>JAVLRN010000007.1:0-2400000 GCA_032821775.1 Sanguinoderma infundibulare
CCCTAACCCTAACCCTAACCCTAACCCTAACCCTAACCCTAACCCTAACCCTAACCCTAACCCTAACCCTAACCCTAACCCTAACCCTAACCCTAACCCTAACCCTAACCCTAACCCTAACCCTAACCCTAACCCTAACCCTAACCCTAACCCTAACCCCGCTCGGAACATCTAAAATATTTGATCGGCATATATGTGCCGGAGACAACGGGCCGCGCGGGGGCAGCGGCCCGTCCGCGCTAAGACACGACTCCTGTGTCCGCGCTGAGACACGACTCCTGTGTCCGCGCTGAGACACGACTCCTGTGTCTGCGCTGAGACACGACTCATGTGTCCGCGCGGAGACACCACCTCTGTGTCCGCGCGGAGACACGTGTCATGTGTCCGCGCGGAGACACCACCCCTGTGTCCGCGCGGAGACACGTGTCATGTGTCCGCGCGGAGACACGGCCCTTGTGTCCGCGCGGACACAGCCCCCCTGTGTCCGCGCACTTTCACCAAGGGGGTCCTAACATTGACCTACCCTAACCCTGACCCCGCCTACTCTAGCACCCCCTTCATTGGGATTGGGCCTGGTCGGTGCGAGCGTCAGCCCAGCGCTGAAGGAACTGCTCGTTCTCCGCGGTATCGATGGACTGGCGGGCTTCGTCGTCGAGGAAGAACTGGGGGATAAAGCTGAGAAGCTCGGGGGAGGAGAACCGAGGCCGTCGGCCCGTTGGGGGCCGTCCTGGAGGGACGCGTCCGTCACGCGTCATGTGAGGAGGAGTCGACGACAGCTGTCACGCTCACAGGGTGGAAGAGCGCGACCTGCTGATACGCCTAGGGCGCTAAGAGTAGACCGGGATACCGATCAGAGGGTTAGGTACTAGGGGGGTTGAGTACCAACTCGAAACTGAGGCCCTTCTGCCACAGCTTGAGTGGTTTATATATTGATGGTCATGAAGTCGTTACTACATTGTGATTACTAGGTCATGGTGGTCATGAGTAATCGTGACTAAGTCGTTACTGCATGCTTTGTAAGTATGGGTCCAGGATCGCTAAGCGGACAGTAAGCGAATGTATGTAGTTAGTAATCAAAGGTACACGGATGTGGGAAAGATGACGGAGCGCTGATAAATACAGGAAAGAAATGAATAAGCGATGAATAAGCGCGCTGCGCGTGACATGACCCCCTCCTCTAGAATCGAGTCCTCGCGATTCCGTGGAAATGAACACCCATTGGGGTCACCAACACGTGCCCTGGTCGTAACAGTTCACGGGTTGGTTAGAAGTCGATACAACCATTCCTGGGAGAACCACACGTAGGCTTGACAGTAATCGCAATCGCAGATGGAGTCCACATCAGTGAGCCATTCATCGTAGATGTCCTCGAGGGTGTCGTAGCTGTCGAGGCACATGTAGGGGTAGAATGCGGGTGGGTACTCGATTTGGATGCGGTACAGGATGTCCCTGATGACGTGTGTGGGATGGTTGAATAGGTATTCGAAGGTGGAGCGGTTATCGATGGAATCGAAGTGGAAAGGGATGGTGGCGTGACACTGGCAAGAGGGGTACATGATATAGGGAGGATCGGCTAGTTGTTGCGTGACGAGTGACATGATGGTCGTCCGTGGAACTCGATGTGATGAGGGACAAATCGTCCGGTCTTCTTGTACCTGTAGTAAGCGATGGGGTAGTTATCGGCAAGGTACGAGTGTACGGCGATCTTGAAGTGAAGGCAACCACGCTCCTGTAGATCGTCGAATTCGGAGGTGTTGTAGTACCACTTGTCGGTAAAGATAACGACGATACAGCCAGTGCAGTGGGTGCAGGTGCTGCGGAGTTCGAGTAGGTCGCGATCAGGGTTGTAGTAGGTGTAAGACATGTTCCTACAGTTGATGTCACTTGTTGATCCTTTATATCTTTTTCATGTGCCTGCATGTGTCATCGTGAATGTGTAAGAAGGTCCGTGTGTGTATCGTATGTGTAAGCGTATTATAAATAGAGTCTATTGATCACCGGATAAATAAGGTGAGCTGACTGAAGGAGGCTAAATATAGTGAAGGAGTGACTAAGCCCGGGAATTCCATTCCTCGCAAGGTGGGTGCGGAATGCCATTCCTGCCAAGGTGGTATACAATAGAGGTCCCACGGTAACCGGCTATTAAACTATCGAAGCATTAAGTAGGTCCGGCTTTGTAACCAAGAAGTAACTCTATCTTCGGTGATTATTAAAGAAATGTATAGTATGGGAACGCTACACAGTCACAGGTCCTTATCAGCAACAGCGTCCGATTTCCAGGCAGCATACTTTCGGTGCCACTTGTCCCAACCTAGCCGTTCTGGATCATGGAAGCGAAGCGTTGCTCGTGGTGGGATTACGATCGTGGGTTCTCGTGGAGCAGTAGGATTAGCTTTGTGATATGCGTCAGCTAAATCCTTCAGCTTGTACTCCTTGAGAAGCTTGGGGCGTGTGATCCACGTGTTTTCCGTGCGCAGCTTCTCTGTTTCTCCAATTTTCCATCTGACTAGGTACTGAATTACACCACTTTTGAATCGTGAATCTAGAACTTCTGCGGGTACTGCCGAATCTCCAACCTTAGCAGGTGCAACTACGGCTGGCCGCTTCTGGTTAGGGAACTTTGGGTCGACAGACGGCTTGAGCAGTATCTCATTAAAGACTGGGTGTAAGCCCATCAACTTTCGTCCTAGTTTCAGCTCGTAGGCGGCCTTTCCGATCTTTGACTTGATCTGGAATGGACCCCACCATTTGTGATCAAGCTTCTTACTTGGGCGATCAGTTGTGATGTTTAGGGCTGAGAGGTAAACCCAATCTCCAACTTGATAATCTAGAGATTCTCGACGATGTTCGTCATAGTGGCGTTTCATGGCTTCCTTGGCGAGATTCAGCGCTTGCGCTGACTGATCAGAAATCTCCTTCATCCGCTGTGTGAACTGCTCGGCAGATTCATTAGGGACTTCTTTAGCAATCTCTACGCCAGTGAAGGGTTCGAAACCATGATTCAGGAAGAAAGGGGACTGTCCAGTGGACTCGTGCTTTCGAATCCGATGCGTATACATGGCCATGGAAAGGTGTTCAATCCAGTCTGTCATCTTATAGTTTAGGAACGCTCGGAGGTATGTTTCAATCTCCTGATTGACTCGTTCCGTCTGACCATCAGTTTGTGGATGATAAGCAGTACTGGGATTTCCCACTATACCGAGCTTCTTGTAGACGTTTTTGACAAACGACGACACGAAGTTAGATCCTCGGTCTGACCATATGCGGGTCGGCATCGAATGATTCGTAACCACATGCTGAATGAAAAGGTTCGCATAGCCTTCGGAAGAAAGTTCATTGGAACAAGGGATAGCAATAAAGTCCTTAGACTTCATGTCTACGAAGACTAAAACAGCGTTCTTTCCATCAACTAACGGCATTCCGAGTATCATGTCCACGGAGACAAACTCCCAATTACGCGATGGCATAGGATTAGGATTGAGAGGAGCTGCTCGCTTTTTGTTATCAGATTTAGTTACTGCACATGTGGTACACCCTTTGACATAATCAGCGACATCTTTCTTGATAGAATGCCACCAATAAGAGCGTTGGACAAGCTCTTGCGTCTTTTTCTGACCAGGGTGTCCGGCAGTTACTGAATCATGATGTGATTGAATGATGCGTCCAATCAACGAGCGATCGTGTTCAGGAACGATTATCCTCCCCCTCCTATAGATGAAACCGTCCTCGTGTTTCTCGAACATCGGGTTTTGCCGTTCAAGTTCCTGCAACACAGATGCTTCTTGAATAGGGTACGAAGCTTTGATTGCTTCAATGAGATTTGATACCCCATCAATCTGAGTTACACGAAACCATTCAGGCTTCAAAAGGATAATATCGTCATTTTGGTCCATATCGTCCGAATGATCTGGACGTCTGGATAGACTATCAACCTTTTTCATGGTTGAACCCGGTTTGTGTACGAGTTCAAAATCGAAATCCTGAAGATCTATTTGCCATCTGGCTTGACGCGTGTTGAGTTTCTGCGGCTTTCGGAAGTACCCAAGATTCTGATGGTCATTCTGAATCTCAAAGGTTTGCCGCGCGCCAAGTAGGAAATGTCGCCACTCGTCCAGCGCAGTATGCACTGAAAGGAGTTCACGATCCCAAATGTCATAGTTCTTTTCGGCAGGAGTTAACGATTTCGATAGGTAAGCGAGGGGTTTCCATTGTCCATCTTGCAATTGCGAGAGCACCGCTCCGATCGCAAATTGCGAGGCATCGCATTCAACTCTAAACTTGTCATCGTCGTTTGGTATGGCGAGGATAGGGAATGTGGTGACGGTAAGTTTGAGTTGTTCGAATGCGGCTTGCTCATTAGAAGTCCATTGCCAATCGACTTTACCAGTAAGTCGATTTAGTGGTGCGGCGATCTTTGAGAAATCTTTGATAAACTTTCGGTAGAAGTTGACAAAACCGAGGAATTCCTGGACATGTCGCTTTTCGGTGGGTATCGGCCAATCGGCGATTCCAGCGACTTTTACAGGATCCATCTCGATTTTTCCCGGAGAAATGATGTGTCCGAGGTACTCGGTGCGCTGAGTCTCGAATTCACACTTCTCAGGTTTACACGAAAGTCTATTTTCTCGTAAGATCTGTAGGACTTTTCGCACAACTTGACGATGTTCTTCTAATGTGGAAGTAAAGATGAGGATATCGTCTAGATAGACAATGACTTTTCCCTGCAAGATTAACTCGCGGAAAATATCGTTCATCATCATCTGAAACGTAGCAGGGGAATTGGATAGTCCGAAAAACATGACAAGGGGCTCATAGAGTCCGCGGTTGGTAATGAATGCGGCTTTCTCCTCATCACCGTTCTGCATTCGGATGTTGTTGTATCCCCATCGGATGTCTAGCTTAGAGTAGTAATTGGCACCCTTGAGCTTGTCGAGTAGCTCATTGATTAGGGGCAATGGGTACTTATTCTTTTTTGTCATGGAGTTAAGCTTCCGATAGTCCTGAACAGGACGAAGCTTTCCATCCTTTTTCTTGACAAAGAAGAATGGTGCACCCCAAGGAGATTTCGATGTGCGAATTCTCCCTGTACTAAGGTTTTCCTCTAAGAATTCATCCAATTTCTGCTGTTCCTCGAGAGTCATGGGATAGAGCTTTCCACAATAGGGCTTGGCATCAGGTAAAAGTTCAATGACGTGATCATATGGACGATGTTCGGGTAGCGTATTGAACGAACGCTCCTCGAATACGTCAGTGTAATCCCTATAGTGTTCAGGGACTGACTCTTCAAACGTCTTAGAACCTTTTGTAGCATGATCTTTGATAGCAAGATCCATAGCAACGCTTTGCCTGCGTATTCGCTCTGATCGAGACTGTAAGTACTGCTTGGTATGTAGCATGAAGATTCGTTCGTCATCGGATAAAATGCGTTCACAGGTAGAAGGACATCGATCGAACTCGATGGTTTTCTTCTTCCAATCGATCATCGGGTTATGGTGATTGATCCACTCGTGTCCGAGGAATAAATCAGCTTTTCCGAGATCTGTGACTAAGAACTGCATTTTTTCTTGGTGATTTCCGATACGTACAAATAGTTCAACATAGTGGGTGATTAATCCACCAGTATTGGCTGAACCATCTGCATTGTAGACTTCAATGGCTTCTGGAAAAGGAACCATCTCTAGTCCAAATCTTCGTACTAAATCTCGATGTACGCATGACCCGGTACAGCCAGTGTCCACAAGACCAACAAGATCCAAAGTGCGATTGGTTTTGGGATCTACGATGGTTAAAGGAACGTCTAGCTGTCGGCGACCTCCGAGACCGCGTGTTACAGCAAATAACTTAGGTCCAGTCGTCGTGATCGAAAAGGCGTTAGTTTTGACTTTGGGTGTCTGCACACTAGACGCTTTTTTCGATGTTTTTGGATTTTTTGAAGAGAAATTAAGCACGGATTCCCATCCGCCGCGCTGATCATTGCCTGTATGTTGGCTCTGATGATCAGACGTCTCTTCGGTAGTGGTACGATGTAACAGTACAGTAGTGTCCATATCAGTATGTAGGTTTTTCTGCTTTTCTGTATCCAAGACAGGTAAAGGAAAGGGTACCGTAACGAGAGGTGTACATAAGGAATCTATAGTAAAAGTGTCATTCAAGATAGGGTGCTCGAAGGGTGTGCTCACTCCGAGCTCTCGATGAAATCCTCGACAATGGGGTAAGGGGATGCTTCGTCTTCTTGCTCTACTCCGCTGAGTATGTCCGTGAGTTCTTCAGGATTTTCGAGCGCGAAGCGTCGAAGTTGTTCCTGGAAGAAATCAAAACCTTCATCACTACTCTCCCAAACTCGTATAGCTTGTCCACGGTTGGGGAAATGCCAACGATCACCACAAGTGCCTTTAGCCTTGCGCGGCTGCTTGCACTTCTTGCAGATCGCATTGCCAATCCGATCTAGATCCATAGGTTGGCCCTGACCACTTCTTCCATAGTAGGTAGTACCTGTGCCAGTGTGATGATCTCCTCGGCGTTCAGGTGCTTGGTGAGCAGGTCTGAAGGGTACTTTTGGAGTAGGGGTGGTGGGATGGCGCTGGTGAGTGTTCGAGGAAGATGACGATGTCGATGGTCGCTGGTACTGCCATGATATGGCTTGCGCCATGTATTGTCGTCGAGAGTCGTCGATCTTCTCGATGCGCGTCTTCCAACCTGTTTCAGGGTGGGCAGGATCTCGGTAGTCGGTCAGACCTGGGGGATTGCCGGTGTCATGGATGCGCTCGATGATCCGCTGGTCACAGGCACGCTTGCACAAGTTGACAACCTGCGCGGTGTTGAGCGTATACCCGGCCTTGGAACAGAGATCTTCAAACTCTCGGAAGAAAGTTTGTGCATCCCGACCCTTCATACGATACTGTTCCAGCTGGTACTGAGCTGTGACAGCTTCGTTCGGGTCCTTGAACGTTGCATCCATGGTAGTCCAAAAGGCTCTATCATCCTGGAAGGTCCAAGCGTTTGGGTAAGCAGCGGTGTTGAAATGGGCCTTCGTGAATGCGAGTCTCCATCCATCGATCGCGGAATTGCCTCGGCAGAGAGCAATTATTGAAGAGATGCCATTATCTTTGTCAGCGCCGGCCACGTATACGGAAACGTCGGATTTCCACGTAGCGTATTTTGCTCGGTCGCCGTCGAAGTCCGCTGGGATAGGGATCTTGATTCGACGGGCACGTTGCTGTGGGTTGAGGGCGGTGACAAGGTCATTGATGGCTGCGATGACATTGTTGATGTCCTGCTGCGCCATGTTGCTCGCCTGGGGTTGTACAGTTCCTGGTGGCGGTACTGTTCCTGAAGTGTGACTAGGAACGGGGATGGGCAGTTGAGCAATGGGCGCTGGGGCAGAGATGGGTGCGACTTCGGGAGTGGGATCTGCGTGTGGCTGTGTGGCTTCTTCGGCAATGGGGATGTCCACGGGTTCGTCAACTTCGATCGGCTGCTGGACGATCTGGTCTTCTGGTTCTGGATCTGGGGCTTCGACTTCAATTGGCTGCTGTTCTTCCTCAGAAGAGTCGTCGTCGTCAGGCGCTCTCCAACTGCCGGTGCGTACAACGGATGGTCCTGGCTCGGGTACAGGATCGGGCCAGTAGTCGCAGAGGTTTGGGAATTGTATACCAGACTGGAGTCTAGCACCGTTGTGTCTGTGGGGGCAGTATCGGTAGAAGCAGAAGTCGTGTTCGGTTCGAAGGGGATTGAAGACGTATGACCAGAAGTGATCGTTTGAACCAAGGACAAAGAGTCGGAAACGGAAGTGGATGAAGTGCCTGCAAAAGTGTTCCTGGACGGAGTGACTGTCAATGGCTTGGGTGTTTTGATAGCCTTTGCAGTCAGCTGCGGTTGGATTTGTGCTGTTTCGTCGTCGGTTGGGACACTTGCGGTAGATGCAGGATAACCAATCTCCTCCGTTTGGTCGTGTAGGATTAGCGACCCAATGTCTGTCGTGGTTTTCGGTGATGCGGTATACGTGAGCGGTGTTGAAACAGGGGAGTTCTGTGATGGAGTTTGCGGAAGCAATCTTGACTGACGAAGATGAGGGGAGATGTCCGATTCGAGGTCGTAGATGAGTGAGGATATCTCGGAGCCTATCTGAGCACGGAGAAGTTTATCGTACAAAAGTGAGGAATCCAGACTGTACGTATCGATATGTATGGGGTTTTGTATAGTCGTAACGCGCCTGCACTTCGTGCGGACTGACGCGATTAATTGGGGATGGTAAAGAGTTGTAGGGTACCAGTAACACGACGCCACTGGTAGGTGCTGATGATGGGAAGGACGAAAACAGTGAGTCCGATACGGATTTCGTCCGGGAGGTTCTTGAAGACGAGTGCGTTATGCGCTGCACTGCCTCCAAAGTGTCCAAGAGGGTAGATCTCTCCAAGATGCGTCTTGACGCCTAGAGAGAGGACTGGAGCACGAGGATACCACGTGAACTTGAGGATGAGGTGGATCTCGGCACAGTAGTCGGCTCGCTCTTGTCCCTGAAGATAGAGAGCTTCCAGGGAATGATAGCGTGTGACGATATTGGGGTTTCTGGGGATGATGACGCGATGGGTGAACGATGTGAAGGTAGCGAAGGACGGTGATGGATCGATGCCTTTGGCGTCTTTGCAATCCTTGAGGATCTGGTTAAAGACAACCCAGTAGGACTGTGGTTTCCACTGGTAGATCCGGCTGTAGGTTTTGTCCAATCGCTCGAGGAGGAACTCGCGTTGCCGTATTTGCAAGGGGGTAGGGGTAGCGAGTGTCTCTTCACGCTGTTGCGTAGTGACGAGGGTTCCGTCTGCTAGGTGCAAACGTCGTCTAGTGTCCCAGGAACCGGGATAGTTCAACCGGTATTGGGCGAAGTCTGATGCGGCTCGTTGGGTCCAAGAAGGGTAGTTTGGATAAGGAGTGTAGGGCTCGACTGTAACAGGAGCTGAGACAGGGGCTGTGATTGGTGCAGGGGTAGGGATAGGGTTTCGGCCCTGCGTGATCTCGCGAACGATCT
This sequence comes from Sanguinoderma infundibulare, assembly GCA_032821775.1. NCBI lineage: Eukaryota > Fungi > Basidiomycota > Agaricomycetes > Polyporales > Polyporaceae > Sanguinoderma > Sanguinoderma infundibulare. Next base: position 9,026 of record JAVLRN010000007.1, read on the forward strand.
CGATCGTCTGCGCCAAAAACTCCTCGGGGTTCTCGATTGTTGAGGGTACAGCGAGGGGTCTAGGTTGGCCGTGGGCGAGTCGTTCCTCGTGGATGGGAATCGGGATAGGTGGAGGTGAAGTGGCTCGGGATTCTGGCTGCGCCTCGGGAGTCCTGTAGCGCGGACTGAGGTTACCGGATGCGTCTGGTGTGTGCGGGGGTAAATGGTAAGCGGATGGACTGGATGCAACCGAAGCAGGTAGCGGCAAGGTAGACAGATCAAAATCCGTCGCCGCAGCGTCGGAAACAGGGTCAAGGGGCGCTTGATCAGGCAACCCGTCGACAATGGATCTCTCGTCGGATGCGAGGATGACCATCGATGTGAAGATCGGTGAAGACATGTCGAACCGAAGCAAGAGGTGAAAAGTTGAGAATGTCGCACTCACGATCTGAGACAAGTGGACAGAGCTGTATGCGGGTCTTCAGCACTTCTGGCTACAGCTTGTAGGCTCCACCACAAGTTTGATCGGAGTAGATGCGACAGGGGTGAGTTTCGAGTTATGATACGCCTAGGGCGCTAAGAGTAGACCGGGATACCGATCAGAGGGTTAGGTACTAGGGGGGTTGAGTACCAACTCGAAACTGAGGCCCTTCTGCCACAGCTTGAGTGGTTTATATATTGATGGTCATGAAGTCGTTACTACATTGTGATTACTAGGTCATGGTGGTCATGAGTAATCGTGACTAAGTCGTTACTGCATGCTTTGTAAGTATGGGTCCAGGATCGCTAAGCGGACAGTAAGCGAATGTATGTAGTTAGTAATCAAAGGTACACGGATGTGGGAAAGATGACGGAGCGCTGATAAATACAGGAAAGAAATGAATAAGCGATGAATAAGCGCGCTGCGCGTGACACCTGCTCCGCGACGAGGATCTGACTGGATATATTCCGCACGCACCAGCCACGGCCGCGTTGAAGTGCTCTTGGTCTTCCGTTACGACTTTCTGTTACGACTTGGTGTCTTCATGCCGCACAACTCACCGGTGAGTGTGGCGTCGTCTTGACTGCTCTGACAAGTGACCAAAGTTCCGCTCCCTCGCGGCCGATTACTCCTGCCTCTTCTCCCCACCCGGGTTTCTCGACAGCCCCAGGGGTCTCCATCGGGCGACAACCCCCCCGTGGCCCTCTGCAAGCTTGATGAGCACCTGATGAGCATCGCACCCGGATACAAGCCCATGAACGAGCAGGAACTCCGCCATGCTTTGATCTTGTGTGGTGGCACCGAGGACGCCTTTGAAGGAAGTCTGAAGGCTTACAACCGTGCGACGGAGGAGATAATCCAGAGAGGCGGGTTTCGAGTCATCGGCGTATGTCTTCCTTGCGTTTCTTTCCCATCCCGCGTTCACGTATCCACCCCGCTCTAGTACAAGCCGCAGCCAGGCGACCCGAACGTCTACCACGTCCGCGTCCCCGACTCTCCCTACGCCTTCCGCATGTGGGATGGCGGTATGGACGTATACGGCCAGTTCTTCCTTGACCTATACGATGTCGAGCGCGAAGCCGCCGTCAACCTCCCGCCGGCGCACGCCTTGTACCCGGCGACGGCGACGATGGCGCCCGGCTTCGCTCCCGGCTATTACCCGCCTGGTTACCCTGTGCCGATGAACGCGTCGTTGTTTACAATGGCCGGGCAACTTCGGTCGTGGGAGCGCAATATGGGGATGCGTTCGGTTCCTGACGGAGAGGAGAAGTGGTGCGTTTTCGAAGGCGCGTACATTATGCTGAGGCGCGACGGCCACCCGGATTTTACGTTCCAAATGCCCACGAGGCAGAAGGCTGTCGTCGCCGCGCAGCCCCAGATGGGAGCACCGCGGCGTGCACTGTAGCTTGTCAGACATGACTGTCGTTGTTTTCGTTATTGCTCCCGCGGCGCTTTGTACTACTCTCACCGTTTTGAATTCTCTGTGTAATGTGATACCATCTTTCCATCAAGAACTTCATCGCGACCGGTATCGAGACAGAGGACGGGAAGCAACAAGATCTCGACCGCGAACTACACACTTGGGTGGGTGGCAGGGTTTGGTCGCTTTCCAGACGCTGCTCAAGTCGCCCAACATTTCATTGCACTTACACTTAAGTCGTTTTGGCCGGCAGCAACGCAAACTGAAACGCCTGTTCACCCGCGCCGTCCGCAAGTCTTCCCAAGACCTCATCCACGCTCGTACGCGGCTCAACCGCCTCGCCTTCCTTCGAGCCCCACAAATGCAGTCCATCCTCACTCTCCCAACGAACCTCCAAGCAGTATACGCCGCGGTCTCCTGTCTCCCGCCCATCGACTCTTCGGCAACCACGCTCGACCTCGGCTCATTTCCTGAACCGGGCAAGCGCCAATGGCCCGGAGGCCAACAAGACCGGCTACCTCAACTGGGCCGTCGGTCAGCTCATGGACCGTGCGAAGGACAACGCAAAGGGCGAACAGGTCGGAGAAGATGGTGCCCTGTTCGCCGAGGGCAACGCCGAGGTCGGCGCTGCGGCGAATGCAGCTTATGGGGTTGGGCGTGTGGAGAACATGAAGGCGATTATAGGGGCGGTTGGTTGCGATCCGAGCACGCACGATGGGAAGGGCAGGGGGACAGAAGTATGGATACAAGGCTAGGATGAGGCCTGCGATTGTGCGTATATTTTTGTTCGTTTGTAGGGCCGGCCGGCTGATCGAGAGGTGGTGGTTGAACAAACAAAGAAGGGTGGGCTCAGCCCGGGAGAGAAAGCGAAGGAGATCATAAGACTCTCAGAAGGCGTGCAGAAACAAGCTGAACTCCAGCTTCGCATGCCAGTGGCGTGCTCGAACTCCCTCGGTAAACCCGTGCTGTCATCATATGGTCGACACATAACATCAGGTTCGAGAACAGGCGCAACGCAGGTACTACACAAATACAGATCTAGGACAGCATGAGCACAGAACAATGGATCACGGAAGCTAATACAGATACAAAGGAGCGTGATGGTGACCACATCGCCAGACATCTTCAAACACTCATCTTCATCAAGATGGTCAGGTGTGGATCATAGGCCTCTACGACAATGTCCTCGGTCGTGAAGTACCCTCCTCGTCCACCTCAGCTTGGGGAACGGGCGGGGCTCACGTTCGAGCTGGATGCGGAGGGCGTCGACGTGATCGCGGTAGACGTGGGCGTTGCCGAGCTGTATGATGAGCTCGTGGGGTTCGGCGTCGGTGACGTGCGCGACCATGTGAGCAAGGAGCACTTAGGATGCGATGTTGAACGGGGTGTCGAGACCGAGGTCGGCAGAGCGCTGGTCGATGAGGCAAGAGAGTTTGGGCTTCGCGTGGGGATCGTCGGCGGGAGGGAGGTGGACGTAGAACTGGCACATCATGTGGCACGGAGGCAGAGCCATCTCGGGTATATCTGACATGAACAGGGGCATCGGCGAATGGCTCACTGGACCGGCAGAGGACTAGAACTAGGACGCACCTGCGGGATTCCATGCGCTGAGGATGATGCGACGGTCTGTGGGGTCGTTCTTGATTTTGCGGATACAGGCCTGGAGCTGATCGACGTCCTTGTCCGAGCAATTGGCGTCGTAGTCCTGTTACTAGAAACCGTAAACGGAACCGAGGTCGCCCTCGCGTCAGTGACCAAAGCCACGCTTCTCGAGGAAGTCCTTGGAGCCGTTCCCGTCCCAGATCTTGATGCCCTTGGCGGAGAGGAGTCAAACTGCACCGCCGCGGCCATGTCCCAGACGGTTTCCGCCACCGCGCACCTTTCTCGCAACTGCCGAGATCGTTCAACCTGCTGGTTGTGTGTGACGTCCAATCGATGTCGTCAACGTCGACTCAAACTGCTTGAAGGCCCCACTTCTATACATCCTTCACCCAGTCAGTTTTCTGCACTGTTTCAACATCGGCAGGGTGCTACGTGCTAACAATCCAAGCTCGGAGCAAGCGTCGAATGTTCATTGCAATAAAAATACAGTGCGCGCAACACATGTGCGATCAGAGTCCCATATTCAAGACGCAGAACCCAAAGCAGAAGCAGAGCCGGCATGGATGCATACGCACGTAACTAAACGGCGAACAAGGTATCGTATCGTACCGTAACGTATCGTACTAACCGAGCGTGTCCAGCGAGGGACAGAGAGAGAGCGGAAGCGAGAGCGAGAGTGAGATGATGTCATGACTCATGTCCAATCTCCGACACGCGCGAGTTGTTTTGCGAACTGTCTGACATGACTCGGACACGCTCCGAGACCGACATCGAGGCGACTGGCGGCTCAACCGCAAGCACAGGCGCAGGCACCGCGACGGCGACAGGCGTGGACGTGGACGCACGACGTGGACTCCCGGCGCGCGTGTTTAGACTTACGGGGACGCCGCTCACGCCGCTGCCCGTTCGCGAATGATACGACGCACGCGGGAAGTGTTCGTCTGGCGGCGAACGCGAACCCGAGCCCATCGTCATGACGCTGTCAGCCATGCTACTGATCCGCCGACGCCCGACGCCCGCCATGCTGTTGGGTGTGAGGGGAGGCTCCATGAACAGCGTGGCGTCCGAGTCGCGCAGGTGCACGCTTGGGCTCGAGTCCATGCGGCTGTGGGTGAGCAGAGGCATCTCCGGACTTGGGCCACCGCTGTGCGTCCGGTGGTGAGTCGAGCGAAGAGACAGTTCCGAGCGGCGCGCCGTGCGGGGAGGAGGTGCGAGGCGGTCGTTGGCGGCATTCGGAGCTTGGAGATGATTCGGCGCGGGGCTCGCGACGAGCGTGTCGCCCCATGGATCATAATCCTCCGGAGGTGTTCCGGAGCTGTCACGAACCTTGAGCGCACCAAACTCGTCAGCGCCGTCCTTGTTATACGGGTTGTAGGGCGCGTCGTCGACGTGAGTGATCGCCGTGTCGTCTGTGTACTGCGAGTTCATTTGGCGCCGCTTGTAAGCTTCAAATCGTCGCTGACGGAGCTCGTCCTCTGTCGGTTCTCCCGGACGCGGCTTGTATCCAAGCGCGCTCAAGACGTACGCCGGATGCTTGCTATCGCCGTCCAACGCCGCCGCAGCCGCGCGCTCGCGCTTGTACTTGCGCCTCATGTACGCCCACCGTGCGGTGAACAGGACGAAGCACAGGCCGAGAAAGCCGAGGAGAGCGATGAGGACCTCGACGCCGACAGACAGGCCCTTTGCATGGGAGGACGTGGTCGTCTGGGAGTTGCCCAGTGGCTTTTTGAGCACCCGGACTTGATAGAACTCCTGCGCGGCGAGGACAGGGTCGGTGAGGTTCATCAAGCCCAGGCGTGGACGAATAGAGTCGACGCTGTCTGCATTTGCAGAGTTGGACGGGAAGGTGCCGTTCGGGTATGGGGAGTCGTAGGCCATGACGAAGTAGGCGTTGCGCAGGAAGGGGACGCCGAGGATCATGTCCGCTGAGTTGCCGAAGGTGAGACCAGGGATGGATGCGGGGGTCTGAATGAGTCCGATGCAGGTGTCAGAGGTGGCGTCGCTTGGGGGATAAGTGGTGATGTCGAGCGGGTGGAGGAATAGCTCGGAGCGGGAGTCTAGTTGGATGGAGATGTTGAGGGCGGTGGTGCACGGGACGTAGTCTGGGGTTCAGTTGAGCGCAAGTGGGTGGACAAGGAATGGAGAGGGAGCGTACAGTTTCCGTCGCTAGCTGGCCCGATACCCATCGCGCCGTATATGCCGTTAGCAATCGCGGTAGTGGTAACAATGAGGGGGACGCCGGAGTCGAGAATGGCGCTGCATGCAATCGCGCCAGGGACGACGGATGTGGGGAGGGAGACGGGCTTTGGATTGCCGTCGATGTAGACATTGATGGCCTTTACGGTTGCCTGCCAGAAGAGGGTGCCGACGCCAGAGGAAACGACAGTCGCGTACTGGATCTTGGTGGGGTCCGGGACAATCTGTTGTGGATGGTGACCTATGCCAAGAACGGAGGGGATACGGTCTGAGCCGGGACGGGCAAGGGCAAGAGAGAAGAAACGAGCGGCGGGGGCGGAGTCAATGGGAGTGATGCTGAAGAGGTTTGAGGACAAGGAGGCGCCGTCGGGGACATCGTTGGTGGCGGGGGGGAGCTGGCGGGAAATGACGGAATTCAAGGGAAGGGCGAGCCCCATGACGCCGGCGAAAGAGGAAGAAAGGGGCTCATTGTTGACGTTGGAGGCAGCGACTGGAGGGGAAGAGGGAGTCAAAGGGAGGGGAGAAGGGTCAAGGAAGATTGATGGAAGAGAAGGAGGAGGACGAACTGAGCGCCTGGTGACCGATACTATAAGCTCCCAACTGGACGGAGTCCCAGACGATAGGACCGTCAGCCTCTCCTTCGGCGTAGGGGATGGAACCGTTGCGGCCTGTAGGTTGAGACTGAGAGGGGTCGTATCTTGCGGCGGCTTTGCAAGAGTCTGTGGAGCATTGGGTGGAGGCGAGCCACTGAGGGGAGTGAGGAAGGATAGGGTGGATAGAAAGAAGGAGACTGACGAGATCGGAGGAACCGGTGTCTACTTGGACAAAGTATTTGGCGAGGCCCTGGCCGAGGAAGATGGGAGCGACATAGGTCCTGGCGTCACAGAAGCGTAAATGGCTTGAAGTGGTGCGGAGGACGAAAGAAGGTGGCCGAAAGAGAAGAACTCACGACTGATACTGAGAGTCGGTGATGAGGGTGAGGTTAATCACAGCACCTTGGGTGGCACTGTCGCCGTCGTCTCGCCCGGACAGATCTCTCTCCTTTCCCTTCCATCGCGATGCGTGCGGCACCTGTGTGAGAGCCGGGAGAGGCATGGGGCCGGGGCGAGGGAAAGTCAGCCAGAAGCGAGTCCGAGCTGGGAGGAGGGGAGAGCACGAAAGGAAACGAGCGAAGGCTTGAGCGCAGGAGAAACAAGGAGAGGAAAAGGAGGCATGCGACGCCAAGGCCGGGCGCGGGAGAAAGGACGGAGAGCGCGACGGGGATGGGTCATAGTGAGAAACACGGTCGTGCTCACTGTCATCTGCCTCCATCCCACAACCGCCCGACGTCGCTTCCTGTCACGCCAAACTCCAGATCCACTCCAGATCCCCCCACAACAACCCCGCCTGAATCCGTCTTCGAACATTGAGCCCTCGACCATCCCCATTTCATCCCGTCCACTCGTTCTTTCCAACCCCCTCACTCTCAATCCTATCCTCGCCCCACAGTGGCCACAGAGCGAGCGCTCGAGGCAAATGTCGGATGACCTCGTATGTTCCTGATCGGCACGTAGTCCCCGCCTCGATCATCCTCATCGCATTAAAAGTCTTCCACCCTGACGGCAACCCGACACATTCCCCACGCATCGCCTCCTCCACATTCTCCTCGATTTTTCGATTGCCCTCCTCGTCCTTCCACCACCCTTGGCAGTGGCGCCCTCACAGCCTCTCCTTTAGTATCGCAACCGTCCATCACCATTCCTGCAAGTTCTCGCCTGTTCTCTGCAACATGAAAACGACCGCGACCCCCAACTACGCCACCATTTGGTCCAGGCCCTCCTCCTCCGATGGCCTCGTGTGAATCCGCTTCTCCACTCTGTTCGCAGCCCGCGTACAATTCAAAGCGGCCCCGCTCAATCCGCGCACTCAGCGCTGGTCCCATTGCCGACGTCCACATATCTCACACCCCTTCAACGCGCGATTCAACTCCTGCCCCGGTACGACCCACTTCCATCCGGCTTCCATCTCAACCCGTCCGTCTCTGTCCGATCTTTACGTTGTGCCAAGATATCCGTCCGGCTACATTCCCGGAGTGACTCCATGCCATCTCCGAGCTCTCCCAGTCGGCGTCCATGTAAAACACAAGGGTGCCGGCGTGGCTTTCCCCACGACAGCCAACCCAGACCCGATGTCCAGCCGACAACGAGAAGCCTCCGAGACCCTGGTGGCGGTGGCCGAACGAATCCTTTTCGGGCCCGGAAAGTACGGCATACGATCGCACCATGTCGGGCCCGCCCACTTCGCGGCGTCGTCAGCCGGCCAGTGCGTGTGTACAGTGTCACGACAATCTGATCTATCGAAACTCCTTACCCACCAACAGAGAGTGCCAGAGACGTTCAGGTCACAGACGGCATCTTGCACTTTCCACGTCCATGTCCACGATACGTCAACTCGTCCTCGCCTCATGAGAAAAATCTCCAGGTGAGTCCATTGACTCTCTCACGTTCGACGCCATGGGTATGACTCATTTCGCCACATTGTTCCCATGAGCAGCCACCAGGCGTCCGAGCCCCCGTGAACGGAACTTAAAAGTTGCCCGCGCTCGGAATCCATCCGAATCTTTCGTCATCCGCGACACGCGCGAACAGTGGCAGTGGTGGCGAGGAGAGCCCGAGGCAGTGAGTGAGTTCTCAGCGACTCTGTTCGGCCCGGAACCGTTACCCCGGTCGAGCGCTGGGTATAGTCCTCCCCCCTCCTTTATCGCACGGAGGCTGAACGACGTCCTCCAGATCCTCCGGGAGCCTCAAGCCCTTAATGCCATCGTACTTGGGGTGAGGCCCATCACTGATCACGACGCCTGAACGTTAGTCTCCTGCCGTGTTTTTCTTCGTAGGCTGCATCGGAGCGCACGAAGTCCTCGCCTTTCTCCTCTGTGGGCACGCACTGGCAGACCAGACCCACGAGACATCGCCGTCTTGACAGGAGACCCCCGCGCGCGAGGGAGACGCACCTCAAGTACGCGACGTCTCACAGCAACGCCGTCGACGTACAGTGACAGCAGGCGAGCCTCTCTGCTGTCTATCGATCTCTGTCCACGATCCGACTCGCTCCTCTGCCTCTCCTTTCTCCCTCTCGTCGATTCCTCCACCCTCCGACAGCGACGTCCAACGCCCACGGAGGCGACCTGGAGCTCCCTCCTACTTATTTCCTTCCACAGAGTCCTTCTGCGCTCCCTCGTACTCCTCACTCCTCACCCATCGCAACCCTCCAACACGAAATCATGGCGGCATATCGTAGCAAGAATGATGCAGAAGCGGGCTCCCCTTCAGACGCGAAGGACACGCCCGTCTCCCAGCCCGAAGACCACGACTTCACGGACGGCGGCTATTCGCTCAAGGGCTGTGTTTCACATTCGGTGTGTTCGAGACCTATTATACCCAGCATCAGCTCCGCCGCCTCTCCCCCTCCACCATCTCCTGGATTGGCTCCTTAGGAAACTTCCTTTTTCTGTTCTGTGTACGTCTCTCCCGCGAATCCTCAAGTGCTACATCTTGCCATGAAGTCGCAGCCGATGCAAGTATTCTGTTTGAAGGGGCCTCTTTGGGGCCACGTCTTCGACGTGCACGGTCCACGTATCCTGTTCATCGCCGGGTCCACCTTACTCGTCCTCAGCACCATGATCGTTTTAGCGTCTGCACCAAGTTCTACCAGTTCCTCCTCGTCCAGGGCCTGCTCATGAGATTGGCCGGTTCGATGATGTACGTTTCTATCATCCTGGACGCGCTCGTAGTCAACTCAACTCACACTCGCGGACGCTTCGTTTCAGACGTGGTCCGGTATTCGCATGCCTCGCTAGGCATTTTACGAAGCGCCTGGCCACCGCTATCGGAGTCGCAATTTCAGGGGACGCTTTAGGTACACATTCTTCGTCACATCTTCGATCTGCCCCGTTCTTAACGAGGCTCCTCAAGGTGGTGTGATCTTCCCGATCGTGGCCCACGAACTATTTCCTCGCATCAGATTCGCGTGGACGCTCCGCGCTCTGGGATTCTTCCAGCTCGTGCTCTTGACCATCGGGTGTGTCGCTATGACGAGCCGCAGAACTCCCGGTGGGGGGAGAGCCACGCGTGCCTTGTCTCCTCTTCCGAGCCCCACGAAGAGCCTACGGTCTGGTCCGTTCGTGTTGTTCGTGGCAGACGCGTTCTTGAGCGACTTTAGAGAGCAGGCACACATTCCTCTTGACCGGAAGGCTAATCACAGAACTGATACGTTCCTCGTTTCAGGGTTAAGCATCCCACCCACGTGCTTTTCCAACTACGCCGTTTCCAGGGGCATCCCTTCCTCGACGGCATTCTACGCCGTGTCTGCATTCAGGGGCAGCATCGTCGGCCACTTTCTCGGCGCTCTGGTCGCTGACGTCGTCGGCCGCTTCAACACTGCAGTTCCGGCCGCAGTCGTCATGTGCCTCGTCGTGTTCGTGTTCTGGATGTTCGCTAAGAACTTCGTGCCCCTTGTCGTCTTCGCGGTCATGTACGGCCTCTTCGATGGCACGTACTTGTCCCTCACCTTCGCGTGCGTCTCGCTGATCTCGGATATCAAGGAGGTGGGGACTAGGATAGGCATATTGTTGAGCATCATATCCTTTGCGTGAGTTTCAACGCGTTCTTCGTGTAACGTAGTCTGACCCGGACATCATAGGCCGCTGTCCAGCCCTCCTGCAGGAGGTACGGTGTTGAAGGTGAACAGCGGGACTACACGGGTATGATCGCTCTATCTGGTACAGTGACCATTGCCGAGTCGCTGCTTCTCCTCCTGTCGAAGTACAGGGTCAACCGTAACCTACTCGCGCGCGTGTAGCTTGAGCTTTCAATTTGATGCCTATGATCGCGGAACACACCTCCTAAATTTTCTGCGGACCGAAGGTGGACCGGTCTGTATGGCCTTCGAGCTTCTTGATTCCGCGTACAAATAATGCTGTATCCCTTTCGCGCAGACCGCCAACGAGTTGTAGGCCGACAATAGCACCGTCCTTATCTGCGACCACTGACGATGCTCGATCTCGACGGTATGTGAAACGCGGTACCGCCGTTATCCAATTCTGACAAGTCCGTTCTCCCATTATCACAGTCGTCGTTGCGCTTCGTGGGACCAAAAACATTGGAGGCGCGCATCTCCCTCGATCGAACGAGTTCGATGGACACGCTCAACTAAGTGCGCGTCGGCTGCTCGGTGGTCTCGAAGGCCCAGTTCTCTCCAGTATGTCCTATTTCCACTTCAACGAAGTGCATATTGATTCCTATATTATATATACCTCCGAGCGCGAGACGTTGTTTTAAGTACTGCCATACAGTTCAGCGGTCTGAAGGACATGTAGACCTAAACCGGAGATACAGGTCATTATTCGGACATCTGAGGAGCCACAATCCCCCGCCTCGCAAACGTGATGCCAATGCTAGACGCGGCAGTCGCAAACGCGCAAGACCCCACAAAGATCTCAACCGCGCCATATCCAAACCTGCCGAACCTACCTCCCAGCGACGAGCCTGCCCCGGCTTCTAACAACAGGCCGGAGAGGATCGGGCCCACGATCGCAGAGATGCTCCGCGCGGCGCACAGGCCGTAGTACACTATTCCCCAGCATTCGGGTGAGTTTCGGACGCATTCGTACGACGCGTTCGCCCACGTTGACGTGAAGCCGCCGCTCTAAACGTTGGTGACAGGCGTCGGGTAAAGTTAGCGTTACGCTGAGAGATTACAACCACAAGATCCGACATACCAGGCTTCCAAAGATGATCGCGAAGAAGTACAGGTAGATCGTGCTGTCTGCCAAGCCCCACAGGACAAACGCTGCGATGCCGCTGACAACGGCGCTGACCGCCATGATGTACGGGTAGGGAAAGCGGTCACTGAGGTGTCCCAGGATAATCTGGCCGATGAAGGCGGACATGTTGAACAAGGAAAGGACGACCGTCGCCGTGAATTGATTGGACAGCGCTCGGGTGAACACCGCAATGTAGAGGGACACAGGGAAGTGGGCGAGACCTTGCAGGACGTTCGTGAAAGCCTGGCGCGGGTAAGACGTGAGGTCGTACGTCATGGAGCGTTCAACATGACACCACTCACGATGGTCCAGAAGAGGCTGGTTATCAAAGGGCTCAAGTTATTGGGTACGAGTTTTGGACGACGGTTGATAGCGTTGTATCTGGGGACGGGGAGGCGGCCTCTAACGCCCAACATGGCGATCGCACTGCAGATAGCACTCGCGATCGCCCATATCCGTAACGTCCAACGAAATCCGACCTCGTTCAGAAGACTGTTCAGAATTAGGGGGAAAGCGAAACCTGCGCAATGCGGCAACGGTGAGTCGAATATTATCCTAGGGACCTCGAATTAGAACGCACCTCCGATACCATTCCCCGAGAAAATGATTCCAGAAGCAAGTCCACGGCGCTCCGAGAACCACTGAGGAAGAAGATAGATGATGGGCATGTACATGATGCCGCCTGCGGTGCCGATGCCTACGCCTTGCAGCAAAATGAGCTGCCATACCTGTCGTCGATCATGAAGATCAGCACAAGACGAAATAGTAAATTTCAACGAACCTGGGTTGCGAAGCTAGACGCAAACAGTGAGATGAAGTAGATGGCTAGTGAACACCACATTGATAACAGCAGGTAGTCGGGGTATCTTTGCACGAAGAAATAGAGGAAAACTGTCTGCAGGTTCAGCGATTTGCAGTCAATTTGTCGTCAGACCTCAGAGAGCAGGTCGAACGAACCACGCCATACTCCATTGCTATGCAGATTGTGCCGATCGCAGCGATCGCCACGGCAGAATTCTTGTTGAATGGTGGGTTTGAAGAGTAATAATCTATCGCGCACGCGTGTTAGCACCATGTGGGTAATGAGAGAAAGATGTGTTCTGCAAATTGCCTTGGAATATCCCGTAGCTTTCGCAGGAGAAATCAGCTCGATAGTCGTTGACGTATGGAGAGTAAACGAACCAATAACTGAAACCCCACACCAGCGCCTCTAGCACAAACCCTGAGGCACAAAAAGTCCACGCTTGGATGCCACGGTCAACGGGGGCGAGTTCCTGCACGTTGACACCTTCCTGGGGGCCGTTTTCATCCATAGCAGAGACTGTCGTCATCTCGTACGTTGGCCTTGAGATAACATTCACACTGTCGTGAACATCCATGGTGTAAATGACGACCTCCACCTCGCAGATCAAAAATAAGACGGAATAAGGACTGGGAGGAGGTGGTACGATTGCAAGCCGCGGTGACCCGGCAATCAATTGATTCGGGCTTGGCGCCGGTACGCAAAATCAATTTGCAAAATATGCCAGCCTCGGTCTTGAAGCTTGACCACCAACCCCAGCCTCCAAGTCAGCACGATGGGTAAGTCGGAGAGAGTACAGCACCACAGAGTCAATTTGTGAACTGAACTTCTCCCAGAGACGCACGTATGCGAGCACAGACGGTGGCTTCTGGATATTGGCGTTGAGAGGAATCCGTTGAAGGGGATCGGGGATGTAAAGTTGAAACGATTGTAGTCCGCCGACTCGGCGACGGAACTAGTACGAGCGCCGATCGATCTGCGAGCGAGCGGGAGCGCCGCCGTAGGTCTGCGCGATGGCCGACGTGGTACGCGGTCGCGAGCGCGCGAACGTGCGGGCGACCGCGCCCGGGGCTGGACGGAGGAACGAGAGGACGCCGTGCGCGGTCTTGCAGAGGCCGTAGAGGCCGTGGGCAGAGGATGCGAGGAGGGCGATGAACACGGGTACGGTGCTGTTGAGCACTTGCTCTACCAACGCCGACGACTGCACGCACGTCGCGGAGAGGAGGGCGCGGAGAAGAGGGCGCGGAGACATGCGGGCGAGACGATATCACATTATATTGAGCCAAAGACGGTGACAATAGTACATCGGAAAGAAAGCATCACGAGAGCAACGACGGAACGAGAACCGGCGAGCTAGAGAACGTCCATCTGGGGCTGTGCGGCGACAACCGTCTGCCTGGTGGGCATCTGGAACGTGAAATCTGGGTAGCCTTGACGCCTGACCATAAGGTACGCGCCCTCAGGAACGCTCCACTTCTCCTCACCCTCGGGGATGGACTGCATCTTCAGACGACGCTCCCACGACCGGAGCTGCCCAGCCATCCCCAAGGACGGTGGGTTGGCTGGCACAAGGAAGCCAGGGGGGGGGTAGCCGGGCCCGAGGCCGGGAGGCATCGTCGTCATCGCGGGATACAAGGCATATCCTGGAGGGAGGTTGACGGGAGCTTTGAGGCCTACATGATAGAAATCGAGGCAGAACTGGCTGTACGGACCCATGCCGCCCTCCCACATACGGATGGCGTAAGGGGAATTGGGGATGCGAACGCTGTAGACGCCCCGGTCACCTGACTGAGGCTTGCGCTAGGGCGCGTTTGGCATTAACACGAGCGACGAGAGCAGAGACGGGATGGAAACGTACCCCGATGACTCGAATTCCTGCTCTCTGGACCACACGATCCGCCATAAGATTGAAAGCCTGGAGAGATTCGGCCAATGTGTCCTCGGTACCACCGAGCATGATCAAAACATCGTGGAGTTGCTGCTCGTTCATGGGCTTCCATTCCGGCGCCGCCCTCATCAGGTACTCGTCAGCCCTGCAGAGGGCAACGGGAGCGCGGTCACCCGATTGAGACCCCTGGGGCTGTCGAGAAACCCCAGTGGGGCGCGCAGGGGAAGAGACGGGGGTGGGGGGCTGCGTGGAAGCGGAACCGTCACTTGTCAGAACAGTGGAGAGAAAGCCATACTCACCAGTGACTGGCGCGACATCAAGGGACGAGGTTGTAAGAGAAGACGACGAAAGACGGTGTTGGGAGGAAGCAAACCGTGGTTGCGGTTCGAGTTGATGTGGCAGTTTATATTTCCCAGAGCCATGATACGTCACGTGCTTTCGTAACTGTGCGTGACCGTGACTTAGGCGAGGCTAACTCAGGCAGAGTTTCAATCTTACCTTCCCTTTCCCTTTCCCTTTCCCTTTTCCGGGCGCGCTTTTGTCCACGACAGGCAGGAGGGTCGCTGTTTCTCGCAAGGGAGGAGTTGCTTTTCTTTCCCGATTTCCCTGTGGTGATGGACTGTTCCGCCACAAGGCATATCGATCGGTCGGGAAATGTCAAACTCAGTCAGTCCTTTGTTTTCGTCAAAACCACCGAGGCCTGGCCAGGCCATATCACCACCATGTACCTTGTAGGGAAAAAACCCTTGTGCCCTTCGTGTCTAGGTACTTGTTCTCTGTTCCCACAAGGGAGCGCTTCAACGGCCGCGCATGCGGTTCAGAACCTTACCCGTCTTCTTCCTGTTCTTCGTTTCCCTCAGATGTGATCCCTTTGTGGGCTCATTATTGTTCGTCCGTTTTGCTCCATGCCCTAAATAGCTGAATACACTGACACCTGCTTGGTCCGTACCGCAGTGTGCTAACGCGATGAACCCTGTCGTTCCTCTCAATCTTGCCGCCCTCAACGGCGGCTTGAATCCTCAGTGGCACCCTGCCGTCAACCCCGCTCATACCTATTCCGGCTTTCTTGGCTCCGAATCGACGCGATTCGATCTCCAAGATCAGCACACTACCGACATCCACTATGTCGACTACTACCCTCCCATCGCCGGGCTCAAACTGAGACAACGCACGGTTGCGATTGCCCAAGGCTTGTCGTTCGCCAGTCCCGAACATCGCCTCCTCTTCCAGCTCGGTCCCGATAATTGGCCGATCAACGAACACTGGGCTCAGGCACCCTACATGATCTTTGCCCTGCAGTTTTACAATCTGGGTCCCTCACAGCCGGGCCCATTGGCCCCATGGGTGAGCGCATATGTACGTTCTCATGCTCATGCAAGTTAAGCTGACAGCTGCGGGCACCATAAGCCGCACGGGCTTTTTGAGCCGGTGGCGTTAGCCTGGACAGGGGGACAGTTGAGACCTGGATATTGTATCCGGTGGTTCCACGAGACGGTAGAGTGGCGGTACGCTTTGGGGGCACCCAATCTCATCCCCTCGCCGTTGTTCTATCACGAACACGAGAGACGACAGCCGGACGAGCATGACGCTGACTTGCTCATGGTCAAGAATGGGAAGCGATGCCAATTCGATGATCTCCACTTCGGAACTCAAATCCAGGTCTACCGTCGTGCCACGGTCGAAGATCTCTAATGGCGCCGCCTGGCGGTCAGTGAGGCTGGCATAGATCATTATTAACTTGTAACTGACACTTCGGCTTGGTCCAGAATGTTTCCCTCTCTCACCCAATGGGCTATGGTCCATGGTCAGAACTGCATGGTTACGTACTTGGGTATGAATGTTGAATAGCGAGGAATGATCTATGTACAGTAGCATGTCGTAAAGGTCTTTGTTGTAACACGACCGAAGCTCACGTCGTCAGTGTTGCGGCTTCGAACCACAGCGTGTTAAACTGAACGGCCTAAATGTTACAATGTAACCCGCCTTCGCCCGACACCGGCCATGCTGCTCATTGTGGCGGCCCCAGTGCACGGTGGATTTGATCACAAACAGCTGCTTGGTCTAAGTTGGCTCACCAGCGCTCGACGAAATCAGGCCGTCCGAGTCCCCCAACACGCCTGGATGACCATCTGGGACAGATCCATGGCGCCAAGCGGATTGAGTCATGCATCCGATAACATAACGTCCACGCTCCAGCACGGAAGGACGAACATGAATATGTGAGTGCGCGCGGCGAAGGTGCATCGCCCACAACCGAGCTATAACCCCACCGAGGGGCATGACCGTGCCGGACCGGATGGGTTGCACCACTAAAAAGCATAATATAAAGTTGCGACTCCGAGCGAATACAGCTGATCCCGCACGCCAGATGTTTGAACACCGATCGATTTTTAAACTCCTAACCCCAGTAAGATCGCTTGTTTATGTTCGTGCTCTCCCAATCCTTTCCTCGGATTCCACACTAGTACATAACTCCCGCTGGCAGCATTGAGAACAACCCGCAGGACAGGCTGGTGAGGAGTCTGATTTACTGTGTTTTCGACGTGAGTATTATTTGTGCACTCAGAGTTCATCCTGTGTTGCTTATGCGCCTCGACGAGATTCTTCTCTGTCGATTCGCCATCGGTCTGCCTTCCATGCTTAGAACTGCTGCCGCCGCAGTACAAACCCATTCTGCAGCTCACTTATACCTGATCCGCGCTACCACCATCCCGAGTAGAGCTACCTTCATGAGCGGAAACATGGCAACCAACACACGTCTCGCATTCGTACCCGACGAGCGTACGTCTGAGCGTGGGCGAGGACAAGGACGTGGTCGCGGTCGCGGTCGTGGCCATGGCCGTGGCGGGCGAGGAAGAGGTCGCGGGAGGGGGCGCGAAGCTACTGCTGGAGGTAATAATGCGACCTCTGAAGCCACAGAAGCCGCTGCTGGACCCTCCAATCCTTCGAAGGAACGACCTCCTAAACCTCGCCTCACACATTGTAGGTCTCTAGTCCTTCCTTACCTAACGTTGTGATCTGATTAACATTAATCACACGTAGTCCTGGCTATCCCACTTGTCAGCATGATCTCCTCGTTCGCTGGCTTGATCTCCTCGTTCGCTGGCTTGATCTCCTCGTTCGCTGTCTATTCCAGGCATCCGCTGACGAATCGCATTACAGGGACACCATGAAGGACTCCGAGACACCATCTCTCGGTTTACAGATGCCCTCTTGGCAGCGACGCCCGTCATTCCCGGCTTGGACTCCACGATCGTCATCCCAGCCCGTCGCTTGCACTTCACGCTCGGCGTAATGTCGCTCGACCTTGAGTCGCC
Organism: Sanguinoderma infundibulare; assembly: GCA_032821775.1. NCBI lineage: Eukaryota > Fungi > Basidiomycota > Agaricomycetes > Polyporales > Polyporaceae > Sanguinoderma > Sanguinoderma infundibulare. Next base: position 26,511 of record JAVLRN010000007.1, read on the forward strand.
CCCTTTGCAGGACTCGCCGGTGCCTGGTTGTTCTCAAGGTCTGGCTGAAACGCAGAAGCTGCCGAGGACTCTCGAGGGAGCAAAGGATTTGCTACAAGCGATCAGGCCGAAAGTCATGGAACTCCTGGGCGAGGAGCCAGTACGCGTCTCGCTAGATCGTATGGACATCATGCAGCCCGAACGCAGGGACCAGGAGCGAGCGCACGTCATGTGGGTCGGACCCGCCGACGGACAGAACACAAAGAACTTCAAGCAAGTGGCCAGTACGGACCATTCCGTCGTATGTCATCAAACGCAAGACGACTGAACTCGACATCGACAGACTTCATCCAACAAACGTTCAAGGACGCAGGCCTTCTAGTTGATGAAGATCGGGCATTGAAGGTACAATACATGTTCTACTCGCCGAAAGCTATCCTAACGGACCTTTTGCGCAGCTTCATTGCACGGTCCTCAACACCGTGTATCGCAAGCCGAGGACGAAGTGGCGAGTGCCGTTCTCGTACCCGTCCGTGCTTGCGTCCGAAGCCGTGCAGACCATCCTGGCGCAGAAAGACGCCGTAGGCCGGAGCACAATGGACGACAGAGTTAAAAGGGGGCCAGTGAAGGTAGACTTTGGGGAATGGGATGTCGACGAGATACAGATATGCGAGATGGGGAGCTGGGGTCCAGAGGGCGAGTATGTCGCGGTCGCGCGACAGTCGTTGGTCTCATGAACGCGACGACACCGGAAAACGTACGGCGACCGGATGTATAGCTATTTATACGTTCTTTGAATTCGATGCACCATATACTCGCACTAGGTCAAAGAGATGAGCGTGTAGAGCGAGGCTACTGAATATTGAATAGTGAATGATGGTGGAAGCGAAGCTGGCAAGGAGAGGAGGCGCCTTACCGGGTTGGTCTCGTTCCGCCACCTCCGACGGTGGCTTGTCTACCCGTCCCCGCGTTTCTTTGCTTTCGAACTGCTATCTTGTGCTACCCGACCACAGCGGCGGATTTCCTGCACCCGCGCTGGACGCTACTTAGTACCACTCGTCGACGCATGTGAGTATCTCCATCCACTCACCAACCACCGTCATCTCAATCCAGACCGCTCATCCTGGCCAGCGACCAGCCTCGTCCAATCCTCACACTTGCAGTATAATGCCCTTCGACGTCCCCTCCGCCCGCTTCGCTCAAGCCTCCCCCTCCATCTCGCTCGAGAAAGGCTCCTACCGCATGCGCGCCCCACCCACCCACGCTGCCCGCTCCTCCCGCCTCCAGACGTCCAAGTCCCGGGCGCAAGCGAAGAGCGACTTCATCCCCGCATCGTACGAGAAACGCATGGCCCTGCTCGTCATCCTCCTCTCGTGTGCGATGATCGCGAGCTTCGGGGCGGCGTATTACCTGTGGACGACCAGGTGAGTCCCCGTTTCGGACCCGGAGTCATCCGTCGTATTCGAGGCGTGTGCCAATACATACACCCCCACCCGTACAGTGCAAAGACCCATCCGCTGCGCCACCCTCGATGACCGCCCCATGTCCTATCTTGCATCCCGTCCTCCTTCTGCGTTGCTCCGTTCGTGACAATCTGTTGCTTTGCTCGTGTGCATTCCTTATCGTTATTCGCGTTCTGTGCGTCGTTGTCGTCGTGCCCGGTTTGTCGTTGGAATATATACCCTCTTCGCCACCTCTTTCGCGCTGCATCCCCCAATGGCGGTCAAGAACCTAGCCCGAACGTGGACAATCCCGCGGTACCACCCATACATGGCCGTGCCCGGTACGTGGTCTGCTCCTGAGCCGAGTGGAACTTCGCCATCGCGCGCACGCGGGGAGGTGTCGAATGCATCGTCTCGGTGGGATACAGACCACAAGAACCGCGGCCGACTTCTTTGTTTCGTCCGTGCGCTGTCTTCTTGGGGCAAACACCTCCGCCTGCTTTGCCTCGAGTGCGTGTGCGCGAGCAGAGCTCGACATACACCGGGCAGAGCGACACCAGGACTGCACTCGGCGGAGCTAGTGATACAGTATCCTTGAGAGGCGCGCTAGGAGATACCCTTGCTTTGCACATGAAATTCTCTGTGCTGCTCCAGGACGACGGACTTCGCCGCGCGGAGCTGTCAAGCTATTCCTCACACCTCCATGCAATATACCTTGAGCGTTGTGCTACGTTCGTCCGGATCGTGGACGGGGGAGGGGGACTTTCTTGGGTACGGACTTTCTGCTAGCATCACAGGAACAGGATGATGAATCCAGTACACATACAGTCTTCTCTTCCTTGGCCTAATCCTCGACAGCCATGTCCGCATCCGCCTCGCCCTGCTGCTCCTCCGCCTGCTCCACACTTATATGACCTGCCGGCCTCCAAACGTTACCCGCCGTCATCTTCCACAGCCGTACGCGCCCATCGTTCCCCGCAGACGACAGGATCGTCCTTGAGTGCAAACACGGCCGGCCGTCAGACATGTCCTGGGCAGCGACATTGGCGCATTCCCATCGAAAGGAAACGTACCCAGTGATGTTCCACTCCACCCTCCCGACCGCAGACTTGTGGTCGTCAAAGTCCCCAACGACGCTCGCCGACCACTTGCTGCCCTCCCCGCCGTCCGGCTCGTCCCCGTCCAGGTCTTCGCTCGGCGTCGGCGGCTTCACACGCCATATTCGCACATGCCCGTCCCGCGAGCCGGTCGCGACGAGGTGGTAAGACCGTCCACACGATGGCGCCCACGCGACAGACGTGATCGCGAACGTCTTGGACGCCTCGCCGTCGCTGCCCGCGGTCGCCGCTCCTTTCGTGGCCGCATCTGCCGGACTCGGGGATGGGTTGAGGCTGAGCAACGTCGATGGTCGCCGCGAGGGAAACATTTGAATGATCTGCGGTGAGAGCGATGATGAACACGAAGGCGAGACGAAGACTTATTGCGAAGTCTGGTCCGGTCCGGGTCTTTTCGACTCAAAAGCGAGGACTGGGGACCGGGACCGCGGACTGCAGTCATCTGTGGACTGCAGTGCCGATGGTCCTTGGATCAGCGGTCCTGGACTGGTGCCAGTCCTTGACCAGTACGGGACTGGTCTACCAGTTATCGGGCTGGTATAGAGTGTGGTAGGGACTGGATTCTCTGTCAAATATGGAGAGTGGTTTGGGGGGCCAGCTGGCCCAAATTGTGGACCAGTCCGGGACCGGTCCTAACAGGTCTTATGCAGTCCTCTAAAATCCGAAGATTCTGAGGACCTTGGACCGAGACCGGACTGAAGAGCACCGCCTATGCAGTCCTCTGAGGACTGGTCCCGGTCCCGGTCCCTTGACAGGTCCTCGAAAGTCCTTGGACCGAACCTCGTAACCCTAGGCCGCGAAGCGCATGAAGAAGAGGGGGGGAGGGACGTACCTTGACGATACCGTCAATGCCACAGCTCGCTGCCAGGATCTCTCCCCAGTACTTGTCCTTACACCACGATATGCTCCACCCGCCGTCGGCCTCTCGAGTACCCAAACCGGGCCGACCGGGAAGCTGGCTTTGTTGTGCCTGCTGCTGCAGCGCGTGGGCCACGAGCGAGACCGAGTTGCCGTCCAGGGTCGCGGACGACTGGGTAGGGGTCGCGACCGTGACGGTGTGGGCCATCGAGCGCGAAGCGGGGGTGGCGGTGGGGAGGGCGAGGACGTCGACCTCGTCGAGGAGCTGCCATGTCGAGAGCGACGGCTGCTCGACGCACTCGTACACGCGTAGGTAGTTGTCGGAGGATATGGTAGCCTGTGTGACGGACGCGTCTGGCGGACTCGGGAGCGCGCATGAAATGGAGAGGACGCACCAACTTGAGCCCAAAATGCTGGGGCGCGAACTCGACGGACCGCACGGTGCCCTTGGCGTCGACGAGCATGGCGCGCTCGACCCACCTGGTCGAGGTCGACGCGCCTGGGCTTGAGCCGTTGAGTTGGCCGCCGTCCATGTCCGTCGCAGATATCTGTTCCCAGACCTTGACGGTGCGGTCGAAGGACGCGGTCGCGAGGATGGTGCCGAACTCGGGGTGTGCCCAGCTGACTTTGGAGACGACGGCGTCGTGCGCCTTCACGATACGCGGGGAGGGTTGAGCGGGAGACGATTCATCCATACATCGGATTGGCCGCACGCACCTTCCAGTCGTGTTCGGGGGACCAAGAGCCCGTGCTCTCGTCCAACTGCCATACCTTCACCCTGCGTGTCCGCGCGTTGAAACCCCTGGATGAGGTCAACGATACAATGGGCTGCCACGTACCGTTGGTCAAGACTGCAGGTCGCGAGGTGGAGTCCATAGAAGTCGTAGGACGCGTCCGTGACCAGGTCATTGTGCGCATTGGGAATGAGCCCCGTCTGTATCATACTGTTCAGTACCGCCTAGCCAGACGAGCCCAAGATCTTTTCTCAGAGCGCACGAATGAGGAAGTGTAAGGCGAAGGTGTGCGAGGTTTCAAGTACAAGTACTACAAGGCGACATCAGTGCGAGGGGTTATAACAAACCTATCGTACTTAGCACGTTCCAAAGTCCTGGGTGAGGACCCTTAGCTCAATCGGTAGAGCTTTGTACTTATGAGGTTACCATATGCCATGCAAGGGTCCCGAGTTCGATTCTCGGAGGGTCCACTTTTTGGCTCCTCTTCCCATTCATTGATCAATCCCAGACGCTGCATGGGATCAAGGGATAGGATATATGTACCGTATAACAATCCAAGTGTCCAGTGCAACAGTAAGTCAGCGGTGATGAAAATGAACTAACCATATATCCAAGTATTGGTTGGTCACATCTTCCCCTTCAATCACCTCGACCGATTTCTGGTATGATCTATTTAGCCGATAAGTATGAGTAGTCCAGTGCCCATCCGAAACTATCCTCGCTCTCTGCCAGCCGCTCGCATACCAATTCGACCTTCCTGTCGTCCACGTTCGCCACCGAGAACCTCACCCATCTTTCTTCCTCCCCCACCGTCGCCCCTCCTCCTTTCGGCCCAAAGAATCCGGCGGGAAGCGTGACGATCCCCATCTCCCGCGCCAACCGCTCGCACACGTCGTTCGCATGCACGCCCGCAAACGGATGGCGCACGAACGCGTAGTACCCGCCCTGCGCGCCGATCCTCCAGCCCTTCGGTAAGCGCGCCCGGAAGACCGCGTGTCGGTGCGCCACGGCCTCTGCCGTCTCGCGGACAAAGGGGCGGAGGGCGGGCACGAGGGGCGCGAGCGCGACCTGCGGCGGGCGCGGCGCGCAAATCTGGATGTTGTCCAGCGCCTTGTTCAGGGCGGGGATGATGTCCGGGGACGCGCAGACGAGACCGAGGCGGTGGCCGGGTATGCAGTACGACTTGGAGAAGGAGAAGAGGTGGATGAACGTCGTGCGCCAGGCCCAATCGGCCGGCAGGCCGTCTTCAGGAGAGGGACGAGGAGAGAAGAGACGGTGGGGGGCGCCTGCGGTGATGAAGTCGCTGTACGTCTCGTCCACGACGAGTGCGATGTTGTGCTGGCGCGCCAGTTTGGCGAATGTCGCGATGAGGGCGGGCGGATAGACGGCGCCAGTCTGTGCCAACCATCGACTCGTCAGCATCCAAGGACGGATTGTTCGCATTGGTCAGACCTACTGGATTGTTGGGAGTGACCAGAACGATCGCCTTGGTCTTCGGAGTGATCAAAGCCGCGCACCGTTCCGGGGACGGTAGAAACCCTTCCTTTGCATAGGTCTGCAGAAGGACCGGTTTCACTCCGAGCATAGTAAGCGTCATTCTGGTAAAGGTCGGTTGTCAGAACTGGCAATGCATAATCTCAGGATTCCACCTATAACCCACTCGTGGTTGAAATACCTATATCGCAGATACGACGTTCAGGTTAGGCTCGACCGACAAAAATCCAACCGAAAGCGTCACCATGGCACGGGGAGGATGACCTCATCACCCGAGTCCGCAAGAGTCGTCGTGACGGCCACGAACGCGAGATTGCAGCCAGCCGTGATGGCGATATCGTCCCGAGTGACGTCGGCGTCGGCGCCGTACCGAACCTTCATCTCTTGTGCCATCGCCTCCCTCAGCGCGGGCTCCCCGACATTCGGGAGATACCCGCAGTTGCCCGGCGAGGACGCGGCCTTTCCAAGGGCGTCCAGGAAGACCGGGGGTGGTGGGACGCCGGGCACTCCTTGGGACATGTCCAACAGCGGGCGATTGTCTATTGGGCAATATGCATCCGCCCACGCATATGCTTGTGGAATCCTAGTCGGATCGATCGGATAAGTATCAGGCCTTACATGGCCAACGCGAACTAGTTGCACGTACGGAGGTCGACCAGTTGCCAGAGTTGCGTTCGATAGGCGGAATCCGACCATATTATGCAGATTTGAACGTTGGATTCGCAAATGACCTCGCAATGGCACTTGTGCGAGGTGGTTGCGAAAGGAGTAAAAGCTGGTAGTTTTCATGGCACTCCTAAGGCCTCATGTAGGTACATTCAGAACCGCTGCATAGCCCGTGAAATTTGCAAAGGGCTGCTCGGTATTCCGGCCCGAAGTTACTACTATGCCGTCCAGTTGTCCGCCGTTATCGGACACGCGAGGAAAACCATAATTTTTTGTGCCTAAGAATAGGGGGAAAAATGTTAATGCGAATGTCACGTTTTGTCGAACATTTAGCCCCATATAGAACTTGACGTTTGAGATTTCTCCGAATGTTCACCCAAATTTGACGTTTCGGCCCACATTCCGAGGCCAACAAAATGTGACAGAAAATGTCACGTTCTACGGAACGCAAAACATTGACGAAAACATAGAGTTTAAGTGAACACTTTAGGGCGACTATAATTTTGAATTTTCGGCTATGTAGAATGTCGATAGAATTTCAAGTTGTCCAGAACATTGTCTGTGTCCGAAAACTTCAAGTTCTGTGCGACATCAAATGTTAGCGAGAACATCAAGTTTAATGGAATAGAAAATAGTGCGCCCGCTCTCGACACGCCGAACACACGCCAAGTGCCTGCTAAGTGCCCGCCGAAACGAATATTCGCGCCCATTGCATCGCGTTCGCGACGGTTACCTGAGCACACGAGCAGATTCTCGGACAGAACAGAGATCAAGCAATCACATTGTTGGTATTTACAGTATCAAGAACTAAGAGTGCGGCGACCGCAACATCAGGACGAATCCACTAGACGAAAATGTCGGAGTTGATCCACGTCTCGAACGCCTCGTCCGAATCGAACTGGTAGAGGTCGTCCTCAAAGCCGGACATGGGGATCTCGCGGAACGTCGAGACCGTCCAGCCGTAGAGCTCGCGGACGTGGTCCGTGATGCTGCACAAACATGCTGTTAGTACTGCACACGAAAGACGAGGGAGAAAGAGGGGGATACTCACTAGAACACGTCGCACGAGCCGAAGTCGTCGTTGACCGGCCATTTCAAGTAGAGTGCGTGCTTGCGCTCGTTGAGGCTTTCGCCCGGGCCGATGAGCCAAAAGGCCGCGTTCGGCTTGTCCTCGACGAGGCGGAAGCCAATCGCAGCCATAGCCTGAAAGCGAGTTAGTGGGGCCGCAGATGGAGGCTAGAGGCTGAAGCACGCACCGCGAGGAAGTCGCGCACGGACAGGTTGAGCCGCGCCAACCCTTCACCCCCCAGGACACTCATGATAGGCTGTAGAGCGTAAGTACTCGAGTAGTGGGCATAGAGGCAGTACATACCACGAATTTGGAGGTGTGGAGCGCGAGGATGGGCTTCAAAGTGGAGCGCGTCCCAGGGCGGAAGACATTGAACAGGGAGAGGAGAGAGAGAAGCTGGAAAAGCTTGTTGAAGAGCATATTCGAATGGAGGGAGGTCTGAAGAGAATGGATGGTGGTGGTGGAGCAGGAAGAGGCAGAGGAGTGAGTGGGTGCAGCCTAGGAAGTTTGCTGGCGGGCGCGAGAGAGTTGGGCCCAGGATTGAGGGTGGTGATTGCGAGAGATCAAGACTTGTTGACTGCTATGTTTCCTTATGTCACAGCGCTGGTATATACAGCAGCAGGCACTCATGACATTCAATACAATGCAATATATAGAGTACCAGTTGTGTTGCAACAGTCTATGTCCATGTTTGATCCCTGTGCAGACATATGCCTGTTTTAGAAGCAATGTCGGCAGAATACGACATATCGCGAACGGCGGTGAAACGGTAAAGGTACCCTGCGGTCGCATCAGCCCTGTCCCTCGGAAGGACAAGTGCGACGCGTTGAGGGTGCAGGCCGTGGTGTTGTAACGCGCACGCGGACGCTATGGATATGTCGAGCGGTATGTCAGCAAACTCGGACATATTGCGGTCACGGGCAGGAGGACTTACGTACCTTTGGTTTACGGCTGTCGTGGCCTTCGGATCATCTGCTTGATGTCATTTGTGCTGTGAAAGGAGTCGTCAGTGGAGAGAGAGTTCGAGAGGCTCGGAGAGGCGGGCACCGTAGACATGGACACCCACGGCGCCTAACCCTCAGCGCCTGCTCTTTCGCGACTGCGACAAACGCGCGGCACCACCCACGAACGCAAACCCTCTCACCTTCCGCCATCGCACCCAGTGCAAGGATGCCGCTCTCCCTGTGCAGCCACTCCTCACTCCATAGCTTCGTCTTGAGCGGTTTCAAAAGCACATTCAGCAAGTCCGCCCGAACCAGACGGCAAGTACATCCAGCGCCGCTGCCGCGCACTGGCGCAAGTTCCACTCTGTCGACATCTCATCCGCGAACTCATCATCGTCGAAGTCGTCATAGTCGTCATCGTCTGCATCGTCGAGCTCCTCGCCATAAGCGCCGACGCGCTTCGACGCGCTCGAGTCCTCGCCATTCACCTCGTGCTCGAACCCGTGCGCCTTGCCGCCGTAATGGCGCGGCTTGATGTCGGTCTCCTTGTCCGGCACCGCCGCGTCCTCCTCGTCGCCCTGCAGCCACAGAAGGTCGTCCTTGCTGTACACCATGCAGTCGAGCAGCGTCGGCGTGACCTTGGCGAGGAGAGGGTGCAAGTACGGCGCGAGGTCTAGGTCCTCGAAGAACGTGAGCCAGAATTCGCACGCCTCGAGCGTGACGTTCTCGTTCCGGTCGCGGGTCGAGTACAGCATATATTCTGCGACATTGTTCATCTCCGGCATCAGCTTCTCCGGGCGCGACGCGAGCAGGAGCACGAGCGACGCAGGAATGGGTGCACATTGACCAGACGTACGAAGCGACGATCAAGCGTGTCCACCAGCTGCTCGGTGCCGACGCCCCCCGCCTCCTCCAGTTGCGCGTCCGGCTGATCAACGTCTGGCGGCCGATTGCACGTCAGAGGAGACTCCAGCCCGATATGCTGTATTCCGAGTCCGCTACACGATATTAAATACAACAAGTGAACCAAGGATGAGCCGAGCGAACTGTCGGGAGCGAACGTAGAACGACCGACGGCGATACTCTCGTGCCCATGCGCGCAAAAGCGCTAAGCTGTCGGCGCCCGCTGCGACAAAAGCACCGCGAGTACAAGGCCCGTGAAATGGATGCAGAATACACCGTGATGATATTTACGCGAGCTACCTAATCCTGATAGCGATGTTGTTAGTGTAGTGTACTTCTGAAGAGGAAAATTATGACAAACCTTATGCAACGGCAGAACGACCACGTCGCCTGTCGGCATCTTCCACCGGAGGAAATGGCAGATAACGCTGGAGAGTTCGACTAGTTCCAATGGACCGAGCTCAGAGGATCGAATTGCTGCTGGAAAGTCCGTGTAGTGCCTGAAAGGGTCCATGCTGGAAGTTGAAAGATGGTGCCGTGTGGCGAGCATGAAGCACTGGTCGACCTTGCATATGTACTGGATGGATCCGTACTCGGCGGGGGATGACTGCTCGTGTGGATAGTACATAACGAGGCTATTCCCGGCATACGTAGACGACCTGGACAGCACGTAACCCTCGTGTCTACAACAAGCCACTAGGGTCACTCGATGGCGCATGTCCGAAGAAAGTAGAGGGAGTAAGTTGGGTGGAATAGTCGATGGAGGCGCTGAGGCGTTTTGTTCATCGGTGCAGTGGGTGCCAGAACTAGCAGTATTGAAGTTCCCGAATCTGTAAGCTTTGTCGAAGAAGCATTTCACTTCACGGAGAGCCTCTGGGCAGTCATGCCTGTTGAGCCACCGACGGAGTTTAGCCGCTCTTAAGAACGAGTCTATCAAACTCGCTTCCAGTTGACCTGTCGGAGGCATCGTCAAAAATCAAGTATGTCATTTGTCTCATAACAGAACGCACCAAATTTGTCATTATGAGGTATACGTTGCAAGTGTCCGATGAGACGCTCAAAGGGGAAACACCACCACGAGTATATGGGTCCAAACAAGAGCAAGAAATCGTATATATGGAATGCGACGTGGTTGTTCGTCCGATCAGAGTAGGATCCACGATGGATCTCTTGAAGACCGCGAAGCCAATCCACGAGATACGCATGGTACTTCTGCGCTCGCGTCTCGGACATGGTTCGTTTGCACAGGACGACAACTGCGGATACTAGGAGCATGGTGTTGTCGAGGATGCGTCAGAAGAAAACGCCAATTTCAGGAGTTGGATGCGCGGACCCCTCGCCCCACAGAGTGATGAGAGCTATTGGGAGATAGACGGTGCACATGATCTTCCACTCGTCAGCCTTCAAAGTCCCAGCGGCCGCGTCACCGAAGTTTTGAGGAACGGAGCTTAGCCAAGAGGCCTTATCACAGTTGTTAATTACGTCGCGAATGCGGTCAAGAACCTCCAGCATCGCGATCTTCTTTGCATTTAGATTGACGGAGAGCGGCTTCGTCCGACGCTAGATACATGTGGTCAGGATTGGGCCTGTACGAAAACATGCAATACTTACCCAAGTCACAAGTGCATCCACCCACAACCGTTTCGTCATCTTTGCCTTGGAAGGGAGCTTGAGGCCACGCCCGACGAAACCCAGCGCTTTCAAGTTCTTGCCTAGCAATCTCCGATGGAGATCATCCAGCCCATCCTTCTGTGCCTCTGCGCTGTCACCAACGTGCTGACAAAGTGCGTGGTTGATGGCTTCCACTTGGCCGATTTCCTTCTCCGTGAGTTTTGCCTTCTCAGGCAAGCCTCTGTTAGCCTGGACGTCCACGGCAGCGAAGTGATGTTCGAAGGCGGGCGGAAGACGTTCTCTTTCTTTCGCGTTCACGGATGTTAAACCGAGGATGTCGCGGAAATGGTAGGGAATGAGACCTTCGAAGATACAGTGCATAGAGTCGACGACGAGCTGATGGGTAGGGTCCCAGTAAGGTAATCGCCACAGTTCTGACCAACGAACTCCGTGGCGCGCGAACTCCTTGTCTTGCTGCGATGCATTTGTGGCATCGCGCCATGCTACCACATGTTCGCGCATCTTCTTGGGATCCCGGGACACCCATCGCTCGAAGTCAGTGCGCCCGCGCGTATTCTTCCCAGAACAGGTACAAACATGGCAGTAGATATGCGCGGAGTGGGACGCGAGCTGCGCTGTCTTGCGGGCAGCGACGAGATCCATGACAGCAGCGGCGATAGCCGACCGAGAGACACAACCATGAGGGTGCAGGGCAACGCGCGAATGGCGCGTTCCTCGCTCCCACGACTGGCAAAACGCGTCCACAACAGGTGCGATGTAGTGATTTAGTTCAGTGAGATGGGGCTCCCGTGGGCCTGGGATGATGGCGACGAGACCAATGTTCTCGGCTTTGTATCGAAGTTTGGAGGGGAGGCTAAGACAGGCTAGCGAGATGATGCAGCAAGACGTCAATGCGCCCCGCACCGACATAGTCTCGACGTTGAAGCTGTCAACATGAAGGGTGAACAGTAGGCGCATCTCGTTCCCTCGATCAATGAACAGGCGATTTGATTCCGCATCGAACACGAAGGACCGGATGAATTGTGCTTGAAATGGCCCGCGGATGAACGAGGGAAGAGGTTCGTTGCGCCGGATCTCGTCCATGGCATCGTCGCAGGCGGCGTTGATAAGGCGCACGTTCGTCTCGGAAGAGAGAATACCAGCTTCATACTCCTTGAGATCGTGTACAACGTAGGGTCGAACAGGCTTCGGATCGCCGCATGCGCACCGCTCTAACAGTGGTGTGTCGCAGATATCTCCGCCAGGTTTGGGTCGGTTGTTGCATCGAGCAGGATACACGGGGTCATCGCAGAGGCGCATGGCGGAAGGAGGGTAAATACAATGGCAAGTGGGGCACGCCGCGTACGTGGTAGTATGGGCAGAGAGGTTGAACCGCTGTAATGCTCCCTTGAGATTACTGGGGATTTGAGAGAGGATATTCTGCTGAAGGGGAGTCTGAGGCGAGCCAGAAGACTCAAAGGATAAACCCAGCAGGAATGATATGGACCGTAGAAGGAAGTCCGACCCGTCTCGACTCAGTTTGCCGAGAACGTTGAGCACGATCCCGAGGAACATGGCGATTTGGGCAACGACATGAGCGCGACTGGCAGGGATATCGTAATGATATTCTGAAAGTTAATGTCAGCTCCTTTGTTTTATCCGTCATACACGTCACTTACCGCAATCATAAGGGACGGGGGCGCTAGGGAAGGACAATCTCGGCATGAGATGTCTCAACTCGCAGATACGAGCATCGAGTCGTTGGAGGTGACCTCGTATCTCCTCCTTCTGCCTGTTCACTTCGCTTGTGTCCCGAGTGACGCGACCAAAAAGCGAACGTAGCTCAGAGAATCGAATCTCCGCGTCCGTAAGCTGCTCCTCGGTGGGTGATGCAAGCGTGCGCTCGAGAAGTTGCACATCATTCTTGACGTGCGAGAGCGTGCGCAAGGCCCGCTCGGTAGCAACGTGAGCATCGCGCTTGCCACCCTTGAACGGGGTACTCGCAACGCCGTGTGATTCGGATGCGGGGTCGGGGAGACAGGTGGGAAGCGGTACATCGAGCGCGATGTTGCGAGGGTCATGAAGTTGGAGGTTGGTGAGGGAGTTGATAATGTCACCCACACGAGGAGATTCGGTACGCGATGCGTCATTCGGGGGGGTAGAAAGTCGTATGCGAGAGAAGCTCTCGAGCAAGTCTTCCACCGCGAGAGGACCGGGGGTCGGTATGGTGGACATCTCGACGACGGAACGAGCGGTCAATGTCATCTGTGATGGATTCGGGGAGTCTCCAACGAGAACAGAGGCGAATAGTTCGGCGGAACGTTCCTCAATTGATGGGAGGGCATGTCCAGAGGAATCGTCGGGATGAACCATGGATGGCAATGAGGGGTTGTGACCGGGGAGGAGTCGTTTGTGCATCTTGAACTGGAATCTGTCATGCCATGGCTTCCCTAGAGCCTCATCGACGCAGTCGACGAGGCAAGTATCGCACTGGCAATGCTCGAAGAACCGTGGCGATGGCATATCGGGACGACAAGGAAACCAGCAGAGACCACAGTTGTCAAGAGCAGGTAATAACCCAACTCAAACGATAGGCGAAGAGCAAGATACGCGAGTTATAACTCGACGCACAGGGGCCTTGAGGATAGCAGGGACGAAAGGCGGGGTGGGCGACGAAGAGGGCGAGTAATAACTCTGCCCAGGCTCCAAAGTGGCGGATGGATGGTCGTGATCGTTTCCATGGGAATGAATCTGCGGGAAACGAAGAACAAATCAGTTCCTATTCAATGACTTAGCGATGACTTACCGGGAGGTCGAGCCGTTATACACCGCACCGTCCCAAGGTGGAGGCGCCGCAAATTGAACAAGCGTTTTCTAAGCGCCCACCTGACGTAACGCCAAGATGAGCTGGATTTGGTAGGTCGATCGATCGAGAGACTTCACCTTGGAGTGGGCGCCTCCATGGCCTTGTTCTTTTTCCTCCGTCCTTGCTAACGTGCCGGGTTATGACCCGCACAAGGCGTCCCTCTGTCCCAGGTCGCTTGCCAACGCGCTGGGTTATGACCCGCGCAAGGCGTCGATACTATGCCCTTGTTCCTCTTTGTCCCTCTGTCGCCGCTCGCTTACCAACGCGCTGGGTTATGACCCGCGCAAGGCGCCAACAAGTTGTCAAACAAGGACTTCTCATCTGTGTATCGACACTTGAGATCCGGCGCATACCCGAAGTAGTCGTATTTGGTTTGTACCCTCGATGTGTGTAGTGCATGAGACTATGTTCATTTGGGTGTACGGGTACACGAACCTTCGCCATGTTAGGGTATGTTACAGCACAATGACTCGCCCGGTCCGCGCCCGCTCACTGTTTCGTCAGCGTGCAACGAAGGCCTTCCACTCCTGCCAAGCTGCCCAATCCGCCTTGTGAAACGGCTTTCCGGTGGGTGCCTCATTGTTTGCCGCACGCGGGATATTACCGTCCTGCCGTACCACCGTCTGAACAGCAGTTACTGGTCCCTGTGAGCCGAAGCCGCCGGTTCTTACGTGCACAAACCAAGGAGATATGTCAGTCTGTTAATATCGTAAGTAAAAGGATCTTAGCTCGGACCGCAAATTACTTACACTGAGTTCGAAGGTCTAGAAGATGAACGCGGTCGTCGCCAATGCCATCGTGAGCTGCACAGCTAAGGAAAGCAAGCGATACAAGGGCCACATCGACCTTGGTTTGGAGGAGACGGCGAACAGCTTCTTGCTCTGCCATATGGTGATGGTGCCCTCTTCGCCCGACGACCCGGTCGCAACCACGGAATGTTCATCCCGATCGATTGCCTGCTCAGAGGTCAGTACCCCACTGTATCAATCGATGCTTGAGATCTGCTCACCGCAACAGTCTGAACTAATCCCTTAGGTGCATGGTGCAACACATCTAATGGCGCGCCCGTCGTTCTGTCAAAGATATACACCGCCCCGTGATCGCTTCCAGCGACGACGGCCTTCCACCTCTCCGCGAAGACAACCTGCCTCGGCAGAAAACGGGAAGGCGATCCGGTCGGAAAGGTGCGTAGGTGCGTCCCAGTATCCAGATCCCACAAGTCAAACCCGCTGGAGACATTGTCGAGGACGACGAGATGTTGTTTAGGCGGTAGAGAAGCGTGCCCTCTGATCCTTCTTAGCCCGATATGCTAAGTTTGGATTGTGATACACTTACATCTTGTGGCTTAGGCTCCTCGACTTCAGCACCTTCCCATCGCTACCGCGTAGTGTATGCCTGCATTTAAGTGAGTCAGTTAACAAATGATATGATCGTCCGATGACTTACATCGCTCCGTCGTACATTCCAAATACAAGGACATCTCGTTCGCTTGAAGTGAACTCGACAGAACTCGGCACGACCCGTTCCAGACGAACGGAGAAGATTGGAGTGACTCCTCCACGTCCGTCGTACTGGAAGACCTGGACAACGCACTTCCGTGTACCGACAGCAATTCGCGCGTCCATTCCGTTACCATTTACGCATCCCAGAGCTGTAATCTCTACTCCGTCTGAAAGTCGCTTCCCGAAGACCTCGACGAAGCACTCCTGAAGTTGGCGGTGAGTCCAGTTCTTCACGATAAATCATACGATGTGACTCACGCTCTTCACCCCCTGATTCCAAAAGCACAGGTAGCCAAGTCCGGTACCATAACAGAGTGTAGGATACACGGCATCGCTCCTGCCAACCCACAACACCTTGGATACAGGCCCCAAAATGTCACGGTGTGTGGGTGTATGGAGAGACAACTTGGTTCGTAAGTCCCATATCTTGACACCGTCTCCTCCTTCGATGAATCAGTGACCTAAGTACTCTACTAGAATATTTAGCAACATGCTTACCTCCGCTTGCTAGGTACTGCCCGTCCTTCGAAAAGCTGAGGCTGTTTACGCCCCTCCCGGAATTATTGAAGGTTGCGACAGAGCGATAGCGTCCACCAGTGGACGCAAAGGGATTCCAGTTCGACATCGAGACCAGCATCGCAGGCGAACAGTGCTATGACGAGCGCGTTTACAGGGGTATGTGGGTGGCGGCATGGTTTATGAGTCGCGGTCGTCGATGCAAAGTCATGAGCGGTCTCCGGGCAATGCGCACATAATAGAATGCACGCGTTGTCTCGTATCATGAGAGATCACAATTGGGAATGGCCCGACGGCTGTACGCTGTATTGTATTCGCATTCGTTGACCCAGCTACTTAATAAGGTTGTAAGGTTGTCGTTGTGACTTTTAGGAAACAATAATGTACCCAAATCCAGAGGGCATGATTAGCTCCACCCATATCCGCTCACCCTTGTTGTCTCTCTCTCATCGCCCGCTGTCGTCTCACGCGGTCGCCGCAAGCTATCGTCGCACGCTGTCGTCGCGCGCTATCGTCGCGCGTTATCGTCGCCCGCTCTTCTCGTTCTCGTTCCCTGCCCTCTCCTTTCGTACTGGTCGCGTTATCATTCATTTTCCGTCTCCTCACTACATTCCCGCCATGACTGTTACTGCCATCGCTGTGCCCATCTGGTACGAGCCCGGCTCGCCTCCTACCCTCCATCCTTTGCTCGTCTGTGAAACCGATATTCCTGGCTTGTGTCTCGACATCGAGCCTCTGTGTTGCCAAGAAGTCGAGATGTCAAAGGCCGTAATCACTCCGATTCAAGCTCGAAAGTCCGGAGAGAAAGCGGGGAAAGGAAAGGCTATCAGTTTGGAGGTCGTACGGTCGACAACTCCTGTTGAAGATCATTCTCGGTCCACACCATCCACCCCCGAACAAGGATCTGTCAGCGACGGCGATGGCGACTCGGACAGCACCAGCTCTACAGAATCGGAATCCGAGCCGGAGTTGCAGAAGGACTTAAAGATCGCTAAACCTCCTGGAGAGGTGGGTCGCCCAGGTAGGGGGGGCTACTCGCTTGAACAAGTCCTAGACTTGGCCCCCAGGCGCATGTCGGAGTTCAAGGTACGTGGTTGATTCCACTTGAACGCTCGCAATCTTATGCTGTTTGTTAAGAAACTGATCAATAAACTTGTGGGTGAGCATCTCGACCCCACGCGGTCTGTGTCGGGCCAATCCATGAGCCACATGGCATTGGTGCGGGATAAGGTAAGTGTCCACGTCGTCACCATTGCATCGCCGGTGGACCATTTACGTCTATGGTGCTGTAGGCACTCAAGAAGTTCCCGGAACTTGACCAGTATGAGAACGTATGGCCGGTCGCAGACGCCGTCAAGCAGCGCCTGAAGTACACATCGTCGAAAGCCCGAAAGCACGCCTACGACGCTGTCGCCGCCGAGACGGGGAAGAAGGGGAAGAAGTCACAGCCGCGTCGTCGCGAAGGCGATTGAGAAGTAAGTACGATCAGTCACCTACATTTGTTACCAGGCTTCTTAGAATCACGCTTCGTTCAGGTGCTGCGATGGTAGATGGTTGTAGTTTTCGCATGTACCTGCATAAACGGTCAAATCGTACTTTACTTGCCTTGCTTCTGCCCGCTCACAGCGCCCGCGCGCATCACGGGAGTGCATGTGTTCGCCCGAGACTTGACACAGCTCGCATCCTCCCTCAGATTCAAGCAGGGCTACCGGGAGAAGATTGAGAGCGAGCTCGCCAAGATATGCGAGGACATCCTCGACGTCCTGAACAAGCACCCCATCCCTTCGGCCGCCTCGACGGGTCCAAGGTTTTCTATGCCAGTATGACGCCCCAAATACTTCCCGATTCTCCTTCACCTTCCTTTAGACCCATTTCTATGCTCAGCAGTGACGACGAGCCGTCAGCCGACCTACACAATTCAGACCTTACTTGGTTTGTTTCTGCCAGCCTTTAGCGCCTGCTCCGACGTACATACCCTCTCGTCCGGTGAGACTCGACTCAACTCTTCTTTTCGACATCATACAACAGTAAAAGCTGATAATGCATCTCGGGTACAGGCTAATAAGTTAATTCCTCCCGGCCAGTCTCTTGGATCGCGTTCCACGCACCACCTCCACTGTCATGGTCCGGGGAAGAGATCGAGATGTTACTGCAGTGTTCGCTTTCGAGACGAATCTGGAATCTGAAGGTGAGTATTCTATACTACGTAAAGGTGCTGGTACCTTACTCACTTTGCGACTACCAGGTTCGCGACGACTGCGTCTCCGGAACGCATGTTGACGACATGCCCATTCCTCAAGCCAACCCGCATCACGACGATGTCGCCACGGAATGTGAGAGGGTAGCAGAGACGGGAAATGCACGGATTGGAGGGGAGGGCGCAATGTCTCTTGAAGAATACGATGTAGCGGTGTGTACGCGATCCATCGACAACAGTCACGACGCAGTCGTGAACGTAAGGTTGCACCCGCGAATTGCCCACCACGCTCTCAGCAAACGGGTAATGGAGACGGCCCGCGCAGCGCGTTGTCACGCTGACTGGTCGAGCCTTGTTCTCAGATGATGAGTACAGGCGGGATCGCAGGTTGCGGTGGATAGTCTGGCACTATGTTATGGAAGATGAACATGGGTTGATGCACGTACTACTTACATTAGAGCTAGGTGCGACGTAGATGCGCCTGTTGACCATGGTGAAAACGTAGCGTTCCGAAAACGGGTGAGATGCGACCAGCGCGAAGGTTGGTAGAGCGGGAACCGAGAGCGGGCGACGAGGGTGGGCGATACGAGCAGGCAAAAAGCACTCTCAGTATTAACTACCAGCTCTGGAGAGATGATCTCAGAGAAGAGAGCGGGGCCTGTGATTCGCTATGTGGCAAAAATGGAAGTGTCCTAAAGCAGAGGGAGCGGCAAGACAATTAGCACAATAAACACATTGTGGCGCTCACAGCATTCGGGCGCGCGGAGCAGATGCATGACAATGTAGCGGCGGAGCGCTGCAGGAAGAGTGACCTTAGTCGTGTTCGAGCGCACCGCAAACATCCACTTGTTCGATCATCGCACATGTTCGAGCGAGACCTTGGTAGTCGTGTCCGAGTGCACGATCCCGTAAACTGCACCTGTCCTACCATCGCGCCTCACAACGCAATTCACTTGCTCAATGTAGCATTTGAGCGCAAGCTTCCAATTGTTTTGCTATTGTGTATGATTTTCGAGGTTCGGACGACGGCGAGGTTAGAGAGACGTCTGAGGTGCATATAAGCATGGCGTCGACGGACCCCTCACTGCAGAACACTCGACGTTGCGCAGCGCGCATCTTGTAACACCTGGCACCTCGTATCCTCTCACCGCGCAGCGCGCACACACCGCTACTACCGCCACATCCACTCTTTCTGTACTCTTGCATCTTCCTGCACTGTGCACACATCCTCTCACACTGCTCAACACGTCCTCACCCTCTTCGACTCGTCGACTATGACCACTCCTACTCCTGCATCACACCCTTCAGAGACCTTCGCCCAGACAGCCATGGAGGTTTCCCTAGACGAAGTTTCGGCTTCCGGCTCTGAGGTCTACATCACGGCTCGCAGCACTTTCGACTCTTCTGACGATGAGCGCACGGACGACTCCGCTTACGCTACCCCGCCTGCCTACTCTCTTCGACCTCACGCCGCTCCTTCCATCGCAGCTCTGCCAATGCCGGGGACATATCAGCAGTCCTCACGTTCCCTCACTCCAATGTCTACGCACTCTGGCAATGACGTCGACGTCTCTTCTCCTCCAGAGGTGCCTGAGGAGAACTTCCCGATGGCCGAATCCGACTCCGGACGGAGCACGCCTAGAGCTCTCGCCACGACATCGTATCAACAACCTTGCAATGTTGAAGATGACGACGATGATGACGATGACATGAATGATCACGAGGTATCATACTACCAGCTGATTAACGTCGTATCCAGCATACTCATGACACTTTCCCGCAGGACGTACGCCGTCAACTTGACGACAACATGCGTGTCGTGAGGCAGCGATGTGACGACACGCCAGGAAAGCGAGACCTTCGAGGCGAAGTCCACTACTGGAAGGAGGTATCCAAGCTTCACAAAGACGAGACGTGTAGTCTGAAGAAGGTAAGCGAGGTCTCTGGACATTTTCAACTGTCCATTAACACCACCCCGCAGAAAATCGCGGATACCAATAATCATTGGCAGACAGTGCAGCAAACCAACAACCATACGGTCGACGAGCTAAAGCGGAAGATTGCAGAGCTGGTGACGTTCATGAACAACACCAACGCTAATACTGCAGCGGTATGTACTCTTTGTTTATTGCTTCAGTTCTATGCTCATTGTGGTCGCATATAGCAAGTACAAGCCGAACAACTGCATATCGAAACAGAGCATCAAGCTATCCAACACGCGCAGACGGTGCTCTTGACGACGCGGGCCGAACAGGAGAAGATGGCAGCGGATCTCCACAAACAAGCAGAGGAGCTGGCGAAGAAGGCGGCTGCTCTCGAAAAGGAACGCGCATCACTGGATAACCAGCAGGCCACCGTGTCTCGTCGCTTGCAGCAGATTCAGGCGGGATCCGCTGATCCCCGCGACGCCTCCAACCGCACACACCCATCTCAGCAGACCGCCGCTCCTGCCTCATCATCTCGACCGACTCTTACGCGTCACCTCCCCCTTGCTCAGCCCCAGAAGACCGGCTTGTCAACTCGTATGTTTTTAGTGCCAGTGCCGGTGAGTTTAATCACCTAGTACATCCTGTATGTTGACATAAATATTGAAGTCATCCTTCAGGAAAACAGATCTCATGCCGAAAGGCCTTCCGACGCCGAGAGCGACGACGACGTGCCACCAACTCCTTCGCAAAATGCGAATGCCCGCCCATCAGCGTCCAACACGCCCACCGATGTCGAGGATCACCACTTGACCACGAAACAGCTCTTGAACACAGTCACCCACGTCGTGCGCGGAGAAGTCCGGGTCGTGCGTGAACAGGTACAGGCCATACGCGAACAGGTGGAAGCTTTCGAGAAGCAGAAGTCATCCCCGCGGCATCGCCGGCGTACGTCTGCGACACCAGAGCCGGAGCCGCGAGACCCAGTTGACCACGAAACACGCCTTGGGCTCATGGTACGTCATTGCCCGATCCGGTTTCGCATTTTCACTAACTTCGCCTACAGCGACTGGTTCGCACGCTTTACAAGGAGGAGTGCGGGATTGATGCGGACAAGGAGTGGCAGGCTCACCAAGAAGCTGATCAGATCGCCGTGGAGGCCTACAACACTCGAGGACAAGGAGCCCCGGACACTTCCACCATCGCCTTCGACATGTGCACCCCAGGCAGCAAGGTTTCTCCCTGGAACTCCATAATCTTCCAGCACCTCTTGACAGTATTCAAAGCCTGCAACCGGACCTTCATCGCCGAGAGCAACGTTGAAGATAGCTACATCGACCTACTTATCCAGGAGAAGTTCGAGCGTGGTCGGCAAGCGTGGAGAAGAGGTCAACCCAAGCTCACGTCCACGGGCATCGTCGAGACTGCAGAGGAATGCAACGCTCGAGTCCTCCTTGAGGACGAGAAGGTGAAGAGAAGGGCTAGGGCCAATACCAGGCGGCGCAGCGTGGGTGCAATCCGTTGATTCGCGACTCAATCGTTGAGGCTCACAGTTATCTTTCAAGAAATACGACCGTCGCAACGAGGCGGCCACCAAGATGATCTCGCTGCATGTGAGCGACTTATCGCAACGCACGACGTGGAAGTTCCTCCAGAAGGTCTTGCACCTCTTGGGGCCTGAAGGAATGAGCTCGGACGAAACCTGCGGAAAAGCATCGGAGAGACTCTTCCGCGTCAAGGTGCTCGAGTGGCGACGCCCCATGGACGATCACATGGATATCATCGATAGCCAGCACATCGAGGACGGTGAGGGTGGCCCCCAAAAGGGATCTCTGCCGGCCAAGCGACTCCGGGATGGCACGATCAAGAGCACTCGCCCGCCTGTCAGACGACTCCCATATCCACTCTACGACGAGAAGTGGCTGAAGTCCTTGAATCCTCAGGAGACACAGGCGCTCTCTGTGTCGTCTGAGCAGTTCGAATGGATTCGTTGCGTCATAGCCCTTGCTCACAACATGTAGATGGGAGGTTAAGATGACACGGGTACTCTGTGGACGACAATGGACATGTGTTTGTGTAGTGATGTATGAACGTGTAGCGTTTTATAATGTATCCCATATTAGGGACGTGTACTGCAGCGCCAACCAACGCCGCGCAAGGACCGGATACATTTGAGGTACGTAGACGTCTATAATCAAACTCGAGCACTAAGTTAATGGCGATATGAGACCACAACACCAGTTCGGAACTGCCCACGGCAAAAGGGTGCGCTCAGGCCTCACTTGATCCTCACGGCGCGATGGCCACGAGCTGGGACAGACTGCTCTTGACGTAGGTCTGTTTCTCGCCTGATAGTCTCCGGCGGAGGTATGCGCCCAGGGGTCTGCAAAAGGAGTACGCTCTCTACGAGGCGACCACGGGTGGCCTTAGCGGAAGGAATGGTGCGCACGAGCCCAGGTAGAGGAGTGAGGCAACTGGACGTCGACATAGATCTCGAATTCGACAAACTTGGGCTCGGGACGTGGACACGGTCACCTGTGCGCGAGAGCCGGAGGACGTGCGAGCAGGCGGAGGCGGGGAGGGCGGGGTGAACGCGTTCTCCTCCTGCTGTGGAGTTGCGCAATACCTGCTATGCTAGGGCCATGGCAGGTATCGCGAAACGCCACAGCGTCATATGCTTACGCGCCCGCCACCATGAAGCGCATCATTTGCACGACAATTCCGACCTGTCTGACATGGTGCTTGGGTCCATCAACCCATCGGAAGGCAAGGTATTCCAACTCGTATACATGAGAAGAGCGAGTGATAACTCAGCTCAAAGGGCCCCCTAGCGAAGGAGCGAGTAATAACTCGGCTCGTCAGATCGCAGGAAAGAGCGGATCATAATCCAGCTCATCGGCCGCGGTAAGTACATTGCCTGAATATAAAGAGTTCAGTACAGACGATATGATGGGCTCATTACGTACCATTTAGATACGCATGAGGACGGGACAGCGCGACGGCAAAGCACGGGGGCCGGTAGATGGTAAGTGCTGGGTAAGCGGTGGGTGATGGGTGCAAACAGGACAAACATGACCAAACTAAAGCCACCGCACAGGACAAATATGACCAAACTAAAGCCACCGACGCGTCGGGCCTCTCTTCGAAACCAATTGCAAGTTCCTCGCTCGCCTCGAGTCTTTCATACGCGACGTGCCCCCTTTGCCTCCATCCGCTCTGCAGCAACATCGACTCTACACGTCTCGTATTCGGTTCCCCTTTGCTATCGTCGTTCCGTCCCTCGTAAGTCTGCGGTCCACCCTGACTCACCTCACCATCGTCGCTCATCGTTGCCTGCAGCGCATCCCCATTCCCTCCATTCCTCCTGAGCAGAGTTATTACTCGCTCCTTGATTCGAGCAGAGTTATTACTCGCTCCTTGATTTGAGTAGAGTTATCACTCTCTCAGCTCTTGAACAGAGTTATTACTCGTTCTATCCCCTCGCCTATCCCCTCGCGCACTGGATAATTATCAAGGCACCGCCGCTGGCCTCCCCTTGTCTGTGACGGTCTTGTTGTACTGCTGTCAACCACGTCTAAACCTGTGAAGTACGTGAATTGCATTGTTTCCCCCCATTTACTATATTGACTCATAGTTGTAGCGCAAAATGTCGTCGCTTCCAATGCTTTCCGGTGGGGCAACATCTCAAATGGGTCCCAGGTTCATTCACCTGCAATCCCAGCCTGACATCACACTAATCCTTCATATTTTCTAGTACAATTCATCCCTCTCGGACTTTCTGGTTCGAGAACCAGTGCTTCACCGTCGTCAATCCATCGCGAGTCGAGTTCCTCCCGGGACTGCGTGTCGGCGACCCCGACAAACTCTTGACCGCGAGAGAGTTGTGCAAAGCGTTGTGGGCCCTTGAAAAAGCCCCGGAGATGGCTTACATGCCGCGACGCTCCCATGCCAACTGCTCGCTGCTTGCCCGACTCAGTTGCGACCTTCGTAACCCACCGATCGGCGCCAACCCGAATAAACGCTACATTTTGCGTACAGACATCCTGACGTCCTGGCAAGACTTAGAACGGTGTCTTTACTTCGTCAGTGACACATTGATGCTCACCATCAGCAACATTCCCGAAGCAAAGTTTCCTTTCGACGCTTTCTGGCCCCTTCCGAGCAAGTTTGGCTATCAGAAGGACCACGCCAACTTCATGTCTGCCAGGCGGGCTTTTTTTGCCTCACGCGACACCCTCTTCCTCCTTGCCGCTCGGTGCACGCTCGCGGTTGCCCTCTTTCACTTCCGTTGTCCCGACGCCGATCCCCTGGTGTGGGTGAATGTGCTCCTAGAACGAGGTGTGCCCGCGCCTTGGATCGATGCCCTGCGTAGTAGCCCTATCACCAACCTTTCTCCCGGGCTCCGAGTCGGTGCTTTTATCGACCCTCTGCCTGATCGCACACTGTGGACAAAGCATGTCCCGTGCATGATCAAGGTGAACCTGCCGACATATATCGCGTGGCCAACATCGGGGGGAAAGCTTGACACTTCTCAGTGTGAGGGGGTCCTGAGAGCTCATCCCTACCTCCGCCCATATTTTCCTGGCTCAGCGGATGAAGCACCCATCATTCCAACCTCAGAGGGCAGGGAGGACCCTCCGACCCGTTTCCGTTGGGACGACTTCCCTTCTCCTATCCATCCAACTTCAGCTTCACATCCCGCGCCTGTCACAGAGGCCTCCATGCCTATCCCTTCAGCTGATGAGCTGCGTCGTCTGCCCCACGGTCCAGGACAGCGCCCAGGCGAGACATACGAGCAGTTCTTCCGCCGTAGAGAAGCTGGGTGGCGTAAGTACGAGGAGACTGAAACCAGCGAGCAAAGGGAGAAACGACTCGCACGTGCAACGAAGGCGGCGACGTTCGCCTGCCCAACGCGTCCCTCGGAGACGTTTCTTTGGGTTGAAATCGGGGATATCGACGCTACCGTCCCCTGGTATTGTCTCGAGTATGACTATAGGAAGAAGGTCCGTTTCAATGCTGTACGGGATCTATGGGCGATGTACCCGAACTCTCACAAGCGCTATGATCCGTACCGTGATGAGTGGGATATCTGCCCCAAGCTCTCCGACGACCCCATCGTGGAAGAGGACGACGACGATGACGATGACAGACCTTATGCACCGACACCCCCACACACCGCGCAGCCCTCCCAGGAGCCTCCGCTTACCGCCGTATCTCCGGCTACCATTGCTCAGTCATTCCTGGCTGACCTCCAACGATTTTACGACCGTGAGGATTTCGTTGGCCACAAATTTGTTCCCGAAGGTTTTGGAGAGGTCATGCACCGCCGATACAGTGTCATTATGGGGGTGTCGCCTGCGATGAAGAGTGGAGGGATGCCCCTGGAGTATGTCCCGTTCAAACGCCAAGAACTGCAGAAGTATTTCGGCGTGCTTTCTATGGACCTTGATGAAGCCCACCTCCCCCCCCTCAGCAGGTTCCTCCGCTTTGTCTTGAAGCTTTCAGCGAACCTTGCAATCCTCCCCGTCGTTTGGGACCTTAACCCCCGCTGCTCCCGATACTTGTTGGGATCGAGTCACCAGCATCCTACCTTGGGTCTCGGCCGCTGGACGCTATCTGGCGTTACGTACTATCGCATCGCCTACGAGGCTGAGTCTCCATGTTGGTTCCGCGTCATCGTGGATGCAACAACGGCCCTCGAGCTCTACCGTCGCCACAACATCCTCTCCCGTGCCGCTGCTATCTCCTATATGGCCCAGAAAGGAATCACTTTCCATACATTGTATTCCCCGTCCAGAAGGGATTCGTTTTATGTCGGAATATCTCCCTTCGACGATTGTTTGGGGTGGCGCCCATCTGGATTTCGGGCTACACGGTATGACTATGCGCAATACCTCAATGAGGCGTATGAGGTTCTTTGTCAGCCCCGAGGCCGAG
Organism: Sanguinoderma infundibulare; assembly: GCA_032821775.1. NCBI lineage: Eukaryota > Fungi > Basidiomycota > Agaricomycetes > Polyporales > Polyporaceae > Sanguinoderma > Sanguinoderma infundibulare. The sequence continues at coordinate 52,269 of JAVLRN010000007.1, forward strand.
CCGTGTTGTTGCGCGGTGGGATCGTGTGGAGACTCGCTTTGGAAATTCTTGGGAGCGATGCAGTCGAACGTGCTCTGGAAGGACCGTCCGACGACGTCTACTACTTCCGCAACCAGTTCTTGCCTCGACAAGGGGATGCTTGGTACGACGATTGCTTGACGATCAGGGAGTTGAATATTGTCTGCGGCGTATACAAGCTACCTTCGAGTGCGTTTATCTTCACATTTGTATTGGAATATACTTACTGATGTTCACATAGGTAAAGGGTCCGAACCGGAACTACTGTCCTGGTGGCCGAGACCTCATGTTTTTGATACATCTGGTCTCGCGTTCGGGTATTGGACGCTGTGGTGCGAGAATTGGTTCCAGCGACGTCTCCAGCGTATCAGGGATGGTACGGACGGCCCTCTGTCAGCGAGGCAATGGAGAAACAGCATCAAGTTCTTCAAGGATGTCGTTCCGCTGCGCGATGCCGTGGAGGAGGCCAGTGTACAGTTTTTGTCGAACCACACGCGAGTAGTGGATGATGCGTAGAACCGTTGTATTAGGTACGTCTGTCCACAGCGCGTCGATGGGTGAGACCCACTGATCTTCTTCGTAGTACGAATGTCATGTGTTCTTGACGGATGAATTCATGTTTTTTTCTTGTCTATTCATTGGTATGTGCCTGCGAGGATCCGTTGCGGGCGAAGGGACATATCCGCGTGCGATCCTTCGCTGTCACAGAAGAGTGGGCGCTAACAGTTTACATGCAGCGGAGGCGGGCGCCGTCATGACCACTCGACGAGGACACCCGCGGTGCCCGCCTCTCGCACTCAGCTCCACTGACACGTCCTTTGCGCAAATGTTATCTACTGGCGTTACGACTTGTTCTCGCAACAGGGAGGATGGATGGCTAGCATGCTGGCCGTTCTGGCCTCCATGGGCGGTTTCATCTTCGGTGTACGTATTTCCCCATCTCGTCAGCACAAAACCTGGTGTATGCTCACCCTTATCCGCGTCTGAATCGCCACAGTATGATACAGGCCAAATCTCCGATATCCTGCTCATGGTCGACTTCCTCCTCCGTTTCGCCAGCTGCACCAACCTGACAGACGCGAAGACCTGCTCGTACACCCACATCCGCGAAGGGCTCATCGTCGCCCTGCTCGGCGTCGGCACGCTCGTCGGCGCGCTCCTCGGTGCCCCGTAAGCCTCCCTAACCTCATCGCGTGCCAACGTTGTGTGGTGCTGACCGATTTCACCCACGGCCCTTCGAACTTAGGATGGCGGACTTCCTCGGTCGCCGGTACGCGATGAGCGTGGAGTGCGGCGTCTTCATGGTCGGCGTCCTCACACAAAACACCACGTTCCAGTCCTGGCAGCAGTTCGCCATCGGCCGTCTCGTCAGCGGCTTCGGTGTTGGTTCCCTCAGCGCGGCGGTCCCGATGTATCAGGCGGAGACGGCACCCCCGCAGATCCGTGGTGCGCTGACTGCTACGTACCAGTGAGTTTCGCTTGCGGTTCGTATCTTGAGGATGTGTTAACACCGTCTTGCTCGTCAGGCTCTTCATCACTTTCGGCATCCTCGTTGCGTGTAAGCGGACCACTTCACTATGCTGGTCGCGGTATGCTGATTGCACATTCACGCAGACTGCATCTCCATCGGAGCGCGAAACATCCCTGGCGCCGGGTCGTGGTGGACCGTGGTCGGCATCGGCTTCCTCTGGCCCTTGATCCTTGGCGTTGGGATCTTGTTCATGCCCGAGTCACCCAAGTGTGTAACGTCGCAGTGTTCTGTCAGCCGCAAGTCTGACTCGGACTGGTTTCGTAGATGGCTCACCGCGCACGGCTACTTCGACCAAGCGCGGCGCTCGATCGCGCTTGCGCGCGGCATACTCGAGTCGGAGGAGGACGAGGACCCGTTCATCCACCGCGAGGTATGGTTGATCGCTTATCTGCAGTATGCGGCGCGCATTGTGGGCTAACCTAATTGATGGTTTTGGTTTAGATCGAGGAGATGCGGACCGTCATTGAGAGGGAGAGCAAGGAGAAAACGGGCTGGATCGAGTGCTTCAACGCGCATCGCAAGCAGCTCTACCGGACGCTGCTCTCCGCAGCCTACGGGTGCCAACTACTTCTTCTACGTGCGTTTTGTCCTCGCGTGTCCTTCTCTGTGTGGTTCCCGCGCTGATCGTGATATGACAGTACGGTGCGACGATCTCAGTCAGTCGGGATCAGCGACTCGTTCGTGACGCAGATCATCCTCGGTGCCGTGAACGTTGGCTGCTCGTTCGGCGGCATGTACGTCATGGAGAAGGTACGGTTTACACGTCGTGCCAATGCGCGATTTGGATTGGCTCATGGTTTCCGCTCCAGTTCGGACGTCTTATCCCCCTCATCATCGGAGGAGTGTGGCAGTCCGCTTGATTGTTCGTCTTCGTGGCAGCTGGTACGGCCAAGAACCCGACGACCGACCAGGGCATTGGTGAACGTAAGCGTCGTTTCTGTCCGTTTGAGTGCCTCAAGTCCAATGCTCACGTTCCTCCCGTAGTGATGATCGTCTCCACCTGCCTGTTCATCATCGGCTACGCCATGACCTGGGCTCTGTACATTGTCCGTCCTCGTCCTCGTCCTCATCCCCATCTTCTTCTCTCGAAGCTGACCCGTTCCTTGAAGCGGCATCTGGATCATCATCGGCAAGACGTTCCCCGCCCGCACGCGCGCGCGCCAGGCCTCGCACGTGACGGCGTCCAACTGGCTCTGGAACTTCCTCCTCGCCTTCTTCACACCCTTCATCGTCAAGGCGATCGACTACCGCTACGGCTTCGTCTTCGCCACGTACAGCCTCACCGGCGCGGTCATCGTCTATCTCTTCCTATACGAGTCCTCGGACCTCTCGCTCGAGGAGGTCAACGCGATGTACTGCGACCGCGCGTGCATGCCGTGGGGCTCGCGCAACTGGGCGCCCGAGGGCTTCGCGTCGCGCAAGGAGTTTGTCGCGTCGAAGGTTGCGTCGGAGAAGCATGAGATCGGGAAGGTGGAGGACACGCCCGTGGAGCACGTTCGGGACAAGACGACTGCTGCTGGGGTGCCGCCGTCTGCTGTTTGAGAGGCACGGCGAGCAGAGGCATGTTATTGTCTCCTCTCCAAGTCAACGACCTCCTCTGGGTCAAGTTCTTGTCGCACCCTCCTTGCTTTCATATCTTGTGGAGTGCGAGATGGAGACACAGATCTAGAAATGTGATATCGGATACAGTCTAAACAGGTCTGAATACGCCACCGGCGTGCAGTCCGAGAGAAACATAGAACAAAAGTGCAACTCGTATCGGGTCACCGCTCCGTCGATGCAAATCAACTTCCGCGAGTCGTGGCCCTGCCCATTTGCCTCAGCGCGCCTGCTCCCGACGTCTGCTCATCTCACACTCACTCCCGCGTCCACACTCATACGGACACACTCCGCACTCGCAATACGCTCAAGCACGACGATGAAGAGGCATACATGAAGCTCATCTACCCAGGTGCCGTGCGTTCGTCGCGGTCGCGAAAGAGCGGGCGCTGAGGGTTAGGCACCGGGGGTGTTCATGTCGACGGCGCCCGCCTCTCTGAGCCTCTCGAACTCTCTCTCCACTGACGACTCCTTTCACAGCACAAACGACATCAAGCAGAAGATCCGAAGGCCACGAAAGCCGTGAACCAAACGTACGTAAGTCCTCCTGCCCGTGACCGCGATATGTCCGATTTCGCTGACATACTGCTCGACATATCCATAGCATCCGCGTGCGCTTTACAACGCCACGGCCTACACCCTCAACACGTCGCACTTGTCCTTCCGAGGGACAGGGCTGACGCGACCGCAGGGTACCTTTACCATTTCACCGCCGTTCGCGATATGTCGTATTCTGCCGACATTGCTTCTAAAACAGGCATATGTCTGCACAGGGATCAAACATGGACATAGACTGTTGCAACACAACTGGTACTCTATATATTGCATTGTATTGAATGTCATGAGTGCCTGCTGCTGTATATACCAGCGCTGTGACATAAGGAAACATAGCAGTCAACAAGTCTTGATCTCTCGCGATCACCACCCTCAATCCTGGGCCCAACTCTCTCGCGCCCGCCAGCAAACACCCTAGGCGGCACCCACTCACTCCTCTGCCTCTTCCTGCTCCACCACCACCATCCATTCACTTCAGACCTCTCCCCATTCGAATATGCTTTGCAACAAGCTTTCCAAGCTTCTTTCTCTCCTCTCCCTGTTCACCCTCTTCCACCCTGGGATGCGCTCCACTCTGAAGCCCATTCTGGCGCTGCACACCTCCAAATTCGTGGTATGTACTGCCTCTATGCCCACTATTCGTGTACTTACGCTCTGCAGCCCATTATGAGTGTTCTGGGAGGTGAAGGGTTGGCGCGGCTCAACCTGTCCGTGTGCGACTTCCTCGCGGTGCGTGCTCCAGCCTCTAGCCTCCATTTGCGGCCCCACTAACTCGCTTTTAGGCTATGGCTGCGATTGGCTTCCGCCTCGTCGAGGACAAGCTGAACGCGGCCTTTTGGCTCATCGGCCCGGGCGAAGGCCCCAACGAGCGCAAGCACGCGCTGTACTTGAAATGGCCGGTCAACGACGACTTCGGCTCGCGCGACGTGTTCTAGTGAGTATCCCCCTCTTTCTCCCTCGTCTTTCGTGTGCAGTACTAACCGCGTGTTTGTGCAGCATCACGGACCACGTCCGCGAGCTCTACGGCTGGACGGTCTCGACGTTCCGCGAGATCCCCATGTCCGGCTTTGAGGACGACCTCTACCAGTTCGATTCGGACGAGGCGTTCGAGACGTGGATCAACTCCGACATTTTCGTCTAGTGGATTCGTCCTGATGTTGCGGTCGCCGCACACTTAGTTCTTGATGTTGTAAATACAAACAATGTGATTGCTTGATCTCTGTTCCGCCCGTGTGCTCAGGTAACCGTCGCGAACGCGATGCAATGGGCGCGAATATTCGTTTCGGCGGGCACTTGGCGGGCACTTATTGTGTGTTCGGCGTGTCGAGAGCGGGCACACTATTTTCTATTCCATTAAACTTGATGTTCTCGCTAACATTTGATATCCTACAGAACTTGATGTTTTCGGGCACGGACAATGTTCAGGACAACTTGAAATTGTATTGACATTCTACATAGCGTAAAATTCGACATTATAGTCTCTCTAAAGTGTTCATTTAAACTCTACATTTTCGGCAACATTTTGCGTTCAGTAGAACGTGACATTGTCTGTCACATTTTATTGGCCTCGGAATGCGGGCCGAAATGTCAAGTTTGGGTGAACATTCGGAGAAATCTCAAACATCAAGTTCTATATGGGGCTAAATGTTCGACAAAACGTGACATTGTTATTAACATTTTTCCCCCTATTCTTAGGCACAAAAAATTATGGTTTTCCTCGCGTGGGATATCCTCATGGTCCGCCTTGAAAATCACAGCAGTACCCAAGGATCGTGTAGAAACGTTCGAAGAGCACGGAGAACGTTCACTGTGGCGAAATCAAAAGAAAAGCAGCACGCTTGGGCGTTTGAAGGAATTGAAGGTTGCCCTAGGATACGTATTTAAGCACAATCGCCAAGCGCATACGTACTACCACCCTCTCTCACGCGACCCGCGCCCCTACTATGCCGACGCGCTCGGCGGTTGCACTTCTGGCAGGTTCGCACCGAGGTTGTCGGGGAGCGCCAGCGTCGGGTCCGTCTGGCTCTTCAGCCTGCCGCCAAAGAGCACCGGGCCGTTCTCTGCGCGGAACGCGGTGATGCGCTTCTCGACCTCGGGGCGGAAGTGGCGCATGAGGCCCTGGATGGGCCACGCGGCGGCGTCGCCAAGCGCACAGATCGTGCGGCCCTCGACCTGCTTCGTGAGCTCGAGGAGCATGTCGATCTCCCGCAGGTGCCCACGTCCCTCGGCGAAGCGGTCCATCATGTTCATCATCCACGTCGTGCCCTCACGACACGGTGTGCACTGGCCGCAGGACTCGTGCTTGTAGAACTGGTACGACGGCCGTCAGGACAGGCGAGCGGGTACAAGTCACCGGGGGCATCCACCGATGGAACTCGGTGTCCCATCGTTATCAAATTGTGACAGAAGACACCTTTTGGCAAAGGTGTCGCTCAGTGCCACATGGCGGTCGCATGCCAGTTTCATGTGATATCAATGTAACAAGCATATTGAATGCGATTGCCATGAGACACCACGCAAAACCTTTGTCAAATGTGGCCTTTGATCACGATATGACCTCTATGGGACACCGAGTCCCACGCGTGGATGCCCTCGGTGAGTAGGCTTGAACGTACGTGAGAGAAGCGCGCAATGGCCTTGACGATGTCAGTGCTCTTGTCCATGACGATGACGGCACCTGTACCGAGACCAGATTGCGCATCCTTCAAGGAGTCGTAGTCCATGCTACGATATGGACGTAAGAATGACAACGACATGGAAATAAAGCGAGACGTACAGGACCTCCGCGCACTTGTCAATGGGGAGAACAGGCACGGAGCTACCACCGGGGATGATGCCAAGGAGATTGTCCCAACCACCACGGACACCGCCGCAGTGCTTCTCGATGAGGTCCTTTAGAGGAATGCTCATCTCCTCCTCGACGACACACGGGTTGTTGACGTGACCGGATATGCAGAAGAGCTTCGTGCCCTGGTTGCGCGCGCGACCGAAGCCAGCGAACCATGGGGCACCGCGCCTGCAGATGGTGGGAGCGACGGAGACGGTCTCGACGTTTGCGACAGTGGTCGGACAACCAAAGAGGCCGACGTCGGCGGGGAATGGAGGCTTGAGACGGGGCTTGCCCTGCTTGCCCTCGATGGACTCGATGAGCGCGGTCTCCTCGCCGCAGATGTACGCACCCGCGCCGCGGTGGAGGTAGACGTCGAAGGCGTAGCCAGAACCGCAGGAGTTCTTGCCGAGGAATCCGGCCTTGTAGGCCTCGTCGATCGCCTGTTGTACGTGGGAGGCCTCCTGGTAGAACTCGCCACGGATGTAGATGTAGGCAGCGTTGGCGTTCATGGCGCGGCCGGCAACGAGACAGCCCTCGACGAGCTTGTGGGGGTCCCCGCGCATGATTTCACGATCTTTACACGTTCCAGGCTCACCCTCATCGGCATTGACGACGAGGTAGCGCGGACTGGGACGAAGGGATTGGGATACGCGAGACGCAAGGAAAGGTAGGGACGTGCTCACCGAGGGTCCTTCTCCCACCCCGGCTTGTTCATGAAACTCCACTTCAACCCACTGGGAAACCCTGCACCTCCACGCCCACGAAGCCCCGAGTCCTTGATGGTCTGAATGATCCAAGAGTCACCCTTGAGGAGGATTTCCTTGGTTTTGTGCCAGTCACCGCGAGACTGGAACACGCGCGCTTAGCTGCGTCATGCAACGTCTGAAGGTAGGGCCGCCACGCACCTGAGCACCCTTGATCCCATGGTCATGCCTGCAGTATGCGTTGGTGAAGATGCGGTCTTGGTCCTTCAAGCCGCCATAACGACGAACGGGGGTATCCTGCACCGTCGCAAAAGAGCGACGGGGCAGCTTGGCACGGAATGGCCGCGCTATGTCTGTGAAACGGGCCAAACTGTGAGGTCACCACCGGGACGTGCACAAATCAACCAAGAGGAATACGTACGAGTCGCCTGCGACGTATGTCTGAGCATCGTCGTGGACGTTGGCGAAGGGTGTCTGCCCGACGCTGACCGTTGTCCGCCTTCCAAGTGGCTCGGACAATTCCGGCATCTTTGGTTGCTCATATTTGTCCTTCGTCCCAATTTGGTGTGCTTGATTACTGCCCCCGGCGGTCCTGCAGGTTGCCATGACCCACCTCGACCTCGACCTTACAACCGCCATGGAGGCTGGTCCTATATTACCCTCTGGCTAGGATTCTTCGCTTTAAACTCCAGAACGCACGCTCACATTTGCTATCGACAGAATGTCTTTCGCGCCGAGCCTGCTCGCCTGAGTGGGGTCCGGATCCCGCCGTTACCCTCGCTTCGAGTTCTTATACGAGAGAATCTCGCGCACTCCCAATGGCAACTCACCCTTGACTCACCCCGTGGAATGTCGAGCTCGAGAGAGCAGCCGTCACCATCTAGCACGACCCGTTCCACGCTGGACCTCTGAGAGGACGAGCCCGCGGACGCTGAGCGCGAATGCTCTCCATGGGCTGCTTCGACTCCGAGCCCGAGGCATACTCTTGGCTGGTCCCTCTCCTGGGCTCTGGTGTCCCACGCCTCCTCACCACCTACCTCCCCCCCGACGAGCATGCCATCCACCTGCCCGCGGGCAATCCTCCGCAACCCTACCTTCATCCGCTCGTAACACTGATGCCCGTCTTCTGCAACCTCGGCGTATATCCCGACCATGGGAGCCGCCAATCGTGATCTTCTCCCAAGTGTCATCCCCCGCCTCCCTGGCTATCGCACAACCGACGACCGGTCGCGAGGCGTGAAAATGACGTGGGACACCCCGTGCAGGGCGACGGTGCGGAGGTGCATGGCGCACTTCTAGCCTGACTACTCCTGCGGGCACGTCGGGCAGGTTGGCGGCATAGGATATTCGGGGTTCCGTGCCTCTGGCGCATGAGACCGTTCGCACGCATCTGATGCCATAGGTCCGTTCTTCCTGGATTCGATATGCGAGTCAGCACTTCGCCACCGACCACCATCGATACTCCCCTAGAATACAGTGCAGTCTCAATGTACGTCGTTGTTCCTACTCGTCTTGTTCGTGTAGAACTTAGTGCGCTAGAGATTCTCGCCTTTCTGGTACGACTGGCGCCGATGACTCTTTCCCTTTCTCTCAGTTTTGCGCTCTCAAACTCGTGTCCATGCAGGAGTCGGATGGCCAGAAGCTCCAACATCTGCGTTTCTCCAGAGTGTTCAAGAGCTGCCGCCCGTCGAGGTCATGAGGGCCACGGTTTACAAGTATTACGGCCAAGTGAGTATGCCCATGTACACTATATATGAGATAGTCGAACCTTAGGTGAAGCATCCTCGTCTAGCTCTTGCTCGTGCAGCGCCAGCATTATCGCCGAACTCAATCTTCAAACCTCTTAGTGTCCGATGCATGCGTCGACGGATCATTCAGCAATGACTGCACGAGTCTTCGCTCTGCAACTTCAGCAACTCTCGGACAGCAGGTGAGTGTCGGAGTCGATAAGGGACAGTATGAAGTTGGCACTGAATGTTCCCCAAACTTATCTAGACACGGGTATTCGATCGTCGCGGTGACGATTCTCAACTTTGTGGCCGTCCAACCACGAGCTACTTACTCCTGTTCATGAACATCCAACCTTTCTCAACAGCATTTGATGCAGTGGTCAGTCGGTCATGACTCGCTGTCCCTACTCCAAAAGTCAAATCCTGTTAATGCTTTAGTTTGGTACATATGAACACCAGCGGCGGAAGAACCCCGGCATCATGAAGCGCTTATGGCGGAGGAGAATTTCGATTTTTTGCGCTTATCTCCGTCTCCACTGGCCACCGTCGTTTCTCTTTGCCTTGCGATTCGCATGCGACGCGGCCCGCTCTGCGATGACCGGCCTCAAAGTCACAATGTGACTTGAACGCCGCCTTGTGGACGACACGGCATCGCTAGACCGGACCAGATACAGTCCAGAGTATCTTGCGCTCGCGGCCACTGGTACGAGCTCCGGAACTTCTACACTGTTATAGAAGTCCCTGCGCCGCCTCACGTCGATATCGCACTCCGGATCTGCTCAGGCATCGAACTCTTAGGCTAATCTTCCGAGTTCAACGGCGTTCCTACTTGGCTGACGGACTTGATCATCTTGCCGTGCGGTCTATCGCCATTCGAAGCTGCACGGGGCGCTTTGCATCTCATCTGCCATTCGCGGGGCGGATGCGCTTCTTCCAGCCAATGAACGTACGAGATCCAAGTGTCCCACGTCCGTTCTCTGGCGCGTGTGTTCTGGTCCTGTTTCGCGGGGAGACGATCGTTGTATCTGTATCCTGTCCTCGGCCTTCCACAACGCTCGCGTTTTGGAATCCAAACTTCTGGAGACCGAGATGCCCACTTGCATTCAATGCCTTCGCGAAGCACGGCATACCTCGGCTCCCCGAACATCCGGCCATGATCTCGCTCGAGGCACCCGTCCACTATCTCCGTTGCACATCTGTGGCGGTTCCGCAGAAATTGTCCGCCCCTTCATCCAATCCCTCCTGCTTCTCGCTCGACGAACCTACCGCAAACGTCCTCTTTCGGCGACGCTTTCCTGTGCCTTGAGCGCCTATCACTTGTGGGCCGACGCGGCACCTTCACTTCTGCACTCGTCCACCCGTGGATACTGAGGACGATCATTATTTGTTTCTCCTCGGCCAGTCTATTGACCCCAAAACCGCATCCACAGCATGGTTTCTGTCACGATTGCTCGATCCTCCGTGCTCGAAACATGACCCGCTTGACGGCTTGTACCTGGACCTGATCTGGTCGTGCGCTCCCAAAACTGAAGCCCTTCTCTTACGTGGTGTGTCCGGTTGTCTATCATGTCTACAGAACTTGAATGCGTGATGAGTACGTATAGCCTTGTGCTAGGTTCTGCCCGCGACAACAGTATTTACCCTCTTCCGTCTTTCAGGCACACGACTTTGCTTCTGGTCGGAGAGAGGAGCGCCACCGCCCTCATGAAACCTTACCCCAGTGCCCACCCAGGCGGCGCGCAAGATTTGCGGCACGCAATAATCACCCACCGTCCCAGGCATCCCGGTGCCAAACAGGGCGACTTCATACGAGCGGCCCAATGCGTCTGCACCGCATTTTCCAACGCGCGGCCCCGCGACGTCTATCGCTTCCGGGGCCAAAGAGTGCGTCTGTCGGCCGACGTCCACGCTCTGACGTAGAGATGAAGACTTGGGATTGATAACCTACCTCTCAGGCACCGGTTTTGATTCCCAACCGCGCCACGAGTGCTCGTACATACGCGTCAAGCATCGCACATGCACACCCGAGCCATCATATGCCTTCGAACCTTGTCCCCGCCTGCGATCTCCCCACACCCGATCTCCGCCTTCTTATCCCACCCCTTACCCCGAGCCCGCGTCCGAAGCAGCTTTCCTCGGCCTGGTGCTCTAAACTTTCTTCTCTCGGAACATACTCTTTGTCTCTCGTGCCTGACCTGCGGCCTTCTTGACGCTCTGTGCCTGCTCGAGTGCTTCTCCAGGATCCGACCGTGAGGGCCGCCTCCGAGTCTATATCGCGCCGAAGCACATCCTTGTTCCCTCCCGCCGGCTCGATCGTGATCGCAACACGGTCCCCCGAGCCCGAGCACGTGGGCCTTCGCGCTCGCCTCGTCTCTTCCGCCCGCGCGTCATTCACTCGCGGCCTTTGAGCGTCGCGGTGTGATCCCGCGGGCCATGTCGACGTCCTCGCAAACCCAAACGATTACGCACCCCCTCCGTCCTCTTGTCTCACTGGGCCGCCCCATTCAGTCCCGTGCTGCATGCGTGCACCGCGTGCGGAGCACATGCTGGACGACGGCACCCATACCCACACATGCGCGCGCACGCGCAGCGGCAGAAGTTGGAATGCTCCTCGTGTCGGACTGCCGCTTTGTTCCTCGAGCTCCGGACCTGCACGGTGATCGCGACTACTAGGGCCGCGATGCTCGCCTTCCCCGCGTTTTCCCGGGCCCTGTGCTGGCTTGCCTTGCCCCTGCCCCGGGCTTCCTTGCCAAGATTACCCCGCGAGAGGGCGATCTCGGGTGTTTTACATCACCGACTCGAAGCTTCACTCTCGATCGTTATTCCCCCTCTTCCTCCAGGCTCCCATATTACTCAATGACTCAATGTTGAGCCCTCGACCGTGCGGCCCTGGCCCTAGCGCACATAACCACCCGTCATTAACGCCATCCGCTCCCGAGACCAGCCCCCGTGCATCGCACCTCGGCTCACGCGGAGCACCTGACATGGGAGAGACGGACAACACGGACAATACGGGTATTGCCATGAACGCTCGGGCGAGCGCGCGGCGTACACGATGCACATCAGTAAGCCACCGACGGAGTCGTACGTCAATCTAGCTTCGCGTTCAGGCGAAAAACGTCGTCGACAGTTATGGGTGATCCCCATCCGTCTCCTGCCAAAGCCTTACGTGTTTCGTATATGCCCGTTTTCTCATGACACGACGCTGACAGTCGGCGTGCCGCTGCTAGAACTCGCAACTGAGAGCAAATCAGACGATCCGGCCGCGCGTGCGGGGGCCTCGTTCGCCGCCTTGCAAAATATTTTGTGACGGAACAGGTTCCGCCCCCCGAGATCGCGATCGACGGCACGCGCCTTGTTCCGTTTCGAGCTCAACAAGTTCATTCAATATAGCTTTAATGCTCGATATTCGGCGTCATGCCGAAGGTGCAACCCCACGCCGCGAGTTCCCGAGTCGACGCGGAACGTTCTGCCCCCCGCCATTGTAGGCGCAGGCCGCGACATCCGAGGAGCTAGCGAAAACGCACGCACACGCCCGCGTCCCACCACCACGCAACGCAATAGTACCATGGCCCCCCGCTCTACACGCGGCCGTGCGTCATCGCACGCCGTCGCTGACACATGTCCCAGGCTCTCACCACCTTACCTGCGCTGCGCCCGGACGTAAAACATCAAACACCCGCCCGTGATGATCGCGAGTCGAAACTCGGGGTCCCACTCAGCGGGCCACGATGCTTGGACTCGGATTATATGCCAAATTGCGCGCTCCCTTCTCGCCCGCCGTCCACCGTGACTGAACCGGACAGAACGCGTCGAGGTAAAAAGAAAATATACAAAAAATACAAGTTCCGGACCGGGGTGCGCGTCGTTTCGTCCACGCAGTGGAGCCCCGCACCTGGTCACCCTCCCTAGCGGCACCAGGAAGCTTCGTAAACGTCCGGATCCATTCTGTGGGTTCCCACAAAGCTTCGATGACGAACACACGAACACTCGCAGGAGTCAGGAGTCAGGACGCGACGGAGCAAACCGCCCGCTCATAGCCGTGACTGCGACCGCGGATATTTCACAATGCACTCACGCCGTCCGTTCTCTGCGGGGTGCCCTGCTTCGCGGGAACGACCGGCGCAAAGGAGTACAATGTCGATACGATAAGAGAGGAGCCGCGACTTCGACCGTTGACGATGGGCCAAGTCCGACCCGACACCCGACACCCGATCCGTGTACGTGGTCAAAAGCGTCCGACGGACAGTTCATGCATGCACCATGCGCACGCAAAGTCCCCATCGCTCGCGCTCCCAAGTGGTGTGCGCTCGGCATTCAACGTTCAACGCCCACGTCGAGGTGACCCTGCCCACACGCGCAATCAACGAGGAGCCCCGGAGCCTCCGATACGTTACGCCGTGTACGATGTAACATGTTCGGAGGATAGCGAGCGCATCGACTCCGTCCGCTCCCACACGAGTGGTCCGGACGTGGACTTGCTCCACAAGAGAAGCCTTCTGCACACTCGCGTGGCACGCGTCCGGGGAACAAAGGGTCCGCAACCCGTCATAGGCACCAGCCTCGAGGCCGTAGCTACCCCGAGGGGGCGAACGTGCGATTCCTGTACGTACGTATGCATTACTCTGCCCTCCTCGGATGCCGCGATTACTCACGTTCTAATTTGGATGCGCTTGGTAAACGTAAGTGGTCTGATGGGTACGTAGTACTAGTAGGAGCGGACGGCAGACGGGAAGACAGGTTCGAACTCGAAGATCAATGACGCAGTGGGTATATGTATATGTATTCCGATGGGGCACAACTCGGGATATAATTATCTATTCTCTGAGAGCAGTCCTGACTCCGAACGGGAGCCTCCTGGGAGGGTAGTACAAGTACGTAGGTGTTTGATACAGGCGTGCGCACATATGGATGGAGGTGCAGTTCGGGTGGGGGGTAAAAAGCGAGGATTCGTACAAGCGGCTAGAGTACTGATAGTGACAACAACAAAGGGATCGAGAGGCGAGCGAGCGATACATACATACGCATACATGCGAGAGATCGAGATCTTGGGAGTTTCTACTTAAGCGAGGGCGCAAGGTACGGGACCTGAAAATCGATGACGAAAGGGAAAACAAGCAAAGAAAGCCGAGGGTGGACACCAAATTGCAAAAAAGGGGAATGATCGGCCATCAAAAAATAAAATGGCGGAGAGTACGTAAGAAGGAAAGCGGTATGTTGCGTGCCGCACGAGGGCGCACGCGGGGGGAAGAAGGCGAGTACGTACAAACGGGACGGAGCTCGAATGGAGGCAGAGTCGATGGGGAGAAAAGACAGGTGGTAAGCTAAAGGATATACAGAAACCGGGGAAAGGAGGCGCGCGGGAGCCCGAGGACGACGAATACCCAAGCAGACTGTAATGTAGGTGTAAAATCCAAAGGACGAGGCGGGGACGGTTTAGGTAGTGGATTAGGCAGAGATAGGCGTGGTGAGAGTTAGGATTGAGTTTTACAAGGATGGGGTCCGGTTTGGAGAGGATGGATAGAGGCCGAGTTCGAGGAAGGAAAATCGAGAGAGCGAAGGGGAAAAGGATGGACAAGTGGCGAACGGTGCGTTGAGTTTTGTGTTTGATTTTTTTGCGGGGACGAAAAGCGGATGGGACGAGGAAGGCGGTGAGGCGATATAGGATATACTTGTAGGTTTTTTTAATATGGACAGGGACAGAGCGAAGGCTAGAAGGATGGAGCGAATAGAGTATGATGGAGCGCGAAGGCGTTGATGGAGGCGCGAGCACGGGCGTGGAGAGAGACACGGACGAGCGACGACCAAGAGCGAGTCGGCGGTGGTCGGTGCACCCTGTATGTGGCAAGGCGTGGAGTGTAAAGGCGGATTAGGATGACGCGCGCGGAGGGGAGATGAAAGCGAGAGAGTGGGGAGTGGGACAAAGTGGGAGTGGGGCATCTGGCATCGCTCCACTAAGCTCCTCGGCTCGAGCACGGTCGCAGGGGATGGAGGAAGGCGAGCGATCGTATCCGGAGCCTGGCCTGGTCTAGGAGAGGGAGAAAAGGTGGAGGTAGCGGGCGGAAGCAGACGCGCGATGAGCTGGAGGGGCGTCATGACGGGGTGGTGTTCGCGCGGCGCATGCCGGGGCGCTGTGGGGAGGCGCGCCACTGGGCCTCCCAGTCCTGGAGGCAGCGGACGAAGCCGGAGTTGGGCTTGATGCAGGGGCGCTTTTTCTTGACGAAGTCGAAGGCAGCGTCGTAGGACATGTTGTGGGTGTAGATGAGATAGGCGATGACGACGGCGGCAGAGCGGGACACGCCCTGGGGACGCGGGGCCGAAGGCGAGGGAGGGACACGCGGGAAGAAGAAAGGGAGAGAGAGGGTGAGACCAGGGCGGGACGCGTGGGGAAGGAAGAAAGAGGGCGTACCTGCTGACAGTGGACGAGGACATTGAGACCGCGCCGAAGCCTGTCGTCAATCCAGCGGACCGTGGCTTCGAGGTGTGGGCGGAGGTCCGCGGAGGTACTGTCGAGGATGTCGAGGCGGTAGCACTCGAGCTTGTTTCCCTGGGCGGCGTGGGCATCGACGGAGGGGAGCCAGGGCGCGTCGAGGACCTGAACGAGAGCCGCGATCTGGTGGGAGGAGAGGAGGGCGGGGTCGAGGATGGCGGAGAAGGAGCCGAGGTACAAGGCGCCGGTGCGCTGCTGGGGCGAGGCGGGGAGAATGAGATGCATGGGCGTGCACATGGCCTGCATCACCTCGGCGGGAAGGTTGTCGAAGCGAATCATGATCGCGATGTTCAGTGGACTGTAGAGCTCGAGGCGGATGGCGCTGGGCTGTTTGGAGAGCGCAAGACGCGGTATATAACTCGCTTGACGAGTAGCAGACCACATCCCGCGCGCGACTCAAGGACGATCACGTGGGACATCTCTGGGCCAAGCATTACCGCATCAGGGCGTGGGAACGGGCTCTAGGCCATGGCTGGTGCCTGCCTTTGGGAGCCGTCGAGATCGGATCGTATGGCGTCGGGTGCTGTGCCTGCACCTGGCTGCTCTCCCGCTCGTCCCTTGTCCACACCGCTCTCCCTCTCCCTCCCTCCCTTCCGGTCCCCTCTCTCCACTCGCAGATCGCATTGTGAATCCCCGCTCTCTCCCCACTCCTCCGCCGTCACTCACACGCCGCCCCATACGCTCTCTACCGTCAGACAAGGCCTGCCGCTCCCCGTCATGTCGGCCTTCTAGACCATCCCGCCGCCACCAACCATCCCGAGCACATACCATGACACACGTCCTTCTGATACGCTCATCTCTCGACGGACATATCCCTCTCGGCATCTTCCTCTCTCTCCTTCCTCCGAGGCCTCTCGTTCTCCCGGCTGCTCTGTCCCAGCAATGCCAATCGTCCTAATCTCTCTCTATCTCGCTCGACGATCGACACTCTCCCCACCAAGATTCAATCGAGCCCAGTCCTCGATGCGCCTTCGCTTATTGCGCACACCCTACATATTCGCGCAAGCACAACAGCACAGCTTCCCGATCCATATCTCCCCTTCCAACCTCAGGAACAGACCGTGTTCCTTGCCATTCATTTTTCCCCCGCCTCCGTCATCCATCTTCGGACATTAAGCTTACATTGTCCCTTCGTGGCAGCCTCTCACATCTCCCAGTCCACCCTTCACCAAGCCTCACAAACAACATCCTCGGCGCGTGCGGGTCGAGCCCGCTCTCTCCCTGCCACTTCTTGCACTGCTTTCTCTCCACCGCTCTCCACGGCCGATACACTCGTCTCAAACCCAATCCGTGCCTTCATCCGCCTCCCCCGTCGATCGTAATCTTTGTCGCCTACCGAGCCTCGCCCCCCACTAGTTCAATCCTCAACTACCTCGCGCTTCTCCTCAGCATCCATCCCCGTTCAATAGCCGTCCATCATTCCACCCGGACCGCGTGGACGGCGTCATGACGGGTTTCCCCGGCAGCCACCGTCTTTCAGAACATTCAGCTTTCAAGCTCTCCTTGGCGCTTGTCCCTGCCGTCCATCATCGCATTCATCTGTGCCGCTCCTCGTGAGCCCTCGCTTCCTGATTGCCATATTCCGTACTTGGTACATCCAACCTCTCCGTGCCGCCTAGATGCCGCACGAGGTCAGTTCTCCGTAGCGTGTGTGCTCGAGGTTGGATGTCACGGTCTGGAACTTGAACATGATGTCAACCGTCTGCGTTCGGCGTCTCAACACGCCGCACGCTATCTTCTTACATGCCTTCCCCGTGGCCACAAGAACGAACAAAGGATGATGCATCACGATCCGCAGAACGTCTTGCACTGTCTGCCATGGTCCGGCCCACGCACATGTGGTCGGGTCGAGCCTCACGCGTGAACGTGCCTACAGGATCTTCGTCCTTTCGAAATCGGGAACTTTGACTGCTCCACGACGCACTCATTGGCCTGCGTATCTCTTGCTGTGTGATAGAGCCAATAATCAATCATACCCTCCAAATACCCGTACGCGAAGTGCACGTCTGCCTGAACGGCGCCGGCTTGATCTCACTGAGCTGTGACGTCGTACTCGAACACGTCAAGTTGTTTTCATCAGACTATACGCGTTCAAGTGGCTCATTCCCCGTGTGAGCGCAAAGACGTACGTCGAGCATGCTTACTCCGGGCCCATTCTGCACGCAATATTAATAACGGTGCGCCCATACAGCCGCGAGGCGAAGCTCGACACGGTGCGGCGGAGTATGGCGCACACCTCCGGCCGCGCTCGAGCACGCCGGCAGCCGCAGACACGTCCTCCAGGCCGACGGCATCCGGTATGTACTCGAGGACCACCGCCGGCGGCTGGATGGCACGCGCGTCGGGCGGGAGGTAGGTGCAGGTAATCAAGGAGCAGACGTGGGATGCCGGCTTCCCTCGAGCGGGATGAGTCGAGCGTACACCGCGCGTTCTGACTCCAAGTTCAAAGTAGTCCGTGGAGAGCGGTCTGTAGTGCTTCTCCCAGAGCGCAGCGCGCCTGGTTTGGCCCTCAGCGTCCTGAGCTGCTGACGTAGCGTAGTCGGTTCAATTTCATCCGTTCTCCGTTCTCCGGCTCGGGCTCGGGCATATAGAGGTCCAGGAACTGGAAGGGCTCGTGTCAGATGGCAACTGCGCACTGCTCTGACCCTGCTCGATCACTCGACTACAAGCATCGCAGGATGGACTAATCGGTCATACGACATTTCACTCAAACTATCATAAACCAGTTCGAGTTCTTTCATTCGTAGGGTATCTATGACAGGCCTCTCGAGCTCGGCCTCCGGAAATGACGTGTAGACTAATCCGCGAGTGTAGTAGGTTGCAGCGGCAGTCCACTCGCCCTCGGGTACCAATTCGGACATATTGCACGACATACCGCTCTCCGGCTCTCCACTGTGTCTTCACTGGTACCCATGGAATATCTGTACCCCTCCATACGAACTTCGACTGGAGCCGCTGCCGATTTTGATTCTTGTCATCAATGACCTTCAGCAGCATTGTAGACCGCGGGGGACAGGAGTACCATGCCTGATTCGAAGAGCTCCGAGTCCGCTTCTCTGCTTCATTTATATCCACAATTGTGGCAGATGCGCCTGACAAACTCCGAGGCGCTCTCTGCAAGTAGCTGGAAAGGAAGGTTTTAATCCTATTGAATTCGCTCACCACGAGCAGGAGGATTGCGGTGCGTGAATGGGGCAATGCGTCAGGGCCTCTAGACCAGTAGTAATGGGATCCAACCACGGCCCATCGCAGCTTCAGTCACTTTACAGATGATATATCATCATACTCGGGGCAAGGCAATTTGTGGCAAGCTCGATAAAAGGTTGCAAAACATTTGCAGGACCCATGCGAGGCCGAGGACCAAGTTCCGGACCCGACCGTGGGTTTCCAGGCGATCAGGGACATTGTACCAGATTGCGAACTCCGAAGCCGCAAGTGACTGATCAAAACTGCCTTGGTCTTGGGACGGGTGCTCGGTTCTCCAACGCAGTTCACACCTCTGATGGGTTGAGGGCCTGTTTTATACTGTTCCAGTACCGATGGTGACTTGTGGAGAGCTCGGAAGGTTCGCCTCAGTACCCGTCACGGAAAGAATCATGAAGCCATCGTCGCATCAGATACTTCGCCTCAGTACCCGTCACGGAAAGAATCATGAAGCCATCGTCGCATCAGATACTTAATATACAAATAAACATGTCCACGAGATATTGTCAAGATGTCTACCCTCACAGTTACCCATAAGTGCACCCTTCACCCCGTTGCTGCCTCCTGCATCTCGACCCAAAGTCCATTCTGCAGTCCGGATCAACGCGCATTCGACCCTAACCAAGCTTGCTTGAAAACGCACCTTGGCATACGCCGTGAGATGGCTCCGCATCCACACGCGCTCGAGACCGCCAACCGCGTACGGGCTCCGTTCCACGCCCGGCGGCGGCATCGACTCGGGGTGGGCGTCCTGGCGGAGCGTGATGGAGGCGAAGCGCTGGAGGAGGCGGACGAGCATGAACGATGCCTCGTTGTACGCGAACTAACAAACACACAGGAACGCATCAGCGCGTGGCACTCGGAGTGATCGGAATGGGCAACGGAAAGTCAAAGGGGCGGCGCATGAAGAGGATTGTGGCAAGTACTGACCTGTTGGCCGAGGCAGATGCGGGGGCCGGCGTTGAAGGGGAGGAAGATGAACGGATTGGGGACGAGGTACGTCTGCACGCGCTCGTCGATGAATCTGTCAGGGTCAAACGAGAGAGCTGGGGCCCAGACGGGTGGCGTTAGAGAAGCAGTGTGGCGGAAATGACGGACGGGGCGTACCGTCGGGGCCCCAGAGGTCCTTCCTCCGGTGCATGAGCAGGACCGAGTAAAGGCACCGGGTGCGGGGCGGGACGTAGAAGTCGGGCTGCCCAGGCTCGGTGCTCTTCCATGTCATGCCCACAATCGAACACCTTCACATCGTGTGAGATCTGTCAGATCAGAATCTGCGATGCTTATGCTTACCGGGAGTTGAGCGGCCTGAAATACAGATCGCCGTCAGCGATCGAGTGTGGGAGAGAGCGAAGAGAGAGAGACGGACACGGGGGGATAGAGGCGGAGGACCTCGTTGAGGAACGCTCGCATATACTTCATCTCTCGAATGTCGTCGTACGTAGGCCGCCGCGACGGGCCAACTACATCCAGCACCTCCTTCCGCAGCCGCGCCAGCACGTCCGGATACTCCGCCAGGGCAAACACAGAGAACGTCAGCGTGCACGCCGTCGTGTCTCTTCCGGCGAGCAGGATGTTCAGAGTCTCATCCTTGAGCATCTTTCCATCTGGCCCCTCTGTTAGCACGCCTCGCGCCCGCCACTCGACCTGGACGTACCGTCGGTGAACTTGACCAAGTGCTCCAGCAACGTCTCGTCGTCGCCCACATCCTTCTCAATGTCCTCTCCAGCACGCTGCCGTTCCGCCTTTCTCCGCAATGCCGCCCCGACGATCGGGTCAATGAACTCATGGACCGCACCCAAGTGCTTCTCCACCTTGTCGCCCCAGAATTCGAACAGCGGGTACGCCTGCATAAACCGTCCACGCGTCGCCGTTACCTCTAGTCCGCGCATAAACGCCTGGACGAACCGATCGGCCGGGTGCACCGTCGTCTTCTCTGTCCTATCCGCTGCTTGATACGTGGACGGATACGGAATCGGCGCGTCCAGCGAGCACACGTCTTTGCCGAACAGAAACTCGGTCGCGCAGTCCATGGTGAATCGCGAGACCATGTCTTGCCAGTCTATCGGTACGCCCTCCTTCAAGCGCGATGCGACCTTGTCGAGCGCATGCTCGGCGTGTCTGCCCTCAACGTGAGTTCCATCCGCACTGGCTGAGGGTACGACTGGAAGCGTACCGGTCGAAGATGTCAAAGTGTGTGACCCGATCCTTGCTGAAGAACGGGCGGGTCATCGTCCGGTGAAACCTGTCCCCCGCGTCTCAGCACTGCATACTTGCAACTCACGCTCTCTCCACTTACTTCCACATTTCACCTGTCCGTGCAACCCTAGTCAGTCCACGCCAGTTCCAGACATGGCCACACCACCAAACGCACCGTCCGAGTTGAATACTCCCGACCCGAGCAGCGTATTCAGCTGCTCGTATAATAGGGGCCCTGTCCCACTCGCCTTAGGACCCAATCGCACATAATCGGAAGAACGACGTCTACTCACCCTTCTCATAATCGTTGAACCCCGTCGCAAGCATCGTCTGCGTGGCCATAATCGCTCAGCATCCCGAAATTCCAGCCGCAGTGCGCACATACCTTGATGTACTCGGGTTCGCACGTGAAGATCTGCATCCAAGCAAACGCGCCGCTACAGTAAGCCAGCGCGAAAGGCAAGGCGAGACGGATAAGTACGCACCCTATCCTGGAACATGACCCGGAAATTGAACGTGTTCCCGTACTTCTCGGTCGCCTTGAACAGCGTCTCGGCTGCAACCCAGCACGGTCACGGTCAGCCAGCCAGCTCTCCTCCGTCTCCTCCGTCTCCTCCCAGACTCTCCACACTCCACCCGTCCTCGCTCGCTTCCCTCCCGCAAACGCACGACATCTGCCCATCCGCCCACACACACCAAGACGGACGACTCACCGATGTATATCTTCCTATCGCCCTCGAACATCTTCATCAGCAAATCGACGCTCCCCGGCAGCCGATGCTCGACCTCCCTTGGCACGACCGCCCCCCGCGCCGCCGCGTCCCGCCCGTTCTTCCATCCCCGATACCGCACGAGGGCCGCGAACACGAGCGGCCACGAGAGCGCGTACGCGAGAACGACGACATAGGCCGGCGGGCGGCACGAGAGGGGCAGGGACGCATACGAGAGGGCGAGGAGGAGGACGTAGACGAGCGCGGGAGGCAAGACGAGTGTGGGGGCGTGCCGGAGGAGGAAGCGCGGGCCGGGTGGGAGATTCAGCCTTGCCAATACCATCGCGCGTGTCAGCGATAAGTACGAGTACGACCGTCGGGCAGCCCTTCACGAAATCAAATTCGGATTGTGTCGACGACGACGGACGATGACGGGGCTGAAACTGAAACAAAGTCTTCACGCTCGACGTTGGACGTTGGGACGTTGGAGTGATAACACGAGGGTGGCTTGGGCTCAAGCTGGTGTGGACTGGGTACTCGGGGCTCGGGTACTAATAGGCCACAGAGCGGAGGCGGATGACGGTCAGGGGCGCATGCTCGTGATTTTGACAGTCTCTCTACTTCTTCCCAGGCGGCCGTTTCGGGTGCGTCATCGGCACATTGCACGCTTCCATATGTGTACATTCCCGCCGTACCGTGGGCCTATGACCCCGTCGACACACCAGACACCAGACTCCAGACCGAAATGCACAGCGCGCGCCACAGACATATTTCTCATTCCCGCACGTCCCGCTTCTCCCGCACGCTGCGACGGGTACGAGGGGATGCGCCAACACTCCCGCGAGGCGAAATCTGGCGAGATAAGTACGTACTTGGCAGCTCAGGGGCCCGCCCCCGATCCCCAAACGAGCAACGTGTACATTCCACAGGGGGTTAACCGTCGCGGATTCGCACTCCGTCTTGTGCTGATACTGCTAGCACACGCGGCCGGGCCTGGCCTAGGGCAAGTCTAGCGAGTTCGAATAGGGATGTGAATGTGCGCACGTCGAATCCGCTTGCAGCTGCAGTAGCCCAACACGATACAAATACATACAACCGAGACACATACGGGCTGTGCCGCGGCGCCCACGGAGGCTGCGAGTGTCTGTGCCTGACATTTCGGTCTTAATCGAAGTGCGCTCCGCCGTCGATGAGGTACTGCGAGTAAGCGCGAAGTGGTTAGTCCCCAGGTTTGATCTTACGCGATAATGAAGCGCGACGCTTACCGACTGTCCTGCAGAGCGCGCATCGGGCGTCAGTACGCACTAACGCACTCCACCGAGTATCACATTGGCAGCAGACTCACCGGTGATATAGGACGCGTCGTCGGACAGGAGGAACGACACCAGCCCGGCGACCTCCTCCGGCTGGCCGTTGCGTCCCAAAGTGCATTGGAACTGCATGATATGTAAAACGGCGTGCGGCAGTCGTTAGCAGCCCATCCGAGACAGGGCCTTTCAGTACATATCGCATGTACACATACCGAACTCTTGAACCAGCCCTTCGGCCGCCCGTTGGCGTGTTCGTGGTACTCGTCCAGGCCGTCCACTGAGCAAAGTCACAGTCACGGTCAGCAGCGTAGACACAACACAGTGACGGACGTCGGACGAACTTACGAAGAGGCGTGTCGACCGCCCCAGGCGCGTACGCGTTCACGGTGATCCCGTACTTGCCATAGTCCAGCGCCGCAGACTGGGTAAGGCCCCGCACCGCGAACTTGGTCGCGCAGTACAACGCGTGCTGGGCAAAGCCTGACACACGCACCGAGGGACAGATGAGATTCGCGCCATATATCTATGGCATCAACATTGACGCAGGGCGACGAAACCGACCTTTCTTGCCCGCGATCGACGCCGCGCCGACGATGCGCCCGCCCGTACCCTGCTTGATGAGCTGCATGGCGGCGTACTTGTACGAGAAGAAGACGCCTTTGAGGTTGACGTCGATCAGCCTGTCCACTTCCTCCGTGGGAGCTGCAGATCCATCAAGTGAGCTGTGCCCTGTCACATAACATCGCGGGCCCGACACGAGCGAGCGAGCGCACGCGCGTACTTACTTTCGTGCAGGACGCGGTTGATGGCCACGCCCGCGTTCGCGATCATCTGCGAGTAACCACCTACTTGAGGATCTAGAAGAGCAAGCGTAGGTGGTGGACGCACCGCATACAGGCCCCCAAGCTCCCCCACAACCGTCTCGACCAGGCCGCGCACGTCCTCTTCCCGCCCCACGTCCCCGTACACGGTCACCACCCGCGCACCGTGCTCCGTCCGCAGCGCGTCCGCGAGACCGTCCAGCCTGTCCTTGGCCCGCGGCAAGTCGAATAACCCCAAGTCGAATTTGCCGTCCTGCGCGAGACGCACGGCGATGGCCCGCCCGATGCCCTCCGCGGCCCCTGTGATGATCGCGACGCGCTTTCTGGTCGCGGTGGAAGACGACTCAGAGCTCATGGTGGATGGTGGATGCTAGGTGTGAAGCGGGGTCGCACAGTGGGAGAGACTGTGCAGATACGTATCCTGTGGGGGCCCAGGGCATGCGCGTACTTATACTTATACGTATACCCAGGCCAGCAGTATCAGGTCAGTCCCAGCTGAATCCAATCCCAGGCTCGCACCGCGGCGTGAGTGCGCTTGAGAACGCGAGGCGTGGACGACATCAGAGAAGCGCGAGCGGCGGGACATGTGCTGATCCTCCTGGTCTTCGGAGGTTTATGGCGGGAGCTTCGGGGTCGAGAGCCTGAGAGATGAGCTCGAGTTGGATGTCGTCGCTGCGAAAACAGTCACCGGTCTCGCTCGTTCTCGATAGACAAACGACTCGCATGAGCCAGAGACGCAGATTTATTTGTTCCTATTTGTCACACCGCCCAATATGGTGTGTGTGATTCACCACCGTTGAGTCGGCACCGCCTAGTGCCTCACTGCTCAGGACTCAGATAAGTATCCGAAAGAACAGAAGACACAGTTTGAGACCCTTGCACATGCCACCGTCCCGATGGAGGCCAGTCCTGTATTTTTCTCTTGCCAGAAAGTCTTCATCCAGACTCCTGAACACTTCAACCATCGACAGCCCTTTCGCGCCATTCGTGACAAAGTCTCCGTCGTCCTCATCGCCCGCTCCCCAGACCTGGGCCCGGATCCCGTCGTCATCAAAATATACGACACCCGCTTCCTGGACGAGATGCACTGCCTGCTCTCCACCGAGTGCTTCCAGTCCGAGCGGGACGCATTACGCTCACGCTGGCCCCTCTCCAGGGCTCTGGCATCCCCCTCCTCCTCGACGGCACGTACCACCCGCCCGACGCGCGTGCCCACTGCCATCCAGCCGCCGGCACTGGTCGTCCAGTACATACCGGACGCCATCAGACTGTACGACGTGCCCGGAGGCGCGCTCGAGCCTGGCATGTGCGCTGAGCTCATACGCGCTTCGCGTCGCATGGCGTGCACCACTCGGACCTGAACGGTTACAACGTTCTGTTTACGCCCAGGCAGCGTCCGATGCGGGGATTCGTCATCGACTTTGGCTGCGCGGGATTCTCGGAATCAGGCCGGCGGACGAGGATGAGGAGACTTGGCGGGATGGGCTGCGACGACTCGATGGGTGGCGCATCCGCTGGTGGATGCAGCGGAAGGGCATCAGCATTGACGGAATAAAACTCGGGTTGCGTAGGTCTGAACCACTGCCAAGGCTCAAGGCGGAACCAAACTTAATTACTTGTGCAGATGAGCCTGTTCGGGGTAAATAGACGTATGGCGTTAGAACATGCACAGTGGAGCAGGTCATCATGCCAATGGGAAGGCGTAATGAGGGAGAAGTTCGATTGGCGAGACCTGTTACCGGCCGTACACATAGCGTCGCTTTTTCCTGCAGCTCACCAAAGTCCTGACAAGACGCCAATAGGACACTATCGCAGAAGTTTTAACTTGGTACTCGATCGGGGCGTAATGTTGTGGACTAGGCATTAATGGGGTAGTGGTAACCTGGGTCGTTGCCATCGACCCGCCGGGGGTTCGATTCCCCCTTAATGCAATAGCAATCTGGGCGGCATACCCTTTTTGGAACGGTCCTTCTCCTGGATGCACTTAATTCTGTCCCGTACTTCGGGGATGTTAACGAAGTTGCAGCGGTTTGCTAAACAATACACGCGTTTTTGCGCATAGGTTTCAGCTTCCGAATGATAGCATCAACCGAGCTGCAGTGAGTGGGAATTATCTACTTCTACTCCGCCCTGATACCAACAAGTATCTATCATTTTCCAAACCGCTGTAACGCCGGAACCATTGGGTCATAACGTAGTTAGTTATATATCCTTTAAACAGAGAAGTAAGGGGTGCATCAGACGCCACGCACCTAAAAACTGTCTTCATGTCAATGAGCACCGAGAGTCACGGAGGGATTCGAATCACCATAAATTCTCGTACACGAATAGTTCTACAATGGGCGTTACAGTAAGTCTTACAACAATCGACTAGCCTCCCCTTCGTAATAATACACCTCTTGCCGCCGCGAGCAACCATCATTCTCTAACCTACACCTTCGAGCTCATCCTCGACAAATTGTACGCGGCCGAGATGAGCGTGACGTGCCTGTCGACGTCCACACACACACACACACAAAAAGCCATCGCGTCAGCGAACAGGCTCAATCGTATCGCACCCGAAAGACAGAAGCGGAAAACGTACGTGAACCCTTGAACCGCGTTCCCCAGCGCCTCGCCCGCGTCCGAGATCTCCTCGGTGCACAGCCCGAGGTGGTTGCTGTACTGCAAGAAGTCCTGTGAAGAATGCGCGCGGTAGGATCAATGCCAGTCCAAGTCGAGTCATTCAGGAGGCGAACGGCGGAACACGTGCCTCGAACATCGCGACGGCCTTGTTGAACATCGCCTTATCGTACTGGCCCGCGCGTGCGAGGGCCTCGATGCACCTGAATGTGAATGTCGGCTACGATCACACCCGTACGCTGTACGCGATCGAATCTACACGGGATGCAAACTCACCAGAGGGTGCAGAGACAGAAGGTGCCTTCCTCGCCGCCGACGCCGTCGTCCGTCTTCGAGACGTCGTACCGGTAGACCAAGCCCTACAGTTTTGCGTACAGAGCGGCAAACATCGGTTATGACGCATATAAGACCTCGAGGAGCAGGACTCACATTGGACGTCAGCCCGCCACGTTCGGGCGACTGCAAGATGGCCTTGAGCGTGTTCAAGAAACGCGGATCCGCCTGCAAAGCACGCATTCAACGCTCGGCACGACTACCTCGACCCGGTCTCGTCAAGCTCACCGGCGTCGAGAAGAAGACGAGGGGCATGATGAGCAGCGACGAGTCGAGGATCTCCTGGTCCTCGTAGCTCTGCGCGAAGAACTGCTTCTCTTTGTTGTACCCCTTCGCCATGATCTCTTCGTAGAGCGTGTCCCGCGCCACGTACCACTCGTTGCGCCGCGGCAACGGGAGGGAGCGCTTCTCGGCGAGCCGGATGCCTAGAAAATGTGAGACGGCGTGCGCTCAGCGGCGGGGGCGAACACAATTTGCAGGATCGAGAAAGGCGACGCACCGCGATCGATCGCGACCCACATCATGACCTCAACGAGCGGAGTCGTCATATCAGTGCTCGAAGGCCGTCTCCATCTGAGCTTACCTTGGAGTACTGAGGAAGCACGGGGGGGTCATCAATGCGGCACTAAATTCGATACAAGACGGACATACCACAAAGTGCCTGTGACGGTTCCGCACTTCCCTATCATCGAGACGATGTCTCTATCATTCGCCCAATACAACAACAATTCAGATGCACCAACCAGATAGATCTGTAACATCCATCGTGAGCACGCGACGGAATAGTGACAGACAGAGCGCCGGCAAGAGACGTACAAGTCGGGATCATGGACGTGCGCGATGACGACTAGGTTCAGGACGTGACTGTCAGCCACGTCGACTCAGAGAACAACAAACACCACTCACATTCCACACTGGCGAACGGGACATGAACGTTCAGCATTGGCAAGGAAACTTGATTCATAATAGGCAAGTGCTTACATTTCGCGAACAGCGACCCTGTGGGATCACACAAAGTAAGCTCAAACAAACACGCATACATTCCAACTGAGACCCTCACCAAGTATCGTATCCCTTCACCGCAGAACGCGTGAGTCACGCACCCAGGGGATGGATAGATTACTTACCAGGGGTCGACCGAACTGCAGCATACAGTGTCAGGAGTGACAGGACGCTCTTGGAGTCGAAAATATCGACGCACCTTTTGCGAAAGGTAGATACAATCCATCCTTCACTGCCACAGTCAGCGCTGACCGGCTAGTAAAAGCGACCGACGTACAGTTCGCCATATATGTCCTGGGAGAGAGCGAATCCACTGAGCGACCTCAGCCCCTCACGACGGTGTGCAAACGTACCAGTTGTATGTGGTCTATCGCGCCATTCCCGATTCTAACGCAAAACAGTACAACGTCAACCAACGGCCCACGAAGAAAAACAAACACGCACCTGACCGGCTTCGAGCCCTTATGCCCGTCCAGATGCCAGAGCTCCTCCTCCGGGAAGTCCTTGTCCCCTAGCATACACCGCGATCAGCCTTCCACTCACTCTCCATCCCTCCCTCAACTCGTGACACCGGCCATGAACGCGCTCGACTCGACTCACCATGGATGGTGTACCTGCCAGGCATGGACGATTTCGAGCAAACCAAGCGTGAGGATGATGATGATGGTGAGCGGCGGGAGTCCAAACAGTCCGAAGAAGACTCAATGGTTCCGTACATGATCTTGAGCGAGCCGTCCGGGTCCCGCGTCCGCACGCGCTCGAAAATGAAGTCCATGAAAGCTACAGGGGAAGGGAGAAGCAGCAGCAGGAGTAGCGCATGTCAGCAACCGACGACCAACCGAGTCGAGAGGCGCACCGTTGGCCTCGTAGGTGTACCCGAGCCTGATGAGCGCATACAGGATGAAGGACGAGTCACGGATCCAGGACGCACTGCAAGTGGTCGAGTCTCAACTCAGTCTAAGGATTAACAAGCCAGAGACCGGTAGACGCACCGGTAGTCCCAGTTCCGCGTGCCGCCAACGTACTCCGGCAGGCTGAACGTGGGGCTGGCGATGACCGCGCCGGTGGGCTCGTAGATGAGGAGCTTGAGCGCGAGCGCAGAGCGGTTCACGGCTTCCTTCCACGCGCCGTTATACGTCGAGCGGCCGATCCACGCCGTCCAGTACTTGTTTGTTTGCTGTCGGCGGTCATGCGGGGATGTGAATGAATGCGTCTGTCAGTCTGAAGGGGAGATCGCGCACCTCGAATAGGTCGCGCAGCAACGACTGTAACGGCAAAGCCAAGTCAGCAACTCAAAACCGGCGCGACGCGAACGGACGCGCGGACGCACCCTCGTCAAGATCGGGTCCTCTGGCGGGCGGAGGTTGGACGCGCCAGCGACGAGTTCTGACAAAATTTAACCCAGTCCGCATTCCTTCTCATACGCGACAAGTGAAAAGCTCACTGGAATACGGGATGCCCATCTCCTTAGCCGACTGGTGCGTCGGCAGCGCCTGAGGCGGCAGGACGACGTCTGGCGGGCTCCTCAGTATGAACGTGACCAGCTGCCCCTCCTTGAGGGCGATCTCTGTCCACACGCCTCTACCCTTGTGGCCCTTAACGTCGAGGTCGAGGTAGTCCAGCCTGACCTCGGGATCGCCAATGTCGTCGAGGGTATACTCGGCGATGTAGCGGAGGTCGAGTTTGAGGTTCGCGTCGGGCGAGTCGAAGACGGCCTTCATGTGCGGGTTCACGGACGAGTGCGAGGACTCGGGGGAGGCGACGGAGGTATCGACCTCGATGGAAGTCGAATGGGGGGAGCGGGCGTAGTTGAAGGCGGGGGCGCACTCGACGCGGAGGGGCATTGTGCCGCGAATTACTTCTACGCGGCGAACGATCCAAGGGAGGAGAGGACGGGGGTTTCCGCCGCTATGTTGGCGCGGGAGGAAGTCTAGCGGAGTGAGGTAAGAAGGTAATGTCAACTGTACCAAGGGAGGGAGAGGTACCTGTGACAGTCGCAACGCCTTCTTCATTGAGAAACCTGTAAGGCATTCAGTAGCATTCCGGTGCTGTAATTTGGGTGAATTTACTTTGTTTGAAGTATCTGCAAGAACTCGTGTAAGGCATGGGATGCAGATCCAAAGAGAAGATGGACGGACGTTTGAATTGGGCAAGTAGCCCTGCTTTGTGGTGAAGGGCTTGGTGGGCGTGATAGAGAAGTGACCACCCTAGGAGATGTTCGGCATATGAAATGTCGCTGAGAGGAATTTGGCCAAACCTTGTCCTTGTCGAGGATGCGGGCGAAGACGGATGGAGAATCAAAGTTGGGGAAACAGTAGCTTTCGACTAAGCGCCGAGATTAGCGCATACGTCATAGGAAGACAGAGGAGAGAAGACGAGAAGCACATATCCAGGGGCGCATTATGGCGAGAAAATCAAGCAAAGTTGGGCAAGGAGAGAAGATGCAGAGAAAACGGCAGTAAATTTGTGTAGCATATAGGGGCATAGGACTCACCAGAGCCGTCAATACTGACCTGTGAAGCACTAATCAGTGATCGTCAAGCCAAGGGGTCATCGTGAGCATACGAGTGCAGCAGTATGGAGGTTTCCGATCCTGTATTGCAGAAGACGGAGTCAGTCAAGCTCAAGCCATCGAACACGGGACTCACAGGCCATGGTCTGCGATAGGGATGTAGCCCCTCCCTCCTGCGTCTGGCTGGCAGATGTTCATGGCGAACGTGGGCGACATCGGGGTCATGACGGACGACTGAGAGCGGATGGGAGCTCGCTGGAGACCGTTGTCCTCAACCTGCGCCCAGTCTTATCCCATTCGGCCGAGAGAGAGAGCAGTTCGGAGTCTGTGACCAACCCGGCCACGCGCGCCCACTGTGTGACCCCATCGTGACAAACCATTCACGTGATCGCGCCTCATCTACACGCCATCGTGTCCTCCCATCAAACACGCGTTGCTTCTCACCCAATGACAAGGGAGCACATGCATCTACATGCATGAAATGACCACAGCTATCAGTCAAGTTGGCATCTGCGGTCAGTCCCACCGTTGCACCTGATCCACTGTGTTCAAGTAATTTCCCAACCTCTCCCGGCAACTTATCGCGATCGTCCGGGACTCCTCATCCTCATCTCAGACATGGCGTAGTTGACGTCCTACAAGGAGAATTCCCACTACCCAGAGAGGAAGAGCTCGACAAACCGTACCGAACTTACATCTAGACCCCCATTGTTTCACTAATCGCACGTTCGCCGGGTCATACCCGCGGCTCCCACTGGGGATTACTCGCACTGATAGGGCCCACGCCTCCATCCAGCACCTCGTCGATGACAAGCTCAAGCGTCGGCGACACGGCGGTATTCTCAAGGGCCCAGAGAGCGACGGCCACGGTGCTTCGATAAGCAGCCAAATCAGCAAAGATGAATGACCAGAGCCCAGCAACGAAGAGCACGAGACTCACTTTTTTCCGTTGTGATCTAGTATGCCTGGCGGGACGGGAAATTTCGTTTGCGGGCCCAGATTTGCTACGCGCTGTGTATGCACACGACAAGGTCACCGATGGTCGTCGCCCACATCCGTTCATCAAAACTGGAACCGTCGATCGCGGAGACGACGCACCTTCCCAAACATCCAGCCGTTGACGAACAATAGCGCCCTGTATGGCTGCGCGTTCTCCGTCTCGAACTGTAAGCTGACCAACACATCCGCATCCTCCGGGAACGCGAGCTCGAACGTCGTCACAAAGAACCCCACACCCGCGCGCCCGCCGGGAAGACCCTCCGCGAGCTCGCGCGCAGCCCAGTCCGACGTGTCGAAGCCGGGCAGATGCCATCCCTCCCGCTCGCCAAAGAGCCCGCCTTCGTTCAGCACCCCGCGCACCTTGTCCGGGTAGCTGCCGGTCCTATCAGCAGAGCGACATAAGGCGAGTGAGCTCGGCGCTCACTTGGTGTACCCGCCGACCTTCCCTTGCACCTTCCACGTCGTGAACGTCCCGTCGTTGAGCTCGAACCCCGCGATCCCGCGCGCGGGCTTGATGTTCGCCTGCTCGTCGTTGCCCATGTTCTCCTGTATGACCGTCACCACGTTGTCCTGCCCGGGGACGACCGCGCCCTCGGGAAAGGGGAAGAGCGCGTTGACATGGTCCGCGCTGCTCGTCACGGTCTTGATGAACTTATCGTTTATCCATACCGACGACGCGAAGACTGCCGGACAAATTCCGTCAGAGGCCAAAGTACGCCGAGTCGGGAGGTACTCACAGGTACCACCATAGACGGTGAGGTTGACCGAAGTCTCGGATCCGGTCCCGTTGAAGTGCCCGCGCCAAAGCACCGTATTCTCGCAGCTATCGTCCACTCAGTGCTTGCGTATCCAGTAGAAACGAGCGCAGTAGACTCACAATCCATAATCGCAGCCTGTGTAGCAGTCTTCGGTCAGCCAAGAGACAGCGAAAAGCGAAGGAGCACAACCCACCATACAGCACCCTCCCGTCCCCAAACACCGGCTTCAGGAAGATGTTCGTCGTCGTATGGTTCGCCTCCACCCACGCCCCGTCATCAAACCCCGGCTGGACTTCAGGCAAGCTGTCCTTGAACTTCCAACCCGTCAATCTCGGTACCGCCACGCTCTCTACGTAATGATCCACACTGCGCGTCAACCGCCCGCGCAGGACGCCCCTCCCGTCGCTCCGCACCGCGACCGGTCTCCCATTCCACTCCACCCCCCGCACGCCAGGCGGCGCAATGACCGTGAGCCCGACAGACGCGTTCAAGTCCCCGCGGAGCGCAAGCGTCGCGCCGTCACGCGAGAGCGTGGCGTTGCGCACGAGGTACGGCCCGCCGACGAGCACGCTCGCGTTCGTCCCGAACTGCCAGTAGCCCTCCAAACCCGGGACGGCGTTCGCGTTCGTGTTTGGGGTCTCGGAGCGGATCGCGGGCGCCCAGAACGTCGCGGCGGTGACGGGGTCGGCGAAGAGGACGAGCTGGGCGTCCGAGTCCCAGATCGCGAGCAGTCCAGCAGAGCCGGCGAGGAGGGCGACGGTCGTGAAGCCGCCTCCTCCTGTCGTGCCGGACGCGCGGAATTGGATGCGCGAGGAGTTGGTTCGCGTGCCGCTCCCGGTTAGGTTGAGTGCAAACTCGTGGGATTGGTCCACGAAGCCGTAGAGGAACAGGACATCCCGTGTGCCGATCGTTCCTGCAAAGAAGATGGAGGCGGTCGTGTACAGGAGCGACCCATGCTCCCCGAACGAGTAGTCGGTGATGACGAGTTTGCTCTGTCGGCCATTGAGCGCGATGCTGCCAGTGGTCTGCGGTAGCGTAAGAGTTCCGTGTGATGTAGGCACCGTCAGCGCGAAGGATATGTTCGCCCTACTCGGAATGTCAGCACGAACTCCACAAAGTGTCAGAGAATGAAACACACGTCGACGTAGAGTCCGCCTGTCGCGCCACATGAAACCAAGTTCCGCTGTCGGGGTTCCTCAGCGACGTGACGAACGCTGAGCCCCCGTCGAGCGTCACCCCTGGTATCCCCGTGCTCGAGTTGCCCATCCACTCCGTCTTCAAGAACTGCGGCGAGGACCGGATGAAGAGCCCCTGCCGCTTCACTTCGTCGAACTTGTCCGTCAGCGCGCGGTTCTCGCGGATCGACGAGCCGTAGTCGTAGCTCGTATACACCCCCGGGAACGGGAACCCGCCCCAGCTCGTCCCTCTAGGTGTCACCCAACCCACGTCAACAGCCCGCATCACAACTCTAAACCAGAGGAAACACGTACCCGTAAAACATGTAGTAGCTCACGAGCTTCGCGTTCGCCGCCCAGTTGTGCTTGTAGAACACGTCCTCGAAGTCTGGGCCCGTCAGCAGCGCGCACGCGTCGTAGCCCGGCCCGCCCCACGGATCGAACGCGCCGCCCTGGAACTCGGGCATGTACCACGGCTCGCTCGGGTTGTTCGCCTCGTGGTACTGGTGATAACTGTTCGTAACGCCGCTCCAGGTGCGCGGCGTTGAGCAGTTGAAGCCTTGCGGGTATGCGTCCTGCGCGAGCGCGGAATGTTGGTCAGAACTTTGATTTCAACAGACGTGGAAAGCCGCGCTCACCAGGCCGTAGATGTCGACGTGGCCGGTGCCGTTTATGAACCCTGAGCGCATGCCGGGGTCGTTGTATGTACTGTAAATATGGGTTGGTATTCGTAACCCCTCCGACAAGAAGTAGATAAGACGTACAGCGGGATGACAATCCCACCCTCTCGATACTGGTCCTCCAGCTCTTGGAAATACGCCTGGGTCCTGGGATCCGCAGAGTTCCGGTTTTCGTTGTCTACGAGACGTTCATCAGGCGTTAGCCCTCTGCCCTGGGATTAGCTGAGAAAGGACTCGCCAATCTGAACAGCCAACAAGGGTCCGCCTTCCGTCACCTGGTTGTGCACGCTCTGGTTGATGATGCCAGAGATGTAGGGCCGATATGCAGCTGTCCAGTCAGTGTCGTTTGTCCTAACCGTACCGGCGATCTGACTGGTGATCCAGTGCGAGATGCCTCCCGACGTCGTCTCGCCGTTCATCTGTATGTACATCATGCATAAGTGCCGATACGACACCGATCGCGCAAAACAAAAGCTTACGTAGGGACCTTCAGAATGGTTCGAATATGAGGAACAATTGTACCTCGGAAGGAACATAGATAAGACTTACCTGGACGCAAGACAACAAAGATGCCCGCCAGTCTGGCAGCATCATACAGCGTTTGCAATGACCTCCAATGGTCGAAATCGATGACTCCGGGTGAAGGGTTCGTTGTACCCACTGGAAGCGTAGCCTGATGAGGCAACACAGGACTCGCGAGGACGGACGAACGCACTGTGGATGTAGATGCTACGTATTTAAAACTCATTAGGCTGTGTTCGAAGCTCCGACGGGAGGCGAAGCGCGAACCTGACACCGTTCAAACCCGCGGCGACCATCTTCTGGAAGATATCGAGCCAAAGCTCGGGCACCGGCAACCTAAACGTGTGGAACTCTCCGGAGCTAAAGAACGATGTGAGCAAGAGCACGAAAGGCACAAAGAGGGGGATGGTCACTGGAGAAAGAGACGTTGGTCGTGCAAGAACAGGGTGTAGTTGTCCCACTGAACTACATCAGTGTATCCAGTGGACTGACGAGGAGGGTCAGCGGCCGACGCAAGGCTCCGTCCCCAAATAGACAAAGACGCATTGCTCGCAAGAATAGCGGGCCAATGCAGCAAGATGACGGCAAGCAAAAGGTGACGGAGACGCGTCCAGTGGACACCAAGGGACGCGGAGAACATCCTTGTTCAACTTGACTCGCTCGGAATCACGGCAAATATATGAGGGAGAGCCTTGCGAACTTGATGGCGGGAACGACTCATCATCGCGTGCTCGGTAGGTACACAACACGACGGAATGTACCCATTGAAATAGCGGACCGGCGGCATCGGCCACGGTCTCGACACGTTAAGGACTTCAACAGAGAAGAAGAGTGGTCACACACCTAAAGCACCGCAGCGTATGACCACCACCATGGCTGGTTCTTCCGTCGCTTCCGTCAGACTTTCACGCTTCACACTTCCATACCTGACTTCCACCGCATGCGAATCGACCACATTTTCATACACGGTTCGGACCGCTCGTGTCTGGTGACAGCGCGCCCCGAGGCAGTGAAACGCTGGTCGAGCCAGATATTGACGATTTCCAGGAGGGTTAAACGACTAAGACCGGCTTGCTGGACCGAAGCAGCTGCAGACGATGAGACGGTGATGAACGTTAGGTGAAGAGCCTTAAGAGGCTTAAGTACGACGTCGGCGTCGACTGGCGACGATTGAACAAATTCCGAATCCGCATTCGTCGTGCCACGTGGACATGCCTTAACAGTATTCATGGCAAAGACGCCGGCTGTACTAGTCCCTTCGCCAAGTCGGCGGACTCCTACAATCGTTTCGACTCTACATCTTCGGTCCTCTTCAACGGATTCCCCTCAACCCCAATATCCAGCAGCCACCGTCTGTGCTCGTGCGATGTCGGTGAAGCCCCGCCGGCGACCCGGCGAGCAAGTCATGTCACAGAGATACAGGGCTATAGAGCAGCACTTGGCTGTGGCCGTTGGGCGAGCGTGCGGAGAAGAAGAGAGGTGACGGTGACCCTTTGGACTCGGGCGACCAACACGCCTCCATGACATACGACCTCACGTCTTACCCGCCCCAGGCTTTCACGAACGTCCTGCAAGGTCTCCCCCACTTTCCTGTTTCCCTATACATTGCGGTGTTCACCCGAGCGCTGTCCAATCAATTCACGGCGACGGTCGTCCTTTCCTCATTCAACATGTCCGCCTTCATAGGCCAGATTATCCTCGGACACCTCAGTGACCGCTTTCCCTACCCGTACGTCATGGCGGTCGGCGCCGTTGTCAGCGAGATCGCAGCGGTTGTCCTGTGGGGCTTGGCAGACAGCACGATCTACCTGTACTTCTTCGCGATCATCTTTGGAAGCCTGGTACGTCCGATCTCCTGGGGGTAATCTCAGCGTAATGCTAACACTACCCGACGCCTGTCACTGACGTTTAGAGCGGCGGGTCCATGTCAACGTTGGCGAACGCATCGTATGAATGCGTCCGACACTCACCCGAGTACTGCGGCGTAGTGTACTACGGCCTGTCCGCGGCCCAGAGCGTCTCTGCGATGGTGGGCCCGATCCTCTCCGGCCTCTTGTTGGAAGCCGGGATAGGCGCGTCACTGGGAGTCGGGGCGAGTGCATTGTTCTCATTCGCACGATACTGTCCTTACGGTTGCGCCCTCTGAGGGAACTGACGGTCTTGGCCATGAATCGTTTACAGGTCGTGTTGTGTTCGTCTCACTGCGTAAGGCGCGGTTGACAAAATTGAACGTGTTGCGCGTTGTGGACGCGATCGTCGACGGGACCGCTTGAGACACAGAGAGCCGAACAACTTGGTCAATGGATCGAGGCGGATGGCGTTGGAGGTTCGGGAAGCACTGGCGGATATTGGATCATGATTCGCTCCGCCCCGTTTCTCTTCTCTTCGCTTCCCGCTTCTGTTTCGCGGCCTCGGTCTCTCGAATGTTTCCTCTCTCCTGTGGGTATCCATTCAAGACCCTGAGGTTCAGATAGCTGTATGCGTGCGACGTGGAGGCTGCGGCCGCGGACACAGCCGACGCGACCGTCCCCTGCTGCTGGGGATTCGGGGAGGGCACGTCAGTAGGCGGCGCGTCGTGCTCGTGTCGCGCCGAGCAATTACCTTCACACATGACGAGTGCGACGCTTGGGAGAACGACGATCGGTGTGGAGGTTCGTCGATGGCGATCCCAGCCACGAGTACGGCTCGAGGAATTGCTATATGTATGCGGGGCCTCGGACGCCCTGGAAGCAAGTTCTTCTCCCCTCCTCTCAGTCTGTCCCTCTGCGTCTGTCGAGTCCGGCGAGTTCCTGCGAGTGGTTCCGTCGTGTCAGTCGCGTACGCGCGTGTGTTTTCCATTCCGGCGAGCTTCTCTGCTGTCTATTGATTTCTGTCTACGATCCGACTCGCTCCTCCGTCTCTCCTCTCTCCCTCTCGTCGATTCCTCCCCCACCATTCGACAGCGGCGTCCAACGGCCACCGAGGTGACCTGGAGCTTCCACCCACTTATCTTGTTCCACAGAGTCCTTCAGCGCTCCATCGTACTCCTCACTCCTCACCCACCGACTAGTCGACGACCCTCAGACACCCACTCATGGCGACATATCGTGGCGACAATGCAGAGGCAGGCTCGCCTTTGGACGCGAAGGAGATGCCCACCTCCGTATCGAGGGTCGACGTCGAGCAACAGCCCGAAACCCACGCCGTCACGGACGGCGGCTTGAGGCCCTGGCTTACTGTCTTCGGAGCAGTCCTCATACTGTTCGCTCAAGGACTGTTTATGTCATTTGGTGTCTTCGAGATCTACTACACCCAACATCAGCTCCGCCGCCTCTCCCCCTCCACCATCTCCTGGATTGGCACATTATGCTCTTGGACAGTGTTATTCTCCGTACGTCTCTCTCGCGACCCCTCACTTTCATCATCTTCCCATGTAGCTAACACATATACTCCGTTCAAAGGGGGTTTTTTGGGGCCGCGTCTTCGACATGTGCGGTCCACGCATTTTGTTGATCACCGGGTCCGCTTTGGCCGTCCTCTACACCATGCTCATTAGCGTATGCACGCAGTTCTACCATTTCCTCCTCGTCCAGGGCCTGCTCGAGGGATTGGTCGATGGGATGATGTAAGTTTTCATCATCCTGGACGCGCTTATAGTCATTTCAATTCACGCTCGCGGTCCCTTCGCTTCAGATTCATTTCGGTCGATGCATCCCTCTCTATGCGTTTCACCAAACGCCGCGCGACCGTTATGGGAGCCGGCATGACAAGTACAGGCTTAGGTGAGTACTCTCCATTACGTCTTCGTTCTGCCCTGTTCTCAACGCGATGCCTCGAGGCGGCGTGATCTTCCCAATCGTGGCCCGCGAACTGTTTCCTCGCATCGGATTCGCGTGGACGCTCCGGGGTGTGGGATTCTTCAAGCTCGTGCTCTTCATCATCGGGATCATTGCCATGACGAGCGCAGGTGGGCGAGGGAGAGCGACGCGTGCCGTGTCTCCTCTCCCATCCCCCATGAAGAGCCTGCGCGATGCTCCATTCGTGTTGTTCCTGGCAGGCGCAT
Source organism: Sanguinoderma infundibulare (assembly GCA_032821775.1). Taxonomy (NCBI): domain Eukaryota; kingdom Fungi; phylum Basidiomycota; class Agaricomycetes; order Polyporales; family Polyporaceae; genus Sanguinoderma; species Sanguinoderma infundibulare. The sequence continues at coordinate 90,612 of JAVLRN010000007.1, forward strand.
TCCTGATCGACTTCGGTAAGCAAGCGCACATTCTTCATCACCGGAAGCCTAATCACCAAACTGATACGCTTCTCGTCTAAGGTATATACATCCCACCCACGTACCTTGCAAACTACGCCGTCTCTAGGGGCATCCCATCCTCGACCGCACTCTACGTCATTTCTGCGTACGGCGGCAGCAGCATCGTCGGCTACATGGTTGGGGCTCTGGTCGCTGACGTCGTGGGTCGCTTCAACACGGCAGTCCCAGCTGCTTTTCTCGCGGGCCTCCTCGTGCTCGTGTTCTGGACGTTCGCTAAGAGCTTCGTGCCCCTCGTCGTCTTTGCGGTGATGTACGGCTTGTTCTCTAGCGCGTACAGCTGTGTCCGCATGGCGTGCGTCGCGCAAATCTCGGACTTGAAGGAGGCGGGGATGAGGATCGGTATGCTCCTCAGCACCGTATCATTTGCGTGAGTCTCAATGGGTTCTTTGCGTAACTTAACCTGACAGCAACATCACAGGGTATTGACCGGGGGTCCGGCAGGAGGCGCGGTGTTGAAGGCGCACGGCGGGGACTACACGGGCATGATCGCCCTATCTGGCACAGTGATCATTGCCGGGTCGCTGCTCCTCCTCCTTTCGAAGTATAAAGTCAATAATAACCTACTCGCGCACGTGTAGGCAGGTAACTACCCTTGAACCTGTTCTTAGATGCCTACGATCGCGAAACACACCTCATAAATTTTGCTTGCGACCGAATGTGGACCGGTCTGTGTGGCCTTCGAGCTCCTTGATGCCGCGTAAAATTAGTGCTCCATCCTTTTCACGCACGCGGCCAACGAGATGCAGGCCGACGGTACCACCGTCCTCATCAGTGACCACTGACGATACTCGATCTCGACGGCATATGAGACGTCGGGAGTTCCGTTGTCCAATTCTGACCTCCATTGTCCCATTATCACAGTCGTCGTTGCGCTTTGTGCGACCAAAAACATTGCAGGCGCGCTTCTCCCTTCGATCGAAACGAGTTCGATTGAGTTGCCTCGGAGGCCCGATTCTCTCCAGTATGTCCTATTTCCTACTTCAACGGAGTGCATATTGATTGTCGCTAACACGAATCCCATTGCCATCCGTCTGGCGACAGATAGAGACTCCCGGAAAATAGCTGTAGCTAAGAGTTATATGTGCGTTCGTCGTTTCGTACACGATGCGTCTAGTAATGATCCCAAATGTTCGTGTGACTGTACGTCTCTCTGTCCCGGCCACGCCGAAACCCGGCGAGGATAGTCGTGCGATCAAGCCGTTCCACCGGAAACTCGACGGACGTCGAGTCGTCGTCGCTGCCCTCTTCCTCGTCGCTGGTCCATTCGCCGCATGAAGATGTCCCGTCGCTGAGAGCGTCCCACTGCTCTGTCTCCCCACCATTCCGCTGGCACTCCGCATCTTGCATTCTGCACAACTTGTCCATCTGGCCCTCGTACACCGCCGGCCAGCGCTCCTCGTCGATGTCCCGCCCGCGGTACGAGATCTCACCGAGGTCCTGCGGGATAAGCGCTGCTGCCGTCTGCGCGACCCATCCCTGCGGAAAGCGGTGGTAGAGCACTTCGGTTGAATCCTGTGGGAGCAGGTCGGGGTGGCAGATCCAAGGCCAATCCGGATGCTTCACATCGGACTTGAAGTCGACTGCGTACGATTTGCTCTGTTCGCTGGTTAAGATTAGCCGCACGGTACGGAGAGAGGGAACGGTGCTCTCAGGGTTGAGTGCGAACATGCGGCAGTCCTCCGGAGCGAGCCTCCGTGGCCCTGATGATACGTCCCTGTGACATGTCCAGAGATCCAGGTGCAGTAGAGTAGGGGAGTTGACGAGGAAGGGAAATGAACCGAGGCCGGAAAGCCTGGGAATGATGAGGTGCTCCAGAGAGGGACAGATGGAGCAGAGGGTTGAAGTGGCTTCGAGAGTTGGCACGTAATCTGTAGGTTGCAAGAATGCGTCCTCTATGGGGTAGAGATGGAGGTAGCGTAAACGGACGCCAAAGCGCTCCAGGAAACGTTGGGGCCATCCGTCATAGTCCAGGAGAGTGAGGTGGGTAAGTTGCAGGAGCTCCCAGTGTGAGCACATGTACTCGTCCACGAGCAGGCCATTTGCATAAACCCACAGGCGAGTCAGAAAAGGTAGGGAAACCACCGACAAGTTCATGACCTCCTCGGAGTGGTCGGTTGGCAAGCCGACAGCGAGAGACTCCAACACCGGGAGTGAGGAAAGGAGTCTGTGGATTGCCCGCACTGGCAGTAGGACGCCGTCTTGCATCATGACAATGTCGAGAGAACGCAAACTTGGCGCAACAATTTGAAGGGGAGAATCCAGAACAGTGGATGGTGTCATGACGAACCACACGGGATTGAAGAATCCCTCGCATTCGTCATCCGGAGCGCACTGCATGTAAACGTTGTAGTGAAGGCGATAAGAGAAGGACCGGAGGACGGTGCATTGGCCAAAAATGAACTTGAGATCTTCACGGATGACATCGGAGTACGGTGCTCTAACGACGCAAGAGTCCCACCGAATGCTCTTGATCTGCTTTCCAAGACTCAGACCGAGGCGACTAGTACGGAGGGTCTGCGCTAATGCGGAGACCTGGCCCATGCGCCGGAGCACAATGTCGCTGTAAAGCACGGACATGCCTGGCCAAAATGATGCCCGGCATATGAGTGGTAACGCCTTCTTAGTTCTAAGCACTTGAAACCATGGGTTGTGAGCGCCTGGTTGAATGGACGGATCGAACTGATATGTTGGCTCGGCGGTCGCCGCGCAGGAGAAGATTTGGTGGAGAAGTTCAGTTGGAAGGGTTGCGAATGTTGGCAGCTTCTTACCGCTGGCGTTTACAAGGCCTAATTGCTATCATGGATAGCGATTTCAGCTACGTCTAGACCGTGGGGGAGTGGTACTGCTTCCTAACCACGTACCTTAACCTGACGTAACAACTTCGCACCATCATCTAGACCTCCCTGGAGCATGTTGGTAGTGGCTGGTGGAACACCATCCTGTTGACACATCCAGTCGAGAGTGCCATATCCTGTTTTAAGGACAATAACCATGGGGAAGATGAAGGTGAGAGGCAAGTTGTCCTTGCCACCAACTCGAACAAATTTAAAGCGCTCAAGGCGGCTGTTGCCGGATAGGTGACCAGCCGTTCGGAGCCCGAATCGGATGCGAAAAAAAGGGAGTTACCGGGCTCCTGAACTCGGATACCCCCGGTTTTTCGTATCCGCTCCAAGCTCCGAACGTTTGGTCACGAGACTAGGCCGTTTCGGGTATCCAAGCGTTTTCGAAATGACAGGCAAGGTGACCACCTTCGTTCAAGTCGATTAGCTCCCCGACGTCAACGGGAGCGCTATCTGGTAGTCCAAAGACACCCCAATGCACCACCAGCACGGTCGCCGCGGCGCCCACTCAAGCGTCTCGCTGCTGGGCCCCATCGACGTCGACCAGCTAATTGACCTGGACGTATTTCTTTCGACAGAGCCTATCGATTTGAAAACAGGTGTACGTTAACCGGTCAGTAACATTCAGCAATGACACATACCGCATACCGCATTCAATCTCTCTGCAGCAATAGTCTTCCCGCGCGCCCTCCAACTAATCAAATCGCGCCGTGACGCATTCGCGACGGATCGACCGCACTGTGTAATAACTCCAAGCTCCGACTGATAATTCATCGACATCTGAATCTACTAAGATCTAACAAAGCTGGTCCCATTACAAACTCCTGAAACTAGATCCTGGAACGAGACGTGTGGCACCGTGCAGGCGAGGTGCAGGCCCTCAGACCGGCATCATCAAAATCGAAACCTAGCTGCGCAAAACGACTTTGAGATTTGTCAAGACGTCAGCTTTGCTCCAACTGGAGCCAGTACTGCTACGTGTGCTGCAAGCCCGTTTTAGTAGACACACAGCATCCGCATCGCCGTTCGCCCGCCGTGAGACAACTGGGAGAGGACCAGTCTGTAGAACGTTGAACAAAGCGTAGGAATGGCGGTATAGTGCACTAGTTACGCGTCCCCGATTTCAAGAACGCTTCGGAGAAAGGGTACGTGGTGTAGCCCTGCTCTGCCTCTCTCGTGTACATCGTCTCTTCTTCCAGCGCATTGAGAGCGACGTCCTCTCGAAGACGGAATGGTAAGTCGGGCTTATTTGCATCGAGTCGTCAGCCGCACGCCAGCCGATCCAACTCAACAGTCGCGACTCACGTTCGAAAGGAAGGCGCGCCCGTATCCGATGATCTGGCCCGTTTCTTCGGCGACTTTGAGGCCAGACTCGCGGTCGTAACCTCCGGCCGTGATCACAGGTCGCGGGGCCCACAGCTTGAAGATGAAGTCGTTTTGCTTATACTAGGTCAGCACACGATTCGCCTCTCGTCCTCTGATTAACGTACCGATTTATCCTCAGGTCCGAGGTTATACGGAGCGTCGGGAGCAACTACGTGAAGATAGGCCAGGTTCGGATACCTCTGCTTGAACTGGTCGACGAGATATGCGAAGACCGGAATAGGGTCCTCCATCCGCAAGTCTGCTAACAATCGGTATATTACCTCCGACGATGAGGTGCGAGTACGAACCTGCAAAAAAGCCCTGAAACCAAGGGCTCAGCCGAATCCCGGTCTTGCTCTGTCCGATCTTCGCCGCGATGGCATCTACAACCTCCAACGCAAACCGTGTACGATTCTCGACCGACCCGCCGTACTCGTCCGTACGGTGGTTGGTCAGGTCTGAGAGGAACTGATCGACGAGGTAACCGTTTGCGCCATGTATCTCGACGCCGTCAAAACCGGCGCGATGCACGGCGTTCTCTGCGGCTTGCGCGTACCACCCGACGTATTCCTTGATCTCTGAAATGAAATTCACGTCGGCCGGGACCCAACGCCATGTCTCGAATGAATCGTACTCACCCTCCTTCGTGAGCTCTCGTGGAACGACATCCGGCGTACGGGGGTGCGGGATCGGCGACGGTGCGACGTACGGAATGTCGCCGTCGATTTGGAACAGGCCACCGGGTCGGGCCATACGCCCAAGGGCCCATAGCTGAAGGAAGATGTGGGATCCCTGTGCATGAACGACGTCGACGACCTCCACAAGCGCACGGTCAGCCTGCTAGTGACCTGAAGCCAAGCCGCGCGAGAACATCGAAACCATACCTTCTTCCACGCGGCGACCTGTTCGTCCGTGTAGATACCCGGTGCGTTGGACATGCCGCCCGCGTTCCGGGCAATGTAGGTCGCTTCGGTGATAAGGAGGGTGCCGGGGACGCTCGCGCGCTGCTTGTAGTATTCCACCACGAGGTCTGTGGGAACTTGCTCCCTGGTCGCACGGAACCGTGTGAGGGGAGCGAGCACCACTCTATGGCCGAGTGTCACGTCGCCGACCTGGATGGGCCGGAAAAGCGCAGGAGTGCTAGCAGAGGTTGACATCGATAGGCTTTGTCGGCGCTGAAAGTTGGTTAGCTCTGGATGTTCAGAATAAAGCTGCAGTTCGCACCGTCGGGTTTTATACGCCTTTCCTGAGTCGCTGACTAAAGTCTATGGCGCGATTGATGGTAGATGACAGAATCAGACATCTACGGGGAAGACAAATGCTGCGATTATAGCAGATAGTGGTAGTCGCCTGGCTACGCATCTTCAGTAGACCGATCTCGTCGGTGTTACTGATTACTGAGACCGAGGTAGCCCGGCCAAATCGGTTTTATGCATTTGAGGGCGACAAGAAGGCCGTGACCTCTGCTGTGATATCGGGTCCTCCCGTGCTCGCTGCCTACCATGGCACAATCGCAAGCTTGAGGCACGGAGACAACACGAAGACCCGAGGCCGAGGTAAGTCTGACAAATCTGGTGAACAGCTGATGAAGAAGATTACAGAGTACACTCACCAGTCCAGTTGAAATCTCAGCGAACAAACAACGATGGATACGCACCCGCGGGGGCAAGAGGGAGAACGCGCCAACGCTACCGCTGAAGGTTGCATATTGTCATGTCAGATCGGTAACATACATCGCAACAAAACGCCGTCTCATGCGGAGTGGTACAACGTCAATATCCGCAAAGTCCAAACCTCAGACAGTCAACGGTTTACACCAACCCCATCACGCCCTCACCGCGCTCCAGGTCGGGTTGTTCGACGCAATGGGGCCCACGCCTCCCTCGAGCACGGCGTCGACCGAGAGCTTGAGCTGCGGCGAGACCGCGGTGTCGTTCAGTGCCCAGACCGCCACGGCGACGGTGCTGCGTATGCGCGCGGACGTCAGCGCATTGAAGAGAATGTGTACGGGGTGGACAGACGCACTTATGTCCGTTGTAATCCAAGATACCCTGCGGGACGGGGAACCGAGTCTGCGGCCCAACGTTCGCCACGCGCTGCAAAACCGTTCGCCGCCCATCAGCTCATCGACATCCGACAGACTCGAGAGACACCGCAGACCTTCCCGAACTGCCACCCGTTCACGAACAACAGCGCTCGATACGGCTGGTCGTGTGTATCCTCGAACTCGAAGCTGAGGAGCGTGTCCGTGTAGCTCGGGATGTCCAGCTCAAACGTCGTCACGAAGAACCCGACACCCGCGCCGCCGCCCGGAAGGCCGTCCGAGAGCTCGCGCGCGCTCCACGCCGCACCGGACGTGTCGAACCCGGGGAGGTGCCACCCCTCGCGCTCGCCATACAGGCCGCCCTCGTTGAACAGCCCGCGCACCTTGTCCGGGTAGCTGGCACGCGCCCGTGTCAGTGTCTCCAGGTACTGGCGATGGAGATGCATACGCACTTGAGGTAGCCCCCGACCTTGCCTTGGACCCTCCACGTGCCGAACGTCCCGCCGACAAGCGCGAATCCCGCGATGCCGCGCGCCGACTTCTCGTTGTCGTCCTCATCGAGGCCCATGTTGTCCTGCACGACGGTCACGACGTTGTCCGCGCCCGCGACGACTGCGCCCTCCGGGAACGTGAACAGCTGGTTGACGTGGTCCGTCGTGCTCTGCACCGAGGACACGAACCGGTCATTGATCCACACCGACGCCGCGAAGACTGCGGGCCCGGGAGAGAGCGCTTCGTCAACAGCACAGAAGGTCAAAGCGAGGGGGCCCGAACTCACAGTCTCCGCCGTAGATCGTCAAGTTCGCCGCGGTCTCGGACCCAGACGCGTTGAAGTGCCCGCGCCACAGGACGATGTTCTCGCAGCTACGTGAGCCGGTCAGCCACATCGCGGGCCCCTCCCAACCAGAAAGGCACTTACAAGCCATAGTCGCACCCGTACAACACCCGCCCGTCCCCAAACCCCGGCTTCGTGTCTATGTTCGTGCTCGTCTTGTCCGCCACGACCCAGTCTCCGTCGTCGAACCCCTTCTGCACCTCCCCCAGGCTGTCCGCATACCTCCACCCCGTCAGCTCCGGCACGCTCACGCCCCGCACGAGCCCGCGCTCGCTCTTCAGCGTCAGCTCCGCGATGAGGCCACTCGAGCCAAGCTGCGCGAGCGTCCCGACCGGGTCCCCGTTCCAGGTCACGGCTGTGACCTCGGGCGGCGCAAAGACCGTCAGCGGCACGCTCGCGTTGAGGTCCCCGACGAGCGCGAGCGTCCCATCGTCCGCGATCGACGCGTTCCGCACGAGGTACGGCCCGCCGACGAGCACGGTCGTGTTCGTCCCGAACTGCCAATAGCTTTCCAGCCCCGAGATAGTGTTCGCCGTCGCGTCGCGGATAGCGGGTGCCCAGAACGTCGCCGCGGTGATCGAGTCTGCGTACAGCACCAGCTGCTCCGCCGACTCCCACACAGTGACGAGGCCCTCGACCCCGGGGAGGATCGTCACCGTCGTTGCCCCTCCCGTTGCGGACTGACTGAACTGGACTTGGGGCGCGGAGGTGCTGATGCCATCGCCGCTCCGGGAGAACGCGAACTCGTGCGACTGGTCTGCGTGGCCGTAGAGGAAGAGGACGTCGCGCGCGCCGATCGTGCCAGCGAAGAAGATGGAGGTGGTCGTGTAGAGGAGCGCGCCTTTGGAGCCGAAGGTGTAGTCGGTGATGATGAGCTTGGATTGGCGACCGTTGAGCGCGATGCTGTCCATCGTCGTGGGCAGGGTGACCGTTCCCTGGGACGTGGGGAGCGTCACCGTGAACGCGATGTTTGCCCTATTAAGACGTCAGCAAGGCAAGGACGAAGGGATGGAGGACATACGTTGACGTGGAGTCGTTCTGGCGGGTGATGAGGAAGCCAGTGCCGGAGTCGGGGTTTCTCAGGTACGTGCCGTACGCCAGCGTATTGTTAATCGTGACTCCAGGAATGCCAGTTGCGGACTCCCCCACCCAGTCCGTCTTCCGGAATTCTGGAGAGGAGCGGAGGAAAATGCCCTGGCGCTTCACCTCATCGTACTTATCAGTGAGGAGACGCGTCTCGCGGATGGGCGATCCGTAGTCATAGCTGCGAACGGTCTGTCAAACGAGGCCAGAGAAACACATATAATCATACCTAGTGTACACGCCAGGGAACGCAATCCCGCCCCAGTTTGTCCCTCTAAGCTTGTCATTCAGCCATATTCCTCTCCAAAGGCACATAGGAAATACCACTCACCCATAAAACATATAATAGCTCACCAATTTCTCGTTCGCTGCCCAGTTGTTCTTGTAGAACACGTCCTCGAAGTCCGGACCGGTAAGAATCGCACACGCATCGTAGCCAGGGCCGGCCCAAGGATCGAACGCGCCGCCCTGAAATTCGGGCATGTACCACGGCTGGCTCGGGTTCACCTCCGCGTGGTATTGGTGGTAGTTCGTCGTCACGTTTTTCCAGACCCGCGGGTTCGAGCAGTCGAAGGCTTGAGGGTACCCATCCTGCAATCGCGGGTGTTAGATTGCGGAACGGGGAGCAGGAGACTAAGAAGGATAGTAGACATACAAGGCCATAGATGTCGACCGCGCCGGTTCCGTTTACAAATGCCCGGCGCTCATTGGGATCATTGTACGTCCTGCAATACCGCATGCATCAGCACTGTACACACAGGGGAAGTTGCGTGATAAACTCACAAAGGGATAGTGATACCACCTTCATGGTATTGATCCTCGAGTTGCTGGAAGTACAGCTGGTGGGTTATACTCTGAGAGTACTCGTTATCTGCCGAGCGGTAAGCTCATGTTCTAAACCCAGAACCCATGAAATCCCTCACCGATCTGGATGGCTGTGGGGAAGAGCCCGACAGGCCGCGTGAGTGACCCGGGAAGTAGCAACAGCAGAGACTGCAACACGTACCAATGACCGGACCGCCCTTTGTGACCTGGTAGTCAACAGTTTCTTTGATGATGCCGTCGACGTACGGTTCATACCCCTCCGTCCAGTCGGTCGCGTTCGTCCTGACAATACCTGCAGTCTCAGTCGTGATCCAGTGGGCGATGCCACCCGCCGATGTTTCCGCATTGATCTGTTGAGGCATACACGATGTGATCAGCAAGTACTACACTAGTGAGCGGTGGAGCAACGAGGGGTACAAATTCCTCTGACGTGGACCGAGACCCAGGACGCGGTAGAATTCCCCGCTAGACCGGCCACAATCATGGTCGTCCACATAGTCGTAGCCAGCGAAGCGTGGCAAACGATCTCCTGGGACGCACTCAGAGCACATTTAGTGGAGGTGATGGGGTATGAGAGCCTCTGACAAACTCGTCTCCGACAGCCCTCGAGCGAGGCTGGCACTGCTACCCCGGTGCAAGGTAGCATACCACTTATGCCAAATAGGGCTGATTGTGTTCTCTCTAACATAGGAGCAGAGGGCGATTGAGCCATTAGAAGAAAGCAGGCGGGAGAACTGCGTCCCCATACGCGGACTGCTCGGAAGCCCCATCACTCCGCATCAATCGCCTTTGAGTGCGTCCAGCGTCCAGAGCAATTGCAGCTGTTTTCATATCGATAGACACCTCACGCGCTGTTGTCGTGCGCAGGCGGACATTCGCTTTCAGCTTCCGAATGATATGTACCATCAACCCAGCTGCAGTGAGTGGGAATTGTCAGTTCTACTCCGCCCTGACACCAACAATTCCCACCGACTGTAGGTCGGTTGATCCAATTATTCGGAAGCTGAAATCGAATGTCCAACCTGGGCGCTAAAAAGCGCGCGAGGTATCTATCGATATGAAAACAGCTGTGAGCAGCACCGCCGTGGCGTTCATAGTGCACTTACGTAGGGACCTGTGCCGAAGAGTGTCAGTGCGCTGCATCAAAGAATGGAAGGGTTGAGATTACTTGCCTGGGCGGAGGACGACGAAAATGCCTGCTTCGCTGGCGGCGTCGTAGATAGGCTTAAGGGCGCGCCAGTCGTCAAAGTCGACTACCCCGCGCGATGGGTTGGTTAGGCCCACTAGGATGACGTCAGTGCCTCGCGATAAGGTTTGAGATCATGGGATATGTACTGTGGATGTAAATGCTACGTTGCAAATGTTAGCTGCTCTGGTCATAACACTTCAGGAACAGGCATATACCGACCTGACACCATTGAGACCGGCGGCAACCATCTTCTGGAAGATGTCGAGCCAGAGCTCGGGCACGGGAAGACGGAAGGTGTGGAACTCGCCAGAGCTGATGGCATACGGTCAGCAACGTAGTACGTCTGGCCAAAGCTGTACATACTGGAGAAATATGCGCTGGTCATGAATCCAAAGGGTGTAATTGTCCCACTGGACGACGTCGGTATAACCGGAGGACCTGCGAGGAGGATCGGCCGCGCCGGTTGGGGTAGTCAAGGGCCAAGTGAGGAAGACTAGACAGAAGGTGAGGAGGGCGGACAGAGCCCAGGACGGGTAGCGTCGCAAGAGGAGCATGTCGGACAAGGTCTGCCGCCAGGTGCGCTCGGATGGGTACAAGACATGGCGACCGACTTTATAGTCGTCCAAGCGGCCTAGGGCTCCAGTCTTGCGGCGATGGTGTGCTGCAAGGGGAGCACCTGATGATGGAAGGGGTTGTTTCTCGCATTTCCCTATGTCGTCATACCTGATGCGGAGGTCATGGGTCTCCTTCGAGTGCGAACCGGGGGGGTCCATCGCATTCTCGTCCTCGTCCTCGATTAAGCTGAAGGACGACAACAACGGCTGAGCACCACCTGGCCCAGGCAACTGCCGCTTTCACCTTCACACGATCACGTGCCTAGAGGCGTGTGACCACCCCGAGTCTGACTTGTCTTGCTCTGAGCTCTTCAACAAATAGTACCGCCAAGTACATCTTCGAGCTTCCACCAGACCCCGCGTCCCTTCTCCCCGTCGCCGCATGCGTCGTCGTCCAGTCCGCAGAAGACGGCCAAACCTCTCCTCGATGACAAGGGAGAGCCTGTCATCCGTCCTTACCCTCCTATCTCGGCGCCCGACCAGCCTGGCGAGCTCACCTCAAGCGCTACGAACAGGGCAAGATGCCCAAGTACATCTATGACCTCGAGATCGGCGAAAAACTCGCTATCAAGGACCCCTTCGTCAAAATTGACTACCAAAGTACGCATTCAATCTTCTGCTTGTTTTTTAGTCTCGTCACCAGCCGTTGAGAAGGCCTCGCATGCGTGGTACCAACGCGGGGAGACAGTATGTGCGGTTTCCGCACACATTCTCTACGTGAGTAGTGTCCTGGGCGTGCGTATGCATTCAGCTATGGCGCGGCTTAGTGGGTAAGACCTGCTTGTCTCTCAACCACGGCGCAGTCCCGAACGCGCCTCGGGTGTCGATGCGTCGCGAGGTCCGGCAATCCGGCCGGTGGCGTACGCGAGCTTGTCCTCGGCGCTGTCGAGGGTCATCATCCCCTCATCATCGTCTGTCGACCTTCCTGCTGCGTGAGGAATAGGATCATTGTGATGGATGGCAAGGTGCGGGTTTAGATAACAACTAGCGCCCGGTGAGCCATACACCACTGTTCTCTTCAGACACTCTCGACTTTTTAGCGTCGAGCAGCTGCAATACTAATTGCTACCGGGCGCCACGCACTGTCCGCGACCGCGGGGTCGCGGAGCGCGATGCATGCATTTGCAGATGCAGGCACCCACTTCATCTTCCTCCCTGCCTTCTGCTTGAGTACCTACGCCGTTCGCGTAGATGCCCACGAACATGCCTACGCAGCTCGTAAATACCCGCCCGCCAGTAGCTATTACCCGTGCAAATCCGTAGGGGTTCGCAGATGGCTCCCTGTCTGCACCTTACAGAGCGGTAATGACACCCCGTCGTCTCGCATCTGGCTAGTACGATACCGCCAGCTAGCACTCCGATACGCGAAGTACGTTCCTCTACCCCCCCCAGGCTGCGCGGATTGCGCGAAGCGGCACCAAGGGGGACTCTTGCAAGTAGAGCGAGCTGCAACGCGCCCTCGCTGCACTCACAGTACCAGTGTACGCGGACTGGCAGGCTGGATGGCCAGGATAAAGCAACAACGGACTTGCTGCCCCGCACCGCTGGGACAACAGTCATTAAGACGCTGAGCTCCCGCTCATCCAGTCCCGGTTTCGATGGCAGCTGTATGCGCCCAATGCATAGTGTTCCATGGCATCTGCTACGGAATGAGATTTGTTTTCTGACCTGTTTCCTTTGTGTTTGTCTATGTTCCGACCCCTGGGACGATCGCAGGACGTCCGCAATGCGGGGTGCGCAGACCCCTCCGTGTCCTCATGGTATGGGGCGCCTCCGCCCGCCGCGTATTGCCCTCATCTAAGCATCACTCCTGGCTGAGCGCCCTTGGGCGCGACGCCAAATATTATCTCTCTCTCTATCTCTGTGAACCTCTTCCATAGTCTTCCATCGCGCCGCTCGGTTCAAGGGTGCGGCTGGGCCCCTATGTGTTGATTTTCCTGCCAACTCCCAGGTGAGCTAGCACTGTTTCCCACAACTCAGGGCGCTCCGGTCGAGAGAACTTCTGACGGACATACCGGCGAATCTCGCCTTTGCGTCAATATTTTCTTCCACTGCTTTAGGGCCGCAATCCGATCCATTCACGCGCCGTGAAGAGGTTTACGACCGCATTCTCAAGCACTTTTGAAATATTACAATATATTTCTGTCGTATCCTTGTTCTCTTATATCATCTTCCGGCCGCCGTCATCGATTGCCAGGACAATTCGACCAGGCTTGCGTGGTGCATGATGACCGGTATAGGCAGACACTTCAGGATGTAAACACATTATTTCGCGGCGTCCAACAGTCCTCTTCTCCGGGCCAAAGTGTGATACTGACTTGTTTGCTAGGGCCCAAGTTCGAACGACGGGATGCCCGCCGAATCTTCACTCCGTCCAAAACCTCTCTCATCTTGTCACCGCTTACTCGTGCCAACCAGGACAGTTCGACATTGATTGTCTAGTCCAGCTACGAACGTCCACAACGGTTTGGATCGTGCCAACGTCCTCATCGAGTCCTGCTTTCCCTGAGTCGGTTAGTAATGGCTATCCATCGCCGACCTTGAAGCTATGCTGATACACCTCCCTGCTAACCAGGATAATTCAACGTTCATCGTCTAGTCTAGCTGCCCGAGGCAACATCGCAGCCCATCCTTTTTCTGAAAAATTTTGGTCCACCCCTATTGCCCAGGTCCCAGCCGATCTGACGCCTCCCCTAATTGCGGTTTGCGCCTCGATGGTGTTTCACGTGAGCGGAAGTGGTCCTACAGATTCTACCATGCCACATGGAGTCTCGGAGAATGTGGCCGCGTACCTCGCTCTTCTCGAAGATGGAAAACGTCCGCGGCCGCTCGACCGACTACGCCCGCACATGAGAACAGATGAGAACTGTCAGGTGCCCGGCGCGTGACCCCTTGGTTGGGTGCGTGCTCGATGCCAACCTGGAAGGTAAAAGATCCCGCCGGTCCGCTAGTGAAAGAAGTAAGGAACGTTTCGTACAACGAACCGGTCGAGGTACGTACGTCATCCGCCCCGTCTGCTTTAAATCCACCGTCGGCCCACTGATGTTCGCCTGGTCAGCGCTGCAACTATCTCACTGCGATCATGCTTCGGCTCCCGTCCTCGTCGTGGGCTTGTCGCGCCTGGCTGATCCTCAGCCTTGTACTCTCTGCACTGCCTGTCTCCCTTTTCGTCGGCGCCGCGACTCCGGCCTTGATCGCAGATCCTCCTCGCGAATCGAATGGATTGACCGATGTCGTGCAATGGGACAACTACTCCCTATTCGTCAATGATCAACGCATATTTGTGCAGTACGTGGTGTATGCCATCAAATGCAACCCGTTGTCTGACGTCTGCACAGCTCCGGAGAGTTTCACACTTTCCGTCTCCCGGTACCCGATCTCTGGCTCGACATCTTCCAAAAGATGGTCGCCGCAGGGCTCAACGGTGTCAGGTGTGTGTGCTTTTGATTTCTGCACGCGCACACGCTTACCCAATTGCGACAATAGTATCTATATACACAGTACGCTGATCCTGCATTTCAAGGCTTCTGGAATTTCGTTTGACGGTGCGATTATACAGTGGGCGCGACCAACCCGTCGCGGGGCGTGATTGACTTCGACGACTGGCGCGCGCTCCAGCCTATCTTCGACGCTGCCAAGTTGGCTGGTATCTTCGTCATCCTCCGTCCAGGTGAGTATCTTCCCTTGCTCCGCCGTGACACGTTTGTCTAAATAGGAAGCAACCCAGGGCCTTATGTACGATTCTCGTTCAGAGACAACGCGTGCGCATATTAAGTTCCATTCTCGCAGATCAACGCGGAGACGACCGCAGGCGGCATAGCCCACTGGATCACCAGCGAGGTCGCCGGGGCTCTGAGGACGAACGCGTCGGACTGGACTGCTGCGTACGAGCCCTACGTCTCCGGCATCATCGACGCGGTGGTGCCAAACCAAGTCACCAAAGGGGGCCCCATCCTGTGTGCGTAGCCCTTGAATATCGTGTGTGATAGCAGTCATTGATCTTTGTGACGATCCCCCGCAGTTGTTCAGATCGGTGAGCGGTAGATCGTAACAGGTCGTACATACGTCTGACATTGCTCTGGGACAGACAACGAATTCAGTCAGACTGCTACACATGCTGCGTATTTTGCCCAGCTTGAAACACAGTACCGTGATGGACAAGTTGCGGTCCCTCTGTATGTTCACCATGCCACTCGATCTTATTTGTGCTGAAAGCGGCTCTGTATAGAACATACAATGACCCGGGCGAAGGGCGCAACTTTATCAATGGAACAGGAGCTGTCGACATCTACGGACTCGTTCGTAGCTTTTCCTTTCCCGCCTTCATCAGTCTTGCTGACGAGCGCCGCAGGACAGCTACCCGCAAGGCTTCGACTGCTCGAACCCTACGCACTGGTCACCTGTCGTCACCAATTACCATTCGTATCACGCCTCAGTCAACCCAGGCGAGCCGTGGTACATGCCTGAGTTCCAAGGTGGGATCCCTTACTTTCGTCTGAGTCGCGTCTGACGTGCTGGACCGGGATATAGGAGGCTCCTTTGATCCATGGGGCGGGCCTGGGTATGACGCCTGCGAAGAGCTCACTGGACCAGCCTTCCAGGACGTCTTCTACAAGCAAAACTGGGCTTCAAATGTCAAACTCATCTCGTACTACATGCTCTATGGGTAAGCATATGAGCGTCGGCGTCGCGCGGTTTATTGTTCGTGTGCATTGACTTGGCTTGTAGGGGGACGAGCTGGGGAGGCTTCCCGTTCCCAGGCGTTTACACCAGGTGCATGGCTTCGAGTCCAGTCTCGCTTACTTTCTCTAACGTCATTTTGGCAGTTACGACTACGGATCATCAATTCGCGAAACTCGCGCTCTCTCGGACAAGTTCGATGAGCTCAAGCGCCAAGGCCTATTCCTCCGCTCCTCTCCAGAGTTCCGCAAAACGGACTGGATCGGGGATACGAGCACGGGGATTCCGGGAGTGACGCTCAACGGCAGTGCGGCCTTCATCACTCTGCTCAAAAACCCAGACACGGGCACGCAGTTCTTCATTGCGCGGCAGGCCGATTCGACTTCCACGTACGTCTCCAATGCACTTTGGTGCTCGACTGTGCCACTGAACTCCTCCTGCAGGGGAAACATCTCATTCACGCTCACCGTCCCTTCCTCTCTGGGCACTCTCACCCTTCCACAGACGACGGGGAGCATCGCGCTCACCGGACGCCAAAGCAAGCTCATCATCACCGACTACACCTTCGGCGCGAGCGGCTCCGTTCTGTTCACGACCGCCTCGGTATTCTTCGCAGGCGCGATCGGAGAACGGGACGTTCTCTTCCTGTTCGGCGACGCGAGCCAGTCCCACGAATTCGCCGTCACCTTGACCGGCACTGGCTCACGCTCGACGTCATCTCGGCTTCAATTCGCCGACTCCAGCGTCGCACAGAGCGCCACAACCGTCTCCATCCTACCTGGCTCGGATGGACTGGTCACCGTCTGGGACTCAACGACTCAACTGATCCTCTTCGCCGACCCAGGCACGGCCGCGACCT
Source organism: Sanguinoderma infundibulare (assembly GCA_032821775.1). Classification (NCBI taxonomy): domain Eukaryota; kingdom Fungi; phylum Basidiomycota; class Agaricomycetes; order Polyporales; family Polyporaceae; genus Sanguinoderma; species Sanguinoderma infundibulare. The sequence continues at coordinate 107,027 of JAVLRN010000007.1, forward strand.
TCTGGGCGCCCGCCGTCAAGTCGGCCACCGCGAACACCGTCCGCGGACTGGAGTCGTACTGGCAGTTCGGCACGAACACGACCGTGCTCGTCGGGGGCCCCTACCTCGTCCGCAACGCGACGATCTCCGGGAGCACCCTCGCGCTCCGTGGGGACCTCAACGCGTCCGTCCCGCTCACGGTCGTCGCCCCGCCCGTGGTCCGGCAGGTGACGTGGAACGGGGCGCGCGTCAGCGTGCGCGACTCCGGAGGGCTGCTCACGGGCCGCCTGTCGGAGAGCGCAAGCGTGCGGGGGGTGACGGCGCCGGCGTTGGCTGGGTGGAAGTTCAGCGACAGTCTTCCAGAGATCCGGGCTGGGTTCGACGACTCGACTTGGACGGTGGCGAACAAGACGACGACGAATATCAGCGTGAAACCGCTATTCGGCGACGGGAGGGTGCTGTACGGTGCGCTCCTTTCGTTCTCAGTCTGATGCGTTATGAGCTGAACTCCCGGCTACTTACCTCCCTCCCGAGTCAGGATGCGACTACGGATTGTATGCTTTCTTGTGACTTTCTGCGGCGAATGATGTTAACGCAATTCGCAGCTGCGAAGGTCATGTCCTCTTCCGCGGACATTTCAACGCGACTGGCTCCGAGACGTCTGCGAATCTCACCATTTACGGTGGAACCGGTACGTCGCCGATTCGGGTCCATTATCACGGTACTGATACTTTATATCATGCGTTTGCACCCATAGCATTCGCCGCTTCTGTGTTCATCAACGATCGGTTTATCAGCACCGTGTTCAACGGCGGCGACCACGTCAACGCGCTCTTCCCATTCCCCAACGGCGCCGTCATCCCAGGCCAAGACAACGTGCTGACCGTCGTCCAGGACAACATGGGTAATGACGAAGACTCGAACGAGAAGTCAGCGCGGGGCATCGCGGGCTTCTCGCTGAACGGCGGTGCTTTCACGACATGGAAGGTCCAGGGCAAGCTCGGCGGTTACACCAAGTGAGTTCCCGTGGCGACCTCATCCCTCCGCCGAAGGTCGCTGACGGAGTCACATGCAGCTTTCCCGACAAAGTCCGCGGCGTGTTGAACGAAGGCGGCCTGTTTGGCGAGCGCGAGGGGTGGCACCTCCCCGGGTTCGACACCAGCAGCTGGACGGCGCGCGAGCTGTCCGCGGGCCTGCCCGAGGGCGGTGCTGGCGTCGGGTTCTTCGTCAAGACGTTTGACTTGGCATTCCCGAAGAACACAGATGTGCTCGTTAGCTTCCAGTTCGAGACGACGAACACACAACAGTACAGGGCGCTCTTGTTCGTGAACGGGTGGAAGTTCGGGAAGGTAAGTGGTGTAGTGGTGTTCCCATCTCGTGAATCGTGAGGCGGCGCTGATGGTGTAACGGCAGCGCGTGGCGAACTTGGGTCCGCAGACCAGGTTCCCCGTTCCCCAGGGTATCCTAGATTACCACGGCAAGAAGTGAGTATACTTCGAGGGCTTCTAGAAGTATGCAGAGTGACTTATGCACCATATGCAGCACCGTCGCGGTGGCGCTTTGGGCGCTGAACAATACCGCGGTCTCTCCGAGTTTGGAGTTGGTCATCGACGATGTGCTGGATGGAGGTGTGGGTCCGATCGCGACGAATAACCCCGTCTGGGAGCCTCGCGCGTGAAAATCATACGGTTTAAGGCGTATTGTATCTATTGAACAGGATCATCAAAGTTGATGTCGAGGAGGTCCCGATTGTCTATGATAACTGTGGGACCGCAATCCGTTTCCTCGCAAACGCTACAGCGATGCTGCTCAACGCGGTAGCCAAGGCGCAAGAGCCGACGAATATCTCGACCGCACCGTACCCAAACCTGCCAAACCTGCCTCCCAGCGACGAGCCTGCGCCAGCTTCCAGCAAGAATCCGGAGATGATTGGGCCGATGATAGCGGATACGCTACGGGCGAGGAAAAGGCCCGAGAACGCCAACCCGGTCAATTCGGGAGACTTTCGTGAGCAGTCGTACGCCGCGTTCGCCCATGTCGAGGAGAATCCGCCGCTCTGCAGGTGCGTTACAGAGCACGCGTAAGAAAGTATATAATGGTAAGAGCAGGCGGTGAATAACGATACGCACCAGGCTTCCAAAGATAACCGAAAAGAAATAGAGGTAGATCGTCGTGTCCGCCAAGCCCCACAGGACAAACGCTCCGATACCACTGACCACGGCGCTGAACGCCACGACGAATGGGTAGGGAACGCGGTCTGTGAGGTGTCCGATGACGATCTGGCCGACAAAGGCGGAGGCGTTGAATAGGGAGAGGACGACCGTCGAGGTGAACTGATTGGACAGTGTTCGGGTGAACATCGAGATGTAGAGCGACACGGGGAAGTGCCCAAGACCTTGCAGAACGGTCGTGAATGCCTGTGGTGTGGAAAAAGTAAGAGTGAGGCACTAGTCATTGAAGCGCTGTTGAGCGACACTAACGAAGGTCCAAAAGAGGGCTGTCTTCAAGAAGCTCAGGTTGTTGGGTATGAGCTTCGGTCGACGGTTGATCGCGTTGTACCGAGGGATGGGTAGTCGACTCTTCACGCCAAGCAGCGCGATAGCGGAGCAGATGGCGGTTGCGATCGCCCATATCCGGAGCGTCCACGCCAACCCGACTTTGTTTAGTAAGCCGTTAAGCATGAACGGGAACACGAAACCTGCACGAGACGACGAGGCTCAGCCTGTTGTTATATCATAAGAATTCCAGAGTACGACTTGCCTCCGACACCAGTCCCAGAAAATATGATGCCTCCAGCAAGTCCGCGACGCTCCGAGAACCACTGAGGAAGGAGGTAGACAATAGGCATATACAAGACACAGCCGCCGACGCCGACACCGACGCCTTGCAGCAAGATTAACTGCCACACCTGCCCGCAGGAACAACAGTGAGCGCATCCAGATGGCAACAAAGTAATCCAACAGACTTTAGTGGCGAAGCTAGATGCGAACAGCGAAACAAAGTAAATCGCTAGTCCGAACCACATGGATGACCGCACGTAATCGGGGTACTTCCGCAGGAGGAAGAAGAGGAAGAATGTCTAGAGAAGCGGCGAGTGACAATTATGTGGTTTTCGAGTACTGTTCTGGAAAGGTAGATTGACGAACCTGCCCATACTCGATTGCGAGAGAAACTGTGCCGACGGCAGCAATTGCTACAGGCGACTCCTTGTTGAACGGCGGGTTTGAGGTGTAATAATCTGATATCGTACCGGCCGGTTAGCAAGACTAGTGCCGGGCGCAAGGGAGGTCGTCTCTTTACCTTGAAATATACCGTAGCTAGTTCACGGTAGGAGTCAGCTGTGTGTCGTTTTGTTGGAGCGCGAATTGACAAACCAGTAGCCGAACCCCCACACCAGCGCCTCGAGCACAAAGCCAGAGGCACAGAAAGCCCAAGCTTGGATTCCACGGTCAACAGGCGCGAGTTCTTGCACGTTTACTCCTTCATGAGGACAGTTAGCAGCTAGGGATGGTGCCTTGGAGAGGGTCGTAGGGCTCTGTGCATTGTCAGGCCCAGTGCCCGATAACGTCCCCATCTCGTATGCCAGTCCTGAGGTAGCACTGTCAAGGATATCCATGGTTCTAAAAGACCTTACAAAGAATTATTTCGGGATTGAAGATGAGGTCGAAGGTGGTACGGATGAAAGCGATGTTTCGGCACTGCGGATTGACTCAGTCGCACCTACCCGGTCCGATGCGCGGATGGGCACCTGCCGCAATTTGAAATACGAATCCTGCCCTTCTCTGTCCCCCATAATCCCTCCGAGTCCTTCTCTCAAAGTGAGCGCCGCGAGGCATGTAGACCTAAATCCGGGTTACAGGTCACTATTCAGACGTCCGCGGCGCCACAACCCGTCGCCTACAAACGCGATACCGATGCTAGACGTGGCAGTCGCCAACGCGCAAGACCCCACGACGATCTCAACCGCGCAGTACTCAAACGTGCCAAACCTACCTCCCAGTGACGAGCCTACCCCGACTTCCAAAAAGAGGCCGGAGAGGATCTGGCCCACGATCGCAGAGACGCTCCAGGCGGCGGACAGGCCGTAGTACACTATGCCCCAGCATTCGGGTGAGTTGCGGACGCATTCGTACGATGCGTTCGCCCACGTTGACGTGAAGCCGCCGCTAAACGTTGGTGACAGGCGTCGGGTAAAGTTAGCGTTACGCTGAGAGATTACAACCACCAGATCCGATGTACCAGGCTTCCAAAGGTGATCGCAAAGAAGTACAGGTAGATCCTGCTGTCTGCAAAGCCCCACAGGACAAACGCTGCGATACCGCTGACAACGGCGCTGACCGCCATGATGTACGGGTAGCGAAAGCGGTCACTGAGGTGTCCCAGGATAATCTGGCCCGATGAAGGCGGACATGTTGAAGAAGGAAAGGACGACCGTCGCCGTGAATTGATTGAACAGCGCTCGGGTGAACACCACAATGTAGAGGGACACAGGAAAGTGGGGGAGACCTTGCAGGACGTTCGTGAAGCCTGATGCGGGTAAGCCGCGAGGTCGTACGTTATGGAGCGTTCAACACTCAGCGACGGGACGTCTTCATACGGCGAGCGGACCAGTGACGAGGAACAGTGCGACGACCACGGCTCGACGTCCGTTCATGAAGCCGATCAGGACGGATGCGACTCCAACGTCACGGTCAACGAGGATGAGGAAGAAAGGGCTGGGGGAGGAACTCCAGGATGAGACCGCGCGCGTCTGTGATTCCACTCGCACTGGGCAGGCACAGGAAGGACTGGCGGAGCCGGGTAGGTATTCAGTAGTTCGGATGCATCCTACACGGTGCTCATCCACCCTTCGGATGCATCCGTCCTAATCGCTTTGCAGTGTGTTATTGGATGCATCCACGATGTATCCGTGCAAGCGCCCGGGTAATTACTGACTTTGATAAAAAGCAGGACTGGGATTCGAACCTCCACAGCCACCCCGGCAGGTATCACAAGTAACTACTGCGCCAACAAGCATTTACATTATCCATGTTGGCTTGTCTTATGTCATGAAATTACCACCCCAAGCTGAGGGTCTGCACCGGCGCACAAAGCTTTGCTTGTGCTGTCCTGAGGCCAATACTGACTCTATTCTCTGCATTACAGGCTCGTTTTATTCGCATTGTTATAACCTTTCAAACCCACTTACGTGTATATTACAAGGTATAATACTTACTCACTAACGGATGTTCTAGGCATCATACTGGGGTAACATTGGTATGGTTTGAAAGCTACAAATGTCCGCTTTCAAACGAGGCATCGAAATCGCAGGGCACGCAATAGAAGAGAGAGAGATTCTGGTGGGAACACGATAAGCGCTGAACAGCAGAGCTCACATTTCTGAAATGAAATGACGCTGCGCTCTGGCCGAACGTGGACCTCCCCGTGGTGTGGTAAAGTGCAGCTATAAGTCGCAACAAAACTGATGTGAATCGGACCGCCCAATCCCGAGATATGCCTCCCTGCCCTCCTCTCAGGAGAGGAGAGGGTTAGCATATCTCGGGAATGGAAGGTCGTATCAGAATGGTCAAGGGCTCGTTGGAATTGCACAACATTCAAGATTTCAACGAGCCTGTACGCACCTGAATCCGCTAAGAACTATCCGAGATACTGGGCATTCTTTGCCCAATTGAGGCGACCATTCTACATTACATAGTGTAGTAAGTATCATACCTTTTAATACGCACTTAAGTGGGTTTGAAAGGTTATAAGAATGCGAATAAAATGAGCCCATAGCAAAGAAAATAGAGTCAATATTGGTCTCGGGATAGCACAAACAAAACTTTGTGTGCCGGGGCAGAGCCTCAGCTTAGGTGGTCATTTCATGGTATAGAGCAAGCCAACACTGCCCATGTAAAGGCTTGTTAGTGCAGTGGTTATTCATGCTAATGGTATGGTGTGGTTGCCCGGGTTCGAATCCCATTCGTACTTTTGATAAAAGCCAGTAATTACCTGGGCGCTTGCACGGATGTATCTGCTGGTGTCCTATGCGTGAACATTGGGACGCATCCGTCATCCATGTTCGGATGCATCCAAAGGGTGGATGAGCACCGTTGGAGATGCATCCAATCCACTGATTCGAAGCTGCTCGAGCTGGGGGCTGAAACCGACCCCAGGCAGGTGGAAGCTGCTGCTCAGCAGGTTTGGCTAGAGTTTCCGGTGGAACAGCTTGGTCGCACGACTGTCCTCACCGGGTTTCGGCGTGACCGGGACAGAGAGACGTACAGTCACACGAACATTTGGGATCATTACTAGATGCGTCGTGTACGACACGACGAACGCACGTATGACTCTTAGCTACAGTCGTTTTCTGGGAGAGTCTATTTGTCGCCCGACGGATGGCAATGGAATTCGTGTTAACGACAGTCAATATGCACTTCGTTGAAGTAGACGATAGGACATACTGGAGAGAATCGGGCCTCCGAGGCAACCCAATCGAACTCGTTGGATCGAAGGGAGAAGCGCACCTGCAATGTTTTTGGTCGCACAAAACGCAACGACGACTGTGATAATGGGACAACGAAGGTCAGAATTGGACAAAGGAACTACCACCTCTCATGTACCGTCGAGATCGAGCATCGCCAGTGGTCACAGATAAAAGCGGTGCTACCGTCGGCCTGCATCTCGTTGGCGGTGTGCGCGAAAGGGAACACTATTTATAAGCGGTATCAAGAAGCTCGAAGGCCATACAGACCGGTCCACATTCGGTCGCAAGCAAAATTTATGATGTGTGTTTCGCGATCGTAGGCATCTAAGAACAGGTTCAAGGGTAGTTACCTGCCTACACGCGTGCCAGTAGGTTACGATTGACTTTGTACTTTGAGAGGAGGAGGAGGAATGACCCAGCAATGATCACTGTACCACATAGGGAGATCATCCCCGTGTAGTTCCCGTCGTTCCCCTTCAACACCGCGCCTCCAGCAGGAGGGCCGGACAGCACCCTGTGATGTCCACGTCAGGCTACGTTACACGAAAGACTCTTTGAAAACTCACGCAAAGGATACGATGCTGAACAATGTGCCTATCCTAGTCCCCACCTCCTTGATATCCGAAATCTGCGAGACGCACGCGACGGCGAGGGACAAGGACGTGCCAGAGAACAAGCCGTACATGACCGCGAAGACGACGAGGGGCATGAAGCTCTTAGCGAACATCCAGAACACGAGCACGAGGAGGCCCATGAGGAACGCAGCCGGGACTACGGTGTTGAAGCGGCCGACGACAGAGTCAGCAACCAGAGCGCCGAGGATGCGGCCGATGATGGTGCTGCCGTTCAATGCAGACACAACGTAGAATGCGGTCGAGGAAGCGATGCCAATGGAGACGGCGTAGTTGGAAAGGTACGTGGCTGGGATGTTTGACCCTGACACGAGGAACGTATCAGTTTGGTAATTAGCCTTCTGGAGAAGACGAATATGCGCGTGCTCACCAATGTGCATCAGGAAGTTGCCTGCCACGAACAACACGAACGGACCAGACCGCAGGCTCTTCGTGGGGCTGGTAATCTGAGACACAGCACCCGTGGCTATCCTACCGCCGGGAGTTCTGTGGCTCGTCATAGCGACACACCCGATGGTCAAGAGCACAAGCTGGAAGAATCCCACAGCGCGGAGCGTCCACGCGAATCCGATGCGAGGAATTAGTTTGCCGGCCACGATCGGGAAGATCATGCTCCCTTCAGGAACGGCACTAAGAACGGCGCAGTCTATCGAAGATGTGACGAAGAGTGCGCACCTAAACCTTCCCCTGCAACTGCGACTCCGATAGCGGTGGCCCGACGCTTCGTAAAATGCCTAGAGAGGCATGCCAATACCGGACCATATCTGGAATGAAGGGTCAGCGAGCGTGAATGGAAGTTAAAGTGAACCAGGAAGATCAAAACCTACGTCATCCCAGAGACTAGTCCCATGAGCAGGCCCTGGACGAGAAGAAACTGGTAGAACTCTGTACATATGCTAACGACCATGGTGCTGAGAACAAGCAAGGTGGATCCGGCGATGAACAGGATACGTGGACCGTACACATCGAAGACGTAGCCCCACAGAGACCCCTTCAAACAGAATACGCGTATCAGCTGCGGCTTACGGCGAGATGTGAAACCTGAGGATTAGCGAGAGAGGCTTACAGAGAAGAAAGTCATGAAACCTCCTAAGGAGCCAATCCAGGAGATGGTGGAGGGGGAGAGGTGGCGGAGCTGATGCTGGGTGTAGTAGGTCTCGAAGACACCGAATGACTCCATCGGTCCGTGAGTGAGCAGTATCAAAACTGCTCCGAAGACAGTAAGCCAGGCTTTGAAGCCTCCGTCCGTGAAGGCGTGGTCTTCGGGCTGTTTCTCGACATCAACGCTGGATACGGAGGACGTCGTGTCCTTCGCATTCGAAGCCGCGTCAGCATCTGATTTCCTGTCGGGAGATGTAGCCATGATTGGGTGTTGGAGAGTCGTCTGGTCCGGGGGTCGAAAGTGAAGAGAACAAGGGAACCCCGAACGACTCACGAAAGTCCTGGGTGGTTAAATACTAGGCATTCCTGTTCTCTTCGGTACATGCGACACGTCCTATCCGCTAATCAACGCCAAAGACCGTCACTTCTCTCTGCGACATGTTCAGCACAGGATCGTCCGAATGAGAACAATGCACTTGCCCAAAGACGCACCCTGCAGAGGCAAGCGTCGACATACATTCCCTACTTTGTCAGGAACCATCGACGGCACAGGAAACTTCTTAATGAGGCGGAGTGTTGTTGCCTGTCTTCTAGAGATGAAACGTCTCTGAGGGCGTGCCCAGCCAATCTGCTATGGAAACACGGAAATTAGTTCCAACATGAGACGGACGCGGTTCCCGCAGCGGGAAGTTTCTTGGACAATCAAAGCTGGGAAGCAGTCCTAAGTGACGGGTCATTTTCCCCGTCTTCAACGCTGGCCCCTTCCACTCACGTTTTCAGAGACTTGAGTGAACATGAATCGAGGGTGCCAGATGCCCTTGATTGACCAGCAAGACGCCCGCTCAAGTTCTGCAGTCATACTCCTGGCGACAGGTCGCTGTTCGAAATCCAGGTATGGAGATTCTTATGTACTCCACGCCTTACTCAAGGTCCGCCTTGAAGATCCTAGCAGCAAGGGTTGTCGTACTACCAGTCAATGTGCCGCGCTTTCATCTCAGTATGACCCATAAGGCAAGAACGTATCACTTACGGAAACAACATGGCACTGTGCAAGACATCGATTGAGGTTCGGATCTCGTTGAGCTCCCAAATTGGGGTGACGCATGGGATGAGCACGGCGAACAGGCCCTCAGAAAGGAACCCGTAATACCGGTGAGGACGCCTCACGATGGTCCGGAACTGCAGCAGCAAGAGAGCGACGCACGCATGGCATAATGTTGAAGCCGCCCATAGTCGATGACAGCATTGGCAAAGGTTGAGAAGATAGACTGTGAGCGATTGAATCTGTGAAAACTTGGACAGATTGACAAAGAAAAACAAGAATACGCAACGGCGACTCGGCCGCGAGCACTTGACGTTCACCCAAAAGGTCATAGCGCGGAGCGCTGCCCGCGTTGAACGTCCGTAGACCGCGTTGCTCCGAAACGTGGTGTACTTGATCTGCGTTTCCCTCGCGCGCACGATGGCCTAGCAGGATAAGCGAGGCCCCGTGATCCGGTCTGTCAGTGCCGCAGTGTTCCCGGAGAGGTGCAAGGCAAGGACGTCGCACGTTCCGATGCCGCCTGGGAAGAGCATGGCCGCAAACTAAGACTCACTCGTCACCCAAGTTGCAATCGATGATGAGGACCTCACCCCGAGTATGATCGTGTAGAAGGCTCGCGGTTGAGGCCAGGGTGTGTAACGAGAACCAACCGAAACTTGAAGTCGGAAGGTCGTGAAGTCCGAATTCCCTATCACGGTCAGCCGTGCGTCAGAGCGCGTGGCACACATACGATCATCATATTTGACGTCCCGTCACGTACGTCGAGACCTATCTGGCCACCCGTCGGCGGCGTGCTGTGAAGAAACCGGAGTCGGGTGTCGGGGTCCGCAGAAACATGCGAAGAACCTGAGCACAATTGGATAGTCGACCGAGACATCCAGGCCCGCGACGGCGCTAGTGAATATTCACCGTCGCTTATCTGGGATATTTTGAGGGACTGCGGAATGCTGGAAGCGGAGAACTTGAAGCCCCTGGCGTTCGCCTCACGTCAAGTCCGCTTCAATGAATTATAGGTCGTTGGCGCTACCGGAGAGCTGTTACGGTACGTGATTGATTATGCGCTATGTATCCCCATTAACTTGAGCTTTCATCGTTCAATCAAACGTACATTTTATATGCACAACTTAACGGACTGTTGCTTGGATGGTTCCGAAGGGTGAACAGTCTGCCCAACAGTCAAGCAGGGTCAGCATCGCACAAAGGGATGTCATCCTGACATGTGACAGGCTCACCGATCTGTACCACCCAACTGTAGTTACTCCAGCGATACTAGAGAAGTCAATCCGCGTTTTGCACTGCTAGACAATGTTCGAACGATTACCTACGATCGATGCGCATGGCGGGCGTCGTGGGCTGGGCGCCGGATCGTTTGCGGAAGCATGGGACTGAGGATCTGAGATAGGATCAAAATGCACCGCCGCGCGGCCACGTCCTGGACGGTTTTCCTCGCACGCCACCGCGCATGAAAGGAAAGCCTATGCGGCAACAATGTTTCACTACACCTTCCAAGGCCCGCCAGTGCTGCAGGGAACGCGTAGACTGGAGACTGTAATGTCGGTAGTGAACAGAGGGCAGCCGTGACGATCAGGAGGATATGGAGGATGGTTTGGATTGCTTCGAATTCGCTAATGTTGCGACAAAGTACGTTGATCTTTGAGAGTGGGAACAGCAAATGCACCCCGGCGATCATCCACAGAGAGGAAAGACGTAGCGCTACCTACGGGGCGTTTCACCACTCCCGGGCCCATATATCAATGTTGAATCCTCGGCGGTTGAGACGTTGAGAGCTTGACGCGAATGACGCGTCGAGCATCCCTCTTCGCCATGGCTTAACGACGTCATGACTACCTTATACATAAGTCGCGGCTTCGAATTTGGGCTCGCCTCCATTTCTTTGCGCTCGCGGTCACTCCATTAGTGGCACCCGGCAGCAGGTTAAAATTGATGAGGTGGTCCGCCTAGTTGCATGCCTACACACGCGCTAGTAGGCTACGGTTGACTCTGTACTTCGAGAGGAGGAGGAGGAGCGACCCAGAGACGATCACTGTACCAGATAGGGCGATCATCCCTGTGTAGTCCCCGCCGTTCCCCTTCAACATCGCGCCTCCTGCAGGAGCGCCGGCCAGCGTCCTGTGACGTCCACGTCAGACTAAGTTACACGAAGAACTCGTTAAAACTTACGCAAACGATATCGTGCTGAGCAACAGCCCGATCCTCGTCCCCACCTCCTTGGCGTCCGAGATTTGCGAGACGCATGCGATGCGAAGGGACAGGTACGCTCCTTCAAAGAGACCGTACATGACCGCGAAGACGACGATGGGCACGAGGCTTTTGGAAAACATCCAGAATACAAGCACGAGGAGACCCATGAGGAACGCAGCCGGGACTGCGGTGTTGAAGCGGCCGACGACGTCAGCGACCATAGCGGCGACGAGGGCGCCAAAGAGGTTGCCGCCCCTCAGTGCAGAAATGACGTAAAATGCGGTCGAGGAAGGGATACCCCTGGAGACCGCATAGTTGGAAAGGTACGTGGGTGGGATCATCTTCCCTGAAACGAGGAGCGTATTAGCTCGGGGATTAGTCTTCCGGCGAAGACGAATGTGCTCCTGCTCACCAAAGTTGACCAGGAAGTTGCCTGCCACAAACAACACGAATGGCACGTCCCGCAGGCTCTTCGTGGGGGCTGCAAAAGGAGACACGGTACGCGTGGCTCGTTGCACGTAGGGGCTTCTGTGGCTCGTCATAGCGACACACCCGATGGTCAAGAGCAAGAACTGGAAGAATCCCACAGCGCGGAGCGTCCACCCAAATCCTATGCGAGAAAACAGAGAGGGAGCCGCAATCGGGAAGACCAGGGCTCCTGAGGCATAACATTAAGAATGAGGCAGCTCGAAGGTGTGACGGAGAGTGCGCACCTAAACATTCCGCTGCAGTTGCGACTCCCATAGCGGTGGCCCGGCGCTTCGTAAAATGGTGAGATATCGAAGCGAATATTGGACCATATCTGGAACGCAGCGTGAATTGAAATACATATAAGCGCATCCAGGAAGATAAAAACGAACATCATTCCAGGCGCCAATCCCACGAGCACGCCCTGGGCGAGGAGGAACTGGTAGAACTCGGTGCAGAAGCTAATGGCCATGACGCTGAGGACGAACAAGGTGGAACCGGCGATCAGCAAGATGCGTAGACCGTACACGTCGAAGATGCAGCCCCAAAGAGACCCCTTCAAATATATATGCATTAGTTACATGGCAATATGGTGGACCCGAGGATTCGCGAGAGAGACGTACGGAGAATAACACTATCCAAGCTGATAATGTGCCAATCCAGGAAATGGTGGAGGGGGAGAGGTGGCGGAGCTGATGCTGGGTGTAGTAGGTCTCGAAGACACCGAATGATCCCATAAGTCCTTGAGCGAACAGTATCAGGACTGCTCCGAAGACAGTAAGCCAGGCCTTGAAGCCCCCGTCCGTAAAGGCGTGGTCTTCGGGCTGGGGCTCGACGTCGACCCTCGATACGGAGGCCGGCGTCTCCTTCGCGTCTGAAGGGGTGCCCGCCTCTGCATTCTTGCCACGATATGCCGCCATGAGTGGGTGTTGGAGGATTGTCCACCAGTCGATGGGGGAGGAGTGAGGGGTATGAGGGAGCGCGGAAGGACTCTGTGGAACAAAATAAGTGGGAGGGAGCCCCAGGTCGCCTGGGTGAGCGTCGGACGTCGCTGCCGGAGGGTGGTCGGAGGAATCGACAAGAGGGAGGGAGGAGGGGTGGAGGAGTGAGAGAGAAATCGATAGACAATAGAGAGCTCTCCGGATAGAAAACACGCGCGCGGATGCGACTGACACGACGGAACTACTCGCGGGAACTCGCTGGACTCAACAGACGCAGAGGGAGAGACTGGGAGGAGGTGAAAAGAACTTGCTTCCGGGGCGTCCGAGGCTCCGCATACATATAGCGTTCCCTCGAGCCGTCCTCGCAGCTGGGACTGCCATCGACGAACCTCCACACAATGAAACGGGATCGGAACAAATGAGCCGAGAGTGAGCCGATCGCCCTTCGCTCAAGCGTCGCACAGATCATGCGTGAAGGAATAACTCGGCGCGAGACGATCACGACGCGCAGCCTATTGACACGCCCTCGCCGGACTCCCAACAGGGGCGGGCCGTCGCGTCGGCCGTCTCTGCAGACTGTCATCTCCATGCTGTACGCGACGGCCCAAGAGGAGACAGGGAAACATGCGAGAGACAGAGGGCGCGAAACAGCAGCCGGAAGCGAACAGAAGAGCGAATCACAATCCAATGTCCGCCCGCCATTCCCCAACCTCCAACGCCATCCTCCTCGATCCATCGGCTCACTTGGTCGGCTCGCTACGTCTCGAGTGCCGAGCGGTCCGTCGACGATCGCGTTCATAGGTGCAATGCGTCTCTCGTCAACCAGGGCACATGCACCTTACCCAGCGAGATGAACCCAGCACGGCTTATACACGATCCATCACCAAGACCGTCAGGAGGCTCGCAACCGTAAAGACAAGATCATCCGAATGAGAACAATGCACTTGCCCAAAGATTGACCCTGGGGAGGCAAGTATCGACTTGCATTCCCTATCTCGTCAGGCAACATCGGCCGGACAGGAAATTTCTTAATGAGACGGAACGTTGTCGAGGCCTGCCTTGCCTGCCTTCAAGAGATGAAATGTCTCGAATGGGGTGCCAAGCGAATCTGCTAAGGAAAAGACGGAGATTAGTTCCAACCGAAACGGGTGCGGTTCCCGCGGCGAGCGAGACGTACAGTCAAGGTCCGTGGTTGGTCATTGGTACCGATACCCAATGTAGCAAACTGTGGAGAACCTGGGAAGCGGTAGTCAGTGGCTGATCTTTAATGTCGACGTAACCTGTAGCCGAACCATAGGATAAGAGCGGCCTGAACGGTTGCAACTGAGTATATACACGCGACTCGGATGTCTGGAATGTAAACTTGCATTGGAGGATGCTTCATGGGGTACGGGGACGAAAAGGGGCGGGTATAGAAGGAGGGAGAATGGATACATCATTTGAACACGCAATCATTTGCACGTACACGGCATGACTGGAGGAGCGATCCGTTGACACCATTCTCCAGGAGGCAACCCCGAGGCGCAGTCAAGGAGACAACGAGCTCCGCCGCACTCGCCGTTTGGTGACGAGGAGCAAGAGCAGTCGGTGTGCTGCGAGACCCATCTTGAATCATTGCGGACGATGAAAACCTGCGAAGAAGTTAGGAGACATAGTGAGGAGTCGGATTGGCAGCGAGTGCAGGCCGTAGATGGTACGATGAAGCTGAGAGTGAGAACGACGTCGGTTTGTGGCATGGTCAGAGAGCGATGGCAGTGGTTGGCCAGTGCGAGTCGGAGCCGAACGAGTTTCAAGGCCGTGTGGCGCCGGCGCACTTGCCGAAGCGTGGCACCGAGGATCTGAGCCGCCGCGCGGCCCGGTCCCGGACCATTCTCCCTGCGCACCACCACGCATTTCAAGTTGGCGTCAAGCTCTCAACATCTTAAACTGCCAACGATTCAACGTCAATATATGGGACCGGGGGTGGTGAAATGTCCCGTATGTAGCGCTACTTCTGTTCTCTCTGGATAATCGCAGGGCCCGGTGCATCCTGCTCGGCGTCCTGAGCACCGTGGTCATCAGCTTCTGCAACAAGTTCTTCCTCCTCCAAAGTCTGCTCGCCGGACTGGCTGAGACGGTGGTGTAAGTTGCATCGAATTCCGCGGGAGGATCGCCGTCACCTTCAGACTCACTAACTTCTGCTCCAGGACTAGTCCACCGCTCGGTTCAATTCCCACGTACTTTATGAAACTCCGCGCTACTAGGGCTATGACTATCTCGGTGTAGGCTTGGGCATATGCGAGTATCATACCATATTCCTCATTTGCCTGCTCATTTAACACCACAAATTAGGCACCGGGGCGTCGCAGACCATGTTCCGTCGTCCTTGCTATCGGATTTGCATGAGCAACGCGTGCCGTGGGTCTCTTGCAGCTCACCCTATGCACCATCGGGGCCGCAACAATTACAAACCGCATACCTCCAGGTAGACATGCCGTGTCCTCTCTTCCAAGCGCCAAGAATCTACGGGACGCACAGTTCCTATTGCTAATTCCACGATCCTTCTTCCTCGGCCTCGGTAAGTGTTACGTCTGCCGTCGTTGAATTTAGCTCCCACGGCCGACGCGGTGTTGCAGGCATTCGTCCTCTCGTTTACATTACTCAGGGACAAACCGTCCGCTCTAATTCATTTGCATTCTCGGTTTTTCTTGCACGCGCTCCAATCACCCATGTCAGGTTCATACGGCAGCTCCGCGCATTCCGCGTTCCTAGTTGCACATATTTTTGATTGTAGTACATGCCTGATAGGTGCCTACGAACTGTGCTGCACGCGCCGTTCCCCTGGAGGAAAGAAGCAAGAGAGAAAGTGGGCAAGTTTATCATCCGCCATCGGTAGGACGCATCGAGCATCCCTCTTCGCCCTGGCTTGAAAACCTCATAACCACCTTATAGATAGGTAGCGGCCTCGAACATGGGCTCGCTTCTACTTCCTCACGCTCGCGGTTACTGCGGTCCTGCTGGCACCCGACGGCTAGGCAAAATTTATGAGGGGTGTTCCGCGATAAGTGATAGCCAAGTGAAAGTCAAGACATCTAAATGCATCTGCAAAGCTAGTTGCATGCCTACACGAGCGCGAGTAGGTTACGATTGACTTTGTACTTTGAAAGGAGGAGGAGGAACGAGCCAGCAATGATCACTGTGCCACATAGGGACATCATCCCCGTGTAGTCCCCGTCATTCCCCTTCAACACCGCGCCTCCGACAGGAGGGCCGGACAGCAACCTGTGACGTCCACGTCAGGCTAAGTCACACGAAAGACTCGTTGAAAACTCACGCAAAGGATACGATGCTGAACAATATGCCTATCCTAGTCCCCACCTCCTTGATATCCGAGATCTGCGAGACGCACGCGGAGCCGACGGATATGTACGTGCCTTCGAAGAGGCCGTACGTGACCGCGAAGACGACGAGGGGTACGAAGCTCTTAGCGAACATCCAGAACACAAGCACGAGAAGGCCCATGAGAAACGCAGCCGGGACTAGGGTGTTGAAGCGGCCGACGACGTCAGCGACCAGAGCCCCGACGATACGGCCGACGATGCTGCTGCCCGTGAACGCAGACACGACGTAGAATGCGGTGGAGGAAGCGACGCCTCTGGAAACGGCGTAGTTGGAAAGGTACGTAGGTGGGATGCTGAATGCTGAAACGAGGAGCGTATTAGTTCGGTGATTAACCTTCCGGTGATGACGAATGTGCGCTTGCTCACCGAAGTCAATGAGGAACACGCCTGCCACGAACAACACGAACGGAGCATCGCGCAGGCTCTTCATGGGGGATGGGAGAGGAGACACGGCACGCGTCGCTCTCCCTCGCCCGCCCGGAGTTCTGTGGCTCGTCATAGCGGCACACCCGATGGTCAAGAGCACAAGCTGGAAGAATCCCACAGCGCGGAGCGTCCATGCGAATCCGATGCGAGGAAATAGTTTGCCCGCCACGATCGGGAAGATCGTACTACCTTGAGGAGCCACGTTAAGAATGGGGCGGATCGAAGACGCGACGAAGAGTGCGAACCTAAACCACCCCCTGCAACTGCGACTCCGATAGCGGTGGCCCGACGCTTCGTAAAATGCCTAGAGAGGCATGCCAATACCGGACCATATCTGGAATGAAGGGTCAGAGGTGAACGCATCCAGGAAGGTCAAAACGTACATCATCCCAATGGCCAATCCCATGAGCAGGCCCTGGACGAGAAGAAACTGGTAGAACTGGGTACAGACGCTAACGATCATGATGCTGAGGACGAGCAGGGTGGACCCGGTGATAAATAGGATGCGCGGACCGTATACGTCGAAGACGCGGCCCCAAAGAAACGTCTTTCAATAGAGTATATACATTAGCTACATGGCAAGTTGATGAACGTGAGGCTTCGCGAGAGAGACCTACAGAGAATGAAGTCATCCAAGCTGATAATGAGCCAATCCAGGAAATGGTGGAGGGGGAGAGGTGGCGGAGCTGATGCTGGGTGTAGTAGGTCTCGAAGACACCGAATGACTGCATCAGTCCTTGAGCGAATAGTATCAGAACGGCTCCGAAGACAGTAAGCCAGGCTTTGAACCCCGCGTCCGTGAAGGCGTGGTCTTCGGGCTGTTGCTCGACATCAACGCTGGATACGGAGGACGTCGTGTCCTTCGCATTCGAAGCCGCATCAGCATCTGATTTCCTGTCTGGAGATGCAGCCATGATTGGTTGTTGGAGGGTCGTCTGGTCCGTGGGTCAGAAGTGAAGAGAACGAGGGAACGCCGAAAGACTCACGAAAGTCCTGGGTGGTTAAATACTAGGCATTCCTGTTCTCTTCGGTACATGCGACACGGCCTATGCACTAGTCGACCCCAAGACCGTCACTTCGCTCTGCGCAATGGCAAGGACAGGATTGTCCGAATGAGAACAATGCACTTACCCAAAGACGCACCCTGCAGATGCAAGCATCGACATGCATTCCCTACGTTGTCAGGAACCATCGACGGCGCAGGAAATTTCTCAATGAGGCAGAGTGTTGTTGCCGATCTTCTAGAGATGAAACGTCTCTGAAGGCGTGCCCCGCCAATCTGGTATGGAAACACGGAGATTAGTTCAAAAAGAGACGGATGCGGTTCCCGCAGCAGGAAGCTGGGAAGCAGTCCCAAGTGACGGGTCGTTTTCCCGGTCTTCATCGCTGGCCCCTTCCACTCACGTTTTCAGAGACTTGAATGAACGTGAATCGAGGGTGCCAGATGCCCTTGATTGACCAGCAAGACGCCCGCTCAAGTTCTGCAGTCATACTCCTGGCGACAGGTCGCTGTTCAAAATCCAAGTATGAAGACGCTTGGGTACTCCACGCCTAACTTAAGGTCCGCCTTGAGGATCCTAGCAGCACGGGTTGTTGGACTATCAGTCAATGTGCCGCGCTTTCATCTCAGAATGACCCTTAAGGTAAGAACTTATCACTTACGGAAACAACATGGCACTGTGCAAGACATCGATTGAGGTTCGGATCTCGTTGAGCTCCGGAATTGGGGTGACGCATGGGATGAGCCCGGCGAACAGGCCCTCAGAAAGGAACCCGTAATACCGGTGAGGAGGCCTCACGAAGTTCCGGAACTCTAGCACCAAGAGAGCGACGCACGCATGGCATAATGTTAAAATCGCCCATAGTCGATGACAGCATTGGCAAAAGTTGAGAAGATAGACTGTGAGCGATGGAATCTGTGAAAACTTGAACAGATTGACAAAGAAAAACAAGAATACGCAACGGCGACTCGGCCGCTTGACGTCCACCCAAATCCGCCCGCTGCACGAAACAGCGCCCGCCGAGTCGGAGCGCGACCATGGTCAACAACCCACGTGACGCTCGCGCCCAAAGTCCGTCCAGCACAAGTGCGCCTGCCTACAACGTGGCGTTGCACAAGAGCCGATATGGCCAGTGAACGCGCGCCGGACTGCCAGACGAACCTCCAACCGACGTGCAGCACGTCATGTCTCCACAGAACTTCCACAGGTGATAGCGCGGAGCGCTGCCCACGTTGAACGTCCGTCGACGGCGCTGCGGCGGGATGTGGCGTACTTGATATGCGTTTCCCTTGCGCGCACCATGACCTAGCAAGATAAGCGAGGTCCCGTGGTCCGGTCTGTCAGTGCCGCAGTGTCCCCGGAGAGGCGCAAGGCAAGGACGTCGCGCGTTCCGATGCCGCCTGGGAAGAGCATGGCCGCAAACTAAGACTCACTCGTCACCGAAGGTGCAATCGATGATGAGGACCTCACCCTAAGTATGTTCATGCAGAAGGCTCGCGGTTGAGGCCTTGTGTAACGAGGACCACCCGAAACTTGAAGTCCGAAGGCCGTGAAGTCTGAACACGGTCAGCCATGCGTCAGAGCACGTGGCACACATACAATCATCATATTTGACGTACCGTCACATACGTCGAGATCTATCTGGCCACCCGTCGGCGGCACGCTGTGAAGAAACCGGAGTCGGGTGTCGGGGTCCGCAGAAACATGCGAAGAACCTGAGCACAATTGGATAGTCGACTGAGACATCCAGGCCCGCGACGGCGCCAGTGAATATTCACCTTCGCTGATCTGGTCGGATATTTTGAGTAACTGCGGAAAGCTGGAAGCGGAGAACTCGAAGCCCCTGGCATTTGCCTCACGTCAAGTGCGCTTCAATGAATTATAGGTCGTTGGTGCTACCGGAGAGCTGTTACGGGTACGTGCTTGAACGATGAAAGCTCAAGTTAATGGGGATATATACCATATAATCAATCAAATCGTACATTTTTATAGGCCCAACTTAACGGACTGTTGCTTGGATGTCCCCGAATGGTGAACAGTCTCGTTGTTTGCCATACAGTCAAGCAGCGTCAGCATCGCACCACAGGCATGCCGTCCTGACATGTGATGGGCTCACCGATCTGTACCACGCAGCCGTGGTTACACCAGTGATACTAGAGAAGTCAATCCACCTTTTTCACTGCTAGAAAACGTTCGAACGATTACCTGCCCAGGAAGGGGACCGCCCGCCGTGAGTTGATTGGGCGTCGACGATCGCAGGGAAGTACAGCCGGTGCTACGGATCGTTCTAGATGCTCAAATTGCCACACCCGCACCTCGTTCGACCAAGGCGCGAGCTCGTCAGCAGTTGTTTTTGCGTTGACCAGCTACGATCGATGTGCAGGGCGGGCATCGTGCGCTAGTCGCTACAACTGAGGCAGTGACGCACGAGCTGGATCTAACGTGGGGTTCCTGCTGGGAACAAGCGAAGAGTCAGCGAGATACGTTTGGGTTTCGGCAAGGAACTCGTGGCGTGAACTACGCATGAACTCCTCCGCAACGGCTTAACATTGTTTGGCCCGATAGAGAGATGCCAGTGAGAGTCGGAGTTGAACGAGTTACCAAGGCGTCGGAGCGTTTGCGGAAGCATGGGACCGAGGATCTGAGATGGGTTCAAACCGCGCCGGCGCGCCGCCCGGTCCCGGACGCTTTTCCTGGCACGCATTTCAAGTTGGCGTCAAGCTCTCAACGTCTTAAATTGCCACGATTCAACGTCGATATATGAGCCCGGGGGTGGTGAAACGTCCCGTAGGTAGCGCTGCTTCTCTTCTCTCTGTGAGCGATCGCAGGGTGACTGAATTCAATGTTACCGCTCTCTAACTTGAACTTGATCAACATACTTCGGAGCAGCTTCGCTATACCTTATGTCGGGAACGGACGCTACATTCGGCATCTGCGAGGCACACTACTCTAAGCATCAGCTGAGCAACGTCTATTCTTCAACCATCTCGTGGATCAACGCCTGGTAATTCAGCGCAACCTCCCCCTCTGTACGTCTCTCGGAGCAAGAAGGCGATCGCGGCTCGTGCTGAGACTCGTCTCCGCTCTCCGCGCCGACTGCCAACAAACACACTGTACTTGGACAACACGAGCGGGGAATCGAGACCAGCGCCTGAGAGCGGGGGGACCGGGAAATCCGCATTGAATTGCTCGACTTCGACCCGTTGGTATGTTCGGGTGCTTGCACGCTGCAAGTATGCTCTTTGACCTACTCGGAGGAGTACGGTGACTCGGACCTTAATAGATTTGCAGGCGTGAGCCTGTCCCCAGATGCGCCAGCCTAGGTCGAAGGATCGTGGAAAGAGGTCGGCTCTTTCTAGGATCCCCTCAACGACGTCGGTGGACAATGTCTAACTTGAAGTGACAGGAGCACGTACGTACCGTATACTTCATGCATTCATGCGCTTGTGCCCAAGTGCGGGGAGGGGTGAGGGACATGGCGACAGCGGGGAAAAATTGATGAGGCGTGTTCCGCGATAGGTGAGCGTCAAGACATCTAATACATCTGCAAAGCTATTTGCATGCCTACACATGCGCAAGTAGGTTGCGATTGACTTTGTACTTCGAGAGGAGGAGGAGGAGCGACCCAGCAATGATCACTGTGCCAGATAGGGCGATCATCCCCGTGTACTGCCCGCCGTTCGCCTTCAACACCGCGCCTCCGGCAGGAGCGCCGGACAGCATCCTGTGGGGTCTATATCAGACTCAGTTACACGAAAAACAAGTTAACACTCACGCAAAGGATATGATGCTCAGCAATATGCCGATCCTAGTCCCCACCTCCTTGATATCCGAGATCTGCGAGACGCATGCGAAGGCCACTGACGTGTAGGTGCGATCGAAGAGGCCGTACATGACCGCGAAGACGACGAGGGGTACGAAGCTCTTAGCGAACATCCAGAACACAAGCACGAGGAGGCCCATGAGGAACACAGCCGGGACTATGGTGTTGAAGCGGCCGACGACGTCAGCGACCAGAGCGCCGATGATGTGGCCGACGATGCCGCTGCCGCTCGATGCAGCCATGACGTAGAATGCAGTCGAGGAAGCGATGCCGCAGGAGACGGCGTAGTTGGAAAGGTACGTGGATGGGATGCTGGACCCTGAAACGAGGAACGTATCAGTTGCGTGATTTAGCCTTCGGGTGAAGACGAGTACGCGGGTGCTCACCAAACTGCATCAAGAAGGCGCCTGCCACGAACAACACGAACGGAGCATCGCGCAGGCTCTTCATGGGGGATGGAAGAGGAGACACGGCACGCGTCGCTCTCTCTCGCCCGCCGGGAGTTCTGTGGCTCGTCATGGTGGTACACCCGATGGTCAAGAGCACAAGCTGGATGAATCCTACCGCCCGGAGCGTCCACGCGAATCCGATGCGAGGAAATAATTCGCGGGCCACGATTGGGAAGATCACGCCGCCTCGAGGAGCCACGTTAAGAACATGCCAGATCGAGGAGGTGACGAAGAGTGCGAACCTAAACCATCCCCTGCGACTGCAACTCCGATAGCGGTAGCCCGACGCTTCGTAAAATGCCTGGAGACGCATGCCAATACTGGACCGTATCTGGAATGAAGGGTCAGCGAGTGTGAATGGAAGTTAAAGTGAACGCATCCAGGAAGGTCAAAACGTACATCATCCCAATGGCCAATCCCATGAGCAGGCCCTGGACGAGAAGAAACTGGTAGAACTGGGTACAGAAGCTGACGATCATGGCGCTGATGACGAACAAGGTGGACCCGGTGATGAACATGATGCGCGGACCGTACACGTCGAAGGCGTAGCCCCACAGAGGTCCCTTCAAACACAATACGTGCATCAGCTGCGGTTTCATGGCAAGACGTGGACCTTGACGATTCGCGGGAGAGACGTACAGAGAACGAAGACATGAAATACTTTAAGGAGCCAATCCAGGAGATGGTGGAGGGGGAGAGGTGGCGGAGCTGATGCTGGGTGTAGTAGGTCTCGAAGACACCGAATGATCCCATAAGTCCTTGAGCGAACAGTATCAGAACGGCTCCGAAGACAGTAAGCCAGGCTTTGAAGCCCCCGTCCGTGAAGGCGTGGTCTTCGGGCTGGGGCTCAACGTCGACCCTGGATACAGAGGCCGGCGTCTCCTTAGCGTCTGAAGGGGTGTCCACCTCTGCATTCTTGCCACGATATGCCGCCATGAGTGGGTGTTGTTGTTTAACAGTCGATGGGTGAGGAGTGAGGAGTGCGAGGGAACGCCGAAGGACTCACGAAAGTCCTGGGTGGTTAAATACCGGGCATTCCTGTTCTCTTCGGTACATGCGACACGGCCTATGCGCTAGTCGACCCCAAGACCGTCACTTCGCTCTGCGCAATGGCAAGGACAGCATCGTCCGAATGAGAACAATGCACTTGCCTAAAGACACCCTGCAGAGGCAAGCGTCGACATGCATTCCCTACTTTGTCGGGAAACATCAACGGCGCAGGAAATTTCTTAATGAGGCAGAGTGTTGTTGCCTGTCTTCTAGAGATGAAACGTCTCTGAGGGCGTGCCCAGCCAATCTGGTATGGAAACACGGAGATTAGTTCACAAAGAGACGGATGCGGTTCCCGCAACGGGAAGTTTCTTGGACAATCAAAGCTGGGAAGCAGTCCCAAGTGACGGGTCATTTTCCAGGTCTTCATCGCTGGCCCCTTCCACTCACGTTTTCAGAGACTTGAGTGAACATGAATCGAGGGTGCCAGATGCCCTTGATTGACCAGCAAGACGCCCGCTCAAGTTCTGCAGTCATACTCCTGGCGACAGGTCGCTGTTCGAAATCCAGGTATGGAGATTCTTGTGTACTCCACGCCTTACTCAAGGTCCGCCTTGAGGATCCTAGCTGTACGGGTTGTTGTCCATCTCAGAATGACCCTTAAGGCAAGAACTTATCACTTACGGAAACAACATGGCACTGTGCAAGACATCGATTGAGGTTCGGATCTCGTTGAGCTCCGAAATTGGGGTGACGCATGGGATGAGCACGGCGAACAGGCCCTCAGAAAGGAACCCATAATACCGGTGAGGAGGCCTCACGATGGTCCGGAATTGCAGCAGCAAGAGAGCGACCCACGCATGGCATAATGTTGAAGCGGCCTATAGTCGATGACAGCATTGGAAAAAGTTGAGAAGATAGACTGTGAGCGATGAAATCTGTGAAAACATCAACAGATTGACAAAGAAAAACAAGAATACGCAACGGCGACTCGGCCGCGAGCACTTGACGTCCACCCAAGAGGTCATAGCGCGGAGCACTGCCCGCGTTGAACGTCCGTAGACCGCGTTGCTCCGAAACGTGGTGTACTTGATCTGCTTTTCCCTCGCGCGCACGATGGCCTAGCAGGATAAGCAAGGCCCCGTGATCCGGTCTTTCAGTGCCGCAGTGTCCCCGGAGAGGCGCAAGGCGAGGACGTCGCGCGTTCCAATGCCGCCTGGGAAGAGCATGGCCGCAAACTAAGACTCACTCGTCACCCAAGTTGCAATCGATGATTAGGACCTCACCGTAAGTATGATCGTGTAGAAGGCTCGCGGTTGAGGCCAGGGTCTGTAGCGAGAGCCACCCGAAACTTGAAGTCGGAAGGCCGTGAAGTCTGAATTCCCTATCACGGTCAGCCATGCGTCAGAGCGCGTGGCACACATACAGTCATCATCTTTGACGTACCGTCACGTACGTCGAGACCTATCTGGCCACCCGTCGGCGGCGCGCTGTGAAGAAACCGGAGTCGGGTGTCGGGGTCCGCAGAAACATGCGAAGAACCTGAGCACAATTGGATAGTCGACCGAGACATCCAGGCCCGCGACGGCGCCAGTGAATATTCACCTTCGCTGATCTGGGATACTTTTAGTAACTGCGGAGAACTGGAAGCCTCTGGCGTTTGCCTCACGTCGAGCGCGCTCCAATGAACCATAGGTCGTTGGTGCTACCGGAGAGCTGTTACGGTACATGCTTGAACGATGAAAGCTGAAGTTAATGGGGATACATACCATATAATCAATCAAATGTACATTTTATAGGCCCAACTTAACGGACTGTTGCTTGGATGGTCCCGAAGGGTGAACAGTCTCGTTGTCTGCCCAACAGTCAAGCAGCGTCAGCATCGCACCACAGGTCCGCCGTCCTGACATGTGACAGGCTCACCGATCTGTACCACACAACTGTGGTTACGCCGGCGATACTAGAGAAGTCAATCCACCTTTTTCACTGCCAGACAACGTTCGAACGATTACCTGCCCAGGAAGGGGACCGCCCGCCGTGAGTTGATTGGGCGTCGACGATCGCAGGGAAGCACAGGCGGTGCTACAGGTCGTTCTAAATGGTCGAATTGCCACACCCGCACCTCGTTCGACCAAAGCGCGAGCTCGTCTGCAGTTGTTTTTTGCGTTGACCAGCTACAATCGATGCGCGGGGCGGGCGTCGTGCGCTAGTCGCTGGCACTGAAGCAGCAACGCACGAGCTGGATCTGACGAGGGGTTCCTGCTGGGAATAGTCGAAGAGTCAGCGAGATACGTTTGGGTTTCGGCAATGAACTCGTGGTGTGAACTACGCATGAGCTCCTCCGCAACGGCTTACCATTGTTTGGCCCGATAGAGAGATGCCTGTTAGAGTCGGAGTCGAACGAGTTACCAAGGCGCCGGAGCGTTTGCGGAAGCATGGGACCGAGGATCTGAGATGGGATCAAAATGCTGCCGCGCGGCCGGGTCCCGGACGGTTTTCCTTCCACGCCACCGCGTACGGTGAATGGAAAGCCTTTGCGGCAACCATTCTTCACTTCACCCTCCAAGGGCCGCCAGTGCTGCAGGGAACGCGTAGACTGGAGATTGAAATGTCGGTAATGAACAGAGGGTAGCCGTGACAATCATGAGGGTATGAAGGATCGTCTGGATTGATTTGAATTCGCCAATGTTGCGACAAAGTACGTTGATCTTGGAGAGTAGGAACAGTAAATGCACCCCGGCGATCATCCACAGAGAGGAAAGACGTAGCGCTACCTCCGGGGCATTTCACCACTCCCGGGCCCATATATCAATGTTGAATCCTTGGCGGTTGAGACGTTGAGAGCTTGGCGCCAATGACGCGTCGAGCATCCCTCTCCGCCATGGCTTGACGACGTCAGGACCACCTTCTACATAGGCAGCGGCTTCGAACTCGGGCTTGCCTCCATTTCTTCACTTTCGCGGTCACTCCATTAGTGGCACCCGGTTGCCGGTTAAACTTGATGAGGTGTGTTCCGCGATAAATGATCGTCAAGACATCTAATACATCTGTAAAGCTCGTTGCATGCCTAAACATGCGCGAGTAGGTTACGATTGACTTTGTACTTCGAGAGGAGGAGGAAGAGCGACCCAGTAATGAGCACTGTGCCAGATAGGGCGATCATCCCCCTGTAGTCCCCGCCGTTCCCCTTCATCACAGCGCCTCCTCCAGGAGCGCCGGCCAGCGCCCTGCGACGTCCACGTCAGGGCTAAGTTACACGAAAAACTCGTTGACACTCACGCAAACGATACGATGCTCAACAATATGTCGATCCTCGTCCCCACTTCCTTGATGTCCGAGATCTGCGAGACACACGCTATGCGGGCAGAGGCGTACGCGCCATCACACAAGCCGTACATGACCCCGAAGACGACGAGGGGCACGAAGCTTTTGGCGAACATCCAGAAGACGAGGACGAGGAGGCCCATGAGGAATGCAGAGGGAACGGCGGTGTTGAAGCGGCCGACGACGTCAGCGACCAGAGATCCGACCATGTGGCCGACGATGCCGCCGCCATTCAGCGCAGAAACCATGTAGAATGCGTTCGAGGACGGGATGCCCCTAGAGACGGCGTAGTTGGCAAGGTACGTGCCTACGATTCCGATACCTGAAACCAGGAGTGTATCAGTTCGGTGATTAGTCTTCCGGTGAAGACAAATGTGCGCTTGCTCACCGAAGTCGGCCAGGAACGCGCCTGCCACGAACAACACGAATGGAGCATCGCGCAGGCTCTTCATGGGGGATGGAAGAGGAGACACGGCACACGTCACTCTCCCTTGCCCGCCCGCGCTCGTCATGGCGATGGTCCCGATGGTGAAGAGCATGAGCTGGATGAATCCCACAGCTCGGAGCGTCCACCCGAATCCGATGCGAGGAAATAATTCGCGGGCCACGATTGGGAAGATCACGCCGCCTCGAGGAGCCACGTTAAGAACATGCCAGATCGAGGAGGTGACGAAGAGTGCGAACCTAAACCACCCCCTGCAACTGTAACACCGATAGCGGTGGCCCGACGCTTTATAAAATGCCTAGAGACGCATGCCAATACTGGACCGTATCTGGAATGAACGGTCAGCGAGTGTGAATGGAAGTTAAAGTGAACGCATCCAGGAAGGTCAAAACGTACATCATCCCAGCGGCCAATCCCATGAGCAGGCCCTGGACGAGAAGAAACTGGTAGAACTGGGTACAGAAGCTGACGATCATGGCGCTGAGGACGAGCAAAGTGGACCCGGTGATGAACAGGATGCGCGGACCGTACACGTCGAAGGCGTAGCCCCACAGAGGTCCCTTCAAACACAATACGTGCATCAGCTGCGGTTTCATGGCAAGACGTGGACCTTGACGATTCGCGGGAGAGACGTGCACAGAATAGAGAGATGAAACCTTCTAAGGAACCAATCCAGGAGATGGTGGAGGGAGAGAGGTGGCGGAGCTGATGCTGGGTGCAGTAGGTCTCGAAGACACCGAATGATGCCACAGGTCCTTGAGCGAACAGTATGAGGACTGCTCCGAAGACAGTAAGACAGGCCTTGAAACCCCCGTCCGTGAAGGCGTGGTGTTCGGGCTGGGGCTCGACGTCAACCCTCGATACGGAGACCGTTGTATCCTTCGCGTCTGAAGGGGAGCCCGCCTCCGAATTGTTGGCATGGTATGCCGCCATGAGTGGGAGGTGGAGGGTTGTCGCCTAGGCGATAAGTAAGGAGTACGAGGGAACGCGGAAGGGCCCGGGAGCTCCAGGTCGCCTGTGTCAGCGTCGGAGTCGCTGCCGGAGGGTAGCCGGATGAATCGAAGAGAGGGAGAGAGGCGAAACCGAGGAGCGAGTCGAATTGTCGACAGAGATCGATAGACAGCAGAAAGACTCGCTGGAATGGAAAACACACACTCGAACGCGACTGATACAACGGAACTACTGGCGAGAACTGGCGGAACTCGACAAACGCAAACTGAGAGACTGAGAGACTGGGAGGGGGTAGGAGGACCTTGCTTCCAGGGCGTCCGAGGCACCACATAGATATAGCGCTCCCTCGAGCCCTACTCGGAGCTGGGATCGCCATCGACGAACCTCCACATGATAAAACGGGATCGGAACAAGTGAGCCGAGAGTGAGTCGATCGCCCTTCTCCCAAGCGTGCACAGGTAGTGCGTGAAGAAGTGCCTCAGCGCGACACGAGCACGACACGCCGCCTATTGACGTCCGCTCGCCCGACCTCCAATAGCGGCGGGCGGTCGCGTCGAATGTGTCCGCGGCCTACCATCTCCACGCGTACGCAACGTCCATCTGGACACCAGGTTATCGAAGGGATAAGAGCCCGAGGAGAGAGGGAAACATGTGAGAGACCGAGAGCGGGAACGGAATAAAAGTGAAACGGAGCCGAACCGAATCGCGACATAATGCCCGCCCATCCTTTCCGAACCTCCAATGCCACCCTCTTCAATTCATCGGCTCGCTGTACCTTGAGTGGCCCGTCAGCGATCGCGTCCACAGCCGGCAAAAAGACCTAAATAGTGCAATCTCCGTCTCGTCAACTAGGGCGCATGAGCCATACGCAGCGAGAAGAACACAGCACGGCCTGTACACGGTTCATCACCAAGAGTGTCACTGTCGGTTGGTTCGGCGCAACCGTAAGGACAGGATCGTCCGAATGAGAATGATGTACTTGCCCAAAGACGGACCTCACGGAGGCAAGTGTCGACATGCGTTCCGTATTTTGTTAGGAAACATCGACGGAACAGGAAATTTCTTCACGAAACGTCTCTGAGAGCGTGCACAGCTAATATGCTAATGGAAACACGGAAATTAGCTCAAACAGAAGCGGGCGCCGCTCCCGCAGCGAGCGAGACGTACAGCGAAGGTTCGTCGCTTGGTAATTGATACCGATATGCTAGATGGCAAATTGTGGAGACCTGGGAAGCAGCAGTCAGTGACCAGCGTTTAACGTCGACGTTCTCCGAGTTTGCAACGCTGATCCCTTTCACTCACGTTTTGTACTAGGGACTTGAGAAACAGGAACAGGGGGAGCTCGAGTTCCCTGACGTGAAGTTCCGCAGCGACGGTGTATAACTACTAGTAGCAGCACCTGCGGTCACCGTTGCCGGTCGATGTGTCAGCTTCCATATCGGTATGACACTTTATGCACGACCATTTCACTTACCCAAACAATATGAGACTGTGCAAGACGGATATCGATTGGGGTTCCGATCTCGTCGAGCTCCGAGTCCAAAATTTGGGTGAAGCATGGGATGCGTGAGGAGCGGCGAGGAGATTTCGCGAGGGTCCGGAACGCCAGCAGCAAAGAAATGCGCATGACAGGATGATTTCGAAATGACCCATGGTGAAGGTCTGGAGATTGGAGAGAGGGGGACGAATACGTAGGCTCAACGTGGTCGAGGACACGAAATCTGACGTTTAAGTACCAGACAAACGCTTTGCTTACGTAATGCAGATGCCGATGTATTGAATATTGTGCTAAGTATGTGAGTACTTACTTTCCCCCACCGCCACGCACACTGGCCAGCCCTATATTCTCTCCCGGCAAGGAAGCATCCATTTCTACTCCGGAATGCACGCTCGCCCCACTATCGATACACATTTCGCACTGGCATTGACGAAGTCCGTCGTCCTCACACGAAGTCGTCGCACGCTCCCCACAACAAGCTGTCGTTGCGACCGCCCCTTTTTATCCAGCATAGTATGCTTCGACCTCGTTCACGGAGCCTCGAGACAAGGACGGAGATCTAGCACGATGCATTCGAAGAGGCGGTCCTCCGGGTAAATCAACCCGCGGACCCTGAGGCCCTGAGTCTCTCCAAAGGGATTCCTCCCTCGACGAGGATCTACCTGGTCTCGGCCATGAATGTCGGTGGCATCGTCGGCGGCATCGTTGCCCGCGTCGGTCGCAGACTTCGTCGGCAGCTTCAACGTCCTGTTCGCAGCGACGTTCATCACGGGCCCGGGCGTCCTGCCGCTTTCGTTCTGGATGTTCGCCGAGGACGCCGTCCAGATCATCGTCTTTGGGGTCTTCCATAGCTTCTGCGCGCGTCCTCTGTGTCTCGCAGTTCTCGGACATCAGGGAGGTTGGACTCCGAACGCACGGGTCGGAGTGTTTTGCAGCGTGATGTCATTTGCGTTACGTCCCCTCATTTCTTCACTGTCTCATACTCTGTGTGGGCAGCCGCTGCACACGACGTCCCCTGGATGTTTGCTAACACGCCGCCTCCATTTCTGCGCAGGGGGCTCGCTGGAGGTCCCGCGGTCGGCGCGGTGTTAAAGGCAGACGAGGGGAGGTGCACGGGCGCGATCGTCCTGTGTGGCGTGCGGATCCTTTTAGGGTCGGTGCCCATCGGCTTCTCAGGTTGAACCGCAACCTGTGCGTACGCGCGTAAATCCTATATAGTACTTGCCCCATAGACTCATCCTGACGTAGACTCACACTTCCAGTCCCAGTGTTCCCAGTCCCTAGTTGGACATATTGTCTGTTCCAGAACGCGCAAGTCATGTGTTCGCGAATGCGCGGCACGCGCCCTTCCTGCGGAACAAAGGTGCCAGAGAGGAAGTCGAGGAAGGCTTGTTGGCAAGCAGCGGTCGCGGGCGGGGCGCGCGCGTTGTCGATTTCGAATGCAGCGAACATCGGAACGTCCTCTCCCTCTCCAGCTCCCGCCGCTTGTCCGGCGATAGCGCCGCTTTGGCATCACCGACTGCGATGATAACCATTCGAATCCCGACCTACGTGCACGCGATCGAATTCGCGAAAGCTTCGGGCGCGCCTCGCGCGTCCCCTGTGCGCCGTTACCTCCGAACCCGAATGCGTATGTGTTCTATTGTGACAGTACGATGCTTCTCCCACCAGAAGGCGATCGCGACTCGCGCTCAGATTCGCCGCCTTCTCCCTCCGCGCCGGCGGAGCGCTCTTGAGCGCGGACTGTGACCGTCCTCAGTGGACAGTATACTTGGTGCGGGCGTGGAACGGAGACCAGCGCCGAGAACACTGACTCTTCTGGTGGAAATTGGATCGGGTGCCTGCACCCAGCGGGGTTCGCTGCAAGTTTGCGCGACGCGCGCCGCGCATTCGATACCTTTCCCGGTGTGAGCTGCTGCCTTCGCGCGCCGGCTTGTGGCCTCGGAACGACCGGTAGGATGATCCCGTCGACGAGATCGGTGGGCCAAGCCTAAATGACAGAAGCGCATACGTACCGGCTGCTTCAATTCATGCGCTGGTGGGACGAGTCGAAGGACGGAAGAACTTGGTGGACTCGGACTTGTCGGAGGAAATCGTGCTGTGAAACCGAAACCTTGTCATTGTGGAGTGATTGGGGGATGTCATATTCGACTATACCAATATATGCAATGCGGCAAAAGCGTTAGTGGTAAGTAGTGATGGATACGGCGGATACGGATACGGAATGAGCGCAGTCGTGTTCTATCGTGATACGTGAAATTGGAACAATGCAAGTATGGGGAACATATGTGGGTGTGGGGGTAGGGTACGTTACAAAATAATGATACAGCAACACGTGCGATGGAGCGACAGAGCTTGGAAGATGCGATGTGAGAGATTGAGAGGGTATAACTATGTACGTGCGAAAACAGAAGAGCAAATGCGAATCAGGGATGCGGATGCAGAGGATGCTGACAAACTACAACACGCCCAGGAACAACGTCCTGAGCCAGGAACCGGAACCACAGTCCAAAAGAAGAACCAGGGGAAAAGTGCCGAATCGCAATCCGACTCGGACTGGATCGAAGAGCAAGGAGCAAAGGGATGGAAGAGGGGAGCGACGAATGTTATCAGACGATGGTGAGCAGCCGCGACACCTGCTTGCAAGGCTCGTTCACCCGGCGGCTGAGCGCGCACCGCGCCCAGAGCAAGAACAGCGAGCCCGCGACGACGGCCGTGCCCCCCAGGAGGATCATGCCCAGGTACGACCCGCCTTCGAATTTGAGGATTGCACCGGCTGCGGGACCGCCGCACAATGCCCTGTACATCCATTCAATGCCAGGTGCCAGGTCAGCGCCTGTCCACTGCGAGACAAAAGACGAAAGAGGAAAGAGAATTGAGACGTACGGGACGGATATGATGGTGTAGAGCACGCCGACGCGCGTCCCGATCTCGGTGGGTGCGGAGATCTGTGCGACGCATGGGATGATGAGCGCGTTGAACGCGCCCGAGAAGAAGCCGTATACGACCGCGAAGAGCATGATCGCGACGAGGTCGGTCGCGAACGGCCAGAAGACGAGCATCGACAGCCCGGTGAGGAACGCGCAAGGAACAAGGACGTTGTACCTGCCGAGAGAGTCGGAGAGAACGGCGGGGGCGAGACGGCCGAGGATGCCGCCGGCGTTCATGACGGAGAGGACGTAGAAGGCGGTATGGGGCGAGATGCCGTGCACGGTGGAGTAGTCGACGATGTAGAAGAAGGGGATGAAGAGGCCTGGGAGGTGTTAGGATGCAGGTACATTGGCAAGAGAACCATATATGCGTACCTAGACAGATGAGGATGCTGCCGATAATTACCAGAACATAAGGAAGGTCGCGGAATATCTTCGTGTTCAGCCAAGGCTGGCTCCGAGCGGATGTTGGTAGGTTGCTAGTAACCGTGACTATCGCAATGCCGCAGAGTGCGAGGGTGACGAAGCCAGTGATACGGATCGTCCACGCGAACCCGAGGCGATTGAAGAGTGCCTGATACATGATCGGCCATGTCACGCCACCTATTCGAATAGTGAGTCTCTGCTTAGACAAAGACAATGAGGACGGGGAGCTAACATACCAACACCAGATCCCGCGATTGCGATCCCGACCGCTGTACTCTTGTACTTTTGGAACTGCGTGGAGATAGCGGCCAGGCTTGGGTAGAATCTGCGGTCCACAGTCAATGAGATATATGGGGTATATGCGCCCGATGACGTACACGGTACCAATACCCACGCCGACGAGAATGCCCTGAGCGAGGATGTACTCGTAGTATCTTGTGGAGATGCTGGTCATCATTGTGCCAAAGACGAGTAGGAGCGTGCCGACGATCATGAGTGGTCGGGGACCGTAGGCGTCGAATAATCGACCCACGAAGCCTCCCTGTATGTCGATCAGTCATTTCCGAGGACTATATGCGCGCGAGCGGAACGTACGCAGAAGAAGAAGACCCATAGTTGAAGGGAGCCTATCCACGAGATTGTTGAGGGAGGAAGGCGGCTAAGCTGGTGCTCGTGGTACCATGTTTGAAATGTGCCAAAAGAGTTGAGCTGGCCGAATGTACAAAACAAGGCGAGGAACGCGCCGAGGACGGTGAGCCACGCCCTCGGGCCGCCGTCTGGGTAAGGCGCGCTGATGTCGGTAAGGGAGGATGGGCGGGATGGCTGGTCATTGACTGCGGTCACAGACATTGTGGTAGAGGATCTAGAGTCATGGCGGAGGGGGAATTCAGCCGACTCCTTGGTGGCGTACTTTTCAATGTCGACCATCGTTGCGGGGGCCGAGGAGGGGACGAAGGGCGGCGAGGGTATGACAGGGGGCGTCGAACGGGTGGCGAGCAACATGGGGGAATAAAACGGAGGCATTTATGAGAGGCGCGAGCTGTGCGCTGCGGCGCCGTCGAGAGCAGGCGGCCGTCAAACGAAGCGGCCATGACTCGGGGTTAGAGTCTTGGAGCTTTCCAATTCCAGTCGATGGTTGCCGGGAAATAGACCGGAGGAGGATCTAGGCGGGCGCGATCGACCGGCCAAGGACTCACGTCATCCTCCGAACCTGGTCATCACAACGCCTAGCGAGACCCGCGGAGGCGGGTTGTGTCGCGCGGGGTGGGAGTCAATGGTAGAGAATGGAAGCAGGCTGGTTGGCACATACTCCGCCGGGCACGGAAGTAAGTGGCAGCGCCCATCTCGGACGGCATTGGCAGCTGTGAGAACCCGTTCGAAATTGAAAAGGGGAGGACATCCGATGGATCAGGGATTACAGGATGCACAGTGCACCAGGTACGTACCGCATTACGACAATTTCCTGCACCTTGAGCTGTGCAGATGCGGCCAGCACAGTAGCGAAGGCGATATGATATAGGAGGGATGCGCGATCATCCGAAAGTGCGAAGGGTGCTGGCTGGCTCCGGAAGGCGGGCAATCAATTGGAATTGGAACTACTAAATAGACCCAATCCGTGGAGTGGAGCGCCACGTCCGACAGACATTGAACCAAACTCGTTCGACAGGATTCATTCGAATCCGTGCGACGTGGCAATGTACGAGCTAGAGCAAAAGCTGCAGTCAGTTCCCAGGTCAAATTGAACGGTCAACTGGCCGAATCGGTGGCGAGGCAGGCTGTAGTGTGCCCTATAACCGACACGGCTGCGAGTGATGCGGATGGAAGGAACTACGTAGCCTGCTGGCAATGACTGTATTCCGAGTCGAGGAGACAAATTCCTCTCCTTTGCTCCGGCCACTCCGGCGGTGCACTTTGATCCTATCTCCGATTCTAGGCCCGCTCTTTGCCGAATGCCTCCGGGCACGCTCCGGCGCCACACGGCGGTCTCCCACGTAACTTGTCCTCCTCTGACCGGCCGTCATCTCATGCTCTTTCTGGCTGAAGCTGAAGTCCGGAAGGCCGTTGCGGAGGAAGATATGGACAATGCCACAAACCGGCTGTTCTCCCTCTCTGCTTCATCTCGCCATTTACGGCCTATCCTCTCTGCCAATCCGACTGCTCGCTATATGTGCTTCGCAGGTCGAGTTGCAACCTCTATCGTTCGCAATCATTCAAGATCGGTCTCGAAGCACGGTGACTGCATTCCTTTCGACGCCGTCGGAAGGCGAAGGCGGCGGTAGATGTAGTCTCTTCAACTGCACCTCGGGAAGTTGCCTCCTGGAGCATGGCGTCAACCGATTTCTCTCCAGTCGTGTACGTACCATCGTATGTTCAAATGATATATCCATTCTGCATTCTTCCATGCCCGCCGCTCTTCGTTCCCGCCCCCTATGAAGCATCCACGAATTCAAGTTTAGAGCCAAGCGTCCAAGTCGCGCGCATATACTCAGTTGTAAGCGTTCAGACTGCTTTTTCTCCTATGATTCGGCCACACGACGGCGGCCCGCACCGCAACCCCTTTCTTTACTCTCTTTCCACCCTTCCACAAGTGCTTCGCAGGTCTCAACTCAGTGCTTCGATGCCGAAGACGCAACAGTCACTCAAGCGTGCGCCAGATGCGCGTCTCTCGACCCGACCTGCGTGTCCTGCTGCCTTCCAATGGAAACCCTGGGCAATGTCCGTCCTTTCACGCTTCTCCGCCGTTGCCAATTATGCTTAACCGTTTTTCCTCCGATGTCGCGTAGCTAGTATCGTGGTGCTCCCGGTACCTGAACACCGATGTCAAGATCTTTCACATTACCGACCGGGTGACGCCATCTGGATGATCGGATTTGCGACATGTCGGAAGAGTTTCACGCTTCCGATTGCTTGGAGCGGATCTGTGGCTGGACACCACCTAGAAGGCGTTCTCAGGTACGTAACACTCTGCTGTCTTGCGATGCTGGTGATGCGACGCGTGGACTGACCATTCGTTCCTTGAAACCTTGCTGTTACAATAAAGCGTTGACATGTGTTCATTATCCGTGTCGCGTTCACGGTCAAATTGAAGACGACCAGTTGCCATACTCCCTGTGCTAGTACAGCCTGGTATTTTCACAACGCCTACTTCTCGTTCACAGGGAGTTTGACGAATCCGGCTCCGAGCGTTTTGTACCAGCAGTCGTTCCAGCCTGAATCTCCCAGGATCAGTTGTTCCGTTGCGCTAAGTAAGCTGTGTTACACTCCCATGTCGTGCGTAGTTCACACAGTGCATCCCTTGCCGAAACCCAAACGTATCTCGCTGATTCTTCACTTGTTCCCAGCAGGACCCCTACGTCAGGTCCACCTCCTGCGTCCCTGCCTCAGTTGTGACGACTAGCGCACAACGCCCGCCCTGCGCATTGATTGTAGCTGCTCAACGCAAACATAACTCTAGGCGAGCTCGCGCTATGGCCGAGCGAGGTGCGGGTGAACTCGAGGATCTAGAACGGCCCATAGCACCGCCCGTGCATCCCTGCGATCATCGACGTCCAATCAGTTCACGGAGGGTGGTCCCATTCCTGTGCAGGTAATCGTTCGAACGTTTTCTAGCAATGCAAAAGGTGGACTGACTTCTTTAGTATGGCCGGCGTAACCACGGTTGCGTGGTTCCGCTCGGTGAGTCTGTCACATGTCAGGACGGCATGGCTGTGGTGCGATGCTCACAGTGCTTGACTGTTGGGCAGTCAACGAAGTTGTTCACGCTTCGGAGGGTTGGGAGGCACCCAAGCAAGGCATCGTCAAGCTAGAGGTGTACAGCATGTACGTTTGAGTGCCCATATGCACTATGTATCCGCGTTAATTTGAGCTTTCATCGTTCCAGATCCTGTCTCCTCTATCAGCCGAGTTTCACTGGCAAGGCAAGTGTGCACGTGAAGCGGTAGCCTAGTATTGAATGCTAATATGAAGCCTGGCTGGAACGTGGTACGATGCCTGCGCAGGATAGTAGACGCACAATATGATTCGCACCTTTTATATCGCGGAAAGAGGCACGGGGCGCGCATACAGGTGCGCCCGAGCTCTCGACCCTCTAGTGTAATTGGGTTTACGCCGCTATCCAGGGCCACGAAGTCGCACAGTGTCCAATACCCAATGATGCACGCTGAGGAGATTCCCGCTGTGAGCGCAGGGGCTCACGAGGTGTGTGCGCCTACAGGGCTGCACCGCTGCACCGCTGCTTGGAGTGACGCATCATCGCAAGGCGAAACCTCAGGGGGTGCGAACTCTGCACTCCGAGCTTTCTGTAGTTGCTGACAACAGGCCGGATCAGTGCCGGCGAATATCAGTGGCGCTGTCCTTGGATGTCTCGGTGGACGATCCAACCGTGCTCAGGCTGGTCGCACGTTTCTCTGAACCCCGACACCCGGCTCCGGTTTCTTCATGGCGTGCCGCCGATGGGTGGCCAGCTAGATCTCGACGTACGTCAAAGTCTATTATTGATGATGGTTGTACGTGTGCCGCGCGCTCTGCAGCATGGCTGACCGTGATAGGGACTTCAGACTTGTCGGCCTTCGCGCTTC
This sequence comes from Sanguinoderma infundibulare, assembly GCA_032821775.1. NCBI lineage: Eukaryota > Fungi > Basidiomycota > Agaricomycetes > Polyporales > Polyporaceae > Sanguinoderma > Sanguinoderma infundibulare. Next base: position 144,078 of record JAVLRN010000007.1, read on the forward strand.
AAGTTTGGGGTGGCTCTCCCTCTAGACCCTGCCCTCAAGCACAAGTCCTGGGCACCATCGTACTCAGTCGTTACTAAAGGCACAATCGATGATGAGGTCCTCACCCTGAGTCTTAGTCTGCGGCCGTGCACTTCGCAGGCGGCATGGAGCGCGCGACGTCCTCGCCTTTCTCCTCCCCGGGTCGGACGCACTGGCAGACTAGCCCGCCAAGGCCTTGCTTGTCTTGCCAGGCCACGGTGCACGCGAGGGAAATGCATGTCAAGTACGCGACGTCCCACAGCAACACCGTCGACGTACGTTCAGCGCGGGCAGCGCTCCGCGCGATGACCGGGCCATGCTCGGGCGCAGACATGACGCGCTGGACGTCGGTTGGCGATTCATCTAGCAGTTCGGCGTGCAAACGGCGATCCTCGTTCGCTGGCTGCCGTGCCTCTTGCCCAACGGCGGAGATCTGAGCGTGCGCGTGAGCGTTCCGTCGCCCATGGCCGCGCTCCGACTCGGTGGGCGCTGCTTCGTGCAGCGGGCCGATTTGGGCGGGTTGGACGTCTAGCTTTTGGCTTCAAGCTTCAAGAATGATGGAATGGGGGTTATGGGTTGACGGGTGGACCTCTGCGCGGAGGTGACGGCTCTCAAAGCTGAGCGGGTGGCGCTGGGCATGCGGGTTGCTCCTCAAAGATGGTGAGTATCACGAGGGAGAGTGCTATAAGGTGAGTACTTGGGTACTGGTAACGAGAAGACCATCACCAGTGAGTTGATGCAACCTCTGCTTGCCCTGCTCGGGGATGTTGGAAATGTTCTCTCGTGTGCGGAGAAGTTCGATGGTAGCGTTCGGAGATTTGAATTGGCTGCCAGTGCCGGTAGCACGACCTTGTCGACCTAGAAAGTCAAAAGGGAACTGAGGGTCTACCTAAAGTAGGTTTTGTGTTTTTATGTCTCACGCCGCCCATGTGGAATGTTGGTGCTAACATGTGGTTGCGCCACCTACTACCACCTAGTTGCTCAGACAAGTTCCGAGGCATCCTCGGGCCACGGGGTCAGCTCTGACTCGGACTAAACGACATGGCACCGGGGATGCTTTGCTGCGAATGATAGCCGGGATCGCCGAGTCCCTCACTCATGGCATGGTGCCCTTTGACGAATCGCCCTTTCTGCGAGACACAAGGCGGTTCACCAATATGTTTCAATACGCAACCACTCATAATCGGTTACTGCTCACGGTCGAGTCGCGTTATCGAAGTCTGTTTTTTTCCTTACAGATCTGATGAATTTCTCACAGATTCCATCACTCACAATTTATCTCGTCAACGTTCTCCGATGCTATCCCCGACTCTGAGGGCTTCAACATTGTGCCATGCGTGAGTTGCTCTCTCGCTGCTGGACCCTGACGTTTGGGGCCTCCTCGCAGATCTTCACAGGTTGGCCTCGTTACAGTGCTCATTTCATACGTCGCTCAAATGTCGGAGCTCGCGGAAATCTGTACCCCAATCCGTCTTTTGCAGAGTCTCAACGTGTTTCCGTGAGTGAGCATGTCTTGCCCAAAGTGTCATACTGACATGGACGCGCTCCACATTGAGCGGTGGTCCGACCGCCGGTATTACTAGGATCCTCAAGGCGTGTCGTGACTTACGGGTGGGATCGCCCCTATCCTGTGTCGTTCATGCCTTCATTTTGAATGGCCATTAATCCCCAGAACTATGACTGCGGAACTTAACTGCGGGGAATTCGAGCCTTGTACTGCTCAACCAAGGGCATTAGACACCCTCGATTCCTGTTTCCTCAAGTCTCTGGTACAAAATGTAAGTGAAAGGGACTAGCAGCGTTGACTTGGAAAAACGTTGACGTTATGGATCGGTCACTTACGACTGCTTTCTAGGTTCTCCCCAATTTGCTGTTTGGGGTATCGGTGCCAATCGCCAAGCGACGAACCTTGACTGTGGATAGTCGGAGAAACTTCTCGCTGCGGGGACCGCATCCGTTTCTGTTGTAATGCGGTTTTTTGCACTACCCACGTTTCATCTGCTGAAGACGGCAATAGCACCCCCCTTCGTGAAGAAATTTCCTGCGCCGTCGATGTTTCATAACAAAATAGGGTATTCATGTCGACACCTGCCTCAGTATGGTCCCTCTTTGGGCAAGTGCATTGTTCTCATTCGGACGATACTGTCCTTATGGTTGCACAGAGCGAACTGACGGTCTTGGCCATGAATCGTGTACAGGTCGTGTATTCATTTCACTGCATAAGGAGCATGTCCCCTGCTTGACGAGAGAAGTATTGCATCCTTTGTGAACTGTGGACGTGATAGTCGACGACCCGCTGAACAAGATGGCAGACCGCAGACACTGCCGATGCGACCGCCCGCCGCTGTTGGGGTCTGGCGAGCGCACGCCAATGTCGTGCTCGTGTCGCACCGATGTGTTCCTTCACGCATGGCCACGGCCTGTGTGACGCCTGGGCGAAGGACGATCGGCTCACTCTCGGTTCATTTGTTCCGATTCCGTTTTGTTGTGTGGAGGTTCGTCGATGGCGATCCCAGCTCCGAGTACAGCTCGAGGGAACGCTATATCTATGTGGGGCCTCGGATGCCCTGGAAACAAGTTCTGGTCCTCCTCCCACTCTCTCAGCCTTTCCGTCTTGTGTCTGTCGAGTCCTGCGAGTTCCCGCGAGTGGTTGCATCGCGTCAGTCGCGTTCGCGCGTGTTTTCCATTCCTGCGAGTCCCTCTACTGTTTGTCGATTTCTGTCGACGGTCGCTCCTCCGCCTCCTCACTTCCTCTCGTCCATTCCTCCGACCGGCCTCCGAGAGCGACGTCCGACGCCCACCGAGGCGACTGGAGCTCCCTCACTTGTTTCTTCCACAGAGTCCTCTCGCGTTACCCTGAACTCCTCATTCCTCACCCACCGACCAGTCGACAACCCTCCTCCAACACCCAATCATGGCGGCATATCGTGGCAACAGTTCAGAGGCGGACTCCCCTTCAGACGCGAAGGATACGATTGCCTCCGTATCCAGGGTCGACGTCGAGCACCAGTCCGAAGACCACGCCTTCACCGACGGGGGATTCAAGGCCTGGCTCACTGTCTTCGGAGCAGTCCTGATGCTGTTCGCTGAAGAACTGCTCATGTCATTCGGTGTCTTCGAGACCTACTACACCCAGCATCAGCTCCGCCACCTCTCTCCCTCCACCATCTCTTGGATTGGCTCCTTAGAAGCTTTCATGTCTTTCTTCTCTGTAAGCCTCTCCCGCGAATCGTCAAGTTCCACATGTTGCCATGAAACCGCAGCTCATGCACGTATTGTGTTTGAAGGGACCTCTGTGGGGCTACGTCTTCGACGTTTACGGTCCGCACATCCTGTTCATCACCGGGTCCACTTTGCTCGTCCTCAGCACCATGATCATTAGCGTCTGTACCCAGTTCTACCAGTTTCTTCTCGTCCAGGGCCTGCTCATGGGATTGGCCGCTGGGATGATGTACGCTTTGACCTTCCTGGATGCGTTCACTTTAACTTCCATTCACACTCGCTGACCCTTCATTCCAGATTTGGTCCAGTATTGGCATGCGTCTCCAGGCATTTTACGAAGCGTCGTGCCACCGCTATCGGAGTCGCAGTTGCAGGGGGTGGTTTAGGTTCGCACTCTTCGTCGCATCTTCGATCTGCCCCATTCTTAACGTGGCTCCTCAAGGTGACACGATCTTCCCGATCGTGGCGGGCAAACTATTTCCTCGCATCGGATTCGCATGGACACTCCGCACTGTGGGATTCTTCCAGCTTGTGCTCTTGACCATCGGGTGTGCCGCCATGACGAGCCACAGAACTCCCGGTGGGCGAGGGAGAGCGACGCGTGCCGTGTCTCCTCTTCCATCCCCCATGAAGAGCCTGCGCGATGCTCCGTTCGTGTTGTTCGTGGCAGGCACCTTCTTGATGCAGTTTGGTGAGCACGGGCATATTCGTCTTGACCTGAAGGCTAAATCATGCAACTGATACGTTCCTCGTTTCAGGGTCCGGCATCCCATCTACGTACCTTTCCAACTACGCCGTCTCCTGCGGCATCGCTCCCTCGACCGCATTCTACGTCATGGCTGCATCGAGCGGCAGCGGCATCGTTGGCTGCGTCGTCGGGGCTCTGGTGGGTGATGTCGTCGGCCGCTTCAACACGGTAGTCCCGGCTGTGTTCCTCATGGGCCTCCTCGTGCTTGTGTTCTGGATGTTCGCTAAGAGCTTCGTGCCCCTCCTCGTCTTCACGGTCATATACAGCCTCCTCGGTGGCGCGTACGTGTCCCTCGCCTTCGCGTGCGTCTCGCAAATTTCGGATAGCAAGGAAGTGGGGACTAGGATCGGCATAGTGTTGACCATCATATCCTTTGCGTGAGTTTCAACGCGTTTTTGGTGCAACTTAGCCTGACGTGGACGTCACAGGGCGCTGTCCGGCGCTCCTGCCGGAGGCGCGGTGTTGAAGGGGAACGGCGGGGACTACACGGGGATGATCGCCCTATCTGGCACAGTGATTATTGCTGGGTCGCTCCTCTTCCTCCTCTCGAAGTACAAAGTCAATTGCAACCTACTCGCGCATGTGTAGGCATGCAAATAGCTTTGCAGATGTATTAGATGTCTTGACGCTCACCTTTCGCGGAACACACCTCATCAATTTTCCCCCGCTGTCGCCGTGTCCCTCACCCCCTCACCGCACTTCTGCACAAGTGCATGAATGCGTGAAGTATATAGTACGTACGCACTCCTGTCACTTCAAGGCAGGCATTGTCCACCCACGTCGTTGAGGGGATCCTAGCAAGAGTCGACCTCATTCAACGATCCTTCGACTTAGGCTGGCGGGGCTGGGGACAGGCCCGCGCCTGGAAATTTATTAATGTCCGAGTCAGAGTACTCCTCCGAGGTCGAAGAGCATACTTCCAGCGTGCAAGGACCCGAACATACCAACGGGTTGCAATGACAACGAAGTCGAGCAAATTCCATGCGGATTTCCCAGTTTCCCCGTTCTCTGGCGCTGGTCTCAACTCCCCGCTCGTGTGGTGTGGTCAACGTACAGTGCATTTGTTGGCAGTCGGCGCGGAGAGCGGAGACGAGTCTCAGCGCGAGTCGCGATCGCCTTCTTGCTCCGAGAGACGTACAGAGGGGGAGGTTGCGATGAATTACCAGGCGTTGATCCACGACATGGTTGAAGAACAGACGTTGCTTAGCTGATGCTCAGAGTAGTGTGCCTTGAAGACGCCGAGTGTAGCGTCCGTTCCCGACATGAGGTATAGCGAAGCTGCTCCGAAGTACGTTGATGAAGTTCAAGTTTGAGAGGGGTAACATTGAATTCAGCCCTGCGATCACCCACAGAGAGAAGAGAAGTAGCGCTACGTACGGCACGTTCCACCACACCCAAGCCCATATATCGATGTGGGATCGTTGGCCGTGGAGAGCTTGACCTCAACTTGAAAGGTGCGAGGTGGCATGGCCTGCCACGGGCCGCGCCGCGCCGCAGTTTGATCCCATCTCAGATCCTCAGTCCCATGCTTCCGCTAACTCTCCGACCCCACACGGCCGAGGTAACTCATTCGACTCCGACTCGCACTGGCCAACCACTGCCATCGCTCTCTGACCATGCCACAAACCGACGTCGTTCTCACTCTCTGCTTCACCGTACCATCTACGGCCTGCACTCGCTGCCAATCCGACTCCTCACTATGTCTCCCAACTTCTTCGCAGGTTTTCATCGTCCGCAATGATTCAAGATGGGTCTCGCAGCACACCGACTGCTCTTGCTCCTCGTCACCAAACGGCGAGTGCGGCGGAACTCGTTGTCTCCTTGACTGCCCCTCGGGGTTGCCTTCTGGAGAATGGTGTCAACGGATCGCTCCTCCAGTCATGCCGTGTACGTACGAATGATTGCGTGTTCAAATGATGTATCCATTCTCCCTCCTTCTATACCCGCCGCTTTTCGTCCCCGTACCCCATGAAGCATCCTCCAATTCAAGTTTACATTCCAGACATCCGAGTCGCGTGTATATACTCAGTCGCAACCGTTCAGGCCGCTCATATCCTATGGTTCGGCTACAGGTTACGTCGACGTTAAAGATCAGCCACTGACTACCGCTTCCCAGGTTCTCTAAACTTTGCTACATTGGGTATCGGTACCAATGACCAACCACGGACCTTGACTGTACGTCTCGCTCGCCGCGGGAACCGCACCCGTTTCGGTTGGAACTAATCTCCGTCTTTTCCTTAGCAGATTCGCTTGGCACCCCATTCGAGACATTTCATCTCTTGAAGGCAGGCAAGGCAGGCCTCGACAACGTTCCATCTCATTAAGAAATTTCCTGTCCGGCCGATGTTGCTGGACGAGATAGGGAATGCAAGTCGATACTTGCCTCCCCAGGTCAATCTTTGGGCAAGTGCATTGTTCTCATTCGGATGATCTTGTCCTTACGGCTGCGAGCCTCCTGACGGCCTTGATGATGGATCGTGTATAGGCCGTGCTGGGTTCATCTCGCTGGGTAAGGCGCATGTGCCTTGGTTGACGTGAGACACATTGCACCTATGAACGCGATCGTCAACGGACCGCTCGGCACTCGAGACACAGGGAGCCGACCAAGTGAGCCGATGGATCGAGGAGGATGGCGTTGGAGGTTGGGGAATGGCGGGCGGACACTGGATCGTGATTCGCTCTTCTGTTCGCTTCCGGCTGCTGTTTCGCGCCCTCGTTCTCTCGCATGTTTCCCTCTCTCCTCTTTGGCCGTCGCGTACGGCGTGGAGATGGCAGTCTGCAGAGACGGCCGACGCGATGGCCCGCCCCTGTTGAGAGTCCGGCGATGGCGCGTCAATAGGCGGCGCGTCGTGGTCGTCTCGCGCCGAGTTACTGTATTCCTTCACGCATGATCTGTGCGACGTTTGACCGAAGGGCGATCGGCTCACTCTCGGCTCATTTGTTCCGATCTCGTTTTATCGTGTGGAGGTTCGTCGATGGCGATCCCGGCTCGGAGTAGGGCTCGAGGGAATGCTATATCTATGTGATGCCTCGGACGCCCTGAAAGCAAGTTCTTCCCACCCCCTCCCAGTCTCTCAGTCTCTCAGTTTGCGTCTGTCGAGCCCAACGAGTTCCCGCGAGTAGTCCTGTCTTGTCAGTCGCATACGCGCCTGTGTTTTGTATTTCGGCGAATCTCTCTGCTGTCTATCGATCTCTGTCGACGATCTGACTCGCTCCTCCGCCTCGCCTCTAGATCTCCCTCTCGTCTATTTCCCCGACCCCCCTCAGACAGCGACGTCCTACGGCCACGGGGCGACCTGGAGCTCCCTCCCACTTGGTTTCATTCACAACGTCCTTCCGGGTTCCCTTGTACTCCACACTCCTCACCCACCGACTAGTCGATATCTCTCCAACCCCCAATCATGGCGGCATATCGTGGCAACAGTTCAGAGGCGTACTCCCCTTCAGACGCGAAGGAGACGATTGCCTCCGTATCCAGGGTCGACGTCGAGCATCAGTCCGAAGACCACGCTTCACCGACGGGGGATTCAAAGCCTGGCTTACTGTCTTCGGAGCAGTCCTGATACTGTTCGCTCAAGGACTGCTTTTGTCATTCGGTGTCTTCGAGACCTACTACGGCGAGCATCAGCTCAGTCACCTCTCCCCTTCCACCATCTCCTGGATTGGATCATTAAAATACTGGGTAATGGACTTCTCTGTACGTCTCTCTCGCGCATCCTCATCTTTCCATATAGCTAACGCGTGTACTTTATTGAAGGGGTCTCTTTGGGGTCCGTCTTGGACATGTACGGTCTACCGATCTTGTTGATCGCCGGGTCCACCTTGACCGTCCTCAGCACCATGATCATTACCGTCTGTACCGAGTTCTACCAGTTCATCCTCGTCCAGGGCCTGCTTATGGGACTGTCGCTTGGAATGATGTAAGTCTCTATCGTCCTGGCTGTGGTCACTGTCAATTCAATCCATACTCCCGGACTCTTCGCTTCAGACATGGTCCGGTGCTCGCTTCCATCTCTCACCATTTCACGAAACGCCGGGCCACCGCTATCGGAGTCCCACTGGCAAGTAACGGTTTAGGTCAGCACTGTCCATCGCGTCTTCGTTCTGCCCCCTTCTTAACGCGGTTCCTCAAGGCCAGATGGTCTTCCCAATCGTGGCCGGTGAAGTTTTTCCTCGCATCGGATTCGGCTGGACGCTCCGTGCTGTGGGATTCTTCCAGCTCGTCCTCTTGACCATCGGGTCTGTCGCTATCATAGGACGAGCCACAGAACCCCCGGCGGGCGAGGGAGGGCCACGCGTGCTGTGTCTCCTCTTCCAAGCCCCACTAAGAGCCTGCGCGATGCGCCGTTCGTGTTGTTCGTGACAGGCGCGTTCTTGATCAACTTTGGTGAGCAGGCGCACATTCCTCTTCACCGGAAGGCTAGTCGCGGCACTGATATCCTTCTTGTTTCAGGTTTCAGCATCCCATTGACGTACCTGTCCAACTACGCCGTCTCCAGGGGAATCCCGTCCTCGAACGCATTCTACGTTGTTTCCGCTCTGAAAGGCGGCGGCATCGTTGGACGCATCGTCGGCTCTGTGGTCGCTGACGTCGTCGGCCGCGTCAACACTGCAGTCCCGACTGCGTTCCTCATGGGCCTCCTCGTGCTTGTGTTCTGGATGTTCGCTCAGAGCTTCGTACTCCTCGTTGTCTTCGCGGCCATGTACGGCTTGTTCGAAGGCGCGTACCTATCCCTTCGAATCGCGTGCGTTTCGCAGATCTCGGACCTTAAGGAGGTGGGGACGAGGATCGGCATATTCCTCAGTATCATGTCCTTTGCGTGAGTTTCAATGGGTTCTTCGAGTAACTTAGTCTGATATGGACGTCACAGAGATTTGGCCGCCGGTCCTACAGCAGGCGCGGTGTTGAAGGCGAACGGCGGGGACTACACGGGGATGATCGCACTATCTGGTACAGTGATGATTGCCAGGTCGCTGATCACTCTTCTCTCGAAGTACAAAGTCAACAACAACCTACTCGCGCGCGTGTAGGCATGTAACTAGTTTTGAAGATGTATGTATTTGGATGCCTGGACGATGACTTATCACAGAACAAACCTCATAAAATCTGCTCGCCACGGAAGGTGGACCCGTCTCGGAACACATGCTGCTCGGGGATATGGTTGACTTTCGAGTCCGTTTTTGGCCCACTTCATTCAATACTCTGTCGTTCAACCTCGCATGGACAAGCTTCACCCTGTTGATCCTCCTCCGCAGCCCTCATTGCCCTCGGTACACCTGGGTCGGCCAGGAGGGCAGTTTCGAGCTCCTGAGTGCTTGCGCGGCAGCAGAACGGCGTCGAGGAACAGGCTAGAGACGAGAAGGCTTCGGCAGTATGAGAAACGCCAATACTGGCTTTAGGCGGATTCCCTGATGTGAAGGTAGAAAAAGGCAGCTTGGATGAGATGAAGGGTGTCAGTGACGCGGGCTCAAATGTTTGGTGGACGCAATGCGTTGGGTATTAATGATTTGGCACACATTCACGACCAGCATTCTTGCTGGGCCGGACCCGTACCGGCATTACATAGAGCGAACGAAGATAACGCACCGCGAGCAAGACTAGTACGAGTTGGAGGAATATCATGATGATGCACGCCGCTTCAGCGAGCCGCCGACAAATCTTTTGCTCCGGCCCGTCCGGCGGTACGCTTTTGGATCCCCGGCCCGCTCTTTACCGAGCCTCCGTAACGGCGGCTCCGGCGCCAAGCCTCCCTCGTAACTCGTTCGAAACTGGCCACCATCTCGGACTCACTCTCTGTCTGACTGAACTCGAGCTGAAGGCCGTTGCGGAGCAAGATATTGTCAATGCCACAACCCGGTTAATCACTATCTACGACCCTCTACGGCCTGCCCCCGCTGCCAATCGGACTCCTCACTATGTCTCCCGGCTTCTTCGCACGCCTCCATCCTTCGCAGTGATCCAAGATGGGTCTCGAAGCACACCGACTGCTATTCCCTCGTTGTCATAAGGCAGCGAGTGCGGTGGAAATTATTGTCTCCTCGACTACGCCTCGGGGTTGCCTCCTGGAGAACGGTGTTGACAGACTGCTCGTCCAGTCCGAATGTGTACGTGCGATTACGTGTTCGAATGGCATATCCATTCTGCCTCCTTCTATACCCGGTGCTTTTCGTTCCTGTCCCCCTTGAAGTGCTCGAATGCAAGTTTAGATTCCACACATCCGAGTCGCCCGCATATAGTCAGTCGCAACCGTTCAGACCGCTTTTATCCTACGGTTCGGCTACACGTCGAAGACACCCCCATCCCTTCTTTTCTTTCCACCTTCCTTTTTACAGATGCTTCGCGGCTTCAAAATCTAGCCGGTGCTTCGATACCGATGGGGTGATAGTCACTCAAGCGTGCGCCCGATGCGCTTCTCTTGACTTGCACGTTCAGCTATCTGCGAAGGGGAACTATTGAACAATGTTCGTCCCTTCACACTTCTCCGCGGTTAGATATGCTAATCGGTTTCTTTTCCTACGTCGCCTGACTGTGCATATGACAGCTCCTATCGTTCTCAGTCCCTGCAGAGATACATCAAGATCCTTCGCCTTCCCGACCGGTTGGCGCCATGCGTTTGGAACAGGTCAGAAGGCTTTCCGACTCACACATTCGGTTAGTTGTCGCGGATCTATGGCTGGACGTCATCTAGGATGTGTTCTTAGGTACGTAACGCGTTGCTACCTTCATGCAACGTGTGCACTGAAACATTCGTTCCTTGAACTCTCATCCGTCTTCAATAGTCATGCTCCAACTGGGTGGGCGCAGTTTCGTGCATTGGACCAATTTTGGAGGTGTTGACATCGAGCTTCTGGCTTCAAGCTTCAAAAAAGATGGGAAGGGCGGATGGGTGGAGCTGGGCACGAAGCAAAAGGTCCTCAAGGCTGAGCGGGTGGCGCCGGGCATGCGGTTAACTTATCGACGAAGACGAGTATCGCGCGGAGGGTGCTGCAGGGTGCGTACTGTATCTATGTTTTGATTGTCACAGCCTTACTGGCCGCTTCGTAGGCTGTGAGTATGGGACGTGAGCTCAAGATCTCTGGTGGCGTATCGGACGATGTGCTAGTTGCATGGCCACAGGCGCGGAGAAGGCTCCCAACCAGTCCTAATCTCGCTATCAGGTGCGCAGAGCAACGTCTATGTCTGATCTCTATTCCGTTGGAGCTATTTGCGGTCTTGCACTGGCTCGTTGCGGGTCACTTTTTCCCTGACAATGCCAATTTCAACCGTCGGTGCGGAATCGGTATGGTCAGTTTGCAAAGGCCAGTGAGCGCATCGCATGTCCAACCACGATGCTACGGACAAACCGTTACCAGTGAGTCAATCAATGTGCTGTCATCCCTGCTCCGGTATGTTGAAAAGTGTTTCTCACGTACAGAGAAATCGATGGTGGCGTTGGTGGATCTGATTTGGTTGCTGGGCCTGGCAGCACGGCCCGGCCGACCTACAAGGTACAAAGGGAATGGGGAGTCGGCCTGAAGCAAGGTCTGTGTTTGTATGTCTTACGCCGCCCATATTGAATGTTAGTGCCAATGTGCGGTTGCGCCACTTACTATTATGTAGTTGCTCAGAGAAGTTCCGAGGCATCCTCGGGCCAGGCGTCGTCTTCGACGACCACGCGACGGGGTCAGCTCTGACTCGGACTAAACGACAGGGCCCGTCGCCGCTGGAGAGGATGGAATCGATGGCAGATGATATCTCCTCATCTGCGGGTGGGAGCAAAGAGGAGCGTGCGACGGGAGTGTCCGCGCCAGGAGAGATGGCGTCCAGTTCATCCTGGGGTTGGGAGGGAAGGCGAGGAGGGGAGGTAGACACACCTCCTGCAACAGCGCGGAGTGAAGCTCCAAGCGCAGGGCGCTGGGCCTCTGAAGGAGACGGGACCTGCCCGGAGGACTGATCAAGGCGGGGGTACGGGTCAGCAGAAGAGCGAGAAGAAGCAGATTCACCGCGAGTACGATGCGGGCCAGTGGAGGAGGCCATATCCGGACCTTGGGGGGGCGGGGCGGGGGAAACGACGAAAAGCGAGCAGACAACGACGGAGTGCCAACGGTGCGGACGCCCATCGGGATGATGGTGGTACGAGGGGTCAAGAAGGGATGCCATATTATATAGTCCGCCTGAATAGTTATCCCTCGCAGCCGTCCAGGCCTGGTGCCGGTGCTGGTGCTTGACCTCACGCCCCCATTCAAAAGAACTTGACGATTAAACCTCCATGCACTCTCGCGCGGTAGTTTCAGTAAAACAATGGATAACAATAAAGTATACAACGGGACTAAGAACTGTACAAGTAATGATAAGAGCGCAACAGTCATACCAGCCTCAACGGTATTATCTCGAGTACTATGTTCTGCAAGAATCCCATCCCAGCCAGCGCATGATGAGCACGAAGCTAGGTTGGGCACGGGACATCGAATGCGGACGCAGACCGCAGCCAAACCCGGCGGCATCACAGGTGCGGATTGGGCCCACACCGAAACGTAGCCAGCTCGTTCCACTCCTCCGACGTGCTCGTCGGCATATGCACGTCAATCAGTGAGTACGTCGGCATCCGCATGCGCACCCCGCCCCTCTGTCCCTGTCCTGTGCCACTAACGTTCTCGCTAGTCGGCCGCGCCCGCGACCGTTCCCGACCCCCGCGCATCGCGGACTGCAGCGGATGGTGTGCGGTCGGTCTCGCGCGCTCGTGGGCGGGGAGCGCCGTGGTCGCAGTCACCGCCGCTTCGGCTGTCGCGCGGTCACCATCGCCCGATTCGCGCCCAAAGTCCGGGTTGGCGATGATGATGTCGATCACGGAGTCCTCCCGCGCAGGCGTCATGGTGTGGGAGAGTGAGAGGGGACGACGTGCGGCCTCAAGGCGGCGGCGCTCTAGCTTGCGCTGCATCTTCGGCCATCTGTATACTGCGACTGTTAGGCTCCAGGCCGGTGCGAGGGAGAGCAGAAGGGCGGTTATCTGTCGTGAGAGGAAATGTTAGTATCAGCGGAAGTCGACAAGGGGAGGCAGATAAGAGCGTGAAGGGGCGCACGCACTTGGCCAAAGCCGGAAAGGCTGTTCTCGCCCGCAAAGATACAGTTAGCTTGTATTTGGATTTCTGATGCTGGGGAATGTGGTGGCGTGTTCAGCAGCCATGCGCGCATGTAGGACCAAAGCACTGACATATAATGTAAACAGACCAGAGCACGACGCTCACGATGTTATACCCGAAGATTAGCAGCCCCGCAGTATCGTTCAGCGACGGGATCGCGCCAGCAGCAGCCTCGTACACCTGACGATATAGCGGCCGCGGAGTCGACAGCGCGCTCGATGCGGTCCCCACCAATGATGCCGGGGTTGAGCGCGCGGTCCACGACCGCGCACGGACAGGGCTTGACAAAGCGAGGATTACGGTCATGGCCATCGTGATCCCGAGCGAGAACAGCAGCCAGAACACCCACACGACCATGTAGCTGTCGTTGATCTCCGCCGCGGTGAACCGGTACAGAAAGAAGATGAGCGCAGTCTGGCCGGAGCAGTTCGTCTGCGAGTATACGGGCGAGACGAAGAGGACGACGCCCCACGCCCATTGGAGGACGACCTGGGTGAGGATCGCGAGCGCGAGTATGATCCGCTGGCGGTTTTGCGCACGCTTGAACTTGGGCCCGTCCGCGATCATGTCCACGGCATCGCTGACCATGCGCTGGCTCCGGTTGTCCGCGTCGGCGTGGATGTCGAGAGCGAACCGCTCCTTGTAGTACTCGTGTGGCGTCAGCCGCCAAATGGAGAGCGTGGGCGCGACAGCAAGAGAGCTGATGCATGAGAGGGTCGCGAAACTATCGGGGTGGAGTTAGTTCCTAATATCAGTGGTTGAAGATGAAACAAACGAAGTACTGAGAGACACCACTCACGAAGAAAGGTGTCATCCCAGTACGCCGCGTGAAACTTTAAGTATATTCGTGCGGCAGAAATTGCCTATCACGCATTCTCTTGGTTCAGCGCGACGCGAGCGCACAGAAGACATACGCGGGGCGAAAAGCACGTCCGTCCAGAGTATGTTGCCTGGCGATGCCGGAATGAGCACTGGCAGTCGCCAGGCGCAGGAGTGGCGGCCTTTTTCGGCTTCAACATCCGAAAATGGCGTCGGACGCACATTGTAGCACACGGACTACCTGGCGAGATATGCATGAAGGGATACGTCCCGTCCATCTGATCCAAATTCATCAGAAGTTAAGGGAGGGCATTTGCGTGGCCTTATCTTTCTTGGTGCCAACCACGCCCCTCCCTTGACGGCTGGTGACGAGACGAGGAACTAACCAATACACGTTCCCGACAGATCTCCTGTCCGAGTGCGGCGTGAAGCTTTGATCGGGGACGGACAAAAGCTTCAGAGCCTCGATCTCCGGTTGCACTGTGCCAAGAGTGCCAACCACATTGATCGTTCTAGTGGCGTGGGGCGCAGGGGACAGAAAGTAGCGGTTCACGCCAACAATTCCCTTATCGCGCAGATAGAGAGGCACAGAAATGCGAGGCGGAGGACTCACTTCATGGTGAGGATGGCGTGGTGGAGGGTAATGTTCTGAGCACGCTTCTGGATCATCGCAGCGATGACCAGAGCAGCGGTTAGGATAGTGGCAGCCCAAGTGGAAGGCACCGAGTCTCTCTTCGAGAAGACGACGAGGAGAGCTAGACAGGGCGAAGACGAAATCAGTATCGTATGTGAGAGGGGACACAAGGCACCACCACACCGATGCTTTCCATCCAGTTCCGCCGCTCGGTATTCGAACTATTGCAACCAATGCCGCAGCTCCACGCGCGGATAGAGCAGACGCGACTTACTGTTCGTGAGGCTCTGCAAATAGAATGCGATGCGGACTCCAATCCCTGCGAGATCGGGGTTCGGGCAAAGGGCCGTGCAGTTTGAGGGGTCGTTAGGATCTTGAGCGCAAACAAGACCCGCGAGCGTGGCATTCTGCAGTATGACGTTTGTCGCATTCTGGAACGCTGGATTCTGGGAGCTTGAGATGTCGCACCACCACCGCATCACCAGGTTGTCGAGGGAGATGATGTACTATAGCATGAGAGGTGGTCCCAGAGATGGCGAAGCGGGAAGCGAGGTAGAGGCGGACCTACCAAGCGGGTAGGAGAGGGTATATAACGTCGGGCATGCGCTGTGTCTGTGCGAGGACGACGTGTTGAGACGTTGGATGTCAAGACAAGCGGCGGAGAGGTAACCGGTGCGTGAGATATGCATTGTATCTACACGTGGAAATGGCTGTGGCCACCCGAGCAAGATCCGGACAGTCTGCCAGCGTTGAGAGCGTTAGACGTTAGCCTCCAGAGATAAGGACCACATATTACTAACTTCACCGTTCACTTCGCCTTGACGAGCGTCAGACCCTGTCAGGTTCGAACTCAGCAAATAGCTCGCAATTGAACTTACGAGGGAACCAAGGGCTATATCCAGATGTGAGTCTTGAGGACAGGGTCAGTGCAGGGAACCACCGTAGCAGCGCCGTGACGTAATAATATTACGTGACGGTCGGCTATCAAGGAGCAAAGGAGCGCCTTGCGGCTGCTTCGCTGTCCAACGACGCTCTGAATGCGACCGACAGCTACCCGTTTCCACCGGCAAACTCTGCAATCCGCCATATGCATGCGTTGATTATCGCCCAGCCACATGTCCTCCGTATCTTGACATAACTGCTGCGCTTGACTTCTTGATGTATCTGTGGCAATACCATATTCAACATATACACCGCCCCCACCGAACAAGGTTATGTTTGCTTATGGTCTCAGCATGGATAAGGGACGCCTGCAATGAGCCCATAAAGCCCCCAACCCTGCCCACGATCCGTCTCACCATCCGCCACCCTATCGCTATGAGGGTCGCAGTAGCATCAGACTTGCGGGAACGAGTCAGTCGTGGCCAGTCTGGCGAGCCGAAACACAAAGCTCAAGTCAGAATAGTTGAGGTCCCACGTCAGCGGCTCCAGCAGCAGCGCGAACGCATCATCCAGTTTCAGAGGAGATGGGAGCGGATCAAGACCGACCTCCCCCCGCAGCTTTCGCGCAAGCACAGTACGAACCCCGCTTTTCATTCTCCAGGAAGTCGAAGCTAATCACCATCTGGAATACAGTTGGCATGATTTCCATCGGTGAGCTGGACGTGCCCCATGTGGGAGGCGAAGCGCATCCACCCTGACGGTCGCCCATTACAGGTGGTGTCATCGGCACAGGGCTGTTCCTCGGCTCCGCAGTGAGCAACCGCAGTTCTTATCCTCGTTGTCGAGTCAGACTGAGCACTCTGCGCTTCACAGGATGCACTGCGGAATGGGGGTCCCGTTGGAGCATTCCTTGGGTACTCCATCGTGGGCACAGTCGTCTACTGTCTATGCGTCTCTGTGGGAGAGATGATTGCCTTTCTGTGAGCCGGCACGCTGTTGGTGCTCATGGGTCTTATTTGACTCCGTTCACAGACCAAACGTCGGCGGCGTGGTCGGCCTAGCAGACCTATACGTTGACAAGGCCCTAGGTTTCTCCCTCGGGTGGGCCGCATGGGTACGAATTGCTGGGTTATTGCGCAGACAGCTTACTCACGCCTACTTCAGTACAACTGGAGTGTTACCTTGCGTGAGTGAAGCTTGAAGCCATTCTAATCGTCAATCACTAACTTTGAACAGCGGCAGAAATCACCGCTGCTGCAGTGGTCGTTGGGTACTGGAAGACAGACATTGCCAACGGGGCGTACGTTGACACAAACATCTAAGCCGTCAAGTGGACATGCTAAATATGCGATAGCATCGCAGCCATTTCAGCAGCGTTCGTGAGTCGTCCTGTCAAATCCCATGCTGACGGAAGGGCTGATTTCATTGTTGCGCTATTCAGCTCGTCATCGCAACAACTATTAATTGTTTCCCGTCTCGAGTCTACGGCCAGATGGAATACTACCTCTCCTGCATGAAAGTTCTGACGATTGTTTGTCTGAGTAAGTATTCCTTTGATGCTGACAAGCAACGTTTATTCACTCTGACCTGCCAGTCATACTTGGATTGCTCATTGATTTTGGAGCCTCTCGCGAAGGGTGCGTTTCGCGAACCTCATGACGTATCCTCAGAAGCACTGTAGCCCTTTTTCAACAGTGTGATAGGGTTCAAGAATTGGAAGAATCAGCCTTTCCCAGAGACGTATCTGGGCATCGGCGGCGCCAAAGGGCAATTCCTAGGCTTCTGGGCCGTCATCATGCAGGCATCTTTCTCGTTCTTCGGCTCCGAGGTCCCAGGAGTTGTATGCCACTCGATTATGCTCCTTGCTAGTGCCTCTACTGACGAACGTATTCAGGCAGCTGGAGAGGTCATCGATGCCACACGGGTCCGTCCCTTACCATCGCCGACTATCTATTTCAGATCTGTGGCTAAGCTACCCGTACAGAATGTTCCCCGCGCACTACGCAAAGTTTGGATCAGAATGTACGTCCCCAATATCAATCACGGAGGAAACGCAGGGGCTTACTACTAGGCTCATGCCCTACCAGCACGCTCTTCTATGTGGGCGGAGTGCTGGTATCGGGCCTTATAGTCCCTGCGAACGACCCTCGGCTCGGTCTGAGTGATCAGGGCGACAAGACGGGCCGAGCCGCTCCCTTCGTCATCGCGTTCTCGCGTGCTGGTTGGGCCGTGGTGCGTTCTTCGTCCCTCGTCCCTATCCTACTCTGCTTCATGTCTTTCGCTCGTTGCCCACGCTTCTCCCCACAGCTCCCGGACATCATGAACGCCGCAATCCTGCTATCGGCATGGTCGGCGGCGTCCTCCGACATCTACATCAGCAGCCGTTTCCTGTTCTTCCTCGCTCGCCAGAAGCACGCCCCCGCGTTCCTCGCGCACCTGTTCAGATATCCACGGGCGCGCAGGGTGCCCTCGGAGGAGAGCGGTAGTAACGTTCTCTCCGACGCGGACGCGGGTTCGGACACGGATAGCGAGAACGGTGCGTCAGCTTTCACCCGCCCCTCTCTCCCCTCCCGGACGTTTGGACAACAACGGTGTATACTGATTCGATGACCGCATGCCGATTCATCAGGCGAACAGGAGCACGAGCAGGCTTTACCGAACGACGAGGAGATGGCAGCGGGTGAACGACTGCTGCATTCCGACCAGCCGACATACGTGATGCCACTCGCGAGCGTGCTTGTCTCGGCCTCGGTCGGGCTGCTCACGTTCCTGAGTTACGGCACGGGCAGCGCGGACACGGCGTTCAACTGGCTCGTCAATGTTGCGAGCGTCGCGTCCCTGCAGTCGTGGGCGGGTATGCTGTTCACGTACATCAGGCGAGTCTTCTCTCTCCCTCCCGCGTGGTCGCACGAGTTCTGAGCGGTCGCAGGTGGCACCAAGGGACAGTGCATTACGAGCGGAAGTTCAAAGGGGTGGAGACGGAAGAAGCAAAGAACGCCATGGCACAGATCAAGGAGATCAAGAAGAACCGGAACTGGGGCCAGCCATACGTACGTTCCGAACCCCATCCCGCTGCTCTCCGCTAACCGTCTGTGTTTGCAACGAATCTTAGTTGGCTTGGTACGCGTTCGTCCTGTGCATGCTCGTTCTCTTCACGAACGGATGGTAAGCACGTACACTTTGCACATCATTCCCCGAGACCAACTGGCCTGATATGGACGTAACAACCACAGGGCGGTATTCGTGCACAGTGGATGGCGGATCGCGAACACGATCGGAGACTCATCCCCCGACTCGGACACCGTCTCCCAGTTCCTGTCCGCGTACATCCCTCTGGTACGTCCGCAGCTCAGATTGTACAGGCCTTGAGGCTGAACGACCATCCTGTAGCCGTTCTTCGTCCTCCTGACCTACGGCTACAAGCTGATCAAGCAGACGCGGATGATCACCCTCGACGAGATGACGTTCGACCGGGGCGAGCGCCCGGAGCGTAATCCGGAGGGTGGCAACGAGCCGAAGGGGCCGCTGGAGAGGCTGTTGGCGTGGCTGTCGCTCATATAACGGACGAATGTTTGTGTCACTGTTCATTGTGTGTAATTTATGTGTTATGCTGCGATCTGACGCTCGGATGTTGTAGTTGCCCTGCGCACCATGTCTATCAATATATATGTATTGTTTGGAGTATGGTATTCTGAATTGTACTCATAATTCCCCTAGTCTTCCTCTGACTGGCTGTGCAATTTCCCACACAGTTACGTTGCTCGACGGTCTGTCTCGTCCGAGGGATGCTCAGGAGGAGTCGGGAGGGTCGGTCGGTCGTTGGCGCTTCTGTGCGCAATTTACCGCCCGCCTGTCCAGTACCACAAGCGACGTCAACAGGTGACATTGAGACAGTTTCGTATCACCTTTCTCTTCCTAACGACGACTCGGACGACGATTCGAGCACTGGTTCAACCTCCCAGTCCAACCTCAATACATCACACTTTGACCCTCTCGGGCTTTTTGACGCTTCCTCGGTTTCTGCGGTCCACACCAGGCTCGACGAGCCCTGAGGTGAGCAATCGTCTTAGAGCTAATCCGGGAATGCCTGTGGTACGTTGTATTCAGTATTCATGTGCTTCATTAATGCGCCAATCTTAATGAGCGTCAACAGCCGAACAGTGACACCGTTGCACACTCGCTCGTCGAGAGGGCTGCTGGTTATCCCGTCCCTCAAGAGGTGAGTTTCGTGAAGATCTGTTCGATGCCGCATGTTAAGGAGTTCCCCGCACCATGATAGCCATTAAAAACTCACGCCGAAAGACGACAACCCGCATTTGATGCCCTGCCGACCGAGATCCTCGGGATCATCTTCGCAGACACCGTCGACCCTTTGTATCAGCTCGATCCGTCCATCGTCCAGGGTGCCCTCAGCCCTTGGCTAGACAATTTACGGGCGAAGAAAAGCCTCCCTCTGATATGCAGGGCGAAATTCTGGCCGGGAATGACCGACCTGTACCACGAGGTCGTCTTTCGGCGTATGGGCCAGATCTCCGCTCTGGTCGAAACACTGCGATCTTCCGACATTGCCGATCGACTGCGCAGCTTTATTCCCGAGATTCAGATCGTCGACTGTCCGATCTGGGGCCCTTGCTCGGAGACGGTCCGACAAGATCTCACGTTCATATTCCAGCGATGCAGACACCTCCGGTCGTTTCTGTATCAACCTCATTTCCACTTCCCCATCCTTGGAAACGCGTCCGGTCGCGACAATGAAAGATCGTTCTTCGGCCCCTCGTGGTTTTGCCATGCGCCAAGTGATTCCGACAAACCTCTCCTCCAGGGTCCTCTCGCTTCTTCTCTACAGTAGCTTGTTCTCCGGATGGGACTTGAACAGGTCGAGCTGCAAAAGCTCCACAACCTCCTAGGAGCAGCTTCCGATTTGAAGTCCCTCAAGCTTGGCCGCCCTTGGGACATCAACCTGCCGCCGCTTTCGCAAAGCCTCGTGAGTGAGGGGCAGGTCTGTTTGCCTTCTCTGACGGAACTCGAACTTTACTTCGACAAAGCGCCCCTCTTCGACAACTACGTCTGCACGCGCTGGAAGCTTCCCGTGCTCGCCCTGGTTACCGTCGGGGATGCACCCGGTGGCCCGAACGGCTTCTCGCCGCGCACGGCGCCCGTCTGACATACGTGCACCTCCTACCCGGCAGCTTCGGATTCGACCCGCCACCCCCTCGCGACCCCCACCCCTGCTCAACCTTGTTCTCGGTCTGCCCGGTCCTCGAGCACCTGGTCGTCTTGCGCGAACACAGCCCGAGGTGGTACCCGCTACTCATCCACTCGCCGACGCTCAAGCACCTCGACCTCTGGTCGACATCGTACTTTTCCAACCCCGATGTCCGCCAGGACGCGGACATGGCGCGCGCGTACCGCGACTGCGCGGTGCAGGCCGAAAGCATCGTGCCCGCGCTGCGGACCGTGCGCTTCCTGTTCGTACGGGTGGACCCCCAGGAGAACGGCAACGGATTCGTGAACGTGCAGCCCGACTGGCCGCGTGTTTGCCATCCTGTCCTGTTCGAAGACGGGCGAAGGGCCGAGGACGTGATCTGGCATCGGTTCCCGCGGAAGTGGGTCGCGCAGACGGTCGCGGCGGTGATCCCTCAGGATTTTGATTGGTTTGCGGAGAAGGGAAGGGACTTGGAGGCGGAGGAGTGGCCGCAGGTATACGACATCGCGAGGGTTACATCGCTGGTGGCGGAGGACAGGTTCTGAGCTGTGATGGAGGGCGATTCCGACGAAGGGTCGAGCGATTGCACCATCGTCACGGAGGAGGACACCGGTGTGGGCGATGGTCGCCGGGAAGAGCTAGACGTGGAGGAAGCGGGTTTTGCGGCAGAGAACGACGGCGACGGCGACGAACGGGATGAGTCTCGTGGTGCCGACGACGTGTACAAGGAGGCGGCTGAGGAACTTGTCTTGGCGGAGTGTCCGATCCCTCAGCTGTACCGCGGTACGATACTGGCAGCGTTTTCGCGCAGCCGGAATTCCGAAGGGTATAGACACACGGACATCTGGGATGCGGAGTAGTAAGTCTGTAATGCGCTCCCTTTAACTTTGTGCTGATCGGAGAAAGAAAACTTCCACAGGTATCGAGAACTCACATCCACCAACCCGCTGGCACGGGTTCGATGAATGGTGTGTATTACTATTGCGTAATTACACGTACCCAACAATGGCTGCGCGGTTTCATCTCCGATGCTCGTACCGTGGCTTGCCGTTCCAAACACACGGCGCTAGATTCTGAATCTCACGCTCCAATTAGTGATCTCCACGACATTTCGTTCGGTTATTTGTCCGCTAGGGCACGATGCCTTCATCGAAATATGCTGTGTACAGGGAGCATAGAGGCATGTGGGACATAACTCTCCAGTGCACTATTTTGCAGCCTCAGCGCCTTGCAGAACTATATACCCGACGGAACTAGGAGGTAAGTATTGATGCGAAGCGGTGGGAAACGGCCTGCCGAGCCGGAGCGCGCACTAGTGAACCTGACTGATAAATCGGCATGTCGTCTACTATTTCTGCAGCCCACCGACATGGCCTTTCCTGCGGCCATCCGTCTCTGCCTCTCACTATACGTTCCTGCCCACCACCATGGTCCTCGGCGCGTTTTCGAAGACTCAAGTCTCAGAGAGCAGGCGCGAGTCTGTGACGCCATCTACCACCGAAACTCTGCCGGCGCCCAGAATACCAGCAGGCGGCGACAAGGAGGCTGATGATATTCTGGAGGAGCCGGTGCGGAAGGATTTTGGATTTCTCCCAATACCAAAGCGCGTGCGGTACAACCATGACCGCCCAGCTCACTTCGGGCTGTTGATGAACGTCATCTTTGGCATTGCGAGCACGTTCGGTATGCCGTTCATCCGTGTATCTGCATCGACCCAGCTAACAGCTGTTAAGTCGTCAGCAATCTCTATTACTGTCAACCTCTGCTAAGTGAGTTCCACTACATACTGTCTTCTTTGACTCGTTAGGTTCGTGCTCGGATGGGAAAGCCTGCTCCCCCAAGGCTCTCTGCTTGTCATTTTCGCGGGGGCCTCTGCCAAGACTACTTCCCGATCACCATTGTGGACAGGTGGCAGTGTCGCCCAGTGGTTTGGGCGTGGCAAACGCGACCGCCCTGAGATTTATGGAGGCAACCTCCACCGTGACATCAATGACTAACATACATCCGCAGTTCAGTTCTCGTTGTCTTTCGGAGTGACATACCATGAGGTCTCAAACATCCCAACATTGGTGCAAGCTGGGTGAGTTTCACCTGCTTTGTACCGGAACATCCGGTTGACGCGAATTTGTTCCAGCTACGCTATTGGCCTGCTATTCATCACCCCTCTAGGCGACCTCGTGAGGAGACGCCCCCTACTTCTCCTCCTGACATTCTTCACCGCCAGTCTCTCCATCGGTCTCGCGATCACGAAGAGCCTCGTCGTCTTCGAGGTGCTGACGTTCTTCGTTGGCATCGGTTCTGTCGTCCCCCAGATCCTAATGCCACTCGCTGCCGACCTAGCTCCGCCAGAGAGACGCGCGTCCGCACTCTCCATCGTTTTCTCTGGACTTCTCCTGGGTGTCCTTGTTGCACGAGTACTTGCGGGTGTCGTGGCACAGTTCGTCACCTGGCGCGTTGTCTACTACATCGCCGTCGGAGTGCAATACGCCATCCTCCTCGTGCTTTACTGGGTACTCCCCGACTATCCTGCGAAGAACAAGGGCGCGACGTACTTTGGCATCCTGTACAGCATGGCGAAGTTCGCCGTCACCGAGCCGTTACTCGTCCAGACCATGCTTATCAGCATCCCCTCAAGCGCAACGTTCACGAACTGGTGGGTCACCTTGACGTTCCTCCTCGGCGGCCCCCCGTATAACTATTCGACGTGAGTGTCTTTTTCATTTGACGCATAACCTAACTCATACTGTATCCGTACTATATCAGCGTCGTAATTGGCCTCTTCGGCATCGTGGGCATCATTGGCGTCGCGATGGCACCCCTCATTGGCCGCACTATCGACCGACTCGTCCCCTGGTCCGCGACGCTCTTCGGGATCTCCATGCTTATCATCACGTTCTCCATCCAAACCGCCGCAGCCGGCCTGCACGTCGCCGCTGTCGTGCTCGTCACGATCGGCCTGGACCTCTTCCGGCAGACGCAGCAGGTGTCGCTCACGACGGCCGTGCTCGGCCTCGATCCCAACGCCCGCTCCCGGCTGAACGCGTGCATCATCCTCGCGGTGCGTTGTCGTGGATTGCTCTGTCTCATTGCTACTGGTATCATGATCGCAAATGAGAGACCTGCTTATGCGCAATTTTGCAGATCTTCATGGGGCAGGTCATGGGCACGTCCGTCGGATCGAAGGTGTTCATACAATACGGCTGGCGCGCGGATGCCTCGCTCAACCTCGCGTGGACGGGCTTCACCCTGTTCATCCTCCTCCTCCGCGGACCGCATTGCCCTCGGTACACCTGGATCGGCTGGCAGGGCGGTTTCGAGCTCCGGAAGAGTCGGGTGCTTGCGCGGCAGCCGGTCGGTGCAGAAGAACCCGCGGGCGGTGCCGGTGCGGGCGATGTCGAGGAAGAGGCAAGAAACCAGAAGGCTCCGGCGCCGTCGGAGGTAGTGGAGGTAGAAAAAGGCAGCGCCGATGAGATGAAGGATATAGATGTCGTTTAAACTGTTTGAGGGACGCAACGCGATGCGTGCTATTCATGCTATGGCACGCATTCACGAGTTTGTTGGGCCGCACTGGCATTGGCGATAGCTCGCTTCTGATTATCCATTGGCATAAGTTATGTTCGAGGTCGTTTCAACACTGGACGTCGCCGAGTGGTGATAGGCTTGCGACATACAAATACACACTTATCCTATTGCTGTCACTATTGTCCAAGTATTATTTGGATAGCCCGTGTCTTGGGTTGGACTGTAAGTCGAGGTTCTATTCAGTGAAAGTATGGAAAGGAGTGGTATAACAACGGACTCAAAGATTATAAGTACACTTCCCCGACTCTCAGCATGAGTTGCGAGACAGGTCCGCCTTCGGTCGCGAGCAAAGGTTATGAGGCACGTTCCGTGATAGGTCATCGTCAAGGCATCCTTATAAATACACCCAGAAAGGTAGCTAGTTACAGGCCTACACGTGCGCGAGTAGGTTACGATTGACTTTGTACTTTGAGAGGAGGAGGAGAAACGACCCAGCAAGGATCACTGTACCACATAGGGCGATCATCCCCGTGTAGTCCCCGTCGTTCCCCTTCAACACCGCGCCTCCTGCAGGACTACCAGCCAATATCCTATAGCGTCCGCATCAGATTTAGTTACGCGAAAGACTCGTTAGAACTCACGCAAAAGATATAATGCTGAAGAATATGCCGATCCTCGTCCCCACTTCCTTGATGTCGGAGATTTGCGAGACGCACGCGATGCGGACAGAGGTGTACGCGCCATCGAACAAGCCGTACATGAGCGCGAAGACGACGAGGGGCACGAAGCTTTTGGTGAACATCCAGAACACGAGCACGAGGAGGCCCATGAGGAACGCAGCCGGGACTGCGGTGTTGAAGCGGCCGATGACGTCAGCGACCAGAGCGCCGATGATGCGGCCGACCATGCTGCCGCCCTTCAATGCAGAAACAACGTAGGGTGCAGTCGAGGAAGATATGCCTCTGGAGACGGCGTAGTTGGACAGGTACGTGGATGGGATGTCGAAACCTGAAGCAAGGAGCGTATCAGGTCGGTGCTTAGCCTTCCGGTGAAGACGAATGTGTGCCTGCTCACCAAAGTCGATTACGAACACGCCTGCAACGAACAACATGAACGGCCCATCCCGCAGGCTCTTCGTCGCAGCGGGAAGAGAATACTCAGCATGCGTGCCTCTCCCTCGCCGTCCGGGGGTTCTGAGGCTCGTCAGGGCGACGGTCCCGATGGTGAAGAGCACGAGCTGGAAGAATCCCACAGTGCGGAGCGTCCACGCGAATCCGATGCGAGAAAATAGTTCGCGGGCCACGATCGGGAAGATCATGCTGCCTTCAGGAACGGCACTAAGAACGGCGCAGCCTATCGAAGATGTGACGAAGAGTGCGCACCTAAACCTTCCCCTGCGACTGCGACTCCGATAGCGGTGGCCCGGCACTTCGTAAAATGCCTGGAGACGCATGCCAATACTGGACCATATCTGGAATGAAGGGTCAGCGAGTGTGAATGGAAGTTAAAGTGAACGCATCCAGGAAGGTCAAAACGTACATCATCCCAGAGGCCAATCCCATGAGCAGGCCTTGGACGAGAAGAAACTGGTAGAACTGGGTACAGACGCTAATGATCATGGTGTCGAGGACGAGCAAGGTGGACCCGGCGATCAACAAGATGGGTAGACCATACACGTCGAAGATGCGACCCCAAAAAGGCGACTTCAAATTAAATCTGCGTATTAGCTGCATGGCAAGATGGGGAACCTGCTAGAGGATTCGCGAGAGAGACGTACAGATATGTCTGATACCCAAGGTTGTAGTGATCCAATCCAGGAGATGGTGGAGGGGGAGAGGTCACTGAGCTGATGCTGGCCGTAGTAGGTCTCGAAGACACCGAATGAAGAAAGCAGTCCTTGAGCGAACAGTACCAGGACTGCTCCAAAGACAGTAAGCCAGGCCTTGAAGCCCCCGTCCGTGAAGGCGTGATCTTCGGGCTGGTGCTCGACGTCAACGTTGGATACAGAGGACGTCGTGTGCTTCGCATACGACGACGCGTCAGCCTTTGAATTCTTGTCGCGAGATGCGGCCATGAGCGAGTGTTGGAGGGTTGTCTGGTGCGTGGGTCAAGAGTGAGGAGTACAGGGGAAGCCCGAAGGACTCACGAAACGTTCTGGGTGGTTAAATACCGGGCATTCTCTCTGGTTAACGCCAAGACCGTCACTTCCCTCTGCGCAACCGTAAGGACAGGATCGTACGAATGAGAACGATACGTCTACCTATAGAGGGACCCTATGGATGCAAGTGTCGACATGCATTCCCTATTTGGCCCAGAAACATCGACGACGCAGGAAATCTCTTCATGAGGCGGAGATGAAACGTGTGAGGTGGTGCCAAGCCTGTCTTCTAATGGAAAGACGGAAGGTAGTTCCAACAGAGACGGATGCGGTTCTCGCAGCAAGAAATTTCTCCGACATCCCAGTCAAGGTCCGTTGTTTGGTGATTGTTACCGATACCCCAGATACCAATTGCAGAGAACCTGACAAGCAGTCGTAAGTGACTGATCCGTAACGTTGACATTTTCCGAGTCTTCAACGTCGTTCCCTTTCACTCACATTGAGTACCAGACATTTGAGTAAGCAGGAATCGAGGGTGGTAGATGCCCTTGATTGAGAAGCAAAAGGCCCGCGGAGAAGTTCCGCAGCAACCGTTCCAGGAATCGATCGGTGTTCCAAGTTAAGACACGTACGATACAGAATATTGGGGACCCGAAGCGTGACTTATGGTACGCTCGAGGATCCTAACAGCACCGACTGTCGGACAACCGGTCAATGTGCCGCACTTTCATCTCAGGAGGCAAGACATTGTGACTCAACCAACCAATATGAGACTGTGCAAGACGCCGATTGGGGTTCCGATCTCGTTGAGGTCTGAAATTTGAGCGACGCATGGGATGACCACGGTGATGAGGCCCCCAGAAAGTAACCCGTGAAGACTGGCGTGAAGGCTTCACGAAGGTTCGGAATGCCAGCAGCAATGGAGCGACCCACGCATGGCACGACATGTTGAAGCCTCCGGTTGTCGGTGATTGGCGAGATAGGCTGTGAGCGCTGTGCTCGATGTGATGCTGTAAGAGCTTTATCGGAGATAGAACAAAATACGCGATCAGGACCGCTGAAAGGATATGAATTGTGCGTACTGCATGATATTGGAGAATCCCCAAGGTTCCGTCTGGGTGAAGTGGCAACTCGTGATTTCGCAAAGGGCAGGGCGCCACGAATGGACGACACGGCGATCCCGAGACTCCCGACTACCTATAAGAAGCAACCCTGTGCACAGAGCGGAACCAATGGTATTGACAACGTTCCCTAAACGAGGTAAGCACGAGGCTTGCTCCATCGAGCCGTCGACGAGAACACATACATAGTAACATCCGGGCCCGTAAAGGCTATCCTGAGTACATAACCTGGAAATGCGGCGGTCTGTGAAGATCACGATCCGTCAATCATGACCGGTGACCTGACAGGAAAGGAAATAGGCCAGGAACATGTGGGTCAAGCGTTCCCGTCCTATTTATTTCCCCACATCGACGATAGTAAATTTCAACAGTACCTTCATAAGTGAATCCTTGTTTCAATGTAGATCAAGGGACCTAGGACGTGAGAGATGAAGATGCTTTTGAATCAGCGCACCCTATACCGCCGGACGACGAATATTGACACAACTGCGTCAGGAAAGGCGAGCACTTGGACTCACCAAATCCACACCCATACCGCATGGTGGACATGTTCTGCCCAGGTTAGGGCGCGGACTGCATAGCTGGTCTGCGGTCAGTGTGGAATTAATTTGGATGTGCCTTCGGATAACTCGGATTGGCTATGAACAGTGAACTCTCTCATTCCTGTCAAGGTTTCAGTTCGTCGTCGTGTGCACTATGACAGCTGATGTCGAGGACAACTGAGAAGACCTGGAAATTGGACAGAGAACGTTCATGTCAACCTGGTGGACGGCCGGCGCAGTTGAACAGGTTTGGCGTGTGAGTACTTACCTGACGACGGTGATCATCTAATGGCGAGACGGCGGATGCCGAACTGGAAGGACGAAAACGAGACGCGGCTCATCGACTTCGGGAGTCAAGGAAGAGGGTGAGGGCGAGGAGGTTTGGCAGTTCAACCCGACGTTCTACGGCGACCGTCGGCGTGTGTGCCGGATTTTGCGCGAGAAGGGCGTCGACGTTGCGAGTGCCAGTAGACAAAATCCCAACCACGCATCGCTGAACCCTCCTCAGGCGCACAATGAAACCAGCGCGTAGCCACTGAGGCAACGAGGACGATAGCTGTGCTCACACTCAACCAAAGCTGGTATGAGTATGTTGAATAGTCTTGGATGGATTGGTTACATACATATCATGCCGCTGTTCATGGTATCTCTCTCGGATCGGAAACATTTGTAGCGCACGAAATAGACGTTGAAAAACCAGGACAGAGATGCTAAATACCATTAGTGGTGGATATAAGGAACGGACGAAAGGGCATGGCGAGAACAGGGTATCATTCTTGAGATCTAGAGCCGTACCCCGGCGATGGAGACACAGCGCGTATCCAAGATCAATATAGAATAAGATCCTACATGACTGTGGTCAGCAATGGCCACAGACACTTGCAACACGAGCCTGTCCCCCTCACCTTTCTCATTCTTCAGCGCCAACCCCACGGCGAGCTGTACCTCGGCTTCCTCGACACCACCCAATACTTCTCCGCCTCGCGCAGCTCCCAGCATTCCCGCGGCTTGAACGAACACAGCTTCTCTTCCTCCGAATAGCAACGGAACTCCACCGAGTGGACGAAGGCGGTCAGGGGAGCAAGCGAAGCCGAAAATAGCCGGCGCATTTCCTCCGCGTCGTGCTCGAACTTGCTCGTGTGTAGTTGGTATGTAAAGCGGGAGAGCCCGTGGCCGGCACGACGGTGTGCGGCCGCCATAGTTTCGAGCGCGGGGAAGGGGAACTCGTCGTGAGCCAGATCCGCCTCGATACCGAAGACTCGCAGCTCCGGGCACGGGAGAACCTGAGGA
This sequence comes from Sanguinoderma infundibulare, assembly GCA_032821775.1. Taxonomy (NCBI): domain Eukaryota; kingdom Fungi; phylum Basidiomycota; class Agaricomycetes; order Polyporales; family Polyporaceae; genus Sanguinoderma; species Sanguinoderma infundibulare. Next base: position 173,300 of record JAVLRN010000007.1, read on the forward strand.
TCACGGTGGGTTGGAGCCAACGCTGTACACAATAATTTGACCAGAAGCGGTGACGACTCCGGCTCGAAATAATCGGGAGTAAACAGAGCATGCAGCTCCTCGAGGCGCACGAAGTGCTGGAGGATCGGCCGGAAGGTACAGTCCATTGTTACAACATCATTGATGTTGATGTTGAGGATCGTGATCCTGGAGAGCGGAAGCATCGTGTGCAGATGCGCGATCCAGAGCGAGGCGTCGCAGAAGTGTTCGGTGTCGATGATGAAGCCAGATGTCATCTGGGCGTCGTACCCGGTGACCAGGAGATATTCCCGTTGAAGAGAGAGCTCCATGAACGTCAGCGTGTCCAGGAGAGAAACTTTCGGGATCCGGAGGGAAGGTGGGCTGTCGTTGAGGCTGCAACTCGTCCCAGAGTGGCTGAAACACAGGAGGATGTCCGCTGGTACTTCAATACCACTAAGGAGGTCGAAATGGACTTCGAGCAGTCCACCCATGAATACAGCGGAGCGGAGGTGGTTCAAAGATATGCGCCGATCGGGAGGAGCTTCCGTTCGGACCACGTCGATCGACCTGGCACAGGAGAGTTGGAAGTGCTCCAATATCGGCGTGTTGGACAGCAACTGGAGTATGCGAGGAGCAGGTTCCTGCGTCGCGAACTGCAAAAATAAATGGGTCAAATTCGGGAAGGAGTTTGTCGGCAAGAAGGCGTGGGGAAGCATGAGAGCGAGAGCTTTCAGTGGAGAGGTTTCTTCCGCGAAGATGAGCCCCTCAGAGGATTCGTTCACCGCATCGTAAGACTGAACGAGCGTGAAGCTTTCGATTTGTGGCGCGTGGAAGCGGAAGCGGCGGAGGATAGACCTCAACGGGAGGCGGCTGCCGCCATCCGCCGCGTGGAGGGATCGAATGCGATTGCCATGGTTGGCCAGAACCGTGTCTGCGAGTTGGTTTCGCCCTAAGCCGATACGAAGGGTGAGAGGATAGCCGGAAGAACGGTTCAATGAGATCCACAGCGATCGTTGCGAACTGTGGTTGGCGTCGATATGGGACCAGAGTGATGCATCTCCAATCACTGCGTTGCGCCACAATCGACAAACGAGGGCGAGGGTAATTACGGGTTGGAGGTCGAATTCGTCTCGTTTTGTGAAGCGATCGGGCGCGATTAGAATGGGACGATACGGCCTGCGAGAGGTGGCTTTGTTGAATATCGCAGAAAGGAGCTCCGTGGGAAGACGATTGATCCTAGATGAAGTATCCATATAGTCGTCCAATCTCAATCCCGCAGCATGCAATAGTGGCTTAGAGGCGGATTCTTCGATATGGGTGTCTGGGGAAAACGACGTGAACCCGTACTCCGGATGCGAGTCATCGTAACTGCATGAATTGCAATGAGCGAGGGTCGGACATGGACATCGCGAAATGCATACCTCGAGCTGGACATATCGTTAATCTGGGAAAAGGGAAACTGGGCCGTGGAAGGGTGGAATTGGTGCGAGGTGTGCGTGGTGGAGGAACAAGAACAAAAGCAGGTGGGAGCGGTATATCTCATGCCGCGGAGACGCTCATCGGAGACGGAGTGCCCCTGTCAGTGACGAATGGTTCCGGTGAATAAAAGAGGCAAGCAACGATGATAGCAGTTAACCCATTCACCGACGGCCATTCAATTCGCCGTCGTGGCGTCGAACTATGACTCAACGGCAATGTTATACCCATGAGATGAGATCAAGCTTCTGTTACACCGTGTCTGTTCCTCCACGACGTGTACGTTTGAATCACCTCGGGAGTGATCTGCTTCTTGATGTTCTTCGCAGCTTCAAGGAACGCCGTCTGGGGGACCTGAGCGCGGCAGTCCAGACAGTCAGCCACTATGACGGAGTACCGGACCCAGTCCGATTACTCACGAATGGCGCATTGATATCTGCTTTCATGGTCAGCAGTGCGGCCTCCTGACACAGCGCGGTAATCTCTGCTCCGGAACATCCTTCAGTCTGTTCACGTGATACGAAAATTAACTTTGAGTAGTCCTCCAGAGGCGATGAATGACAAACCATTTTTGCTATCTGCTCCAGATCCAAATCCGGTTCCACGCTCATCTTCTCGGTGCGGATGCGGAGGATTTCAATTCGTCCTGCGAGGTCGGGCAGCCCGACGTATAGGATGCGATCCAGTCTTCCTGGCCGCATTAGTGCGGCATCCTATGCATAGTCTATGAGCACAGGGTAGAGTGTTGAGTGACACGTGTGTACGACTCACGATAACATCTGGCCGGTTCGTCGCCGCGACAATCGTGACGCCAACAAGCTCTTGTACGCCATCCATCTCGTTAAGGAGACTAGTCAAGACACCTTCCTGTGCGCCACCACTCGGATCCGATGCTGAACGGGAGGTCGCTAGGGCATCGATCTCGTCCTGTGATGCCTCGAATCAAATCAAATCAGCTCCTGAATAATCAGGAACAACTTACGAAGAATACGATGGATGGCGCGGCCCCCCGCGCTTTGCGGAAGACTTCTCGAACAGCGCGTTCCGACTCTCCAACGAACTTGTTCAGTAGCTGGACGCGGCGGATTGTATCAGGCATGTTCGCGATCGACGAGAAAACACTTAGAATCTCACCTCTGGACCTTTGACTGCAAGGAAGTTGACCCCGCTCTCTGTCGCACACGCCCTCACCAGTAACGTCTTGCTGCACCCTGGAGGGCCGTACAACAGCACACCCCGCGGCGCACGGACCCCGAGACGAGCGAAGGCTTCTGGGTGCAACAACGGCCACTCCACGCACTCTCGGAGCTTCTGGATTGTCTGTGCCTGGCCGCCAATATCGGAGTACCGCACCGGGACGGTATCCAAGAAGAGCGAACGAAGCGCTGACGGGCGCACAGTGGGAAGTGCGGAGAGGAGATCTGCCAACGCGAGCTGCGGCGTTGTCTCGGAGGATGATTGGGCCGCGAGCCAACGCTTGATAGCGATAGTACCCGCTTCACGGACGACCGCGCTCAAGTCTGCACCGACGTAACCATGCGCCTTCGCCGCGACAGACCGGATATCGTCCTCGGGGATGGAGTGCAACGCTTTGGATAGCAGAACATTGAGGATGGAGAACCGTGCTTCGACGTCAGGTATGCCTACCGACTGGTAAGCAAATATATAAGCACTTGAGAGGAATGCTGACCGATTTCTATCTCCCTGTCGAATCGTCCGGGTCGTCGCAGAGCCGGGTCGATTGCGTTCGGTCGGTTGGTTGTTGCCACCACAACTACTCTACCGTCGGAGCCGTCGTTGCCGTCCTCCATGCCGTCCATCAGCGTCAGCAGCTGCGCGACGACCCGCTTCTCAACCTCTCCCCCGGGTCCGTCTTCGCGTCGCGGGCAGAGTGCGTCGACCTCGTCGAGCACGATGATGCACGAGCTATGGGAGCGCGCTTCCGTGAAGACGTCACGGATCTTCGCCTCGGTCTCACCATGATAAGCGGAAGACAGTTCGGGCCCGTTGACGATAAGCACAGCGGACCCCGTCGAGGCTGCCACCGCACGAGCGAGGTGGGTCTTCCCGGTACCCGGCGGGCCGTGCAAAAGGATGCCTCTGGGGGGCTTGAGCCCTGTGGTGAAGCGGAATTGGAATGTGCCCGTGGGTGCATAATGTGCAGATGTGGATCGCAGATAAGAAGGGTGAGGTCATGCGCGGTGGCGCGGAGGGACATGAGAGACGCACCAAACTGCTGGAAGAGTTCAGGGCGGGTCAGAGGGATCTCTATCAGGTCGCGGATTTGCGCTATTTGCTTGTCCAACCCTCCCACAGCGGAGTAAGCATCCTTCTCTACCCCACGTTCCACAAAAATTCTTGACTTTCTGTCTTCTTCGGCCTCTGAACTTTCTGCGTCAAGAGAAACTGCTGTTTCCCAGCCGACCGTCCACAGTGTCGGTGTGGTATCGGATAGTGATAATGATTGAATTCCACCTGCTATATCAGGCTGTTCGCCTATTTGTTCAGTGGTGGACACGGACGACACGGCAAACCGTCGGCTCCTGCCTTCGTAAACGAGGTCGAACGTTTGTGTTGGTGTGAGGTATCCGAAGTCAACTGGATGTGAGATGGTCAGAGACATCGACACCTGCAGAGCGGAAATGAGCTCACTAAGTGCTTCTCGGACGAGTAGTGTAAGCCAATCTCGGCGTCGGACGTTTCGAGAATCGGCTGTTTTTGAGACGGCTTTGAAAGAGGCTACAGGAGTACTTCGTTCGCTGGCGACTTCCTTGACACGAACAACTTGGGCAAGTTTGGCGTTCCTGACGGACGGCGCCCCCGGCGGTATCTTGGAAGCATCCAGGAAGAACAGATTGACTTTCGAACCTTGCGAGACCTTGGCAGTCAGAAGCAATGGCGGAGAGACAAGGATAGCTGACAATGCATAGTCGGAGTTGAGCATCACGGTCTCGTGGGGAAACATTCCCATCCTGTGCCCATGCGGCGCAGGACCGTGTATACGTACCGTCCTGGGGCACGTCGGAGGACGGCCAAGCCACACCGACAGCAAAACTCTGTCGAAGAGTTAAGCTCGATCATCAAGTGGTTCACGAGGTCATTAGAGAGTGGAAGGGGATCAGATAGTACCTTACCTTGGGGGATTCTGCGGATGATATGGCAACAACATCTCCGGCGTAAACCTTTGCCTGCTTCAGGAGCTCGATATTGATGATAACACGTCTGGATGCACGGGATATTGGCTCAGCGGGGTTGGTGCAATCCACAATAAATTTCCTGCCGGAAAACGTAGCCATGTTCGGGGAACCCTGTCACGATAAGAGATCATAAGTATAGTATCCGCTTTTGTGCAAAAAGACACCGCTTCACCCACAGAATGTTGCACGACAGAGCTCGTGGGTTGGGTGCTGGGGTCCTTGTGGGCGCAACCTCGGTTGATTGGTAACAGTTCTTGTCGAAATTCAGTTAACTCTGTTCTTGCACGACCGACATGCATTTTTCTGTCAACATACGACGAGGATGAACATTTTAAGCAACGCACCTGCACCAAGACCACCAATGTAGTGCCCCGAATGGCCCCCAGGCCGGAGATATGATAGTATGCTTGCGCGTGCGCTTTTGATAATTCCTGTCACCTCGGGAACCTCTCTTCGCGGTCTGACGCTTCCTACACACTTCCCAGTCGATAGTATGAACGGTACAGGACCTGGGTTTAAAAAGTATCAGCATATAGCCACACTCGCAGTGCCGCGGAAGCCATACCCGGTCAGTTGGAGACGGTCGTTAGAAGCAGAGCTGCATTTTCACCGTTTTGGCCCGATTTGGCAACGTAGGCGCCCGTTCTCACGGTAGTGGCCCAGGGCCATTGCTTGCACCCCGTCCATGGTCTCTTCGCCATCGACTCCTGCTTATTCTCCACCGTCTCCCATGCCTTCTCGTCCATAGGCGCATACATCTTACACACCGTTAAAATGCGGTGGGCTCTCTGGTCCAGAGCGGGCTTACTGGTGGCATTCCACGTCGCCGCTGTGTTCGCACATAGCCGCGAGCAATTCAACGAGGAGCTCCGGCTTCGACCATTGCGGGATGGAAAGCTTGCCGCGCGATTCTCGTTCACAACATTGCTGAAAGGAGCTACCCCGAGGCACCCCGAAGTTCTGTCCGACGACGACGAAGGTGCGCAGTCCTGCTCGCATTCCCCACTCGTCCCACTTCTTAGCTGTTCAATAGCGCAGCATTACACCCTGTTCCCGCTCGCCTTCGGTCAGATTCTTCGTGAATATGCCGTCACGGAGCTTCATCTGACCCTCAATGCCGGAAAGTGGAACTATGACGCGTGGGGATATCCGGACGAGCCAGGGGTTGGAACAGGCGCGGAGCTATGGGCTTGGATGGGGGACAGTGCTCGATCTCCGTGCGTATATGCGTCTATATCTCGACCTACCGTTAGTGACCAACCAGGAAGGATTGACCAGCGATGGCAAGGGCTTCGTAATGCGCTTGCCGGCCTCTTCTGCGCGTCCTTGGGCCACTTGGACGAGCAACGCACTACCTCGCCCACTCTCATCTTCCAGCCTGAAGGCTCGCTCCCGAACTTCACGCACCCACACCAACTCCGCCACGCAACTCTCCCTTCGGAGCACGTCTGCACAGAGAACCTGACGCCATTCCTGAAGCTTTTGCCATGCAAATCCCTCTCCGGTATCGCCAACTTGCTCAACCCTCACCGCCTATTCGACGCCGATTGGCACGGACTTGGGGTACACGTTCGTTACCGGGAGGGTGTGGGTGTCGAAGTGCGTCTAGCTTTCCAAGCTATCTTCGACCCTGTCCGCTACTCAAATGACAAGCGTCGAGGTGAGTGCCATGTGTCGCCTTGTAATCCAAGCCTTTCCACGCTTCCGTTATGGAGGCTCTTGCTCCAATATACAACACGGTTCCCTTCTTCCGTGTCGTTCCACATCCGTGGGACAGATAGAGCCAGTGACACGCTGTCGGAAGGCACGTCGGGAGACGAGTGAATGCCTAGTGGATCTATTATAAATCGTTTCCCGTACTGTTATGCGTGTTTCTGCCCCCTTGACGGCCACACCGTTTCCCAGATGTGCTCGGAGAGCCAAGCGTCATACTGAACACTTGCTTAGATTGGTCGCTTCGCTCGACATTCGACCGCAGCATAGAGAGGCCTTGTCCCGTCGCTCGATCTAGCAAGGTCCGAGTGGAGCTGCCTCACGGGCCATCGCCATACTCGATCACACCAGATCCAACCGACATCGCAGAAAATGTTGCAACATTTGTGGTTGGTGCGGGTGCGCAGACTGTCATACAGTTGATGTATCGGCAGGAGAACTGACCGTATCCGTCATAGGCCATGGAACGCTTGATGTTTCTCTACGATGGCCGACCGAGGGTAGTTTCGAGTATCGTGCGTATGCCACGCCATCCTGTGCGCGCAAGCCGTATTTGATCCTCGGGACCCGATTTACTGGTTGTGATACAGCGAATACATCAGAAGCTCCTCCTCTCACAGATATTTCCGTGCGCAGGAACCTCAAGGGTACAAGCCAAGCCGAGGCGCAGCTTACCCTAGTTGTGACGAACAACCTGCCAGTGGAGGTCAACACCGGCTACCTCGAGACCATGCCGTGGCATCTCCAATTCTACCTGCACACTCTCAAGGCTTCCGTCAATGGCGTTCCACGAGGTCAGTCTATTCATTGCTGACCCACACTCGCGCCAGCATCTCGACTAACTGACGTGACCTACTCGGCCTCAGACGATCTCGTGTCCATCCTGTCGTATACGCCTCCGGTCCCCCACTCCCGACCAGCGCTCCTGCAAGCCGTCCTGACGTTACCACCCAGTAGCACGTTGCACCTCTCTGTGGACGTCCTGAAGCCCTTCTTGCGTTACACGGAACATCAACCCGATGCACAACGAGGATGGGATCTGCCACCGGCCGTTTTAGTCCCCTTCGCCTTTGATGACGCCGCAGGAAGCGAGAACCACACTGTCACGCACACCTCAGGGCCTCTTGCTGTCATCCGCAGTCGACGGCCTCGACAGATATACACGCCAGTTCTACTCGTCGACCTGGCCACTCCGGATTTCAGCATGCCGTACAACGTGATCATCATGAGCTGCACCTTGATCGCGCTCATCTTCGGGAGCGTGTTCAACTTGCTCACACGCAAGTTCGTCGTCGTCAAAGTCGATCCTCCGGCAGTGCCCGAACCTGTGTCTGAACGGGAGCGCGCCGAAAACATACAGGCACGATGACCACGATGACCTGCATGTCGCTGTGTCATCGTCGTCCATATCCCGACAACCTACGTAGATCGCACGCAGGCCTCTCCCAAATCCATCATGTCGCCGGCTTGCCCCCCTGTCACCCAGCCACCTAATTATTATCGCCTTGACTGAACTCAACCGTGTCGGGACACTTGCAACCCGTCCAGAGATTCATCTTCGATTGCGACGAATTCATGGAGTCTGTTACATCATCATCGAAAGTAGCTAACGACGCATCTTCCTAGCAAGTTACACGCGCGCGAGCAGATTGCGATTCACCTTGTACTTCGAGAGGAGGAAGAGGAGCGACCCGGCAATCATCACTGTACCACACCGTCAGCTTTGGGGGCCACCCGGCGGTACGTCCAAAGCCAGTAGTCGAGATACCACATCGGTGGCTCGTCTGGCGCAATGAGGGCTTGAAGCTTCTCCAGGTGTTCCTTCTTCAGTATTCCCTTGTAGTTCGACCCGACGGTCAAGCCATATACGCCCTGCTTCTGCTTGTCGCAGAGCTCTTGAACCTTGAAGATGTTGGCGGTGACTCCAAGGTACTCCCTGATCGCATCGACGAAGGCGTAGCTCATGATAGTCTCTGCGATACTCGGCACTTCGTGCGCCCAGTCCTCGTCGGTATAGCTGTCCTCGTGTTCGTCGCCTAATCCCAAGCCTAGGGTCGCAGGGGCTTTACGGTACTTGACGACATGAGGGAAGTGGTTGAGGGCAACTTCCAACAGCCGATCGTGGCCGACTCTCCACCCGTACCACAGCTTGGGGGGCTGGACAGTGGATGATTTCGACGGAAGGAGGTACTCGGGTAGGCCAGGGCCCTCGAGTGGCTGTTGTGCAAACACGCGGAGCTTATCCTATGGCGCGCAGATAAGCAGAGGTGATGGAGAAGCCAGAAGTTTGCACGTACTTGACCACTAAACTTCGAACCAGGTGGTAGAGCGAACAGAGCAAGCTCGTTGCTAGGTTGTTGTTCCATGACGAGAATGAGTAGCGGTGGAGGCGGACGAGAGAAGTGGGATGGCAAGAGATGGGTGGCACTGCGGATCAGGTCAGATTTTCTCCGAGACAATGCGGAGAATAGTCAAAATTGTTACCAGATAGTCATCGGATAGTCGCCAAGACAATGTCGTGAATAAGCGCAGACTTGTCTGATTATTCATCGTATATTCTTCAAATAGTCGACCAAGCGCTCCGGAAGACCAGCAGCATCCAGGTACTATTCGGGTCTGTTCTGGGGCTTGCTTTACTGGTCCGTTAGCTAGCCTTTTAGCTTGTTTTTGGTTCTCGAGCTCAGTGTTCATCTATTGGGTATACGAACATATCATTGCTCATAGGATGTATAAAATACATGAATATTCGAATAATCAAATCTACGTGGACGCCGACACCCGCGAGGAGGGAGCTGGACGCATAGGTTAGCAAGTATGGCGGGAACAACCAAGGAGCGCGCTTACTGGGGCGGGCGGCGGGAACTGCCACTGCAATGCGTCGGGCAATATGTCCTGCCTAAACAGGCGCGATGCAGACAGCCAAGGTCGCGACCCAGGCGACGTGCTGCACCAAGACAGAGGGTCAGCAAAAAGATGGGGTATATTAGGAAACTGCGTACCCAGTGGATTTATGCGCACCGGGAAAGAGAACACTGCGCATATAAGAGGTATGAACAATGTTGAAGAGGACAATGCACGATGGAGAGGGCACGTACCAGCGGGGCCACCGGGAAAGAGAACACTGCGCATATACGAGGTGTGAACAATGTCGAAGGGGACAATGCACGACAGAGAGGGCACGTACTGGCGGGGCCAACGGTACCTCGATGCGCGCTCCCTAAAGCCACCTCCGTCAAATGCCGCTGCTAGAGGCCCACCTGCACTCGCAGTTCCAGGGGTCAAAACAGTGACAACGAGCCAGCCAGCATCAGTAGGAGAGAGGTTGGAGGCGATGGTCATGAAGGCGATAATGGTGGTAGAAGGATGAGTTAGAGAACAGTTGGGGACGACGCGCGATGGGGTGAAGTCCTCAACACGCGCACGTGATGTCGAATGTTGCCTCATCCGGGCTTGACAGGCATAACATAAGTATATTCGGCTAGACAACTCCTAGAATATCCAGATCGCGAAAATCCGAAGAATACGTGGGGGCTACTCCGAATAGTCTCCGAATAGTCACGAGAAAATTTGGGGGTGATCTGCAGTGTGGTTGCAAGCGTTCGTTCAAGTTGTTCGAGTTCAACTATAAACGTGGACATACTATTACGTCAGCATGTCGGATTTTGATGCCCATAATGTGAACCACATTTGAGCTTCATCCGAAAGTTCTGTATATGTTTGTATTGCATAGGATTCAAATGATCGTGTTAACTAGGATGATTCCGACAACGTAGTGCACCTAGCTAGGCCCTATCTATGGCTAGTCAATATCGCACGACGACGCATACATTTCCATCTTCAATGTCTTAGCAGCAATCAGAGCGAGGAGCTCCGACACAAGCTTCGCTCAAAAGCCCTTTCTACGGATCGCTGCTCACTTGCCGACCAGCCATTATGGAAGACGCATTTGGCTCGTTGACCTATTGTGCCACGAACGTCGTGTGCATTCTCCGGAACAGCTGAGTCATGTGAGATGTGAAGCGTATTCTCATGATACATGACTATCCAACTATACCCTGGCCGTAGCTAGTTACACACGCGTGAGCAGATTACGGTTGATTTTGTACTTCGCGATGAGAATGAGCAGCGACCCGGCAATGATCACTGCACCACATAAGCCGATCATGCCCGTGTACCCGCCGTTCGCCTTCAACACTGCGCCTCCTGCAGGACCGCTGGCCAGGTCCCTGTGACGTCCATATCAGACTAAGTTACTCCAAGAGCCCGCTGAAACTCACGCAAAGGATGTGATACTGAAGAATATCCCGATCCTCGTCCCCACCTCCTTGACGTCCGAGATCTGCGAAACGCATGCGATTCGAAGGGATTGGTACGCGCCATAGAAGAAGCCGTACATGACCGCGAAGATGATCAGGGGCACGAAGCTGTTAGCGAACATCCAGAACACGAGCACGAGGAGGCCCATGAGGAACGCAGTGGGGACTGCGGTGTTGAAGCGGCCGACGGCGTCAGCAAACAGAACCGCGACGATGCCGCCGACAAGGCCGCCGCCGCCCAGAGCAGAAACGACGTAGAATGCCATCGGGGACGGGATTCCCTTGGAGACTGCGTAGTTGGACAGGTACGTGTGTGGGATCTTTAACCCTGAAATGAGGAACGTATCAGTGCCGTGACTAGCCTTCCAGTGAAGACGAATGTGCGCCTACTCACCGAAGTTGACCAAGAACGCGCCTGTCACGAACACCACGAACGGCCCATCCCGCAGGCTCTTCATTGGGGATGGAAGAGGGGACACGGTATGCGTCACTCTCCATCGCTGGCTGGGGGTTCTATAACTCGTCATAGCAACGGTCCCGATGGTGAAGAGCACGAGCTGGAAGAATCCTACAGCGCGGAGGGTCCACGCGAATCCGATGCGAGCAAACAGCGAGCGAGCCGCGATCGGGAACATCATGCTGCCTTCAGGAACGGCACTAAGAAGGGGGCAGCCTATCGAAGATGAGACGAAGAGTGCGCACCTAAACCTTCCCCCGTAAGTGTGACTCCGATAGCGGTGGCTCGGCGTTTTGTGAAATGCGTAGAAACAGAGGCGACCACCGGACCGTGTCTGAAGGGAAGAGTGCGCGAGTGTGGATTGAATTGACTACGAGCGCGTTGAGGAAGATAAAGACTTACATCATTCCAATGGCCAATCCCATTAGTAGGCCCTGGACGAGGACGAACTGGTAGAGCTCGGTGAAGACGCTAATGGTCATAGCGCTGAGGACAAGCAAGGCGGAGCCGGCGATCAGCAAGATGCGTAGACCGTACACGTCGAAGATGCGGCCCCAAAGAGGCCCCTTCAAATTGAGTGCACGCATTAGTTATATGGCAATACGGTGGACGTGAGGATTCGCGAGAGAGACGTACGGAGAAGTACATTATCCAAGATGATAATGAGCCAATCCAGGAGATGGTGGAGGGGGAGAGGCGGCGGAGCTGATGCTGGGTGTAGTAGGTCTCGAAGACACCGAATGACTGCATCAGTGCTTGAGCGAACATTATCAGAACGGCTCCGAAGACAGTAAGCCAGGCCTTGAAGCCTCCGTCGGTGAAGGCGTCGTCTCCGGGCTGGGGCTCGACGTCGACATTCGATACGGAGATCATCTCCTTCGCGTCCGAAGGGCATCCCGACTCCGAATTCTTGCCACGACATGCCGCCATGAGTGGGTGTTGGAGGGTCGTCGACTGGTCGGTGGGTGAGGAGTGAGGATTTCAATGGAACGCGGAAGGACTCTGTGGAAGAAACAAACGAGGGAGCTCCAGTCGCCTCGGTGCGCGTCGGACGGAGGAATGGACGAGAGAGAGAGGGGGGAGGCGGAGGAGCGACCGTCGACAGAAATCGGCAAACAGTAGAGAGACTGGCAGGATTGGAAAACACGCGCGAACGCGACTGATCCGATGAAACCACTCGCGGGAACTCGCAGGACTCGACAGACACAAACGGAGAGGCTGAGAGAGTGGGAGGAGGACAAGAACTTGCTTCCAGGGCGTCCGAGGCCCCACATAGATATAGCGTTCCCTCGAGCCCTACTCGGAGCTGGGATCGCCATCGACGAACCTCCACACAACAAAACGGGATCGGAACAAATGAACCGAGAGTGAGCCGATCGTCCTTCGCCCAGGCGTCACACAGGCCGTGCGTGAAGGAATACCTCGGCGCGACACAAGCACGAGATTAGCGTGCGCTCGCCAGACCCCAACAGCGGCGGGTGGTCGCATCGGCAGTGTCTGCGGTCTGCCATCTCCACGCCGTACGCAACAGCCAAAGAGGAGAGAGCGAAACATGCGAAGACCGAGGGCGTGAAACAGATGCCGGAAGCGAACAGAAGAGAAACCTTACGCAGTGAGGTGAACGCACGACGACCTGTACACGATGCATGGCCAAGACCGTCAGTTCCCTCTGCGCAACCGTACGGACAGTATCGTCCGAGTGAGAACAATGCGCTTGCCCAAAGAGGGACCATACGGAAGGCGGTGTCGACATGAATTCCCTCTTTTGTCAAGAAACATCGACGGGGCAGGAAATTTCTTCATAAGGCGGAGTATTGTTACCTATCTTCAGCGCATGAAACGCGTGAGGTGGCGCCCAGCCAATCTGCGAAGGGAATGACGGCAGCTAGTTTCAACAAGTCTCTCCGACAATCCACAGTCAAGGTTCGCCGCTTGATGATAATTACCGATACCACAGAAAGCAATTGCGGAGAACCTGACAAGCAGTTGTAAGTGACCGATCCCTAAAGTCGACGTTTTTCGAGTCTTCAACGCCAGCCCCCTTCACTCACATTGTGTACCAGACACTTGAGTAAGCAGGAATCGAGAGTGCTTGAGGACCTTGATTGAGCAGCCAAAGGCCCGCCGTGAAGTTCCGTAGTCACAGTTCTGGGAACCAATCGACGCCAACGATACACAATATTGGGGACCCCACGCGTAACTCATGGCAAGCCTCGAGGATCCTAGCAGCACAGATTTGCGCACTTCCATCTCAGTATGACGCTTTAGGCAAGAGGTTGTCACTTACCCGACCAATATGAGACTCTGCAAGGCACCGATTAGAGTTTCGATCTCTTTGGGTTCCGACATTACGGCGACGCATGTGATGAGCAAGGAGACACAACCCCCGGAAAGGAAAGTGTGAAGATTGGCTGAGGGGCGGAGTCAGGCAGGTAAGGAACACGAGCAGCGGAAATCTGAGGAGCGATACGCACCGAAACATTTGGTCGTCGAACCACCAAGCTTTGTGCCAGCGGTTTTGGCAATGCTCATGGTGACCGCGCAGCAAATGAAGAGAGCGGTGATTCGATCGCCCACAGGAAGCAGTGGCACGCGATGATGACAATTGCATAGATTGTCTACACTCCGTCGATGTTCCTTGTTTGAGGGCGGGACCATTGGGTGCACTGCTGCCGTCCACAGAGAACAACGCTCTCGGAGTGAGGTAACACTGTGTACCTTCTGGTGGGGATCCCTGATCTAAGGCAGGACCCAGTTGGACTGCGCTGCCCAGAGTCTATCTTTCCAGAGGCACCAGTTCGCGACCGACCCAGTCTCTTGGACCTCAGAGCGACGGGCGCTGGCAACCGCATCTCCCGCGTAAACCTTTGCCTGCTTCAGGAGCTCGCTATTCATGACAACGCGCAGAGCTGCACGGGATATTGGATCAGCGAGGTTGGAGAAGTCGACAGTAAATTTCCTGCCAGAAAATGTAGCCATGTACGAGGAAACCTGTCACGATAAGAGATCACGATTATAGCACCAGCTTTTCTGCAACAAGAGACAGCTTCACCCACCGAATTTTGCACAACAGAGCTCATGCGTTGGGTGCTGGGGTCACTGTGGGGGTAGCCTTGACTAATTGGTGACAGTTCTTGTCGAAATCCAGTTAAGTCTGTTCTTGCACGACCGAGATGCGTTTTTCTGTCAACCTACAACGAGGATGAACATGGTAAAGCAACGCACCTGCACAAAGACAGCTGATGGACCGGCTAAATGGCCCCGAGGCCGGAGATATGATAGTACGATTGCGCGTGCACTTTCGATAGTTCCTGTCGCCTCGGGAACGTCTCTTCGCAGTCTGAGGCTTCCTACACACCTCCCAGTCAATACTATGCACGGTACAGGACCTCAATACTTCTGGCAATAAAAATCGATCAGCATATAGCCACACTTGCAATGCCACGGAGGCCGTACCCGGTTGGTTGAAGGCGGTCGTTGGAAGCAGAGATCCATTTTCACCGTTCGGGCCCAATTTGGCACCGTAGGCGCCCGTTCTCACGGTGGTGGCCCAGGCCCATTGCTTGCACCCCGTCCATGGTCTCTCCGCCAATGACTCCTGCTTATTCTCCGCTGTCTCCAATGCCTTCTTGTTCATAGGCGCATACATCTTACACACCGGAAAGATGCGGTGGGCTCTCTGGTCCAGAGCGGGCTTACTGGTGGCATTCCATGTCACTGCTGTGTTCGCACATGGCCGCGAGCAATTTAACGAGGAGCTCCAGCTTCGACCATTGCGGGATGGAAAGCTTGCCGCGCGATTCTCGTTCACAACATTGCTGAAAGGAGCTACCCCGAGGCACCCCGAAGTTCTGTCCGACGACGACGAAGGTGCGCAGTCCTGCTCGCATTCCCCACTCGTCCTACTTCTTAGCTGTTCAATAGCGCAGCATTACACCCTGTTCCCGCTCGCCTTCGGTCAAATTCTTCATGAATATGCCGTCACGGAGCTTCATCTGACTCTCAATGCCGGAAAGTGGCTTACGACGCGTGGGGACATCCAGACAACCAGGGGTTGGAACAGGCACGGAGCTATGGGCTTGGATGGGGAACAGTGCTCGATCTCCGTGCGTATATGCGTCTATTTCTCGACATACCGTTAGTGATCAACCAGGAAGGATTGACCAGCGATGGCAAGGGCTTCGTAATGCGCTTGCCGGCCTCTTCTGCGCGTCCCTGGGCCACTTGGACGAGCAACGCACTACCTCGCCCGCTCTGACCTTTCAGTTTGAAGGTTCGCTCCCGAACTTCACACACCCACACCAACTCCGCCACGCAACTCTCCCTTCGGAGCATGTCTGCACAGAGAACCTGACGCCATTCAGTCCAAGTCTCTGTCCGGCATCGCCAGCTTTCTCAACCCTCACCTCCTATTCGACGCCGATTGGCACGGACTTGGAGACCACGGTTACCGGGGGGTGTGGGTGTCGAACTTCGTCTAGTGTTCGAATCTATATTCGACCCTGTCCGCTGCTGAAATGACAGGGTGAGTGTCATGTGTCGCCTTGCAATTCAAGCCTGTCCACGCTTTCCTATGGTTCCTAACTTCCGCATCGCTCCACATCCGTGGGAGAGATAAATCCAGCAACATGCTGCCATATTGTTTTCCCGATGTGCTCGGAGGGTCTATCTTAGCATTCTGAACACTTGCTTAGATCGGTCGCTTCGATCGACGTTTGACCGCAGCATAGAGAGGCCCTGTCCCGTCGTCCGATCCAGCAAGATCCGAGTGCAGCTGCCTACCGTCGCCATATTCGATCGCGACAGATCCGACCGATATCGCAGAAAACGTTGCAACATACATCGTTGATGCCGGTACGCAGACTATCATAAAGTTGATGTATCGGCAGGAGAACTGACCGTATCCGTCATAGGCCATGAAACGCTTGATGTTGATCTACGATGGCCGACCGAGGGTAGTTTCGAGTATCGTGCGTATGCCATGCTATCCGGTGCGCGCAAGCCGTATTTGATCCTTGGAACCCGATTTACTGGTTGTGATACAGCGAATACATCAGAAGCTCCTCCTCTCACAGATATTTCCGTGCGCAGGAACCTCAAGGGTACAAGCCAAGCCGAGGCGCAGCTTACCCTAGTTGTGACGAACAACCTGCCAGTGGAGGTCAGCACCGGCTACCTCGAGACCATGCCGTGGCATCTCCAATTCTACCTGCACACTCTCAAGGCTTCCATCAATGGCGTTCCACGAGGTCAGTCTATTTATTGCCGACCCACACTCGCGCCAGCATCTCGACTAACTGACGTGACCTACTCGGCCTCAGACGATTTCGTGTCCATCCTGTCGTATACGCCTCCGGTCCCTCACTCCCGACCAGCGCTCCTGCAAGCCGTCCTGACGTTACCACCCAGTAGCACGTTGCACCTCTCTGTGGACGTCCTGAAACCCTTCTTGCGTTACACGGAACATCAACCCGATGCACAACGAGGCTGGGATCTGCCACCGGCTGTTTTGGTTCCCTTCGCCTTTGGTGACGCCGCAGGAAGCGAGAACCACACTGTCGCGCAGACGTCGGGGCCTCTTGCTGTCATCCGCAGTCGACGGCCTCGACGGATATACACGCCAGTTCTACTCGTCGACCTGGCCACTCCGGATTTCAGCATGCCGTACAATGTGATCATCATGAGCTGCACCTTGATCGCGCTCATCTTCGGGAGCATCTTCAACTTGCTCGCAAGTTCGTCGTCGTCAAAGTCGATCCTCCGGCAGTGCCCGAACTTGTGTCTGAACGGGGGCGCGCCGAAAACATACAGGCACGATGTCTACGATGACCTGCATATCGCTGCGTCATTGTCGTTCGTATCTCGACAACCTACGTAAATCGCACGCAGGCCTCTCCCAATTCCATCGTTTCGCCGGCTTGCCCCACTGTCACACAGCCACCTAATTTATTATCGCCTTGACTGAACTGAACTCAACCGTGTCACCGGACACTTGCCACCCGTTCAGAGATTCATCTTCGATTGCGACAAATTCATGGAGTTTGTTAGATCATCATCGATAGTAGCTAACGACTACATCTTCCTAGCAAGTTACACGCGCGCGAGCAGATTGCGATTCACCTTGTGCTTCGAGAGGAGTAGCAGCAGCGACCCGGCAATCATCACTGCACCACATAGGGCGATCATGCCCGTGCAGTCCCCGTCGTTCGCCTTCAACACTGCGCCTCCTGCAGGAGGGCCGGCGAGGTCCCTGTGACGTCCACGTCAGACTAGGCTACGGAAAGAAGTCGTTGAAACTCACCCAAAGGATAATATGCAGAACAATATCCCGATCCTTGTTCCCACCTCCTTGACGTCCGAGATTTGTGACACGCACGCGAGGCGGACGGAGTCGTACGTGCCATCGAAGAAGCCGTACATGGCTGCGAAGACGACGATAGACATGAGGGTTTCGGCGAACATCCAGAACACGAGCACGAAGAGGCCCATGAGGAACGCAGCCGGGACTGCGGTGTTGAAGCGGCCGACGCCGTCAGCGATCACAGCGCCGATGATGCGTCCAACGATGCTGCCACCGCTCAGCGCAGAAATGACGTAGTATGCGTTCGAGGACGGGATTCCCCTGGAGACAGCGTAGTTGGAAATGTATGTGGATGGGATGTGTGTACCTAAAACGAGGAACGTATCAGTTCAGTGTTACCTTCCGATAAAGACGACCGTGCCTACTCACCGAATTCGATCAGGAATGCACCTGCCACGAACAACACGAACGGCACATCCCGCAGGCTCTTCGTGGGGGAAGGAAGAGGAGACACGGCGCGCATGGTTCTCCTCCCACCGGGGGTTCTGTGGCTCATCATAGCAGCAGATGCGATCGTCAAGAGAACGAGCTGGAAAAATCCCACAGCGCGGAGAGTCCACCCGAATCCGAGCCCAGGAAATAGTTCGCGGGCCACGATCGGGAAGAGCATATCGCCTCGAGAACCGGGTTAAGAAGGGGGCAGAACGAAGACGTGATGTGCAGCGCTCACTTAAACCTGCACTTGCCATGGCGGCTCCGATAGCGGTGGCGCGGTGTTTCGTGAAATGTTTGGAGATAGATGCGAACACCGGACCATATCTGAAGCGAAGGGCCCGCGAGCATGAGTTGAATTGAAAGTGAACGTATCCAGAAGATAGAGACTTACATCATTCCAAGCGCCAGTCCCATGAGCACGCCCTGGACGAGGAGGAACTGGTAGAACTCGGTACAGACGCTGATGATCATGGTGCTGAGGACGATCAAGGCGGACCCGGCGATCAACAAGATCGGTAGACCGTACAGGTCGAAGATGCGGCCCCAAAGAGGCGACTTCAAATAAAATCTATCCATTAGCTACATGGCAAGATGGGGAATCTGAGGAGTTACGAGAGAGACGTACACAGAAGTACATTACCCAAAGTAGTAATGATCCAATCCAGGAGACGGTGGAGGGGGAGAGGTGACTGAGCTGATGCTGGCCGTAGTAGGTCTCGAAGATACCGAATGAAGAAAGCGGTCCTTGAGCGAACATTATCAAGACTGCTCCAAAGCCAGCAAGCCAGGCCTTGAAGCCTCCGTCCGTGAAGGCGTGGTCTTCGGGCTGGTGCTCGACGTCAACGCTGGATACAGAGGACGTTGTGTGCTTCGCATACGACGACGCGTCGGCCTCTGATTTCGTGTGGGGAGATGCGGCCATGAGCGAGTGTTTGAGGGTCGTCTGGTGCGTGGGTCAAGAGTGAGGAGTACAGGGAAAGCTCGAAAGACTCACGAAACGTTCTGGGTGGTTAAATACCGGGCATTCTCTCGAGGCAATGCCAAGACCGTCACTTCCTTCTGCGCAACCGTAAGGACAGGATCCTCCGAATGAGAACGATACGTCTGCCCATAGAGGGACCCTCAGGCTATGGATGCAAGTGTCGACGTGCATTCCCTATTTGGTCCAGAAAGATCGACGACGCAGGAAATGTCTTCATAAGGCGGAATGTTGTTGCCTGTCTTTAGCAGATGAAACGCGTAAGGTGGTGCTAAGCCTATCTGCTAAGGGAAAGAGGGAAGCTAGTTTCAACCGAGTTCGTGGATGCGGTTCCCGCAGCGAGACTTTTCTCCGACAATACCGTCAAGGTTCATCGCTGGATGATTGTTACGGATACCCGAGACAGGAACTGCGGAGAATCTGACAGGTCCGGGAAGTGATCGCTCTTCCAAATCAAGCTACGAACGATACGGAATATTGAGGACCCCACGCGTAACTCATGGTACGCCTCGAGGATCCTAGCAGACTACCGGTCAATCTGCAGCACATTCACCTCGGTATGATGCTTTAGGCAAGACGTTGTGACTTATCCAACCAATATGAGACTGTGCAAGACGCCGATTGGGGTTCCGATCTTGTTGACGTCCGAAATTTGAGCGACGCACGGGGTGACCACGGTGACGAGGTCCCCAGAAATTAACCCGTGCAGACTGGCGAGGAGGCTTCATGAAGGTCCGGAATGCACCAGCAAGAGAGAGCGACCCACGCATAGCAAGAGATGTTGAAGCCTCCGGTAGTCACCGAGAGTGAGCAGCTCTTGTTACTTCCGCTTCCGCATAACAAAACTATCTACAAAGAAGTCGTGGCCACGTGTCTAGCATGAACCAATCAAATAGAGATAAACGCAACGATTTGGTATGTGCAAACCGATAAGGTGACGATACACAATAAATGGGATCAATGATGTCGTGAGTGGCCAACGGAAACGCAAAGGAGCAAAGGGATCACGAAACGGTCTCGACTCGTCCACCCTTCGCTGACGCACGGGAAATCACCGTCTTCTTGGTTTTCCCTGATACAATGTGAGCAACATGGTTATGTCACAAGGAGCTGGACCGGAGGAGCTCACCGTCAGCTTTAGGAGTCACCCGGCGGTACGTCCAAAGCGAGTAGTCGAGATACCACATCGGTGGCTCGCCGGGCGCAATGAGGGCTTGAAGCTTCTCCACGTGATCCTTCCTCAGTACTCGCTGGTAGTTCGACCCGATGGTCAAGCCGTATAAGCCCTGCTTCTGGCTGTCCCAGAGCTGTCGAACCTTGAAGATCTTTTGGGCCTTGGGGTTGACTCCAAGGTACTCCCTGATCGCAACGACGAAGGCGTAGCTCGTGATAGTCTCTGCGATACTCGGCACTTCGTGCGCCCAGTCCTCGTCGGTATAGCTGTCCTCGTGTTCGTCGCCTAATCCCAAGCCTAGGGTCGCAGGGGCTTTACGGTACTTGACGACATGGGGGAAGTGTTTGAGGGCAACTTCCAACAGCCGATCGTGGCCGACTCTCCACCCGTACCACAGCTTCGGGGGCTGGATAGTGGATGATTTCGACGGAGCGAGGTACTCGGGTAGGCCAGGGCCCTCGAGTGGCTGTTGTGCAAACACGCGGAGTTTATCCTATGGCGCGCAGATAAGCAGAGGTGATGGAGAAGCCAGACGTTTGTATGCACTTGACCACTAAACTTCGAACCAGGTGGTAGAGCGAACAGGGCAAGCACAACCTCGCTGCTAGGTTGTTGTTCCATGACGAGAATGAGTAGTGGTGGAGGCGGACGAGAGAAGTGGGATGGCAAGAGATGCGTGGTTGCAAGCGTTCGTTGTTCGAGTTCAACTATAAACGTGGACATATTACGTCAGCACGACGGATTTTGATGCCATAATGTGAACCGCATTTGAGCTTCGTCCGAAAGTTCTGTATATGTTTGTATTGCATAGGATTCAAATGATCGTGTTAACTAGGATGATTGCGACAACGTAGTGTACCCTACACCCAATCTCTCGCTAGTTAATATCGCACGACGACGCAAACATTTCCATCTTCAATGTCTTAGCAGCAATCCGAGCGAGGAGCTCCGACACAAGCTTCGTTCAAAAGCCTTTTCTTCGGATCGCTGCTCACTTGCCCACCAGCCATTATGGAAGACCCACTTGGCTCGTTGACCAGCGCTCCTGCAAGCCGTCCTGAAGTTGCCACCCAGTACCACGTTGCACTGCTCACAGTGGACATCTTGAAACCCTTCTTGCGTTACACGGAACATCAACCCGATGCACAACGAGGCTGGGATCTGCCACCGACCGTTTTACTGCCCTTCGCCTTTGGTGACGCCGCAGGAAGCGAGAACCACACTGTCACGCACACCTCAGGGCCTCTTGCTCTCGCTCGTAGTCGACGACCTCGACGGATATACAAGCCAGTCCTACTCGGGAGCGTCTTCAACACGCAAATTCGTCGTCAAAGTTGATCCTACGCCCGTCCCCTAACCTGTGTCTAACGGAGGCGGGAGCGCGCAGGAGACATCCACGCACGATGACCACGATGACCTGCATGTCGCTGTGTCATCGTCGTCCATATCCCGACAACCTACGTAGATCGCACACAGGCCTCTCCCAATTCCATCGTGTCTCCGGCTTGCCCCACTGTCACCCAGCCACCTCATTATTATCGCCTTGACTGAACTCAACCGTGTCACCGGACACTTGCAACCCGTTCAGAGATTCATCTTCGATTGCGACGAATTCATGGAGTCTGTTACATCATCATCGATAGTAGCTAACGACTACATCTTCCTAGCAAGTTACACGCGCGCGAGCAGGTTGCGATTCACCTTGTACTTCGAGAGGAGGAGGCGCGACCCAGCAATGATCCCTATGCCAGATAGGGCGATCATGCCCGTGTAGTCCCCGCCGTTCGCCTTCAACACCGCCCCTCCTGCAGGGCCGGCGGCCAGCGCCCTGTGACGTCCATACCAGACTGAGTTACTCGAAGAACCCATTGAAGCTCACGCAAAAGATATAGTACCGAGGAATATCCCGATCCTCGTCCCCACCTCCTTGATGTCCGAGATCTGCGAAACGCACGCGATGTGGACAGAGGCGTATGTGCCTTCGAACAAGCCATACATGGCCGCGAAGATGATCAGGGGCACGAAGCTCTTAGCAAACATCCAGAACACAAGGACGAGGAGGCCCATGAGAAACGCAGCCGGGACTGCAGTGTTGAAGCGGCCGACGACGTCTGCGAGCAGAGCACCAACGATGCGGCCGACGATGCTGCCGCTGCTCAGCGCGGAAACAACGTAGAATGCGTTCGAGGACGGGATTCCCCTGGAGACGGCGTAGTTGGAAAGGTAGGTCTCGAAGATACCGAATGACGCAAGCAGTCCTTGAGTGAACCGTATCAGGACTGCTCCAAAGACCGTAAGCCAGCCTTGAAGCCTCCGTCCGTGAAGGCGTGGGCTTCGGGCTGATGCTCGACATCAACGCGGGATACGGAGGATGTCGTCTCCTTCGCATGCGAAGACGCGTCAGCCTTTGAATTCTTGTCGCGAGATGCGGCCAAGAGCGAAGTCCCCAGAAATTAACCCGTGAAGACTGGCGAGGAGGCTTCATGAAGGCCCGGAACGCACCAGCAAGAGAGAGCGACCCACACATAGCACGAGATGTTGAAGCCTCCGGTATTCACCGCGAGTGAGCAGCTCTTGTTACTTCCGCTTCCACATAACAAAACTATCTACAAAGAAGTCGTGGCCACGTGTCTAGCATGAACCAATCAAATAGAGATAAACGCAACGATTTGGTATGTGCAAACCGATAAGGTGACGATACACAATAAACGGGATCAATGATGTCGTGAGCGGACAACGCAAACGCAAAGGAGCAAAGGGATCACGAAACGGTCTCGACTCGTCCACCCTTCGCTAACGCACGGGAAATCACCGTCTTCTGGGTTTTCCCTGGTGCAACGTGAGCAACATGGTTATGTCACAAGGAACTGGACCGGAGGAGCTCACCGTCAGCTTTGGGAGCCACCCGGCGGTACGTCCAGAGCCAGTAGTCGATATACCACATCGGTGGCTCGCCAGGCGCAATGAGGGCTTGAAGCTTCTCCACGTGATCCTTCCTCAGTACTCGCTGACGGTAGTTCGACCCGATGGTCAAGCCGTATACGCCCTGCTTCTGGCTGTCCCAGAGTTGTTGAACCTTGAAGATCTTTTGGGCCTTGGGGTTGACTCCAAGGTACTCCCTGATCGCAACGACGAAGGCGTAGCTCGTGATAGTCTCTGCGATACTCGGCACTTCGTGCGCCCAGTCCTCGTCGGTATAGCTGTCCTCGTGTTCGTCGCCTAATCCCAAGCCTAGGGTCGCAGGGGCTTTACGGTACTTGACGACATGGGGGAAGTGTTTGAGGGCAACTTCCAACAGCCGATCGTGGCCGACTCTCCACCCGTACCACAGCTTCGGGGGGTTGATAGTGGATGACTTCGACGGAACGAGGTACTCGGGTAGGCCAGGGCCCTCGAGTGGCTGTTGTGCAAACACGCGGAGCTTATCCTATGGCGCGCAGATAAGCAGAGGTGATGGAGAAGCCAGAAGTTTGCACGTACTTGACCACTAAACTTCGAACCAGGTGGTAGAGCGAACAGAGCAAGCTCGTTGCTAGGTTGTTGTTCCATGACGAGAATGGGTAGTGGTGGAGGCGGACGAGAGAAGTGGGATGGCAAGAGATGCGTGGGTGCAAGCCGTTCGTTGTTCGAGTTCAACTATAAACGTGGACAGATTACATAATCCCATTGTGATCGGCCTGGGCCGGAATGCCCAATATGGCAACACTCTCTGACTCCACAATCCTTCACACGTTCATTGCAGATCCCCAGATTCTGATTGTTCGCCCCATGGACTTGACCAGGTATTGTATGCTTTTATGGCAGTACCGGATGATTGTGGAAATCTGGAACATCTGCCCAGCCTTCCAACAATGGGAAATTGGCAGCCCGTTGCCATGTAATGTGTCCCGATATTGTACCGGAGAACAAAAACGAAGCCACGGAATGCAAAGTCGCGAAAGATAGAAAATGAGATCAAAGAATTCTTAATGTTCCTAGCTAGGTCGTGCCACGACCAATGAAGTTGTTAAACTGCGAGGGCGCCTCAGCCTGACTCGGGCCTGTGCAGACAATGGACGATGATCAACCGGCCCTACTTCCTCCTGCTTCCAATGGGCACAATAAGCTTGGCATTCCGGCTTTATATATGGAGTACACTGCGGGCAATGGTAATCATACTCACTCCCTTCCCCATGACTGACCTCATCACATCTATCCACCTCCGCAACGCTCGCCGTCAGATCCTCCATGCGCTCGAGACGGGCAGAGAGCACGACCTGTATGGCGCCATCTACCAACTTATCGGTCGCCGTTGCGACTTGACGACAATCCAAAACCACAAGAAGATTGCGTTCTATTGCGATCCTCAAGGCGTACTCACTCATAGCAGGGAGGTTTCGCGTGGCCAGCTGGAGGACATAAAGGATCCGGACTTCGATCCGGAGGCCTACGAGGAGGACCCGGATGACACGGGTTCGGAGGTGTCTGAGGATCTGGAAGAGATTGACCTTCCGCAAGGTTCGCCTGGCCACTTCTTTTCTGCATTGCTGAATGAAACATCTCAATCAGCATCAGCACCATCCGCGCCCCGTCTCACTCGAGGATCCATATCGGCAGTCCGTGCAGTACCGTCATCCACAACTGCATCGACTGGGACACGATTTTCCCTTGACTTCACTCGGTATCCCGACTACCGCCTTGTGAAAGCGTTCCTGGACAACAATGACAACGAAAGCGCTCGCTACGACATAGCAGTCGTCGAGGTCAAGATTGTGGTCCCACCGACTCCGAGTCCTGAGGCTGAAGGCTCGGAGGATATCGCATCTGAAGCTCCCAAGGAGTCGCTTCTCACTGAGAATATCGACCAGGCGGCAAGGAAGATGCTACCGCAGGTCATTCAGGCCGTGCAGCTTATCTTTGCGGAGCACCCGTCCTACGAGGAAGTGGCCGTAATCCCCGTCGTCAACGAGTACTGCAAGTTCTTGTACTTCCGCAGGGAGAACGTGCCGGACTTCGAGGAGGACAACTTCGATCGGCGTGGTTATCGGGATCCTCAGGGCTTGGAGGGCGACGATTTGCTCCAGATGCTCGAGGGCTGGGCTTACAAGAGCTCGGGCGGAATGATCAAGATGATTTACGATGGGGAGCGCAATGCCACTCGCAAACCCAAGTTTGGTGGCGCTTTTCTGAAACGCTGGGAGGAGTTCGTGAAGTGGACGAAGGAGAAGGGTACGTCTGGAAATGCTCTATTTCCTGGCGACGAGTAAGCAGGTAGTGCGTAGAGAATGCCATTATTATTGTGGAACAAATCAGCTGATATAACCACATGTACGCAGCAGGGGTTCTGTCAGCGCGACGGACTTGTGATGCCATAACCACATTTCAGCTTCGCCCTAAAGTTCTGTATATGTTTGTATTGCATAGAATTCAAATGATCGTGTCAACTAGGATGATTCCGACAACGTAGTGCACCCTAGGCCCAATCTATCGCTTGTTAATATCCCACGACGACGCGTACATTTCCATCTTCAATGTCTTAGCAGCAATCAGAGCGAGGAGCTCCGACAGCTTCGCTGCAAAGCCCTTTCTGCGGATC
Source organism: Sanguinoderma infundibulare (assembly GCA_032821775.1). Classification (NCBI taxonomy): domain Eukaryota; kingdom Fungi; phylum Basidiomycota; class Agaricomycetes; order Polyporales; family Polyporaceae; genus Sanguinoderma; species Sanguinoderma infundibulare. The sequence continues at coordinate 198,983 of JAVLRN010000007.1, forward strand.
GCTGGTCACTTGCAGACCAGCCGTTATGGAAGACGCATTTGACTCATTGACCTATTATGCCACAAACGTCGTGTGCATTCTCCGAAACAGCTGAGTCATGTGAGATGTGAAGCGTATTCTTATGATACATGACTACCCGACTATACCCTGGCCGTAGCTAGTTACACACGCGTGAGCAGATTACGGTTGATTTTGTACTTCGCGAGGAGAATGAGCAGCGACCCGGCAATGATCACTGTACCACATAAGCCGATCATGCCCGTGTACCTTCCGTCGTCCGCCTTCAACACCGCGCCTCCTGTCGGAGGGCCGGCGAGGTCCCTGTGACGTCCACGTCAGACTACGCTACGGGAAGAACCCGCTGAAACTCACGCAAAGGATATGATGCTGAACAAAATGCCGATCCTCGTTCCCACCTCCTTGACGTCTGAGATTTGCGAGACGCACGCGATGCGGAGGGATACCCACGCTCCTTCAAAGAGGCCGTACGTAGCCGCGAAGACGACGATGGCGACGAGACTTTGGGCGAACATCCAGAACACGAGCACGAGGAGGCCCATGAGGAACACAACCGGGACTACGGTGTTGAAGCGGCCGACGACGTCAGCGACCACAGAACCGATGATGTGCCCGACAATGCTGCCGCTGTTCAGGGCGGAAACGACGTAGAATGCGTTCGAGGGCGGGATTCCCCTTGATACGGCGTAGTTGGAAAGGTACGTGGAAGGGATGTTTAAACCTGGAACGAGGAGGATATCAGTTCGATGATATTCGCCTTCCGGTGCAGACGAATGTGCGCCCGCTCACCGAATTCGATCAGGAATGCGCCTGCGACGAAAAAGACGAGCGGCACATCCCGCAGGCTCTTCGTGGGGCTAGGAAGCGGAGACACGGCATGCGTAGGTCTCCCTCGCCTGCCAGGGGTTCTGTGGCTCGTCATAGCGACAGACCCGATGGTCAAGAGAAGAATCCTACGGCGCGAAGCGTCCATCCGAAGCCGATGCGAGGAAACAGCTCGCGGACGACGATCGGGAAGACCATGCCGCCTTGAAGCATGGCGTTGAGAACGGGCAGAACGAAGACGTGATGAACGGCGCTCACTTAAACTTAGACTTGCCATGGCGGCTCCGATAGCGGTGGCCCGACGTTTCGTAAAATGATGAGAAATGGAAGCCACTACCGGACCAAATCTGGAACGAAGGGTCGGCGAGCGTGGATTGAATTACAAGTGACCACATCTAGGAAGATAGAGACTTACATCAATCCAAACGCCAATCCCATGAGCAGGCCCTGGACGAGGAGGAACTGGTAGAACTCGGTACAGACGCTAATGATCATGGTGCTGAGGGCGATCAAGGTGGACCCGGAGATCAACAAGATGGGTGGACCGTACAGGTCGAAGATGCGGCCCCAAAGAGGCGACTTCAAATAGAATATGTGCATTAGCTGGATGCCAATATGGGGAACATAAAGAGACGTACACAGAACTCCGCTATCCATAATTGGAATGATCCAATCCAGGAGATAGTGGAGGGGGAGAGGTGACTGAGCTGGTGCTGGCCGTAGTAGGTCTCGAAGACACCGAATGAAGAAAGCGGTCCTTGAGCGGACAGTATCAGGACTGCTCCAAAGACAATAAGCCAGGCCTTGAAGCCTCCGTCCGTGAAGGCGTGGTCTTCGGGCTGGTGCTCGACGTCAACGCTGGATACAGAGGACGTTGTGTGCTTCGCATACGGAGACGCGTCGGCCTCTGATTTCGTGTGGGGAGATGCGGCCATGAGCGAGTGTTGGAGGGTCGTCTGGTGCGTGGGTCAGGAGTGAGGAGTACAGGGGAAGCCCGAAGGACTCACGAAACGTTCTGGGTGGTTAAATACCGGGCATCCTCTCTGGTCAACGTCAAGACCGTTACTTCCCTGGGGCAGGAAATTTCTTCATGAGGCGGCGTATTGTTGTCTATCTTCAGCAGATGAAACGCGTGAGGTGGCGCCAAGCCAATCTGCGAAGGGAAAGACGGAAGCTAGTTTCAACAAGTCTCTCCGACAATCCACAGTCAAGGTTCGCCGCTTGATGATTCCGCTTGATAATTGTTACCGATACCACAGAAAGCAATTGCGGAGAACCTGATGAGCAGTTGTCAGTGACGATCCATGACGTCGACGCTTTCCGAGTCTTCAACGCCGGCCCTTTTCACTCGCATTGTGTACCAGACACTTGAGTAAGCTGGAATCGAGGGTGCTCGATGACCTTGATTGAGTAGCAAAAGGCCCGCGGCCGTGAAGTTCCGCAGTCAAAGTTCTGGGACCCAATCGACGGTAACGATACACAATATTGGGGACCCCACGCGTAACTCATGGTACGCCTCGAGACAGCACCAGTTGTCGGACTACCGACGCACTTTCATCTCAATATGACACTTTAGGCAAAACGTTGTGACTTACCCAACCAATATGAGACTGTGCAAGACACCGATTGGGGTTTCGATCTCTTTGGGTTCCGAAATTACGGCGACGCATGGGATGAGCAAGGAGACACAACCTCCGGAAAGGAGAGTGTGAAGACTGGCTAAGAGGCGGAGTCACGCAGGTCAGAAACGCTAGCAGCGGAAATCCGAAGAGCAATACGCACCGAAAAATTTGGTCGTCGAACCACCAAACTTTGTTTTAGGGATGCTCATGGTGACGGCCCAGCAAATGAAGAGCGCGGTGATCCGATCCCCCACAGGAAGCAATCCTAAGCAAAGTGCTGTTGGAATATCATTGGCATGCGCAACGAAACGAGGTACGCACGAGGCTGCCCAGAGTCTATATTTCCACCAGTTCGCGTCCGACCCCGTCTCTTGGATCTGCGAGCGCCGAGCGCTGTGTAAAGGACCTACTGACGATGGTAAATATGGATTAAAGGAGTGTAACATACATCCTAGTGGATACTTACTAGGAGTCCGGAATCCTTGAACGAACCACTGGTACCGGCGGCGCCGAATCCCGACAGCTCGCCGTCGGCGCATATCCATCGAGATTCGAGACCTCCGTGCTACAGCTCCGTCCGTGCGATGTCCTGAATCACTTCGCATGTGCTCTGGCTCTAGAATGCCCCCGAGCGCGCCCGCGGGAGGAGTCAAATATATGTCCGGTTGGGGCGGGGCACGGTAGACATCCCCTTCTTCCTCTCTCCAAATCATCGCGGATCGTCCGGAGAGTTGTTCATATTGCTGCTGCTCTTGCGACTACACGACCCTCCCTTAACTCGTCCGTCTTTCTCGCTGTTCAACTGACCGCGTGCGAGGACGTAAGCACCGATGGACGAAGTGTATGGTGCAACGTATACTTACCGCCGCTTCAGCTTCCTCTCCTCGCTAACCTATGGCAGGTGAAGGCCGCTCCATCACAGCGTCAGAACGTGTGTATCGGCGAGAAGACCCTGCATGGGTGGAGGCGGTGGAGGAGCAAGCGAGCTCGTCGCGGTTTGTCCGATTCGGGATGCTCTCGATGCTGGCGCTTATTGGTTGACGCCCGGCGGCGCTGACCCGAGGAGCAGCTCCGCCGCCTGGCAGCACTTTCTCCCACCGACGACGACGACGACAACAACGACAACTTGAGCAGCAGCTTCGCAGTGCAAGCTCCTCTCATAAAACTCTGACGATTCTTCTCTGGTCCTATCACTTTTCTCGGTCTCTGCGGTTTCTCCCTAGTCAGTCCCCTGTCTCTAAACGCCCCCTCGGGACGCTTCAGGCGCACACAAGGACTTGCACCGTGGTCGTTCGCGTTACCGACCGGAGATCCACACGCGGACAGGAGCGGAGTGCGCTGACAGGCGGTCTGGATACATTGCCATTGGTGAGTGCAGATAGTGCTTTGCGGCGACGAGGCAGTGTGCCCCGCTGCCATGTCCAAACACAGCATCCTCACCCTCCGCAGTGTCACTTTATTACAGCGCATCCTCGCCAACTCTCGACATCTTCCCCAAACCGCCATGTCCCGTTACCCCGAGGTGAGCTTTCGTCTTAGACCTTTGGCTTCTACTTTGGCTTGTTTGGGGCTCGCGAGGGTTCGTTGGGTCAAGTGAAGGCGTGGGCGCGGGTCTGTCATGTTTCCGCGCCTGTGATTTTGGGACTTCATATCTGCTGGTGTTCTTGCGAAAGAGATGAATGCCTTCGTTCGGGAAGGAACCAGGTTGGGACTCACCCATCAGTCGCATATTGCGTATGCGTATGCCGGCACGCGTCCTGGTGAGGTAGCCCTTTGGATGATGCGCGCTCGTCGCAGAGAACGTCCGGAGACGGTCACGTCGGGGTGATCCGAGGAAATTGAGGAAGCATACCATATCCTTGAGCAGCGTCGCCTGCGTGATGTCTTCGCATGAGAGTCACACTCCCTCCACTTTACTCATCGTAATGGACCAATTTCTTGCACTAGCGACCGATGCTGATCCATATTTGTTGTAGGCGGACGAGGCTCAGCGGGGTCACTACAACGACGGCTACTCTCCGTACCTCAGCTATCCTGACTCAAACGCGTACCACCACTCCCCAAGTCCCAACTACGAGCACGAACATCAAACATTCCAGCCAATTCACGCTGACCCATACGCCGACCCATACACAGGCCAGCCAGGAGGCTTCGCAGCTCCTCAGACCACCAGCTTGTACGACCCGTACCAGCCAAACTTTCCCCAGCCTCATTCTCCTCCGCTTCATATCGGTTCGCCCCCACTTGCAGATTACCAGTCATCAAATCACATCTCCCTTGTTGACCCAGGTGCGACATCTCCGTACGGTCACCCTGGAGGGTTCCAATTGCACGACGATGGCGCAGCAGAGGACCTCGGTGACACCGGCGACATTCCTCTGCTGCGCCGTGATGGCCCCACTGGCGGCTCGATGCCCATACCTGGCGAGTACGATCCGGTGGTGAGCGACGATCGATCGGAGAGCAACATCAGGTTTGGCCGGATCCCGCAACGCGTGCCGCGGCGGTACAAGACGATCAAGAAGGTCGAGCTCTTTCACGGGAACTTCGTGCTGGACTCCGCGGTGCCAACGAAGCTGCTGGACATGTGCGCGCAGCGGAACGAGCGCGAGTTCACGCACATGCGGTATTCGGCAGCGACGTGCGACCCGAACGACTTCAAGGACTCGGGCTTCACGCTGCGGCAGGTGCACTACGACCCGCCGCGGAAGACGGAGCTGTTCATCGTGATGACGATGTACAACGAGGATGAGGAGCTGTTCTGCCGGACGATGCACGGTGTGATGAAGAACGTCGCGCACCTGTGCAAGCGGGATAGGAGCAAGACGTGGGGGAAGGAGGGCTGGAAAAAGGTGGTGGTGTGTATCGTGTCGGATGGTCGGCAGAAGATCAACTCGCGCACGCTGAGTGTTATTGCTGCTATGGGCGCGTACCAAGACGGCGTCGCGAAGGTGCGTGGTTCTTGAGGGTTCAGGAGTCGGTTGCGCCTCGGCACACGCGCTCACGGTCCGGCAGAACATCGTAAACGGGAAGCCTGTGACCGCGCACATCTACGAGTACACGACGCAGAGTATGTTCCGTCCGTACGCTCCTTGGCCATGGCGCTGACAATTCGGGGCAGTCTCGGTGACGCCGTCGATGAAGCTCGAGGGTGCGGAACGCGGGATCGTGCCGGTGCAGATCCTGTTCTGCCTGAAGGAGAAGAACCAGAAGAAAATCAATTCGCATCGGTGGTTCTTCAACGCCTTCGGCCCGATCCTCCAGCCCAACGTCTGCGTGCTCCTGGACGTCGGGACGATGCCGGGTCCTACGTCAATCTACCATCTTTGGAAGGCGTTTGATATCAACTCAAACGTTGGGGGCGCCTGCGGCGAGATCGTGGCGCTCAAGGGCAAGTACGGCCAGAACCTCATCAACCCGCTCGTCGCGGCGCAGAACTTCGAGTACAAGATGTCCAACATTCTCGACAAGCCTCTCGAGTCCGTCTTTGGCTACATCACGGTGCTGCCTGGCGCGTTCAGTGCCTACCGGTACTACGCGCTCCAGAACGACTCCACCGGCGAGGGACCGCTCCAGAAGTACTTCTTGGGTGAGAAGATGCACGGTGCTGGCGCGGACATCTTCACGGCCAACATGTACCTTGCCGAGGATCGCATTCTATGCTGGGAGCTCGTGTCGAAGCGTGGCCAGAGCTGGATCCTGCACTACGTCAAGTCTGCATATGCAGTGACGGATGTGCCTGACCAGGTTGGTTTCAGTCGTCGTTATCCAAGTTCGCCTGGTCGCTCAATTGACGTATTCCGCAGGTTCCAGAGCTGATCAGTCAACGGCGTCGTTGGCTGAACGGATCGTTCTTCGCCGCCATACACGGTACCGTCAAGTTCCACTACATCTACCGGTCGTCACATTCCTTCATGCGCAAGTTCTGGATCCATGTCGAGATGGTTTATCAGACGTTCAACCTGATATTCTCCTGGTTCGCCTTGGTAAGCTTCAAGTTCGATCTACCAAACATCGGCTAACTGGTGGAAACAGGGCAATTATTACATCGCGTTCACTATCCTGAGCGAGGCGTTGGAGGACCCCTCGTTCAATCTCAAGGGGATCAACATCGTGAACGTCATCTTGGAGTACTTTTACTTGGGCCTGCTTATCATGTGTTACATCCTGGCGCTTGGTAACCGGCCGCAGGGCGCGAAATGGTTCTATACGCTGGCGTTCATCGGGTTCGGTTTCGTCACGATTTACATGACGGTATGTCGTTAGTCCTCCAATCTACGCCCGGCGTCGCACTTGCGCTCGTACTAACGCGCGCGATGTTTATGAAACATGCAGGTTGCCGCCTTCTTCCTGGCGTTCAAAGGTATCGACAACATCATCAAGACCGACGGACCCCTGACGCCGAACTCGCTCTTCACGAACTCTATCTTCCGGAACATCGTCATATCGCTCCTCGCAACGCTCGGGCTGTACATCATTGCCTCTCTCATCTTCGTATGTTTTAGTTCTTCCTCCTGGGGGCCTTCCGCGCTGATGCATGTTGGCAGTTCGAGCCATGGCATATGATCACCTCATTCATCCAATATTTGCTCATGGCACCTTCATATATCTCGGTTCTCAACGTCTATGCCGTGCGTCATTGCTTCCGATGATGAATCATGCTGAGTCATTACTGACGGTGCCTCGTGTAGTTCGCGAACGTTCAGTGCGTCCACTTCATTCATTTGCCGACTGCGCCACGAAGTCGTAGACATACTGACCTGATCGTCGCGTTACCCCGCACCCCGCAGCGACGTTTCATGGGGTACCAAGGGAGACAACAAGATATCGACCGATCTGGGTGTCGTCAAGACTGGAGCCAACAAGAACGAAGTCGAGGTCGTGGTGCCGACTGCGGAGACGGACATTAATGCGGCGTACGAGGATGCCATCCATATGCTGTCCACCAAGGCGCCGAAGCAAGAGTCCAAGCCCGACCCGCAGACGGAGCAGGAGGACTACTACAGGAGTTTCAGGACAAAGTGCGTGCTCGTTCCACATATGCCTTATCCGGCTGACACGAGGCGACTGACGCGGTGCACGATTATCAGCGTAAGTTCCAGGAAATGTCGGTGAGGTGAAACGATCCGGTGCTGACGACGCTCCACGCAATTAGGTACTCCTCTGGTGGACCCTTTCCAACGTGAGTCCCGATTCCGCCTGTTTCCGGTTTCAGTGGTTGACCAGGGTCCCTCTCATCTCCAGGCTGCGTTAGCGGCGATCATCGTGTATGTAGCGTCCGTGGCTCGAGACGCGTTATTAAACCGGCTAACGCCGACATCGACATCGCAGCACCGCAACTGGGAAGGCTGCCGACGTAGGCGCGCATTCGACCGTCAACGGTTACATGGCGTTCATCCTCTTCTCCGTCGCCGGCCTTGCACGTACGTTTCTTCTTTCTTCGCTTCTCGCGCTCGGCCGTCCATCGCGGAAGTCTTGACGTCGCCTTCTCTTCCAGTCATCCGGTTCATAGGTTCAACAACGTACATGCTCATTCGTCTCTTCGCCGGCGAATAAGGGGTCGGTAAGGTACAGGGGTACATTGGTTGTCAGTCGCCAGGACTGGCTTGGTCGGACTCTCACGCGGACTTTGTCTTTCATCTCGTTTCGTCCCGATTGCTGTTTGATATGTAACGAAGTACGGATGATCATGAAATAACGGTACAAGTGGTGGTGCTGCGCCTGTGTCTGCTATCGATACCCTATGTGCTTGACTGATGATTATTTATACAGTAGCGTACGTCCGGAGCATGAGTGCTGTCATAAGAATATTGTCCTATTTCCCCCATAGGACCCACACCTCCCCCGCCCAACTGAGGCCCACTACCCAACGACGCGGCCGCCGCCGGATCCGAACAGACAAAAATACAGTGCAAGATGCCAGACAAGAAGATGAAAGCGAGGGGGATCATGTAACGATGCGCCACGGCGTTTTGCCACAACGCCGGCGAAGAAGGTATATCATACGTCGTGCAAGAGAGACCGGGGCTTTGGATGGCGTTGCGCGGGTCGCGGTATGTTGTACGTGACACGCGATCGCACGTCAACGCCCCCCCCCGAGCTCCATCGTGGGGCCCGTCCCGGGGTCGGCGGCGAACGGTTCGAGCGGTCATGATGACATTGAACGCTTTGCCTGTGCAGGAACCGGAGATAGCTGTCAGTTCGGCGCTTTTGCGTGTGCTGCGCCACCCACGCAGATGGCGGTGGCGTTGGCAAGTGTGTGTACGCACCTTGGACCGCTTGGGGACGAGGAGCAGCACGGGGTCCGCGTCGTCCTCGGGTGTCTGGTAGCGTGCGTGCGCGCGTGTGGAGGCTGGCGGCGAGGGCGACGTTGCGGACGTCTGTGTGGGGATGGGCGTGGAGTTGATGTACTGTATGTGAGCATGCGACGCTCAAACGCCGCCACCCTAAGGGCGAGGCGACGAGGAAGGGAAACACTAACCATCGCCAACGTGCTTGGGGGCGCGGTCGAGACCTGCCGCTGCTTCGTAATGCGCAGGGCCGAGTTCAGCTGTGGGTGGGGGGACGAGGGGAGGGAGACGCGAGGGCCTGTCAGCACACAGTACGCAGTGGCAACGGAACGAACGGTCTGGAGGGGGGAGGGGAGGCCCGGGTGGCTCAGCTCCCGACTCCGAGTCGTGGTCGTGGTGGCGGGAGGCATTGTGGCGCGACCGTGACACGCGACTCGGAGCGAGCGAGTGAGCGTACTGTGGATCCCGACCGGGGGTTGGAAGGAGAGAAAGGACGGTGTGCCCACCTTTGCTTCGCTCGCGCTCTTTGCGCGGGAGAGCGTGCCGTAGTGGACCATGTCGTTCGTGACGACGGTCATGGTGGGGAACGCGGATAATGAGTGCGCGAGGCTGGGGAGCGCCGCGATGCTCGGCGTCGCCCTGTTGCTGCTGGCCGTACGCGAGCTCGAGGTGTTTGCCGTCGGGTCCATTGAGAGGTCGTGGGGGTGGGAGTGCGAGAGGGACCACGAGGACGGGGCGGAGGATAGAGTGGAGGCCGACGAGAAGGAGAAGGAGGAGGAGGAGGACGCTGGGGCGAGCGCGGTAGACATAGGGATACGCCCAATGCAAAGCGTGGGTGCGTTGGTCTGGAGTGGTGGGGGGGCGTTGGTGGGATTTGAAACGAACAAAGGATGGTGCAGATGGCCGGGCCTCATATGAAAGACGCCACGCGCGCATTGCCGCAGGCGCGTCGCCATTGTGGGCGACGCAAATAAAGAGCGAGCTGCCAGGGAGAACGGCGCAGCCGCCTTGCCATCCGGAGGCGCGCGAACGCTTTCCCTGGCTTCCCCTGCCCGCATATGGCCATACTCCCCCCGCGCGGACCATGCCGGCCATCCGCAACATACCGTTCTCTCTCCGCGGCCATCGTCATAGATCCCAAGCGTGCTTTCTCCTGCTTTTCCCCGGGCTCCAGAAGCACTCTGGCGCCCCCGCCGGTGTTTCCCCCGACATCGTCGCAGTTCTAGTTCTGCTTTCGTGTGAAATGCATCGACGAGGGCCACTCACATCGAGCAATTCCCCTATGCTAGTTGCAGCACAGGTACGCTCCGGCATCGCAGGAAGTCGCGAAGCCCGCCAGGTTCCGGAGGGTGAAAAGGGCGCCATAGATTATCTTCGATATCACGAGTCCCAAATACACACGGCTCCGAGCACCCGAGCTTGAGTCTTGCCTCGCCCAGCAAACACCTCCACAAAACCCAGGCCCCCGATGCCTCAGATTCGGAGCGAGATACGCGTACGTCCCGACCAGCGCGCGCGCGGACCTCACAACATCGAATCGAAGGCCGGCCCCCCTGCCTCAGCACCGCTATCGACCACATGCGCGCGCGCGAAGCGAAGCGACCACACACCTGTGCGCGATAACGTGATTCCTTCGTCCGATTCAGATGGGGCACATCCCAGCACCAACACCGGTCGAGTCGCATATGCCTGTTGGCACCCCCCGTCAGCCCAAGCAGGAAACCCAAGCTCCGCTATCTCCACGCACCATCCGCCGTACCCCTCCGGCACGCGCACCCGCGCATCCGCTCGCCCTGCAATCGTCTCTCCCTCCCGCTCGATACATACCATACAGCGTGCGTGCGTGCGTGCGGCCTGGGCCGCATCTAGCATACGCGCCAGAGCGAGTCGTTGACTGGCATCCGGCCCATCTGCCGCACGCTCTGCCAGTCGCCGCAGCCGCCGTCGGGCGTCGTCGCGTACCACGTCACGCGCGCGCCCCCGCCGACCCAGAAGATGACCTGTTGCAGCGCGGGCGCGTAGATGCGCAGGTCGAGCACGATCGCGCGGTGCATCCACTCGGGCGGCGGCTGCTCCCAACGCCCCACGTCGAGCTCGAGCACCTCGAGCGCGGGGAGGCTCATCAGGCACCGGTTGAGGGCGTGCCACTGTGCAAGGACGGGAGATGGACATACGTCAGCGAGCACGTTCGTCTTCGCCCTGGACGCGCTTCTGCGTTGCTCGGGAGACGACTCGAACGCGAAGCAGCACCCGGCTCTTCTCGCGGAGAAGGCGCGTCTGCACGTATCGGGATATCTGGATGAAGCCACTCACCTCATACGATGGCAGCGGAAGCACGCCGAGGTACCGAAGACCGGGTGCGAAGACCGAGGTCGAGACCAGCTGGAGCGTCTCCGTCAGGAGGTGTCCCTGCATGCCCAGCACGCTCAGGCTGCGGAGGCCCTTCATGATCTTGCTCAGATCCGCAACGACGGTGGGCAGGATCGCCGCCGTGTCCTCCTCGAGAATGATCTGGAGCCGCGTCAGCGGGCACCCGAGCAGCTCCGCGACGACGAGCACCGGGCCGGAGTACACCTCGAGCGTGCCCAGCGCGCCAGGCGGCAGCGAGTACAGCGGACCATCCTCGATCGAGTCGCACGTGGTGAGCGCCAGGAGCTTGTGCTGCTTCTGGAGGAAGTCGACCATGTGTGTGTCCCAAGGGAGGCGGAAGTTGGCCTCGCGCAGCTGGAACTTGATGTCCTCGTTGGCGAGGATCCAGGAGTGCGAAACGAGGGGGTCGAAGAGGAAGAGCTGCTCGAGGTTGACCATCATCGTGAGCGCGAGCTGGACGGTGAGCCAGAACTGCGGCGGGACGGCGGTGAGGTTGTTGCGAGGCGCGGAACGCCGCGGATCCTGGTAGAGCACGAAGCGTCTGACGTACTGGGCCCGCACGGCGTCGCGGGTCATGATGGAGTGGCAGCCAAGGTAGGCCGACTGTGCGTCGCGGAGGACGACGACTTCGTATATTCGAGGCTCCGCAGCGCGCTGAAGGGCCCTGGATGTGCGAGCGAGCGTGAGGAGGTCGCGTGGGTTGACGTAGGACGCGATCGCGCTGTACACTTCAGGAGGCAATGGTACCATGGTTCAATTTCCGGTTGTAGTCTTGGAGATGATGATGAATGAGCCTGCAGGAACATGCCAGTTGGGCGCGGTGAGAATGACTGACCTGGACGAGAGAAGCCGTATTGGGGAGTATGCGTGGATGTGGCCGACGGTCTAGCACGGAAATACGGACAGGTAGTGGCGCAACACAACAACGTACGATACTGAGAGAGACGTGTCAGGCTAAATAGACTTGAAGAACAAGATCGGGGACACATGAGAAGCGAAGGAAGCAAAGATGTTACCAAGTCATGGTGGTGTAATACTGATTTCATCGTCCTTGTGGTTAAGCCATGAACAACGAACCAACCATTACGTCTCCTTGAACAATGGAGCGCGTTGGGGAACAATGCAGGATGGCACAGACGCTGTTTCCGCACAAGGGATATGTTGGCAAAATGGTCGGGAAACTTTCAACCTTCCCTGGTTTCAAATCACGCTCTTCTGGGAGATATACCCATTCCGGAAACATGTCCTTTGTGAGGATACAGCCATCTTTTTGTGGTGCAGACAGAAAGGTCAAGCTACTTTCGCGCTACCCTATCTACTACGCTTGGTTATTGGGCCTAGGCTCGGGCACCATAGGATACAGCCGTCTTGCCCATCGTGATCTGTCTTCACGGACAATGGCGATACAGGCGCTGAACACCTGCGAGTGGCTGTTCGGTTTTGAGAGACAGAAGCGCAGCGCAAGGAACTGAATGCGCCACGCGCCTGCCTATCAACTAACATGAATGCTCTTCGTTACTGGTAAACGAATCAAGCAGAGTTGGGGCATATCGGTGATGCGTGCAAGCTCCTGCTCAGTATGTCACACATGCTTGGCGTAACCAAAGGAACCCAGGGGTTTCACGAACTGGGTCTAAGCTACGATTCATGGGACAATATATGTCATGGAGTATTTCCGTAGACCAGGGTCATTGTCAAGGAGAACAGACCTTTAACTCAAGATGGCATCATATCGTGAGTGGGGGTGCGACGCATATAGTGATCTAAGGTCGCTCAAGAATGACAGCATGGGAAGCTGGCAACTCGTTCGCGGCGCACGTAAGACGTAGTACTCACCGAGCCTGAGCTACGGATTTCCCGTTTGGGAGAAAGACCAGGGAAGGCGCTGGCGTCCTGGGAAGGTCCCGACCCCGGTTTCAATCGAGGACTCCCATGAAGGCATTGAAAGCAAAAGCACTCGCCAGAGGAATCGCCGAGAGCAAGGTCGGTCCGACAATCAACAGGGAGGGACACTACGTCACTGCCAAAGCCTGCAGTCCTGGAATTACTTTGATACCGCTGGATGTCTGCAACGCTGTTCTGAAGGGCAAAAAAGACGGATAAGAAAGTGGAAAGGACGGATATGAATGTTTTCTCGCCTTGGGGACGGACGGAAGGGGGACTCGGGGGAGGAGATGGACGGAGGAAAACAGGTTGCAAGCGCCGGTGAAAGGGCGGGAAAGACGCCGGATATGGACGCGTCCCAATCGTCGTCGTCACCGCTCACAGCTTGATCGTCATCGTCCACGATCCACTCGCCCTCTTGCTCGCATTGCCCCTCCTTCACGCGTCCTTACGATGGGAGAGTCTCGTACTGAACTCCTCGCCTGGCTCAATGAGCTCCTGCAGATCAACTACACCAAAGTCGAACAGTGCGGGACGGGGGCTGCTTACTGCCAGGTTATAGACTCGATCTTTGGTCAGTTCCGTCCTCCACTCGCACAACGAATGGCTCGTTGGTAACCGTGACAGCACCCGCCCTCGGCATCCAGGCGATGTCCCCATGGTCCGTGTCAAGATGAACGCGAAGCATGAGTACGAGTTTATCGCCAACTTCAAGGTCCTCCAGAATGCCTTCCGTGCCCACAAGGTTGAAAAGGTATCTTGCTGCACCCTATCCGCCTTCAGCCTCATCTCACGGTGAGCAGCCCATCCCAGTAGAGAAGCTTGTCAAGTGCAAGATGCAGTACGTCCCTACCCCTTCCTTCGCGACCACAGGTCCCGACCTTATCGCCATCCAGGGACAATCTCGAGTTCCTCCAGTGGCTCAAGCGCTATTGGGACACCAAGTACGGTGGCCAGGGTTATGACCCCGTCGCCCGGAGACGTGGCGCTCCAACCGACACCCCCGCTACCATCGCGCCCCTCGGTCCCTCAGGTTCTCGTACCACCGGCGGCTTGCACGCTGGCGGCGCGCGAGCAGGAGGCCGTACCCCCGTCGCAGGCCACCGCGCCGGGTCCACACAACCGAACGAGGCGCTACAAAACCTGCAGACGCAGTTGAGGGATATGAACGCACACTTGGAGGGTCTCGAGAAAGAGCGTGACTTCTACTTTGCCAAGGTGAGTACCCGCACGTCGGCACCCGTTCATCTGCCTTCTCCGCGCCCCCCCCCCCCCCCCCTCTCTATCGTCCATTACGGCTTGTCGCCGGTGTCTCACACGACCACCACAGTTACGCGACATCGAGATCCTCGTCCAGGGTCAACTCGAGACCCTACAAGCGGAAGATAAGGACGACCCGCTCTTGCGCGAGATCCAGAAGATCCTGTACTCCACCGAGGTATGTCCTCGTTCGCTGCCTCCACCTTCATGCCACTCATCAGCCCGTCATGCTTCACAGGAGGGCTTCGAGGTGCCAGAGGGCGCGGTCGATGAGGAGGAGACGTTCTAATCCATCTCCATCGTCATGCGCATACCAAGTTCCGGAGAAGAGCATCCGAGAGAGAAGTACATATCAATCAATGCATCACCAACCATACCACCGTACTCCCATCTAGTCCTTCATTTCCGCCTCCCGTGCGCGCCGCTTCCTCAAGAACTTCGCCGTCTTGGGTGGCGCAATCCACGGAGCGGACATCCAAGATGTATCAATCGTGCCACGTTCCTTTACCGTAGTCCTTAGCTTATCGCTTCCCTGTCGCTCGTCGCTGCACTCACCAATGCCATCGTCTTTAGATGACTATCGAGTTGTCCTCTGCCTGCGAACCGTCATGGTTGACCCGGAGGGCCGGACGTCGTCGTGTGCCGCAGTGCTCCTCGTCTTGCGAAGCGGCTTAGTCTCGCGTGCTTATGGCAGCCCTAGTGTCCTCGGTTCGATGATATCATTCGGGTCTTGCGCTGACAAGGGCTTAGAGCTTCCAAGGCATGAGCATAATTCTTTTTTGGCGATTCGTATGACTGCACATCACGTTTACTGACTTTGACATGTTGCGCAGACTTGAAACTCGTCTTGTACTCGAGACACAGGCACTCCAATACTCGAGTCTTCTTGGTGAAACGGAAGGTCACTCGCTGCATCGTATCCTGCTCGTGAGTATACTGTCAATTTCTTCTGTTGCAACGCTAGTAAACACAATTTTCTGATGCGGTCAATTCCAGTGCTGTTTCAGTGCGAAAGCTCCAGCACGATGCACGACGGGAGGAGCGTTCTGAAAGGCGCCGATTAACAAACGGATAACAATGACTAATTAACTGTCAGTAGACCATTAAGGTCTCAATAAGTACGCTGTTTGAAGTTGGTTCACAAGTTCATCCTCGAAATGGTCGTGCACTGGAGCGCGAACAGCCCTGGGGCCGCGCTCGAGTCCTCCATCATATCATCGTCCATCGTCCTCCACACTGCGCGTCCAACGTCCCTCGACGCCGACCAGTCCGGACCTCTTGCCATCCTGCCGTCGCCAGGGTCGCGCGACACCATCTCCTCGTCGTGGACCCGGACCTCGCTCAGGTTCCGCCGTTGGGACGCGGAGCTCAGGCACAGTGCAATGGTCTTGAGGGTCGCCTGACTCACACACGCCCGAAAACTACACTGAACCAGTCTCTACTCAACAGATAGTGCCGCAAGTAGTGATCGTGGTGGACGACTTAAGGCTGGAGAGCCCGCCACGTCCCGGCGCGCGCCTAACCACGCGTAGATGCAATTAGTCCTTAATCTAATCTATGACGTCATGGGTGCTCAAACTATTACACACAGCACGGACTCAGCGCGCTCTTCAGGCTCGGTCGGGCTCGAGCGCGCAAGAGGCGGTACAGGTCTCTGCCGTGTCCGACGCGGTCGCCACCCCCGTCGCTGGCTCCAGCCCGCAACGCAAGGAGACTCCGGATTCCGCCAAACGGTTCGACCGCGACCTTGTCCTCGTCTTGCGCGCGAACGACGACTTTTGACGGCATCAATGATCACGTACCACTATCTAACTTCCAAGATATTGATGGTGCCAGGACGATTACGGTAGATATAGGCAATAAAAGCGTTTCAACCTAATGGTACCAGGACGTGCATAACGTCACCGACTTGACGGAATACCGTTCGATATTGAACACTCGGGATTTTCAGGTCCATCTCTCCAGCGGCCTTTCGCCTTATGAATATAGCCCGAGGACTCGGTGAATTTTACTCAGGCTTCTTTACAAACACTTTTCCTTGATAGTCTTCGCCAGCCGGGGACGAGTGGATCATCTTTTGGTTCTGCACGCGCGAGGCCCCGCATGCACACCGGGACACGGATGGAACTTCTTCGGGCTCGATACCGCGCTGCTCGTCAGGCTCTTCTCCTTCGACTCCGCCGCGTCCATCGTCATCGTCAGCGCCCACGCCCACGCCCGCACGGGGTGACCCACAAGCATGGAACCACGGGATACTCGTAACTCGTTCGCCTGAACGAAACGACGTGCGGGTATGGTGATTGCACTTACCTCAACCCCGACGCGGTACACAACAGGCCGCAACTTCGCCCTCGAAGTAGACTGGAACGCCGCCGTTTGGTACTCTCAGAACGCCGAGCTCTTGCGGGAAGTCGTGGCGACCACCCCGAATTCTACCGCTGCTTCCGGCGCGGACGGCCAAGGCGACTTCCACTTCGCGGCGCTAAAGGCGGGAGCTGACCCAGTGACTCTGTGAGGTGGAAGCTGACTGGTAGATATGCGTAGCTGCCGCTCGTTAACCCGGCTGACTCTCCCGCGAACCAAGGTGATGTGGTACACTATGGCATCCAGGAAGGGACGACGGAGGCGCTTCTGTACTCGGGGGTATTCGTGGAGGACGCAGCCGACGGTGTCAAACCACATCCCGACGAGCAAGGGTCGCAAGAGACGGTGTCATTGGGATATGATACATTCGTATACTATGCGTGATAGCGGACAACATGGCGAGAGGAAGACAGCAACAGCGAAGAGACGGACGACAAGCTTCCAGACGAAAGGGGAACCGGGCAGGACGATGGCACTACTCCAAGTCTTGTAACACATTCTGCACCCGAGATCAGGATCGAACCAGTTAACATCAACTGAGCCACGTACCACGTTATTCTCGTCCCAAGACCACCACCACTTCAGCTTCGTCTTCTTCTTGTCCGCAGGCAGGCATTCGTTCATGGCCTCGTCCAAGAACGTGATGACCCGATCGTAGTAACCTGGCAGCCCGAGATCGTTGCACTCCTCGTCCATGTTGTAGTTCGTCCACATGTACAGGATCCTCGAGTACTTGAACGTGAACGGTCGGCCCACCTCGAGCCCCTGGCCTGTCGCGCGTATCAGCTTGTTGACGACGACAGATTTGGCCATCCCACGCAGGTAGATGACGACATTCTCGCGACGGTAGTGGTCCTCGGTGACGTCGGCGAAGTTGAACTCGGGTGTGGTGCACCCGAGCCATTCCCGATGCATCGGGGTACACGGTTCGAACGACAGGCGATGCCGTTTCGCATACTCGACGAGGTAGTCATCGTCGTAGGGCCAGCCGTAAAGGAGAACAGGAGGGTGGTTGGTGCGGGTGGCGAGCATGTCGGGAGAGATGGTCGTTCGAGGTTTCCGGTTGTTCATAAGCCTCTTCCACTTCTACAGTAAATTCGGCGTAAGAGTGATTCGCACCCCGTCAGAGAGCTGAAAACGGACCTTGGTTTGAGCCAACATGGCCGCCTTCGTGTACCTATAGCCAAACTCAGCGGGGTCGGTACTGGGCTCGGTCTCCAGCAAGAACTGCTCCCCCTCCCAAAGCGCTGGGTTCCTCGACGTACTAACCATCTCAGTATGTGGTAATGGAGTGAAAGCAGGACGTCGCGAAGTTGGATTTACTGGCGCCTGGCGCCTTGTCATCGCGACGAAGCGGCTGACTCAGCGTCATTCCCAAACTTGGCAGGACTCTGCTCTGACCGCGCACTGCCGGGGCGCGCGCCGTAGTTTACGCATGTGTAAGTAGTTTGACTCTCGTTGGGAGCATCCTCATCTGCCTCGGTACGCATATACGCTTCTCCTGCCATCTCTGTCTCAGCGCTCAGCACTAACACATACACAGGCTTCTTCATCCCCTTCTTCTACATTGTGGACTACTCGACCGCGCACGGCATCCACTGCCTTCTATGTCTTCTCTGTCATGAACGCCTGCGGCATCCTCGGCCGCCTCGCCCCTGCCGTTCTCTCCGACTCTCTCGGCCGCTACAACGTCCTCGTCCCCTGCGCGTTCCTCACCGGGCTCTCTACCCTGGTCTTCTGGCCTTTTGCGACCGACCTCGTCGCGATTATGCTCTTCGCGGCTATCTACAGCTTCTTTCTCCGGCGCATATCACGCACTTCACTCATATGCTAACCAATCTCACAAATCAACACCAACCTCCGTAGACAAACCAAGCAAGATGCAAGTCCCTCACCTCCCGGGCCTTCGCCTCAAGATGCAAACCTCCCGTGCTTCCTGCCCATCGGAATAATCGTCTGACGCGAAGCCCCGTCGCCACTGACCCCTATTTTGTCAGGAGCGACGCTCGGCACCATGTCAAATGCCTCCTCATGGGCTGGCCCGGCTTGCGCCAGTGCAGCTCCCCCGGTCGCCGGCTTTGCTTCCGTCAGGTTCCGCGAGATCGCGAACGTCGTCGAAAGCCGCTTGGTGACCTGTTGTCGTTATTATCATACTACGTCTTATACTACCCCGAAGTGAACGGGGTGCTGAAAAGGACGTTCAGCGCGTGGTCGAGCACCTTGTGGTGGCGGCGGGGGCTCGCGTCAGACAACTATTCCGATGGGCAGGAAGCACGGGAGGCGAGGGACTTGCATATTGCCTGGTTTCATTCATTCCGAATCCCGTTTATTGTCGGTGTGATCTATGGTAGGTAGGCTAGAGATCAAGCAATACATGTTTTGGGGCCTCGGGCCCGTGCAGTCCAGAGGAGCTATTGGGGGAGTAGGTACACGTGGGTGGAGGGAGAGGCTACGGGGTACAGATGATGTGGGAGGAGATGGTTGGGCAATACATACCAATGCGTTGAAAGCAGCGGTCCAGCCCCCGGCTATCGAAAGCAAGGCGACGGGTTATAAACCTGCCAAGCTCTGAGGGCGCGTACGCCTGGGCTTAGCCTCTTGCCATGGTCAGGAGTACGCCCGGCGGTGTCCCCGCCGCACGTCAGAACTCCCCCGCCCCTGGAGCGGGCAGCTGCCCGCAACGCATAGATATGAGGGAAGCACGGGAAAGGCGCGGGTACAAACGAGTAATGAGGAGCGGTACAGAGTTATCCGGGCAGATGAAGAGGGTGGGGGGGGGGGGACTCGGGAGGTGCAGGAGGCGGCTTTCACATCGGTGGCGAGTCCCGGTGTGAGAGGTGGTCAGCGGTCTGTGCACGGCCGGAGTAGGAGAGAAGGTACTGTTTGGTTTGTCTACGGAGGTTGGTGTTGATTTGGGAGATTGGTTAGCATATGAGTGCAGCGCGTGATATTCGCCGGAGAAGAAGCCGTGGATAGCCGCGAAGAGCATGATCGCGACGAGGTCGGTCGCAAAAGGCCAGAAGACCAGGGTAGAGAGCCCGGTGAGGAACGCACAGGGGACGAGGACATTGTAGCGGCCGAGAGAGTCGGGGAGAACGGCAGGGGCGAGGCGGCCGAGGATGCCGCAGGCGTTCATGACGGAGAAGACATAGAAGGCAGTGTGGGGTGGGATGCCGTGCGCGGTGGAGTAGTCGACGATGTAGAAGAAGGGGATGAAGAGGCCTGTGTATGTGTTAATGCTGCGATAGAGGTGGCAGGAGAAGCGTATATGCGTACCGAGGCAGGTGAGGATATCAAACTACTTGTACACACTGTGCGTAAACAGGCTCTACCGCTGCCTCGTCGAACGGCGCGGTCGATTGCCAGCCCAGAATTCATTCTGCGCGGCATCGAGGCCGTTGTTCTCGTCGTCGTCATTCCCATCGTCGATGTTCTTGCCACGTCCACCGCCCTCATGGTCATCACTTTCGTCTCCATCACGGTCGTTCAACTTCAACCCAGGCAATCTGGATGACATCGCCTGCACCTCGTCCCCCTCGTCGCCAGATTCTTCGCCCGACTCGTCGTCAGATTCTTCGTCCGACTCGGGATCGGATCCTTCGTCCGAATTGGGCACGACTGATTCTTCGCCATCCGAACCGGCATCGGTCGCAGGTTGGGCAGCGGGCTGGGCTTGTGGGACGACCGGTGGCTGGCGGCGGTTAACGCCAGGTTGGCGCTTCACGCGATGGGCGATGGGGGAAATTGGCGGATTATTCCGCATTTCCCTGGCCTTCTTCCTCCAGTACGGCTTCTTCGCATCTGCGTCGGATGCAGATGGTGTCGGATCGCGGACCGACGGAGTACCGGTTCCAAAACAGGCGTTTTTCTTGCCTTCAAGCATGTCCAGTGGCGTCGTGATTAACCCATCACGCACAATGGCCTCGGGATTTCTTCGGCGCTGTGGGAAGCATTCACTCTGAGCTCAGTGACTCCGCTGTCAGAGCATACTGATGCACTTACATCGCAATCATAGACCAGGGGAGGAGGCTTCTCTTGGGGCGGGTCGAACCAGCTGGGCGTAATCTTGCACTCACTGAACTGTTCCTTCAACGGAAGAGAGAGGGCGTAAAGGAAATGCTTGGACAGTGTGACCCTCTGAGCTTTCTTCCCTTCAGAGTCAACGGCATGAAAGTCGAAGATGGGCGCATTGAAGAACTCGATGCGTGGCATGTCGCGGGTTTGAGCTTCTTCGATTCTTGCTGCGTAGTTCTTCCACAGCGTAGCTGTGTCAACCCCTGCTTCGCGCGAGAGATCCGGAATCGGTGGTGTGATAGTGCCCGTAGGACGCGACCAGACTAGCTGTGAGAAAAATGGCCCGATGATCAAAAGAGCGTAGACATGAGTCCAGGACTCGTCGCTGTGAGCGAAAGCAGCTCTGGCCTGCTTCCACAGCTGCTCAATATGTTTCTCGATGAGCTCATAGGCCTCCAAGCGAGCAAGATCACTGTCCCAGCGGTGCGCAGTGTTCAGGACCTTGATTTCCCAGAAGTCAATCAACCGCTCAAGAAACTCCTTGCCTTCGTTGTGGTTCTGGAAGGTGAGAATCATGCGGGCGAAATCAGGGATCTGACCTGGAAAGAGCTCCTTCTTGTTGATCTTTTTTGCTGCCTGTCCCTCCGGTGGTTGATGCGCTCCGAAGAATGCCTGAGGCGTATGAGAGACGGTGGACTTCGGAAATCCGGGCGGCTCGATGGTTCCACAAACGTGGGAGACGATGTCTGAGAACACCGTGTACAAGGAACACTCCAAGCCACGGGTTGCCCAAGCATGCGCCAAGTTGTTCGAGAGGTTGTGCTCGAATTGGTCTTGAGAGGAGATAACATACTGGTTCAAGTAAGCAAATAATCCACGGAGAAATAGCTGGATGGACATACGCGACTCGATTTCTCCAGTAGTGCCTTCGCATCTTCTTCAGTAAACCGCTCTGAATGATCTTCCGGAGAGATGATGATCTGTGTCAACCACTAAGTGACACGTTCAGCCCAGGCGAAGCGAGAAGGACGCACATAACCATATCTTTCAAGAAGAGCTATAGCAGCTTCTTCGGTAACCGGTTGCTGACTGCGCCTGGGTGGCATTTAGTGTCAGAATAGCGTGGCGGGTGAGTTCAGAGGACGAAGCACGGTGAGTGTGGTTGGATGAAAGGAGTCCTGCGCCGGACCGTTTTATGTGCATCCTGTCCTTTGTTAGCATGCTTCCCACGTAATGTCCGTTGTTGTCTCTATTGTTCGCTCCTTCGGGTTACTTTAGGAGAAAGGCTGGAGGAAGTAGAAGGAGCCAACGTATGGCCCAGGCCCGGCTGGCAGTGCGCGGTCACGGCAGAGTCCTGCCAAGTTTGGAAATAACGCTTAGTCAGCCGCTTCGCCGCGATGACAAGGCGCCGGGCGCTAGTATTATAAATCCAACTTGACTTCGTCCTGCTTTCACTTCAACGCCAACTTGAACCACCGTCGACCGCCGTCTTCCGTCTTCCACTCCTACCACTACCACATACTAAGATGGATAAGACGTCGAGGAACCCAGCGCTTTGGGAGGGGAAGCAGTTCTTGCTGGAGACGGAGCCCAGTACCGACCCCGCTGAGTTTGGCTATAGGTACACGAAGGCAGCCATGTTGGCTCAAACCAAGGTCCGTTTTCAGCTCTCTGACGGGGTACGAATCATTCTTACGCCGAATCTACTGTAGAAGTGGAAGAGGCTTATGAACAACCGGAAACCTCGAACGACCATCTCTCCCGACATGCTCGCCACCCGCACCAACCACCCTCCTGTTCTCCTTTACGGCTGGACCTTCGACGATGACTACCTCGTCGAGTATGCGAAACGGCATCGCCTGTCGTTCGAACCGTGTACCCCGATGCATCGGGAATGGCTCGGGTGCACCACACCCGAGTTCAACTTCGGTGACATCACCGAGGACCTCTATCGGGACAACACCACCTACCTGCGTCAGATGGCCAAATCTGTCGTTATCAGCAAGCTGATACGCGCGACAGGCCAGAGGCTCGAGGTGGGCCGACCGTTCACGTTCAAGTACTCGAAGATCCTGTACATGTGGACGAACTACAACATGGACGAGGAGTGCAACGATCTCGGGCTGCCAGGTTACTACGATCGGGTCATCACGTTATTGGACGAGGCCATGAACGAATGCCTGCCTGCGGACAAGAAGAAGACGAAGCTGAAGTGGTGGTGGTCTTGGGACGAGAATAACGTGGTACGTGACTCAGTTGACGTTTACTGGTTCGATCCTGATCTCGGGTGCAGAATGTATTACAAGACTTGGAGTAGTGCCATCGTCCTGCCCGGTTCCCCTTTTGTCTGGAACCTTGTCGTCCGTCTCTTCGCTGTTGCTGTCTTCCTCTTGCCATGTTGTCCGCTATCACGCATAGTATACGAATGTATCATACCCCAATGAGACTGTCTCTTGCGACCCTTGCCTTTCGTGATGTGGTTGACCGCCAAAGCCTCCAAATGCCGTCACAGCGAGGCAACTCGTTCTCGGAAAGGCGGTCTCTACGCCCGAAGACGTTCTCCAGAGTCAAGCATATTTTCACCAGGTGTCTAGTAGTATTTTCCATCTCCCACCCGAGCGTGACGGTACGTCTTCTGGCTCTCGCTATCCCCATGTGCATCTGCCCAGTCTGACCCTCGGATGTCAAACGCGCGTCTGCCGTGGCACACGCCCGCGGGCCATCGAACACGTCGCTCGTGACCACTGGGCGCCCAACTTCTCCTCATCAGTCATCCGTCGCCCCTCCTCTGTCCCCCTCCCACAATATTCGTCTGGAGACAATGATTCTACGCTTGCGGGCCGCGAGCATCGAAATCCCGCAAGACATCATTATCGACTGGTCCTACGACGCGCTCGACCTCCGTCGGACCGGCAGGGCGGCCTATCTACGCTCAATGCACGGTGACCGTCCACTGGCGCTGTAACGCGAACTCGAAATTGGGAGCGTCGATGGGATTCGTCTTTTTCAGGGACTCGGACTGTCGAGGTCCAAGGCAGGGCCGATGACGGGTGGCGTGCTGAACAGCGTGGCGGTGGCGTCAGCCTTACGTGGATGAGGAAGAGGCAACTGCACAGGCATCATGATACGCACGATGGTAAGTGGTCGCGGCAATCAGTCCTTCAGGTCGGTCAAACCTTCAAGCCGACAGGCCTCACCTAGTGGACGCGCCTGGTAATTGCATGTGCACAGTCTCGCTGCCGTGGGGGATTTCGCCGTACCGTATCTTTGACAGTCTCCCCCTCCGCCAGGCGTTGCCTGCATCCCATTGTACTACCATCAGCCCACGTCCATCTTCGTGATTTCAATCTGTCAATTCGAGGGAAGGGGTACCTTGCGGAGGCATCTCATCGTGCTCGGGGGAATGGTGCCATCTTGATGCCGAAGAAATGCACCTCCCCAGCAGCCTGGAGTACAAAGTCGAACGCCGAACAGGCCGGTATCCCAACATCCCATCTTGATTCCGTCACGCTTCTTATCATCATTCCTGTCGATATAAACCGTAATTATCGCCGTCCACTCCCTGCTCCATGCTCTGTTGTTTTCTCCTTCCCCGAAGCTGATCATGCCATATAACTTGAGCCAGGCGAACTCTAGACTCGTCGTCGTCGGCGCGGCGGACAGCGCTCTTCACTATGTCGGGAACTGGAAGAAAGATGCGATAGACAACGGAGATGCGGTCTGGGAGTCCACAACCCCCGCCGACTCAGTTTCTTTCCGGTTTCAAGGTGCGTTAATGAGGAACCTGCGTGTCATGGCGGAACGAACAACAACTCACCTCTGGACCTTTTGTAGGCACGCGAATCATGCTCGAGATCGTTTCGACACCGAACGCCACTTCCCCGCCTCCTGCCTTCCAGTGGTTCATCGACACCACCCCGCCCGCCACTGTCAGCTTGCCAGCGAGCGGTTCCGAGTTCCAAACTGTGCGGCTCGACCAGAAAGACCTCTCGGACGACGTGCACACCATCAACGTCACCGTTGTCCAAGCCTCTCACGACTATCCTTTTCTCTTGGACAGCTTCGCGTTCCTTCCGAGCGGCGGGTTTTGGAATGAGGCGCTCCCGACTCCAACAACTCAGCCCGGCATGCCTGTCGGTGCTATCATGGGTGGGATGTTTGGGGGGCTCGCGCTGGCATTCTCGTGCATGTCGTTCGCCACTTGGCTAAAAAGGAGGCGGCGGCGGCGGCATTTATACGCGAGCTTGTCGGACGCCCAATCGGACGGTGAGCTGGCACAACAACAGTCTGAGCGCTCATCCAACGTGGCTGCAGATTATGAAGCGGGACAGAAGATTACACCCTTCGTTGCACAAGATACCATTCTCCCTGTCGATTCGACCGAATCAGATGTTCCGGATTCCCCTCCTCCCACTGTTACCGACATCTCCGGCACAGGGGCGACAATCGTGTCTGCGGACTCGACCGGTACTCGAGACTCGCGATTCGTTCAAGCTCCCCGACGGAACGGGTATCAAATACGCACCATACGGCCCATACGAAGCTTCCGCGCTCTTATGTGCCGAACCAAGACTACTTCCTCAACTTCTTCGGCACCGTCACCGTCACCTCCTCCTCGGGTCTCTGCAGCAGTCGTAGCGGGGCTGGTCGCCGCTCTGCATCGAGCGAGACATCGAGTAGGACCTCCACTACCAGATTTCACAACAACAGAGCCGACGACTCCACCACCAAGATACAGCCAGACGTGCTTGGCGCGAACGTCCTCTGTACGTACTCTCCGTGACACAGAAAAAAGCATCGAAGCTGACTGCTTGCCAGCACCCCTCTGACGTGTAGAGTCTCGCCTATCTCAAGTCGACCTCATTCCACGAGGCGATGACCGTCCCGAGAACGCCGTGATGTCGATGAAGCGTATTCGTATCATAAGTGGTCATCACTAGCAGTAGCATCTAGATATCTAACATTGTGTGTATTCTACACGCGCGCGAATAAGTTAGGATTGACTTTGTACTTCGATAATAGGATGAGGAGCGACCCCAGGATGTTCAATATTCCGCACAGGATGATCATGCCCGTGTAACTCCCGCCGTCCGCTTTCAGCACTGCGCCTGCTGCAGGACCTCCGGCCAGTACCCTGCGACGGTCGCGTCAGAAAGGACAGATCTACTTTGTGTTCAGAGCGTGCAAGACTTACGCAAAGGACGCAACGCTGTACAGAATCCCGATCCTCGTGCCCACTTCCTTGATGTCCGATATCTGCGAGACGCAGGGGACCTGCATGGCGAGGAACGCTCCCGCGGAGCAGCCATACAAGACTGCGAAGACGACGATGGAGACGAGAGTGTTGGCGAACGTCCAGAACACCAGCGCGAGGAGACCCATGAGGAGCGCAGCTGGCGATAGGATGTTGAAGCGACCGACGACGTCGGCGATCAGAGCTGGTACGATCCGCCCGACGATGCTTCCGGCGTTCATCGCGGAGACGATGTAGAACGAGGTGGAGGACGACGTCCCTCTGGAGATGGCGTAGTTGGAGATGTAGGTGAATGGTATGAACAGTCCTGGAATCGACGACCGACGTATTAGTTTGGACGGTTGCTGTTACTGCGGTCTAGAAAAGGCCTCTTACCGAAGAGGGCGAGGAAAGACCCTGCCACGAGCAATATGAACGGCCTATCCCGCAGGATCTTCATGTCCGGAAGCGGAGAGATGGCCTGTCTTCCCCCAGGGGGTATGCGGCTTGTGATCGTCGCATTCCCGATGACGCACAGCACGAGCAGCAGGAATCCCGAGGCGCGTACCGTCCATCCGAACCCGATTCGGGCAAACAAATAGCGAAACAGAATGGGGAACAACACGCCCCCTGCCGCATCGCGTCATAAACGGACAGACGACGGAGACAGGAATGTGCTGCTCACCTGCCCCCGAACCTGCGATTGTAATGCCCATAGCGGTAGCGCGGAGTTTGAGAAAGTGCGTGGAAATAGATGCGAACGATGGATAAAATCTGGAACGAAATTCAGTGACTGTGGAGGTGAGCGCTCCCAGCGCTGAACGCAACTTACAGCATCCCGTATGCCAATCCCGTGAGCAGACCTTGGACGAGGAGGAACTGGTAGAACTTGGCGCAGACGCTGGTGACCATGGTGCTGAAGATGAGCAAGACGGACCCCGGGATCAACACTACTCGTGGGCCGTATGCGTCAAAGATGCGACCTAAAATTGAGCCCTGGAATGGGAAAGTTACCTCCATAAGCGAGGCCTCATACTGATAGAATTGGATAGAGACGTACTGAGAAGTATAATACCCAAAGTTGCATGGAGCCGATCCACGAGATGGTCGAGGGAGAGACGCCGCTGAGCTGATGTTGGGCGTAGTAGGTCTCGAAGACGCCGAATGCGGTGATCTGTCCACAGCAGAAGAGCATCAAGACTCCTCCGAACACGGTAAGCCAGGCTTTTCGCCCCCCATCCGGGAACGTATGGTCCAAGAGCTGAACTGTCGGCTGCTCTTCATCCACGCTAGGTGCCGAGGATGTCGTGTCTTTTGGTTCTGGCGAGTGGGATCCTGCGAGTGAAAGGCGTCCCATTTTTATGGGGTATGTGACCGTCGGATGGAGATCCTGGTGAGTGAGTGAACAGCGAGGAGCACGAGGGAGTTTGGGAAGACTCACTAGGCGACCGTGTTCGTTAAATAGCGGCCAATCCCAGCTGTTGTATACACGTGCAAAACAACTCTCGCCCACACGTAAGAGAAGCAGTAGCCCACATACGTGCTGAGTGGACGGGTAAGCGTAAAAGAACACACGGACCGCATGCGAGGCAGCAATAGTGGCGCCTGAGGAGGGCCGCTCATATGGAAGCACTGCGTGCCCGCGGCGTCATCGGGACGAGCAGGCGTACGTTTCCCCCCACAGCGGGAATTCCGGATGTACTATCCCCCGTTCCGTCAACAAGTATCTTGATGGGAGCATGTCCGATGACAGCCGTGCCCGACTGCACTACCCCAAATGGGCGGGATGTGGCTTATAACGCTGATAAAGGAAAGAGTTAATAAGTCCAACAGACGCAAGCGCAGGGCTGTCCATTTCGGAAGCGGGAAGTTCTCCGTACGATCCACATCCGAGGACGATCACGATGACTCTCAACGAGCCTCTCTATCCCCGGCAGCCCTGAGCGAACGCCCAGATGGCGATCGATTGGAAACACGCGAAGGGACGAGTAAGTGAGAGAAAACCACCGAGAGCGTCTGTAGACTTACCCATTGAATAGTCAGTCACCCGTCCAAGCACCTGCTACTGCAGTCGAATGATCATTGGACGATATCATCTCTTCCCTTGACGTGTGTCGGCGAGGCATGAATAAGCGGAAACAAGAGCTCTATAGGTGATCACATCAGTACAGTAGTTATACAGAAGAGCTCTACAGTATCGATTTTCCGTGGTCATATTCGTACCAAGATCCGAGGTGCCAGTTTTGCTCTTGACCACAGCATGAAGAACGAACCCAGGATGTTGGCGGCTCCGCAAAGTGCGATCATGCCAATGTACGAGTCGTGGTCTGCCTTGAGGATAGCACCTGCCGCAGGACCACCGGCCAACGCGCTGCAGCAGTTGCCAGGCGGCTTTCATGTCAGCTCGATGACGCTCTAAGCAAGACCGTGTCACTTACGCGAACGAGATGATGCTGTACAAGACTCCGATCCTCGTTCCGATCTCGTCGAGCTCCGAGATTTGGGCGACGCATGGGATGAGCATGGCGATGAAGCCCCCAGAAAGGAAACCGTAGAGAATAGCGAAGACGAGGATGACGACGAGGGACTTCGCGAAGATCCAGAACACCAGGGGCGAGAGACCCAGGAGGAAAGCGCATGGCACGATGACATTAAAGCGCCCCATAAAGTCCGAGACCAATGGCGGTGCAAGCCGTCCCACGATTCCGCCACCATTCATGGCCGAGAGGACATAGAACGCGGTCGTCGCGGAGGTTCCGTGGTCCTTAGCGTAGTCGGCAATATAGAAGAACGGGATGAAAAGCCCTGAAGGAGGATGTCAGCAATGATATCTGATATGAGGGCGGTTTCATCACCGGACTAACCGAGGCACACGAAGATGCTACCGACGACTACGAGCATGAATGGCGAGTCCCGAAAGACCTTCTTGTCAAGCCACAGTGTCTTGTGTCTTACAGGACCGCGCACACTCGTAACGGTCGCGATGGCTACGGAGCAGCAAGCGAGCGATATGAACCCGGAGATCCTGACCGCCCACGGGAAGCCGACCTGCGCAAAGAGCCGTTGAAACATTATGGGGTACACAACGCCCCCTAAGCGAGGCTAAACACATGGTTCGCTGCATCGAAGGATGATACGCACCTACACCTGAGCCAGTGAAGGCTATCCCAAGCGCAGTCCCTCGGCGTTTGGAGAAATGTGTCGAAATAGCGGAAAGGGATGGATAGAAACTTGATATTCATGGGTCATGCATGACAGCTTGAGCTAAAGGACGATCATGGACTTACATCATCCCGACGCCCACCCCAAAAAGAATGCCTTGCGCGAGGATATATTGGTAGAATCGTGTAGAGAGACTGGTCATCATAATGCTCAGAACGAGCACGATGGTTCCTGGAATCATGATCACCCGTGGACCGTACGCGTCAAATAGACGTCCTACGAAGCCACCCTTGTATGACAAGTGAGTATGAGAGGATAAAGATGGAAAGAAGGGCACGATTACTCACTGAGAAGAAAAATATCCATAGCTGGAGTGACCCAATCCAGGCTATCGTGGATGGGGCCAAATCCCGGAGCTGATGTTCGGCATACCACGTCTGAAACACGCCGAAGGCATTCAACTGTCCAAACGTGCAGAAAAGTCCAGCGAATGCGCCGCCGACAGTGAGCCAAGCTTCGAGTCCTCCATCAGGGCATACAGGGAGTGCTTGTGGGGTAGGGGAAGATGGTCTTTTACTTGAATTCGAGTCGTCCTCATATGTCGTCGCAGTCGGCGTCTCGTCGTCATTGGTCATTGCCCTGACAGCTCCCTTCTCCAACTCGGCCATGTGGGAAGCGAAAGTCTCTTCTGACAGCTTTGGGGACCAGCCACGCAGGAGTAGAGGGGGCGTGTCGAACCGGGGGGGTGGAGGCACGTCGAGGCGTGGAATAATGCGCGTTTCCGGAGCATCCCCATCTCGTGAGAGATATAGATGTTGGTCAGTCCATTATCTAACATCTCCACGGACCCGAAACAGACACCTGCCATCTGTCCGCCTTCTCGGCGAGAGTTGTCAGCGCGGAGAACGGCCGAGAAGCACTGCACACGCGAGTAGAGTCGGTGCGAGATCGCTCATCGGGTGCATAACGAGATTGCAATAGCATTCTTGTTTCTTACACATGCTTCGGGAAGGTCAAAGTTGACAGGGCAGCCGTTTAAGTTAAGTAGTTTCATCCGTCAGGTACGGACAGTTTGGCATCTGGGCGGGGTGATGAGCGCCGGTTGTGGAAACTATGAGTGTTACGAGCTCAAGGAAGAGAAGATATACAACATACCGACGTATTACTTCGTCGGGTTCCATGCCATTTCGTTCTTGGGCGAAGCGGTGCATTCGATGGCGATACTCCAGATGCAAGACAACCTATCCGCGCGGCCAATTACCAAACGGTAAACGGACGCTAGTGCTTTGTGACGAGGACGTGCAAAATGCCAGCGGTCTGAGATCGCTGTTCCGAACCAGGCGATTGTGCCCAGAAGGTTAATTTGCGAGTTCTGCTTATGTCCCCTCCGAGATATTCGGGATAAGGACTACACTTGTTAGGGCGCGTCCGCGAGACATATCTGATTCATGGCCAATTTAGTTTGCGATGGGTGTACTCAAAGAACAGCCTACTTACGAGGACAAGGCTCCAGGGCACCCTTTTTGCCGACATGCACCGAGTCCACTTTTCATGGCTCACCAGCGGCACTACTGTCCAATATTGCAACCGTACCGCCCAGTATGACGTACGGAATGCTTCGCCGGCGGGCCGACGGGGTCTTAGGGCCGCTCAAATTGAGGGCCCGGCCCCGATCAATTGAATGCCGAGACGACTACTCGGAGGTGCACCGCTGTCAGCTTGATATCAACACCCCGTCTCGAGACCTACAAAGTGACCGAGGACTATAGCGGTGTCTCTGTTACGACGTCGCCCGGTTTCAATATACACGTGTCACGTCTCATTCATTTCTATCCCATGCATCAACTGCCAGACTCGAAGACACCGACACGGCACTCACCTCATACTAGTACCTGTAACACACCCAACCTCACTGCTCGAACACCACGCGTCCACGCTCGCAGCCCATGTACGCCGCCCGCACCTTCGCGCGCCTCCCCGCTAAGCCCCGCACTTCCACCACCCGCGGATCTCTCGGGAAGACATCGATCGCGTTGTCGGTCCACCTCACCACCTCCTGCCTCCCGAGCGCACCTACCCCTTCCTCGTCGACGGTGAAGAACAGGCCCTTGACAGGCTTCTCCGCAGACACCCGCACCGTCTCGCCCTCAAACTTCACGTCGAGCTTCGGATCCGGGAAGTCGACCAGGCGGAACGGCTGCGGCCAATCGGCGTAGCGCGCGAGGACATCCCCCGAAGCCGCGTCCACAAGGCGGCCACCGACGACTACGGAGTGCGACGGGTCGACGGCGGCAGCCGCGCTCGATGCTGATGCTGGTGCTGCCGGCCCCGGCACGCGCATCGACGCGATCAGTTCGGTCGTCTGATTCGGCGCGAGCGTCGCTTCGAGCGTCTTGAATCGCTTCCAATCGGAATAGAGGTCGACAAAGGACAGTTCTAGGCGGACGTCGCGCGCCGCGAGCGTCGCGTTCGTGCCCCACACCTCGATCGTCGCGGACACGGAGCGGAAAGCACCGAATTCATAGAACTGGGGTGGAAACACAGGAGACGGAGATGGGAGTTAGTACTCCAACCGAGCAGGCTTCGGACAGCGGTCAATCAAGACAGGTTACGTGCCTGTTTGGGGCGGTCATTCTCACGATTTTGCGTCACCTCCACGAGGGTAGCCATCGTATGTCAGTCAGTGGATTACAAGGGACAAGGGGTGGCTGTCACTGGGATGCTCACCGTCCTGAATATCCCGACAGAAATCGGACTCAGCTCGCGGGCAATCGCATAGTATACAGGCTTGGGCCGAAGCTGCGCGGAGATTTGATGGTGGATTGGACTCATTAGAGCAAAGCCATCAAAGTTAGCGACAATGGCTCACGAAGAAATCCGCGATCGCCCACGAAATGACCGGCCAGCAATCGTTCAGTTGCCACACGAGGACACCCGCAGTCTCCAAAAGCGTGTGAGCAGGGCCTTCAGGGGCAAAAGCAAGGGAGAGATGCGACGGCTCACGTATTGCTTGCCCTTCCCTCGCCACTCGCGCCGCCACGCCCTATAAGCGAGGCTGACCGCCTCGGACTGCATGAGCTGTGAGTTGTAGATGTGCCTGCGGTGTTAAACACGCTCAGTCCGACCGCCGCGGCATCATGCCTTACATTAACGTTCGCACTAGAACTCACGCTTCGAGATCGCTGGTGAGCCTGAAGTTCTCGTTCATGACGATCGCGAACCGCCGCTCGTGGCTGCCCGCGCGGTCGTGCTGCGCGATCGCCTTCGACTGCGCCCACCTGTCCTTCGTGTTTCCGTCGAGCCAGTAGTCGACCGTCTTGACGTCAGGGAAAGACGGGATCCCAAATTCACTGTCGACCAACAGCTAGTCAGAGATTCCATAAGACACGGCGATGGACTTGCAGGGCGCACCTGATGAACCGTCCCCCGTTGGACGGATACTCTTGCCACGGCCACTCCTTGCCGCCCCAGATGTTCCATTGGTGGACGTCGCCAATCGTGGGGTCGGACGTGTCCCAGCCGTTGCCGCCGTACGGTGATCCGCGGTGGTAGGGGATCGCGGGCTGGCAGTGTGCCGCGACGACAGCTGGGAAGACTTCCTCGTACAGCACTCGGGCGGGCAGTGCGTCGATTCCTGTCAGCAAGCAAAGTTAGACTTGTGTCCAGCGTCACAACAGCCGCGAACACGGCCAGCTTGCATACCTCCCCACTGAAGGACCATCTGGTAGTCTAACCATATGCGCGTGAGCTATCGGACAGGATGCGGAAAGTGCGTTGTGTACCTTCATTATTCCCGCAGAACATGGAAATGGAAGGGTGGTGCCTGAGGCGCTTGACGTTGTCCTCCGCCTCCGCCTTCACGCTTTGCACGAACGAGTCGAACGCCGGGTACACTCCGCACGCGAATTGGAAGTCTTGCCAGACGAGGATGCCGAGCTCTGCAACCAAAATCCATCGTCAACTGCCGTCGAAACACCCAACCGCATACGCACCATCACATGTATCGTAGAAGACGTCGGGCTCATAGATACCTCCGCCCCACACTCGGACCATGTTCTGGTTCCCGTCGCGGAGTAGCGTGAGCCAGGCACGGTAGTCGTCCGCCGTTAACATCGTTAGAAAGTTGTGCGCAGGGATCCAATTCGAACCTGGGCGCCGAAACGCACTAGTGAATCAGACGTCGACGCTGAAATGTCGGGCGGAAGAGCCCAGCGCTCACCTCCCATGAACATCCGAACTCCGTTGACTTCAAACAGGAACGTCGTGCCCTTGCCGTACTTGTCGGCCTCTTCAAGCGGTTCCTGGATGAGCTCGACGATCCTGAACCCGATACGCTTCCTGAGGCTGTCCAAGACGACATCATCCTGGACCCAGAAGATATTAGCATCGTGTCTACAGGAACCTACTAATTACTCACCTCCCCAAGGAGATAGATCTCGACGCTGTACAACGTCTGGCTCCCGTATCCGACGGGCCACCAGAGCAGCACGTTGTCCTTCAGGTCCCAGCTGGCTGCATCCACAAGGTTCGCACTCCCCGACAAACGCACGCTCTCCTCGCGGACGACGGTCCCATCTAGCCGCTTCAGCACGACCTTCGCACCGCGCACGACCGACACGTCCCCTGAGACAGCCAGGTCGACCTTAAGGGCTGGAGACAAGGCAGGGGCCGCCGATACGATCGCGCAAGTATTGGCAGCTTCGATGCGCGTAGTGTACGTGATGAGCGAGATGGCTCGGTAAGGCCCGCAGGTCATCAGTTCCGGGCCCTGTAACAAGATCAGCGGCTCCGAAGTTGCACGAAAAAGAGCACCTACCCAATCCCACCTAGTGGACGATGTCGATTTATTGGCATGCAAAGTCAAACACGGTTGATGGTCAAACTTACCGCCAGTCGTACTGCGCCTTGCGGACATACACGCGACTGGGGTCACCGAGGTTTGACGAACCGGCGCGGACGCGGCCGTGCTTGGCTTCGAGCTCGTTGGCGAACTTCTGCGCCGACTTGAAGTGCAGGAGGAGGACGTTGTTCTTGTGCTGCAGGTTCTCCCGGGACAACGAGACGGTCCATGTGCGGAACATGTTGTCCGCATGCAAGACCTTCTTGCCATTCTTTGTGGGGAAGGAGAAGGCATTAGCAACCATGACAATCAACGGCTGGTTGCCGACTGTGCGAAGCACCGTCATCTTATCCCGGAGTAAGAGTCTACATTCCCACTTGCAAGTGGGTGGAAATGTCCAGATGGGCATACTTATGTTCCGACCCACGGACCAACAACCTGCGCCGCTGATACATCAGTTTGTCACCGTGTAGAGGACTCGCCCGGAAGGTCGTACAAGGCAGGAATATCTGAGAATATAACACCGCTTTCACCACGAAGGATTCCCGCCACTGGCTGCCGTATATGTCGATATGGGCGTGCGGATTGGGCTCACCAGATAAACGTCACAAAGAGTGTCGAGCCCTTCGAACACCAGCTCCGCATTCTTCCAGTTTTCCTCCGATTCCGGTACGTCGAACTCGGTGTGGTAGAGCCATTCACGCTCGCCGATCCCTACGATTCCACATATAGCTATGTCTCGGAGGGGAAGTAGGGGAACTTACATTGGACCTCGTGTTCGTTGAATCCCTTGAACGGATCCGGAATGCGCCCCGCCTTGAGCAGCTCGACATGCACCTCCGACGGGAACTTGGTCGCGTTCGTCCACGACCCGTTAACGTGGAGCTCATCGAGGACCGACGCAATTGACGGCTTGCGCTCCTTCCAAGCCCAACCTTGGGAGATCGCCGTGACGCAGGCGGCCATACTGTGGTTGCAGAGCCGAACGCTGGAAGGCGAAGTGATTCGAGAAAAGACGTTGAGGGGAGATGTTGGTCTCGCACCTTTATGACCCCTCGCATCTCCATCGCTCATCGTCAACACGGGACCTTATCGACGGCGTCGTCGGACCGCGCGAGCGCGTCAACAGTATTCGGTGGGCTGGTCGCAGAATCGTAGTCTATAAGACTCTGTGAGCTTGAACTCGATCGCATCAGTTGGTATACGTGTGTCGAAAGACAGCGCGAGTTGAGTCGAGCGAAGCGTCGAGTACGGCAGCCTGCTTTGCGCTTCGCTTAATGTTGATCGATCCTTGCGAATGGTGATAGCAGAAGCTTGAATGGCACACAGAAGTCTATAACAACACTCACAAAATGCTTTAGCAAGCTATATGCGACGTACAACCTAAGGAAGTCCTCGACACTGAGATTCGAGACCCAGTGTCTTCTCTTGATCTCAACCCGTCCTTGCAGCGATCCCGACGTGTCGTAACCCGTGTCGCCTTCAAAGACGACGACGAACCTAGAGAACATCGCTCTGCCAGGGGAATGAGGCACCGCGAACGAGGAGGAAAGCGTTCAGCGAGCCAATTTGACCTGGTCGAAAACAAAACGTATGTCACGCTTCGGGGTAAGTCTCTGTGTGACCCATGTGACCGGGTTTCTCCGAGTATGCAGTCACCAGAGGTCCGCTTGGCAGCAGCGCGACTCGGACGTGGACGACGATGACGGCGACCCACAACTCGACGTTGTTCACTCCTTGCTACACGCTTTCTGCGGTGGAGTTTGCTTGGGAATGGACATGGGACAATGCTTTTATTTTTGACGTCTACTTTGGCTTGCGGCTCCTTCAAAACTAGGCGGCTTCTCTTGTCTGACGGCGCAATAGGTGGTAACCCACCCAACCTTCGCCCAGGCCCCTCAAGATCCGTTAGGATCCATTCCCTCAAGCTTTTTGCCACCTATGGTCAGCTTCGGCGGATGGGAATGCCCCCGCCTGTCCAGGTCCGTCTAGGGAAGTCATCGTGCGTCGGATATTCCCCTCTGGGGAATGGCTCCCGCCTCGTGGCGCTTGACTCGCAAGCTTTGTTCTCTCACTCGCAACGTCCTTGATCCATCTCGCCTTTGTGCTCTCCCTCGTCCACTATAAATCCCCCTCAAAATCTTTGTCTAGCCTTGCAATCCGCCTTTCCGCACTTTCCCAACGTCTTTCTTACTCGCGCTCCCAGCACGTAACGCCTGGACGATGCATTCCAATCTCGACTGCGCAATCGCCTTCGTCATCGAGCGCGGCGAGCAGCTCAACGTACCCAACGTCTTCTCCGCCTACCTCCAGGCCGTCATCTACCCCGTATCTT
The DNA here is from genome assembly GCA_032821775.1 of Sanguinoderma infundibulare. Taxonomy (NCBI): domain Eukaryota; kingdom Fungi; phylum Basidiomycota; class Agaricomycetes; order Polyporales; family Polyporaceae; genus Sanguinoderma; species Sanguinoderma infundibulare. The sequence continues at coordinate 235,200 of JAVLRN010000007.1, forward strand.
GCGACGATGGTCTCCTCGAGACCGACGACGCCGTCGCTCGCGCCGCACTTATCACTTTCGAGCGTGCCATGGACAAGTATCCCATGCCTGTCCCTCCGCCAAAGACGAGCAAATCCGCAAGCAAGATTCCCGCCGCTGCACCCGAACCGATCCCTCCATCGACTGCAGGCAAGGACGGAGTAAAGAGGTACTCGGCCGAGGTCGCCCAGCTGCGGTGGGAATACCAGCAGGCCATGTTGAGCGCCACGACCGAGGGCGCATACCCGAGTTGCACCTGCATGTCCTGTGGCGGCCTGCTGTCCTTGGGCGAGCGGTTGTCTGCGTTGACATCCGAGGGTGAGGACGGAGAGCAGATGTTGGATGCTCCAGTCCGCGTACGACGCACTCGTGAGTCTCACCTTTTCTTTGTCCCAACGCATGTTGTTCATACTTGCGTCGAATGTCTTCAGGCAAGACGAAGAAGCAGATGAGGAAGAAGGCGCAGCCGTCTCGACCTACTCCGTTTGATCCCTACGCACCATCGACCAGTGCCGCTGCAGCGCCATAATTTCGCCGTTAGGTTTTCGTTCATCCCCTGTCCTATGCGTTCTTGATCATCTATACCAGTGTGATACCCACCTGTATCTCTACTCATCTTCCCGGTTGATACCTTCTTGGTATACTATGTCGCACCATCGCAAGCTCCGCTGTATCCTACCTATCTTGCTCGTCATATCTCTCAAGACCTTGATCCACCCAATCCCTGACTATGAGCGCCAAGCTCGCGGAGTGACATCAGCCCATCCTCACCTCCTCCCGCTCCAAACCACACCCCGCGCGGATTCTTAAGCATTGCCGCCATGCCACGCACGATAAGTACCGCATCCTCCTCCATTATCGCTCACACCCCCTGTCTCCCAGGTTCCTCTCTTCATACCCCACTATGACCTTGTCAAGCAAGAGCAAGCGCAAATCCCTGCCTCCCTCCTTGCCAGTCGCCGCCCCGCACGCCGGCACAGCCCTCCTTCCCCACAGCGATCGCGCGAGTTCGACTGCGAGGGCAGCGCGCAACGGCCGCTGGTCGTGGATCACGACCGGCTGCATCCGCACGACTGTGACCGTCCTCGTCCTCGGCGCGTACCTCGTCTGGGCCTGGCCTTGGCACCTCAAGCACGGATTCGGGGGCATACCGTGGCCCGGAGGAGGAGAAGGGGGAGGAGGTGGGGGACCAAGCGGAAGCGAAGACGTTGAAGGACCAGGAATTGTACATTGGTCCGAGAGGGAGGGGGTTGTGCGCGCGCCGGAGCTGGGCGTGCCGAAGAAAATACAGACGAAGTGGGGTCAGTACTCGCCGTACCATGCGTTGGGGAAGTACGCGGGTCCGCCGGAAGGTTGCCATATTACGCAGGTGAGTTCTATGTCCCTGTCTGGTTTGGCATTGCGAGTGGCAGTAGGTGCACGCGGAGGGAACGAGGGCGGAGCATGAGGTTGACGTTTTGTGTTGTCGTTCAGTGAGGTGGGCGCTGCGGACATGGGATCATGAATGGCCTCGGCCACGGGTGCGCTCCGTAGGCGTGCATGTTCGCGCGACGTCACTGCGCTCCTATACTTTTCGCTCGCCGCCCTGTGCTCACAGCCTTCACACCGTTTCGTTCATTAGGTCAACATAGTGAGTATATCCTCGTCGATCCTCCGCATTATCCCTCACGCTCATATTCGGGATGAAATTTAGCTCCAACGCCATGGCGCGCGGTACCCCAACCTCAACGAAGGCGAGCAGTACGCTGTCGCGGTCAAACGCCTCGAGTCCGCGAAGAAGTTCAGGGACAAGCGCCTCAAGTTCCTGAAGCACTACGAGTATGATCTCAACGCGGACGACCTCACGCCGTTCGGTACCGCGCAGTACATCTCGTCCCCCATCACCTTTCCCTTTCTGCTTCATTCACTCGCATACACAGGACGATCGAATCCGGCCAGGTGGCCTTCAGACGGTACCATCACCTCATCGACCATGACAACATCCCGTTCGTCCGCGCGTCGAGTCTGCGCCGGGTGGTGGACTCTGCAGGAAACTGGACAGTCGGTACGCTTGCGCTTCCGCGCCCTTCCTTGCGTGCATCCAGCTCGCGTCTCGCGTCTTTTCCTTGACCCCCTTTCCCCTCATCGACAGGATTCGCGACCGCGAGCCACCAACGTTTTCAGCCGTACGTGAACGTCGTCATCCGCGAGGACACCAACAGCACTCTGCACGAGCACTGCCCGAACGCGGGCGACGGCTCCGCGCAGACCGACGCCTGGCTCTCCGTCTTCGCCCCGCCGCTCGTCGCGCGCCTCCGCGCTGCCGCGCCCGGGGCAAAGCTGGACGCGAAGCACGTTTTCGACCTGATGGCGATGTGCCCGTTCGAGTCGGTCGCGAGGGCCACGCGGCGCTCGCCGTTCTGCGCGCTGTTCGACGAGGAGGAGTTCAGGGACTTTGAGTACCACGGCGACGTCGAGAAGTACTACAAGACTGGGTGCGTTCCCCTCCTGCTCTGCGATGTCTCTCGCTCTTCCCCGCCCTCTCCTTTTCGCTCCTCTCCTCCCATCCTGCGCGCGCGCGCACTGACGCTGAGAACGCGAACAGGTACGGCAACCCGCTCGGCCGCATCCAAGGCGTCGGCTACGTGAACGAGCTCCTCGCGCGGCTGACGAACACGCCCGTGCACGACCGGACGACGCACAACGGCTCGCTGCCGTTCCCGCTCGGCCGCGCGCTCTACGCCGACTTCACGCACGAGAACGTGCTCGTGCCCGTGTTCGCCGCGCTCGGGCTCTTCAACGTCTCCCGCCGCCCGCTCGACCCGCGCGTCCGGCCCGCGTACCTCTCCAAGCTCGACCTCGACCGTGAGGAGGGGGAAGGGGAAGGGACGGAGCGGAAGCAGCGGTGGATCGCATCGCAGATGGTGCCGTTCTCCGCGCGGATGGTCACGGAGCGCTTGGAGTGCCATGAACGGGACGGGGAGGAGGCGGGGACGTACGTGCGCATATTGGTCAACGACGAGGTGCAGCCGCTCGAGTTCTGTGGGGCGGCGGGGGGGAAGGAGGGGATGTGCCGGCTGGAGGACTTTGTGGAGAGCCAGGGGTACGCGCGGAGGAGCGGGGACGGCGATTTCGAGAAGTGTTACAACTGAGGCCTGAGGGTCGGTGATGCCTATGTGGGAGAGACGGGTCTCTTTTCGGATGATGAGTGCGGCTTTTTTGAACCTTTTCCTACTCCGTTCACGTAGAGTAGTCCTTTTTGTCGTCTTTTTTAGCAGAGTATACTGTGTTCACCTTAGCGACCGGCCTCATCCAATCCTCACGCCTGCAGTATTATGGCCTTCGACGTCCCCTCCGCCCGCTTCGCCCAAGCCTCCCCCTCCATCTGCCCGCTCCTCCCGCCTCCAGACGTCCAAGTCCCGGGCGCAAGCGAAGAGCGACTTCATCCCCGCATCGTACGAGAAACGCATGGCCCTGCTCGTCATCCTCCTCTCATGCGCAATGATCGCGAGCTTCGAGGCAGCGTATTTCCTGTGGACGACCAGGTGAGTCCCTGTTTCGGACCCGGATTCATCCGTTGTATTCGAGGCGTGTCACGCCAATACATACACCCCCACCCGTACAGTGCGAAGACCCATCCGCTGCGCCACCCTCGATGACCGCCCCATATCATATCCTGTCTTGCATCCCGTCCTCCTTCTGCGTTGCTCCGTTCGTACCAATCTGTTGCTTTGCTCGTGTGCATTCGTTATCGTTATTCGCGTTCTGTGCGTGGTTGTCACCGTCGTGCCCGGTCTGTTCGTTGGAATATATATATATACCCTCTTCGCCACCTCTTTCGCGCTGCATCTCCCCCAACGTCGGCCAAGAACCTAGCCCTAAACGTGGACAATCCCGCGGTGGTACCACCCATACATGGCCGTGCCCGCTACGTGGTCTGCTCCTGAGCCGTGGAACTTTGCCATCGCGCACATGCGGCGAGGTTGCCTCGAATGCATGGTCTCGGTGGGATACCAGACCAGAAGAACCGCGAGTGACTTCTCCTCCGTTTCGCGCGTGCGCTGTCTTCTCGGGGCAAACGCCTCCGCCTGCTTTGCCCCGAGTGCGTGTACGCGAGCAGAGCTCGACGTACACGGGGCAGAGCGACACCCAACGCGAGGGCTCGGCGATACAGTATCGTCGAAAGGCGGCGCTACTAGGGGATAGCCTTACTTTGCACATGAACTTCTCGGTGCTGCTCCAGGTCGACGGACTTCGCCGCGCGGAGCTGTCAAGCTATTCCTCATACCTTGAGCGTTGTCCTACGTCCATCCGAATCGTGGACGGGGGAGGGGGACTTTCTTGGGTACGGCCCTTCTGCGAGCATCACAGGAACAGGATAATGAATCCAGTGCACATACAGTCTTCTCTTCCTTGGCCTAATCCTCGACAACCATGTCCGCATCCACCTCGCCCTGCTGCTCCTCCACCTGCTCGACACTTATATGACCTGCCGGCCTCCAAACGTTACCCGCCGTCATCTTCCACAGACGACCGGATCGTCCTTAAGTGCAAGCACGGCCAGCCGTCAGAACATGTCCTGGACAGCGACATTGGCGCCTTCGCATCAAAAAGGAGACGTACCCAGTGATGTTCCACTCCACCCTCCCGACCGCAGACTTGTGGTGGTCAAAGTCCCCGACGACGCTCGCGGACCACTTGCTGCCAGTCCATCACCACAGGGAAACCGGGAAATAAACGCAACTCCTCCCTTGCGAGACACAGCGACCCTCCTGCCCGTCGTGGGCAAGGAAAGAGTCGGCCTCGCCTAAGTCACGGCCATGCACAGTGACGGAAGCACGTGATGTATCATGACTCTGGAAATATAAACCGTCATGTGAAATCGAACCGCAACCACGCGGTTTGCTTCCTCCCAACACCGTCTTTCGTCGTCTTCTCTTACAACCTCGTCTCTTGATGTCGCACCAGTCACTCGTGAGTATTGCTTTGTTCTGACAAGTGACGGTTCCGCTTCCGCGCAGCTGCTCACCCCTTCCCCTGTGCCCCACTCGGGTTTCTCGACAGCCCCAGGGGTCTCAATGGGGTGACCGCGCTCCCGTTGCCCTCTGCAGGGCTGACGAGTACCTGATGAAGGTGGCGCCTGAATGGAAGCCCATGAACGAGCAGGAACTCCGCGATTTTCTGTTCAAGCTCGGTGCTACCAAGGACACATTGGACAGATTTCGTGAGGGCTTCGACTTTATGACAGAGGATCTGGTCAAGACATCAGGAATTCGAGCCATCGGGGTACGTTTCCATCCCGTCTTTGCTCTCGTGTCGCTCGTGTTAAAATGCCAAACGCGCCCTAGCGCAAGCCCCAGCCAGGTGACCGGGGCGTCTACAGCGTTAGCATCCCCAATTCCCCTTACGCCATCCGCATGTGGGACGGCGGCATGGATCTGTACAGCCAGTTCTGCCTCGATTTCTATGATGTAGACCGCAAAGCTCCCGTCAACCTCCCTCCAGGATATGCCTTGTATCTGGGGATGACGATGATGCCACCCGGCTATCCCCTCACTGGCTCCCATGTGCCAGCCAACGCACCGCCGTTTGGGATGGCTGGGCAGCTCCTGTCGTGGGAGCGTAATCTGAAGATGGAGTCATTCCCCGAGGGTGAGGAGAAGTGGAGCGTTCCTGAGGGCGAGTACCTTATGGTCAGGCATCAAGGCTACCCAGATTTCATGTTCCAGATGCCCACCAGGCAGGTTGCCGCACAGCCCCAAATGGACCATCAGCAAAAGCGCCAAAGTGTTGCCTTCCGTACTGTAGTGGTAGTGTAATGGAACATAGTTATTAGTTCGCATTACAACCCCAGATGTGTCAATAATAAGCGTTGCAAATGAGAACTAATTAACCCCTTCGCAATGCAACCCCCATAGTGGCAAGATGATGCATTGCCACCCACTGCTGTCAAGGTGAGGGGTTACCATGACATATGAGGATTGCAACAGCGTGGCAGTCCTCATAACGGCAAGATAGGTATTACTAGTGGTGTTGGATACTTGCGGTGAGGGCATACAAATCACACGGGGTAAATTCCGGAAAAAGCATGCATTATATTGCACTATGTACGTAGTAACATGGACACGAAGTGGGACTAACAAAACGAGCAAGATCAGCGCAACTGGGAGTTGGTGCAGTCAAGAACACCAGGGGACCAGAGCATTACCAGACCTGCGAGAGCACACAACCGAGCAGACGAGCAACCGAGCGAGCAAACGAGCAATCAAGCGAGCAACCGAGCAGGTGAGCGAATGAGCAGCCAGGCGAGCAAGAAGCATATGAGACAAGAAGTGCTAACCACTGTCTTGTTCCGCCCAGTGAGGACGTCACTACTCCTGAAAAGTACGCATACAATCAGCTTTTAGCAGTAAAATGATGCATATATGCACTTACACACACTGTTTATGGTCGCCAACAATCTGGAGGCCGGTTTTCTTGACATCTTCTGGAGTTCGAGGAGGGTAGGCTGTCGTCGTCATGGACAGGGATAATTAGCTGGGGGTCGTCGTCGTCAGTTGAAAGTGCTACTCACCATGTGAGTGGCGTCACTGATATCACGAACCGTGGTGGTCTCGACCATGTTGCGGACGGTGAAGCACTTGATGGCCTTGTCCTTCGGTACACATCATGAGCAGCTCGAGCAGCAAACGAGGTGCGGGCTGTGGTGTGGCTTTGGGCTAGAGCGGTGGTGGAGAGTTGTGCATGGGTGAATGCGGAGGTGAGGGTAGAGGGAGAAGGTGGATGGCAGGGGCTGGACAAGGTCGGCGGCTTAAGAGAAGGCAACCTGGCAGGTCGAGAGCTATGATGTTACAACACGTCGCTGCCAAACCGGGCAGAGGCGCCTCTCAACAAATTGTCCGCGCCCCCCAGCTGACCTCGATCCCGCCCTCTTCACAACTTTCCTCTCCTCCCTACTGTCATGTCCCCTCCACCTCCCAGGTCCTTCTCGAATGCTCTCATCCAGAGGCGACCCCAGCTTATGGGTCAAATGTCGAACTCACCGAGTTTGGCATGGCCGACGAGCCCTGTCCGACACCATTCACAAGGTCACGGTGACCATGACTACGACCACGACCATGGCTCCAAGGGCAAGCATCCTGTCCAAGTCCACTACCAGGACTCGTCACCACCCCCACACAGGTTCGAGCCAGATCTCAGACCCCCTTCCCACGTGTCTTCCCTAGCTGGTACTGACAACGAGGATGATGAGGAAGAGTATGACTGGAGTGCTGATGAGGACTTGGTCGACGAGGAGGCAAAGTTCGAGGAAGCTATGGGGGTTAAGAAGAAGGACTGCAAGCTCAGCTGCATAAAGTGCGTCTCTACCGTTCTCTTTTGGGTGCAGCCCGTGCCCCTTCGTGCTCACTCACCTTGCCACCATTCGCGCCTTTGGTCCAGGCTCATCACCACCGTCTGCGCCGCCGCCTTGTCCCCCCAGCTCTGCAACCTTGTGTTCAACATCGACATGACCGACTACGACCCCATCCGCATGCATTGATCGATCTACTCAACAGCGAACTACAGGCAGTAAGTTTCCTGATTTCGTCTAGGTGCTGCATCCGAGCGCAAGTCATGACTTGCTCTACAGGTTCAAGCAGCTTCTTAAGTCTATCAAGCTGTTCCTCGGCGTGCTCCCGCCACAGTCGAGCTCGCTTACGGGAGAGAAGCTCGCTCCATACACGACGCCTTACGTCGCTCCACCCAACCCTTACATCAAGCCCAAATGAAGATGTCCAACACGTGCCACAAGCCGCCATGCTCTATGCTCAGTCACAACAACTCCCTCCAATCCAAGCCAACCAATCCCAGATCGCGACCCCTGCGTGCGGCCGCTCATCCTCAGTGATAGCAGCCGTGTGCTCATTCCCCCAAGGCGTGAACGTTCTGCGCCTGCTGCCAATCATGCAGGTCGAGAAGCAGCAAGTCATGACTAGCATAACCCATGCAGCTAGCGTGAGCTGGCAGCAGAATGGGCCAACTTCGTCTGCCTGGTCCCCGGCTGCGGGAGCACGTTTACTCGGCGCTTCAGCATGAGAGGTACGTCCCCCTGTTTTTCGTGTCAGTCTCGATGCCTGTGTCCGTATCGGTCATTCAACCTGTCTCTGTTCTCATGCCTCATCTCTGCTCTGACCTGTACCCCTCCAGGCCATCTCCACTCCCATACAGCTGAACGCCCATTCTGGAACATTGAAGACAATCAGGGTACTGATCCTTGGAGGTCCTCAGCGCTGAACTGCTCTTCTTCTGGGGCTATGGCCGAGGACATGGGGGTTGCCACAGAGGTGGAGGAGGGTACAGGGGACGTGGGAGTTCTGCACCAAGGAGTGACAGCTTCCAAAGTCACGGTGACCGTGGCGGCTACCGTGGCGGCGACCGAGGAGAAGGAGGAGGCAGAGGAGGATATTGAAGGTGCGGCGATCGGGGAGGATATCACGGTGGTGACCGAGGCGGCTTCAGAGGAGGCCACCGTGGTGGGTTCCGTCGAGGAGATCGAGGCGGTAGAGGATTTGGTGGTGGTCGAGGTTGAGGTCAAGGAGGATGAGTTCTCTCATTGTGCCCCAGCTCTGTCGCTGTGATTATGTGGTCGGATTGATATCCTGACAGTGTCTTCATGCCCCCTGGACCCGCTGACATTGACCAACACCCCGCTGACGGTTCTTGGGATGGGCTTGTCATCTCGTTGCGCTCCTTCAGGCCGAATGACAACAATCTCCCTGTGCAACCCGGGTTCAGGACTGCTGGCATGATCTCTATGCATATCTCCTTTGTCCAGCTCATTTCCACTCCTTCTCCTTTGATCTGCAATGAGCCAGCAGGATATGACTCCGGAGATGAACAACGGGTCTGCAGGCCCTCCGAGCGACGCGTCTGTGCCTGTCCCGACAGAAACCTGGTTAGTTCTCTCGTGATTCTTCCGCAAGTGGGGGATTCTCACAGTTGCATGCGTGCTCAGAGAGAAGATTACATGGGTGGCGGTCATTAGCGCTCCGGAGGAAGTGGACCGTTTGAGCAGCGATGAGGACGATGGTGAGGGTGAAGTGATCGAGGACTCGCAGATCCTGGAGGACCTGCTGGACGAGACAGAGGTGCGGACGCACGCCGGTGGCTTATTGGACCATTGTCTTATGCTCACTTATGCGTTATGACATCGAGCTCGTCCATTCCCATCTGAATTCCAACACCATTAACAAACTGGGCCTGCAGCAGTTCGGAGGGCATATCAAGTGGCTCTGCCTCAAGATCAAGCACGTCGGGATCACGCTGAACAGCATGATGAACCTCACGTGAGTTGCTCTTGCCTCCACCTTCCCCATGTCGCGTGTGCGGGAGCTCAGAGAGGTGTATTCAGCACACTCATTCTGTCATTCAATCTGATCAAGCATATCCTGGAGGAGATCGAGAAACACCTCGCGTCGCTCAAGACGATCTTCATCCAGAACTGTATCTCTCATATCGCCAACCTCAGTGGGCTCGCCGTGACCCTGAGGAGTCTCGAGCTTGGAGGCAACCGGCTCCGGCTTCGTCCCACATATCTGTCGCATGGCACGACGTGTATGCTAATGTTTTCTTATCGCTGGAAGACAGCAGGGATGTGGGCAGACATTCAGTCAGCTAGACGCACTCAATGTAAGTTCCATTGGCTAACTCACGCACAGTTACTGACGCTGCATGCTCCCGCAGATGCATCGTACGTGTTTGCTTCGAAGTCGAGAATGTTGATGGTCCGGCTGACAGATTGAACTCTATACAGTGCGTTCAGACGGACGCACCGACTGCCGCCATGGGATGGAGGCGGCCAGCATCGAATGAGCCTGCGGCTGGACGATGAGTGGGAGAACGCGAGCAACTCTGCCGAGCATTCAGACCGGGGCTCGCACCGGTCTCCGCATTGCAGCTCGATGAGCTGCTGGTCCGCAATCGAGGAGCATGTCGGGAATTGGTCTGCACCCTCATTCCTCTCCCGCGATACCACCTTTGACGTTCTCTTCAACATGTGGAGCTCGCGAAGCACAACCAGAACACCGGCCCTGGTAGCTGGTTCTGGGTGAAGATGCAGCTCAACATGCTCCCTCTTTTCAAGCCTCTCTTCGCTTGCTTCGGCAAACTCAAGCCAGTCCTCAAGTCCAAGGCAACGAGGCTCGACATGCCGAAGATTGCGGTGATCCTGCCGCTCGCAGACATGCGTGTGCCCATGGATGAATCCGGTTTTGGCAGCTTGGTGCGTCGTATCATCAGGGTTTCCTTGTGCGAGGGAGAGCTGATTGGTGGGTGGTCCTCTAGCTCACGTGCGAAGCTCAGTGGCCTTCTGTCATCGACCCCCGCTTCGTCAACTTGCTGGGGACATTCCAGGACAACGAGTATTTCTACATCCTCACGGTAGGTACTCTTTCCTTGTGTGGTGCAAGACCGTGCAATGCTCACTGCGGTGATAGGACTTGTACACGTATGGCGACCTGCACACGGAGACACACCAGTGGGGTCAGTATGATGAGCTCAGACGATGACGACGGTGATGTACCATGCGCAGGGCTATGGACCTCCGTAATGACTTTGCATCTTGTATTTTTCCTTGGAATTGTCTAATACATACATTGGAGCTCGCACCAAAATGTCTGCGAAGTGTGCAAATATATGCTACAACTGAGTCTGACTCCTCGACGGCAAATTGAAGGCCCTACGAATATACCCCGGCACTATGATGTTTGCAATAGCAAGGTGATGTGTTGCAACCCCCACCCTTGCCCATTTAGGGGTTGGAATCCCGGTCCAGCGTGGCAGTGCCCTTTGCAACCTTTTGGCGGTTTTGCTGATGACGTTCTCTAGCTCGCTGATTCTCGTTCTGTTGTACTTTCTTTCCAATGTACTATTGTCACCATCTTTGGCTCAATGTAATGTGATATCATCTTGTCCACACATCTTCGCGTCCTCTTCTCCGTGATGTGTGTGCAGTTGTTGGCGTATCATCGGTGTTGGTAGAGCAAGCATGAAACAGCATCGTACCCGTGTTCACCGCCCTCCTCGCATCCCCTGCCCACGGCCTCTATGGCCTCTGCAAGACCGCACACATCGTCCTCTCCTTCCTCCATCCAGCCCCAGGTGCGGTCGCCCACACGTTCACGCGCTCGCAACCGGCGGACTACAATCATTTCAACTCTACATCCCCGATCCCCTTTATCTCTCCTCCCGCGACCACTCCTTTCCCTGCCGCTCGGAGCTTTGGTTGCGTGCAGACGGTTCCGTTCCCCTTCGCTCCTGGTTCCTGTGCCGCCTGCACGTCTCCCTCCCCTCCACACCCAATATCAGTGGTCACTCTATGCGCGGCGGCGGAACCACTGCGCTCGCGCTTGCTGGTGTGTCTCCTCTCGTCATTCAAGCAGCTGGCTGCTGGTCCTCCGACGCTTGGCAAATCTACATGCGAAGGCATCCCGCCCTCATGCACGCCTTCCTCCTCACCCATCAAAATCCTACTCCGTGACAACCTCCTCACACTCTCCATCTTCCGCGCTATGCGCTCCTCTCAACTTCACTCTAATAGTATTTTCTTACCGCTTGTCTGCTCCGGTTTCATCAGTAATCTATTTGAGTGTCACGGGCCGCGACCGTGGCACTCGAGTCCCGCTATTCCCTCGTGCTCGAGTCCCGTTTTTTCTCTCCCGGTTCCCTCGCTCTGGTAACCACTTCTCCCCCCTCCCTCCCGACAACAAACGAAGCAAAGCGCGGGGCGATTTAATGGCAATGAACGCGCACAGCTGAAATGAGGGGCTTGTACCGCCCTGTAATAAGCTTGGCGAGGACTTGATAGTATGACCGCTGAAGGAGGATGCATTATGTTGTAGCGACAGCGTATGGTCCTGAAAATAGATCGACAGTCCGGTGCACAGCATAGATAGAATTGAGTGTGGACGTGACCGGACTTGAGGATGAAGCCAATCAGAAACCCTCAGACATCCATCTCGGAACGGGAAGAGAGACGGAAAGAAACCTACGGCATTTGACCATTGTCCGAACGTTTGATCCGCTCTATGCTTGAACCGTTGCGAGGTACCAGATGGAACCGCATGGAAAAGTACACAGCGAAATGCCGTCCGGCACATAGAACCGGAGTGCGTGTCGGCCCCTCCATTCAACTTCATACCGGTTAACTGCCACCCTGTCAGCAATCGAACCATTTGTATGCAGATACTCACCGGCGAGCCCCTGCGACATGCCATGCAGCACACGCATCCGTATTTCTCCCCATTCTCACGCATCTGATATAGCCATGTGCCGCCGGTCCAGACGCGGTAACACGCGGAGATAATCATAGTCGCTCACGTCGACCCAGGCCGAGCCAGAAGAGATGAATATTCGTCCTCCTCGTCCAAAACCATGGCATACCATTTTCGCAAAACCTCTCTTGTGTGAACGCCGACACGGGCGCCATGAGAAACCTCAGCTTTGTCCGCTGCGAAACCGGGGTCGCGAGGAGGTGAGTGTCAAATAGCAGCAGCGAGAAAGACACGACGCACCGCGGCTCCTTGCGGGATCAGTGCAAGCATGATGATCGGCCGCACAACAGACGTGTTACTCGGAGTGCTATACGTGTAGTCCGAGTTCAAGAAGATCCCGTAGTATGTAGTCGGCCGGACTCGCTGACTTCGAGTCGTTGCGCTGACTCCATGCCGCCTGCGCCTCGGGCCAAATCGGGCCGGTCTCCGGTCGTCTTCAAGCGTCTGGCAACGCTTGTCGTTTCTTCCTCTCGCCCCAGCCCTGTGCCAGCCTGAGTGCTTCCGTCTACTTATGCATAATTTCCTAATACTTCCGGTCAGCAGGTAAGCTAATCAGTGCGCAAAATCGCATTTTCTGCAGTACATGAGCTTCGCCTTCCAGAACGCAACTTCGGAGAAACCTATTTTGACAGTGACTGCCACCACCGGATCGTGTCGTCAACAACCTGACTCAGAACTGGCTTTCTTTCTGGACACTCTAAGAGTCCAGACTTACGACGGAAGGTATGTAGGTTAAATTAGCACTGTTCGAACTCTTGCTCTTCATGAACTAGAGCTTCATATTTCCGGGATGTCAATTGAAAGCGGCGGTGACAGCGTTTTCTCAAGCACGTCTTCTTGCACTCTGGTGACCACTACTTACACGGTCCCATGGGGAAGAGCGCCTCCTGCCTTCAGACTCGCCCACTCAGATGGCAGGCTGCTTGAACCGCCCAGCGGCGTTTGTGCGAGGGTTCAACAATGCAGTACGTCCTTCTCGCTTACTATTACACTCTAGAACGGCCATGCCTCGACTGCATGGCCACCTCACACCCTCACTCAAACGCATGTCCAGCGTACAGGACGAACCCTCCTCGTCGGCCTGCATCTCTTACGCAATCCGTTACGTCCCGCTGACACACTGCACGCAGAAACGCAAACGCCCATATGCGTGGATCCACAGGTGTGGAGACTCTACTTATCGTCCGCAGGAAACTCCCGGCGGACAGCCAGTCACAACAATGCAGGACCCTATGGTCCCGGTTCGAATATGCCAGCCATGACGCACAACGAAGACCACCCGAGGCGTCTCTATACGTATACCTTACCGTCGGCTGTATGTACAGCGCTCACCGGGACCACTGGCACGCGAACGTCTTTGTACGTCTTCGTCTCGCTCGCTTCTCGCCGTGTCGGACCCGCATCGCGCCCGCACTGTCCGGATCCGCCTGCTGCTCGCGCGGCCTCTTCCGCTCGCGGCAGACAATGCAGATCGCGAGCAGATTGCGTTGGCTCCGCGCGCAGATTGCGATCAGATGGGCGAATCTGCACTCCAGCGGTTTTTTCCCATTGCACTCGATTGATCACGATGGGCTTTATGTCCGCGACTCAGGTGTGGGTGGGTAAGTATGCGGTGTCCTGCGCATGCCTCGCGGCGGGCCAAGTGCGCAGACGACGTCTAGGGTAAGTACACTTCCCATTTCTCCCAGTTGCGTGTGCGCTCGTTATCTTGCATCTTGACGTACTGACTGGAAGGCGGCAAGGTCGCTCCTGGAGCGCTGAGATCGACCTTCGCTGCCGTGCTGCAAGCAGGCTTCTTGTGAGGGAAGCATTCTGGAGGCGCTGGCATGGCGGTGGCCGTAAGCCAGTTGCCATTAGCCGAGCAGTGGCGGAGGGGTTATCGCGATGCACAATTCGGTGTGTGCCGTGCTTATCGCACCTGACCGTGACCGTCGACTGAACGAGCGACTCGGAGCAGTTGGATGTCCAAGGAGAGCGGGCGTAGAAAGTTCGTGGCCTCGGCCCTGTACAATCAATCGTCTTCTAACCCCAGGGCCCATTCAACGACGAGGACCGGACAAGAGACTTGAAAGGCTACGTAAGACGTACCTCGCCCCGCTCCGCTCCTTATCTCCTTACTCACCAGCAGGGCTTCCAAGCAGGCCAGCTGAGACGGCCTGGTGCCATATCGCACCAGCCGTGGCCGCAAATCGCGCTATCGGCGACTTCGCGTGCGCGGGCACACGACACGAAAAATGGTCGACCGATTGTGCTTTATAACGCGCAGTGGCAGCTGGCTCTTCTTTCCTGCAGCGTCCTATCTCTCGATCCTCCTTTCGAGACGCCCCGGGCTTGTGAACTCTTCCAAGCAAAGAACCCACCGAACGGAAGGCTCAAGGGAGCGGAGTCCGCCGTCAGCCCGTCAGCAGTCGCTGGGGCGTCGCGTGAGGTTTCAGACCACCGCCTCTGTCTTCCCACCGACCATCGGTAATGAATAAACCGCATCTCGGTCATGAATGAGCACTAACAGTAATAAAGCACTTCGCCGAGAGGTCAGGCCGGTCACGCCCCAGGGACGAGAAAATATTAATATTAATGTTCTCCTCGAACTCCTTCTGATGTCCTGTCGCGCTCTACGATCGCACGGACCCGTGTTCTTCTTCGCAATCGTGATGCTCACGTCAAGTTTCCGGGGTCCATGGTGCTAGGTGGTTTGGTCTGCTGACTGCCACTTTTGGGGTGCTGCCCGACCAATGAATGAAAGGTGGATTTCCGACGACGTAGCCTCGTGATCGAGCCGTCGGGGGAGCGTGACGACCGACACAAGCAGTTTGCAAGCAACGCAATAATTAATCTACTCGGCTTGTCATCCATTCCTTTCGTTGCGTCGTACTCATTATCGCATTGGGAGCACTTGGCAGCGGACGGACGGAATGTGAGCTCGAGCTCGCCACTCATCGCGACTCGAATGCAAGCTGGCTGACAGTCATTTGCCAACGCCAGTGAGCTACCTCCTTCAGCCAACGTGCGCGCACCGAAAGAAATTCAAAGGACAGACGGTGGATAACGTTCCGACCATCCGCCGACGGTGCAGCGACTCGGCTATCATCGCGTCTGCCCGCATGTGCGCGACCTTACGGCACGGCTGGCGGTCTGCTGACCGTTGCACTGGACCCCCTGCACCCATCTCCGCCGCCGGCTCTCGTCGCACATCTGACATCATTCATCGGACACCGTACGAGGGCGCACGCCAGTGCCGCAATTAGAACCGATGACGACGATGACGACGCATTAGACAGGAAGGAACACCGGTACCGTCGGCTACATGTTTATGTAGCACGCGCGGGGTCGGAACAGAAGGCTCGCGAGAACGCGAAAGCGGCGGGTGCGGATCGCGTTGCGATCAGAGTGGAGCACAGTATGTGCTAGCCTAAGCGTGCGGAAGTTGTTGCATTCGAGAACGAGACGGTGTGCGTTGTGCGGCTAGTCATACAGATGGATGTACATATGTGCAGCGTGAGCGAAGAGGAGAGGAGGAGCGAGGAGCAGGCTATGAACAGCAGATAGCGACGACACTAGACGATTAGTTACACGTACGCGTGCGTGTGTTGCCCGTGCCGGAGGGACTGAGGCACGGATGGAGAGGCGGAGGAGGACTTGGGTGGATGTCGGAGGGTGATGGCCCCGGGCTCCTGCAAGGTGCGAGGGAGGAAGCGGTAACGAGGGACTCGCCGGGAGAAGGACTGGAGGGCCGCGCGCGCCCTGCACGCGTATGGTATAGAGGAGGCGGATCCATTCCACAATCACAGATTTTCGGAGGTACCACGGCAGTCGCAGCGAGCGGCGTGACAATTGTGGACGCGGAAGCGTAGCGGGGCTCCGCCGCACACGTTCATGGCCGCGCTCGAGCAAGCGATCATGCGGGGATCTTGCGCGCGGCGGCCGCGCGGCACTGGAAGCAGTCGTCTTTGACGGTGTCGACATCTTTTTGGATGTCGGGCCCAAAGTTCTGGCGAGCGCAAGGGGGTTCGGCGAGACGAGGCACGAGGGAAGAGGCGGAGGAGGAGGCGAGGGACAAAGGGAAAGAAAAGAGAGTCAGCGGAGATGTTCCCGATCGGATCAGAACGACGTTGACGTCGCACGTGAGTCGGTGACGCGACGGCGTTTGTGGCCCATGCCCGTCTCCGTCCTCGCTTCGCAATCGACGACGATGACGACGACGACGGCAGACGACAAGACGACGATGACGACCACGCCTCGCCTACGGCCGCCACCGGCAGCAACGTCAACGCGCCAGGCACAGAGTCGGCGGACACAACGTACCTTGATGCACCCCGGATCCCGGCAGCCTTTTGGGTGGAGGTAGCTGCGCTCGCACTTGTGCGAGTTGCAGTCCATGATGGCGACGACGAGGTGGCGCTGGAAGTGCTGCACAAAGAAAGAATATGCTCAGCTGACCGGCGGCGACGATATACGCTCGCACGGAAATAGGCTTACCCCACACTTGGACCACCGCGTTCCTTCCCTGCAGATCACGTTCAGGACGCAGTCATGGAAGACGCGCAGGACGATGACGGAGACGTACGCAATTCGTTGGCACATATCTGGCGTGGCTTCGGTACGAGGTGCGTGGTGGACGAGGAGGGGCGCGTTGAGACTCAGAGACCACCAAGGGAGTGCAAGGGGACGATGAGATGGGGGTATTTATGGTGCCGAGCGGGCGGGTATGGGGCTTGGAACGCGGCTGGGTATTCGAGCTTGTCGTGGGCGGTCGCAAGCCAGGCTGGGTTTTATGTGGCAGGACGGCACAAAGGGAGGGGGTGAGTCACGGAAAGTCTTGATCTGTGGCCATCCTTCTTTTATGCGAATACCCACTAGCGCTCGCCCCGATAGACGTCTGGGTGATACGACTGCTGCAGTGCCCGTGCCACCCCGTCGGGGTCCTCAATAATAAGAACACCAGCTGCCTCTCGACTAGTCGCCCATCTCGAGCGCGTTTCACCCGAACCAGCGGGCCAGGCAGGCTTTAGAATCCGCGAAGAGGGCGCACGCACGCCCACGCGCTCAGATCGTGAGATTCGAGTCCAACTCGCTCGACCTCACGAGCCCGATTTTCTAGAAACAATGCGACGACCAACTGCCCGAAGCGTGCACTCTGCTATTAGCCGACCGTGTCCTAGCAGCTGGCTTTCAGTGCTTCTCTCTGCCATCTCCGAGTCCCTCCAAGCTACCGAATTCCTGAAAACTTACCAGTACGTGACTAGGACCGGCGTCAGCTGACGCCTGGCTCCTGCCTCGTCGCTGTCCCAACATTCTCGCAGTCCACAAGAAGCACCCTCAGATTACGGACGCGTACGGAAGAGGGAGGGAGATAAAGGGTTCGACGAGATAGCCCAGGCTGAATCATTGGTGACCGCGTCCTTCTGATTAGACGACCGCACCGGTCGTCGACTCCCTCTCGCCTCTTCAGCTCGGATTCGAAGCTACCGCCGGAAGGTTTTGGAGGGAGGAAAATGCACGTTCCGATTCTAGCGAGCGGCAAACCCGGACTTGCGCGAAGCTTCCGGTCCTCACGTCGCACGCCACCCGCCGGTCGAGTGGAGCGAGAAAACGCGCACGAACGCGTCACCCGCACGCACGTCCTCTTGTCGATCGCGAAGGAACGTGCACCTCGGTGACGGTCCTGGCGCAATGCGCGGAATGAGCGGAAGACGCAATGCTGTGCGCGCACCCGCGCCCAAAAGCCGACCGCGCACGGTTTTCTGTCCCATATCCAAAGGCCATAATACTTATATGAGGCCGTCGCGCGTGAGCTGCAGGAGCAAATTTTTATTAATAATCGCCCCGCCTGCGTACACATTAATCGCCGATTCTTCGAATTGCAACGCGGCACACCGTTCCTGCGCCAGCCCTTCGGAAAGGCGGCGCGTCGGGCATCTTATCGCCGCCTGCCACTGCCCAAGCCACCGCCAGGCCCAAGGCAACCTCGCCAGCCGCATACCTCCACATACTCACCCGAGATTAAAACTGGACGTCACCAAGGCCACCATGCGTCCAGCGCGCGTGTCCGCCCCGTCCTCGAGCTTGACAGTCGAGGAGGCCAGCCGTAGCGCGAGCGGTCAAGATCAACTTGGCTGCCCCGCGAAAAACGAAACGCGATCGCCCCACAAGCCTGCCGAGCTCTGAATTGCAAGCGGGGCGCCGCGGCAGGCACAAGAAGCACGACACCAAGGACGCAAGGAAGCCCGGGGCCATTCAGGCATCCGTGCGCATCGCAGCGTGGTTATCTATCGATAGGCCTGAGCTCGCCCGGATCTCGTCATCAAAAGACGCCGCGCGCGCGGAGCGGGACAGGGTCGCGCGATACGCCTCTTTTCCTGTTGCTCTCTATCTCTATCTCTGAGTGTTCGTGTCGCATGCGCAGTCCTCGCGGCCGGGAGAGCGGGTTCCGGAATCTCGACGGCAAACTTGTGTGCGCTATCTTACTGCTGCCGAGGCCGAGTCAGAGCTGACCAAAGTGCTGAGTGCTTTGGGATCCAGATGCGCACAGACTCCACGCCCGGGCGCATCGATGGGTGAGGCTTTGAGGGTGGTGGTGGATCCGCCCGCTGCGCTTCCGCCGTTTTTTCTTACATACCTATCGATGGCAGATGGAAGTGGAAGCAGAAGCGGAAGCAAGTCCCTGCAGATCATGTCTATGTCTGGTGCAGGGGCTATACCCGATACGATACTGGACACGACGAGCTACACAGATGTACACGCACGCCTACGCCTCAAGCTACGCTTCAGGCGCGGACGCTGTACTACATCGTATGGCGTGGCGATATGTAGGGAAAGGCGTAGCATTAGGATAAGCAGCGGCATCCGCACGACAGAAGATGTCAAAACTGAGTTCGGCCATTAATCTACAGTCGACGTTAGGAGCGTCCCAGCCACCATCAACTGCACGTACCCTCGGACGCCACAGGCATAGCGGACGTCGTGAGCATCCGGTCGCACATACGTGACGCCGGCAAACGAAGGCCGACTTCGAGTTGGTGTGATAATAGCGTTCGGCCATGCCGAACCTGGGGAGAAAGGTAAACCGAAGACTACAGCCCAACTCTAACACACGCCTAAGGCGTGTCGTCGTACAGGTCGCGCGCGCTCCCCGTCTGGCTGGCCCATCTCTCCGAAAACTGTGGTTGACGCGGTGCCTTAAACCACGATCGTACTCGTATTCGTATTCCGAAACGCTTCCAGCAAAGCGACCGCAGGCCCGAATACACCGTACCTAACCTTCTCGCGCAGGTACCGACGTCGCCGCGACCGGTCGCAGCGATATCGATCTGGGCAAGGTTCGCAGCCATACCGCTCTCGGTCGAGAATCAAGCGCAAGCGCACGCCGCACGTTTACTCAGGCCAGGTACTGCAGCACAGGACTCCATCGCAAGATAAGTACGAGCACAAGGGGGGCATGCTGGTAAGTTGTGTCTGCGTTACCCTCGCGGCGTCCCGTGATCGGTCAGCCGCGCGAGCGTGAGTGCGCGTAGCTACAAGCACGCAGTTGCATCGTGCACGTACGCCCCCGCATATGTCCGACCGCAGGCCTCTGTCTGACTTCGCGAAGAGCCCGAGCCCCTCGCATGGAATGTACCAGAAGGCCCCGAAGCACGAGAAGCACTGCCCGCAATGCAGTCGCGCGAACGTCCTGTACGCCGCTGCTCGGCAACGCATCGAGCCGGGGGTTTGCAAGTCATGAAGGACGGGTATTACTTGCCTGACGCATCAATTAGCTTCCGCGCGGGTGGGGTGGGGTGGCTTGGGGAGGTCAGCTGCCCTTGCTGCCTTGCTGGGCGAGGACAGGGCAAAAGAGTCCAAAGAGTCCGGTGGCACGATTGAGTTCAGTCAAGGCGATAATAAATTAGGTGGCTGGGTGACAGTGGGGCAAGCCAGCGACACGATGGAATTGGGAGAGGCCTGCGTGCGATCTACGTAGGTTGTCGGGATGCGGACGACGATGACACGGCGACATGCAGGTCATCGTGGTCATCGTGCCTGGATGTCTCCGGCGCGCTCCCGTTCGGAGACGGGTTGGGGCACTGGCGTAGGATCAACTTTGACGACGACGAACTTGCGTGTCGGCAAGTTGAAGACGCTCCCGAAGACGAGCGCGATCAAGGTGCAGCTCATGATGATCATGTTGTATGGCACGCTGAAATCCGGAGTGGCCAGGTAGGACTGGCGTGTATATCCGTCGAGGCCGTCGACTGCGGATGAGAGCAAGAGGCGCGGAGGTGATGTCCATCGTGAGGTGCAACGTGCTACTGGGTGGCAACGTCAGGGCGGCTTGCAGGAGCGCCGGCAACGTCAGGGCGGCTTGCAGGAGCGCCGGTCGGGAGTGGGGGACCGGAGGCGTGTACGACAGGATGGACACGAGATCGTCTGAGGCCGAGTAGGGCACGTCAGTTAGTCGAGATGCTGGCGCGAGTGTGGGTACGCAATAAATAGACTGACCTCGTGGAACACCATTGACGGACGCCTTACGAGTATGAAGGTAGAATTGGAGATGCCACGGCATGGTCTCGAGGTAGCCGATCCTGACCTCCACCTGTTCGTAACGACAACCGTGAGCTGAGCCTCGGCTTGGCTCATGCCCTTGAGGTTCCGGCGGACGGAGATATCTGTGAGCGAAGGCGTTCCTGATGTGTTTGCTGTAATCACCATCAATAAATCGGGTCTCGAGTATCAGGTATGGCAGTATACGCACCATACTCAAAGCTGCCCTCGGTCGGCCATCGTAGAGCAACATCAAGTGTGTCATGGCCTATGACCGATACGGTCAGTTCTCCTGCCGATACATTAACTGTATCACAGTCTACGCACTCGCATCAACGACGTATGTTGCAACGGTTTCTGCGATGTCGGTCGGATCTGGTGTGATCGAGTATGGCGACGGCCCGTTAGGCAGCTGCACTCGGATCTTGCTGGATCGAGCGATGGGACAGCGCCTCTATGCTGCGGTCAAACGTCGAGCGAAGCGACCAATCTAAGCAAGTGTTTAGTATGCTCCCTTGAACCCTCCGAGCACATCGGGAAAACGATACGGCAACGTGTTGCTGATTTTATCTCTCCCATGCATGTGGAGCGATGCGGAAGGAAGGAACCATAGGGAAAGCATGGACAGGCTTGAATTGCAAGACGACACATGACACTCACCTCGACGCTTGTCATTTCCGCAGCGGACAGGGTCGACTATAGGTTGGAACACTAGACGCAGTGAGACACCCACACCCTCCCGGTAACGACCGTGGTCTCCAAGTCCGTGCCAATCGGCGTCGAATAGGAGGTGAGGGTTGCGAAAGCTGGCGATGCCGGACAGAGACTTGGACTGAACGGCGTCAGGTTCTCTGTGCAGACATGCTCCGAAGGGAGAGTTGCGTGGCGGAGTTGGTGTGGGTGTGTGAAGTTGGGGAGCGAACCTTCAAACTGAAAGGTCAGAGCGGGCGAGGTAGTGCGTTGCTCGTTCAAGTGGCCCAGGGACGTGCAGAAGAGGCCGGCAAGCGCATTACGAAGCCCTTGCCATCGCTGGTCAATCCTTCCCGGTTGGTCACTAACGGTAGGTTGAGATATAGACGCATATACGCACGGAGATCGAGCACTATCCCCCATCAAAAGCCCATAGCTCCACGCCTGTTCCAACCCCTGGCTCGTCCGGGTATCCCCACGCGTCATAGTTCCACTTTCTGGCATTGAGGGTCAAATGAAGTCCGTAACGGCGTATTCACGAAGTATTTGACCGAAGGCGAGCAGGAAGAGGGTGTAATGCTGCGCTATTGAACAGCTAATAAGTGAGACGGGTAGGGAATGCGAGCAGGACTGCGCACCTTCGTCGTCGTTGGACAGATCTTCGGGGTCCCTCTGGGTAGCTCCTTTGAGCAAGGTTGTGAACGAGAATCGCGCGGCAAGCTTTCCATCGCGCAATGGTCGAAGCTCGAGCTCCTCGTTGAATTGCTCGCGGCTATGTGCGAACACGTGGAATGCCACCAGTAAGCCCGCTCTGGAGCAGAGAGCCCACCGCATTTTAACGGTGTGTAAGATGTATGCGCCTATGGACGAGAAGGCATGGGAGACGGTGGAGAATAAGGAGGAGTCGATGGCGGAGAGACCATGGACGGGGTGCAAGCAGTGGGCCTGGGCCACCACCGTGAGAACGGGCGCCTACGTTCCCAAATTGGGCCCGAACAGAAACTATCCAACAATCGTACTACTTTATCATAGATATCTCCGGTCTCGGGGCCATTCAGGCAGTCCATCAGCTGTCTTTGTACAGGTGCGTTGCTTTACCATGTTCATCCTCGTTGTATGTGACAGAAAAACGTATCTCGGTCTGGCAGGAACAGAGTTAACTGGATTTCGACAAGAACTGTCACCAATTAGTCAAGGCTACCCCCACAGTGACCCCAGAACCCAACGCATGAGCTCTGTTGTGCAACATTCGGTGGGCGAAGCCGTCTCTTTTTGCAGAAAAGCGGGTGCTATAATCGTCATCTCTTATCGTGACAGGTTTCTTCGTACATGGCTACATTTTCTGGCAGGAAATTTACTGTCGACTTCTCCAACCCCACTGAGCCAATATCCCGTGCATCTTGGCGCGTTGTCATAAATAGCGAGCTCCTGAAGCAGGCAAAGGCTTACGCGGGAGATGCGGTTGCCAGCGCCCGTCGCTCTGAGGTCTAAGAGACGGGGTCGGACGCGAACTGATTTAAATATAGACTCCGGGCAGCCTCGTGCGTACCTCGTTTGGTTGCGTATGCTAATGATATTCCAACAGCACTTGCTTCCTGTGGGCGATCGGATCACCGCGCTCTTCATTTGCTGCGCGGTCACCACGAGCATTCCCAAAACCGCTGGCACAAAGCTTGGTGGTTTGACGACCAAATTTTTCAGTGCGTATTGCTCCTCGGATTTCCGCTGCCAGTGCTCTTGACCTGCGGGACATCTCTTACCCAGTCTTCACACTCTCCTTTTCGGGGATTATGTGTGCTTACTCATCCCATGCGTCGCCGAAATTTCGGAACCCAAAGAGATCGAAACCCTAGTCGGTGTCTTGCACAGTCTCATATTGGTTGGGTAAGTCACCGACGTCTTGCCTAAAGCGTCATACTGAGATGGAAGTGCGCCGGTAGTCCGGCAACCGGTGCTGCTAGGATCCTCGACGCGTACCATGAGTTACGCGTGCGGTCCCAATATTGTGTATCGTTGCCGTCGATTGGGTTCCAGAACTTTGACTGCGGAACTTCACGGCCGCGGGCCTTTTGCTACTCAATCAAGGTCATCGAGCACCCTCGATTTCTGCTTACTCAAGTATCGGCTACACAATGTGAGTGAAAGTGGCCGGTGTTGAAGACTCGGAAAACGTTGACTTTATGGATCAGTCACTTACAACTGCTTGTCAGGTTCTCCACAATTGCTATCTGTGGTATCCGTAACAATCACCAAACGACGAACCTTGACTGTGAATTGTCGGAGAAACTTCTGGCTGCAAGAACCACATCTGTCTCTGTTGGAACTAGCCTCCGTCCGTCCATTAGAAGATAGGCTTGGCACGCGTTTCATCTGCTGAAGACAGACAGGCAACAACACTCCGCCCATGAAGAAATTTCCTGCGCCGTCGATGTTTCTTGACAAAATAGGGAATTCATGTCGACGCCTGCCGCCGTATGGTCCCTCTTTGGGCAAGTGCATTGTTTTCATTCGGACGATACTGTCCTTACGGTTGTGCAGAGCGAACTGACGGTCTTGGTCATGAATCGTGTACAGGTCGTCGTGTGTTCATCTCACTGCGTAAGGAGCATGTCCCCTGCTTGACCAGAGAAATATTGAACCGTTTGTGAGCTGTGGACGCGATCGTCGACGGCCCTCTTAACACACAGCGAGCCGAACAAGTGAGCCGATGGATCGAGGAGGATGGCGTTGGAGGTTCGGGAAGGACGGGTGGACATTGGATCGCGATTCGCTCCGTTGCGTTTCTCTTCTATTCGCTTTCGGCTTCTGTTTTGCGCCCTCGGTCTCTCTCATGTTTCGCTCTCTCCTCTTTGGCTGTTGCGTACGGCGTGGAGATGGCAGACCGCAGACACTGCCGATGCGACCGCCCGCCGCTGTTGGGGTCTGGCGAGCGCACGCCAATGTCGTGCTTGTGTCGCGCCGAGGTATTCCTTCACGCACGGCCTGTGTGACGCCCGGGCGAAGGACGATCGGCTCACTCTCGGTTCATTTGTTCCGATCCCGTTTTATCGTGTAGAGGTTCGTCGATGGCGATCCCAGCTCCGAGTAGGGCTCGAGGGAACGCTATATCTATGTGGGGCCTCGGACGCCCTTGAAGCAAGTTCTTGTCCTCCTCCCGCTCTCTCAACCTCTCCGTCTTGTGTCTGTCGAGTCCTTCCAGTTCCCGCGAGTAGTTCCATCACGTCAGTCGCGTTCGCGCGTGTTTTCCATTCCTGCGAGTCTCTCTACTGTTTGTCAATTTCTGTCGACGGTCGCTCCTTCGCCTCTCCTCTCCCCCTCTCGTCTATTCCTCCGACCGGCCTCTGACAGCGACGTCCGACGCCCACCGAGGCGACTGGAGCTCCCTCACTTGTTTCTTCCAGAGAGTCCTTCCTCGTTCCCTCGAACTCCTCACTCCTCACCCACCGACCAGTCGACAACCCTCCAACACCCACTCATGGCGGCATATCGTGGCAAGAATTCGGAGGCGGGATGCCCTTCGGACGCGAAGGAGATGACGGTCTCCGTATCGAATGTCGACGTCGAGCACCACCCCGAAGACCACTTCTGCACGGACGGGGGATTCAAGGCCTGGCTTACTGTCTTCGGAGCAGTCCTCATACTGTTCTCTGAAGGACTGTTTTTGTCATTCGGTGTCTTCGAGACCTACTATACTCAGCATCAGCTCAGCCGCTTCTCCCCCTCCACCATCTCCTGGATTGGCTCATTATCATCTTGGATATTGTACTTCTCCGTACGTCTCTCTCGCGAATCCTCAGGTCCACCATATTGCCATATAACTAATGCGTGTACTCAATTTGAAGGGGTCTCTTTGGGGCCGCATCTTCGACGTGTACGGTCTACGCATCTTGCTGATCGCCGGCTCCGCCTTGCTTGTCCTCAGCGTCATGGCCATTAGCTTCTGCACCGAGCTCTACCAGTTCGTCCTCGTCCAGGGTCTGCTCATTGGTTTGGCCACTGGGATGCTGTAAGTCTTTATCTTCCTCAACGCGCTCGTAGTCAATTCAATCCACACTCGCGCGCTCTTCCCCTCAGACATGGTCCGGTGGTCGCCTCTGTCTCTACGCATTTCACAAAACGCCGAGCCACCGCTATCGGAGTCGCACTTACGGGGGAAAGTTTAGGTGCGCACTCTCCGTTACATGTTCGATCTGCCCCGTTTGTAACGCGGTACTTCAAGGCGCCATGGTCTTCCCCATCGCCGCTCGCTCGCTGTTTGCTCGCATCGGATTCGCGTGGACCCTCCGCGCTGTAGGATTCTTCCAGCTCGTGCTCCTCGCCATCGGGACCGTTGCTATGACGAGTCACAGAACTCCCAGCCAGCGATGGAGAGCGACGCATGCCGCGTCCCCTCTTCCATCCCCCATGAAGAGCTTGCGCGATGCGCCGTTCGTGTTGGTCGTGACAAGCGGGTTCTTGATGAACTTTGGTGAGCGGGCGCACATTCGTCTTCACCGGAAGACTAGTCGCGGCACTGATACGTTCCTCATTTCAGGGTTAAAGATCCCACCCACGTACCTTTCCAACTACGCAGTCTCCAGGGGAACCCCGTCCCCGGTCGCATTCTACGTCGTTTCTGCGCTGGGCGGCGGCGGCCTCGTCGGCGGCATTTTCGCAGTTCTGGTTGCTGACGCCGTTGGCCGCTTCAACACCGCAGTCCCGGCTGCATTCCTCATGGGCTTCCTCGTGCTCGTGTTTTGGATGTTCGCTAAGAGCTTCGTGCCCCTGATCATCTTCGCGGTCATGTACGGCTTCTTCTTTGGCGCGTACGCATCCCTTCGAATCGCATACGTTTCGCAGATCTCGGACGTCAAGGAGGTGGGGACGAGGATCGGGATATTCTTCAGTATCATATCCTTTGCGTGAGTTTCAACGGGTTCTTCGAGTAACTTAGTCTGATATGGACGTCACAGGGCGCTGGCCGCCGGTCCTGCAGGAGGCGCGGTGTTGAAGGCGGACGACGGAAGGTACACGGGCATGATCGTCCTATGTGGTACAGTGATCATTGCCGGCTCGCTGCTCATTCTCCTCGCGAAGTACAAAATCAACCGTAATCTGCTCACGCGTGTGTAACTGGCTACGGCCAGGGTATAGTCGGATAGTCATGTATCATGAGAATACGCTTCATATCTCACATAACTCAGCTGTTTCGGAGAATGCACACGACGTTCATGGCACAATAGGTCAACGAGTCAAATACATATTCCATCATGGCTGGTCGGCAAGTGAGCAACGATCCGTAGAAAGGGCTTTTGAGCGAAGCTTGTGTGGGAGCTCCTCGCTCTGATTGCTGCTAAGACATTGAAGATGGAAATGTATGCGTCGTCGCGCGATATTGACTAGCCATAGATAGGGCCTAGCTAGGTGCACTACGTTGTCGGAATCATCCTATTTAACACGATCATTTGAATCCTATGCAATACAAACATATACAGAACTTTCGGACGAAGCTCAAATGTGGTTCACATTATGGGCATCAAAATCCGTCATGCTGACGTAATAGTATGTCCACGTTTATAGTTGAACTCGAACAACTTGAACGAACGCTTGCAACCACCCATCTCTTGCCATCCCACTACTCTCGTCCGCCTCCACCACTACCCATTCTCGTCATGGAACAACAACCTAGCAACGAGCTTCCTCTGTTCGCTCTACCACCTGGTTCGAAGTTTAGTGGTCAAGTACGTGCAAACTTCTGGCTCTCCATCACCTCTGCTTATCTGCGCGCCATAGGATAAGCTCCGCGTGTTTGCACAACAGCCACTCGAGGGCCCTGGCCTACCCGAGTACCTCGCTCCGTCGAAATCATCCACTATCCAGCCCCCCAAGCTGTGGTACGGGTGGAGAGTCGGCCACGATCGGTTGTTGGAAGTTGCCCTCAACCACTTCCCTCATGTCGTCAAGTACCGTCGAGCCCCTGCAACCCTAGGCTTGGGATTAGGCGACGAACACGAGGACAGCTATACCGACGAGGACTGGGCACACGAAGTGCCGAATATCGCAGAGACTATCACGAGCTACGCCTTTGTCGTTGCGATCAGGGAGTACCTTGGAGTCAACCCCAAGGCCCAAAAGATCTTCAAGGTTCAAGAGCTCTGGGACAGCCAGAAGCAGGGCGTATACGGCTTGACCGTCGGGTCGAACTACCAGAAATTATTGAGGAAGGATCACGTGGAGAAGCTTCAAGCCCTCATTGCGCCTGGCGAGCCACCGATGTGGTATCTCGACTACTGGCGTTGGACATACCGCCGGGTGGCTCCCAAAGCTGACGGTGAGCTCCTCCGGTCCAGATCCTTGTGACATAACCATGTTGCTCACGATTCACCAGGGAGAACCAAGAAGACGGTGACTTCCCGCACGTCGGCGGAGGGTGGACGAGTCGAGACCGTTTCGTGATCCCTTTGCTCCTTTGCGTTTGCGTTGTCCACTCACGACATCATTGATCCCGTTTATTGTGTATCGTCACCCTATCGGTTTGCACATACCAAATCGCTGCGTTTATGTCTATTTGATTGGTTGATGCTAGACACGTGGCCACGACTTCTTTGTAGATAGTTTTGTTATGTGGCAGCGGAAGTAACAAGAGCTGCTCACTCCCGGTGACTACCGGAGGCTTCAACACCTCGTGTTATGCGTGGTTCGCTCTCTCTTGCTGGTGCATTCCGGACCTTCATGAAGCCTCCTCGCCCACGGTGACGAGGTCCCCAGAAATTAACCCGTGAAGACTGTCACCCCGTGCGTCGCCCAAATTTCGGACCTCAACAAGATCGGAACCCCAATCGGCGTCTTGCACAGTCTCATATTGATTGGATAAGTAACAACGTCTTGCCTAAAGCGTCCTACTGAGGTGAACGTGCGGCAGCTTGCCCGGTAGTCTGCTAGGATCCTCGAGGCGTACCATGAGTTACGCGTGGGGTCCCCAGTATTCTGTATCGTCCGTAGCTTGATTTGGAAGAGTCATCACTTCCAGGGCCTGTCAGGTTCTCCGCAATTCCTGTCTTGGGTATCCGTAACAATCACCAAGCGACGAACCTTGACTATATTGTCGGAGAAAAGTCTCGCTGCGGGAACCGCATCCGCGGACTCGGTTGAAACTAGCTTCCCTCTTTCCCTTAGCAGATAGGCTTAGCACCACCTTACACGTTTCATCTGCTAAAGACAGGCATTAATACCCCGCCTCATGAAGAGATTTCCTGTGCCGTCGATGTTTCTTGACAAAATAGGGAATGGACGTCGACACTGCGTCTGCCCAAAGGCGGACCCTAGGGAGGCAATCGTTCTCATTAGGACGATCCCATCCTTACGGTTGCGCAGAGGGAAGTGACGGTCTTGGCGTTAACTAAAGAGAATGCCCGGTATATAACCACCCAGAACGTCTCGTGAGTCCTTCGGGCTTCCCCTGTACTCCTCACTCCTGACCCACGCACCAGACGACCTCCAACACTCGCTCATGGCCGCATCTTGCGACAAGAATTCAAAGACTGACGTGTCTCCGTATGCGAAGGACACGACGTCCTCCGTATCCAGCGTTGACGTCGAGCATCAGCCCGGAGACCACGTCTTCACGGACGGGGGCTTCAAGGCCTGGCTTATTGTCTTCGGAGCCGTTCTAATATTGTTCGCTAAAGGACTATTTGTGACATTCGGTGTTTTCGAGACCTACTACGGCCAGCATCAGCTCAGCCGCTTCTCCCCCTCCACCATCTCCTGGATTGGCTCATTATCATCTTGGATAATGTACTTTTCCGTACGTCTCTCTCGCGAATCCTCAGGTCCACCATCTTGCCATATAACTAATACGTGCACTCAATTTGAAGGCGTCTCTTTGGGGCCGCATCTTCGACGTGTACGGTCTACGCATCTTGCTGATCGCCGGCTCCGCCTTGCTTGTCCTCGGCACCATGATCATTAGCGTCTGTACCGAGTTCTACCAGTTCCTCCTCGTCCAGGGCCTGTTCATGGGACTGGCACAGGGAATGATGTAAGCTTTCGTGATCCTGGATACGTTCACTTTCAATTCAACTCATGCTCGCGGACCCTTCGTTTCAAGTACAGTCCGATGTTCGCATCTGTCTCTAAGCATTTCACAAAACACCGCGCCACCGCGATCGGAGCCCCCATGGCAAGTATAGGTTTAAGTGAGCACTGTCCATCACATCTTCGTTCTGCTCGTTCTCAACGCGATGCGTCCAGGCGGTGTGATCTTCCCCATCGTGGCCCGCGAGCTGTTTCCTCGCATCGAATTCGGCTGGACGCTCCGCACTGTGGGATTCTTCCAGCTCGTCCTTTTGGCCATCGGGACCATCGCAATGACGAGCCACAGAAGCCCCTACGGGCGAGAAAGAGCCACGCGTACCGTATCTCCTCTTCCCGCCCTCACGAAGAGCCTGCGGGACTTGCCGTTCGTGTTGTTCGTGGCAGGCGCATTCCTGGTCGACTTCGGTAAGCGGGCGCACATTCGTCTGCACCGGAAGGCGAATATCATCGAACTGATATCCTCCTCGTTCGAGGTTTAAACATCCCATCCACGTTCCTTTCCAACTACGCCGTCTCCAGGGGAATCCCGTCCTCGAACGCATACTACGTCGTTTCCGCGCTGAGCGGCGGCAGCATCGTGGGCCGTATCATCGGTGCTGTGGTCGCTGACGGCGTCGGCCGCTTCAACACTGCAGTCCCGACTGCGTTCCTCATGGGCCTCCTCGTGCTCGTGTTCTGGATGTTCGCCAAAACGCTCATGCCTATCGTCGTCTTCGCGGCCATGTACGGCTTGTTCGAAGGCGCGTACGTATCCCTTCGGATCGCGTGCGTTTCGCAGATATCGGACGTGAAGAAGGTGGGGACGAGGATCGGCATATTCTTCAGTATCATATCCTTTGCGTGAGTTTCAACGGGTTCTTCGAGTAACTTAGTCTGATATGGACGTCACAGGGACCTGGCCGCCGGTCCTGCAGGCGGCGCGGTGTTGAAGGCGAACGGCGGGGACTATACGGGCATGATCGCACTATCTGGCATAGTGATCATTGCTGGGTCGCTCCTCCTCCTCCTCTCGAAGTACAAGGTGAATCGCAAGCTGCTCGCGCGTGTGTAACTTGCTAGGAAAATGTAGTCGTTAGACACTTTCGATGATGATGTGACAGATTCCATGAATTTCGTCGCAATCGATGATGAATCTCTGGACGGGTTGCAACTGTCCGGCGGCACGGTTGAGTTGAGTCAAGGCGATAATAGATTAGGTGGTTGGGTGACAGTGGGGCAAGCCAGCGACACGATGGAATTGGGAGAGGCCTGCGTGCGATCTACGTAGGTTGTCGGGATGCCGACGACGACGACACGGCGACATGCAGGTCATCGCGATCATCGTGCCTGGATGTCTCCGGCGCGCTCCCGTTCGGAGACGGGTTGAGGCACTGGCGCAGCATCGACTTTGACAACGACGAACTTGCGTGTGAGCAAGTTGAAGACGCTCCCGAAGATGAGCGCGATCAAGGTGCAGCTCATGATGATCACGTTGTACGGCATGCTGAAATCCGGAGTGGCTAGGTCAGCGAGTAGGACTGGTGTGTATATCCGTCGAGGCCGTCGACTACGAGCGAGAGCAAGAGGCCCCGAGGTGTGTGTGACAGTGTGATTCTCGCTTCCTGCGGCGTCACCAAAGGCGAAGGGAACTAAAACGGCCGGTGGCAGATCCCATCCTCGTTGTGCATCAGGTTGATGTTCCGTGTAACGCAAGAAGGGTTTCAAGACGTCCATCGTGAGGTACAGCGTGCTACTAGGTGGCAACGTCAGGACGGCTTGCAGGAGCGCCGGTCGGGAGTGGGGGACCGGAGGCGTATACGACAGGATGGACACGAGATCGTCTGAGGCCGATTACATCACGTTAATTAGTCGAGATGCTGGCGCGAGTGTGGGTCAGCAATAAATAGACTGACCTCGTGGAACGCCATTGACGGAAGCCTTGAGAGTGTGCAGGTAGAATTGGAGATGCCACGGCATGGTCTCAAGGTAGCCGGTGCTGACTTCCACCTGGAGGTTGTTCGTAACGACCAGCGTGAGCTGAGCCTCGGCTTGGCTCATGCCCTTGAGGTTCCGGCGGACGGAGATATCTGTGAACGGAGGCGCTTCCGATGTGTTTGCTGTAATCACCATCAGTAATTCGGGTCTCGAGTATCGGGTATGGCAGTGTACGCACGATACTCGAAGCTGCCTTCGGTCGGCCATCGTACAGCAACATCAAGTGTGTCATGGCCTATGACCGATACGGTCAGTTCTCCTGCCGATACATTAACTGTATCACAGTCTACGCACCCGCATCAACGACATATGTTGCAACATTGTCTGCGATGTCGGTTGGATCTGGTGTGATCGAGTATGGCGATGGCCCGTGAGGCAGCTCCACTCGGACCGTGCTAGATCGAGCGACGGGACAGGGCCTCTCTATGCTGCGGTCAAATGTCGAGCGAAGCGACCAATCTAAGCAAGTGTTCAGTATGACGCTTGGCTCTCCGAGCACATCGGGGAAACGATGTGGCCGTCAAGGCGGCAGAAACACGCACGACAGTACGAGAAACGGTGAATAATAGATCCACTAGGCATTCACTCGTCTCCCAGCGTGCCTTCCAACAGCGTGTCACAGGCTGTATTTGTCCCACGGATGTGGAACGACACGGAACAAGGGAACCGTGTTGTATATCGGAGCAAGAGCCTCCATAACGGAAGCGTGGAAAGGTCTGGATTACAAGGCGACACATGACACTCACCTCGACGCTTGTCATTTGAGTAGCGGACAGGGTCGAAGATAGCTTGGAAAGCCAGACGCACTTCGACACCCACACGCTCCCGGTAACGAACGTGCACTCCAAGTCCGTGCCAATCGGCGTCGAATAGGCGGTGGGGGTTGAGCAAGTTGGCGATACCGGAGAGGGATTTGCACGGCAAAAGCTTCAGGAATGGCGTCAGGTTCTCTGTGCAGACGTGCTCCGAAGGGAGAGTTGAGTGGCGGAGTTGGTGTGGGTGTGTGAAGTTCGGGAGCGAGCCTTCAGGCTGGAAGGTGAGAGTGGGCGAGGTAGTGCGTTGCTCGTCTAGGTGACCCAAGGACGCGCAGAAGAGGCCGGCAAGCGCATTACGAAGCCCTTGCCATCGCTGG
The DNA here is from genome assembly GCA_032821775.1 of Sanguinoderma infundibulare. Lineage (NCBI taxonomy): Eukaryota > Fungi > Basidiomycota > Agaricomycetes > Polyporales > Polyporaceae > Sanguinoderma > Sanguinoderma infundibulare. The sequence continues at coordinate 267,897 of JAVLRN010000007.1, forward strand.
TCAATCCTTCCTCTGGGGTCACTAACGGTAGGTCGAGAAATAGACGCATATACGCACGGAGATCGAGCACTGTCCCCCATCCAAGCCCATAGCTCCGCGCCTGTTCCAACCCCTGGCTCGTCCGGATATCCCCACGAGTCGTAGTTCCATTTTCCGGCATTGAGAGTCAGATGAAGCTCCGTAACGGCATATTCACGAAGTATTTGACCAAAGGCGAGCGGGAACAGGGTGTAATGCTGCGCTATTGAACAGCTAAGAAGTGGGACGGGTAGGAAATGCGAGCAGGACTGCGCACCTTCGTCGTCGTCGGACAGCACTTCGGGCTCCCTCGGGGTAGCTCCTTTGAGCAAGGTTGTGAACGAGAATCGCGCGGTAAGCTTTCCATCGCGCAATGGTCGAAGCTGGAGCTCCTCGTCGAATTGCTCGCGGTGTGGAAACACAGTAGCGACGTGGAACGCTAGCAGCAAGCTCACTCTGGAGCAGACGGCCCACCGCATGTTTCCGGTGTGGAAGATGTATGCGGCTATGAAGAAGGCATTGGAGACGGTGGAGATAAGGAGGAGTCAATGGCAGAGAGACCATGGACGAGGTGCGACGAGGTGCCAAAGTAAACCCGTGAGAACGGGGCGCCTACGCTCCCAAACCGGGCCTGGAGGCGAAAATACAGCTCTGCTTCTAACGACCGTCTCCAACTGACCGAGTACGGCTTCCGTGGCATCGCGAGTGTGGCTATATGCTGATAATTTTTATGCCCAGCAGGATTGAGGTCCTGTACCGTTCATACCATCCACTGGGAAGTGTGTAGGAAGCGTCAGGCCGCGAAGAGAGGTTCCCGAGGCGACAGGAATTATCAAAAGTGCACGCGCAATCGTACTATCATATCTCCGGCCTGGGGGCCATTCGGGGCACTACATTGGCGGTCTTGGTGCAGGTGCGTTGCTTAACATGTTCATTGTCGTTGTAGGTTGACAGAAAAATGCATCTCGGTCGGGCAAGAACAGAGTTAACTGGATTTCGACAAGAACTGTTACCAATCAATCGAGGTTTCGCCCACAGTGACCCCAGCACCCAACGCATGAGCTCTGTTGTGCAACATTCTGTGGGTGAAGCGGTGTCTTTTTGCACAAAAGCGGATACTATAATTATGATCTCTTATCGTGACAGGGTTCCCCGAACATGGCTGCGTTTTCCGGCAGGGAATTTACTGTGGATTGCTCCAACCCCACTGAGCCAATATCCCGTGCATCCCGACGTATTATCATCAATAGCGAGCTCCTGAAGCAGGCAAAGGTTTACGCCGGAGATGTTATTGCCATATCATCCGCAGAATCCCCCAAGGTAAGGCACTATCCGATCCCCTTCCGCGCTCTGATGACCTCGTGAACCACTTGATGATTGAGCTTAACTATTTGACAGAGTTTTGCTGTCGGTGTGGCTTGGCCGTCCTCCGACGTGCCCCAGGACTGTACGTATACACGGTCCTGCGCCGCATGGGCACAGGATGGGAATGTTTCCCAACGAGACCGTCATGCTCAACTCCGACTATCAATTGTCAGCTATCGTTGTCTCTCCGCCCTTGCTTCTGACTGCCAAGGTCTCGCAAGGTTCGAAAGTCAATCTGTTCTTCCTGGATGCTTCCAAGATACCGCCAGGGGCGCCGTCCCTCCGGAACTCCAAACTTGCCCAAGTTGTTCGTGTCAAGGAAGTCGTCAGCGAACGAAGTGCCTCTGTAGCCTTTTTGAAAGCCGCCTCAAAAACAGCCGATTCTCGAAACGTCCGACGCCGAGATTGGCTTACACTACTCGTCCGAGAAGCACTTAGTGAACTCATCTCCGCTCTGCTGGTGTCGATTTCCCTGACCATCTCACATCCAGTTGACTTCGGATACCTCACACCAACACAAACGTTCGACCTCGTATACGAAGGCAGGAGCCGACGGTTTGCCGTGTCGTCCGTGTCCACCACTGAACAAGGAGGCGAACAGCCTGATATAGTAGATGGAATTCAATCGTTATCGCTATCCGATACCACACCGACACTGTGGACGGTCGGCTGGGAAACAGCAGTTTCTCTTGACGCAGAAAGTTCAGAGACCGAAGAAAATGGAGAGTCAAGAATTGTTGTAGAAGGTGGGGTAGAGAAGGATGCTTACTCCGCTGTGGGAGGGTTGGACAAGCAAATAGCGCAAATCCGCGACCTGATAGAGATCCCTCTGAACCGCCCTGAACTCTTCCAGCAGTTTGGTGCGTCTCTCATGTCCCTCCGCGCCACCGCGCATGACCTCACCCTTCTTATCTGCGATCCACATCTGCACATTATACACCCACGGGCACATTCCAATTCCGCTTCACCACAGGGCTCAAGCCCCCCAGAGGCATCCTTTTGCACGGCCCGCCGGGTACCGGGAAGACCCACCTCGCTCGTGCGGTGGCAGCCTCGACGGGGTCCGCTGTGCTTATCGTCAACGGGCCCGAACTGTCTTCCGCTTATCATGGTGAGACCGAGGCGAAGATCCGTGACGTCTTTACGGAAGCGCGCTCCCATAGCTCGTGCATCATCGTGCTCGACGAGGTCGACGCACTCTGCCCGCGACGTGAGGACGGACCCGGGGGAGAGGTCGAGAAGCGGGTCGTCGCACAGCTGCTGACACTCATGGACGGCATGGAGGAGGGCAACGACGGCTCCGGCGGTAGAGTGGTTGTGGTGGCGACAACCAACCGACCGAACGCAATCGACCCGGCTCTGCGACGACCCGGACGATTCGACAGGGAGATAGAAATCGGTCAGCATTCCTCTCAAGTGCTTGCATATTTGCTTATCGGTCGGTAGGCATACCTGACGTCGAAGCACGGTTCTCCATCCTCAATGTCCTGCTATCCAAAGCGCCGCACTCCATCCCCGAGGACGATATCCGGTCTGTCGCGGCGAAGGCGCACGGTTACGTCGGTGCAGACTTGAGCGCGGTCGTCCGTGAAGCGGGTACTATCGCTATCAAGCGTTGGCTCGTGGCCCAATCGTCCTCCGAGACAGCGCCGCAGCTCGCGCTGGCAGATCTCCTCTCCGCACTTCCCACTGTGCGCCCGTCAGCGCTTCGTTCGCTCTTCTTGGATACCGTCCCGGTGCGGTACTCAGATATTGGCGGCCAGGCGCAGACAATCCAGAAGCTCAGAGAGTGCGTGGAGTGGCCGTTGCTGCACCCAGAAGCCTTCGCTCGTCTCGGGGTCCGTGCGCCGCGGGGTGTGCTGTTGTACGGCCCTCCAGGGTGCAGCAAGACGTTACTGGTGAGGGCGTGTGCGACAGAGAGTGGGGTCAACTTCCTTGCAGTCAAAGGTCCAGAAGTGAGATTCTAAGTGTTTTCTCATCGATCGCGAACATGCCTGATGCAATCGACCGCGTCCAGTTACTGAACAAGTTCGTTGGAGAGTCGGAACGCGCCGTTCGAGAAGTCTTCCGCAAAGCGCGGGGGGCCGCGCCATCCATCGTATTCTTCGTAAGTTGTTCCTGATTATTCAGGAGATGATTTGATTTGATGTGATGCATCACAGGACGAGATCGATGCCCTAGCGATCTCCCGTTCGGCCTCGGACTCGGGCGGTGGCGCACAGGAAGGTGTCTTGACCAGTCTCCTTAACGAGATGGATGGCGTACAAGAGCTTGTTGGCGTCACGATTGTCGCGGCGACGAACCGGCCAGATGTTATCGTGAGTCGTATACACGTGTCACTCAACACTCTTCCCCGTGCTCATGGGCTGTGCATAGGATTCCGCACTAATGCGGCCTGGACGACTGGATCGCATCCTATACGTCGGGCCGCCCGACCTCGCAGGACGAATTGAAATCCTCCGCATCCGCACCCAGAAGATGAGCGTGGAACCGGATTTGGATCTGGAGCAGATAGCAAAAATGGTTTGTCATTCATCGCCTCTGGAGGGCTACTCGAAGTTGATTCTCGTATCACATGACCAGACTGAAAGATGTTCTGGGGCAGAGATTACCGCGCTGTGTCAGGAGGCCGCACTGCTGACCATGAAGGCAGACATCGATGCGCCATTCGTGAGTAATCGGACTGGGTCCGGTACTCCGTCATCGTGGCTGACTGTCTGGACTGCCGCGCTCAGGTCCCCCAAACGGCGTTCCTTGAAGCTGCGAAGAACATCAAGAAGCAGATCACTCCCGAGGTGATTCAAACGTACACGTCGTGGAGGAACAGACACGGTGTAACAGAAGCTTGATCTCATCTGATGGGTATAACATTGCTGTTGAGTCATAGTGCGATGCCACGACGGCGAATTGAATGGCCGGCGGTGAATGGGTTAACTGCTATCATCGTTGCTTACCTCTTTTATTCACCGGAACCATTCGTCACTAACAGGGGCACTCCGTCTCCGATGAGCGTCTCCGCGGCATGAGATATACCACTCCCACCTGCGTTTGTTCTTGTTCCCCCACCACGGACACCTCGCACCAATTCCACGCATCCACGGCCCAGTCTCCTGGATTCACGATATGTCCAGCTCGAGGTATGCATTTCGCGATGTCCATGTCCGACCCACACTCATTGCAATTCATGCAGTTACGATGACTCGCATCCGGAGTACGGGTTCACGTCGTTTTCCCCAGACACCCATATCGAAGAATCCGCCTCTAAGCCACTACTGCACGCTGCGGGATTGAGATTTGACGACTATACGGATACTTCATCCAGGATCAATCGTCTTCCCACGGAGCTCCTTTCTGCGATATTCAACAAAGCCACATCTCACAGGCCGTACCGTCCCATTCTCATCGTGCCCGATTGCTCCACAAAACGAGCCGAATTCAACATCCAGCCCGTAATTACCCTCGCCCTCGTTTGTCGATTATGGCGCAACGTGGTGATTGGAGATGCGGCACTCTGGTCTCATATCGACACCGACCACAGTTCGCAGCGATCGCTGTGGATCTCATTGCACCGTTCTTCCGGCTATCCTCTCACCCTTCGTATCGGCTTAGGGCGAAACCAACTCGCAGACACGGTTCTGGCAAACCATGGCAATCGCATTCGATTCCTCCACGCGGCGGATGGCGGCAGCCGCCTCCCGTTGAGGTCTATCCTCCGCCCCTTCCGCTTCCACGCGCCACAGATCGAAAGCTTCACGCTCGTCCAGTCTTACGATGCGGTGAACGAATCTTCTGAGGGGCTCATCTTCGCGGAAGAAACCTCTCCACTGAAAGCTCTCGCTCTCATGCTTCCCCACGCCTTCTTGCCAACAAACTCCTTCCCGAATTTGACCCATTTATTTTTGCAGTTCGCGACGCAGGAACCTGCTCCTCGCATACTCCAGTTGCTGTCCAACACACCCATATTGGAGCACTTCCAACTCTCCTGTACCGGGTCGATCGACGTGGTCCGAACGCAAACTCCTCCCGAACGGCGCATATCTTTGAACCACCTCCGCTCCGCTGTATTCATGGGTGGACTGCTCGAAGTCCACTTCGACCTCCTTGGTGGTATCGAGGTGCCAGCGGACATCCTCCTGTGTTTCAGCCACTCTGGGACGAGTTGCAGCCTCAACGACAGCCCACCTTCCCTCCGCATCCCGAAAATCTCTCTCCTGGACACACTGACGTTCATGGAGCTCTCTCTTCAACAGGAATATCTCCTGGCCACCGGGTACGACGCCCAGATGACATCTGGCTTCATCATCGACACCGAACACTTCTGCGACGCCTCGCTCTGGATCGCGCATCTGCACACGATGCTTCCGCTCTCCAGAATCACGATCCTCAACATCAACATCAATGATGTTGTAACAATGGACTGTACCTTCCGGCCGATCCTCCAGCACTTCGTGCGCCTCGAGGAGCTGCATGCTCTGTTTACTCCCGATTATTTCGAGCCGGAGTCGTCACCGCTTCTGGTCAAATCATTGTGTACAGCGTTGGCTCCAACCCACCGTGATCCTCAGGTTCTCCCGTGCCCGGAGCTGCGAGTCTTCGGTATCGAGGCGGATCTGGCTCACGACGAGTTCCCCTTCCCCGCGCTCGAAACTATGGCGGCCGCACACCGTCGTGCCGGCCACGGGCTCTCCAGCTTTACATACCAACTACACACGAGCAAGTTCGAGCACGACTCGGAGGAAATGCGCCGGCTATTTTCGGCTTCGCTTGCTCCCTTGACCGCCTTCGTCCACTCGGTGGAGTTCCGTTGCTATTCGGAGGAAGAGAAGCTGTGTTCGTTCAAGCCGCGGGAATGCTGGGAGCTGCGGGAGGCGGAGAAGTATTGGGTGGTGCCGAGGAAGCCGAGGTACAGCTCGCCGTGGGGTTGGCACTGAAGAATGAGAATGGTGAGGGGGACAGGCTCGTGTTGCGAGTGTCTGTGGCCATTGCTGACCACAGTCATGTAGGATCTTATTCTATATCGATCTTGGATACGCGCTGTGTCTCCATCGCCGGGGTACGGCTCTAGATCTCAAGAATGATACCCTGTTCTCGCCATGCCCTTTCGTCCGTTCCTTATATCCACCACTAATGGTATTTAGCATCTCTGTCCTGGTTTTTCAACGTCCATTTCGTGCGCTACAAATGTTTCCGATCCGAGAGAGATACCATGAACAGCGGCATGATATGTATGTAACCAATCCATCCAAGACTATTCAACATACTCATACCAGCTTTGGTTGAGTGTGAGCACAGCTATCGTCCTCGATGCCTTAGTGGGTACGCGCTGTTATCATTGTGCGTCTGAGGAGGGGTTCAGCAATGCGTGGTTGGGATTTTGTCTACTGGCACTCGCAACGTCGACGCCCTTCTCGCGCAAAATCCGGCACACACGCCGACAATCGCCGTAGAACGTCGGGTTGAACTGCCAAATATCCTCGCCCTCACCCTCTTCCTTGACTCCTGAAGTTGATGAGCCGCGTCACGTTTTCGTCCTTCCAGTTCGGTATCCGCCGCCTCGCCATTAGATGATCACCGTCGTCAGGTAAGTACTCACACACCAAACCTGTTCAACTGCGCCGGCCGTCCACCAGGTTGATATCAATATTCTCTGTCTAATTTCCAGGCCTTCTCAGTTGTCCTCGGCATCAGCTGTCATGGTGCACAGTACGACGAACTGAAACCTTCGCAGCAATGAGAGACTTCACTGTTCATAGCCAATCCGAGTCATCTGAAGGCACATCCAAATTAACCACACACTGACCACAGACCAGCTATGCAATCCGCGCCCTAACCTGGGCAGAATATGTCCACCATGCGATATGGATGTGGATTTGGTGAGTCCAAGTGCTCGCCTTTCCTGACGCAGTTGTTTCAATGTTCGTCGTCCGGCGGTGTAGGGTGCGCTGATTCAAAAGCATCTCCATCTCTTACGTCCTAGGTCTCTCGATCTACATTGAACCAAGGATTTACTTATGAAGGTACTGTTGAAAATTACTATCGTTGGCGTGGGGAATTAAATAGGACGGGAACGCTTGACCCACGTGTTCCTGACCGATTGCCTTTCCTGCCAGGTCATGATTGACGAAGCGCAGACAAATCCGATCCTCCCGATCGCGATCGTCATAGACTGCTGCCTTTCCAGTTTATGTGCTCAGGATAGCCTTGACGGGCCCAGATGTAACTATGTATGTGTTCCCGTCGACGGCTCGATGGAACAAGCCTCGTGCTTACCTCGTTTAAGGGACGTTGCCAATACCATTGGTTCCGCTCTGTGCACAGGGTTGCTTCTTATAGGTAGTCGGGATCACCGTGTCGTACATTCGTGGCGCCGTGCCCTTTGCGAAATCACGAGTCGCCGCTTCACCCAGACAGAAACCTTGGAGATTCTCCAATATCATTCAGTACGCACAATTCATATCCTTTCAGCGATCCTGATCGCGTATTTTGTTTTATCTCCGATGAAGCTCTCACAGCGTCACATCGAGCACAGCGCTCACAGCCTCTCTCGCCAACCACCGATAACCGGAGGCTTCAACGTCTCATGCTAGGCGTGGGTCGCTCTCTTGCTGCTGGTGTCCGGACCTTCGTGAAGCCTCCTCTCCAGTCTTCAGGGATTACTTTCTGGGAGCTTCGTCATCGTGCTCATCCCATGCGCCGCCCAATTTCGGACCTCAACGAGATTGGAACCCCAATCGGTGTCGTGCACAGTCTCATATTGTATGGGTAAGTAACAACGTCTTTCCTAAAGCGCCATACTGAGGTGAAAGTGCGGCAGATTGGCCCGTAGTCTGACAGCTGGCGCGGCCAAGATCCTCGAGGCCGTACCATGAGTTACGCGTGGGGTCCCCAATATTCTGTCGTTGGCGTCGATCGGTTCCTGGAACTGTTGCTGCGGAACTTCACCGCGGGCCTTTTGCTTCTCAATCAAGGGCATCTGCCACCCTCGATTCCTGCTTACTCAAATGTCTGGTACTCAATGTGAGTGAAAGGTATTGAAGACTGGGAAAATGTCAACGTTTATGGATCAGTCGCTTACGACGGCTTGTCAGGTTCTCTGCAATTGGTATCTGGGGTATCGGTAACAATCACCAAACAACGAACCTTGACTGGATTGTCGGAGAAATTTCTCGCTGCGAGAACCGGAACCGTCTCTGTTGGAATTAGCTTCCATCTTTCCATTAGCAGATAGGCTTGGCACCACCTCACACGTTTCATCTGCCGAAGACAGGCATTAATACGCCGCCTTATGAAGAGATTTCCTGTGTCGTCGATGTTTCCTGACAAAATAGAGAATGCATGTCGACACTTGCATCCATTGGGTCCCTCTATGAGCAGACGTATCGTTCTCATTTGGACGATCCTGTCCTTACGGTTGCGCAGAGGGAAGTGATGGTCTTGGCGTTAACTAGAGAGCATGCCCGGTATTTAACCACCCAGAACGTTTCGTGAGTCCTTCGGGCTTCCCTTGTACTCGTCACTCCTGACCCACGCACCAGAAGACCCTCCAACACTCGCTCATGGCCGCATCTCGCGACAAGAATTCAAAGGCTGGCGCGTCGTCGTATGCGAAGGACACGACGTCCTCTGTATCCCGCGTTGATGCCGAGCACCAGCTCGAAGACCACGCCTTGGACCATGACGGGGGCTTTAAGGCCTGGCTTACTGTATTTGGAATAGTCCTGATACTGTTCGCTCAAGGACTGCTTGAGTCATTCGGTGTCTTCGAGACCTACTACGGCCAGCATCAGCTCAGTCACCTCTCCCCCTCGACCATCTCCTGGATTGGATCACTACAACCTTGGGTAATGGACATATCTGTACGTCTCTCTCGCGAGTCCTCTAGTGGGTCCCCCATATTGCCATGCAGCTAATACACAGATTTAATTTGAAGTCCTCTCTTTGGGATCGCATCTTCGACGTGTATGGTCTACCCATCTTGTTGATCGCAGGGTCCACCTTGCTCGTCCTCGGCACCATGATCATTAGCGTGTGCACCGAGTTCTACCAGTTCCTCCTCGTCCAGGGCGTGCTCATGGGACTGGCACATGGAATGATGTAAGTTTTCATGATCCTGAATACGTTCACTTTCAATTCAACCCATGCTCGCGGACTCTTCGTTTCAGATATGGTCCGGTATTCGCTGCCATGTCTCATCATTTCACGAAACGCCGGGCCACCGCTATCGGATCCGCAATGGCAAGTTCAGGTTTAAGTGAGCACTGTCCATCACGTCTTCGTTATGCCCCCTTCTTAACGCGGCTCCCCAAGGCGAGATGGTCTTCCCGATCGTGGCCCGCGAACTATTTCCTCGCATCGGATTCGCGTGGACGCTCCGCGCTGTTGGATTCTTCCAGCTCCTGCTCTTGACCATCGGGACCATCGCCACGACAAGCCATAAAACTCCCGGCAGGCGAGGGAGATTCACACGTGCCGAGTCTCCTCCTCCGACCCAGACGAAGAGCCTGCGGGACCCGCCGTTCGTGTTGTTCGTTGCAGGCGCATTCCTGATCGAGTTTGGTGAGCAGGCACACATTTGTCTTCACCGGGAGGCTAAGCACCGAACTGATACGCTCCTTGTTTCAGGTTTCGGCATCCCATCTACGTACCTGTCCAACTACGCCGTCTCCAGAGGCATCTCTTCCTCGACTGCATCCTACGTTGTTTCTGCATTGAAGGGCGGCAACATGGTCGGCCACATCATCGGCGCTCTGATCGCTGACGTCGTCGGCCGCTTCAACACCGCAGTCCCGGTTGCGTTCCTCATGGGCCTCCTCGTGCTCGTCTTCTGGATGTTCGCCAAAAGCTTCGTGCCCCTGATCATCTTCGCGGTCATGTACGGCTTGTTCGAAGGCGCGTACCAATCCCTTCGAATCGTGTGCGTCGCGCAAATCTCGGACATCAAGGAGGTGGGGACGAGGATGGGCATATTCTTCAGCATCATATCCTTTGCGTGAGTTCCAACCAGTCCTTCGCATAACTCAATCTGATGCGGACGCCACAGGGTATTGGCCGGTAGTCCTGCAGGAGGCGCGGTGTTGAAGGAGAACGACGGGGACTACACGGGGATGATCGCCCTATGTGGTACAGTGATCATTGCTGGGTCGTTCCTCCTCCTCCTCCTCTCAAAGTACAAAGTCGATCGTAACCTACTCGCGCACGTGTAGGCTTGTAACTAGCTACCTTTCTAGGTGTATTTATAAGGATGCCTTGACGATGACCTATCACGGAACGTGCCTCATAACCTTTGCTCGCGACCGAAGGCGGACCTGTCTCGCAACTGATGCTGAGAGTCGGGGAAGTGTACTTATAATCTTTGAGTCCGTTGCTATACCACTCCTTTCGATACTTTCGCTGAATAGAACCTCGACTTACAGTCCAACCCAAGACACGGGCTATCCCGTAATACTTGGACAATAGTGACAGTAACAGGATAAGTGTGTATTTGTATGCCGCAAGCCTATCATCACTCGGCGGCGTCCAGTGTTGAAACAACCTCGAACATAACTTGTGCCTACGGATAATCAGAAGCGAGCTATCGCCAATGCCAGATCGGCCCAACGAACTCGTGAATGCGTGCCATAGCATGAATAGCATGCATCGCGTTGTGTCCCTTAACAGTTTAAACCACATCTACATCCTTCATCTCATCGACGCTGCCTTTTTCTACCTCCACTGCCTCCGACGGCGCCGGAGCCTTCTGGTCTCTCGCCTCTTCCTCGACACCGCCCGCACCGGCGCCGCCTGCGGGTCCTTCTGCACCGACCGGCTGCCGCGCAAGCACCCGACTCTTTCGCAGCTCCCACCCACCCTGCCAGCCAATCCAAGTATACCGAGGACAATGCGGTCCGCGGAGCAAGAGGACGAACAGCGTGAAGCCGGTCCACGCGAGGTTGAGCGCGGCGTTCGCACGCCAGCCGTGCTCAATGAACACCTTCGAGCCGACGGACGTGCCCATAACCTGTCCAATGAAGATCTGCGCACACGGAAGTCAGCATCTGTTCGTTCACTATGAGGATGGCGATGAAAAAGAGTGAGAACGTACCGCAACGAGGAGGCAGGCGTGCAGCCGCGAACGGGCGTTTGAATCGAGGCCGAGCACCGCAGTCGAGAGCGAGACCTGCTGCATCTGCCGGAAGACGTCGAGGCCAATCGTCACGATCACGACGGCAGCGACATTCAGGCCGGCTGCCGCAGTTTGGACGGAGAATGTGATGAGGAGCATGGAGATCCCGAAGAGCGTCGCGGACCAGGGCACGAGTCGGTCTATGGTGCGGCCGATGAGGGGCGCCATCACCACCCCGACGATGCCAAGAGCACCGAAGAGGCCGATCACAACACTAGCATACGGACGTAGTATCAGATAAGCAGTACTCCGAATAAATGTCATACATACGTCGAATAGCTATACGGCGGGCCGCCAAGGAGGAACGTGAGGGCGACCCACCAGTTCATGAACGTTGCACTGGCGGGGATACTGATGAGCATGGCCTGGACGAGCAACGGCTCCGTGACGGTAAGCTTCGCCATGCCGTACAAAATTCCGAAGTATATCGCGCCCTTGTTCTTCGCAGGATAGTCGGGGAGCATCAAATAGAGCATCAGGAGGATGACGTACTGCATCCCGGCGGCGATGTAGTACACGATACGCCAGGTGACGAACTGTGCGACGACACCAGCAAGCACTCGCGCGACAAGGAAGCCCAGGAGGAGTCCCGAAAAAACGATGGAGAGGGCGGACGCACGCCTCTCTGGCGGAGCTAGATCCACAGCGAGCGGCATGAGGACCGAGGGGACGACAGAGCCGATGCCGACCAAGAACGTGAGCACCTCGAAGGCGACAACACTCGTTGTGATTGCCAGACCAATAGACAGACTCGCGGTGGTGAATATCAGGATAAGGATGAGGGACCGTCTGCGCACGAGGTCGCCCAGAGGGGTGATGAATAGTAGGCCGACAGCGTAGCTAGAACAAGTACCCATCAATTTAATGAAGTTATTAGATGTTATGTACGGCTTACCCAGCTAGTACTAGTGTTGGGATGCTTGAGACCTCATGATACGTCACTCCGAAGGACAACGATAGCTGAACTGCGAATATATGAACACACCAGGACAAAGTGGGAGCAGCTGATATATCGAGCGGCACTCACTTAGCAAGGGTTGGCAGTAAGAGATATTGCTGATGGCTTTCCACGTGTTACCTCGGCCGGTTCGGATGTGGACGCAACAAAGGAGCACATACTGAACGTGCTCGCCATCCCAAAGATGACGTTCATCCAGAGCCCGAAGTGGGCTGGGTGATCATGGTCGTACCGCATGCGCTTTGGGATCGGAAGAAACCCAAAGTCATTCCTCACAGGTTTTTCCGGACTTGAACTGTTATCGGTGTCCTTGTCCTTCGAGCCTGTTGCCGGGGATGTCGATGCGGGAAGAGTTTCTGCGGTGGATGGCACCTTACACTCGTGCACGCTTGCTGGGACTTGAGTTTTGAGAGTCGCAATGGAGGCCATTGGGGGGGGCGAGAAGAGGGGGGTGTAAGGGAGGGACGGGCGCCGGCAGGACCAGTCGAGACGGGCGCGAGAAGGGCTGCAGAAATGGTCGACGACTTGCCGATTCAGCAGTGAGTTTGGCAAATGCCGCTCGGCAGGCCGTTTAAATCTCTCCGCTTCCCAACAACACGCCACTCACCTTCGATCCAAGTCCCATCGTTGTCATCTGCAAACCTTCCGAGGAGCCGTCGATACTTCACGCACACCACTTTCCAGATTTAGATGTGCGCATGACTCATGAAATGAATTTGGCCCTTCGTACCGACCGGAGCTAGGGCATGTGGTGGTAGTGTCTAGTGAGGGACACCACAAAATGAGCCATGCGGCCGTAGTGGGCGTCGCGCGCGTTAGGCGCGCAAGATCGCTGCTCAACGACATCACTGCTGGTTACAAAAGTGAGCGAACGATGCACAACCGTGTCCTTTGGACAAGATCTTACTGAAAGAACTCAGTCGTGCCTCTTGCGGCCCTGATCTTGTGATTGAGCTTCGGTCTCGTCTGTCCACGAGACAACAACTCTGCGTCCCCTCGAGCTCCCAAGAACAAGCGGTGACTTGCTACGACTCACTCTGCAGGCAAAAAATCTGCACATACAAATTGTTAGTACACATCAACAAGTTCATATCGTATGGCTCACGAGTCGTCCAGCACGCGCCAAGCACAAGGATCCCATCTCCGCGCGAGCGTCCGTGCGGCCTCTCATCGACATCGCGCTCGCGCGCGGGGCCTAGCATAGAAGTCTAAAGACGCCACACGTAATGGTATTAGATAGACACCGAATACTGATCTCCTCCTCCTCCTCCACTCACCTTATTCCGCTATTAGAGTCCATACCTAAAACATTATTCGAGAGACAGTAGTGTAGACGGGTACACAGCTGCATGTATGCAGCAGCCTCGCGGAGGCGGGACGTGGGGCCACCGAGGTGGCGGGCGGTGGGGAAGGAGGGGAGATCATGATGATGATAGTGTATTAGCCGAAGCCTCTCTACCCCGAGTCACCACTAACAGCTGTGCCGTGCTCACTAAAAGAATTCGTGCTCAACTCTGATCAGTTCCCATCTTTATGGATTTCACCTGCCATTTACTGCTGCTCTGCGTGTTGTTAAATTGTCGCGGCGGTGGCGGCCCTCTTCCGCCGTGCACCTGTACTCGGAAGATCAAACGCACCTTAGCAAGGCGGACCAGATGCTTCGTGCGCGAAGCGCGAGATACGCGAAGGCTTGGCGCGCACGATACTGCTCCGACTCAACATCAGTATGTAAAGCCGGATTTTGCTTAACGGCTTAACGGCTTACCGGAAAATGGCCATCCTCCCCCGGATTTTTATGGATATCCTGGGCAAGCTTCTGCCTCCAAGGTGTCGAGGCGACATTTCTTTGTCCCCCGCCGTTTGACAGTCAGAGTGCGGGGAAGCGGTGCTGGTAGAAGGAAGGTCGTCAGTGGCGGAACTTACGGGCGCTTCGAGACCTACTACTTACGGCTTATGTTCACTGGCAGCACCGTTAAGCAATTTCCGGAAGTACTGATGAAGGCCTCAAGGCGGAAAATGGAGCAATGGCTCATGCATAAAAGCCCTTCCAGGCCGTTCGCATGAGGGAGAGGCGGGAGGGAAGGGAGGGAACACCCCATTGGAGGTAGAATAGGGCCCGGGAGGGTTCATCGAACGCAGTAGGTAGTACAGTATACGTTAAGCGCCTATTTGTTATTGTTTGGACACCACCGCACACCCCCTTCGAGATTTTTTCTCCTCGTCTTCCCTCAGCTGTTGACACTCCGTGCACCAGACTGAGGTAAGATATACTTTATTCCCTTGTACCTAGTGCTATCTGACATGTACTTTACAGTCTCGTTCACGCTAGGTAAATATACATACAGCTGTTGATACTCCGTGTACCAGACTGAGCGTTCGCGCTAGCCGCTGCCCCACGACTTTCTACACACCCGGCTGTTGGTTAGCCGTTGACGTGTGGCGCAATGTGGATGATTTGGTCCAGTTAATAGGGTCCTCCTGGCGAGGACGTGTGCGATCTCTGTGGAGGGGCTGCGGATAGTACACAAGGCGAACGCATCTCCCGGTTTACCAGGCTGAAATGGGTGCGGTGAAGTTCAAGAGGGTCTTTTGTGTAGGAGAGGTCCTTTTTAGAAGGCATCATGACACTGGATGGCTATGGGTTTGGCCGGCTACAGAAGGAGAAGGGCGACAGCGGTGAGCGCTCTGCAAATTTAGTTTTTTTAAGCTCATGAGCTACAGGTCCGTGAGGCGGGCAGATGCAGAGACGTACGCTGAAGAAAAGAACATGAAGATGTCTGAGGTAGACGATGATCAGCTTTGGATGAGACCGATACTCGTGGGCGGCACTTACATTGGACGAGGAGGAATGCCTGTCGGCGAAAAGTTAGCGGCTGACAGCGGTCCATGGGTAGAGAGAAGGGTTACCGCGAGCGTGTCGGTGTTCCCGTCGGGCGAGTAGAGCGAGGCGACGATCAGTTGGCTGCCCGCATCCGAAGCGCGTCAGCCCCCGACGAGAACAGAAAACAAGGACAAGACGCACTTGACAGCGGACGGGGTCCCGCTCAGGAACATCATCACGAACCGGAGCGCCTTCGCGTTCTTGTCGACAAGCCCGGCCGTGGTCATCGCCTGGACGAGCAGGACGCCGATGACGGGCAGAACCACCATCTTTGCCGCCGTCGTGAGCACAATGGCCGTGATGGGCAGCCGCGAGAGCGGCCGGGGAATTTTAATGCGCGCAAAGCTCGCCCCGAGGAGGATGAGCCCGAGTGGGACGGCGATCCCACCCAGGAAGTTCGCTGAACCACGTGAGGCTCTAAATCAGCGTCTGGCTTTGCAGTGGAGCAAACGAGGGAAAGGACGTACCGGTGTCGATCACGAACGCCAGCGGGGGACGGCCATCGGGGCCCTTGAAGCTCGGTCCCCCTGTCGCCGAGACGTCGACGAACAGCGCCTTGAGAGGCTGGACGAGAGCGATGGGAACGGACACCACGAAAGCGCACGTCATAGGCGAGAGGAGCGGGCGGAGCAAGCGCCCGATCTTCTGCAGACGGGTTGGCATGTTGAGCGTCGCATTGTGGGACACGACGGTCTGCGCGTCGAGCTTGAGGTCGTGCGCCGACTGGCCGGTGGTAGGCGGGGAGACGGGGGTAACCGCTGAGGGCACCGCGGAGAGTCGCTGGGTATGTGCAGGCAGGGCGGTGGTCGTGGACAGGTGAGAGGTCCTGCGCGCGAGCTGGATGTCGGGGTCGACGTTGGCGTCGTTAATGGCATGGGAGGGAGGCTCCTCGCCCGAGACCAACCGAACGGAGGTATCGGCCGATGTGCCTTTCTCCTTCTCGGAGATCGACTGTTCGACGTCTTTGGCCTTGCTGGCCGCGACTGTGACGAAGGTGCCGGGGACCTCTTGACGGAGGATATAGCGCGTGATCAGGGAGCCAATCGGCTTTTCCTTCCAGGAGAGGCGGACTTCTGCTGCCTCTCCCTGCGGAATTCCGGGACGGTAGTCCCATGACAGGGAATGGGCAGCGCCACCCACCCAGAACAAGAGGACGTATGAGACAATGAAGATAGACACATAAGAAACGCCCACTGGTAAGGTTCGAGAAGCCTTCGTCAGGATCTATACAAACAATTTGCACAAGTCGTCGACTCACAAGCCGGGTCCGTGGCCGGATTAAATGGAGCTTGCTGGGTGATCGAAAGAACGACGGCGTTGGCTTGGGATGCGAGGCAAGGCTTTAGTGCATGCGGGGTATGACTAGAGCGAATGCTTACGGAGATTGCCCCAGTTGCTCATGCCAGTCATGATGATGATGCCTTGCCAGAAGTTGCGGGGAACATAGCATATTTCACGCACTATGAATCCGCACAGGAAGCCGATTGCCTGGTATATGAATGAGACTAGGAACAAAGGGCCCAGGGCGGATATGTTGGAGGGCGTGAACGCGGGGATGACGCTGGCGAAGATGAGCGCAGGGAGGGCCATGTTCATGGTGACCTCCGAGGCGCCACGAGAGGCAGCCAAGGGGAACATGCCCAACTTGACGAGGGCATAGCCGGCGAGGATCGTCAGGAACCTGAGAGATACAGCTGGGCCTCAAATCTGCGGCAAAAGAGAGAAAGAGACAGGGGGACATACGTCTTGACGAGGGGCATGATACCCGAATAGATAAGGAACGCGGCGGACGGCATGGCGGAACCGGTGGACTCGAGATCTTCGTTGGCAAGTCGACTTGGAACGGAGGAAACAGGACGACAGGACGTATCTGGCGAGCCGCAGAGCCTGTTACACAGGGGGTTATACTTAATCTGCGCGGCGGGGTCGCGTGCGGGTAAGAACCCGGTGCAGTGGTGGCAGCAGACAAGGGGCGTGCGAGAAGACAATATAAAGCCCTTCTGTGATTCCGAGCCATGACGGCCTCGTGAGACACTTCACTTTCGGGCAAACGACTTCCTGTATCGGACTCGGAACGCCTTCTTGGGCGCCTCTTCCGGCATTGTTCTGGTGATCGGGGTCCTTGCCTCCGGCACCTCATTGCCGTAACAAGCACGTAGAGTGGCCCCAGGTCCCAGCGCGGCGCCGTGGTGACTGCGCCGGCCGGTCCATTGGAGTGGCCCACTGCCAGATCAGGTTCGAGTCGGCCCGATGGGAACTGGGGTCTGGGCACCGGAAGCGTCTACGCCTCCCATCGACAGCCGACCTGAACGAGAAGTTTCTATCGTTCTGAAAACAGCTGTCAGAGTCCGCATCTTCACACTCTTTCCAGTCAGGCTGCAGAGTCCAGATACGCGTTCGACTGCTGCCTGCCTTGCAAGTGACCCAAGAATTGTCGTTCCTCCGCGCTCTACGCAAAGCTTGGATAAGACTGTCCCGGTACGTCCCCTGTCTCCTGGCTTTACATTGGGCATCGAAGGCCATGGGGTCCGGCTGGGACCGCCGGGGTTTGTTGCTGGGCACAACCGGCTCCAGGATCGCGTCAATGAGACATCTTGCCTAGGTTTTGCAAGGACGTCTGCCAACAGGGATCGCAATCATACTCTACGCAATCTCTATTGATAACCAAGAGATGTTACAGGATACAATGCAGTCTATACAGATCGTGAATGCGATGGACATCTAGCCATACGAGTCCAACTCGAAAACCGTATTGCTACTAGGTCCACCCAAAAATCAAACCATGTCCGCGCTCTTCTCGCCGTCGCTTTTTTCGCCCGACGGTACGGATGCTAGAACCTTCTCAACATCCTCTTCGACGCCCCCAACACCTGAGCCTCCAGGTGCTTCTGCACCGACCTGGTGCCGCGCAACAACCCGGCTTTTCCGCAGCTCGCACCCGCCCTGCCAGCCGATCCAGGTGTACCGTGGGCAATGCGGTCCGCGCAGCAAAAGCACCACCAGCGTGAATCCCGTCCACGCGAGGTTGAGCGCGGCGGCCGCGCGCCAGCCGTGCTCTATGAACACCATCGATCCGACGGATGTCCCCATCACCTGCCCGATCATGACCTGCCCAACCGCATGTCAGCATCTTTTATTTGCGTCGATTATAAAACCTTGCGCGAGAGAGGACGAGAGACGCACGGCGATTACCAGGCACGCGCTGAGCCGCGTGCACGCGTTCGGGTCGAGGGCTAGCACGGCGGTCGTGAGCGACACCTGCTGCGTTTGCCGGAAGACGTCCAGGCCGATGGTCACGATCACGACTGCGACGACGCTCACGCCGGCTGCGGCGGTCTGAATTGAGAAGGTGATTAGGAGCATGACCATCCCGAAGAGCGTCGCGGACCAAGGCACGAGTCGGTCGATAGCGCTGCCGATGAGGGGCACCATTGCGACGCCCACGATGCCCACGACTCCGAAGAGGCCAATGACGATGCTGGCGAATCGAGTGTAAGCTATGTCGTACATTGAATGAAGGAGAGGGACTCACGTCGAATAGTTATATGGCGGGGCGCCGAGGAGGAATGTGAGAGTGACCCACCAGTTCGTGAATGTCGCGCTCGAGGGGATACTGATGAGCATGGCCTGGACAAGCAAGGGTTCGGTGACGATGAACTTCGCCATGCTGTACATGATGCCGAGGTACGTCGCGCCCTTGTTCTTCGCGGGATAGTCGGGAAGCATCCAATAAAGCCCGAGGAGGATGACGTACTGCCCTACGACGGCGATGTAGTACACGACGCGCCAGCTGACGAACTGTGCGACGACCCCCGCAAGAACCCGGGCAAGGAGGACGCCTAGGAGGAGGCCAGAGAGGACAACGGAGAGGGCGGACGCGCGCCTCTCTGGCGGAGCGAGGTCGGCGGCGAGTGGCATTAGGATCTGGGGAACGACAGAGCAGACGCCGACCAAGAACGTGAGCACTTCGAACACGATGAGGTTGTTTGTGGTTGCTAGACCGATAGAAAGAGTTGCGGCGATGAATACCAGGAGAAGGATCAAGGGCCGTCTCCGTACGAGGTCGCCCATAGGGGTGATGAATAGTAGGCCGGTAGCATAGCTGAAGGCCGCGTCAACCTCCGCTACGCACAACACGAGGTACGTGTGACTCACCCAGCTTGGATTAATGTCGGGATGGTGGAGACCTCATGGTAGGTTACTCCGAAAGACAACGAGAGCTGAACTGTTCCACAATACATGTCAGTGTCATTAGATGCGGGTGGCCTTTGCCTGACACGTTAATTTAAACCATTACGTGACACCGCCACCTGTCATCAAGCAGATAATCTCGGCAGAGAGCGAAAACATAAGGCGGTGAAACGTCGAGGGTTAAAGAATAGCTGCAACACAACGAGATGAAGGTGGGGCAACTATCCCAGGTGGCGGAGCGGGGGCTTGACGAGCCAAAGAGTGAAGATTGGATCGGCACTTACTTAGGAGAGGCTGGCAGTAATAGCAATTGCTGACCACTGCATGCCTGTTAACTCGGTAGATGCGGAAACACAACGATGAATCACATACGGAGCGTGCCCGCAATCCCGAACATGATATTCATCAACAGTCCGAAGTGGGCTGGGTGGTCTTTGTCGTACCGCACGCGCTTTGGTATCGGGACAAATCTGAAATCTTTCGGGACAGGTTCAGGCTCCGGACTTGAACATTTCCAAGCCTTCTTGTCCTTGGAGTCGGTTGGGACGGAGAGAGTTTCGGTGGTGGATGGCGTCAAGGAGTCGCATCTACGCTCAAGCCCTTGAGTTTTTGAAGTCGCACCGGAGACCATGATGTGAGGCAGAAGGAGAGTGTGAGAGGAAGGGTGGGTCGGACAAGCGATGGTGTCTGCGAGGACTCGGCTGCAGAAAGAGTCAACTATAAGTACAGTTTATCATTGACCTCGGTTCGGATCGGCAGGCCGTTTCCGTCCCCTTTCCATCAGTACTCACCTCCCGGCACATCTTTGTCATCTCCACACCTGCCGGCAGACTGCAATGATGAGCTGTGCAGTACCACGACGACCTAAACTGCTCTTGGCTACTCACATGAACGAGACATGCGACATCTGCAGCTCACGCCAGTGTTCGGTAGATGGGTGACTTGAGCACATAGATCTGAAAGATGCTTGCTTTTCAGCATAATTCAACGAAGTCATACGGGCCCCGTGGGCGAAGAACCGAGCACAAACCTTGTTCCACTTCGGCGCAGAGGTAGTTAACCAATGGGCGCGTGAGATAAGAATAATCTACATCCTACCATGGGCGTTTTAAACGGCAGCCGTGACCAATGTACGAGCATCGGAGACGAAGAAGCAGGTCCATCGATGTGGGGGGAAGCGCGGTACGGACTTACTTCGCATCCCAAATGCTCGTGCGTCCATGCCCTTCGGCACCCCGGCTGCGCGAAAGCAACGTCGTCGGCACCACCAGAGTCATCGTGGCCGTTGTTGCTGCATCCCAGGGAGCCCGCCTCCTTCATGTCTTCCGGGTGATCATCGTCCACGCCATCGCTCGACCCTCGCTTCAACTCGTCATCCCTGACAACCGAGAACTTCATTTCCGCTACAAGCGACGAAACACCAGCGCTGTAATACACGCGCGTCGCTCCTCCTCGAAAGTCGACTTCACTTTTCAGCGAATGCATGAACATCCTGCGCAATCACCGTCGCAACCGCCTGCCTATCCCCACTTCCGCGGAAATCGATGCCACATCGCATCCTCCACCCTTTTGGCTTGGGGTGGCAGAGGTGCGGCCAGTCTGCGTGCGCGTGGATGTCGTCATTGCTGTTCGCCTCGGGGTCTATCCGCATGAACCGGAAGCGCCGTGCGCCTTGAAAGCGCACCGTCCGCAGCGCAGGGACGGTGCTTTGGGCGCGCCTCGCACTGGCGGTATCCTATCGGACGACGTAGTGGTACAGGAAGGACGTCGACCGGAGGTCAAGGTGGTTGAGCGTCGGCGAATGGATCAGGAGCGGGTACCAGCGTGCGCCACGAGCGCGTGAGACGACGAAGTGCTTGAGGACGGTGCAGAGCGAGGACAGCGCGGAGCAGGGGTGGAGGTCTAGTTGCACGAACCTACCGAGGTCAGGGAGGAGATACATGCAGACCAGACGCGAGTCGTGCGCGGTGACGGTGAGCCGGGCGAGCGCAGGAAGCTTCTAGCGGGAGCAGACGTAGCTGCCGAAGAAGGATTCCTTCCCAGTTCCACAAGGCGCGGCAAGCACACCAGCGACGTAACCGTGAGGTCTTGTTGGAGTGGGAGCAGGCCGCAAGGATGGCCGAGCGTGAGCGCTGGTGGCTTCGTTGAAGAGTGTGTAGGGCGTGCCTGTCCAAACGCCAGCCGAAGATCGAGGCGTTGCAGACAAGAGGTGCAAGCGACTTGAAGATATTTGTCGTCATTTGTCGCTTCGTAAAACCAGGATGGGCAGAAGAGATATCCTTCGTTGTCGTAACGTGGCGGCTGACTGAACACAGCGACGCGGGAATGAGGTTGATATGAACGCGACTAGAGGAGGCGATCGCATTACTGGAATATGAACGTGGGATCCCCTCGGATCGCGTCCGAGCAAGGGGCCCAGACCGGAAAATCGACGAGCTCAATCTTGCGGATAAGGTTGCACAGGCGATCAGCGATGTCGATATCCGAAGAAGGCAGTGTTTCGGCAAGGGTGGAGATTTGACCCTGCCGGGGAAAGACGAGGTCGTGGTAGAGGAGCGTCATTCCCGGTGAGAATGTCTCCCTGCATATCAGAGGGAGGCCTTCCTTCGTCCATATATCGTACAGCCAAGGGTTGAGGGGCCCTGCAATGGACGATGGTCGAATCGTGCGGGTATGAAAGCTCGACGCCGTCTTCGAATATGATGCCGATGACTTCGGTCGGGAGGGTATCGAATTTTGGTCCTCTTTCCCATTTGTACTGTCGATGTGTCAGGGGCTTGTTGTTGCCATTTATTCCTGGGATCGGCGGGCTGAAAGTGCTGTTCTATTCATGCAGAATGGATACGCACTAAAAACATGCGTTGCACATGAAATCTTGCTGTTTCGAGCCGTCGCTGTCCTCGCCTCGAACCAACCGCGGCCAAAGCCGACGCGATAACTCCAGGAGCTTAGATAGTTCAGGAACGTTATGGCAGTACTAGTAAAGAGCAGAGCTGAGAGTACGATAACATCGATACAAGGAATAAAATGGGACGCGAGACCCTGCCATGTCACGATCGGACAATTCCGAAGGTCCCAGCCGGACCGGATCCGCCGGCCCGACCATGGCCCGACTGCGACATCAACCAGTGCGAAAACAGTACAAACGTCCACTAAATGAGCAACAGCCACGCCAACAGCTTCTCCAGCGGCCCCTTCGGCTCTTGTTCCTCCATGTTCTGCCTCGGGAGCTTGCCCTGGTCAAAAGTCATCTCATCGAGGGGAATCATCCTCGTCTGCTTGATCAGCTTATATCCGTACGTCAGCAGCAGGAAGAACGGCTACCGGACGGTCGCTCAGCCTCAAGACTTCTACAATGGGCGATGTGGATAACGCACCAGAGGCACATATGCCGAGAGGAAGTTGGAGACCGTGTCCGAGTCCAGACCATGCGGATCTCCGACTTCCGTGTTCGCAATCCGCCAGTCCTTGCCCACGAACACCGTCCTACGATTTACCCGCCGTCCACACGTCAGCTCAGAGGCTCGTTATCGGCACACGTAAGAGCTTACCATCCATTCGTGAAGAGCACCAGAATGCACATGACGAACGCATACCAAGCCAACTGGGGTGCATGGCAAAGAAGAGTCAGCCGGGCCCCGGAGGCGTCACGAGACGTTCAACAGGGAACATACGTATGGCTGGCCCCAATTCCGATTCTTCTTGATCTCCCTGATCTGGGCCCTCGCATTCCTGCCCTCGTCCGTGTCGTCATCTTTGAACTTCCGCTCGTAATGCACCGTCCCCTGGTGCCACCTGCGACTGGTCAGAACACCTGCCATCATGCACTCGCGGGGGAGAGAGCTCGCCTGATGTACGTGAACAGCATGCCCGCCCACGACTGCAGCGACGCGACGCTCGCGACGTTGACGAGCCAGCTGAACGCCTTGCCCGCGCTGCCCGTGCTGTAGCTCAGGAACGTCAGCAGGCCGACCGACGCGGAGACGAGCACGCTCGCAAGCGGCATCACGTATGTCGGCTGGTCAGAAGGCAGCACTTGTTCGCCCGCCAGCTCCTCGGGGCTGAGCAACCCCCGTTCGCGTTCCCCTAGGTCTACTTAACATTCAGCTCGTGGTAGGACAGAGAGCGTGGGCGCACCATCGTCGCTATCCGCGTCCGAGCCCACGCCCGCATCGGAGTCTACATCTCTGTCGCGCCGCCTCGAGGGTACCCTGCGCGCCCGGGGATATCTGAATAGGTGAGCGAGGAACGCGGGCGCGTGCTTTCGGCGGGCTAGGAAGAACAGAAACCGGCTGCTGATGTAGATGTCCGACGCAGCTGCCGACCAGGCCGACAGGAGGATCGCCGCGTTTACGACGTCCGGGAGCTGCGGAACAACCGTCGGCGATGAGAGAGATAAAGCGATACCGGTGCCGGATAGAGACGAAAGAGGTCGGACGTACAACTTTCCACCCAGCACGCCAAAACGCGATGACGAACGGAGAGTCTCGCCCTGTTTTGTTCACCGCGTCACTCGGTTTATCGTTAATGACGTTCACAGGGACTAGAAGACCAGAAACTGCCACTCCGCCAACATAGAATAGCGTGCTGATAGGGTATACATCCAGTAAGCCAATGCGTTTCTTCAGCACGCGAATAGGTAACATACATTCTTATCCAAACTTTGCGCAGAGCGCGGGGCACGTTCTGGCGGATTTGATAGGTCAGCCACGAATCTCGGCGACGACGTGCTCGTAAGCGACGGACCCTTGTGGCATCAATGACCTCTCCGGCTGCCTGTATATGTCCGTCAGCGAAACAAGATAATGGGAACAATTGAGAGGCATACAATTCCTGGGACCTCGGAGCCGAAGAATGAGAATGAAGCCTGCATAATGACGGCCCAAAAACCTAGAAATTGCCCTTTCGCGCCGTCGATGCCCAGGTACCTTTCTGGAAAAGGTTGATTCTTCCAATTCTTGAAACCTATCACGCTGTCGGAAATGAGCTGCAGTGCTTCTCAGGGTATCTCACAGGTTCATAACGCGTACCCTTCATGAGAGGCTCCCAAATCAATGAGCAATCCAAGTATGACTTGGAGATCCGAGTAAACATGTGTTTCCCATGAGCGTGAAAGCGAGCTCACTGATGCAAACAATCGTCAAGACCTTCATGCACGAGAGGTAGTATTCCATCTGGCCGTAGACTCGAGAAGGAAAACAGTTGATAGTTGTGGCGATAAAGAGCTGATGGTAAGAACGAAATTAAATCATAAGCGGTGTGGAGTCGATATGAACACTCACGAACACTGCTGAGATGCCCGCGACGCTGTCGTACCATCAGCATAAACACTTGTCGGCTCCACGAATGGGACAAACGTACGTCTTCTTGGCAATGTTTTGTTTCCAGTACCCGAAGACGACTGCAGCAGCAGTGATTTCGGCCGCTGATTGGAACACATTAATTGGCGAATGGACGGACTTGATGGTTTACTCACGCAGGACAACACTCCAGTTGTACTAGATAAGGTGTAAGCAAACTGATCGCGCAAGAACATACAGAATATTGGAGATCTTGGGCAGCTGCCGCCGTTCGCCGCTGGTGTCCGCCGGCCAACGTCGGCGAGGCGCTCCCGATTATATTAGCGTCTCTGTCTGGAAGTCCTGCCGACCGCCGGGAATGGGACCGGCGCTCTCTGCGACCCAATCATTCATCGCGGTCGACCGTCCTCTGAGACCCAACCGTTCTCTGCGACAGCGATCATCCTCCGGGAATGGGACCGGCGCTCTCTGCGACACGACCATCTTGGGGTAACCCAACTGCTCTGTGACACTACCATTGTCTGCAACCATGTCTACTCTCTGCACAACCTAGAGAGCAGAAACTGCGCAAAGCAAAAGCGCTCATCGCTCGGCGGGCGTCGGCCTCTCGGGTTCAGCCGGTCTCTGCACTAATAAATCTTTGCTTCTCTGAGAACCATTCGTCCGCAGACAGCGGTTTGCTCTACATGAGAATGGTTCGCAGAGAACGTTTCCACACATGAAGTTTCGCTCTTTCTGAATAGCCACTATACGCTTGTTTGTGGCCTTTTTCCGTACTGTGGGACCTAAAGGAAGGTCGCGCATGCTCGTATCACATTTGATGGCGTTCTTGGCACTGCTTTGCCGCCGTCAATCCTCGTTCACCGACGGTTACCGCCGGTAGCTGCCTGAGGTCTCCAATGTTCGAAGGAACGATATCACATACCCATGCGGCCCAACCCAGAGAGAAGCCCAAGGCCTTGTCGACGTATAGGTCAGCCAAGCCGACAACGCCACCGACGTTCGGCCTGCGAACGGAGGTTAGAAGTATATTGAGTCTCAAATCTTTGTACGCTCACAAAAACGCGATCATCTCGCCGACGGACACGCATAGACAGTAGACGACGGTGCCTACGACGGAGTAGCCAAGGAAGGCGCCAACTGGGCCCCCATTCCGCAGCGCATCCTGTGAAGAGGTCGTTCAGTCTTGCTCGACGGTGATGATGAGCGCGACCGAGCAGCTTCAGTCACTCGGAAGCATCCCACACGGTGCTCATCCAACCGTGGGATGCATCCGTAGCGTTACAGATGCATCCGTGCACATTACGGATGCATTCTGTGATAGCCGCCTATCCAACAGCCAAATGTCTGAACAAAAGCACTCACCGGGATTTGAACCGCTGACCTCCAGCAACCCAGTAAGCACATGAGCCAATTTGACCACTGAACTAACATGCCTTTTCCACTTATTTTAAGTAATCAATCTATATAGTGAAAGTCAGCCACCCAACCCTTCGGCCATGTTCCTTCCCAATAGGGAAGGTCCCTATTAAGCATATGTTCTTGGAGCTGTTCTGAGGTCAATACTAATCCGATTTTGTTCGTTTTAGGCTTGTTTTGTTCGTGCTTTTAAGGTAGTTTCAACGCGTCCAACAGTATATTATTAGGTGAGCTATTGACTGCTCTATCAGGCATACAATGGTCGCCTCAAGCAGGTAAAGAATGATGTATATCTCTATCGATTCTCCAAGTATCTATTCGTGCAATGGCTCGTTGGAACCGCGTTACGAACGCGGTTCCAACGAGCCCTTGAACGTATGAATCCGTCCATCCGTTGCTGAGATATGCTGACCCTCTCCTCCTGCCAGGAGGACAGGTTGCCATATCTCAGGATTGAGACCTCTGATTTGCGTCAGTTTTGTTGCTAACAATATCTACATGTCACCAGTGCATGGGAACCTCTATTTTCCGCCGCTGCATTCCCTGTATACATTTCAGAAAGGTGAGTCCTGGACCCCGGCGCTTAACCCATTCTCACCAAGATATCTCTGTTCCACATTGCGTCCCCTCGGATTTCTATGCATCATCTGAAAGCTGCGATTCAGGGCTTTCCAACGAGCCCCATATCGCCTATGTACAATAGCTATAACAGCCAAAATTCATGTCCCTTTCTCCTCCCCCCTGTGTGCTTAAAGTTTTGCATACAAGTCGCCCAAATGCCCGCCAATCGTCATGTATTATACCTCGTTTGAATCAGGAAATATATGGCTTTCAAACAAGCCCAAAAAGACCAAAATCCACCTGGAACTCCCAAAGATACAGATTTCAGAACCCAGATGGCGACTGTCCATGTAACATTGCACTGCATGATGGCTGCCTTAGGCTAGCTCCCGGGTTCTGCAATCCATATTTTGGTGAGTTTGTGGTCGATTTTTGTCATTTTGGGCTTTTTTGAAAGGCGTACATTGTCTGATTTTAACGAGGTATAGTACATGACGATTGGTAAACATTTGGGAGAGCTGTATATGAAACATTAGGCACACAAGGGGGAGGAGAAAGGGACTTGAATTCCGGCTGTTCTAGCAATCGTTCATAGGCGATATGGGGCTCGTTGGAAAGCCCTGAATCGCAGCTTTCAGATGATGCATAGAAATCCGAGGGGACGCAATGTGGGACAGAGATATCTTGGTGAGAATGGGTTAAGCGCCGGGGTCCAGGACTCACCTTTCTGAAATGTATACAGGGAATGCAGCGGCGGAAAATAGAGGTTCCCATGCACTGGTGACATGTAGATATTGTTAGCAACAAAACTGACGCAAATCAGAGGTCTCAATCCTGAGATATGGCAACCTGTCCTCCTGGCAGGAGGAGAGGGTCAGCATATCTCAGCAACGGATGGACGGATTCATACGTTCAAGGGCTCGTTGGAACCGCGTTCGTAACGCGGTTCCAACGAGCCATTGCACGAATAGATACTTGGAGAATCGATAGAGATATACATCATTCTTTACCTGCTTGAGGCGACCATTGTATGCCTGATAGAGCAGTCAATAGCTCACCTAATAATATACTGTTGGACGCGTTGAAACTACCTTAAAAGCACGAACAAAACAAGCCTAAAACGAACAAAATCGGATTAGTATTGACCTCAGAACAGCTCCAAGAACATATGCTTAATAGGGACCTTCCCTATTGGGAAGGAACATGGCCGAAGGGTTGGGTGGCTGACTTTCACTATATAGATTGATTACTTAAAATAAGTGGAAAAGGCATGTTAGTTCAGTGGTCAAATTGGCTCATGTGCTTACTGGGTTGCTGGAGGTCAGCGGTTCAAATCCCGGTGAGTGCTTTTGTTCAGACATTTGGCTGTTGGATAGGCGGCTATCACAGAATGCATCCGTAATGTGCACGGATGCATTGGGCGAACTGACTCTGCTCTCCCGATGGCGGTTCTCATGTCCGATGGTCACGCCACCCTGTGTGCAAAGTACTCCTCAGTCAGGATGCATCCATTATACATGATAATTCGAGTATAATGGATGCATCCGTTATACATGATCATTTGAGCAGAATGGATGCATCCATTCTGCATGGTAAGTCGTGTAAAATGGATGCATCTATCATCCGTAGTACGGATGCATCCCTAGGTTGGATGAGTACCACTAGCGATGTATCCATATGACTGAATACCTACCGCGACCGTGGAGACTCACAGCGGAACCGAGGAATAGCCCAGTACCAATGACGCCACCTGTAATAGGGAAAACTCAGGGTAAAGGAATACTCAGGGTAAGTGGGCTTGGGTTCCTGCAGGACGTCCCGCTCACCGATGGAAATCATGCCAACTGTATTTCGGAATGAGATGAGCTTCGACGTTCTTGGAGAGTAAAAACTGGACTTCGTACTGTGCTTGCGCGAAAGTTGCGGTGGGAGGTCGGCCTTGATTCGCTCCCATCTTCTCTGGAACTGGAGGATGCGTTCGCGCTGCTCCTGAAATCGCTGCCGTCTCGCGGAAGGGACCTCGACGATTGTGACTTGAACTCTGCGTTGATTTCGCTCGCTGCACTCGGACTTGTTGAAGAGACGTTCGCGCACGTCTGAGGAGGGGTTCATAGTTGGTGGATGTTGCAGTGGAGGAGGTGGAAGGTGGGTGTTTGGGGGCTCTGTGGGTTCACGGAAGTCGTCCTGTGCCCGTGGCAGAGCCGAACCTTGTACGAGGGGCGGCGGTGATATGTGGCATGTGAGTTACCTAGTAGGTGGGTTACGTCAACTTGAAGACAGGTCAACGCCGTGTGGCGATTGGGGCGATGAACAATGCATAGAGGATTGCAGCAATTGTCAGTAAGTAGAAACGGGCAGCCATCTGCCTTTCGGATATCAGACTAGCTCAGAGGGTCCTTAGATGGCGGCGCAGTGGCAGTTGAACGACAAAACCGTCAAAGCAGCGGCGTGACACATCACGAATCCCGGTTATGTAATCAACGTCGGCTCATGATAGGTGCAGGCTGCAGTGCTTGTCGTTCCTGCTCTGACGGTCACGCTCAGCCACCTTCCCTGCATGCAGTCTGTCGTCAAGAGGGTCGATGAGCAACATTCTTGCGTTCAACATTTTGGCTCGGAAGATGTGTGATCTGACGCGAGTGTCCAGTATGTGATCCTTATCTCTCGCTTGCATGAGGTCTCAAGCATCCCATCACTACGACAAGCTGGGTGAGCGGCCCTAGGTAACATGTAATAACTTCATTCTATTGTTCTAGCTACGCTCTCGCTCTACTTTCCATCACCCCTCTGGGCGACCTCGTGCGCAGACGGTCCCTCATCCTTATCCTGATATTCACCACCGCGAGTCTGTCTATTGGTCTGGCAATCATAACGAGTGTTGTCGTCTTTGAGATGCTTACGTTCTTGGTTGGCATTGGCTCTGTCGTCCCGTCGGTCCTCATGCCGCTCGCTGCGGATCTAGCTCCGCCCGGGAGGCGCGCATCCGCCATCTCCATCGTTTACTCTGGACTCCTCCTGGGCTTGCTTGTCGCGCGAGTGCTTGCGGGCGTCGTCGCACAGTTCTTCACCTGGCGTATCGTGTACTACGTCGCCGCCGGGATGTAGTACGCCATCCTCCTGATGCTCTATTGGACGCTCCCCGACTACAGTGATCCCGCGAAGAACGAGGGCGCGACATACTTCCGAATTTTGTACGGCATGGCGAAGCTTACCGTCACCAAGCCGTTGCTCGTCCAGGCCATGCTCATCAGTATCCCCGCCAGCGCAACATTCACGAACTGGTGGGTCGCCCTCACGTTCCTCCTTGGCGGCCCGCCGTATAGCTATTCGACGTATGTATGATATTTATTCAGAGTACTGCTTATCTGATGCTACATCCGTATGCTAGTGTCGTGATCGGCCTCTTCGGTGCTGTGGGCATCGTCGGGGTGGTGATGGCGCCCCTCATCGGCCGCACCATAGACCGACTCGTGCCCTGGTCTGCGACGCTCTTCGCGATCTCCATGCTCCTCATCACATTCTCCTTGCAAACAGCCGCAGCAGGCATGCACGTCGCCACCGTCGTGATCGTGACGATTGGCCTCGACGTCGCAGGTCTGGCTCACGACAGCCGTGCTCGGCCTCGATCCGAACGCGCGCTCGCGGCTGAATGGGTGCCTCATCCTCGCGGTGCGTTCTCCCTCTATTTCACGGCCATCAGCATAGCCAATGACGAGACGCTGACATCCGGGCGCGCAGGTGTTCACCGGACAGGTCATGGGCACGTCAGTCGGCTCGAAGGGTGTTCCTCGAGCATGGCTGGCGCGCGAACGCCGGGCTCACCCTCGCATGGGCGAGCTTCATGCTTGCCGTCCTCTTGCTCCGCGAACCGCATTGTTCTCACTATAACTGGATCGGTTGGCAGGGCGGATTAGAGCTGCAGAAGAACCGGGTGCAGCAGGCAGAGCAAAAAGCAGCACACGAGAAGCAACAGAGCGGCGCAGGAGGACTCGGATGCGGACGTGCGGAGGCGGTCGAGGAAATGAGAGAGAAAGCTCGCGGAGTGGCGGAAGTGGACAGTCCGAAATGCGATAGCATGGTAGTCTAGGCAGACTCCATTGTGCATGAGATGCGTATGATTTGCTTCCCTACGAGTAGACGACTCACGCCCAACTTCCTTTCTAGTTACACGCGAGCGAGTAGGTTCCGGTTCACTTTGTACTTCGAGAGCAGCATGAGCAGCGACCAGAACACGATCACTGTCCCGCAGAACGCGATCATGCCCGTGTAGTCCCCGCCTTTCGCCTTCAACACCGCGCCTCCTGCCGGACTGCCGGCGAGGTCCCTGTGACGTCCATGTCAGACTAGGCCATGTAAACAACACGTTGGAACTCACGCAAAGGATACGATGCTGAGAAGTATACCGATCCTTACCCCAACCTCTTTGATGTCCGAGATCTGCGTGACGCAGGTGATGCGGAGGGAGGCGTATGCGCCTGCGAAGAAGCCGTACATGGCCGCGAAGGCGATGATGGGCACGAGGCTTTCGGCGAACATCCATAACGCGAGCACAAGGAGGCCGTTGAGGAACGCAGCCGGGACTGCCGTGTTGAAGCGGCCGACGACGTCAGCGACCATTGCGGCAACGAAGCTGCCGACGATACTGCCGCTGCTCATCGCGGAAACGATGTAGAATGCGTTCGAGGACGGGATGCCCCTGGAGACAGCGTAGTTGGAGAGGTACGTTGATGGGATGCTTAAACCTGAAACGAGAAGCGTATCAGTTTGGGGATTAGCCTCCCGGCGCAGACGAATGTGCTCCTGCTCACCAAAGTCGACCAGGAAGTTCCCTGTCACGAACAACACGAACGGAAAATCCCGAAGGCTCTTCGTAAGCACTGGAAGAGGAGATACGGTACGCGTGGCTCTCCCTCTCCCGCAGGGGGTCCCGTGGCTCAGCATGAAGATGGTCCCGATGGCTAAGAGCACGAACCGAAAGAATCCAACGGCACGGAGCGTCCATCCGAATCCGATACGAGGAAACAGCTCGCGGGCCACGATGCATCAGTAATTCACACGAGTTCTGAATGTCTGGATATCCGGGGCTTAGGGCGCCTAAGAGGCCGAAAACACAGACATCGACCTACCGTCGGCCACCTACCCTTCGCGGCGCCAGGGTTTGAGGTGCGGGAGGTATTATTGCTCTTGCGCAACCGTCCGGGAGAGCGCGACTCACGCGCGGGGACTGGAGAGCTTGTCGGTGCTTGCACATTGACGCACAGCGACGACTAGCATTGCCGATGATGACGCCCGTCGTGCACCAGTTTCGTCGTCGGAGGGTGTTCGCAGGGGACATCCAAGCCATTGTGGGCCTCGTCAGACATGTCGCTGCACCGTGCATTTCCGTTTCAAAATGTCTGACGGGGGGTTTTGCACCTCTGACCTCTGACTTCTGACAGGTCTGAAATGAGTCTGAAAGTATCTGAAAATGTCTGAAAATGTCTGAAACATCTGTGTCAGACCTGTCAGAACTCCTGGGAATTTCTGATGTGGGGAATGTCACGCCACCTGAAATCATCGTGTTGAGCACGGGCAGAATGAAGACATGATAGACAGTGCTCACTTAAACTTACGCTTACCATGGCGGTTCCGATAGCGGTGGCCCGGCGTTTCGTGAAATTGTGAGAGATGGAAGCGAATACCGGACCATATCTGAAACGAAGGGTACGCAGGCATGAGTTGAATTGAAAGTGAACGCATCTAGGAAGATAAAAACGTACATCATCCCACCAGTCAATCCCATGAGCAAACCCTGGACGAGGAGGAACTGGTAAAACTTGGTGCATACGCTAATGACCATGGGGTTGAGGACGAGCAAGGTGGACCCGGTGATGAAGAAGATGCGTGGCCCGTACACGTCGAAGACGTGACCCCAAAGAGGCGACTTCCAATCGAAGCAGTGCATTAGCGTCATGGAAAGATGGGGAACCTGAGAATTTAGAGAGACGTATACAAAAGTGTAATACCCAACCTTGTAATGAGCCAATCCAGGAGATGGTGGAGGGGGAGAGGTGACTGAGCTGATGCTGGCCGTAGTAGGTCTCGAAGACACCGAATGAAGAAAGCAGTCCTTGAGCGAACAGTATCAGGACTGCTCCAAAGACAATAAGCCAGGCCTTGAAGCCCCCGTCCGTGAAGGCGTGGTCTTCAGGCTGGTGCTCGACGTCAACGCTGGATACAGAGGACGTCGTGTCCTTCGCATACGGAGACGCGTCAGCATTTGAATTCTTGGCGCGAGATGTGGCCATGAGCAAGTGTTGGAGGGTCGTCTGGTGCATGGGTCAGGAGTGAGGAGTACAGGAAAGCCCGAAGGACTCACGAAACGTTCTGGGTGGTTAAATACCGGGCATTCTTTTTAGTTAACGCCAAGACCGTCACTTCCCTCTGCGCAACCGTAAGGACAGGATCGTCAGAATGAGAACAATGTACTTTCCAAAATAGGGACCATACGGAGACAGGTGTCGACATGAATTCCCTATTTTGTCAAGAAAGAGCAACGGCGCAGGACATTTCTTCATGAGGCGGAGTGTTGTTGCCTGTCCTCGGCAGATGAAACGTGTGAGGTCGTGCCAAGCCTATCTTCTAATGGACGGACGGAAGCTAGTTCCAACAGAGACGGATGCGGTTCTCGCAGCGAGAAATTTCTCCGACAATCCACAGTCAAGGTTCGTTGTTTGGTGATTGTTACGGATGCCACAGATAGCAATTTCGGGAAACCTGACGAGCAGTTGTAAGTGACCGATCCCTAACGTCGACGTTTTCAGAGTCTTCAACGCCGGCCCCCTTCACTCACATTGTGTACCAGACACTTGAGTAAGCTGGAATCGAGGGTGCTTGATGACCTTGATTGAGTAGCCAAAGGCCCGCCGTGAAGCTCCGTAGTCAAAGTTCTGGGACCCAATCGACGGCAACGATACCCCCTATCGGGACCGCACGCGTAACTCATGGTACGCCTCGAGGATCATAGCAGCACAGATTGTCGGACTACCGGCGCACTTCCATCTCAGTATGACGCTTTAAGCAAGAAGTTGTGACCCACGCAACTAATATGAGACTGTGCAAGACACCGATTGGAGTTTCGATCTCTTTGAGTTCCGAAATTTCGGCGACACATGGGATGAGTAAGCACACATAATCCCCGGAAAGGAAAGTGTGAAGACTGGCTAAGGTGCGGGGTCACGCAGGACAAGAACACTAGCAGCGGAAATCCGAGGAGCAATACGCACCGAAAAATTTGGTCGTCGAACCACCAAGGTTTGTGCCAGCGGTTTTGGGAATGTTCATGGTGACCGCACAGCAAATGAAGAGTGCGGTGATCTGATCGCCCACAGGAAGCAATTCTGAGCGAAGTGCTGTTGGAATATCATTGGCATACGCAACCCAACGAGGTACGCACAAGGCTGCCCAGAGTCTATATTTGCACCAGTTCGCGTCCGACCCCGTCTCTCGGATCTGCGAGAGACGGGCGCTGGCAACTGCATCTCCCGCGTAAACCTTTGCCTGCTTCAGGAGCTGGCTGTTTATTACAACGCGCCAAGATGCAGGGGATATTGGCTCAGTGGGTTGGAGAAGTCGACAGTAAATTTCCTGCCAGAAAATGAAGCCATGTACGAGGAAACCTGTCACGATAAGAGATCACGATTACAGCACCCGGTGTTCTGCAAAAAGAGACGGTTTCACCCACAGAATGTTGCACAACAGAGCTCATGCGTTGGGTGCTGGGTTCATTGTGGGGGTAGCCTTGACTGATTGGTGACAGTTCTTGTCGAAATCCAGTTAACTCTATTCTTGCCCGACCGACATGCGTTTTTCTGTCGACCTACAACGAGGATGAACATGTTAAAGCAACGCACCTGCACAAAGACAGCCCCAGGCTTGAGATATGATAGTACGATTGCGCGTGCACTTTCGATAGTTCCTGTCGCCTCGGGAACGTCTCTTCGCAGTCTGAGGCTTCCTACACACCTCCCAGTCAATACTATACACGGTACAGGACCTCAATACTTCTGGCCATAAAAATCAATCCACATATAGCTTCACTCGCAATGCCACGGAGGCCGTACCCGGTTGGTTGACGATGGTCGTTAGAAAAAGTTCAAGCAGAGCTGCATTTTCAATGTTCGGGTCCAATTTGGCAACGTAGGCGCCCGTTCTCACGGTGGTGGGCCAGGCCCATTGCTTGCACCCCGTCCATGGTCTCTCCGTCATCGACTCCTGCTTATTCTTCACCGTCTCCAATGCCTTCTTGTTCATATGCGCATACATGTTACACACCGTTAAAATGCGGTGGGCTTACTGGTGGCATTCCACGTCGCTGCTGTGTTCGCACATAGCCACGAGCAATTCAACGAGGAGCTCCAGCTTCGACCATTGCGCGATGGAAAGCTTGCCGCGCGATTCTGGCTTACAACCTTGCTGAAAGGAGCTACTCCGATGGAGCCCGAAGTGCTGTCCAACCAAGACGAAGGTGAGCAGTCCTGCTCGCATTCCATACCCGTTCCATTTCTTAGCTGTTCAATAGCGCAGCATCACACCTTCTTCTCGCTCGTCTTCAGTCAACTTTGTGAATATGTCGTCACGGAGCTTCATCTGAACCTCAATGCCGACAGGTGGAACTACGACTCGTGGAGATATCCGGACGAGCCAGGGGTTGGAACAGGCGCGGAGCTATGGGCTTGGATGGGGGACAGTGCTCGATCTCCGTGCGTATATGCGTCTATTTCACCACCTACCGTTAGTGGCCCCCGAGGAAGGATCGCTTCGTACTGCGCTTGCCGGACTCTTCTGCGCGTCCTTGGGTCACCTAGACGAGCAACCCAACACCTCGTGCACTCTCACCTTTCAGTTTGAAGGTTCGCTCCCCAACTTTACAAACCCACACCGACTCTGCCACACCACTCTTCCCTCCATCCACGTCTGCACAGAGAACCTGACGCCATTCATTCCAAGTCTCTGTCCGGCATCGCCAGCTTTCTCAACCCTCACCTCCTATGCGAGGCCGATTGGCACGGACTTGGAGACCACGGTCGTTACCGGGAGGGTGTGGGTGTCGAACAGCATCTAGTGTTCCAACCTATAGTCAACCCTGTCCGCTGCTCAAATGACAAGAGTCGAGGTGAGTGTTATGTGTCGCCTTGCAATTCAAACCTTTCCACGCTTCCGTTATGGAGGCTCTTGCTCCGATATACAACACGGTTCCCTTGTTCCGTGTCGTTCCACATCCGTGGGACAGATAGAGCCTGTGATACGGTGTTGGAAGGGACGTTGGGAGACGAGTGAATGCCTAGTGGATCTATTATTCATCGTTTCTCGTACTCTCGTGCGTGTTTCTGCCGCATTGACGGCCACATCGTTTCCCCGATGTGCTCGGAGAGCCAAGCGTCATACTGAACACTTGCTTAGATTGGTCGCTTCGCTCGACATTTGACCGCAGCATAGAGAGGCCCTGTCCCGTCGCTCGATCTAGCAAGGTCCGAGTGGAGCTGCCTCACAGGCCGTCGCCATACTCGATCACACCAGATCCAACCGACATCGCAGACAATGTTGCAACATATGTCGTTGATGCGGGTGCGTAGACTGTGATACAGTTAATGTATCGGCAGGAGAACTGACCGTATCGGGCATAGGCCATGACACACTTGATGTTGCTCTACGATGGCCGACCGAGGGCAGCTTTGAGTATGGTGCGTATACTGCCGTACCTGATACTAAACCCGATTTACTGATGGTGATCACAGCAAACACATCGGAAGCGCCTCCGTTCACAGATATTTCCGTCCGCCGGAACCTCAAGGGCATGAGCCAAGCCGAGGCTCAGCTCACGCTGGTCGTTACGAACAACCTCCAGGTGGAGGTCAGGACCGGCTACCTTGAGACCATGCCGTGGCATCTCCAATTCTACCTGCACACTCTCAAGGCTTCCGTCAATGGTGTTCCACGAGGTCAGTCTATTTATTGCTGACCCACACTCGCGCCAGCATCTCGACTAACTGACGTGATGTAATCGGCCGCAAACGATCTCGTGTCCATCCTGTCGTATACGCCTCCGGTCCCCCACTCCCGACCGGCGCTCCTGCAAGCCGTCCTGACGTTGCCACCTAGTAGCACGCTGTACCTCACGATGGACGTCTTGAAACTCTTCTTGCGTTACACGGAACATCAACCTGATGCACAACGAGGGTGGGATCTGCCACCGGCCGTTTTAGTTCCCTTCGCCTTTGGTGACGCCGTAGGAAGCGAGAATCACACTGTCACACACCTCGGGGCCTCTTGCTCTCGCTCGTAGTCGAGGGCCTCGACGGATATACACACCAGTCCTACTCGCTGACCTAGCCACTCCGGATTTCAGCATGCCGTACAACGTGATCATCATGAGCTGCACCTTGATCGCGCTCATCTTCGGGAGCGTCTTCAACTTGCTCACACGCAAGTTCGTCGTCGTCAAAGTCGATCCTACGTCAGTACCCCAACGGTCTCCGAACGGGAGCACACCGGAGACATCCAGGCACGATGACCACGATGACCTGCATGTCGCTGTGTCATCGTCGTCGGCATCCCGACAACCTACGTAGATCGCACGCAGGCCTCTCCCAATTCCATCGTGTCCCTGGCTTGCCCCACTGTCACCCAACCACCTAATCTATTATCGCCTTGACTCAACTCAACCGTGCCGCCGGACAGTTGCAACCCGTCCAGAGATTCATCATCGATTGCGACGAAATTCATGGAGTCTGTCACATCATCATCGAAAGTGTCTAACGACTACATTTTCCTAGCAAGTTACACGCGCGCGAGCAGGTTGCGATTCACCTTGTACTTCGAGAGGAGGAGGAGGAGCGACCCAGCAATGATCACTATGCCACATAGTGCGATCATGCCCGTGTAGTCCCCGCTGTTCGCCTTCAACACCGCGCCGCCTGCAGGACCGGCGGCAAGGTCCCTGTGACGTCCATATCAGACTAAGTTACTCGAAGAACCCGTTGAAACTCACGCAAAGGATATGATACTGAAGAATATGCCAATCCTCGTCCCCACCTCCTTGACGTCCGAGATCTGCGAAACGCACGCGATCCGAAGGGATTGGTACGCGCCTTCGAACAAGCCGTACATGACCGCGAAGATGATCAGGGGCACGAAGCTCTTAGCGAACATCCAGAACACGAGGACGAGGAAGCCCATGAGGAACGCAGTCGGGACTGCGGTGTTGAAGCGGCCGACGCCGTCAGCGACCACAGCACCGATGATACGGCCCACGATGCTGCCGCCGCTCAGCGCGGAAACGACGTAGTATGCGTTTGAGGACGGGATTCCCCTGGAGACTGCGTAGTTGGAAAGGTACGTGGATGGGATGTTTAAACCTCGAACGAGGATAATATCAGTTCGATGATATTCGCCTTCCGGTGCAGACGAATGTGCGCCCGCTCACCGAAGTCGACCAGGAATGTGCCTGCCACGAACAACACGAACGGCGGGTCCCGCAGGCTCTTCGTGAGGGCGGGAAGAGGAGATACGGTACGCGTGGCTCTTTCTCGCCCGTAGGGGCTTCTATGGCTCGTCATGGCGATGGTCCCGATGGTCAAAAGGACGAGCTGGAAGAATCCCACAGCGCGGAGCGTCCAGCCGAATCCGATGCGAGGAAACAGCTCGCGGGCCACGATGGGGAAGATCACACCGCCTTGACGCATCGCGTTGAGAACGAGCAGAACGAAGATGTGCTGGACAGTGCTCACTTAAACCTATACTTGCCATGGGGGCTCCGATCGCGGTGGCGCGGTGTTTTGTGAAATGCTTAGAGACAGATGCGAGCATCGGACTGTACCTGAAACGAAGGGTCCGCGAGTATCAGTTGAATTGAAAGTGAACGTATGCAGGATCACGAAAACTTACATCATTCCCTGTGCCAGTCCCATGAACAGGCCCTGGACGAGGAGGAACTGGTAGAACTCGGTACAGACGCTAATGATCATGGTGCCGAGGACAAGCAAGGCGGAGCCGGCGATCAGCAAGATGCGTAGACCGTACACGTCGAAGATGCGGCCCCAAAGAATCGCCTTGAAATTGAGTGCACCCATTAGTTATATGGCAATATGGTGGACCTGAGGATTCGCGAGAGAGACGTACGGAAAAGTAAATTATCCAAGATGATAATGAGCCAATCCAGGAGATGGTGGAGGGGGAGAAGCGACTGAGCTGATGCTGGCCGTAGTAGGTCTCGAAAACACCGAATGTCACAAATAGTCCTTTAGCGAACACTATTAGAACGGCTCCGAAGACAATAAGCCAGGCCTTGAAGCCCCCGTCCGTGAAGGCGTGGTCTTCGGACTGGTGCTCGACGTTAACGCTGGATACAGAGGACGTCGTGTCCTTCCCATACGGAGACACGTCAGTCTTTGAATTCTTGTCGCAAGATGCGGCCATGAGCGAGTGTTGGAGGGTCATCTGGTGCGTGGGTCAGGAGTGAGGAGTACAGGGGAAGCCCGAAGGACTCACGAAACGTTCTGGGTGGTTAAATACCGGGCATTCTCTTTAGTTAACGCCAAGACCGTCACTTCCCTCTGCGCAACCGTAAGGATGGGATCGTCCTAATGAGAACAATTGCCTCCCTGGGGTCCGCCTTTGAGCAGACGCAGTGTCGACGTCCATTCCCTATTTTGTCAAGAAACATCGACGGCACAGGAAATCTCTTCATGAGGCGGCGTATTAATGCCTGTCTTTAGCAGATGAAATGTGTAAGGTGGTGCTAAGCCTATCTGCTAAGGGAAAGAGGGAAGCTAGTTTCAACCGAGTCCGCGGATGCGGTTCCCGCAGCGAGACTTTTCTCCGACAATATAGTCAAGGTTCGTCGCTTGGTGATTGTTACGGATACCCAAGACAGGAATTGCGGAGAACCTGACAGGCCCGGGAAGTGATGGCTCTTCCAAATCAAGCTACGGACGATACAGAATACTGGGGACCCCACGCGTAACTCATGGTACGCCTCGAGGATCCTAGCAGACTACTGGGCAAGCTGCCGCACGTTCACCTCAGTAGGACGCTTTAGGCAAGACGTTGTTACTTATCCAACCAATATGAGACTGTGCAAGACGCCGATTGGGGTTCCGATCTTGTTGAGGTCCGAAATTTGGGCGACGCACGGGGTGACAGTCTTCACGGGTTAATATCTGGGGACCTCGTCACCGTGGGCGAGGAGGCTTCATGAAGGTCCGGAATGCACCAGCAAGAGAGAGCGACCCACGCATAGCACGAGATGTTGAAGCCTCCGGTAGTCACCGGGAGTGAGCAGCTCTTGTTACTTCCGCTTCCACATAACAAAACTATCTACAAAGAAGTCGTGGCCACGTGTC
Organism: Sanguinoderma infundibulare; assembly: GCA_032821775.1. Taxonomy (NCBI): domain Eukaryota; kingdom Fungi; phylum Basidiomycota; class Agaricomycetes; order Polyporales; family Polyporaceae; genus Sanguinoderma; species Sanguinoderma infundibulare. Next base: position 308,134 of record JAVLRN010000007.1, read on the forward strand.
TAGCATCAACCAATCAAATAGACATAAACGCAGCGATTTGGTATGTGCAAACCGATAGGGTGACGATACACAATAAACGGGATCAATGATGTCGTGAGTGGACAACGCAAACGCAAAGGAGCAAAGGGATCACGAAACGGTCTCGACTCGTCCACCCTTCGCTGACGCGCGGGAAATCACCGTCTTCTTGTTTTTCCCTGGTGTAACGTGAGCAACATCGTTATGTCAAAAGGATCTGGACCGGAGGAGCTCACCGTCAGCTTTGGGAGCCACCCGGCGGTACGTCCAAAGCGAGTAGTCGAGATACCACATCGGTGGCTCGCCGGGCGCAATGAGGGCTTGAAGCTTCTCTACGTGATCCTTCCTCAGTACTCGCTGGTAGTTCGACCCGACGGTCAAGCCGTATAAGCCCTGCTTCTGGCTGTCCCAGAGCTGTCGAACCTTCAAGAGCTTTTGGGCCTTTGGGTTGACTCCAAGGTACTCCCTGATCGCAACGACGAAGGCGTAGCTCGTGATAGTCTCTGCGATATTCGGCACTTCGTGTGCCCAGTCCTCGTCAGTATAGCTGTCCTCGTGTTCGTCGCCTAATCCCAAGCCTAGGGTTGCAGGGGCTCGACGGTACTTGACGACATGAGGGAAGTGGTTGAGGGCAACTTCCAACAGCCAATCGTGGCCGACTCTCCAGCCGTACCACAGCTTCGGGGGCTGGATAGTGGATGATTTCGACGGAAGGAGGTACTCGAGTAGGCCAGGGCCCTCGAGTGGCTGTTGTGCAAACATGCGGCGTTTATTCTATGGCGCGCAGATAAGCAGAGGTGATGGAGAGCCAGAAGTTTGTACGTACTTCACCACTAAACTTCGAACCAGGTGGTAGAGCGAACAGGGCTAGCACAACCTCGTTGCTAGGTTGTTGTTCCATGACGAGAATGAGTAGTGGTGGAGGCGGACGAGAGAAGTGGGATGGCAAGAGATGGGTGGGTGCAAGCCGTTCGTTGTTCGAGTTCAACTATAAACGTGGACATATTACGTCAGCACGACGGATTTTGATGCCCATAATGTGAACCACATTTGAGCTTCGTCCGAAAGTTCTGTATATGTTTGTATTGCATAGGATTCAAATGATCGTGTTAACTAGGATGATTCCGACAACGTAGTGCACCTAGCTAGGCCTTATCTATGGTTAGTCAATATCGCACGACGACGCATACATTTCCATCTTCAATATCTTAACAGCAATTAGAGCGAGGAGCTCCGACACAAGCTTCGCTCAAAAGCCCTTTCTACGGATCGCTGCTCACTTGCCGACCAGCCATGATGGAATACGTATTTGACTCGTTGACCTATTGTGCCATGAACGTCGTGTGCATTCTCCGAAACAGCTGAGTTATGTGAGATATGAAGCGTATTCTCATGATACATGACTATCCGACTATACCCTGGCCGTAGCTAGTTACACACGCGTGAGCAGATTATGGTTGATTTTGTACTTCGCGAAGAGAATGAGCAGCGACCCGGCAATGGTCACTGTACCACATACTAGGACGATCATGCCCGTGTACCTGCCGTCGTCCGCCTTCAACACCGCGCCTCCTGCAGGACCGGCGGCCAGCGCCCTGTGACGTCCATATCAGACTAAGGTACTCGAAGAACCCGTTGAAACTCACGCAAAGGATATGATACTGAAGAATATGCCAATCCTCGTCCCCACCTCCTTGACGTCCGAGATCTGCGAAACGCATGCGATTCGAAGGGATGCGTACGCGCCAAAGAAGAAGCCGTACATGACCGCGAAGATGATCAGAGGCACGAAGCTCTTAGCGAACATCCAGACCACGAGCACGAGGAAGCCCATGAGGAATGCAGCCGGGACTGCGGTGTTGAAGCGGCCGACGGCGTCAGCGACCACAGCACCGATGATACGGCCCACGATGCTGCCGCCGCTCAGCGCGGAAACGACGTAGTATGCGTTTGAGGACGGGGTTCCCCTGGAGACTGTGTAGTTGGAAAGGTACGTGGGTGGGATGTTTAACCCTGAAATGAGGAACGTATCAGTGCCGCGACTAGTCTTCCGGTGAAGACGAATGTGCGCCCCCTCACCAAAGTTGATCAAGAAACCGCTTGTCACGAGCAACACGAACGGCGCATCGCGCAAGCTCTTCATGGGGGATGGAAGAGGGGACGCGGCATGCGTCGCTCTCCATCGCTGGCTGGGAGTTCTGTGACTCGTCATAGCAACGGTCCCGATGGTGAGGAGCACGAGCTGGAAGAATCCTACAGCGCGGAGGGTCCACGCGAATCCGATGCGAGCAAACAGCGAGCGAGCGGCGATGGGCAAGACCATGGCGCCTTGAAGTACCGCGTTACAAACAGGGCAGATCGAACATGTAACGGAGAGTGCGCACCTAAATTTTCCCCCGTAATTGCGACTCCGATAGCGGTGGCTCGGCGTTTTGTGAAATGCGTAGAGACAGAGGCGAGCACCGGACCGTGTCTGAGGGGAAGAGCGCGCGAGTGTGGATTGAATTGACTACGAGCGCGTTGAGGATGATAAAGACTTGCAGGATTCCAAAGGCCAATCCCATGAGCCGGCCATGGACGAGGACGAACTGGTAGAGCTCCGTGCATACACTAATGATAATGGTGCTGAGGACAAGCAAGGCGGAGCCGGCGATCAGCAAGATGCGTAGACCGCACAGGTCGAAGATGCGGCCCCAAAGAGACCCCTTCAAATTGAGTGCACGCATTAGTTATATGGCAAGATGGTGGACCTGAGGATTCGCGAGAGAGACGTACGAAGAAGCACAATATCCAAGATGATAATGACCCAATCTAGGAGATGGTGGAGGGGGAGACGCGGCTGAGCTGATGCTGGGTATAGTAGGTCTCGAAGACACCGAATGATGTAAATAGCTTTCCGTGAACAAACAGTATGAAGACTGCTCCAAAGACAGTAAGCCAGGCCTTGAAGCCACCGTCCGTGCAGGAGTGGTCTTCGGGCTGGTGCTCGACGTCGACATTCGATACGGAGATCGTCATCTCCTTCGCATCCGAAGGGCATCCCGCCGCCGAATTCTTGCCACAATATGCCGCCATGCGTGGGTGTTGGAGGGTGGGAGACTGGTCGGTGGGTGAGGAGTGAGGAGTTCAAGGAAACGCGGAAGGACTCTGTGGAAGGAACAAGTGAGGGACCTCCAGTCGCCTCGGTGGGCGTCGGACGTCGCTGTCGGAGGCCGCTCGGAGGAATAGACGAAAAGAGAGAGAGGAGAGGCGGAGGAGCGACCGTCGACAGAAATCGACAAACGGTAGAGACTCGCAGGGATGGAAAACACGCGCAAACGCGACCGACGCGATGGAACTACTCGCGGGAACTCGCAGGACTCGACAGACACAATATGGAGAGGCTGAGAGAGTCACGGAGGAGGACAAGAACTTGCTTCAAGGGCGTCCGACGACCCACATAGATATAGTGTTTACTCGAGCTGTACTCGCGGCTGAGATCGCCATCGACGAACGTCCACACAACAAAACGGGATCGGACCAAATGAACCGAGAGTGAGCCGATCGTCCTTCGCCCATGCGTCACACAGGCCGTGCGTGAAGGGATACCTCGGCGCGACACGAGCACGACATTGGCGCTCGCCATACCCCAACAGCGGCGGACGGTCGCATCCGCAGTATCTGCGGTCTGCCATCTCCACGCCGTACGCAACATCCAAAGAGGAGAGAGCGAAACATGCGAGAGACCGAGGGCGTGAAACAAAAGTCGGAAGCGAATAGAATACAAACGGACGAAGACAAATCGCGATGCAATGACCGCTCGGAACAGGCTCTAACGCCACCCTCCTCGATCCATCTGCGAGATTGCTTGACTTCGAGTTGCTGCGTCTTGAGCAGTGCGTTGGCCACGATCGCGTCTACAATATAGGGACACGTTGATCTCGAGCTCGAGATCCAGTGGAGAAGGATCGGCATGTTCCTGCTAGCCGGCATATGCCTTACACAGCCAGTTGAACACGACACGACCTGTGGGAAAGTCAATGCAAACACTGTTGGTTCGCTCCGCGCAACCATAAATCTCACGTTCTCCCTCCGCGGCCCACCCCTATAACTACACGACATAAGTCTCTCATTCTTCAATGTACTGTTTGACTGACGCACGGTCTATGTGCTAGTTTCACGATCGGCTCTTCCATAACGTCGTGGCCATCGCCGAGATAGCCGTGATGGCGCCCTCATCGGCCGCACGGTACACCCACTCCGGCCGTGATCTGCGACGCTCCTCGGGACCTCCAGGCTTCTGAGTCTCGAGTGCTCCTCGTCACGTTCTGTGATTCCATCCAAACGGTCATAGCAGGCCTCACCGTCGCCGCCGTCGTGATCACAATCGTGACGATCGTCCTGGACGTCTTCCGATAGACGCAGCAGAGTCATGCTCGTGCCCGGCCTCGACCCGGACGCCCGCCGCCGCGGCACTCAACCTCGCGTGGACGGGCTTCAGGCTGCTGTTCCTCCTGCTCCGCAGATCGCGTCGTCCTCGGTAAACCTGGATCAACTCGCAGGCCGGTTCCGAGAAGATCCGGGTGCTTGCAATGAGACACGCTGAGAGGGATGCAGCAGGCGAGAAGGAAGAGAGAAGCGCAGGAAGACTCGGATGCGCGCTTGCGGCGGTGGTCGAGGGGGTGATAGACGATACCACCAGGCTTGCGGTGCCGCGGAGGCGGAGGGTGCGCAAGGCGACAGGAAGGACGCAGGCATGGCTTGATTTTAGGGGAACGCGCATACCACACGCTTTTGCGCTTTCATGACGTCGACACGATGAAAAAAGGGGGTACAAGAAGCTAGGCGTAGATGGCCTCCATCGCGCATCAAATGGGTGTGGTTTGCTTCTTATTGGGGGCATTGACATCGATATTTCTGGTTACACCCGCGCGAGTAGGTCCCGCTTCACTTTGTACTTCGAGAGGAGAATGAGCAGCGAGCCGGAAACGACCATTGCGCCAGACAGGCCGATCATGCCCGTGTACCTCCCGTCGGCAACCCTCAATAGCGCGCCTCCTGTAGGAGGCCCGGCGAGGTTCCTGTGAAGGGGTCCACGTCAGTCAAACACCGACCGTGGAGATGCGAGGCAGTCAACATATTGAGACTTACGCAAAGGACTGTACGCATAACGTTATCCCGATCCTCGTCCCTAACTCCCTGACGTCCGAGACCTGCGCGACGCACGAGATGATCAGAGTGATGTACGCGCCCTGTACAAAGGCGTAGACGGCCGCAAAGCAGACGATCTGTACGAGGGTCTCGGCGAACATCCAGAACACCAGTGTGAGCAGGCCCATGAGGAACGCGGCGGGGACGATGATGTTGAAGCAGCCGACAACGTCCGCGATCGGCGCGGCGACGATGGAGCCGGGAATATTGCCGCCATTCAGCACAGAAACAATGTAGAATGGGGCTGAGGACGGGACGCCCTTGAAGACGGCGTAGGAGGAAAGATAGTTGACCGGTATGGACATGCCTTGTTCAAAATCACGACGACGAAGGGATAAATTGAACTGAATTGGACGCCAAAGACGGATGTGTGAGTTGCTCACCGAACTGGACGAAGAAACCGCCTGAGAGGAACAATACGAACGGCACATCGCGCAAGCTGGTCAGGAGGCCTGGAAGAGGACTCGAAGAGCCTGTCCCGACGGTGATGCGGCGAGTCACAGTCGCACACCCGATACCGCACAGGACGAGCTCTAAGAACCCCCAGGTGCGCATCGTCCATCCGAATCCGATGCGAGCAAGCAGCTCTCGGCCCACTATGGGAAAAATTATACCGCCTGGAGCGTCACGTTGAGAATTATTTCAATATACGAGGCCTGTATTTCTTCTACCACTCACCTAGCGTAAGGCTTGTCATTCCAATTGCCACAGCAGTGGAACGGCGCTTGATGAAATGGGTAAACAGGGAACCCATTGCCGGATAAAATCTGAAAACAAGATCAGCGAATTTGAACGTGAGAGCATCGCAAGATTTGCTCACAGCATCCCATAGGCGAATCCACGGAGCACACCTTGAACGAGGAGGAGCTGGTAGAGCTTGGTGAAGACGCTGCTGAGCATCGAGGTGAGGACGAGCAAGATGCACCCGGTGATCATTAAAACACGCGGACCGTACGCGTCGAAGATGCGACCCCAAACAGGACCCTTGAGAAAGCGAACATGTACATCAGTTGCATAAGCCACACGAGGAACCTGAGAATTCACGAGAGAGCTCATAGACGTACGCATAATTCAAATAACCAAGCTTGTAATGCGTCAATCCAGGAGATGGTAGCGGGTGAGACGCGGCGGAGCTGATGCTGGGCGTAATACGTCTGGAATATACCGAATCCCAGCATTGGTCCAAAGGAGAAGACGATCAGAGCTGTTCCGATAAGGGTAAGCCAGGCCTGGAAACCCCCGTCTGGACAAGCGTTGTCTCCTGACTGGATCGTCGGTTGCGCTCTGTCAGTGCTAGATGGAGTGGATGTCTCATCCATCACAACCGGGAACGAGTCGGGGTTTGCAGTTTCTCCGCTCTCGACGGGCATGAGTACGCGCGTTGGAGGGACGTCTAGGCAATATGTCAGCAGTGATGAGGAGACAGGAGCTCTGAAGGACTCACGAAACGACGTGGGTAGTTAAATAGAGGGCAACGACGCTCTCAGATATAGAAGACTGGTCGGAGCTGGTCGGAGGGAGTAGACGAGAGCGAGAGTGGCACAGACAGATAGAGTGGAGCCGTGAATATACGTCGATAGGGCGATCGGAGCAAACTGGGGTGACGATGAGGCTGGAGTGGCGGGTACGAAACGGTGAGGCGTGGACGGGAACACTCGCTGTGAACCGGAATGGCGCAAAAAGGCTGGGACGTGGGGAAGAGAACTTGATTTGGGGCGTCCCAGGCCCCACATACATATACGTGCGCGCTGTGCCCCCTTCGACCTTCCTTGGGGCCGGGCGACGAGGCCGGACAGCGTCGATCGCCCTTCGTACCAAACGTCGTACACGTCGTGCGGGAAGGAATGACCCGGCGCGATTCGAGTACGATGCCCAGCCTGTTGATGTGCGCTCCCCGGACGACCAACAGGACCGAGCGGCCATTTCGGCTATGCCTGCGGCCTACTGTCTCCGCGTCGTACGCGTCCAGTCGCCTGAACGTCTGGTTTTCGAGTGGATGAAGGGGAAAAGCGCGGGGAACAAGGTGGACGTCGAGAGACTGACACAGGGCGTCAATAGAAGAAAACAGAGGAAGATGAGTCGCGATACAATGTCCGCCGGTTCTTCCTCTTCATCCTCGCCCTCCTCACCCCACGTGTCCTGCGGATCGCGCGGAGGGTCCAAGAAGTCATTGTCCTGTAAGGGAAAGGGATCGTCCGATTCGTGTTGACAGGTACCCACGCCCGAGTGAAGCCGTGCGGCCTCATCGTACATGGGACGGCCACCCTGCGCAAAGTGTCAACACAAGTTCAAAGTATGCTATAAATTTGCCCTCGAACCACTTACCCCGGAGAGACGTCCACATTGTCTGCGAGCGAGGCGCTGCCGGGCACCGCATGATCTTGATGTGCAGTACCGTCCGAGCCTGAGGCACTGCACGCGGCCTCCTAAAATATGGAAGAACCATTCTGTAAAACAAGGCGCCAGATGAGTGCGATATATGTGGGAAGTTCGAGCTCGAACCTCTTCAATGGGAGCGTCGTCCGTATGACCTGCGACGGAAGTACGCGCTCGCCTCATCCTCGCGGAGCGTTCTCCCTCTCTCTAATACCTATCCGCATAGCGAATCAAAGGATACTGACATGTGCGCGGCGTAGCTGTTCATCGGCTAGGTCATCGGCACGTCCGTCGGATTGAAGGTGTTCATAAAGCACGACTGGTGCGCGGCGGCCGCGCTCAACCTCTAGCAGTACGGAATTCATATACAATAAAACCATACAACAACACAATGCGAGCACAAGGAACGTACCTGAGGAGTTACGGACGTAGCAGTACGGATGTGAGCTCTTCGGGACGAAAGGATAAAAAAATCGTTCCGTGATAAGCGTCGAATCTAGATCGTAGGTGTCCCGGTCGTCGGGCCGTCTCGGGCCGGGACCGCATGTAGAGTCCACACTAATGATAGTGAGTACATCGCCGCCTCCCTTTGTCAGTTCCATGCTCGAGAAGGCTCGAGGAGCCGCGGAGCCGGAGGGTGCACGAGGCGACAACAAGGGCGCGGGCATGGCCTGGCCTGAACACCGTACGATTTTCCGCTACGATGCGGAAAATTTGCGAGAGGATGCTAGTCTAGACGGACTCCATCGTGCATGCAATATGTATGATTGGCTTCCCTGTGGGCAGACGACTCATGCTCGACGTCCTGTCTAGTTACACGCGAGCGAGCAGGGTTTGTACTTCGAGAGTAGCATGAGCAGCGACCCAGTGACGGTCACTGTCCCGCATAGCGCGATCATGCCCGTGTACCTCCCACCGTCGACCTTCAACACCGCGCCTCCTGCAGGAGGTCCTGCGAGTCTCCTGTGAGGTTTTCCACGTCAGTCAAACACAGTCAGTCGACATGCGACGGAGCCAACTTACGCAAAGGATACGACGCTCAACAGTATCCCGATCCTCGTTCCCACCTCCTTGATGTCCGAGATCTGCGAGACACACGAGACGCACAGCGCCTCGTACGCGCCGTAGACGAAGCCGTACATGACCGCGAAGACCACGATGGGCACGAGGCTTTCCGCGAACATCCAGAACACGAGCACGAGGAGGCCCATGAGGAACGCTGCCGGAACTACGGTGTTGAAGCGGCCAACGACATCAGCGACCAGCGCACCGATCATATGATGTGACCGACGATGCTGCCCCCACTCAGCGCAGAAACGGCGTAGAATGCGGTCGAGGAAGGTATGCCCCTGGAGACGGCGTAGTTGGAAATGTACGTGGATGGGATGTGTGTACCTAAAACGAGGAACGTTTCAGTTCAGCGATTAACTTTCCGGTGAAGACCAATGTGGGGCTGCTCACCAAAGTCGACTAGGAAGTTGCCTGCCAAAAACAAGATGAACGACAAATCCAGAAGGCTCTTCGTGAGCACTGGAAGAGGAGATACGGTACGCGTGGCTCTCCCGAGCCCGCAGGGGCTTCTGTGGCTCGTCATGGCGATGGTCCCGATGGTCAAGAGGACGAGCTGGAAGAATCCCACAGCGCGGAGCGTCCAGCCGAATCCGATGCGAGGAAACAGCTCGCGGGCCACGATGGGGAAGATCATGCCGCCTTGACGCATCGCGTTGAGAACGAGTAGAACGAAGATGTGACGAACAACGCTCACCTAAACCTATGTTTGCCATGGCGGCTCCGATCGCGGTCGCCCGGCGTTTCGTAAAATGGTGAGAGATCAATGCGAATACTGGACCATATCTGGAACGAAGGGTAGTCCAGCTTGGATTGAATGACAAGTGAACGCATCCAGGAAGATGAAAACGCACAACATCCCACCGGCCAATCCCATGAGCAGGCCCTGGACGAGGAAAAACTGGTAGAACTCGGTGCATACGCTAATGATCATGGTGCTGAGGACGAACAAGGTAGACCCGGCGATGGACAAGATGCGGAGACCGTACAGGTCGAAGATATGGCCCCAAAGGGGCGACTTCAAGTCAAATCTATGTTTTAGCTACATGGCAAGATGGGGAATCTGAGTTACGAGAGAGACGTACACAGAAGTACATTACCCAAAGAAGTGATGATCCAATCCAGGAAATAGTGGAGGGGGAGAGGCGACTGAGCTGATGCTGGCCATAGTAGGTCTCGAAGACGCCGAATGAGAGCCACATCCCTGGATTGAATAGTACCAGAGCTGCTCCGAAGACGGTAATCCAGGCCTTGAAACCGCCGTCGGGACAGGCGTTGTCTCCAAACTGCGTCGCCGGTTGCTCCACGTCAGTGCTAGATGGAGTGGATGCCGTGTGCTTCACACCCGGAGACGAGTCGAGGTTCGCAGGTCCTTCATGATCGACGGGCATACGAGCGTGCGTCGGAGGGACGTCTAACGTCTAGTCAATATGTCAGCGGTAAGGCGTACGCGGGAACTCCGAAGCACTCACTAAACGACCCGAGTGGTTAAATAGCGGGAAATGATGCTCTCAGTCGGTATGAAAGGCTGGTCGAAGGCGGCAGACGAGCGACAGAGGCACAGACAGAGTCGAGCCGTAGATGTACGTTGATAGCGGACGTTGAACTCAAAGATAAACCGACTGGGGACAGGCTGGAGCGAACGGGACGGACTAGCGCCGCGGAGAGACTGGTAGGAGGGGAAGAGAACTTGCTTCGGGACGTCTGGCGAAGCCCCACATACATATATGTGCGCGCTGCGACCCTCGAGCCGTGCCCTCAGCCGGGATCGCCCTCCACAAGGTCCACACGACTTGAAACCGGGACGGTCAGAGAGTAACGAGGTAGGCGAGGGTCGATCGCCCTTCTGTGTGTGAAGGAGTGACTCGGCGCGACACGAGCACGACGCGCCACCTATTGACGTGCGCTCGCCGGGCCCCCAACAACAGCAGGCAGTCGCATCAGCTGCGTCTGCGGCCTACCGTCTCCTCGTCGCAAGCGTACAGCCGCCTGAACTCGAAGGGTTGAAGGGGAAAAGCAAGGCGATCATGCGGGAGACTGAGGGTAGGAGACTGGAATCGGAAGCGAATAGAAGACGGACGGAAGAAGACGAATCGCGATATAGTGCCCGCCGGTCCTTCCTAAATGTCGAACGTTGAACCTCCAACGCCATCGTCCTTGATCCATCTTCGAAACGGTTCCGCTTTCTGTGCCTTGAGCGGTCCGTCAACGATCGCGTCCACCAGTATACCGGAGTCAATGTCGAGAGTCAGGGTGTCGATTCGCTCTGAGCGACCACGACTCTCACGTTCCTCCTCGGCGGCTCCCGTATAACTACGCAAAGTGAGTCTCTCCTTCTTCAATAGTACGTACTGCTAAACTGACGTACCATCCGTGTGCTAGTGTCGTGATCAGCCTTCGGTAGTGACGATCGCGCCACTCATCATAGACCGACTCCAAGTCATTCTGTGATCCGCGACGCTTCTCACGTTCTCCGTCCAAACCGCCGCCGCCGGCCTGAACGTCGCGATCATGACGATCGGCGTCCGAGACGTCTTCCGGCAGACGAAACAGGTATCTCTCACGACCGCTGTGGCCGACGTTCATCCGAACGCGCGCTTGCGAATAGCCGCGCACAATCGCTGTGGCACGTGGCAGAACGCAAAAGCCTTGGTTTTCGAGGGAACGTATATAATGCACCTTTCAAGGTGAGCTTTCGTGATTTAGCACGCATTGGCATCGGAATCACCAACCTTGTAACCACTTGCCCAGTCCTAACCTTGTCCTCGATTTCGAGATTTGCCGATGAGGATGCTCGGGAGGCGTGCAAAGATGGTTGAACTTGGTAGTAAGCGATGGACTCGGACGCAGAATAAACGTAAGTCGTGTGCGATATCGTAATAGGTGAATGCGTGAACAGAACTCGGGACGATGCAAAGATGGACGACACATGTGGGGAGTCGGGTACGTTACAAAATAATGATACAATACGTGCGATGAGAGAGAGCCTTGGAGATGCTGGAGGTGCGGGAGATTGAGAGGGTATAAAACTATGTACGAGCGAAAGCAGAGAAAGAGAAAATGCGCGATGTGAATGCGGATGCAGATGAGGACGCGGACAAACTACAACACGCCCAGGACCGTCGTCCCGAGCCATGAACCAGAGCCACAGTCAAGACGAAGAACCAGGGCGAAAAGGTGCGTTGGGGCTCGGTCGACGAGCGCCGGGCGAAGAACGGGGAGAGCGAAGAGCAAAGAAGGGGAGATTCATCAGACGATCGTGCGCAGCTGCGACGTCTGCCTGGGCTCCGGCACTCGGCGGCTGAGGACGCACCGCGCCCATAGTAAGAACAGCGAGCCCGCGATGACGGCCGTGCCTCCGAGGATCATCATGCCCAAGTACGACCCGCCCTGTGATTTCAGGATCGCGCCCGCTGCCGGCCCACCACACAGCGCCCTGTAGCATCCGTCCATTCAATGTCAATGCCAGGTCAGCGCCCGCCCACTGCGCGAAAACAGAGGAAAGACGTACGGGATGGAGATGATGCTGTACAGCACGCCGACGCGTGTCCCGATCTCCCTGGGGTCCGAGATCTGCGCGACGCAGGGGATGATGAGCGAGTTGAACGCGCCGGAGAAGAAGCCGTAGATAGCCGCGAAGAGCATAATCGCAACGAGGTCGGTCGCAAAAGGCCAGAAGACCAGGGTAGAGAGCCCGGTGAGGAACGCGCAAGGGACGAGGACGTTGTAGCGGCCGAGAGAGTCGGAGAGAACGGCAGGGGCGAGGCGGCCGAGGATGCCGCCGGCGTTCATGACAGAGAGGACATAGAAGGCAGTGTGGGGCGGGATGCCGTGCGCGGTGGAGTAGTCGACGATATAGAAGGAGGGGATAAAGAGGCCTGTGTATGTGTTAGTGCCGCTATAGAGATGGCAGGAGAAGCGTATATGCGTACCGAGGCAGATGAGGATGCTCCCAATGATGACTAGCACGTAGGGCAGGTCGCGGAACATCTTCGTGTTCAGCCACGGCTGACTCTGCGCCGGAGTGGGCAGGTTGCTGGTCACTGTGACTATCGCAATGACGCAGAGTGCGAGAGTGACGAAGCCAGTGATGCGGACTGTCCACGCGAACCCGAGGCGACTGAAGAGTGCCTGGTACATGATAGGCCATGTCACCCCGCCTAATTAAATAAGGTGAGTCTCTGGTTAGACGATAAGTACCGGAAGCCAACATACCAACACCGGACCCCGCGATTGCGATACCGAGCGCGGTACTCTTGTACTTTTGGAAGTGTGTGGAGATGGCGGCCAGACTTGGGTAGAATCTAACGCCCACGGTCAGTGAGAGATATGTGCTGTATGCGTATGGTGACGTACACCGTGCCAATGCCCACGCCGACAAGAATGCCCTGGGCGAGGACGTATTCATAGTATCTTGTCGAGATACTGGTCATCATTGTGCCGAAGACGAGCACGAGCGTGCCGATGATCATGACTGGTCGAGGGCCATACGCGTCAAATAACCGACCCACGAATCCGCCCTTCACAGAACACGAGTCGATCAGTCATTTCCGAGGACTATATGCATGACCGGAACTTACGCAGAAAAAGAAGACCCATAACTGAAGGGAGCCTATCCACGCGATTGTCGAAGCAGGAAGGCCGCTTAGCTGGTGTTCGTGGTACCACGTTTGAAAGGTGCCGAAGGAGTTCAGTTGGCCAAATGTACAAAACAGGGCGAGGAATGCGCCGAGGACGCTGAGCCACGCCCTTGGCCCGCCATCCGGGTAGGGCGTATTAAGGTCGGTGACCGAGGGCGGGCATTTGTCGCCTGCGGTCGTGGACGTTGCCACAGAAGACCTGAAGTCATCGCGGAGAGGAAAATTTGAGGACTCTTTTGTGGCACTCTTTTCAAAGTCGGCCATGGTTAGTACGAGGGCCGAGTGGGGTGTATAGAGCGGAGGGAATACCACAGGAGGACAGGGGACGGGTGGGGAGGAACACGGGGGAATAAAAGCGGTTGGATTTATGGGAGGCGCGAGCCGTGCGCTGCGCCGCCCTCTGGAGGCAGGCGGCCGTCAAAGTCGTCGGACGGTGGCTGGAAGGATCATTACGAACTTCTCTGTCCGGTCCGTTCTGCTGCCCCGGAAGCAGTCATGGTTCGGACGTGGAAGCCGTGGCATCTGCTAAAATGAGCCGATGGTTGCCGGGTAATAGACCGGCGTAAGGCAGTAAGCAAGCACTGTGCATCGAGACAAGCGCGATCAACTGGCCTGCACATCATCCTCCGAGCCGGGTTATCGCAACGCCTAAGTATGTGCGGTAACCCGCGGAGGCGGATTGTGTCGTGCGGAGTGGGAGCGGGAGGTCGAAAATGGAAGCAGCTGGTTGGCGCATGCTCCGCCGGGCACGGAAGTCAGTGGCAGCGCCCATCGCGGACGACATGATACTGGCACCTGTGAGAACCCGCCCGAAATTGAAAAAAAGGGAGAAAGTCCGATGAATAAGGGATCATGCACAGTGCACAAGATGCGTACCGCCTTGTGACAATTTCTTTTGCATCTGCAGCTGTGCAGATGCGACCGGCACGCTAACAGGGGAGGGATGGTATGGGGCGTGCGATTATCCGAAAGTACCGGCAGGATGGGTGCTGGCTGGCTCCGGAAGTCGGGGTACTGAAGCCGCTAGACCAAATTCGTGGAGTCGAGCGGCACCTGACAGATATTGAACGAGGCTCTCGGCGGATTCGGCTTGGATTCAACTATGACAATACGTCCGACTCGTCCTCCGAATGAATCCATGAAGTAAGGCGAAAACTGTCGGATCCCCGGTCAAGTCGAATGGTCAACCGCCAGGCCGACTCGGAGGCGAGGGGGCTGTAATCTACGCTACTGGCGTTGATGTGGGTGGAAGTCGGAGGAACTTGAAAGCGACACGTAGCCTGCTGGCTGCATCCGGTCACGAGTCTCCTTTGTTTGATGGCATCTCAGATCCTCGTGCTGCTCTTTGCCGAATGCCTCCGCAACTCCGGCTTCTGGCGCCTGGAGACCGTCGTCAATGTCGTCCTCGTAACTCGTCACTCGTTCGACTCCGACTGGCCGTCGCCGCTCTCTTGGTTCAAGTCGGGACAGAGGATGGAAGACCGCTATGGTCAATGCCACAAGCTGGCGGTTCTCGTTCTCTGCTTCATCTCACCATTTACGGCCTGCCCTCTCTGCGAATCCGACTGCTCGCTCTATCCTGCCGGCTTCTCCTTCGCAGGTCGAGTTGCAACCTCCATCGTTCGCCACAATGCAACATGGGTCTCGAAGTACACCGACTGCCCTTCCCTCGCCGCCATCGGATGGCGATTGCGGCGGAAATCGTTATCGTTGTCGGGTTCCCCCCTGCCAGAGAATGGTTCGAACCGATTGCTCCTCGAGTCATGTTCGTATGATCGTATGTTCAGATGATATATCCATTCTGTGTTCTCTCGTGCCCGCCCCTGTTCGCTTCCCTCCATCCCTGAAGCATCCACGAGTACGAGTTTGGAGTCAAGGCTTCGCATCGCAGCCATACATTCAACGAGTCGGACCGCCTTCGATTGCCCCAAGGAGCCGTCCCCGATCCTATCTTTTCTTTTCTTCTGACAATTCATACCGGTTCGCGCTCTCAACTTCATGTTTTGATGGCATGGATGGCACAGTCGGTCGCTCTCAAACGGGAGCCCCTGTACCAGGTCAGTTTCACGCTTCAAGCTCTCCGTCGACCAATAACTTACGAATCCATATCTCGTCCTACCCAGCGCTTCCGTGCTCAGTATTGCAATACTCTCGGTCCGTGAACGCTTGGCATTCACGCCAAGCTTTCTGATGTTGGAGCCATCCAAATCGCGACCTGGGAACAGCACCCAAATTGGGATGCGTCTATTAGCGTCTCCGATTCTCGCCGTGTGCGTCCGAGTATACGCGTCAAGATATGTACCTGAATCCTTTTCAAGTTACCGACCGATCCTTTCCAAGCGCTCGATGCTCGGATTTGCGACAGATCAGAGGACTTTTGAACATTCAAATTACCTCTCCCAGATCTGTTGTTGTCGGGCACCCTCCACAAAGCCTGGTACGTCACGCGCGGTAACTTTGAAATCCTTTAAATCACGCAAGATGTGGACTGTACATTTGTGCCTTGAAGCTGAAACTTTGCTCTTACAGTGTTATCTTCATGACGCGCGCCGCATCCATCATTGAAGACTGAAGACTGCCAGCTGCCACCTCCATGTTCACTGCCTTGTCCTTCCACAACGGGTCTCCCTGTTCGCAGCGAGCTTGACTCCGACTCCGACTCCGAGAGTTCCGCGCCGACGGCCGCTCCAACCAATCTTCGCCGATGCGAAGCTCGCAAGAATCTCCGTCGGGGCGCGTTCTTTTACATATCACATAGTACGTGCCTCGCCGAAACCCAAACATATCGCCCTGATTCTTCCATTGTTTCCAACCAACAGGACCCTGGGTGAGGTCCCGCTCCTGCGCCTCCGTCTCAGTTGCATGTGGAGCCGCGACGCGCACCGGCCGAAACGGTTGGATCGACGCGGATATTTAAATGGCACCGCATGGGATTGGACTGTTGACGAGCACCGTCCGAGACGACGTGGATTCCGTGGGTCCCGAAACGCCAATTTCGAGCACTCTGGACGCACACCCCTGCGATCATCGCTGCTTTCAGGTCCAATCAGGTCCCCGAGGGCGCTGCCGGTCCGGTGTCGGTTCTCGTTCGTCCCTTTCGTTGCAGTGCAGAATGTGGACCGAGTTTCCTGCTGTACCTTTCGGTGATGGTTGCATTGTGAGTGTGTCAGTGGCGCGACGGCAGGGCTATGGTGCGATACTAATTGGGCTCCGCTGCTGGGCAGATGTCGAGTTTATTCACGTCTCGGAGGCCTCCAAGTTGTCCTTCGTTGATATAGAGGCGCAGTAATAGTACTACCCAGTACGTTTGAATGATTGTATCTGCCTTAACTCGAACTTTCGCCAATCTAGGACGAGCAGTATATGCTCCCGCAATGCATGGGCGGCCTTACTTACTAATAGGCTTTCTTATCGGATTTACAGACCTACTTACTCACTTTACTTACTTATCGGCATCTTCCGATACGCACAGTCATTTTCTGTTCCGGCTCACGCTCGTTCTTTCCCTCAGTTCTTCCGCCCGACTGAGGTATGTTCTCTATAGCTACACGTATACGTTCATTACTGACTCTATGTACCTAGCTCGGCGACGCTCCTCATGCGTCTCATTACCGCATGGGTTGGCGTGGAATATGATTTGAATGACCAGCTAGACGAACAATGGCCAGACGCAATCCGCATTTGTTCCGGATACATGTTTTACAGAAGCGCCGTACATGTCCCAGGTTCTCCGCCCTCCTACTCTAATTCGACGAGTACCGCTTTTTACGCAGAGTGATCGTCTGGCACGGCATTCCATGCCCAACGGCATGCAACAGGTGCGGAGATCGGTGCTCGTACAGCCACGACTGTGCTGCGACTGGCATGGATGAAGCACGCGCGGCGAAATGCCAGGGCATTAGCTCTCCGCGTCCCAGAAAACAGACCGGATCGGCGACAGCGACAGTACGATGGACAGCTGTGTCGGTCGATAATCCAATCGCGCTCGCCGCATTTCGCTGAAACCCGACCCCGGCACCGGTCACTTCACGACGGGCCGCTGATGAGCGGGGTGCACCTGGATCTCAAGGTACGTTCAAGTCTAACGGTGATGATACACCGGTTTGGCGGGGCGCCCTCTGACGCACGGCTGCTGACAGGGACAGGGATTCCGCGCGGGCAAGTTCAGCTGCATGGCTGACGGTACCGGGTCTGTCGACCGACGCTCGACCATCAGCGCCAACGTCATCGTATGCTGCCACCTGATTTGGAGCGATACTTCACACGATCGCCGTCGTGTTCTTCGAGGGACAGGCGGAGCGCTCGCGGTGCGTCTTCATCCTCCCTGAGAACGCAGACCCGACCAGACTGACGTACGAGGCGTGGCTCATGCCGGGGGACGAAGACCGTGGACGCTCGACTGTCCGACTCGTCAGCGTGTGGCGGGCCAGAGGGAATGGGTGTGGAAGTTAGCGCTTATCTGGGTGCTCCACCTTCCCTGTTCGAATTCGACTGCGACATCCTGCAACATTTATCCTACGCGCGAGGAGAGTTTCACTTTGGCCTCCCGTGTGGTTCGTCGCCAAGGCACGTTCGGAATGGATGCTGCTTGAACTTCACTTTGACGCTCCATGGTTACTGGCGCTTCAACTTCACCTGCCTTGTACCATTGTTGTTTCATTGTCGTCCGAGCGTGGGCGTCGCCTTCATGAGAGGTGAGTGTCATTCCAGGATTTTGACTGGTTGCTGATTTGATGTAATCTTCGCAGGGCTGAGGAACTATAAGGCGCCTGACATTACTTTGGGTGCTTCGGGACGATTTACCACTCGCTTCCCACCTCCTTATGGCCGTGCACAGCGAACACAGTGTCTGCCTCGCGCATAGGGCGCGTTTTGTTCATCTGGCTGCATAGGGCGCATTTCCCTTGTGGACGTTTGGTCCTTCTCGAGGTGGAGATCACGGTGTTCCCCACTTGTGGACGCGATCGTCGACGGATCGCCGAAGACACCACATGCCGAACCACTTCGCCAATGGATCCAGGAGGAGGAGGAGGATCGCGTTGGAGCGTCGGGAAGGACGGGCGGACATCGTATCCCGATTCGTCTCCCTCCGTTTCTCTTCTATTCGCCTCCGGTTTCGGTCTCGTACTCTCGGTATCAGCAATTCTCCCTCGTTTTTCACCTTCATCCCTTCTGAAACCTGACATTCAGGCCGCTGTACGCTTGTGACGTAGAGACGGTAGGTCTCAAGCACACTCGACGCGACCACGCACTGCTGTTGGGGGTACGGCGACCCCATGTTATTCACGCACAACATGTACGACGTTTGGTGCGAAGGGCGATCGACTCTCTCCAGCCTCGTCACTCTCGGACAGTCCCGGTTTCAAGTCGTGTGGAGGTTTGTGAATGGCGATCCCGGCCGCGAAGGGGTCACAGCGCGCACGTATATATATGTGGGGCCTCGGACCCGCCAAAGCAAGTTCTCTTCCTCACCTCCCAGTCTCTCTGCGCCAGTGCGGGTTACAGCGAGTGTTCCCGTCCGCGCCTCTCCGTTTCGTACCCGCCATTCCAGTCTCATCGTCGTGTCAGTCCATTCGGTTCGCGACAGTCCATCCTGTTCGCGCTAGTCCGTCCCCGGTTAGTTTCCCTTCGATTCGACAGAGCCCGGCATCCGACATTGACGTATATCTACGGCTCGAATGTGTCACTTGAGTTCTCGTCTTATCCCTGCGATTAGCCTGCGGTATCGACTAAGAGCATCGTTGCCCGTTATTTAACCACCCACGTCGTTTCGTAAGTCATTCGACGCTACCGTGTATTCCTCACTGCTGACATATTGACTAGACATCCCTCCAACGCGCGCACTCATGCCCCTCGATCACGAAAAGCTCGTCTCGTCTCCGGTTGTGCAGGATACGACACCCACTCCATCTGCCACTGACGTAGAGCAACCGACGACTCCGTCTCGAGACAACGCCTGTCCAGACGGAGGTTTCAAGGCCTGGCTGACCGTTATGGGGCAGCTGTGATATTCTTGTTGTTCGGGCCCCTCTCAGGATTCGGCGTGTTCGAGACGTACTACGCCCAGCATCAGCTCCGCCGCGTCTCACTCTCTACCATCTCCTGGATCGGCGGATTGCAAGGTTGGATATTTGATTTCTCTGTACGTCTCTCTCGCGAATTCCCAGGTTCCCCCATGTGGCTCATGCAGCCGATGCACGTATTCGCTTTCAATGGTTTTCTTTGGGGTCGCATCTTCGACGTGTACGGTCCGCGCGTCTTATTGATCACCGGGTCCATCTTGCTCGTCCTCAGCACTATGACCATCAGCGTCTGCACCGAGCTTTACCAGTTCCTCCTCGCCCAAGGTCTGCTCCGCCCATTGGCCTATGGGATGCTGTGAGCCGGTCCCGTGATGCGCTCACCTTCAAATTCGGCGCTGATCGCGTTTCCAGATATTATCCGGCAATGGCTTCCATTGCTACCCATTTCATAAAACGCCGTGCCGCCGCTTTGGGAATAGCAGGAGCAATTTTTGGCTTAGGTGAGTGGCAGCAGAAATACCCACCTCATTATTTGAACCGACGCTTAACCGGACGCTCCAGGGGGTATAACGTTTCCTATAGCGGGCCCTGAGCTGTTTGCTCGCATCGGATTCGGATGGACGATGCGCACCTGGGGTTTCTTGGAGCTCGTTCTGTGCGGTATCGGGTGCGCGACTGTGACTCGCCGCATCACCGTCGGGACAGGCTCTTCGAGTGCTCTTCCAGGTCTCCTGACCAGCTTGCGCGATGTGCCCTTCGTATTGTTGGTCGCAGGCACTTTCGTGGTCGAGTTGGGTGAGCAACGCACGCATTCACCTTCATCTTCCATTCAGCTAATCCGTTCGTCGTCGTTTCGAACAAGGTAACTCTATATCGTACACCTATCTTCCCAGCTACGCCGTCTCCAAGGGCGTCCCGTCCTCGACTGCATTCTACATTGTTTCTGCGCTGAACGGCGGAAGCATTGTCGGATACATCATCGGCGCACTGGTCGCGGACGTTGCCGGCTGCTTCAACGTCATCACCCCCGCCGTGTTCCTCATGGGCCTGTTCACACTGGTATTCTGGATGCTCGCCGAGACCCTCGTGCAGATCGTCTGCTTCGCGGTCGTGTACGGCTTCTTCGTGGGCACGTACATCACTCTGGCCATCCCGTGTGTCGCGCGGGTCTCGGACGTCAGGGAGATCGGGACGAGGTTTGGGATCCTGTGCAGCGTCCAGTCCTTTGCGTAAGTCTCAATGCGTTAATTCCCTCGCATCTCGACTGTCTGTGTTTGACTGACGTGGACCCCTTCACGGGAACCTCGCAGGACCTCCTGCAGGAGGCGCGCTATTGAGGGTTGTCGACGGGAGGTACACGGGCATGATCGGCCTGTCTGGCGGAATGTTGGTTGCCAGCTCGCTTCTCATGCTCCTCTCGAAGTACAAAGTGAACCGAGACCTACTCGCGCGGGTGTAACCAGAAATATCGACCTCAATGGGATCACGGTCGAAATGCGAGGCTTCGACCGGAGTCGTCCTCGCGCTCGCGTTCGGGGGCAGCTAGTACCAATGACGTTGACGAGCGCGTTGGTCGAAGAGCAACTTGGATACGCGTGATCCGGTCGAGTAGCAAACGTTGACTGGCATGCGACCGCGCTCCATTCACAATACCGTCGCGGTCCACGCTCGAGGGCGCTTGGTGGGCCCCCCGAGCTGGCAGTTAGAATTTGATGTCGCGCCAGTCGCGACCATGTGCTATGTACATAGCAGCAGAAGCGTATCATAGAACGGCGAACTCATCCACGACGGCGCTCGACATCGACGCATGTGAAACGTGCGGCTGTAGCTCCTCAATGCTGACGTCCGATTGCAGGAGCATGATCGTAGTTGCCTGTGCGGTTCTTGAAGCTTGAAGACCACCGTCAGGCCAATTGACAACTGACACGCGAATAACTCAGCGGGCCGCCTAGAATCCACATCATGTGGTCAACGAGGTGCATATTGAATGTCGCTAATATGAAGTCATGCTGCCATTCATAGCTATAGACGTGTTCGCTACTCGTGCGCGACCCTTCTAGTAATAATCCCAAATGTTCGTGTGACTGTACGCTTCTCTGTCTCGGCTACGCCGAAACGCGGCCAAGACGGTCAGGCGATCCAGCTGTTCCACCGGATAATCTGGCGGAACGTGCCCAGCAGCCACTTCCAGCTGCCTGGGGTGCGCCTGCGTCAGCTCTTCCGGACCCTCTTCCTGTGGCTGGGCTCGTTCCTCTGCCTGAACGGCATCCACGGCGCCTTGGGGACCATCCGGAAGCGTCTCCACTTCTTCCACGTCCTCGCTGATGTCAGGGTCCGATCCATCCTGGTCCGCTTCAGAGAGGGCGGACGTGGAGTGGTCGCAACCGCACTCTTCCTCGTCCTCCTCGTCGCTGGTCCACTCGCCGCACGACGATGCGCAGAGAGCGTCCAACTCCGCTTCCGTCATCCCCATCGCCTCGTCACCCTCTTTCAGCAAGATCGCACGCACCTCATCAGGCTGGTACACCGCTGGCCAGGCCTCTTTGCCAACGTCGCGCCCTCGGTGCGTGATCTCACAGAGATCCTGGGGGATGATCAACGCCGCTGTCTGCGCGACCCATCCCTGCGGGAAGCGGTAGTAGAGCACATCGTCCGAGCCCTCCGGGAGCAAGTCAGGATGGCAGATCCAAGGCCAGTCCGGATGCCTATCGTGGGACTTGAAGTCGCCAGTGGGGTTGTCGCTCGTCAAGAGCCACCGCATAGTACGGAGCGAGCGAAGGTTGCTCGCCGGTTTGAGTACAGAGCTGCAGCGGGGGAGCGGATTCCCAGAGTACATTGTTGCCATCCTGTAGCGCATCCAATGCGTCCATAGATCGAGGTGCTTTAGAGTTGGGGAGTCGAGGAGGAGGCGGCAAGGCGACAACCAGGGAACGGTAAGGTGCTCCAACAAGGGGCAGACGGAGGAAAGCGCAAGGGGCATGTACTCCGTAGCTCGTTTGAATAAGTCCCCGGTCGGGTAGAGATGGAGGTAGCGTAGCCGAGAGCCGAACTGCTCCAAGAACGGTTTGGGCCATCCGTTACATTGCAGGACGGTGAGGCCAGCAAGTCGTGGGAGCTTCCAGCGCGAGCACATGTACTGCTCCAGGAGCGGCTTGTCTGCGAAAACGGAGAGGTTGATCAGGAAAGGTAGAGACACCACCAAGAGGTCCATAAGCTCGGCCGAACATTCGAAGCCGGAGGTCGGTTGTCCTAGAGACAGAGACTCTAGCGCCTTTAACGTCGGGAGGAGTTTGTGTATTGCCGTCAGTTTGACATCGTCGATGACGCATTGCATGCCGAGAAAACGCAAGTTGGAAGTCGCGGCTTGAAGAATCGGAGGACTAGAGAGGGCGGGTGCCATCATGATGAACCACAATGGGTTGAAGAAGCCGTCGCATTCGTCGTCATTTGGAGTGAGACACTGGAGGGGAAAGTTTTTGTGAGGGTGATAAGAGAAAGATCGAAGGGTGGTGCATCGACTAAATATGAGCTCCAAGTCTTCACGGATGACATCTAAACAGGACGCCGCCACTACACAAGAGTCCCATCGGATGCTTTTGACCAGCCCACCGAGGCTTGAACCAACATCAGCGGCACGAAGGGTGTCTGCTAATGCGGAGACCTGGCCCATTCGGCGGAGGACGATGTCGCTGTACAGCACGGACATGCCAGGCCAATACGATGCTCTGCAGATGAGTGGCAAGGCCTTCTTCGATCGAATCACTTGGAACCATGGGTTGTGCGCACCCGGAAGAATCGACGGGTCGAACTGGTACGTCGGCTCGGCGGTCGCCAAGCAGAAGATCGGGCGGAGAACTTCAAATGGAAGGCTTGAAAACGTCGATGTCTTCTGACAGCTGGCATCGATGGGTTCCATTAATGCCTATCACGGGTGCATTTCAGCTACGTTGAGCCTGGACAATGAACAGTCCCAACCACATACCCCACTCTGGCGCATCAAGGCAGCAACTGCTGCTTTCAACGCTACTTGCTCCTTTCGAAGCACAGTCACTTCCTGTGTAACAGGCGCATCAACGTCTATTACCACAGCTAGAGTATGCGACCACTTACCGCCGTTAGTTCAGCCACGGAATTAACAAGTTGTTCATTCTCTGCTTTGAGACCGACGTTTTCCTCGCGAATGTTGGCAGTGGCTTGTATGACACCAGTCAGCAAGAAGTCCAGGTCGTGGGTACACCCACGAGAGTCCATGTTGAGCTGTATGAGACCGCCGAGTTTGAGGAAGACGAAGGAGTGGTTGGGTGTTGCGGTCAATGGTAAGGCTCCAAGGCGTAGCAAACTTGAAGAACGTGACCGCACCCAAGCGCGCAAGGCCGGCCGTTCCCGTAGTGAAGCGCCCAGCAAGCTCAGGCTTCGCCGTCGTTGACGCCATTTACGTTTCGCCCAACCATCTCCATCGCAGTATTCTGTCCATCCTCCACCATAATTGTCATGCGGCATCAACTGAGGAGTCACGCGTCGGTCTATGCCTCTAGCAAGCAAATAAGCATACTGTCAGCCCAAGAATTCCCACGAGATCGATCATTGGTTACATCACCGTTTGCTAGCCACCATTCAGCCGGCGTGCCGTGAGGCCTTGTGCCGAGGAGGCTGACCTTGGGCTAACCGGGCTAAATGCGAATGTTGGAGGGTATATAATGCCCTACTCGGGGCCGCCAGCCTTCATCTCGCCTCTCCCGCCTCCTCTTCTTCCTCTCGGCTTCGGTCCAAGGTGAGTGCTTTCCGCTCGGTTGTGGGCTTGGTGGAAGGTGCGTGGGTTCTTTTGGTCGTGGTCTGCTGCCACAGGTGCGTGCGTTTCTTTCGGTTGTGGTGTGGTGTGGTTCTAAGGTGCGTGCATTTATCTTGGTTGTGGGTTTCGGCTTCCAGGTGCGTAGTTTATTTTCGTTGTGGGTTTCGGCTCCAAGGTGCGTGTTTCCTTCCCTCTGGTGTGGGCGTAGGATATCCTGTAGCTCTTGGTAGTCGGTGTAGTAGGAATCATGTAGGTTTTGGTAGCGATGTTCCCGAGGGAGGGACTCCGGTCCTGGCGCATACCTTTTCGTGGTCCTCGGGATAAGTACCTTCTTGCTCGTCGTCTCTCGCGAAGGGAGAGACGACGAGCGACAAGGGAAACCAAAATGCGCGTCTCGAGGCTGTCTGACTAGTTCGGCTGGCGCTTTGAGCACAGTACTCTCATGCTACGATCATTGCAGAAGCTCGCATATTCTTGTACCTTGACAGAGTCAAGAATCAATGTTAGCTTAACGTCATCGATATCAGAGGGATGGGACGGCGCCTGTGTCCGGACCCAAGTACGCGCTAGGGGTGAGTCGTGACTGTGTCCGAAAATTTCGCTGACAAAATTTGTGCTGTTCAGCAAAGAGGTGGGCCAAGGGTGAAGCGGCGGACGTCATCGGACGAGCCTAGCAGCTGAATGCAGTGGTTCCCCGGCGTCCGAATTGCCTTTTACAGACATGCCACGTGAGCGAGTTTTCTTCCTTCTTGACCGGTCAACCGCGTCGCTTGTCCTCCCGCCGACTGTTCTCGGAGCACAGTCAACCTCCGATTCTGATAGCGGAACCTTTTTATACTGCACAGACGCAACTCCTGGGACAACCGTGTGTCCGTGACTCAACTTTCCCCACTTCCCCCGCTTTCCGAGTCGCCGCCTCGGAGGCTCCCTGATCTGTCACTACTATGTCGACTCCAACTGCCAGTGCAACCGGAGCCATTGTCGCGTCAAGTCCTCGTAAAAGAACGTAGACACCTCTATATCTACTATGTCTCGGCTTACAACTGAAAAGCCTATGCGAATTGCGAGGGACTTCCCGCTGGTTCGCCGCCGCTTGCATCGTGGCGCCATTGTGATTGGCGGATCACCCGGCTCCAATGCGTCGGTCGTATCCAGGCGAGTTCTGCGCAGCTTTGTTCTCCGCTTTGTCTTAGACCCGCATTGTCTTTCCAGAAGCAGTCAATCACATACCATCACACGTCATTTGGTCCATTCCGATGTGACTGGACGTCCGCCGCAAAGTCTTGCTGCTACAGTAGGTTGACATCGAAGCGTAGGCAAAAGGGCTTTGGATATCGCTTTCCGTTCCTTATACCTCAGTTTTATATATAAAGCTGAGGCCCCATGCCTCGAAACCAGCATCTCTGCCTACTTCCAACGCCCGCCTTCTTAGCCAAGTTCTCGATAAACCCTCCACACACTCAATGATGCCTTCCGTTCGGGGTTCCCAGATCGACCTGAACGTACGCTCCTGTTTCGCCATCCAGCTCGCAATGGGACCAACTGATTTTACGTCTCTAGCACGAGCCTCAAGATGGCCGTTTCACATGTGGTACCTGCGAACAGTCCTTCGGAAGGATATATGACTTGGACCGCCATATGAAGACGCACGCTGAGAATAAGGAAGATCTGTAAGTTTTCTATCCTCAGAAAGGGCCCCTACGCATGCTGATCGGCCCGGACAACATAGTAAGTTCAGATGCAAATACGAAGGTTGCGACTTCGGCAGCCTGCAACGCAGCAATGTGGTAACCCACTTCATCAGTCATCAGTGAGTCCAGCTTCGCCATTGTCCGCATGACAGGTATGCTCAATCAAAAATTACGCGCAGCACGAACGAGGCATTCGAGTGCCCCTTCACGGTTGCGGACGCTTCGGGCAAGGTTTCCAACTGCCCGTACAAGGCGAAGGACCGGAGTGTCATGTCCAGGCACGAAACAAAGCGCCATGCAGGCCAGCAGCCCAGGGATGGAGCCCGAGAGCAGAATCTCGGCGTCATCGATAAGTTCCGCGATGACTGCTGCATCCTCCCTTCCTCGCCACCAAAGCGCAAACCCCGGACTGAGTCAGTCATCATACAGCGCAGCCCGGTCTCTCCGCTGTTCCTTCACCCATACAAGGACGTTTATGGAGGATCTAACATTTCAGGACCCTGACCCCCCCTCAATAATGCAGCCTTTTGCAGCTTGGATTGCTGGGAAGTCGAGAGAGGCGAACTGGTGCTGATGCGCACGTCTGTCTTGGATACCACATAGATCGTCTACGTCTTAACGATACGCCCATGTATCTAGATATGATATATAACCCGATATGCTTCATTCGAAACCTGATCCCCGCCATCCTTCTTCCAAGGTGGTGAGTTACTACAAGAGTCTACAACTCGGAAATATGTTCGTGAGACCAAAGGTTCGAACCCTCGGACGGCATTTCAAGTTCGGAGTCGGTTCGTCCCTCCCACTTGACTCACTTCCTCTTTTTGCTGTGCGCTCGGAGGCTTGAAGTTCAGGAACGTAGTCGCTCATGCTAAGCTAGGGAGCCAATATTGTATATCCAGGCTTGGGTCCTGGACGCTGGACGGAACAGCTCGAAACGATCACGCATCTCCACGAGAAACCCCCGCGGACCTCGAAAAACTGGTGTCGAAATGATCCAGCATCGACAACTAATGATGGGGCGCGCTCGGTGCTCTAAGAGCCAACTAAGGGAGTCCAGACGTGCAGGGACAGATCCACCGCGGCTTTCGATAGGTCCCTTGAGCATAGACGCATGGCTAAGCTCGCGCTTCAGCTCCAGAGCAGGGACATTGGCGACATCCCGAAATTGGCGGCAGACCTGACGAACGGAGACTAGTGTTGAAAACACCAGACGCGCACAAGGTCAGAAATAAAACATCGTACCTTGCAGCATATGACGAGGCGTGCCAGGTCGAGCCTCAAGAGTATGGCAACCTGCAGCTTGGAGGGGAGTGAGAGAAATGGTGAAGGCAAGTGCCAGTCATGAATCGGATGGGAGGTCCAACAGCGGATGTGCACCGAGCCCAAAGCCCCGCTCACCCTCATTGCTGTCGGCGCATACTCAATATATTTGTTCTTGGCGCACATTCTAGGACTAGCACAGCGACCCCGATTGTGAATGCGAAGACTCAAACGTTCGCGTCTCTTCGCGGACGCGCCGGTAAGCGAGGCTGCAGGCAGGCGTTGTAAATCCTATCCAACGCGAGAAATGTCAGCCAAGCGGTAACACGGTGTGCGGATATAATGCCATAAATACTCCGAGAAGATTTAGGAATAGGCTTAGACGGCGCACCCGGTCGACGTCGAACATCGACAGTAAGGTTGGCATGCAGCTCTGCGCCTGTATTATGCCAAGCCACGACTCTCCCTTCCCATCCTTCTTCAACATTGAGGCTTGACATCGACACCCGACAGATCCCACGTAACAGCGCGCAAGCTCAAAGCGCCGCTATCTACACTTGTCATGCTCGTGCGAGGCTTCGCGCTGACCGACGTCAGGACCCACGCCGAGTTCGCCTGCTTCACGAGCCCCATCCGGTGGCCACCGCTGCGCTCGTAGTACAACTGCACCGAGGACGACGTCCGCGCCCACGCGGCAGCTGAAGTCCAAGGCCTCCTATGACGAAAACGTCAACCAGGTCGCCGGGTTGATTTGGATTCGAAGTCCTCCCTACCAGTGCACAGTCGCGTCCCAAGGCGGGCGCCGTTGAATACGTAGCTCGCCGGCAGGAGGATCATGCGTCCTAGAATGATGAAAATCCTACTACAAGGACAAGGGTCACTGGGCGAACGTTGAACGACAGTACAACTTGTGTCTGCCGCTAGATTCCCACGATTAGATGCCGCTAATTGAAGGCCATTACAACGAGTTAAGCAGTTTCAGCCTGCCCTAAAGGTGTTTCTAACTTGCGCCCTGATGTTTCCGCTTGACTGTTCGGAGTCTTCCTCTCAGGCTCTTACCCTCTCCTCAACCATCTTATTGTACATTTTCATCGCTTCAGAGAACCCCCGAGTCTATAGCATTCCGACCCCTTCCAGCGGTCGCTACGAATGATCAGCAAAATGACGCACCGGTATCGGTATCTTGGGGAACCCGGACCGGACTGATACACTCTGCACCTTCGGATACTTATGTTCAACCCGTGATGCCAACCGACTCCCGTCTCTCCCTCACATCCCTTGCTGCTATTTATCATTCCGCTTTACCATGGCCGCTTTCGACGCGAGAAACCTCTTCGATGTCAAGGGCAAGGTCGTGCTGGTCACAGGCGGGAGCCGCGGCATTGGCAAAATGGTGCGCGTACACAACGTTCTCTAGCATGATGGCACTTGTTTGGCCTCGTGTGCTCCGGAGCTGAGATGCGATCTCTGTGGTTAGATTGCGACAGGGTTTGTCAGGAACGGCGCGAAGGTGTGTAGCGTATCCTTTCTCACGACGTCCTACGCCACGCGTCGGCGCCGCGTTGAACGTCAATCTGACAGGTGTACATCTCCTCGCGTTCCGCGAAGGATTGTGAGGAGACCGAGAAGGAGCTTAACGAGCTCGGGCCCGGACAATGCATCGCCATTGCTGCGGATATGCAGAAGCTCGAGCAGGTCGACCATCTCGTCGCGGAGCTCAGCAAGCGCGAGAAGGTGCTGCACGTTCTCGTGAACAACGCTGGTGCGGCGTGGGGGGACACCATCGACGACTACCCCGTGAGTGTTCCATATCATCTTGTTTCTCCTCGTTGCGTCCCCG
This sequence comes from Sanguinoderma infundibulare, assembly GCA_032821775.1. NCBI lineage: Eukaryota > Fungi > Basidiomycota > Agaricomycetes > Polyporales > Polyporaceae > Sanguinoderma > Sanguinoderma infundibulare. The sequence continues at coordinate 337,032 of JAVLRN010000007.1, forward strand.
ACTCGGAGGAAAGTTCATCCAACCCTTACCGTCCGCTAGGACTCCGCATGGACGAAGCTCCTGACGCTCAACCTTCAACGCGTCTTTAACCTCACCCAGAGGTGCCTCCCACTCCTGCGCGGCGCAGCGGAGCAAGGCGGGCAAGAGCACGACACCTGGCGGGATCCCGCGCGAATCATCAACGTACGTCTCCCCCCACCCTTCCAAGTCTATTCCCATCCCCGAGTGTCCGCCCACACACGTCCCGTCCCTGACCTGCGCGTTCGTGTCTTGTAGCTCGGCTCAATCGAGGGCCTCGCCGTGCCAGAGCACGAGACGTACGCGTACTCGGCGAGCAAAGCCGGGCTGCACCACCTCAGCCGGAACCTCGCAGGCCGCCTTGGGTACGAAGGCATCACGAGCAACACGCTCGCGTGCGGCCCGTTCCCGAGCAAAAGTGAGTCCCTTCCGTTCGCCTCGTCTTGCTGTCATCATCCGTTCTTAACGGCGGGTTGCAGTGATGGCCCAGACGCTGCGCGAGCATGGCGAGATCATTAAAGCGAATATACCCCTCGGACGTATCGGAACGCCAGAAGACGTCGTGGGTGCGTGCATTTTCCTGTCGAGCAGGGCAGGGGCGTATATCAATGGCGCAACGATCTCCGTCGATGGTGGAAGGGTGGTCAGGATGAGTATCATGCCGCCGAAGCTCTGAACGACTTCGATGTTGTGTGCATGGTGGGAGGTGGACGTTGTATGGTATTCAGTTCTTAGGTTAGACTAATACATATCTCGCCACAAATCTCACAACACGTTGTGCATCCACTGTTGACAGTCGTAAAGGGCACGCTCGTGCAATGCTGGTGGAATCCTTCGTCACGGGCGTTGGAGGCGAAGCGTCCTGCAATACAGGTCTGAATGCCATTGCACGAGCATGTCACGATGTTCCGTCCGGACGTTTGCCGTTCTAGCGTTCGTTCGTAGTTTGACAATGTGACTGAGAAAAAACCTGGGCATCCACCCGGTCTACGACACCAGCAGGATTCGAACCTGCGCTCCCAAAGGGAAACAGATAAGCCCTGCGATCGTCCTAGATATTCGAATCTGTCGCCGTAACCACTTGGCTATGATGTCTGTTTACGGTTGGCTCTCAGATATTATATGGATTAGGTCCCGGGCAAGGATGGTCACGCACAACTGGACGCAGAGTACATGAAGCCATACGCTCAATCTGCTCGACGTCCGGAGCAAGGACGTCGAGGAGAAAGACGACGACTGGGGCGTGCGTACAAGATAAAGCGGGTCTTCCGTCAGGTTCCCTACGTCCCAAGGTGCGGTCTTCAGCATGCTCCAAGGCCGTGCATTCACCAAGACTGGCAATCGGCGCTGGTTGGATTGGAATAATAGCTGCGTAGACCACCTGCCCAGTTCTCCGTTCCGGACAAAGAATGGCGACCGTTTTGGTATAGAATGTACATAGGACGCGGCATAGAACGACAACATTCGGATGGCGGCACACGCAGACCCCCCCCCCTCCCGGCCACTAGTTGAGCGCAACGCTGTAGCTCTGGGTCAACAAGCTCGCGCTGCCCGTGAACGGCTCAGTCCCCGTCTGGATCGCTTGCACGTACTACCACCCGATCGTCAGCGCTCGGCCCCCATCCCTGGAAACACACACGCAACAAAACAACTCACCTGGGACGACGAGACGCCCTGGTTCTGGACTATGTAGTCGAAGAAGTCCTTGAGGTCCGCGCTGAAGTTCGTGATATCCCCGTCCTGGCTCACGAACGAGAGCACCTGCCAGTTCGCGTTCGGGCCCTTCCACAGGTTCCAATTGTGGCCCCCGAGGCTGATGCCCGTCGTGACCTGCGAGCCGACGGGCTGGATGCCGCCCCTGCCCGAGAGCCAGATCATAATCTCGTACGAGGACGCGGTCGTTGCCGGATCGCCCGAGGGCGCGGTGCCAGTCCAGATGTCATAGCTATCGCATAGAATCCACGTTAGATTGATTGCATGGTCAGACGCGGACGTAGGAATGCCACGCACGAGACGTCAGCGCGCACGCCGTCCGACACGCTCTCGTACTCCCACGTCCAGGCGGTCGGCGCGGACGAGAGCGCGGAGAGCTGCTTGCCCTTGGCGGAAGTGCTGAGGACGTTGGCATAGCTCTTCACATTGTTCTCGTTGTTCTGCCACTGCCACTGTGTGCGCCACGAGATCGTGTTGCCGCTGGAGCTGATGAGGGTGGAGTTCTGGTTGCCGACACCAGAAGCTGCGCGCAAACCCGATGTCCGTCAGACCAGGTCAAAGAGCAAAGCAAAACGGAATATAGGAGGAAGCACGTACATTCACCCCAGAGGTTCTGGCAGAGGGTGAACTGGCCTGCAGGGGTGCAGTCGTACTGGCCAGTCAGCGTCTGGGCGGTTGCGGAGGCCGCGACGGCGACGAGGGTGGCGAGTGTAGCGAAGCGCATTTCGAGTGGTGTAATGTTTTACGAAGGAGGGAGAACTAGACTACCAGGGAGCTTCGCTGGGGCATTCGACGAGATGCGCCGCGCACGTTATATACATTTTGGAATCCTGATGTTGACGTTGAATGAGGGCCCGAAGCCTCGACACCGGGACGGATGTCGGGAAAAACGCACGACACTCCACTTGAGCTATACCGGATAATACCCCGTTGAACGTCCATGGGAAGCCTCGCGATGCACCTCGGAAGATGGAAGTTCAGCCTAAAGACAAGAGCCCGAGGCGACTCGCATCATCGCCGGTTGCGCCATGTGATGATTCTGAGGCGCAGTTCGCGCGCGGACATCGCTCCGTCGTACCAACCACCCTCGGCGACTATTAGAAGTGGGGCTCATGAATGTCGAGGTAAATGGCCCTCCCGACGTTGTCCCGAACTCAATCCGCCAACAGCCTATCGTGAATGTCTTGGGTTAACACACGTCAAACCTCCGCGCAGATGTCCGATGAAAGCCTGTTTCGTTCAAAGTAAAGTGTCCGAGATAGCATGGCAGAGGAGAACACGCACTGGATGGTGTCATCACGTTCCGATCTTGCGCACGACTCGGGCTTTCCTAAGGGAGTTTGCACCACGACCATCCAACCGAATAGGATAAATAACCAGAACGTCAGAGGTACAAGGCAAGGCGCACTGCCAAGGACGCCCCCGAAGCGACGCGCAAGAACAGAAACACGACGGAATATGGTACCCAGCGTTACCCCTCTAATAGCCCTGTGGTGATCGTCGACGCTCAACCCGAGCAATGGACTACCGCTCGGACATCTGCGCCAGGTAATCGGAAAGCTACACAATTACGATGTCAGGGCAAGGAAGACGATTGACTCAATGGGAGCGAGGATGAATGGGAGCGACGAACGCACCTTGAGCGCACCCTGGCGAATGCTCTCGCCGACATTCTGTACGTCGGGGTTCGCGAGAACTCGCGACACGGCGTCTCGCGCCGCCATTTCAATATTTGCAAGCGTACCATCTCCGAGAAGAGCGGTGTCTGTCGGGTGACCGATACCGCCGTCCTCCTCGTCTTCCCTGCCAAAGTACTGGTTGGAGGATATGGACTGCGCCCCCTGGAACGACTGGAGTCGCGTCTGGGCTTCGGCAATCGCCTGGGGGTCGTAAGAGTTGCGACCAAAGTACATGTCGGAAGAGATGGCCTTTTGGTTCCCGAACTTCTCGCGGGCGTAGGTCGGGGCGTCTTCCGAAACAGCGGCGCTGGGGGCAGAGGATCTGCATCATTTTCGGCGACTCCCAAACGTAGACACCACGATGAACGCACCTCGTAGACGCCGCTGCAGCAGGAACTGCCCCGAACCCAAGACGCTTGAAGCCCATGCCCAATCGCTCCATGTCTTGCGCACTGCCCTTGGGCGCAGCGACTGCAGGTGATGTGACTGGTGTGGATTTCGCGACTGGGGACTTCGCCTTGTTCGCGGCAGCTTGCTCGGCTGCGAGACGAGCGCGCTCCTCCTCCTCAGCCTTCTCTCGTTCACGATCGTAGCCCAGTTGCCGTATGCGCTCGGCCTCCTCGGTCGCCTTCCTCTCCGCCTCCTCAAAGTCGACAGGGGCAGCAGCCTTCTTCGCGCCGAGGCCGCCGAGTTTCGCCTTCTTGGGTGCGGCGGATGCGGTGCCAGCGACGGAGGTAGCAGAAGAGTTTAAGCGAGACGCGCCGAGTTTCGATGCTGGCTTGGAGGAGGCGATGGACGAGGTAGAGGTGGAACGGAGAGAGGCGGAGCTGACGGTCCTGGGAGCGTTTCCGAGACTGGCCGATTTTCCGATCACCGGGGGCGACGCGGGCTTGGAGGACGCAGGAGGGGAGGACTTCACGGCGGGCTTGTCCCACGACGAGAAGAAGTCGTCCTCGCCGTTTTGCGGGGCAGGTGTGGCGGCACCCTGGGCGCCGTCGACCACCACCTTGTCGGGGAACCTTGGATGGCGTTCGGTACAAGAGCTCTGTGGCGGGGACGAGGAGTGCTCACCTGCCGGTATCCTCCTTGACTCGACGTGCTAGCTCCTCCTTGTACAGCTCCGCAACGCGGGACGAGTACTTCTTCTTGGGGTCGGAATCACTGAGCAGCGCGGAGCCACCATGCTTGGTGAAGAAGTCTCTTGCCGATGCATTCCCGCCAACCTTCATCGTGCGTAGCTGATGGAGCTGCCAGCTATCCAGGTTCGTAGAGCTTCAGGCGTAGCCCAGCACTCGTTAATAAATCCCGAGCTTTGTGAAGCACTTGCACGACAAATATACTCACCGGACAAAGCTTATATGCACGCCCATGTTCCTATGTACACTCGAGCAGTCCAGGCAGATGTACACACCAAACGTTACGCTGGACCATGTCGGATTGCGAGCCTGACAGTCAAAGCACATCTGTCCGCAGCCGTTAATCACGTCCTGCACGATCCAGCATCATCGAGCGCACCTTGTTCCCCTTCTGTGCCTTCAGCACCTTGAACACCTGCTCCGTCTCCGCTTTTGTGGGGTCCGACATGATTGCTGGGAGGAGAGTGGATGTGAGGAGAGATTGAGAGTCGCCCAAGGCGGGATCTCTGCCAAAGTTGTAGGCCACGTGGAGCTGCCACCGCCAATCAAGCACCGCAGCACCCCGCCCCTTCCACCCTGGACTCGGTCTCCATCCACTCTGCATTTACCACCATGGATTTTCACATATGGTCGCTTCAAAGATGCTATGAACCCGCTTGGCATGGGCAGCTAACAGGATGGAAACACTCAGGCACGAGACATGAAAGTCAGGGCGGATTTCACGGTCAGCATACGTTCCTGTGCATGCGTAACCTATCACAGCTACTGAACAGAGTTTATTCGGACAGAAATTGCGCAACTCAAATAGCAAGGTTCCAGAGCGATAAGACAGTCATTTCACGTCCTTCTGCGGTTCATCCTACCCACGGGCTCGTGGGAAATAGCCTTGAGTTCAGGATGAGGCGAGTCTGTACCTCTATCCAAGGCGTTCCGAGCCTCTATATATATGAGGGCATGGACTATCGCTGCGAGAACTGCACGCTAACCATGGCAGCATCCCCGGAACCAGTATTCGCCTTACCGGAGCCAACGCGGCACCAGCTGTATATCGAGGTCTCTGCATTGGAGGCCGGGCTGTTGCAGCTGATCCACACCAGGTTCATCGCTGGCTCGCAGCCCGGCGAATCCACCATGTGCCCTTCGCTTGCCTTCTTTCTTCGTCACTCCGCCTCGAAGGATCATCTCGTCTTCGACCTTGGTATCCGGAGAGACTTGGACAGTCACCCTCCTGCTGTCCAGCAGGTGATCGCAAACCGCATCATCACCACTCCGCAGAGCATCGAGGAGAGCCTCCGCAAGGGCGGGATAGACCCTGTGGATGTCAGGACTGTGATCGTTAGTCACTTGCACTACGACCAGTGAGTAGAAGCTTGCCCTGTTCTTCCACCGTGATCTATGTACGAAGCCCCCACCCTAGTATCGGCGAATCATCCTCCTTCCCCAACGCAACCTTCATAATGGGTGCCGACGCCGAGGCCCTCCTGCGGAATGGCTATCCCTCGAACCCGTCCGCCGAAGTCCTCTCCACCGCGATCCCTCTCTCCCGCTCGCGCTTCCTCTCCGCCGAGTTCACCATATCCATCGGGCCATTCCCCCGCGCATATGACTACTTTGGAGACGGCAGCCTCTACATCATCGATGCCCCGGGCCACCTCCCGGGCCACATCAACGTGCTCGCGCGCACGAACGCAACCGGGTCGTGGATCTACCTCGCGGCCGACTCTGCGCACGACGTGCGGCTGCTCACAGGCGAGCGCGAGGTCGCGACGTGGCACGACGACGCGGGGCACTTGGCGTGCGTTCATTCGGACAGGGAACAGGCGTTGGAGCATATCAAGAGGGTCCGCGGGCTGCTGGGTGTGCCGAAGGTGCATGTGCTGCTTACGCATGACGCAGAGTGGTATGAGGGGAACAGAGGCAGGCAGGCCTTCTTTCCTGGTATCATCCCTCCGAAGATCTAGGTCCAGAGTGAGTCTTCCGGGCGTCGTCGTTAAGTAGTTCCTGGCTCCTGACCATGCGCGACCAACATTTCATGTTAGTGTACCATACGCTGCAGTGCCTACGCTGTTCTGTACCCCAGCGCCGAGGCGAGCCTTTATCAATATACGGCGGATTGGATACCCTAACCCTTCTATGGCGGCATCCCGCACTCCCATGCCAACACTGCAGCGTACCGTGCACTATGTCACATGCCATTGAATATGAGTACACTCTAGCAGACGCCCGTGCGTCACGCCCAAACGGTGGCCGTAGAGAGCTGCCAGTGCATACATCTTGCTCTCTCCCCTGTCTGAATTGCTTTCTCTTTCTGTGTTCTCCGTCGTCTGGTCGGCCTGCCGGGCTTTCTGACGACATCTCATTTCGCGATGTTCTTGGCTCTCTTCGGATTCCTGCTCGCCCTTTTCGTGGCCCAAACGGCGGGTCAAATATTGGGATTACGCCGGAGAAATCCCAAGCAGAGGGAGAAGTTATTCTTGGAGCTTGGTGTGGAGGATCCAAGCACAAAGAAGATTGTAGGGTTCTTCCGTCCGTCTGGATAAGGATTGTGGGACGTACAGTAGCGAATGGGCCTCTCATCTCAGCTTTGCCAAGTAATGCCGGTGGGGGAGGCGAACGTGTCCTCTGGGCTGCTGTGTCTGCTCTCCAAAGAAAAGAGCCGGACACCATCTCTGTTGTTTACAGCAGAAACACGGATACGACGAAAGAGAAGATTTTTGACAAAGTAAAGGTACGAGACAAGCTTGCCAGGCTCTGTTCTGTGTTCTTACCACCCGCAGGCTAGATCTGACATTGAATTGTCTCCGAAGTCTCTCCACTTTCTCTTCGTGGAATCTCGATACCTAGGAAAAAGTCTTGGTTCCATGTATCCCGTCTGGGAGGCCATGTCAATCCTCATTCCAGACCTATTCACTGGTACGTACCGTACTCCGACAAAGTCCTCGACGCGATTCATCTTCTTCCACCCCTTGTCCTCTTCGAGCTTCTTTCTCGCCGTCGGACTGAGTCGTTAAAGGAGGCGCAAATCGTGTACCCATCCTGCGACACGCGTCAGATGGCAGCCTTACCGCTTGAGGGCCGCCAGCGGGTGATCCTCAGCATAGCACAATTCAGGTCAGTGCGGGCGGTCCTCATCGAGCCGGTTGATATCTGACACCCGCCCAGCTCCGCGCCTTCCACGCGCTGCTAAAAAGGTACCTGGAATACAAGGGCCAAGGACCCAATGCCGTCAAGCTCGTTCTTGTCGGTGGGAGCCTCAATGTCGGTGACGCGACGCGTGTCGAGAGCCTCCGCTTGCTTGCGCGAGAGCTGGGGATCGAAGACCAAGTCGAGTTCGCGGTGAACGCGTCGTTTGCCGATATGCTCGACTAGCTCTCGCGCGCTAGTATTGGGCTGGGGACGATGGTCGACGAGCACTTTGGGGTCAACATCGTGGAATTTATGGTACGCCTGCTCGTACCGCCTTCATTCCTGCCCAGCGTCATTGACTGGTTTGCTGGTCTTGGCAGGCCGCTGGAGAGATCGTGGTCGCGCACGCGTGTGGGGGGGCAGCTGCTCGACATTGTCGTCCCACTGAACGGCGAGCCGACTGGGTACCACGCTACGTCGCTCGAGACGTTCGCCGAGGCGTTTCGCACCGTGCTCACGTTGTCACCTGAGGCTGAGGTCGCGATGCGAACGAGAGCACGGACGTGAGCCGTGCAGAAGTTCTCCGCCGAGGAATTTGAGAAAGGGTGAGACGAGAGCGGGTGGCGAAAGTGTTTGTAGGGTGACGGTTGAGGCGCGAGAGAGTCCTGCAACGGTCACTCGCTGTAGGGATGTGTACGTAAATGGGGGTTCAGTACGTACGGAGCTGTCCCAAACTGGTTATCTGAACAATGAACCTTCCAGTATTCCTGACCATGTAGCTTGCGTGCCTGCACGTTTGATAGAAGCGGGGGTGCGCCAAACGATGGGCAGATTGTGCGTGGTTGTGGACAAGCACTTAGTCGGAGTCAGCATATGAAATTCGCGCTCGATTCCCCGTTCGTCGTGACGGGGAGGAACGGCGAGGGTGGCCTCCATCGGATGCCGGGTTCGATGATGCCGTGGATCATGCATGGACCCACAGGTCATCTGGTGTGGCGTACATCGACTATTTCATACCGGGAACGTCGCCCATGTTATCGGGGACATCACTCATGACCTTACCTTACATCGGCTGGGTCGCTTTTACCAATTCCTTGTCCGAAACCAGGCACAATCTTCCCGTCTTTTGGCGCGCTCCCACTTCTATCCAACGCACAAGCGCACAGGGTAGATAACCTGGGAAGATTGCAAGGTCCATTGTTCAGACAACCAGATCCAGCCGGTGACTCGTGGACAACCTCGTACGTATTTAGCCCCCATTTACGTCCGCACCCCCACAGCGAGTGACCGCTGTGGATTATTTCTAACGTCATCCCGCTCCTAACGACATCCCGCTCTCAGTGCGGCGCCCACGTACATCTGGCATCCGACACGAGGTTAACGTGATCAACTGTACTCACTGGCAGGTTCGGTCGGTGGAAGCCCGCCCGAGGCTGCGAGTCGAGCAAGCACTAAATTCCGAAGCCAACGTCGATGTCTGAGGCATTGTGCAATCGTAAGGGGACCGGGAGATGTTGTTGAGACAAATGATAAGTCCGGAACGCCTGCCGCTGAACCCGAGGTTTCCGGAGAGCCTTAGCACAGCCATCGAGACCCCATCAGTCCTGGGCGTCTATTGCAAATCGTGTCGTGTCAACGGCCGACTCAGTCTTAGACTCCCGCTCTCATCTTACCCCCAACATCTCTGCTTTTCTATCTGCTTGGCACACTCTAGCGAAAAAAGAATCATGCAACATTCAAGCTTTCGATCAGTAAAATGAAAGCAACTAAGGTGAGTAGCGTACAACACACGACCGACATTATCGGTGCGCTGAGTTTGCGTGCTGACGGTCCCTTCAAATTCACCTACGGCCGCATCCCGACAGATCCTCTAGACCCCGGCCAATTAATTTTTTATAAGCGAGAAAAGGACATTGTAGGTTGATACCGGCTTCTTCGACCAGCGTGCCGGAGGTCTTCTGCAAAGCTTTACCGCAGCGCCAACTTCCTCCCGCCTCGGTAATCCACTATATCCGTGGCTAATTACGTGGAATTTCGTACGCTACACCGCTCTGGATTTTTCCGCCGACGACGACGCGTACGTTGTGCGGTCGTCCGTGAACGTTCGAACGGGCGCTGCACGTCAGCATGACATACGTCTTCACCCGCGTCTGACCCGGTTGCTCAAGGTTGGCATTCATGTGTCCCAAGATGGGCGATAGGAACAGAATCTTGATGGGTGGCGGGATGTTCTCGTACCCGCGGTCTACCGATTGCCTCCGTCCGTATATAACGCAGCTCGCTCGGCCCATCAGCTCCTCATCCCACCCACGATTCGATCGTCATGACCACTCCTATCCCCAGCCCTCCGGCTGTGCCGTTCTTCGGCCACATGAACACTTTGGACAAAGACCTCCCCATCAGGTCCGTCACCCTCCTTGCTCAGCAGTATGGGGAAATCTTTCAGCTCAACATATTCGGTACGCTCTTTGCCGCATCTCGATTGCATATGTCGACGAACTCGGCTCTGTCCGTGTAGGTGAAAAGAAAGTCTGGGTCAACACGCAGGAACTGGTAAACGAGGTCTCCGACGATAAACGGTTCCCCAAGAAGGTCTCCGGCGGCCTCAACGAAGTGCGCAATGGCGCTGGCGATGGCCTTTTCACCGTGAGCTAACCACCGTCTGCAAGGGGCTCCGTATTGACGATCACCTAGGCCCGCGGACCGGAAGAACAGAACTGGGGCATTGCGCGTACGTGCTCCCCCGGACGGCGCGCTCCAAACGAACGCGATGTTCAGATCTGACCCCTCCATGCGTTGCAGATCGCCTGCTCATGCCGTGTTTTGGGCCAGCCGCCGTCCGCAACATGTTTGACGGTATGATGGACGTCATCCACCAGTTGGTCCTGAAGTGGGAGCGGTGAGTGCATGCTCGGGCACGCAGTCACCCTCTTTGAGAGCTTGGATTCTCACCCTCCCTCGCTTGGCAGATTCGGACCGCGTGACAAAATCGACCCGTCCAAGGACTTCACGAAGCTCACCTTCGACGCTATCACCTTGTGCGCCATGTCATATCGGTTAGCGCTTATTAGCTCCATACGTAGGCAAGAACTGAGTAGCCCTTCTCTCATTAATGACGCAGTTTGAATTCCTTCTATCGGGTGGGTTCCCTGCACGATAACCATCTATAGGATGACTGCTGATAATTGGTAAAGGAGGAACAGCATCCGTTCGCGACCGCGATGGCCGACTTCCTGGTCGAGAGTGGACGCCGTGCGTCACGCCCGTCCCTTGTCCAGGCAATGATGAGCGGAGCGAAGGCGAAGTACGAGGAGGACCTCCGCACGCTCAATTCGCTCGTGGAAGAAAGTGAGTTTTCGGCGGATAACTGTGAGTTCTGTTCACTGATTTCGTATTTTTACTCCCACAAGTCTTGCAAGACCACAAGGTCAACCCGCCGGAGAAGAGCGACCTGGTACAGGTCATGCTGACGGGGCGCGACAAGGAGACCGGTCTTGGCCTTTCCGACCAGAACATCAAGTACAACGTGTGTATTAGTCTTATCTTAAACCGCCACGCGGCCATTCTGACAATTATATATAGCTTATCACCTTCCTCATTGCCGGTATGTGCTCTTCGATGCACTGACGTGCATGGAGAAACTGAGCGCTGACCCCTCCACTTTACCAGGTCATGAAACCACTTCCGGTCAGCCATTCCCCTTGCCCGAAACAAAGGAGTCCATCTAACACCGTGCTAGGAATGCTCACGTTCATCACGTACTTCCTCGTCAAGAACCCTGAGGCCTACCGAAAGCTCCGCGAGGAGATCGACGCCAAGATCGGCGATCGCCCGATGACCGTTCATGATGTTGGTACACTACCCTACCTTCTGGGTGAGTGTGGCAATATCTTCTGCCAACAGTCGTCCCAGGCTTTAACCATCGTCGTTCAGCTGTCATGCGCGAGAGCCTTCGCGTTGGTCCCCCTGTGGCACAGCGGAGTACGGGAGCTGCGGAGGACACCGTCATCGGTGGCAAGTACGCTATCGAGAAGGGCACCTCGATTGTTGTGAACACGTATACTATGCATCGGGACCCGAAGGTCTGGGGAGAAGATGTGAGCGATTATTTGTTCTGAGCTTGCGGCTAACCACTGACATACAGAATGTAGGCCGACAAATTCCGACCTGAACGGATGCTCGACGGTAAATTCGAGGCGCTGCCGGTGAGTTGCCCTATACTAACGCTAATGTTACTCAATGGGCTCATATGACATGGCCACGACTTAGCCAAACGCCTGGCAACCGTTTGGGTATGGCATACGCGGCTGCATCGTGAGTGGTTCTGGCGTCGTCTCTGTCAGTTATCCGCTCACTACGCCTTCACCTTTGCAGGGCCGCGCCTTCGCCTGGCAAGAAGTGCAGATCGTGCTTGTCACTATCCTCCAGCGGTTCGACCTCGTCATGGACGACCCGTCGTACGAGCTGGAGCTCAAGCAGACACTCACCATCAAGCCCCACAACTTCCTCATTCATGCCATGCCCCGCAAGAACAAACCCCGCCTGCTCGCGATCCCTTCCTCGACACTGTCTCCCGCCGGCCCCGCGGCCGCGACAGGTCCGGACACGACGGTGAACGCGGACGCGGCGAAGTTGCAGCAGCTGTACATCCTTTACGGATCGAACACAGGCAACTCGGAGTCCTTCGCCCAACGCCTCGCCTCCGAAGCGTCTGCACACGGTAAGTGCTAGTTACACTCCTCCTGCACTTCAACTCCAACTCACCCCTAACTAACAGGCTTCCGCGCCTCAATCGGCACGCTCGACTCCGTGACTGGCAACCTGCCCAAGGGTGGACCGATCCTGATCGTGACCTCGTCCTTCGAGGGCCAGCCGGCCGACAACGCCGCGCACTTCGTCTCCTGGCTCGAGAACGTCCAGGACGCGAGCGCGTTTGCGGACGTCAAGTTCGCCGTGTTCGGGTGCGGGAACCACGACTGGGTGAACACGTACCAGCGTATCCCGCGGCTGGTCGATGACCGGCTCGCGGCCCATGGGGGCCACCGACTCGTGGCGCGCGGGGAGGGCGACGCGGGTGCGGCCGAGTTCTTCGACTCGTTTGATGCGTGGGAGAAGGGCTTGTGGGAGAAGCTGACGGCAGTGAGTCTTTTTTGTTTTGGTCCTCTTCCGTTCCCAAATATAATGTCTTGCAGGAGTACACCACAACTGCGAGCGAGGAGGTTGCGGGCATCGCTGTGCAGACCGTCTCGGCTGGGACGGCCCGCGCGGAGATCCTCCGCCAGAAGGACACTGCGCTCGGTACGGTGGTTGAGAACAGGGTCCTCAGCGGCCCTAATGCTCCTACGAAGCGCCACATCGGTGCGTTTTTTAGCACTTACCAAGCCTTCTTTTCCTGACTTCAGCGAGGACAGAGTTTGATCTTCCCGAGGGCATGACTTACAGGGCGGGAGACTATCTGGCCATGTTCGTAATGTATTCGATTTTCACAAATGGTATAAACTGACGGAGGCCAACAGTCTGCCTATTAACCCTGAGCGTGTTGTGCGCAGGGCGATTGCTCGCTTCGGACTGTCTATTGAGCAGGAGGTAAGCGGTTGTGAAGACAGACACTATCGGTATTGATCGAGCATCAACAGATCGAGATCAACTCTTCCGTCCCTACTCCCCTTCCAGTGGGAAAGGCTATCACCATTCACAACCTCCTCAGGGGATACGTGGAGCTTCAGCAGCCGGCCACTCAGCGCGACCTCGAAATCCTGCTCAAAGCGAAGAACTCGGAAGCGTCTACCAAGGTTCTGAAGGACCTCTCCGCAAACTACGCCGAGAAGGTCTTCAAGCCGCGTCTCAGCGTGCTCGACATTCTCGAGGAGAACAAGGACATCGATCTCCCCCTGTCGACTTTCCTCCAGATGCTCCCCTCGATGCGCATCCGCCAGTACTCAATCTCGTCCTCCCCGCTGTGGAATGCCCAGCGCGTCTCGCTCACCGTCAGCGTCCTCGACGCGCCCGCGCTCTCCGGCCGCGCCGAGCCCTTCCTCGGCGTCGCGTCTACGTTCCTCGCGGGTCTCCAGCGGGGCGACAAGGTCCAGATCTCTGTGCGGGCGTCCCACGTGCAGTTCCACCCCCCCAGCGACCCGACCGTCCCGCTCGTCATGGTCGCGGCTGGGGCCGGGCTGGGGCCGATGCGCGGTTTCCTGCAGGAGCGCGCGATGCAGAAGCGCGCCGGGCGCGAGGTCGCGAAGAGCCTGCTGTTCTTTGGGTGCCGGAACCCGAAGGAGGACTTCATCTACGGGGACTCGGACCTGAAGGAGTGGGCGGAGCTCGGCGTGGTCGATGTGCGCCCGGCGTTTTCGAGGTCGGCTGGGGACTCGAAGGATTGTCGCTACGTGCAAGAGTACGTCGCCCGTTTTTTTTTTTTTTTGCGTTGATGACATCTGACGTTTCCGGCAGCCGTATCTGGCTCGATAAGGACGACGTCGCCGCGGCGTTCCGGCAGGGCGGCAAGGTGAGGGACTTGAAACTCGCGAGCCGTGGCTTTGGCTTTGCAGCGTGCTGACTCCACGTTCGCGCTCCCAGATCTACGTCTGCGGCGCGGGGAGGATCGCGGCGGGCGTGAAGCAGACGATCGTCACGTTCATCAAGCGGAACAACGACGTCGACGACGAGGGCGCTGTCAAGATGTTTGACAAGATCATGAACGGCCGCTACGCCACGGATATCTTTGAGTAGGCTCGTGCGCCTCTCACACGAAAGTTGTTGGTGGATCGAATTGTGTTTCCTAGAATGATCTGGATGCTAGGATGTGTACGGCAAGGGCGCTGTCGGGTAATGTGAGGGCATGATGCACAGGCCTATTACAGTACTCGTACATGTGGTATTGTCAATTTCATGGAACGTCATGAGTAGTCTCACTATGCCATCGTGGACGTGTAGATTTGATCGCAACGATGCAATAATGGAATCAGGTTTCATACTGTGGATTTTTTCAGTTGAGCCCACTCGAGTTAACTTCCCTGAATTAAAATAAATGGACCGCTGGCCAGATTCGAATCCAAGCCCAGCGACAATATTCGTCCTCCTTTGGATGTCCAGCGTTGCTCACCCAAGCATACCGTACATGGGCGAACCGGCCGACGTTATACTGACATCATAGCCAAGTGGTTACGGCGACAGATTCGAATTCGCAGCGAATTCGGAGGTTATCTGTTTCCCTTTGGGAGCGCAGGTTCGAATCCTGCTGGTGTCGTACCTTGAGGATTCCACCGCTTTTGTCGTTTTCGTCATTGCCTTCCGCAAAACACGATGTGCCCCACCACCAGCCCATCCCGTCGTAACTCCTGCATTTTGCCATCTCTGATCCTCTATTCAATGAACTTGGCACGATACGTACATATACCCTTACTACGTACGTCATACTCCAACTGCGTCACGATCGTTCCACAGCTGGGCTATCGAGGCCAACTTGCAAGCCTCGCCTGGGCCGCGGTGTTGCCAGCGGCGATGACATGGTCATAGCATCCATGACCAATCCGTCCTTCCGATCCGTAACCCTAAAAGCCTCAAACCGACTATGCTTGAAGCTTGCACCACTGGTAATCTGTACTAACCCGCAAATGGAAAAGTTAACGTTCATTAACGTTCGCCGGATGCTCTGTGAACAGGCAACGACGAGTGCGAGGACACATCACAGAGACCATCAACCTGGTGCCCAGGCCCATCCTCAAACCCCCCCCCCCCTCCAGCATCATGCTTTCTGCGCCGTGTATCTCGACACGATACACGACGTACGGGATCGCTGGGCACTCGGGGCCGACTCCACTCCGGGGAGGAGTTCCTCGATGTCCCCGGACGATCGCGGCGGTCTCCGCTCCGAGTCTCACGCTGGGCGTAGGACTACGGATTCAGCACCATGTCTTCTGTCGATCGCCGACGAATGTGGAAATGGGATGCCCAAACCTGGCAAACCTCTCCACCGTAACTCGGTTCACGGTCCTCTCGGCGAGCGAGACGCTTCCGACGCTGGATGTGTGTTCTGCGTGTGAGCGGTATACACCCCACAGACAGTACGCGCATTGCATTGCAACGTCGCAATGACGGCATCCCGATCCAATATATACAGACAGCGTGCCAGAGCGAGGGAGGAACGAAGCTGAGCCGTGCCGTGAGGGATTGAGACGGCTGACTTTGATCGGTGGTGGCGGGTACGCTAGAAGCTATGAACGAGGTCGGAGAGATGAGCTGTTGTTTGACTCCACCAGACAGCGATGTGACGAGACTCGCGTTCCCAGAGAATAGCGCAACATGTGCTGGCACCCGGCGGCCAAAGTTGATACACGCATATATCCGCATCCCACCTCGGGTTCGACAGAGACCAATGCCTGAGCGGAGTGGACAACACAGTTGTTCTGAGCGTGGCGGAGGGGCAGGGCACGCGCGAAAGAACGAGGAGGAGTGGAGGTGGCTATATGCGCGCCCAGGGACGGCTACATACATACATGCCTATCCTGCCGGACTGTCAGCACCGGAGCGGGGCGTGAGAGGCACAACACTCACAAAAGCCCTTGCTAACATTCCAACGGACATCGTTCCCAGCTTAAGCCCACGCGCGAGGGTTCTTCAATACCTCAATAAGCTTGCCCTCTCTGCTCTCCGCCTCGGTGCCCAGCTCGCTCATGTACTCCCAGCGCGCAGTCTCCGGCAAGCTCATGAGGATGCTCTCGATCCGCGCGCCAGGCGTCATGAGGCCGAACTTGGTGCCCCGGTCGTAGACAAGATTGAACTCGACATAGCGCCCGCGACGGATGAGCTGCCAGCGCCGCTCGTGCTCAGTGCTTGGCGTTTTGCAGCGGCGCTCGAGAATGGGGAGGTAGGAGGGGACGAAGGAGTCGCCTGCGGCCTTGATGAACGCGAAGATCTCGTCGGGGGTCTTCGGACGGGCTGCGTCGGCCTCAAAATGCCTGTGGGGCTCGTCGCAGAGATCGTCGAAGAAGATGCCGCCGATGCCGCGGGATTCGCTGCGATGCGGGATGTGGAAGTACTCGTCGCACCACTTCTTGAGCGCGGGGTAGACGTCTGCGCCGTGGGCGTCGCACGCGGCCTTGATGGTCTTGTGGAAATGGACCGCGTCCTCCTCGTAGAGGTAAGAGGGCGTGAGATCGCACCCACCGCCGAACCACCACGCGATGAGTTTTCCGGGTTTGCCCTGCGCGGCCTGTTCCTCGGTGGCCTGCTCGGTGATCTCGAAGTAGCGGTAGTTGGCGTGGACGGTAGGCGCGTGGGGGTTGCGGGGATGGATGACGAGGGAAATGCCGGCGGCGAAAAAGGGGAGAGGAGATTGGATGTCGGGGATGGAGGAGTGGTCGGCGCGCATCTGCCTGATCGCGGGTGGGGGAAGCATACCGTGGACGACGGAGACGTTCACGCCAGCCTTCTCCAACACGGTCTCCTGTGACGAAGCCTCCGCTCCGGGGCCTGGTGCAGGCACTGCGAAGACGCACGACAGTCCGCGGCCGCCTTGGGGACGGAGCCAGGAGTCGCGCTTGAAGGGCGGAGCGTTCGGGTCGAGCTTCTCGAACGCGCCGACGATGTCGTCCTGGAGCTTGGAGACATACTCCTCGACACGCTGGCGCATAGGTGTGACTGAGGCGGCGGCCATGGTGTGGATGATGTCGGTGAGAGTGGATGGCGGTGAGGAGGTCCAGAGATGGACCGTGCTTTATGGACCCCCGCCCGGGCTCGTCTCGACCGGTGCGCTGCTTGTCGATCGTCTCATACTAGAGCATCAAGGGATCGGGAAACCGTGAGATGGGCGAACTTCTGGGGAAAACCGTCGAGGGCAGCGAGCGATGGTGTGGGAGAAGACCAAAGGGAATGAGCATCCATCTAGCCATTCCGTCCCCATGCCAGTCTTCGCTTCCCGTACCGGTGGGCGCCAACCATTCTTCCTCTTACCTTGCAACGCCGGCACTCTTGCTCGCACTCGTGCTCCTTCGACGCGGGCATATTCTCTAAGCACTCATATTCTTCGCATGCCTGTCGACTCCACACATGCGATCCAATATCGCAATGCCAATTTTATGAGTCGACGGCCTCTTGGTAACTCGTGATTCTCGCATCCAGAAGATTTCCTTCTTCGCACCATTTGCACGATTCCTCCCCCTGATCCCGTCCGACCATCGACTCCCAAGTCCTCCATACACGGTCTTCGTTGCCTCGATTGGATCAAACACATCGGATGAACTCGGGATCTGATGCTACCCAGCGGTCTTGAGATCGTCCACGGCTCCCGGCCGGTTGGCATCGTATGCATCGTGGTCCCCGTGGACCTGTCGGTCCTGGTCCCCGGGCTGAGGACTGCTTCATGCCCAATTTCCCGATTGTTTTACGCTCTCGAGTTGCTAGGACTGTAGTCTAACTCAGTGCCGGTCGCCCAACCAAACGTTTTCACTGTTTCATAGCCGCCACCAAGCTCCAGCGAAGACTCAGCGCCGCAGACGACGCGCCTCTTCGCCACAATCGTTTCTTCAAGCATCTTTCGTGTATTTATCCGTCTTGTGGGATGAGGTCCGTCATCCTTCGCTCCTCCGTTCGTCGAGCGCTGATCCAATACATCGAACAAAAGCTCCTTCATCCAATTGTCTTTTCGTGTCAAATGTTAGGGTCTTGCACGCTCGAACACGTTGCTTTACGAGGAAAGACTAACAATCGCCATCTCCGGGTGGTAAACGCCATCTCCTGGTATATAACATGCATATCTGGGTGTGTTCAGTTCAACTCCACGCAGTGTTTTCTCACTTCTAACCGTAAAGTTTTGCTTCGACCCTTTCCATCTTCGCGTCGGGATAGAGGGCACGCTCCTCAGATTTCGCTCCCTGAATCGTCCGCATGGAGCAGACGTTGAGTCCTCGAGTCCCCCCAACCCGTCCCCATGCTCTTCTGATTCTTGCCCCATCGCATGCCCGGAGCTCCCGCTATTCGGGTCTCAACTGGAGCTTCGGGCCTGCCGGGTGTTTCCCAGCTTCCCCCTGTTTTACTTTCGCGGGGATATACTTTACGAGCTTAGCTGAAGGTATAGTTGCTTCTGAGGCTCGATACGGCTGGCGACGTGTTTAGCCTCGTTGATGCCGCGCTGTGCACAGCTTGCGCAGGTTGGCTTCCCATCAACAGTCAATCATCTGGGGCCTCATATTACTCGCGTTCCTGGGCACTAGGCCGTATAATTGCAAGTCGGCGCGCGTTTGTGAGACGCGAACCTTATAGCGGTTGACAGGGAGAACTTTCGGGGCGCGCTGTTCGCATGAGCCGTGCCCGATCGACGTTAGCCGCAGCGTTTGTGCGTTTGCCTCTCTCTCTATCAACGTGTTCCATGGCTCATAGCACTCGCGTTCTCATCAGGTCTGTTCATGTCATCGCTCTCCTGTGTCGCGCACTCCGGGCGGCTTCAGCATGCCCGTGGATCGCGCAGATTTAGGACTTTACGGCAATCATGGTTCGAATAAAGCACGTAACACCTCCACTGCGTAAGTGCCTCCGAGTCTGTCCCACCCCGAGCGTCCTCAGAGCTGAGATTAGCGAGCCCTTTGTGACATGCTTAGGATTCCGTGTTCATTCATTAAGATCTTCTCGACGACTTGCGTACAGGGTGTGTTGTTTTACGCTCGGAGTATGCCAAAGGCGTACTTCTCCGAGCGAGGTTGGCTACTATTTAACCACTCACTGTGCTCCGTCTGTGCTGCAAGATCCCCTTGAACTCCTCACTGCTCTGACCCACCGACTCGATGACGACCCACGCACACCCGGCAATGGCCACAGCTCACGATATCGATACCGAGGTGAAGTCTTCGGATGCCAAGGACACGAGTTCCACATCCAGTGTGGATGTAGAGCACTCGTCAATCCAGCTCGGAGACCCCACCGTCCCTGACGGCGGGCTCAAGGCCTGGCTTACCGTGTTTGGAGCCACGCTGATAGTCTTCTGTTGCGGACCGCAAGCCGCATTCGGTGTCTTCCAGACGTACTACTCCCAGCACCAGCTCAAGGGCGTCTCGCCCTCGACCATCTCGTGGATCACCTCTTTACAACTTTGGGTAATCCACGTCTCGGTGCGTATCCCCGCTTGTCATTGTCCGACTTCCTGGCTCGCGGACGTGGCTAATGAGTGAATGCGCTTTAAGAGCGTTGTGTGGGGTCGCGTTTTCGATGCCCACGGGCCACGGGTCGTGCTCATCTCCGGGTCCATATTGCTCTTCGTCAGCACCATGGTCGTCAGCGTCTGCACTGAATATTATCAGTTCCTCCTCGTCCAAGGTCTGCTGACCGGATTGGCCAATGGGATGTTGTGAGTTGTATTCCGATGCGCCGCTTCTCCTGCTGGCAGGTTCGCTGACCTCAATGATGACAGATATACCCCATCATTCGCATCCGTTTCCACACATTTTCGGAAACACCGTGCGACGGCTGCCGGGATCGTCATTGCAGGTTTAGGCGTAGGTGAGCGGCACGGGACAAACCCGCCCAGTGGCTCGTGCTCACGGTTAGTTTTGACGCGACTCAATGTATCAATCAGGCGGCGTGGTGTTTCCACTGCTGTTCAACTGTTTGCTCGCTCGGATCGGGTTCGGATGGACGATGCGCACTTGGGCGTTCCTGGTGCTGATCCTGTGTGCTATCGGGATCGCAACCGTCACAAGCAACGTGCCCCCCGCTGGTCGGCGCCTCACCGTGTCTCGTCGTCCAGTCGCCGGTCGGATACTGCGGGACGTGCCGTTCATCTCGCTGGTAGCAGGATGCTTCTTCGTCGATCTCGGTAAGTAACTACACGCACTGCCGTCATTTTGGGGTCAGTCCAGGTCCGAAGCCACAGAATTAACGCTAGCGCTTTGTTTGGCCTCTTCAGCGCAGACCGTCCCATTCACATACATCACCAGCTACGCCATCTCGAAGGGGGTGCCCCCGTCCACCTCGAACTACGTCCTCTCCTCCCTCAACGCAGGCACCATCGTCGGGCGACTCGCTCTATCCTTGATCGCCGACTGCGTTGGTGCCTTCAACATCATCTCGCTCGCCGCGTTTGTCATGGGCCTCCTCGTGCTGGTGTTCTGGATGTTCGCCGGGACGCTCGTCGCCATCGTCGCGTTCGCCGTCATCTACGGCGTCTTCGTCGGCGCGCTGAGCGCCATGCACGTTCCCTGCGTCGCGCTCATATCGGACATCAAGGAGGTGGGGACCCGGATCGGCATACTATACACCGTCGCAGCCTTTGGGTACGTCTTGCCTTTCTTCGCGAGAA
Source organism: Sanguinoderma infundibulare (assembly GCA_032821775.1). Lineage (NCBI taxonomy): Eukaryota > Fungi > Basidiomycota > Agaricomycetes > Polyporales > Polyporaceae > Sanguinoderma > Sanguinoderma infundibulare. The sequence goes on from JAVLRN010000007.1 coordinate 357,992, forward strand.
GACTCGGGCGTTGTTCACATGACCATCACAGGTTCCTGGCTGCCAGTCCAACAGCAGGGGCAGTGTTGAAGGCCGACAACGGGAGGTACACGGGGATGATCGCCTTTGATGGTGCGGTAGCGATTTTGGGAGTGCTTTTCTTGCTCTTCGCGAAGTACAAAGTCAACCGTGACATATTCGCCCGTGTATAACTAGTAGAGGGAGCCAGATAACTATAAATCCGAGAAAACATACCGTGGATACACCTTTCCAACTACGCCGCCTCGAGGGGCGTTCCTCGGATCTCAGCCGGTGATGTGCAGTTCGAAAAAAAACCGAAGTGCTATGGATCATGTCGACTAAAGGATCCGCGCGCCTATGATAGCGTCCACCGTCACCGCAAGTCCGTCCTTCCCTTCCGAATCCGCAACGGGTAAAAGCCTCAAACCGACCACGCCTCAAAGTTGCTCTCCCGGTAATCCTCACGAACCAGCAATCGACATCAGCATTCACAGGACGCTCTGTGAACCGACCAACGACGAGTACAAACACTCACAATGAGCGTGAAGCCACCGAGGCTCATCCTTGCCGCCTGGATCACCATGCCTTCGAGAGGGCACTGTATCTCGACGCGATACACAACGTACGGGATCGCGGAGCACTCTGGGTCCACCACTCCCGGCAGGGCTTCACCGACATCCCAAACGATCGCCGCGGTCTCCGATCCGAGTCGTTCACGCCGAGCGCCGAGGACGTCCTTCACATATCGGGCCGCAAGAGGGTTGAGGTCGAAGACGTACACCGACGCAGGGGTGCCGTCCGAGCGGTCCGGACCGAACAGGAACAGCGGCATTCGAGAGCCGAACGGTGTGGAGTTGCACTCGATGTATTCTGCCCAGTTCATGCGCAGGAGGAGACATCCGCTCGGACCCCAGTACCTCCAGGGCACAACGCGTTCGTCCTCCAACCCGTTGTCGCTGTCGCTGGAGTAGGTTTCGGCAGCGCGGATCTGGGCGTAAAGTGTGGCGCAGGGGATGAGGAGGGAGTACCCGACGCCTCGGTGGGCCTCGGAGGCGAACTCGACGACGACGATGGATAGCGACGGATCGGCATGAAAGTGCCCTCCAGACATCGACGGGGGCATGCTGTTGCGAATCCGGTACGTCAAGATCACGTCCTCGGGATCGCTGCAGGGCAATTGCAGTGTGCATACAGGGCGATCGGAGGATGGCGGACTGTAACGGTAGATGGCGATGGATCCCGATTTCAACGCGCCCACGACCAAGTAGTCGTCATCCAGCGGCTCTGGCACCACCGCTGTCACCGGGTCCGCAAACCGTGTGCTGAAAGGCTTTTGCTAGATCACAAGAACTTGTCAATACATGTAGAATAAAGAGGGAGCGAGGCCGCGTACCCATATCGCCTGTCCGGTCGTCCAGTCAAATACTTTGATAACTTGGTCGCTCTCCTCTTCGTGTTCGCCGTCGCAGAAGACACAGAGAACATGCTTCCCAACTATCCTCAATTTTTGGACCTGTGAGGTAGTCCAAACGCCCTGCGGGTTCAGGACGTTCTGGCTGAGGAAGAGTTCTCTCGGTGGCTGGGTAATGGTCAGATGGGCGACTGGGGTGGTCTTCTCGCCGCTGAACGCCTCAAAATTGACCTGCAGAGCTTCAATTCTAGAGCACAACGAATTAGGTCGTGAAGGTTCATCAGCGAAATCCGAGGCGAGCTGCAGAGCCACAGACCTCAGGTCGTCTAGCCTATTCAGCTCAAGTACGACCACACCCTGCGCTACATCCACGGCACACTCCCCCACTTCAACAAATTCTTCGGTGCCCAAATGATCGAGCGGCACGAGCCAGCGTTGAGGTTCTATTCCGGCGTGCGGCGATCCTTGAGAGAAGAGCGAGAGCAACCACTCGGAACCGCCCACCAGGTACGAAGTAAGACCGATCGAGCAGTCCCGTTTGGCCCACCATTTACTAGTACTGTCTTCAGGGAATGGCCCCGGGACTATGTCCATAGCTTGACATGCGAAAGCGCCTTTGCGAAACTTGGACGAGTACTCCCGGAGACGCTCCATTCTCTCGGAGACGGACAGGTCACGGGAATTTCCGTCGACCATGCCGTTCAGAGAGAGCTCGATCTTGTATCGCAGGTAGAGATCGGCGCGGATCAGCTCCGCGAAGTAGCGGCAGACCTAGTCGCGAGTTAGCGGATGCTGGAGCAAGTCGGAGGGGATGCACTCACTCTGATGCATATCGCAATGTGTTTGCCTGTAAGTAATGAGAATATGGGAAGCAAGGTATCTGCTGGTAAGTCGTGGATCCCAGGATGATCTGCGTTCCTGTGAGATGGGGTGTGCCACGTGTTCGTAGTAGTAGCATCCGCACCCATTTTGTAAGACGCCCGACGCAGAAGATGAGGCCAGGCGAGCTTTACACTAGTTGGTGATAGCCAGCCTAAGAGCTGCCAGCTCGACAAGGGGAATGTAAATTGCGCCCTAGGATAGTGTAACGATACTAGCGGGGGGGATGGAAGAAGATATACTAGACGCCGACGACTGTACTGGCACCACACTATATGCTGCGCTTGCAAGTATGTCACACGGTACGTTGGAGGATCCATCAAAGATTTATTGAATTAGACACAGAGACAGATGCCCGTATAAGTGATAATCCCAAGAAGCCGAGTCCAGTGAGTAAGGGAATCCAAGGAGCCGATGGTGAAATCCAAGCTCATCAGAAGCAGACGGTGTGAAGATGGTGGATAAAAGGTTCCAGGTTCCGGTCTTGAGATCGGGACAGTCGTCGGCAATGTGCCGCTGCTGGGGTGAAGTCTTGTCGCCTGGGAGAGTCGCCCATTGTGTGCTGAGCATGAGATGCTGCTAAATGTGCAAGTGTCGCCGAATGTCGACCGGAGTCTATGCGTTGTCGACTCGGTTGGGCGTGGAACGGCCCCCACGAACAGAGGAAGTGTTCGCAGGAGATTCGGCAACACTTCCACGGCGCGACGGGATCCGGATAGAGGACAGCTTGAATTTGGACGAGGTGGGAGAGACGTTCGACATCCGAGTCGCGAGCGATCCCTTCGTATTCCCAAACAGCACGGAGCTCCGCGGCGAAGTCGGCGGCGTGTTCAGTTGCCGTCCAGCAGGCTTGCGAGTGGCGGCAGGTTTCGCCGGATTGAAGGTGACCTCGCTTGCCTGCATGGGCTCGGTGCGGATGGCCTCGGCGAGTTGTTCCTTGAGCTTTGCGATCTCCGCGGCCTGCTGCGCGGTGACCTTCCTATCGCTCACCTCCCGCGCGCTCGTCTGCGCGACTTGGCTCGCAGCGAGCTCCCGGACCTCGAGCAGCTCGCCCTCGACGGCACTCTTCTGCGCGATGGCCTCCTTGAGCTGTGTCTTCGTCGTCTTCAGCTCGTCCTACAAGAGTGAGTTGCGTCAGGTCGGGGAATGCGTTCAGCTAGCACTGATCAGTCGCACCTCGAGTTCATCCATGCTGTCGAGCATCTCGTTCTGCGACTCGGTCTTGACCGCGATCTGCTGCTCCAAAGAGATAACGTTCATCTCGCTGGCGTGCAGCTTCTCTTTAAGTCCACAGATCTCCGCCTTCCCAGCCTCAAGCTCTCCCTGTCAAGTACTTTAGCCGTACGCGTGGGGGGCGATTGAAATCCGACACGCACCGAGTCCTGAACCTCGGTCGTCGCCGCAAGCTGCTCCCCGAGACGTTTGACATTGGCCTCGCTCGTGTGTAGCTTGGCCTTCGCGGTCTTGAGGTCGTCCTGTCGACCCGGTCAACCATGGGCATATGCGGGCATCGAAAAGAAATGACGCACCTCCATCGTATCCATCTCCTCAAGAATCTCGTTCTGAGACTCCGTCTTCATAGCGAGCTGCTCCTCCAAGCACACAGCGTTCATCTCGCTCATGTGCAGCTTGTCCTAGATGCTCGATGTCAGCTAGGCCGTCCATAAAGGACAAATTTTCACTCACGGAGAGGATCTTGGCTGTAGCCTCGAGCTCCTCGTTCCTCGCGACGATTGCCTTGTTCTCATTGTTAACAGCGTCGACACTGGCGAGAGCAGCGTCCCGTTCCGCGGTGAGGGCGTCGGCACGGGCGTTGGCAGCGTCCCTCTCAGTAACAGTATCGGCGGTCTGGTCGTCCTTCGCAGAGATCATGGTGGCAGTCCCAGTGTCCTTGGCAGCGAGTTTCTCCTTTGCCTCAGGGAAGGCTTTCATTGCACCGCGGACAGCGTCGCGGTCCAGGGACAGGAGGAAGACGATGTAGTCCAGGACGTCGACGACCTGCAGCGTAGACCATCAGCACGAGAGGTACCATCATGGGGGACACGTAATGCTCACCTTGACAGCCCATTCGTGCAACCAGACCGACAACTCCAGCGCAAAGTACGGCGGCGGGGTGTTGAACGTGCCGAAGACGACCTCGATGCCGAGACGAACGTCGAACGAGGCGGTCTTGTAGACGAAGACGGAGACGAGGAAGATACCGAGGTAGATCCAGAACCAGGGGTGGGCGGAGACGTTGAACAGGATGAAGAGGAGGATGATGGGAGTCGAGACGATGTCGCGAACGTCGTTGGCGAGAGAACCCATTGTCACTATCGATGCGGGTCGATGCTCGGTTAGACGAGAGGAGATAGGGAAGTGCCGTTGAACTACGAGGATGAGGGCGTCGAAGGCGGAGTGAGAACGAGAGAGTTAGTGTGACGAGGGACGGTTGGGAGGAGGAGGGTGGAGAGAGTGGTGAGGACCGACCGTGCGCAGGGAAGGGTTGTTGTTGGGGCAAGAGGCGGTGGAACAGAATGTCAACCACCACACATTCGTCAACGTCAACCTCTGTCTTCTGTCGATCGCCGACGAAAGCGGAAATGGGATGCCCAAACCTGGCAAACCTCGACATGTTCTCTATCGTAAGTCGGTGAATGGTCGATTCGGCAGGCAATCGCCCCCGGCAATGTATTTGTCTTCGCCGGCGATGGAGACAGTGTCCTTTACGTGTCCGGGCTGATTGTGTATGATTAGTACGCAACGGACGACACTTATATTTCAAGAAAACCCGTCGTACATTCCCGTGTTCATTCTCTTCTCTTGCTGTCAATGGGGAGCGGTATCGTCTTGTGGGGGGAGGTATGACCTAGTCTGGTCAGATGGTTCTGATAGTTGACGTGGGGGTGTTCACAGAAATACGACACCCATAGTCAAGCACCGACGCCAAAGCGATCTTTCGTGTAGCACTCTTGAACTGCACCAGGAGGGACGACACAAGCTGCAATGAGTGCAATATCGCCATGTTGATCATCTCGGAACTCACCATGTAATCCATGCAACGTGTGCATCACGAAGGCACGCCCAATGCGAGACGACCAGCCCGTGGAATACTGACAGGAGACGTGATGTGCATTATAATACGACGTCGCAGGGACAATATCCAGATCCAATACAGACATAGTGTCCGAGATCGAGGGAGCGACGAAGTAGGGCCGCGGTCGATTACTCGAGTTTCTCCAGCTGCTCCAGTCTTGCTAGTACAACGTCCTTACTGGTCTCTTCGATCTCTCCAGCCAAGAAAACTTCGTCCAGGATGGCATACACCTATCCGGAGTTCATAGAACGCAGGCACGCACAGGAAGGACGAACCATACCTTGTAGAAGTTGAACACCAAGTCGAGCTCACAGACGTTATCGAAGAACGTGTCTAAAACGGGAAGGACCCATCAACGCCCGCACGCAGCAGATAGCCAACACAGGATGAGAGGTCTGACGTACCGAGCACTTCGACGAAGAGGTGGATCGCCTCGAGGTACGCGAGCTCGTTGTCGTTCGCGTCCACGCAGATGCAGAAGAACAGGCCCGCGTACCGGCGGTACACGACCTTGTGGTTCCGGAACTGAACCAACAAGATAGCTCGGCGGTGCTTTCAGACTTCATACGATGGATATATGCGCACCTCGACAAAGTTGGACTGGTACTTCTGGTCCCTCGGCGCGACCAAGCGATGCACCTCCCCCCTCAGCCGCACCTTGTGCATCCACACACACCCCTCATCAGCTCCGGGTTTTGGCCGTGTATTGTGGATGGCAGCGGACCTTCTCGTCGTCGTCATAAGGAACGTACCATTTGGAGAGACGCGTCTTGCCTTGACGATTCTGGTGTGTCGGATCAGCTTTCAATCGACGGTGCAATTCGACGGCTGACTGACCTGCACCAGGATGAAACGGATCATTTCCTTCCTACAGCAAGCAATGTGGGCAGATACTCGACCACAACAGTGCACTAGCGCATGAAGGGGAGACGGAGAGAAGAGGAAAGCGGCAGTGGACGCCAGTTCGGTGTGAATCGTCAAAACGTTCATTACTTAATAAATCGATGTTTTTGGTAGTCCGATATGGTGTAGTGGCTAACATTATCGCCTCTCACGCGATAGCCCGGGGTTCGATTCCCCGTGTCGGAATCGATGAAATCTGTTACCTTTTTGCTCGGGTTACTCCGAATGACAGAAACAAATGTTCAACACTGGCGTGACACAGACAAATACGCTCATCAACTGCTTTTACAAGCCATCCTTGTTCAGATTCTCTGATCACGACTCATACTTCTCCATCTCAGCGATGAGTTTCTCAATCTTCTGCTTGGCATACATGTTGGTGGCCTGCCCAAGCACAAGGTGCAGAGGCGGCTCTTGCTCCGAAGTGAGCGTGTAGATCACCTCCACCGCCTTGCCGACATCTCCGCTATATGCGGGGTGCGGTGGTGCCCACATCGTCTTCACCTGGCCCTCAGTGTGGAACCTGGCCAGGTTGATGAGCATGATCTGAGCATATGCATTCGTGTCAAGTGTGGGCACTGGGTGTATGCTCATCCTAGTCTCAGTTGATGCTTACCTCAATGTTCCATGCGGGGTCGATCTCAGCTGCCAGGGACTCAGTGAGCCCCTTGAGCACTGCATCGGTGAGAAGAAAACATCAGCTTCATCCTGGAAAAGCATGTTATACATACAAACGGGTGAGCCCACTCACCATGCTTCAATGCTGCATAGTACAACAGCCCAGGCCCACCAACAAGACCGGTGATCGACAACACCTGCAGCAGCCTCCCTCCAACCGGGCTATTCACCTCCCTGAACAACCAGACCACCTTGCTCATCACCTGCACTGTGTCCCAGAAGTTCGTCTCAAACAGCTGCCACACGGCCACCAGTGTGTTAGCGTGTACCTTGACCTTGCCCATGACTGCCATCACGGCATTATTCACGATGACATTGATGTGCCTGAACATGTCCTTCACTTGCATGAACACAGCAGCAATCTCGTCCGGGCAGCTGATGTTGAGCTTGAGGACAAGAAGGTGGCTGGGAGGGTGCTGCATAGTGAGGTCCGAGAAGACTTCGGGGTGGCGGGTGGTCACAATCGTGATTTTGCCCTTGTTTAAGACGAGCTCTGTGATGTGGTGTCTGAAACCAGTGGATGTGCCGGTGACTACAAACATAAGGATCATCAGTCTATGGCCCAGAGGGTGGTGAGATAGAATTGTACTCACTAAACCAAACTCTCGGAGACAACATTCGGATGGAGGTTGTAGATGAAGTGTCTATGTGTGTGGGATTTTCCTGATGGTGGCTGGTCTTCAGCCTCTTGTATATATACCCGTCTCAATCCAGTCCACCCTCTGTATGTCATCTGCTGCTTCTCCTAGCACACATGACCTTCCCAGGAGAGAAGTGTGAATGTCAACACGTATTCCTCTTGCCCTGTCCTGCATTGGGATCAAGCATGCTCCACCGTTAACTCCGAACCAACGGGCTGACTATGACCATCGCTGACGTTTAGGTGGGTGCTGACTGGCACTGACCGTGGCTGCAGTTTTTTATGAAATTGCATCTGTAGATGGTCAGATGTGGATGGGAAGGCCGGCAGGGTGGTGACCATGCTGCGAATTGAATGTTTTGTGTAATGTTGCGAAGAACCTGAAGCATGGGCGATGAACATATGAGACACATCTGTCATGATCAGTGGTGTACAGACATGGAATTAAAAATGGCTTACAGATGTTCCTTGGCCATGACTATGGCAGAAGGACCATTGGGAGCTTGATGATGGTGATGGTGTGCAGTGAAGGGCACAGATGCCCATAGCATTTTAGCATGGTCACCAACTCAGATCTGGACCATTGACTGACTCCAGGCAATGGCAAATTTTGCACTTGGCTTTCATCAAACATCGCATTTGTGAGTCTCAGATGGTGATTGTGTGAGAGGGGGTGTGATTTTGTGAATAAAGACTCAATGCTGCCCATCACCAATAAGCATGAATAATCCTCATTCAACCAGTGACAGATAATCATGAGTGCATCTTTACATGTAGAACCTCAGTAGGCCTTCTGTCTTTTCTTCCTGACAGGTGCATCAAAGGTCACTGACTGGCAGTCCAGTAGCAGGGGTGGAGTTGAAGGCAGGTGATGGGAGGCACATGGACATGATCATCCTGTGCGCCATTGTTGGATGACTGCTGATGCTATTCTCAAGGTTTAGCATCAACCGTGACATGTTTGCCCGCACATAATGAGTAGATGCAGATAGATAGATCATAGCGATTCCATGCCATGTCAATATCCATTATTGGAGAAGGACAACCATGGTCCTTTGGCGGAAGACCTGCCAGTACCATGTTGGGCCAGCTACTCCTCCAAGCTCTCAGACCACGCTTCATAGGCATCAATGTCCACGGCCAAAGCAACGATCTTTCGCCTCATACCTTCAATCGCTTCCTTTCCCACCACAAAGTGTAGAGGCGGGTTCAGGATCGAGGCAATCTTGTAGAACACCTTGGCACTCTGCTTTGCGTCCTTTCAGACCACTGGCACTACCTTCTCCCATCCAACATTGCAAACACACACAGAAGGGAGGTTCGGGTTCTGATACACAGGGTGTGCAGGAGACTGGGAGGAATTTGCCACAATTTTGAAGTGGATCCAGCCTGGCTCATTGAGTGTGACCTGGTAGTGCAGCACAGGTGTGAGCTTGGGTGATGGGGATTGGGTCAATGTGTCCCACCTTGATATTCCATGCCAGATTGAGCTCTGCTGAGAGAGTTTTGGATACCTCTTCCAAGGCTATGATAGGGAAGCGAGATCATTGAGCAAGCATGCAGCCAATGCCTGCTTATCAGCAAGCTCTGGAAAAACCTTCCCAAGCTACTTTGGTGAAAGTACAACTAAAAAGTAGAAATTAGTGCCATTAGAAAAGCATTAGTGAGTTAGGGAAAATTAGCCTAAGATTCAGTAGGTCCCCCTTTTCCTTCATTCTATCTTAGAAGGATTAGGGATAAAGTAGCACTACTGGCCCTAATCCTTCCCTAATCCTTCCCTACAGTAGTGCTAATTTTTTTCTAATCCTTCCTAATGGTTGCTAATCCAGGACTACAGATTCAGTATCTCAGGGATTTGCTTGGCTGTCCAGAACTTGTGCACACCATAGAAGATAGACATGAAAGTGTATATTGAGCATAACTAATACACACACACTGTAGCTACAGACAAGCTGACCATCCACCTCCCAGATCCACAATTTTGAATTCACTAAGGTGAAGAGACGCCACTGGTGATGAAGTACATAACAGCCACATTGAGGATCACCTGTAGAAGTATCAGAATATATACAGCTGGCAGACACGGCGAACTCACATCAGAACCACATGAGGCAAGGCAGAGCCACCCCCCCCACCAACCATGGTGAAGTAAATCACACTGATGGACAACCTGACCAGCATGACAGCAGATGCACTATGAGCACATTTGCACAGAGTCAGCATGCACAGAAAGAGGTGCCACACAAAGAGCAGGGTGAGAAGCACATTGACAAACCTGTGTGATGAAAACCTTGAGAACCAACCCCAAAAGGCATGAGAGCCGAGGCGAGGAGATGTGGGGAGATCCTTGTGAGTGTTGGGGGCAAGAAGCAGGCTGCATGGAGGCTAAAGAGATGGTGAGGAAGCAGAAGCACAGGTGGCAGCAGAGACGGCAGGCAGCAGAGCAAGCGGTGGGAGGACAGGGGTGTTGGGATGGCCACGACCATTGAGAAGTGCCTTCTTGAGGTCGTCGATCTCCTGGCACAGGGCCACATTTTTGCTCTTTATGCTGCCGAGTTCAGTGTGGATTGCATCAATGAGCTAGTCACATTCTGTGATATCGCCTTCGAGCATGGAGATTGTACTCTAGAACACAAGGTCAGCCACTGAACTCTAAATTCGCAGCATACCAGGACAAAGATGGGGATGAGCATAATTGCTGACAGTGCCTCTGGACAGAAACCATTCGTGGCACATATCATCAAACCCCGGTCCCAGTTTCAACATACGTGCACGTCATGCAGCACCAGCTCAAGAGCATGCCAGTGAGACAGGGCAATGGAGAGAGAGAAACACACCCTTGCGATGGATGTGGAAGTTGCATGCGCTAATCTTGTTGCAGAGCTGCCATTTCTGCTTGAAGGACATCTTTTTGTCCTCCTTGGGTGACGACTGCCAGTCATTGGGGTCACTCGAGGTTGTGGTGAGCATGTTGACAGGCGACTCCTTCTTTTCGATGCCGGCAGTGCGCTTGATGATGCCACCATCACAGACGGTGCCCTTGCAGTTGGCCTTGCCCTTGCCACCGACCTTGATGGTGGGGAGGCCTCGGGGATCATTTGGAGGTCATCATCAATGGTGAGGTTGTCATTATGACCTTCTTCCTTTTTGTCGAAGTTGCCCGCCACCTTAAAGGCTGCGGGGGTGTGCATGAGCTGGGGATTGATGCTGGGAGAGTCTGCTGAGGCAGAGCTGGAGCCAGAGCTGGAAACTGAGGACTCGGGGCTGGACATGGGGGCATAGGATGTGAGGAAGTCACAGTGAGAGGGGACAAGTGAGCTATGGTTAGTGGGGGTGCCAACTGGCATGGAGGAGGGGAGCTGACCATGGGGGGCATTGAAACAGGCCTGGATAAGGTTCTGGCCCTCTGGTTGGGTGATGAGGGATTGGCGCTTTGTAGTGAAGGTGTAGATGAGACTGGTCTTGGACATGACAAGGAGGAGGACTTGAGTGCCGGTGAGAGTGGAGAGCTCATACACCTGGAGGGCGGGACAGGGGATGAGGACGTGAGAGGAGAGAGGCAACGTGGTGAGTGGGAGGAGAGTCAGAAGTCTTAGATGCTTGATTCAGTCGCAAGTCAAATGTGGCGCCACTGAATCGAGTGTCTAAGACTTCGGCCTCTTCTCGTCTCTCCTCCTACTTGCCCCATCACCATCCTTGTCTGACTGTCCTCAGAAGCCCCCGCAGCCTGTTCTGCATCATCTCCCCACTGCAGCTCCTTCCCTCTCAGCAGTCCATCTCTGAGGGTCCATTCATCTGCCCTGCTCCTGCTCTAACAGCTTCCGGCTACTAATTCACATGACCCTCCAACCAATTCCCTTGCTGTCCAGTGGTGAGAGCCACTCTCCATCCCCCGAGCTTCCATCTGATGGCACATCCACCAATGCACCTCCCATCTCATCTGCCACACCTCTCTATGCTCCGCCAGCCTCGGATGAAGGTGACTCGCCCCAGGTCTGAAGTTCGAGGAGCACACTGACGTGTGCCATGTCTGATCTCATGCGCACATCCTCCATGGGCAAGGGCGGCTGCTGGTATATACACTGCTTCCTCACACCATCCTCTACTTCCATTGCTCACTCATGACCCTCCCTCGTGTGCACATGCAGGATGTGCTGCATCTGATGAAAGGTGAGCATCATCTCGCAAGGCAGTCTCTACATTATGCACATCTTTCCATGCTCACCTGCTCCCTGTGCTTATGCCCATGCCCGCATCCATGCCTGTGCTTCTCCTTTATCTGCAGGCAGTGGGACGATGTGAGGCATAGGAGGGGGGCTGATAATGATGCTGTGGAGAACAAAGAAGACAATAAGGAGGATGAGGAGGCGCAGGCGTGGCGTTAGTGGGTATCATAGCATGGTAAGTACTTATGTTCGGTCCCGTTGCCCTCACTCTCCATCATCTGCTTGCCTCGGCTCCTTCCCAAGCAATTGATCCTTTTCTTTGGTGTGTTGAATGCACACTCAACAGGTTCCCTCTCCAGCCTCCTGAATCTCTCTGGAAGCAGCTCAAGCCTCACTGGCAGTTACTCCAGTTCTTCCCACCCCCAGCCTGTGGCCATCAACATGTACACCTTATTGTATGCTCCAATTAGCTGCAACCACCGCAGTGCAGGACCTGTGTCATCTGACAGCATGCCGACCTCAGGTTACTCTTCCTCGATGTCATCTCTGCCAATGTCATATGGGTATTTCGGTCATGATTACTTTCGCCCTGGTTCTGACCACCATTGCCTGCTCAGTCCATTGTCATCGTGTTCGCACTCATCAAAGTCATACATGAATGGTAGCTCTTCGAGCATTCATCAGGAGCACAAGCACAGTCAAGCAATGTCTCTGTACCCATCACTGTACTCTGAGCACCCATCTCAATGTCTGTCAATGTCTCTCCACCCCACAGAGGACCACATGGGTGCCGGCGGGCTCCCTCACGTGCGCAGCATGATTCCACTCCCTTCCTTTGACAACTAGACCTTTAACCCCACACAGGGCAACTTTGCTTATGTGGTCGGCGAACAGAGCCAAAACATTGGCATGTATGGCATTCCTGTGCGTTGATACACTATCCCAGGGCCTGCGAACAGTCGGGATGACCGAGGGCTGAGGGAGGCGAGGTCGGAGCGACGTCGCCGGTGTGGAGGGCGAGTACGGTCTCGGGTTCCCTTTGGTCGCGATTGTAACCAGTGCCGAGGAGAAGAGAGGGGAAAGAGCGTGTAGTGACGAAGGTCGGAAGCCGCAGTGAAAGTCGCGCGACGAGTCGCTGTCACTGTCACAAATCGGTCGATCGGTGGTCGCTGTCACAAGTCACAATTGCAGTCGCTAGCTACACCCGACAGAGGACGATGTCGAGTCGCACTTGCTCATCGGAGAAATGAGAGGTAAAGGGTGGGGGTCCAAGATTGTCTGCCCAAACGGCAACGAGTGGGGTTAAGTACATCAGTAACCGGTAGCTACACGCGACGCCCATAGCCTAGCCTGCCTCGTGGTGGCGAGCGATCACAAAACCAGCGTCAGAAACCCTCCGGAACTCCAGCGATTGGTGTGCGACCGTGACCGGATTGGGCGACCACCGTCAGCTTGTCTTGGCGGGTCGCGGTCGCTGTCGCGCAGTCGCATGACTCGTTGGTTTCCGGTTGTCGCGACCCATACCTGCTGCATAAGTAACCTTTCGTGAGGGACGATCTGCGACCAGTCGCGCGACGCGATGGAGAGAGCAACTGTGTGACTTAACTTGTGGCCCGCTGCCATGCGACCATAGGGACAGTCGGGGACAGGCCGAGTCGCGACACTGATCGTGACCGAATACTTTTGGTACCCCTTCGACGGCCTCATCTTGGTGCAGCGGCATCGCACGTGCCCGGCTTCTTCGGCTCTCGTCGGTACCGGACCCGGTTAGCAGGCCAGGCCGCCACCACGTGTGTCCGAATCGCGCAGCCCAGAGACGCCAACGAGCCGGCAGCCGCCGAGACATCGGTCGAGTCACCTCGGTCGTCCGAATGGAGCAATTGCATCGGGCTCCGCAGTCGGAAGCGTCAGGTGCGCATCAGCGTCCCTTGATGAGCATGTCATCATTGAGCGAGCCTCCGCCACACTGTGCTTGTTCTCCCTCCCCCCTTGCCTTGCGGCATGGGCATAGAAGTCTCAGCTTGCATTCTTGCTTACCTCAATACCTGTAGTTTATGCATGTTGTAGTGCATGTTTGTCGCTGTCATTACATAGTGTGGTATATAATGTCATTCCTTGCTATTGTTTGCACTGTGAATGATGCAGAATGTGATGTCAAAGCACCCAATCATACAAGAATGTCTTGATTGTTCCAATACATGAAAATAGGTTTAAAGTAGTGCAAAAGTAGTACTAATTAGTACAACTGCTGTTCCTGTCCATCTGATAGTGCATATTATTACTATTCTAAAGATCCCTCTGTATATTAGTCCAATTTAGATGCAATTAGTTCAAATTAGTTCAAATTAGATTGGCAATACCTCCATTAGGTCATAGTTGTAGTGAATACATCAAATTAGCTTGGGAGGGTTTTCCTGATGAGGAGAGTATGTACCAAACTTGGATGCGCAGTAGAACGAGCATGGGGGAACCCTAACAAGCCCTGCATAGGACAACATCTGGAGCAGCCGCCCTCCTTCTCCAGGAGGATTCATCTCATGGAAGCATTTGACCACTTTCTTCGTGACTCTGACTGTGCTTCAGAAGTTGGTCTCTATCAAGGTATGCACTTTGCTCTCCTCCATTTCCTCAAATTCTCCAAAATCCTTGCATCCTGCATTGTTGATGATGATGTCGATGTGGCTGAATGTGCTTTTGGCTTCATTGAAGGTGTCCACAATTTGCTGTGGCTGAGTGATGTCCAGGGCAAGTATGAGAAGGCGTTTCTTGGGGTGTTGTTACTTGAGCTTGTTGAGGGTGCTCGGCTGACAGGTGGTTACGACAATGACCTCACCTTGGTCGAGGACGAGTTCTGCAATGGCACACTCTAAGCTGGTCGACGTTCCTGTGACTGGGAGAATTATGAGATGAGCACTCAGAGTATCATAGTAGGTAGATGGAGAATGTACTGAACCAGACTCTGGGATTGGCTGATACTGACATGGTGATGTGCTGAAGGTAGAGATGCAAGGTACATTGATGCCTTATAAGCACTTTAACATGACGCCCAATGAACCTAGGTTCAGTGTAGGTTGACAACTCTTGAGATAAGGGCGAAGGCATGACAGAGGTCTTTGAACAGCAATTGAGTGTCACAAGTCCAAGGTTTGATTGACGATGAAAATGCTATGAGCCTTGTGCGACTATTGATAGCCTGTCTTTGAGGTGAACAGAGATTTAAGTTCACCACAAACTCACAAAGAGAGGCAGCTGTTCACCTTGTTAGTCATGCCAAGGTCACTGTGTGGTTTCCTTCCATTTGAATCTGTCGATCACACCCTGCCGACCCACAAGGTCACGTCAGAATGCACGGCAGACACACCACGACCACACAGATGATGAGCATTCATCTGTCAGAGTATCTGGTGGGACTAGCATGTACAGTATATGCATCGCAATCCAAAGGTGGCCTTGAAAAACCACATAGAGGGAATAAAATGCTGCAGCATTATGTTAGATATACAACAAACATTGCAAAGGATTTAAGGAAGGAATGTGGGGTGAACATTAGGCAGTGAAGGAGAGTATACACAACACTCATGTTCAGAGTATCAAACATTGACACTTGTTAGATCTTTCACCAGAGGTTCTCTGCCACAGTGTCGTCATAGTGGTCAACCAGTGACTGCCTTCGAGACGTATCTCTGAAAGTTGTATTCAAAATCTCGAAAAAACGCGTCCAGGTCGGTTAGTTAGCTGACGTCAATAGGAGCCCCAGACGCTCAGGTGCCCTCGCCCAAGTGGTGCATCAGGGAGGCTCATTAGAGGACTGGGCTCCCATTGATGTAAGCTAGCTAACTGACCTGAACTTATGTTTTTGAGAAGGCCTATCTTTTTGAAAGCAGCTGAAATACAACTGCCAAGGTCAAGGAAGAATACAGGAAAATCGTACATCAACGTGCAGAGCACCGTGAGATGTGTCGGAGGTAGGTGCCAGTCAGTGACGCCCACTTTGAAACACCGGGGAATCAAAATTTCAAAGAACTATAAATGCTGATGTGCTCCATCAGCGTGCCCGCACGATCGAGGAAATCCTGACTTATCTGGTGACAGTTCACTTGGAAGACAAGCATGCCAACATGCCCGAGATCCGAGCAAAAGATTCTGTCCAAGGTGATAGTCGACAACAGTTCCAAGAGAAGTCGGCGATATGCGATGAACCTCAGCACTGGGGTAAAACTTAAAACCACTGCTAGAACCTGCCTATGCACAATGCCTATGAAGAGGGCAGAGGAATTTATTAAAGGGTTGCGGCAGAAGCTAAGAGACGACGAGCATGGCTTCAGCACGACAGGCCTACAGATAGTCCAACGTCATCATCTCTGGAAAAACCTCCCCAGGCTAATTTGATGGAAGTACCACTAAAAAGTAGGAATTAGTTCTAAATTAGAGGCATTAGTAAGTTAGGGCACATTAGCCATAAAGTAGACAGGTCCCCATTTTTTTTTGTTTTTATTAGAAGGATTAGGAATAAAGTAGCACTGCAGTAGTGCTCAAATATTATAATAGATCTATCACCCAGCACAACTATGTATTAGTATTTAAGCAGGGCTATGTTAGATCTAATTATGCAATATTAGGCATTATTATACACTCCAATAGCAGAGGGTTTATTTCCTTACTAGCATTGATCATGTCACAACACCACCCACAAGGCCTTCAGCATTATAAAATGTCATTGTAAGATAGCCATAACTATGCCAAGCTAATAAAGTAGATAAATGAGTGGGGATACTACTGAGGGAGCCAGATTATTAGAAAGTAATATGAAATGATTTTGGAGTATGTGGAGATGCCAGAAAAGGAATGCACAAAACTATAATGAGAGACGACATGGAGATGCCAAAAAGGAAAGTGTCTAATGATGAAGAGAGACAGAGTTACACAGGCATGTCCTTGATGTTGAGGAGTGCCATGGCAGGCCCACGTACACCTGACAATGGCGCCATAACACCACTAACAAAAACTGGATAAGTCACTGACACATCAGCCAAGCATTCACTTACGTAGCCCTAAGGTACATGTCATGCATGAGCTTGTGATACGCTGCAAGGTTCTCATCCTTGATGCGGTCAAGCACATCAATGTGTGACCGGTAGACATCCAGGAAGATATTCATTCAGAAGTCTCCAGGCTGAGAATGAGAGGCCCGACAGTCTTCGAGCGATGCATGAATCTAAATGGTGACTGATGTTAGAAGCTGACATCACATAGCAGGAGTGAAGAGGAACATGGTGGTGTCATGCATGTCGACTGTGGTTGAGAAGCTCATCATGAATGTGCCCAGATCCTTGCCCATCCACATGTTGCGCACCACGAACTCTGAGCCACACTCGAGGCTGAGAACCTCCGCAAAACTAAACATCATCGTCACTGCCTACACCACCCATATCAAACCAGAAAGCATAACTATGCACCGCAGTGCCAACGAGGGCAAGCATGGCCGCCGGGATCTCCTTCTCCAGTGGTGCATCCAGCAATGATGACTTGAACTCCCTGGCAATCTCAAAGCCGAAGCTGGTCGACGTGCAGAACCACACCTTCTGAATGACCTTCGCAAAGATTGGCAGATAGTATGACATGTTGGCGTCAACTCTCTTCCTCTGCAAAAAGGTCAAGAGATAGGAAAACGGGACCACAACAATGCAAGATGTACCTTGTAGTCAAATGGATAAATATATCGCAACTCTTCCACCAGCCATGTGACCTTGTCAGAATTGCCAGGATCGACATCGTAAACAGTCTGTACAAGGTTGTCCGTCACCTGCTTGACAATCCTTCGCATATTCGAAGCACGCTGCATGACCTAGATAGGAGGAAACTGTTAGTAAATGAAAAAATGGATGGATAAAACAATCTACAAGCGCTGCGAGGTGTTCACCGTAGTCTTCATCCTTTACCAACCGCGACTCTATGTCCTTGTACTTGAACCTCCTCGCAGACTTGAGAAGAGCACGATCAGCGTAATCCCTTGATACTGCAGGCCCATCAGGGAAGGCTTTCCTGAGGCAGAGCATTAGCAGGTAGATCTTGATGGCTGCAGATGTGAAAGTCTGGATGCGTGAAAACTGTCTGGTGAGCTTAAACCTCCCGCCATCTGAAAAGACGAGGTCGATCCAGTGATCTTCATTATCAAGCTCATCGGGGTTCACATCGCTATCCTCCGGATCTGGCTGCACTGCTTGGCCCTTTGCGACCGTGCAGTACGAGACATGTAAGTAAGAGGAAGTGCACCACGAGGAAGCATATGGACCTTGTGCCGCTTGGCAGGTGCCTTGGCAGGGGCTGCGTCTGCCCATTCAGGATCCTGGAATGTGGTTATGAGTAGAATACCAGTGCAACCTCAAGCAGGACCCTGTCGCCATCCAGCGTATCCATAAAGCAGCTAAGGTTGATCTCTCGTCCACGACACAGATGGAGATCAACCTCCCCTTCATCATGGCCGACACAACCGGTGTTGAATGCACATAGTCCAGCACAGCGTGCATGGCATAGCTGCGTATTTTGATATCGGCACAGCCCGATATCACATCCATTGCACAGGCGCTGTATAGCCGCCGCACATGATAGTCTCATGTGATGCCATACCTTGTATCCTGGTATGGCATGTCTTGTACTGTATAGCCTTAGTAATGCAGTATGCTCTGTAGTATATATATGGCCCCTATTGGCCCTAATATCAACAGTTCTTCTACTCTTCTCCTCACTTGCCTCTACAGCCTCTTTACCTCTCTAGCCAGGTGAGTATGTGTGACTGCTGTGTCTAGTTGCACCCCACAGTGGGCAACCCCCACTGTGCTCCACAGGTTATGAGCCCTGGTCGACGTTGTGGATACTGCGCCGCTCGCTGCTGGCTGCGTTCCACTCCTCACCAGCTCACCTGGTGTTTTTACATGTTTATCATCTATCCCTTGTCGCCATTATGGCAGACTATCCATGTGTTGGATCAGGCGTGATCATACGCTGCTGGCCACACATGATGGTGGCTTGGATGTGGCGCGATCTTTGTTATCGCTGCCTGCCAATGCCACAAGAGGGGGAACCTATATCGGTATACGCTTCCAGCATTCCTCTCTTCTCTTTGATCGTTGTTCAGAATGATGACTAACTAGTCTCTTCTGTCCAGACTTCAAACCATCTTATCGATTGCCATGTCGAAGGACCTCGTTAACGCCATTCCTCTCCTCACCGGCCCCAACTACCTTGTATGAGTGAAAATGCAGGCTTTCCTCCAGTCCAAGAGTTGTTGGGTCAAACCGATGACTAGGACCAAGCCCGCTACCACCGCCGATCAGGACGAGATTGACAAGTGGGATGAGGACGACTCCTCTGCTCGAGGCAACATCCGTCTCCGTGTTGATGATGCCATTGGCACCGCAATCGAGTCCAAGACCACCGCCAAGGAGGTCTGGGACCACCTCAAGGACACCTACGGCAAGCCTGGCATCCCGGTCGTCTACCAGGACTTCCGCACTGCCATGGGCATCACCATCCCTGCTGACAGCAACCCCATCCCAGCGATGGACAAGCTCCGTGCTCACTTCCAAACCCTCGAGACCAATGAGTTCACCGTCGCCGAGCACATCAACGGGATGATCCTCCTCTCGAAGCTCCCACCAGCGATGGACCCTGTCATCCAGGTCTACATCTCAGGGATCACTGGCACAGCGGCAAACCCTGCCGAGCACCAGGTGACCTTCGATGAAGTACACAACCGTGTAATCATGCACTGGGAGCAGCGCCAGGGGCGCCACCAGCAGAAGCCGTGCGACAGCACAACCAAGATCTCAGCGGTCAAGTGCAAGCTGCAAGACCCTACCTTCCACCAGCAGCAGCACCCGCAAGGGCAGCAGCAGCAGCAGCAGTGCCCACATGGGCAGCAGCACCAGCAGCAGTGCCCTCAGGGGCAGCAGCAGCAAGGCCAAGGCCATCGTGGTCACTGCGGAGGATGCAGCCGTTTCCAGCAGCACCAAGGTGCGCACCAGCATGCCCACATCGCACACGTTGCTGAACTCCCCACCATCACCAAGGGTATGCTGCCACACTTGGAGGACCCGCGCGTGCTCCTGCACAAGCCCGTCCGTGTGGAGACCGGCCCCAACCACCAGTACCCTGCGCTCACATGTGCATTCACCCTTGCAACACAGTTAGGCATGGAGCCGACCGTTGAGCACATCAAGATGCTCGAGGTGCTCGTCATGGCCAGCGACCAATACAGCTGCGTCAATGAGGATGCCCTCAAGGACCCCATCCCGACGCCGGTGACAGAGCTGCACTCAATGCGCTCATTGCCAGAATCCTCTACGACGTTCAGCGCAGACTCCCTACGCACCAGCCCGGACGTGTCGCGCAGCCCAATGCCCTTTGCGGGCCCCAGCAGCACGCGGATCGTCGAAGTGGACAGCGACGAGGACACGGACTGCGAGGACCGCGAGCCCAAGCGCCGCCGGTGCACCCTCAGGGAACACATCAGGCCGCACCTCAGGGAGCGCATAGGCGCGGTCGCCGAGGATGTGGACATAGAGGACACCATGTCCCTCAGGCTCAGCAGTGAAGATGAGCAGGACAACAACGTCGAGGAGTTCTTCGATCGTCAATGGTCAGTCCCTTCCCCACTACACCATGAGTTGTATGCTGACTGCACGCCTAAATTGGCAGTGACTAGTATCGCAAGACCCTCTCATCATGTAGTATCATCGTGCGTACCTGTAGCTACACCTGTATTACAAGTGGCTACAGAAGATAATACATGTATTCACTGCTCTACATGTGCAGCGTGCGCGAAATATAAGGGAAAAGTGAAATCAATTGTCAATAACGACCTTTGGATGCTCAACTCAGGAGCGTCCATGCATTTCACTTATTCTATGGGTGATTTTGCCAATTTCCACTACTACAAGACCAAACTGCCACTCAACACTGCTGATGGCATAACTTATATGACTGGCGAAGGCACTGTTTTCCTATTACTGGAAACAGGTGGAACGTTAAGGCTGAAAAATGTTGCCTTTGTTCCTAATCTCACCAACAAACTCATTTCTATGGGTGCTCTTCTGTGAGATGGGATGTCGGCGCGTGCTACTACTGCCAAAATCTCGCTCTACTGCAATAATGAGCGCGTTGTTTCTTTTGAACTGCGCAATGTTGGTGATATAATTTATGTTATTTATGCGCAGCCTGTACAGGCGCGAAACATGGTTGCACTGAAAGGCATAGATCATGAAACTCTCCACCGCCACTTAGGTCATCCTTCTGACGATGTGTTGAGACACCTTCGGAAACACACTGAGAAGTGTCCAATTGTCAAGACTCCCAAAAAGGACTCGATTTGCCGTGGATGTGCTGAAGGCAAAATGCTGTCACAATCTCACCCGATTGACAATTGGCGTGCATCCCGACCTTTTGAGCTTATCCATGTTGATCTGAAATCTTTCCCTGTGCTGTTGTATCACAAGTACCAGCATGCAATCCTACTCTATGATGATTACTCATCGTATGTGTGGGCGATTTGCCTTCGCACCAAAGATAATGCACTGCAGGCCACACAACAATGGTTCTCATATGTCAAAATGCAGTTCAATGCAAAAGTAATCAAGTGGAAATCAGATTCTGGAGGCGAACTCAAATCACATGCCTTCAACAACATGCTCAAAGACAGAGGCATCGAGATCATACCTAGCGCGCCTCATATTCATCAACAGAATGGCCATGCTGAGCAAATCATTCGTATGCTCATGGACAAGAGTGAGGCAATGCGGCATGATGCCTGCATCCCTCAATCTTGGTGGGAATTCTCCTTCAAACATGCAGCGCACCTGTACAACAGGACACCTATTCGTCGCCTTGAATGGCGGACACCTTATGAACTTTTGAATGGTACCAAGCCAGACATCAGTCACCTACGCATATTCGGTTGTGGTGCATATGTCTTTTTGCCCCCCGAAGTCCGCAAGAATAAATTATCGCCCAAATCTGAGCTGATGATTTATCTTGGTGTCGGTGCTGGTAACCACAATCATAAGTTTATGCGCTCACCAAACAACATCATCTTCACAGCTGCTCAAGCACTATTTGACGAAAGTTTGTTTCCAAAATGCACACATGAAAAAAAGCGACATGGGCAGCAGAGTGCGCCCAAACCAGTTGAACCTGCGGACCAGGCAACTACTCCTTCTTTACTCCCTGATGATGATGAAGAGCAATGTCGTCCTCCCAGAAAACCTTCCACAAAGGGCAAGGGAAATGCGCAAGGCCAAGTGCATGCACCAGCTCCGGCTGTACCCCCTGTACCTCCTCAACCTCGCACACAGTGTGGAGGAGATGTACCAGTAGTGCAACACCCTCTGCCGCTGCAACCTCCTCTGGTTGAACAGCCAGTCGCACCATGACGGTCTGTGAGGGAGCAGAATGTACCAGTTCGCGAAGGTAATGTCTATGGTGAATCACGTCACCCTACGGACATTTTTAAGGATGTTAAGAAATGGGGATCGTGGAAGAGCTTGGTTGGCGAGATACCGAGTTGCTCTCGGACTGCACCACCTTCAAGGGATGAGCAGGTTCCCGGACCTAGCCATGCCCGATCACTTCCACAATCACATGATAGATCCGCTGTATGCAGACCACCCGTTCCACTTCCACCTTCGATGCGCATGCACAGGGAATCAACCCCTGTAATCTCGTCTAGTGGTAGCGACGATGATGATGAGGAAGAGGAGGACTTGGGCTCAGACCCAATACCTATACCTGCAGAACCCCTGCCTCAACCTCAGTCGGCCGCTCCTAGTCCAGATCGCTCAGATTCCGACAATGACAATGATGATGATGACGACAAGGATGAAGACGAAGATGAATATGAATCAGAAGAAGAGTCGTCAGGTCACTCGTCAGAAGAAGTCAAAGGTGTCTTGCGTGCCTCTAGAATTGATGTGGCAAAACTATGCCGGGAAGGGGGAGCTAGTCTCATCCAATACCTTATCGCAAAGGCAATTCCACCAGATGAGGGGGAAAAAGTCTCACTGCCCAATGTGCGCGAGTGGACTTATTGTGATATTGCCAGTCTACCAAAGGCTGAGCAAAAGGAGTGGTTTACTGCTTGCCGCAAAGAATTAGAGGCCCTTCACAGGCACGACATTTATGACTTGGTCGACCGTCCGAAAGGACGCAAGGTCGTGAAAAACCGCTGGGTATTTGACGTCAAAACTGACGGTCGCAAGAAAGCCAGACTTGTAGCGAAAGGCTTCTCCCAGGTCGAAGGCGAAGACTTTGACAAGATATTCTCTCCAGTTGTCCGCTTCGAGACAGTCCGTCTCATCATGGCTCTTGCAGCACTCGAAGACTGGCACACTGGCACAGTACGCCGCAAACCCAACCGAGGATCATCTCAGCAAGGCACTCCACATTTGCCGCTACCTCATCGGTACCAAGAACTACACCTTGGTTTACAATGGCGATTCTCAACTTGGCTTAATTGCCACAACCGACAGTGACTGGGCTTCAGACCCACACTCTCGACGATCGCAAACCGGCTTCATGCTGAAGTTAGTGAACTGCGCAATCTCGTGGGTTTCACGTGCGCAGAAGACCATTGCTCTTTCCTCTACTGAGGCTGAGTACATGGCAATGAGCGACTGTAGTCGCCAAATAGTCTGGGTTCACAACTTGCTTGCTGAACTTGGCTATAACCTCAGTCGCATACCATTATCTGGAGATAATCAAGGCTCCATACACATCGGACAAAATGCTGTCACGGAAGCACGGTCGAAGCACATTGACATCCATTACCATTATGTTCGAGAAGTGTACGATCGAGGTATCACCGACATATTCTATGTTGAAGGGACTAATAATCCCGCTGATATTTTTACCAAGAATTTGGGCACCGTGAAGTTCCACCACTTCCATCCCCATCTTGGTTTACATTTTCCTAAGGCAGCTTAAAGCGCCATATCCGCTTGCATACTTGCGAGTGCGTACTTAGCGAGGGGGAGTGTTGAATGTGCATAGCCCAGCACAGCGTGCATGGCATAGCTGTGTATCTTGATATCAGCACAGCCTGATATCACATCCATTGCACAGGCGCTGTATAGCCGCCGCACATGATAGTCTCATGTGATGCCATACCTTGTATCCCAGTATGGCATGTCTTGTACTGTATAGCCTTAGTAATGCAGTACACTCTGTAGTATATATATGGCCCCTATTGGCCCTAATATCAACAGTTCTTCTACTCTTCTCCTCACTTGCCTCTACAGCCTCTTTACCTCTCTAGCCAGGTGAGTATGTGTGACTGCTGTGTCTAGTTGCACCCCACAGTGGGCAACCCCCACTGTGCTCCACAACTGGCCCCAAGCACATGTGCTGATACTCACCTCATTAATCTGCTTTCGCTTCTGAGAAATGCATGTGGGGTCCTCGACATCCTCGTGTCTATGCAAAGTCTTCACCTTCTGCCGGCTGGACCCACTCGAGCTTGCCTTCTGCCCACTGGACCCGCTCGAGCTTGCCTTGTGCCCACTGGACCTGCTCAGGCTCACCTTCTTCCTGCTCGACACATTTGCAGTCATCCAGTGCCCACCGGACCCATGCAAACTCGCCTTCTCCCCACTCAACCTGCTCACCCTTGCCTGCTTCCCGCTTGACATGCCTATGCTCGTCCCCTGCCCACCTGACCCATTCTGACCTGTCTCGTGTCTGCCTGACATGCTTGCACTCCTCTGATGCATGCCTGACCCGGTTGGAACTGTGAAGGTCATGTTAGGTCAGCTTAAGGATGCCATACACATACTCACAGTTTTTTTGGCTTGAATATTGCCATTGCGGTATCGGAGGTCGCTGGGTCAGCCATGTCATTGCAGTTCGTAAGGGAAAGAGAGAGTGAGGTAGTCGAGGCAAGGCTCATGCTCACCTGCTGGCTGCCTGACAGGCTCTGGCTCTTCCGATGCCTGCTTGAATGAGACTTCTTCCCATTCGACCTCAGGACGTGTTGTGAACTTTGGGGATCCTTGAACTGTTGTAACTGACCATCACCATTGTCGTCACTATCGCTGGTCCTGGCCTTCTGCTTCTTGCTTGGTGGCGCTCAGGGCTGGGTCAACAGAAATGTGGTGAACGGGGGAGCGAGGATGAACGCGAGTATGCACCAGTGAGTCCTCATCCCTGCTCACATCGCCGGCTGCCCTCTTCTCAACCAGCCTCCGTCCCTCTCTCTTCCAGTGGTATAGGTGCGATTTGAACTGCCCATGCTGGTCATACGGCCAGTTGAAAAGGCTGATATGATTTTGCAAAATGTCATGTTGATTATCAGAGTTGAGGACTTCTGGGTACTCATATGGGGATGGCGAACGATGTGGGGAAGGGGCATCAGGTATGGCATTGTCCTCAGCGGGAGGTTGGTCTTCATCAAGATGCATGTTGTTACTGTCATCGGCCACTTCATCAGATATGTCCTGTTGCTCATCATGGGGCTGTTCTGGCACATAGCATCGAACGAGATGGTGGGACCTGTCCTGGTTTGCGACGCAACCAGGAAACCTTGGTTCTGCAGCCTTCGGGTCATTGGGCCAGTCCTGTTCTTCCCTGTGGCGGCGAACGAGGCTTTGGCAAGACATACCTTCCGGGTCGTCATCGCCATCCGCCCAGGAAGCAGTCTTATATGAGGCAAGCAGAGAGACGCCAACGATGAACATGGGGGTCGAGAGAAAGGCAACAGATTAGCGCCGCCTCCTGCACTGCCACTTACCTCATACTCCATTGTCACTTGAAGCACCTCCTCGTCTACCTCCAGGCTATCTGACGACTCAACACAATCCGCCTCCTTGTCTT
Organism: Sanguinoderma infundibulare; assembly: GCA_032821775.1. NCBI lineage: Eukaryota > Fungi > Basidiomycota > Agaricomycetes > Polyporales > Polyporaceae > Sanguinoderma > Sanguinoderma infundibulare. The sequence goes on from JAVLRN010000007.1 coordinate 383,605, forward strand.
CACTGTCTTTGCTGCTCTCCTCTTTGCTATCTGTCGGTAACTTGAACGCCTTCTCGATCTTCCTGTTGACTTCGGATGGTGACCGGCATGAGGTCTTGTTCTCGTTTTCTGGGCTCAGTCATCGCAAACTGGGGTTGAGGTCGGGTGGCGGGAACTGGGCTGCCAGCGGCTTCCTCGGAGCTGCTGGTGAAGCGTTATTGTCATTCAAGTAAGGTATGTTGCAGAGGGTCATTCAGTTGAGCTTACAGTTCATGGTCTTGACTTTAGGTGTTGACTTTGGCCCATTTGTCCGTGGCTTGTACAGCTCCCATGCTAGAGACTCAAGGTGAGTATTATTGTGATGGTGTTCACTGCCAAATATGGGGAACTTTAGTCTGATCAGGGTCCCCAAGCTGCATGGTGCTCCTCCATACTTGGTGTCGTCCTCACCTCACACCCCCGGCACTCCTGATACTCCCGAGTCCTCAATGTCAACCTTGACATCTCCGGCGTCGAGTGCGCCGCCATTAACACCACTCGGGTGTGAGGACCACTCAGTACAGGTCATGTCCAGCAGGACGATTGGCATGCCGATCAGCATCGACTCACGGTCACCAACGACCGCGTCGCATATGCCCGGGACCATGAGCGCAATGGTCACGTATGCTGCTGCATGCAATGTCCCGGCGGTGCTCAGGGAGGCCAAGTGTGGCGACATCTACGCGCATGCCACCTGCCAGGGAAACCATGATGCTGCACCTGTGGCTGCTCCCGGCCATAGAGGAAGGTCTCCAGAGAGTGATATGCATCATGTTGCATAGATGGATGCTCACCTTGGGATGCCCTGACTGCTGCAGCATGTTTCGCTACTTAATTATGTGAGTCATCATGAAGAAAGGAAAGATGTTTGCAAACTTACGTCTCTCCTCATTTGAGCAGGACTCCTCATCGCTACTTGCAGCCCCAGAAGGATCCTCGTCATCGAAAAGAATTCATCGTTGCTTCAGCATCTAAATGGCTCGGAGGTTGGCTGGGAGATGGTGTCAGTCGGAGTGGGGGTATGGAGTAAATGAAGGGTTTCTGGAAGGAGAGGAGATGCTGGTAAATTAGATGTTGAGTGGAAGGAAAGGAAAGGGGTAAGTGAGTGCTGTTGTGTGCTGTCAGTCGAGCCTATTACTGAAACCGTGGCAAGGCCAGATGCAGCTGGGGCTGGAGTCTCAGTGCATGATGTTTGCGGGACCCTAGCTGGTTATCCGGCACCTCACACCACCGCAATCTCATCGCAAGTATAGCTCTTCTGACCTTAGGATGTGCAAGCTCATGAACCATGATAGGCCTTCATGGCATTGATATCAGACCGTGACCGAGATGATGCACAATGAGAAGATGCATTCCCTTGTCGAGCAAATTTCTGCCATCCGAGCTGAAGCTGGTGTGTTCCACTGTCGTGTGCACCGTATGACACCACATGACTGACCCTTTCGCAGAACTCCAGTGTGGCAAGTTCCCCCTACCGCAACTACCCCCTGCACCTGGCACGTCCACGTCGACCTCCATGCCAATGATGCCTGCGCATCCCACAACGCAGCTGTGGGCTCGCACTGCCCAGCGCTGGTGCCGAAAGCGGGACGATCAGTGATAGTGAACGGTCCGCGTCATTCCCCATCCAGCTTCTACTATGTCTTCTTCGCGTGTCTCATCATCTCACAGTCGGCCTCCCTCTGTAACCAACTCCTGTACACTATCTAGGTTTGCTACTCGCATGAGGTTAGGTTTAGCCAACGTGGCTACTTGGTGCCGCCATTGTACGATAAGCACTTCACATACTTGCCTGTGACTTGCATCTGTTCAGGCTAGTCCTTACATACACCATTCATGATGCTCGGTTGCATCCCTGCGAAATGCAGCCTGCTTAGAGCCTCCACGCTGAGCCTCCGGCCACCAAGTTGTCTGAAAGGCCAGGGAACATGTTTACTAACCACCTCCCCACGTCATGTGATGCACCTGGTTGTGTTAAGCTCACCATCGTCCTCAGCTGCTTGCGCGTCGGACTCGGGCCATAAGAGCGCGGCTTCCCCTCGTCTCTCAACGCTCTCATCATCCCCCACTCTCTGCACACTCTCCAGCTCCAGGCATCGAACATATGCAATGAACGCAATGGCTAGCATCAAGGTCGGTGACACCATCCCCCAGGGCCAGTTCACCTACATCCTGTGGAGCGCCGCGCTCGAGGACCACTCTGTGTGTGGTGTTTGTACGTACCCTCCCCTTGTTCCTCGCCCGATTCAATTGATCTTACCGATCTCACAATGTCCATACTGCATCTGCCTTCTCCCTGCCGCGTCGATTCCGAATGCGACGAACCGGACGACCTGGAACGGGCGTGGTACAGTACGTTTGATAACGTGCAGCCATCAAGTTAAACACGGACGAGTGGAAGGGCAAGAAGGTCATCCTCATCGCCGTCCCCGGTGCGTTCATGGTGCGTCTTCAACTTGCTGTCAATGGACGGTGATACACTATCCCAGGGCCTGTGAACAGTCGGGACGACCGAGGGCTAAGGGAGGCGAGGTCGGAGCGACATCGCCGGTGTGGGGGGCGAGTACGGTCTCGGGTTCCCTTTGGTCGCGATCGTAACCAGTGCCGAGGAGAAGAGAGGGGAAAGAGTGTGTAGTGCCGAAGGTCGAAAGTCGCAGTGAAAGTCGCGCGACGAGTCGCTGTCGCTGTCGCAAATCGGTCGATCGGTGGTCGCTGTCGCAAGTCGCAATCGCAGTCGCTAGCTACACCCGACAGAGGGCGATGTCGAGTCGCACTTGCTCGTCGGAGAAATGAGAGGTAAAGGGTGGGGGTCCAAGATTGTCTGCCCAAACGGCAACGAGTGGGGTTAAGTACATTGGTAACCGGTAGCTACACGCGACGCCCATAGCCTAGCCTGCCTTGCGGTGGCGAGCGATCACAAAACCAGCATCAGAAACCCTCCGGAACTCCAGCGATCGGCGCGCGACCGCGACCGGATTGGGCGACCACCGTCGGCTTGTCTTGGCGGGTCGCGGTCGCTGTCGCGCAGTCGCGCGACTCGTTGGTTTCCGGTTGTCGCGACCCATACCTGCTGCATAAGTAACCTTTCGTGAGGGACGATCTGCGACCAGTCGCGCAATGCGACAGAGAGAGCAACTGTGTGACTTAACTTGTGGCCCGCCGCCGTGCGACCGTAGGGACAGTCGGGGACAGGCCGAGTCGCGACACCGATCGTGACCGAATACTTTTGGTACCCTTCGATGGCCTAGTCTTGGTGCGGCGGCATCGCACGTGCCCGGCTTCTTCGGCTCTCATCGGTACCGGACCCGGTTAGCAGGCCGGGCCGCCACCACGTGTGTCCAAATCGCGCAGCCCAGAGACGCCAATGAGCCGGCAGCCGCCGAGACGTCGGTCGAGTCACCTCGGTCGTCCGAATGGAGCAATTGCATCGGGCTCCGCGGTCGGAAGCATCGGGTGCGCATCACCTCCCCCTCACTGGGATCTCGACCGTCCTCGGTCGCTGCGAGGAAGCTGCGTGGTACTGGTGCCATCGCCGCGCGATCTTCTCTTCTCGGCCACTTGACAGACGGCGATCCTCGCTAGACACGCTTCTCGTGCTTCTCGACGAAAACGGTAACCCTTTGACCCGTCGCGCGACAAAAGACTGCCCTGAACTGGTGATCCTGCGACTCCAGGCGTGCGATGGGGGTAGGCCCGGGATGCTGGTGCCACCATCGCGCATCACATAAGAGCCGTCGCCTGGTAGGTCTTTGTCCGTGCTCCCCTCCAACCTCGCCCCTCGGTTCTTCTTCCTCTCCTCGTCTCACCATCTCCCATGTCCGACCCCAAAGGCAAGTCCCGCGCCACCGGCGACGACACCACCCAGGTCGCGCGCGACGGCACCAAAGCCAACCTCGACATCCTCCTCGACTACTTGGACGGGAACCCCCCAGAGACCGACGACGACCGTGAGGCGGGACTCCAAAACGCGTCGGACAACCTGGTATGTCGTCTGTCGCTGTGTCCCTCCCTGTTCAGGCTGACTTCGTTTTCTCGTCGCAGGACGCTTGGCTCGGTGCAGGAGCGGACGCCGACGCGGTCACTGCCGTCGCCGACCGCGTTGTCTTGTTGTTCGCGGACTGGTTCAGCTCGGTCGCGCACGCGTGGCCGTCCTGGCTCAGCCCCATCCTCCGGGAGGGATACCTGCGCCTGGCCGCCCGTCAGATCGCCGATGCCCAACGCGTCGCCCAGAAGGCCGACGTGATGGCCAAGGCGCGTGAGCGTGCCGCCAAAAAGGCCGCCTGCCAGGCCGCTCTTCCTCCCATGCCCGACATCCTCGCTGGCGTCGCCACCCCTCCTCCTCCTCCGTCCTCTGCTGCCAAGTCGCAGCACCCTTCCGCCGCCGTCGCCGTCACCACGTCTTCCCAGCACTCCTCCGCCGCCGTCGCCGCAACTCTTGCTCTGGTGTCGTCCGCGTCGCGCTCGGACGCTGTCACTGCCAACGCCGTCGCCGGCCAGGCTCCCGAGTCGCCGCCCGCCGAGTCACCGCCGCCCCGCGTTCGCCCTCGCGTTCGCCGCAAGCGCGGCCTGGTGGATCGCAGCTCCGTGGAGTCGGCCGAAGTCGCTGGGGAGAAGGCCGCACCGCCCAAGAAGACACGCCGCGATCCAGAGGTCGCTGGTGCCGTCGTTGCACCGCCCGTGCTGGCGCGCCCCGCCCCCATCGAGCTCGGTTCCTCCGAAGACGAACCCCATCGGCCCGAGATCCCCAAAGTCGAACTGGGGAAGTGGAAGTCGGCAGCCGACACGCAACCGCGGCCCGCGTCGCCTCCTCGCCCAGACCCCGCGCTGTCGGCGGTAAGTGACTTGTCACCGCTCTTTCCCCCTTTGTCGCTGCTGATCGCTGTCGCAGTGCGACCGCTGCTCCGGCTACGCCCGGATCGAGTGCGTCCTCCAGCGTGGGGAGGTTCGGTGCGAAAAATGTCGCAAGGACAAGAAGGGCTGCGAGTACGACTCGCAGCGGTACAGCGAGTGGTTTGACGACTCCAAGTTCAAGCACGGTAAGTCGCCCAGCCCCTCCTATCGCCGCGACCGCTGACCTTGTTCCAGGTCGCATGGCCGTCCACCTGTCGCTCCACCAAGTCGAGCGGGGCAACACAAAGGGGTGGGAGCTCGCCGCTGATGGCTCCATCGTCGCGGTCGCTCCTCCGGACATCGAGGGCCCGGCCGTTGCCGACCCTCCCCCCAAGGCTCCAAAACCCCGCAAGGCCAAGAAGCCGGCGCCCGCTGTCGCCGACCCTCCTCCTGCCGCGGGTCCTTCCACATGTCGCGCCGCGGCGGTCCCTGGGCCTGTTGCTGGTGCTGCGACCCGTCGTGCCGGCGACGCTCTCCCTCCCGTCATCAGCCCCGAGACGTGTCGCATCCTCGACGCTCGTGTGCCTGTTGCGGTCCCTTCCTCGCGTGTCGCCCATGCTCCTCCCCCCGCCGCTGGTCCTTCGTCTCGCCCTGCCGCGCTGATCCCCGCCCATCCTCCTCGGCCAACCTACGCCACGGGCTTCCGCATCCCCACGCCGACTATGCGCCTCCGTCGCCAACTCACCAGGGAGGGCTTCCCTCTCCTCGCATCCTCTGCCAACCGGCACGTCGCTGGCCTCGGCGGCGCGACCGCTGGACTGGGCGCCGACGACCTCGCCGGTGCTGGTCTGTCGGAGGACCGGCAGACGTACATCCGTGCCCTCTGAGCGGAGAACGCCTTCGTCGCGGGTCGCATTGAGGTCCTGCTGGAGCTCCAGCAGTACCTGCATGAGCTAGAGCTCATCGCGACTGGGAAGGAGTGGGGCGCCGACGACTACGAGGCCGACGACTATGACGAGCGCGAGCGCGAGCCCACTAGTCGGGGGGGCGATGACGACGATGACGATGACACGTCATACGTCCCGTCGGAGGACGAGCGGGGGCTGGTCGTCCAAGCGCCTGTCGCGCAGGGGCCCGTCGCAGAGGCGCCAGTCGCAGAGGAGCCTGTCGCTGAGCCGTCAGAAGGCCAGGAGGACGTGTTGAATGGCGAAGGGGACGAGTAGGTGGAGTCCAGTCGCGCCGTGGTCGCACCACGTCGGACACTGATTTTCTTCCCAGTTTTCTTTCTTGGACTTGCATGTGTATGTAGGCGCGCTCTCTTCCCATCTCGTCGCTAGTTTTCTTGCTGTATGTCGTATGTCGCCGTCGCTATCTCGGTCGCAGTATCGCAGTCACTATCGCAGTGTCACAGTCGTTATCGCAGTGTCGCAATCGCTGGTCGCGGTCGTCTTCGCTATCTTGTCACCTGTAGCTTATATCCGTCAATAATAATATCTCTCCTTTGGTTCTAGACGCGTGAATGACAAAAGTATTTCCCTGAGGGAAAGGCTCAGCGTGGAATCCTTCATCGCCAGAAAACCTTCGCCATCGCGACAAAGCCACGATGGAAAATCGGTCGCAAAGGTGCGTCCGAGGTCGCAAAGAATATAAACGAGAGACTATGAAGTGGCGATTGGGGGGGTATGCGAAAGATGAAAAGAGCGCAATATGGAAGATATGGAAGCGGATCACAAATGAAAACAGATACTCAGCTCGACTAGTCCGTGTCGCCCACCCCGTCGCTGCCGTTCGGCGGTATCGCATCGCCAGTCAGACGATCGTCCTCGACACCCGCGTCGTTGGCGTTCTTCATGTCCTCGAACCGCTTTTGCAAGATGTCGAGGAGCTCGTCGGCGATGCCGATTGATTGTCACGCGAGGTAGGGGAGGAGTCGGAAGGCCACGACTGGTCAGTGAAAGACTGTCCTATCGAGTTTGCAGATGACGTACGCTCCCCCGCGGTTGCGGGTGAGGACGACAAGCGGCCCGAGGTATCGTAGTTGCATCTTGCGGTTGAGGGCCTTCTCGATCTGCGTGTGTCGGAGGAGGACAAGGTCGCCGCGTTTGAAGTCGAAGTCGCGGATGGTTGTCGCGTGGTCGCGCTCGAACTTGTATGCTGCTCGAAGTCGCGCTCGGTAGACGTCGGACTGGAGGTCGGCGATCTGGTCTTGCCGCTTCTGGAGCGCTGTCACGTGCTGCGTGATGAGATCGGTCGTCGACAGGATCGAGTCGGGCGGTGGGAGCAGATAGGTTGCTTCTCCGATGTCGAATGGCAGGATCGGATGACAACCTGTAGCCGCGAAGTACGGTGAGCAGCCCATGCGACATCGCGTAGTTACTCTTTCTGCCCAGAAGGCGAAATGAGCGACTTGCGACCACTTGGTCTCGTCGCTGTCGGCGGCCTTGAACAGAACCTGTCACACGTCGAAGTGGGGTCGCTCGACGATGCCGTTCGCCCACGAGTTGTAGCCGCTGATTCGGATATGTCGGAGGTGATACTTGTGCGCAAGGTAGCCAGCCGCTTTGACGAAAGCTGCGCCGTTGTCGGTGACGATCTCTGCGAGGCCACCCCAGCGACAAATGACGTCTTGGAACAGCCAGTCGCCGAGGGTCTTCTCGGTCTCGACGCGGAGCATGCGCCACTCTGGGTAGTGCGAGATCGCGCAGCGCGCCTGGACGATGTACTTGAAGCCGCCGGAGGCGGGCATGTGCATGGTGTCGATGTGGACTCGCGCGAACAGTGGTGCGGGTGTCGCGACTGTCGGCGGAATGAGGACCTGTCGCGTCTGTCTCGTCTGGCAGAGATGGCAAGTGCAAACATACCAAGTGACGTCCTCACGAAGGGACGGCCACCAGAATCGCTCCGCGATTAACTGCAACGTTGCATAATTGCCGCGATGACCTATGTCGTCGTGTGCCTGTCGGAGGATCGCGAGTCGCTGGCCGAGGCCGACTACGAGCTTGTGTGCACCATGCGAGTCCTTTTGCCACAGTCGGTCGCCGTCGACGAAGTGCTGCTGGCAGTACTTGATAAACTGCGCGTACGCCTTGTCGGAGATGTCACTCGGTTGTCGGAGGTCGCGGAGCCACCTCTTGACCTTGTCGAGTCGCTCGTTCGCTCGCTGAGTGAGGTCGGAAGTCAGAATGTCGCTCGACGTGGTCGCAGTGTCGCTTGTCAGTTCCTGGTCGGTCGGTCCCTCCCCCTCACTGAGATCCCGACCGTCCCTGGTCAGAGACGCAATCGTGAAAAGTTGCAGGGGAGAGGCGCGTTGTCGCGGTCGCGTGGGCAGCATCTGGTGCAGGAAGCCGTGGACTTTGTCGATCCAGTCCTCGAAGCCGTCGTCGTCGTCGCGCGGCTCGTCGCCTGGTTGTGATGGTCGCCGCGACAACCCGTTGGGTCCGTGCGATGTTCCGGGGATGTGCACTAGAGTGAAGTGGAACGTCAGTATCACGACGATCCAACGGTTAATGCTAGCGCTCGGAGAAATGTCAGGGTTCTGGAGCATGCCCTGAATGTATCGTGCGTCGACCTCGATGACGAGGTTTCGAACACCGATCAAGTAGACCTTGAGGTTCCGCAGGGCGCGATAGAGGCCGTAGATCTCGAGCTTCGGTTGCGAGAATCGCGCCTCCCTGTCATTGAGCGTTATTGATCCGAAGCGACTGTAGTACCACTTGCGCGGGTCGTCGATGTCGCACTGGCAGAGGTGGAAGCCGACCGCGATGTAGGAGGTGTCGACGGCGAGGATGACGGCCGCGCCCGACTCGTAGTCGATCGCGCGGAGCGCCGGCGACTCGATGACCGCCTTCTTGAGGTCCTCCTGCGCACGGAGTTGCTCGTCGCCGAACTCGAAGGGGACGTCCTTCCGCGTGAGCTTCATGAGTGGCCAGGCGCGCTTCGCGAAGTTTCGAATGAAAAGTCGCAGGACGCCGACCGTGCCTATGAATGCACGGATCTCCGATATGTTCCCGCACGGTCCCCAGTTGACGATGAGGGCGACGCGCGACTGTTCGGGTTGTCGCCCGATCGGGGTGCATTGCTGGCCGATGACGATGTTCTCGATGTCGATGGGCATCGACTTCGGCCCAGAGTAGGTGCTGCCGGCGTGGCTCATGCGTGTGATGATGCGATTCTGGTTGTCGAAGTGCTCCTTGACGAAGCGACGAACGCCGGGGTTGCACGGGATGGTCTCATACTTGCCGTCGCGGTCGCGATAGTCGGATTTCGGTCCCTTGCCGGGGACGTCGTCGATATACGGTACTGTCCACTCTGGGATCTCGGGCTGCAAGATGTAAGTGACGTCGTCATGAAAGATAGGTACCGAGTTACACCACCCCATCAGGAGGGTGCAGTGTCGCAATGCGCCGAACGGAGTCTGGAAGGTCGTGAGGTCCCGCGACGACTTTGCGATCAGTCGCTCGTTGTAGCCAATGTAGAGGTCGTACATCGAGCCGCACGGTCGCCCGCCGAACTGCTCGGCGAGATAGTTGGGCATCGGAGTTACGCCCGAGTGCGCGATCGTGACCTTGTTGAGTGGCTCGAGGCTGTGGACGATGCGCGGCTTCCCGTCCTTTTTTGCGACGCAGAACCAGCGACCGCGATACGACGAATTCGACGGCTCATACACGCCGGCGGCGATCTTGCGCTTGATGATGTCGCAGACCTCCTTGTAGAGACCCGGCGGGATTGGGATGTTCTTCTGGACCCACGGCGTGTGCGGTACGACCGGAAAATCGACCGGTGGGAAGAACTCGGGTTTGAAGCAGCCGCGCTCCTCGTCGGTCCATGTGAACGCCTCGTTGTGGACGCACATGAAGTAGTGGAGGAGCTTGCGCTCTTCGGGCCAGAGAAAGTCGGGTCGCAGCTTCTTGTCGAGGGCCTCCATGCGTTCGCGGGTGTAGCGGCCGGTCGGGACGAAGTCAGGGGGATGATCGGGGAGGATCGGCATGTTCGCGAGCGGGTCGCCGGTGATGTTGCGCACGACGCGAAACTGTTTGGGGCACGAGCCTAGGACAGGTCGCACCTTGCGCGCGACCGGTTTGTACTTCTTCTTGGTGACGAGGCCTTTCATAACGGGGTCACGCGTGGTGAGGAAAACGTTCGCGGGGGTATCTTGCGATCACGGCGCGAAGTAGCCGCGACCGTTTTTGGTCGGAAACGAGAATACGAAAGAAGGTGAGGAAGAACAGGGGCGCATAAAGGAGAGAGAGAGAGCGATGTCGAGAGAGGGAGACAGAGGAGGAACTGGAGACGCGAGGAGAGAGAAAGAGTCCGAGGTCGCAGTGGTCGGTGGTGTCGCCGGTGTCGTCGCGCTTGTCACACGACATTTTTCGCTAGTAGTTGTGAGATTAGTTGAGAAATAAACGGCCGCGCGATCGTGTAGTTGGTCGCAGGCCGATAAATAGAGAGCTGGGATAGGAATAGAGTCGTCAGCGATGCAGGTATATGCAGAGATAATGGGGCCCCCTGGTGTGTCATCGATGACGAGGGCGTAGTCGCCGTCGGGTGACCTGTCCTCAAACGGACTCGGAGTGCTTGCTGTCGATGCGAAACCGAAAGGTCGGCTGTCCTCGCGGTCGCGTCGGGATGGTCACGACTTGTCGTGTGTTCGGGCATTCGAGCGTGATCGTCTGGTCTTCATTGTTGAAGTTCTTGATGACGCTCCGCGTCAGGACGTCGAAGGGGCGACCGAGGAGCAAGTCGTAGGGCACGTTGCGAATGACGTGAACCTGTAGGTAAAGCGTAATACCGCCGACGAGGAAGGGCACATTGCGAACAATACCTAGCGACGGGTCGACCACGCCGTTTGCCGACTGCATATACAGCTGCACCGTCGGGTCGTAGGAGAGCGCCGCGTGGTGGCAGAGGCCCTCGGAGATCGAGACGATTTGCGCACCGCCATCCAAGGTTCCCTCGACATCGATCTTACCATCGAGACAACCGACGATCGAGCGAAGCGCATATGACTCCTTTGCGACCACGAGCGGCTGCGGCTCTTGGCCGGGGCCGAGTCGCGAGAGGTAGACGTCGTACGGGTCGGGGACTACCAGCGCACCTGGCTCCAGAGGTTCGCCGCGACAGGACCGCGCAGTCGCGAGTTCGTCGTTGCTGGTCGCATCGGCGAAGGTGACTGTGTGCGGCTCGGTCAGTACGCACTTTGGGGTGATTGCCTTGCGGAACTTGGCGTGCACATCAGGAGCAATGCAAAGGAGCTCCTCAACAGAGAGCGTGATCGCCGGTGTCTTCATCGCGCGCAAGTAGACCTCGTCGATCAACTTGGGCTGGTAGACCGGGACCGTGTTGCGATACGCTGGATCGCGCTCTTTACCGCTCGCTGGTCGCGGTGTTGCGCCGACATTGGTCGTCCGTGGTGGCGCATAAGTCGCGTCGCGGGCTCCCGCGAACGGGTGCTCTGGCGCCGCTCCTTGTCGCGTGGCCGGGGTCGGTGGTCGCAGGATGGTGACCGGCCGTGCTGGCGCGGCCGCCACGGTTGCCTTGGTCGCGGCTGGGGCCGACGCCCTCATTCTGGAACCGCTGGCGGTTGCTACCGTGGGGCCCCCGTCGGGAACCTCCTCGACTCTCGCTGCAGGTCACGGTCACCGGGGAGCGGTCGTGATCTCGACTCTGTCGAACTTCTCTCTTGCTTGGTGGAGGGTGAAGATTTCCTGCTCGAGTTGGGCGATCCGGTCGCTGGTCGCGTCAGTCGTCGGGGCCGCCGGTGCAACCTGGAAGAGGAGCTGGCCTACAGGCGCCGTCGCGTTGCGCCGGTGCCACTCGTAGGTGCGGTCACGCATGGTCAGGCCCGGTAGGTTGCGCGGTACGAATTGCCCATTAGGCAAGACAACCTTCCCGTCGTTGTTCTGCGCAATGCGACCTGCGTTGATGTCCTCGTCGACGAACCGGCAGGTGCGAACCTGGCAGCCCGCGTCACCGCAGTAGTGGCAGAAGCCCATCGGCAGCGGTCGCCCATAATCGGCACGCTGTGGTGGTCCCGCTGGTCCTGCCCCGGCGCCATTGTCGCGTATCGCCTGCGCCATCATTCAGAAGAAGGGCTCGACATCTTCCAGTTTAATACCGGTCGCCGTCGGAGTCGCAGTGGCCGCTGCCACCGCAGGTGCTACCGGTGCGGGGGGCGAGTACGGTCTCGGGTTCCCTTTGGTCATGATCGTAACCAGTGCCGAGGAGAAGAGAGGGGAAAGAGCGTGTAGTGTCGAAGGTCGAAAGTCGCGGTGGAAGTCGTGCGACGAGTCGCTGTTGCTGTCGCAAATCGGTCGATCGGTGGTCGCTATCGCAAGTCGCAATCGCCGTCGCTAGCTACGCCCGACAGAGGACGATGTCGAGTCACACTTGCTCGTCGGAGAAATGAGAGGTAAAGGGTGGGGGTCCAAGATTGTCTGCGCAAACGGCAACGAGTGGGGTTAAGTACATTGGTAACCGGTAGCTACACGCGACGCCCATAGCCTAGCCTGCCTTGCGGTGGCGAGCGATCACAAAACCAGCATCAGAAACCCTCCGGAACTCCAGCGATCGGTGCGTGACCGCGACCGGATTGGGCGACCACCGTCGGCTTGTCTTGGCGGGTCGCGATCGCTGTCGCGCAGTCGCGCGACTCGTTGGTTTCCGGTTGTCGCGACCCGTACCTGCTGCATAAGTAACCTTTCGTGAGGGACGATCTGCGACCAGTCGCGCGATGCGACAGAGAGAGCAACTGTGTGACTTAACTTGTGGCCCGCCGCCGTGCGACCGTAGGGACAGTCGGGGACAGGCCGAGTCGCGACACCGATCGTGACCGAATACTTTTGGTACCCTTCGACGGCCTAGTCTTGGTGCGGCGGCATCGCACGTGCCCGGCTTCTTCGGCTCTCGTCGGTACCGGACCCGGTTAGCAGGCCGGGCCGCCACCACGTGTGTCCGAATTGCGCAGCTCAGAGACGCCAATGAGCTGGCAGCTGCCGAGACGTCGGTCGAGTCACCTCGGTCGTCCAAATGGAGCAATTGCATCGGGCTCCGTGGTCGGAAGCGTCGGGTGCGCATCACCGCGCCGTCTGTGCTTTTTCTTTCCAACCATTACCTCCCCCTCTTCTGCTCGCTGTGGTGGGCTCCTTGCTGGAGGCAGTCACTCTCCTTCGACGTGAATTATCCAATCAACGTATCTACAGCAACATTGGACATGCTGACACCATTTTGCGGCAGGGGTACATTTGTAGAACTATCATCGAGCACATGTGCTGACCTCACCATGAGTATCGGTCACTGTATACAGTCCAAGTCGTATCTTCTAATAGTTTTGTCTAGGCCGTTAGCCCATGGATCACCTTTGAATCAGACCCTGCGACGACATGCCGCCTCCAGTACAACATACCGTTCGTGGTACAAGTGATGCAAGCAGTCGAATCACCATATTGGGCTGTGATGCTGATGACGGGTTATGCAGACGTATGCTTTTGTGTCATTGTCTCATCCTCGATCTCACTGGCTAACTTGGACTCGCAGCGATTTTTGCAGCCAGGCTATTCCTTATCCTTGCTGACCTCGTGGTGCTGAGTATCACCTGGTCGACAACATTCAGACACAGGAAGCGGGCATGCAATATCCCGACAATCTCTGGGGTTATGTTCACGGACGGTACGCACGAGACGCGAGTTGAGCCAGTCGAATTCGTGTGATAACTGACCATTCTCTTGCGAGGAACGATATACTTTGTGTATGTGATGTGGATACTTTAATGCGTCTGCACAGCACGCTCACCTGTCTTACATTGCCCAGCTCTTCCTCAGCATGCTCTATCTCGTATCCATGCTCGTTCCCGTGAGTGTTTCCACTGCAGTGCCAGCGAAGTCAATGCTCACCTCATTCTCCGGTCCCAAATCTTCGACGCAGACAACCTGAACAGCATCGTGTCCCTCCTCGTCCTCCCGTACGAGCAAGGGTCCACGTACGTGGTTCGACATGCGCTGCCCAGCGGCCTCCTTGTTTGCACACTCTCAAGTCTATCCACTGCACCTTCACTATGCTCATTTGTGGCAAATGCGTGAAGCTCTTAACCTCGCTCAGACAGCGATTGGGCCATCGTGCCCTCGCCCACCACTCTCCGCAGGCTCGAGAAAACCCTCAGGCATCGATCCTCCTTGCTTAACGCCACATGCTGGAACCATTCAGTGGAAGGCTGTGGAGTCATGGGCCCCCGTGCCGTTCTTGTGTCTGCCCTTGATGTTGAAGACGCGGACATGGCCGGTAACATGAGCAGTTGCGGGTGTCTCAGTGTGCTTACCTTTCTCAGCAAATGCAGAATATACGTGGTCTGCCCAACTCAGCTTTCAGCATGCAACAGCAGGGAATCGGACACACTTGACGCGGAGCTGCACGCAATCACCCTAAACTGAGTGCTAGAACTGGCACAGATGCCGCCGCATGGCAATCTATGATGCTCTAACTTCTATGCATGTACACGTATGGTATCGTAAATTACTACTTTGGGGCTCTCACAGGGGGAGCATGACCTCGGATGATGGACACTACAATAGACCGGGCCCAAATGCTTCCCACACGAGAAAGCCCACCCCCCAGGGTCCCACCCAGCCCAAAGTCTGCAGGGCAGTGTTGAGCTGCTGGCGCACCCGCGAAGTAGACGGATCATGCAGAATGTGCATGGGGTTCGCAAAGAACAACAGCACGCTGTCCTCGCGGGCCTTGTGCAGGACGATGCTCACGATCGAGTGCTGGGCGCACACGGGCGTGAGCCGGTCGTGGTGAACCGCCTTGCGCATTGCATCCCAGGGGTGGCACGCCATCTCATATGCAAGCCTGGCAATGGCCCCATCCATGATGAGCGTGGCCGCATGCACGACATGTGGGGTGTGCTTCCGGGTGGCGTGGAAGCGCTTGTCGGAGTCAGAGCCAAACAGTGACACATCCGGGAGGTCGTGGTCGAGAAGTGCTTGGAACATGGACTTGGTCTCGACGGCGCACCGGCAGGTCACGTCAAATATGGCAAAGAAGACCGTGAAGCCTGGTGCGATGGGTGGGCAACTTCTGTTCAGAAGAGGGGTTCCAGAGAGAGAGAAAGACGCATGATCGCAGAAGACGTTTGTACATACCACAGATGTCCTTCACACAGCCCCAGCCCCAGCCCTCCCAGCCACGGCCCGCCATCTCGCCCACCCCACGCATCCAGTCATGCACCTGGCGCGCCTCCTGCATCTGCTCGGCATCTGCGATGGGAGTTGTGGGCGCGGTCTTGAGGAAGACCTCCTTCCATGCATCACTCCAGCCGGTTGCAGGGGACATGCCCTCAAGCGCGAAGCGCATATTCTCAGCAGGGGCAGCGAGAAGGGCTTGCGCGCCTCCCACGCAAGCTCCCGAGACGGTGGCGAGGGTGGTTAAATTAGAGGCGAGGTGGGGCTCGAGGCGGCTGGACACTTCGCAATATATAGACCAGAGGACGATGCCGACGAGCATGGGAGGCACGAAATGCTTGGGAATCACCGACCACTAGCATCATCAGTTTGTGGTCAGCCTGGGGTGTGCCAGAATGATGATAGATCGGAAGGGAGACGTACGCCATGTTCTTTCACGAGCCACGAGATGTACTGAGGCGAGATCGATTGTCCATGACTGTCTGCGAGGCCACGCAAGGAATGCCACCTGGAAACCAAACTGGGAACCAATAATGGGCTCCATTGTGCTGGTCTCGTCATCCAATGTCCATGTTGATGTTTAACTTCGCATTGACGAGGATCTGAATGTATGGGTATGAACCTATCTAACTTAGTGTATTTGATTTGAGGATCATTCCTTGCCCTCTGGTCAGTGTCCGCAGGGTGATCCGCTCGTGAGTTACACATTGAATCTATATCTCTGATCCGACCTGCGATGACTCCCTTCTCAGGCTATGTGTTTCCTTTAGAAATAGACTTGTTAGGTGGCACATTACGTGGTCGGTTAAATGACGATCTCGCATGCGAATGGCTCGCCACCTGTATGATTCGCACTCTCCAAAATCCAATCACCCTCGCTGCTTATCATACATGGTGATCATGCATACGTACAGAATCTTGGTTCTTAGCTCGGTTTGCAAACTCGAATTTCAGAATCATGCTGCCATCGGCAAGACACTACTTCTTGCATGACGCCTTGTGCTCTCGCCAGTGAAGCTTTTGACATGCAAAGTCATAGTACCTGACCCATGTTCGTGTCAGTATTTGGATAATGATATTGTGGATGATGCAAAGAGATGACTTTCAGTCCCACTCGGACGCACCGTGCTTTCCCACATCAGCCGCACTTGCGCAGGGCTGCACTCGCATTTGTGCCCCAGGAGCACTGATACAGGTGCGAGTGCCCACTGATGACAGAGTTCAGCTCCTTCCATCTCACCTCACAGACCTCTGCATTCGGACACAGCAGCTGCAGCGGCTCCGTGTTGACCATCAGTCCCGCCAGGCGGTCAAGGAACGGGTCCCAGTCCTGGACTGAAGATGAATGGCAACGCTGTATAGTAAATCAGGCAATCCAGCATGTTCATAGAGCGTATCAACTCTGAGGGATGCCTATCTTGCGCGGACGTGTTTCACGGTGGCAATATTAAGACACACCGACGTTTGTACTCGATCAAAACCCTAATCCCAGTGTGTACCATCAGGACGACCAGCTGCCACCAACCCAAACATTTCCCGCACACTCTTCCACTACTACTGCATACATCCACCCTCTTAAACACCACCATGGTCACCAGTGTCCGGTGCAACAGCTTAACACACCGCAATATCCGCTGCAAACGCAGGATTAGCACCAAGAACGCCGTTCACTTCCCCAAAGGAAAGCAACTCAAGTATTACTGCTCCACCCATCTCAAAGCGAGACTCCAGCAGCCCATGTTCCGCTGCTTCAAATTCCGCAGTCGATACATTCATTATGATGGTGAGCAGTACAATTTTTGTCCTCCCTTATAGCACTCACTTGCAGGTTCAGCATACGTTCGCAATTACCTCCAGCCTTGCACCCAAGCCTTGCTTTGCCACCTCATGTGCACGCCACCTAGTGTGAGCGATCGACCGGGTCACATCTATGCATTTGAAGTGCCTGGTACGTTATTCCCTCCCTCCATGGCTCTCACTAACCCCCTTCAAGATCCCGACAACACCCACTTCGTACACATCAAGGTCGGGAGAATCAACAAGCTTAACCGTCGCTTCGACGAGCATCTCAACAGATGCCCTTCCCTAAATGCGGTGCTCCTTGGCTACTATCCACTTCCCCCCGGCGTTCATGCGCCTGACCTGTCGCCCTCAGGAATTCAACCAGGCCCACCGGTGCCTTACACCGATCACCTCGAACGCCTCATCCACATCGAGCTCGCAGACGTCGCAGCCAATGGTCACCCGTCCCAGGGCAACCATCCCAGGGTGCCCTGCTTGGGTGTAAACACATCACGCTGCGTCGATTGTGAGCACACACATCTGTTCTTCATTAATGCTGGTTCATCCCTTTTCAGGTGGCCACGTCCACAAAGAAATATTCACCCTTCGTCGTCTGGAAGGAGACAGACGCGGGTACGAGTGGGAGGACATTGTCCGGCCGATCATTGAGCATTGGGGAGGCTATGTTCAAAAGCTAGTAGCGATTCCGACAGCATGAGGCTCCACCTGTTTGTAAAGCATAACATCATTTGTCGTCAGTACCGCTCTGTCTTCTTGGTACTATTGAGAACGCCGCTCTTGCATGGCTCGATGGGGGATGAATCAACATCTCGTTTCGACTACATTTAACAATGCGCCACCAGGCAAATGACATCATCCCAACAGTCTCGTATGATGCTTATCTCGATCTTGCCAAGCTGCGGTCTGATTGTGATCCTTCCGCGAAAGTTCCTTGATCGCCGTCCAATGATTGGCCCCGTCCCTCCAATCAGAGACATACTTTGGGACTCCGTGTCAGAAACGACTGATGTTTTCGCATAGCAGGACAACATCTACGGTACAGATACATACATATGTCGAGCATCAGAATCCAGCCGTCATGCCCAGGAGCCCTGCATGCAACATCTCTCCATGAAATTTCCTTCCACCCTCCACCAGTTTACATCTGAGCTCTGGTTGCCCTGCTTCGTACAGGAACCCTCCTTCCGCCTCGCGCAGCGATCGATCCTGCGGAATGTCACTGATAACATCCTGGCCCACCATGCGAAGCCACTTCCTACACTGGCTTCCTCACTCACATCGTCCGACGCCTGCGCAGGAGCTTCCTCTCTGATGCGAACCACCCCAGGTGCCCACCACCCTGTGTGATGACCAGGGACATGAGCGGGTTATCGCCAACATCCGCGGGCCGGTCGCGTATGATCGGATCGTCATCCACATTGATGGCGAGCAGAGGCATGCGCACATCCGCCACCGCTGTGTGGCTCGATGCTCAGCGATAGAAGTCACCCTGGTCTTTGAACGCTCCCAGCGCGTCTGACACCTCGGACTTCTCCTCGCACGTGTAGTACGCATCAAAGTCCCAGAGCGTCTGTGCAGGGAGTGAGAAGACCTAGGGCAGTGCCTCATTCGCGAGCCTCGGGTTTCTCGCGAGCTTGTCCTTGTGGACCTTGATGAGTGCAGCCATATTCTCGGCAAGCGCATGTGAGTACATGCGATCGAGCCATGCTCCATTGGACAATCTGATGGTGATGATTGTCAGACAGTGATATGGAGGCACGTGAGGTAAGAGCTCACTTGTAGCTGACGGAGTGCAAGTCCCATGGCTGCCAACAGATACAAGATGCATGAGTGACCCATGGTGATCAAATAACATCCGAGGCACTGATGCATCCAAGCGCACACCCTGTGACGAGCTTGCTTCATTCACCTTCTTGCGCGAGGTGCCAGATGAGGACGTTTGCGCCGAGCGAGAACCTGAGGCTATCAGCTTCACCTCGGGATAGCGGTGTGCTATGTAGATCAGTGCCTGTCGCCCATCGTCTGTATTTCCGCAGTGGTAGAGCTTCTCGCTGGTGACTGGAGTACCAGCGCATCCTCGGTAGTTCATGACGACAGCCCGGTATCCTAGACTGCTGTCTTCCACTGGAGTGCAGGCAGGTGCGAGGATGGCGCGGACATACGCCTCATTCGAACCTGGAGTTTGAATCCCAGTCAGGACAAGTTTCGAGTACGCTGAAGTTACTCACCTCCCGTCAGGCCGTTAAATGTTACAATGATCGGGGTATCCTCTGGCAGGTATTGTTCATCATCAGGTGGCGTATAGTCTAATGAACTAAAGGTTCAGCATGATCGTTCAATGTTGGGCAGCCAGTGGACACACCTCGCTCTCCCAGGCTCACAAGCACTTCAAACTGTCCTCGGTGAGCATCCGAGTGTGGAAGCGCTCCTCGCGCACACACCCGCGCACACGCCCGCACACATGCACTTGACAAAACGCTTGCCTTCCTCCAAAGCCTTGTCGATCACACCCCCAAAAATCGCAGCACCAGTCCCGATCTCGCAGCCAGCTACTGACAAAACAGGTGCCAACTGTCTCGATGTGTATGTTGCATGGAATGTCCAAAAATTGAGTATCAATGGCTGAGAGGTCCGAGTACGAGCTCACGACCACCTCGGGCACGTTCTGCCAGCTGCGCGAGCAGCGCCTCCCCATAGATGCAAGCATGAGAGAGACAGGGACATAGTACATGCATAAGACAAGGGAAAGCACAGCGGAGGCGAGTCTTGAGGAGGAGATGGGGTGCGTAGGCGGAGAGGCAGGAAGTGAGGGCGAACTTACCTATCAAAACAGCCCAAATTTCCCATCCTGTACCTCATGCGTGACTCTTGCGGCTTGCCGCATTCCATCCCAGCCTACCACTAGCCAATCCGAGCCCAACTCACTGAGATACGAGGAATCTTGGGGGAGGCCGACAGAAATGCTGAACTCGAAGGGCCATACCTCGAGATTGACGGCAAGCAACAGCCTGAAAGTTGGTATACAGATCCACAACAACCAATAGCAGCAGTCTAAGGTGTCGTTTCAAGTGCAGGAGGGAGAGTGGAGGCAGGCAAGCGAGTTCGAGGAAGAGGCAACATCCGAGGTCCGATGAGTGCCCGTGACACTGCGGATGTCTCCCCACCTCTGACAGTCGTGATGGGCCCAGGAACGGTCAGATACAGTTGGAAAAGAGTAATGGGGGTTGCAAACGACCCCCCAGATGAAAGAAGGATGACAAAAAAGGGCAGGGCAAGAAGGTTCGCGGTTACAGGCAGACGCGCACGCTTGGAAATAACAAGAAGCAAAGGAAACGTGACGCACACACACCAGAACATGACCAGGCGGGGACCCAATCGAAGGACGAGGTCAGACGACCCAAGGGATGCATCATAACATGGTCCCGATGTACCTAGAGCAGATGGGGGATGTCAGTATGGCGGCGCGACCTCCAGTCGCGTTGGCAATGCATCCCAAAGGTCTTGCTGGCGGCTGATGTTGTCCTGGAAGTCGTCGTCGTCCGCCGAAGAAAGAGTGAGGTGGAAAGCAGAGAGCCCAACAGCAAGCAGGAGGTGGTTGCAAGAGACAGAGGTCCCTGGCACACTGCAAATGGAAGCCTCCCGTGCTTATTCTGGCGGCTATAACTACTTGATTTTGGGGACATTGCCATCAAGGATTGAATAGTACATGTATATACATTTTAGACACAGCAAGGGAGAGAACTGTAGTACGAGGAAGCCGAGTGGACAGTGCACAACACAAAAGAGCGAGGACTTGCGATCCCAAGACAAAACACCACAGCACACGACAGCACAATGCAACATACAGCACACGACACGACACGAAACTCACTTCGACCGGCATTCGCCCCTCAGGAAGTCCGCCACCCCCAACAGCGCAAGGGATCGACGGCGCAGAGCCACGAGCAGATGCTGCATCAGAGCCTATCAGCCCGTACTAATTCATGAACATAACCAAGGATAGCCAGCTAAACGGACAGGCAGCTTGAGCATCGTCGAACGAACATGCATGAACCCGCTTGATACTGGGCGACAATCATTGATTAGACACCTACATATGCCCCGCCTCTCACAGCTCTGTCCATACTGTCTTCCTTAATGTGGCCGCACCCTCTGCTGCAATGATAGCCTTGTCGATGATTGTCTTTCGGCTGTCCCAACACGAAAAGTTGTTTGCGACCCTCACTTACGAGATGCTGTGCTTGTTCTTCGGTGTTATCTTCCGACTCATGCCTAGTATCCTCGTGATAGCACCCCGCCGACGTCATGGACTACCTACCCTGACGAATGATATGTGCAACCTCCTGTGTTTAAACCTTCGGTTACCACTTGAAGATATTGACAAACTATGGGAGACCACTGGCGACTTGCTCGTGGAGGAATACGAGAATGGCCAGGTGTCTGACATAGCCTTCGATCTCGATGAAGCTCTCAAAAAGTTGGCCCCTCATTTCGGCCTTGGTAAGCTCATATTTGTGGGCTAGCGTAATTGTGCTTACTGGGACCAGGGGCTGAGGTTATCGCTCCTCCGGTACGATGCTGTATCACCGAAGATTGCCGCCAGCAAGGATTGCCTTTGGGCCAAGATCGCAAGGAGTTCCTTGGCACATTGTATATGCACAGCCGAGGTGTACTTCCAATACAGATCATGATGCTGTATTGTCGAGGTATGCTTCACCTCTCAAGTCTGGTTGTCCTATATGCCCAACCGAATATCTGTGCCAGGGTGCAACACCACGTACTGGCCGAATTATTATGTATCTAACACTGATTCCACTATGTCTGTTCAGCGATATTATGGAGGAGTTCCGAAGTTTGTAGAGGCCATGCAGCATGCATATGTCGAAGAAGAGCTTGTACAGCTCTTCAGACATCAGATGGCTTTTTCGCAATATGTCCGCCCATCGTCGCTATGAATAGTATGGCAACACCTAACTGACATCGCGAGCAGTGCTTCCGGCAACGCTTGTGCCAAGATCTACAACTTGGCTCTTTGCAAACCGGCAGAAGAACAACTGAGAATCACATCCGAAATCATATGGAATGCATTCTACGTTCATACTCTCCTCCTACATCACGCTCGTCACGACACACATTTGGAGCTGCCTCATACAGGGGAGCAGCATGATCATTTCACTGCTGTGCTGAATGCTCGTAATGAACAGATGGTTGGCATTGGACAACCAGAATGGGCCCACGCATGTGACGACTGCAAAAAAATCATCAAACCGGCAGACCAAGGTGGGGAAGATGCTCCGTGGAGTAAATCCACTTGCTGGTTTGCTTCTCCATTGTGCTTACTCTCGGTCTGCAGGTCATATCTCAGCCTGTGTCATGAACAGCGTGACCATAGGACATCCTTGGTGCCACTTCTACCACTGCACAGAACACTTGCACTCTCCCTGAGATAGGCACTGCGAAACTCATCACTCATTAGATTCCGTGTACGCGATCCAGGGGTGCGATCTCCCCTGTACAGATGGTAAGCGCACTTGCAGCAATCCGAAGCACCGCAGCGTTGAGGAAGAGCGATGGCAATGAGGTTGAGCCCTTTTCAAGCTCAAGCGTCGACTAGAGGCTAGGCATTTTGCTTCCAGTATACGCACCCTGTCTGCGGAGGACCACCATGCCGTGCTCAACAATCCCGATCTCGACCTCGATGATCCCGCTGTCACCTCTAACGTCGATGGCAAATCCTCCAAAAAACACCAAAAGAACACTAAATCTACGCTCACCCGTCGCTGGACCAATAATGAGCAGTTGCTTGTGCGGCCGTGCAGCATCATACTCTTCAGGGCAACATTCTACGAAGCTGAGTCGCTTCCTAATGCTAGGGTATAGATTGCTGTCAGTCATCTTCAACAGCTTCCCGCTGACAGCGTTATTAGTTGATACTCAATGCGACGTTCCCGAGGCATTTTCCCCGGGCGCTCCCGTCTTTTGTGTTCTACGACAAGAACTGCCAGTTGCTCAAGCATCTTGTTAACATCCAAGATGACCACCTCCTCCACATGGGATTTCCCGTAGACGTATTTCACGCCATCAACAAACACAGCAAGGAGGATCGCTTCTGTCAGAAACACTGCAATCCCGCTGGCTTTCCGGAGTTGGTCAATGATAAACAGGAGTGGATTTTCAACTGCTCGGTTTGCGAGCAGATCAACGTGTGGTTTGGACAGTTCTTGCCCGTGGTCTGGGAGATGTCCGAAGTACACTTCAACTTCTTTCTCGATGAAATGATCGCCATCTACAACGAGTACAAGGTTGCTGCTCTTACTGCCACGGGACGTCGTCCTCGCCTCATCCCTGTAGAAGAGCTGACCGCGTCACAGTAGACAGGTGCATATCACTCATATTTCCGCAGTGTCCGACCTTCTCAATTGTCCTACCCCCATGTCCCTTAATGTCTGATAGCCAATTACAAGTTTATACCTTCGCAGAAGATGCCCTCACACTATTACGACCTCCGATATCGTCTATAAAGTATCGTATCTCCTCCCGATGTACAATCATTATACCTGCTGTCATTCCCCATGTCCGGCCTCATTTGAGCACACCCTGGCATCTCCATCAAACTGTTTGATGACACCAGTGGTTGGCTGGAACAGATCCTATGATGTTATCTCAAAATCATGACTGTTTTGCCGCCGCATAATCATTTGTTCATTCTGGCACAAATTTCTATCACTTCAAATTTATACACGTGTGGGCAACCGGCTAATTGTGAGATGTTGCAACCATGTTCCTACTGCGCTTGCACGAAATGGCAATACGAAAACTCCCAGGATGCCTGATCCATCCTCTCACCCAATTTCCCCGCCTGCTTGGCTCCCTTCAGCGTGTCCCTCCATTGCCATGCATTCATTGGTGCGGCTTTCCTGGCGTAAATGTCCTGCAACCAACACTGGAACCAGTGCTCCTGCCAAGACGTCCAGATTCTGGTGTACGCGCCTCCCCTCACCCATGCAGCGTGCTTCGGCCACCATGAGACGTCTTTGGTCTGGCTTCCCCTTCCTGGATAACTCGCATTCAGTTCCGAGCCGTGTAATCCATTTCCAGAACACTTACCGGTATGCACTTTAACCACACCCACAATAATGTCGAGTTCCTCGATCGACAAGGTATCATCGATGTACATGCGCCCGTCATCCTCCATGGTAACGGGGGCATGATGATCCAGCTCATCAAGGCTTGGCCCGACCATCAGCTCGTCATGCAGCATTGCGCGAAGCGCCGAATCAGTCTGCCGCCCGGTCACCTCCACCATGATATGCCATACGATACCGCCTTTCATCCATGCTGCATGGATGTGGGGTAGGTGGGCTATCTCTAGCACGCGTTCGCAGTATGCGTCATAGTCCTTGACTGTAGGATGCTCACTCTTCTCCCTCATGGGGGCCAACATGCGACGGGACAACAGCGTGCGCACAGTCGACTCTCCGGAAGGCGGGCACTCCAAGTGAATTCCGGTATGGAACGGGACCCTGAGTCAAGCAGGGCAAGAAGCGCAGTCCGACTCGTGTCTGGTGGCTGGAGGCATCAGACCAAGTACATCGCACCCATCAGGCTGGTCTAAGGCTGGACATAGGTCGACCTGCAGATTTTGGTCCTCGATCTTGTAGCCCCGTTTCTGAGCTTTCCAATGATACTAAAACCATGTGAAATGGATAGAAACTGAGGGAGATATGAGGAAAACAATCTGGCAAAGTTTGAAGCACAATCAATCAAAACTGTGACCTAGAGGGTGACAACAATGTCACAGGTCACTTTGATTCACAGATTTCGAATCAAAGGTGACCTGTGACATTGTTGTCACCCTCTAGGTCACAGTTTTGATTGATTGTGCTTCAAACTTTGCCAGATTGTTTTCCTCATATCTCCCTCAGTTTCTATCCATTTCACATGGTTTTAGTATCATTGGAAAGCTCAGAAACGGGGCTACAAGATCGAGGACCAAAATCTGCAGGTCGACCTATGTCCAGCCTTAGGCTGGTCAGCAGCAACCACGCCTGAGTGTCAGGATCGCTGCGGTACTTCATGAGGACCCACCAAAAGACATTGTCCAGATTGTCCTTTGGATCGGAGACACTGGGGGCCCGATGATGCTCGAGCGAGATTCATTGCCGGGGAGAGGGCTCGCGCATGAGGTAGTGAGGATGGCACGAGTCTAGATCCCACGTGAACACTAGTGCGCGGGAGGCCCAGTTGCCATTCATTACCACCCACGTCCATCCCGAGATGCACTGCCATACTGCCAGGTCCACAGGGAAGTTTTTCTCCAGTTCTCTGTAGATCTGCAGCAGATTCTTTTCGTACATCGTGTAGTTGACCTCGGCAAAGATGCGCGTTTGGTTTACCCTGATGCCATACCAATTGAAGAGATGGAAGGTCTGTTGAGGGCTGAGGTCCTGAATGCTACGATCTTTTGGGGTCGGATTGAGCAGTACATCATTGTCGCGGAGAGGATCGGTGACAACAAGGTCTACCAGATGCTGTCACATGGACCTCCAGGAAATCCGCTGTGCGATGCACAACGCATCCAGGATAGAGCGCCACTCCGCATCCGAGGACACCATGTCCATAGATCCCCATGCTGGCGGAAACCATAGATCCCACTCATCGTAAAATGAGCTGTATTGCCTACAGTCCGCAGGGTGCGCCAGCCAGAGTGCCCTGTAAGCGGCGGGGGCCATAGCGGTATGATACTCTGACCCGTGCCAACGCTCTGGCAGATCTGGATAGATCGATCTGGGGTCAACCCAAAGGTACACCCGAGATCGGCAGTAGGGGGGCAACCCAGTGTTCGCATGCGCCTCATGCTCACGGCACGCAATCCCTTCCTCATTGGTCTCCACCAGCACATGCTGCTGCGAACCTCGCTCCCTTCTAGCGAAGAATTCCACCCTCGTTTCACCCGATAGCTGATATGGTCCAAATGGCGCACAGTCATCCTCAATCCACGAATAGTCGGGCAACGGGCGCGTATAGTCACCACCGCACAGAGTCACGACGCATGGCCTTCCCGCAGGCAGGTGGTGTCTCGCGAGTACCACCTCCTCTTCTGAGGGGGGCGCGAAGGCCGCCATGAATGGCGCTTGATGGCAACACTTCTCGGCTTGTTTCGTGCCGCACCACAATACGAAGATAGGCACGTTGGTGGCTTGGAGAACCGGAAGGATGTTGAACCACCTGCAGTTCTCCGGATCAATGATGGTACCGACATGGAGGTTGACGGAAAAGTCAGTTATGGTGGAATTGCAGAGTGCATCAACCCAGGAGGACGGGACTCGCTTGTGTTGCAAGAATATGCCACCCAGTCCAGGACACAAGTCCAGGTGTCATAATTGACGTGCGTGGTGTCGACAACTGGGACTGAGCCTCCGACAGCTCTGGGGTAGAGCCAGAGCGCCACTGCCAAGGAGCAACGGGCGACAAGCATTTGGAAAGCATTGTGCGACCAACAGATCGAGATGGTCACACCGCGTGGAGAGGCATGGAGGTTGCAGTACCCGAAGTCCTCTGGGTGTGCCCAGTGTTCTTGATCATGAATGGCATACCGCATGCTGATACCACACACGCTGTGTTCGGTCGATGTAAGAAGCAATTCCGACACAAAAAGAAGGCCCTTCTCGAGTCGAATCCATGCATTGCGAAGCTCCTCTGGCAATCCCCACCCAGCTGCGAATTGCTGTGGTGCCAGCATCGTCGGATCGACGCAGAGACATGAAAGCAGGGGATCACCGATTGGCAGGCACGAGAATAAGAAAGGGAGCTTGGGGTATTTGTTCGTGCCGATGCGGGGGCATAGCAGAGAATGGATTGGCCTGTTCTCGGCAATGGTGTCGTCTGTGGCGGCGGCGAGCGAGATAATGGGGGGAACATTGAAAACTGTATAGATCTGCCCATCTTCATCTGCGAATGTGTGGAGGTTGTTACGCCTACCTCAACATGTTGGGGCATTAATCAACTCGGTACAACATTCCTTTGCTCACCAGTTGCTATCAGACATGATTGGTTCGCCTTGATACCGTTGTTCTGGAACTTGTTCACAGGATTCCTGCACAATCCATGAGAGCAGCTCTTCAACCTTCGCCTCACTCATACATTACCTTGAGTTGTTATGAGAATGCTAAACGACACTGTTCACCAAAGCGATGGGACAGGGGACTGGATGTGCATAGGCGACGCGCATGTGATGTTCTGGACAAAAATGACAGCACGCCTAAAACGGCTGTCAGCACTCATTACTACCAAATGACAGCATGCCTAAAACGGCTGTTGGCACTCATTACTACCTACCGCGCACACCCTGCATGCGCGGGGTCCAGGCACACCCAGACCGCAGACCCATCCTCATGCATGTCCTTGTGCCTCCTATCTGTCTCCCATTGGGTCGAGCAATTGCCATATCGGGAACAAACCTTCAAATATGGCAGGCGATTTTACAGCAACATGGCGCGACAAGACACCACTTTCGAACATGCGCCCTCCGAATACCTGTGACCGTGCTCATACTATACCCTCATCCCCAGCTATAGGTTGCCCAGGCTCATGGCGTCCATGGAAAATACCACTCATAAATAACTACTGAGGGGAAGGCCCTAAGCACCCCCAATACCGCACAACACATACAGGGTTTGCCGCATGCGAGGGTGACTTTCTGGACTGTAAGGTCGGGTTGAGGGTAGAAGCTCCCCTGAGGCCACGCCGAAATACCCGATTAACTGGTGCCGGCGTGTTCAATGCCTTTAAGTGCTTGACCCTAGTGCCCTCGAGCTACTCCCAGTGCATCCATACGCATACCCCAGGTACTCTCTCCCGTCGCTGCTTGCACAATGTCAGTTGAAAAGTGAGTAGCTCCAAACGAAGCAGTGTTTTGTTCGTGCCGAGCCTCTTGGATGCAATGCAGATTACATACTGTCACCCGACACTTGTCTGCGCATGCTAGCACACGGCCGACCATTGGTGAGGGCGATTTTCCTGTCTGACCAGGCACACTACCTAACTTGCATACAGGTCACCAGCACCAAGTGAGGCTATGCGCCCTCAACAAGAAAATTCGTTCATTGACAAAACATCTCGGGCAGGTGGAGTGGGTGGAGGCGTGCATCTGCACGGACATGGAACGCAAGCTGCGTGAGGTCAAGGTTGCGGAGGCATGGGTCCGTGCGGACATGGAGCGCAGTGACGGCCAGCTTCACGAGGCAGAGGGCCGAGAGGCGTGCGTGTGCATCAACTTGGAGTGCATGGAAAAGACACTCCGGGAGTACGTCACGCTCTTCCATTTGAAGAGCACCGAGTGCCACCAACTCCAGGCCGAGGTCCAGCAGCTTCGTTTGCATTGTTACACTCCACCACGGCTGATCGTGAAAAAGCTATGATATGACATTTCCCGGATCACCTGTGCATTCATGTAGTCAAGGGCATATTTATGGTCTGGGTTCAGGGTTGTATATACACCAATGCATGAGCAACACGGTGCCCCAAGTCCTATCGTTAATGGGCCTGATTACGAGCGCAGGTGAACTTGATGCAGCGATGATCGGCCGCCTTGTGCATGGCACGCGTTCACTACTTGCTCCTGGATACGCGCTGAGCGGTGACTGCCTTGAAGCGCATGAACAATGCATTTCTGGGATGCCCGCCACCACTTGCCACTAGTTTTTCCCTGCGCGCAGCCCAGACGGGTTTCGATGTCTGCCGTCGTGTTAGCGCGCATCCGGTATTGACGTGGAAATGCAAACATTACTGTCCTTCCAAGAACAAGGCGATTGGTGGCCCTTTACACATCGCGTGCATCGCAACGCCTCGCTTCTGCAGCCTACCCAAGGTTTACAAGGTTTGCCCAAACGCGCACAGCGCTCGCAAGGGTCCGCTTGAACTTCCAGGACCACGCGGCGGACCTCTGCAATGGAATGTCACTCACATGGGTGACGAGTCTGAAAGACCGGACAATGATGTACCTGCTTTGGTGGGCATCATGTGTTCTTCCTCTGCTTTCGTAGCGGTGCGGATGAGAGGTGCCCAATTGTTGTCGAGAACCATGGGCAGCGGTGACTCAGACTTCACCGCACAGGGTTCAGCATCATCACCTGAACGGCGTTCTTCTTTCGAGCTCCTGGAAAAACAATAGTTGGAGCGCACCTTCCAATTTCACAGACGCCTCGGGCATGGCCTTGTGAGTGGCTTGGATTTCTCAGGGTGGGATACGAAATGACAAACGAGCCAAAGAACTTACCAGTCAAGGGCACCCCAGACCAAGTCGAAGATGTGGAAGTATGCCCAGCGAGACAGGGAGAGAGAACAGATGGGACGCCAGTCGGAAGTGCACGCCCCCTGCGCCGCCTCGTGTGAAACCGTTCGTTGTGCATGGTTACCCGAAGGACTTGCAAGTACATTCTCCCCCAGAATAATCTTGGAACATCATGATTTTGGTTCTGGGTGCCAGTCCAATTTCTTCAATGTGATACACAGGAACAGTCCGTATCATAAATCGTGGTTCGTGTAACCTACTGATGCACGTTTCTGCTCAGGCATGCACACGGCAAGGCACGCTCAGGGCAACTCGGGCCATGGATAACCACATCATGCATTCCCTACATCATCCAATCCTATGAGTACTGTGGATCTCGTAACTCAGCTGGTAGAATAGCAGAGTTTGGTTAGCTGCACTTGACCACAAGCCTAGATTTGTACCAGATCCAATGATGGCATGCGAAGCATGCAGCCCCTCCGAAGGGAATCTGGCGGGGCATGCAATGGTGCAGCTGACAGCCGAATGATGCAAGCCTGACACACGAGCACACAGAGCACTCAACAGTACAGTTCACAAATCCATGCAGCTCGAGCGCGTGGCGCATGTGGCCACCACCTGACAGCCATCGAGGACGCACTGAGATGTGGGCAGACGCACTCGCTGTTGTTCTCTAAGACATTGGCGAGGAATGAGATATATGATTAAGAACAAGTTCTATGTGTAAATTGGTGAAGACTCGGGGCTCTTAGCCAGTAAGTACGCCGTCTTCACCCTGAAGTCGACACACCACTTTCCCCCTTCCCTAACCCGCAAACAGCGCATGTCCAAGCACAGAATGTCGCCTGGAATGAGCTCATTAGCGGCGAACTGACCTGCGTTCTGGCCAGGTAGCGGGACGCTCTTCATGCCATTGTACATGTTCACAAGACACCACTGCGGCCCAGCAGAGATCCGTCGAGCTAGCACATATCCGAATGTGTCATCTGAATGGACATTATCAGCTTGCACACATCACAATGAAGATGTATGCACCCTTGCCCCCCTCGGTGAAGTTGTAGATGCCTTCCAGCCTCTCCTGGTCAGCGGGGCTCAAGAGTTGGATGCCGAAGGTTAGCTTGGAGGGTAGCGATCGATTGATGACGAGCTCGAACCTGTCGAGGCGGCCGAACATGATGATCACTATTGCGCGGACACTTTCAGGGTCGCCAATCGACAGAGTGTTGTCGCTCCAGTGCACATCCGCAGGGACATGGCGAAGGTGGAACCTCACCCGGTCATTGGGTCACCAGCCTGGTGGCTCTACGAGCAGGCGCCAAATGTGGCTGAGCCACGGGTTGAGCAAGGTCGACATGCAATGGACAGGCTCGAATGACATACCTGACTTGGTCATTCGTGAGGGGCGCCAGGTGCTCCTTGACGAGCTCGAGTTCTGGAATGATCTGTGTGCCAGGCTCCTGCACATCGTCACTCGTTTGGCCTTTGGAGACGTCAATGACCATAAAGTCCCATGTGTGGGCAAATGTGGCGGGGATGTACCGACAATGGAACCCTCTTCCTCGAAGTCTGCGACCTCCACCGAACTACGGTCCCTGGCTGTGGATGGCGGCTGGCTGGGAACGAGCGGATTGAGGTGATCCTGCACATCGTTGTTTGCCTGCCCTTGAGGGTCATCAAGCACAACCACATCTGCTGTCTGGGCAGAAGGGACTTACTGACAGATGAACTGTCTTCATCACCACTGTCCGTGAGCTCCAGGGCACCAAGGTCCCTCTTCGATGGAGGGGGAGGGGACAGAGAACTGTCCTCACGCTTTCACTTTGGCCTCAACGACATGGACCGTGGGGGAAGAGTAGATGGAAGCCACGGGGGTAGGGGGCAAGGGGTGTTCATGGGCAGTTCCGGGAGGCACCCGCATATAACAGGTAAGAACCTGGCTGCTGACATAATGGATATTACCCTCAGGAAACAGGTGAACAGGTATCTTCCTACCAAGATATCGGTCACGGGTGATCGGCACACATGACGTCCAAGTACTAATGGTGTGGTCTGCTCACGCAACAAGTCCAACTCACAGGCAAAACTGGTCAGGGTAATGACATGATTGGGATGCATTGGTACTAGAAATACACGTCTGTTGCCCACAGTGTATTCTACACGAACAAAGACCTGTGTTGAGACACTCGCTTCACTTCTGGTCAGGGACATGAATCTTCTTGTGAGGCTAAAGACAGATGAAAACTGTGGGGACGTGGGCGAGAACGGTGGAGGAATGCACAAGAGTGATCTTAATGTCCAAGCTCAACATGATTTCCGTCATGAACAGGACCTTTGTGTCGGCGATGTCAATGGACAGAACTAACGGCTGCGGATTGATGACAGCCAAGTTGCGCTTGCCGTCGAGAGTGGCAAAGTCGATGTCTATATTGGTGCCCGCCAAAACCACCGACATATACAAATCTCCTGGAAGGTAATGAGCGACAAACGTGAGCAGCAAAGGGCATGGTAATCGCGAACCTTCACTAAGGGCGGTGAGATTGGCCATGGAGGCAGCAACCCACTTGGGTCGGGTCATGATTTCTCACCGGACGGGATCGTAATGCATGGTCACATTGTGAAGAGGCCAGTGAATAGGTCTACCCTGCTCGGAACCAGGGCCGGAGCAGTAGTCCCAGCCGCTGAGCTTCAAGCTACCCGTGGTAGTAAGGGCCACCACTGGCAGCCCATCCTCATTGCCCTCTATGACATCAAGCTGATCATCGACGGGAACCTAACATGAGATGACATCACCAGAGGATAGACATCACCACCAATTGCGACTCACAAAGTAGTACTCCCGGAGAACACGAGCGAGTGGGTTGTTTGCAGCTGTGAGAGGCACTGCCCATGGGACAAGTCGAGGGGCGTTGGGGAGGACCCTGTAGCTTTGTGCCTTGCCGTCTTTCAGGTTGCTCTCTGGATGGGTATGGATGAGTGAGGGAGGAAGAGGGGTGCGAAGGGAATGTAC
This sequence comes from Sanguinoderma infundibulare, assembly GCA_032821775.1. Taxonomy (NCBI): domain Eukaryota; kingdom Fungi; phylum Basidiomycota; class Agaricomycetes; order Polyporales; family Polyporaceae; genus Sanguinoderma; species Sanguinoderma infundibulare. The sequence continues at coordinate 415,730 of JAVLRN010000007.1, forward strand.
CTGCGCGGGGTGGCATGGAGTGATTGGTGTCCGACACCACATGCGGCACTCGGCACTCAGTATGCATGTCTCCTTTGTACTTCAGATCGGTGATAGTCAACGCCAGCAGTGAGAAACCGCAATGCTGTGACAAGATAACACACCTGGGGGTTGGGGTGGAGCCCGATCTTCCGCTCCTTCCATAGGAGGTACATAGCCCTGTCAACCCACCAATCCTGTGACCAGATATCGGCAGGAGGTTTGCTCCCAGGGTCGCTTACGTTGGAGTCCATCCACTTCTTGATACGTACATAGTCAACCTTGGCGCATTGACCGCTGGGGTCATCACTGGCCTGGAGGATCTTAAGGACATAGGATGACGAAGTCGGTTGGCCATCATCATCGGTGATGCCTGCCAACGCAAGAAAAAGTTTCTTCGGACAGCGTGAGTTAACAACAAGAGATCACTGCGTGGTACTGCACCTTGGGTACGGTGTAGTGACTTTGTGTCCTGCAGATGAACGTTGGTAAGCATGTTCATGCAGCGACCAGAATGAGAAGCTCACAGGACGGCCAGAGGCAGGATGTGTCGAGTACGGTCGGGGGTAGAAGGCATGGCGAAGCAGAAAGTGGGGTTGAGCGTCCCAACTAATCAGTGATCAGTCGACTGGTGCTGCTGATTATATCATCTGATCCGGCTGGCAGAACATCACACGGGAGCATGGAGACTGATCGGGCATGCATTTCCAGGAAGCGACAACGTATCGATATGATGGATTACAAGTACAAAGGTAGAAAATGCTGGGAATCAGTTCTCGACCTCTGTGTAGAAGACCTCGTCCATGTCGTCCTCGAACTCCTGCACCGACCGTGACCTCTTGCGACTCCCCTCAGGGGCCTTCCCATCGGGGGCCTTCCCCTCATGGGCCTTCCCCTCGTGGGCCTTCACCTTGATGATGTCCTCAAGCTTATGCAGCACGGTGGCTACCCCGCAAGTGGGACTTTTCCTGAGATCGACAAGCACCCGCTTGACCTTTGCGTCGTCCTTGAACTCATCATATAGGTGCAGCATGTCGCAGCATTCAACAATCCACTTCTCCCCCTTATGGAAGAATGTCGCCACAGCCGAGAGCGGCATCATATGATACCGTAAGATGGCCGGGGTGGATTCGTCCTGAAATGCCACGGCTTTGATAAAGTCGACCATGTGCCATGCCCTACGGAGCACCTCGTCGACTGGTAAGCACATCTGGGCTTTGGAGAGTCGAATATCATTAGTAGTGGGATGCTTATTCTCCACGCACTTGTCCAAGGCATCCACGTATGTGCGTGCCTCGCCAGGAGAGATTTGCCTAACACCTGCCTGATGCGTGGGCACGTCATCGACGACAAGGACGGATGCATCGGGGTAGACAAGGACAGACACGGACAGGATGGTTTTGAAAGCCTAGCGCATACTATGAGAATGTGGCAGAGGAAGGAGAAACAATGCTTGACATACGGGGGTGATGCTGACCTTAAGGCCCAGCCGGATGGACCTCATGAAGTTGCCATCCTGCTTAACCGTCCCGATACCGAGCTCCACGACATATTGCTCATTCAAGCGCAAAATGCGCTGGGAGTCCACGGCGGCAAAGGAAAGCTGGTATTTGTCCTTGTCGATAGTAAAAGTGAGGTTCAAGTAGAGGTCGCCTACATTGAGATCAGTGGATTGTCACGCACTGAACTTGCCAAAAAAGGACCCACCCTCGACGAGGCTGATGTACCTGTGCATAGCGGTGGCAATCTCTTGGGAGTTTGTGACAATTTTCCGCACGAGAGGAATGTAGTAGAGGTGTATGTTGTTGAGGGGGAGGTAGACGTGTTTGACGGGGAGAGGAGGGTTATGGGCAATGGCGCAGTAGTCCACACCATAAACCTTGATGGTGCCCTTCACCTCGCAGGCCTCGAGCGGCAGGTTATACTCATCGCATTCGACGATGTGGTCGAGCTGAGGCAGACACTTGTGAGATGGCGAGGACGGCAGGACACAAGTCGCATTGGTCACTCATGAAGCTATAGTTGTCGAGGACCTTGAGCAACAGCTCTTGATATGTCTGCTCTCATGCCGAGAGTTGAGACACCTAGTAACTGGATCAAAAGCCGCGATGGACATACAAATGAAGTGAATGACCTGAGTGACCATAGTGGGCAGGGCGACGCCGGGAGCGCTGGGAGGGACATTGACTGATGTTCCAGATGGTTTCGGAGAGACGGGGGCAGGTGACTGGGGCATGGGGGCAGGGCCAGCGAGCACCGCAGTCGGGGAAACACCGGCAGAGACCGAAAACTGGGATGCTGCCGCAGGGGGTTGAGGGGCATCCACATCCATAGGGACCTCTGAATCATTGGCAGGAGGGCCGGATGAAGATGCCAGACGGGAAATGGATGTGAGAGCTGATGGTGGGCCCTGGGAACTGAGGGCCTCAGAAGGATGTCTGGAGCCTGAGATACCCTGTTGGCTGCCCCCTGCCCTGCCCTCGGACTCAAGCTGTGTCGCAGGAGATGATCAACACCTCACTGACGAACCTCTCTTACAAGACACATCAACTCACCTGGTCAAGTTTGTCCCTTGGGACAGCTTTAGTTGTGATTGCGGTCCACAAAGCTCTGTCCACCGCCCACTCCCTCTGGATGACACCAGACAGTGTGGGTTCAGGGACATCCGCACTCTGCGCGAGCCAATCCTGGATGTGTTTAACGTCGATGGTGATATTTTCGACGTCGTCGTTCATGAGAACATCACGCTTTGAAGACGACTTGTTGAACTTGATGGTGGGCATGTGCGCTTTGAGCAGCGCCTGTTTTGAAAATGAGGAAGGAAAACGCAGCGAACGTGGGCGGGACATTTTACCTTGAGCTCTGGAACCTTGATCCCTGTGCTACGATGCGACACCCAATAAGAAAACATGCGCTATGTGGTCGAAGAGGGACTTACAGCCATGCAGCAGTTAAGGGATAGCGAACACCATCAGGAGAGGACATCACTAAGGGAGAGATGGAGACGACACAAGAAGCAAACAAGGAGGGGTCGAGATTGGCGGGGGGTAGGTAGCTGGATGGACAAGGACACTGGCTAAGTACACCTTGTCCTCTGATAAACACCCGGGATCACCCACACACATCGGCCTAAAACAGGCATAACTTATTTATGCGGTAGGGACGTTGGCTGCGTGCCCACCTGCAAGGCCACTGGTGATCAAAAAGAGCATCAGGGCAGCTACCTTGCGCTTCGTGTCCCATCCACCTCTCTCCTGCCGTCAACCTCATTATCTGCGCCACCACCCATCGTGCGACCATGGCTGTTCAGAGCAAGTTGTTGAGGTTCATGTTACAATTTTGTTGTTTCGATAACGAGCAGTCTGAAAGCATGCATCCAGCCTCCCACAGGACATCCATCATGTAATGGAAGACCGCTTCGACATGGACTGTCTGCTCTGCTGGGGGGGGACATGTACCTATGCTCATGATCGCATCTCCAAGATGTTGCTGAAGGAGCACGACGCCATTGTGGGCTGCTACTGGGGGGCCCAGGTGCATTGGCTGTGGGATTACCTCACTGAGCACCGGGTGGTGATTAGCAGCTATGCCGCCCTAGCCTTCATCATGCGTGACACCCGTCTCCTAGGGCCTGTGTTGGAGATCTGTGTCAACAACGAGCACGGCCTGGCCCTGGTGGGTTCCCTCGAGCGGTGGGGCCCTTTGGAGAGGGCTGTACCCTGGGAGGAATGGCCATTCCGCAATGAGCACCAACCCACCAAGTACAAGTTCCACTGGCCTAAGCAAAAGGATCCCTGCGTATACATCATCGTCTTGCACACACCCTCCCCCTTCACCCCGATCGTGATGTCCAAGTGCACTGCGCTCTTCAACTACATGGACAAGTACTCCTTCAGTTGCACATATTGGGACCTCACGATGAACCATTGAGCGGTAGCCCCTGAATTGCCCTACCTCGAGTCTGACGACAAGAAGCACGTGGAGATGGTGATCCAAGGGGATTTCCAGCTAGCTCAGTGGGCTGCGGACGTAGCCGAGCCCCCTCTGCCGTTCCCCATGATGTACCTTGGGTGGTGGGCACGTGTCAACCAGGGCAAGGATCAGCAGGCCCAGGAAGTGGAGGAGGAGTATATCAACCCGGTATGTCTGCAGTCGAGATACCAGTGTCCGGGCCAATCATGCTACTTTGGCAACAAGGGTTTGCTCATGGACTTCTATCAACCTCACAAGGTGAACCATGCAGTCTTCGAGCATTTGCACTGTCTGCCCTATGATACGGGTGCAGTGTGGAGGATGGCTGGAGCGTATTGCGAGAAGGACTGCGAGAGTGGCAATTATCTCCTGCGATTCTTGGATTTGGAAACCCGCATTAGCGACACACCGCTGAACTATGGCCTGTTCACCACCGGCGTCTTAGGGGAAGTGAGGGTCAGGGAGGCAGAGTTTGAGTGAGTGGCGCCATTTCTTCAGCAGTGCATCATCGCCTGACCCCTCACTGTTTTCAGATGCATGCGGCGATCAGTGTTGCCGGACATGACGATCCCCCCATGGAATGCTTTCTAGTGACCGTGTTTGTAGACGCTTATATATAATTGCCGGTTTGGAATGGTGAAACAAAGTCGTGTCGATCACCATTAAGCGATTTGCCAAGGAAAATGGATATCCTAAGTACACGCGCAATCTACACCGCTACTTCACGCCGCCCTTCTTTCCAGCCTGGCACCATCGCTTCATGAACTTGGCCCATTCGCCGCCATCTGCCCAACTGACCTTGATCCAATGTCCCCGCTCGCCCGGAACATCACCCGCTGCACGCCAAGCTCGCATCTGGTCGGAGTACATACTGGTTTTGAAGGGCACCTGGAAGACGGTCTGGAATGCGTTGATACACTATCCCAAGGCCTGTGAACAGTCGGAATGACCGAGGGCTGAGGGAGGCGAGGTCGGAGCGACGTCACCGGTGTGGAGGGCGAGTGTGGTCTCGGGTTCCCTTTGGTCGCGATCGTAACCAGTGCCGGGGAGAAGAAAGGAAGGTCGAACGAAGCTGGAGGGTGAAAGCTGCGACAGGGTCGCACGGCGAGTCGCTGTCGCAAAAGTTGTAGTCGGGGTCGCTGTCGCTGTCGCAAGTCGCAATTGCAGTCGCTAGCTACACCCGACAGAGGACGATGTCGTGTCGCACTCGCTCGTCGGAGAAATGAGAGGTAAAAGGTGGGGGTCCAAGATTGTGTGCCCTAAGCGGCGGTCGACTGAGTTAAGTACATCCTGCCTGTAACTATGCACGACAACTATAGCCTAGACTGCCTCGCGGCGATGAGCGCCCGTGACAACCTGTGTCGGAAACCCATCAGAATGTCAGCGACCACCACGTGGTCGCGACCGGTCATGCAACTTGGGGTCGGCTCGGCTTGTCGTTGCATGGTCACGCGATGTCGTTAGTCGTCGGTGGTTGCAGTCAGGAGTCGTGGCCGGTACCTGTCACTGAGACCAACTAGTGAGAGACGATCTGCAGCCAGTCACGTGACGCGACTGCAAAGATGCTGAACAACTTAACTTGTGGCCCGCCACTGTGCCACCACCCGCGTGGCACAGACGGTCGGGCCGGCTCGCTGTGGCCGCCAACTCAGACCGATCAGAGGAGTCGCGCCAGCGATGGGGATCATCGGCATTCCAGGCCTTTGCCTCGCGCTGTAGGGTTGGCACGCCATGCGACCCCCGATACCGTCGGCAACTCGGGAACCCCCGCACCGTCACGTGGTGCACTGTCCGGAAGAGGTAGTCGCGTCGACTTCCGTGGACAGAAGCGTCGGGTGCGCATCAGCATTGGAGGTGGTCATGGGCGGACGACCATCTTCCAAGGCATGCATGGCGGTAAACCCTTCTGCCATGTCGCAGACATATTTCCAGGGCCAGCCACCGGTGCGACCGCGAGGTGCAGTGGTTAGATCAAGTGGGGTCGGAGCAGATTCCAATTTGCCGGTGGCCTCAGCTAAATCTGTGTTGCCGGCAAAGAGTGCGGGAATGGGGTTCTCGGCTTGTGAGTGGGCCGTGTGCTCGCATGTGACTGGGGTGACAACCTCATGCAGCCTAGAGGGGGTGGAGGAACGCGAAAGGGTGTCATCGTCGGGCAAGGATGATCCTGGAGGGCTGGGTGCCGGAGACAGTGACCGGTGGTGGTGAGACTGCGGGGTCAACGGAAGCTGACTAGAAGGAGGTCTAAGGCCATGAACACCGGTTCAATGATGACTGAATGATGAAACATACACTGACTGATGAGGGGTATGAGGTGCGGTGGTGTCGTCGGAGGCAGGGGACTTCTGCTGAGGGCTGGGCATCCCCTCGCCTGATGTCACCCCAAGCGAACGATAACAGAGGTCGTCCAAATTGAGCTTCTTCAGGTCCTGTGGAGCAGAGCCCTTGGAGCCGGTGAACCATAGTCGCTTCTTGGAGTCGTAGTATTGGAACTTCTCTCTATCGCAGTGATAGTCTTCAACAAGCTGAGGGATGTCCTTCGGATGAAAGGTAGAAGGGTTGTTGACGACGATCTCCAGGTTGTCAGACAGTGCGCCGTTCTAACCAGACAAACCGAGTCTGTACCAGCATGGGTGAGCGACTAGAAACGGACACACCTTGGTGAACCAGCGCAATGTGATGATGACCATGTGCGACTGGGCGTGCTGTTGATGTGCCCGGTTCGCCTTCTCTTCATGAAGAAGCCGTTGTTCAGTGTCGATGGCAGAGATGCGGGCTTGGTATGCCGGCCCAGTCGGAGTGGCGTACGATGAATGCTTGGGAGGTGCACAGTCGGCAGATGTGTTAAAGGCAGCCGAATCCATAGAGTCGAAAGGGTCAGCGTCCCCCTCTGGCAACGGGGAGGACTGCCTCGTCTGCTTCTTCCTTGACGCGCGACCACAGCCGTGACCGGAAGTTTGACCTTTTGGGCCCGCATCTGAACATCCGGTTCATGCGTCAGGCATGGACATTTGAGGGAGTGTTATCACAAGTGCACCTTTCTGAGCTGTTTGTGGGAACTCCACTCCCTTGCAATGATCACTAACCACACACGCACACATGGTGGGCAGGAGGGGTTGCAAATTCCTACAGCAATGAACACAAACTCCAAAGGTACAGTCGAGGTTGACGGTATTCAGCTGGGAGCTTGACCGGCAAAGCTGACCAGGACAAGGGGTCTTGGTCTTGTCGCCGTGATGAGACGGCTTCCACAGGGGTATATCCGGCCACCATGCAAAATATGAACAGCTGTCCGGACCAGATTCATCATTATTCAGACACTGGTGGAATGAGATTGAGTTGTCATAGATTGACAGCGGTGCATGGGACAACTCACCTTCTTGAACCAGTGACCTTTTTTGCTTGAGTCGCCCTTGCCTTGATGCATGATGGGAGCACTGACATGGTATCCGCATTCCTCGCACGAGTTCAGATGAGAGAGGACGAGAATGCGGGTGAGATGAGGGGGCATTGTTGTGAGGGGGAGCAAATGGCAATGTCGGATGAACGACAACTGTATGAGGTGGGATGGGCATCTGTTGCCGAGGCCCACATTTGTCCATCAGGTTTGAAGTATGCCCAATATGCACGTTGCAGCACGAGGAGCACTCTCGCTGAGGTTGACTCTCGAGCTCGGAAGGCATGCGAGGACGACACTCGGTAAGATCGACTCTCAAGCTCGGAAGGCATGCGAGGATGACTCTCAGTAAGACCGACTCTCAAGCTCGGAAGGCATGCGAGGACAACATTCAGTAAGACCGACTCTGAAGCTCGGAGCATGCACGAGGACGACACTTGGTTAGACCGACTCTCAAGCTCGGAACGCGTGCGAGGATGACACTCAGTACGACTGACTCTCAAGCTCAGAAGGCATGCGAGGACGACTCTCAGTAAGACCGACTCTGAAGCTCAGAGCATGTGTGAGGATGACACTCAGTAAGACCGACTCTCAAGCTCAGAACACGCGTGAGGAGCACTCGCACTGAGGTAGACTCTGGACCTCGCAGCACATGCGAGGATGACTCGGACTGAGGCGCACTCTGAACTGGGAATGCACACGAGGTCGACTCTGGACCTTGGAACACGTGCGCGGATGACTTGGACTGAGGTGGACACTGATCCTGGGATCGTGGTGGAGGAGCACTCCCACTGAGGTCTACTCTGGAACTCGGAACGCGGTCAAGGAGCACTCACACCTGAGGTTGACTTTGAACCTGAGAACGGGCACGAGGGACGCTTACACTGCAGGTGACTCTGGTCCTCCAAACACACCTCACGAGAACTGACTCTAAGGTCCGCATGGGAGGGGTACTGGCACTGCAGGCGACTTGGCGTTCGGAACAAAGTCGAGAGCTCGACACTGGACCTCGGAACGGGAGCCAGGAGTACTCACACTGGAAGCGATTGTGGTCTTCAGAACACGCGCGCACAAGAGCGATGTCTGTCTTCTGTCCGTGGCCACAAGCAGATGTCCTTGCAATTGATAGGCTGCCTCCAGAACCCAAGCCACGAAATCTGTGCAGGCAGCAGTACAACAGGTCGCCCCCTAAGCATGAAGCAACCGGCTAGAATGAGAGTCTCGTGACCATGTCCGACGCCGCCGTCAAGGCACGTATTCCCCATTCCTTCTTCTGTGGCTATCGCGGTTTATTATTCGAGAATACGCGCATACATGGCAACTGGGAAGAAATGCAGGAGCATACAGCCTCTCTGCTGCATCTCGAAGCGCATTCAAGTGCACCCTCGCATCCACACACGCTTCCGGATCTAACCCATGGCTGCACAGCGGGTGAGTGTGGGCGTAGTGGCAAGCCAAGGTCTTGGTGGCGCAACCCTTGAAGCAGCAGATGAATCTCACACAAAAGCAATGAAATGACTGACAATAAAATGTATTATGTTTTCTATCTACTATACATGTGTGCTAGTTACTACTATCTACAGAGACAAATGGTATAAACCGGCAGGAGAGATGCCGGGGTGCCTGGAGTGAGATCTTGTGGTGCCAGAGGGAGCCAAGGTCGAGCGCCCAGGGAAGCCGTGCAAGAGAACGCCCAGTGGACGAGATATGTGAACAAGGGCGATGTAGGGGGCGGGAGATGTCGCGGTGGCAACAAGGGTGAGGGGCGGGGCTCAGGGGGCCAGTGACTGCGAGGAGTGTCGACAGAAGAACGTGGGCGAGGGCGGTGGATCGAACGTAACAGGGCTCAGTCTACAGGGTACAACCCATGTAGAGTTCATTGCCCAAGCGAGGCTGGCTGACGACGGCAACAGGGGTGAGGGGCGGGACAGACTGCCAGAGGTGTTGAGGGTGGGCGGTGGTGGTCGATCCATCGTAAAGGGCTCAGTCTACAGGGTACAACCCGTGTAGAGTTCATCGCCCGGGCGATTCGGTCGGATGGAGGTCGAGAGGCCGGGAGGTCGAGAAGCGAGAGACAGGCTGACGGCAGAGGAAGACGCGGGCTGTGCTGGCAACGGATCCAAGCGTGAGAATGGGTCCTGCGGCCCGAACCGAGTCACAACCAAACGCCACACTTCGGTTCCGGGCGTGAGGTTGTGACGTCGGTTCGGGCATGTGGTTTCGACCTCGGTTTCGGTGTGCGGCCTCGCACTCTGGCGCTGTACATGGCTTACGGCTGCCTATTCATCTAACCCCAGACTACAGATTTATTAACAAAGCTACTTATGGTAAGTATACATGACAGTACATGCCACCAATACTGATCACGAATTTGCTCCTCAGGTGAGATCCCACCGTGAGCATCACGCCAACCCTCGCAGTTTGGCAACTCCTCTCTGCGGCTTACCCGACCACTAACCTCTTCCTCGCTCCTTGATCCCCAGACGCCATATCTGACAAATTCCGACAAATTCCGTCGAATTCCGCCGGATTCCGGCGGAATATGCCCCATGGTTCAGGTGTTCTCAGTCAACGAGACGATCTTAATTCCACACAGAGAAGGGCCAAGAGTAGCTTCAAGGAGAAGTACCAGTCTCGTTGGGACCGCAGGATGTGGCAGATTGAACATTGGGAACGCAAGTGATATGAGGCCCCGGATGACTGACTGTTGATGGGAAGCCACCCTGCGCAAGCTGTGCACAGCGCCGCATCAACGAGGCTAAACACGTCGCCAGCCGTATCGAGCCTCAGAAGCAGCCATACTTTCAATTAAGCTCGTAAAACTATCCCGCTGGTTGCAGAACGGGGGCTAACTATGTGCCTCACAGCCTATGGCGGTATACCTCACAGCGAGCTTGGGGAACACTCCACGGGGAAGCTCTGTATACTTCGGAGCCGAATGGTGAGATGAGCTCCGACGGGTTTCAGGCCAGTACTGCAAATAGCGCGAAGACCAATTGCAGCACCGTCCAGAGCCATACGCTCGTCCAGGCCGGGGTGAAGTTCAGAAGGATCGCAATGGACCCTGATATGCATCGTTCCATTTCATCCTTGGTTATTTCAATGGGCAGCCCCCGGCCATCCGCCTCGAGGGTCTGCGGTGGGGGAAGAGCGACCGTTGGAGACGGGGTTCGGGACCCTGGTAACGCGATAACTTTAAAAAACGAGGCCGTTGAGCCTTTCTCGCGTCGATCCCGAATCGAACGTCAACGGGATCTACATTCACTTGCGATTTACACGCGGGCCAACATGTGGCGATTGATATTGAACCTCAAGAAGACGATCTGCAAAGACCCACAAATGATCAACACACCACAAAACAATCATGCCCATGTACCTCCCGTCGGCGACCCTCAACACTGTGCCTCCTGCAGGACCGCCCGCCAGGTTCTCTTCGATGCTGATGTTCGTGTCAAAAAATGACTTTGCATGCGAAGAACGCAATACTCACGCAAATGATATGGCGCAGGCAACGCATCAGCCAATTGCAGTGACGACGAGAGCATGAATGGGCTGTAGTGAACAGGGCACACTGGCAGTTCCCTGACTCCGCTTCAAAGACGGAATTCGTGTTGAGGATTCACGGGAGGACGACTAGGCTGCACGAGTTGAGGGGCACAGTGGAAAGATGAAAATCATCATCGTTGGAGCTAGAGAGGATGCAAGGGACTGTCGGTGAGCTGCCGCTGGCAGAGGAGGAGCGTGGCTCGGAGGAGGAGCGCTGGATTACTGGGTTACCGGTACGCCGGGACCGCGTACGGACCGTGCCGGACAGAGACACCTAGCGCGCCTGACGCGCTTACCGTACTCTTTCGAGCTCTCAGGCTTCTGCCGCAATGCACAACATACCACATTTCTCCACCTGCTTCCTAGGCGTCGATGTCCGCCAACTGGCGGTTTCGTACCGTGCCGAAGTTATTATGTGGTCGATTGATCGCTCCTCAGGTTTGTGACTGCTATCGACGGTCACCTCGGACGAGTTCTTTTGCTCAAGTCTCCCGTACGCCAGCACGTTTTGTCTTCCCGGTGGACGGTCCCTAGGGAGGTCAGGATTTCCTCAATCCGAGTGTCAACCAAGTGCGCTGCTGATGAGCACGTCGGCATTTCGAGTTCTATGAGATCTTGAGCCTTAACGGTATGTTTTCTGGGGCTCATAGTTATCCGGCTCCCTCTATTAGTTATACACGGGCGAATATGTCACGATTGACTTTGTACTTCGCGAAGAGAAGGAAAAGCACTCCAAAAATCGTCACTGCACCATCAAAGGCAATCATCCCCGTGTACCTCCCGTTGTCCGCCTTCAACACCGCCCCTGCTGTCGGGCTTGCCGCCAGGAACCTGCGATGGTCATGTAAACAACGCCCGAATCTTCTCGCGAAGAAGGGCAAGACGTACCCAAAGGCCACGACGGTGTATAGTATCCCGATCCGGGTCCCCACCTCCTTGATGTCCGATATCAGCGCGACGCAGGAGACGTGCATGGCGCCGCACGCGCCAAAGAGGACGCCGTAGATGACGGCGAACGCGACGATGGCGACCAGCGTCCCGGCGAACATCCAGAACACCAGCACGAGGAGGCCCATGACAAACGCGGCGAGCGAGATGATGTTGAAGGCACCAACGCAGTCGGCGATCAAGGATAGAGCGAGTCGCCCGACGATGACGCCTGCGTTGAGGGCGGAGAGGACGTAGTTGGATGTAGACGGGGGCACCCCCTTCGAGATGGCGTAGCTGGTGATGTATGTGAATGGGATGGTCTGCGCTGGAGAGACCAAACAAAGCGCTAGCGTTAGTTTTGTGGTTTCGGACCTGGACTGACCCCAAAATGACAGCAGTGCATGCAGCTACTTACCGAGATCGACGAAGAAGCATCCTGCTACCAGCGAGATGAACGGCACGTCCCGCAGTATCCGAACGGCGACTGGACGACGAGACACGGTGCGGCGCCGACCAGCGGGGGGCACGTTGCTTGTGATGGTTGCGATCCCGATAGCACACAGGATCAGCAGCAGGAACGCCTAAGTGCGCATCGTTCATCCGAACCCGATCCGAGCGAGCAACTAGCTGAACAGAAGCGGAAACACCACGCCGCCTGGCACGTGGAATCGCGTCAATGTTGATATTATTAGACAAGAGATCACGGACGGAGGGTAGGTGTGTCCGAGTTCTGCTCACCTACATCAGTAAACCCGGAAATTGCTTACGTGCTTAACGTGCTTAACGGCCGCCCGTAAGCACGTAAGCATGGTAAGCACTGTTAAGCACCGTTAAGTGCGTAAGCGCGTTAAGGCAGCTCTGCCCAATCCATTCCGAACTACTAGTACACAGTTTCTACGTGGATCACAAAGCATAACGTGTTGACGAAGAATCATTTCACATTCACCCAGTTCACTATTTCCACAAGGGGGCTCGGTGATAAAGCTCCTCTGCACAGCCGACACTCCCCGCGCGTAAATATGTGTAGTGTACACCTGCCCCAATGAGATCTCGGTCACCAGACAGGTGCCGGAGTTTCTGGCGGGCATCGGATGCCGCGTCCCGTGCATCGTGCGAGTCAACGAAGAGGTTTGATGATGAGGAGAGGACCGCGATGATCTCCGCGCGAGCGGGCGGTGGCTCGAGCGGGAATGCAGCAATCTTGCGACCGAGAGGCATGAGCGTCTTGCGGTAGGGTTTTGAGAGCAAAGCATATTGATTCGTGGTCGGGCTTGTCCATGAACTCGAGGTCTTCGAGGTATTGAGAGAGCTGCAGGATACTCGAGGAAAGCGTGCATCGGCGGATCTCCAGTTCAACGGTAATAGGGAGGGCGTTGAATGCGTCTTCTGATAGGAAGCAGAGTGCCCGAGGACTCAGCATAGAATCAAAAGTATTAGGGGAAGCTGTGCTCGGTGAGAGCGTCAAGGTCTTCAAGGTCTCCAAGTGGCTGCGCGCCGGCCCTAAACGTAAACATGGGCGCTAGCCGAGAGCAGTTGGTTCCGTCGTCGTCGCCAGGCCGTCACTCTCCTCCTCACCCCATGGTCGTCCTCATCATGCTTCTTCCTAGACGAGAATTGGACGACCCCCCGAAGCTTGCCTGGGCCATTCTCATTAATTTCGAGACTTTGGCATTTCTCTGAACTTGGTGCACATCATACTGCCTGCTCGGCTGCGCACTGGGGCTCTGTGTGTAGATAGACCAAGAACGCCTGCGCACGCGAATCCCGCGTAACCTCTTGGAGTAGTGTTGATGAGCTCATTGGCGAATTCTTTCCCCGCTCCTCCTCATCGAGGCACGCGGATTCCGTCCCCGCAAAGCACCACTCGGCAATGCAGCGCTCCAGGTGCTGCGCAAGCTCCGTCTCCGACTCACGGAAGCTCTCCCTTTGCCATGTTGGGCCCGGGCCCACTCATCCCCATCCCAAAGCACAATGTCCGCTCGAACAACAATCTCCTTTGTCCTTCTCCCATTCCTCCGGAGCATCGCAGGAAGGGCTGGTTCAACCGCCGAGGGTGAGTGTTTCAGTCGCTGCGTGCTCATCGATGCACGTCAACTTAACTCTTGTGTTCTATCCAGTGATCAGCTGTGGGCAACGAGCAGTTCACAGTTCCAGCCTCAGGGCAGGAGTTACCACCAGACCTTGCCGTGAGTGTTATTGTCGTGTTCTATCCCCGCTGCAGCGTCGAACATCACCCTCCTCGCTCTCGTCCCCGCGTAGCACTACCCCGAACCTAACACCGACTGGATGAACGAGGCAGGCGTGCGCATTTGACGTGCAGTGCTGACTAATTCCCAAGCTCCCCCCGCGCTCCGCGCTCAAGCGTCGGACGTCGTAAACCATAGATCTTTAACCATCTGACAATTTATACCCCACTGACTCCATTATTACCATATTTCGATCACTCAGAGGTGCCTAATTCCCCTCGGTTTAAACTCGTCTCTCTACGTGTGGATACCCAATATATATCGTCCGCTTCCATCCTCCCACTGCAGTGTGCGCCGTACTTAACATGCTTAATGTGCTTAACATGCTTAACATGCTTAATGAGCTTAACGCGGCGCGACCTGTGGAATTGCAGGTCTGCTTAACGGCCAAAACGGCCATGCTTACGGCTTACGTGCTTACCATGCTTAACGGCTGCTTAACGTGCTTAACGGTGCTTAACAGCCCCGTTAAGCACCGTTAAGCAATTTCCCGAAGTACTGATGTATGCCAAAACCTGCGAGGACGATGCCCGTAGCCGTGGCACGGTGTTTCCGAAAATGTGTGGAAATGGACGCGAACGAGGGTGTGTATCTGCGATTGGGATGATGAAGGTTGGCGAACGTGCCGAGGCGAGCGACGCGTCTCGGAATACCACTTACAACATCCCCATGGCCAACCCGGTCAGCAGGCCTTGGACGAGGAGGAACTGATAATACTCGGTGCAGACACTGACTGCCATGGTGCTGACGACGAGCAGTATGGACCCCTGCGAACAAAAGTCCCGCTATGATGAGCTGCGTCGCGAGTTGGCGAGAAGGGGGGAAGACGTACGGAGGAGTATGTTGTCCAAAGCTGTAGGGAGATGATCCACGAGATGGTCGAGGGCGAGACGTCCTTGAGCTGGTGCTGGGAGTAGTACGTCAGGAAGACACCGAATGCGCCTTGCGGTCCGCAACAGAAGAGCATCAACGTGGCTCCAAAGACGGTAAGCCAGGCCTTGAGCCCGCCGTCAGGCACGGTGAGGTCTCCGAGCTGGATTGACGAGTGTTCCATATCCACGCTGGACGCGGAGCTCGTGGCCTTGGCATCTGAAGACTTGACTTCGGTGTCGATATCGTGACATGTGGCCATTGAGGGGTATGGGTGGCTCGTCGTCGCCGAGTCGATGGGTGGGAGGAGTGAGGGGTAGGAGGGGAACTTGCAGCACAGACCAAGCGGGGTGAGAGGTTAAATAGCAGCCAACCTCGCACGGGGAAGTACGCCTTTGGCAGACTCGGTGAACCGAACGGAAAACAACACACCCTGTACGCAAGTCAACGAGATGATCGTAATAAACAACAGAGGACGTGCCAAGTGCGGCTTCAAGTCGCTGAACCGGTCTCGTTTTGACCTGGCAGAATGAACGCGGAATCCTAAGCATGTCACGAAGGGCTCGCTAATCTCAGCTGTGAGGACGCTTGGGGTGGGACAGAGGCACTTAAGCAGTGGAGGTGTTACGTGCTTTATTCGAATCATAATTGCCGTACAGTCCTAAATCTGTGCGATCCATGGGCTAAGCACAGCGATCATACACCGAAGAAGGCAATCTGAAGGTGGAATTGGCGGGAAGACCTGTTATAACAGCAGCGAGAGGATGCTCATAGTAGCACGGCAATGCTGGAGCGACCTGGGGTACGCGATACATGCGAGCGCTATGAGCGATGGAACACGTTGATAGAGAGAGAGAGGCAAAAACGCACAACTGCTGCGGCCAACGTCGATCATGCACGGCTCATGCGAACAGCGCGCCCCGAAAGTTCGCCCTGTCAACCACTTTAAAGTTCGCGTCTCATAAACGCGCGCCGACTTGCAATTATACGGCCTAGTGTCCAAGAACGCAAGTGATATGAGTCCCCAGATGATTGACTGTTGAAGGGAAGCCACCCTGCGCAAGCTGTGCACAGCGCTGCATCAACGAGGCTAAACACGTCGCCAACCCTATCGAGCCTCAGAAGCAACTATACCTTCAAGAAAGACTATCCCGCCGAAAGTAGAACAAGGGGAAGCTCGGGAATGACACCCGGCAGGCCCGAAGCTCCAGTTCGGACCCGAATAGCGGGAGTTCCGGGCATGCGATGGGCTCTGTCGGGTTTCAGGCCAGTACTGCAAGCCGCGCGTCGACCAACTGCAGAACCATCCTGAGGTCAATGGCTCCTCGAAGCCCGGTGAAGATCACAAGGACGACAAGGGGCGCTCACATGAATCGTTTGATTCGGTCCATATTCCTATTGACGCCCTTGGACGACAAGAGCATTGTGTGCAGCCCCCAGCCATCCACTGCGAGGGTATCTGGTCGGAGAAGCGCTATCGTCCGTGACGGGTTCGGGACAAGCTTGAAAGAGCCGAGGGTCGAGAGTGCCTTTCTCACACCCTTGCGCAGGCGCACTCGAATTACAACGGCATCGTCGGTCGCTGAGTCTTCGAGTTACGCGCGAGCGAAGACTTTGCGATTCACTGTGAACCTCAAGAAGAGGATCAGCAGCGACCCCAAAACGATCAACACACAGCACAGGACAATCATGCCCGTGTACTTCCCGTTTTCAGCCTTCAACACCGCGCCTACTGCGGGACCACTGGGAAGAACGCAAAACGCACGCGAAAGACACGGTGTGCAGCTAAGGCAATAAAGCTACAGAATGCACGTCAGACGCGAGCAACAAACAGTACAAGCTGCACTACTCACCTCGCCCTCCTTATCAAAAATTTTCGCCTCACTCACCAACATTGGGAAACCCACAGCTTCTCACCAGTCTAAGGGCCAACATGGGCGCATGATCGCAGGTGTCGGGGTAGACGTTAGGGGAAATGAAGGCCGGTCTGGCGTTTCGCGAGGACTTCAAGTACTGAAAAGCGTCCTGCAGCACGGGGCCGCTGTTGCGCTCCGCTCCACCGGCCGCGTCTTGTCCACGGCCCGTCTACGAAGACTGCCCAGCACTCGAGGAGCTCGCATGCACCGTCCGCCACGCGGTCTTCCTCGTCAACAGCCCCGCATTCGCGTCCATGTCCCTCGTCCACGGCAGGACTGCGATTCTGATGAGAGGGAGAAGGTCAGGACGACGGACGACTGCTGCAAGAACCGTGCACAACGCGCGAGGATTCCGAATCAACAAAGCAAGTCCGACGTTCGGAGGACATACCTGACACCGTACCGGGCGGTCCGTCCGGCAAGATATGTGCGCCTGTCGTGCTCAAGTCGTGGCCGCCTGGCGCTCATCATCTCTCTTGGCTCCTGCCAGAGGGCTCCTGCCGCAACCGTCCAGCAAATTCCTCCGCCCTGAGACCACGCTTCGTAGGCGTCTGTTCCCGCGGTAGATGCGACGGTCTTGTTCTTGGTAGATCTTATCGCATCCTCCCGGAACACGAAGTGCGGAGGCGGGTTCTGGTGGTCTTTCGGACGGACCGTGACCGTTCTTGCCGGGATCTCGAGTACGTGGACACGCTTGTCTTTCGAGCAAACTGTCGCCAGGTAAGTCAGGATTTCTTCCATCGTTCCGGCGCGCTGGTGAGCACGTCAATATTTAAAGTTTTATGAGGTGTTGATACCCATTCGCCATCTACTGTGTTTCGAAGTGGGCGTCACTGACCGGCACCCACCTCCGACACATCTCGCGACGCTGCGTGCGTTTACGGGTTCAGTTCGATCTGCTCCAGATGTCGTCCTACCCGGGGCTCGTCGGGCTTCCCCCCTGTCATTCTGAGTCACTAAGGAACCGGTCAAATGCTTCCGTGAGACGAATCTTCCTGGAGAACGAGGGCGGCTGCTCCAGATGTCGTCCTACGCGGGGTTCGTTGGACTTCCCCCGTACTCGTGCTACTGCGCATCCAAGTTTGGTATGTACTTCTCTTGCTGATAAGTAGTCGCATACGTACCTCGTGAGCTCATTTTGTTCAAGCATTGGAAGGGGTATCCGAAAGCCTCGCAGCGGAGCTCCATCCCGCATGGAGCGTCGTCGCAGTTTAACACAAAAGGGCATCCTTCATCCGATTACCACCACCGAGGCTGCTGCGCGGCCTGCCAGTCCACCGCCTTCTCCCATCCGAGGTCACGCATACCCATGTCGGAAGGTTCGGGTTCTGATGTGCGGAAGACTAGCAGGTGTTCGCCACGACTTCGAGGTAGATCTGGCCTAGCTCGATGAGCGTGACCAAGCAAGGCGGCACGGGCGTGAGTTGTCCATTCGCAGTAAAGGGTATTCGCGCGGTATGGACTCATCGCCATAGCTGTGATCTAGCTACCTGTATCTACTGGTTACACGCGGGCGAATATGTTGCAATTGACTCTGAACCTCGAGAAGAGTATCAGCAGCGACCCAAAAATTTGCAACCCGCCGCACAGGACGATCATGCCCGTGTACCTCCCATCATCTGCCTTCAACACCGCACCTGCTACAGGACCGCTAGCCAGGGATCTGTGATGCGCACGTTAGAAAAAGAAGTCCGACCTCCCGTCTGCATGCGAAGAACACGCGACTCACGCAAAGGATTTGACGGTGTGCATGATGCCGATCCTCGTCCCGACCTTCTTTATGTCCGATATTTGCGCGACGCACGGAATGCCCAAGGCAAAGAATGAGCCCACCAGGAAGCCATACATTGCCCCAAAGACGACGATGGGGATGAATGAGTCGGCAAACGTCCAAACCGCGAGCACGAGGATGCCCGTGAGACACGCCGCAGGGGCTATGACGTTGAAACGGCCGACGGCGTCAGCCATCACAGCCCAAACGACTTGGCCTACGAGGGTGCCTATGTTCGGCGCAGAGACGATGTAAAATGCGGTCGAGGAAGGAACGCCCTTGGAGACGGCGTAGCTGGAAAGATATATTAACGGCATGTTCTGCGCTGAAACGACGAAGAATGTGTAATCAGTTAGGTGGCTACCATTAGTATGCCGCAAAACACCAATACGCCTACTTACCGAGATCGATGAAGAAGCACCCTGTGACGAATAGCATGAATGGCAAATCGCGCAGGCTCTTCGTCATTGTCGGAAGCGAAGAGATGGCACGCGCGGCTTCCGACCTGGCACTGGGGGTTATACGGTCATGTTCCCGATGGAACACAACACGAGCTGCAAAAGTGCTAAAGCGCGGAGCGTCCATCCGAAGCCGATGCGTGCAAACAGATCGCGGGCCGCAATTGGGAACACCAACCCTCCTGGGGCAAGCGCGTTCGGCCAGGTAAGACACACGAGGTCGAAGACAGAACTAACATACGGTCCAACTCACCTGCGGACAGACTTGTAGATACGGTTCCCACAGCGGCGGCCCGGCGTTCTTGAAATGTGTAGAAATGGACGCCATTATAGGATAAAATCTGCCGCGACGGTCAGGGGATGTAAGAGCGAAAGGGATGTGAAGACGACTTACAGCATCCCATACGCCAAGCCCGCGAGGAAGCCTTGGAGGAGGAGGAACTGGTAGAACCTGGTACAGACGCTGGTGACCATGGTGCTGAGGACGAGCAAGATGGACCCGGCGATCAACGTTGCATGTGGACCGTATGTGTCGAAGGGGCGACCCCAAACGATCCCCTTCAAAAAGAGTACACATCGTCAGCTGCATGGTGAACCGAGGAGCCGGGGAGATGTACAGAGAAGTTATACGTGCAATATTGCAGGGAGGCAATCCACGAGATGGTCGCGGGAGAGACACGGCTGAGCTGGTGCTTGGAGTAGTATGTCTCGAAAACGCCGAATGCAATCATCGGTCCGCAAGCGAAGAGCATGAGAACACCTCCGAAGACAGTAAGCCAGGCCTTGAGCCCGCCGTCTGGGAATGTATGGTCGTCCCACTGGACTGTCAAATTCTGGACACCAATGCCAGATGCGGAGGATGTCTCTTCCTTCCGGTGCAAAGATGAGTCCATGGGTGGGCGTTGAACGGTGGTCTAGCTTGTGAGTCCGGGGCAACGAAGACAAGGGGATCTGAGAGGGTTCACGAAGCGGGCTTGACTGGTTAAATAGCAGCCTCTATCTAGAATCTGATAGAAACAGATACGTACACCTGATCCCATGAGAGGGGCAGAATTGAGGATTATTGCCTGGTGGCCTGATATGGATGGGCTGGGACTGAAGAGAGCGCATCACGGGGAAGCTCGTTCGACGGGGAAGGTACCGTGCCTGCTGCATGAAGAGTTGAGTTGATTTTTGTAGCCCGCGCAGGATGTATTAAAGTGGCAAGGCGACTGGCTGCCACCACTCTGACCTCCGGATCTGGTGGCCCACGGGTCGAAGTGCGGGGACGGTGTTTTGCGCCAATTTGTAGCGTACATAGGGTCTGGACTTCTCTGGGCAGATCAAAGACGTGTTGGGATGTCCTTACCGGACGACTGCTCCGAGAGAGACGTGCCAGACGAAGAAGATCAGAGGTGAAAACTTCAACCGACAATGTTCAAGTGGTATACGTAGATGAACTAGTCGATTTGGAAAGCATGACGCCGCAAAGTCAAGCACTCAGAATGGTTGGATCCTAATGCATGCCTCGCTATGTCTGCAATCAGAACGAGGAAATAATGGGGGTCACCGGGGGGCGTACCCAGTCAGGATGATATGAGTAGCCGTGTCTGTTTACTCACGACTTCAAATTGTCGCTCGCACAGAGCCATAATTTCGATGTTTGATGAGCGGTGAGTACCGAGTTGGTGACCCATGAGGGCGGAGTATGGATGAACTACGCACAAGGAGACAGAGGTGTGGAAAAAGCATCACAGGCTGCAGTGCATTCCGACACGGGGAATCGAACCCCGGGCTATCGCGTGAGAGGCGACAATGTTAGCCACGACACCATATCGGACCATGATCTCTACTGAACTAAATTACTATGTATTATGTCAATCATTGTTCCATCTAATTCACCTCGAGAGCTCTTACTAGACTTGCGCAGCTGCCTGCTGGAGTCGAGTCCCGACCCCTCCCTCTATTTCTTTCCAATCGCACTCAGTGTCTCGTTCTCATTGCCCACCTGACGATGATCCGTTTCATCCTCGTGCAGGTCGGTCACCGCTCGAATTGTAACATCCATCGAAAGCTGAACCAACACACTAGAATCGTCAAGGCAAGACGCGTCTCTCCAAATGGTACATTCCTTATGACGACGATGAGAAGGTCCGCCGCCTTCCACAATGCACGGTCAAGACCCGGAGCTGACGAGGGGTGGGTGTGGATGCACAAGGTGCGGCTGAGGGGGGAGGTGCATCGCTTGGTCGCGCCGAGGGACCAGAAGTACCAGTCCAACTTTGTCGAGGTGCGCATATATCCATCGTATGAAGTCTGAAAGCGCCGCCGACCTATCTTGTTGGTTCAGTTCCGGAACCACAAGGTCGTGTACCGCCGGTACGCGGGCCTGTTCTTCTGCATCTGCGTGGACGCGAACGACAACGAGCTCGCGTACCTCGAGGCGATCCACCTCTTCGTGGAAGTGCTCGGTACGTCAGACCTCTCATCCTTTGTTGGCCATCTGCTGCGTGCGGGCGTTGATGGGTCCTTCCCGTTTCAGACACGTTCTTCGATAACGTCTGTGAGCTCGACTTGGTGTTCAACTTCTACAAGGTATGGTTCGTCCTTCCTGTGCGTGCTTGTGTTCTATGAACTCCGGATAGGTGTATGCCATCCTGGACGAAGTCTTCTTGGCGGGGGAGATCGAAGAGACGAGTAAGGATGTTGTTCTAGCAAGACTGGAGCAGCTGGAGAAACTCGAATGACCGACGGCGACTCCGCTGCGTCGCTCCGAGATAATCAACTTCGCGATATTGTGCTCATTCCAGTTTCGTATGCCGTGGTGACCTAGAGCTGGGTGCAGGCGGGGTGCTAAATTAAGCACTTATTTTGCGCGTCGTCTCCCTGTAAACAATCCCCCGTTGATTGTCAGATACTAGTTTGCATTTCTCCGCACGGCCGTACATTTCCCATTGTCAATTGCCAGCAAGACAAGAAAGCAAAAATTGAAAGGCATGGCAGATTTCCTGGAATATTGTACGCTCGTGCTAATGACATTCAGCCAGCTCAGCGCGTTGAAGACAAACCTACCGTCGTAAGCGCTTGCCCGCGAAAGAGATTGTGAACCGAGTTATGGCGGAGAACCTGTCCACGTTTGCCAGGTTTGGGTATCACATTTCCACTTTCGTCAGCGATCGACAGAAGACAGGCCGACGGTACCGAATGTGTAGTGGTTGACATTCCGTCCCCCCGCCTCTTGCCCCAACAACAAATCTCCCCGCGCCTCCCTACTCACCACTCTTTCCACCTCATCGCTCTCCTCCTCCGAGCTCTCCCTCGTCACACCAACTCCCTCGTTCTCGCTCTCCCTTCGACGCCCTCATCCTCGTAGTTCAAAGTTCCTCTCATCCAACTGAGCATCGACCTCCTGCCGGCCTGCATTTGACAGCGAAAATGGGTTCTCTCGCCAACGACGTTCGCGACATCGTCTCGACTCCCGTCATCCTCCTCTTCATCCTCTTCAACGTCTCCGCCCACCCTTGGTTCTGGATCTACCTCAGCATCTTCCTCTTCTCCGCCTTCGTCTACAAGACCGCCACGTTCGATGTTCATATCGGCATCGAGGTCGTCTTCGGCACGTTCAACACCCCGCCGCCGTACTTTGCGCTGGAGTTGTCGGTCTGGTTGCACGAATGGGCTGTCAACGTGGGCATTCCGTTTCCGCCAAGATCTCACTCTCGTGCTGATGATCTACGTTGTAGGTCGTCGACGTCCTGGACTACATCGTCTTCCTCCTGTCCCTGGACCGTGGCGCTGACCGCGTTGCAGTCAAAGGCTTCCCTGCGGCACAAGAGAAGCTCACTGTCGAGGATGCTGACACTACCACCATGGTCTCTGCCAAGGACGACCAGACCGCCGATGTTGTTGCAGAGAAGGACGCTGCTATCGCCCGTGCTGACGCTATGGCCAACGAGAACCAGGCGGTTGTCGCGAGGAACAAGGAGCTCGAGGCTACGACGAAGATCCTCTCCGTGAGTGGATTCAGCATCATGATGGGCGAAGCTGATGTTAGTGGTGTAGGAAAAGCTGCACATGAGCGAGATGAACGTCATGTACTTGGAGGAGCAGCTCGCTATGAAGACGGAATCGCAGAACGAGATTCTCGAGGAGATGGATAAGATGGAAGTGCGTCGTTTCTTTTCGATCGCCGCATATGCTCATGGTTAACCGCGTTGACAGGACGACCTCGAGACCACGAAGGCCAAGCTGCACACGAGCGAGGCCACTGTGAAACGTCTCGAGGATCAGCTTGCGGCGAAGACCGAGGTTCAGGACTCGGTGCGTGTCAGGTTTCAATCGCCCCCCACGCGTACGGCTAAAGCACTTGACAGGGAGAGCTTGAGGCTGGGAAGGCGGAGATCTGTGGACTTAAAGAGGAGCTGCACGCCAGCGAGATGAACGTTATCTCATTGGAGCAGCAAATCGCGCTCAAGACCGAGTCGCAGAACGAGATGCTCGACGGCATGGATGAACTCGAGGTGCGACTGACCAGTGCTAGCTGAACGCATTCCCTGACCTGACGCAACTCACTCTTGTAGGACGAGCTGAAGGTGACAAAGAAACAGCTCAAGGAGGTCATCGCGCAGAAGAGTGCCGTCGAGGACGAGCTGTTCGAGGTCCGGGAGCTCGCTGCGAGCCAAGTCGCGCAGACGAGCGTGCGGGAGGCGAGCGACAAGAAGGTCATCGCACAGCAGGCCGCCGAGATCGCAAAGCTCAAGGAACAACTCGCCGAGGCCATCCGCACCGAGCCCATGCAGGCGAGCGAAGTCACCTTCAATCCGGCCAAACATACCGCCACTCGCAAGCCTGGTGGGCGACAACTGAACACGCCGCCGACTTCGCCGCGGAGCTCTGTGCTTTTTGGGACCTCAAAGGGATCGCTCACGACTCGGATGTCGAACGTCTCTCCGACCTCGTCCAAGTTCAAGCTGTCTTCTATCCGGATCCCGTCGCGCCGCGGAAGTGTCGCCGAATCTCCTGCGAACACTTCCTCTGTTCGTGGGGGCCGTTCCTCGCCCAACCAAGTCGACAAAGCCTAGGCTCCGGTCGACATTCGGGGACACTCGCATAACCCTAGCGACGGCACAATCCTTACTGATTCAAGACCTCAAGATGGGATCCCTCAAGACTCAGCGTTCAGCGCGAAGCCTTCCCTCTTCTGTCTGCCTCTGAAGATCTGATGACTAGTATCTGACCGCATCGTCTGCTCCTTGGATCTCTTACTCATGGACTCGGTTTCTTGGGATTATTACTCATACGGGCTCGGGGCTTGGTTCTCTACCACCAATGCCCACTGATCTGTCTCCTTATCTATTTCAATAAATCCTTAATGGATACTCCAACACACCGTGTGGCACACCTGCTAGCCTGAGGGGTGATGTTGCAGAATTCGATTGTTGTGACTCGGAGTACTCGATGATTGGCGATGCAGGATATTTAAAGTCCCCGTAGCGCCAATACCAAATTATCGTCGGCGTCTACGATATCTTGCTTCCAATCCACCACCCTGGGCACAATTCGACGGGAGGATTGTCAAACCGGCAGTTCTCCGTCTAGCTATCGTCAGCTAGCGCACCTGGCTCCATTTTCTGCGGGAAAATGGGCGCTGACTCTAGTACCGCGGAGATTACATCGTACACCGCACCCTATCGCAAGGCAGGTCATCCAGGGATCCACGACTTGCCAGCAGACGTCTTAGTTCCCATATTCTTATTCCTTAACGGCAGGGACGTTACAATATGCATCAGAGTGAGTGCATCCCTCCTCCGACTTTCTCCAGCATCCGCTAACTGGTGACCAGGTCTGCCGCTACTTCGCGGAGGTGATCCGCTCTGATCTCTACCTGCGGTACAGGATCGAGCTGTCTCTCAGCGGCATGGTGGATGGAAACTCCAAAGTTCTTTCCATCGCGGAGAGGATGGGGCGCCTGCATCAGTACTCCTCGAAATATCTCAGCGGGAGCTTTGACGTCGAAGACGTCAGCGCGTCTTCGGAGATGTTTCCGTTCGGGTGGTACTCTTTCTCGGCGGGTAGCACATCCTTCATGTACCGGAATTTCAACCAGACGGAGGGCATGACATTCCAAGTTACCATCTTCTCGCCAGGGTCTGCGCAAGCTGGAATCAAGTCGCAACGCTGGCTGGTACCCGTTGGTCCCCATGGTTCGAACGGTGTTGTCATACGCTACGCGACAGACATCGCACAAGATCTGCTTGTGGCAGCGACCGGCTACCGTCCACATCCTCCCGAGTCACAGTGCGTGTTTTTCCGTTGATATGTAGCCATAACCGAATTAGATCTGTTGATGTCGTGCTTGACACCTTTTAGCTTTATTGGGTTGCATTTCTATTCGCTCAGCTGCACGAGAAGTATCCCTGTGGCACACCCGGCGGCAAGGTCACCTTGCATGCTGTTCCCTCTGCCAGATCGATTGCATAATAACTACCCGCTGGTATCTGTTTCCCAGCTATACATCGCGGGACAGTACGTCCTCTGGCAACTCAGCGTCAACTCCGACCACAACGTGGAAGAACATGTGATCGAAGTATGTAACTGGAAAACCGGACAAGTAATGTCGGTGAGTCCGCCGCTTCCTCTTTCATCTAAATCCAAGTCTACCAGCGCTGATTGCTCTACGCTAATGATCGCGTAATTTAGCGAATGGATTCAAGACACCAGTGAGGGTGTTCAGCCCACTAGACGACACCTACCTTCTCGTGGACTCGTTGGATTCGTCTGGCCTCGAGGTCTACCGTTTTGTTCCGACCCTCTCAGACCGCAGCCTTGTCTGCACCCTACAACTTCCCCTTGAGGACGACCTTGAAGCGCTCCATATCTCCGCGAACGCACCCCCGACGTCGCACATGGAAGGCCACTTCCGTACCGACCTGGCGCTATCGATGGTTGTGGTCAAAATTTCCCCCTTACCAGAACACGAGTGTCTCCTCATCCCACTCTCGACGATCCACTCCCAGATCCACAAGACCGAATGGCAATCCACAGACGGCGGTCGGCAGGATCCTGTTCCTTGGGATGACTGGGGCTCCCCCGGATGCCTGCGCCTGCGCCTGCGCGGCACGGCCCGAATCCTGCAATTTACCCCCTTCGGCTTGCGGCTGCCGGTGTTCGTGCTCGACAGCGCCGACTCCAAGAGCGCGTCGGTGTACGTCTTCGACGTCAATCCTCTCGCCGCGAGGTACGCGAAGCACACTGGCCAGGGTCTGCCTGAGGAGTCGGAGACCAGTACCGTCGTGGAAGACATCGATGCAGTCTTACCTGGACTCGTCGATCCTACATGCGCTTCGATCCCGTATGTTGTGTATCGCGTCAAGGTGCCCCATCCACCGGGGAAGTTGTGGCATGAGAATGCAGCCCAGGGTGTGGTGATGAGCGACGGCGGGTTTACGATCGTTGTGAGTGCCAGATTCTGCGTGTCATGACCGGGAGGAAAGGAATGTTGACAGTCTTTGCAGCTTCATAGTGACTTCTGGCGTGGCGCGTACTTGTGTCAGGCATGGACGGTCTGATCTCGGCCATAGAGACGGTACGGAGGGGATGTGCGGGGAGCTTCAAGTTGTTAGCTGTCGTGCGCGTATATATTCTTCCGGAAGCCATATTCACTCGCGACGCCACGAGAACGTTATCTGGGTGTTACAGGTATCTTCAGGCTGTCCCCCTGTGACCTGTCCTCAAACGCGAGCCATGTAGCCTCGGGAAAGCGCGCTATGTCGCACCAATTGGCCTGTTCCAAACATCGAAGCTACCGCCGCTGCCAGTGGCCACTGTGTGATAATGAGCTTGTTCGGTGTGGGCGAATCGCTGAGTGAAGCATCACCTTTGGTGGTGGCTATCCCTGCGTGATTATTACTCTTCCATCCTGTGGTGCATTTCCTAATTCATGTGGTGACGTTGCTGGTGATGGAACCGAGGAGAATGGTCTGCGACCTCGCCTCGCCACCAGCGTTTATGTCCTCGGCATTCGCCGCCTGCAGCCACAACAAGGCCTGCACTCGTCCACGTCACACTTTCGAATTCGTACCATATACCTCCCTTGCAGATTTTTCCTCGCTTCAGACGCTGCTACCCTCTATAGAAGATGGGCACTCGTATCATCGCACCACACCATCTCGGAATATGTGACCTGTCCCAAGACGTCCTGGTTCTCACTTTCTCGTGGCTCGACGGTCAAGATCTCATACAATGCATCAGGGTGCGTTCTTTTCTTCCTGCGGATGACTGTGCTGAGCTTTCTATAAACTGACCTTTAGGTATGCCGCTACTTTGCGGAGCTGATCCGCACCGATCTCTACCTGCAGTACAAGATCAAGCTTGCCCTCAACGGTATGATCGATGGAGACTCCCGCACCCTCTCCGTTTCCGAGAGGATGGAGCGTCTCCAGGTGTACTCCTCCAAGTTTCGTAGTGGTGCATTTGCGCGTGAAGACATTGACATGCGCCAGGATCAATCCCCTCAAGACGTTTCGCGGTGTGACGACCAGCAGGACTGTGCGAGCGGCCTCGCCGCCTACCTGCTGAAAACACCGGATGGGTTCCTCCTTTCTCTCTTCTCTCCAGGATCTCAGCAAGCTGGTATACAATTCCAACGCTGGCTGGTTCCTGTCAACACATGGGCCGGGGGTTCATTTTGCGGGCGATGTGCCGTAGATGTAGCACACGGCCTGGTTTTGTCTGAGCCGGCGACACAGGACAGGTCCGTGGCGCTAGGATTTCGTCCACCAACTTTATAAGCTAATCAGTCCCCTCTAGATTTGAACTTCTGGAGGTCGATTTCGACGCGCTAAGCAGCGGGAAAACCGTTCCGATCTCATACCGGGTCACTGCCGCTGGCGTACCGTCGAGAGAAATCCTCCTCATGGATGGCCTTCTGCCTGTGCCGACGATGCTCCAGAAGTTGCGGATCGTTGGGCAGCTTGTTATTTTCGTTTTTCGTGTAGACTACGGTCATGACGCTGACCAGGTTATCAAAGTCTTTAACTGGACAACTGAACAGGTGATATGGGTGCGTGGCTTGCTCCCTCTTTCTTCTGCATCTGTCGAATAATTTTCATTTGATCCAGCGAAAAGCGTTCAGAATACGCTTCCTCACGTTCATTGGGAATTGGTTGGTGTCGGAGCCACTGGATGACAACTACTTGCTCGCGGGCGGGTTGAAATCGCAGTCCATCGACATCTATCGCTACGCTCCGCCATCCTCAGATCGCCCTGTGTGCAAACTGCAATTGCCCTGCAGCCACGCTGAGACCATCTCGACTGCCCGGATCTATCTCAGCATGCCTACGTCCCCATCTGCAAGTCCCTTCCTTGCGGATCCATCGCTTTCCATGGTCGTCGTCGAGTTCGTCACCCTCAACAAAATTTTCCAGTCAGTCAAAAAGTCCATCCTCCTCATCCCCTGCGCCACAATCTACGCCAATATCCGCGCTGCGGAAGCCCAATCTGGAGACAGCAATACAGGGACGGAAGCAGAGCGGGTTGTACCTTGGGAAGACTGGGGCCCCAGCGGATCTCTGCAGCTCCACGTGAGGTACAACCGCGGCTATTCCCTACCATTCGGATCATGATATCCCCTGTTCGTGCTCGAATCAGAGCACCCAGACGGCAGCCGGGCATCGACGTACATCTTCGACGTCAACCCTCTCGCGGCCAGATACACGAAACACGTCCTCCATGCGGAGTGTGAACAACCGGAGAACGCTGCGATTGTCTGGGACATAGATGAAGTCCTGCCGGGAGTGGTCGACCCCCAGTGCTCGATCCCATACGTTGTGTATAGGGTCAAAATGGAGTATCCCCCAGAGGCTGAAGACATGAAGACCAATGGGCCTGAGCGGGTTCATGGTCGTCGTGAGTACTTCTCCATATTCGTCACTGTCTGATCACAGAGGATCTGAGCGTCGTTTACTACAGTCTAAACCTGATCTCAGGCAGTGCAAGCTCCAAGCGTGGACGGTATGATGCTCGAGTTATAGATGGGAAGGACGGTCTTGCCATATCACGTTGTACACGGATCTATTAGTCAACATGATCAACAATATTTCCGTCTTTCAATCGACGACATGCTCGGCTGCTATATGCGTGTTGCAAGCATGCATCAGTCGCGTGGTGCGATATCTCCTTCCACCGCCAATCTCATATTTCGTTGTCGGCATTTCGGGTGGCATTCCTTTACTGGCGTACCTGGCATCATGACTGATACTGATGGTCCATTGTCTGCTTTAGGCATCCTTCTAGGCTGGATGAAATGCTGCACGTGAGCGAGATAGGCTATGTCTCTGAAGCGGCACATCACCATCAAGATTGAGTGGCAGGATGAAAAGCTTGATGGCTTGAGGTGTGTCCGACCTCTGGTTGGCTGGTTGCAATCTTCTCAGCTGATGAGCTCGCACTCATAGGACGACAAGTACAATGCTGAGCTCTTGAATGCGCTCCAAATGGTCACTCATCATCAGGAAAACCCTCCCAAGCTACTTCAATGAATTTACTACAATTATGATCTAATGGAGCTACTATCAATCTAATTTGATCTAATTAGTACTAATATTGTACTAACATGCAGGGACATCTTTATAATTTGATCTAATTAGTATTAATATTGTGCTAACATGCAAGGACATCTTTGTGATTGTAATAATAGACACTATCACTTGGAGAGGGAACAGCAGTTGTACTAGTTAGGACTATTTTGCACTACTTTAGACCTATTTTAATGTATTGGGACATCAAAACCTACCAGTCTAGTTGAATGCTTCAACATCACATTCAGACTCCTCAAGTGATGCATGTGCTGGGCACCAGGAATGCTGTACATGCAATTGTTTTGAAAGAGGGAGCTGGATCATGCTGCACATGCGGGGCATCTCACTGGCACCCAGTGCATCATCCTATCTAGTCCTCACATGGCATTGGCAGAGACAACATCAGAATCAGCAGGCGGTCGAGCTTCTTGAGGCTGCGGTGGACGAGCACGATCGGAACACTCTTTCGAAGCAGATGGCAGATGCAGATGCGGATGTGGATGCGATGGAACGGAAACAGAAAGGTGTATAGCAAATGGAAATAAATAATCCCCTCACACATGTGCGTGAGCGAGAACTCAGGGAGGTACTACAGTATACTGTAGCAGTAGTCAAGAGCAGCTTGATGGCAGTAGGGCAGCGAGTGCATGGTGGTGGTGGTTTTAGTGGTAATAAAAGATATACGATGGTGATGGACCGAATTGAAAGGTGAATATCATGCGGGATAGATACATATGCGACGGGAGAGGATAGGGACAGTGAAAATGAGCAGGATGGACAGCAACAGCATTGACAAGGGGATCAAATGGGACAGAACGGGATGTGAAAACAATAAGAAAGGACGGGGATACACAGACAAAACCAACCATGAAACCGCAAGTGGTGAAATGCAGACGACAATCCGTGAGATGAATTCACAGACGTAGACCGGACCAAGAGCACAGATAAACCAATGCATCCTGAATCCACGAGTTTTACTGCACCAGCCTCCCGCCATAGTCCTCCACAGCGCGCCACACCGGGTGCACGCTATGATGCTGGCCCGTGCCCATGCCCATGCATTATCCCGCCGCCCGTCTGAGTTGTGACTCGACTGGTGCGCCAGCACACATTGTGGCTGCAGTTGATGCAGCTCCAGATACTGCTGGTCCGGGTCCGCAGCCGGATCGACGTCCGGCGAAGGCTCCCTCTGCACGTGTGCCTGCATTCCCAGGGCAGCGTAGTAGTACTCCGCGGACAACATCGATGAGTGGTGGTGTGGGGCCGGTGTCATATGCCTGTGCCCGTTGGTATGTGAATGAGCATGAGTGGACCAGAGTGCACAGCGACCGCACCACTAAGTGTCGGCGGTGTGCCACGGGGATTGGATACTACTCCAGTAGAGACGGCTGCACAGTGAGGAGCAGTGAAGTTCATCCCTGGCGCCGAAGACCACTGACCCGGAGCCGGAGCAGACCCCACCATCCTCGCTTCATGATCGCAGAGGCCTGGGGATGTGGGCAAGCTGCACGCCTCAGGACGTTCCTGGGGGGTGCTGAGAAGTTTGTCTGTGAGAGTGACATAAAACTGAGGCTCCGACTCTGACTCCGACTGCCTCTGCCGGTACTCATCGTTCTCCAGCTGTTCGAACAGCAGACACAGCAGTGGCAGCTTGGTATCGCTCTCAGTCACCCCGCCACATCTCGCTCTGCGCACACCCGCACCGTAGATGAAAAATGGTGAACGGCCGGGACAGCTACGTCCTCTCACACGAGAAGCCTCAGCGACGTCCCAGCCTTCGCCTTCGGGATCGTGCTGCATTGAATCTGGGGTGTGGATGCGGATTGCTGGAAGGAGGGGTGCCTTTTCCAGATGACCCATCTTTGGCGCAGATGGTGGTGCCCTTGCCATCGACTTCTCGAAGTTCATTGGGGGCAGTCTGTGCTGACAGCATGCATCGTAGATGCTCAATATGGCCTCGCTGCAGCTCTGCCCAAACGATTTGGGAGGGTGTGAGTGAGCCCTGGCAACGGATGGGGAGGCATACGCGTGACCATCGAGAATGAAGGATGGTGACAGATGAGTTTTGCTGGGAGAAGACCAGGGTCGCATTGGTGGAGAGATTGGAGAGGCAGGAACGGATGTGGCGGGAGATGCCACCCTAGAGAGAGAGCATTCCCGGGAGGAGTCGAGAAGTCCAAACTGAACAGAAAGCTCATCATCCATAGGTTCATTCTTCACATATGAGGACGGCGGTGGCGGTGGCGGTGATGGGGAATGCGAAGTAGAGCAGAGGGTGGAGAACCGACATTGCGCGACTGAACCTGGAGACAAGGTCAAGGTCCATGAACAATCGGATGCAGAGTGCGATGGAGGATGCGAGAGTGATGGGGAAGAGGAATGTAAAGTCGAAACGTGCCATGCTCGAACCGCCTTGGGATGTGGGATGTTGGAGGGGACGACTCTGTACAGACCCGTAACGTGTGTTGCACTCGGTGGAGGGAGTTCGGAGGAGTAAAGGACAGTGCGAGATGGGTCGTTCACATCCCATATTGATATGCTTTGAGCAGGCGCCTTCGGGGCAGCCACACAGAACGAGTCGTTTCCCCACAATGAAAACAACTGGTACAAAGGTAAATGAGTATTGACTCCAGAGCAGCGGAATCAACGGCTTACTTTGTCGCTGTTGGGTAACTCTCTCAGCTTTGGAGGGAGAGTCCTCCATTTCAAAGCAGTCTTCTTCTTGGTGGCAATGTTCGTGATTGAGGAGGTGTGGCCATATGCAGCGCTGTGGGTGTGCGTGTAGAACTCTCGCCAGCAGCAGCAGGACTAGTGTGGGAGTGCACAGAGTAAGGGGGCGAAGCCGCCTGCATTTGTTGCAAGTGCAAATGCAGTGGGTAGGAGAACGCGTGGTGGTGCATGGTCATGCCAGTGCCACGGCTCACATTCGCAAGGGACTGCATTGGCGGCGGCTGCGGGGATTGAGACGGCGGCTGGGGCTGAGGTGACGATACCGATGGGTAGCAGAAGCCAGTCATAGTGTTAGCAGAACCACTTCCATCGCCACACAACACAAGATGCACGAGTCCACAATCGGCGGCAGGACAGGATGCTCCAAGAAGAGGGGAGCGTTGCCAGAGATAGGTCGTACCGTGCTTGCAATGTAGATGCACATGCACACTCGTACCTGCGTTCTATAGAAAACAGGTAGGACATTCGAGAAGAGAAGGTCGAGGTACTGCGCCATCGAAGCAAAATGCGACTGGCGATAAACGCTGGGGAGAACATGGAGGGCGAAGGCGAGTTGCTCTAGCCGCACTACGGTGATATGCTCTTCTGTGGGATCCCAGCGAACCATGTGGTGGTTCTCTGGCCACTCGAGGAGGCTGGACGTGTCGTTAGCACGACGTCCACTCGTCCTCGGGCAGCATCGCCGCAGCCTCATGGGTGAGCATGAGCATCGTGTGTGTCTTGCTCACTGCATGCAACACTGCGCGCGACAATGGTGTCTCCGAGCCTGACATGTCACTGGATGCCGTCGGTTGGGCTTTGTGTTCATCGAAGTGCGCGAGGATGAGGGCAGAGAAGAGGTCGCCGACACCGGCAACGTCGGGGCCTTGTTGAGAGGATGCAATGCAGGCGAGGAAGTCGGAGGTGGAGGTGGCTGGACGGAGGTGTGGGGGAAGGAGAATGAGAAGCCAGGGCTTGAGGGGTGCGAAGAAGAGACGCGTCGGGCGGACATATCCGTAGAGCTTCATGAGGAAGATAGCTTGTGGCTTTGCCGGTTGCTGTTGTGGTGCGCCATCTGAGTTTGTTGGGAAGGCGTCATCCTGCTTGAGCGACTGTGATTCACGAGGGGAGGGCTGGGAAGATGTATTGGTGGACTGGCCCTCTGGGATGGACTGCTGAGAGGAAGGGAGATGGGATCCGTGGAGGTGGAGCGCGAGTATGACTGATCCCGGGAGTGATAGGACAGGCGGCAGGTGTAGATGGTCTGAGGATAGAGGTCTGCCGATGCGTCAAAAAGGCAGCTGTGGAGAGTGGTGAAGGGACGTAGGGGTTTCGCTAAAGACGAGATGGGAGCAAGAGAGCCAATGACTGGATTAGACACTGACGAAATACAATGCAAGTAGATGGTTCGAACACTTTGTAACTGGGTCAATCTATGTATCACAACACTATGCCATTGTCATATACATATGCTGATCACTAAATACATTTAACTAGAAATCCTCGCAATCATCAAGGACCGTGCTACTTGCCCAGGCTCTGTCTATCTGACTACCGCAAACCAGGTACAAGTGACAGCTTTGACGGATCGTACTTACTTTGATGACACTGGCAAGTAAATCGCCCTCTTTGTTTCGACAGCGCGATACTTTATACAAGCCGTTTACAGGGTCTGGCCGAGTAAATGCAGTAAACCATTCGATGTATGCCAGATGACCAGGTGCAATGATACTGGGCAAATGCTCTTGGTAAGCAGTCTTTGACAGCTTGAATACGAGTCGTATCTGGCCCACACGATAACCTTTCATTTTAATAAGTGTGGAGTATGCATTTATAGGTAGACGATGCCGCACCTTTGACCCTGAATGGACCGCCTTCACCTTTATTCACCAACACGGTATCGAAACGAGCAGGGACTGCCCTCCCCTGCTTGTCTCTCCAGGCAGGCCGTGCGTGTACAGCATCTTGGCGGTCTTTCATAATACTGAGATGCTGCACGTCCTCGAGCACGAACTTGACCCTGTGGAATGCAGGGAGGGTCGTGAAGCGGAAGAACATGGACTTTGAGGCACGTTCAATCTCGGCAGGGAATAGAAGTGGGTCTCGATACTCAACCAAGAATCGCGCAAGCGCATTGCAGATGAATGTTGCCCCATAGTCCTTGATTGCGGCGTCAAAATGGAGCGCTTTGGCATGTGGAGTCTTTGTGATGTGGATGCGGGATAGTGTCAGTCCAGCAGGAGACGCGATCTGGCTGGGGACCACAACACCATGGCCAACAAGCGTGGAGGACGCGCGCGCCCAGGCATGCTGCAATGGAACCCCAAGGTGATAGTCGCGCCCGGGAGAAGTTGAATGGTGGCATGTCAGATGTTGCGCAGGGTGGACGGCACGATGGCCGTGGGGACGAGGAGGATTGTCATCACCAGTGGTCGTCACCTCGATGAGCATGTCCTCGAGGCTGCTGGTGGAGGCATGGGAGCACGAACGACTGCAGGAAGACCATCCGTGAGAGGTTGAGCGGCGCAAGGATGGTTCGGAGGGAGCATGCACGGCATTCGACTGCACCTTTTCTTCAGCCTTGGCTCTGTTTTGAAGGTGCCACTGGATGAAGGCTTCGTGCCGCAGAATCTTCTCTCGGCGCTCAAGCCAGAGTGTCATCTGGGGAAACTTGTCTTTGTGGTTGGTCGCACGGTAGGCGTCCTTCGCAAAGTCAATATGCAGATGTTCTGTGTCCTGAGTGTCATAGCCATCTGTTGTACCAAAAAAAATAATTGACTGCATGTAGTGGTCGAGGGAGTGTAGTTTGGGGATGTGAAAGTGGGCATGTACACCAATGTTGATGAGCATGGCCTTGTTCACGTGGAAGTGCAGAAGTGCTTTCTGAAGCAGGTCCAGGGATTCAGATGTGTGAGCAGGATACTGAGCGAGATACAGGAAATCGAGGAGGGCGCGAACAGCTCGCACAAGACGGGTGGGAGAAATGCCGGATCAGAGAGGGAGACCAATAATGAGACCAAGGAGCTGGTGGCAGATGTCTGTGTGCTCCTTGCCAGTGACGTTCTGCAGTGTCGTGATTCCCTTCAGGAACATGCGGAGCTGATGGTTGGGGGGTTGCCAGCATGCACGAGCATCCAGCTCCTCCACCCCATATGCACTCTTGAGCCAGCTGACAAGATGTTTGATGATGCCCTGATACATTTGATGGAGGATGTCAGGAGTGATAGAGCGATAGATGTTGACATATGGGAGCTGCGCCCAGAATGGATTGCGGACAGGCTTGATGCCTGCATCCACACATGCCTTTGAAAACTCAATTGTGGGGCCATCGACTAACGCGACAGCCTCGAGGATCTTCTGGAGGTCACGGAGCTCACGTTCCAGGTCTGTGTCATCTCCCAGCTTGTTGTGAGGGACCGCGCACTTCGGGCACGTTTCATTCTTGCAGCATGTCACCAGTAGTTGCTCAGGATAGTCACCGACAAACATTGCAAAGATTGGATGTCCATGGCGGATCACCCCGTCGCCACTGACAACCTTGATGCCATCAACTCCAGCATGGGCGAGTGGCTGGAGGATAGTTGCCATGCACTTGTGGAACAGATTTCCAAGTGCGTGTCGATGGGCTTCCTTGTTGCTGATGTGTTGAAGTTTCGTAACGGGGAGGTAGGTGAGGAGGATTTGGCCACGATGTGATGGTTTACGGCAGATGTCTTTAGGGAGATTACCAATGGTCATGTACACAGGGTAAGCGGTGTGGCTTCCGAAGACGGTGAGCTGGGTCTTATCCGACAAGATGATAATGGGGATGATGGTGGCGCCAGGCTTTCGTTTCTCTAGCTCAGCCTCAAACTAACATGAATACATCATAATTTTGAATATACAGTGTGTACGTACTTGTGTTTCCCACCACCATTCACCTGTGTGCAAGTCAAAGTATATGTGGACCCTCTGATTGTCATCTGTGAAATGCTGCTCAGGCGCAAATACAAGGAGCCCAGAGAACTCTGGATCACTGTACAATGCGCGGATGCACGCAATGGCATCCCGATAGAAGACTTCAAATGCTTCCCCCGCCACAATGATTTCACAGTGCATAAAGCATGGGCGACCAGAAATGAGCTCCTCGTCGATAATCCTATTGAGACCTCGCGAGTGCTTAAACGACAGACCGAGGACATCAGCAAGCTAAAAGCAAATGGATGAAGTTAGTCACTAGCGTTATGCAGCAGCAGACCACCGAGTAGCACAAACTCGAACCGGAGGGTCACAAGGTTGAGGAAAGAACACTGTCCCATCCCCTGTTTCACACCACAGCAACTTCCTGTCTCGAGAGAAAGCAAACTTCTGAACCTCACGCCCATAGAAAGACCCTCCGATTGGGCCAGAAACCTTCGCAATACACAACCCGTCACTGAACCTTGCACCCATAGAGAGAGCTTCCGATCGGGCCGGAGACCTTCGCAATGCACAACCCATCGCTGATCCTCCACAAGAGCACCTTGCGATAGTCGCAAGATTGAACATAGGCACCACATGGAGAAAAGCAGGTAGAAGCACCATCACTGGAGTGTTGGTGTCCATCCAGAGAAACAAGTAAGGTGCCACTGAATGCGTCCCTGCCATATCAGACGATGGAGGGCCCGGATGGAGCGGCCAATGGTCTCACAGGAGGGGAGGGATAGTACTGACGAGTGTGGGACAAAGGGGAGACTTGTGGGGAAAGGGCTGGGAGGACGTACACCTTCAATGGCGAGCAGCTCTGACACCGCCATAGACCCTGGCCCCTGCATCTTGGACCACTTTGCAATTGCCCAGTCCATATATAAATTGAAGGGATAGTATGGGTTATTCGCATCAGCATCGATCGCGCGTGAATAGCAGTCATATTCATTGTAGGTAGGGTGCGGAGTGATGGGCGCGCCTGCACATCTGCCAAAGTGATCGACTGCAGTCTTCATGCAGAGGTGTGCATTCGCGTGTTGTTGAGTGGCTTGCGTAGAGTCGTCCTCAGAGTCTTGAGCGGGGTCTTCAATGGAATCGTGGTCAGGGCTGTCTTTGCAGTGAGGGTATGGCGGAGGCTCCCAGCTCAACTCATCATCGTAGTTGCGTGCGTCCTCATCCTCGTCCTCGGCACTGTCTTCGAGTTCTTCAGCATCCTCCAGCTGTTCCTCCTCATCCATGTCCTCTCCTTGATCCCCTTCACCTTCAGCCTCCTCACCAATATCCTCTCCAGCCCCATCACCATCGCTGCCTTCATATTCGTCGAAATCGTCGAAATCGACTGGGTCATACGCACCAAAATAATCCCCTTCAAATGCCACTGGAGATGCCTCAGCATCGTCGTGCTCGAGTGGAGGTTGAGGCTGAGGCAAGGAGGTCGGGGGAGTTGGAGGGTCTGAGGCATATAGGTCTTCTTGTTCGCAAACAGCGACACATCAAGGTTTGTTGGTCTGTTGTAGATGGCTCTGGTATCCAGTTGTTGTAAACCAGGAATTGCATCCCGGGCAGTGCTGAGCGTATTTGCGGGTTTTGTAGGAACGCAGCATGGCAAAAAAGGAGGTTGAGAACAAAGGGATGCCGATGGTTAGACGCTTGTGTGTGCACATGCATCACGCGTACCGGATGCACACGTGTACCCGACTATTCCACCCACCACCACCACCACCACCGCCACCAGTGCTTCTCCTTCTGTCTCATTCTTCTACGCTCACCTAAGTGCTTATAGCTTGTCCTTGCTTTTCTGTCTGCCCTCCCCAACCCCTCTCACCATGCCGCTTCGCCTTCCTGATCCACCCGACCAACCGGACCTCTTCAACCTTCGCCCGACCCTCCCTTCAGACCCAGAAGAGCTGCAATGTCTTCCGTCTCATTGCCCAAGCGAGCTTTGTGTCCTCCTTGCACTCAATCAGCATCACCCTGCTCAATGATCCCTCCGACGTCGTCTGGAACAATCCCAATGTCCGCTCGTACTCGACCATCATCGAGGCACTCTTTGCCCTCAAGGAGCTTGAGGATGTCGACGTCTGCGTCGCAAACTGCCTCATGCCGCTCGCTGACGTCGATGTCGCAGCGATCGCGCACACCTGGAAGCGCATCCGGAAGCTGCACATCAGCTATGCACCCTTCCGCCTGCACACCCTCCCCCTGCTCACCTCCCTGTGGCACTTTGCGGATCACTGCCCAGAGCTGCAACAGCTGTCTATGACGAAACTCGCGATCCCTGAGGTGCTCGATGTCCCGCCCATCCTGCGGGAGCGAGCACATCCATTGTGCTTCCTAGATCTCAAGATGATGTTCACACGCAATTACGATGGGGGCCGGCTCAAGAAGGCCCTCAGTCCTCTCGGGAACTATATGTGAGTCTCTACTTCTTTTCTTACATCTCACTCGTCCCTGGCATGGTTCCCCGTGAGCCCTAACACCTTTCTCGCATGCCTTAGATCTGGCTTCATGTGCAAGGTCAACCTTCGAAATGTGGACCTGGCTATAGATGATCCCGACGTGAGCACCTGGGTAAGCTCCTTCTAGCCGTATTACCGCTTTCCACAGTAGCTAACTTGTTCACCATCCATAGCGCATCTGAGGCGCAACAGCCACTCACCACTGAAGGTCGTCATGAACTGCTAGCATCGCATACCTCCCCGCCTTCCTAAGCTGTATAAGAACAACCCCAAGGTCCCCCAGATCCCCCACTGTGTTCAGCCATCAGTACAGGACCTGTCCCGTACTGGCATACGGACAGGCCTGCAGCTTCTCGATTGGGGGATATGCAAGGTGTTCTGCGAGCCTGAATGCTATGCTGACGCCACTTGCGCATCCTCTACAACAGCCGCAATCAACACGCCCTCCTCTGCGTCGACATCAACCGCCGCTGGGCCCTCGGACTTCAACCTGCTGCTCCAGCCACTCTCGTGCCCGCACCTGCTCATGGCACTCATGCCCATGTTCTGCGAGAATTTCCATGACCCGCACCTCACGCTTTGAGCAGTACAGCCTTGGCCACCCTCTCGATTACTATGACTCACCTCTGTCCCCGCCCCAATCGCTCCAAGACCGCATGCATGTTGCCTACATGCTTGACAACATGCACCTTGCCAAGATCCTCCTTCTCAAGCTCCGTGGCATCGAGGTCAGTGGCGATGACGACCCCCGCATAGCTGTTGTGTGCGACGAAGACTTCACCAGCTCTTTTGTCCCCAAAGGTGGCCTCCGCCTGGATGCGGAGGCAGAAGCGCGCGTACTCGAGGCCGAGCGCCGGGCACACAAAACCCGACAGAGACAGCTCCACGATGAATGGCTGCGGCATTGCAAGCAGGTCTAGGAGCACAGTATGCAACGTTTCAAAGCTGAGAAGGTACGCATCACGTGCATGAGGGACGAGGCACTCCGCCAATGTCGAGAGGCAGAGCATCAGGCCAAGGAGCGTGAACGCAAATGCCAGCGCAAGGCTGAGGCCGCCCAGGCCGCACACACTTCTTAGCTGAGAATGGCAAGTGGTCAGCATCGGCAGCTCGTTTGCTATGACTCCCTGCAGAACGCCGATGCACGTTTTCCCAAGACCACCCATGCGGAAAAGAAGGTGGAAGATACTGGCAGGTTTATGTATGAAATCATGCCATCTCCTCCCTCCCATCCTATGTCCCTCTCCCCTCCCACCAGTCTCTCGCCTGCGGACAAGGACTGCCTCAGCTTCCCCCGAGCTCAACGGGAACTTGCTCTCAAGCATGCTAAGAGCATGTCCCGGGCTGTCGCATTCTCTGATGTTCTTACCGCTATGCATGGTCCCTTGTTTGGCGAGGATGACAAAAACCGGTCGTATGTACGACACGATAAGCAGCAAACAGAGCTGCTTGCAATCCTTTTGGAGCCGGTCAAAGTCGATGACAAGGGCGAGAGCCTCCCGGACCCCCTCTCAGAGCCAGTGACCAATGTGAAGAAGTCTGTAGCCACCATGGCCTTGCGGACATCGACAGCCGAGTCCATTTCGAGTACATCCTCGTCTAACTTTTCTGTTGACACCGTCACGTGCTCTGGTTCCTGGTTCTCATTCGCGAGCGAGAGCTCCTTCCAGTCTACCTCCACGACCCTCACCACACCCTCTTTGTCCCCCCTTCACAAGCCGACCATCATCCTCTCTTCACCTTTGTCCATGTCACCACCGTCGGACTCTCCCATCACTACCCGGAGGCAATCCTCTAAGCCTCCACCAAATGCGCCAAGTGTCCCTACATCTGAGCACCCACTTGTGCTTCCAGCTCCACCACGACCCAAATGCAAGGTGCCTCTTGCTAATGGCTGGGGCCAGCCTCTGACTAGACACACTAACACGTCTAGTTGGTTAGATGACCAGACACCACCTACCTCGACGACAAAGCTCGCGCACCATGTCAGTCGTTCACTCTCCACGTTCATGGACTTTGCGGCGCAATTCCAGTGCGCATACATTAGGGCAACAATGTTATCTGCCGGCGGTGACTTGTATGGTGCACATTCATGATCAGGCTCGCGATCCAGCTCGTGCTCGTGGTCTCCCATCACTCGAGTGTGCTCCTCCACATCTCAGAGTGGCCTAAATCCCGAGGGCTGTCGCGCCTCCTCGTTCGACGCCCAGGCCTTTGCTGCCGTGGAGATGTACCGGGAGGATGATGCTCTCCAATACCAGTGCACCCTCATCCCTTGTCAGTACCACCTTTCCGTTGAATGGAGTGAATGCTTAATGTGTGCGTGGCATTCGTAGGGTGAGAAGTTGTCAGAGACCAAGAAGCATCTCCAATCATGAATAGGTGTGTCAGATAAGGTCTTCGCGAAATACCGCTTCACATTGATCCAGGTCGCAACCTCCAAGCAGCCGTCGTACATCGAAGATGGTGAGTGGATTAACCTCGTGATCGCACTTGCATCAGGATTGACACTCATCATCATTCTTTTTCCAGAGGATACAATCTAAGATCACAAGTTCGCACCAGAGGACGTGCTCGGCCTCGACCACGTAGACAAGTCCAGGAAGACATGCACAGTCAGTCTCTGTTTCCCATGTATTTCTGTTTTGACTGCCTAGCATTCCTGCCCTTGTTTTCTGCACCCACACAACTGTATAACGGCTGTCTGGTGTAAATCTGAGAGTACACATCCCCAATCATCGTCGTATTGGCCCACGATACGGACATCGAATGAGGAAATAATGAACGAGTGTGTATGTTATCGACTTTCGCTTCTTTGACTTCTTCAAAGGAGACTGTGAGCCGGACACAGCAGTTAGCTCTGTAACAGCAAGCTACTCGCACAGAAGGTATGTCAGCATACTTGTCACATCTTCGTTGTCTGAACGATAGTTCCTGTATCCTTCATCTACTGAAAGTGCGATGGATACATGCTTGCGAGGGGACCGTGAAGGTCCAGGGTCCTTGTCTTGGGTCCCCACGTGGACTTTTCCGGGAGAAGCTGGTGCAGAGATACGGTGCTGGCATGCAGATGTAGCACCGCGGATTTCTGGTAGGGTTGATGCGAAAGGTGGAGGAGTTGTTTTACCGTCTGAGGACATAGAGTAGGTTGAGTGGTTAACACTTTCACGCTCCGTCTCTGAGCCAGAAAGTGTGTCTTAATGCCGTTGATGCGCACCCGACGCTTCCGACCGCGGAGCCCGACGCAATTGCCCCATTCGGATGACCGAGGTGACTCGACCGATGTCTCGGCGGCTGCCGGCTCATTGGCGTCTCTGGGCTGCGCGATTCGGACACACGTGGTGGCGGCCCGGCCTGCTAACTGGGTCCAGTACTGACGAGAGCCGAAGAAGCCGGGCACGTGCGATGCCGCTGCACCAAGACTAGGCCGTCGAAGGGTACCAAAAGTATTCGGTCACAATCGGTGTCGCGACTCGGCCTGTCCCTGACTGTCCCTACGGTCGCACGGTGGCGGGCCACAAGTTAAGTCACACAGTTGCTCTCTCCGTCGCGTCGCGCGACTGGTCGCAGATCGTCCCTCACGAAAGGTTACTTATGCAGCAGGTACGGGTCGCGACAACCGGAAACCAACGAGTCGCGCGACTGCGCGACAGCAATCGCGACCCGCCAAGACAAGCCGACGGTGGTCGCCCAATCCGGTCGCGGTCACACGCCGATCGCTGGAGTTCCGGAGGGTTTCCGACGCTGGTTTTGTGATCGCTCGCCACCACGAGGCAGGCTAGGCTATGGGCGTCGCGTGTAGCTACCGGTTACCGATGTACTTAACCCCACTTGTTGCCGTTTGGGCAGACAATCTTGGACCCCCACCCTTTACCTCTCATTTCTCCGACGAGCAAGTGCAACTCGACATCGCCCTCTGTCGGGTGTAGCTAGCGACTGCGATTGCGACTTGCGACAGCGACCACCGATCGACCGATTTGCGACAGCGACAGCGACTCGTCGCGCGACTTTCACCGCGACTTTCGACCTTCGGCACTACACACTCTTTCCCCTCTCTTCTCCTCGGCACTGGTTATGATCGTGACCAAAGGGAACCCGAGACCATACTCGCCCTCCGCACCGGCGACATCGCTCCGACCTCGCCTCCCTCAGCCCTCGGTCGTCCTGACTGTTCACAGGCCCTGGGATAGTGTATCATTTTGGAGCCCACCGCGAGGGGGAGTATAGATCTCGCCTCCGCCTTTGGTGCGACCCCGTAACTCTCATACAGTGCCACGCTGACACCTTCCACTCCTTCGCGTTCATCGCTCGCATACGAGCTACTTGTCGCTCGCGCGCATAGAATCACTGACCTTGGACTTCAGCTCGGCGACAAGGCCCGATACAGTCGCATCCTCTATTCCCTCTCTCGTGCCCTCGATCGTGGTATCGACGCACTCGATAACAGACCCTCTTCTTCCGACTCTTCGTCCGCGACATCTTCCACGACGGTTAGGTCTAGAGCGAGACGCGCGACGCCGAGCGCGATTCCCGGCGAATTTCCCCTGCCACCGTCGCCAGAACCCTGGGAAGACGTTCCACTCCCTCCTTCGCCCGATTACTGGACAGACATTCCCCTCCCGCCGTCGCCGGATATCGCTGCGACACCCTCGACAGCGTCACTACAAGTTTCCCCGTTCACACCACTCAGCGAACTCTCGTCGCTCGCGATGGATCCCCCCGATCTTCAAGCGCCGCAGCCAGCAGCACACCCGCCACCCGCGATGCCCGCGCGCAACCACGCAACTGTGCCGGTATTCGACCCTGAGCGACCAAGAACCTTGCGCAGCTTTTGGCAAGACCTCGACGCGCTCTTCGACAGGTGCCAGGTCGCCGCTGGCCGACCACGCAAACGATGGGCGATTCGTTATCTCGAGGTCGAGGTCGCCGATTTGTGGGAGTCGCTCCCCTCGTACGAGGATGCATACACGTTCGAACAGTGGAAGACGAGCGTGGCCGAGCTATACCCCGGCGCGGATGAGGCTCGCAAGTACTCGGTCGCCGACGTGGATAATCTGGTCGCAGGTCGCGTGGCGACACCGATCACGACGCTCAGTGAACTCTCCAGTTTTCATCGGGACTTCCTCATTATGACCACCTATTTGATACAGCACCAGCGATTGTCGGTACTGGAACAGTCGCGACTCTTCGCGCGTGGCATTCGACCGCCCCTATGGGATCAGGTGGCTCAGCGACTTCAGATCAAGTTCGTCGACCACCACCCCGACGACCCCTACGCCCTCCGAGACATTCTCGAGGCAGCACGATTCGTGCTTCATGGGACGTCGACGACAGCGACGGCGATGCCGGTAGCACCAGCGGTTGCGATGGCGACGGCGACTCCGACAGCGACCGGTATCAAGCTGGAAGATGTCGAGCCTTTCTTCCGAATGATGGTGCAGGCAATATGCGACAATGGTGCCGGGGCAGGACCAGCGGGACCACCACAGCGTGCCGATTACGGGCGACCGCTGCCGATGGGCTTCTGCCACTACTGCGGTGACGCGGGCTGCCAGGTTCGCACCTGCCGGTTCGTCGACGAGGACATCAATGCGGGTCGCATTGCGTGGAACAACGATGGGAAGGTTGTCTTGCCTAATGGGCAATTCGTACCGTGCAACCTACCAGGCCTGACCATGCGCGACCACGCCTACGAGTGGCACCGGCGCAACGCG
The DNA here is from genome assembly GCA_032821775.1 of Sanguinoderma infundibulare. Taxonomy (NCBI): domain Eukaryota; kingdom Fungi; phylum Basidiomycota; class Agaricomycetes; order Polyporales; family Polyporaceae; genus Sanguinoderma; species Sanguinoderma infundibulare. Next base: position 460,234 of record JAVLRN010000007.1, read on the forward strand.
ACGGCGCCTGTAGGCCAGCTCCTCTTCCAGGTCACACCGGCGGCCCTGACGCCTGACGCGATCAGCGACCGCATCGCCCAACTCGAGCATGAGATCTTCGCCCTCCGACAAGCAAGAGAGAAGTTCGATGGAGTTGAGATCATGACCGTTCCCCGGCGACCGCGACCGGCAGCAAGAGTCGAGGAGGTTCCCGACGGGGGCCCCACGGTAGCGACCGCCAGCGGTTCCGGAATGAGGGCGTCGGCCCCAGCCGCGACCAGGGCAACCGTGGCGGCCGTGCCAGCATGGCCGGTCACCATCCTGCGACCACCGACCCCGGCCACGTGACAAGGAGCGGCGCCAGAGCACCCGTTCGCGGGAGCCCACGACGCGACTTATGCGCCGCCACGGACGACCAATGTCGGCGCAACACCGCGACCAGCGAGCGGTAAAGAGCGCGATCCAGCGTATCGCAACATGGTCCCGGTCTACCAGCCCAAGTTGATCGACGAGGTCTACTTGCGCGCGATGAAGACACCGGCGATCACGCTCTCTGTTGAGGAGCTCCTTTGCATCGCTCCCGACGTGCGCGCCAAGTTCCGCAAGGCAATCACCCCAAAGCGCGTACCGACCGAGCCGCGCACAGTCACCTTCGCTGATGCGACCAGCGACGACGAACTCGCGACTGCGCGGTCCTGTCGCGGCGAACCTCTGGAGCCGGGTGCGCTGGTAGTCCCCGACCCATACGACGTCTACCTCTCGCGACTCGGCCTCGGCCAAGAGCCGCAGCCGCTCGTGGTCGCAAAGGAGTCGTATGCGCTTCGCTCGATCGTCGGTTGTCTCGATGGTAAGATCGATGTCGAGGGAACCTTGGATGGCGGTGCGCAAATCGTCTCGATCTCCGAGGGCCTCTGCCACCACGCGGCGCTCTCCTACAACCCGACGGTGCAGCTGTATATGCAGTCGGCAAACGGCGCGGTCGACCCGTCGCTAGGTATTGTTCGCAATGTGCCCTTCCTCGTCAGCGGTATTACGCTTTACCTACAGGTTCACGTCATTCGCAACGCGCCCTACGACTTGCTCCTCGGTCGCCCCTTCGACGTCCTGACGCGGAGCGTCATCAAGAACTTCAACAATGAAGACCAGACGATCACGCTCGAATGCCCGAACATGCGACAAGTTGTGACCATCCCGACGTGACCGCGAGGACAGCCGACCTTTCGGTTTCACATCGACAGCAAGCGCTCCGAATCCGTTTGAGGACGGGGCGCCCGACGGTGACTACGCCCTCGTCATCGACGACACACCAGGGGGCCCCATTATCTCTGCATATACCCGCATCGCTGACGACTCTATTCCTATCCCAGCTCTCTATTTATCGGCCTGCGATCAACTACACGATCGCGCGGCCGTCTATTTCTCAACTAATCTCACAACTACTAGCGAAAAATGTCGTGCGACAAGCGCGACGACACCGGCGACACCGTCGACCACTGCGACCTCGGACTCTTTCTCTCTCCTCACGTCTCCAGTTCCGCCTCCATCTCCCTCTCTCGACATCGCTCTCTCTCTCTCCTTTATGCGCCCCTGTTCTTCCTCACCTTCTTTCATATTCTCGTTTCCGACCAAAAACGGTCGCAGCTACTTCGCGCCGTGATCGCAAGATACCCCCGCGAACGTTTTCCTCACCACACGTGACCCCATTATGAAAGGCCTCGTCACCAAGAAGAAGTACAAACCGGTCGCGCGCAAGGTGCGACCTGTCCTAGGCTCGTGCCCCAAACAGTTTCGCATCGTGCGCAACATCACTGGCGACCCGCTCGCGAACATGCTGATCCTCCCCGATCATCCCCCTGACTTCGTCCCGACCAGTCGCTACACCTGCGAACGCATGGAGGCCCTCGACAAGAAGCTGCGACCCGACTTTCTCTGGCCCGAAGAGCGCAAGCTCCTCCACTACTTCATGTGCGTCCACAACGAGGCGTTCGCATGGACCGACGAGGAGCGCGGCTGCTTCAAACCCGAGTTCTTCCCACTGGTCGATTTTCCGGTCATACTGCACACGCCGTGGGTCCAGAAGAACATCCCAATCCCGCCGGGTCTCTACAAGGAGGTCTGCGACATCATCAAGCGCAAGATCGCTGCCGGCGTGTATGAGCCGTCGAATTCGTCGTATCGCAGTCGCTGGTTCTGCGTCGCGAAAAAGGATGGGAAGCCGCGCATCGTCCACAGCCTCGAGCCACTCAACAAGGTCACGATCGCGCACTCGGGCGTAACTCCGACGCCTGACTATCTCGCCGAGCAGTTCGGCGGGCGACCGTGTGGCTCGATGTACGACCTCTACGTTGGCTACAACGAGCGACTGATCGCAAAGTCGTCGTGCGACCTCACGACCTTCCAGACTCCGTTCGGCGCATTGCGACACTGCACCCTCCTGATGGGGTGGTGTAACTCGGTACCTATCTTTCATGACGACGTCACTTACATCTTGCAGCCCGAGATCCCAGAGTGGACAGTACCGTATATCGACGACGTCCCCGGCAAGGGACCGAAATCCGACTATCGCGACCGCGACGGCAAGTATGAGACCATCCCGTGCAACCCCGGCGTTCGTCGCTTCGTCAAGGAGCACTTCGACAACCAGAATCGCATCATCACACGCATGAGCCACGCCGGCAGCACCTACTCTGGGCCGAAGTCGATGCCCATCGACATCGAGAACATCGTCATCGGCCAGCAATGCACCCCGATCGGGCGACAACCCGAACAGTCGCGCGTCGCCCTCATCGTCAACTGGGGACCGTGCGGGAACATATCGGAGATCCGTGCGTTCATAGGCACGGTCGGCGTCCTGCGACTTTTCATTCGAAACTTCGCGAAGCGCGCCTGGCCACTCATGAAGCTCACGCGGAAGGACGTCCCCTTCGAGTTCGGCGACGAGCAACTCCGTGCGCAGGAGGACCTCAAGAAGGCGGTCATCGAGTCGCCGGCGCTCCGCGCGATCGACTACGAGTCGGGCGCGGCCGTCATCCTCGCCGTCGACACCTCCTACATCGCGGTCGGCTTCCACCTCTGCCAGTGCGACATCGACGACCCGCGCAAGTGGTACTACAGTCGCTTCGGATCAATAACGCTCAATGACAGGGAGGCGCGATTCTCGCAACCGAAGCTCGAGATCTACGGCCTCTATCGCGCCCTGCGGAACCTCAAGGTCTACTTGATCGGTGTTCGAAACCTCGTCATCGAGGTCGACGCACGATACATTCAGGGCATGCTCCAGAACCCTGACATTTCTCCGAGCGCTAGCATTAACCGTTGGATCGTCGTGATACTGACGTTCCACTTCACTCTAGTGCACATCCCCGGAACATCGCACGGACCCAACGGGTTGTCGCGGCGACCATCACAACCAGGCGACGAGCCGCGCGACGACGACGACGGCTTCGAGGACTGGATCGACAAAGTCCACGGCTTCCTGCACCAGATGCTGCCCACGCGACCGCGACAACGCGCCTCTCCCCTGCAACTTTTCACGATTGCGTCTCTGACCAGGGACGGTCGGGATCTCAGTGAGGGGGAGGGACCGACCGACCAGGAACTGACAAGCGACACTGCGACCACGTCGAGCGACATTCTGACTTCCGACCTCACTCAGCGAGCGAACGAGCGACTCGACAAGGTCAAGAGGTGGCTCCGCGACCTCCGACAACCGAGTGACATCTCCGACAAGGCGTACGCGCAGTTTATCAAGTACTGCCAGCAGCACTTCGTCGACGGCGACCGACTGTGGCAAAAGGACTCGCATGGTGCACACAAGCTCGTAGTCGGCCTCGGCCAGCGACTCGCGATCCTCCGACAGGCACACGACGACATAGGTCATCGCGGCAATTATGCAACGTTGCAGTTAATCGCGGAGCGATTCTGGTGGCCGTCCCTTCGTGAGGACGTCACTTGGTATGTTTGCACTTGCCATCTCTGCCAGACGAGACAGACGCGACAGGTCCTCATTCCGCCGACAGTCGCGACACCCGCACCACTGTTCGCGCGAGTCCACATCGACACCATGCACATGCCCGCCTCCGGCGGCTTCAAGTACATCGTCCAGGCGCACTGCGCGATCTCGCACTACCCAGAGTGGCACATGCTCCGCGTCGAGACCGAGAAGACCCTCGGCGACTGGCTGTTCCAAGACGTCATTTGTCGCTGGGGTGGCCTCGCAGAGATCGTCACCGACAACGGCGCAGCTTTCGTCAAAGCGGCTGGCTACCTTGCGCACAAGTATCACCTCCGACATATCCGAATCAGCGGCTACAACTCGTGGGCGAACGGCATCGTCGAGCGACCCCACTTCGACGTGCGACAGGTTCTGTTCAAGGCCGCCGACAGCGACGAGACCAAGTGGTCGCAAGTCGCTCATTTCGCCTTCTGGGCAGAAAGAGTAACTACGCGACGTCGCATGGGCTGCTCACCGTACTTCGCGGCTACAGGTTGTCATCCGATCCTGCCATTCGACATCGGAGAAGCAACCTATCTGCTCCCACCGCCCGACTCGATCCTGTCGACGACCGATCTCATCACACAGCACGTGACAGCGCTCCAGAAGCGGCAAGACCAGATCGCCGACCTCCAGTCCGACGTCTACCGAGCGCGACTTCGAGCAGCATACAAGTTCGAGCGCGACCACGCGACAACCATCCGCGACTTCGACTTCAAACGCGGCGACCTTGTCCTCCTCCGACACATGCAGATCGAGAAGGCCCTCAACCGCAAGATGCAACTACGATACCTCGGGCCGCTTGTCGTCCTCACCCGCAACCGCGGGGGAGCGTACGTCATCTGCGAACTCGATGGGACGGTCTTTCACTGACCAGTCGCGGCCTTCCGACTCCTCCCCTACCTCGCGCGACAATCAATCGGCATCGCCGACGAGCTCCTCGACATCTCGCAAAAGCGGTTCGAGGACATGAAGAACGCCGACGATGCGGGTGTCGAGGACGATCGTCCGACTGGCAATGCGATACCGCCGAACGGCAGCGACGGGGTGGGCGACACGGACTAGTCGAGCTGAGTATCTGTTTTCATTTGTGATCCGCTTCCATATCTTCCATATTGCGCTCTTTTCATCTTTCGCATACCCCCCCCAATCGCCACTTCATAGTCTCTCGTTTATATTCTTTGCGACCTCGGACGCACCTTTGCGACCAATTTTCCATCGTGGCTTTGTCGCGATGGCGAGGGTTTTCTGGCGATGAAGGATTCCACGCTGAGCCTTTCCCTCGGGGAAATACTTTTGTCATTCACGCGTCTAGAACCAAAGGAGAGATATTATTATTGATGGATATAAGCTACAGGCGACAAGATAGCGAAGACGACTGCGACCAGCGATTGTGACACTGCGATAACGACTGTGACACTGCGATAGCGACTGCGATACTGCGACCGAGATAGCGACGGCAACATATGACATACAGCAAGAAAACTAGCGATGAGACGGGAAGAGAGCGCGCCTACATACACATGCAAGTCCAAGAAAGAAAACTGGGAAGAAAATCAGTGTCCGACGTGGTGCAACCACGGCGTGACTGGACTCCACCTACTCGTCCCCTTCGCCATTCAACGCATCCTCCTGGCCTTCCGACGGCTCAGCGACAGGCTCCTCTGCGACTGGCGCCTCTGCGACGGGCCCCTGCGCGACAGGCGCTTGGACGACCGGCCCCCGCTCGTCCTCCGACGGGACGTATGACGCGTCATCGTCATCGTCGTCATCGCCCCCCCGACTAGTGGGCTCGCGCTCGCGCTCGTCGTAGTCGTCGGCCTCGTAGTCGTCGGCGCCCCACTCCTTCCCAGTCGCGATGAGCTCTAGCTCATGCAGGTACTGCTGGAGCTCCAGCAGGACCTCAATGCGACCCGCGACAAAGGCGTTCTCTGCTCAGAGGGCACGGATGTACGTCTGCCGGTCCTCCGACAGACCAGCACCGGCGAGGTCGTCGGCGCCCAGTCCAGCGGTCACGCCGCCGAGGCCAGCGACGTGCCGGTTGGCAGAGGATGCGAGGAGAGGGAAGCCCTCCCTGGTGAGTTGGCGACGGAGGCGCATAGTCGGCGTGGGGATGCGGAAGCCCGTGGCGTAGGTTGGCCGAGGAGGATGGGCGGGGATCAGCGCGGCAGGGCGAGACGAAGGACCAGCGGCGGGGGGAGGAGCGTGGGCGACGCGCGAGGAAGGGACCGCAACAGGCACACAAGCGTCGAGGATGCGACGCGTCTCGGGGCTGATGATGGGAGGGAGAGCGTCGCCGGCGCGACGGGTCGCAGCACCAGCAACAGGCCCAGGGACCGCCGCGGCGCGACACGTGGAAGGACCCGCGGCAGGAGGAGGGTCGGCGACAGCGGGCGCCGGCTTCTTGGCCTTGCGGGGTTTTGGAGCCTTGGGGGGAGGGTCGGCGACGGCCGGGCCCTCGATGTCCGGAGGAGTGACCGCGACGATGGAGCCATCAGCGGCGAGCTCCCACCCCTTTGTGTTGCCCCGCTCGACTTGGTGGAGCGACGGGTGGACGGCCATGCGACCTGGAACAAGGTCAGCGGTCGCGGCGATAGGAGGGGCTGGGCGACTTACCGTGCTTGAACTTGGAGTCGTCAAACCTAAGGCTGAACATAGGTTAACCTATAGTTGATTCAGATCTGAACCTGTGAGTTTGTCAGCTTTTGAGACTTTGATTGGGAACTGTATAAATCAAATCAATTTTTAATCTAAACTTACAAATCAAAGACCTATAAATCATAGGTAACATTATTGATTTTATCAAATAGTTTCAAACAGACTAGAAATGGTAAAAAAAGATGTTAAAGAGTCTAATAAATATTTATAGATAAACAAAAATACAGGTCACTTTGCAGGTGATCTAAAACCTAACCTGTGATATCTTATAAAATGGCTGATTCAGATTTGCAGCTGATTCATAATGTAGGTATCTGAACCTACAAGTTATTAACCTATAGGCAATTCTGCAGGTTAGGTCTAGGTCATCTGTGACATAACCTGAACCTATGCCCAGCCTTAGTCAAACCACTCGCTGTACCGCTGCGAGTCGTACTCGCAGCCCTTCTTGTCCTTGCGACATTTTTCGCACCGAACCTCCCCACGCTGGAGGACGCACTCGATCCGGGCGTAGCCGGAGCAGCGGTCGCACTGCGACAGCGATCAGCAGCGACAAAGGGGGAAAGAGCGGCGACAAGTCACTTACCGCCGACAGCACGGGGTCTGGGCGAGGAGGCGACGCGGGCCGCGGTTGCGTGTCGGCTGCCGACTTCCACTTCCCCAGTTCGACTTTGGGGATCTCGGGCCGATGGGGTTCGTCTTCGGAGGAACTGAGCTCAATGGGGGCGGGGCGCGCCAGCGCGGGCGGTGCGACGACGGCACCAGCGACCTCTGGATCGCGGCGTGTCTTCTTGGGCGGCGCGGCCTTCTCCCCGGCGACTTCGGCCGACTCCACGGAGCTGTGATCCACCAGGCCGCGCTTGCGGCGAACGCGAGGGCGAACGCGGGGCGGCGGCGACTCGGCGGGCGGCGACTCGGGAGCCTGGCCGGCGACGGCGTCGGCAGCGACAGCGTCCGAGCGCGACGCGGACGACACCAGAGCAAGAGTCGCGGCGACGGCAGCGGAGGAGTGCTGGGAAGACGTGGTGACGGCGACGGCGGCGGAAGGGTGCTGCGACTTGGCAGCAGAGGACGGAGGAGGAGGAGGGGCAGCGATGCCAGCGAGGACGTCGGGCATGGGAGGAAGAGCGGCCTGGCGGGCGGCCTTTTTGGTGGCGCGCTCACACGCCTTGGCCATCACGTCGGCCTTCCGGGCGACGCGTTGGGCATTGGCGATCTGACGGGCGGCCAGGCGCAGGTATCCCTCCCGGAGGATGGGGCTGAGCCAGGACGGCCACGCGTGCGCGACCGAGCTGAACCAGTCCACGAACGACAAGACAACGCGGTCGGCGACGGCAGCGACCGCATTGGCGTCCGCTCCTGCACCGAGCCAAGCATCCTGCGACGAGAAAACGAAGTCAGCCTGAACAGGGAGGGACACAGCGACAGACGACATACCAGGTTGTCCGACGCGTTTTGGAGTCCCGCCTCACGGTCGTCGTCGGTCTCTGGGGGGTTCCCGTCCAAGTAGTCGAGGAGGATGTCGAGGTTGGCTTTGGTGCCGTCGCGCGCGACCTGGGTGGTGTCGTCGCCGGTGGCGCGGGACTTGCCTTTGGGGTCGGACATGGGAGATGGTGAGACGAGGAGAGGAAGAAGAACCGAGGGGCGAGGTTGGAGGGGAGCACGGACGAAGACCCACCAGGCGACGGCTCTTATGTGACGCGCGATGGCAGCGCCAGCATCCTGGGCCTACCCCCATCGCACGCCTGGAGTCACGGGATCACCAGTTCGGGGCGGTCTTTTGTCGCACGACAGGTCGAAGGGTTACCGTTTTCGTCGAGAAGTGCGAGAAGCGCGTCTAGCGAGGATTGCCGTCTGTCAAGTGGCCGAGAAGAGAAGATCGCGCAGTGACGGCACCAGTACCACGCAGCTTCCTCGTGGCGACCGAGGATGGTCAAGATCCCAGTGAGGGGGAGGTGATGCACACCCGACGCTTCTGACCGCGGAGCCCGACGCAATTGCCCCATTCGGACGACCGAGGTGACTCGACCGACGTCTCGGCGGCTGCCGGCTCGTTGGCGTCTCTGGGCTGCGCAATTCGGACACACGTGGTGGCGGCCCGGCCTGCTAACCGGGTCCGGTACCGATGAGAGCCGAAGAAGCCGGGCACGTGCGATGCCGCTGCACCAAGACTAGGCCGTCGAAGGGTACCAAAAGTATTCGGTCACAATCGGTGTCGCGACTCGGCCTGTCCCCGACTGTCCCTACGGTCGCACGGCGGTGGGCCACAAGTTAAGTCACACAGTTGCTCTCTCCGTCGCGTCACGCGACTGGTCGCAGATCGTCCCTTATGAAAGGTTACTTATGCAGCAGGTACGGGTCGCGACAACTGGAAACCGACGAGTCGCGTGACTGCGCGACAGCAATCGCGACCCGCCAAGACAAGCCGACGGTGGTCGCCCAATCCGGTCACGGTCACGCGCCGATCGCTGGAGTTCCGGAGGGTTTCCGATGCTGGTTTTGTGATCGCTCGCCACCGCAAGGCAGGCTAGGCTATGGGCGTCGCGTGTAGCTACCGGTTACCGATGTACTTAACCCCACTCGTTGCCGTTTGGGCAGACAATCTTGGACCCCCACCCTTTACCTCTCATTTCTCCGACGAGCAAGTGCGACTCGACATCGTCCTCTGTCGGGCGTAGCTAGCGACGGCGATTGTGACTTGCGATAGCGACCACCGATCGACCGATTTGCGACAGCAACAGCGACTCGTCGCGCGACTTCCGCCGTGACTTTCGACCTTCGACACTACACGCTCTTTCCCCTCTCTTCTCCTCGGCACTGGTTACAATCGCGACCAAAGGGAACCCGAGACCGTACTCGCCCCCCGCACTGGCGACGTCGCTCCGACCTCGCCTCCCTCAGCCCTCGGTCATCCCGACTGTTCACAGGCCCTGGGATAGTGTATCAGCGGTAATCTTCTTCCCCCAGAACAGATAGATCACTTGGTCCAGGGTTATGCAGTATTCGAAGAGAAGCCATGCGCAGGTGAGTGTTAGTAGTCATTGCCAGACTGTGGTCGAGGACGGAAGATACTCGCCGAACGATGTGGACATGGCATAGTTGCGAAAGATGCTGCACCGCAGGGTCCTCGATCAGCTCACATACCGTACAGCGGTCGAGTGATTCTACACACTGATTGTCTGGGGAGTCTAGCTGGGGCATGGTGCAGAAAGAGGGAAAACAGAGAGGAAAGAAGTGGATGGGCCGCAGCGGCCGAAAGATAGCAACCTAAGCTATAAGGCGTAGCCACACGCTGTAGGGGCAGAGTCAACCGCTCTTTCCTTCCTTCCACCATCTCATGCACAGCTTGACGCCTCATTCGTCTTTGATACTGTCGCCCCCCCTCATCGCTTACCCTGTCTCATATGCTTACAATATGCCACGTCTTGACCCGCCCTTCCCGTCCTTCATGCTTGTCATGGCCGAGGCTGCAGAGTTTGACGTCTCTGGTCTCCCTACATACCGTTCAAGTTATCTGGAACGGATGCACCCGTACGCACGCGTTCTGGTGCGTGGTCTGCGAGAGAGGCTTATTGTATGTGTCATTAACTGTCTGTGTGCGAATTCCAGCCCCAACGTGACGCATCATTGCAGACCACTGTCGGCTACCGGTCCAGGGAGGAGGCGGCGGGAGATGGGTCAGGGCCATCCACAGTGAGTCTTTGTCCACATCTCCCGTATCTTCCCTCTCACATCGTGTTTCCCTTGTGTCAGCCTCCCATCGCGCGCAACACAGCTGGCCACGAAGCAGACCTCCCTGTTGTCGGTGTCAATTCTGGTCTGGCTATTGAGGATCGGCTGAGCCGGAGCAAGCTCTCCAGCGCTTTGTCAGTGGGTCTCCAATCGGGTTCATCGTCTTGCACATCAATGATTGACAACATCTTAGGCGATGTTGGATGCCCTACAGGGCCAGTTGCTGAGGTTGCAGGCAGTTCGCGCCTTCCTGAGCTCTGCCCAGGCCAAGGAAGCTTGAGCTTGCGGCTCTTGGCAAGCGCAGCACGGCACATCCGACACGTTGCAACCCGTATCAGTCTTCGTCGCAACAAAAATACCCATCGCAAGTCCTGTTCGCTCTCGCATTGAACTGTCGCAGTTTTCTTGTTGTCATGCTCCCGGTTTCATATGATCTCTTCGTGTAATGTACTGTCGCAGTTTTCTTGCTCTCGCACTCCCAGTTTCGTATGATCTCTTGGTGTCATGTACTTGTCGATGTTCATGTAGATATATTGCTCACAATCGCTGTCTTGTGCTCGTAATCATTCAGCCATGTCCAGCAATACAGTACTCCATGACGAGATGATCAAGTTCCACTTTGTTAGCCATTAGGCATAGTGTACTCTTGTAGCCTAACGACTTAAGGTATGTCAAGCTATCGTAGTGTAGTCGTTAAGTGTGCGTTTCGGCGCTTATTTGAGCTCGATTTAGCTGAGGCCCCGGTTTCGAATCCCACTCGATGCTCATTGTTTTTTTCAGGACCGACTTGAGCACGCAGCGGTGCTCTCTGTCTCGGACAGAAGTCAAGCCTCAGCCTCACCCTGCGAGAGAGATCGAGGTCAGCCTCAGACGCAAGTCTAACGATGCTCGCGCAAAGGTCTGTGTTCGCGCTCACAAGTGTGCGCTGACCCTCGCACACAGGTCGAATTCTGAGCCTCGCACACGAATGGACGCTGACCAGCGCACAGAGGTCGTGGCCGCCTCGCAGACAGGTTGAGGCTGACGCTCGCACACAGGTTGAGAACTCACGCTCGCACACAGGTTGAGGCTCATGCTCGCACACAGGTTGAGAACTCACGCTCGCACACAGGTTGAGGCTCACGCTCGCACACAGGTGGAAGCTCACGCTCGCACACAGGTCGACACTCTCATTGGCTCAACGGCATTGAATACAAATATTTAAGCTACGGTAAGTGGAACTCTAATCTACGGTAAGAATATGGGGGCGCCTATATTCCGCCGGATTCCGTCGGAATCCGACGGAATCCGGCGGAATATGCCCCATGGTTCAGATATTCACCGTTGACTTGCGTACAGGGTGTGTTGTTTTACGCTCGATTGTCCGAGCCTACCCAAGGCGTACTTCCCCGAGCGAGGTTGGCTACTATCTACTATTTAACCATTCATGGTGCTTGGTCTGTGCTGCAAGTTCTCCTCCTTCCCCTCACTCCTCCGCCACCGACTCGGCGACGACGACCAACCAATACCCAGCAATGGCCACAGCTCACGATATCGAAACCGAAGTCAAGTCTTCAGATGCCAAGGGCACGAGTTCCATATCCAGCGCGGATGTAGAGCACTCGTCAATCCAGCTCGGAGAGCTCAACATCCCTGACGGCGGGCTCAAGGCCTGGCTTACCGTCTTTGGAGCCACGTTGATGCTCTTCTGTTGCGGACCGCAAGGCGCATTCGGTGTCTTCCTGACGTACTACTCCCAGCACCAGCTCAAGGACGTCTCGCCCTCGACCATCTCGTGGATCATCTCCCTACAGCTTTGGACAACATACTCCTCCGTACGTCTTCCCCCCTTCTCGCCAACTCGCGACGCAGCTCATCATAGCGGGACTTTTGTTCGCAGGGGTCCATACTGCTCGTCGTCAGCACCATGGCAGTCAGTGTCTGCACCGAGTATTATCAGTTCCTCCTCGTCCAAGGCCTGCTGACCGGGTTGGCCATGGGGATGTTGTAAGTGGTATTCCGAGACGCGTCGCTCGCCTCGGCACGTTCGCCAACCTTCATCATCCCAATCGCAGATACACACCCTCGTTCGCGTCCATTTCCACACATTTTCGGAAACACCGTGCCTCGGCTACCGGCATCGTTCTCGCAGGTTTCGGGATAGGTGAGCAGGACTCGGGCACATCTACCCCGTCCGTCACGATCTCTTGTCTAATAATATCAACATTGACGCGATTCCACGTGCCAGGCGGCGTGGTGTTTCCGCTTCTGTTCAGCTATTTGCTCGCTCGCATCGGATTTGGATGGACGATGCGCACTTGGGCGTTCCTGCTGCTGACCCTGTGTGCTATCGGGATCGCAACCATCACAAGCGGCGTGCCCCCCGCTGGTTCGGATACTGCGGGACATGCCGTTCATCTCGCTGGTAGCAGGATGCTTCTTCGTCGATTTCGGTAAGTAGCTGCATGCACTGCTGTCGTTTTGGGGTCAGTCCCAGGTCCGGAACCACAAAACTAACGCTAGCGCTTTGTTTGGCCTCTCCAGCGCAGACCGTCCCATTCACATACATCGCCAGCTACGCCATCTCGAAGGGGGTCCCTCCGTCTGCATCGTACTACATCCTCTCTGCCCTCAACGCAGGCTCTATCTTCGGGCGATTCTCGCTGTCCTTGATCGCCGACCGCGTTGGTGCCTTCAACATCATCTCTCTGGCCGCATTCCTGTCGGGCCTCCTCGTGCTGGTGGTCTGGATGCTCGCGGAGTCCCTCGTCGCCATCGTCGTGTTCGCCGTCATCTACGGCGTCCTCTTCGGCGCGTGCGGCGCCATGCACGTCTCCTGCGCCGCGCTGATATCGGACATCAAGGAGGTGGGGACCCGAATCGGGATACTATACACCGTCGTGGCCTTTGGATACGTCTTACCCTTCTTCGCGAGAAGATTCGGGCGTTGTTTACATGACCATCGCAGGCTCCTGGCGGCAAGCCCGACAGCAGGGGCGGTGTTGAAAGCGGACAACGGGAGGTACACGGGGATGATCGCGTTTGATGGTGCGGTGACGATTTTTGGAGTGCTTTTCTTGCTCTTCGCGAAGTACAAAATCAACCGTAACATATTCGCCCGCGTATGACTAGTAGACCGCGGTAAATAGCCATGACGATTGCCTACGGCACGAATGCTATTTATTCCACGATCGACGGACTTGCGACTGTAGTGGCCAAAAACGATACACACACGCCTGCTGTACAGCCTACACGGACTCAACGATACACTCGACAACTGCGCACCGTCTCTCCTCCATCACAACTTTGATTGCCTCTTCAAAGACGCCCCTAACCTCATCAGCACGCTCGACCTTCCGAGCCCACGCGCCTCCCGAAGCAGCTGCGATGCCGCCGAAATCCGCGCTATGCTCTTCCCCGAAACCGATACCGATCCTCTCGCCCGACGCCTGGGATTTCGCTCTCTGCGGCGCGGTAAAGTCAGCACCAGAATCGTTGAAGAGATACAGATAAGAGAAAAGACACATACAGCCCCAGCCCAGTCACGGTTGTTCAGCACGACCGTCAAGAACGGCGTCCCGTACCGCCTCGCGATCCAGTACGTCGCCGTCGGGACCCCCAAGAAGAAGCTCCCTTCGCCCGTGATGGACACGAGGAGCTCGACGTCCTTGCCTGCGACCTTTGCGCCGATCGACGCGCCGATGCTCGCCCCGAGCACCCAGCCTTGGCCCGTGCCCCCAGACATGAACATGCTCCCGGGTTGCTCGGGGGCGATGTGGTTCCAGACGAGGGGAGAGAAAGACGAGGCTTCGTTGAGCCAGATGACCTTCGCGCCATGGCTGGGAGTCGCAGCATTCGCGGAGTCGCGGAGGGCCCCGAGGATGGACGGCACGCTGAGCGCATGGCCGTCGTGTGCGAGACGCGCCTCGGCCGCTGAGAGCGCCGCAAGCTTTTCTTGGCGGACGGCATCAAGGCGCACCCGGCGAGCTTGCAACCTTGTTTCGACGGAGTTAGACGTGAGCGATGCGCGTGCGTCCGGCGTCTCGAGCGCGTCGAGCAGTTGGGCGAGAGCAAACTCGGCGTCGGCGGTGCAGAGCATCTCCGCGCCGACGTGGGACCAATGGACGGTGCGCTTGAGGGCATCGGTGTCCACAACGAAAATCCTCGCGTCCTTGCGCAGCTCGTCCTTGGCGGAATCCGCCCACGGGCAGTCGACGTCAAGCAGGAGCACGACGTCGACCTGCTCGAGGTGAGGGACCTGGCCGGTGAAAACGTAGCCGAGGTGGTACGGATGGTTGGCTGGGATGGAGACGGCCGAAGGCACGACGGAGAGCACTCCGATGGCGAGCGTGCTGGAGAGCTGAGAAAGGAGAGGGGCGGTGGCCGGATTCCGGCCCGCGTTGGTGGTGATGATGAGGGGGAACTCGGCGGCGAGAAGGGCGGAGGTAATCGAATGGACGGCTGAACAGCTGCTTGATTAGGAACGATAGGGTGCAATGGGCTTCTGTGGGCCACTTACCATGAGGCGAAAGGGCTGGCATAGTGATGGGAGGCCAGAAAGTGGGAGGCACGGTGGTTGCCATAGTCGCTTCGTTGACATCCTCCTCTGTGGCTTCCCTACGCGCCCACAAATACACCGGACCCTTCGGTTGACTGGTTGCGCTGGCAAGAACACGTCATGACGATGTCCAGGTTAGATGCAAGTCGAAAGAACACACATCTGTAAGGCGCGCATGATCTGCTTCGATGCGGTTTTGCCGCTCTGTAGCTGCACAGTGTATCGCATGTACTGGCGAACGATAGCAGGCTGGTCGTGAGTGTCTGTCGTGGGATAAGCAACGATCATCGGTCTCGCATCGCCAAGGCGCATATACGCACCTTGAAGCCACATGATAAACTCATTCCTCGTGCCTTTGAGCTCCCCATTGACTGAGAACGGGGAGGCTCCTGCGAAAATCAGGACAGGAACCTCGCCTCTGTCTGCGTTGTGGACAGCACTAGCCAAGCACTGCATACTCATTCGATTTCATTTTCCTGTAGTCACAATGCCGTGAACAGTGCTTACCTGTGTACCTACGTCGACGTGGACGATGACCACCGCAGGCTTTCCTGTCACTTGCGCATAGCCATGGGCGGCGCTCAGGGCGACGGACTCGCTGGGGCAGGTGACGATCTCGATGAGGGTCTTGCCGTCGTTCTCGAGTTGCTGTCTCCGCAGGTCCTCGAGGAATGCGGGGTGATCGCTGCCCCAGTTGACGAAGGCGTGGGTGATGCCTGCGTCGGCGAGGGTTTTGAAAAATACGGAGGCAGTAGTGTACATATTTGCGAACAGACACCGGGTGGGGAGGGACTTAAGGTGTCTCACTATTGCTGCCGAGCTGCGTGGAAGGACAAGAGGGCGACCGGCGTGCAGAGGAAAGGAACTTCAAGCGGCGGTAACGAGACATCGCATGCACATGACATCATACATTAGTGGCTAGACGCACGCCGGGACGTGGCCGGGCTCCCCAGCCTTTCACCACGTCCACCACCATTCGTACTTGCTGTCTCTCAATAGAGACCGGTTCAGCGTACGTCTCGGGCGTGTGTGAATTGGGCGACCCTCAAGCTATTCCAAGACACCTGAGACAGCCACGTTGGATACCAAGGTCGTACAGTCAGCGGCGTCGACGATGAATGTGCATGGGATCTGAAAATGGGTAATCAGAGACTCAGACGTCCGGAACTCGCCTGCGACCGTGAACTCACCTGCAACTTTCGGACCTGGGCAACATCTCCCCCCTGTCAGATGACGGCCTCCTGGACAAGTTTCATGCTTTTGCGGACATAACTAGAGTGCTTCTAGCGACTGACGGGAAGGAAGAAGACAGGGGCGTGGGTGCGTTAGGACCTATTAGGGCTCCAGACGCCATTAACGAGGGGGACTTACTTGAGGATATTACGATGGAGTTTATGCAGCCACCCTCAATCATCGTCCTGCAGGATCGTTCATCCAACAGTCAGTTTCCTGAACGGAGAGCCTGTTTGGGACTCACCATCGCATGCGACATCGAGACCAATTAATGTTGTCAGTGGGGTCACCTGGCGAGGGGCACGCGAACGCCTTCCTCGGAGCTGGCGTCGTCCACGACAAACTGCATCATAGATGAGAGAGATGCGTTCGCCATCGTTACCATAGCATATAGTGGGAGTTGGCTTATGATCAACGTCGGTGATGATGAACGGAGGAAGGAAGACGTTGAGAGCGAAGCGCCGGCTTCTTCGTTATCCGCGACGTTCACCACCTCTCCGCCACATTCACTTCCCTCTTCCCCCCTGACACATACGCCCTGTAGGTTCGCCATTCTTGCTCCTGTACGCCCTGTCGCTTCCGGAACGGAGGAGAGATGGACGCACGACTTCGCCGAGTCAACAAGGAGATCGCAGGTGCGTTTGCCGATGAATCGGACGGACGGGAGCTCTCACACACGACCATGGGCTTGGCCAGACTGCAAGAACGACAAGCAGTCAAGGGTCACGATAGATCTCGTCGACGAAAGCCCATTCCACCTCATCGGTTCCTTCGATGGTCCGGAGGGTACACCCTATGAGGGCGGCCGCTTCCAAGTCGTGCGTATCTCCTCCTTGTGTCCTCAACCGTCGTTGCCGAATGGCGCCACCTTGTACAGGACATCGCCATCCCCGATAACTACCCGTTCCAGCCTGTCAAAATGAAGTTCATCACCAAGGTTTACCACCCTAATGTCTCCTCAGCCTCGGGCGCCATCTGTCTCGACATCCTCAAGGACGCTTGGTCACCAGTTCTCACCCTCAAGTCGACCCTCATCTCCCTTCAATCGCTCCTTTGCTCGCCAGAGCCGAGAGACCCACAAGACGCCGAGGTGGCGAAACACTACATGACGAGCAAGAGTAGTTTCGAGGACACCGCGCGTTATTGGACTATGATCTATGCGGGAGGGCCAGGGAAGGAGGGAGTAGTGAACGGTGCCGAGGATGGACCACGGGACGATATTGCGATGGCAGGTTTGGATAGGGCACATGTGGCGCAGTTCGAGGGACTAGGGTTCGACAGGCCAAAGGTGGTGAGTACTGTACACCATGTTTCGACTGGCTCAACCTCACGAGATATATTTGCGTACGTCTCGCAGATCGACGTCCTGAGAAGATTGAACTACCGTGGGGCGAACGTTGTGAATATTAATGACGACCGGGTAGTGGAGGAACTCCTGAAATGAACGATGTATTACTAGTGTGCGTCTTCTAACTTTGTAGACTGCTCGCCCTTCATTGGTTGTCCACTGTACATTGAACTTTTGACTTTCGACATCTTCATCCCACGCCTCGCTATTGAACTGTCGACGGGTTGTATCAACTCCCAGCCACTACACCTGAAAATATATGCTGCGATAACATCGCTTCAGGATCGTCTGGAATCGATGTGCTTTATCAGGCGCTCTGGATATCAGAAGCAACATCAAAATCAGCGTCCTTGACTCACTCCCAACGACGATGAACACCGAATCCACCACCCCCCAACTCAGTACGTTCCGCTACCATGTTCTCCCCCCACCATGTTGCTCATTGGGCTTCTTCAGTTATCCGCCGGATATCCGCCGAAGAGACACTGCCGCTGCGGCACTCCGTCCTGTGGCCGGATCACCCAATCTCACACCCACTCGTCCGCCTCAAAGAAGACGGGGACGGAGACCACTACGGCGCCTTCCTTGACGGCGTCGTTGAGCCGGTCGCAGTCATTTCCGTCTTCGACGAACGGCTTCCGGACGCCGAAGCCGTCGTGCCATCTCACCGGTTCCGAAAGCTCGCCTGCGATCCTGCCCATCAAGGCAAGGGCATCGGCACGAAATTGCTTCAGCACGTCTTCCGCGACGTCTTGGCGAAGACACCATCCACGATCATCTGGTGCGATGCTCGAGTCAGTGCTGCGGGGTGGTACGAGCGGGATGATATAGGCATGGCGCGGTTCGGGGAGACATTTATCAAGAGCGGCGTCGACTACGTTCGGATGAAGAGGATACTTACGCGGGATCTTACACCTCAGTAGTGTGCCGTCTCCCCTCTTTCTGCATATGTTATGCGATTCGATGAACACAATCCCTTTGCGAGCTAGGCCGATATATACGGACCCTTGCGCGCTTCCGTCGTACGGTACATATGTCACTTAAAGTGGTCTGCAGCATGGCCTACCAGGCGCCGATGATGGACATGCGGACGAGCGGCCGGAGAAATTTGCATCGTGGCATGTCTCCGTCATGCTTCCGTCTTCCTCTTCTAAGTTGACTACGACGCAGGTGTGCAACTCACGGAGACGAAGGTATGTGCATGTGTACGTCCCCCATGTGCCGTGCCGGTAACTGGGTAACGCTCAGCTGAATTCTAGATATCTGGACTTCCCTCCGGCTGGAATTAAGGCCGCGCCTCGTGGTCGCCTGCTGGAGGATTCCTCCACTCTTCCTCACTCTCTGTCAACTCTCGAGACTTAAACCAAGCTCGGATCCAACCCAGGCTTCCCGCTTAACTTATCCCAGATCTAGACTAACGTATGCGCCTCCAACATCCGCTTGAGCTGATTGCTGTGCTCCTGCTCTTTCTCGAAGGTTTCCCGATCCGTAGCGCCTCCGCGCAGACGACGCTTCAAGGGAACGCCTGCACAACGGGCGGTGCGTACACGCTTTGCCAGAACCTGTGGGGTGCAGGTGAGTACCCGTGCATTTTGTGGCCGAACGACTGAAGCTCACGACGGACCGGTTCGAAAGACACGGGAACTGGATCGCAGACGACCACCTTCAACTCCGCGAATGGCAACTCCATATCGTGGAGCACGAATTATACCTGGGCGAACAGCCCGAATAACGTCAAGAGCTGTGAGTCGTCTTCTCACATGGAATCCGCCACATTGGTGACGTGCCCAAGACCCCAATGTGTACCACAACACGGCCAAGGGTATGCAGCTGCAAGAGATAGTCTCCGCGCCGACGAGTTGGCAGTGGTCCTACCAGTCCGCTTCCGACGACCTGCGCGCGGACGTTTCGTACGACATTTGGACCGGAGCAGCTCAGTCGGGCGACGTCGCCTCGTCCGCCTCTTCGTACGAGATGTGAGCATCCGTGAAGCTCTTGCCCCTTGATGCTGAACCTCATCGTAGACAGCATGATATGGCTTTCTTCGCGCGGCGGGTAGGTTTGGAAGTCGTTTCTTGTCATTCGGATGCTCACGTACCCTGCACGTAGGGTCGGCGGTATTGGTAACGTCGTCGCTCAGAACATCCAAGTCGGCGGGTACACTTGGAATCTGAAGCAAGGCCCGAACTCGAACTGGGACGTGTTCTCGTTCATCACCGCCGAAGGCGATATCACCGACTTCGACGCCGACCTGAACGACTTCTTCCGTAGGTCCCACCGACCTTGCATTCATTCATGCGCGTTGCTTACGAGCAAACAATGTTCAGAATATTTGGTCGACAACCAAGGAGTCGCGAAGACGCAGTACCTCCAAGCCATACAGGCAGGAACCGAGCCCTTCACCGGCAGCGCCGATCTCGTCATTTCCGACTTTAGCGTCGACGTCTTCACTACTGACGACGCCAATGTCACGACCTCTTCGTCCTCATCGTCGAACACGTCTGCCCCCGTGTCGCCCACGTCCAACGCATCAAGCCAGACCTCCCCGACCGCTAGCGCAACCTCCCATGATTCAGTTGCTTCTACCCGTGCTGCGAGTACTAGCGTCGCTCCGGCGTCCCAGACCGGTGAAACAGGGTCGGTCTCTAGTCCGGGTCCCGCGCCCGGAGGGTGTCATTTGCAGCTTCCGAGCTCGGTCACACCGCGCAGGAGAGGCTTATTCCGGCGGGTCTTTAGCCGATAAACTCGACATAGATATGAGTATATCTATTTGGAGCGGAAGCAGCGCTATCCGTCCCATTTCAGCTGTGGGTTGTTGTACAGCCGTTGTAATATTGCTATTGTCGGTATCGGGATGGAGATGGGGCGAGGCCGCGATGCAGCGTCATTGACAGGGTACTCGGACGCGGACCCCTCGATACACTCACCCGGTCCGGTGTCCGGAAGGTCGATCACCCCGTCGGCCAGCACGTACTGCATGTCGTCCGACCACTCGTCCTCGCGCACTTCGTAGAGAATCTTGAGGGACGCGTCGAGCCCACACTTGCGGAGGACCTCGAGCGTCACACCGTCCGAGCCCCTTGAGGCGCGGCTCCAGGTCCTTGAGCGCCTGCTTCGCAGCGTCGTCTGATGAGTGGGAGGCCACGAGCGGGCACCGGTGGGTGAGGCCGAACATGAGGTTTCCTCCCTGGCGTATGAACGAAGCGTCGTTGAGGAGGGCTCGCAATGCGGCCTTGAAGGACTGCTCGTTCCCCAAAATCTGGTTCGGGACCGGCTGCGCCGACTTTTTGGTTGCGTAGTAGAGGTTGTACGTGATCGTGACGCGGTACCCAGACGTGACGGGCATGAGCTCGTGCTCGGTGTCGCTGCTGACTGTACGTGGAACTTGCAGACTTGAACGCGTGGGATCAGTCATCCCTATCTTGTCCAAGTTCGTGAAGAGGTAAAAATCATGCAGTCTCGTGTTGAAAGGCGGCCGACTTACTGCCTGAAAGTTTCCCAGGTATTAGCAAGCCACGAGAAGCTCCTTGCGGGTCGCCGAGGAAGACATCACCACATGACCTGTAATAGTCTTGAGGGTCGCCCGGTTCCACACGCCAGAGACGTACACTGAACCAGTGTCTATTCGAGAGTAGTGCAAGTACAACTTGGTGGTGGACGTGGTGAAAGGCTGAGGAGCCCGCCACGTCCCAGCGCGCGTCTAATAACGCGTAGATACGTGTTGTCTGTAATCTAATCTATGACATCATGGATAAGCGCTCTTTTACATGACCTGCTAGTATACAGAGTCCCGTGATAGAGAGGGAAGCCGAACCTCATATATAAGGACACACACAGGTCGACACCTTCCACACCGCCGACCTCTTCCCAGAATGTACACCACTGCTTCCATGATCTTCAAGACCCTCGCCGACGCAGGCATTACGCACGCGTTCGTCAACTGGGGCAACGATCACCCAGCGTTCTTGGAAGACCTCGAGCGGGAGCGGGTCGAGAATGGCAAGACTCCCATGGAGATCATCACTTGTCCCCACGAGATGGTTGCGCTGAGCGCAGCCCAGGGCTACGCACAAGTCACTGGCAGACCAGCCGCCGTCATTGTTCATGTCGATGTCGGGACACAGGTGAGGTCTGCGCATTGTTCCCCGTGGAGATTCGCGTTCGCGAATAACGTTTCCCGTCAGGGCCTCGGGGGCGCCGTTCACAACGTCGATCGCGCGAACGCGCCTGTCCTCATTTTCGCCGGCGCAGCACCTCAGTCCTCCGACAGACGTCTCAAGGGCACCAAGAATGAATGGCCAATGTGGTACCAAGGTCCGCGCATTCAGTTGCGTTGTCAGCTGTCGTCTCACCGTCTATCGTACTAGATGTCCTGGATCAGCCGGCGATCGTTCGACAGTACATGCGATACACGGGACAGATCCAGAGCGGAAAGAACGCAAGAGAGATGGTCATGCGTGCATTGCAAATGTCTGTGCGGATATCTCGCGCGTCGAATGATACATGGACTTACCTCCAAACAGAGCGACGAGCCAGCCAAAGGGTCCGGTGTACCTTTGGGCACGTCGCGAGGCTTCCGAGGAAGAGGTTGACTCGTCGATATATAACGAGAAGCTAAACGTCGCAAAATGGCCGCCCGTAGAAGGCGGGGGACTCCCCAGTTCAGGTGACTGGAGATTCCGCCCAGTGACGGTCCCAACTGCTCACTGTATGCGGTAGCTTTGAACACAATCATCGATGCTCTCCTTGTCGCCCAATTCCCGCTCATCATCACCGCGAACGCGGGGCGGAATCCCAAGACAGTCCCCCTCCTCTCCGAACTTTCGTCTCTCCTCGCTATCGGCGTCTTCACGTCCTGCCAGATGTCGCTCAACATCCCTTGGACGCACGAGAACTACATCGGCTCCGCGTTCGGCGGCAAAAACGACCTCTTGAACCACGCTGATGTCTTGATCCTTCTCGAAGTCGACGTACCGTGGGTCGACAGCGTTGGAAACAAGCCGCGTGAAGATGCGCGTGTCTTCATCATCGACTCAGATCCTCTGAAGACGACATTCGGCTGGTCGCACGTCGATGCTGAGCTCCTCTGCAAGGCCGATCCTGAGACCGCTCTCCGGCAGCTCATTTCGGCGCTCGACGCTCCTGATGTCAAGGGCCTAGCCGCGGCCAACGTCACTTCCCGTCAGCCTCGTCTAAAGGAGCTTCGCTCGGCTTGGGTGGCGTCCCAGGAATCGGAGGCGGCCATCAAGTCTCTCGGAGACGACCATCCCACCGTCCCTTACGTCCTCACCACGCTTCGCAACGCCGTCGCCTCGCAGACGCCGAGCAAGGGCGAAAGGGTGGTTTGGTTGAACGAGGCAATCAGCAACTACGTGCCCGTGTGGACGTACTTGCGTCCTGAGCAGCCCGGGAGCATGATCGGCTCCGGCGCGTCGAGCCTCGGGTATGGTCTCGGTGCGAGCATCGGAGCGTATCTTGGCGGGATTGTCGCAAACAAGGACTACGACTTGGTGGCGTACGTCGTGGGCGACGGGACGTACCTGTTCGGAATCCCCGGGAGCGCGTTCTGGATTGCGAGGCGCTACAACACGGTAAGTTCGGTTATCGCCTCCCAGTTCTTGCGGAAGGTACTGAACAGTGGGCCGTTGCCATAGCCTTTCCTGACCGTGGTCCTCAACAACGGCGGATGGAAGGTACGTGGTTCTACCTCAGGCTATGGCAACGCAAACCATACTGACGTCCGTGCAGTCGCCCAAACTGTCCATGTTGGGTGTCTATCCGAACGGACTGGGAAGCGTCACCCCGGGCGCCCAGCTCACGGTGGGTTTCGGTCCCGACAGCCCCGACTTCTCCCAGATCGCCGTCGCGGCTGGCGGCGCGTGGGGCAAGCGCGTCACGAACGTGGACGATGTGCCGGGCGTACTGGCTGAGGCTATCAGAGTCGTGTTGGAGGAGAAGAGGTGCGCGGTCGTCGACGTCGTGCTGCAATCGATTTGAGGTAGGACATAGGTGGTAGGCTGTCTGCCGTCATTATGTATTATATGTCTAGTTCGAAGCTGGTCGCTCTCACACATGAGCGCATGTTTTGGAGATGCACCTAGCGTCTCCAGCCTCTTTAGATTCCTGGGCTTGGTGGTGCATCGTCGGACACACTGAAATATGAATACAGATATCTTCCACAGCCTTGAGATCGTCCTGCTCAAGTGTGTTACTCTGTCTCGCACGTTGATGAACACCAGAAGCCTTTTCCTGCGACTTTTCTGCCTTTCTCCGATCCAGAAGCCGAAGCCGCCCAGCCTGCGAGCCCGACGCCGCAGGGCCGCATAAATGCATGGCAGCAGCAAGTGCAGCATTGCATTGCTCCATCCGTTTCAGAAACGGATAGCGTTTGACGTGTTTCTGTTCGCAGTGTAATTATATGATCGGGGGTCACCCAGTCCGCGAGCCCACATCGAGCGTTGACAACGTCGACTGGGAGGATTCGAGTTCGAGAGATGCATCGGGAAGGTCTTGGCGCCTCCACGGAAAGCTTCCGAAGCGTACTCAATGCTCATCGGGTGTTGAAATATTGACCTACTGGCATTCCTTAGGCGTTCCCCAAACCCCAGACAGAACCGAGCGAAAGAACCCAGCTGGAGCGATGCTTGCGGGCGCAGCATACGTCTCTGGATGGACGCGGAGTGGTTCTTGTGTGAAGCGACTCGGACGCCGAGCGGTGGTCGTGGGCTGATATTGTATTGCTTGTGCTTCAGGTGGTCGCGCGTCGAGCCGCGAATACGCCGCCATTCGTCCGCGAAGGAACGTCGGGGCCCGCGAGAGTGTTCTGAAAGTCGAGACTCGAATGAATAAAGACATTCAGTCCAACCATCTCAGTCATCGATACCTTGTGATCTTTTGTTGTGCATGTCTACTTTACCTGACTCATGAGAAGGCGGCGCTCATCGACGCTGTCTGCTCATTGCACCCATGGAGCGGTCGACCATACGAACACCGTACGTTCGAGCGAAGCTCGGAGGGCGCATCAGTACTTCGGGAAATTACTTAACGGTGCTTAACGGGGCCATTAAGCACCGTTAAGTATTGAAGCTGTCGTTAAGTACCGTAAGCCGATAAGCCGTAAGTAGGTCTCGAAGTGCTCGTAAGTTCCGCCACTGACGTACCTCCCTTCTACCAGCACCGCTCCCCCGCACTCTGACTGGCACACGGCGGGGGACAAAGAGATGTCGCCTCGACACGTTGGAGGCCGAAGCTTTCCCAGGATATTCATCGAAATACGGGAGGGAGGATGGCCATTTTCCATTTAAGCCGTTAAGCCGTTAAGCAAAATCCGGCTTTACTGATGACTCGCCTCCCGCACATGTCTTCTCACAGACGGCGTGCAAGTACACTCGATGCCCTTTAACCTATTGAGCGTTTTTCGGCGGCCGCTGGTTGATATGCACCTACATGGCTTACCGATCCAATACTTATTGCAGTGTCAATGCTGGTTCAAGTTGCAGAAGTAGTACGTACTATACACAGACACGTACGAACGCCCATGCCATCCTACGGTCTGTCATAGCTTCCGGATTAGCTTTGGAAAGTCAAAGGTAAGAAATCGTACCCTCTGCATTAAATGCTGCCTTCAAACGAAATTGGGGCGGATGGTCCTCCGTTACGGTTCAAGAGAGACTGCGACTGCGGCGCGACCCAGATGGTTGCGTGACGTGCCATGCGTTACCACAGTGCGTTACCACCATGTCACAGATTCGTCGTGGCAAATGCACTTTTTGATCTGGCGGCGCATCTTGGTCTCGACCAACTCGCGACGTCCGACTCCAGAAGATATTCGCTTTTCACCTCTTCTTCTACTTGGAGACCGGTTTGTCATCGCTTGTGTAGGTATGGTGAGTTTGTCTTCGTCTTCACCAGGAGTGGCCTTTCCTGCACCCAGAAGTTGTCATAGCTCCGTGCAGACGCGTTTGCCTTGACCTCGACACGTGAAGCCCGGGCCCCGACTAGGCCCACACGTTCCGGATATCTTGGGTCCATCTGCTGGGAACTTATGCTGGGCCATAGGTAATCCTAGACAAGGTACGACGCATTGTCTTGCTCACTAGACAAAACAGGCTGATCGCTCCTGCAAATAGAGCGTCGACATCGGCAGCCGGGGTCGAGGGACTGACGTTGACTTCTTCTATTTCGATCCCTTCGTTCATCCTTGGCACTACACTTCCCTGTGCGACTGTGTTAACGAATTCGGTCGTGATGAGGTGGCCGAAAACGTTTTGGTTGGACGCAGATCCCGTCATACGGCGTAACTTCCGTGCTCTACTCCCAATCGGACGGAATCTCGCAGGCTTATGGGAAGGATCGAGGTACGTTCATCCACGTGGGTAAACATTACCCGCCCTGAACCGAAGTCTGTCAGATTGACTACCACGAACACGTACGACCTCACCTTGCCAACATCTTAGAAGGTGGCGGAGCACAAACTCATTCTGCGCATTCCCGAGCAGTCGGACTCTCAATCTTGTCATGAGAGTCGGAAAGGCGTTCCGTCTACAAGCATAGAAGCTCTGTCTCCCAGACTCTTCTTAACTGTCGGGAATCATCGATGACGATGCGCCCCTCATTGAAGACTCTTCGTCATGTCGACCTGTCCTACACGTCTATTTGAGTGAGGGCCGGAGCCGCCGACTGCGCGTTTGGCATCTACGAAAGGAGATACTTCGGTGCGTTGGCTTATCTCCTCCAAGTGTCCCTTTGGTAACCTTCGGTGCCTAGACCAACTACATCCGGGATACAACACGAGATCTGGTTGTACGTTCAAACGTGTTCCTTGCGCGGCGCGCGCAGTTTTTACGTCGGTGCCGAGCTCTCAGGAGACTCGTCCAGATTAGCTCCCCGGAGAAACTTCCAAGCTGCGGGGAACGCCGGAGAATCGCTTATGGTGTTCTCGGCATTTATGGGAAGTTATGCGCATAGTCTCCCAGGGCTCGGGCTGGCCGCCGACAACGTTCACCAGCGAGATGAGAAGGTTCGCCACCATTGGTACTCCGTCGTGCTTCGGGATCATCGAAGAACGCATTGCCGAGGCGTAAACACTGTTGTGAGTGCGTCTCCCGATTTCCCGGCCGTCGATACTGAAAGCCGTATGCGCATAGCAACGGGGTAGGAAGAGGTACAGGTTGTGAGTCCTAGGCACAAAACTCCGTCTCCACTTGGAGTCCGGGCTCACCGGGGGCACCGAGCAGTCCGAACGCACGCGAGAGCCACGAGGCCCACACATGTCGGCAGACGCGTCCCAGAATAGACTATAGAGTCCGACGCAGATGTACCCTGATGTACCTTCCACTCTGCCGGACGGGAAGGGAACGCGAGCTCTAGTCGGGGAGCGCGCACGGACGTTGAGTCCTCCTCCGTTCCGTGAGTTCGCACTGCAAGATCTCAACAATTGAGGTGATGTAAATGACCGGCCGGTGTAACTCCAAAGATGATGTCCGACTCGCGTCCCTCTTCTATCTGATAGGTCAGCCTCGGCTCTGCAAACTCAATAAAGAGCGCGCTCAGACCCTTCTGTGTGGCCACATCTCGCTACCCCCCAGGCCCGTCTCCCTGTGCTCAGGCGCGGAGCCGCTGTTTTCCGTTCTTCCGACGATTACTCCGGATGGTGGCTCGCCTGCCCTGCAGCCGAGGAAAGGTATGACTTCATTGTGAGATTGCGATCCGGACAGCCGTCTGACTTCCTCGGAACTACGGTAGATATAGACCGATACTCCACTCGAGCCTCAGCGTGTTTGACGGCATCATCTTGCTTTCCGACATACACCTTACATGCGCCAGACGTGCGACGGCTGATTCCACCTCTACCTTACGGCAAGTCAGATTCATCGTGGATTGCGACTTTCGGCTGACACAATACAGATCTCACGATATTTACGAGAACTGCACCTTCCAGACATCCTGAGGTACGCCGTTCTCTGGATGCCGTGAGTTGACGTATGCTGATTCGCTCTTTTAATAGCCTTCTGTGCTTCTTACACGCTCCTTAACTAAGGTCGTTGAGAACTGCGCGGTCTGGAGGTACGAAATTCCGATCGGTTTTTAACAGCTTGCGCTGAAAGTAGTACAGGCCGCACTTTCGTGCCCATGGCATTGCCTCCCGACGCATGCAGCCTCATCGTCAAATATGCTACCGACTCAAGACCCACCCTGGTTTCTCTCTGCACCGTTTCTAAACAATTCCAAACCGCGGCTGAGCGAGCGATATACAACACGCTTGACCTTAGGGGATATGACAGAACAGTGTCCGTGTGCGGCGTGCTTGGTCGCACGCCGCGTGTCGCCATCCTTGTCGTCGCGCTCTCTATCTACGGGGAAGAAGATGACGACGATGAGGAAGAAGACGAAGACGAGTCGGATTTCGAGCCCGAGAGCGACTACTGGCAGGTCCTCCATCGCGCTCTCGCCCGCACAACGCGTCTGCGGTTCTTCAACCTCTACTTCAACAGTAGAGGCCAGCCCGACAAGGCGTGGATCCTCGACGGCTGCACGTTCCAACTCCGAACGTTCCACTGCGACCTCATCTGGGATGATCACCTCGCTTCCTTCCTCTCCACCCAATCGCGTCTCTGTGATCTCTTCCTCGCCGACTTCCGCGAACCGACATCCGAAGACATGGCACCGCCCATCCTCCCTTCGACCTCGGCGTTTGTACCGAAGCTCGCCATCCTCGAATGCACCTTCTCCGAGGCCGCCATCTCGCTGGTCCCGGGCCGCCCTGTGGTGCGCGTCAAAACGTGCTTCACGCACAGCAGGCTCGATGAGAAGCGGGCGGAGCTGCTATCGATCGTCTCTGCGCTGCGGCGGTCGAAGAAGCGGCTGCGCGCGCTGGACATCGCCGATTCGTCGTACACCGCCGACTTCTCCCTGGAAGTGCTCTCGACGCTCACCTCGGACGGACTCTTTTGCTCGGATCTCCGGTACGTCGGCACGCTCGTTTTTCCGGTGGACGGTCGCCAGGTAGGTCAGGACCCCTTCAGTCGCGCCAGCGGAGCGTTCTGCTGATGAGCACGTCAGCGTTTAGAGTTCTACGGGATGTTGATGCGCATGCGCCATCTGCGATGCCTCGAAGTGGACGTCACCGAGTGGGATCCGGCCCCGACACACCTCGCGGCGCTCCGCGCGTTGACGTACGAGATCCTCTTGTATTGTCCCTCGATCTTGACGGTTGTGTTCGTTTACGACTTTGAGCGATACCTCGTGAAGGTGGTGGACCATACTGCCGTGTACGACGAAGACGCGGTGGCGGAGAACCTTTGGCGAGAGGTCTGACAAATGTTGGTATCTGACGCTCTGAACGTGAGTACGGTTGTGTCTGTTCTCTATAGCTGTCTAACGTCACGATGTGCATCCACGACAATATAGCACGTCCCACATTCCTTCCGTGAATCCTTTCCGATCCTTGCTGTATCTATAGCATAACGCACCGGCGTCTTTACCCCCTTTATGCTGTTGTTTCAAGACCACTCTCTTTGTATTTCTCCGTCCCAATCGCACACAATTAACTGCATATCGCATTAATCTCACCATATACCCCCATCCCACCACCTGTCTCTATTTTGGCGTTTCAATATTACAATGCGTCATTCCAACATTACATATCAGCGAGCGGTAACTCTTCACGAAGCTGTATTTGCACGTGAGTGGTCATTCATTTGGGCTTACGACGAAATTAAATTTACGTCCGCCTCAACGACACTGACAGATTAGCAATGGCTGTAGAACGCTCAACGCGCCCGTATTTCAAACGCTTCAGCTCATGGTTTTGATTTAAGTTCAAAGGTCTTCGCGTCGGTCCGGCCTTATCTCAAGAGAGGCTCTTCTGGGCAAGCCTGAGACACCGTGCACCTATTCTCATCCAGCGTCGTCTCGCAATATATAGAGTGTTCAGCCCCCCTTGCGCCTCTGCATATCACCATGTCGGTATCATCGACCAACACAAGAGTCTGGTTCAGTGCGTTCTTCATTGACCTACCATGACACTCAGTGTGTCCCTCTCATAGTTCTGGCAGTTACCGGAACGTCTACCGGCTTAGGGCGTGCCATTGCAGAACTCGTCCTCGACCGAGGTGAGATCGTCATCGCGACTGCGCGCCGACCAAGTGCCCTGGAAGGCCTCACGCAACAATATCTGAAGCAACGTCTCCTCGTTCTCCCTCTGGACGTCACTCAACCACAGCAAATCGTCGACGCCTTCAACGAAGCCAGAAGCACGTTCGGCCGCGTCGACGTCGTCGTCAACAACGCAGGGCGTGGGGACGCAGGGGAATTTGAAGGTGTGGAGGAGACCCAAGCGCGCGCCACGATGGAGACGAACTTCTGGGGTGCAGTTGGGGTCACGAAGGAAGCCGTGAAATGCTTCCGTGAGACGAACCCTCCTGGGGTAGGAGGGCGGCTGCTCCAGATGTCGTCGTACCTGGGGCTCGTCGGCCTGCCTGCGTGCTCGTTCTACTGCGCATCCAAGTTCGGTATGTACTCTCCTTGCTGATAAGTAATCATTCGCTGCGTGCTTGCTCAATGACCTCGTTTCCTTATCATAGCCTTGGAAGGGGTATCCGAAACTCTCGCAGCGGAGCTCGATCCGGCGTGGAATATCAAGGTGGGACGCATTCTCCATCCAATCCCCATCGCCCAAGCTCACGCCCGTGCCGCGCTACCAGGTCACGCTCATCGAGCCAGGCTTCATCCGCTCCGAAATGGTGGCGACTTGCTCCTGGTCTCCCGCACACCCTGCGTACCAGAACCCGAGCCTCCCTACCACGCATGTCCGCAACATCGGATTTGAGAAGGCGGCGGTCTGGAAGGACACGAAGCGGAGCGCCGAGGCATTCTACAAGATTGCTTCCGTCCCGAACCCGCCTCTTCACTTCGTGGTCGGGAAGGACGCGGTCGAAGCTACGAGGCGGAAGATCGCCGCGTTGACCGCGGACATCGACTCATACGAAGCGCTGTCTGAAGATTTGGAGGAGTAGCCGGCCGAACACAGTACTAGCATTGCCTTCCGCGAAAAAGCCGCAGTTCATGTACATTCGCAGTAAAGGGTATTCGCGTGGTATGGAAGCCCCATATCTATGATCTATCTACCTGCATCTACTCGTTATATGCGGGCCGATATGTTGCGATTGACTCTGAACCTCGAGAAGAGTATCAGCAGCGACCCAAAAATGTGCAACCCGCCGCATAGGAGGATTACGCCCGTGTACTTCCCATCGTCCGCCTTCAACATCGCCCCTGCTGCAGGACCTGCGGCCAGTACCCTGTGATGTCCAGATCAGATACGTCCTAGTCAAACCCCTGTCGCGAAGAATGCAAGACGTACGCAAAGGACAAGACGCTGTAAAATATACCGAGCCGGGTTCCCACCTCCTCTATGTCCGATATCTGGGCAACGCAGGGAACCTGCATGGCAAGGTACGCCCCCGAGCAGACGCCAAACATGATGCCGAAGACGACAATGGGAACGAGAGCCTCGGCGAACGTCCAAAACACCAGCACGAGGAAGCCGGAGATGAATGCGGCTAGCGAGGCAACGTTGAAGGGGCCCACGATGTCAGCCATCAAAGCCGGCCCAACTCGTCCCACGATGCAGCCAGCATTGAGCGCCGAAACAACGTA
This sequence comes from Sanguinoderma infundibulare, assembly GCA_032821775.1. NCBI lineage: Eukaryota > Fungi > Basidiomycota > Agaricomycetes > Polyporales > Polyporaceae > Sanguinoderma > Sanguinoderma infundibulare. Next base: position 491,374 of record JAVLRN010000007.1, read on the forward strand.
GAATGAGGTCGATGAAGGGATTCCTTTCGATACAGCATAGGCGGAAATGTATGCGAACGGAATGGCCTGTGCTGGAAAGACGAAAGGATTAGTTTCACCGTGGTGTCCGCCATGGCGTAATCGTAAAATGACCGCCGGGTGGCTTTGGTACTTACCGAGGTCGACGAAGAAGCATCCTGCAACCAGCGATATGAACGGTACGTCCCGTAGTGTCTTCTTGCATGGAAGAAGAGACCGTGATTTTACGGAGCCCTTGGGAACGGCAGGAGCCCGTACCCCGTTGGTGATGGTTGCGTTCCCGATGGCACACAGGACCAGCAGCAACAATCCCCAAGTGCGGATCGTCCATCCAAATCCGATGCGAGCAAGCAAAAAGGTGAACACAAGTGGGAGCACCATGCCGCCTGTCACACGAGTCGCATGGAACCTAAGCACGAGAATACTGGGTAGGTATGTGTTACTCACCTACACCCAAACCTGCGACCGCGATCCCTGCTGCCGTGGCACGGGATTTTCGAAAATGTGTGGCAACGGACGCAAACGATGGTGTATATCTGGAATGAAGGTCGTGATAAACCCGAAGGCCAGCGCTCGCATCCGAGAACAACTTACAACATCCCGGTGGCCAGTCCGGTGAGGAGACCTTGAACGAGGAGAAGCTGATAGAACTGGGTGCACACGCTGATGGCCATAGTGCTGAGGACGAGCAATATGGACCCGGGAATCAGAACTGCCCGTGGACCGTATGCGTCGAAAATGCGACCCCAAACCGTTCCCTTTAAAGAAGAATTGCGGTATGAGCCCCCGTTGCAGTGAGTTAGGAGAAATTGGTGAGACGTACAGTAGAGCAAGTAGTCCAGAGTTGCAGGGCACTGATCCACGAGATGGTTGACGGAGGGAAGTTGCTGAGCTGGTGCTCGGCGTAGTATGTCTGGAAGACACCGAATGCGCTGAGATGTCCGCAACAGAAGAGCAACAAAGTTGCGCCGAAGCCGGTAAGCCAGGCCTTGAGCCCGCCGTCAGGGAAGGGACGGTCTTCGAGCTGAGTTGTCGATTGCTCTACATCAACGCTAGAGGCGGGAGATGTAGCGTCCTTCGCATCCAGAGACTCCGCTTCTGAATTCTTGTGGTGATCTTCGGCCATTGGTGGGTGTTCGAAGGTCTTCAAGTCAGTAATTCAGGAGTGAGGGGGCAGAAGGAATTCTTACGGCATCGACGAAGGAGAGTTGGTGGTTAAGTAGCGACTAACCTCGTGCTCGCTGGCCCTGGGAGGCGAAGTGGCGTCGAACCAACACATGCGGGGGACAACCGAGCGCAGAAAAAACACCCTCTACGTGAGTCAGAGAGAAGATTGTAATGACTTGGGGGTGTAGATATTCCACAGGACGGGAATGAACAAAGGATGCGCGTCCCATGTGACGCTTTACGCAGAATCGCAGTGTCACGCACATACTACATGACGTTGATCCTTGTTCCGACCTTGTTAGCTCCGAAATTTGAAGAACGCATGTCAGTAGGGCGATCCGGAAAGGAAATCACGAATAACAGTAGAGAGTGATATTAGGATCGAGCAGTCCCCATGGCACGACAATGCTGAAGCTGCCCCTGGCGCGCGGCAGGGGAGGTGGGTGCGTAGACGACAGATCTAACACAACGTGATTGTGGCGAGGTAAATGTAAGGATGCTCCCGGGTAAGATGAAATAAGCGGCCCTCCTACCAAAAAGGTCTTCCGGTCAAACTACGAAGCTGCGTGGGGCGTTTCGTCACGGCGATTCTCGCCGGGATGCTCAGCGAGGGAGTGACATGAGTCCGGAGATTGGTTGCAGATGGCAACAGACCTGATTAGAACGCGAGTGGTATGAGCGATGGAACACATTGATAGAGAGAGAGGCAAACGCGCAAATCCTGCGGCTAACGTCGATCGGGCGCGGCTCGTGCGAACAGCGCGCCCCGAAAGTCTTCCCCGTCAACCACTTTAAGGTTCGCGTCTCACAAACGCGCGCAGACTTGCAATTATACCGCCTAGTGCCCAGGAACGCAAGTGATGAGTCCCCAAATGATTGGCTGTAGATGGGAAGCCAACCTGCGCAAGCTGTGCACGGCGCCGCATCAACGAGGCTAAACACGTCGCCACCCGTATCGAGCCTCAGAAGCAGCCATACCTTCAACTAAGCTCGTAACGGCTATCCCGCCGAAAGTAGAGCAGGGGGAGGTTAGGGAATGACACCCGGCAGGCCTGAAGCTCCAGTTCGGACCCGAATAACGGGAGGTCCGGGCATGCGATGGGCTCTGTCGGGTTTCAGGCCAGTGCTGCAAGCAGCGCGTCGACCAACTGCAGCACTGTCCTCAGCTCGTAGGCTCCTCGAAGCCCGGGTGAGGTTCAGAAGGACGACAAGGGGCGCTCACATGAATCGTTTAATTCCGTCCGTCCATATTTCTATTGACGCCCTTGGACGGCAAGAGCATTGTGTGCAGCCCCCAGCCATTCGCCAAGAGGGTATTTGGTCGGAGAAGCGCTATCGTCCATGACGGGTTCGGGACGAGTTTTAAAGAGCCGAGGGTCGAGAGGGCCTTTCTCGCACCCTCGCGCATGCGCACCCGAATTACAACGGCATCTTCGGTCGCAGAGCCTTCAAGTTACACGCGAGCGAACACCTTGCGATCCACTGTGAACCTCGAGAAGAGGATCAGCAGCGACCCCAAAACGATCAGCACACCGCACAGGACAATCATGCCCGTGTGCTTCCCGTTTTCAGCCTTGAACACCGCGCCTGCTGCGGGACCACCGGCCAGCACCCTGTGATGTCCATGTCCATGTTCACATCAGGAAAATGCTCAGTATGGGAAGAATGCAAAACGCACGGGAAAGACACGGTGCTGATCATCATCCCGATCCTCGTCCCCACCTCCTCGATGTCCGAGATCTGCGCGATGCGGGAAAGGCGCGACGACACGTAGGCGCCTTCGGAGAAGCCGTGCACGGCCCCGAAGACGACAATGAGCACGAACATCTCGGCGGACATCCAGCACACAAGCACGAGGAGCCCGGCGAGAAAAGCGGCCGGGAAGATGATGTTGAAGCGGCGGCCAAGGCGGCGATGATCCGGCCGAGGATCCCACCCCCGTTCTACGACGTAGAATGTCATCGGGGATGGGACGCCATGAGAGACGGCATAGTTGGAGAGGTATGTGAAGGGGATCACCTGTCCTGTAAAGACGGAGGCGTAACCAGTTTGGACTGTTCTTGCTTCGGGGAAGGTTTCGAGGGAAAGCTGGGCTTGGGATCCGAAATACCGCGAGTACGATAGGTATACTCATGCAAACATTGCAGGCGACCCATACACAGTGGTAACCGTTGGATCAGTATGAGCTAAGGCGATCAAGCTACAGAATGCACATCAGACACGAGCAACAAACAGTACAAGCTGCGCTGTTCACCTCGCGCTCCTTATCAAAAACTTTCGTCTCACTCACCAACATTGGGAAACTCACAGATTCTCACCAGGGCCAACACGGGCGCATGATGGCAGGTGTCGGGGTAGACGTTGAGGGAAATGAAGGCTAGTTTGGCGTTTCGTGAGGACTTCAAGTACTGAAAAGCGTCCTGCAGCACGGGGCCGGTGTCGCGCTCCGCTCCACCGGCCGCATCTCGCACTCGAGGAACTCGCATGCACCGTCCGCGGCCACGCGGTCTTCCTCGTCCATAACACCGCATTCGCGTCTATATCCTTCGTCCACGGCAGCACTGCGATTGTGATAAGAGGGAGAAGGTCAGGACGACGACGACTGCGGCTGCAAGAACGCACAGCGTGAGAGCTCGGGGGATATAGGCTGTACCTGACACTGGACCGGCGGTCTGTCCCGCCACACATGGGCGCCTGTCGTGCTCGAGTCATGGCGGCCTAGCGGCTGCCGCAACCATCCAGCGAGCCTAGTCCTCCGCCCTGAGACAACGCTTCGTAGGCGTCGGTGCCCGCGGTCGATTGGACGGTCTTCTTCCTGGTAGCTTTTATCGCATCCTCCCGGAACATGAGGTGCGGAGGCGGGTTCTAGTTGTCTTTCGGACGGACTTTTGCTGGGATCTCGGGTACGTTGGCACGCTTGTCTTTCGAGAGAACCGTCGCCAGGTAAGTCAGGATTTCCTCCATCGTGCCGGCGCGCTGGTGAGCACGTCAATGTTTAGAGTTATATGCGATGTTGATGCCCATGCGCCATCTACGGTGTTTCGAAGTTGGCGTCACTGACCGGCACCCACCTCCGACACATCTCGCGACGCGTGCGTTGACGGATCAGGAAAAGGGGGTTCACTTCGAACTGCTCCAGTTGTCGTCCTACCCGGGGCTCATCGGGCTTCCCCCATGCTCGTTCTACTGCGCTTCCACGTTTGGTATGTACTTCTCTTGCTGACAAGTAGTCGCATGCGTACCTCGTGAGCTCACTCCTTTGTTCAAGCTTTGGAAGAGGTATCCGAAAGCCTCGCAGCGGAGCTCGATCCCGCACGGAGCGTCGTCGAAGATTGACATAAAAGGGCACCCTTCATCTGATTACCACCGCCGAGGCTGCTTCGCGTCCTGCCAGACCACCGCCTTCTCTCATCCGGGGTCACGCATACCCACGTCGGAAGATTCGGGTTCTGATGTGCGGGAGACCAGGAGGCGTTCGCCACCACTTCGGGGCGGATCTGGCCTCGCTCGATGAGCGTGACCAAGCAAGGCGGCACAGGCGTGAGTTGTCCATTCGCAGTAAAGGGTATTTGCGTGGTATGGACTCATCGCCATAGCAATGATCTAGCTACCTGTATCTACTGGTTACACGCCGGCGAATATGTTGCAATTGACTCTGAACCTCGAGAAGAGTATCAGCAGCGACCCAAAAATTTGCAACCCGCCACACAGGACGATCATGCCCGTGTACCTCCCATCGTCTGCCTTCAACATCGCACCTGCTACAGGACCGCTAGCCAGGGATCTGTGATGCGCATGTCAGAAATAAAAGCCTACCCTGCTTTCAACATGCGAAGAACACAAGACTGACGCGAAGGATATGATGCTGTACATGATCCCGATCCTCGTCCCAACCTCCTTGATGTCCGAAACTTGCGCGACGCACGGAATGCTCAAGGCATAGAATGAGCCCCCCAGGAAGCCATACATTGCCCCAAAGACGGCTATGGGGACGAATGAGACGGCAAACGTCCAAAACACGAGCACGAGGATGCCCGTGAGGAACGCCGCAGGGGCTATGACGTTGAAACGGCCGACGGCGTCAGCCATCACAGCGAAAACGATCTTGCCTACGAGGGTGCCTATGTTCGGCGCAGAGACGATGTAAAATGCGGTCGAGGAAGGAACGCCCTTGGAGACGGCGTAGTTGGCAAGATATATCAATGGCATTTTCTGCGCTGAATCGACAAAGAATGTATAATCAGTCAGGTGGCTGCCATATTGTTACAATACGCCTACTTACCGAGATCGATGAAGAAGCATCCTGCGACAAACAGCACGAATGGTAAATCTCTCAGGCTCTTCATTAATGTCGGAAGCGAAGAGATGGGACGTGCGGCTTCCGGCCTGGCTCGGGGGATTATACGGCTCGTGATGGTCATGTTCCCGATGGTGCACAACACGAGCTGAAAAAATGCCAAAGCACGGAGAGTCCATCCGAAGCCGATGCGTGCAAACAGATCGCGGGCCGCAATTGGGAAAGCCACGCCCCCTAAGGCGGCCCCGGAGAGGCGTCAGGCACTTAGGCTCGGAGAAACGGCGAGTACGCGATACTCACCTGCGGCTATACTTGCAAATCCGATTCCCATAGCGGTAGCACGGCGTGTCTTGAAATGCGTGGATATGGAGGCCATTGTCGGATAAAATCTGCCGCGACGGTCAGCGGATGTAAGCGCGAAGGGGATATGAAGACGACTTACAGCATCCCATAGGCCAAGCCCGCGAGGAAGCCTTGGAGGAGGAGGAACTGGTACAACTGGGTACAAACGCTTGTCGCCATGGTGCTGAGGACGAGCAAGATTGACCCGGCGACCAACGTTGCACGTGGACCATATGTGTCGAAAAGGCGACCCAAAACGAACCCCTTCAAAAAGAGCACACATCGTCAGCTGCACGGCGAACCGAGGAGTCGGAGAGACGTACAGAGAAGTTATACGTCCAATATTGCAGGGAGGCAATCCACGAGATGGTCGCGGGAGAGACACGGCTGAGCTGATGCTTGGTGTAGTATGTCTCGAACACGCCGAATGAAATCAGCGGGCCGGAAGCGAAGAGCATGAGAGCTCCTCCGAAGACAGTAAGCCAGGCCTTGAGCCCGCCGTCCGGGAAGGTGTGGTCGTCCCACTGGACAGTCGAATTCTTGACACCAATGCCAGATGCGGAGGATGTCTCGTCCTTCCGGTGCAAAGACGAGTCCGCTGGCATCTCTTTGCCGTGATTTCCGGCCATGGGTGGGCGTTAAACGGTGGTCTCTGAGCTTGTGAGTCCGGGGCAACGAGGACAACGGGATCTGAGAGGGTCCTCGAAGCGGGCTTGACTGGTTAAATAGCAGCCTCTATCTAGCATCTGATAGAAAGAGATACGTGCACCTGATCCCGTGAGAGGGGCAGAATTGAGGATTATTGCCTGGTAGCCTGATATGGGTGGGCTGTGACTGAAGGGAGCGAATCACGGGGAAGCTCGTTCGACGGGGAGGTACGGTGCCTGCTGCATGAAAAGTTGAGTTCATTTTTGTAGCACGCGTAGGATGTATTAAAGTGGGAATGCGACTGGCTGCCACCACTCTGACCTCCGGATCTAGTAATCCCCGGGTCGAAGTGCGGGGACGGTGTTTTGGGCCAATTTGTATCATCAGAAATTCCCACGAGTTCTGACAGGTCTGACACAGATGTTTCAGATGTTTTCAGATGTTTTCAGAGAAGTTCAGACATGGTTCAGACCTGTCAGAAGTCAGAGGTCAGAGGTGCAAAACCCCCCTGTCAGACATTTTGAAATGGACACTCACGGTGCAGCGACAGGTCTGACGAGGCCCACAATGGCTCGTATATCCCCTGCGAACACCCTCCGATGACCGAACCGGTGCACAACTGGCGGCATCGTCAGTAATGCTGGTGATTGCCGTGCGTCAATATGCGAGCACCGAGACACTCTCCAGTCCCCGCGCGTGGGCCGCGCGCTCCCAAATGGTTGCACAAGACCTCCCTCACCTCAATTCTTGGTGCCGCGAAGGGTGGGAGGCCGACGGTAGGTCGACATGTGTGTTTTCGGCCGCTTAGGCGCCCTAAGCGCCCGATATCCAGACATTCAGAACTCGTGGGAATTACTGATGATCGTGCATAGGGTCTGGACTCCTCTGGGAAGATCAGAGACATGACAGACGAAGAAGATCAGAGGTGAAAACTTCAACCGACAATGTTCAAGTGGTATACGTACAGATGAACTAGTCGATGTGGAAAACATGACACCGCAAAGTCAAGCACCCAGAATGGTTGGATCCTAATGCATGCCTCGCTATGTCTGCAATCAGAACGAGGAAATATTGGGGGTCACCGGGGGGCGTACCCAGTCAGGATGATATGAGTAGCCGTGTCTGTTTACTCACGACTTCAAATTGCCGCTCGCACAGAGCCGGATAATTTCGATGTTTGATGAGCGGTGAGTACTCCCAGTCAAAATCGACAAACGCTCCAGCGTGCCAGAACGTGCCCGGTCGTGTTCGGTCGTGCTCGGTCGTGGGCATTGGCACCTGGCGTTTTCACGATGGGGCACGATGGGGCACGCTGGGGCACGCTATTTAATACTATTATCACGGCAAATCGTGCCCAGTAGTTTCGTCATGTTTGTGATCATGCAGTGTCTAATAATACATACTGGTCTGTCGTCCGACATCATCTCCCGTCGTGCTCAGCAACGCCCCCTCGTGCTCTCTGCCAATCCTACCTGACGTTACCGGACACGACCGTGCACGATGGTGCACGATGACGCCCCCTCGCGCTTCCCTTCGCGCGCCCCCTCGCGCGCCCCCTCGCGCGTCCCCTCGTGCGTCCCCTTGGCGCGTCCCCTCGTGGCGTCCGGTGCCTATGCGGCCTTGCGACGTCCCCTCGTGCCCACGGCGGCCAGGTTCTCCTGTTCGTATTTCTAGTAGGTCCGAGTTAGCTGTTAAAATAGGTACTCAAAAAAAACTGCGACTTGCCACCTTTGTCTCGGCGTCCAGAGTCTGCCACGCTAACTCAAACTCCTCCTTCGGGACACTTGACGTTCAGCGACTGGTGGATCCAGTGGTCGAACGGCTAGTTGGCTGGATTGCCGAAGACGTAGCCTGATGAGGCGGGATGGGTCAGCTGGGGCACGAAAGAAGGTAGGAACTCGACATTACGGACCTCCACCGTGAATGTAGACGAGCACGGGTACATATGCGAAGCCGCACAAGGTATGTCGCTTACAATTGTCGCCCCTCTTCACTCCGGCTGGAGCGTAAATGTTGAGCTTGAGACAGTCTTCACTCCCTGCGCCTCCTGCGTCGCCCGCTGTGTCGTGCCGTAAGCTATGTCACCGCCGAGCTTTCAGGCTTCAACTCAAAATGGCACGAAGCTCACCTCCAGTGCTTCTCTGAATGCAGAAGTTCGGGTACACGGTCAGGTCGATGACCTGGCCCGCAGCTTCGCTCGAAACACACGTCGTGTTCAAAGCCAGAGGGGCCCTCCACCGACGCTCTCCAAGAGGGGGCTCCACGTACAGTACTCCGAGGTATGCGACCGTGTCCGGGTAGGAGAGATTGCCTCTGTACTTGACGTAGCCGAGGTCCACCACATTCGGCGAAGAGCTGTCGGAAGCCGCAGCCGCGACCTTGAAAAGACACATGAGGAGCGTCAAGTACGGTAGAACCAGCTCACGACCGGCAGGTCGTCCACCTGGACCGGTCAGCGGATCCCGTCCTGGAGCTTCTTGAGCTTCTTGAGCTGCACCGCGAGCTCGCCCTTGCTGATCTCGTTCACCGGGAACGCGCGCAGGTGCGACGCGAGCGCGCCGCCCATTGCGATGAACCATTTGGTCGAACTGGTACCACTTTATCGCATTCCGGTAGTTCATTGGTGGTATCCCTCGCCCATCGTGAGCAGCGCCGCCGAGTGCATCGTCGCATCGCGGGGACCCACGCGGGAAGAAAAAAAATGGGGGGACCAACAATCAGCACTATGCCAAGGTCGTTGAATGGTCTGCACGACTCACCTGAGAAGAAGTAGTCTGGTGCACTTTCTGTCGTCGTGCGGGGTCTCACCAATATAATGGGCAATGGAGTTGATGCAAAAGGTGGACTGCAGGTGCCAGGGATGCGACGAGAACAGCGTGAGTACGACCAGTGATAGCATCCCGATGTGCTCGGCGCGCTGAAAACTATTCCCTTACATGGTGGACGAACGTGGTTCGCAACATGCCAGCGTAGTACCATCCCCCCACCAATCCCCCCATCCGAGTCCAGCCATGACCGGAGGGAGTGCGTAGCCAAGGTTGAGTATGATGGCAAAGTACCAATGGTGCTGCCACTGCACGATGTCGTTCTTTTGCTGGTCGCTTGAGGCCAGAGCGAGGCTCGTGGCGGCTGGAAGTTTGTGGCTCCCACATGAGGAAGTCTCAGTCGTCGCACCGTCGCGCTGCATCGCAGGGCCAAAGAATGTCCGAGAGCCTGGAAAGCTGTGGGCCTGGGAGCCTGAGAGTAGACGCATCGGAATGGGAAGCTGCGTGTGAGCCAATCCAAGTGCTGCACGGAGCTTCAGACAGAAGGGGAATATGTACGTGAACGTCCTGACGGCCGAGCATAAGCGCAGGAACATACGGAAGACATGAGGCCCATATGCGTGCGGGGTGGGCGAGCAGAAGGCGAAGACACCGAAGCCGATTTGTACTCAACGTTGGATAGACTATCGATGACCCTCAGGCTAAGGCTCAGGCTCAGGCTGGACAGGTGCGAGGCCTTCCGCGGAACGATGCTAAGCCTCGCTAACCGTGGTCCATACGCGAGTCCGGAATGTACAAGTTAGCGAGTCCTGCGTCCAGACGTCTTGAATTTGAGCATTTCGTCATACGCAGCGATGCGAGTATGATAGCCGGAAGAGCGGTTGCACGAGAGAGGCCAAGTTCTCCTGTGGATTCTCTATGCCCGGGGATAGAGCTTGTGGCTGCGGAATGTCAGTGGGACTCTGTTAGTTTGAATGCTCCACTGGCGCAAGGCCCGTCAGGCGAAGTTCGCGAATGTAGAGGCTCATGTACTTGGAGTACAAGACTCCGGTCTGGAGCTTGATCATGATATGGTCGACGCGCTTCTCGAGATAGGCCCATGCGGCGCACGATGCTCAAGTCGGCACGCTCATGCTCTCAGCGACATCCCACTCACGAACTACTCACCAGGTCCTCTGCGCTGCTCCCCGTGAGCGTTGTCATTGTCGTCGGCGGCGGCGGGGGCAGCAGCTCAAAAGTATCTGGGGAGCTCTCGGGGAGACCATGGGAGTCCGGAGACAGGTCTTGAAGCTGAAAAATGTCAGGAGGTCGCGCGATCAAGCTGATTAAAGATAACATCAGCGCACATCTCACTATATGCGTCCAAGGGAGTGCGCTCGTGGACTGCAGTTCCGGTGCTGGAGTTGCTGGACCTATTGTCGGGGGAATAACAGTCTCCGGGAGCGTCACTTGAGGCTGTCGGACCTGGGGCGTAGATGGAGGGATCCGAGAAGAAGATGACGGGGCAGTGGGGGCTGAAGTTTGTCATGATGCCATAGAGGCCATTGAGTGAAGAGAGATGCCAGCAAGAGGAATGGCGCGAGGAGAGCAATTCAGTGCAACACAGATCACACGCAGTTGAGCAGGGCGAGGAGACACGCAGACAGAAGACGTCTGTAACTCGGTAGGATACACGTGACGTAAATCCGGGCGATCATTGACTTCGAGAAGCACCCAAAATCACCTGCCGCTTGCAAAAACGATGGGGCACAATCCCACACGACCAAACACGCTCCTCCACGCTCCTCCACGATCCCGGAATGGTGGGGCGCTTGTCGATTTTGACTGGGGGTGAGTACCGAGAAGTTGGTGACCCATGAGGGCGGAGTATGGATGAACTACGCTCAAGGAGCCGTGGAAAAACCATGGCAACCTTTAGAATTCCGACACGGGGAATCGAACCCCGGGCTATCGCGTGAGAGGCGATAATGTTAGCCACTACACCATATCGGATCCTACTATTTATCACACTACGTTACTATGTATTATACCAATCATTGTTCCGTCCAAGTTGCCTCTTAGACTTGCTGCCTGCTGGAGTCGAGTCCCGACCCCTCCCTCTATTTCTTTCCAATCGCACTCAGTGTCTCGTTCTCATTGCCCACCTGACGATGATCCGTTTCATCCTCGTGCAGGTCGGTCACCGCTCGAATTGTAACATCCATCGAAAGCTGAACCAACACACTAGAATCGTCAAGGCAAGACGCGTCTCTCCAAATGGTACGTTCCTTATGACGACGACGAGAAGGTCCGCCGCCTCCCACAATGCACGGTCGTGACCCGGAGCTGACGAGGGGTGGGTGTGAATGCACAAGGTGCGGCTGAGGGGCGAGGTGCATCGGTTGGTCGCGCCGAGGGACCAGAAGTACCAGTCCAACTTTGTCGAGGTGCGCATATATCCATCGCGTAATGTCTGACAGCCACGCCGACCTACCTTGTTGCGTCAGTTCCGGAATCACAAGGTCGTGTACCGCCGGTACGCGGGCCTGTTCTTCTGCATCTGCGTGGACGCGAACGACAACGAGCTCGCGTACCTCGAGGCGATCCACCTCTTCGTGGAAGTGCTCGGTACGTCACACCTCTCATCCTTTGTTGGACGTCTGCTGGGTGCGGGCGTTGATTGGTCCTTCCCGTTTCAGACACGTTCTTCGATAACGTCTGTGAGCTCGACTTGGTGTTCAACTTCTACAAGGTATGGTTACGTTTTCCGTATGCATTCTTGCATTGTGTGAACACTGGACAGGTGTATGCTATCTTGGACGAAGTCTTCTTGGCGGGAGAGATTGAAGAGACTAGTAAGGATGTTGTGCTAGCAAGACTGGAGCAGCTGGAGAAACTCGAGTGACCGACGGCGGCTCCGCTGCGTCGCTCCCTCGACCTCGGAAACTTACATTGGATCTGGATATCGTCATTGTGACGTTGTAATATTACCCGGGTAATGTCTCTGATCTGTACCCCGCTAGTCTCCCCGTGTTGCGGTTTGCCTTTGTGATGCAAAATGCCCGCTGCTTAGATTTGGTGGTGAGTTCCGGGATAATGAACTTGGCGATATTGTGCTAATTCCAGTTTCGTATGCCGTGGTGACCTAGAGCTGGGTGTAGGCAGGGTGCTAAACCAAGCACTTACTTTGCGCGTCGTATCCCTGTAAACAATCCCCCGTTGATTGTCAGATACTAGTTTGCATTTCTCCGCAAGGCCGTACCTTCCCCGTTGTCAATTGCCAGCAAGACAAGAAAGCAAACATCGAAAGGCATGACAGATTCCTTGAAATGTCGTACGCTCATGCTAATGACACTCAGCCAGCTCAGCGCGTTGAAGACAAACCTATCGTCGTAAGCGCTTACCCGCCAAAGAGATTGTGAACCGAGTTACGGCGGAGAACATGTCGAGGTTTGCCAGGTTTGGGTTCATATTTCCACTTTCGTCAGCGATCGACAGAAGACAGAGGCTGACGGTGCCGAATGTGTAGTGGTTGACATTCCGTCCCCGCCTCTTGCCCCAACAACAAATCTCCCCGCGCCTCCCTACTCACCACTCTCTCCACCTCATCGCTCTCCTCCTCAGAACTCTCCCTCGTCACACCAACTCTCTCGTTCTCCACCTTCGACGCTCTCATCCTCCAGTTCCTCTCGTCCGACCGAGTATCGACCTCCTGTTGACCCGCATTCGACAACGACAATGGGGTCTCTCTCCAACGACGTTCGCGACATCGTCTCGACTCCCGTCATCCTCCTCTTCATCGTCTTCAACGTCTCCGCCCACCCTTGGTTCTGGATCTACCTCAGCATCTTCCCCGTCTCCGCGTTCGTCTACAAGACCGCCTCGTTCGACGTTCGCCTCGGCATCGAATTCGTCTTCGGCATGTTCAACACCCCGCCGCCGTACTTTGCGCTGGAGTTGTCGGTCTGTTTGCACGAATGGGCTGTCAACGTGGGCATTCCGTCTCCGCCAAAATCTCACTCTCGTGCTGATGATCTACGTTGTAGGTCGTCGACGTCCTGGACTACATCGTCTTCCTCCTGTCCCTGGACCGTGGCGCTGTCCGCGTTGCAGTCAAAGGCTTCCCTGCAGCACAAGAGAAGCTCGCTGTCGAGGATGCTGACACTGCCACCACGGTCTCTGCGAAGGACGACCAGACCGCCGATATTGTTGCTGAGAGGGACGCTGCTATCGCCCGTGCTGACGCCATGGTCAACGAGAACCAGGCGGTTGCCGCGAGGAACAAGGAGCTCGAGGCTACGACGAAGATTCTCTCCGTGAGTGGATTCAGCATCGTGATGGGCGAAGCTGATGTTAGTGGTGTAGGAAAAGCTGCACATGAGCGGGATGAACGTCACGTGCTTGGAGGAGCAGCTCGCTATGAAGACGGAGTCTCAGAACGAGATTCTCGAGGAGATGGATAAGATGGAGGTGCGTCGTTTCTTTTCGATTGCCGCATATGCTCATGGTTAACCGCGTCGACAGGACGACCTCGAGACGACGAAGGCGAAGCTGCACACGAGCGAGGCCAATGTCAAACGTCTCGAGGAGCAGCTTGCGGCGATGACCGAGGTTCAGGACTCGGTGCGTGTCAGGTTTCAATCGCCCCCCCACGCGTACGGCTAAAGCACTTGACAGGGAGAGCTTGAGGCTGGGAAGGCGGAGATCTGTGGACTTAAAGAGAAGCTGCACGCCAGCGAGATGAACGTTATCTCGCTGGAGCAGCAGATCGCGATCAAGACCGAGTCGCAGAACGAGATGCTCAACGGAATGGATGAACTCGAGGTGCGACTGATCAGTGCTAGCTGAACGCATTCCCCGACCTGACGCAACTCGCTCTTGTAGGACGAGCTGAAGACGACGAAGACACAGCTCAAGGAGGCCATCGCGCAGAAGAGTGCCATCGAGGGCGAGCTGCTCGAGGTCCGGGAGCTCGCTGCGAGCCAAGTCGCGCAGACCAGCGCGCGGGAGGCGAGCGACAAGAAGGTCATCGCGCAGCAGGCCGCCGACATCGCAAAGCTCAAGGAACAACTCGCCGAGGCCATCCGCACCGAGCCCATGCAGGCAAGCGAAGTCACCTTCAATCCGGCCAAACCTGCCGCCACTCGCAAGCCTGCTGGACGGCAGCTGTACACGCCGCCGACCTCGCCGCGGAGCTCTGTGCTGTTTGGGACTGCAAAGGGATCGCTCGCAACTCGGATGTCGACCGTCTCTCCGACCTCGTCCAAGTTCAAGCTGTCCTCTATCCGGATCCCGTCGCACCGCGGAAGTGTCGCCGAATCTCCTGCGAAGGCTTCCTCTGTTCGTGGGGGCCGTTCCTCGCCCAACCAAGCCGACAAAGCATAGGCTCCGGTCGACATTCGGGGACACTCGCACAACAGTAGCGACGGCGGACTCCTTACTCATTCACTGAGCGCTCAAGACGGGATCCCTCAAGACTCAACCTGCAGCCTTTGCTCTTCTGTTCTATCAGTCCTGCCTCTGATGACTGATATCTCACTGCATCATCTGCTTCTTGAATTTCTTACACATACGGACTCGATTTCTTGGGATTATTACTCATACGGGCTCGCGATTTGGTTCTCTGCCATCAGTGCCCATCTGTCTCCTTATCTATTTCAATAAATCCTTAATGGATACTCCAACACACCGCGTGGCACACCTGCTAGCCTGAGTGGTGATGTTGCAGAATTCGAATGTTGTGACTCGGAGTACTCGATGATTGGCGATGCAGGATATTTAAAGTACCCGTAGCGCCAAAACGAAATTGTCGTTGGCGTCTACGATATCTTGCTTCCAATTCGCCACCATCCCTGGCACACTTCGACGGGACGATTGTCAAACCGGCGGCTCTCAGTCTAGCTATCATCAGCTAGCGCACCTGGCGCCATTTTCTCCGGGAAAATGGGCGCTGACTCCAGTCACGGAGATTACGTCGTGCACCGCACCGCATCGCAAGGCAGGTCATCCAGGGATCCACGGCTTGCCAGCAGACGTCTTAGTTCCCATATTCTTATTCCTTAACTGCAAGGACATTACAATATGCATCAGAGTGAGTGCATCCCCTCCGACTGTCTCCAGCATCCGCTAACTGACGACTAGGTCTTCCGCTACTTCGCGGAGGTGATCCACTCTGATCTCTACCTGCGGTACAGGATCGAGCTGTCTCTCAGCGGCACGGTGGATGGAAACTCCAAAGTCCTTTCCGTCGCGCAGAGGATGGAGCGTCTTCATCAGTACTCCTCGAAATATCTCAGTGGGAGCTTTGACGTCGAGGACGTCAGTGCGTCTTTGGAGATGCTTCTATCACGGGAGTTGGGGTGGCATTCTTTCTCGACGGGCAGCACATCCTTCATGTACTGGTATTTCAACCAGACGCAGGGCATGACATTCCGAGTCGCCATCTTCTCCCCGGGGTCTGCGCAAGCCGGGATCAACTCGCAACGCTGGCTGGTACCCGTTGGTCCCCCGGTGCTGTCACTGTGTGCTACGCGAGAGAACTTCAGATGGTTGGGAAGCGCGCAACGCAGAGTCACGTGGATGGTTTGGGTCCTCATGCCGCCGGGCGTCTGGGCTATTTTGATTGCAATCCAGCAGACGCAATACGGCGGCCTGCAGCTCTCAGTCTAGCTATCATCAGCTACCGCACCTGTCGTCATCTTCTACTCTTAACGTCGGCCGTATTACAAAATGGGTACAGACTCGACTACCACGGATGTTACGTCGAATATCGCACCCCACCGGAAGGCAGATCATCCGAGGCTCCACGACTTACCGGCAGACATCCTAATTCCCATATTCTCATGTCTTAACGGCAAAGACATTACAGTATGCATCAGAGTAAGTGCATCTTCTTTGAGTGTCTCCATATCCGCTAACTCGCGACTAGATCTGCCACTCCTTCGCGGACCTGATCCGTACCGATATCTATCTGCAGTACAAGATTGAGCTCTCTCTCAACGGCATGGTCGACGGAAACTCCCGAGGCCTTTCCGTCCAGGAGAGGATGGAGCGCTTGCGGGAGTACTCGGCCAGGTTTCGCAGTGGCTCTTTCGCACGTGATGATATTGAATTCCGTCCCGAACAATTCTCTCAAGGCCGCATTTGGTTCGACGACCGGGGCGACGTCCGTACTCAGCCTAACTCGTACCTGTTGACAACACCCCATGGGCTCCTCCTCTCTGTTTTCTCTCAGGGATCTGTGCAAACTGGGATAGAATCTCGACGTTGGCTGGTACCCCTCAACGCATGGACCATCGAAGGTCGTATGTGCGGGGCGTATGCCGTGGATATAGCCCAGGGTCTGGTCGTAGGCGAGCTGCAGACGCGGGATAGGTCTGTGGCTTCGCAGTTCAGGTCAGGATTCGTTAAGGACCTTCACAGGCTAATTCGTTTTCCTCCAGACTTGAAGTCCGGGAGGTCGATTTTGATGCGTTGCGCGGCGGGAAAACGATTCCTATCGCACACCAGACAGCGATCCTGTCACGCCGAGAAATCTTTCTCAGGAGTGAACTGAGTGGCGATCCCTATGCGACAGAGGTCGACAAATTGCGAATAGTTGGGCCACACGTTTTTTGTGTCCTTTCAGTCAACTACGGAGAAGTTATCGAAGTGCATAACTGGAGGACCGGGGAGTTGATATGGGTGCGCGCTTTGTTCCGTCGTCCTCCCGCAGCTATTGAATTCATGTGAACCAGCGGAAACTGTTTACAATCATTTTTTTGGTGACGGAACCACTGGATGACAACTACGTGCTCGTGGGCTCGGGCGAATCGGATTATATCGACATCTACCATTACGGTGCACCATCCTCCGATCGCCCCGTTTGTACGTTGCAATTGCCCTGGCGCCAAGGCAAGAAGCTTTTCTCGACGCACCGTATTTACAACAGCATGCCTTCTTCGCCGTCTGGAGGCCACTTCCATGCCGATCCGTCGCTTTCTATGGTCGTCGTGGAGTGCCGAGCCGGCACGCCAATCGATGTCATCCTGGACGTGGACCATGATGAGGACGACTCCGATGATGACTACTGTCGCTTCCTCATCCCCCATTCCACAATCTACACACACATCCACCCTGTCACATCCAAATCTCGAGACGGCGATAAGAAGAACAGTGGGCCACGCATTGTCCCCTGGGAGTACTGGGGCCCGAGCGGATGTCTGCGCCTGTGGATGCGCCCGGCATACATCCGCATGGCCTCCCATTTCATTCCGTTCGGATCGCGAGTGCCTCTGTTCGTGTTCGAGTCAGAGCACCCAGACCTCAGCACCACGTCGATGTACATCTTCGACGTCAACCCTCTCGCGGCCAGATACACGAAACACGTCCTCGACGCCCAGCGCGAACGACCGGAGAACGCGGCGATTGTCTGGGACATCGACGAAGTCCTTCCCGGAGTAGTCGACCCCGAGTGCTCGATCCCGTACGTCGTGTATCGCGTCAAGATACCCTTCCCTCCTCAGGCCACATTCATCAAGTCGGTGACGATGAGCGCAAGCGGGTTCACGGTCGTTGTGAGTCTCTGCACTCACCGTCGTGTTGATCTGAACGCACCTGACTGTTGTTTGCAGTCTGATTTAGATGTCCGACGATGGAAGGTCCAAGCATGGTCCGTATGACAAGGTCGGTGTTACAGACGGGGACTTGATCGACGGTGGTGGAAGATGCATAGTGAACGTGATTAGCAACAGTTCGCGCTTTCTATTCGAAAACATGCTCCGTTATTGTATGTCAGCCTTGTACTGTCACCATTCCACCAGCAATGCGGTTCGGCTTACTGTAACTTCGTCCACCGCGGATTTCCCATTGCATCGTCGAAGATAGGGACATTGGTAGCGATCGTCCATTATCTGTGATAGTTACACTGCCTGCAGAGCGAGCTGCATTGGCTTTGAGAATGCCGTCAGCCAGGAGTCTGACGCACCTCAAGTTTGTCTATCCCGTCGAGCTTCTCGTTCTGTCACAGTGATCTGTTGCTCTGGAGACACGACGTCCATCTCGCCGACGTGCAACTTTCCGCCCGGCCCGGAAGTACGCCTCTCTCAGACAACGTACTGGCACATGATGCCGGGTACTTCAGCTCATACATTCTACCAGAGATGCCGACGACGAAAGTGGACGAAAGACGAGGCCAATTCGCGCGGCGCATGCATGCTGGCAAGGCGCGTGCGGTAACCGAGCTTGGAGTCGATTGAAAACACGGGAATTGAAGTTGTTGATCGCGTTAACTATCTATAGCGTAACGTGGCAAGACCGTCTTTCGAATCTGTAACTCAAGCATCACACCGTCCACGATTGTAGCATGCAGGGCTGAGGATGCCAGTGATCAGGTTCAGACTGCAAACGGTGACGTTCAGATCCTCTGCGACCAGACAGTGACGAATATGAAGAAGTACTCACGAAGACCATGAACCCGCTCAGGCCCATTAACACCCCCTTGATCTCCATGTCTTCAGCCTCTGGGGGATACTCCATGCTGACCCGATACACCACGTACGGGATCGAGCACTTGGGGTCGACTACTCCGGGCAGGACTTCATCGATGTCCCAGACAATCGCCGCGCTCTCCGGTCGTTCGCGCTGGGCGCCGAGGACGTGTTTCGTGTATCTGGCCGCCAGAGGGTTGACGTCGAAGATGTACATCGACGTGCGGCCGAGGTCTTCGGAATCCGATTCGAAGTCGAACAGGGGATATCGTGATCCGAACGGTAGGGAATAGCCCACGTTGCGCATCACGCGGAGCCGCAGAGATCCGCTCAGGCCCCAGTCCTCCCAAGGTACAACGCGGTCTCCTTCGGACCCTTCACTGCTGTTTTCGGATCGAGATGTCGCAGCGCGTATCTGGGCGTAGAGCGTGGCGTAAGGGATGAGGAGGGTGAAAAACTCGTCCGAGTCGAAAGGTCCCCCAAGGGCGAAGAACTGGAGCACGATCATGGAGAGCGATGGGTCCGCATTGAAGGATCTTCCAGACGGCGAAGTAGGCATGCTGTTGTAGATCCGGGTTGTCGAGATGGCCTCGGCATTAGCATTGTGGCTGCAGGGCAGTTGCAGTTTGCACACAGGGCGATCGGAGGATGGTGGGCCGTAACGGTAGACGTCTATGGACCACGATGTCAATGCGCGCACGAGCAAGTAGTTGTCATCCAGTGGCTCTGACACCACATCCAGATATTCTGCATTCCGGTCCACGAAGGGTGTTCTAAACGATTTCCGCTGGATCAGATGGAGATTATTCAAGGGATGCAGAAGAAAGCATGAGCAAGCCACGCACCCATATCACCTGTCCGGTGGTCCAGTTGAACACTTTAATGACCTGGTACTCATCCTCGTCATATTTGACGCTGAAAACACAAAAAACAAGCTGCCCAACGATCCGCAACTTATCGACCCGTATCGCCGTGGGCAGAACGCCCTGGTCTTTTCCATCAACAAGGAGGATTTCTCTCGATACCACAGCATCGGCAGTGACCGGTTGTGAGATCGGAAGGGTCTTCCCGACGCTTAGCGCATCGAAATCGACCTGCTGAAGTTCAAATCTAGAGGAGAACGATCAGCTTATAAAGTCGGTCAACGAAATCCTAGGTGAATGATAGCGCCACGGACCTGTCCCGTATCACCGGCTCAGACAAAACCAGGCCGTGCGCTACATCCACAGCACATCGTCCGCACCGCCTCAAACGTCTGACTCATGTGTTGACAGGCACCAGCCAGTGTTGGGATTCTATGCCGGCTTGCGAAGATCCTGGAGAGAAGAGGGAGAGGAGGAACCCATCCGGTGTTTCCAACAGGTACGCAGCGACACCAATCGCGCAGTCCTCCAGATCATCCCACAGCACATCTTGAGGGGATTGATCCAGGCGCATGTCAATGTCTTCACGTGCAAAAGCGCCGCCGCGAAACTTGGCCGAGTACTGCCGCAAATGCTCCATCCTCTCCTGGACGGAAAGGACTAGGGAGTTTCCGTCGACCATGCCATTGAGAGAAAGCTCGATCTTGTACTGGAGGTAGAGATCGGTACGGATCAGCTCCGCGAAGGAGCGACAGACCTAGTTGCGAGTGAGCGAATGCTGGAGGCGCGGAGGGGAAGCACTCACTCTGGTGCAGATTTTAATCTCTTTGCCGTCAAGAAGTGATAGTATGGCACGCAATACGTCTGCCGGAAAGCCGTGGATCGTCGGATAATCTGCCTTCCGGTGGGGTGCGGGGTGCGAGATGACTTTCGGAGTAGGAGAGTCCACGCCCATTCTGGTCAATGGATGTTATGAGCAAAAATGGCGGCGGGTGCGGTAGCTGACGATAGCTAGACTGAGAGCTGCCGGCTTGATAATCGCCCTAGGGTGATGGTAGATGGAAGACAAGGTACTATAGACGCCGACGACGACAGACCGCGGCCGTTTTTACTCAGGCTGGCGCTACGCGGCCCTGCAATGTCTAATCATCGAGTAAACATTCCAATTGTGCATCTAAAACCTGCCCACTCGTCACCACTCAGGCTAGCAGGTGTACCACACGGTGTGTTGGAGTATCTATTAAGGATTTATTGAAATAGGTAAGAGATTGATGGGCACTGATGGCAGAGAATTAAGCCGCGAGCTCGTATGAGTAATAATCCCAAGAAACCGAGTCCATATGAGTAAGAGATCCAAGGAGCAGACGATGCGGTCAGATACCAGTCACCAGATCTTCAGAGGCAGACAGAAGAGGGAAGGCTGAGTGCTGAGCGCTGAGTCTTGAGGGGTCCCATCTTGAGGTCTTGATTGTGCCGTCGCTAGGGTTGTGCAAGTGTCCCCGGATATCCACTGGAGCCTAAGCTTTGTCGACTTGGTTGGGCGAGGAACGGCCCCCACGAACAGAGGAAGCCTTCGCAGGAGAGTCGGCGACACTGCCACGGCGCGACGGGATCCGAATAGAGGACAGCTTGAACTTGGACGAGGTCGGAGAGACGTTCGACATCCGAGTTGCGAACGATCCCTTGCCAGCGGTCCCAAACAGCACAGAGCTCCGCGGCGAAGTCGGCGGCGTGTTCAGCTGCCGTCCAGCAGGCTTGGGAGTGGCGGCAGGTTTGGCCGGATTGAAGGTGACTTCGCTTGCCTGCATAGGCTCGGTGCGGATGGCCTCGGCGAGTTGTTTTTTGAGCCTTGCGATCTCGGCGGCCTGCTGCGCGATGATCTTCTTGTCAGTCGCCTCGCGCGCGCTGGTCTGCGCGACTTGGCTGGCGGCGAGCTCCCGGACCTCGAGCAGCTCGCCCTCGATGGCGCTCTTCTGCTCAATGGCCTCCTTGAGCTCCGTCTTCGTCGTCTTCAGCTCGTCCTAAAAACGCGAGTTGCCTTAGCTCACGGAATGCGTTCAGGTAGGAGTTGGTCGCACCTCGAGTTCATCCATGCTGTCGAGCATCTCGTTCTGCGACGCGGTCTTGATCGCGATCTGCTGCTCCAGCGAGATAACGTTCATCTCGCTGAAGTGCAGCTTCTCCTTGAGTTCAGCGACCTCAGTATTCGCAGCCTCGAGCTCGCCCTATCGAATGCTTTAGCTGTACGCTCTAGGAGCGCTTAAAATATGACACGCACCGAGTCCTGAACCTCGGTCGTCGCCGCAAGCTGCTCCTCGAGACGTTTCACATTGGCCTCGCTCGTGTGCAGCTTCGCCTTTGTCGTCTCGAGGTCGTCCTGTCGACGCGGTCAACCATGAGCATATGCGGCAATCGAAAAGAAACGACGCACCTCCATCTTATCCATCTTCTCGAGAATTTCGTTCTGAGACTCCGTCTTCATAGCGAGCTGCTCCTCCAAGCACATGACGTTCATCCCGCTCATGTGCAGCTTTTCCTGCACCACCAACATCAGCTTCGCCCACCACGATGCTGAATCCACTCACGGAGAGGGTCTTCGTCGTAGCCTCCTTGTTCCTCGCGACAACCGCCTGGTTCTCGTTGGCCATGGCGTCAGCACGGGCGATAGCAGCGTCCCTCTCAGCAACAATATCTGCGGTCTGGTCGTCCTTCGCAGAGACCATGGCGGCAGTGTCAGCATCCTCGACAGCGAGCTTCTCTTGTGCCGCAGGGAAGCGTTTGACTGCAACGCGGACAGCGCCACGGTCCAGGGACAGGAGGAAGACGATGTAGTCCAGGACGTCAACGACCTACAACGTAGATCATCGGCATGAGAGTGAGATCTTGGCGGAGACGGAATGCCCACCTTGGCAACCCATTCGTGCAACCAGACGGACAACTCCAGCGCAAAGTACGGCGGCGCGGTGTTGAACGTGCCGAAGACGAATTCAGTGCCGAGGCGAACGTCGAACGAGGCGGTCTTGTACACGAACGCGGAGACGAGGAAGATGCTGAGGTAGATCCAGAACCAAGGGTGGGCGGAGACGTTGAAGAGGATGAAGAGGAGGATGACGGGAGTCGAGACGATGCCGCGAACGTCGTTGGCGAGAGAACCCATTGTCGCTATCGATGCGGGTCGACGGGAGGTCGAGGCTCGGCTGGCAGAGAGGAGCTTGAGGAGTGCGTACGAGGATGAGCCCGTGAAAAGTGTTCGGACGACGGTGGGGTTCTTTTGAAAAGGGAGAGTTGTGCGGAGGAGAGCTGTAGCTGAGAGGAGGGGAACGTTGCTGTGGGGGAAAGAGGCGGCGGGACAGAATATGAGCCACGGCGCACTCGGCACAGACAGCCTCTGTCTTCTGTCGATCGACCAAGTTGGTTGACGAAATGGAAATTGGACTCCCAAACTCGGATAGATTGTTAGCCACGCTCGGTTCGCGCTCGGTTCCGCGCTCGCCTGTTCGGGCACTGGTCGATGGCCTTCGAACACGCGGAGAGACGGCCCCGTAATGCGAACTTAACAACTTTATCACCGATTCCTACCGAGCACAGGTCGTAAGAAAGCAAATAAAACCGGGATATACCTTGGAAGACGTGTTTCGCGCTTCAAGCTCTATGAGGCTTCACTTCGTCTTCGAGCCACTTCCACAGTTTCTCGCCAATCTCGTCATCGTAGCATTCCGGTCGGCACTTTCCAAAGCGTGCCCAAGGAATCATGTACTGCAAGAGCACAAGGTGAGAGTCTTTCATCGTGACAGGCGCAATCATGACACACCTCGCCGTTGTAGTTGATTGCTTCAGGCATCGTACCCGCATACAGCTGCGTGAGCGCGCCCTGCGGTGCCGGGTAGAGAATGGTAGTTTCCTGAGTGAAAGACCGTGCAACGATGCGGCGATCAATATTAGGGTGTTAGAGATATGAAAGAGCTGTCGTCACACCATTATCTTGGACGTGAGCCGGGGCACGTGTCGCAATAGGTCGGTCTTGATGTTGCCTTTCCAGATGTCAGAAAATGTATGAGAATGCTTCAGGGACAAGAATGTATACCTGGATTCAAGGAGATCGCGACGATGCCCTTGTCAGCATAACGCTTCGCGATCTGTCGGGCAACGATTACGTTGGCCTAACGATGAGCGAATATCAATTGTGTGCTGTAAGAACGCATGTCCAGAAGGGAAACCAACATGCTTGCTCTGGTAGTAGAGAGCTTCCTTGGTCAACTTGCGCCTTTCAGGTGTGTCCTTGAACGTATCCCAGTGGAGAGTCTCTGCATACGCGCCGCTGGAAGAGACGACGATAATCCGTGCATGGTGGTCGGACGACGTCTTCGCGCCTGCGATCAGCGCAGGCATAAGTAATTCAGTGAAAAGGAACGGGCCGACGACGTTGGTGCCCCACGGGAGGTCGTACCCGTCCTTTGTGAGCAGCTCGATGGGCGGAAACATTACACCGCTGATAAGGCGAGTGAGCGACTTTAGCCGGCCACTACCAACGGTCGTACCTACGCATTGTTAAAGAGGACGTGCAATTCGCTTTCCTTGCTGAGAAAGTCCTCGACGGACTTCTTCACGGCCGCCAGGTCACTGAGGTCGAGCTCGTGGAAGATCGCCTCCTTTCCGGTCTCCTCTTTCAGGGCGGCAATGGCCTTGTCTGCCTTTTCCTTGTTCCGGGCGGTAAGATACACCTTCGCGTTGTGCTGCAAGAGTGCCTAGTGGACAACAAGCTCAGTTCAAGTTACGAGATACTGGCAAAGCGACAGACCTTGACGGTCTCATACCCCAACCCGGTGTTGCCACCTAAAGCAAAGCATTGCCACGTCGTTTCCGCGCTGTTCACAACCTGACAGACAGTTCAACGACGTACCTGTTACGATGACAACCCGTCCAGTGAGGTCAGGAATCTGGTCGACACTGAACGTCGCCTTGGGCGGGAACATCTGCGCGACGGCAGGCAGCTTCTTCTTGAATTCCGACAGTGCGTTGCCCATAGCTGGTGGATTGAGTAGAAGTGTCGGTGCGCGAAAAATCCATCAAACATGGGACGGCGACGCCTTTGATGGTGAGAACATTGCGACCGGCGTCGGGAAACTTGCTCAAGACTGGCATCCGGAAGACCACAGGCCCATGGGTTCTCCCACCATACCCCGATTGCCCGCAATTCGATGGACTGAATGGTATGAGTAAGTGGTGGTCCATGGACGAGGATGTCGAGACTCGACGGTGCGACGTACAACCTCTGGCGTCTGTGTCGACCACACTTGTTCCCTCTTGTTCCTGACCACCACCTTGAACTCGAATCATTTTCTGCTATCCACACTCGTGAACGGCGACGGTATGCTCGACGTCCAGCACACGCGGCTTCCAAGACTGCTCAAGCTCACGCATTCCTCCTAGGCCCAACTTGTCTCGACTGGACATCGTTACGACTGGCAGGATGCTTTCTAACCTGACTCTTCGTATCATTAAGCCCCTGATCGTTGGAGACTATCTCAATAAGTCGGATGTCGCCCTGTCTCGTCAATAGCGCCATAAGTGCGCAAATGAAGGTGTGTGTTGCTCCTCCCTTATACAATTGACCATCTCTTCTCAACACCGCTCAGGCAGATGCTGTGGAAGCGGAGGCGTCCGTAGGCGGAAGGGGTGGTTCAGGGTCGCCAGGGCAAAGAAACTTTGCATTGTAAGTAGTCATACAGCGTCGTATCCGATTTCCTTCGTATCTCGTATGCAGGCCGTCGTGGCAGCGAATCTAGGACCCGGCCTACATGGCGGTCTTGAACCTCTCAAGCTCGCCATCCGGCAGCTGGCCCTCTTCTCCCGTCAACTCGAACAGCTCCAACTTCCCCTTCTCGCAAACCAGGCTCAGCCTCCCGCTCGTCCCATGCCCCTTAACGAGCCGCTGTACCTCCTTCAGCAACTCGACAAACTGCGCGATACTCTTCTGGATCTCCTCCCTTTCCGCGATGCCCATGAACTCGGGCGATTCAAGTTCCTGTCGGATGACTCTCTCGAAGTTCCCGCTCTGGTGGACGGCGACGAGATGAGTGGGAGTCTGGGTCAGGAAGAGCTGCAGGAAGATATCCTCGCTGCTCGTGCGGTCTGCGAACCTGATGGAGCGGGTCGCGAGCTCCAGGATGGAGGACTGAGGGAGGAGTGTGCCTGCGCGGACGACGGTGAGCTCGCCATTTATCACAGAGGCCTCTTCGTTCTGCGCTGCGTCCCCGGTGACGCCCCACGCGGTCGGGTCGTCTGCTGGTAGCTCCCAGCCTGTCTCTGCAGGTGGAGGGACCGGGTCGGGAACGTCCGTCTTCCCCGCGCTCGCCTGCTTGTTCTTCGTAGTGCGGGAGGGCAGCAGCGGCGTGTCCCACGAGGTGTCGTCCGCGCCCGCGCCCGCCCACAAGGCAGCCTCCTTCTCGAGGTCCAGTGCCTCGGCCTTCATCTCCATGTTGTTGCGCGGAGGAACCAGTGGCGCTAGTGTTGTTTCTGCACAGCCCCAATCGTCTGCCGTGCTCCCGCCTGCCCATAAGGCCGCCTCGTCCTCGACTGTGAAACTCTGGCGTGCTGGGGCGATTGTAGTCTCGCTGGTTACGACGGCGGGGGGGATATTTCGAGTTGGCGATAAAATGTCAGGCGGGGTGGCATCTGCTCCCTGCACGTTTTCTTCAGGCCACAAGGAGTCTGCCGCACCCGCCTCCTCGTTTACATCCGAGTCCACAGCCGCCGATGTAACCTCGGGGATGCAAGCATCGACTTCGAAGCGAACGACCATCTTCAATCCGCCAATGTTCTGTGCACATCTCATCAAGTAAGTGATGCCCCGGACCAATCGCGCGAATCATCTACTCACATACTGCACGATACGATAGTGTCCCGCGCCGTTCTCGCACCCTTGCGCAGCCGTCGTAGCTTCGCGTTCGAAGTTCGCGCGACAACCGCCCTTCGGGGCGACAACGACTTCGCGCGCGCGAGCGGCCCAGCGGTGCATGAGCACGGTCTTCGCGCCCCCAAGCTGGAGGTCGATCCGGAAGTCCTTGCGCGGGTCCCATTCCGGCGCGATCGGGATATCGCTCCCCTCCCTGCGTTCGCTTTGGTCGCTCGTCAGACCCTTGGGGCTTGTCTCGCTTGTGGTGCTGGAGATCTGTATGGTCTCTGTGTTCTCTGGTCCCGGGTCCCGGATCCAGCGGAGGAGCTTCCGGAGGTTGTTGCGGTCGGTGACGAAGTCGACCGTCCCCCAGTCGATCGCGTCCCGGTTGTCAGCAACGTCCACGTCGGGAGCAAGGGCATCTACCGCACGAAAGAGCGGGATGAGCGTGGACTGGTTGGCCATGTAGTATGCGTCCTCATGGAACATTCTGATTAGGTTGTCGAAGGGGACCTTGAATGGCATCGCACGATCCAGCCATTTGCGAGGCGACCCTACACGATTCTCAGCGAAAGCTCAAGACGCCGCGCGCACTGCATGGCTTACCTGGAACGATGATAGTCGGGGTACGCTCCTTGACCCAGGTGTACGAGCTGATGCATCGGAAATCTTCTAGTGTGGTTGGTTTGTTGACGTCCGCGACGTTTGGCGTAGCGAGCTCCACGATCGCTGGTTCGAGGATGCTCTCCCTCATGTCGCGCGCAGGCGGGAGGTTGTCTTCGATGGGTTGAGAGTCGTAGTGTCTCTCTCTGGTTCTCCAGCCACCTCCCTCTCCACGTCCACGTCCGCCACGCCACGGCTTCCCGCTCCCACGTCCTTCGCCTCTGTCTGACCCCTCGAAGTTGCCTCGCCCGCCCCCGCGTCCGCCGAGCCTTCCCCGTGTGCTGAAAGCGCTGTGGCGCCATCCCCGTTCTCCGCGACCGCTCTCGTCGGACGCCTGGCTACGCGCGTCGCCGACGTTCGAGCGATTATCGTTCTCTGGCCCTCCAGCTCCCTGGTTACCGTTCTCGCGCCCGAACCACCCACCGCGCGTACTTCTGCCCCTTCCTCTGTTAGTGTTCTGTTGGCCGTTGCCGTTCTGGATGCCTTTCGAAACCGTAGCGCCCGGAATAGGGTTGGCGATCTGCGTGCCGGACGTCGCTGGGGCGGCGGGGATCAGCGCCGGTTGAAAGTACGCGTTCCGGAACCCATCGAATGGCGCGAAGAACGGCACGGGCATAGTGGGGTAGAATGCGGCTTGGATCGGGAATGAGAGAAGGGGCGC
This sequence comes from Sanguinoderma infundibulare, assembly GCA_032821775.1. Lineage (NCBI taxonomy): Eukaryota > Fungi > Basidiomycota > Agaricomycetes > Polyporales > Polyporaceae > Sanguinoderma > Sanguinoderma infundibulare. The sequence goes on from JAVLRN010000007.1 coordinate 519,139, forward strand.
GTATTGGCCGCGACCGCGCGGGACGAAACCACCTATACCTCGTCCTGCCCCAAAACTCCAACCCGCCGGTAGTCCTGCGTTAGGATGGATGACGGGTGTAGACCCGTGGCGCGCCCCCGCGCCTCCGCCGTTCTTCGTTGGACCGCTGTTGTGTACTCCAGCAGGACCGGCTGGACTGCCGTCACCCTGGCCAGCCTGGGTGACCACACCGCGTCCGTCCTGGTTCATCTTTACGCCTCGTCCCCGTCCAGGCGGTCCACCGCGTCCTCTGCCCTGTCCTTCCCGTCCTCCGCCTCGTCCTCCGCGACTCTTCGATAAGGCTTCGTTGGAAGAGTTGTTCATGTCGAAGAGATCCTGAGGGTTACCAAGAAGCTAGAGCGAAACTCGCTATGCCCAACTGAGCTAGCTTGGATATATAAGACGTGCTTCGGAGCGCACGACGCAGCACAGAAGCTGCCGTGGCGCACTGTGCACTGCGGTAGGCGGCAGCTGAAGAGTTCATGACCGCGAACCTTAGCAGCATGAATGGCAGGGACGCACACGGGCAGCTGCAGCACTCCGATGCCGCACTCACCTGGCCTCGGCGTCACCCATCGATAAGGAAACTCACCAGTCTTTTAGAGGAACCGCTTCTGCAGGGGCGACTGCGTGGACCAAGGTTTTCCATTCAAGGACCCACGTTTTTGCTGCACCGTTGCAACTTGCAACGTTGGGACGTAACTCGCTGCACGCACGCGCAGGCACTCGCCAATTATCTGCAGATAGGAAGATCGAGACGCAATCGCAGGCACACACGGTGCGACAGTGCACGGGATGGACAGCTGGAACAGGGTGACTGGCACCCGTCGATTTTGGTGTACTATCTAGCAAAACACATGCGAAGGCCAGGCGACAGCAACCCTGCCTAATATCCCTATCCCACTGACGACGTCGAGGGCGGAGCACGAACAGCGCCCTAGTTCGGAAGCGCGTTGATCTGCTGCTGGAGCTGGCCATAGACGGTTGAGACGGCTGGGCAGCCGACACCAGGGCCGTTGAGGTTCTGGAGGGTCGAGAGCAGCGTCGCGATACGCGCTTGCTGGTCAGCCTTGGAGTTGGTCGTCGGGAACGGCGCCGCGATGGGCGGGTTGTTGATCATGTGGCCGGCGTTGACGTTCGCGTTCAGTGCCTAGGGGTGCAAGCCGGTCAGCGCGAGTTTCGCGGGATACAGACAGGGCGAATGCGTACAGCGATGAACGAGTCGCGCGACGGGGGGCACGTGCAGGGGATGAGCTTGCCGCCCAACCCGACACAGTTACTACAAGCACTCGATTAGCCCGTCGACTAGGTTTCGCACAGCATCACGGACGTACCCAGTGCCGTCGGGGCTCGCACCCTGCTGGACACCGAAGTCCGGGACGAGAGCGGGGTCGACGTCGCGCTTCTGGAAGGGCGCGGCCTGGGTAGCGGCGAACGCGGCGACGACGGAGAGGATGATGGTGGTGACCTTCATGATGATGAGATGTGTCGTTAGATAGAGAGCTTAACGAAGCTAGATAGCAAGACGGGCGTCGAAAAAGGGAGCGTAAGGAGTGTGCTGCGAGAGGATAGTACGCCCTGCGTAGAGAGAATAGAAAAGTTCCAGCTGTCGAAGGACTCTCAGCCTGGACCAAAGCCTTTTATACGTCTGCTCTTCCGAGGCCACTGCCACATGTTTGTCGACTATCAGTTGGTGGCCTGGGCGTGAGACCGGAAGGTTTCAGGGACAACGAGCCGTGTCGATGTGGGGCGGTCCACGCATCAATGCACAGAGAGATCATGATGGTTGGAATGCTGTACCCTGCTGTACCTCGCCATCGACAGACCGCAGAGTCCAGACGGTGCGAAACCTGCCGTACGAAGCACATGGAATGATAAATGATTGGCCTGAACAATGCTCCCAACAACTGATCGACACGTTACGGACTGACTTCGATACCTTTGAGCCTGGGGTTCGCATCAAATCTTCTCGGACCTGTGCTCGTTGCTTACCATCCCAGAGAGCCCGATGTCCAATGACTCAGAGATGCTCGTTGAACTCGTGGTGGGCAAAGGTACACGTTAATCATTGATTCATTCATGTACTGTCCCTTTAGACACAGGAACTATGTATTATGGGCGGGGGGACGTGGAATGATGGCACGGCGGAAACCTATGGCGACCACGGGATAGCGCTGAAAATTGCAAATCAGCTAAGCTATATATGCGTATCAAGTGGGGCATCACACACCTGTGCATCGTTCTTCTATATCTCGATCCGGGGTGGTTGCCTGCAAAGTAAAACACACCCTGACTGGGGTGCCTTACTGACATCTGCGGGACAATGGCCGCCAGATTGAACCAGTGCACCGAGGGTTGCACAGCAAGTAGAAGTTAGAACGGCTGTCAGCATTTCTCAGGATAACATGGAACCGCCGCTGGAAATCACATACTTGTGGTAATGAGTGTAACTTTAGAACTCTGTGAAACTTCGACGCCGGAGCGTCGTTACTTATTGATTAGAAGCCGAACCGCACGAGCTCGCCATCAGGCAAACAGCCGACGTCGTTACCGTCGCCGCGCTCGAACGCCTCCAATCGCCCGCCGCGGCAGACCAAGCTGAGCCGTCCGCGGCGGCCATGCTCCGCGACGAGCTTCTGAATCTCCTGGAGGAGATGTGTTAGTTGTTTCAGGACCAGCTGCATGCCCTTGCGCGCCGCGATGCGCTCGAACTGGGGCGAGTTCAGAGGACGCGTGGTGACGGTCTTGAACACCCCGCGTTCGTGGACCGCGAGGTAGTGCAGTGGGGTTTGCGAGAGGAAGAGTTGGGTGTACGTCTCCTCCCAGTTATGGTGCTCAGCGCCTTTTGTTGAGCGCGTCGAGATTTCGATTATGGAGGATTGGGGGAGTTGGGTGCCGCCGCGAACGACGGAGACGACCGCGTCTGGGTCGTCCAGGGACGTCGGATGGGGCGGGGAGGGGGGACCGGAGTTGCGCGCTCGTGTCCGGCAGGTCAACGAGAGGCCGGCGAGGGCGTCGGAGAGGTCGTCCGCGCCTCCAGCGTTGTTGCGGTCGGTAGCTGTGGGGCGGACGCGGGCGTCGACTTCGAAGCGGATGACCATCCGAAGGTCGCCTAGGTCCTAAGCATCACATCGCAATGGACGTCAACACAAGGAATACAGCGGACTGAGAGGATCAAGATAAACTACCCACGTATTGCACAATGCGATAGTGGTCGGAACTTGATTCACACCCTGGGGCCGGGGTAGTCGCGGCCTTCTCAAAGTTCATTCGACAGCCGAAGTTGGGTGGGGTAACGTACTGGCATGTTCGGGTGTCCCAGCGCTGCATGAGGATGGTCTTCGCGCCGCCTAGCTGGAGGTCGATCCGGAATTCTTGGAGTTTCGATGAGGGTAATCCGGCGTCACCGTTGATTTCAGGCCCGGCGCGTTCACGTTGCGAGTTGGAGTGTTTGATCCAGCGGAGAAGCTTGCGGAGGCTGCTGCGGTCGGCGACGATGTCGATGGCGGGCCAGTCCATGGAGGTGTCCGCGTTGTCTTCTGCGATGGCGTCGACGGCGTGGAAGAGGGGGATGAGAGGCGAGGACGAGGAGGAGCCCATGTGGTATCCATTCGGATCAAAGACTTGGAAGCCTTCGTCAAACGGCACACGGAATGGTGTAGAACGATCACACCAGATGCGCGGGGAGCCTATGTCACAATGCAATGAGCAACACGCAGCGCCGCATATGCGAAACGACGCGCCTGGTACTAGAATCGTTGGATGAGGAGCATCCAACCAGTTGTAGGAACCGAGATATTTGAAGTTCTCGATCTTGATTGGGGACGTTGTCACATTGTCGATGATGGAGGGGGCCATAAAACACATCAGAGGATGTGAGAGCAGACCTTCGGTGACGTCGGCGTCAGGAAGTAGGTCGGGCTCGGTGTTGGCGGTGGACTGGGTGATGGTGTTGAGCTGCGGAATAGGATAGGTACGGCCGGCGGCCCTCCCGCGACGACCATGGTAAGCTGACCTAGCGTGCATTGAGAAAAATACATAGAATGGGGTGACCGAGGGAGAGGATGTAAGGGAGCTCGATACGGAAGTCAGCATCTTGGTCGGCTTTATGTCTGTGCTCTTCATGTGCTGCAGCGGAGATAGAGTCTCAGTAAAACACCGCTGGAGGGGTGTACCGCAGCACAACCCCCCTCGACGTGGTTAGACTGAACCGACGGAATCTTTTCCCTGCAAAAGACAACGGCGAAGGGGGGTCAGATATACCGCAGCACAAGCGGAAATTGGGGTCACTTACTTCACCGCATGAACCCCAATGGGATGAACGAATGGATGTCCGCGGCATTCACGCGCGCCATGTTGAACGGCAGAGCGGAATTGTTGGATTCCAGTAATCGATCACTGATGTTGTCGGCACCAGAACCTTCAAACAATGCGCTGCGAACGCCAGTGGTTTCGCAGTACCATCCGTGGATGCGGCTAAACAGCCTGAGCCTGGGGCCTTGGGCAGTTCATCATGCTCATCTGATGCACAAGAGGTTAGAGACACCGTACTCGAAGATGCGGAGCTCGGGCTCACCTTCGGGAACGAGGACCCAAGAACCCGCCCGAGTCCAAAACACCAACGCGTACGAGTTAAAACACTGAAAGCTCGGGCGAAGGTATAGTTATCTGTGCAAGACAGGATTGAATTGCACGATAGTCAAGATACAGTACAGGTCTACACTTCGGCGTCCCTGACACGTTTTCACTCGCAGGCTTTTGCGCATGGAACTCTCTCCATGCAAAGACACTACTAGGGGTATGAGATACCGCAGCACAAGGGGAAGTTTGGGCGACTCAGACCAACCATGGAAGTCTCAAAGCCTCATCTCGCTGCGGTGAGCAGGGCTTAGAGAGCTCGTCCTACTTGCTCTATGAAGTGAATGAGTTAGAGACGCTGCAAACCGAAGAAGCAAGGTTTTGACTCACCTCCACGAATGCCAACTGGAGAGCACCGAAGAGAATTTTATCGAAGGATAGATGCAGACGGTGAACGAACCCAAGTCATCTGTACAAGGAAGGACTGGATTGCGCGATAACCAAGAAATAGTACACATCTACACTTCTGCGTGCGCGCTCATTTCAATTCTAGTTTGAGCACTCACTTCTCCACCTGCGCTGCAGGCGCAATCCCCGCATCCCGGAACTGCTCGAGCGCGTTCCACGCCTTGCCGGACGTAATGCTTTCCCTCGCCTTCGCCACACCATCCTTCAGGTCGCTGGCAATGTCCGCCACCACGAGGAGTGTCGCAGCGTTGATCAACACAAAGTCAAGCACCGGCGCGACGTTCTCGGGAATGTTCTCTCCGCTCTGCAACAACGCGCGGAACGTTGCCGCGTTTTCCTCTGGGGTACCCCCCACCACCGCGGAGAGCGGGTGCGTTTGGAGCCCGAAGTCGCGTGGGTGGACGGTACGTTCGGTTACCGACCCGTCCGGGTGCAGCTCCCACAGGGACGTATCGCCTGCGCACGAGATCTCGTCGAGGCCTTCCGCGCCGCAGACGACGAACGCGCGTTGGACACCCCCATCGGCAAGCGAGTGCGCGAAGGTCGCCCCGAGCTCGCACTCGGCGACTCCAAGAACCATGCCGCGCGGTCGCGCGGGGTTGATGAGTGGCCCGAGGACGTTGAACATGGTGCGGTGTCTGCAAAGCGCAGAGGGGGCGGGAAAAGGGGTAAGAACGCGCATATATACGGCAGCAGGTTTATACGTACGGGAGGGCCTTGCGGTAGGGCGCGATCATGGCCAGCGATAGATGATATTGGGGAGCCATGATGAACGTGAATGGGATGCGGGAGATCGGGAGCGGGGCGTCCGCAGAAGGAGGGGTGAAGTAGCAGCCGAGCGACTGAAGGAGGTCTGCGGACCCCGAGGACGAGGTCGACGCGCGACTCCCGTGCTGACACGGTCGGGGATGGCGTCAACTCGCGCCGAACGGAGCATGTATGCAGCTTTTACGCACCTTGACCACTCGGGCACCTGCCCCCGCCGCGACGATCGCGGCGGTCGTGCTCACATTGAAGGTATTGTGTCCATCTCCGCCCGTCCCGACGATGTCGACGACGAAATCCTCGTCGATCCCCTCTATCGCGGCCTTTAGTGCGCGTGCGCGAAGGACGTTTGCGGCGGTCGCGAGGTATTCAGGTCTGCGCTCGACGCGCTCGATGTGGAGCGCCGTGAGGAAAGAGCCGATCTGGACCGGAAGAACCGTGTCGGGGGTAAAAACGCACTCGAGAGCGAGCTTGAGGTCCTCTGGTGTGAAGTACTCGGGTGTCTTGACGAGTTTGCCGAGGAGCGATTTGAAGGTGTCCTGGGAGATGGGTGGGGCCATGGTGGGAGATGTGGAAGATGCGGATGACTCCAGTGCGCCCGCCGAGGACTGGGGAAAACCCACCGCTGGCCATCCCACCTATATGTACGTCCTCTGGAGCCCGAGTTCGGGGGTTTATTGAGGTCGTTCAACTCGTTCCGTTCTCATCGCTGGTATGGTAGTCTCATCGCGCTGATGGACGGGGGATGGAGCAAGGTTGAGTTGCCGGCAGGGTTGTCGACCAGGCTGCAATCCGCTCAACACCGGGGAATTCGTCTAGATGTGTGCGATGTCATTGCAGAGTGGATTCTCCACTGCTCTCCACAGGGCTCTCCACTGGAGAATGCTGAGGGCGACGGCGGCGGTGGACACTGGACAGCGCCTGGGAGTGACGGGCGGGCGCGTCGGCGGCGGTGGGAACGGCGGCTGTGGTTGCCATCTGAAGAAACAACACCAAACACACTCTTTAGTCCCCACCACCACCGTGTCCGTCGTCCTCGTCCTCCTCCCCATCGCCCTCGTCGGCGCCCTTCCTTAGTTTCTCCTAATCAGCCCACTCGCCGCCGCTCACGACAGCTTGTCATCGGTCTCGTCATGGTCATCGCCTCTCTTCTCGCCCTCGCCCTCGCGGCGATTCCCTCCGCGCTCGCGCAGGACTACAGCGCAGCCCACAATGTCACTCCCATCTCCGGAACCTGGAGTTCAGGATCGAAGAAGGTTATCACTGGCCCTGTGAGTGGTTTTTTGTGCGCATACAGCCCGCGATTGACCGTTTCTAGGGCTTTGCCAACCCGGCGAACATGACATTCGACTACCCCCCCGTTACTGGTGTGTCGTACGCCTTGTGAGTGGTTTACTACTGTCATCACGGATCCCTTTCTTAATGTGGTATTCCTGCTTGCAGTACCGACGATGGATTCTATGAGGTTGCTCGTTATCGGTTCAACAGCAACGGTACGTCGTCTTACACCATGCTTTTGCGTGCATGCCATCGTGTCTGGCGGTGGTCGGGTCCTGCAACGAAGCTTTCCGTCACAATTTTCTTGTCCGCGTTAAGCCCCCCGCATGCGAACACGCAGCCAGCGGGACGAGTAGGTGCTACGGCCTTCGCTTTGCTTACCGAAGTTCCCCCGGATGCCAGGCGACGGTCTCGTCATCGCATCCCAGAATGGGCAGGATGGCTCGTGTGCTGTGGCATGCCGTCGGCGGACAATGTGCTTGTGGACCTGAATCGTCGTCGGAGGTGCCACGGTCCTCGTCTGCACATCCCAGGATCAATGCTAATTTTAGCGCACGCCGAAATGCTATTTTGGCATAAATCTGCGTTGTATCCAGTCGCTGACGCACGCTTATATCCAGGTTCATCACCGAATTGCATCACTGGAGTCCTTAACTGGCACCACGGCCACTTTACATTCAACCCGAACGGCTCGATTACCCTGAACCCGTTCGGTGACGGTTACCAGCAAATCCAAGACCCTTGTGCTGCCGAGTCCAACTTCATCGAGGGCTACAACGACACGGAGCTCTACCAGAGCTGGCAGATCTTCACGGACCCGGTCGATGGTCCCAAACTGCACCTGTTCCAGTTTGACGGCACGCCTGTCGCGCCTCTATTCCAGGTGTACTCGACCGCGAACATGCTACCCACGCAGCTGCTTCGGAACGTGACGCCAACGATCACCGACCAAAGCGCAGCGCTCTTCGTACAGAACAGCGCACCGCGATGGACTCCTGGCGGGGTGACCTCGATGGTGTCGGGCGCATTCGCCGTCAGCCTCGCGTCGCTGCTTCTGTAGACGGGATCGGGATCGGACCATGGTGACTATCTATTTCGCACACGCACATCGCTCACGCTGTTCTCCTCATTGTCATCCTCTCTCATCTACATCTTGCCTTGCCCTTTTGCACGTTACCGTCCTTACCACCCACTAGTTTGTACGCTCCGCAGTGGTATTCCTCACGCTAGGGCACACGCGTTTTTGCCTCTCCGTTTCGAGTACTGCGCGGGTCGGGCGTGCGTACGTACGTGATTAGCCGACGAGCATCACACCTTGGCACAAAGACACTTTCTGCATCGTCTCATGTTCAAGTTCATACGTATACGATACCCACCGTACGTACTGCGCGTTCTGTCGACCATTGCATACATCCGTGTGGCCAGCGGGCTTTATGACCAACACGCACTGTATAATCTTCTGCAGTCTAAAACTCTGTCATTTTTAGCCGTATCCTGAGGTGAAAAGGTGACGTCCTGTCCTCGTAAGGACTCCTTGTGTTCGTGCTGAGTTGGCAGATAAGGCGGAGTTGGCTCACCTCCGTCATGCATACGTAGTGCCTGCGCGAGGCATACGTCTGTGGCCCACTGCATGACGTTGTCTGTCTGGCGAGGTCTCGCCCGCCCAAGCAACGCCCAAGCGTGTTTCGGAGACGGCGGAGGAGGGGTGGCAATGTCGATGTTGTTTCGCTGCGAACGATCCCACCAATTTGAAGACAAACCTTAGTCATGTTCAAGAATTGTATCTTGAAAGGCAACGGGCTAGCCAGTGCATGGAGTTCGTGGAGGCAAGGCTGACCAGCTGGCGTCAACTAAAATGCACGGACAGCCTCTGGCGAGACCCCTCTGCGAAGTCGTGACCTTGCCTGGGCTCATCCGAGGCGATCTCACACAAAGGTGAGAAAAATTGAGGTGACCAAGACAGTGGCAAGAAGATGGGAGAGGGTACGCATATCTTGCATGTGCTAGCCTGAGGGTGGTGTCCTCCGGTCTGCTATGTTCGAGGTTCCTTTGGAGCGTTACCATGCGAGATAGCCACTTACTAGTACCCAGTAGCAATGCAATGTCGACGTGTGCTACCAGAACAATTGCACTTGACAGCGAGAGCTCTTTTGTATGAATACATGATACGGTGACGATGTTCCGCACTTGTCTATCAACTGCCATGACGACAGTGAGTTGCAAAGACTTTACGCCGATTCACGAGATCGGGGTACTGACCTTAGCGTTTCTTGATGACCTGGATCGATGGACGGCACCACAAGTACTGCGAAGGCTCCTCCTTGAAACCACTAATACTACGGCGTGGACGCAAGCAATGGATAGGGAGATTAAGCGAAAAATGCTAGCCTTATCTTACCTCATTTACTGAAAGCTGCTTAAAGACGCACCTGAGCTATATCTCGAGTCCAGCGGAAAGGAGGACGGCAAGTGTCAAATGGGGCGTATCAAGAAGGTGTGTCCGCGGGAGAGGCGTTGTCAGTCATGCATCGCTTACATTAGTAAAACCTTGAGCCATATTTTCTAAGATCTGTCTTTCGTCGTGGGGATAGTCTTTGATCTTATGATGGATCGTCTTTTCGTCGTCTTTTTTCGTCTTACAGCCGTCTTTCCTATGCCCTCCGTCTTACCGAATGACTGAATTACGACGCGATGATATGTTAGTACAAAACCACGCATCTCGCAACAGCAGGCACTGGAACAACTGACCTATGTATTAGAAGTCCCCTGCCCAAACAACCTACGCACGAGGCATCGCGTCGCGTCTGAATCCACTCGTCGCGTAGCCACACCGCCGCCGGGTCCGCCCAGGAGCCGTTCCCCTTGTCGTCCGTGACGACGAACTCCATGATGGCGCTCATTTTCACGCCGAACTGCAAATGCCAATATTGATGTCGTCGTCGCCCACAGGCGCAACCTAGTCGTCACCATCCAATCTCCGACGCCCCCGAGATCACGACCGAGGACGCACCGCATCGTACAAGTTCCACTTCGCCACGCCCCAGCCCGCGGCCCCTGTCCCGTGCGCGCGCACGACGCCAGCTACGGCCGCGTGCAGGCGATTGTGGTACGCTGCGTCCCAACTCGCATAGCTTGTGCATGGATTGCCTTCCCCGGCGCGGAGGATCTGGACCGCGAAGCCCTCTGCGTCTATACCCCCGCGCACGGCTGGGAGGCGTGGCACCTCCTGCAGCACAACGGACAGGCATTCCCACTCGAGCGACGATCTGGGCGCAACATCAGGGTCGTCCTTGGGCCGCGCAGCGTACACGTTCGTGCGCGCCATCTGGAGGGTGAACGCGAGCCTGAGCGCTGCCTCGCGCTTCTTGTCGGTGTCGAACAGGGGCTTGAACTTCTTCACCTTTGCCCCCTGCTTCTACCCGCTATGCGCGACACCGCCCGGGGGCGCATTGTGCACGTCTAGCGCCTCGCTGCACGCCTTCCACAGCCAGGTGGGCATCGTGTCGTGGACCTGCCGGAGCGAGTGGGTGCGCTTGATGTAGGGGTCCCCGCGAGCAGCGGTGCGGGCGGCGGCCTTGCGTTTGAGCGCGCCGCCGGCGTAGTGGGCCGGGCGCTGGAACTGCTTGTGGGGAGGCGGCTTCGCCTGGTGCTCCTCGTGTTTTTTTTTCGTATTTTTTGAAGGCTAGGGGGGATGGCGGTTCGAGTCTCCTTTTTGCGCCGAGAGACGGAGCTACCCACGCCGCCTCGAATGCTTCTGGGCCGCCGTACCGCTCCCATGCCCGACGCTCCACGTCTATCTCCTTGTAGAGGTAGGTGTCAAGCTTGAACCCCTTGTAGTTGAGGATCCTAGGAGGCCGGCACAGGTCGATCTCTCAGGTCAGAGCGGTGGACTAGGAACAGGCACGACGAATACGCTGTACTTGGCCTCATGGAACTGCAAGCCGTCGAGGTCCTTCTCGCGCAACTTGTACTGAGCGAGTGCCTTCGATTTGTTGGTCTGCTGTCAAGAAAATGCAGGCCATCAGGCGAGCGTGCTCACTAGAAAGGGGTAGGGTGGCTGATGCTTACCGTCTGTTCGTCGTAGAGCTCGGACTCCCTCCATTCCGACGGACGCGCAGCGACTGCTGCGAACATATTGTGGATGAAGGACAGAGCTTGTGGTGGTAGAGTGGTGGTAAGGAACAAGAGCAGCTTCCGCGACATCGACGGCGGAAAGAGCACCGAGCCTGGACCCCTATGGATATACTGGGTTTTTCCGCCAGTACTTTGACTGGGATCCAGCCATTCGTTTTAAACTGAAAGGTGGTTAAACGCACTCGACGATGGACTCGTGTTATGGCTGCTCGGTTCCGGGTCTACCCATCTATACTACATTTTGAGGATCAGAGCTTGGGGAGACCGCGCTAGGCACTGTCATTACTGCCTGAAAGCCGGTCGCCGACAAGAAAGGCTTGGTTTGGCACACGACTCGATTGCCAATACAGTACTTGAATGCATCAACGACACAACTCGGCACGTAACGGATGCCGGAGAGTTGGAGACTCCGCTCAACAGGGCGGATATTTGAGAAAGGTGGTGCAAGAAAACGATGCGCGAATTGGCTCAGGACTTGCAATGCAATGGTTGAAGTGTGATAGCGGAATATGACGATGGGGTCGGGGAAGGGACGTGGCCAAAGGTGCTAGCAGACGGCCCCAGTCCTCCCATGGTGTAATGCGCTCTCCGTCCTTCTCATCGCTGTCTCGGGGTTTGGACTGAACTGTGCAGATCTGGGCATAAATCGTGGCGTGAGGGATGAGAAGGAGGGAGTGGCGGAGGGAGTGGCCCTCAGCGGTTTTGGCTTGGGTGGCGAACTCGATGACGACCATAGATAGGATGTGTCAGCGTGGAAGTGCCCTTCAGACGTGGACATAGACGCAGGTTTGCTGTTGGAGCCCCGGTACGTCCAAACTGCCTCCCCAGAACTGCCGCAAGGTAGTTGCAATGTACACAGAGCACGATCAGAGGTCGGTGGAGCGTAACGGTAGACGTCGAGGTATGGCGATGCTGACGAGCCTCGGAGCAAGTAGGTATCATCGAGCGGTTCTAACTGCACATTCTTTGATCCAATGGAACTGCGTTAGATTATGAAATTATTCAATAAGTGGATGTAGCTGAGAAAAGAGCGATCAGGCCGCGCACCCATATCACTTGTCCGGTTGTCCAGTTGCACACTTGAAGTGACTTCGATGACCGTGCACTCCCCTTGACTAATGATGGCGTCGAGGAGCCAGAACGCATGCTGCCCAGCGATGCGCAATCGATAAACGAATGCATGTGGCCCGACGCCCTGACGTCCATCTGTGGCCAGACTTGTGTGCATGGCAGGGCAGCGGGGGGTGTGCCATCGGAGCGGCTAGGCTCCCGCTTAACCGATCAAAGTCAACGTTCTGAATTCTGGAGAACGAATTTAGCTCTCGACGGTTGTTTATGAACCTTAGGTGAACGGCGGCGCTACAGACCTGTTTCCGAGCCGTAAGTCTGATGATACGACGAGATTTTGTGCGACATGCCCTGAGTTTCCAATCTTGCGTGTTCCATGTACCGATGGGTACCAGCCAATGATGCGATTCGATCTCTGCTTGTGTATATCCTTGAGCGAGTACTGAGAGGAACGACCAGCTGTATTTCCCCAGCAGGTAGTACAAAGTAAGGCCGGCCAAGCAGTGTTCGTCGTTCCACCACGCAATTGTGTCTTCAGGGAGTTGTTCCGGACGCATGTCATTATCCTGACATGCGAAAGTGCCACTGCGAAACTTGGACGAGTACTCCCGGAGACGGTCCATCCTCTCGGGGATGGTCCTGAGTGGTAAAACTGCGTGTCTGAAGGACAGGCGGATTGCAACGGGACCGGGACAAGCTCTGACAACATTCAAGGCCAAGATTGCCACGCGGCCACATCCGGCGAGCGCTTACTCCGTGCCGATATCGATCCTCCCCAGGCCGATCCACCTCTTCTGCTCATCCGACACTCCTACCGTCCATCTCTGTCCATCTCCAGCCAGCCAGCCCGCCGTCTGGATCCATCACTGGCTAGTCCCATCCATTCTCCGGCTCGCTTGGCCGTCACTTGAAAAAAATGGGTGCGGACCCTACTATTACGGAAGTTACGTCGCACACCGCACCCCATCGGAAGGCAGATCATCCCGCGGTCCACGACTTGCCAGCAGACGTATTGCGTGCCATACTATCATTTCTTGACGGCAAAGACATTACAATCTGCATCAGCGTGAGTGCTTCCCCTCCGCGCCTCCAGCATTCGCTCACTCGCAACTAGGTCTGTCGCTCCTTCGCGGAGCTGATCCGCACCGATCTCTCCCTCCAGTACAAGATCGAGCTTTCTCTCAACGGCATGGTCGACGGAAACTCCCTAGTCCTTTCTGTACGGGAGAGGATGGAGCATTTGCGGGGGTACTCGGCCAAGTTTCGCAGTGGGGCTTTTGTACGTGAGGACGTTGACATGCGCCTGGATCAATCCCTTCAAAATGCGCTGTTTGAGGAGCTGCATGACTGCGCGATTGGTGTCGCTGCGTACCTGTTGAAAACATCGGATGGGTTCCTCCTCTCGCTCTTCTCTCCAGGATCTCCGCAAGCCGGCATAGAATCCCAACACTGGCTGGTGCCTGTCAGCACATGGGCTAGCCGTCAGTTAGAGTGCGGACGATGTGCCGTAGATGTAGCCCACGGCCTTGTTTTGTCTGAGCCGGCGACACGGGACAGGTCCGTAGCGCTATAATCCACCTAGGATTTCGTTGATAAGCTGATCGTTCTCGTCTAGATTTGAACTTCAGCGGGTCAATTTCAATGCGCTAGGCGGCGGGAAGACCGTTCCGATCTCACAACGGGTCACCGCCAGTGCCGTACCGTCGAGAGAAATCCTCCTCGTGGATGGACAGGACCAGGGCTTTCTGCCCGCGGCAGCGATGGTCGAAAAGTTGCGGATCGTTGGGCAGCTTGTTATTTGCGTTTTCCGTGTCTCCTACGGTGATGACATCGACCAGGTTATAAAAGTGTTCAACTGGACGACCGGACAGGTGATATGGGTGCGCGGCTTGCTCAAGCTTTCTTCTCATCCCTTGAATAATTTCCATTTGATCCAGCGAAAATCGTTCAGAACACCCTCCATGTACGATTATATGGCACACTTTCCGAGTCTGAAGTCAGAGCCACTGGATGACAACTACTTGCTCGTGGGCGCATCGACTCGGAACTCGCGGTCCCGGATCGACATCTACCGTTACGCCCCACCATCCTCCGATCGCCCTGTGTGCAAACTACAACTGCCCTGCAGCCGCATTGAGACCACCTCGATGACCCGGATCTACAACAGTATGCCTACGTCGTCGTCTGGAAGATCCTTCCATGCGGACCCATCGCTCTCCATGATCGTGGTCGAGTTCTCCACTTTTGACTCGGACAAGTATTCCATCCTCCTCATCCCTCACGCCACACTCTACGCCCAGATCCGCACTGCGGAAGCCCAATCTGGAGACAGTAATACAGGGACGGAAGCAGAGCGGGTTGTACCTTGGGAAGACTGGGGCCCCAACGGATCCCTGTGCCTGCGCGGGATCCGCGACCCGGGCCTTGCCCTACCGTGCGGATCGCGATTTCCCCTGCACGTGTTCGAGTTCGAGTTAGACTCGCGCCCATACCGCAGCTCGGCGTCGATATACATCTTCGACGTCAACCCTCTCGCGGCCAGATACACGAAACACGTCCTCGGGGCCCAGCGCGAACGACCGGAGAACGCTGCGATTGTCTGGGACATCGAGGAAGTCCTGCCCGGAGTAGTCGACCCCCAGTGCTTGATCCCGTACGTCGTATATCGGGTGAGGATGCCGTCCCCCTCCAAGCTTCAAGACATGGAGCTCATGCCCCGGGTGTTAATGGGCCTGAGCGGGTTCATGCTCTTCGTAAGTAATTCCCCGTATTCGTCATTAACATTTTCTGATCGCAGAGCGCCTGAACGTCGTTTGCAGGGTAGACTTGACCACGTGCGGTGCAAGGTACAATCGTGGACGGTGTGATGCTCGAGTTACAGATGGGAAGGACGGTCTTGCCATGCTACGCTTTAGATAGTTAACGCGATCAACAACAATTCCCGTGTTTTCAATCGACTCCAAGCTCGGTTACCGCAAGTGCCTTGCCAGCATGCATGAGCCGCGCGAATTTGCCTCGTCTTTCATCCACTTTCGTCGTCGGCACTTCTGGTAGAATGTATGAGCTGAAGTACCCGGCATCATGCACCATCGCGATGGTACGTTGTCTGAGACGGGCGTACTTCCAGGCTGGGTGAAAAGCTGCACGTCGGCGAGATGGACGTCGTGTCTCCAGATCACTGTGGTGGATCGATGACATAGACAAACTTGAGGTGTTTCCGGATGGCATCTCACAGCTGATGCAGCTCGCTCTCCAGGCAGTCTAACTGTTGCAGATAATGGGCGATAGCTAGTTTCTTCGGGAAACCCGCGGTGGAGGAAGCTACAGTGAGCCGAACCGCACCCCCGGTGACATGATGATACTGTAAGATTGACATACAATAACAAAGCATGTGCTCGAATGCAAAGCCCGAACTGTTGTTCAGAGAGTAAAGCGAATCACGAGCGTACATCGAAGACGGCCGCCGGGCCGCTGTGGCTCTCCCAGGTTCGTTGTTTAACCTCTCGTTCCTCATGGACAAACATCTCGCGCCGGTGTCCAGCAACCATGATGCTACACTCCCTCTTAGTGGAAGACAGTGAATACGAAAACGTGGGCAGGGGCATGTCGAACGGTGCAAGGCCGTTGAATGCTGCTGTACCACTGAGCCTGCATGTTTATCGTGCCACAGCTTGGCGAAGCTGCCCAAGAGGCATGTCGAGAAGAAAGGCAAGTTCACACCGTTTGTCCAACCTCCGTCAAACGATACCGCGAGCGGCACCCGGAGCCGGCGTGTGACCCGTCATGATGTCGACCCCGTGGCTGCTGGCGCATGCCAACCAGCAGTGCCCAGTCGACGCCTTGCAGGAATGTGCTGGAAGCACACAGAATGATCAGGACGACGACGAAGGTTTGGTTGATCATCGGAGTAGTTTGGCTTGAAGCTGTGAACCGGAAGGAACGGCGGTGGACGAGCCGGTGCTCGAGGGCGGCGGTTGAATTTGTTGGCCTGCGGTAACCGCCTCGGGCTACGTCCGGAAGAGAAGCGAAGAATCGTGAGCGATCGTCAATCGCAAAGCGATGCCAGACTCTGTCAAAGTCCCCGTGCTCTTCACCGGCACGCACGAGAGACGCTGTTGATGGCGTTGAGCTGTCGCAACAGCATTAAATTCGGAACTTACAGTATGGTACGCCTGAGTCGAAAACATAAAGCCCAAGTAAACGTTACAGGACGGTACTCAAGAACAGGCTGTCGCTTGGACGATAGGAAATGGGTATACGTCGCGCATGACTCATGAACCTCAGGCTCGGCGAGCTTTGACCTCGTCTTCAAGCCACTTCCACAGCTTGTCGCCGATCTCTTCGTCGTATGCCTCCGGCCTGCACTTCCCAAGACGTGCCCAAGGAATGAAGAACTGGAGGACGCGCATCAGCATCACGATTATCGAGTCCCTGAGAGGACAGACCTCGCCGTTGTGCTGTAACGCGTCTGGCATCGTACCAGCGTAGAGCTGTGTGAGCGCGCCATGGGAGGCTGGATAGAGAGAAAGATCCTGACGGTGCACGTATCATAGTTAGCATTTATTGGAGGTGAGAGACAATCAATAAGAGTCGCCTACTAGGATCTTCCTGGCGAAAGAGGGTATATGACGCTGCAGATCGGTCTTGATATTGCCTATAAAGCACGTCGTCGGTTCGTACGAAAAGGAATTGATATAGATATGTCATAGACCTGGATTGAGAGAAATAGAGATGATCCCTTTCTCCCCGTAACGCTTTGCGACCTGACGCGCCACTAGAACGTTACCCTGAGCCGAACACTTAGCTGTCAGCGAGTGCCTGATAGCGATGGGCGAGAACGTACGTGTTTGCTTTGGGAGTAAAGTGCTTGTGTTGACAACTTCCTCCGGTCCGGCGTATCCTTCAAAGTTTCCCAATGAAGGGTGTTGAAGTATGCGGCGCCCGAGGAGGTCGTGATAACGCGTGTGTGTTGATCCGGGGACGTCTTTACTCCGGCGAGAAGGGTGGGCATAAGAAGCTCAGTGAAATAGTAGTGGCCGACGACGTTTGTGCCCCATTGCAGGTCGTAGCCGTCCTTCGTCAACAAGTCGATCGGGGGCACCATTACTCCCCTACGCAGATCGAGACAGTCATTACAGCCCTCGTTCGTTAGACGATAAACCACTCACGCGTTGTTGAATAGGATGTGTAGTTCTGTCTCCTTACTGAGGAACTTATCCGCCGATTTCTTGACGGATGATAGGTTGGCCAGGTCGAGCTCGAGGAAGATGGCCTCCTTGCCGGTTGCGTCTTTGAGGGACGCGATTGCCTTAACTGCCTTCTCTTTGCTTCGCGCAGCCAGGTATACCTTGGCATTGTGTTGTAGGAGAACCTAGAAGGCAAAAAGTCGAGTGAGATCAGCGGGGATATTGCTACGGTACGACGCGCTCCCAACCTTGACGGTTTCGTAGCCGATGCCCGCGTTGCCACCTCCAGATCCAAGTTTACTTCAGCTTTGAAACGTATCAGATTCCATTACCGAGTCGACGTACCTGTTACGATGACGATCCGGCCGCCGAGGTCGGGAATCTCGTCGACGTTAAACTTGGATTTTGGTGGGAACGCTTGCTCCATGGCTGGCCATATGTTCTGCTTGAAGCTCGAGAACGCTGCACCCATCTTGAATGAAACGCCAGAAAGCCCGTGTGGGGAAAACACAAAGTGTCGTGATGGTGCTAGGGAAGTGCGGCACAACGATGTGCGCAACCTTCGGGCATGACGTCCAGTATTTATCCATGCCCGTCGGGTTCTCGAAGACCACCTGCCATCGGGGACCGGAAAGGCGTGGAACGCTTGTCACCGATACCGCCAGACGTTCCCATCGGCCCCCTCTCAACCTCTCAGGACTCGGACAGTGGTGAGTTTGCGTATACTCACGAGAAGTTGCTTCAGGTGATGGCGTGGGACGCTGCGCAGTGAGAATTCAATGTCGGCCCCAAGAGTGAGCTGTATCGTTCGGGAATTATTGCGGACGTGCGCGAGGACGACACGATAGAATTCTGGCCACGACAAGTACTGCCCAACGATGGTGGGATGAGGCAGGAGTCGGAGGCAACCATGTGTCAACACGTGGCAGTTACTGTGCGAATAAACAAGCGCCTATTGTCGCAGATTGATGACCCCGTACTTTTACCCTCTCCTCCCGCCTGCAGACACCAACATGGACACGCACCTCGCACAGCACCATCTCGGCATTTGCGACCTACCCACAGACGTACTGATTTTCACTCTCTTGTTCCTCGATGGTCAAGACATTGCGCGATGCATTAGAGTGCGCCCTTGCCCGGTCGATCGAACAATTACTGACTCTCATGAAGGTCTGTCGCTCTTTCGCGGAGCTGATTAGCACCGATCTGTACCTGCAATACAAGATCTAGCTGTGTCTTAACGGGCTGGTGGATGGAAATTCCCGTGGTAAGCTATTGTAAGGACTCGTGGTTGTGTCAACACGTGACCGGTACTACATTATGATGCGCATTGCGGTGCCACTCACTCAAGTTGATTGTGCGATTTCCTTTCAGACTCCCAGTATCGCCACTCGAGCCATCTCGCAAAATGGGCTCTCAGGCGATGCAAGGCGCACTATACCACTCAGGAATCTTCCAACTCTCCGCTGAAGTAATAGTCCTCGCTTTCTCGTGGCTTCCTGGTCAAGATATCACGCGATGCATGAGAGTGCGTTATATTCTTCCCAGTGGCAAGAATGATCCGCAGTGATCGCTAACTCTCGCCAAGGTCTGCCGTTACTTCGCCGAGTTGATTCGTAGTTGATTCGTAACGATCTCTACCTGCAGTACAAGATCGAGCTTTCTCTCAACGGCATGGTCGATGGGCGTTCCCGTGTCCTTTCCGTGCACGAGAGGATGAAGCGTCTCCAGGACTACTGCTCCAAATTTCGCAGTGGCTCCTTCGCATGTGAGGATACTGCAATGCGTCCAGATCGACTCCCCCAAGGCAATTTCGGATGGTGGCGCGATGAGTACTGCTCGGTCGGTCTCAGTCTTACGTCGTACCTGTTTGTAACAGCAGAGGGGAGCGGGTTTCTCTCTGTCTTCTCTCCGGGATGTACGCAAGCCGAGATAGCATCTCAACGATGGCTAGCACCCGTAGGCAGGCAGACCTTTATGAGGACATGTGCTGTCCGAGTCGATCTCGCGCACGATCTGGTCGTATTCTCTGAGTCGGTGGAACAACGCAGGTCTGTGGCTCACAAGGTTCGTTGTGCACCTTGGCAAGCTAATCAATATTCCTTCAGCTCGGAGAATGTCGTTCATTTCAGTACGTTAAGGGGAGTAAAGGCTACTCCGAGGGCACACCCTGCCGTTCCCCTGTCGCGCATGCAAATATTGCCTCCCCACTCGGATGAATCGCGCCACGGCGTCGCGTCGAAAATGTCCGTCACACAATTGCGGATCGCCGGACAGCATGCTTTTTGGTTCCTCGACACCAACGATGGGAAAGTCATGGAAGTGTGCAACTGGACAACCGGAGAAGTTATATGGGTGCGCTTTGATGGCTTTTCCCTCAGTTGTATCTACTTATCGCATAATTTTATGATCTAGCGGAAGACGTTCAAAACGGGGAAAGTGGTGTTTGAACCACTGGATGATACCTATTTGCTCGTCGGCTCGTCGGGATCGCCATATCTCGATGTCTACCGTTATGCTCCCCCGTTCCCGGGTCGCTACGTGTGCGCATTGAGACTGACCGGCAGCGATCCCAGGGAGGGAGTCTCCTCGAGACGGCGATGAGAAGGACGGTCATCCTCGCGTTGTACCTTGGGAGTACTGGGGCCCGAGCGGATGCCTGCGCCTGTGGATGCGCACATGGCCAGTAGACATCGCCATGCGCCCTCATTTCGCTCCGTTTGGATCGCGAATGCCTGTATTCGTGGTCGACCCAGAGCGCTTCGACGGGACTCGGAGGAGCGCGTGGGTGTACATCTTCGACCTCAATCCCCTCGCGGCCAGATACTCGGATCAGGTTCTTCGCGCACAACTCGATCGACTCGGATCGGAGACCGCCGCGATCGTTTGGGACGTCAATGAAGTCCTGCCTGGAGTTCTCGACCTCAAATGCTCGGCGATCCCTTACGTCGTGTATCGCGTCAAGATACCTTTCGCTGAGGGTGAACGCGTGGATGTCGAAGCTGTGGTGATGAGCCTGGGCGGGTTCATGGTCGTTGTGAGTATTTGTGCTCGTCATTGTCTGGATCTCCTGGTTATCTGAATGTTATTTCTAGCCCAATCTCAATTACGGGCGGTGCGGGGTTCAAGCGTGGTCGGTATGAAAGTGTAGGGGTTGTACAGAAGGACGGTGTTGGACATTATGCTGTGCATGGATTCATTGGATGGTGATCAAGAATAGATCGTGTTTTTCATTCGAAAACACGCTCACCTGTTGTATGCAAGCCTTAGCGGCGTGGCGCGACTTGACCTCGTTCACCGCGCACTTGAGCAAGTCACACATCCTCCTATTATTTCAATGAACCCTTAACACATACTTCATCTTGCAAACCTAGTAATACAGATGTTTCCACGAGTCCGTATAAGAAGCCTGCTAGTTGGAGCAGAGTGACACCCATCAACTGTGGTGTAGCCGACAGCCCCCCGGCCTAATATCCGTATCCTGCAGACGACATCGAGGGCGGAGCACGAACGGCGCCCTAGTTCGGAAGCGCGTTGATCTGCTGCTGAAGCTGGCCATAGACGGTCGAGACGGCTGGGCAGCCGACACCAGGGCCGTTGAGGTTCTGGAGGGTCGAGAGCAGCGTCGCGATACGCGCTTGCTGGTCAGCCTTGGAGTTGGTCGTCGGGAACGGGGCCGCGATGGGCGGGTTGTTGATTATGTGGCCCGCGTTGACGTTCGCGTTCAGTGCCTACGGGTGCGTGTCTCTTTAATCTCCGCCCGGCGGAATAAACAGAGGGAGTACTCACGGTAATGAATGAGCTGCGCGACGGGGGGCACGAGCAGGGGATGGCCACGCCACCTAACCCGGCACAGTTACTGCGAGCACTCGATTAGCTCATAGACCACGCTTTTCAAAGCATCACAGACGTACCCAGTGCCGTCGGGGTTCACACCCGGCGTGACACCGAAGTCCGGGACGAGAGCGGGGTCGACGTCGCGCTTCTGGGAGGGCGCGGCCTGGGTAGCGGCGAACGCAGCGAAGACGGAGAGAATGATGGTAGTGGCCTTCATGATGATGTGTGGGGTGTATGTCGTTGAAGAGTGCAATGAGGATAGAAAGCCAGACGGGTGTCGCTTATATATTGCACGGAAGAGATGACATAACCCGCATGCTGAAAGCAGAGTGCGTAGAGTTCAGGGGTGATTGTGGCGGATGCGGAGGCAGATCGAGGACGCGGCGCAGGAAGAACGGACAGCCTGGCTTGGAGTCCGAGGAGTGTCGGAGGGTGGTTGACGGTGGTTGCCGAGAGGACTGCTATGCCAGATGAGACCGGTCAGGAGCCATGGTACAGTAAGGAACTCGATGAGGATCGAAAGAGCGGTGCACGCCGACGGGGTGTTGGTCCAGAGGATAGTAAAACCCAGACTGTCATCGCCATCAGCGAAAGTGGAACAGTAAGTTCCGCCCAGCTTGAGTAGATTGCCTGAAACACTGATTAAAGCGCGGTCATGCGTGGGCACGCCGTGTTCTGCGGAAGAACTTACTGTGCAATGCCTCCAATCCCGTGCATTGAACTTACTATCCGTGCCAAGCGGGAGATATCTCCGATCTCGGCATGTTTGTGTTGCGTAGACGGCATTCTTGCGTGGATGCTGCACCGCTCGGGTTGAAGATGGGGGTAATTGTGCCGAGTTCTGAGAGTGCCATTGGTAAGGTGGCGTCCCAGAGGGTTTCGAAGTCTATCGCGGAACGCGCCACCGTAGCGAAGTACAGCCGCATCGTCACGGTGGTCGTGGCTGGGTGGACGGCTACGTTAGCCAATCAGAGGACTTGATGTGCAACAAAGCGACAAATCTGGCAATCGAGACGCCCTGCGCGGCACCGCCTCTTCTGACCTGTTCCAACCGTTAACCGTCGTTGCATCAGTCCGGAAGACATCCTCAAGTTCCACAAGGGGGTGCTTTGTGCTATGAGCATGTCACTCAATGATTTGTGCTCGATCACTGAAACCTTCGATATAGTCTGTTCGCGATCCTCGCCGACCTCTCCATTCTGTCGCCCTGGCTCCGAGTTGACCTTTTCTTACAATACTCTCACATATCTCCAGGCTTTACACGCGTTATATATCCACTCCTAACTCGCAAGTACTTGCAATACGTGTCACGCCGTTCGTTTAAGAATCATTCAAAGGATTTATTGAAAGGAATACGATGATAGGCACTGATGGTAGAGAACCAAACCGCGAGCCCGTATGAGTAATGATCCAAGCAGCCGAATCCGTATCGGTTAGACTTCCAAGAAGCCGATGGCTAGATGCAAGTCGTCGGAGGCAGAAGTTGAGGACTTGACGTCGTGAGTCTTGAGGGATTGTCGGCCAAGCGTGCTGAGATGCTACTGATCGCCGCCGAATACGATATCGAACGGAACCCAAGCTTTGTTGCGCGAGGAGAGGCCGCGGAGAACAGAAATAAAGATTGGCGTCTCGGGGCCTTGCGATCGTGAGCAGTCGCCTAGCGTCAGGGCGTGCCAGTGCGGCCAAGTGTCAAAGGGAACCTAGGCGTTGTCGGCTTTGTTGTGCGAGGAACGGCCCCCACGAACAGAGGAGACCTTCGCAGGGGATTCGACAACACTTCCACGGCGCGAGGACACCCGGATGGAAGGCAGCCGGAACTTGGACGAGGTCGGAGATACATTCGACATCCGAGTCGCGAGAGATCCCTTGGCGGTCCCGAACAGGACAGAACTCCGTGGCGAGGTCGGCGGCGTCTAGCAAGCTTGCGAGTGGCGGCAGGTTTGGCCGGATTGAAGGTGACTTCGCTTGCCTGCATGGGCTCGGTGTGGATGGCCTCGGCGAGTTGTTCCTTGAGCTTTGCGATCTCGGCGGCCTGCTGAGCGATGACCTTCTTGTCGCTCGCCTCCCGCGCGCTCGTCTGCGCGACTTGGCTCGCAGCGAGCTCCCTGACCTCGAGCAGCTCGCTCTCGATGGCGCTCTTCTGCGCGATGGCCTCCTTGAGCTCCGTCTTCGTCGTCTTCAGCTCGTCCTACAAGAGCGAGTTGGGTCAGGTCAGGGAATGCGTTCAGCTAGCACTGATCAGTCGCACCTCGAGGTCATCCATGCTGTCGAGTATCTCGTTCTGCGACTCGGTCTTGACCGCGATCTGCTGCTCCAGCGAGATCACATTCATCTGGGTGATGTGCAGCTTCTCCTTGAGTTCAGCGACCTCAGTATTCGCAGCCTTGAGCTCGCTCTGTCAGGTGCTTTAGCTGCATGACGGATGGGACGATTGAGTTCCGACACGCACTGAGTCCTGAACCTCGGTCTTCGCCGCAAGTTCCTGCTCAAGACGCCTAACGTTGGCCTCGCTCGTGTGCAGCTGGGCCTTCGTGGTCTTGAGGTCATCCTGTTAACCCGGTTAACCGTGGGCATATTCAGAAAGGAATGACGCACCTCCATCGTATCCATTTCCTCAAGAATCTCGTTCTGAGACTCCGTCTTCATGGCGAGCTGCTCCTCCAAGCACGCGGCGTTCATCTCGCTCATGTGCAGCTTGTCCTAGATTCCCAATGACCAACGTCAGTCAACCCATAAAGAGAATCAAATATCTATTCACGGAGAGGGTCTTCGTAGTAGCCTCAAGCTCCTTGATCCTCGCGACGACCGTCTGAATTTCGTTGGTCACGGCATCGGCGCGGGGATTGGCAGCGTCCCTCTTGGCGACGATCTCCGCCGTCCGATCATCGTTCGCACCGATCGCCGCGTCAGTCTCATCATGCTCGGCAGCGGGCCTGTCCTTTCCCTCGGGGAAGCCCTTGACTGCATCGCGTACGGCGTCGCGGTCCAAGGACAGGAGAAAGACAACGTAGTCCAGGACGTCGACGACCTACAACAGCAGGTCAGTACCTGAGGCGATCTCGACGGGTGCGGAAAACTGACCTTGACAGCCCACTCGTGCACCCAAATCGACATCTCCAGCGCGAAGTACGGCGACGGGGTGTGGAACGTGCCGAAGATCGCCTCGATGCCGATACGAACATCGAACGCGGCGGTTTTGTAGACGAACGCCGAGAAGAGGACGGCGCTGAGGTAGATCCAGAACCAGGGGTGCGCGGAGACGTTGAAGACGATGAAGAGGAGGATGATGGGAGTCGAGACGATGTCGCGAACGTCGTTAGCGAGAGACCTCATTGCCGCTGTCGATGCTTAGCTTGTCGAGAGAAGCTCAAGGAGCGGTGTTGAACTACGAGGATGAGGGCGTCGAAGGAGGAGAGATGACGGGAAAGTTGTTGTGAGAGGAGAAGGTCGTGAGGAGGAGAGAGAGAGATGCGGAGCGGAGAGTCGTGAGCAGAGGAGAGTTATTGCGGGGGAAAGCGTGGGGCCCGAATGTCAGCCATCACGCATTCGGCACCGTCAGCCTCTGTCTTCTGTCGATCTTCGAAGTTGGCAGACGAAAGTGGAAAGTAAATACCCAAATCTGGACATGTTCTCCACCGTAACTCGGTTCAAGGTGGCACCCTGGACGCGCCTACGGCGATGCGTGGGACCTGGCCCCCATCATCACCCTGCAGTCCGTTTGCGACTGGTCATGCCCTGGGCCACACAACAAAAGTTACTGTCCGTCGATACAGTCAGGACTTCTTCCGGTACAGGAACGAAGGATCCGCACTCACGAGGACCATAAACCCGCCATTGCCATCGCAACACGGGCCATTGTGATGCAATGTGCAACATACGGGCATCGTGGAGCGTTGAATGGTCATGTAAAGCCTGTGAGACGTGCTTGCCATCCCTCGTAACAAGAGGATTGATGTCGAAGGCCGTGTACATCGATATACTTTGAAGTCAGGGATGTCGAACTTGAAGAACGCGCTCGGCAGGAGCGAGCTGAATTATTTCACAAGCATCAGGCATCCAGAAGACCCATTGAGTGTAGACGTAGGGAATGAACTTACATAGCGACTGTGTCAACATTGGAGTCGGGTGGCAAGTCATTCATTGCCAGCGACACCAGCAAAAGGCGGCGCAGACTGGAGCTGCGGGTAGATGTCGTTACGTAATGATGTGGTCACGTAATGGTCCATCTGATTGGGACGATCGCGAACTCCGGATCCCTTCCACTTGACCTCTCCCCATATATGCATTTGTTGACCACTTTTCCATCGCTCTCGATATGCTTTGTGCTTCCAGCAAAGACCAAGAGTAACGAGAAGAACATTTGAATCACACGCAGAGGAAGACCGGGGCCAGGGAAGACACTGGCGGCGCGGAAATATGATACACCCGATGAGTATATGCGCTTTGCTGCTCTTTCATTCGCTGTCTCACAGAAAGCTCGCGTCGTTCAAGTATTACGAATGAAACGGTTTGCCGACATCGCGCACAAGTCCTTTCGGAAGTACGGTGATCCCGTTAACTTCTGGGATAGTGAGTATCCTCCATAACTCTCCATCTCTTTCTAACTTGGATCCAACGTCTCTAGTGCATGCAGTTTGCAGATACGGCACAAGATACACTCCGCGAACGGCATTGACGGTGTTTTACACTCGCTATAGCCCTGCCAATCCTACTGGCTGTAGATTCCCCGGTGAAAGAGGTCAAGACGAATCCGGTCATCACCGCGTTCCGTGGAGTTCAGAAGTGCGCGCCGTGATCCTCGGGGGAAATTTTTTGTGGAGTTCGGCTATGGACAGCCTTTACACATGTTGCCGGCATGCCGACGTGCTACGAGTGGGATCTTCAGCGGTTGTTCCAGGTGACCGAGCTTTAACGGACCGGAGAGTTGATGCGGTCGTCTACGCGTATGCACACGCCGGACCACAAGCGCCATGTGGCATGAGGTACTTCCAGCATGTCCCATATGCATACACCGTCGATGGGCGGTGTGCCACGGGCACTACGGAAACTTAGATCTGAACAGTTGAAGTTTACCTCCTCCATCAACGTTCCAATGCTTTTTGTCTAACATATTTCAGTCCATGACCCTTGTCCCCATGGGTATTTGTACATGCAGCGGTTGCGGGGTGAGCGCCGTTTGCCTCATGCAGATCTTGGGCGGGTATCTGTAGACCGTCGGTTCCTGTGGTGCTCTTCCGGTGGTAGAAGGCGCTATTGACTCCAGAATGGCATCGCAGGCCCTTGTAACCTTGATAACGCGAGCCCTAGAATCACCGGTGGGCGCATTGTGGTATAAATACACGTCTAGGAGAACGTGTCCTCCGAGTTTCTCTCCCGTGTACCGGCCTGGCTCTAGTTGCTGGCAGCTACCCGACTTCGTTGTTCTCAGACTCCCCTCGGTCAGTGGATGGGTGCCATTTCCATACATCTTCAACGTGCCGTCTACTCGAGTCTGCTCCACCTCAGCTGGCAAGATGCCTACTCCCGCACAAAAAGTGTGAGTGCTTATTGTATCTGTCGCATTAGAGGTGGCCCTGATCCTCCACACTTGCAGATATGGCCCAATTCTTATCGGCGTAATGATCAACGTCTTACTCTATGGGATTACAATCACTCAAACGTACCTGTATTTCAATGCGTACAAGCGGTGAGTCCTGCCGTCCTCCCCGTTGTCGCTCATGCACTGATGGAGCGTCGATCCCAGAAGCGATCGGACATGGCTGAAAATTTTCGTGGGTGTCAAACGTGCCAATGCTCAAATGGGTTGGACTGATGGGTTGTTGAGCAGGTGTTCGTGTTATTCCTGTGTGACACCGCCAATACGTGCATGTACATATTGCTATTGTACGACGAGCTCGTGACAGGCTTCGGTAAGACGTATTTACAAACTTGTCCCTTTTACTTCCACGTACTGACAGGCGAGCTATTCAGGGAACCCCGAGGTACTTGTTCAGGGTAGTGTAAGTAAGTGACGATCGTTTCAGTGACTTGCAACGTATCTTTCTGACGAGTTCTCGTGCTGCAGTATGGGCGACAGGTAAACCGCCACCTCATCGGCATTTAGTGTATCCACTGAATTGAAGATTGGCTACGTCGCATAGACCCAGCCACGACGGTGAGATAGCTCAGTAACAGTTCAGGTTTCGTTTTGTACTGACAATTTTCACAGGGTGTCATCACCTTGCTTGTGCAACTGTTCTTCGCCTGGCGTGTAAAAGTCTTGACGGGGAGCAAGTTGATCGTCGGTGTCATCGTGATCGGCTCCTTCGCTGCCTGTTGTACGTGATCATTCTAATCGTTCCTGTGACCGAACAGCTGCCTCCTAACGAATTCTCTCCGCTTCACCCTGCAGTCGGTGCCATTGCCTGCGCCGTTTGGGTAGCGCACGACCACACATACGCCGATCTGCGCAAGTTCGACTCAGTCGTCATCGTCTGGCTCGGGTGCGCGTCCGTCGTCGATGTGACGATCACCTCGACGCTCGTCTGGTATTTGGTATGCCCCCTCATGCGTTCATCTGCCAGTGGAAAAGCTCCTGCCGCTGACAATATACATGTTTGTCTTCGCAGCGGAAGAACAAGACGGGTATCCCCCCCACGGACGATATCGTCGACAAAATTATCCGTCGTGAGTCTCAGAAAAAATTTCTCTGCTCTCGGTCCAGTAAAGGGTCCTTTCTCTGACTATGCGGGTGTGGCACTTCACGTCACGGTCCGCCTACAGTCACCGTCCAGACCGGGCTCATCACGTCCGTTTGTGCCATCCTTGACCTCTCCGTCTACTTGGCATCTGTAAGTACGATTCTCGCGAGCGTTCCCCTGCTTTTATACTCTCTGCTCAAATCCATGCTGAACGGACTGTTGCCGACCGTCCTTGACTTTCAGCTTCCTACCATACACATCGTCTTCGACCTCGCTCTCCCGAAGCTGTACACAAACATGCTGATGTCAGGTTTGAACTCGAGACGTGGGTGGCGGGACGACGAGAGCATCACAAAGACGTCTGACCAGCCGAACAACGTCCTAGTCAACGTGAACGCACAGTCTGGTCACGACGGAGGCAGAGCGGTGAGTCCTTTCCCCTTCACGCTTTTCTTTCTCCCATCGCGTATCGCCGGCCGCGATGTTGACGGGAAACACTGATACTAATGCGCGCCGCAGGCGACACCACTAATCTTCCTCGGCGTCGAGTCGCACGAGATGGCCGACATCGTGGACGTGAAGGGTTCTCCATATCCCGGCGCGGCCTCCACGCTCTCCATAGCCAACGAAAATACAGAGCTGCCAAGGACGAGATTGGATTCCTCCGAGTACGTGTGATGATGCATCGAAAGTTCGTTCGTGTGTCGATTCGTGTGAAGCAATCATTGTAGTGTATTTGCGTGCTGTCATGCGGAACCTGCGGTGTGTGTACTTGACTACCCAACCTGAGAGGTCTTTGACCACAACCCATGTTGCTGATCCTCCGCCTTCTGGGATTTGTCATGGCGAGTCGAGCAGTCCTCAATATGCCCAGATGTGTCGTCCCTCCGGCCCCGAGCCGCGACGTCATCTCAGACTCGAAGTATATCACCTCGACCTCTTGTAGATGGTTACTATGTGCGGCGCAGATCGCGGCAGTGCATATATTGTACCATGCGATTACAGGCGGGAGCAGCTTCGCGTACGCAACCAACTGCATGAGATAGCGTTGTGGCAAAACAGCAGAATGTGAATGGGACAGTAAAAGAGAACACGATAACAATGTGCAGACAACAGGGAGGAAACGGAAATACTGGTGGTGACACATGGTGGTCATCACTCAGTCAAGTCCTAGGCCGGGAAGGACCAGCCACAGAAGCCAAAGCAGGCGTCACGGACGAGTGCCGCCCAATAGCAGGGAGAAGCTCGTTGAATGTGATCCCGGCCGGGCATTTGTTGCGTATGGAATCGCGCATACGGTCGTCAGAGATCCTGCCCTCCAGCCAGACGATCGCGCGATCTGACCATCTCTTCTTCTCGCGATCGTACCAGAGTCCAAAACCTGGAGAATTCGAGTACTGTGATGCGCGCGGTAAGGTGCATGGGGACAAAAGAGAGGAACGTGATCGGCAGGCGTACCTTGTCGTATATCTCCCAGCGGGCGGTCCGCCATCCCTCATCCCCGGCGCCGTGCTCTGCAATGACGGCCTGCCCGGCAATGAAAACGCGCGATAGGTAGTCGGTGCTCCAGTCGTATTGCTCGTGTGTCTCCGTGCGCACGAACTCGAGGCCGTAGACGGAAGCACCCCATTCTGGGGATCCAGGCGCAGGCGCGATCGGGGCCTGCTTGAGGACTTCCCTGAGGAATGACGTGGTGTGTGACCGTCCGAGGCGTTGTTCCCCGCGATAGAGATAGAGCTCCCATTGGGTGTCGGCATACGGGATCGCGCGTTGCATAGCCTCTTTGCGTTCAGCCGTCAAATCATTGGCTGATTTCGGGTGTCGGCCGCCCAGCAAGATGTGGTCCAAAGCGATGTTGCAGGCGCGCCAGACCCACCGTGACGGCATGAGGCCTAGCTTTACGTCGCGGAGAACGGCGGAGTTGAAGACATAGCGGTCCCGTAATTTTGGGGCACAGGCAAGGTCGATGTCGTACCGGCATTCGCTGCGATAGCTAAAGGGAAGACTCATCCTATATTGCAAAGGCAGTCTTCCGCTTTGCACTTCGCGCCTCAAGCTAATGGATACGTCGAGGTTAAAGATGACAGAGAAGCAGTAACTAAACGGCTCACGATTTCCAAAACTTTACTGGCCCACCATGTATCTGCCAGGCCCTCAGCTCGACGTCGCGTTCCTTATACGCCTTGAAGTAGCGCATTGTGCGTGGGTTACTGTGCGCCAATAAGTATACATCTCTCAGTACAATCAGAGGTGAATACGCACAAGCCGTCATCGCGTGCGACATCGTCCAAGTCATGAGGGCTCATAAGATATACCCTGAGTGCTCTCCCCAAGTGAATCTGGAAGAGCGATCAAGGGCCTGGGACTCAAAAAAATAAAATCGAACGAGCATACCGTACGATCTTGCGGTGTGTCCGTCTCCCAGACGTAATCATCATCATCTGGATGGAAACGTACCCTGGGACTGAAAGGCATGCTTTTTGGGGACATGGTGAAAGCAGTGTCTGACAGAGAACGTGGTAAGTGTGTCAGTGACTGAAAGCACAATAACACACAATCAATCAAGGGAAATTGAGGGCCAATATAGGCCACGCCTCGCAGTGTGATTGAGGGGAGCCAATTAGCTCCCCAAGTCAGAAATGATTTCGGATGAGCTCACCGAGTCGCACTGCACAAATCGTAGGAGATTGTTTCTCGACGAGTTTCTGCCAGTACGCCAGAGGCCGCTGCAGGTGATGCTGCGAGTAAGGACCAGATAAGAGTAACAGACAGAGTACTCCCAACTCGAGGCTGGTGAACCTACACAGTAACCGAGGGCATGGAAGCCTGTTATGTAAGGCAACCCGAAGTTGCCGCCTTGACGTGACCTTTGCGCGACGTTTGAGCTCGGCCATACCCCTCGACAGCAACATTCAAGTTTTCTGAACTTTCAACGATGAGTATGGGTTGTACCTACGACTTGCAATCGAAAGAGTAAGTTACCGGCGAGACGTGTGACAGAGGCGGTAGATGTATTTGTGGGCGGTTTCGCACGTGTTCGCGTTGACAAGGGCCGATTGACCCACGATCAAGCGATCCCGATCCCGAACTGCATCGAATCATACACGTCGGACAACCTCCGAGCAGCAACGTTGCAGAAACTGCGAAACCGCAAGCTGTTCTTGCGCTTCAACCTCGAATGTAGAGACGTCAAAAGAGCTTACTACGATGCTGATACCCTCACTGCCACAGCTTTCAACCACTCGATGTTCTCGTTCGCCGACCCGCAAGTTCTCCGCCTAGACTTGGTCCTACACACGGACCCGCCCTCTGAGGACCTTGCGCCCGCGCGATGCCCAGCCATCGCACGCTCGCGCTCAGCACAAGTGCCGGCCGCCCGGGGAAGGACTGGCTACTCTTCTCGCCGGCCGCGCGATCGGCCCGACTCTGGATCCGAGCACGATGGCCCAATGTCCTGAGCCCGCGGCCGTGGTTCCCGTCAAGCGCGTGCCGATCGCGACACTCGGGGACCATCGCGCACCTTTGCCTGCAGCGTCAAGGGCAAGGAACGTCATGATCCTGAAGCGTACGAGGACTCGACTGGGATCCAGCGGGCGTTGAACCAAGACGGGGCGGCCCCAACTTCACACGGCAAAGAGCGACCCGAACAGCATCGCCACGGTCACCATCCGGGACGAGGCCGATCCCGAGCAGCAGTGGTCGGTTTCTGTTATCAACCATCGCCATCCCTGGCGACGTGGCACGAGCCGGAGCCGGAAGACAAGGTACGTCCTTTTGGTCGTGAGAGCGCGCGACGACGGAGAGCGGATGTGTGACACGCCTACAGCTGGTGATCGTCGAGTGCCAGAAGACTGAGCCGGGGAGGCTCTGGAACGCGGTTGCCGTCTAGAGGCACTCGCCATGTGATAAGGATATCACACGTACAAGCACCCGAGTAAATAATCGTGTTGTTTCGCATCGAGTTGAATCGTATGTCTACGAAATTGTGGTTCATGAGTGAAACGTTATGTATGGCATATGGAGGAACCATGCACCAACGTGGATGTTTCAATCCCTACCCCTTACGTAGCCCGGAGCCCGCAACAGGATGTGTTCTCTTGACGAGGTGGTTTAGTGTCATTTGCTATCCGTCGCGCTCGTATTGACGAGTCCCACCTACCCGCATCCGCGGCCGGCCCAAATCGCGTCATGACTCCGCACCGTGGGCGCGCACCACGAACGCTGCATGAAGTACGGAGCAGCTTGAGCCGCACTTCATGGGTTATTATGAAACCATTTTATCCATGCATGTAACATTCTATTTAAATTATAGAATAGGCGAGCCCAGCATGCTTCGATAGGTTTAACCCGGTGTTGTCGTTCATAATACTAATTACTCACCTCAATATCACGCATTTGTATCACTATCGAACACATCTTCTGCTATAAGCGCGGCTCGTCGACAAAAGTCGTACTGTTCAGCAAAGAGATGGGCCAAGCGTGAAGCGGCGGAGGTTATCTGACGAGAGAGGGAGCAGCTGAGTGCACAAATGGTTCCCCGGCGTCTGAGTTGCCTTCTACAGACATGCCACGTGAGCGAGGTTTCTTCCTTCATGACTGGGCAACCGCGTCGCTTGTCCTCCCGCCGACTGTTCTTGGAGCACACTGAACCTCAGATTCGGATAGCGGAACCTTTGTTACTGCACAAATGCAACTCCTGGGACAACCGTGCGTCCGCGGCTCAACTTTCCCCACTTCCCTCGCTTTCCGAGTCCCCGAGTCGGAGGCTCCCTGATCTGTCACTACTATGTTGACTCCAACTGCCAGTACAACCGCAGCCACTATCGCGGTAAGTCCTCGTAAAAGAACGTAGATGCCTCCAGATCTACTGATGTCTCGGCGTGCAACTGAAAAGCCTATTGCGAGGGACTGGTTCAACGCGGCCGCTTGCACTGTGGCGCAATTGTGATTGGCGGATCACCGGGCTCCAATGCGTCGGTGGTATCTAGGCGAGTTCTGGGCAGCTTTGTTCTCCGCTTTGTCTTAGACCCACATTGTCTTTGCAGACGCAGTCAATCATATACCATCACACGTCATTTGGTCCACTCCGATGTGACTGGACGTCGACCGCAAAGCCCTGCTGCTACAGTAGGTTGACGTCGAAGCGTAGGCAAAAGGGCTTTGGATATCGCTTTCCGTTCCTTATACCTCAGTTTTATATATAAAGCTGAGGCCCCATGCCTCGAAACCAGTATCCCTGCCTACTTCCAACGCCCACCTTCGTAGTCAAGTTCTCGCTACACCCTCCACACGCTCAATCATGCCTTCCGTTCGGGGTTCCCAGATCGACTTGAACGTACGCTCCTGTTTCGCCATCCAGATCGCAATGGCACCAACTGATTTTACGTGTCTAGAACGAGCCTCAAGATGGCCGTTTCACATGCGGGACCTGCAAACAGTCCTTCGGAAAGACATATAAGTTGGACCGCCACATGAAGACGCACGCTGAGAATAAGGAAGACCTGTAAGTTTTGTATCCTCAGTAAGGGCCCCTACACATGCTGATCGGCCCGGACAACATAGTATGTTCAGATGCAAACACGCAGGTTGCGACTTCGCCAGCCTGCAACGCAGCAATGTGGTAAACCATTTCATCAGTCTGCAGTGAGTCTAGCTTCGCCACTGTCCGCATGACATGCATGCTCAATCACAAATTACGCGCAGCACAAACGAGGCATTCGAGTGCTCCTTCACGGTTGCGGACGCTTCGGGAAGGGTTTCCAATTGCCCGTACAAGACGAAGGATCGGTACTCATTGACGAAGCACGAGAAGAAGCACCATGAAGACCAGCAGCCCAGGGATGGAGCCCGAGAGCAGAATCTCGGCGTCATCGATAAGTTCCGCAATGACTGCTGCATCCTCCCTTCCTCGCCACCAAAGCGAAACCCCCGGACTGAGCCAGTCATCATACAGCGCAGCCCTGTCTCTCCGCTGTTCCTCCACCCATACAAGGACGTTTATGGAGGATCTAACATTTCAGGACCCTGACGCTCCTTCAATCATGCAGCATTTTGCAGCTTGGATTGCGGGGAAGTCGAGAGGCGCGAACTGGTGCTGATGCGCACGTCTGTCTTGGATGATACCACACAAACTCGTCTACGTCTTAACAATCATTATGCCCGTGAATCTAGATATGATATATAACCCGATATGCTTTATTCCAAACCTGATCCCCGCCATCCTTCTGCCAAGGTGGTGAGTTACTACAAGAGTCTACAACTCGGAAATATGTTCGTGAGACCAAGGTTCGAACCCTCGGACTCGGACGGCGTTTTCCGGAGCGCCGCCCGGCGTTTCAAGTTGGGAGTCAGTTCGTCCCTCGCACTTGACTCGGTTCCTCTTCTTGCTGAGCTACTTCGCGCTCTGCTTAAGTCCTTGACGAGCAGTCACACACAAGGACCAGCCTTCTCATACTTTCTTATGCTCCCAGACTCTAGAGAGCTGTCAAGACTTGGTCGACGTTCCCTGGACTTCCCCGTCAAATACAATCCACCATATATTCCCAGCACGACCCCGCTACATCCGCGGGCAGCAGTGGCGGCCAAAGGCAAGAGACGATTGTTACAGGAGATGCTGTAGCGAGTGCGCCGATTCAAGATGGCGCACCAAAGTTACACGAGAGAGGTGAAGCAAGCATTGGTGAGTGAAACGATGATTCCCCATCGACCTACTCGTATAGCCAGCATATATTCCCGGTCGCGTCAGCATAGTATGTCTGTGTGCTGTACGAAGCTGAAGCACTTACCGATTGGCCGGGTATACAACCTAGTGTTTGTCCTTGACGTCCTCCTTCACACTGGACGGGCCAGGCTGCTTCTTGTTGGGTTTGGCGAAGCTACGACCAGGGAACGATGGATCATCGCAGGTGAGTGTCAGATATTCGGATCTATTACTAGTAGTCAACGATGGACCGTCCCCTTTTTCTATAAGCGCGGCTCATGAGCTCTCGCATCGTAAACTTTGGTCGTCAACGTACTACACTTATCTACTTACGCCGTGCCGCTTATACTCGTGCTTGAAAGCTGTCGTTTTTGCGCAACTGGTGTTCAGAGAATTTTATCGGGCATATTTACCCATGCGAAATGTCATGCGGAGGTCTCCAGGGTTGGAAGGAGAAGAAGAGTCGAGAAAGGCTCGCTCCGAGTTGTGGCGTTGCCATGCTGCCGCGCATCCCCAGCGTCTGAATTCCCTTCTTTGGACACGACTCCACGTGGCCGAGGTTCCTTTCACCAAACTGCCACGACCTTTCCTTCCGTCCAGCGACTCGAGTAGGGCGACATTCATATTGATATTGCTCGGGTAAACGCGATACCTGTAAACCCCATGCTTTCGCGGTTGAACTTCCTGATCTGCTTTGTGGACGCGTATACGTCTATTATGTTTCTTGCACTTGCATCTGCAAGACACATGTCAACTTTGAAGAAACCTCCGCTGGGACTCGGCCGCTTTTCCTGAGGCGCCATTGTTGTTGGCGTGTCACTTGTAGTGTCTCGACTTAGGCTTGTGCAGCGCGAGGCAAGTTCCACAGCTTTCCCCTCTGCTTTGTCTGACGCATTGTATTTGGGCTACGCCAATGAGTATTGTTGGACTCGTCGGATGCTGTGCACACCACTACAATGGTGCGCTTTGGCTTCGGAGCCCGGGAACAAGCGCTGTATACGCCGCTTTCTGTTCCTCATATCTGCCTGTTAGTACATATAAAGCCGAGGCTCCATGCCTCCTTGAACCAGCATCCCTGGCTCTTTGCGACGTCGACCTCAGCCCAGTTCCACTTACATCCTGCATACAACCATGCCTGCGGATCGTACCCCTGCGAAAAAAGTACGCTCGGTTTCCCCCATCACACCCCTGGTCTCAAGAGTCCCTGTGGCTCCCGTGACACCGGAAAAGAGCTATGCTCCTTGTTCGCCGTCCAGATTACAATGACGCCAACTGATGGTATATTTTAGCCAGATACCGGTTTCACATGCGATGTCTGCGGATATTCCTTCAAACGGAGATTTCAATTGGCCTCCCACCAGCGGCGGAAGCACACTCCGGGGCAATTCACATGCGATATCTGCGAATCTTCCTTCCGGAAGAAATATCAATTGCACCGTCACGAGAAGCAACACGCTGAGAACAAGGAAGACCTGTAAGCCTTCCGTCATCGTCAGTAACCCCAACACATGCTGATTAGCCCGGACAATATAGGATGTTCAGATGTGCACACGAAGGTTGCGAATATGCAAGTCTGCAAAGCCACAATGTCATGCTCCATTTCATCCGATTTCAGTGAGTACAGCTTCCCGATCTTCTGGATGGCATGCATGCTGAATCACAGATTACGCGCAGCACGGACGACGATGACACCTCGTTCAAGTGCCGCTTCACGATTACAGATGCCTCGGGGAACGTCTCGAACTGCACGTACAAGACAAAGAATCGGGTTGATATGTCGATGCATGAGAAAAAGGACCATGCAAGCGAGCAGCTGAGGCAAGGAGCACGATGGCAGCATTTCAATGTCCTTGACCACTACCGTGGCCGCGAATGCTTCATCCCCCCTTCGCCACCACAGCGAAAACACGCTTCCGCTTCCTCGCCACCCAGAACGCCACCGCCCCCTTGCTCTACATCGCGCCGAAGCCCGCCCTCTCCTCTCTCACCAGCGTCATCCACTGTTGCCGGACCCTCCACGCCGCCGCGTTCCCGGAATGCGTTAGCCACGGAACAGACCAGCCCAGTCGAAGATTCGCCGTAGTTCCAGGGAGGCCGAGAGGTGTTGCAATTGTTGCGCACACCACATCGGTCGACGGCCTATGGATGTACAATCTATAATTCGCTATGCCTTATGCCTTATGCCTTATGCCAAGCCTTATGCCAACATCCTTTTCCTTGCGTCCGTACCATTCGCGGACTTGAGAACATGGCGACTCGTAGGACGAGTCACGCCAGTCGTCAACGGTTTCATCGATGCAGCTCGCCCGCTATTGCGACGTGAGACAGAGTAGCTTATTTCAACCGCGAACCTGCGCTGTGCACGCTGCTGCGCATAGCGCTTGCACTCATATTATACTCGCATGAAGACGAAATGCTGACGGACGAGGCGTTGGAGGTGTCACCAGAACGTTACATAGTTTCAAAGTTGACAAGAAGCATACTAATCCAGGATCTGAGTATAGTACTTATTGTACGTCGTAGGACGTGCGCTCCTTTCCGAATCCTGATTCCTGCCTGCCAACGGATACAAACGTAAAAATGTCAGATGTGTTAAATGGCCTAACGTAAGCGAGGGGTATAACTGTCGTAGCGGGAGCTGTGCAGGAACGAGCAACGAGAACATATCATGAGACGAGAGAAAAGGAGATGTTCATGTACACGGACATTGGAAAGCGGCCACAGCGTCGGTTCGAATGCGGTCGCGCAGACGCCCCGGGCTCAGGCGGAGGAAGGATGGCGATCTGCGATAGACCGCCGGGCGAGGACGATGGTGTTCCCGGGAGGAGCTTGTTCAAGACTTGCCGCGTACATCCCGACCCAAGTCGGTAGAGAGTCTACCATCCAGCCAGTAGGCCGCTCTATCCGACCACACACCGTGGTCGCAGTCGTACCAGAGTCCGAAACTGGGTGACTGCGAGTACTGAAGAGCGCCGCGTAAAAATGCATGCAGAGAGGCGGGAAGAGTTATCAGTCGACGCACCTTGTCGTAGATTTCGAACCGGGCAGCGCCCCATCCATCAGGCCCGGTACCGAGCTCCTCCATGACGACACGCGCAGCGGCGAGCACGCGGTCAAGGTACATACCATTCCAATCGTAGTACTCCTGCGTCGTCGTCCGGATAAAGTCGAGGCGCTCTACCGGGCCACCCCACTGAGGGGAGCTCGGCGCAGGGGCGATCGGGGCCTGTTTGAGGATCCCTCTCAGGAACGCCATGGAGCGGGATCCGCGTCCGAGGTACTGTTCGGGACGTCCGGCGTAGAGTGGCCGGTGGGAATGGGTGTAAAAGACCGCGCGCTGCATCGCATCTTCACGATCAGTAGTCAAGTCCGTCGGGGGAATTGGGAGCCGGCCGTTGAGCAACACACAGTTCAGCACAATGTTACATGCATCCCAGATCCATGGTGCAAGAGCACGCTTCGCGGCGCGCAGAACCACAGAGTTGTCGACGTAGCGGTCGGGGAGTTCGGGGGCG
Source organism: Sanguinoderma infundibulare (assembly GCA_032821775.1). Lineage (NCBI taxonomy): Eukaryota > Fungi > Basidiomycota > Agaricomycetes > Polyporales > Polyporaceae > Sanguinoderma > Sanguinoderma infundibulare. The sequence goes on from JAVLRN010000007.1 coordinate 557,366, forward strand.
CGGGGAAGGTCGAGATCATAACGCTTTCCAATCCGGTAGCTGTAAGGAAGAAGGTTGCTCTGCGGCGGTGAGCGCTTCAAGCTGAGATAAGCGAGACGAGACGAAGGTGAGGTGAGAAGGACTCAGCGAGGTTTGATCATAGGACTCACAATTCCCAATACCCGACTGGGCCTCCGTGGATCTCCCAAGCCCTCCACTCTACATCTTTCTCCCTGTACTTGTAGCAGTACTGATCTCTGTCTTCCATACTACAAGCCAATTATCAGCGATCTCGTTCAGATGTTGGTCGATAGCAGTAACGTACAATTCATCGTCGAACCGGACCGGGGGGTACTCATCCAGATCTGCGCTGTACAAACGATATATCCTGAGCGCCGTGCCCTTGGGCATCTGAAATATTTGTCAGGGTTAACAGCAAGAATAAAAACTAACCATCGAGGTGAACTCACTGTAATATTATTCGGAATGTCCGTGAACCAACCGAACGTATCTTGGTTCTGTGCGGAGGCCACCCTGGGCCTCCAGGGGGTCGCGTTTGAGGACATTTGCTTCGTTCGGCGAAAGTCATGATTATCAAGGAGCAAGAAACCATGTCAGTAAAAGCACAACAGCTGGCAAAGGTGTGGGATTGCGTCGAGTGGCATCGTCGCCCAATTCGCTCCCGCGATGCTCGCTCAGATCTCAGAGCCGATTCCGACACTCCGAAAACGATCCGCAAAGATTAAACAAGCGCTCACCTGCCGATCCACCACTTCAGCACCGTTTCTCGACCAGTTCCCGTGCGTACAATGGGTTCACAGGCTATGAGGAGCACCACAGCGCAGTAGATGAGAGCACCAGTGAGAGTTCTGGCTTCGACTTCCAACCCCGGATGTCGAATTTATACTGCCGGAGTGCCGTTCGGGATTCATTAAAACGGAGCTTGAACTTAAATGCACTTCCTTTGATTACATAACTCATGACGAGTAGCGTCGCGAGCGTGCAGACGCGGGAAGGGTGGCTGCCGCTCATCCGAGGCCAGTCTGTCCGATGCGTTACAGGCGGCGGTGCTCCCTGTTGTACGAGCGGCACTTTCTATGCATATATGCTACAGCCAACCGTAACCTACTTTGCGACATCTGGAAACCAGGAGACTCGGACGAGTCCGAAGCTGGATCCTAAACACCGATACAACTGCAACTAACAACCCATTCATTCATTCGAAGCTAAGCTGCTGGACGAGTCGCTGGTCTCAGCCTGCTGCTTCATCTCTTGGTGCCGAACGAGGATGAAGTACTCGTAAAGCGCCCCAACTTCACGCCATCGCTCGTCATATGTGTTGACCCAATAGCGACGCTCCTCGATCCCCCTCTGCGCCGGCCGTTCTCCGTCCCTATCTCCAACTCCATTCTCGACTCCATCCCTGCCTTCACCCTCCTAGAATGAATGAGAGAGACCACGTACTTCACTGGCTTCTCGGAGTCAAGAGTACCTCTGGTTTCCCAAAAACACGACTCAATCTAGAGATGGCTTAACTGGCCTACCTCAGCACGCACTCAGTTGACGGGACAAGCAGGTTTTTAATTGCCCAATCCTCGGTCAACTCGCGATGAAATAAACGCAGAGCCAGAAACAACGATACAGCACGCGAAGCCATAGCACGGGGAGAACGGGTCGAGTTATGGGCTGAGAACTTTGCGTCACTCAAGAGATCGTAACGCGCTTCGGGAGCTGCTCCTTGGTCTGGCGCGGGTAAGTAACGGTGAGGACACCGTTCTCCATTGCCGCCTTGATCTCTTCGGGCTGCGAAGATGCAAGTCAGCGCCACGCGCTCAGATCGAGGACGTAATGCATGCTCACCTTGATCCCCTCAGAGACAGGAAGCGAGCGCGAGAAGCGGCCAAAGCGGCGCTCACGCACCACGTAGCCGTGCTCGTCTCTGCCCGACTCGAATTTGAACTCGCCCGAGACGGTGAGGAGGTTGTTCTGGACGTCGATGTTCACATACTGCTTGCTGATGCCCGGAAGTTCGAAAGTCGCGGTGACGAGGTTCTTGTCCTTGTCCTCGTGGACGTCGACCCTATATGCATATGCAAGAGTGAGTGTCTTGACATAGAGCGAAGATAGGGGACAAACGACGCATACCTTGGCCGGATAACGCGCGGTGTGTCCTGGGGCTGGACTTGGGTGTCGCCCCTAGCGCGGCGAGCAAGAGCTTGGTCAAAGAGGTGATCGAACTCGGAAAAGAAAGGATCACTGTGGAAAGCATTGAACAAAGACATGGCGATAGAGGCGAGCGCGAGTGCGAGGAGAGACGCTGAGAGTGGGATGTGTTTAAGTGCTGTGCGATGATGTTGCCCTCGCAGTGAGGAGAAGGAGCGTCCCTTTTTATATGTATTGGGACGTCTTCAAGCGCGTACATAGCCCGCACTAATGACGACATTATATGCGGAAGTTGTGAGTATCCGCGAGGGGCAGCGAGCGGCGCTGGAACAACCGAGAACAAGCGCCCTGCTGCGATGAGTTGAATGACGAAAAGGGAAGGGAGACCAAATAGATGTCAATATTGGGACAGTTGTGACGCGGACCTCCTCTCCCCTTCAATCCTCATCTTGAACCCATCCGGCTCTCCTATGCACACACTGCACTGCATGAGCCGTTCATTACGCCGCGGCTTTATACGGCAAATACACCATCCAAACTTGAACTTATGACTTCATGAACGTCACTATGCGATTATCCAGGCTGCGCGAAGACCCACCTCGACGACTCGCACCCATTCTCGAACTTTCATCGTCTGAAGCTCCGAGCCGGGCCCCTGCGAGGGGATAAATACCGCCTCCTCCGGGGAGGGACTCCAACAGAACAGTCGCATTCGCTGCTGTCGCACCTCGTCTTCCGCGCTTTCTAAAGAATCAAAATGTCCCTCACCAACTTCTTTTCCGAGCCGTGGTACTCCCTTTCGGACTTCGACCGGCTCTTCGACGAGGCGTTCAACGCCCGCACCTCCGGCGGGCGCGCCCAGATGGAGAACGTCGCTGCCAGACCGTCGCGCCCGAGGTACGTCTCTCTTCAACCCCTTTGTCTTGTCCGTTCCCACCATGTTCTGCGCTGCGAGCTGGACACTGACTCCAAGCGTTCTTGAAGGATGGACCTACACGAGGACAAGGACAAGAACGTCGTGCTGGCCCAGTTCGAGCTCCCTGGTCTCGCCAAGGACAACGTCAACATCGACCTCCGGGACAATGTCCTCACCGTCTCCGGCGAGTCCTCGATGTCGAAGGAGTACGACGAGAAGGGCTTCGCCGTGCGCGAGCGCCGCTTCGGCAAGTTCTCGCGCTCCATCCCCGTTCCTCAGGGCCTTAAGGTGCGTCGCGTTCCAGTTCTTTCGTTCCTTGCTCTTTCAATATCTCTCCCGTTATCGTCCCCTTTTACATTCTCCTGAATACCGACGCTAACGCGCCTCGCTCATAGCCTGAGAACATCAAGGCGGGTATGGAGAACGGCGTCTTGAATGTTACCTTCCCGAGGACGACTCCCGAGCAGGCGCCGAAGAAGATCACCATCGCATGAGTTCCCTCGACGCGAGAACTCGAAGTCGTTGTATGATAGGTTCGTTTCGTTTGCAGTATCCGCTCTGTAACATAGTGGGCGCGTATGTGGTTTGTGTTTGCTCTGTAAAATAGCGCCATTGAAGCCGTATGTGCTTTCGAGTCTGTCAGTCGCGGCACAAGACAAGCTCGCTGTCAAGGATGCTGACACTGCCGCCATGGTTTCTGCGAAGGACGACCAGACTGCCGATGTCGTTGCTGAGAGGGACGCTGCTATCGCCCGTGCTGACGCTATGGCCAACGAGAACCAGGCGGTTGTCGCGAGGAACAAGGAGCTCGAGGCTACGACGAAGACCCTCTCAGTGAGTGGATTCAGCATCGTGATGGGCGAAGCTGATGTTGGTGGTGCAGGAAAAGCTGCACATGAGCGGGATGAACGTCATGTGCTTGGAGGAGCAGCTCGCTATGAAGACGGAGTCTCAGAACGAGATTCTCGAGGAGATGGACAAGATGGAGGTACGTCGTTTCTTTTCGATTGCCGCATATGCTCATGGTTAACCGCGTCGACAGGACGACCTCGAGACGACGAAGGCCAAGCTGTACACGAGCGAGGCCAATGTCAAACGTCTCGAGGAGCAGCTTGCGGCGATGACCGAGGTTCAGGACTCGGTGCGTATCAGGTTTCAATCGCCCCCCACGCGTACGGCTAAAGCATTTGACAGGGAGAGCTTGAGGCTGGGAAGGTGGAGATCTGCGGACTTAAAGAGAAGCTGCACGCCAGCGAGATGAACTTTATCTCTTTGGAGCAGCAGATCGCGATGAAGACCGAGTCGCAGAACGAGATGCTCAACGGAATGGATGAACTCGAGGTGCGACTGATCAGTGCTAGCTGAACGCATTCCCCGACCTGACGCAACTCGCTGTTGTAGGACGAGCTGAAGACGACGAAGACACAGCTCAAGGACGCCATCGCGCAGAAGAGTGCCGTCGAGAGCGAGCTGCTCGAGGTCCGGGAGCTCGCTGCGAGCCAAGTCGCGCAGACGAGCGCGCGGGAGGCGAGCGACAAGAAGGTCATCGCGCAGCAGGCCGCCGAGATCGCAAAGCTCAAGGAACAACTCGCCGAGGCCATCCGCACCGAGCCCATGCAGGCGAGCGAGGTCACGTTCAACCCGGCCAAGCTCACCACCTCTCGCAAGCCTTCTGGACGACAGCTGCACACGCCGCCAACCTCACCAGGGAGCTCTGTGCTGTTTGAGACTGCAAAGGGATCATTCGCAACTCGGATGTCGAACGTCTCTCCGACCTCGTCCAAGTACAAGCTGTCCTCTATTCGGATCCCGTCGCGCCGTGGCAGTGTCGCCGACTCTCCGGCGAAGGCTTCCTCTGTTCGTGGGGGCCGTTCCTCGCCCAACCAAGCCGACAAAGCTTAGGCTCAGGTCGACATTCGGGGACACTCGCACAACGCCAGCGACGGCGCACTCCTTACTCAAACACTGAGCGCTCAAGACGGGATCCCTCAAGACTCACCCTGCAGCCTTCCCTCTTCTGTTCTATCACTCCTGCCTCTGATGACTAGTATCTTACCGCATCTTCTGCTCCTTGAATTCCTTACACATACGGACTCGGTTTCTTGGGATTATTACTCATGCGGGCTCGCGGTTTGGTTCTCTACCATCAGTGCCCCTCTGTCTCCTTATCTATTTCAACCTGACATCCTTGATGGATACTCCAACACACCCTGTGACACACCTGCAAGCCTGTGCGGTGACCGGTGGGGCAGGTTGTGGGTACACATTGTAATGTTTACTCGATTGGGCAATGCGGAGCTGCGTAGCGCCAGCCTAGTACAAAATGGTCTGTCGTCGTCGGCGTCTATGGTACCTTGTCTTCCATCTACCATCACACTAGGGCGATTATCAAGCCGGCAGCGCTCAGTCTAGCTATCATCAGCTACCGCACCCACCGCCATTTCTGCTCATAACATCAATTTTACAGAATGGGCGCGGACTGGGCATAACGAAAATGCAGAGTCGTGACGCGACACGACGCACTGTGGCGCACCATGACGCGCCACGACGCGAAAGGACGCGGCTTTGTGACGCGACACGACGCGACACGACGCGGCTGTGACGCGACACGACGCGGCTGTGACGCGACACGAAGCAAAGCAGTGCAGCGTTTTGAGCAGCCATGCAGGGGGTTATGCAATATGAAATAAGGCAGAAGACCTACCAGGGTTGTAGGATTAGTAGAACTACGATTCTCCTGAGGCTTCCGATTACATACCCATCAGGCAGTATGCCGCGTCCTCTGATCGCGTCGTCTTGCGCTTCGCAGCCCAGGACATCCTCCCCGCAACGCTGACGTCGGAAAGCTCTTCTTCGAGCCTCAGGACTGGAGCTCGAAGGTCACCGGGAGGTCGATAGAGAGCATGAGCTCAATGTAGCGATCGAGCTCGGCTGTGGGGATCCGTCGAGGACGAGTTGGCAGACGATTCCGAAGGCGACTAACGAGGCGAGTCTGAACTTTGCTTTGGGCTACGTGATCGGTTTTAGACACACCGCACCTCTCTTTCCATGCAGCAATCCATGCAACTCTGCCATCGCCGTCATCCCCTCGTGGATCTGCCCATGATAAGATAGATGGTCGGCAACGCACACCATCACACCCCGAAACCGCACCGCGCCTGCCCCGCCCGCCCCTGAGTCATCAAAAAGCCGGAACGGATCACTCACCGTATACGCCGCCGCCAGTCCCCCAGACTCAAACCTCAGCCCAGACGGCAGCGTGTTCGCCTCGACGACCGCCTCCAGCGCGGGCATCACTACGTGCGCCTTGTTCGCCTCATACGCCTGCCGCCCGTACTTGAACAATATCTCCTTGTCGCAGATCGTGGCCGAGACCTCCGTCTGGAGCCCGCCCCCAAAGTTGGTGCTGTTCCGGCACTGTTCCGGCACCGCCGCGCCTCGATGTTCGTCGTGTGGAAGCGTGGTGGAGTGCATTGTGATTGTCTGTGTGTCCTCAGGCGTGCATGTCATTGTCAAACTCGGATCCGTCAAGTGGTGCGTACCTCAAGTTTGGTGTTGGTTCTAGAAGCGCACACCTGACGCTCAGTAGTGCACTGTGACGCGACTGTGATGTGAACGGACGCGACATGCCGCCCCCCGACGCGACACTGACGCGACACCGACGCGACACCGACGTGACACCGACGTGACACCGACGCGACACCGACGCGACACCGACGCGGTCATGACGCGGAGTGACGCGACACTGACGCGGAGCGACGCGGCTTGCTGCACCCGAGACGCGACCCTGACGCGGCAGGCTGCACTAGACGCAAGAGAGGTGAGGGCGGATGCGTATTGTGGAGGCCATGAAACAGAGTAGACGTTGAACTTCTTGCTACTTAGGCTAAAGCCGGCGATAACGCCCTGCTCTCACTCAGGCTGTCGGGTAATAGCTGGCAGTGCACAGCGGGCGTAAAGCCGCACTTTACATCTGGCAGTCTTGAAGAGGTTTTGGGGAGACGTTGCGAAGCGAGGAAGATGAGGGTCTGGGTTGTATCAGTATGCTAGATGGTCAACATTGAATATGCGGGCAACAGCTTACCAAATGTTCAATGGCAACATTGGCTAAATTATCGTCCATGCTGTGCCAGGTCCAACTTGATGAACAGAATGGTGGTCTATCAGTCGAAACAACGCGTCATAACCCACAGATGTTCATGACCGTGACAACCGAGACTAAGTCGAATTAGGGCTATATCAATGGTGTTCACAGTAGGACGGCGGCCGGTAGGTGGAAGAGAGCAAAGCCGACAATCATGGAACAGACGCGTGCACGCGACAGTAGCGGCACTGTGGCGCGGCCCGGCCCCGCGCGTCACGACTCTGCATATTCTGTAGGCCCGCGCGGACTCTCCTACTCCGAAAGTCACGTCGCACCCCGCACCCCACCGCAAGGCACATCATCCGACGATCCACGGCTTGCCAGCAGACGTATTGCGTGCCATACTACCATTTCTTGACGGCAAAGACATTACAATCTGCATCAGAGTGAGTGCATCCCCTCCGCGGGCCATCAGCATTCGCTAACTCACAACTAGGTCTGTCGCTCCTTCGCGGAGCTGATCTGCACCGATCTCTACCTCCCATACAAGATCGAGCTTTCTCTCAATGGCATGGTTGACGGAAACTCCCTAGTCCTTTCCGTCCGGGAGAGGATGGATCATTTGCGGGAGTACTCGGCCAAGTTTCGCAGTGGGGCTTTTGTACGTGAGGACGTTGACATATGCCCTGAGGATCAATCCCTTCAAGATGTTTTGTGGTGCAATTACCTGAGGGACTGCGCGATTGGTGTCGCTACGTACCTGTGGAAAACACCGGATGGGTTCCTCCTCTCGCTCTTCTCTCCAGGATCTCCGCGGGCCGGCATAGAATCCCAACATTGGCTGGTGCCTGTCAACACATGGGCCAACCGTTGGGGGCCGTACGGACGATGTGCCGTAGATGTAGCGCACGGCCTTGTTTTTTCTGAGCCGCCGACACAGGACAGGTCCGTGGCGCTATCATTCACCTAGGATTTCGTTGCCCGACTTTATAAGCTGATCGTTCTCCTCTAGATTTGAACTTCAGCGGGTCGATTTCGATGCGCTAAGCGTCGGGAAGACCGTTCCGATCTCACAACGGGTCACTGCCAATGCTGTGCTATCGAGAGAAATCCTCCTCGTGGATGGACAGGACCAGGGCGTTCTGCCCCCGGCGACACATCCGGACATATTGAGCACTGCTCGACTCGCCATGACAAATCCCCGAAGGCGGAGGATCAGCATGGGTTGTGGTCAAAGACGGCTCAGGCTGGGTAGTCACGTGCACACACCGCAGGTTCCGCATGACAGTATGCAAAAACACTGCAATGATTGCTTCACACGAATCGACACACGAACGAACTTTCGATGCATCATGTGCATATCTGAGAGAGTTTGTCCATTTATCCTCTGCGAATTTTCAGGAGAAGCGCGCCGTTCTATCCTGGTGAACTTTAGATGCTCGCGCAGGGGCTTGACCGCGCTGAGGAAACTTTGCGCTTTCTTCATAGGCGCAAGGGCAGGGATCGTCGTGGTCGCGAACAAGGCGAGGTAGACGCCAAAGCGCAGCGCTGATTGGCCATCGGAACCATCGGCAAGGTCCGCCGGGCATTTCCGAAGGCTGCAAGCGACGGACTGCCTCTGGGTACACACTGTCAGCCTTCCGCTGTCTCTTGCCTATGTCTTGGTCTTCGCTGCGACGGCCACAACTAGCGACTCCAGTTTCTCGGGCGAAGACTGAAAAAGGAACTGCGTCAACAGAGGTGAGTTTGTACACGACCGGAGTTCCCATCGCCTGCAAGCGCTTTCACCTCGTCGGTAGGTTCAATACGTTTCCGAAGAGTCGGTGGAATCTTCTGGTGTTGCGGGTGCCGAGAGCCGGTCAACATTGTGCTCACCGTGCCTCGACCCAGGCATTGGACGAGGAGGACGAATATTCATCTCTTCTGGCCCGGTCCGGGTCGACGTGAGCAACGACGGTTATCTCCGCGTGTTCCCGCGCCTGGACCTATGGCACATGGCTATACCAGATGCATGAGAATGGGGAGAAATACGGATGCGTGTGCTGCATGGCATGTCGGAGGGGCTCGCCGGTGAGTATCTGCAGACGAATGGTTCGGTTGCTGACAGGGTGGCAGTTAACCGGTATGAAGTTGAATGGAGGGGCCGACACGCACTCCGGTTCTACGTGCCGGACGGCATTTCGCTGTCGACTTTTCCATGTGGTTCCATCTCGTACCTCGCAACGGTTCAAGCATAGAGCGGATCAAACGTTCGGACAATGGTCAAATGCCGTAGGTTTCTTTCCGTCTCTCTTCCCGTTCCGAGATGGATGTCCGAGGGTTTCTGATTGGCTTTATGCTCAAGTCCGGACACGTCCACACTCAATTCTGTCTATGCTGTGCACCGGACCGTCGATCTATTTTCAGGGTCATACGCTGTCGCCACAACATAATGCATCCTCCTTCAGCGGTCACACTATCAAGTCATTGCCAAGTTTCTTATCACAGGGCGGTACAAGCCCCTCATTTCAGCTGTACGCGTTCGTTGCCATTATAAACCACTTAGTCACTCGATGTAGGTCATCGCGGCCGTATCGCGGTCTTTAGCGGACGTGAGCGGAGGTGACATTCACGCCGCGCGGACCACTTGGGTTTCCCGGTCCGGTTGTCGTAAATCCCCGCTGGAATTGAATGCTCAACATCCGCACCTCCGAATAACAGACTTGGCGACACCTACTAGCTCTTGCTTCATCTCAGGGCTGCTCATAACAGCATGGATAGTATAAAACCCTTCCCTCAACATCCGACTTGTGCAACCCAGCAACCTCCGACGACATGGCACTCACCTCCTCTCTCGCTTTCTTGGTCGCTCTCGCCGCGCTCAGGCTATCCTCTCACGCTCAAGCGCGCCCTGCTCCCTCTCCATCGCCCTTCGCGTTGTTTCCCCGGCAGGACGACTCCATCGTTCCGTTGGCTACATCAGACGTCGCATCATTCAAGCCCTACACCTGGTACGCGTCCGCCGCACACTGCACAGCCGCGGCCACCATCAACTGGACCTGCGGCGCGAGCTGCGATGCGAATCCCACCTTCAAGCCCGTCGACTCCGGCGGAGACGGAGTTGACACGCAATACTGTGGGTCCCAGGCGTGGCGGCGTTCGCCGCCTGTGTAGAGTTGGATCTAGTGCTGTGCTAACTAGTTTCGTTTGTCATGATGGTCCAGGGTATGTCGGGTACGACCCTACGCTCAACCAGGTCATCGTGGGACACCAGGGTACCGACTTCAGCAAAGTGTAAGCATGGTTGTGATTGTTTGGCTTTCGAGTATTCAACTTGACGTGACGTTCACTGTAGCGTGCCTGGTCTCATCGACTTCGACACTACCCCAGTGGCGTTGGACTCGGACCTATTCCCTGGCATCGACAGCTCCGTTTTGGTCCACCAAGGGTTTTCCGGGACACAGAGCAGGTATGTACTGGAATGCCATCATCGTTCGAAGCGCAGCAGTTCTCAGCATCGTTCTTCAGATCGGCGCCAGGAGTCCTAAGTGCCGTTAACAATGCGCTCTCTCTATACCCCACACGAGACGTGACTGTCGTCGGACACTCCCTTGGTATGTCGCCTCTCTTGGTCCGTTCTTCCTCATCCTCACTCCGATCCCTGTGACAGGTGCCGCCATCGCGCTGTTGGACGCCGTGTACCTCCCGCTGCACCTCCCTTCGGACGTCACCGTGCGTTACGTCGGATATGCCTCGCCCCGTGTAAGTAATCCGTCTTCTCCTATGTACGATCCATGCTCATGGCGCGTCTCATCAGGTCGGGAACCAAGCCTTCGCAGACTACGTCGACTCCCTGCCCATGTCCTTCCGACGCGTCAACAACAAGAACGACGTCGTCCCGATCGTGCCCCCCATCGCCGTCTTCGGGTACCACCACCCCAGTGGCGAAGTTCACATCCGCGACGACAACGTCTGGGTTTCGTGCCCCGGTGCGTCCCACACCTGATCATATCCTGCCACCGCAGCCACTTACGCGATCCGAATAGGCCAAGACAACCCGAGCGACGAATGCGCAACTGGTGCTGCCACGCTCATGAGCTTCAATGCCAGTGAGCATGGGGGCCCTTACGACGGCGTGATCATGGGCACAGGATGCTAGCCTCCAGCCTATACGCACCTACGCGCACGCTCGTACTTATTTTCCTCGATAATCGAGGAACGGACTGATGAACGAACTAACGAAGCCGAGGGAATCCTGTGGCCGGTTTGTTATTAATGTGTACATCCGTAGGATAGATGTTCTGTAACAATAGCTAACAACGTTAACCGTTGTCTCAACTCAAGCCTGTCTATGTAAAGTTGAAGCTTGGAAAGCTCCTCCCTGAAGGTCTGACGAGAGGAAAGCTCCCACCTGCTGTTTGCTTATTTGAGTGAAATCTCTGGGAGGTTTGTCTCGCACGCCTGCCTGTCCCTCGCTCCAAGTCGGAACTCGTCCGTACGACGGATCACCCACGGTCGACAACCAGTGGTACCCATTTGTACGGCGCCGTGGATCAATGAATGGCTTCCAGCCAGAAGATCACACATTCGTCGGTCGATGAAGACGGCGGGAATGATATAAAAGTGAATAAATATGAGAGATGGGACTAGAGATCGCGAGTCACGGGATACAGACGTTACCGATACAGAAGCCGGAGGGAGGGGTATAATGGAGTAGGAACGAACCGGAAGCCACGAATGTCCTGTATATGCAAGAGACCGAAGAGAGATCGCGAGACACCGGAGACACACGCTATCGATACAGGGCCCGGGGAGATACCGTACAAGGGTATAAGGGAATAGGAATGAAGGTAGGAATGTGCTCTATATAGTATGTGTCCGAGGATAGAGGTGTGGAGCGAATGAGCAAGGATGCCCTGAGGCTAGAAGGGAACCGCGAGCAGTCGGGAAGAAGAGATATCGCGTTGCGGAGCGGAGGGGCGGGGTGGGGTGTGCGTATGTGTGTGTGGATGTGCGACTGCTCAGGCCTTGCGAGCCTTGCGCGACAGACGGATGGTGAACGGATTGCGGCGGGGAGGCGGAGGAGGGGAAGCAGCCTCGGGCTGAGACTGGTCCGAGTCGAAGGATTCGGACGCCTCCGTCTCGGTCTCGATCTCGGCCTCAGTCTCGGTCTCGGTCTCACTGCTCCGTCTGGAGAGCAGCGACTGGAAGCTGAAGCGGACCGTCGACGAGAGGGCGGAGATGCGCCGGGCGCGCTGCTTCAGGACGGGCTCGAGCCGCTTCTTGAGCTGCACGATCTCCGCGCCCTGTAGAGCGTTGATCCTCGCGGCGGTAGTCTAGGGTGACGGAAGAGTATGAGCCTCGAATCATCAACGGGAACAGAAAGGACGCACCTCTTCGACCTTCGACCGCTCGACATGGGCATCGTAGAGCCCACGAACCCTGCTCAGCTCCACGTCGAGCCTAGCGTTCTTGTTCGTCTCCTGGTCGAGCTTCGTCTCGCTCGCCTCGAGCTTGCCCTCAAGAGCAGTAGCCTCGGCCGAGAGAGTAGCGGCACGAGCTTCGAGGGTAGCAGCCTTGGCCTCGGCCTCGGTGGCCCGGGTCGTGAGGGCGGCGACCTTGCCGCCGTAGTCTGCGCGAGTCTCAGCGAGCTGGTGAGCGACGGCGTCTGCGCGTGCAAGCGCTGCGTCCCGCTCCGCAGTGACTTTCGCGACGGTCCGGGTGGCAGCGGCGAGCTGGACCTTCAGCGCGGCGATCTCCCTGTTCTTCTGCCCGAGCACGATCTTGGAGCTCGCCTGCACGAAGTCGAGCCTCTCCATGAGCGCCTTGTTCCTCTCGCTCTCGCGCTCGCGCTCGTTCTCGGCCTCGGAGTCTGTGCTCGAGTTGGAGTCGGAGTCGGCACTGGGGGGAGATGGACCAGGATTGGGAGCGGGGACGGGGACGGGAGCGGGAGTTGGCGGTGGGACGTCGAGGGTTGTCTTCAGCTGGGCGAGATGGGCATATTCTTCGTCGACGAGTTCGTCGAAGGCCTTCTTGCAGGCCGCGAGGGTGTCTTGGAGGATGGCGTTCTCGAGCTTGAGCGCGGCGACTTGGCGTTGCGAGCGGACGATGCCGGCGGCCGCGAGGGAGAGGACGATGGTGACGAAGATGCCGAGAACAAGGAAGAGTGCCCACGGAAGCGGGTGGAAGGCGCACGAGGTGCAGAGGGCGTGATGAAGGCTGTTCGGGATGTTGGCCATCGCGGAGAGGCCAATCGGGGTGACTGTGATCGCGATGCTGGTGAACCTGATGAACCTCGATTGACTACTATGTGACAGGTGACGCGGGGAGCTTGACGGCTTTGGGCGACCTGGTTCAAGATAGTCGTAGCAGTGGAAAGAGGGATAATGAACTAGGGGGAGGCGAGCGGGCTTTTGGCGTCTCTAGCGTCTAAGGCGCGTCTTCTGCCGATCGCTCGACTTGTAAGGCCGGATCGGGGTGTCGTGACCGCGACTGAAATCGCCGGAGCCCCACCCTCCTAAATGTCGAGTCGTGACCTAGTTTGGGCTCTGTCAGAATATGCAGGCCTTTTCTCCACAACGTTCAAGGTCATACCTGCGTCGTATTCCCGTTCCAGCCAAGGGCAAGTTGCATGCGACCTCGGCGACGTTCAATGTCGCCCCTGACTTGTTCACGAGACGATCTATGATTGAGCCATGAGAATGTAGTTGCAGGCCGAGTCAAGTACAAGTGGATTCAGAAACAGATGGTCTGGCATTGAGCGACTCCGAAGCCGGTCCCCTCTTGCGCGGTTCGGTCGTGGGTCGACGAACGCGCGAAAAACAGCAAATATGCATTGGATCAAGGGTACGGTGGGTCAGTCGTGAGTCGGATGCAGGATACGTATTGATGTGCATAGACCTGGGAAATGGATCGACGCCGGGCGAACAACTGCGTCAGTGCGCCATATTCCACCGGCTTCAGCAGGACGGCAGACTGATAGGCGAGAAGGGAGATAAATATACTGCACGACGGGCAACACGAAGCGGCGTTAATGCGTACCATGATTATACACGTAACCTTTGAAAGATGTCGCTGAAGGTCCGTCTGTATGTTGCCTAAAGGACGTGCCTGAGTGTTCTCCGAGTCATCCGAGCATGGAGACTGCAGATAGTGATTTGGAGGGTTAAGGGAGATCGCGACGATTCCTTGGCCCACGTATGCTCTGACACGTCCCGAGAAACGATGCAGTTGCCCTGCGTCACGATAGCGATCAGTCACACGTGCAAGGAAGATGGAAGCGACGGGCGCACTGGCACCAGTTTGCTCTGATAATGCAGAGCCTCCTCCGACTGCTTCCTGCTCTCCGGAGTGTCTTTGAATGTCTCGTAGTCGAGGGAACCAATATATGCGGCGTTTGACGACGTCGTGACGACGCGCGCGTGGCCATCCGGAGACGTCTTGATAGCGGCGAGGGGAGCGGCTGTCCCGACGTACACGTACAAGGGCTAGAACGAAGTCTCCAGAAGCGCTCATGTAGTTAGCTCTATCTCCTCATCTCGATAGTCGTCTTCTCCATCGTCACAGAAGTATCGCCGTCAACGAAAGTCAGCAGCTCCGGCGCGAGCCGAAGTCGATGACTCGGAACTATGCAGTGGCCTAGTTGTGGTGTCCCTAGTACCCCAACACGGAAAACTGACCGAACAAGCTCGCAGACTTACCGTTCTCAAAGTCCTCCGCGTTGCTTGCAGCCGGGGACTAGAACGATGGAGGTACAACCAGGATCGAGCCGCCCTTGAGGACGCTGGCGGTGACGTAGTCGAGCATGCCGATCGAAGCGCAAAAACCTAGAAGTGTGATCACGTCAGAATGAGCTAGGACTAAATTACACAGCGGGCTGTAGACAACTAAACATGTCCAGAGGCGTCGTTCAAAGGCTAACCCCTGTGCTCAGATGCTGAAGCGCCGGATTGTCGGCGTTGCAGCCGTAAAGCCTGATGTGCACCTTCGACCGCCGTGGTCGGCATCGCTTTGGGGGCTGGGAACAGCTTCCAAACAGGCAGGCTATAGTGCCGCCAAGAGGATCGCGAGGAAGTGGAGTTTATTGCTTGTTTGTTCCTGGGAAGGATGGCATGGATGTCGAAGTGGCAGGATGAAGGTCCACATGAGATCGAGTTCGAAAGACGGGTCGCCTCCCTAGCAGGAAAAAAATCGCACCTACCAGAGGAATTCATGGGGCTTGCAACCAACAGCCTGAACGGTGTTGTTTCGACAAGGTACACGTTGAGAGGCGACCGTGACGGCGTCGCGGGTGGGGTCCTTAGTGACTGGGGTCCTCATCCGGCTGTATCCGAAACAAGCGCCAACGCCGCGCTGTCCTCGAGTGGAGGCACTAACAATTCAACCGGGACCGGTCGTCCGAGTCTCCCACTCGCGGTCTGAGCTGTCTTTGCAGGACTCAATCGACTTCATCCTGAATCCCTATGACTGCTAACCAGAACTCATCAAGTACATGCTGTTACAGTTCGAATGTACCGGAATACTGGTACATCTTCGGCAAGCTGCGTCTCTTGCGAGATCAAGTTGCCAGTCGTCAAGGGTAAGCATCCACTGGCACCTCGCGCAGTGAAAGTAGATCGTTAGCTTATTTTTTCTTTCCTGTTGCAGGGGATATTCCGAGCTTCAGGCTTGTCGAAACTGAGAAAGTCCTCTCATTCAATTTCGACATCGTACCGCTTTCTAAGGCCATGCCCTGATCGTCCCGAGATGTGCGTCCCCTGCCGCTTCACCATTGTTATTACCCACACTGCTCGTTTCCTACATTCCACGCGGAGAAGCTTCACCAAGTTCCCGATAAGTACTTCTCCAACCTCCTTCCCACCACGAAGAAGATCGTTCTTGCGCTGGGAGCCAAGAACTACAACCTCCTACAGTTTCGTGTCTCGATCATCAGAAAGACCTTTGCTGATCGATGCTCGTGTCTGCAGAACAACGGCCGTATCGCGCGCCAGGAAGTCGACCATGTCCACTTCCACGCTATTCCCACGCAGCTCGCCCTCCCAGAAGCCCTTGATGACCTACCTCAGGAAGGGCCGTCACGGTTAACTTCATTTGGGATTCGCCGGCATTCTGTTTACCACATCTTCACGAGCTCGTCTTGTTCGATGAGATCCGATCGTGTCCCATTTGGTGGCGTTGCGATGGCTCGCATCACATGTACAGCGGTTTGCAAGCTGTGCACAAACCAGTAGGTAAGTCGCTTAGTCGCCGCATCCGATCACAGAGGCGTTTTGACCATTCGGCGCGGAGAAAAATCTCAGTCTTCGTGAAACGCGCCTTCTGCCTGTCCGACCTTCTGGCACGGCGTCCTGCCGTCATGTTCTTTGCGCGGCCCAAAGGTCAATATTAAGAAATACCCCGAGCTCCGGAACTGGATCTTTTGTCGATGGGATACGAACGACGCCCAAATCGAGTGACGCGCGAACAACAACAATGGCGCTGCACTTGACGCCGCTTTTCCGTCTATATGATCGCCTGCGCAGTGAGTTCCGGTACAGCTTTCCTCTCTACGGCTTTGTCTCAAACCCGTGTTGTGTTCGTCGATGTAGCTAATCACATCTCATCGCATTTCCCTTTGGATCACTCCGTTGTTGCTGGACGTCGGCCGCTTCGCCTGGCTGTCCATGCGTTTCGAAGCGCAGGCCGCTTTATGCTCCTCAGAGCTAGGTATAAAACCGAGGCACCATGCTTACAAACAGCCATCCCTGCCCACTCCCCACGCCGACCTCAATCAAGTTCTCGTTATTTCCTGCACACGCGCAACAATGCCTAGGACTCCCGGTGCAAAAAGTGCAAGAAATGTATGCTTCTTTTCCGCCATCCACATTGCAATGATGCCTATTGATCGTATTTTTTTTTAGCAAGACACTGGTTTCACGTGCCATGTCTGCCAGCCAGAGCGTTCCTTCGCAACCAAAACTTCCTTGGCCACCCACCAGAGGGGGCAGCACAGTGAGGAGAAGCCAAAGCCAGTCACGTGCCCCGACTGCGACCGTTCCTACAAAACGGCCGCGTACTTCCCCTACCACAAGTGCAGAACCCCTAAGGCTAAGACCAAGTTCACTTGCGATGTCTGTGGTGGTTCCTTTCCAAACCCATCTAAATTGGCCGCCCACCAGACGCTACACACTGGGCATCAGGAAGAGCCTCAAGATAATGTGGGTGGCTTGGACCACGAGATGACGCACGCTGAGAATGTGGGATCGCGGTGAGTCTGAACGTCCTCAGTCACCCTTACACATGCTGATCGGCCCGGAAAATATAGCATGTTCAAATGCGCAGGGTGCTTGTTTCGCGACCCGGAATCTCACAACGTCGTGCTCCATTTCGTCCATTTCCAGTGAGTGCAGCTTCGCGACCTTCGGAATCCAGAAACATCCGTGCTGACTTACAAACGGCGCGCAGTACAAAAGCACACTTGGATGGCCAGCCATACGAGTGCCCCTTCCCTCTCACAGACCCTGAAGGGAACGACTTCAAGTGCCCGTTCCAGATTGAGGATTGGGGTTCGTTGCAGCTGCACGCGAGCCTGTTCCACAATCCCGAGCGGCACGTTATCGCCCTGTATCCCTACTCCTCTGTCCAAATTTTCTCGTTCCAGCCAAATCCGCCCTCGCCTTCGCCCTCCGATTCCTCCCCCGCGTCATCCACCGCCTCCCTGCCTTCCCACTGGGAGCCAACGCCTCCGAGTTCCCCAAACTGGTCGGCCCGTCCGATCAACGACTCCCTGCCTTCCGACTGGGAGCCAACGCCTCCTGGTTCCCCGAATTGGTCGGCTCAGTGACAGTGACGAGGCCAGTCCGGTCGACTCGGACAATCTTCCGCTGTTCCTCCACCCGCCCCAGAGCGTTTATGGGGGGTCCACAGCTGTATTTTCAAGACCTTGACGCGCCCTCGATAGTGTTGCGTTCTGTATTCCTGGCTCAGATCGTTCGGCGGTCTGGCGGGTCGCATCGGTGAACGACCAAGCCTCGGTCGCGTCTTAGCAATATGTCTATGCATGTACTATATATGATCTGCTATGCCTTATGTCTTATGCAGATATCCTGTCATTTTACGAATTCATCGAGGCCCCGCTGTTATCGGGATAGGTGATCACGGATATATGTGCATTGGCAGGGGTAAAACCTCGCCTGCCAACCGCTCGTGCGATGGTGTCCTAAGGCGTTCCACTATATGTCATCCGGACCCCAGTACGCACCAGGTGTGAGTCGTGACTGTGTCCGAAAATTTGCCTGACAAAATTTGTACTGTTCAGCAAAGACTCGGTGGGCTCAGGGTGAAGAGGCGGAGGTCATCGGACGGGAGCAGCTGAATGCAATGGTTCCCCGGCATCTGAGTTGCCTTCTACAGACATGCCACGTGAGCGAGTTTTCTTCCTTCATGACTGGCCCGGGTAAACCGCGTCGCTTGTCCTCCCGCCGATTGTTCTTGGAGCACACTGAACCTCAGGTTCGGATAGGGGAACCTCTTTTTACTGCACAAATGCAACTCCTAGGACAACCGTGCGCCCGTGACTCAACTTTCCCCACTTCCCCCGCTTTCCGAGTCCCCGACTCGGAGGCTCCTAGATCTGTCACTACTATGTCGACTCCAACTGCCAGTGCAACCGGAGCCATTATCGCGGTAAGTCCTCGTAAAACAACGTAGACGCCTCTATATCTACTATGTCTCGGCTTGCAACTGAAAAGCCTATGCGAATTGCGAGGGACTTCCCACTGGTTCGCGGCCGCTTGCACCGTGGCGCGATTGTGATTGGCGAATCACCCGGCTCCAATGCGTCGGTTGTATCTAGGCGAGTTCTGGCCAGCTTTGTTCTCCGCTATGTCTTAGACCTACATTGTCTTTGCAGAAGCAGTCAATCACATACCACCACACGTCATTTGGTCCACTCCGATGTGACTGGACGTCGGCCGCAAAGCCCTGCTGCTACAGTAGGTTGACATCGAAGCGTGGGCAAAAGGGCTTTGCATATCGCTTTCCGTTCCTTATGCCTCAGTTTTATATATAAAGCTGAGGCTCCATGCCTCGAAACCAGTATCCCTGCCTACTTCCAACGCCCACCTTCTTAACCAAGTTCTCGCTACACCCTCCCCACACTCAATCATGCCTCACGTTCGCGGTTCCCAAATCGACTCGAACGTACGCTCCTGTTTCGCCATCCAGATCGCAATGGCACCAACTGATTTTACGTCTCTAGAACGAGCCTCAAGATGGCCGTTTCACGTGCGGTACATGCGAACAGTCCTTCGGAAGGATATATGAGTTGGAGCGTCACATGAAGACGCACGCTGAGAATAAGGAAGACCTGTAAGTTTCCTATCCTCAGTAAGGGCCCCTACACATGCTGATCGGCCCGGACAACATAGCAAGTTCAGATGCAAACACGCAGGTTGCGACTTCGCGAGCCTGCAACGCAGCAATGTGGTAAACCATTTCATCAGTCTCCAGTGAGTCTAGCTTCGCCACTGTCCGCATGACATGCATGCTCAATCACAAATTACGCGCAGCACAAACGAGGCATTCGAGTGCTCCTTCACGGTTGCGGACGCTTCGGGAAGGGTTTCCAATTGCCGGTACAAGACGAAGGATCGGTACTCATTGACGAAGCACGAGAAGAAGCACCATGAAGACCAGCAGCCCAGGGATGGAGCCCGAGAGCAGAATCTCGGCGTCATCGATAAGTTCCGCAATGACTGCTGCATCCTCCCTTCCTCGCCACCAAAGCGAAAACCCCAGACTGAGCCAGTCATCATACAGCGCAGCCCTGTCTCTCCGCTGTTCCTCCACCCCTACATGGACGTTTATGGAGGATCTACCGCTAACATTCCAAGACCCTGACACCCCCTCGATAATGCAGCGTTTTGCAGCTTGGGTTGCCGGGAAGTCGAGAGGCGCGAACGGTGCTGATGCGTACGTCGGTCTAGGATACGACATAGATACATGGGCATATCGTTAAGACGTAAACGAGTCTAAGTATGATATATAATCCGATATGCTTTATGCCAAGTCTGATCCCGCCATCCTTCTCCCAAGGTGGTGAGGTATTACAAGAGTCTACAACTCGGAAATATGTTCGTGATGTCGGTGGAGACGAGGGTGCTCAGAGAGGCGGCGGGATCTATTGTGGACATTAGGAGAAGATAGAGAGGGGGCGATTCGTGCAGCGCGGATGGCAGCGCGTGCGTGGCCCGAATGCGGCGGGTGCGTTGAGAGGGGTTTTGAAAAGCAGGAGAACTGCCCGTTAACGGGTATGTCTGACCCCACACAAGGGCCATCTCGAATACATTGGGCTAGACGCGCTTTGGACGCTGTTACGAGACGCACTCCTCAGTATATGATGCTCGATCGTTGCACCGTGATGGCTGGAGAACTGGCGCACCTTTACATCTCCATCGACCCAGAGCTATGTTGACGTGGCCCGCGGGCAGTGCCGCGATTCGGACCCTATGTGTACGTGCCCGTTCGAGTGTCGTGAGGCCTGCGGAAACAGCGGGTACCGGTATCCAGAAGCGAGTGCGAGGACAAATTCGGTCGAGGCCCCATGCATAAAACGGCAAAGGAGATGGATAGCAGAACACCTATTAAGCGTGTCCTCTGTCTGATCAAAAGCCAAAAGAAAGAAGAGTCGTCGTTATACATCCTCGTCAATCAACAGTCCGCGAATAGAACGTACTGGTACAGAGCAAAGCAAAGCATCTAATTAGGTAGGCCATCCAGGTAGGTCCGTGTCCTTGTGTGCGTATATGGCGCGAGGAGCGGGTCGTACAGTAGCGGATCGTGCACGTCATATCGGGGAGTCGACAAGGCGTGCCGTGGCAGGAATTTCTCTCTACGCGATAATGCAGCAGGCGTTTTGCTGAAGAGACGGAAGGAACGGGCACGGTAGGCGGGGAGGTGACAAAGGGCCGTGTAAGACGGCGCACCTTCTTCGCAATCTTGTAGAATATCTTGCTCTGTGCTGACAGTTCGTTCGACTTGTCCACCAGATCATTCATCTGCTCTCCTCGCTGCAGCACCGACTCGATCGTCTTGTGCTGCGCACCCACGAGCCCTGCGAATGGTACGGGTAGACTAGCAAAACGACGCACCAGAATGATCTTAGTCCCGTCCAACTCCTGTTGCACTTTCATGATAGCATCCGCTTGTCTCGGGTCTTGGTACTTCTGCAGATACGTATTGACCTCTGGGAACGAGATGGCAGCGGGGGTGTTGAAGGACGCCTGAGGGACCTTTGCGATGAACTCGTCAAGCAGTTTGGCGAGGAGAGAAAATGCTGGCCGGACGGGTTACTCCTTGTCCACGATGATTACAGCTAAAGGCAATGCAAACGTTGGCGTTTCACAATGAGGAGGAGGGAATTGATGAATAACGAGACGGACCTGCAAGCTGCTCAGCGCCACCGCGATTGTAGACGTGTGCGGTGTACACGTCCTGCTGGATGCTCTGCCGTTGAACTTGTGGAGTGCACTCTGAGAACGACAAGAACTCGCCGACGGAACCGCGTTGATAGAACGAGAAGGAGGAGAGGTCGGATGCGCTGCTTAGAACGACGCCGGACTTGTCCGGAGGCGTGAGGACTTCATGATTTCAATCCCAGGAAAAGACAAACCACGCTGGTAGAACACAAGACCAGATGGAGGCAGAGAGAAAGAGGAGAAATGCTGCCTCGCGCAGTCCGACCAATCAAATCGCTTGAAATTGCAGGAGGCTGTGCCGGTCCATCGACACTGCCAAGCGACGCTCTTCCTGCCTTCGTGACCGCCAGTCTCTGTCTGCGTCTCGCCGAAGCATTCAAGGTGCGAGCTCTCCGAATCATCGTGCGTTTCGATCACTAATCTCTTCGATATACCCAAAGGAGGTCATCAAGGACCTTGGAGCGTCTCGACCGAGATCTTCGATCGTTTTGCGAAACGACTGCCGGATAGCCCACGTACACGTCACGCGAACCATCCCGAATGAGGCGAGGTCGGAGACGGTCAAGGTTCACGAGCTGTTTGGCCATTGGCGATTGGTAGGGTCTTCTGCGATGCCGGCTGATTGTGCTCTCCAGCGATCTCAGTTCCTTAAGCGCCTGTGTGCGCTCCATCTGTGTTAAGTAAATATCGCCACCGTAACGCTACGTATGCTAAGTCACTTTTTGTTGGACAGGTTTTTGTCTCTATTTCTCCGAGTGTGAGGCATTTACTGCTGCCAACTCTCCGACGGATAAAGGCCCGTGTGGAGAATCGTCAGCTGGGCTTTGGCAATCCGGCGCCAAGGTATGTGAAGACGAGAACCGTCACATTTGTGGAGTAGGATCGTAGACGCTGACCCCGCCAAAGAACAGTTCGTCTCTCCAACTTGGATCGTAACTTCTGCCTCACCCACTGCCTCACCCGCTGCCACCGGTCAACGCCAGCCCTCTCAATCGCTCGCACCCCACCGATTCCAGCATACCTCTCATCTTCACCTCGATCATTGATTGATCCCGCCATCATGGCCACCTCCCACATCCACCTTCACCTCATCCTGACGATCCTGGCGATCCTTCCCGTCATCTCTCCCTGGCCCTACCTTGCCTTCTTTCCTCTCACCATCCTCTCTGCTCTCTCCTGGCTTTACGCGATCCGCCTTCCCGACCCTATCGTCGTCACCTTCTCCCAACCCGTCCTTGAGCCCGAACAGACCGCCGAACGCCTCGTATCCCTCGAGAGAGCCAAGGCAGATCTAGAGGAAGCACTGGAGAGAAACGAACGCGAGCATGCCGCCGACAAGTTCGCTCTCATCGCCGAACTCGGCATCGTTCGAACCGCCCTGGCCGACGCAGGGCCGCGCCCCATCCCGACCATTATCATCTCCGAGACCTCTGCAGACAGACCCTCCCTTGAGCGGATGCTCGAGGTACTCGTGGTCGACACTAGTCTGCTCCTCCAGCAGAAGAACACGACGATCGCCGAGTTGACTGCGAAGCTCGCAGCCGCGGAACAGCCTACCCCCATTCCTGCTCCCTCACCGCGCCCCGCTGTCGTTACCGACCAAGCTAGGCGGAAGCGCACCAGCCTTGCCCGCAGGATCGAACTCACTCGTTCCAACTTCTCTCAGCTGGCGAGTCTCGTCACCCAGCAGGCGAAGTCGCAGGAGGACACGCGCGTTGTGATACAGGAGCTCAGGGTGCGTTTTAGACCTGCCGCTTCTGTCCCATAGCTAACTGACGTCTACCTTAGAAGGAGCGCGATACTGTCAGAACTAAGCTGAATGCGCGTATACGACAGGCTGCGGACAACGCTGACCAGCTTACGATCTGCCACAACGAGATCGCTGTCCTCACTGCTCGTGCCAGCGAGGCCGAGGCCCGTGTTGCGACCCTGGAGGGCCAGCTAGCGCGCAATGAGGCGATGCTCGCAGACTCGATCGGCGAAGCCCTCCTCGCCACCGACGCGCTCACGTTCGCTCGCGAGTTGGAGTCTGCAAGCGTGCAGTCCATCATTGCGCGCGAGGTATACCCGGCTCGCTGATATCTCTTGTCGAATGCCACTGACCTTGTTCGTTCCCTCCAGAAGGAGAACATGAGTTTCATACAGCAGCAGGCGGTCTTGATCGCGACGCTGCAAGGCCGACTGCGATCGGCCGAGCAGCAGTCGCCGCACCTTACCGCGGCACTGGCCAGCGGTTCGCGTCTCAGCCTGAAGTCGATCTTCTCTCGTCGCCGGAGCGGATCTGATTCCTCTTGAACAAGCGATCAGGACGTCGCTTCCCTCACAGACTATATTCGGCCACGCGGTGAACGCGCGACACATCCTATGTTGTCGGAATCAAAGACGTCAGGCTTCGCCATCTCCTCTTTTCGATTTGTCATCTCGGACGTACATCCCCATCGTTTATTCTCCTGGACATCCTGATCTTCCCTCGTGTATGTAATTTCTTGGATCATCCTCTCTCGTCTCGGACGTCGTGTGTCCATAGCAGAGCTGGATCTCTTGTATCGTAGATGTAGCTTTATGTACCCTCAATATATCTTATACTTTAACTATGCGAGTGATGAGATCGAGGTTAGCAGGTGCTGAGCCTTGCACGGTGTCGGGCGCACTTCTGGCAACCGCCGAGGTCCTTGGAGCAGACTCGTTCTGCTGTACTTCGGCCGTGAGTCGTCTCACATGTACGTCCATCCGGCCGAGACACGAGACATCACACGGCGGCAGATCAACGGTGCCCATGCATTGCATGAAGCAGGCCTACTACTTAATGCTTGAGCACGCAGCGGATAGCGGAAAGCCTCAGGACACACTCGCACGTTGAGAGGCGAATACACATATATCTCTGATCAGCCGTACGGAAAAATCGCCGGCAACTCGATACATTCGGAAAAGGATGGTGTTGGCGCAAGGGTTGGTATAGCGCATAGCAGATCATATGTAATTGTGACACGCATAGGCATATTCTTGAACCCGACAGAGGTTGAGTCGCTCACCGATTACCCAACAATCGGAGCGCAGGATTGTAGAACATAACATTATCGAGGGAGCGTCAAGGTCTTGAACGTCCCGTCGTAGATCCCTCATACACACTCTGGGACGAACCGCGGAACATAGTCAGAGTCGATCGGACTGGGCTGCCAGTCCCCGTCACTGGGCCGACTAATTGGGGGAACCAGGAGGCGTTGGCTCCCAGTCGGAAGGCAGGGAGTCGTTAATCGGTCTGGAACGCCAGTTCGGGGAACTCGGAGGCGTCGGCTCCCAGTCGGAAGGCAGGGAAGCGGTGGATGATGCCGGGGATAAATCGAAGGCAGAGGTTCGCTGTGATGAGGAAGGGGGGATGTAGGACTGGGGGTACTGGTCGATAACCTGCTGCTCGCGATGGAACAGGTGCGTGTGGTCCCACAAGCCAACCGGATCCTTGATCTCGTCCAGGCACTTGAAGGCATTCCCCTTAGAGTCTATGAGGGGGAAGGAACACGC
Source organism: Sanguinoderma infundibulare (assembly GCA_032821775.1). NCBI lineage: Eukaryota > Fungi > Basidiomycota > Agaricomycetes > Polyporales > Polyporaceae > Sanguinoderma > Sanguinoderma infundibulare. The sequence continues at coordinate 582,462 of JAVLRN010000007.1, forward strand.
GTACGGGTGTCCAAGCCGCTCTGCGTTGATGCTGCGTGTGGTTTATGAGTCAGCATGGGTTTTGCTGGATTCCGAAGGCCGCGAAGCTGAAGGAGGACTCACTGAAAATGGACGAAATGGAGCACGACGTTGTAACATTTCCAGTGGCGAAACACACAGCCTTCGTGTGCGCATCTGAACATACTATGTTATCCAGGCAGATCAGCATGCGAAAGGGTGACTGAGGATGTAATACTTACCGGACTTCGTCATACCCGGCGTGCGTCAGCGTTCGGTCCGTTCGGTCGGTACCAGTCAAGTTAGAGCTGCTTCTGAAGGAACGGTGGGAGATATCCGAAGGGATCTTGGCGCCTTGGGCGGATGACGCTAGAGAGGAAGCGGACTTCCGTTGCGAGGGAGGGGAAATGTAGCAGTCGTGGTACCGTTCGGTGACATCTGTATGCGGGCGTGCATCACCCCTCGGCTGCTCGCCTGCATGGTACTTCGTCTCGTGCCTGGACATCGCACTCCGATTCTTTGTCTCGTACTGGCAGTTCGAGACGTTCCCCGAGGCATCCGTAACCGTAAAGGGGCACTCGAACGACGGGTCATCGTCGTTCGTGCTGTGCGTGATCCATGATTCAGCATGCATGCCATCCGGAAGGTCGCGAAACTCACTGGGCACCGATGAAATGGCTCACGACGTTGCTCCATTGCAGGTTGCCGAAGTCGCAACCTTCGTGTTTGCATCTGAACATACTATTTTGTCCGGGCTGATCAGCATGTGTGGGGGGCCCTGACTGAGAATAGAAAACTGACCACTCTTCCTTATTTTCAGCGTGCGTCACCATGTGGCGGCGCTCCAAGTCATCTTTCCTTGTGAAGGAACGGCCGCAGATGCCACATGAGAAACGGCCATCTTGAGCCTCCTTCTTCTCTGTGTGCATCTGATCGCGGTGGCGGTCCAGGTTGCCTTCCTTTTCGAAGGAATCGTCGCGGGAATCGCATCTGGAGTCTGCACTTTGCTTCTCAGCGCACTTCTTCCGTCGCTTGGTCAATCCAGAGTGCCCTCCTAAGGAACGCTGCTCAGTTTCCTTAGCGCGCGTCTTCTGGTGCGTAGCCGAATCGCATTTCCTTCTGATGGAACGCTGGTTCACAGGGATGTCTTGCTAACGAAATAACATTAGTTGGCGTCATTGCGATCCGGATGGCGGGAAAGGAGCATACGTCTTTCGGTGGTATACCCGCACTCGTAGGCATTATCGCGATTGCGATGGCGTAAAGGCAGCGAGCTTCTTTGGCAAGGACAAGTGGTATTGAGGATCTAACGAGAACTTGGCTGGGGTCTGTGTCTGGAAGAACTGGGGATGGTGGTTTCGAGGCATGGCAGGTCGGATTTATATCCAGAGGAACAAAAGGGTTGCGGGGCGCTCGTGCCTGCTCCAAAGTCAAACTGTAACGCTTTACAGGACCGCCGGAGGGGAGTGGCCAACGTACAGAGAGAACGGAATGACCCAATTGGAATGGAAGGGGATGAGGTTTGCATCTTCTGCGAACACAACGTGGGTATAAGACAAAGCAGAGGAGAAAGCTATGCTGAACTCGCCTGGATACGAATAACGCACAAGCAGGGTGACTGGCCAACATCAGTGGCACGGCGGCGTCTGAGTACTAGCGCAGAGTTCTTCACAAATCACAGAAGGTTTGCAGTTCCAACATGCATCGCATTGACAATTATAAAAGGGGTTGCATCAGTAGGAGTCGACATTGTAGCAGACCGAGTGAGATGGAAGCGGGAGCTAGTCAGCGTGGATGGCGTAGTAGGAACGCATAGCGGTGGTATAGGACCAGTACCGCCCATCGAATTTGCAGGACGCCCTTGGAATTTGGAAGAGCACAAGGAAAGAAAGGCGAGAGGAGAGTTACAGGCGAGCCTGAGTTGGCGCACGTGGCGGAGTGGCACCGAAGAAGGCAACTCAGACGCCGGGGAACCATGGCGACCCAACTCTCTTTCTCATCCCTCACCGCCATCCCTTCACACTTCGCCAAGTCCGGAGGAGAAATACGTCCGATTGAATCCTCCAAATACAAGTGGCACATATACAACAGTTTCAAAGTACTAGTCTAAACGAATGCAGCAGGCGGAACGACAACGCAACTTAAAGTGGATCATAGTTGTAAGTTAATGGTCTCGAACAATGTGTACGGTGCGAAAGCTGATGAACGGTGCTGACAGAAAAATACGATGCTTGTGATGAGGTTGCAGATTTATACTGATGAAGTGAGTATTCGGTATTATAAGCGACTCGTATCGTAAAGATCTCGCTCAGAACGCAGCGCGTCTACCACGTGGCAGCCCGAACTCTGCGAGAGGCTGGGGCTTGTGGCGGGATAGGCACATTGCTAGTATGGCAACACGAGAGGTTATCATAATAGGGGCCTCCTTGGTGTGTCCCAGAGCCGAGGTGCATCGGTGACACATTGGGCGATTTGAGGAACACGGCTGCGTCCGTAGGCCCTTCGCTTCTGCAGAACGGCTCGGAAGCTATGGCCCAGTGGACGTAGTTGCTGTTGACGGTGCGTGTCTCTTTTTGGTCGTCGATCTCTGATGCCCTCAATATGTGCAGTGCGATCACAGAACTCCTTGCGTCTGGGGCATCGCGATGAGCGCAGGCCTTTCAGCCCTCTTCGAGCTCGCAAGATTGTCAACCTGTTTGTGAAATGGCTGCATGATCGCCAATCCGAGTGGAGGGAAGCTTACCAAGGGCAAGGTTGGGGTAGTGAACATGCACCGGGAGGTTGGCTGATTGGCGGCTGGGGGATTTTTCTTGATGTCTCAAGGGCATTGTGACGAAGGCGCGGTTAACGGATACCCTCTGGTATGACCGTCATATGGTTCTTTTACCCGCAGACAACCTATTTTGTGTGATGTCCATTTCTGGCACGTCTTTCGACATAGGCCGCAGCGAACGTGCCGTCTACGAGGCGTTCGTGGCTGTCAACTCCGGGTCAGGACTTTGAGCGTCGGGCGCCAAGGGATGGCGAGGGTCGGTGAAGGTGAGCCCGTCACATCTGTGGAGTACGATCGTAGACGCTGACCCCGCCAAAGAACAGTTCGTCTCTCCAACTTGGTTCGTAACTTCTGCCTCACCCACTGCCTCACCCGCTGCCACCGGTCAACGCCAGCCCTCTCATTCGCTCGCACACCACCGATTCCAGCATCTCCCCCAGCTTCACCTCGATCATCGATTGATCCCCGCCATGGCCATCTCCGATATCCACCGTCACCTCATCCTGACGATCCTGGCGATCCTCTCCGTCATCTCCTCGTGGCCCCGTCTGACCCTCTTTTCCATCATCGTCCTTTCGGCTGTCTCCTGGCCTTGCACGACCTGCCCTCCTGACCCTGTCGTCGCCTTCTCCCAACCCGTCCTTGAGCCCGAACAGACCGCCGAACGCCTCGCATCCCTCGAGAGAGCCAAGGCAGATCTAGAGGAAGCACTGGAGAGGAACGAACGCGAGCATGCCGCCGACAAGTTCGCTCTCATCGCCGAACTCGGCATCGTTCGAACGGCCTTGGCCGACGCGGAGCCACGCCGCATCCCGACCATTGTCATCTCCGAGACCTCTGCAGACAGACCCTCCCTTGAGCGGATGCTCGAGGTACTCATGGTCGACACTAGTCTGCTCCTCCAGCAGAAAAACGCGACGATCGCCGAGTTGACTACGAAGCTCGCCGCCGCGGAACAGCCTACCCCCATTCCTGCTCCCTCACCGCGCCCTGCTCTCGTTACGGACGAAGCCATGCGGAAGCGCACCAGCCTTTCCCGCAGGATCGAACTCACTCGTTCCAACTTCTCTCAGCTGGCGAGTCTCGTCACCCAGCAGGCCAAGTCGCAGGAGGACACGAGCATTGTGATACAGGAGCTCAGGGTGCGTTTTATACCTGCCGCTTCCACATAGTTACACCACTATATATAGGACTTACCAGTTACCCGGCGGTAACATAACCCTGGGGTTGCTAGGGAATCGGGCCCGGCCGGAATACCGCGTATCATAGGGTTAGGCAGGCCGGCCGGTCGCGTGCCCCAGTTAACCACAGATTGTCATGCTCATGTATCCTGACTGTCCAATTGTTGTAAATACATGCCCTCTATAGCGGTATTCACAAAAATGTACAACAAGTTCGAATTTACGCGGTCTAGGTGTACTGGGTGAAGTCACCGGCCGGAAAGCATCTACAGGGCAGAAGTATCTCGGCCGGTGGGTAAGGCTTATTACAGCTGATCCTCGGCCGGTGTAGTGAAGCAATTCCTTTCAGTTTCCGGCCGACTACTAAGCCTTGGTACCAAGTATTGTGAGTACCTTGCATTATGAGCACTGGCACACCCCCCAATCTCTTCCCCAACTGACAATATCATCGAATTTCAATATGCAATGGCGAGATACAATTACAACAAAACATAATGCCCAAAATCACTCCTGTAGACTCTCCCATACTGTATCCACTGCCGTGACTCGCCGGGCCAGTGAATCTTGGTATGCTCGCCAATATTGTGGACCGCTGGTGAAAGCGGCGCCGTGCAACTGGCGAGCGATCAATTCAGCCTCCGTCAGCCCTTCTATAGTAGCTGCAAGTATTTCTCGATCAGCACGCATGCGGGATAAGCGAGAATGTACCCCAGCTTGGGGGTCATGCGTCACCACGGCAGGCTCCTTAGCCTCTTCGCTTGGGGGTCCCAGGGACATGTTACCCTGGCCTGTAGATTCGATAGCGGGCACAGGGCGAGCTGCCGGATCAAATGGGCGAGTGGCAAAGAGACCGTGCATGTTGATCGGATCGTTCATCACTTTGGCAGGCCCCCTAGCCTCTTTGCTTTGGGATCTCCGGGATGTGTTGGTCTGAGACGGCGATTGAATGGGGGACATTGGAGGAGCTGCCGATTCGAATCCACGATTGGTGAACAGACCGTAGATCATCTCCGGAAACACCGACTCTGCCAGCGGCCCTATTCAACACAATTGCAATTAAATGTCAATTGGCCAAGTAGATCCAAAGTCCACTCACTCGTGATTGTGATTTGGGATTCTTGGACGACAAGCGCACCGTCTGTCTGGTCATCTGACCACATCAGCTGGTCCTCGCTGAGCTCTCCCATTATCAGCAGGTCGAACATAGCATCAACGGGCGAAGGGGACGACGGCGGCTCGTCCTCGCTGAGCTCTCCCGTTATCGGCAGGTTGAATGTAGCATCCACGGGGTAAGGGGACGACGGCGGCTCGTCCTCGCTGAGCTCTCCCGTTATCGGCAGGTTGAACGTAGCATCAACGGGCGAAGGGGACGACGGCGGCTCGTCCTCGCTGAGCTCTCCCGTTATCGGCAGGTTGAATGTAGCATCCACGGGGTAAGGGGACGACGGCGGCTCGTCCTCGCTGAGCTCTCCCGTTATCGGCAGGTTGAACGTAGCATCAACGGGCGAAGGGGACGACGGCGGCTCGTCCTCGCTGAGCTCTCCCGTTATCGGCAGGTTGAATGTAGCATCCACGGGGTAAGGGGACGACGGCGGCTCGTCCTCGCTGAGCTCGCCGGTTATCGGCAGGTCGAATGTAGCATCAACAGGGGAAGAGGACGCCAGCAGCTCATCCTCGCTGAGCTCGCCGGTCATCGGCAGGTCAAACGTAGCATCGACAGGGGAAGAGGACGCCGGCAGCTCATCCTCGCTGAGCTCGCCGGTCATCGGCAGGGCAACGTCCATGCCGATGGTGGAAGGGGACGACGGCAGCTCGTCCCCGCTATGGGTGCCCGTCATCGGCAGGTCGATTTCGCTGCCGCCAGTGGAAGGGGATAATGGAAAGGGCACCACCGGCTCTCCGGAGAGTGGTGAAGATGGATCAAATGACAATGAGGACTGCGACGGTGGTGCCGATGTGGGTGAGATGTCTCGTCGGCAGTCCAGAAATCCTGTTGTTGGATCGTGTTCTTGCGGCGGAAGCTGCTTGCTACGTTCCGGAGATGCTTCACCAATTATGCTGGCCAAAGATGGAGGTGTTTGAGGTGGAGTCGGAGACCTGATATGAACTTGTTTCAATCCTGTATTAATTTCCAGTCGCATGAGTACATTTGATTTCGCAAATTAAAACCGTTAGCGCACCTTCGCTTGGGGCACGGGAGATGCTGCGGTTCCGCAAGACGGGTGCCGGAAATGTTTGTGATTGAGCTACCTGTTCAATATGACCTATCCGAAAGGGCTCAATGTAAATGTTTTACTTCAATATGGGCAAATTGACGATCGTTACGCACCTGCCGTAGGGTTTTTTGAGGTCCCCTGCCTGGACTCTCTGCCCCTAGCCCCCCCTCACCGTGATGATCCTGTAAATAGTTTCAGCAACTGATAGACATTGGCAGCTCTCGATATACATTCCTTTCCTTGGTGCCATATGCCTCCGGGACCTGCGAGAGTTGTGATGAAGGTACCGGGACAGAATCGATGGGCGCTAGTGTGCCACAACCTTTCCACTCGCGTTTTGCCGCTGATCTGATCGCGATCAACTGCCTTCATCCTCTGGCAGCTTTCACTTTTTTCGTATCAACGAGCTCACTATCACAATGGCTGAAGCAGACGCAACAACGAACAAACAGCTGCCGCCCCCGAACAAACAACAGATCCAAACCATGCGCGACATCAGGAAAACCCACCCAAGCTAATTCAGTGCCTTTAGTACAACTATGATCTAATGGAGCTACTTTCAATCTAACTTTATCTAATTAGTACTAATATTGTAATAGTATCCACTATTGCTTGGACAGGAACAGCAGTCATACTAGTTAGGACTAATTTGCACTACTTTAGACCTATTTTGATGTATTGGAACATTGAAACCTACCACTCCACATTCAGCATTATACAGAGCATGAACAACAGCAAAGGAGACAATCATATATTTCAATACTTAAGAATGGCAATGGCAGTGGACTACAATATGCATACACAACTTCTATGGCCTACATGGGAGCTGAGCACAACCTCGTCATCGCTCACAATGATGATTATCTCGCAGGCGGTCTCTAGCCACCAAAACAGAGCAGTAATGGTCGGTGGAGACATCTGCTGCTTTTGCGGAATGCTGCTGGACATGGGCATTGGCATTAGCATTGGGGTCATGGAAGAGGTTGGGTTCAGGGTCACCGAAGATGTGCGCAAGTGCGGCACTGGTGTAGGAGCCGCGGAAGAGGACGATGATGATGACGTTGTAGAAGGGGGTGTCGTTGATGGCGCCGAGGTCGACATGAACCCGGAGTCAATCTCGCACTTCAGCTCGTCTGCGGCTCTGCAAAGAGATGATGGGATGGTTGCATGGGGGTAGACTTGGGGGTGGGGGTGGGTGCCACAATTGGAATGGTGTTGGGCGGAAGCATCAGCGTCAGCAACTGCAGAGGCTAGCATGGTGGTGGACGATGTCATGAGTGGTGCAACAGACGACGATGATGAAGGCGACGAAGAGACGTTCTGGATGGACTCGCCATTCTCACTCGCGCTCGACCTCCTCCGCCTCCTTCTTCTCTTGGCGCCACTTCTTTTTGAGCTCCTTGAACTCTATATGCGCATATATTGCGTGAAAGATGGGGCCGCGAAGATTGAAAGCCAAGTCAGACACGTTGGCGAGCGGCTGAGCCAAATGGAGTAAGCATGTACCGTTTGGGCTGCGCTTCGAGCGATGGCGCTGCATGGTGACGTGGGCATTGAGGTGGTTCAAGGTCCCGTACGCTTTGGTGCAGTTGCGCCAGCTGTTCAACAAAAACGCGCGCGCCTCAGTAAACCGACTTAGTCACCCAGAGGCGGCGCACAAAGAAAAATGATCGAGAGCTGTTGAGCGGTCAGATCCGCACGAAACGCGATGATAAGACGCAGAAGGAAGGGTAGGCAAATATAGTGTGCAGTTTTCGCGAAGAGGAAGCAAAATTGACAGAGGGACGGGAGCGTACCTGCACTGATACAGCCGCTCGATCTCGTTGTACCTCCGGCGGGGCCGCTTCTTGACCGCGTTCCCAGGCAGTGAAACGAACGGTGGAACGTGCAGGGGCAGGCGGACTATTGGTCTTGGCGGCGGTCTGTGCGGCACGGACGTCATCGAAGGTAGTGAGCCGTCCCGGCTGTGGGGAAGCGACGGCTGACGAATTGGACGAGAATGGGAAAATGGCTGATTGCGGGCGGCCCTTCTTCGGGGGTTGACCTACCGCCGGGTTTGGGGAGTTCGGGATGACATCGGAGAACGTCGTGAATTTAGCGGCGGAAGGAGGAGGGGACGAAGCCTTATCGTAGTCGACGGCGAGGACGTGCTCGAAGCCTTCTTGCGAAATGATACGGTCAATGATCTTAGACGCGTACAAAGACAAAGCCTTGTTGGCATCCTTGAGGTTTTTGACCTCGCTCTTGAGGATCTCGATGTCGTCCGACGGGCCCGTAGCCTCCGCACCCTCTGACATTGAGGAGACCTTGCGGTCTGTACTCTTCCGGCCGCGCTTGTTCTTCGGGTTGAGGATGGAGCGATCGGTATCCAGGGATGCATGACCCTCCACAAGGTCCTTGTTCTCCGCGCGCCCAAGCTCTGCGGCAAGGTCCAAGCCGGGTCCGGTGATGGGAAGGTTGGCGAGCGACTCGCCGCGGGGTGCAGGAGAAGAGCGGGAGTTGGTTGACGTGGTACGCCTGCATCCACCTTTGCGGAGGTTGCCCCTAGCAGGAGACTCCGTGTCCTTGCTTTCGCGGTCCTGTTCATCTTGTTGGAACTCGGGGTCGAGCTCATGTTCTGGGTCCTGTGCACGCTCGTCCCGCTCGTCGACAGGGTTGAGGACACTGCGCTGGCTTGTATTCCTGCTGAGAAGCTAGGTCTTGCTGTTGTTTGGGCCGGGGTGCGGTGTTGAGCCTGCGCTCGATTGACCCGGCGCGCCTTGCTGCGGTCTCGCACCTGGGCCTGGGGGCACGGCGGCGGTTTTGGACGGCGACTGGTGTGGCTGCGCGGGCGGCGAGGGAAGACCTGTTGCAGATATGTCTGAGCTGCTCGCAGCGCTGCCTGCGTAGAGTGGGAGAAGGGGAGAGCTGGTGATGTGAGCCTCTGGTTCAGCGGAGCCTCATGCCGCGACGGGGTTCACATACGGGTCCGAGAGGCCCGCGGAGCCGATTGAATGAAGGACACTGCCAGGTCGTCCAGCGTGACAGCATGGAAGGAGGCGGAGGTGGAGTAGGGGGAGCGGGGAGAGAAGCAGGAACAGAAGAGTACACGTACCTTCTTGTTCTCCCTGTTGCCCAAGTTCTCTGCCCTATCGCCAACCTCTGCCTTCTCAACCTCCCCGCCAAACCCTTGCGTCTTCAAGTCGTTATAGGGGGCGACGTTCATGGCAACAGGGTGACTAAGAGAGCGCGTCCGAGAGAGTAAGACCGAGAGACAGCACGACCGAGAGAGAGTCCGAGAGAAATCGACTGAGAGAGAGCGTGTCCGACAGCGTGTGATGGAGAGAGGGTGATCAAAAACGGGTGGTACACCCAAGAGCTTGGGGAAGCGTGAGGCGGGAGGCTCCAAGGACAGCGGCGATGTGGTGAGACAAGTGTTAGACGCTGTGATCTGGCTGCGCCTAGCGCCGATACGGTGTCTGACACTTCAAAGCTTCAAGTTCAACTCCTCTCACCACGTCACCACGTTGCCTCGACCATCTCCCACCATCGCCTTCGACGCTTCCGACCATGGTCGATGATGACGGCAAACGCCTCAACTGGGACAACGGCGACGACAAGCAGCAGCCCCTTCCCCCATCAGCCTACGATTACTCCCCACGACAATCGTCATGCTGGGTCCCAATGATCTCTCTCTCGGTCCTCATCCTGTCTCTTTCGTCCGTAAACTCTGGACAGGGCCAACAAGCAGCGTCGACCAGAACGACCTCGACTACGGCTCCAATGCGTGGCCCATCACTCTCATCCACCAGATCCTCACCCGCTGCACGTCCTTGCTCGCCCTCGCCATCATCTGCATCGGCCAGGCACGCTGGTACCGCCTGGCCGGGGTCATCCCTCCCTCGGTCCCTTCGCTCTGGCTTGGCCCTGTCCACGGGGAGGTCGACTACCGCCACCTTCCATGTGCGTCGAACCTCCGGAGCCTGACAAGCCTCGACACCTTCATGCTCGACACGGAGATATGTGATCTTGTTCTGTCCCCAAGCATTCTCATCCTCCGTCGGGTTTACTCGTCCGTGGACCGCGTCTCGTTGGCGTTCGATCAGCTGAAGTGCGTCGAGAGGGCGACAGTGTTGGAAAGGCTGGATATCGTGTGTTGCGGAGAGATGGAGGAGGAGGTAACGGTCACGTTGGAGGAGACGGTTAGCAGGTACGAGTATGATCTGAATTGAGTCGTGCTCATCCCCAGGTCGTCTGTGTACAACGGGCGACTGGATACCATTGAGCCCTGCAATGCCCTCGTCATCGCGCAAGCGGTCGCGCGATAACGAGACACCTAGCCAGAGTCACAAACACGAGAAGGCTGCAGAACAACAGCACCGTAAGTGCGAGCGCGATCGCCAGGCCGGTCAGAACGTCCTCGTGCTCTCCCAACAGCAGGCCCAGCAGCTGCCCCCTCCCGCCGTCGAGGTCCAGCCACCACCCCCACAACCCCCGCCCCCGCAGCCGGCCCCGGAGTACAAAGGTGAGGAGATTAGCCCGGAGGAGGCTCAGAAACGAGACCGGATCAGGGCCGCCGCATGCGAACGCCAACGCAAGCACCGTCAGCTCGTCAAGGCCCAGAAGCTGCGTGAGCTCGGGCTCAACATGGGCAAAGATATCATGCCAGGCTTGGGCGAGGTCCTGTACCGCACGAACGCCCAGGGCGAGTACCAGCAGGTGATCCCCCATGAGATGGCACCGCCCGCACCAGCACCCACACTCACACCCGCAGCAGCCGCCGCCACCGCACCCGATGCACGAGCCGCCGTTCCCGCAGGGGCAGCCGCTGGGGGGCCAGACGTTCGCGAGCACGCTGCTGCTGTCGTTCTTGTGCGCACCAATCATTGTGCAGGCTTGGGATCATTGGGATCAGCAGGTGTGTGCTTTGCTTTTTGCGGCTTTGCATCTCTCACTTCGCCATCCATATCCATATCTTTTCCATCAACGTTGGGGCTCCTTTTCTTGTGCATGTGCATCACCTTTTCGTTGTTCTCTCTTTGTGGCACCCACTTCGCCTTCTATATCCTTTCATCTTCTCACTGCAGGCCCTCTGATCATACCCTCAAATGCTTCAGAGTAAGTTCTTCCTCGCTCGCTCTCTATAGCTTCTTGACTGATCTCTTTCATATAGTACTTATGTCAGTAACTATGTTGTTCATTCAACCTGTTCTTGCTCGGTGCTAGTAGTTGTCGTTGATTGCCTGCACTAGTAGTCTGTAGCTATGACAATGTATTAGCTGCATTCATTATCAGCTTTCTATACCTATTTCTATGTGGTGTGTGCAAGTCCTGGATAGCCCTGCAGAAGTCTGAGGTACTGGACCTGTAGTCCTGCATTAGGAACAATTAGGAAGGATTAGGGGTAAATTAGCACTACTGTAGGGAAGGATTAGGGATAAAGTAGCACTACTGTAGCCACTTTATCCGTAACAAAAAAGGGGACCTCCCTAATCTTAGGGAGCAGTTAGGCTAATGTTCCCTAACTCACTATTGCTTCTTATTTAGAATTAATGCCTACTTTTTAGTTGTATTTCCACCAAATTAGCCTGGGGAGGTTTTTCCAGAGGAATATGCAAGCCGCCTCGAATATGCCTTCCGGTGCCGTCCCCCTGTCAACCACCGCAAACGGCGTTCTTGGCATGTCCATTTCCTGTCAGACTTTGCTGCCTTCCTCCAGGCTCTCGCAGTCGCAGATTTTCCGCGTATTCCACCGTTCGCTGCTGGATGTATTTGGGCCAACAATCTTCGGCAGCGTGCAGGAGAGACGACGTTCGATCCGGAAACGATTACGTTCGCTGGCCCTGGGCATAAGGCGTACAAGAAGGGAGTACTCGGCCGCCTTAAATGGGAGCCCGCCGGCGAGGAGGGCGATCTGTACGGGACCATTCCCGAGGATCAGCTGTATAACGTTTGGTGGGATCAGCATCGACGCGGTACGTAGCGGTCAGACTGCATTGATCCTACTCTCGCTAATTTCTATGCTACATTTAGTGCTGAATGAGCCGCATCTGTCGCTCCCGATTAAAGCTGTGGAGAATGCGGAACGCTCCCGCCTGGCTGCCGCAGAAATGCAGAATACAAAAACATCCCACCATGCACGACCGGCCACCAGCGGGACGATAGGGAAACAGGGTACGGGTCATGGCTTCGGCACTGCAGTGATTCACTACTTACATTCTATTTCAGACACAATTGGCAGTGGTGCCGCCGACGACGATGAGATGGCCGTCGATGGCGGTGATCACGACACCGGCACCTCGAAACCGACATCGGCACGTCGTGTTGACGCATCGACGGCCGTCCTCGATCGGGACACTTCCGGCATCACCGCTAGCGGGCGCATGTTGCGCTCGTCATCTCGCCAGACGGCCGCAGAACCGGACTCAGATGGGGAGAGCAAAATCGATGTGGATGATGAGCCGGAGGCCGTCGGTACCTCGAAGAAGAAGTCGGGACATCGCGGCCGCCAGCCCGCAAAGGCTGTGAATCGGAACCCGCCAACGGACAGCTCTGCCGGGCCTCGCTTGCGGTCCGTCTCTCGATCCAGAGGTGCCGGTACCTCTACTTCACGCTCCACCGCTACCGTGCGTCCATCATCCACGAAGCCGCGCCCGAGACCTGCCGGAAAGGCTCAGTCCAGTGCCGGCACCTCCAGCAAGCCTTCCGGAAAGGTAGCGAAGACCCCGAATGAGCTCACGGAGGAGAATTCCGCAGGTGCCATCGTGCCACGATCGGGGCAGCGAAGCAAGGGTCTTCGGACCTTGTACGATATTGCGCCGGAGCAAATTGAATTCCGATGGGTACCGCACGTACGTGTATTTGTCTTCTACCATGTGTTTTTGACTGATATATTATCAGCCGCGTCCATGCGAGCGGTGCCGGGGAAGGGACGAGCCGTGTCTTGTTATGCTGTTGATGTCTTCCGCTTGCAAGAGATGCCTATCCGCAAAGCACGGCTGTTCGCTCGCGTTCAACATCAAGATCGAGGTTCCTCTCGCGATTTATCTTGGGTTTGCCGTCTGGCGCATGCGTTCCTCTCCTGACCTCTATGAAACTCCAAATTTCTCCCCTACGAAGCTCCCGAAAACGTTTCCTGCCCAGGAAACATACGAGTGGTTTTCAAAGCAGTGGCGCGCGATTCCTCGGACGAAAGAGGCGAAAGCCAGTGCTCTTCGCGGAGCCACTCGACCTGAGGCTGCCGGTGATGCTCATGATGATGCTGAACAGTCTGCTGATGAGCCGGGACGTGGTCGCGGTAGTCGGGCAAGGAGGGGTTCAGTCGCTCGGGCATCTCGTTCTCTGTCACGGGCACAATCACGCGATTCGACTACTCTTCCCGGCTCCTCTCGTGTTTCTGCAGAGCCGCCTCCGGCTTCTCCAACAACAGTATCCCGCCGCACATCGCCATCGTTGGCAGGTCACATGTCGGTCGACCGGGAGGATGCAGACGACGAGCTCCGACTTGCGGCAGATTCCGGGACGACTGGGACATCGCGTACGTCTCGTGCAGCTCTTCGAGGAGCGGCGCAGACCTCAAACTCGCGTCCCGGACGGTCGAGAAGATCGCGTGCATCCGTGCCAATCGTGGTACTCCCGACCAAGGTGGACGAGGCCGCATTTTCTACAACGCTTCAGCGTGCCCCTCCTGCTCTCCCACTCAGGCACCGGAGCTCTGGACCTGCCACTCGGACCGAGTGGACTGTCGGTAGCATCAAAGGTGCGATTTGATTGCACATATATCCGTTGGCAGCTTGCTGATCTTGCGCTGCACAGGATCATGGAAGGATCTGCCGCGGGTGACGAAGGACATGTATCGTGGACTGTATCGAGTGGCCAACCCGCCGCATGCAGACGGAACCGCAAACGCAGCACCGATCGTGCCTCGCATCGATCGCGATGGTTTCGAGATCCTGGACAGCCTTCGAATCCATCCAGCCGACCTGCCGGACGGGTCAGATGCGACTGATTTCCAGGCGTTCCGATTCACGGATCCCCTCGCGCAGATGATCGAGGCAACAAAAGCTAAATTCGATGAAATTGTCTCACTGGGTACCGCTCTCACGCGCGACGCCGTCATGTTGCGACGAGAGGCCAGCATTGTTACCAACACTCGGAACGAGATTCACAGCACTGCCCTTGCATCGGAAGACGGCTGGGACGCTTATCATGGCTTGGTTTGATACAGCGACCTTCTCGGTGACCATCTCGTCAATGCCCTGGAGTCCATTGCGGCACTTCGCGACATCCTTGCTCGTTTCTCGGCAGCATTCTCGAGTATCCCGCCAGTTCCGTTGAACTGGATCGCGATGCGGGACATGCTGCAGCTCGTCCAGGACCTTCGAACCCTATACGCAACAGCATTGGAGCGCATGCATATGTTTGAGGAAGACTTCCGTCCTGTCCGGGAGCGGTTACGCCGTGTGCAGGTCCAGGTGGACCGCAACGAGGACGAGTTGGCAATGTTTGCGAACATGGCTGCCTCCACATGCGAGCCGATGGTGCGCAATCTTGGCCAGCATCTCGCCGGCAGCATCGCGCTGCTCGACAGCCGTATGTGGCAGCTCGAGGGAGTGGAGACAGAGGTGCCGGATGCCTCGCGCATCGGAGAGGAGGCGGAGGCGGAGGTCATGCGGCAGCTCGAACGAGTGGAGAGCGAGGTGCCGGAAGCTTTTCGCACAGCCGAGGAGGCAGAGGCAGAGGTCGCAGAGGTCGCGATGGAGGATGTGCCGGTTGCTCAAGGTAGAGAGGCTGAGGTTCCTGGACTGTGGGACACAACGGTTGGTGAACTTTTCAGCGCGGTCAAAGACTTGTCAGAACATGTCGACACTTTGGAGCGTGGACTTCCCCAGCGTAACGAGGACGACATGAAGCTTGCTGTCTCGACATACCTCACAGAACGCGGTCTCTCAGACGACCTCCTGTGCGGACTCGCGGTGGCTCTGACCACTGGTACTGGCGATGCCCCCACAGGCGGCAGCATCAGCGTTGGGCCCCAGTCCTTCAATATCCAGGTGATCGCACGCCGTGGAGGAGAGCATGAGGATGACGATGGTGGCGGATCATCATCGCAAGCAGCTCCTCCCGCTGGTGAGCAGCCACCAGATCTCGGCATAGCTGCCTCTCCTTCTTCATCCAGACCTGTTGCTAGAGGAACGCGAGCTCGAGCTGCCAGAGGAAAGTAGAGGATGCATAAAACGAAAGCGCTGTGTACAATGTACGTTACATATGGAGTGGTCGTGAATGTCTCTGGAATCAATGCCTTAGCGAATTTCTACATGTACATATCTGAACGAGATGCTGAATACGAGGAAACGTGGTTGGAAAATTAATGGAGGGGGACGAGAGTTCTATGTAGCCGTTTTCTTCTTCCGCGTCGAGCGCCGCCTGGTGGCACCTCCTGCGGCTGCCGAAGTGCTCTCGGCAGCCGGCGGAGGTGCCGCTACCTGTTTTCCCTTCCCCTTCAACACTGGCGAATCGCGCGCAACATCTGCCGAATGCGTAGCCGACTCCAAGGCGTCAGAACAAGCCTGCAACACGATCGCCCGATGTCCAACCACCAGGTTCGAGTTCGCCATGTAGTCCGGCAGGCGAGTCGTCTGCGTGTTGGATTTCTGAGCCTCTGCGAGAAGCGACAAATCACGCAGCACGATGCCCAGGACGAGGCAGTAGCGTTGTGTGTCTGCCGGTCCAGCGGCGGCCTCAACGCCTCTCTTGATCCAGTTCAAGAGGGTCTCGACGGTCTTCGCAGACGCCTGCACGGTAGCCGGCACATGTGCGCCCTTGAACGCCCAGGTTCCCCAGAGCACGGGAGCTCTCGCGGGAATACCACAGAGCTGCTGGAGCTGAGATGTATGTCAGTGAGACTGTGTACCATGCAGCGATACCAACCGTACCTTGTCACCCATCCGCATGATCATACCTTGATAGTCCTGTTCATCGGACAGCCCAACAAGAAATTGGTGGCGCGCATACGCATTGTAGCCTATGGCCGTTGGTGTGAGCAGTGGAAGGGTTTGCGGCTGTTCCGGACATGTGTTGCCTCTTGCGTCCGTGGTCGCAGCGTCGAAGCTGTCACTTTGAGCCTCTGGGGCGTTGAATGGTTCGGGATTGGCTGCACGACCTGCATAACCAGCCACAGAGTCGGTCTCAGCGGAAGCCGACACAGCGGGAGCTTGAACGCGCTGTGGATCGGATGAGGGAACGGATGGATGAACGGGAGAGGTACGGTTTCCGAGAGAGCCGACATCAGCAGCGGTTGCGGTGCCAATTGTAGGGAGTGTGCTCACCAGTGATCCGAGATGATCGGGAGCAGGAGCTGAAATCCGAGAGACAGTGGGGGCACGAGCAATTGGTACCAGTTGCTCGACAGGGAGAGAGGCAGGTAGGATGTCCCCGACGCTCTCACCATCGCTCACCATATCGTCTGCACCCTCCAGCAACCAATCTTCCACCTCGTCATCGGACACCTCCGGCTCGTCTGCGGCATCCGGAACAAATGAAGGGTCACCGTCGTCGTCACTTTCTTCGGCATTCTCGGTCGCGGCAGCATCCACATCAACTTCGGAAGCGAGCCACGGCCGGGGTCCGCTGTTGTCCTGTCCGGAGGCCTTCATCTGCCGACGCGGCCGTGATGGTCCGGGCGTTGGAGGGGGTGCCGGAGAAGAGCTCGCTCTCTCTGCCTGAAGCGCAGCCCGGACCTTTTCGATATCCATGGAGAGGGCACGCTGGACTCGTGATCCGACATCCAGCACAGTTGGCTGAGATGGCGCAGGGCTGCCGGGAGCGTTCGACAGGCTTCCGGGAGTGTTTGATCGAGTGTTGTCGCCGGTGGCAGGGGGACCGGTCTCGAAGTCGGGAACACGAACCGCTTTTTTCGTGCGCCGAGTTTCCGAAGCGGCTTCGAAGCTGCCGGCATACACGGCAGGGATGTAGATGCGATGGGTGCAGGGGCCGGACTCATAGTGACTGAAGCGGAAGCGGCGGGGAGGGGTGTCCAGGTCAAAACGATCGGGAGCTTCCATTCGGATGACATGGTTGAAGAACGCGAGAAGCTCCGGCTCATTCAGTTTGCTTGGTTCTTGAAAGCTGAACCCTTCCGGCAGCATACCAGGCTCGAAGAAGGACACAGGATGCTGCCCCAACGACTGCCATGGCGCTGAGCGCACCTCCCGCCCAGTCGCGTGACCTGCATTGTGTCAGTGAGACAATACATGGCGGGGAAGGGCATGTCGAGCATGTACTGTAGTGTTGCTTGAAGTATTCCCGGAATATGTCCTGCCGACGGCTGTTCAGAACGCCGTTGCCGTTCTCCTCGTTCACCAGGATAGGAGTGCCGTCTGCATATAACGCGAACTGAAAGGGGGCTGCACGAACGCGCTTGATTCCTTTGATGAACTCGAGTGTATCGGGCTCAGCAAGGTCGGGACGGAGTGCTGCTTGAAAGAACGTCCATGCCTGCCGGCGAAAGTCTTTGTCCCATCCCGGCACGTTCCGAAACAGCGGCGAACTGCTGTCAGACTGATTCCAGAGCTGGGACGTGTCGTAGCTATCGGAATCCGTATGTCAGTTTGTATTGCAAGCTGCCGGGACATCGATAGACTTACACGGCAGCACGCATCTTGCCATTCGTATCCTCGAACATGCCGTAGATGAAGATCGGCATGTTGCACTGTTCTAAAAAGAGGCTTGTGACGGCACGCATCCACGATGGTGCCCTCCTCTCAGCCATCCTGGTAAATGTACCGGGAGGGTCAGGCTGGCAGCACGCATGGGCAACTGTGAACGTACATTGGCTTCAGATCCTCGTCTGGACCCTGCTGACTCCAAAGCTCGGCCAACCTGTAATAGACCAACTGATCCTCTGCTGAGAGCTGAAGCCACAGGTTTCGGCAGGTCGCGTTCCAGGCGACAATGTATGCGCGATCGTCGGGATCGCCGCTCGATTGTTCCTCGCCCAGTGTCTGTCGAATGAGGTCTGTGTTCTTCATGCCGAAGACGCGCTGAGGATGAAAGGATTGGTTGATGCGGAGTGGAAGGCGAACGCGCTTGCGAGTGTCGGCATTGTTTTGGAACCAATTTCACACCTTCTGCTCTGCGGAATCAGCAATTTGTGAGCATACTCCAGGAAAAAATGGACATACGGCAACAAAGAGGTCGACAATGTAGACGTTGGTGGAGTCTAGATTGCGGCTCTCGATGATGACCTTGGCACACTCCTCGCGGAGAGCTTCCTTCCCGGCCGCTGCTGTGTTGCGATAGTCGACGAGGCGCGAGTTGAGATACGTCTCATCCGCATTGGACAGATCGCTAGGGCGCAGAGGCATTGGCAAAAGTTACAGCTGGATTAGGAGGTCAGAGAGAATACTAGCCGGAAGACAACATAATCAATATGGAATGGACGTACAGACATGCCACTGAATAACGGCTCGTAGGATACTGTGGAGGGTGCGTGCCGCCTGTCTTTGAGTCAAATAGCGGAGGTCAGAGCGGTTGCGCTGGGTGCCGACACAGGGGGAGACAAGCGAGACATACGGTGGTGGCAGAGAAATGAAGCTGGGCGTAAGGGAACGGCGGGAAAGGTGCTCTGCCGGTCTAGCTTTCGTCGGATCAAGGGGGTAGGCTAATAAATATCGCGCTGTTCCGTGCAACTAAGTAACTGTATTTGGTAAGTGGATAATGCCGGCCGGGTGCACAGCTTTCTTAAGCGATCAATCAAATCATGTTTTCGGCTATTGGGATCCTCTGAATATCCAACTTCGCCCCAAGTGCGCATTTTCGCAGCTGTTTGCACGGTCTCCTGTCATGGACAACGTACTCCACACCCCATCTGCCCAATTCCAACGCCGTGCAGCGACTGCACAGTTTATAGTCGACCTCGAACAGTATTTCACGAAGCACGGTGATAACATAACGCCCCACCAGCAGCTCATTTCGCAATGGCCCTTGCCCCCTGATCACCTGGATCGAGTTGCGGTGGACGACTGCCGAACCGTCGCCTTCACGCTGTCCAAAGCCCGCTCCAATCAATGTATGTATCTGATTCATTCCAATAGCACTGTTCACACTGATTTCTTCCAGATTCCGTGAATTGGGATGCAACGGCGTACGCCCATGAGGTCTCCCAAAAGGTCATTCCTGACCTGGAGGTGGAGAATCGTCTGATGCAGAAGTATGAACCGCTCATCAGCGTCGAGGAGTTCCATGCCCGATGCGACTGGAACCTTCCGTTGGTCGTCGACCCAGCCGTCTTTACAGATAAGAATGGTCGAGTTCTTGCCTGGTCGCTCCCGAACGTTCTCTCCGAGAATCGGCAGGTATGTATTACGTTGCGGCAGCTGCACCGGGGGTGCTGATCATCGGAAACAGCAAAAGATATTAAAGACGACGCGGATCCTTGAGGCTCAGCTGACAATCAAGACGGCGGAAGCCAACCAGCCGATCACGAAAGGATGGCGCACGGCGGACACCTTTTTCTCAAAAGGGGCTGAATGGGACTCGGGGACGGTTCTACTCTATCCAGCGGGGTTTCAGCAAGGGCACACGGTACGACCGGCAGCTGAAATTCATTTCCGGCACCTACTGATCTCCACGACAGGGTCAACGCTTTGATCCGGCACCTAGCATGGACGTGCGGTCAGCCCGAGCTTCCGACTGGATGCTGGACTTTGAGGAGTCTGGCGGTATCCTGGATGGGATCCTCGCGGTAGCTCATCCAGAACTATACGAGGCCAGCCAAGACCTGATGGAGCGGTGTGTCATGAGACACGCATCTTGCGCTTCCCTCATGGCCACCTGGCCCACGACTTTCACATCTGTGCAGATCATTGTGAATCACTCGACTCTCCGCCACCGCGACACCAGTGCGATGCCAGGTTGGCTCGACCTGCTGCTCACGCTCGGCAGCTACGGTGAGACAGGTATCTTTGAGATTCGTAATCTCGGCATCTCGCTCCCGTACGGTTCCGGCTCCGTGGTTTTGCCAACCTCGAGGCTTCTCATTCACGGCGTTCCGAATGTGCCGAAGGATCGCATTGCATACGCGTTGTACATGAACAAGGCCGTGTACGAGTGGTTCAAGGTGCCGATGGTCGGCACAACGCAGCTAGCCACATCCGGTGAGTCCTTCGTTGGCTGAGCCGGTCCACATGATTCACCTCCTGTTCAGAGAACGCAGACGTTGTGGATGACGTGCCGAGCGGAGCTGGACCACACGCGGCAGATCAGCAGGACCTCCCGGCACCCATTGATAAGGGAAAGGGCAGGGAAATCGAACCGCCGGCTCCCGTGGCACCGGCAGCCGACGGGAGAGGGGATGGAGGTGCCAGTGCGGAACGCGATGAGCCGATGGATGAGGAGTCTGATCTGATGGAGGAAGAGGAGTCAGATCTGACGGAGGAAGAGGAGGATGCGGATGGCGAAACAGACGGCAATGACATGGAGGAGTAGAGTACCAACACGGCATCAAACATTTGTCGCTCCCCATCCCCCTGCGCGTGCCACTGTCTATGATACTGTGATGGCTAGATGACGATTCTTAAATGCACCTACTGGCTTTGACGAGATCACGGCGGGTACTCGAAAGACGAAACGGGGAGTTCAGATTGTTACAAAGAAATCAAAAGTACATTTCACCGCGCCCGAAGCCGTGCGCGAGCCGTCGACATCGACTTCCCGCCGTACACCGCAAGAGGCTGCCGAAGCCCCGCCCCCGGCAGCTATCGATGACTACAGCGAAATAACACTGGAATCGCACATACGTCCTCAGCGCAAAGGGAAGGTAAGGAAATACTTTTATGAAATAATATGCTAAGCATTGACATCGCCGGGACGTCCAGTCGCAAAACGATTTCCAGCGCGAGTACCTCATCGTCCAAGATGAATACATCGACCGGCAGCTCATGCTCGAGGCTCAGCCGCCCGGGGGAGTTGGAACATGTGGTCATCAAGCCCTCTGGAGGTGTCTGACATGCCATGCGACACCGACCTTCTGCAGCAGCTGCTGCCGTGACGCTCACCAGTCTCATCCCCTTCACCGCGTCGAATTTTGGGGCGGCACATTTTATAGACCAGCATGGCTACGGCAGCTCGGACTCCAAGTACACTGTGGCCACCGCGGTGCGCGGTGCCCCGCGTTAGGTGCATACGACACTGCCGAAGAGCAGCAGCCGCGAGTTCCTTCCATTGTCGATGATCTGCCGTCCCTAGATCCCACCAGGCAACCACCCACACCGTTTCCCTTCCTCCCCCTTGCCGAATCCGTAGCTACCGACGATGAAGATGGGAATGAAGACGATGAGCTGCCGTACCTGGAGGAGGAACCTGACTCTGAGATGGAAGATGAAGACAGCGACTTCTACCTGGGTTCTGGTGACACTCTGTTGCCTGAGGTGTCTGACCTACCGTGGGTCGGTGAAGGCCCTCGCCATCCTGCGCCGAGCACCTCGCCTGCTGCCTCTGCATTCTACAGCAATGACCGGATGATCGTCGTTGTTGACACGGACAGAGTTCATGAGTTGCCGTTCACCTTCTGTGCTTGCGCAGCTGCCGAACGCCAGGACTTTCAGCTACTCGATCTCGGCTACTATCCTGCCTCTATCACTCAGCCAAAGACAGTCTTCACGACTCGCGTTCTCGACGATTTCTTGCTCGCAAACAAGGAATGCAAGACTTCGGCACGAAACTACTACAACAAGCTTCATCGGACAACCAATGCTGCCTTTCCCCATATGGTGCCGGTGTGTTGCCCAGACCCTCATTGCATATAATGGATTGAAACGCTGACAGACAGTGCTAGGATCGATACAAGGAACTGCTCCGTGTATCTCGTCAATGGCGCAACCAGCAGATGTGGAAGCTGGTGGGTTTTGCTCACCGGCAGCAGGCGATTGGGCCCGGCGATTTGGCAGTGCGTTGTCCCGCATGTCCCCAGCCAGAGGTCAACCTACCTGAGTCATGGCGAGATGATCCTGAACAGTACGTCACCTACTCCTCCTCTCGGCTGATTGTGATCCTCATTTGATTAGATGGAAGTACACCCGATCCGTCGTTCTCGATGGCAATTTCAGCGCGCAACATCGGCACATGCGAAATCCTGAGGACGACGTTTCCTTTGCCGATGGACACGCCTTCATGGTAACTGATGCACCATACAAGCAACACCTCAAAACCGCAACTGAATACCAAGAGGTGCGTCACGTAGTCGCATCGGCTGCCTCGCCTAGACGTTAAGTGAGATGCACTGTCTTGGGCAACTCAGAAGTCAACATGCAATGATCACCGTGCAGTGCTGAATGCAACCGTCGACCGCGCAAAGCTGGAAGCTACCGGGATTGGCGCGGCAGCGTGTTCTAGGCATGGCTTTTTCGCCCCACACGCATCCATTGACTTCCAACAGGGCGAGCGGTATGCATCTATGAATTCAGGAATCGTTCCGACAGCCACACTAACCTGCCGATAGCCAGCAGAACATGGACTACGTACTTAACTGGGTCCTCGCATATCTCAACGGCCTCACCCGCATTCTCGTCCTCTATGACATTATGTGCCAATATTTCATTCATTTGTACGCCAGGTTTGAGAAGAGCCCGTCGCTTCACATGCCCGAGGGCCTCACATTCCTGCGCAGTATCGGCCAGTTTCACGTCCATGGGCACATCCCGCAATGCTTCCCTCGCTTCTCGTGCAACTTTGTCGTTGGAGCCGGTGTCCAGGATGGTGAGATATTGGAGACACTATGGAACAAGGTCAATGCGATCGCAGATAGCACCAGGGGAATGTCGGCAGCACACCGTCGGGAGGTCATTGACAACCACATGAATGACTCCAATTGGATGAAGGTCACCAGAATTAGTAAGCTACGTATGACCCCATAATTTTCGGCAGCTTACTGACCATCGTATCAGCCGCACTACTCACTCGGAAGTGGAAAAGGGCATGCCAACAATGGAAGCCTGCAGTATCCGCATTCGAGAGCCTTGCGGCAGCTACCGATGCCACCAAATGTACCGAGTGGAAGGCTGAGGCTGATGCCGCAGATGCCGAACGATTGCGGGACCCATCAGCGATGGACATCTATGCTGTCTCATCAAATCCTTGTGAGTAGTTCGAGGTACACTGTGAACGAGAAATGAATTTTTGTCAATAGTGCCGACGAGGAAGGAGGTGCAGGTCATGCTTGCACAGGAAGAGCTCACCGATGCTGGGGCGTCCGATGAGACTCTTGGAGCTGCGGACTGGATTGCACATGGGCTGATGATTGAGGAAACAAAGTAGGTTTCTGAAGCGTGCCGAAAACACACACTAATGACAGTGTTTCAGACTCGCGATTGCTCACACCGCTCGTTGCACCAAGGACAGTGCCGGCACCCAGGCAAGGCTGTCACTCGTGCAAAAATGGCAGTGCCTCGCTTCCGCTATTAGCGCATTCCACAAGACGGGACGGAAGCATCTGCCGGGCCACCTACCGGGCGATGGCGGAGTCCTCGGTGCGGATCTCACGATGTTCGGTGACGAATGGGATATGCATAACATCGTCGGTGAGGCCATCCGAGAGCTGCCGGCAGATCGTCCTGAAACCCATCCAATTGGTCTGCCGTCCACGTTCGGAATCGACTTCCTTGCTCAGAACGATATGCTGGACCTGGCAAAGAAGGAGCGGCAGCTCCGTGAAGGTCAGCTCAACGACGCCCTACAGGGAATACGCACTGGAATCGGGTACAAATCTCTACTGTACCGCGCTAAGGTCCGTAACGCATCATCATACCGGGCGAAATTGCGCAGCTTCGACGATGTCCACGTTGCCGACGAGGGAGTCCGGAAGCACGTCCGGGTCTATCAGCAAGCTCGAGCAGCGATGGGACGGCTATTCTATCTTGACGACCCTGAGGATGCGACAGCATTCGAACGCTTCCGAACAACATACAAAGACATCAAGAAGGAAGATCTGAAGACGACAACCGCGGTCATGGAATCCTTTACACCTGGGCTTCGCAACGAACATTCGGCCTGGTTCTGGAACATCTCAGACACTGAGTCTGGAGAGCAGAGTACGTGGATGCGAGACTGTGAGTCGATCGCGGTACCGATATACCATTACAAAGCACTTACCAAATCCACAGACCGTCGCATGCTGTGGCTTCGGGCATATGCTCGTAAGTCCCGATGGGATGAAGAGGTTGTCCTGGTGCCGTTTGAGATGGACTGCACAGTTCGCACATTCGAACGGAAGGCTGCCGATTGGGAGAAATGGAGCACAACAGCTAAAACGCCGGGTCACTTGGCGTATGCTCACCGGCAGGTCTCAATGTGGCGCAGTCTCAAAGACCATGCGGTCGGAGTCTTTTCTAGTGCACGGAGTAAATATGTACCGTAGAAAGCAGTATGTTAGACCGTCTTCGGAAGCATTGACTGGAATATTGAGTGCATGAATAAGGTGCCGCAGACGGCCATAAATCATGGATATGACGAGAAACGCTGCCTGCAATGAAATCCTGGCACTTACAATCGTAATAGCGGAATTAGCATCATTTTGAGCAGCCTTGACTGAGACAGAGTGCGGCAGCGAGGTGCTATGGTCGGTGCCTCATTGTTGAATGCCATGTGACGCTTGGCCCGGGCCGGGACGGCTACAATACCATTATGTACCTTCGGCAGCGAAGCTTGCTATCCCAAAAGCCGCCATCATGATACCGGCACCTCAGAATCCCGCTGGTGCCCCGTACCTCAACGTACGCGGTACGGCACGTCTTGAAGTGCTCCTCATTACACGCTGAATCTCCTCTGCGCTGCAAGCAATGCCGCAACCTCCAAATGACCTCACGATACGTCGATGGAACCACGGAATCGGTCGGGAGATGGTACGCACTAAATCTAAGAAACACCTCGGTTTGGTGTTGATATACACTCTAATGGTTCCGGATTTATTTGTAGTGGACGGCGATGTGCGCGATCGGTCTCACAGCCGCAATGGAGATGACACTGGCAGACTACAATACCGTCGAGCGTGTGTGGTGCAAACCACTCGTGTATCTCCTTCGGGCCTCTGTTTGGGAGAACCGTCGGCTTCACATCGATGTCGGCAACATCAACTTTGCAACGTATCAATGCCTCGCAACATTCAACGAGCAGGTTTTCCTCGGTATGGAGGACTCATGGATCTATCCGCAGTGGTGGACGTGGGCAGAAGATGGGCCTGGTCAGGGACACCGCACTCCCGGGTGGTGGATTAACCCTGCTTCAACTGTCGTACGTCGACACGATCCCATTTCAGAAGATACCAGTGCTGACGCGCAACAGGGCGCGCCGATTCCTATTTTTGAGTCTGACAGGGACGACCTCCGCGCGCTCGCTGGTGAGGTGTATTTGCGTATTGGTCGTATCGTTGAGGAGAAGGAGGAGGAACAGCACAGACTCGATGTTCGCATCATTGAGGAGGAGATGGAGCTTAGTCGGTAGGTGGATGCACTTGCTGTTTCCGTGCGCCAAGATTTCGATGTACAACAAGCACCCGAACCAGTAGAATGTATCACCGCGTTATTGTTCAGCCCTCAGACGTTAGCGCTATAAAACGGTTGTTGGTGCCGAAGCACTGACCACGTGCTGGAAAGGCTGCCGTCGAGTTGATCAAAATGTAGACCCATCTTACTGTTCAGCCATCACACTTGAGTGCTATAAAACGGTTGTTGGTGCCGAACCACTGACCACCGGCTGCGACGGCTGCCGCGGAGTGAATCTATGGATATTCAAGGACCGGCAGTAGAACACTCTGGTCGAAATCGTGTCCGCCATCGGCGGTCAACGAATGAATAAAACGGCGATACTACACAGTAATTATCGTCGTCAAAGCGGCCAACGAATGGCCGTGGCCCACGGCGTAGACCCTGAAGTGTAATACTTGAGTCAATTAATTCTCCCGGCACTGCTCTCGCGGTACTGCTCCTGCGGCAGTTCCGTCCCCTGTAGCTCCGGTCCACCCGAGGTCTTTGCGGCAGCCCGCTAGCGGCAGCTAAGGCACCTTCCGAGGAAGTCGAGCGCATCATGCCCGATACGTAAATTATGTACCGGTAATGCTAGAATGAGAATAGTAATGAGCGTAGTCCCAAAACAGAGAAGAAACCTACTTACATCTTCTGTGGCCACCGTGGTAGGGTGGGACCGTGTGACTGCAATTAGACCTCAGCTTGCAAGACTAACCTTGCATAGTCTCACAAGCTGACGACTAATCCACTGCGGCAAGGTAGGCCATACCACTGCGGCAAGGTAGGCCATACCACTGCAGCAAGGTCAGCCATACCGCTGCGGCAAGGTAGGCCACATCGCACGGGCGTGCCCCAGCAGCACCGCGACTACTGCGGCGACGGAGGAAGCCTCCCGGGCCTACCCATACATGGTCCTGCTTGAGCATAGGCTAAATTCACATTGACTAGAAGGTTGACTCACGCAGTACACTTCAGGGTCTACGCCCTAAGCCTTGTATGATCCGCGGGGGTTGAGCCAAAGTCCGAAAACGAGAAGAGGGCTAGAGGCCCTTACACTCGGGACAGCCTCCCGCGGGCTAGGCGAGTAGCCGTGTTCGGACGGGGACGATGGCTGCGGTGAGCAGCCGGAGGATGAGGAAGACCGTGGACGCCGCCAAGGAAGGGAGCTGCCGGGGTGAGACCCGAGCTAGACCACAGCTGCCTGGGAGAAGGCTGCCGCAAGAGCACTACCGCGAGAGCGGTGCCTGGAGAATCTAAGACATTTGAATCAGCATTGGCTCAGTTCACATTGACTAGAAGGTTGACTTACATTGTACACTTCCGGTTCTACGCCCTAAGCCTAGTACGACCCGCGGGGGTTTGCGTGGACGTGCGAAGGCGAGAATAGAGCAAGAGAGAATTTACACTGAGGATTGCCTCAGATGGGATAGGCGAATAGCCGTGTTCGGCAGGCAACGATGGGCTGCGGTGAGCAGCCAGAGTACTACCTTAGCTGCCGCACACTTTTTATACTATTCTGGCATGGATAGTACCATGATGAGATTGGAGAGAGAGATTGGGGGCGGTGGACAATGGCTGCCGCTCGAGAGCTACCGTCGAGATCTGCGGTAGACTACAGCTACCAGGAGAGAGCTGCCGCAAGAGTGCTGCTGCGAGAGAAATATTGTCTAAAGCTACCGTCAAGACCTGCAGTAGACTGAAGCTACGGGGGAAGAGCTGCCGCAAGAGTGCTGCCGATCAAGCCTAGCTCCCATTGAGAGCTACCGTCGAGACCTGCGGTAGACTGCAGCTACCGGGGAAGAGCTGCCGAGAGCAACGCACGGTAGACGGCAGCTACCTGAAGAGCTTCCGCAATAGTACTACTGGGAGAGTGCTGCATGGAGAGAGCTACCGCGAGAGCACTGCCAGGAGAGAGATGCCGTGAGTGACAGATTGGATAACTAACAGCTGGCAGCTAACGCAGCTGCCGCAGACTTGATATGCTGCTGTGCGACCTGTGATGCGATGGTGAGATTGGAGAGAGAGATTGGGGTCAGTGGAAAGTGACGTCACAGCTGCCATAAAGTCAGGCTTTCAATGTCCAATGAACGGCAGCCGGGATGGCTGCCGTGGACCATACTTTGGTTTCGGGAGTTTGCGGTGGCTCAGGCCGCTGCTATGGAACGGTTGTTGGCGCAGAAATGAATCCGCGGGTCACGGGCGGGACCTGAGGATGTTGAGACGCGTGTGCATGACTCCAGTACTGACATCTATGCTGCGTCCGGGTGATCAGTGATGTCAACAAGATAGAAATGTGCCAAATACAAAGTGCTCCCACTGCAAACCTTCCGGAAAGAGTCAATACCCCACACGCGCAATCTACGTCAACCACTGTACCCAAGGTAGGGTATTGATAAGATCGATTTGGGGAATCGCAGGTGGTGTTGTGTATGAGATATGTGACATACAATAAATAATACACATGTATTAATATGTTGTGGACAAACCGAAGCGTGTGGGGGTTCGTGGATGGTCGTACAATTGAGACTTAACCATGTCGCCGGCCGGCTGGCAAGAGCTTGGAGGGCAGCCACCGGGCCGGCTAGCAAGCGCTGGTATAATGTCTCACGGCCGGCTGGCAAACACTGTGATGTCATTTAACTGTCTACAGAGCTTGAAAACAAGAGCAACAATAGTATACCTCTGTTTTACATATGTAACAGAGTTTTTAGAATGAGGAATCGCACACAGGACCACTGGGGAGGTATCTGCGTTCATAACCGGCCGGTCAGCATAGCCACCTATAGACGCCGACCGGCCGGGGCGCTAAATGCAGCCACATCGGCGCGCCCGGCCCGGTAGCAAAGGTGGCTATGATGTGGGTCCCGGCCGGCGCCTGCTGCCTAGCAAAGCCGGGGATATGTTACAACCGGGTAATAGGTAATATAAGCAATTGTGATGGAATGGTCTCCCGCTTCTGTCCGATAGCTAACTGACGTCTACCTTAGAAGGAGCGCAATACTGTTAGAACTAAGCTGAATGCGCGCATACGACAGGCGGCGGACAATGCTGACCAGCTCGCGATCTGCCACAACGAGATCGCTGTCCTCACTGCTCGTGCCAGCGAGGCCGAAGCGCGTGTTGCGACCCTGGAGGGCCAGCTAGCGCGCAATGAGACGATGCTCGCAGACTCGATCGGCGAGGCCCTCCTCGCAACGAACGCGCTCACGTTCGCTCGGGAGTTGGAGTCTGCGAGTGTGCAGTCCATCATTGCGCGCGAGGTATATCCTCCCTGATATCTCTCGTCGAATGCCACTAACCGTAGTCGTCACCTCTAGAAGGAGAACATGAGCTTCATACAGCAGCAGGCGGTCTTGATCGCGACGCTGCAAGGCCGACTGCAATCGGCCGAGCAGCAGTCGCCGCACCTTACCGCCGCACCGGCCAGCAGTTCGCGTCTCAGCCTGAAGTCTATCTTCTCGCGTCGCCGGAGCGGGTCCGACTCCTCTTGAATAAGCGATTCGTACGTCGCTCTGTTCACATACTATATTCGGCCACGCGGTGGACGCGCGACACATGCTATGGTCCCGGACTTCACCATTTTCTCCTTTCGATTTGTCATCTCCGTCAAGGCTCATACCTTCCCATTCCCTCACTGTCCAGGTTGTATATGTATCCGATCTCCCCTCGTGTATGTAATTTCTTGGATCTCCCTTCGCGCTCGGTACCGGTCTGTATCCATAGCCCAGTTGTATCTTCAATACTATCAATATTGTATCTGCATATTACCTGTTACCAATATATTTCTGCCTTCGTGGACTGGCGCATCTGATGCACATTTTCCTTCCGTCTTGCTCGAACCCGTGGTGTGAGGATGAACTGCCAAAGTAGACGTGCCAATGCTGCAACGTACACTGCATCGAGACAGTTGGCGCTTGTTTTGTCAGTAGCCGGCTGCGAGTGTCAACGGACTTTGAAAGGCTCGGTCCATTCAACTCATGATCATTCTCCGTGGCCACGACCCTTAAAAATTGCTTCAGACGGCACATTTTACATAACCTGGCGGTCAAAATCTCAATTGGCAGAACAGACTCGTGTATCGCGTGTGCCGATAATGTCAGCCTCGCCCAACGTATAAGTTTTCCCCGGATGCCAGCCATGTCGCCAGATTTCCCTGCCCTTCGCCAAAATGCTGCACTCGCTGTGTCTCATCCTCCCTAGTATCCTGGCAATTCTCTTCACGTCCGCGTCCCTGCCTACGAAGCCCGGGGACGGCTCGCCTGCGGTCCACCTCGACAACGCGACCTTCATCGGCACCTCCGACGGCACTGTAAACAAATTTCTAGGCATTCCCTTCGCCAAGCCGCCGTGCGTATCCATATCATATCTCATGCATACATTCGCTGACGCAGCAAAACAGCACTGGAGACCTGCGATTCCGTCTGCCTGTCCCTAACGACCCATACGGAGGGACGCACAATGCCACCAACTTCGGACCAGTGTGTTCCCAGCAGAACGCGACCTCGATGGCAGACATGTCTGTCTTGCCAGCAGAGACACTCCAGTTCCTTGCCAACAACTGGTCGTTGGCCGTGACTGGTCCGGACAGCGAAGACTGAGTATACGCACATTCATGTTCACTCAGAGGGATGCCAAACGCTGACCGCTACGGACGGTTGAAGGTCTTACGGTCAACGTCGTCGCCCCAGTGGACACAAAGCCGGATGCAAAATTGCCCGTCGCTGTGGTGAGTTGAGTCCGTGAAGTTTTTAAATTGTTTGAGAACATATTAATAACTGATGGTTCCGCTAGTGGATATTCGGAGGTATGTGTCATGATGCAACAGCGTGCTCGAAGCCGACAGAGCCTATTCCCTGCAGGCGGCTTTGCCGGCGGTGGGTCTAGTGCGTGAGTATCGTTTGCACGGTTCGTGCTCGGCCGTGAACTCATTACGGGTCATAGAATCAGATACAATGGACCCGTGGTAGTCCAGAGGTCTATCGAACTCGGAGAGCCCCTGGTTTACGTCAGTCTAAACTACCGGTATGCTGGTCCCTTTCAGCTCCAGACGCAGCTTCTGATTGGAATTATTCCACAGCCTGAACGGGTTCGGCTTTCTCGGAAGCAAGGAGGTGAAGGAAGCCGGGGTCGGAAACCTTGGATTACAAGACCGTGAGTAATTGACCGACCAAATACTACATCGGGTTCCGCCAATTTTGATGTCCTTCCCCAGAGCGCGAAGCGCTTCGCTGGGTCCAGAGGTACATCGCTGCATTCGGGGGCGATCCCCAAAAGGTCACTATGTACGTCAGGTCTCGGTTACTATGCGCTCGTCTCCGCTCTCATTGGCTTCCCAAACCGCGTGCTTCGCAACGCGTGTCGGTCTAGATGGGGCCAAAGTGCCGGTTCACACTCTGTCGCCCTGCAAATGATAACGAATGGTGGCAACCCCGAAGGACTATTCCGTGCGGCGTTCATGCAGTCGGGCTCGCAGACACCTTTTGGCGATATCACCGAACAACAGGGCACTTACGACTTCCTGGTTTCCGAAACCGGGTGCGATGGAACTGCGGATACTCTGCAATGCCTGCGGGAGGTTCCTTACAAGGCTGCCATAGATAAAACAGAGGGGACTCGCTCTTATCGCGTGAGTGCATGCATCCCGCCCTCTCTAGAAAACAGTTGACCGTTGAGCGGCCTGTGGCAGGGTTACAATGTGGCTTGGGCTCCTCGTGTCGACGGCAAGTTTCTGGTGGATAACCCGCAAAAGCTCGTCATGGAAGGGAGCATTTCCAGAGTGCCCTTCGTCATTGGTGTGAGTATTATCCTTCTCGAAAATCATAGCTCACGATAACAACTTGCGCTCAGGACTGCGACGATGAGGGAACCATGGTCTCGCTTGTTGCATTGAACGTCACGTACGCTACGTTCATCGCAAGTGCTCTATGACTGCGGTTCCTGAGATGTTTGCGTCTGCAGCACTGACGACGAGCTCGCCGCGTACCTCAAGCAAACCTACTTCCCGAAGATCTCGGACTCAGACCTGTCTGCGCTGCTGGAGCACTACCCCGCGAACGTCACTCAGGGCTCACCGTTCGACACGGGCACTGCGAACGCTGTTACGCCGCAATTCAAGAGGCTCTCCGCCGTCGGCGGGGACATCTATTACCAGGCGCCGCGCAGGCTGTTCCTCAAGCATACTGCGGCTGAGCAGAACGTCTGGATGTTCTGTACATCCCCTGACGTTGTTCGGTCTTCTGCTATCTGAAAACACAACCGTCCGCCCGTAGTGTTCAAACGCTTCAAGTCCCTGCCAGTCCTCGGCTCGCTCCACGCTTCGGACCTCATCGACATCTACGGGGGCAAGGAGCTGACAGACTACCTCGTCCGCTTCGTCAACCACCTCGACCCGAACAGCGAATCGAAGCGCGTCCGAGGCCCCGTTTGACCGCGGTTCTCGTTGGAGAAAAGGAAGGTGCTGACGTTCCTCGACGGAGCTCCAGCAATGACGATCGAAGAAGATGACTACCGCACGGAGGGTATGGAGCTGTTGACGAAAGTGCTTTTGCAGACTCCGCTCTAGTCCTTGAATGTCGACGGCGTTTGTGGCAGCATGGCTGCGATTGATTTGTCGGCCTTCGATTTATATTTTGTCATCTCTTCGGGCTTGAAAGTGTCTGCTTGCTTTCCGATGCTAGGATATATACATACCGATGGATCTCCGGCATTTATTGATGCCGGACCTCGGAGTGGCGTTTAGAGCGAGTCGTCAACGGCCTGCATGGCGCGAACAGTAACATATATGCATTGGAGTAAAGGTATGCTGGGCGCCCAGGACGGGAAGGGACTTGAAGCGCTTGAACACTATGGCCGACATTTTTCAAATGACTAGAGAAGAAATATCAGCATGGACTGAACGCCGCCCAGAATAGCTTTTGGTTTCGGCTCCACGGTGCGTGTTTCTTTCCCTCCGGTGTCGGTGTAGGATATCCTGTAGCTCTTAGTAGTCAATGTAGTAGGAATTATGTAGGACTTGGTAGCGACTTTCCCTAGGGAGGGACTCCGGTCCTGGCGCATACCTTTTTGTGGTCGTCGGGATAAGTACCTTCTCGCTCGTCGTCTCTCGCGAAAGGGAGGGACAACGAACGAGAAGGGAAACCAAAATGCATGTCTAGAGGCCATCTGACTAGGTTTTCTGGTGCTTTCCGCACATTAATCTTATGTTACGATCCTTGCAGAAGCTCGCATATTCTTGTACCCTGACAGAATCAATGTTAGCTTAACGTCATCGATCTCAGAAGGATGGGATGGTGCCTGTGTCCGGACCCGAGTACACACCAGGGGTGAGTCGTGACTGTGTCCGAAAATTTCACTGAAAAAATTTGTACTGTTCAGCAAAGAGGTGAGCCAAGCGTGAAGCGGCGGAGGTCATCCGACGAGAGAGGGAGCAGCTGAATGCAATGGTTCCCCGGCGTCTGAGTTGCCTTCTACAGACATGCCACGTGAGCGAGTTTTCTTCCTTCATGACTGGTAAACTGCGTCGCTTGTCCTCCCGCCGACTGCTCTTCGAGCACACTGAACCTCCGATTCGGATAGCGGAACCTTTTTTACTGCACAAATGCAACACCTGGCACAACCGTGCGTCCGTGACTCAACTTTCCCCACTTCCCCCCGCTTTCCGAGTCCCCAACTCGGAGGCTCCCTGATATGTCACTACTATGTCGATTCCAACTGCCAGTACAACTGGAGCCATTATCGCGGTAAGTCCTCGTAAAAGAACGTAGACGCCTCTATATCTACTAACGTCTCGGCGTGCAACTGAAAAGCCTATTGCGAGGGACTGGTTCAACGCGGCCGCTTGCACCGTGGCGCGATTGTGATTGGCGGATCACCGGGCTCCAATGCGTCGGTTATATCTAGGCGAGTTCTGGCCAGCTTTGTTCTCCGCTTTGTCTTAGACCCACGTTGTCTTTGCAGAAGCAGTCAATCACATACCACCACACGTCATTTGGTCCACTCCGATGTGACTGGACGTCGACCGCAAAGCCCTGCTGCTATAGTAGGTTGACGTCGAAGCGTGGGCAAAAGGGCTTTGGATATCGCTTTCCATTCCTTATACCTCAGTTTTATATATAAAGCTGAGGCCCCATGCCTCGAAACCAGTATCCCTGCCTACTTCCAACGCCCACCTTCTTAGCTAAGTTCTCGCTACACCCTCCCCACACGCAATGATGCCTCACGTTCGCGGTTCCCAAATCGACTTGAACGTACGCTCCCGTTTCGCCGTCCACCTCGCAAAGGCACCAACTGATTTTACGTGTCTAGAACGAGCCTCAAGATGGCCGTTTCACGTGCGGTACATGCGAACAGTCCTTCGGAAGGATATATGAGTTGGACCGCCACATGAAGACGCACGCTGAGAATAAGGAAGACCTGTAAGTTTTCTATCCTCAGTAAGGGCCCCTACACATGCTGGTCGGCCCGGACAACATAGTATGTTCAGATGCAAACACGAAGGATGCGACTTCGCCAGCCTGCAACGCAGCAATGTGGTAAACCATTTCATCAGTCTCCAGTGAGTCCAGCTTCTCCACTGTCCGCATGACATGCATGCTCAATCACAAATTACGCGCAGCACGAATGAGGCATTCGAGTGCTCCTTCACGGTTGTGGACGCTTCGGGAAGGGTTTCCAATTGCCCGTACAAGACGAAGGATCGGTACGCATTGACGAAGCATGAGAAGCGTAACCATGAAGGCCAGCAGCCCAGGGATGGAGCCCGAGAGCAGAATCTCGACGTCATCGATAAGTTCCGCAATGACTGCTGCCTCCCCCCTTCCTCACCACCGAAGCGAAAACCCGCTTCTGCTTCTTCACCACGGCGAAGCGTGCCTTATCCTTCCCCTTCTTCATCGCGGCCAAAGCTGCCCTACCCTTCCTCACCGGCGTCATCCATTGTCGCCATGCCCTCTACGCCGCCGCGTTCCCGGACTGAGTCAGTCATCATACAGCGCAGCCCGGTCTCTCCGCTGTTCCTTCACCCATACAAGGACGTTTATGGAGGATCTAACATTTCGGGACCCTGACGCCCCCTCAATAGTGTCGTGTTTTGCAGCTTGGATTGCAGGGAAGTCGAGAGGCGCGAACTGGTGCTGATGCGAGCGTCTGTCTTGGATAACATATAAACTCGTCTACGTCTTAATGATATATCCATGTATCTAGATATAATATATAACCCGATATGCTTTATTCCGAACCTGATCCCCGCGATCCTTCTTCCAAGGTGGTGAGTTACTACAAGAGTCTACAACTCGGAAATGGGTTCGTGAGACTAAGGTTCGAACCCTCGTACGGCGTTTTCCGGAGCGCCGCCCGGCGTTTCAAGTTCGTAGTCGGTTCGTGCCTCGCACTTGACTCAGTTCCTCTTCTTGCTGAGCTAAAGTTCTCTGCTTAAGTGCTTGAGAAGCAGTCGCACACAAGGGCCCCCTTCTCATACTTTCTTATGCTCCCAGACTCTAGAGAGCCGTCAAGACTTATTTGACGTTCCCTGGACTTCCCGGCCAAATACAATGCACCATAATTTCCCAGCACGAGCCCGGCATATCCGCGGGCAGCGGTGGGGGCCAGAGGCAAGAGACGATTGTTACAGGATATGCCGTAGCGAGTGCGCCTATTCAAGATGGCGCACCGAAGTTACACGAGAGAGGTGAAGCAAGCACAGGTGAGTCAAACGATGATTCCGCGTCGGTCTACTCGCATAGCCGGAATATATCCCAGGTTGCGTCAGCATAGTAGGTCTGTGTGCTGTACGAAGCTGAAGCACGTACCGATTGACCGGGTATAAAACCTACTCTTCGTCCTTGACGCGCCCCTTCACACTGGACGGGCTAGGCTGCTTCTTGTTGGGTTTGGCGAAGCTACGACTGGGGAACGATGGATCATCGCAGGCGAGTGTCAAATATTCGGATCTACTGACTAGTAGTCAACGATGGACCGTCCCCCACTGATTGGCGAGTTCCTGGTAGTCGCGCTCCTTGCAGAGATGACTGTCGTATCGAACACATATTTATTCTTATTCTATAAGCGCGCCTCATGAGCTCTCGCATCGTAGGCTTCGGTCATGACTTGTCAACTTACGACACACATCGACCTACGCCATGCCCGTTAGACCGGTGCTTGAAAGCTGTCATGTTTGCGCAACTGGTCTTCAAATAATTTTATCAGGTGTATGTCCCGGTGGGAAATGTCAGGCGGAGGTTGCGAGCTTTGGAAGGAGAAGGAGAGTTGAGAAAGGCTCGCTCCGAGACTCAACGTACTCAACCGTTGCGGTGTTGTCACGGCATGCTTCCCCAGCGTCTGAATTCCCTTCTTCGGACATGGCTCCACGTGGCCAAGGATCCTTTCGCCAAACTCCCAGCGTCCTCCGAATCGGACCTGCTGAACTTCCTTCCACCCACTGGCCCCAGAGCAAGTCGAACCCGGGACTCAAGTAGGGCGACATGTTTTTCCCGGGTAAGTGCGATTCCTCGGACCACTATGCTTTTGTGGCTAAACTTTCCCCGCTTTCATTCGCGCCGCTTCCTCGCTGTCGCCGCTTCCTGATCTGCCTTGTGGACGCGTAGACGTCTATTACGTTCTTGCATCTGCAAAGCACATGTCAATTGTGAACAAATCACTGCTGGGACTCATCCGATTGTACTGCTGCGCCATTATTGTTGACGGGTCACTCCGACGGACTCAGGCTTGTGCGGCGTTCGTATTTAGGCAAGTTCCACATATGGTTGTCTTACGCATTTTATTTGGGCTACGCTGGTATTGCTGGACTCGTAGGA
This sequence comes from Sanguinoderma infundibulare, assembly GCA_032821775.1. Taxonomy (NCBI): domain Eukaryota; kingdom Fungi; phylum Basidiomycota; class Agaricomycetes; order Polyporales; family Polyporaceae; genus Sanguinoderma; species Sanguinoderma infundibulare. The sequence goes on from JAVLRN010000007.1 coordinate 618,936, forward strand.
TGCTGTGCCAATCACTAAGATGGTGCGCTTTGACTTCGGAGCCCGGGCAAGTGCGCTTTGTATGCCGCTTTCTGTTCCTCATATCTGGGTGTTATATATAAATCCGAGGCTCCATGCCTCCTTGAACCAGCATCCCTGTTCCCTGGCGACGTCGACCTCAGCCAAGTTCCACGTACATCCTGCATACCACAATGCCTGCCGATCGTACCCCTGCAAAGGAAGTACACTCCTTTTCCCCCATCATGCCCCGGACTTCCAGGATCCCTGTGGCTCCGGTGACACCGGAAAAAAAGGTATGCTCCTTTTCCGCTGTCCAGATTCCCATGACGCCAACTGATGTTATTTGTTAGTCAGACGGCAGTCACCCATGCGATCTCTGCGCGCGTTCCTTTACGAGAGCATGTATATTGGCTAACCACCGCTTGACGCACGCACCGAAGCCATTCACATGCGATGTCTGCAAGGATTCCTTCAGACGCAGGGCTAATTTCAACCACCACCAGGAGACGGAATGCGGCACTGTCAGGAAGAAACGCACTAAAAAGGCCAGGATATGCGAAGTCTGCCAGCGGAGCTTTACCGGGTCCGCTGGCTTGGAACGCCACAAGAAGACGCACGCTGAGAATAAGGAAGAGCTGTAAGTTTTCTATTCTCAGTCAGGGCCCCTACACATGCTGATCAGCCCGGACAACATAGTATGTTCAGATGCAAACACGAAAATTGCGACTTCGGCAGCCTGGAATGGAGCAACGTCGTGAACCATTTCATCGGTGCCCAGTGAGTTTCGCGACCTTCCGACGGATGGCATGCATGCTGAACCACAGATCGCCCGCAGCACGAACGACGATGACCCGTCGTTCGAGTGCCCCTTTACGGTTACGGATGCCTCGGGGAACGTCTCGAACTGCCAGTACGAGACAAAGAATCGGAGTGCCATGTCCAGGCACGAGACGAAGTACCATGCAGGCGAGCAGCCGAGGGGTGATGCACGCCAGCATACAGATGTCCTCAGCCAGTACAGCGACTGCTTCATCTCCCCTTCATCACCGCAGCGAGAACCCGCTTCGCCACCACGAACCCCCGCTTCCTCTGCATCACGCCGAAGCCCGCCCTCCGCTGTGTCACCAGCGTCATCCGCCATTGCCAGACCCTCCACACCGCCCCGGAATGGGTTAGCCACTGAACAGACGAGCCCGGTCGAAGATTCGCCGTAATTCCGGGGAGGTCGAGAGGTGTTGCAATTGTTGCGCACACCATATCGGTCGACGGCCTATGAATGTACAATATATGATCCGCTATGCCTTATGCATTATGCCAAGCCATATGCCAACATCCTTTTCCTTGCGTCCGTATCCTTCGTGGACTTGAGAACATGGCAACTCGTAGGAAAAGTCACGCCAATCGTCAACGGTTTCATCGATGCAGGCCGGTCGCTATCGCGAGGTGGGGCAGGCTGAGCGCACTCGCCGTCGGCCGCCCGAGCGAGCGGAATGGCTGGTTTCAACCGCGAGACTACGCTGTTCACATGGTTAGTTATAGCACTTGCACTGCGACTCCCATGCAAGGGGACAGGGACGGGAAGAAATCCAAGATGGCTTTTTGGTGGAAGACGATGAAGAATACGGTGAAGCTCAGCGACTCGGCGACGTCCTTCGCGAACTTGAAAGCAAAAGAGGATCTCGTAACTCACCACCGTTTCCCACTCTCCGAATATAATAGCCGCTCCAAGTAACGGTTGCAAACATACCGAGGTTCAAATTCAATCATTGGTCTCCTCGATTGCCCCACGGCACATTTAAAAACGCGGCATGAAACATCGCATCTGCCTTGGACAGTGCGGATTCCAACCTTTCATTTCACCGTTGTACCACCCCCAGACCCTGACTGACACCGTCGGCTGCGTCCTCCACGAAAACGCCCGAGTACAGAAGCGCCTCCGTCGTCCCTTCCTGGATGCCATAGTGTACCACATCGCCTTGGTTCGCGGGAGAGTCAGCCAGGTTAACGAGGGGCAGCTAAGCATATGCATAGTCAGCTTCCACCTCACAGAGTCACTGGGTCGGCTCCCACCTTTAGCACCGCGAAGTGGAAGTCGCCTTGGCCGTCCGCGCCGGAAGCGGCGGTAGGATTCGGGGTGGTCGCCACGACTTGCCGCAAGAGCTCGGCGTTCTGAGAGTACCAAACGGCGAGCGTGAGGGCGTTCCAGTCCACTTCGACGGCGAAGTTGTGCCACGCGTCCGAAGTGAACGGCGTGCTGAAGAGGACGTTCAGCGCGTGGTCGAGCACCTTGAACGAATGAGCATTCGGGGCGGGCAGGGGACCGGTCGGGTTGGTGAAGGGAGAACCTAACCAGGAATGTCAATTGGTCGACGATAGACGGTTACAGACAGAAAACTACGCACCAAGCTGAATACCGAAAACGTGAGACCCGTCATTCGGTTCGATGAAGACGATCTGATACTCGTGCGTGTAGTTCAGAGGTCGCGTCTCATCCTGTTGGATGGAAAAGTGGAAGATCGTCTTGTTCGTCTCCATCTGCACGACCAGGTTCGTGTGCTCCCCATCGTTGGCCGCGATGATATCCGTCCTCCGGAAGCCGTACTGCGGGTTAGTGCCTCCTGGGAGGAAAACGGAGCTGTTGTCGATCGACACCGAGATGACCTGTTCCCGTGGCCCCCTGTCGTTCCAAAGCGGGGTTGGCAGAAGGGAGTCCCCGTGCAGCTGAGAGTACTACGATGAACAGTTAAACATCCGGATCAGTTAGGTAGGGCCCGGGACTGACGTGCGACGCGTTTTCAGATCCCTTCACCACTCTAATCTGAAGTCAGCTCGATTGTGAAATGAAAGTCAACTATGTACTCACGTAAGGAAGGGGCCAGTCGAAGCGTCGAGGTCAGCATCCGTCAAGTTGAAGGGTGCGCGTCCATCCCAAATCACCGTAGTTGCAAGGGCGGATAATGTCGAGGCGCACGCAGAGAAGGCGAGGAACACGAACCGCACCATGGAGAAGCGAGTCGGGGCCTTCCACGATGCAATGGCAACGACGGGGCTCTCTTATATCTTATAGTTGTTCCTAATGGATTTACCGGGGACTTACCGAGGACTTACTCCGGAATTTGATCGCAACACCGACTCAATGGCGCACGTGTCGAATATCAATGATTGCCCCAAGCGTATCAAATGACTTGGATTCTCGACTGTTGACAGGCCCGTCTCCGTACACCTCTACTCGTATGCTGTCCATGCTTTGCATTGCGTCAAATTCGTCCCGGCATTTACTCAACCTCCGTCCAACCGATCAGGGGAGTGCAAGGAACAAAGGCAGGAGTTTGCTGAAATCCGGCGTGCCCACTCCGGTGACTGGGTCCCATCCCTCGGTCCTAAGAGCCACTATAAGCAGGATGACACCAGAGACAACAACGCCAACTTACGAAGTAAATCCAGGAGTGCCTAGAACAACGCGACGTGATATCAACAACCAGGGCAATAGTAAACTGGCTGCATTCACGTACCGCAGCCTTGGTTACCGCCAGTCGTGATATCGTGGAAAGCAGCTCTGAACTTGTCAGTGTAGATCTGCTCTGAAACGTCAGACGAGCACAGTCAACTTCGATGGCGTGCTCACAGAAGGGTTAATAAATCCTAGTGGCAGAGGCAAGTCAGCCCAGCCAAATGGCCATACGCAGATGTCGGCCACACTCACCAACAGGTCCCTTTCCAGCAGCGATACGAGCATCGTTGATCAGCGTGATCATAGAGCCGACGACAGGTGACGAGCACGAAGTCCCGAAAACCAGCTCGAATTCGCCAGCGACAGCTTAAACGCGAGCCATTCAACTCACGATCTGCCTCAAAGACTTCTTTCGTTCACTCACCAATGACGTAGTTCGCACTGATCACATCAGGACTCGCATCAGCAAGCGGTCTTCCTGAGCACCTAGAATCATGTCGGACTCACCCATTCGCAGACAAGTCCGGGAAACCACGCGCCACCCCCGAGTTGTTGAACTGCTCGCCCGAGAACGGCGGCGGGTGGTTCGTCAAGAAGCTCGTCACCGCAGCCGCCTGGTAGTCCGGCATCGCGAAGAAGTTGCTGAACCCGCCTCCGCTGAAGATGACCTGCTCGCACGCGCCCTCTGGGTCATCCACGGTTGAGCCTGGGTTGATCTGCGTCGCCCCGACCGCGGTGACGAAGGGGCAGGTGACTGGGAAGTCGGGGTTGAACTGCGTACCGGTACCGTTAGTCACCGGGTTGCCTGACGGAAGCATCAGCTGGTATACAAATGCATTAAAAGGAACCAGTCTTGATTACGCACCGTGGCCATCGAGACAGATGCCACCGTTACCAGCGACACCGTTATCCCCGGAGCTGTAGAGCACGGTCGTGCCCAGCATACCGAGCTTGGCATACTCCGTGCACTGGCGTTGAGCATAGGCAGCCGTGACCGAAGCCTCGTCCTGGCCATAGGATGTCGATACGACGAACGGAGGGGCCAGGATGCCACACGACTCAGGCTCTAATTCAGGGTAAAGCGTCATCCAAGCAGTACATTTCTCGGAATCGCAGTACTTACTGTCGAAACCTCCGGGGAGAGGGTCCGGATAGATGCCGTCCTGAGAGACATAATCAGCATGGCTCGCGTGAACGCTGGCATACAGACGTAAGTACCTGAGTGGGATCGTCACCACCCTCGAACGTGCAGAAAGAACCATCCACAGCGTCGAGCCAGTTGTTGAACGAGGCACCCTCGACGAGATCTCCGGTCTGCAGAAGTAGAATTGGCTGAGGGTTCGTGAGACCGAAAGCGTACTCCAAGTCGAGGTCGCTCTCTCCGTTAAAGTCGAACCCAGTCTGATCCGTCTGGTCGACGCCTCCGTCTATGGAAATCAGCGTGGGCTTGGTACCGACTTGGCTTGGTGAAAAGTTGCTGTAAAGACAGTGTCAACCATCGTTCCCGACAGCCTGAGACTAATTGGTGACTTACGCGAAGAACATGTCTAAGTCGCTCTGCAGGAACGCCTGGGGTGTGAACTCAACTATATGCACCCTGGTCAGACTCGATACCGTCAGTTCAGCCTATTGCAAGCACTCACGAATACCAAACGTGTTCTTGTGTGTCGCGACCGGCGTGTGATTAATGGAGTACAACGCCCTCAGGCAATCCAACGTAATAGTCTTGTCGCAGTTCGCCAAGTTGGGCGGGACATCGACAAGCGTCCCGTCCGTCTTCGGCCCCTGCTTGAGGTGCGTCGACGGCCGCTCGAACGCACGCTTCTGGAGTTGGTTCGGGGCCGGCACGCGGTGAAGGAAGTGAACCGTGGGCTTGATCAGCTCGATGTGCTCCCGGATGTCCTCGGGCAGAGAGTATGACTGGCAGCCTGTTTTGAGCAAGTTTGGTTAGCTACACCCTTATAGCCTCTACGTCTCTGTCAGGCAGGAGGAAACATACCGATCTGTTGCGCGCCAGTCTCGAGATGCGTATACACATGGTACTCCGCGTCAAGCAGCGCCTCCGCCTCCTCGACCGTCGCGTCAACCTGGAGCCACCCCTTGCTCGGGCTCAGCTTCAACCGCGACCTATCGATCCCCTCCCCTACGAGCCAGTCCACGACGCGCTCCGTCGTCTCCGTACTGGGCGCGAAGGTGTCCACAATCTCCTTCGCCGAGAAATGCTTGCCATAGTTGGGCGAAGACGGGTGCGAGACCGACATGAGCATCTCCTCGACCTTGTGCAGGTTGCTCTGCGCCAGCCCGAAGCGCATCGGCAGGACCGCGCCCGGCTCGACGCGCCGCGTGAGCACCCAGTCACGCGGCTCCTGAGCCCGCCTTTCGTGCACCACGAGGTTCGAGCGGCGGGAGGGCGGCGCGGCGAGCGCGATGGTTGTCAGGCCAAGGGCCCAAGTCAGGGAAGAGAATCGCATGAGCGCACGCACAATGTCTTGGGTGAGATGGGCTCCGAAGGAGGGCTGCGAGCTCAACGAGCCAAGCGTCCCTGAATATATAGGGAAACCACGAAGACATCTTTAGAGGCGGGAGCATGTGGTGCCACGCGCGGTGCCTGCGACATTTCCTAGAGATATAGTATGTCCGCGAAGACCGTGAAGAAGTGTTGTTTGGGAAAATATCAGACAGGGCACGTACCTTGACCATGGATCGGTCTGATGTCCCACAAATCGGATTGCTGGATCACCTGACAGAAATTTTGCACACGACCACATCGACGTGACGTGCGACCTTGGGATTTGAGCCTTCCTATGGCACGTTGCGTTCAAATCCTCAGGACCGGGAACGAGGATGTGTGAACCGGACGCAGTCGCCCTGGGAAATGATTGATATCCAAGTTTGGGCGACTTGTCGCGCTGCAACGTCAGCAAGATAGCGGATGATAAGAGTTCAAAACCGTCGCTGAGGCACCCACGGCGCGGGTAAGGAACTCCCGATGATCAACAATCACCGCCGGTCACTCTGAACGACAACTTGAAGAACTTGAACGAGCTCGTGGCTGTACACAACCCGATATATTACTCGAGCTGCCCTGTGACCTACAAACTTGACCAGCCCACATCAAATCAGTGACCTGAAGAGAGCTCGCAAAATGAGACGTACCAAACGCATAGAAAACGGGACATCCAGTTATGAAAGCAGACAAGCAACTACAGTACAACACAAGACGGGGTTACACGAACGGTCTCTACGTAGAGGAATCGGGGAGGAAATCCATAGGGACGTCTCGAAGCTCGCTCGCGGCAGCCGCAGCAGCCTCTTTTCGTGCCGCGGACTTTTTCTTGAGCTCCTCAACTTCCTCGGTCAGCTTTGCCTACGAGTACATCAGCATCACGACGTCATAATGATGTCGTTTTGGGAGAGACACACCATTTTGTCCTCCAGGTCTGGCAATTTGAATACGGAGAAGGGTGGTGGTGGCGGAGGAGCCTTCTTGTCCCCTGCATTGACGGAGTTGCAACAGCCAGAATATGGGGAGAGTGGGTATATGCGTACCAAATGCAGCATACATGAACACTTCGTTCATAAATTCGTGGTTTCGACGATAACGGGTCAGGGCGAGGGTTCTCGCGGATATGCTCTCGGACTCGTCTGGCAAACAATCAGGTTACACGTGAGATAACGTATCGTGAGTATCGCTGTGCACACAAGCGTACCCGCCGAATCATCGTCATCCACAACACGACCTCCTGGCCGCTGTGCACGGTGTCAACAAAGAGCGTTGTGAACGTACGGGAAGGCGTACCTGAGCCATGCTCATACTTCTGTCCCGTTGTGCTCTCCTCTCCAACGCCTCCATCTGGCTGTTTTGATGCGCGAGCATAGCCTGCGGGTTTCGAGGCATGCCCAGCATGCCAGGATAGTTCATGCGGGAGCGATCACCTGTAGGGGCCATGGGCATGGGGCCAGGACCGCCTCCAGGGAAGACCTTCTGGCCTTGTCGCTCGCCCATGACGTAGATGGCGGGCTCGTTCACGGGGCGCAGTGGGTAGTTTCGCACGGGTTGGTTGAGAGTGGGGATGATGGCTGACGCGCGAAAGGCTCGGAGGAGTGGGAGAGAAGGGATGAACGGACAGACGTACGGTTGTGCTGGCCGCTGGAGTAGTGGACGAGGACGAGCTGGGGATGGCCGCCCTTCTGCATCCTGAACCGCCTCCGAACACGATGTGCTGATTGGTCGACGCCGGGGATGAATCCGAACTTGACTTCTGAGACTTCGAGTTCCTGGGACGTGCACTTCGGTTGAGGAACGACAGTGCTTCTGGACCCGAGATGAAGACGTACCGGTCCATTCCCAACAACCGGAATGGTGTATCTCACCTCTCTATCCTGGTACACCAGACCGTCAATGGGGAAAGGGAGTTGGGGAGTCTGGAAGATGAGGAACGTCGTCCCCTCTGCAAGACAATCAATCGCGCAGCTCCTTGGAAGACGCGCGTGTTTCCACGTACCAAGCGGCTTGTCAATGTATCCCCACGCAAAGGGCGTGTGCTGGGAAAGCTGGATCGCGCGTTGAAGCATGTGCATCGCGGCTTCTTGGGTAATTTGCGGGTGCGGCCCTAAGGGTTCAGGATATTTGAGGCATAGCCCCTCGGCTTGCGCTTGTTGCAAAGACATAACCCTGCGTAGTCGTCAAGCTATGTGGCCGGCGTCGTGGATGAGAAAAATGGGAGAACGATGAGCAGAGCAGAGAGCGCGACGTCGGAGCCCTTCCTCAGCCTGCCCCACACCTGCCGAGCCTGCCCACGTGGCACAGGCGCGCAAACAGACTCCGGAAAAGACGGACCGCCTATCGGTTTCTGCTCTTCCCCCATCTCAGCCCTCGGTTGACCGCATTGATTGCAATCAATATGGCTGCTAAGTGCGAGGACCCATTGCAATGCTATTACAATGCTCAAATCAACTAACTAGGTCTTTGGCCAGCTGCATCTTCTGCAAGATCATCAAAGGTAAGCACCCCAACAAGTCGATGGAAGTGCATCCCTAGCTCATGTTATGTTGATACAGGGGATATCCCCAGCTTCAAGCTTGTCGAAACTGAGAAAGTATTCTCGTTCCTCGACATCGGACCGCTTTCTAAGGGCCATGCTCTAATCATCCCGAAATGTGCGTCCCTTACCGGTTGATCACGGTCATTATCAGTACCACGCGGCTATGTACGTGAACGCCGCTCTGGGCTTGGCTCCGCACAACAGCGTCCCGCACCGTGCACGGAGGTCCGCGAACGGTGTCGCTGGACAGACTTTGCGGGAGGGCAGTGCGACCCGTTGATGGCCTTGGTCCTTGGAGACGGCCAAGGGGAACGCATAATGCGTCTCCACGAACCGTCTGTCGCGCATGGCCCGGCGAAAGCTGGAGGGTGACAGCGGAGCGGGCGGCTGGCATAGAATTGGAGCTGGCACTAGACTGGAGGGAAGGATGGTAGCCCGTACGCGGCGGCAGTGTCTCCGTCGCAGCGGCGGACGACCTTCTTGAACGAGGGCTAACCTGTGATCGCCAAAGTGGCTTTCCCTCCGGACGCGCAACTAAAACGAATCTAATGGGAACATAGACGGCCCAGGCTAGACCTGCATTCGTGGTTGCGACTCTGCGAGTGGTGAATATCTTGTCGGCATAATCGTTCTGATCGAGGACGCTGAACCGGATTGGTGGAGGATGGCGTCTCGGCTTGTGGGGGTGAACGCTAACGCACCCTGTCATTGCCCACAGACCACGCGGAGAAGTTCCACGAGGTTCCCGATGAATACTTCTCCGACGTGCTTCCCACAGCGAAGAAGATCGCTCTTGCCCTGGGAGCCGAGAACTACAACCTCCTTCAGGTTTGTGTCTCTCACATCGACATCGGAAAGATCTCTGCTGATGGATGTTTGTGACTCCAGAACAACGGCCGCATCGCCCACCAAGAAGTCGACCACGTCCACTTCCACGTTATCCCCAAGCCCGCAGCAGGCGACGCAGAGGGCCTCGTCATTGGCTGGCCCTCCCAGAAGCCCTCGATGGACGACCTGAAGGCCCTCCACGATGACCTCGTAAAGAAGTTGTAAATAGAAGATCGGCAGATCCCGAATGAAGCTAACCTTGTTTGATGACCTCGCGACCGGTCTGGTGGCATTGTGTGGGCCCGCATTGCAGCGGTTTGCAAAACCACTAGGCCCTGTCCGACAAGTTCGTTCAAGTCCCTTAGCAGCTCAGCCAGATCCATGTCATATTTGCGGCATGTGGTTCGCAATACGGACGGCGAGCGATCAGTGACCTGATTCTTCGCTAAAGAGTCCTCAGAAGGTGAGTGCGGAGTTCCAACCCAGATTAGGACGTCCTGAAAGCCTCAACATATCCGATCGCGGACTTTCCATGACCATGGTTGCACCCTGGTGGTGTACTATGAACTATACAAAATATCAACAGTCGCGCGAAATCTACAGCCTAGAGGGGGATGAACGCCCCCCAATGTGAGTGCCCACGGACCTCAGTGGAGTCTACGGTGATCAGATCTCAGAGCGCGCCTTTGTGCCTCATGATAAGGACTCCTCATGATTGTCAAGATGTCCTGACCCGCAACGCTGTTTTGCGAGGCGCGCACAAGCACATAAGTAACGTGTTCCGCATACGATGACAACGTAAACCGATAACCGTTTATACCCTTCCTCTTGTCTTCCTGCTTGTGCATCTACCATAGTGCAACCTTCCAGGACTACTTCCTTCATCGCCTTCCAAGTATTCCTCACCCGCGGAATGTTACGAGACAACGACCGCCCAGTCTCCAACATGCGGCCTCCGAATCTGGAACGCAAGAGTAGCGAACCTGCTGAGGTCATAGCAAATGATCTATCGACTATCCCACCAAGAATACGACGCTCTCTGAAGAGGTCGATGGAAGGATGTCAAAAAAGTTGATAGCGGACTAGCTAACAATCACGCTGAGTCGAAGCGACCTCCGCGCCGCCGCCACATGCAACTGACAATGGGCAATAGGTGCGGCGGGCGCTCGTGACGATATCCCCATCGGCGCATTTTCTAGACCCTTTGCTGACCGCCCCTCCGAAGTGTCTCATGCAAGTGCCCCTTCGAGGGATATGCACAAGCCGAAGGGGCGCACCGGTACGCCTCGCACTGGTGGCGGTGGCGTAACGGTTCGCGGCACAAAACCGTTGCCCGTCCAAAAGCACCACGCAACGAATTCAAGGCACCTACGCCGCGAGGATGTTGCTCCATCGTCAGCTCTGGATGACGACGATACTACAAGGCGCGCCCGGGTGGAGAGGGAGAAGCTTGCGAGACTCTTGGCGGGCATCGGCTTGGAGGGCAAGTTGCCGCTTTCTAGACACGACATGCCCAGGTTCAAGAAGAAAAGCAAGACTGAGGGTGCCTCATAGGTGAGTTGGAGCAGCTATTGGCGTTTTCTCACTCTCATCTGGGAAGGTGGTGACTACTTAAGTTTGGATGAAGTCCGACTGATGTCGGACCCAGATATAGCAAGGGGCGAGCGGTTATTCGTCAGCGAGATCGCAGTGCGCTTGATCTTCGGATGGTACAGCGGAGTCAGAAGCGTGAACCAAATGCCGTTACTGTACTTGTATTCTGTCGCTGACGTTGAAATCGAGCGACAGCTGTAGATTGAAAGACGTGTGAAATGGAAGGCCACGTGGCGAGATATGGCGTGCGACAACGTGCAAACCTTTCCGCAAACCTGTGCTGGGCGCCTTCCTCTCCTTGTCTTCATCCGATATCCTCCTCTGGGCTCCGTGGTTAGGGAGATTCCTACATATCTCAAAGGGCACTATAAGAAGCTGAAGATTGTTCTGTCAACACTTCACGACTGATCTCTGGAGTACTACTGCTCTATTCGACTCCACTCGAGGCTGCCGCAGCGACAATGCCAAGGGCAGAGACCGTAGTTAGGCGAGACCTCCAGGGGACTGGCGGTCTGATTGTGACGGAGGCTATGCAATCGCTCATAAATACACCTGGATGGCTCGGGATTGACGAGGGTGGCCAGACCTTGCGCACCCTGTACCAGAGAAGTGAGTCGGTTACGTCATTCCGGAGGCCGCTTGTACTCAACGCCACGATCCTTCCTACAGACTCGAAGCCGTTCGACCCCAGGCTGCTCAGCGAATTCGCCCAGCGTTGTTTTTACGGAGACGTAAATGGCGTCAAGAAGGTGCGTAGCTTCGTCCCCTTTGTCCTTGTCCGGAGCCCACACTCATAGGACACTGCCCAGATGGTCGAGAGCGGGACAGCCCCGGAGCTCACAGGCGTCGAGACCCCGTACGGCTGGGGCTATGCGACCCTCGTCGTCGTCGGTGTCCAGCGCGTAAAGGTCATCCCGTACAAGGTCAAGATCGACCCCAGAGCGACGCTCCGCTACCTCCTCGACCGTGGCGCACCGCCGGACGTCCCGGACATCCTCGGCTACACGGCGCTCTTTCACGCCTGCATGCAATACCCCCGTCCCGATCTCGCACGGATCCTCCTCGAGCACCGCGCCAATCCGAACCACCAGGACAAGTTCGGGAGCGTGGCGCTGATAAGCGCGTGTCAGAACGGCACTGTCGAAGCCGCGGAGCTCCTTCTTGAGCACGGCGCGAAGCTGGACGTCGAGGATGCAGACGGGGTGACCCCCGACGAGTTCTACGTCAAGGCTGGAGCCCCAATAACCGCCCTCGTGCAGAAGTGGAAGCGCAAATGGGCTGGCGAGAGCAAGGCGCTAGACGAGAAGCGGTGTGCCACCTGCGGATTGGAGGCAGAGACGCTCAAGTTCTGCGTGGCGTGTCATGCGATCCGGTATTGTTCAAAGGGATGCCAACGTGAGTCTTTTCTGACGTGCTCTCACCGGGGTAGATAACTCTGCATGTTCCTCGAGGGTAACCCTCCTCGGTGCGGGTTCCGCCTTGGATCCGTCGGCTGACCGTCTCCATGGTCAGGACTACATTGGCAAGCGCACAAAACGCGCTGCATACCGTTCAGTCCGGAGTCAACTGTCACCATGACCCCGTTTTATGAAGACATCGGGCCGGTCATGTCCTTGGCGGACATCGCTCGACAATCGTTCGGATTCCCCGTCGAGAAGCAGCCAGCGCGCAACCTGCGCTCAGTGCACATCCCTTATATACGCCCCGGAGAGACGAAGAAGGTCATCATCAAGGTGCAAGTGCCGTTCTGCATCCAGACTGGCGGACCGACTAAAGAGGAGATTGGGGATCTGATGGTGTACGACAAGAAGCGGAGTATCGTATGTCGGTTGAGGAGGGAAGACGGAGAGGAGGCTTACTTGCGACTATCGCGCACTGTCCGAGCCCATGGACTCGGTGGCGCGAAGGCCTACTTCCCCGCGGAGCTCAAGTCCAAGGATGAGCTCGTGGTCAAGTATAAGGAGGTATTGGGAGAGCAACCGTTCTAGTCCTCACCTCTGCTTCTGGAAACAGGATTTGCGGTTCGTGGATCCCACTCATCATGCCGTTCGTCGAGTCCTTTTGACCTGTCAACCATTTTGATTTCTCCTACCGACACATTGTGCTTGTGCTGTTATCAGCTGTATCTGTACCTTTTTTGAGTTGGCGGTGTATCTCTTGTCGCAGTACCTGCCCAGCCTTACCCATAGATGCCGTCCTTCCGTTGTATGACATTATAGCATTATAGCACCATCGGCCTCCTCAGACTTGGGGTTTAGCGTTCAATACAGGACTTGCCAATGTGGGCGGTGGGCGGTGGCCATAAGCCCGGACAAATATATGGACGCCGAATGATACAGCGCTCATCATCATCATCATCATCGTCATCATCTGGATAAGTATCTCAGATCTAGTATTGTTCCTCAACGATAGCCGAAGTCCTCCGACTTTGGGTCAGCCGCCATAAATAATGCCGTACATACCCCGTTCGCATGATAAGGAGCCCCGAATCCCCAGGTTCCTTTCTTGAGGGCTCATCCCCGAACCACTGACGTCTCTACAGGTCGTAGCATCGTTACCACGATGGCAGCGGGTCTCGTCACCTTGGAGGTCCTCGGCTTACTTCTCGCCTCGGTCGCGCTGTATCGACTATGGTTCGCGCCGCTCGCACGACTTCCTGGCCCGCCGCTATGCGCTATCAGCCGTCTCCCGCTGATGTACCATGAGTTCACGGGCAAGCGGCGGGTGTTCATCCATGGTCTGCATCAGAAGTATGGACCCGTGGTGCGTGTCGCTCCAGACGAGGTCTCTTTCGCCACGCGCGAGGCGGTGAAGGAGATATATTCGTCTGGCGGAAGCGGGTACGACAAGTCGTCGTTCTACGTTTTGTTCGAGAATTTCGGCACAGCGTGCGTGCTTTATCGACCCGGGCCTACCCACGTCGTAGGACTGCTGACCCTCGGTCCACCAGGAACATGTTTTCCACTCTCAACAAAGACGAGGTGCGTCGCAAGGCACAAGCATCTCGCGCGGCGTGAACGCGATTGAGACAATGTGTTTTGGCCAGCATGCAGGCGTGAAGAGGCACTTTGCAGAACGATACAGCAAACTTCACGTCTCCAAGCAGGAGGTTTCGTTCACGATCAGAGAGCAAGTTGATGCGTTTGTCGCAAGGGCGACGGAACACCCGGGCGCGAGCGTCGATATATACGTGAGATTCCAGCTGCTTCTCGTTTAACGTTCTCTAATCGCCTTGGACAGGATCTCCTCCACTGCTTCGCCCTCGACGGTATCACAGGCCACCTCTTCTACCCCAGCGGAACACACGCCCAGACCGATCCCGACGATCACAAACTCATGGAGGAGCTCACCTACTCGAATGACCTGCAGAGTACGTCCCACCCATTCCCTCTCCCTCCCATCCTCCCACAGCTCACCAAACCTCTACAGAGGGATACTTCCACCACTACTTCCCCAACCTCTGGTCGCTCTACAGCAAGCTCACCGGCACGACTCGGCACGTCGACTCCAGCCTCGTCGACGCCTACGTCCTCAACACCGCCCGCAGCGGCACCGTCGACCCGCACACCGTCCTCTCCAAGCTCCGCGCCGCCGACGCGCGCGACCCCGAGCGCCCCGCCCTCCTCTCCGCCTCCGAGTGCATGGACCACGTCGTGGCCGGGATCGACACCACCGGCGACGGCCTCTGCTTCCTCATGCACCACCTCTCCCTCCCCACCCTCGCCTCCCGGCGCGTGCAGGAGACGCTCCGCGCGGAGCTCACAGAGCTCCCCGGGGCGCCGCTCGACGACCTGCCCTACCTCGACGCGGTCGTCAAGGAGGGCCTGCGCGTCTTCAGCCCCGTCCCCATGAGCTTCCCCCGTCTCGTGCCCCCAGGCGGGCGCGCCGTCGACGGCGTCCCGCTGCCCGGAGGCACGATCGTCAGCTGCCAGCCGTACACGCTCCACCGGTCGGACACGGCCGTCTTCCCCGACCCGGACGAGTTCGTGCCCGAGCGGTGGCTCGCCGCCGCGGGCGCGGCCGAGCGGAACCAGCTCTTCTTCGCGTTCGCCGCCGGGGGCCGGGGATGCATAGGCAAACAGTTGAGTTCTCGCCGTCGTCGTGCGCTGTGGTTTGATGCTGATGCTGATGCGCGCCGCGTGTGCCCCCCTAGCCTCGCGCTGCTGGAAATGAAGCTGCTCATGCGCGAAGTCTACTCGACATATCGCACGCGCGTCGCACCGGACATGACGGCGTCGATGGAGCCAGACGACCAAGTGATAGCCACGCGGCCCAGGGGCCAGAAGTGCTTGCTCGTCTTCGACAAAGTCGACGGCATCTAGCGATGCGCTCGTCGTCCACGTGCCATGGCATACCCGCGGGATGCGTATATACTATGGGCTTAGGATGGTGGTGGTGGTGGGGGTGGCAAAATCTGACGGCTATATTTTATGCACTATGGAGATACTGTACACCACAGCAGCCCAAACCAGTATCGTAGCTAGCTACAGAGCAAATACCAAGTAGACCGAATATGCATGTACGTACAGCTAACGATATCTCGGAGTGGGACCAGTCGATAAATAGCAACGCTGCCCCGTTCGCTGACCGAACGACTCAACAGCCAGATGCGCAGGAAATATGGAGGAGTGGTGATGCGTGGACGGATACAAGTACAATCCGCGCGGATACATATACAACTACAACGACGAGGACTGTTGCGATGACGTGGACAGTAAGGTAGATGGGGATATACCTGAATCGAGCCGGGCGCCGATGCTTGCCAAGACATGCGTACAACTTGCGATGCGATGTGATGCGATGCGAGGATGACATAGACGAACAGGAGGATAGGAGGGAGGGGAGAGACATAGACAAAGAGAAGAAAAGAGAGACAGAAACGCGGAGCGACGATCAGACTCGCGAGCGACAATAAACAAGTGCAGAGCGTAGAGTTGGAGCGTGTTAGCATATGTACAAGTAGACAGTCGACGATGGAAACGAGAGATGCGACAATGGCCAAGGAAGTTGAGGGTATCGAACGAATGTGCCAAGGACGAAATTGCCATGCAAATGACCTAGCGGAAAGATACTATGTACAGAATCATCATGCATGCGCGTGAGGAATCACAGACCGTGTGGTCTGACGCGAACTACTTCGCGTGCCTCGAGCCCGCGACAAGTGGCCTATACCGCCGCTCGCGCGCATCGGGCCCCAAGCTCTTGCTCCGCGCGGACTGCGCCACGCCCGGGATCGCGATAGGCGTCGCGGGTGCCGCGATGCTCGTCACCGTGCCCGCCTTGTAGAAGCTTTGCTCCTTCGCCACCACCTGCGGGCGCACCCATGCCGACGGCCGGGTAGGAGACAGCGCGGGCGGCATGCTCTCGTTGCGCATGACCTTGCGCAGCTCGTCGCGCGACCTCGAAAACGCGCGGCCGCGCGAGCGCGACGCCGATCCCGAAGCGGAGGACGAGTCTGCGTACCGGCTTCGGCTGCGCGTAGAGCCGCGGTCGGCACCGAGATGCCACCGCTCGTCTTCCTCAACAGTGTCGAGCTCGGGTAGGGGATGCTCAAGGTCGGGGGTGCTGAGAGTCGGCTGGGAGGGAGACGCCTTGCGCCGGCGAACGGCGTCGAGCGGCGCGTCGCGCGGGGTGCTGGGCATCTCGTTGGGGCTGCGCGAGCGGGACATAGAGAAGTTTGTGTTGAGACGTGGACGGGCAGCCCGCCCGCGCTCGTAGGGAGTGATGGGACTGTCCTGGGTGAAAACAGCGGATTCGTGGGTACTGGACTCCTCCGAAGAACTGCTTGAAGTCGTGCGCAAGATCGCATCCGTGAGGGATGACAGGCTCGGCTGGGTGGGATTAGGGTGCGCAACGTGGTCCGCGGTGTTCAATAGCGGGTGTGCGTAATGGTGCTCGAACGGTGGCCGAGACTTGCTTCGGCTGGACGTGCGAATGGCGGAAGTCGACCTGTTGGCGGATCGTGCTGGGCGCGAGGCCGACCGGTCGTCCACGGCGGAATCTTGGCGAGTTTTAGAAGGAGGTCGCGACGGTGACCGAGACGCGACCCTCTCCGGATCTGAGGGAGGCGTGACGTCGTCTGCAGCAGAACCCCAGCCGATGCCCCAGGCGACTTCGTCGACCATAGCGACCGTCCAACGGTTGGGAACCGATCTTTCCATACATCCGCGAAGAGCCTGTTCAGCACAGCGTCCGATGCCGTGGGGCATATCGAAGACGCCTGTCCGATAAGAACAAGAATACCATCAGCCTCTTATCGTTGGCCTATTGCATTGCTCGTTCTGGATGGGATGGTTACGTACCATGGAGGATCTTCATCTGCAATCGAGGTTCAAACGAATCGGAGAAGGGCAATTTCCCGGTAAGGAGGGTGAGGAGCATGACACCTAACGCCCACATATCTTGTGCAGGGTGGGCAGCGTACGGTGTGGCGTTGCTAGGCGAGAGTAGCAGCTCAGGGGCCGCATAGGGAAGTGATCCGGGCGCAAAACCGCCTCGGTTCGGGACCGCAGCTGGCGAGCCGGATGCGGGGTACGGACTTGAGGTTCGATGGCGCGTGGGGGCGCCGTGGCGAATCCTGAGGGAAAAGTGCTGCGGAAGCTTCCCCGCCGACCTACCAATCGATCGGTGTGAATGTACGCTGGAAGGAGGGTGTGCGTGCGAGAGAGTGCGTGATCGTTGGACGCCATCAGCCTCAGACTCGACGGCGTCGTCGATCTCGCCGATCTTTCGTGCCATTCCGAAGTCGCCGATTTTACAGACACCCATCTCGTCTACAAGCACATTCTCCAGCTTCATGTCCCCATGCACGAACCCCACCGCCTCGTGCATGTACCGCAGCCCCCGCACCACCTGCCTAAACATCATGCCTGTATCATCCTGCGGAAGCGCCGGGTTGCCGTCACGCTTGAGGATGTCGAAAAGACTTCCTGCAGGACAGTATGCGGTGAAAAAGAAGTCGGCAAAGGAAGTGTGGTTGACAGTGAAGAGTGGGAGAACATGTTCATGGTTGAGGGAAGCCCACACCTGCGCTTCGCGTCCGAGGCTCTTGCGGGCTAACTCGGGGTCAGGTTGCTTGTCAAGGTCTGCGTGGCGGACAATCTTGACAGCGACAACCCCACCCTGGGCAGAGGATGCGGTACGGATGATGGAGAATCCACCATGACCGATGACGGGGCCTAGAGTGTATCCTGCGACAACCGCACCTTGATCGTCAGGAGGAAGCGACCGCACAGATGGGGCAGGGCTGAATGCAGATAGGAAGCGCGCGGCTGGAGAGGAGGAGAGGTCGACATCCGGCAGGTCGTCCGCAGGCAGAGGCGATGCGACAGGAGAGCCAAACCAGTTCAAAGGCGGCTCGGGGATCGCGAGGAGGGGGTGAGGAAACACGGATGGGCTCAGCTGCGATGAGAGCTTTTGTTCAGGATCGAGGTCGTCGCTTGCGTGGCTCTCCTTGTACGCAGGGAATGTGGGCGGCGGTCCTTGGTGGACGACAGGAGCAGCGGGCGGGTGTCGACGAGGTCCATCGTGAGCAGTCCCGGGGCGGATGTGAGCTTCGTCCGGGGCGAAATGTTGCATATAACAGCGTTTTGAGATGTGTGGGAGGTTGGAGGACGTCGAGAGGAGGATGTCGTGGTGGAGAGTCAGAAGGAGGTGCGGGGCAATACGGGAGCCCGCCTCAAGATCCGCAAACGGCCCATTACATAATCATGCCTTTTCGAGTAATGTTCTGGCCACACTCTCGGCACGCGTCCTAGAGCTCCGACAGCCAAGTCAAGGCCAAGTCAAGGCCAAGTCAAGGCCAAGTCGCGGGAGGCGGCAAGTGGCAACTTGCAGGTATCGGTTTCGGACGGTCTTGGGGGGAGTGATGTTGCCCCAACGCGAGGAACGAGCGATTGGGGCAACGGAGTGCTTACTAAGCGGGGGGCCGGAAGTGGAAGGGCGCGCGAAGCGCGGCGCATCTCCCGCGCCTTGCCCTCTCCCACTTCCGGCCCCGCCGTGCGACTTTCGCATATAGTCGGTTTTTTCTCTGTCAATTCCTTTGAAATCAGCAATACAAGGATGGTAGTCGATATACGACCAGCAGGAGCGAAGCACAAGTCCCTGGAGGTGTTTGGTGGGCAGGAAGGTGCCGGGCCGGTTGTGTTGGGGTCCGACACGGTCGCGAGCGGGTCCGACGGAACAGTGAGGGAACAGAGGGCTGGCGGGAGCGGCGTGGACGACTCCGATGACGTCGTCGAGACCGATGGGATGGCACACCGCATGGCGGAGCAAGCCCGGGACGCCAAGGGAAAGGCAAGAGCAAGGTTTGAAGACGATCCGGATGAAGACCACGACGCTCAGGGTCGAGGATCCCCGCCATCAGCGGCCAACCCCGATCCCGAAGTGGCTAAGGACATCGCGGCACGGAACGCCAAGCTCTGGCAGGAGGTATGCGACATGCCGCCCGAGGCTCGGCGCGCAGTTTTCGCCAACTTGGGACTGAAGAACCCGGCGGGGGTGATGCTTGTGACGCTCCCAGATGAGAAGTTCGAGCCGGCTATCACGGGCGGCGCAAAGAAGACTCCTGTGGCTGAACAGGCAGCCCCCGACCGCATCACCCTGCCACAGAGCACAGTCGACATGTGCGCATCCGACAGCGATGCAGAAGATGCCCGGCTGGTTGCACTGCTGCGCGTGGGGCACCACTGGCCGCTCATGGGCCTTACAACGGCTGCCCTCCGGAGCCTTGCTGATGGCTCGAAGGGGAAGACCGTGAAGGCCTTCACTCGGGCGGGATCTGGCTTGGGCGGCACCCACCACATACTCAACGCCAGTGACTTTCCCCCAGAGATCTCCATTTTGACCGAGGACTGGTGCGAGGCCTATCAAAATCTTCTCAGGCTGCTCCCTCAGTTCGCGGAGGCCATAGTCATGGAGATGTTTGAAGAGCATCACGATTTCCTCACCGGGCTCGACTACTTCTGCCGGGACTTTGAGTCGATTCTTAGGTTTGATATCTGGGTGCGCCAGACGTGGTTTACCGCCGACCCCGCCAACAAGCCGTATGTAAGCGTGAAGAGCGTGGGTTACCTGTCGAAGCTGAACTCTATGCACCTCGAAACGATCCACACAAGGCTGAATGCGAACCCGCCACCCGCCCCCTCTCATGCCCTGCCGCAATTTGGGCGTTACCATCCCTACGACCATCAGCCCCCCTGCTTCCCGGAACCCGAGCGTGGACAGCGTGGGTGCTTGCAGCCCTTTCGGGAAGGCAGGGGATCCACGTCCGGCAGGTCCCTCTGCCTCATCTGCACCGGACACGGGCACATGGCCAAGACTTGCTCCAGGATTGCCCTCCCGAATGGATGGCTGGTTGTTTCAACGTGGGTCGATAACCGCCTCACCAACGCTCGCTCTCGGAAGCCCCTCTGTGCATCCTGGAACGTGGGAGGAGTTCTCCCTTGCAAGGCAAGGCACTGCCCGGGTTCAGATGGGTGCCACACCTGCTCTTTCTGTGGCTCCCCTGACCATTATGGCTCGAGTGGCTGGTGCCTCGGAGCGTGATTGAATCATCACGCCTTACGACGCAGAGGCGTGGGACTCGTGTCTGGGGGAGCTGGGCCTCCTCGCTCGGCACCTGGATCTGACGCACTGGATGCATTACAGTTTCCCTCTTGGCAACCTGGAGCCCATCTTGGCGACCCGTGCTCACGCGAACTACCCGGCGGCAGAGGAGAACCTAAACTTTATTATCGATTACCTTAATGAGCAGGTGGCCCTTGGAAGGATGACAGGCCTGCACACGTGGGCAGCCATCGAGAAAGCTCTCGGATCCCCCTTCATTTCATCCCTGCTCTCCGTCGTTCTGAAGGCCAACGGAAAGCTGAGGATGGTGCAAAATTGTTCTTTTGAAGATGAGTATGGCCTCTCGGTCAATGGTCAGATCGACTCGGACTTGTACCCGATGCGCTGGGGCACAGCAGCGTGGGTGGCTGAATTGGTGAGTTCCTCCTTCTCCAGCGTGCAGCACAGAATCGCTCCAGTGAGCGAGGAGTGTTGGCGTTGCCAGGCGTGGCGCGACGTGAATAGGTGGTTGTGCGCGCATTTTTTCCACAGAATCGCGCCGCGCTTCGTGGGCGAGGAGTGGGCTGCATGCATCAGGCGGCAGCAGTACAGGCTCGCATCGTGCAGATGTACTCCCGGTCAGAACTCGTGGTGGAGGCATGTGGCTGAATGCAGTCACGCACTCCAGCCACGAAGAGATCTACACCGCGTGCAGCTGCTGCGAAGAGATCTACACCACGTACAGCTGCCACAAAGGGATATGCGCTGCGTGCTGGGCCATATGCTGATTGGTCTCAGGTGGTGGGGGCGCTGCCAGGCACACAGATCGCCATCATGGACATTGACTCCGCATTTCGGAACATTCCTGTGCTCCCCAGTCACAAGCCATTCTTAGTGGTGCAAGGTCGGGTGGGGGAGTTTTACATTGATCACGTAGTCTGTTTTGGGATCGCATCAGGCATGGGGCTGCAGGGCGCGGTCATGGACGCACTCGTGGACATCTTGGACGTGTTCGGGATGGGACTGTTGTAGTAGGACGCTTTGCGCCCCTATGTTCTTTGTATCATTCGGATCCTTTCTCTTTGTAGATCTTTGTGTGTTTGCTCCCGCTCCACGACATATGGACTGCGCCATTGGCACTAGCTACTCCTATTGTTTCTCTCATATATATATACAGGCCCTGCTGGGACTCGGAATGTTATCTGTTACTCGCCATCTTGTCCTCCAATAGGTTATGAGCCCTGCCAGGTTCTAACTGAAGACTACACTTACCTGCATTTACTCTGCTTAACTTATTTATCCTAAAATGGCAACCACCGATGCCGCCGTCACCCGTGTACGAATCGAGCTGCTCACCGGAGTTGAGGACTGGCCGTCGTGGAGGGTCCAGATGGAGGACCTTCTGTTCGGGCTGGGGCTGTGGACATACATCATCGAAGAGGACAAACCAAAACCCACCGTCGCGGGGAGTCCAACTGCAGAAGAAACAGGGAAGATCTCGGAGTGGCTGAAGAAGGACCAGAGCGCACTGATCGCGATCCGGATGCGCGTGAGTCGATCGCTTGTTCAGTCTTTGAAGCGATGCACGACGAGCGCAGAGGCATGGACACGCCTCGAGAAGAATTTCGAACCCAAAGGGATTCTGCATGTGGTCCAGCTGCGGTGCAAGCTGCTTCAAGCGCACTACAGCGAATCGGAAGATGTCGAGGAGTTTCTTAGGATGATGTGCGCCCTGCGCGAGTCGCTTGCTTGCTCAGGCCATGATCTTTCCGAGGAGGAATTCTCGATCACGCTTCTTACGGTGCTTCTGGAGACCTGGGACCCAATGGTCTCATCGATCAACCACGTGCGCGATCTCAACGACGCAGACGAGATCATCGCGCGCATCAGGCAGCACGCCTCATGCATCAATGACTCGGAAACCGCACTGGCCGCGTGCCCGTTCGGCAAGCGGCAACCACCCAAGTGCTACACATGTGGCAAACTGGGGTACCAGCGTGACTGTCCCAACCATGAGAACGTGCGGAGGGACAACGGAAAGGGAAAGGGGAAGGGCGACGGGAAAGGAAGGGGGCGTGGTGATGGGAGGAAGCCGAAGAAATCGGACGCGAAGGCACTGGCAGCCGAAGAAGACAGTGATTCTGATTGCTACACATACACGATGGAAACCGATGGGACAGAACTCGCGCTTGCTGCGCGCGTAGCAGCTGACGCCTGGATCAGTGATTCTGGGACAACCGTTCACGTAGCGCACGCACGTGCGGATTTCATCAGATACACTCCCACACCCGGCGAAACTCTCAAAGGCGCTGGCAGCACCCCCATACTTGGTTGCAGCGACGTTCTGCTCGAATATACCCACGACGGATGCAAGATTGTTGTCAAATTACAAAACATCATCCATGCTCCCGGAATCCCACACAACCTGATCTCGCTCGGCCGTGTGGAGGCCAGTGGACATCAAATCATGATTACGAAGGGGGCGATCAAGTTCAGCAACCCGAAAGGGTGCATGTACGCATTGGGAAGCCGGATGGGGAACCTCTACGTCATGGACGCCACCGCGGTGCCTGGCAAGCATGCAGATGTGGCATGTGTGGCAGCCGTGGCCCGCCCACGCCGGATGAGGACGTACAACGAATGGCATCATGTCCTCGGGCATATCGGGATGAAAGCGGTCATCTCGATGAAGAAGAAAGGGTTGGTTTTGGGCATGGAAGTCGATGAGTCGACGCCACCATCCGAGCAATGCGAATCGTGCGTGCGTGCGAAACAGACAGTGGCGCCATACCCGAAGAAGTCAGGCACGATCGTGGAGAAGATTGGGGATCTCACGGTGATGGATCTGTGGGGAAAGGCGCTGACAACCGGTATACGTGGGGAAAAGTACTTTTCTACGTTTACTGATATGCATTCACGCTGAACAGTCGTTGAGTTTTGCAAAACCAAGGCAGGCGAGCTGGATCACTTCAAAGCATACCAGGCACATGTCAAAAACGTCCACGGCATCAATCTGAAGAAGATCCGATGCGATAACGGAGGGGAATACCTTAGTAAGGAGTTTACGGATTATCTCTGGGCCGAAGGGATCAGCCTGGACACCACCTCTCCAAACTCATCTGCCCAGAATGGCATCGCCGAACGTGTCAATCGGACAGTGATGGACTGTGCGATCGCGATCATCATTGACGCCAAGCTCCCCAAGACCCTGTGGCCGGAAGCAGTAGCCCACGTGGTGTACCTGAAGAACTGATCACCCACACGTGCGCTCAAGGACAAGACTCCAGAGGAGGTCTGGTCGGGCCGGAAGCCGGATATTGCCAATCTGCAGGAGTGGGGCGTAGGGTGCTGGATTCTCACTGATCGGAAGAAGTGATCAAAGCTTGATCCGAAATCCGCACCTGTGTGGTTCATGGGTATGGCACCCAGGACTAAAGGCTGGAGGTTTTACGACCCGAAGGCCCACCGCATCGGTAAGTCTCGAAATATCATCTTCGCAGTGCCCAAGCGGGCGCAACCTGAGCCTGTCAGCGATGACGAGTACGATGTCATCAAGCTGACCACCCCAACACCGCTCGAGGGGGAGAATGTCACCAGAAGCGAGTGAGTGTCAGGGGGAGAAGCCGCACCATCAGATGCTGATGCGCCCACGCCAGCGCTGCCAACCACACGGAAACTGAAGCTCGCACCTGCCACGCCCGAGCCCCACACGCTGCGCAACCTGCCGCACATCGATTACAAGGCGGCGCACGACGGGAAAGGACCATTGATCAAGAGCGCAAGTCGTTCCGGGCCCCCAGAAGCCGCAGATGAAGAACCCGAAGATGAACGGGCCAGCAACCCGGAAGCACACTTCCTCTGCCTGCTCACTCTTCATGGTGCACCGACTGCACGTGAACCGCGCTCATACAAAGACACGATGGCCTCGCCCGAGGCAGAACAATGGTGCGCTGCAATGGACGCTGAAATCGGGCAACTGCTCAAACTGGGCACATGGGAACTTGCAGAACTCCCGCCCGGACGGAAGGCGATTGGGAGCACTTGGGTCTACAAGCTCAAGGAGGATCTCGACAACAATGTCAAGCTGAAGGCATGCCTCGTTGCCCAGGGTTTCTCTCAGATTCCCGGATTTGACGTTTTCGATACATTTGCACCTGTCATACGAACCGACTCCGTCCGGCTACTGATGGCAATCGGAACCACGCACGACATGGAGATGCGTCAATTCAACGTTGTCGGCGTGTACCTAAATGCTGAACTTGAAGAGGAAGTTTACATGTGGCAGCCCCCCGGATATGAGGATGGCTCCTGTAACGTTCTGTGCTTACAAAAAGCACTTTACAGTCTGAAACAGGGAGGACGCGCTTGGAACACTCATTTCAATCGCATCATGACCGGCGAACTCGGTTTCACGCGACTCAACTCTGATCCGTGTGTATACATCAAGCAGGCCCGCAACGAGGCACTCACAATTGTCGGCGTACACGTTGATGACATGTACGCGCTCGCTGACACCTCAGATCAAATGGAAGACTTCACGATCGGACTTGGCAGACGCGTCAAGATCACTGACCTTGGCACGCCGTGCCTCTTACTCAGTTTGGAAATCACCCGTGATCGCACCGCCCACTCTCTCACCATCTCCCAATCACAATACATCCTGTGCATGCTCGAACATTTCGGTATGGCTGACGCTAACCCCGCAGTCACCCCGCTCGACTCAAACGTCAAGCTCACCAAACCTGCTCCAGACGCGGACCTGTCGGAAATGCGTGATGTGCCCTATCAAGCGGCCATCGGTTCTCTGATGTACGCCACCCTCGGCACCCACCCGGACATCGCATATGCGGTCCAGGCACTCTCGCAATACAACTCACGCCCAGGTCCTGAACATTGGACCGCCGTCAAGCGCGTCTTCCGATATCTCAAGGGGACACACACCTACGGAATCACCTACTCGGGCAAGGGGGAGTCGCGCGCCCGTGCATACTATAAGAATTTCCGATTGGAGGGATACTCGGACGCGGACTGGGGATCCAACCCGGATGACCGCCGGTCAATCTCAGGCTACGCATTTCTGGTCGGAAATGCGGTCGTCGCCTGGAGTGCAAAGAAGCAGACAACCATCGCACTTTCCTCAATGGAAGCGGAGTACATGGCCATCTCCTATGCCACATGCCACACCATCTGGGTATGCGCAATGATGGCCGAACTCTCTTTCGCACGGGACGGAGCAACCACGCTTAATGCGGTGATGCGCACCTGACGCTTCTGGCCTCGGAAGCCGACGCGACTTCTTCCTTTGGACGGCTGCCGTGACTTCGCGAAGTTGACATCATGGAAGTTCCCGAAGTCGCCGACAATATGGAGCCTCGCGCGACATGCCGCGTGGCCGCGGCCGAACGGGTTTAGAGCGTCGATCACGTGCGATGACGCCGCATCAAGCCCAGACCGTCGAAGTCCTGATCGGATCCAGACCTAGAGACACGCGCGGCCCGGCCCGACCGCCCCTGTCGATTGCGCGACGGTCTGGCGGTGGGCCGCAAGTTAAGTCTTTCGCTCGCTCTCGCAGTCGCGTCGCGCGGCCGATTACGGATCGTCCCTCACTTAGCGACTTCGGAGACAGGTACCGGTCCCGACATCCAGAGACTGACAAGTCACGCGGTCGCACGACAGCGATTGCACGCACACACTACCAAGGCAAGCCGGCCAAGAGTCGCAGACCGCGACCGCGGTTGCCCGACGACCGCTGGAGTTCCGGGGGGTTTCCGACGCGGGTGTTGTGTTCGTCCGGTGTCGTGAGGCAGCCTAGCCCATAGCCGTCGCGCGTAGCTACTGCAGTGATGTACTTAACCTCTCACCCCGCTATCCGGGCGGACAATCTTGCACCCCCACCTTTTACCTCTCATTTCTCCGATGAGCAAGTGCGACTTGACATCGTCCTCTGTCGGGTGTAGCTAGCGACTGCGATTGTGACGTGCGACAGCGACGGCGACCCCGACTACGACTTTGCGACAGCGACTCGTCGCGCGACCCCGTCGCGGCTTTCGTCCTACAGCTTTGTTCGACTTTCCTTTCTTCTCCTCGGCACCGGTTACGATCACGACCAAAGGGAACCCGAGACCATACTCGCCCTCTGCACAGGTGACGTCCCTCCGACCTCGCCTCCCTCAGCCCTCGGTCGTCCCGACTGACCACAGGCCCTGGGATAGTGTATCATTTTGGAGCCCACCACGAGGGGGAGTATAGATCTCGCCTCCGCCTTTGGTGCGACCCCGTAACTTTCATACAGTGCCACGCTGACACCTTCCACTCCTTCGCGTTCGTCGCTCGCACACGAGCTACTTGTCGCTCGCGCGCATAGGATCACCGACCTTGGACTTCAGCTCGGTGACGAGGTCCGATACAGTCACATCCTCAATTCCCTCTCTCGCGCCCTCGATCGTGGCATCGACACGCTCGATAGCCGACCCTCTTCTTCTGACTCTTCATCCGCGACATCCTCCATGACGGTTAGGTCTAGAGCGAGACGCGCGACGCCGAGCGCGATTCCCGGCGAATTTCCCCTCCCACCATCGCCAGAACCCTGGGAAGACGTTCCACTTCCTCCTTCACCCGATTACTGGACAGACGTTCCCCTCCCGCCATCGCCAGATATCGCTGCGACACCCTCGACAGCGTCACTACAAGTTTCCCCCTTCACTCCACTCAGCGAACTCTCGTCGCTTGCGATGGATCCCCCCGATCTTCAAGCGCCGCAGCCAGCAGTGCACCCGCCACCCGCGATGCCTGCGTGCAACCATGCGACTGCGCCGGTATTCGACACCGAGCGACCAAGAACTTTGCGCGGCTTTTGGCAAGACCTCGACACGCTCTTCGACAGGTGCCAGGTCGCCGCCGGCCGACCGCGCAAACGATGGGCGATTCGTTATCTCGAGGTTGAAGTCGCCGACTTGTGGGAGTCGCTCCCCTCGTATGAGGACGCGTACACGTTCGAACAGTGGAAGACGAGCTTGGCCGAGCTATACCCCGGCGCGGATGAGGCCCGCAAGTACTCGGTCGCCGACGTGGATAATCTGGTCGCGGGTCGCGCAGCGACGCCGATCACGACGCTTGGTGAACTCTCCAGTTTTCATCGGGACTTCCTCGTTATGACCACCTATTTGATACAGCACCAGCGGTTGTCGGTACTGGAACAGTCGCGGCTCTTCATGCGCGGCATTCGACCGCCCCTATGGGATCAGGTGGCTCAGCGACTTCAGATCAAGTTCGTCGACCACCATCCCGACGACCCCTACGCCCTCCGAGACGTCCTCGAGGTGGCACGGTTCGTGCTTCACGGGACGTCGATGACAGCGACGGCAACGCCGGTAGCACCCGCGGTTGCGACAGCGACGGCGACTCCGACGGCGACCGGTATCAAGCTGGAAGATGTCGAGCCTTTCTTCCGAATGATGGCGCAGGCAATACGCGACAATGGCGCCGGGGCAGGACCAGCGGGACCACCACAGCGTGCCGATTACGGGCGACCGCCGCCGATGGGCTTCTGCCACTACTGCGGCGATGCGGGCTGCCAGGTTCGCACCTGCCGGTTCATCGACGAGGACATCAACGCGGGTCGCATTGCGCGGAACAACGATGGGAAGGTTGTCTTGCCTAATGGGCAATTCGTACCGCGCAACCTACCGGGCCTGACTATGTGTGACCACGCCTACGAGTGGCACCAGCGCAACGCGACGGCGCCTGTAGGCCAGCTCCTCTTCCAGGTCGCACCGGCGGCCCCGACGACTGACGCGACCAGCAACCGCATCGCCCAACTCGAGCATGAGATCTTCGCCCTCCGACAAGCAAGAGAGAAGTTCGATGGAGTCAAGATCACGACCGTTCCCCGGCGACCGCGACCTGCAGCGAGAATCGAGGAGGTTCCCGACGGGGGCCCCACGATAGCGACCGCCAGCGGCTCCGGAATGAGGGCGTCGGCCCCAGCCGCGACCAAGGCAACCGTGGCGACCGCACCAGCACGGCCCGTCACTATCCTGCGACCACCGACCCTGGCCACGCGACAAGGAGCGGCGCCCAAGCACCCGTTCGCGGGAGCCCGTGACGCGACTTATGCCCCACCACGGACGACCAATGTCAGCGCAACACCGCGACCAGCGAGCGGTAAAGAGCGCGATCCAGCGTATCGCAACACGGTTCCGGTCTACCAGCCCAAGTTGATCGACGAGGTCTACTCGCGCGCGATGAAGACACCGGCGATCACGCTCTCTGTCGAGGAGCTCCTCTGCATCGCTCCCGACGTGCGCGCCAAGTTCCGTGAGGCAATCACCCCAAAGCGCGTACCGACCGAGCCGCACACAGTCACCTTCACCGATGCGACCAGCGATGATGAACTCGCGACTGCGCGGTCCTGTCGCGGCGAACCTTTGGAGCCGGGTGCGCTGGTAGTCCCCGACCCGTACGATGTCTACCTCTCGTGACTCGGCCCCGGCCAGGAGCCGCAGCCGCTCGTGGTCGCAAAGGAGTCGTATGCGCTTCGCTCGATCGTCAGCTGTCTCGACGGTAAGATCGACGTCGAGGGAACCTTGGATGGCGGTGTGCAAATCGTCTCGATCTCCGAGGGCCTCTGCCACCACGCGGCGCTCTCCTACGACCCGACGGTGCAGCTGTATATGCAGTCGGCGAACAGAGCGGTCGACCCGTCACTAGGTATTGTTCGCAATGTGCCCTTCCTCGTCGGCGGTATTACGCTCTACCTACAGGTTCACGTCATTCGCAACGCGCCCTACGACTTGCTCCTCGGTCGCCCCTTCGATGTCCTGACGCGGAGCATCATCAAGAACTTCAACAATGAAGACCAGACGATCACGCTCGAATGCCCGAACACGCGACAAGTCGTGACCATCCCGACGCGACTGCGAGGACAGCCGACCTTTTGGTTTCGCATCGACAGCAAGCGCTCCGAGTCCGTTTGAGGACGGGTCGCCCGACGGCGACTACGCCCTCGTCATCGACGACACACCAGGGGGCCCCATTATCTCTGCATATACCCGCATCGCTGATGACTCTATTCCTATCCCAGCTCTCTATTTATCGGCCTGCGACCAACTACATGATCGCGCGGCCGTCTATTTCTCAACTAATCTCACGACTACTAGCGAAAAATGTCGTGCGACAAGCGTGACGACACCGGCGACACCGCTGACCACTGCGACCTCGGACTCTTTCTCTCTCCTCGCGTCTCCAGTTCCTCCTCCGTCTCCCTCTCTCAACATCGCTCTCTCTCTCTCCTTTATGCGCCCCTGTTCTTCCTCACCTTCTTTCGTATTCTCTTTTCCGACCAAAAACGGTCGCGGCTACTTCGCGCCGCGATCGCAAGATACCCCCATGAACGTTTTCCTCACCATGCACGACCCCGTTACGAAAGGCCTCGTCACCAAGAAGAAGTACAAACCGGTCGCACGCAAGGTGCGACCTGTCCTAGGCTTGTGCCCCGAACAGTTTCGCGTCATGCGCAACATCACCGGCGACCCGCTCGCGAACATGCCGGTCCTCCCCGATCATCCCCCTGACTTTGTCCCGACCGGTCGCTACACCCGCGAACGCATGGAGGCCCTCGACAAGAAGCTGCGACCCGACTTCCTCTGGCCCGAGGAGCGTAAGCTCCTCCACTACTTCATGTGCGTCCACAACGAGGTGTTCGCATGGACCGACGAGGAGCGCGGCTGCTTCAAGCCCAAGTTCTTCCCGCCGGTTGATTTTCTGGTCGTACTGCACATGCTGTAGGTCCAGAAGAACATCCCAATCCCGCCGGGTCTCTACAAGGAGGTCTGCGACATCATCAAGCGCAAGATCGCCGCCGGCATGTATGAGCCGTCGAATTCGTCGTATCGCGGTCGCTGGTTCTGCGTCGCGAAAAAGGATGGGAAGCCGCGCATCGTCCACAGCCTCAAGCCGCTCAACAAGGTCATGATCGTGCACTCGGGCATAACCCCGACTCCCGACTATCTCGCCGAGCAGTTCGGCGGGCAACCGTGTGGCTCGATGTACGACCTCTATGTCGGCTACGACGAGCGACTGATCGCAAAGTTGTCGCGTGACCTCACGACCTTCCAGACTCCGTTCGGCACATTGCGACACTGCACCCTTCCGATGGGGTGGTGCAACTCGGTACCTATCTTTCACGATGACGTCACCTACATCTTGCAGCCCGAGATCCTGGAGTGGACGGTACCGTATATCGACGATGTCCCCGGCAAGGGCCCGAAGTCCGACTATCGCGACCACAACGGCAAATACGAGACCATCCCGCGCAACCCCGGCATTTGTCGCTTCGTCAAGGAGCACTTCGACAACCAGAATCGCATCGTCACACGCATGAGCCATGCCGGCGGCACCTACTCCGGGCCAAAGTCGATGCCCATCGACATCGAGAACATCATCATCGGCCAGCGATGCACACCGATCGGGCGACAACCCGAACAGTCGCGCGTCGCCCTCATCGTCAACTGGGGACCGTGCGGGAACATATCGGAGATCCGCGCGTTCATAGGCACGGTCGGCGTCCTGCGACTTTTCATTCGAAACTTCGCGAAGCGCGCCTGGCCACTCGTGAAGCTCACGTGGAAGGATGTCCCCTTCGAGTTCGGCGACGAGCAACTCCGTGCGCAGGAGGACCTCAAGAAGGTGGTCATCGAGTCGCCTGTGCTCCGCGCGATCGACTACGAGTCGGGCGCGGCCGTCATCCTCGCCGTCGACACCTCCTACATCGCGGTCAGCTTCCACCTCTGCCAGTGCGACATCGACGACCCGCGCAAGCGGTACTACAGTCGCTTCGGATCAATAACGCTCAACGACAGGGAGGCGCGATTCTCGCAACCGAAGCTCGAGATCTACGGCCTCTATCGTGCCCTGCGGAACCTCAAGGTCTACTTGATCAGTGTTCGAAACCTCGTCGTCGAGGTCGACGCGCGATACATTCAGGGCATGCTCCAGAACCCTGACATTTCTCCGAGCGCTAGCATTAACCGCTGGATCGTCGCGATACTAACATTCCACTTCACTCTAGTGCACGTCCCGGGAACGTCGCACAGACCTGACAGGTTGTCGCGGCGACCATTACAACCAGGCGACGAGCCGCGCAATGATGACGACGGCTTCGAGGACTGGATCGACAAAGTCCACGGCTTCCTGCACCAGATGCTGCTGACGCGACCGCGACAACATGCCTCTCCCCTGCAACTTTTCACGATCGTGTCTCCGACCGGGGATGGTCGGGATTTCAGTGAGGGGGAGGGATCGACCGACCAGGAGCCGACAAGCGACACTGTGACCACGACGAGCGACATCCCGACTTCCGACTTCACTCGGCGAGCGAATGAGCGACTCGACAAGGTCAAGAGGTGGCTCCGCGACCTCCAACAACCAAGCGACATCTCCGACAAGGCGTACCCGCAGTTCATCAAGTACTGCCAGCAGCACTTCGTCGACAGCGACCGACTGTGGCGAAAGGACAGCCATGGCGCACACAAGCTCGTAGTCGGCCTCGACCAGAGACTCGCGATCCTCCGACAGGCGCACGACGACATAGGGCATCGCAGCAATTATGCGACATTGCAGTTCATCGCAGAGCGATTCTGGTGGCTGTCCCTTCGTGAGGACGTCACTTGGTATGTTCGCACTTGCCATCTCTGCCAGACGAGACAGACGCGACAGGTCCTTATCCTGCCGACGGTCGCGACACCCGCACCATTGTTCGCGCGAGTCCACATCGACACCATGCACATGCCCGCCTCCGGCGGCTTCAAGTACATCGTCCAGGCGCGCTGCGCGATCTCGCACTACCCAGAGTGGCGCATGCTCCGCGTCGAGACCGAGAAGACCCTCGGCGACTGGCTGTTCCAAGACGTCATCTGTCGCTGGGGTGGCCTCGCAGAGATCATCACCGATAACGGCGCGGCTTTCATCAAAGCGGCTGGCTACCTCGCGTGCAAGTATCACCTCCGACATATCCGAATCAGCAGCTACAACTCGCGGGCGAACGGCATCGTCGAGTGACCCCACTTCGACGTGCGACAGGTTCTGTTCAAGGCCGCCGACGGCGACGAGACCAAGTGGTCGCAAGTCGCTCATTTCACCTTCTGGACAGAAAGGGTAACTATGCGACGTCGCATGGGCTGCTCACCGTACTTCGCGGCTACAGGTTGTCATCCGATCCTGCCATTCGACATCGGCGAAGCGACCTATCTGCTCCCACTGCCCGACTCGATCCTGTCGACGACCGACCTGATCGCGCAGCGTGCGACCGCGCTCCAAAAGCGGCAAGACCAGATCGCCGACCTCCAGTCCGACGTGTACCGAGCGCGACTTCGAGCAGCGTACAAGTTCGAGCGCGACCACGCGACGACCATCCGCGACTTCGACTTCAAGCGCGGCGACCTGGTCCTCCTCCGACACACGCAGATCGAGAAGGCTCTCAACTGCAAGATGTGACCATGATACCTCAGACCACTTGTCGTTCTCGCCCGCAACCACGGGGGAGCGTACGTCGTCTGCGAACTCGACGGGACAGTCTTCCACCGACCAGTCGCGGCCTTCCGACTCCTCCCCTACCTCGCGTGACAGTCGGTCGACATCTCCGACGAGCTCCTTGACATCTCGCAGAAGCGACTCGACGAGATGAAGAACGCCGACAATGCGGGTGTCCAAGACAATCACGCGACTGACAACGTGACGCTGCCAAACGGTAGCGACGAGGTGGGCGACATGGACTAGTGGAGCTGAGTATCTGTTTTCATTTGCTATCCGCCTCCATATCTCCCATATTGCGCTCTTTCTATCTTTTGCATACCCCAATCGCCTCTTCATAAGTCTCTCTTTTATATTCTTTGCGACCTTGGACGCACCTTGCGACCGATTTTCCATCGCGACTTTGTCGCGAGGGCAAGGGTTTTTGGCGATGAAGGACTTCACGCTGAGCCTTTCCCTCGGGAAAATATTCTTGTTACACACGCGTTTGGAGGTCGAGAATAGATAGTATTACTGATCTTGTGTAAAGTATAGAACACTGCGACACTGCGACCAACACTGCGACACTGTGACCAACACTGCGACACGGCGACCAAGACTGCGATACTGCGATAGCGACAAGAAGATGAGGCGAGAAGATTGCGACCACGACAGTGCTGTTACAAGAAACCAAAGCGACAACAGCTACATTATCCGAGGCAAGAGGCGACAAGAAAAGCGGGACGCGACAGCAAAAACCAAGTCCAAAAAGAGCCGCGACCGCAGCGCGACAAGATGCGACTCACTCCTCATCCTGCCCTGCGGGCACGGGCACAGGCGCGACGACCTCCTCGTCCTCCTCGTCCGAGCTGGAGTCCACCGACGACCCCCTGAAGAAGTCGTCGTCCTCCTCCGTGGCGTCTGGAGTTGTCCACACGGGCTGGGGGCCAGTCACGACGAGCTCGCGCACCTGCATCTCCTCGATCAGCTCCAGGAGGACCTCGACCTGGGCGACGAGGCTCGTGCGCTGGATGCGGAGGCTGCACACATACTCCCGTCACACCTGCGAGATATCGAGCCGGTCGAGATCGTCGCCGCCATCGTAGACGATGGAGTCGCCCTGGCCGGCGATGCAAGTATTGGTGCCAGGGGCGATGGGAGGCCTGCCGTCATGGGCGAGGGTGCGGCGGAAGGCCTCGACGGGCAACGGGATGCGGATCCCGACGGTCTCGGTGAAGACGCGGCCGGCGGTCGGAAGGGCGGACGAAGAGGAGTCGGCGGCCGGAAGGGGAGCTGAGGAAGGGCCTGCGACGGGCGGCGCAGGAGAGCGAAGGTTGTCGCGACCGGGAGCGGCGCGCGACGGGAGAGGACCCCTGGGCGGAGGCAGCGGCACCTGCTTCTTCCTGCGTGGCCTGGGCGGAGGCGGGGTCAACTGGACGACCGAGCCGTCGCGGTCGACCTTCCACCGCCCGCAAGCCTGGCCTGCCTCGACGAGGTGGCGGGGAGGGCGGATCGCGATACCACCTGCGGCGGTCGTTAGCGACAGCAACACCGGAAAAAGAACGGGCGACTTACCGCGGGCGTAGCCTTCCCGGTCGAACCAGGTGGCGTAGGGCTCTGGGCCGTACTGGCAGCCCTTTCACAAGCTGTGGCACTTGTCGCACTTGGGGCGACCGGGCCGCAGGATGCACGCTGTGTTGTGCTGCTTCCCGCAGTAGTCGCACTATGGGAGCCGTTAGCCGGGGACACGAAGGGAAGCGCGATGCGACTTACTGAGTACAGTGACAGGTCGATCGCGGGATCGCTGCCACCCTCCTCCATCTCTTCGTCGTCAGTCGCCGCTGCGACCGGTGGCGGGGGCGGTGGTGCGACGGGCGCCGACTTCGACGAGGGCTTCCGCGACAGCATGGTGATGACCACCTCGACGGTCGGGCGCGACCGTTTGGGCGGCTTGGGCTTGTCCTTGCCGTCGGCCCCGGCGGTCTCCCCTGACGAGGACGAGGTGCGTGGACCCCATGGGCGTTTCCGCGATTCGTTGGCGACGTTGGGCGGAGTGCGTGGAGAAGCGGGAGCGAGAGAGGGAGCGACGGTGGGTGCGACGCCGACGGCGGTCGCAAGGGCGGCGGCGGTGGCGAGCGCGGGCGGAGGCGGAGGGGAGATGGCGAGGCTGGCGACGCCCCGAGTGACGTCGGGCACAGAAGGGAGGGGGCGACCGGAAGGAGAGGTCGGCGCAGCGGCGTCAGCGGGCTTGGCCTTGCCGCGCGACCTTTCCAGGATGCGGGCGAGACACGCCTCGCGAGCAGCAACGGCGGCCTGCGCACGTGCCTGGCGGTCGTAGGCGGCCCGCAAGTGCGACCTGGCCCAACTGGGCCACGCATGGGCGACACCGCTGAAGAACGTCGCGTGCTCCAGCACCACACGGTCGGCGACCGCGGCGACGTCCTCTGGCGCAGTGCCAGCGGCAACCCAGAGATCCTGCGGCGAAAAGGAAGTCAGTACCGGTGGGGACCGCGGGCGCGCCACTCACAATCTCGTCGGTGATGGCCTCACGCCAGTCTTGCTGGGCGTCCTCCGACTGGCCGGGGGAGTTGAATGTGTCGGCCATAAGGGCGTCAATGCGGGCGTGCGCCTTGTCGAGAGCGGCTTGGGCGACGTCGGCGGAGGTCGCGCGACCTTTACCCTTGTTGGCGGAGTGGGCGGACATGGTGTAGGCGGCGGCGGTGGCAGAAGGAGAGGCGGAAAGCGGAGGGGCGAGGAAAAGAGAGGCGATGGCGATCCCCAACAAGCGGGGTGGCTTTATGCGTCGCACGGTGGCCTGTGCGACTTCGTGTGCCGGTTCCTCGTCGTGGACCAGGGGCTGCGGAATTGCCTGTTTAAGGCCGCCCATTGTCGCGCGATGGTCAACCCGTTTCCTTAACGGTCGAGAAGCCCGCGAAGACGTCCCGCGTAGGTCGCCGCCTATCAAGCTGTCAAGAAGAGAAGGTCGTGCGACGGCGGTTCTGACGCAGTGTGGCGTTTCACCCGGCGACCGAGGACGGTCGGAGATTTCAGTGAGGGGGAGGTGATGCGCACCTGACGCTTCTGGCCTCGGAAGCCGACACGACTTCTTCCTTTGGACGGCCGCCGCGACTTCGCGAAGTTGACGTCACGGAAGTTCCCGAAGTTGCCGACAATATGGAGCCTCGTGCGACATGCCACGCGGCCGCGGCCGAATGGGTTTAGAGCGTTGATCACGTGCGATGACGCCGCATCAAGCCCAGACCGTCGAAGTCCCGATCGGATCCAGACCTAGAGACACGCGCGGCCCGGCCCGACCGCCCCTGTCGATTGCGCGACGGTCTGGCGGTGGGCCGCAAGTTAAGTCTTTCGCTCGCTCTCGCAGTCGCGTCGTGCGGCCGATTATGGATCGTCCCTCACTTAGCGACTTCAGAGACAGGTACCGGTCCCGACATCCGGAGACTGACAAGTCGCGCGGTCGCGCGACAGCGATCGCACGCACACACTACCAAGGCAAGCCGGCCAAGAGTCGCAGACTGCGACCGCGGTTGCCCGACGACCGCTGGAGTTCCGGGGGGTTTCCGACGTGGGTGTTGTGTTCGTCCGGTGTCGTGAGGCAGCCTAGCCCATAGCCGTCGCGCGTAGCTACTGCAGTGATGTACTTAACCTCTCACCCCGCTATCTGGGCAGACAATCTTGCACCCCCACCTTTTACCTCTCATTTCTCCGACGAGCAAGTGCGACTCGACATCGTCCTCTGTCGGGTGTAGCTAGCGACTGCGATTGTGACGTGCGACAGCGACGGCGACCCTGACTACGACTTTGCGACAGCGACTCGTCGCGTGACCCCGTCGCGGCTTTCGTCCTACAGCTTCGTTCGACTTTCCTTTCTTCTCCTCGGCACCGGTTACGATCGCGACCAAAGGGAACCCGAGACCGTACTCGCCCTCTGCACAGGTGACGTCACTCTGACCTCGCCTCCCTCAGCCCTCGGTCGTCCCGACTGACCACAGGCCCTGGGATAGTGTATCAGCGGACAACAAATCTGCGATTGAGCTCTCGAAGGACAACATGCAACACTCGCGGTCGAAGCATATCGACATTCGACATCACTTCATACGTGAAGGCATCACCGCTGAAACTATTCACCTCGAGTACTGTCCCACGGACATCAACTCGGCGGATCTATTCACGAAGGCTCTCCCGTGCGATCATTTTCAAGCTCTAAGGATGCAACTCGGCATCCTACCGGTGCGGAGTTGAGGGGGAGTGTTGTAGTAGGACGCTTTGCGCCCCTATGTTCTTTGTATCATTCGGATCCTTTCTCTTTGTAGATCTTTGTGTGTTTGCTCCTGCTCCACGACATATGGACTGCGCCATTGGCACTAGCTACTCCTATTGTTTCTCTCATGTATATATACAGGCCCTGCTGGGACTCGGAATGTTATCTGTTACTCGCCATCTTGTCCTCCAATAGGGACCCAATGAGAAGTGGGTCGACGACTTGATGAATTTTCGTTACCCGACGGGGGAACCTTCACCCGGGGTTTACATGTATGGGCATGATGTGGATGACATCTTCGTGCTCACGCACCAGCTGGGCGTGCCCTGGAGCGGTCCCAAATGCGGTTGGCATGCACCCACGGGCGTGTATCTCGGGTTCCTGTGAAACCTGATGGAGAGGTCCGTTGCATTGCCGGAGGAGAAGCGGCAGAAATACTTGGAGAAAGTCGCTGGCATGCTCGTGGTGATTGATGCGGGAGGGAAGCTGACTGCCAAGGTGGCGACTGCCCTGAACGGAACCCTATCTCACATTGCCTTTGTCTACCCGCAGGGACATGCCTACCTCCCAAACCTCTCAGCGTTTGTGGTGAGTTTTGGCCCCCAGCCATGTGAGTTTATGCCATGCTGGCCGCCCCGCTCCGTGGTCTTGAACCTGTGATGGTGGAAGATGGCTCTGGAAACCCCCGGAATCAAACGTGTCTTGCGCGCATGCAGCAAGACCCGCGACCTCGGCATGTGGGTGGATGCTTCCTCAGACTGGGGCGTTGGCCTGGTGGTGGGGCAGAAGTTTGCAGCATGGTGCTGGGCTGTTCCTTTGGCGGAATGGAAATGGGACGGGCGCGACATCGGCTGGGCGGAGATGATCGTGCTTGAGCTGGCTATCAGATACCTGGAGCAGGCAGGCTTCGAGAACATGGAGGTCCTCATCCACTGCGACAACAACGGCGTTATAGGCACGTTCGAGTGCGGTAGAAGCAGAAACTTTCAAGTTAACCAGGCAATCCAGTGGGCAGAGGTGGTGTGCATGGCGCGCAACCTGCGCGTCCACCCGCAGTACATCTCTTCTCAAGACAATTGCGCGGACCCGGTGTCTCACAGCGTTTTGGACGTGCAACTGTCTCCTCTTGGCATCACCTTCGCACTCCCAGCAGAGCTGCTCTCCTTCCTCTCCCTCCATGCCTAAAGCACGCCCAGAGAAGATCGCACTTGCACGTGTGAGCATGCGTGGTCAGGGGGAGGTGGCATGCTCAGCGACTGGCACTGTGCCAACGTCACCTTCGCCACGAACTCCTTCCGCGCGAAGGCTGAGGAAACCAAAACCAGAGAATATGATTGCCCCTTCCCTGTTCTGTCCCCATGTCGCTGCCATCGAGCAGGTGGCTGCCTGGAGCACCCCATTTGGGGAGTCCTCCCATGCAGCGGCGCATGCCCTCCTTCCTGATGCATCAGTCTGGACCCTCTTCTTGGTCATTCTTCAATCTCTCGAACCAGATATGCGCAAGAATTATGGGGCGGGCCTCTTACAGTTTAATCAGTTTTGTGACGATAATCGCGTACCGGAGGACCAGCGAATGCCGGCCTCCGAAGTTCTCATTGCAAGTTTCGTTGCCTTCTGGAGTGGAAGGGTTGCACGTACGACTGTGGAAAACTGGCTGGCAGGCCTGGCTTTCTGGCACACCCTGAATGACGCCCCCTGGAGGGGCGGGAAGATGCTAAAAGCGGTTTGTTCGGCTGCAGCTAAGGTCGCACCGCCGTCCAGGCCCAAGCGGCCACCCATCACCTTGGAGCACATGCATGCGCTGTGTGCTGGGCTCGATTTGTCGGATGCCTTTGATGCAGCCATTTATGCGGTCGCGTGCTTGGCATTTTGGGGTTGCCGGCAGTGATGTCTTTCGCTTTCTGGAAACTCGTTTTACTAATGCATTCGGACAGGCTGGGCGAACTGGTCACTCTGTCGCGTAACATCTTCGACCCGGAGAGGCATGTGGCGTGCGGATCGCGCATGCACTTCCGGGACTTGTGCGGTGGCATTCAATATACCACCTTCCATGTTCTGTGGATGAAGACTACGAAGATGGCCGGTGCCGACGTTATCCTGACTGCTAACGACGACCCGACAACCCCCCATCTGGCAATCCGACATCATCTTAGCGCAAACAGCTCAGTTCCGGATGGCACCCCCCTGTTCAGCTTCGAGACGGCGGAGGGCGGTTGGGTGCCCATGACATGCGACTGGTTCTTGGGCTGTTGCAATGAGGTCTGGGCGCAGGTGGGCCTCCCTATTCTGACGGGTCACTGCTTTCGGATCAGCGGCGCGACCGAACTGCTGCTGCGCGGGACACACCCTGACATCGTGGCAACGCTGGGCAGCTGGAAGTCGCGGGCATTCCTTGACTACTGGTGCAAGATCGAGTCGATTCTTCCCCTATTCATTTCAAAATTGTTTGACAAATCACGCATACAGCTCATTTCAGATTCTATAAAGGACTTCAAACGAAAATACAAGTTATAATGTCTTGATACTGCCGCTGCTATTGTATGAATACATGTGTGTTTATGCTCGCTGGTCGGGGGTGCCTTGGCGCTCGGTTGCCACGCCTGTTGTGGCTCGCTGGGTGAGCCGTGGCACCTCGCGCTTCCTCCCTGTAGGCTGGGGTTTTGGGTTGGGGGTGAGGAGCCGCGAACCGCGCGCACGCACTTGGCATCGTGCCTAGTCCCGCGGATCTCCGATCCTCCCAGCTCGGAGGACCTGGTTCAACCAACCAGGTCTCTCCACATCTCCCTGCAGGCCTTTCACGCTATTAGGAAGCATGTTATGTTTATGGCCGCCGAAGACTCGGATAGTCGGATGATGTCATTGATTCTTCCTGATTCAGACAGCCGTTTCGGACGTGCAGATCAAAATCCAATGCCCTTCCGCCGATAACAAACACATCGTACATGAGACTCACAGAAATCCCACGACCTACACGCCCTGTCGCCAGCTCCCGATGCCGGAACGCTCTCCGACGTCGTTCTCGTCTGGCACAAACACGCCACCGTCATCGTCGAAGATATCGTAACCAAGGTTGTAGCGCTTCGACGGGTTGACGACACGCCGTGGAGGGTGTGCTTGGGCAGCCCTTTCTAGTTTGTCAAATAGTTGGTCGGGAAGCTTACGAACTGCGTGGCTGGTCAAAAATGAACTCGATAGGTACCGGACCACTACGCACTGTGGTAGTTCTCCTCCACACGCGATGGGGTGACGCTCTTCGGCAAGACGACAGTCTATGTATCATGTTGTTAGCCTTCGCTTGGCATGAAGATGTGCCCACTTACGCCACGCTGCACATGCCACGAGATGATCACTTGAGCAGGGGTAATGCTCAGCGCCCTCGCGATCTCCTTCACTTCAGGAACCTTAAACGTATCCTTGACCAAGTCGTTGCTACCAAGCGGAGAGTATGCCTCGAGAAGCAATCCGTTCTCCTTTGCCCACTGGGTCCGTGAATTGAGAACGAGCGCAACACAAACGAGGCAAGAAACACACTTTGAGTAACTCAGGTTGCGGGTTCCAGAAGCTCAGTTCAACCTGGTTGACCGCTGGCTTGTACTTGAGTGGGTTCGCGGTGAGGTTACGTAGCCGAGGGATGTTGAAGCTGATTTGGCTTCAGCATACGAGACATGAAAGGCAGGAAGTGGACACACTTGCTGACACCGATGTTCCGTATCTTGCCCTTGTCCACTAGCTCCTCAAGCTTCTGCCATGTCGGGTACGGGTTCGCAGTCAAAGCTCCGTCAACCTCGTTCTCTGTGCCCTTCTTCTGCGCAATTGGCCTGCTCGCCCGCATCAAGAGACTTGCACTCTACAAGGTAGTAGGAACTGCTCACCAGTGGATGAGGTACAGGTCAAGGTAGTCGACGCCGAGGCTCTTGAGCGAATCGTCGAGGGCAAGCTCGACGTCTTCGGGCGCATGGAACTCGTTCCATAGCTATATGCGCGCATATATTCAACAAACGCACCAAAACGACAGCGAGTCTCGCACCTTGGACGTGAGCCAAACCTGGTCCCTCGAAACGCCGCTCGCCCTCAACGCTTCTCCGACTTCCTCTTCGTTCTGGCGTGTAGCCATTTTGAATGAGCTTCGAGATCGACACCGACCCGCCTGAGACTCACATGATACGCCCACGCGTCATCGATGTGCCTGTAGCCGGTCTTCAAAGCGGCTTTCACGGCTGCCCCAACTTGGCTGGGGGGAGCCTTCCACACGCCTGTATTCGCCACCGGTGAGTTATGTCTTCGGTTACGTCAGAGCTCAACGAAGCCGTACCGAGCGCAACTGAAGGAATCTGATCGCCCGAGGGGAGGGTGAAGTGGGTCGGGAGCGAGGCACCATTGATGGAGGCGCTGTAGTTGCGATGCTTGCCCGAGCCACGACAGGGCGTGCCCAGACGTGCCCTCACAGAAGGAGAGGCGAGGTTTTTCGCGACGAGATAAGAGACCTGGCAGAGGGCCGCCATGGAGAGGACGAGGAATAGGAGACGCTTCCAGGAAAAAGTGCGGGGGTGGTCGTGCTCGAGGAGGTCGTCGGGTTCGTGTTTGGGCTGCTCGACGTCGTAAGGAACCTCTGCCTGGGGTACAGGCTGGTAGCGGGAACGGGACATGGCGGTAGCTTGGGAAGCTGTAACGAGAATAGATCATTGCCCTCGCCGATTGCGTAATTAGTAAGCTGCAGCATCTTTCCTACTGCTCGCTTCGAGACGTTGGTGTCGGAGGAGTTTCACGTAAGACCGTTGGCATTCATCAGGGAGGACCTCGTAACATACAATGTTTTCCCCAGAGTCCAGCAGCTGCATCCTCGCAGTATTTGCCGGTGGTGCGCGTCCTCGGCCAAACCCGACTTGCTCGTCCGCTCCGGATATGACAAGTGCGTTAAAAACACTTCGGGCGTCAAAACGAGTCTCTGCACCATCAACCCGTCGCAATGTCCCAAGGCAGCTATCCCCCTCTACTCGTATGTATTTCAACCACAAGAACCGCATTTTATGTAAAATAGCGAAATTTAGGACATAGGCTTCAAGGCTCGCCGACAGCGGGTCGCATTGGCGCGATTCTGACCGTCTGTGACCGGTTCTGGCCGCTGAATCTGACAGATCCCAGTTCCAACGTGCCTATCGCATCACATCTGGCGCTATGCAGCGGCTTGGCTTAGTATCATCACCTCCCTCCTCAGGCCCGTTGAGTTCACAGAGCTTTTCGTTGAGATGCGGTCAAGGTATGATTGATGCGTCTCTTGCAGAGAACAGGCATTGAAACATCTCTTCTCAGGGCTTCTGACCAGGATGATGAAGGCCAAAAAAGAACATCTCTTAACCTAGATATCCTGCGCATGGTCATCACCTTCCTCCCAGTGACCGACCTGAAGCAAGTCGCCGTCGCTTCCTACCCACTCCGCGAGGAGGCTTCCCGGGAAATCCTCATCAGAGGCGTACACTTTCGCAGAGCCACCGCCAGGCTCCAGTCGTTTTGCCAATTTATGCTCAAGAGAGACACCCCTTTGTTCCCCTTCCTTCACAAGCTTGTCCTAGAGCATATCCCTGATCGTCCCTCAGACGAATTCAACCCTGGCGACCTCCTCGAGGTCCTCTCTCGCGCGACGCACATCCGCGACCTCCGCATACGATGGTGCGACCACCTGTTCACTGCGGACTCCGACAAGCGCCTCCCAGTCATTCTCCCCCACTTCCAAGCTCTCCGCCGACTCGAAGTCTGGACACGCCACAACACCACTGACCCATTCGTCGCCAACACAGTGCTCGCCCTCCGCCTCCAGCTCCGCACTTTGGAAGTTCCTCACGACGAAGACAATCGACTCCCTCGCGACTTTCCGAATCTCCTCGCAGAGCGACAGCAGTCCCTCCATCGCCTCCGCATCTGTTACCCCGACTTCACGAGCATCACTTGGGCCCCCCTCTCCTCCGTCCGCGTGCTATTCCTGACGATCGGCAACAAGATCCCAAGCCTCCCCCATATAGCTGAGATCTTCCCGAACATCCGCGAGCTCACCGTCTTCGCCGTCGGCTTCGAAGTCGACTTTACCAACCCGGCGCCCGAACACGCCAGAGCCCGTCAAGATGCGATCGCGTTCCAGAGCTCGGGCAGGGGTTGGAAGAGCCTGGACGTCCTCACCACAAGCACCATCGGCGACCCGTGGGTGCTCTGCTTGACGTGCCCCGTCGGGAGCGTTCGGCTAGGGAACTATGATTGCGGGAGCCATGCCGCCTTCGTGGACGTCGTGTCGCGCACACGTCCGAAGAAGGCCGCTTTGAACCTCACGTGCGCGCAGCACTGCGTGAAGCCGACGTCTGCGCCGAACATCCTTGTCTACCCAGCCGGCGCCCAGGGTGTTGTTGAAGGAGCGACTCACGCCACCTTGCCTTTCACCATCTCTTCGTTCCAGGCCGATCAGACTACGTCTGGCATGGTCGTGCGTGCCTTCATCTTTCGAGATTATGGAATCATCTACTAACTTATTATGCTGTGGGTGTAGGACGTTATTGCATCCCACATCAAAGATTCCCGCCTGCAGTACCTCCACGTTGCGTTCGCGGAGTTCTTCATATTCGGGGAGATCGACGAGCGCGTCCTGAACCCGCGGGACATCCATCCACGTACCGTGAAGATCATCGAAGAGATCAACGTCGCGCTCCTGGTTTCGGAGATTGCGGCTGCAGGGACGCATCTGCGGATCATCGTCCTTACTCTCGCGACGCGAGACCAGAGCGTGTGGATGATCGATAGAAGGGATGGTGGCCAGACGGTCACCAGAATTGAGAATTCGCACTCTGCGAGGGAGATCGTAGAACGGGAGGAGCGTGCGTACTTGTATGCCAATTGATGCTCTGACTGCTTTCTTGCAGTGCGATTGTGGTTTATGCATGAATGTCCTGTTCCGCAATGACTTCTCACTTTCCCGGTATTTGTCATATAGGAACTTCATGGGCGTCCATTTTCAAGATTCCGCCAGGTTGAAATCATTGTCCCAGTTCATGCTTGAACGCGATCCCCCTCTTTACCCCCTTCTTCGCTGTATCAGCGTTTATCATTCCGAGAATGATGGCATTTGGGACCACGGTTAAATGATCTACTCGAACTGCTTTGCAGGGCGACACACCTCCAGCAGCTTCAGCTCCAATGGGCTGGCCCCCCTTTCACCCCAGAGTTTGACTGACGTCTAACTACCGTCATTCCCCGACTACGACACCTCCGCCAACTTGCGATTTGTTCTCCAGGAGGGCGCACAAACA
Source organism: Sanguinoderma infundibulare (assembly GCA_032821775.1). NCBI lineage: Eukaryota > Fungi > Basidiomycota > Agaricomycetes > Polyporales > Polyporaceae > Sanguinoderma > Sanguinoderma infundibulare. Next base: position 663,474 of record JAVLRN010000007.1, read on the forward strand.
AGCTCGTCGCACATACCGTGCTTAATCTTCGCTCTCAGGTGCACAGCTTGAGTTTGCTTTCTACAGAGCAGGTCCTCAACGTTGCGATTCCGCACGATCTCGGAAAGCATCAGAAGTCCCTCCGCCGACTTCGCGTCTTTTGTCCGGACCTCGCGAGCAGGCCCTGGACGCCCCTCCCCTCAGTTCGCACCCTCATCCTGGCGCTCCGTCCTTTGACCCAGTTGCCGACCCTTCAGCACCTCACACGCACCTTTCCCCGTCTTCGTGAGCTCGCCATCTCCATAGTGGGACTGCAAGATCACGACTACCTCCGCATCGTACCGGCTGCCCGCATAAGGGCCCGCAAGGATGCGATGAACTTCCAGGAGTCTGGAAGAGCCTAGACAGTCTTGCCGCGCCCAGCATCGCGGATATTTGGGTGGTGTACCCGATGTGCCTGGTGGGATCCGTGCGATTCGGTCAATACGATGTCAGAGACCACGCAAAGGTCGTCGACGTCGTCACTCGCATGCGGCCGAAGAGGGTCACCATGAATCTGCAGTGCACAAAGGACTGCCTGCATCCGGCGAAGAAGAGCGTCTTCCGCTTCCCGACAGACGCGGATCCCCACACCGGAGCGGTGACTCACGCAGTCATCTTTTTAATGATGCGAGAAGATTCGTTGCAATGTCCAAACAGGTTGGACCAGAGCACGGCTGGGATCGTTGTAAGCCGATCCTGCTCTGCACGTCTAGTACTCCAACTCGCTAACATCCTGTGGTCGGTGCAGAAGACGATCGGATCCCACGTTGGACCGCCCAGTCTGGAGTACGTTCACGCCGCAATCGGGGCACATTCCATGTTGACTCGCGACGATTACACAAAGGCGGACAGGGAGATGTATGAGAGTGTCTTGAACCCTGTTGCTCCGATTGAGGTGGACCTCGAAACGACCTTTATGGGAATCGACATCGCGTTCCTTGTTTCTAAACGGTGGGGAAGCCTTACCTGCCAGTTGTAGTGCTCACCATCACGGGACGGGGACAGAGCGTGTGGACGATTGACAGGCCCCGGGAAGGCGGACAGGCGATCAGGAGGATTATGGATCCGGTGTCCGCGAGGGAGACCATAGAGTTGGAAGAGCGTGCGCACATCATTGCCCAGACTCCTACTGGAGGCCAAAACTATTGACCATATCGTGATCTTTACGGTATCTACTTCCTGCAGTCGAGTTTATAGACCCATGTCTGCCGCGTTCCTTGTACAGTCAAGTTCTTGCATTCCTTCTCGCTGCGTCGTTGTTGCGTCGCAGATTCATATGATCACAATACCCCTAGCAGAGTCCAATAGAGTTTGATTCAATTCCTTTCTGAGCCGATGTGTGCTGCGGTATCTTCTCCAGAGGAGATGTGTGCTGCGGTATCTTCGCCGTCCCGACGCTGCAGTCGAGAAGTACTTACACAAACTTTACCTGCCACACATATAACCAGCCTGAGGTCGCCCTCATTGGCAAGGAACCACCACCTTGTCCCTACATCCCGTTCACTGCCAATCGACAACATGTCCCGCTCATACGGCTACTGGGGAGGTTCTCGCGGGAATCGCAGCTCTTCCTCGTACAGCACCTCCTCCCATAACGCTGCACTACCACCAGACCGCGACCTCATGGAAGGCCTACAAAACGAAGCCATCCAGACACTCTCTAAGCCTCGTGTCGATACCTCCATCGGCACCGCTCTCAGGCCCGAGAACGTGAGGTACCTCGGCTCGTACAATTGGGTCGAGGAAGTCACGCCTACCATCATCGCCCCCGGTAAGTGTACCGTCATTTTGCAAGTGTCGCGCCTTGGGTTTAAGAAGTACATCTGTGCAGGTTCTCCACCGGAATGGCGGGAACGACCCTTCCCCTATCGTGTTGCGTTCGACACTGGGGTGCGTTACGTCGACCAGAACGGTTATCGCATGGGCGGTACGTCGACCCTGTTGCCCCTCTTCCGGGCTGTGGACGTCATCGCGGAGGAGAACGCGGATACGTCCCTCGACTGGGGCTCGGTCGACATCGTCACGGATCGGAATGGCCTGCGCAAATTCATGAGGTGGTTGCAATATTCGGCGGCGAGCAAAGAGCCGCTGAAGGAGTTCCGTATCGACTTGCAGTTGGGAGGGAAGAAGACGGTGTTGATGCACAGATGGGAGAAACGCACGAGGGAGAACGCGGAGCCTCCAAGGTCCGGATGCGGCATCAATTTCGAGAAGGAGAGCACGAGGCCGGCGAAGGGATGCGAGAGGAGCACTGGGCACCATCGCATCGTCCAATACGTTAGTGATTTGTGCGCATTTCAAGAAGACGTGCGAGACTTACCGTGCATGTTGACAGGACATGGGGGGACTCAAGATGATCGTCCGTTGTGAAGTAGATGCATGCATCCCCGAGCCGGCCTCTACCGCCAGCACAACCCGGACGACGTCTCCGCGCCCCACTCCACGTACAACTTCGTCCAACGTGGACGATCTTACCGACATCCTCTCCAGCCTGGATGTCTCCAATAGCACCACCTCCTCGACCACGTCCCCTGTCACGCAAAGCACCGACGTCGCCGTCATTCGCGCCGGCACCCAACTCCCCCAATCCTCCATGATCGAACTCACGACCCGGTCGGTCAAATACGTCGAAGAATTCGATTGGGCGGAGCAATACCCGCAGCTCATGCTCTCGCACGTTCCACACCTCTTCCTCGCCGTGCACGACCGCGGCACATTCCAGTGGATCAAAAAGCACGAGCTCGGTACGACCGAGTTCCGGCGGGTCGAGAACGACTCCAGGCTGCAGCAGGCGTTCCGCCAGCTCGTGAACCTCCTGCGCATGGTCCAGGAATCGGTGAAGGAGCATGGAGCACGTGGACGGCTCAGCATCGTATGTCATGATGGGCGATTGGAGGTGTACGAGCGCACCTCTGAGCAGGGCACCGTGCCCGATAGCGACTTGGAACGGTTCGGCGTTTGATAAGCGGTGATGGTGCTTTTTGTGAGGAGCCAGAGCCGGCGAAGATGTGCATTCTACGGACCTGAGCATGGTGCACACGACCGCGCGCTGGCCATGTCGGCGCCCTAGATACGCGCATTCCTGTATCAGTTGCAAATGTCTCGCACAATGGCCTCGGATGTAGATGTCGTAAAATGAGAATCGATGAAGTTTTCATGTTTCTCCGATGTCCTGGATGGCAGTACGCTTGTTGTCAGGGCAGATAGCCTGACGTATGACACAGACAGCTAACTCGCATCCTCCGAGAGGTCGCCAAACATAGAAACTCACCATCTAGCGGTCTCCAGAGTCGCAACGGCGAGTAACTTGCTCCCAATTTGGTTCTTTGTTCGCTTGGGAATGCGGAGAGACCTCGGAGCGCGGGGACCGCCAAGGGGAGTGCGGCACCCGACACCTCCCGATATCCATTGGCAAGGAGTCCGAGCATCGGCGACAGCATTGTTGTCGCCCAGTTCAAGTCGCTCGTACGCTTCACCGCGTATCATATGGCGCATGACTCAGACATGAGTGACAATCCATTTGCCTGCAATAGTGGCACACCGATCAATTCGACGAGAAGATCTTATCTTACAGGTGAAAGGGTCACCTTGGACTGCACTGCACAGTGTGCGAGTCGACGCAAGATCCAAGTTTGTTGTTGGCATCGAACTCAAGTTGAGGCTGGAGCCCCCACACCCAGCACCATTGACGTCTTGATCGCGGCCCGGGACAGGCCGCGGGCCGAGTCACCGGCATCGCGATGACGTGCAATCGTCCAGCCTCGTACTTCGCTTGAATTATCGTACACAAATTGGTACAGTACAAAGCTCTATCCTCTGCACGAAAATAAAAAGGACGTAGGTATAGGTATAGCATCCCTGCAGGGCGAGTATCCAATTACCCTGGCATTAGTAGACAACATGGAGATCTAGCCGGCCGCGACGCCGAACAGACAGAAGGCCTATACGTGCAAATGAAACAGACCGTGGGCCATTACACAAGACATCCTCACACGTACTCTGGAGAGCCAATCGACCTCGCCTTTGGTGAATCCAACTTCTTGTTCGGGAGGGAGAGCGTGGACGGCGGGTCCGTTGACCCATACGGGGAGCCCTTCATGTCTGCGACGTCGACCAGCTCATGCGACTCTACGTTGACGAAGATTTGCTGTGAATGGTGCTGCATCATCATCAGCGTCTCGTAACCGCCGGATAGAAGGGGGAGATAGACTGACCTGCTTGCTTCTTTCGCCCGAGTGTAGATTCACGGAGACGTTTCCGGACCGCTCCAACGTCTGGCCGTCGCTGTCGTCATATTGCCATCCGCGCCGCGAGTTGAGGCTGGACATGAGCGTGTTCGTGTACAGCTTCGGCAGGGGGAGGTTGAAGATGAGGTGAATGGTAGAAGTCTAGAGGCAAAATGGGCCAAGGACGATCGGAAATCGACTTAGCAGGGGCGGAAGGAGACTGTGCTTACCGATACCAGGTAGGCTGTTAAGTCAACGATTGCGCAAACAGATGTGATGAGACCGGTCTGGACGGTGACTGTGTCGGACAGTCGACGTAAAGGCCACATGGATCGTGTCAGAAAAACGACGTTCGACGGGATCGCAGTAAACAATTTTCAGAGACTCACCGCGGATGATTTTGTCGACGATGCCGTCTGTAATCGTCATTCCCGTCTTGTTCTTCCGCTGTTTGAACCCAAACCGAAATTTTGTCAGCGGCGAGACTGGCACAATGGCTTCCCACCCTTCGTGGGACATACCAAATGCCAGACCAACGCGGCAGTGATCGTGACGTCGACGACCGCGGCGCACACGAGCCAAAGGATGACGACAGACTTGAATTCCTGAAATCGAGCGTAATATAGGACATGGGTCACTGAGACGGCGGTCGCGACCGCACCCGCTGAGACGGCGCAGATGGGGTTTGCCGTTGATTCAACCATGAAGACAAGGCGCGGTGTAAGAATCACGTACCACATGAGCCAATAGCCCCGACTACGACGAATGCGACTACCCATGGGTTCCGCATCAAGATCCTGAGACGCCAGGCAAAGAAGAGCTGCACCATCAATGTGATTATCGCCTATGAAACCTGTCAGTGGTACCACAAAGCCAGCGATTGTGAGAATCTCACTGCTGCGCCGGGGTCTGCGGGGCGGCCAATTTTTCATCTCAGTGGGTGTGATGAAAATCGGCAATGTGGCAGCATACCTGCGCCCCAAACTGTAGGAGGGCCATTTGTTAGGGAAGACTCGGGAAGACGACAATAGCCTGCACTTACAGATGCTCCCCTTAACGAGTACCTCAGGGTTCCCTGGGTCTATTGAGCATACGATGGATCTGATAATCGGTCAACGCTGCTCACCGAAGTTGGTTACAAGGGGATCATAGAAGAGGATGATGTCCAAGCAGGTATTGGCGGTGTCTAGCAAGAACAGCAGGAACACCTGTGAAACGCGCATCGAATCGATCCCAGACCATTATAGGATAGATTCAGCACTCACGAAGATCTTCATCCATCTCTGGTCGCTATCCCCGCTTCAGCAGCGCGCAACCGACGCCAGTGACGAGGATGGCACTCACCGCTTGAATTGACTGTAATAGATGTACGTCTGGGTGACCGTAATCCCGTACAAGAAGATGTTGATAATCGTGCCGACGACTATTGGACCATAGCTGGAGGAGCAGAGGGTCAGAACCAGCGAGAGGGTATTGGCGAAGGGACGGGGAGCACTCACACCTGCTGTGCGGGATTGGCCATTTTGCGGAAGGACGTTAGTGCGGATGTCCTGGAACACTCGATGCCGTATAGAAGATGGTTGGAAATGGCAGTGTCCAGCCAAGATGAGTCTAAGGACAAGAGAGCAGGAGGGCCGACGACTGGAGGCAGTCTGGTAAACAAGGGGGAGCCTCAAGCGGAGGTGCTAGCGATTAAGAATACTTTATACCGCGAAGAGCTCAGTAGCGATGCATAGCGATGGCGCATCTCGCACTGGGAAAATGTCCATTTGCATGAACGTCCCCCTCGACCCCGTGCAGGCATCAACGGCGGGGGCGGCGCAGTCAAACACCCTAGCTTTCGTCGCGGATCGTTAGCCGTCGATCAACTCCACATGGGTGTCCGAATGCGTCGGTTTCCGAACGAATGAATGCATCCCGAGGCTTCTAATAGCGGCATACCGGATGTCCGTCAGCAAATCTTCTCCCATCGCGCAAGGGCACGCGACAAACGGCCAAGCGGCACAGTACCAAACTAACACATACCAGGACGCTGTCGAGCCGTCAACGGAAAACGGCGTCGGGACGGCCCACGTCGGGAATGGTGCGTCGGGTACGTAGCCGCAGTAGCACACCGGGATCTCAACTCCAGGCCGTTGACAGCGTGCGGCTTCTCGACACGGTTGAGCAAACCGAACCATTCAAGAGCCAATATACGGACTGGGGTCTTTCAACAAGAGGGGCTGGACCTGATGGTAAATCTCCAATGAGAAGCGGGGTTGTGGGGGTGTATTCGCTGGGATCTTATATGGGTCGGAACTAGGTTGGAAGTAGAAATTTAGTAGAAAGTTTCAGACGATCGGAGGCTGATGGTGGCGAGAGAGAGGTGTGACCCCCATTGGCGCCCTAGCTGCTGTCAAATTTAGTCGCGCGTCAAAAGACACAAACCACTCGCGGACTCGGTTCAATTTCATCCGTTCTCCGTTCTACGTCAGTTAGACTTTCGACACTAACTGTGCATAAAATCGCGTCGTTTGCTCCGTTCCGTCCATGATGCGGCGCCATTCGTGGTATAGCTGCCTAGCCTAATCTACCCTACCACCACTGTGCATCAACGTGGAGCGAGAAGTAGACCGGCTAAGTTCGCGACGCGACGGCGATAACAATAGCTGGACGTCGACCTAGGCAACAATCAATAGTGCAGCAGTAGCACATAGCAACGTATGGATAATAATAGTCAAGTGTTTTGGCCGTTCACAAGCCTGTTCGCTGATGATGGGAGCCGTCAGCCACCAGATCTGAACGGTTCAACGAACGAATACGTACTTGCAAACGTTGCGCAATGCGAAAGCAATTTAAACCTCCTCAGTTCGCGACGGAGCGCACATCATCATCAAATTGCCCCGCGTTTCCTATACTGTACATGTCTTTCTCCTCCGATGGCTTCAGGAATTTGTACACGACATGGTACACAGATTTCCTATCTTCGTCTCGTTGCATACCCAAAGTGGACCAGGGTTCTTGTCTGTCCTTCGTATCGACAAAACTGCTCTTGGAGAACGCTTCACGAATAGCCATCCGGCGTAGTCCACGGCTTGATGTGCGAAGCGAGAGAAAGCTGCCGTTTACGAGCGAGGCTCTGTAGGCTGGCAATTCGGAGGTTCGGGGAACCTCGCTTGAACGTCTCGCTGACCGACCCAGTGAACGGTTTTACGATTTTGGATCCATATACCAATCGTTCCGGATCCGCTGCTTTGTGAGCACACCGCAGATACTCCAAAGCACACGGCGTGCCTGGGAGAACGACGTGCGCTAAAGATAAGCGAGATACGCGCACTGCGACGAAAGCATGGATGAAAAATGACGACAGGCACCACTCCTCGGATTATCTACTATCGCGAGACGAACGTGCACGGTATGAGAAGCCAAGTATATAGCAGTAGAAGCTCGAAGAGAAACGAGCGATTAGTCAACGCTCGGCAAATGCGCAGCCTGGTAACAAGTGCAAGTGCAAGTGCGCTTCGAGTGGCACAGCCGTTGCTGACAGTACTTGTGTCCCTCGGCGAAATAGAGCCAAAGTCTCGGGGCGGCATCTGCGCTTTGGGTCTGCCCCGATATCACACGCCGGCGCGCGGTGAACAACGTCGACCCTCTGGAACACAATGCACGGTGGTCGGTGTGGATGGCGAGTGGGCTTTAATTCCACTGGATTACCGGCCGCATCTTCGTCATCGCCCGCGATTGTGTCGCCACACCGTACGAGGGTGGAAGGGTGGGGGGGGTTCGGGACGCAGCAGCGCCACAGCGCGACGGTCGCCTGGTGGAGATGACAGGAAAGACGTTCACGAGGCTTCATCATTGGAGTATCTAGCATCCTCCGGCAGTCAGCACGACACGGATATGCACGCCAAAAGCGGAGTGCTCGCTCGTCTTCCGTCGAGGGGCACTGCGGCGAGGTGGGATGTGTTTGACAACCCTCTCGCGCCACCATGGGTCTAGAACGACAAAACGATGGGAATGAGAAAACGACACGGAGATAGAGATACGAGCGTACCGGTCCCTGATACGCGGAGCCGTGTCGTGCCCCGAGCGGCGTGGGTCCCACCGTGCTTGTGATGCGAGGAGTTCCTGGACGATATGGCCACTAACGGAAAAGCGGTCCCCGATGGACGTCGGGAGAAGCACGACGCACGGGTGGCTGGGACACTGACGAAAACGCAGGAACTCGACGAGGACGTGAGACTGAGGGGCCCGATGCCGTAACTTGCCGCGGTCAGCTAGCACTTTACTGTACATATGTATCACAATCACAGCACCCTCCGAGCACCCACACGTCGCCGCGACGATTACAGACCCAACAGCCGCTCAAACTCGCGAGTCCACCCGCGTCGGGGGTGCTGGGCCTGTCAATGCCCAATGCCATGACGAATGCGGCAGCCCCAGGCCTGACAGTGATGTGCGCTCGGAGAAACCTGGACGGGGAGGCGGGGGGCGTGCATGGAAATCCCGAGGTTTTCGCTGACGCCGCGCGACGCGAGCGGCTTTTCCTTTCTTGCGCCAGCCAGCGTCTCTCGCCTCGTCGCGACCCCCGAGTCAAGTCGGGGAAGGTCGTGGAAGAAGGGGAGGGTACATACTACATACACACGTACATACGACGGGACGGGCTTCTCGACCGTGCGCGTCGGAGCGCTGCCTGCGGGCTCGATCACGCACTGGCTCGAGCGCCGCCGGCTCGAGACTTCAGACGCGGGATTGCGTCCGCGGATGGGGTGGAGCCTGAGTCGGCGTGCTTCGAGCTGGCTACAGCTTCGACAGCAGTGCAGCGTTCAAATGGGAGAGAAGAGGGTTGCAACGGCATGTGGTGGTTCGTTCAGGGGCACCTAGGCCCAGTCCACGACGAGACGAGATCGCAGAACCCTGGAAGACAGGGGAACGCGTACGGCCACATGGCGGGCGATGCATGCGGCGTCTTAGCAGCGAGCGAGCGTCCGCACGTCAATGCGCGTGTGCGGACGCATTGATCGCCGACAGTACAGTACTGGGGCGAGGCCATATGTAACCTGGGCGCGCGGCGCTGTATGAGGGGATCTGGATATCCACGGAGAAGACCGCTGTATACGGTTCTGCACGCGCGCGCACCCATTCAAGTGCGTGGGCTCGTGCTACGCTAATGGCGGCACGATGGCCAGGCGTCCTGGTCAGTGCGAACGCGCGCCACCGGGAGCAAAACGCGGCCCCATTCCTCGCGACGCGAAGGAGACAGGAGACGGATGGATGCGTAGAGCGTCCGAGCACCAGAGTGGATATCCATGCGCCCCATCATCACCGCAGCAGATGGGGATAACGTGTCATGGCCATCGACGGTGAGAACACCTTGGAACGTGCGGGCCGACCACGAAGTGGAGGTGGATAACGCATTCCCAAAGGTCGCATAGCCATCGCCGGACGATACGGATGGCAATGAAGGGGCACCCTCGGTTGCAGACGACGTTGGCCAGGACAGGCAAGCGTACCCGCGCGTTAGGCGAGCTATCAGGCACCGAAGACAGCGCGCAGAAGATAGAAGACCGAAGGCACGACCGCCAAGCTGCCGGTGGCGAATTGGGCGAGGACGAGGGCGGCGAATTGACGCTAATTTGGGGATAAGCCCGCAGCTTCTAAGTTCAAGCAGCGAGCATTGCCAGCGGGAAGACGCCAGAGAACCGAACGAACCCTGACCGGATGGGATCCTGAGGGAACGGGTCTTCAAAGGAAGGCGTCGAGAGCGACCTGTCAGAAACACAAACGAAACAGAGTCAAGGACAAGCATCTACCTGTGGAGCGGACAAGGCTAGACTCGGGCTCACCTTGACAAGTCTCGACCCCAGCGACATCGGTATCGCGCATGCGCACTCGAGGGAGAAGCCCGACTTCTGAAGCGCACAGGGGGATTGTCGCCCCCACAAGCAGGAAGTGACGTTATGGCGCTCCCAGAAGCCCTCGCGTGTGCATAGTGCGAGCGTGGAAACACCGCGTGCCCGCTGCCGCACCTTGCAGCTTCTTCCCCGCCAAAAGCGGGCATCCCTGCTTCCGGCTAGGCGGCGAAGGGGACGAAGGGGCCGTCGTGCGGGATTCGCGAACGCAGCCTCCTCTATTGCGCGAGGGGCGCGCGTAGCCAACGTGACCGCGCGACGGAAGACCGCGCTGCGTCGCCGTGGGCGTGTCCCTGGCTGCGTAGCACGCAGAGAGAGAGAGTACCGAGGGAAGGAACGTGAGGGTGAACACGATCTGTCAAGTCTATTCCGGCGGTTCCTGTGCATGCGTCGAGCTCACCGGCCGTTGCTCCTTGCCCGGCTACAATCGCCAAGAATAGCTGCATGCCCGTGCCCAGCCGTGGCAGGAAGAGAGTGTGGGTTCCCAGGCCGCCTCGTGTCTGAATGTTCGAGCTCAAAGGAGATATCGAAGGAAGGGGAGAGAAAGACAGCGACCTCTCGTACTCAGTACCACTGAGCCGTAACTCGAGGCAGACGGTATGTCTGGGATGATACGGATCGTGGGCCCACTCGCGGAGATGATTGCGGGTCGCCGTAGCTAGGGGTCGAACTAGCTCGGAAACGTTTGGAAGGTAATTGGAGGGACTGGTGCATGTTGTTCCATGAGTTCTTCGCGCGAATACACGACGAAACTTGCAGGCCAGGCCCACCCGTATCCCATCTGCTATCCGGAACCATCCTTCATCTGCTTTGCGGGTGAGGCTGCGGATGGAGAAAATGCGCAGGGATGAATAAGACGAGATGAGTTCTGATCGGTCTGCGCGACTGCTTTATCTTATCCTCTCGCGCTGGACAGGATGTGGATACAGGCCGCGGCGGAAACGTGAAGATTGCGAGCCGCAGCGAGGATGATGAACCCAGAGTTGTGGTAGGACAGCCTATGCGTCCAAGGGGGTAAAAACGGAAACCGGGTTCCAAGACATGGCTTCCGATAGAGACTCACCGATACATACAGCAAGACGGGCAGTCTTATTGACATTTCTCGGGCCGACAATTCACCTTGTCGGAGGACTTGCGTGGCCGGATATCTAGGCGCCTCCTAAAGGTTTCCTGTACGCATACGAAGAGTTTGACTCTGGTACACTTGAAAAGTGGCGGGGTGCATTGGAGACAGCTGTCTATACCGTGTTAGAGGGTGTGCCGTAAACGAAGATGATGGAAACCAAGTCTGTTTGGATAGAGGCGATGCCACGCTTAAATTCAGGCATGAAAGCTTATGGGGCTTTCCTGAGAGCACACGTGGGTATCGTGAGCTCCGTTCTTGCACCGAGCCGGCCGAGTTGGCCACCTTGCTTCCTGCTGCGGTTTGCAATGGTGCTAGAGATGAGGGAATGCACTAATCCAGAGGGATAGGCAACGCTCTTGGATCGTGTCTCAGAACATTGCCGCGGAGAAATATTTTAGTGGGTAATAAGAAGTTGGGCGTAGGCGGCCATCGACGTTCACAACAAAATAAATAAATCGTGGTCATCGGGTTAATCGGGGCCATTGGGTGACCAGGGCGAGTTGTGTACGGTCAGGGAGCTCACAATCGCCGAAAGTTGACTGTTGTCTCGGCTGAGGGACGAGAAAGAAGGTTCGCGAAATTGGCGATGGACTAGAGCGAAGGGCACTATAGACATCTTTAATGCATACGGACGCACCATGGAAATAGATGAAGGACAATCAAGCCTTCTGGCAAATTGTTGAATTGACGATAGAGAGCCGCAGACGGCGGGAGAATGCCGGGCTGGAGAAGTGAATGGCTGTCAGGGTTTTGTGGCGACATATTAAAGGACGAGGGAGCGGAGCGCCTCTCGTGATTATCAGAAATAGGATGGGTGGGACCGGGGCAAGGGGCGAGGGAAGGTTCTGGGGAGAAAAGATGGAGTGAGAGAGGTCGATGGCTTCGGGACGCGGTCGTTGTCTACCGGGGGCGATCGTGAGAAGGCGAGGGGTGGGAGAGAGGACGGGGTGAGGAATTGAGAGGTCGACTGGGAGAGACGGAGGGCGAGTTCGGAGGATCGGAATAGAGTCTGGGTTCATGAACACCTCCCGAGACGAAGCCTATCATGAACGGTGAAGAGAGGGCTTGGGAGCGTTCCCAGTGGTGACCCGGCGAATTAGGCCAGTACAAAGAGCGGACTGTTGAGGAGTAGGGCCGAGAATCTGTCCAAGAGACGAGTTGGCCGCATGAACGGTGCGTGGTTGTGCATGCGCCGGCATTCAATCGAGTTCAAAGGACGCCGGGTGGGGGAGGCGAGGTGGGCATGCTGGGAATGGCGATGAGGCGGCTGGCGGGGAACTGGAATGGGGAGGGCGGACTAATGTCGGGCAAGAAGGGACGGGGGATCAGAAGCGGGCTGATTGCGCGAGCAGGATGCAGGCCCAGCGCAGGCCAAATGCACGCCCAGTCAAGGACTCTCAGAGCGGAAATCTCGGCAAATTCCCGTCTTTCAACTCCGCAGAGAGACGCCGGTGGTGCGCGTCCTCGCACTGGCACTGGCTCTGGCGAGTCTGAGACTGACGCGGCCCTCTCCTCCCTCTATATACTCCCCATCGCCGCTGCCCATCCATCGCCTCCCCCACGCTCACCGTCCGAACCATCCCGACACACTCCCATCTACCCCTCCCTCGACGCGCACCATGCCTGACGGCTCCTTCGCTCGCCCCATCCAGCGCCACTTCAACCCCTACACCGACAACGGCGGGACCATCCTCGCCATCGCTGGTGCGGACTTCACCGTCATTGCTGGTGACACCCGCCAAAGCGAGGGCTACAGTATCCAGACCCGCTATGCTCCCAAGGTCTTCAGACTGTACGTCCATCCATCCCCAGAGACGATCGCCTGCTCACTTGCCCTTTTCCCCCGTGTACATAGAACTGACCGCGCCGTGCTTGCCGTCAATGGCTTTGCCGCCGACGGAAACATGTTTGTCAAGAAGGTCAAGCAGCGGCTTGAGGTGCGTCGCGAATCGACCCGCCCTCTCCCGCATCCAGCTAATTGTCCCTCCCCTTCTAGTGGTACCGACACGCACACGCAAAAGATATGCCCCTCCGTGCGATCGCCCGCCTGATCCAAACCATGCTCTATGCTCAGCGCTTCTTCCCCTACTACGTCTACAACATCCTCGGAGGTATTGAGGAAGATGGTGAGTCCCGTCCGGACCAGGGCGTTAGAGTGCCCCCGATGCCCCTTGCTTCCGTAATCCTCTCAATATACGCCACCGTCGCCTTCGCCTCCTTGCTTATCGTTTCTCAAACATGGGAACCGCCATGTCAATGTCCGCTTCTGTGATGGCACCCGACGCCTGTCCCACGAGCCACGAGCCTTGCAAACCCTTCACAAAACAAGTCACGAGCTTGCATCATCCAAGTCCCACCATACTCACACACCTCTCTCTTTCTAGGCTCTGGCGCCGTCTATTCGTTTGATCCTGTTGGTTCATATGAGCGTGAAGCCTGCCGAGCTGCAGGCGCAGCCCAATCCCTCGTCCAGCCCTTCTTGGACAACCAGGTTAGTTCCTCCCTCTCATCCAATCATGAACATTTACCCATTGTACTCATCCGATCCTTTCCCCAACTCAACCCTTTGCCATTATCATCATCCATCGTCTAGATATACTTCAAGAACCAGCAAGCACCCGCTGGCCAAACCCACCCGACCCACTTGCCGATGTCAGACGTTCTCTCCATCGTCATTGACTCGTTTACGAGCGCAACCGAGCGCCACATTGAGGTATGTTTCTATCTCTTATCCCGAGCGTCGCTCTTCCTCTTCGGCTTGGTTAGAAGCACCCTGCTTGTGTAATAGAATACCATCCGAACCTGCGCTTATCTCTTCATCTTCGCTTTCCAGGTCGGTGACGGTCTCGAGATCTTCGTCGTCGTCGCCAAGGGCCGCAGCCCACCAGGGCTCGAGTCCGTCCGCAACTTGCAGGAGCTCACCACCCGGGCGGACGGCGACCGCATGTTCATCCTCCGGAGAGAGCTCAAGAAGGACTAGGCAGAACGGACCGCCTGTGGGCCCGTCCACGTTGGACCCCACGCTTTGAGTGCATCTCAATGGACACTCTGTTTTCTTTTTCTCCTTCCCGCGCGCACGCACGACGAAACATCGGCCCGCGTCTTTGGACCTGGACCTCGCTGTCGAACTCGCATTCGCATCTCATCGTATCGTCTCGGCCCGCCCGCTGCTTGTTGATACGCTCTATCTGCCCTCCCTCCCTCCTCCCCACGGTCGTTAGATGCGCGCGGCGGGAGTAATGTATCAGTACCATCGTCATTTGTCGCGTCATGTTATAGCTAGAAGCAAAGCAATAATGTACACGGTCCGTCCCTATCTTCACGGCTCGCTGCACGCCGGAACTGAGGATCGCACATCGACCATGGGTGTCCAAGGCTGACGCGCTCTGGGCGTTCAAGAACCACCGACGCCACGCGTCGTCTGCGAGTGTCTGATGGGAACTTGACATTGATGCGGTGACGAACCTCCAAGCGGCTGACTGCGGTTGTCGAAGCCACCTGCACGACGAACCTGCCGTCACAGCAGTCATGGAATACATCATTTATGATTTGATTTTCGCGCGTCTTGCCCTCCGAGGTTGATACGCTACGGCTGTGCTGCTCCGCCGTCGTGTACCAGAAGCGATGAGGTGAGGCCGGCTGGCGCTTTGCTCGTGATTCTAGTCTGGGGGTTGGGCGCACCGATGACTGCAGGATGGAGTCGAAGTGGAGCGCAGCTAGAGGGGAGGACGGCAACGGTCGGACGCAGTGGGGGGGTGGGGGGGTGGTGGAGGTGCAGCAGCAGTAGCCAAAAAGAAGTACAGAAGGTGGGGATAGCTTGCCGCGTTGCAACACCCGAGTTCTGTTAGTCTGTCGTCGCATTAGCGCAGAATGAACTTTAACATGGCAGTCGAAACGGATGTTGTGGGGTGCGGTGGGGTGCGGTGGGGTGCGGTGGGGTGGTCCATGGAAGGAAAGGACAACGGGACGGGGGGGGGGAAGTTCAAACGGCAGGGAAAGCGGTTCCAATTCAAACTTGAAGCAGCTTTGCCTCAACTTCGGAAAAATATACCGAATCGCGGCGTGCGTACCGTCTGCGCGACGACGGCGCATCAAGGATCAAGCGTTCGTTTGGCAGATGCGTTGCGAGGACGTACTGTGCCGTGGCCCTGATGGTCGTTCGGGTGGGGAGGATCCGGGGTCCGGGGATGAGGAGAGGGAGGAGGAAGGCGGGGGTGGGGGTGGGGCGGGGGTGCGCCGCTTCCTCGATCGAACCGCGAAGCGCGGCTCGGAGAATGTTCGACGATTCGTGCTTGGGGCCGGGGGAACGCGCTGCTGCCGACTCAATTAGGCTCGGGCTCGAGCCTAGTTACCATGCGCCATTCGATACGGATACGGATGGTGGGCGGGGCCCGCCAGTTTCGGATGCAGCGACCGCGACCGAAGGGGGACCCGAGAACGGTGGTGGGACAGAGGTGTCGATATCTGAAGGGAAGGAGTGTCATCTGACGGTGAATTTGGCCGTGTCGAAGTGTGCGCACGAGGGAGTTCGCGACAGGCACGAGCACCGAGCACGAGTATCGAGCACCGAGCACCGCGCTCCCGGTATAGACAGGGTCCCCGTACGCGAGTGGAGTAGGCGACCTGGGGCGGCCGGCGGCCTCGCGTACCTGCGCATGTTCCCTCGACCCATCATGAGACAGGGGCGAACGTTCTCCTCACCAGAGCGTTATGCTGGGCTGGTCGCGCGACCCTCGGTGTCATCTGAATGTCGTGATGTCGACAAAGAGCGCGTAGAGGTATAGAGGGTGACCCTACTTGTTGGCACGGACCTCCGCTGGTCCGCGGAGGGTTTTGCAGCACGACCTCGTGCCCGAAGTTGGGGCCTGACCGAAGCGTTCGTCCTGGGTAATGCGGGGAAATCGAGAGTTGCGGGGGCCGGTGGATCCGGGGAAGGTGCTTCTGCGAGGAAGTTGCGACTTCGACATGTGGGGAGAGACAGAACGGGACGAACGTACTTGCGCTTCTGCCAAAACCCGCATCCTACATTGTGTCCGGACGGTGGTGGATGTATCGTGCCAGTGCGTTGGGCATCTCGATTCGGGCCGTACCACTTGTTGTGAAGCACCCGCACCGTGATATGCTCCTAGGCAGGAAACAAGGTTTGTCGCTGGAAAACCAGACATCGATCGGGGTGTTGCTGACGGCGTTCCGCGGGAATTAGGCCCTTGAACGAAGCACGCTCGGAGATATGACGCCATCACCCATGTCTCTGGACAAGGTTCTGGTGAATTGCAACGATATCACTTTCATCGGAGGCATTGCTGACCTAGGGATGCGAGAACGACCAGGCGCTTCTGCCAATGACTGGTTATGGTGCAAGATCATCGAGTTCCCAAATGAGAAAACGTTTATCTTGCAGTTCAGCAGCTGTCAATTTAAAAGAGCAGCTACACCAACCTAGTACGGTGCCCTTTGGTAGGTAAGGTACGTACCACTGCTAACGGATCTGAACAGGGATCCCGGGTAAAAGCATCCTGTCGACGATTTGACCGGCAATTTTGATGACAGTGGTGGGTTTGTGCAGATACAGAAATATCTGCTTTGGTAAGTGGGTACCTGTTGACACGATGATTGAGCTGACAATTGTTCAAGTCGTCGCCCACAACACTGACGCCCATAGCTTGTAAGGGGATCCGATTTGCAAATTACCGCTTTCGTCGGTGGACACTCACCTCGCTTCAAGCTTTGCTCCTGCCATATCGACAACGGTAGTTCTTGGTAACCACACAGCGCTCTTCGGATACCTTCAACTTCTGGATATGTAGGTTTCCCGGCTGTCTTTCCAGGTCCACGGATCTTGGGGGCAGTGGAAGTATCTATCTCTCGCGCTTATCGATGCGTGAGCAGTTCAGCCACACATCGTCATGAATCGCACAGGCACTCTGCTTTAGCGGATGCCTCGCGGAATCGACGCTGATGCTGTCCTTCCAAGCGCTCGCAACGAGCGATGACTTGATCAGCTGGATGCCAGCAGGCCGCGTCATCGATGTCCCCTGGTCGACGTTGGCGATCACTTACTCGTCGGGCCCTGGGTGGGCCTTGGCTCTAGCTGGCTCTACAGTCGTTCTCCATCACGGCAGGTTACGCGATCAGACCGGCGTCGAGGTCAACGAAGTTACGAGGAGGACTGATGCAGCAAAGATGATTGCGCCAATCCATCGAAAACGTTCTTTGCAAGCATCATTCTACGGTGTCGCGTTAACTATGACGTTCCGCGTCTGACCAGTCTCTGATACGTACTGACGACTCACAATTGAAATGGACAGTTTGCTTACACACCCATCCATCACCGCACAAGGCAGGCAGACGCGGCTCGACGCTCTGCGTGCTTTTTGGCGCCTATTCGCGTAAGCCAGAATGACAAATCTTCCCCCGCCTGCTCATCTCCCGCGATTTGCTGACATCACTTTCTCCAGCAAGCAACCGCCAATCCGAGTCGACTTTGAATGATTAACACCGACGAGCCGGGGACTAGAAAGGCAACATGGTCGTTGCATGCCCACCATAAAAGCGAGACATGCCTTCCGACGACACAACTCACTTCCTTACCCCTTCTCCCTCCTCCTCCTGGACCTGGTTCATCTCCCTCTTCACCCGAATTTTCACATCCTATCGCTCGTACGAAATGGCAGAGAAGAGCGGCAAGAAGAACGTCGTCATCGTCGGCGGGGGCGCCGCCGGTGGCGCCGCGGCCCGCGAGCTCTCCAAGAGGCTCAGCCCAGACCAGTACAACATCATCCTCATCGACGCCCGCCCCTACTACACCCACCTGCCCGCCATGGCGCGTATCGCGGTCACCGCCGAGGATCAGCTCGAGGAGAAGGCACTCTTCGGTTTCGAGAAGCTTTTCCACAACGGAAACGGCACTGTGAAGCACGGCAAGGTCGTCTCCATCGCAGAGGCAGCTCCCGGAAAGGGCGGTGAGGTGGTGCTCGAGGATGGGGAGAGGATATCCTACTCTGCGCTCCTTCTCGCGACCGGTGCCGTCTGGCCCGATGCCATCCAGCTCCCCGAGACCAACTCTGCCACCAAGTCGCACATCGGCTCCTGGAGAAGCAAGTTCGAGAAGGCCAACCACGTCGTTGTCGTCGGTGGCGGTGCGGTCGGTATCGGTAAGTTGTGTCGAGTTTATCCACTCACTTCGATTTGCTAAGGCGCCATCTGTCATCAGAGCTGGCGGGAGAATTCAAATACGCGTTCCCTGTAAGCGCCAAGTGTTTATTCCTGGACCTGGTGTGCTGCACGAGACTGACTGACGTTCGGGCTGCAGAACAAGAAGGTCACTATCGTCCACCGAGACTCGCAGCTCCTCAACGCCGTCTATCCCAACAAGTACCGCAAGGACATCGAGCGCCGCGTGCGCGCGCGCAACATCGACCTCCTCCTTGGGGACTCTATCGAAGACCCTTCTGTAGAGAGCGTAAACGGCGTCACCACTCGCAACGGCACGAATCTCGCCGATGCCGACCTGGTGGTACGTAATCCCTTGACCCTGAGACTCCGCGGTCCGGCTGAAGGTCCGTCGTTATTTCGTACAGGTCCAAGCGTTTGGCTCGAAGCCCGCCACGAGCTTCGTCGCCTCGCTCGGCGAGGACGTCATGACAGCCCAGGGCACGGTCCGCGTCAACGAGTTCCTCGAGGTCGCGGGCCACCCGGGCGTGTTCGCCGCGGGGGACATCATCGAGTGGCAGGAGCAGAAGCAGGCCGCCAAGGCCGGCTCGCACGCCGGCGTCGTCGTCGCGAACATCAGCGCGTTCCTCCAGGGCCAGCCGCCCAAGAAGGCGTACAAGGGCAGCCCTGAGCTGATCCTCATCCCGCTCGGCAAGGTGCGTTCTTCTAGGCTAGGTTGTCTTTGTGCTGTACTGTTCGGTGCGCTGACGGGAGCGTGCAGAGCGGCGGCTCGGCCTACCTCGGGTTCTTGTGGGGGATCATCCTGGGTGACTGGTTCGCGAAGATGGTGAAGGGCAAGGATCTGATGGTTGGTATGGTTCGCGGACAGCGCGGTCTCTGAGCATGTGCGCCCCCGTTGGATTTTGGACTCTAGAAATGCCCCCAGTCACGACTTTGATACGTCTGTTCGATATCCGGCTCTGTAGTTTGTATATCCCATCCCATCTGTAGTATTAATATCCTAATGTCGCATCGACTCTATACTGCTTATATCTTCGTTTTTGCGCTGTCGGCACGGTCAAATCTTCAATAGTAGTCCAACGCAACTCCACAAAGGGATAGCGCAACGCGCCACCCAAGGGGAAGCCTCGGAGGTTTTGGAGACCAGTTACTCCGAGCGATTTATGAGAGTCTGAGCATTCCCGATATGGCAGTTTCTGTAGTTCGCCCTGGACGCAGCATAGAAAACGACTGCGAACGCTCGCAACACCAGGGGCCCCGTCCGCCGACGATCAGAGCTGCTCTTCGCTCACATATCACGTACCTGCCCCAAAGTAATCGTGAGACGGCGTCGATAGGGAAGAACGCCCACTTTGAGTGGGGACGAGGCGGTATTCGAGTCCCGCAGGTCCGCGTTTTCGCCGGTGCGCCGAGAGGCGAAGGCAGGGTGGCAATGCGACGATTCCCCAGGCGGCGAGTTCGTTTGAGTGAACTCCAGAGCGGATAGAGTCTGTGCGCAGAGGAATCGTGTATGCAGACGCTGCACGGACATCAGTTCGTCTACCGCATGGTGGAGGTGCCACTGAAGGGCCACCGCGAGGCGAGGCCCGCGGTTGAATGGGTGGAAGGGTCGACCCCAGAAATCTGCATTCAACGAATGTGCGAGGTCTTCCAAGTTTTCCAGACGATCGCTGTAGAAACGAGGGTAGAGATGATGAGGGTACGATTGCTGGGGGGTACTTATCGGATACTCCGAAGTTGAGCGTTTGTGTCGTTGGATAGCTGGACGGTCCTCTCCAGGTGAACGCGGGCGAATGAGGGAATGGTTCGTCGGCGGTTGAAACAATGGGGTCCTGCATCTTTGCCTTCTTGACCCCTAGAGGCCTTTCTGATTGGCTAGGTTGGGGATGCCAATAGAGTCTGGAGGCTCTGCCGCTGAGCCTCTGGGTCCGGTCGTGGCGGGACCAGAGGCATGTGGTGGTATTCACTGAAAGGGATGGATGCGAGAATAGTGCGAGGGTCCTTGATGCTGCCGAAGTCCCTGTGGTGCCGATGGGTAAAGGCTGCGGCCGGTCGCCGCGTGGCAGCTCCAGCTCTCGTTCGCTGAGGGCACTAAAGGCGGTGAGATTCTCGGATGCCGCAGCGGACACGCGATTCCAATCAACAGTTCTGAGAGACGCAGAGGACGAATGCAATTCAATCGTTGTCAGCTGGACCGTTAGAGAGACGAGGGAAACTCGTGCGCACCTCGAGCGGTGAGGACATCGCTGACTCCGGGGTTCACGACGGGACGGCCGAGCCTCCCAGCGGCCCAAAATAAGCCACGACATCCTGGTGCTAAGAGAGGTAACGTAACCGTATGGCTTGCGAAGAGACTTAATCACCAGGGAGTCGATTAATTACTGATCTGATATTCGACGACTCGGCTCGACGTACTGGCATGTTCAAGTTCAGCGAGATTTGAAGGGACCTGTCTTTCGATTTCCAGAATTAAAATGACTCACGATGTTCACGGCAGTAATTGGAGAGCTACATCGCTCTTGCTAGTGATTTTTGAACTGGAAGTCCGGGATAAGTGTTTGTAACGTCCGTCCCTGAGGCGTTTAGCCACCACCCCAGACCTAAGTGCCACGGCTGAACCGGATACGGCCAATTTAGCGCCGACACCGAATTCTCCGAGTCTCTGCGTCTGCCCTGTCATCGAAATCTTTTGGGACTGTCTTCGTATCTCTTTCTCATACTCTCTGCCACCCACTGTTCCAGCTGCGATTATATGCTCCATGGAACAACTTCCAGAAATGTTGAGTAGCTGGTCGTCGTGATGCGCTTGTGACGTTTAGGGAGTATCCGCTCTCCCTGCGTTCCTCTTGTTACAACCATCACCCATCATGCCTAGAACACCAACAAAGGCTGTCTCTACGCGTCAACACGCTCCGAGCGCGAAGCGAGTCTAACAGCCGACTGCGAGCGAAGCCGGGAACACGACGGTCGGTGGAGCGGGTCCTTCCCATCCGTCCCAATGGCGAGCTTCAGGAGTCAAACGGGATGCTCAGGTTTGTCATTTTCTGGTTTTTCATGCGTCGTGTGCGTCTGATAAGACCATACTCTCCCTCATAGATCGCGAAGACCATCGCCATTCAACAACATCGGTTGAAGGCCGCTGATTTCAAGGGACTCACACACGAGAAGCGAGAGTTCGTGTCTTTGTATCGGTCTGTGAGCCGTACTTACGCAGTCTTCTACAGCTGTTATCAGAAGCAACGTTGTCGATCATGTTTCTCTACGAGGAGCGCGACGTGGAGCGGCGGGCCTGGGAGCGGCATGGAGGGCTGGAAGGGTTCGACGCATAGTGAGTACTTGAGTTCCACAGGGACGGACTCGTCTCGAATCATGCATTAGCCTCGCGAAGCTGCGGAAGCGGCACGAAGCTCGCGGCGGAAAGCAGGCTTTCAAGCAGTCTCGGCCGTACGACAAGGACCATCCGACCACGGGAAGTCCGACGACTCGGAAACGAACTGGACCGTACGACTTCTCACGTCAGATCCTTTCAGACCTTGCTTTGTATCAAGCAGGCCCCGGATGACATCGTGGTTGTGGGATGCGTATAACAGGTATCTCGACTATCGGAACATCCCCCAAAACGAGTTTGACTACTACGGTCCTGTTCCTTTTGGCGGTCCTGTTCCTTTTGGCAGCGTCAAGCAACGAGAAGAGCCGATGAGGCAGGCGGAGAAGGTCGCAGCGACGTCGTCCATCTCAGCCACTTCTGTCCTCGCCAGGCGCGGGTAAGCTGAGGGCCATTCTGGCCGATGCTGCTCGCCTGCCGCATAGGAATCCCGATCCCAATGACGTTCCTCGGGTCTTGAGTCTGTTCTGGAGGTGATCGAGGAGCACGGAGTGGGCGACGACGGTTGGTGTACTATTCGTTGGGAGGTTTTACGATAAGGTACGTCGTGTCTGTTCGATAAGTGCGCTCGCTGATGCGATCATGTTCGTCGTAGTATGCGGATTGCATGGAGAAGGGTATGCAGTACATTCGCGACGATGACAAAAGGATTTGGTCGTGGGCGGACGATGCTGCGGAGTGGCTGGATGGGCGAATCACGACGGAGGGCATCCAGCTGGATGTCACTTGTCGTGGCAAGTGTGCCTTCGGAAGACGGTTCAATCAGACGCTTCCTTTCCTACATCCGAGAGGGTATCGGCGAGTGGGAATGAACTACGGGTAGTCGAGACGGTGCGCATAGATAAGCCTTCTACGTCTCCTATCGTTCACTCGGAGCGTCTTGCAGCCATGCTGCCCGGTGTATTCTAGAACCTGCAGCACGTCAATCCATCCTACGCCAACTGTTGCTGCGATTCGCATGTGACGTCATTGGTCGACCTGTGCGCAGGACAACCACTGCAGTGGAGTCAACGCTTGTCGTGTTTCGCGAAAGCGAGGCCGTAGCGAGTAATGTCGTCGTTGCTCGGTTCAGGACGCTCTCGATATGCCTCTTTCAGATGCGCACGCTTTGGGCAGGACAGAAGCCGACAGAGCCCGCCCCCGAATAGAAGACTCCTTCGACCAAAGCTCAGCTTGTGTCCAGTCCTTGGCGGCCTCTTCTTCCCAGCTCTTCACAAACCACAACAAGTGTCAACGCTCGTCCGGCCTCGGTCGCCATAACTAGTCCTCTTCTCCCCTCCCTCACCGGCCTCCCCCTCCCCCACCTCTGCCCACCAGCTATCGTCGAACAGCCTACCCTACGCCGCTCGTTTAACTGTCCCTTTTTCTGCTATCCACTCTCGTTTCCCTCGTCATCGTCCCTAACCCGTTCCACACTCCCCTCCCTACCGCCTACATCGTCGGCCATCCAGCAAGCATCGTAACTCGTCCAGCGGTTCGCCGGTACCCGCCACAATGGGCACCATTGTGGGGCAGTTGCGTGATGTCCTCGCAACACCCACCGTGATCATTTACGTTTTGTCCACTCATCCCCTGCTCGCCTTGCTCGTCCTCATTATCCTCGCCATCGCATACTTCTACAAGACCACCGGTTTCACTCTCCGTCGCCACATCAACGAGGTTGTTGTCGCCATCGTCCCATCCGTCGCCGCCTCCCCCCTCATCCCCCTCGCAGATGACTTCGACGAATGGATCTGGAGGGTACGTGGCGCATATATGCACGTTTTGGGGAACACGACTCATGTTGCGAACTTCTCTGCGATTGTAGGTCATCAAGCTCGTCGACACCGTCTCCCAGCTCCTGGTCTACATCAGTGACGGCCGGCTCGCACTCATCGAGCACCACGCCGAGCAACTTGCTGTGCTCGAGAAGCAGGCCGCAGGTGTCTCGGTCCTCGAACAGGCAAAGGCCGCGCTCGAACAAGCATGCGCTGTGCACGAACGGGACAACGTCACGCTCAGGGAGCACAATGTTACGCTCAAGCAGGATAACCTCACGCTCGCAGAGGATAACGCCGCTCTCAAGCACGCCAACGTAACGCTCGTCGAACACAACACCGGGCTCGCGCAGGACAACGCCACTCTCAGGCAGGACAACGCCACACTCGCTCTCGAGAACACCACCCTCAAGGACACCGTCGCGCGGCAGGAACAGGAGATCATCGCTCTCAAGGTCGCATCCACGACCACCCCGGCCCTCGAACGGGAGATCGTCGCGTCCGAAGATACCATCGCATCGGAGAGGCACCAGCACGCTGCGGAGAAGGCTATGCTCGAAGACAGGATTAACACCCTCGCAACCGTCCGAGACGAGCTCATCGCAGGCCAGGAAAAGCTCGCCGCCAAGCTCGAGACGACCACTGCCGCCCTCGCTGCCGCTACCGCTGACGAAGAAGCTCGTTCCGCCACAGAAGCCAAGCTCCGCACCGAAGTCGCAAGCCTCAAGAAGAAGGTCGACCACCTCAAGAAGCATCGCGAGGTTCATCTTGCTGACGACTCCGCTCGGACCCTTCAGTATCGCGACGACCTCGCCAAGGTGACCGCCGAGCGGGATGCCCTCGCTGCTGCCAAGGACGCTCTCGCCGCCATAGCTTCCGAGAGGGACACTGCCGTGGCCGCCAAGGGTACCGTCGACCAGGCTCTCGTCAACGTGTCCTCGGAGAGGGATGCTGCCGAACAGGCCCTCGCCACTATGACTTCAGAGAGGGACGCTGCTGTCGCTGAGATGGATGCCGCTATCGCTGAGAGGGACGCTGCTATCGCTGAGAGGGACGATGCCGTCACCATCAAGGACGCCGCTGTCGTTCAACTAGACGCGGAGGTCGCTCAGCACAAAGCCACCCGCCGTGCTCTCTCCGACATGACCTCGGAGAAGGAAGTCGCTCTAGCCGAGAAGATGGACGCCACCGTGCAAAACAGCGACTTGCTCACCCGCCAAAGCTCAACCGCCCGCGCCTTGGGCACGATGACCTTGGCCTGGAATGCGGCGAAGAAGGAGAGGAAGCAAGCTATCGCTCAACTTGAAGAGGCGCAGCGTGCCATCGTCGACCTCACGGCCGAGAAGGACAGGGCGGTTGCGGAGAGGGACGATGCGAACGTCGAGCGCGACGCCGCGGTCACAGCGCACGCTGCCTCTGAAGCCGCTCTCGTCGCGATGACGGCCGAGAGAGACGTAGCCATCGCCGACAAGGAGGCCGCTATCGCCAGGGAGACGGAGAAGGACGAGGCTTTGGTGTACAACGAGCAGATGGAGGCCGTACACAAGGTTGCGCAGAAGAAGATCAAGGAGCTGGTCAAGGAGAACGAGAGTCTATCCAAGGATAACGCATTCCTCAAGGTATGTCCTTCCTTCTCCATCTCCCTTTTACCGTCACGGGCTTCACCTCGCGTTCGTGGTATGTAGGGAGAAATCATCAAGATCCAGGCGAGTTGCAACAACTTCAAGAACCTCAGCGTACGTCGGACGTCCATTCTCTCGCGTGCAAGTAGCTGACAGCTCTTGCAGGACAAGAACTTGAGCAGGATGAAGATCGTCCGGCGCGACCGGGACGAATGGAAGGAAGCTCACGACCGCCAAGTCGGCGAGGTCAGTGCGAAGACCGCTACACTCATCAAGACAGAGAACGATCTACGGGAAAGCGTCCAGAAGCTCGGAGAACAAGAGACGCTTGTTGCTCACCTTGCGGCCAGGATCACCGAACTGGAGTTGGGTGCCAAGTCTGAGGCGAGTCCTACCGATGCCTGTGATGGGGTGGCCGTCACCCAGCAGCACACGCCTCCTGCTAGCCCTGATCGTGATGCCGACGCGGAACAAGCCACCCCGAAGAAGTCGGCGAACACCCTCACGAACAAGTTCCTACTGCCAACGATCCTCCTTCGCCGGAGCACTGGCGACCTTACGGGGAGGACGTCCACTCCGGACAAGAGGTTCGCCCATTCGCGTGGTGGCTCTCGGTCGTCGACGTCGACGCTTCAGCGCGAATCCATGCTGTCGCTGAACCAGAACTTGCTCAACAACCTCGCAGCGCTCGGACTCCCGCGCGACACTCGTACGACTTAGCGGTTTTGGCTGCATGTGGCGTCTCCCATCAACCTGGCGCTTGGCCTGACTCGGACTCAACATGAGTTTCCTCTTGCCTGTTTCTTGCCCGCACGCTGCCTTGTATCTCTCCCTCCTTACTTGGACATTCCGATTGGTTCATGTTGGATTCGGTTTCATGTGTGTATGTATAACAACGGTCATTACGTGATTTTACTTCAGTTCTCCGTTCTGTGTGCGAGCGCATCGCGACTGACGTCGAGTACTACTTACTCCGTGCGCGAGTTCACGAACTGCACGGGCGAAATCCGAATACTGGCCAATGGAACGCGCGAAATTAGGAATTAGGGCGGATGTATGAATTGAAGTCATGGCTGCACAGCCGATGGCATCCAGACTTCGTCGTCCCGAAATCGTTCTCAGTGCGTATTCGAGTACCTAGGGCACCTGCTCCATGGTATGGCTACTAACAGCTTCATAGAATATGCCGAAGGCAGGCAACCAGCGAGAGAACGGCAACCCACAAGCACGAGCCGAGTCCCAAGAAGCGTGGTCGAGCGAACTTCTTGAAGGCGCAAGCTGTCGATGCAGACGAACCAATCGCGGGGACCAGCAACCCGGCTCGCAATGGCGCGCTTCCAAACTAAGAGACTCGGATACGGTGCGTGAGTAGTCACCTGAAGCGTATTTTGCTGCTTACACCTTGGTCAGATCACGAAGACTGACGCGAGGAAGCTCTACTGTCTGAAGAAGGACGACTTCGAAGGCATCTAGTTCAGAACCGAACAGTACGCTCCGATATACTACATTTCCCTCTTTCGTCGTCAAATTCTTTCCGACACTTTCAGAACTGTCGCTATGGGACAGTTCGTCACTCCCATGTACTGTGTATCTACCAGGAACGAGACATCGAGCTCGAAGGGCATGGGAGAAGCACGGGGGCCCCGAGGAGCTCGACAAGCCAGTGAGTCGTTCTGTCTTATGGCTACATCATGCGTATTGAGGACGTCCTCGCGAAGCTGAGAGCGTCATATCTGAAGCGGAAAGGCCGCTACGCCTACTTCCCGCAACCGAAGACCTACGAAGACCCTCATGGCGGCGTGTACGTGGTCAGCATCGAACCGGGCCGCTCGTCGGGGAGTGTGGATCCATACGTAGGGACGTCGCCGACGCTCTTGGACGTGAAGAAGCAAATGGAGCCGTGGCTTTGGACCGCGTTCAACGAGGCGCTAACGCCTTGAACTGGGAGGCGGTGGCATTCAGTGGCTACGGGTTCTACCGTGATGATAACGCACGCTTTGCCAGACTGCTGCGAACTCTCCGTCATGGGATGTGTGCTGCTATATATGCTCCTGGGCATCCGGTGATTGTAAGTCCAGCGCCGGGGCATGTTGCGATGGTGCGTGAAGGTGAACCCGTCACATTTGCGGAGGAGGATCGTAGACGCTGACCCCGCCAAAGAACAGCTCGTCTCTTCAACTTCGTTCCCAACTTCCACCTCACCCGCTGCCGCCAGTCAACGCCAGCCCTCTCATTCGCTTGCGCCGCACCAGCATACCTCTCAGGTTCACCTCGATCATTGATTGATCCCCGCCATGGCCATCTCCAACGTCCACCTTCACCTCATCGTGGCCATCCTGGCGATCCTCTCTGTCATTTCTCCCTGGCCCCGCCTTTCCCCCTTCCCTCTTACCGTCCTCTCGGCTCTCTCCTGGCTTTACGCGACCTGTCGTCCAGACCCTATCATAATCGGCCTCTCCCAATCCGCTCTTGAGCCTGAACAGACCCCCGAACGCCTCGTCTCGCTCGAGAGAGCCAAAGCAGATCTAGAGGACGCTCTCGAGAGGAAGGAACGCAAGCATGCCGCCGACAAGTTCGCTGTCATCGCCGACCTTGGGATCGTTCGAACTGCCTTGGCCGACACGGAGCCACGCCGTATTCCGACCATCGTCGTCTCCAAGGCCTCCGCAGACACCCGTTCGCCGGAGCGGATGCTGGAGGCGCTCATTGTCGACGCCAGTCGACTCTTCCAGCAGAAGGACGCGCGGATCGCGGAGCTGACTGCGAAACTCGCCGCCGCGGAACAGCCTACCCCCATTCCTACTCCCTCACCACGCCACGCTCTCGTTACGGACGGAGCTAAGCTGAAGCACGCCAGCCTTGCCCACAAGATCGAATGCACTCGTTCCAACCTCTCTCGACTGGCGAGGACCGTCACCCAGCAGGCGAAGTCGCAGGAAGACACGCGGGGTGCGATGCAGGGTCTCGAGGTGCGTTTTGGTCTCGAGGCGCGTTTTGGTTCTGCCCCTTCACTGGCTGCCCATGATGCCGACGTACGCCATAGAATGAGCTCCGTACTGCCAGGACTGATCTGAACGCGCGCGTACAACAGGCCGCGGACTGCGCTGACGGACTCGTGGGCTGCCGCGACAAGATCGCTGTCCTTACTGCGCGTGCCCACTCGACCGAAAGCCGTCTGGCGACCCTCGAGGGCGAGCTGGCTCGCAGGGAGGCGATGCTCACAGAGTTGATCGGCGAAGCCCAGTTCGCCACAAAAGCGCTCACATTCGCTCCCGAGATGGAGTCTGCGAGCGTGCAGTCCATCATCGCGCGCGGGGTATGCCTTTGCTGATATGTCTCCCGAATCTTACTAACTCAGATCGTTCTCTTTAGAAGGAGAACATGCGGTGCATCCAGCAGCAGGCTGTGCTGATCGCGGCGCTGCAAGGGCGACTCCGGTCGGCTGAGCTGCAGCTGCAGCACCTCGCGGCTCTGCCCGCCAGCAGTTCGCGTCTCAGCCGGAAGTCGATCTTCTCGCGTCGGCGGAGTGGGTCCGACTCCTCTTGAAGAAGCGATTACTGCGCCGCTCGCCTCACAGACTGTATTCGGCCGCGCGGTGAACGCGCGACACATCCTACGGTCTCGGAATCGAAGACGTCAGGCTTCACCATCTCCTCCCTTCGATTTGTCATCTCGGACGTGCCTCGTACGTGCCCATCGTTTCTTCTCCTGGGCATGCTGGATCATCTTCCCTCGTGCATGTAATTTCTTGGATCCTCCTGTCTCGTCGCGGACGTCGTGTATCCATAGCGGAGCTAGATCTCCTGTATCCTACATAGATGTACTTTCATGTATCCTTAATATACCTTATACTTTGACGAGGTGAGTGATGATATCGAGCTCGACGGGTGCTGAACCTTGAACGGTATCGCAACCCAGATCCTTGCAGCACTCGACCCGGACGGTCCTGCTGTACATGGGTTTTGCGTCGTCGAGTATGTACCGTACGTCCGCCCGGCCGAGGGATCACACGAGGGCAGGTCAGTCGTGCTCACATTGGACGAAGGAGGCCTATGTAATGCTCAACGTGTGAGCACGCGGCATATAGTGGAACGCCTTAGGACACCATCGCACGAGCGGTTGGGAAGGGAGGTTTTACCCCCGGCAATGCACATATATCCATGATCACCTATCCAGATGAATTCGTAAAGTAATAGGATGTCTGCGTAAGGCACAAGGCATGGCAGATCATATATAGTACATGCATAGGTATATTGCTAAGACGCGGCCGAGGCTGGGTCGTTCACCGATGGACCGCGCTCGACCGCCGAACGATCGGAGCCAGAACTACAGAACGCAACGCTATCGAGGGCGCGTCAAGGTCCTGAAATTCCAGCCGTGGATCGCCCATAAACGCTCTGGAACGGGTGGAGGAACAGCGAAAGATCGTCCGAGTTAACCGGACTGGTCCGGTCATTGTCACTGGGCCGACTAATTGGGGGAACCAGGAGGCGTTGGCTCCCAGTCGGGAGGCAGGGAGTCGTTAATCGGTCTGGAACGCCAGTTCGGGGAACTCGGAGGCGTCGGCTCCCAGTCGGGGTCGGAAGGCAGGGAGGCGGTGGATGACGCGGGGGAGAAATCGAAGGCAGAGGCTCGCTGTGGTGAGGAAGGGGGGATGTAGGACTGGGGGTACTGGTCGATAACCTGCTGCTCGCGATGGAACAGGTGCGTGTGGTCCCACAAGTCATCCGGATCCTTGATCTCGTCCCGGCACGTGAAGGCATTCCCCTTAGAGTCTATGAGGGGGAAGGGACACGCGTACGGGTGTCCAAGCCGCTCTGCGTTGATGCTGCGTGTGGTTTACGAGTCAGGATGGGTTTTGCTGGATTCCGAAGGCCGCGAAGCTGAAGGCGGGACTCACTGAAAGTGGACGAAATGGAGCACGACGTTGTAACATTTCCAGTGGCTAAACACACAGCCTTCGTGTGCGCATCTGAACATACTACGTTTCCCAGGAAGATCAGCATGCGGAAAGGTGACTGAGGATGTGATACTTACCGGGCTTCGTCATACACGGTATCCCTCCAAATCTCGTAGTCCAAGCCACTGGTACCTTGAGAATCTGCATTCTGCACATTGTGCAGTATTCCGTCAGTGGCCGAGCTAGAGCTGCTTGCGAAGGAACTCTGGCAGATATCCCAAGCGATCTTGATGCCTTGTATCCCAGCGGGTCTACACTTGTGGCGGGTGAAGCCGGACTTTCCTTTGAAGGAACGGTGGCAGACGTTGCAGGCGACAGTGGTGTCTTTCTTCGGCTCTAAGTGCTTCTTCTGGTGCATATTAAAGTACTTCTTTGCGAAGGAACGCTGGCAAATATCGCACCAGGGACGCCTTGGCTAAAAATACTATTAGTTAGCGTGATTGGGGTTTGGATTGCGGAAAGCGAGCATACGTCTTCTTCTCGTGGAAGCTGCATAACCATCATTGGTGGGTGTGGGATGGGGGGAAAGGAGCGTTCGTCTTTCGAAAGGCTGGGCCCGACCGGAAGCATGGTTGAGAGTGTGAACAAGAACTAGACTGAGGTCGGTGTCGGAAGTAGAGCAGGTAGTGGTTTCTAGGCATGGTGACTCGGCTTTATACCAAGCTCTGAAGAACGAAAAGCGGGAGGCAAAGCGGTCTTGCCCGGGCCTCGAAACCACAGCGCAACGCTTTGTAGGACAGCTAGACAAAGAGGCTGGTTCCAGCGATAACAGCGTGGTCTAAGTGAGATGTGATGGAATACGATTTCGCTGCTTCTGCGAAGAGAGCACGGGTCTAAGACAAAAAGAAAGGAAATGAAAGCTGTGCTGGAAACACAGGTCCAAGACAAAGAGGAAAGGAAAGCTGTGCTGGAACTTGCCTGGATACTAACGAGTCACAAGTCGGGTGATGCTCTAGCAACAATGGCGCCCAATCGGGATCCGGTCTGATCTGACAGAAAGAGGAAGTGGCGGAGCTCCACGAATATAGTTATTGGCTGCACAAAAATTCTGACGGAGGGGACGGACAGGTGCAGACCAGTCGCATTGTCGCGCTGACCGGGCCCGGCTGTTGGGCGACCTGAACGAAAATTTCGGCAGGGTCATCGCAATGCCACCAAACGAGACACGTTCGCATATCATCGAACAAAGTTACCTTTATTCTGGATTCGCCATATTTTATTTACAACTTCGTCCAGGAGCCCCTTCAGGCCATCCATCGAGGGCCTCTTGGAGGGCAAGCCGATGACGAGACCCTCTGCATCGCCTGCAGCCGGGTTGGCTTGGGAAGAACGTGGCTTAAAGTGGACATGACCGACTTCCAGGTGGGCGATGTGGCCGTTATTCTGGAGATAAAAATACTGATCAGCAGGGGTCTTCGGATATTCAACACACGAACCTTGGGGGATGTTGCAGTTCTCGGCTCCCAGAGGAAGAGCGATCTTCTTCGCTTCGCAGTCGGGATAGGCTCGTGAAGCTCTTCCGCGTGGTCCGTCGTCTGTGAAAAGTGTAATGACCGTGGCGAAGGTCAGACGCACATTTCAGGAGGATCAGGGTGTCGCCCTTGTGGCCCCATGTCGGGGTCCCTCCGCGTCAGGAGGCTTCAACAAGCTTGAAGTGGGATCCGTACTGCTATCCCGAATGGACTTTCGTTGGTCGGTCTTGAGGAAAATGCTTACCCCGGTTAATATTGTAGAGTATGTAGCTCACCAAACCAAAGACGCACTTGTATTGAAGTACAGAGACGACAAGAAGGCGCGATTTGCTCAGCTCGAGCCATGCCGCGGGGTCGCTGGGGGCCATTGTGGCGTTGACGCTTGTTTCGGATACAGCCGGATGAGGACCCCAGTCACTCAACTGCAACACCGTCACGGTCGCCTCCCACTCTCTTCTTCGACCTGTTGCTTGTCGAACCAACGCTGATGGTTGTTCAGACCATTGGTTGCAAGCCCTATGTACTCCTTGTGAGTGCGATTTCGTTCCTGTTAGGAAGGCGTCTCAAATGACCCCTCGATCTCATGCGGACCGTCACCCTAGGTTACATCCACGTCTAATTCACCGTGCTTTCAGTCCACCCGGCCTCCATCCCACGAACTAATGCGGCGACGTTTCAAACAGGTCATTCCATGGCCGACTGCTCCGCATCATCCGCAATTACGTCCTGTATTCGATGCCTCTGTAATATTAATCGGCGGTACGTGGTCTTGAATATCACGATTCCGGAGGAGGCTGAACCATTTTGTGCAGATGCGTGGCCGCCTGAATATCGCATTTACTCTCATTTTTGCTTACAGCGTGACTCAAGCATCGAAGTACTCTGGGAAAGGAGTGTTCCGGGTCTCGCCTTGCCCATTGCGCGGCGCTCCTATGCCGAAGTCCTATTCACCATCAAAATCCATGCTACAACTGAAGGCCCTGGATGTTTGAGCACTCGGCTGGCGGCTAGAGACTTTGCGTTTTATCGTACGACAGAGGTAAGTCAACCGCCGATGGGTGTACCGGAAGATACGGGCTGACATGTACCTAGCTGTTGTTCGGCGACATCGCGTCGCCATGGAATCGTGTCTTCTCCGTCCACTCTCGGAATCTATTGACACAAGCTTCATCGCCCATTCCCTCAGCGCAGCATGCCACATGTACTCGGCGCATCGAAGCTGTCATTCCTTTGCGCTTCGTACCAAACCCTATCAACGCGCGCAGCGACGACGATATGGGCCAAAACCTGTTGCGTTTCATCGTTCTCTGTTACGCACTTTCAATTGCCACGGGGAATCTTGTGTGTAAAGCTGTTTCAATGCCCCGATGATTACGATAAGCTTTTTGTTGGGCGGCGCTGCCAGAGCGGAACGTCTACGAACATGTGTGTCGCTAGATTCTACCACAGCATGAATCTCATCAACCTTGTGCCTCGCTCATCACGAATGCGATGATATAGATGCTTCGGTGAGCCACTGCTTTGCATCTCGATATCTGTGTGGCCTGATTCAATCAGAGGACAGACTTACTCGATGTCGAACGGGACTTCACGTCGGCTTTTGAACATCAATGGATGATGTCGGGCCACCGATCACCGTAGCTGTTTTAGGACCCCTTATCTGGTACACTGGTGGGGATTTCCTCTTCTCTCCGGCCTGTGTGTCTCCACATTGTCTTCGCTGAGTAGGGCGGTTACCTGTATCAAATGTGATGTGGCTATGCCAGTGCGAGAACGCGCAGTAGTCATGACGGGCTACCGCACGGTTCGAGGCTCGGCTGCTAGAATGGCCACCTGTCACCCATGCACCGGTATACATCTCGCGGGTTATCAATCGCGCCGATGAAGTCTAGTACTGGCCTCTTCTGAGCACTGCCCCGTGGTGCGAAGATGATATCAAAGTTGGTATCTGCAGCATGTTTATATAGCCGGGTCTGAGGTGGCATCGATGAGTATCACCCGCTTCGCGGTCCCTACCTTCCATCCACTCACAATGTCCTCGTCTGTCGGTGACCTCCTTCCTTTATCTTGGGCGCAAAGGTGAGATACTCCGTTCCACCTTTCGATTGCAATTTGGTGATGGGGCATGATGTAGCAACTACCTTGAATGCTATCAGGTCTCCATCGCTGGTACGTCACTAGTGATTATCTCAAAGTACGACGCTGAACAAAATGTATTGCAGCTTTATTAGTATACGAATACGTGATCACGTTCGGCCGGGAAATTGACACTGTATGGACTTCGCGGTTCAGCTGGTCAACTATTCTGTATCTCCTAAATCGCTACCCTGAAATCCTACGTTGGTTCGCAATCATTATCATCCTCTTTCCTTTGGAATATCAGGTGTGTCGTATTTCTGCACATGAATTCAAGCTCTTATATATGGCTCGACAGACGTAAGGATCTCGAATGTTCCATGAAAAGCCCGATCTAACAAGTATCTCTAGCTGCTATATTCTATCCGTTTTCTACAAAGTAACAAGTCTACTACCATACATCTCATGGATGGGTGAGCTAACTAACATCAATATGTTTGAACTGTGCAGCTCTGACATGCCTACAGTATTTTCCAGCTTCCGTGCTTATGCCCTCACAGGCCGGAGTGCTGTTGTCGGGTTTGCGGTGCTCTTTTTAAGCTCCGGAATCATAATTGTAGATGTGGTGAGTGGACGTGCACATATCAAATTCCACAGCTGCCTGATTTGACCGAGGGCTGCAGTACGACCTGACAACAACGAATATAAGTGATTTGAAACCTCCCAACAACTGCTTTATCACCGTTCATTACCCAACGGAATTAAGTATTGGGTGAGCGCATGTATTAACACACAATGGCCGTTCCTAATACAAACTTTTCAAGTGCGTTCAATCGAGCTTTCATTCCCGAGTGCCATGTTCATTTTCAGTCAGCCGGTACTGTCGCAAGAGGAATGCTCCTCGTTGCCGAGGCTATTGTCATTGCCCTTACTCTCAAACAATGTCTTCCCCGGGCACACAAGCTGCACCCTCGGTCTGTTATGACAGTTCTCTTGAGAAATGGTCAGTATCTCGATCGACGCAATTACTGGTTCAAATGGGCTAATTTAACGATCTTCAACACAGGCATAACCTGCTTTCTGTAAGTGTAACCAACAAGCCATCCAAGATACGGTCGTTCAACTTGAACCCAATTTTGCAGAATTCCCCTTATTATCAGCATCCCCATATTCGTTTATATATTTATGGCGGTTCGTTCTTCAGCTTGTGATGTAAAACATGTACTGATTCGGAATAGACCAAAGAGAACGAGCCTAACGCAGGACCAACCGTACAGGTGTTGCAATTTATTGCATTCTCCAGGGATCCGTACGTTTTTCCCCCATATTTGCGATATTTATGCTCACCAATATATTGTTAGCATCACATCAATCCTTCTGTCCCGATTTCTCCTCGAGTTAGGGGAGCTATCATCCAGAATGGATGCGGGCCTCACCGAGTCCCCGACTCGAAGAGACATGATAACAAGCGACATCACCGTACATCCTTCAGATGTGGTTTCTGAGCTGTGGGAGGAGGATATGTGACTATGAGCATTTTCAGTTAGATCGAGACATTCGGACACGGACAGCAGTAAAAGTACTGGATCGCGGTTCAACGATGCTTTAGCGCTTGTTCCGGGTATCGCCGGATGTGTGCCACGTCTCCGAGAATTGTGTCGCCTGCAGCCGCCATGTTCCCAACTATATCCCGTTACCACACTTTCGCCCAGTCTAAGCTCTGAATGCATTTGCAGTACGCACATTGAAACTGTATTAAATCATTCCATATACTTATGCACTGCTACAGATTTGGCAGTTGTGCAGCAACCCGCAGGTTGTTCGGTGTCTCAGCTCAACCTGCCCAGCCTGCAGCCGGCGCCGACCCCGAACCACAACGTTCAACCGCGAACGCGCATTTTTCGTCATGAGTGAGTCCTTGGGTCTCCAGAATGTGCGGAGATGGAGTCCTGACGGGTGATCGCTGGCTGTCAGCCACTTAGGCTGGTCAGCCGCATGATCGCCAGGATATTACCAGGCCTTCACGCACGAAAACAAGTTTGTCATCCCCCCAACCTCTTTCCTATTCCTTGTCGAAGTAGAACAACTCAGAGCTTCATCTCGGCTTGCGCGTCTCACAATATCTCAACCATGGCCACTTCCTTAGGGACTCGTCTCCTCGCCGCCGTTCTGCCTCCCTTCTTCTTGATGGTCCTTCTGTTCATCACTACAGCTCGCCCTCTGATGTTCCTTCTCGGCATCATCATCGTTTCCGTCTTTTTCGCTTCCTGGTTCTCGCTCTCTTCTAGGAAACTTCTCCGGGTCAAGGTTCGCCGCAACGTAGTAGCATTCTGCTCTCGTCGGGGTTCCAAGCCGTTCCCGCCCATCCTGGGACTTTGCGCGAAGGCCGATATGTGGTTGCGTAACGTAAGACCGCTTGCGCTTATCTGCTGTTCCACCGTTCATTCGGCTCACTCGGACTCGCGCGCACGCAGCTCGGCGACGTCATCCGCCTCCTCGACTCAGATCCCGATATCGCCACTGCCGCCTTGAAGAGGCTGCCCGAACAAGAGCGGCTGAACCGCGCACTTTGGAAGGAGATGACCGACCTCAAGCGCGAAAACAGGCGTCTCAAGCAGGAGAACAAGCAGGTCCCCGTCTGCACGCGGAAGCTTGAGGCTGTCATGAACGCCACGTCCCTCTGGAAGCTCGACCGCGAGATCGAACTGGACGAGTTGAACGCGCATCGTGCCGAGGTGGACGCATCTAGGTACTAGATTGCGGTCCTCACGGCGCAGCGGGACCAGGCTCTCACACTTGCGAACGCTGCGGTTACCGAGCGGAACACACTGGCGAACCAGAAGGAGTCGTGGGCGTTCAAGCAACGGGCTATGGTCGCGGCGCACGAGGACGTTCTGGCGGAGAAAGAGGAGATGAGAAAGACGATCGAGACGCTTAAGGGCGACAAGGAGACCCTTGTGGTGAGCAGTTGTTCTTTCCTCGTTTCTGGATGCTGACGATAACGTTTTGCCGGCCTCCTGTTCAGGAGGCGAACATGGCGCTCAAAAAAGCGAATGAAGACAACTTGCAACAGGTCCAGGTTTTGCAAGGCCGACTGTTGACCGCTCGTCTCGCGACTGTGGAAGCCGACGTAAACGTCGAAGAAGTTGAGGTAGGCCGGTTGCGGTTTCGTTCCGTTGGCGTATTTGGCTGATGTATTTCGCCCAGGGAACGCTCCAGACCGCCCACCGAGGGCTCGAAGAAGAACGAAAATCGAAGGTTCGCGTACAGGAGACATTCGACGCCGAAGTCGCCACTCTCGTCGCGAAGGTGGAGAGCGAACTGGCAGCGAGCAAGACCAAGCTTCAGGAGAGCGAGAAGAAGCTGGCAGAGCGCGATGAGGTTATCGCCCAGCAGGACTCTAGGATCGTCGAACTCCAGTCCGCTCTTGCTGCCTACGATGGACGGACGAAATCCAACAAGGAATCTCAACAGCAGCGTACGCCTCCCACCAGCCCCTGTGCCTCCGTCGCTGCTAGCAAATCCAAGGCTATCAGCACCCGGCGTCCGACCTCCGTCGTCGGACCCAGCACATCGAAAGCCCTTCCTTCTCCTCAATCTCAGGCTCTCCGAAACAGCCCTGCCTCGCCTAACAAGTTACCGTCCTTCCGTCGCGGTTCTCACAATTCTCGCATTTCGTCTGGAAGCGTCTGAATTCCTGACATGAACTATGTATAGCAAGATGTTTTGTCCCCGTTCTGGCTACTAATTCTTGAATTTGCACGACAATCACGCGTCCCCGATCACCTGTTTCTGCAACACCTTGTACTTGGCTCGGAGTCTGTATTCATCCAGATGGGTAGACGTGTCGGGGCTTTCTTCAACTCCGGCTTGAAATTGAGCCCAGCATACCTTTACTCCAATGCATATATGTTACTGTTCGCGCCTGTTAGACCATATGCAGGCGCGTTGACGAGTCGCTCTAAACGCCACTCCATCAATAAATGCCGGAGATCCATGGGTATGTATATATCCTAGCATCGGAAAGTAGGCAGACACTTTAAAGCCCGAAGAGATGACGAAATATAAATCGAAGGCAGACAAATCAATCGCAGCCACGCCGCCACAAACGCCGTCGACATTCAAGGACTAGAGCGGAGTCTCCAAAAGCACTTTCGTCAACAGCTCCATACCCTCCGTGCGGTAGTCATCTTCTTCGATCGTCATCGCTGGAGCTCCGTCGAGGAACGTCAGCACCTTCCTTTCCTCCAACGAGAACCGCGGCCAAGCGGGGCCTCGGACGCGCTTCGATTCGCTGTTCGGGTCGAGGTGATTGACGAAGCGGACGAGGTAGTCTGTCAGCTCCTTGCCCCCGTAGATGTCGATGAGGTCCGAAGCGTGGAGCGAGCCGAGGACTGGCAGGGACTTGAAGCGTTTGAACACTACGGGCGGACGGTTGTGTTTTCAGATAGCAGAAGACCGAACAACGTCAGGGGACGTACAGAACATCCAGACGTTCTGCTCAGCCGCAGTATGCTTGAGGAACAGCCTGCGCGGCGCCTGGTAATAGATGTCCCCGCCGACGGCGGAGAGCCTCTTGAATTGCGGCGTAACAGCGTTCGCAGTACCGGTGTCGAACGGCGAGCCCTGAGTGACGTTCGCGGGGTAGTGCTCCAGCAGCGCAGACAGGTCTGAGTCCGAGATCTTCGGGAAGTAGGTTTGCTTGAGGTACGTGGCGAGCTCGTCTTCAGTCCTGCAGACGCAAACATATCAGGAACCGCAGTCGTGGAGCACTGGCGATGAACGTAGCGTACGTGACGTTCAATGCAACAAGCGAGACCATGGTTCCCTCATCGTCGCAGTCCTGAGCGCAAGTTGTTATCGTGAGCTATGATTTTCGAGAAGGATAATACTCACACCAATGACGAAGGGCACTCTGGCAATGCTCCCTTCCATGACGAGCTTTTGCGGGTCATCCACCAGAAAGTTGCCGTCGACACGAGGAGCCCAAGCCACATTGTAACCCTGCCACAGGCCGCTCAACGGTCAACTGTTTTCCAGAGAGGGCGGGATGCATGCACTCACGCGATAAGAGCGAGTCCCCTCTGTTTTATCTATGGCAGCCTTGAGTGTCGTGTAAGGAACCTCCCGCAGGCATTGCAGAGTGTCCGCAGTTCCATCGCACCCGGTTTCGGAAACCAGGAAGTCGTAAGTGCCCTGTTGTTCGGTGATATCGCCAAAAGGTGTCTGCGAGCCCGACTGCATGAACGCCGCACGGAACAGCCCTTCGGGGTTGCCACCATTCGTTATCATTTGCAGGGCGACAGAGTGTGAACCGGCACTTTGGCCCCATCTAGACCGACACGCGTTTTGGGAAGCCAATGAGAGCGGAGACGAGCGCATAGTGACCGAGACGTGACGTACATAGTGACCTTTTGGGGATCGCCCCCGAATGCAGCGATGTACCTCTGGACCCAGCGAAGCGCTTCGCGCTCTGGGGAAAGACATCAAAATTGGCGGAACCCGATGTATTTGGTCGGTCAATTACTCACGGTCTTGTAATCCAAGGTTTCCGACCCCGGCTTCCTTCACCTCCTTGCTTCCGAGAAAGCCGAACCCGTTCAGGCTGTGGAATAATTCCAATCAGAAGCTGCGTCTGGAGCTGAAAGGCACCAGCATACCGGTAGTTCAGACTGACGTAAATCAGGGGCTCTCCGAGTTCGATAGACCTCTGGACTACCACGGGTCCATTGTATCTGATTCTATGACCCGTAATGAGTTCAGGGCCGAGCACGAACCGTGCAAACGACACTCACGCACTAGACCCACCACCCGCAAAGCCGCCTGTAGGGAATGGGCTCGGTCGGCTTCGAGCACGCTGTTGCATCATGACACATACCTCCAAATATCCACTAGCGGAACCATCAGTTATTAATATGCTCTCAAAGCAATCAAAAACTTCACGGAATCAACTCACCACAGCGACGGGCAATTTTGCATCCGGCTTTGTGTCCACCGGAGCGACGACGTTGACCGTAAGACCTTCAACCGTCCGTAGCGGTCAGCGTTTGGCAACTCACCGAGTGAACATGAATGTACGTATACTCACAGTCTTCGCTGTCCGGACCGGTCACGGCCAACGACCAGTTGTTGGCAAGGAACTGGAGTGTCTCTGCTGGCAAGACAGACATGTCTGCCATCGAGGTCGCGTTCTGCTGGGAACACACTGGTCCGAAGTTGGTGGCATTGTGCGTCCCTCCGTATGGGTCATTCGGGACAGGCAGACGGAATCGCAGGTCTCCAGTGCTGTTTCCGTACGTCAGCGAATGTATGCATGAGATATGATATGGATACGCACAGCGGCTTGGCGAAGGGAATGCCCAGAAATTTGTTTACAGCGCCGTCGGAGGTGCCGATGAAGGTCGCGTTGTCGAGGTGGACCGCGGGCGAGCCGTCCCCGGGCTTCGCAAGCAAGGACGCGGACGTGAAGGGAATTGCCAGAATACTAGGGAGGATGAGACACAGAGAGTGCAGCATTTTGGCGAAGGGCAGGGAAATCTGGCGACATGGCTGGCATCCGCGGATAACTTATACGTTGGGCGAGGCTGATATTATCGGCACACGCAATACACGAGTCTGTTCTGCCAATTGAGATTTTGATCGCCATGTTATGTAAAATGTGCCATCTGAAGCAAGTCTGAAGGGTCGTGGCCACGAAGAATGATCATGAGTTGAATGGACGGAGCGGGGCCTTTCAAAGTCCGTTGACACTCGCAGCCGGCTACTGACAAAACAAGCGCCAACTGTCTCGATGCGTATGTTGCAGCACTGGCACGTCTACTTTGGCAGTTCATCCTCACACCCCGCGTTCGAGCGAGACAGAAGGAACATGTACATCAGATGCACCGATTCACGAAGCCATAAATATATTGGTAACAGGTAATATGCAGATACAATATGGACAGTATTGAAGATACAACTGCGCTACGGATACAGACCGGTACCGAGCGTGAAGGGAGATCCAAGAAATTACATACACGAGGGGAGATCGGATACATATACAACCGGGACAGTGAGGGAATGGGAAGGTATGAGCCTTGACGGAGATGACAAATCGAAAGGAGAAAATGGTGAAGTCCGGGACCATAGCCGCATGTGTCGCGCGTCCACCGCGTGGCCGAATATAGTATGTGAACGGAGCGATGTACAGGTCCCTTATTCAAGAGGAGTCGGACCCGCTCCGGCGACGCGAGAAGATAGACTTCAGGCTGAGACGCGACTCGGAACTGCTGGCCGGTGCGGCGGTAAGGTGCAGCGACTGCTGCTCGGCCGATGGCAGTCGGCCTTGCAGCGTCGCGATCAAGACCGCCTGCTGCTGTATGAAACTCATGTTCTCCTTCTAGACGTGACAACTACGGTTAGTGGCATTCGACGAGAGATATCAGCGAGGATATACCTCGCGCGCAATGATGGACTGCACACTCGCAGACTCCAACTCCCGAGCGAACGTGAGCGCGTTCGTTGCGAGGAGGGCCTCGCCGATCGAGTCTGCGAGCATCGTTTCATTGCGCGCTAGCTGGCCCTCCAGGGTCGCAACACGCGCTTCGGCCTTGCTGGCACGAGCAGTGAGGACAGCGATCTCGTTGTGGCAGATCGCGAGCTGGTCAGCGTTGTCCGCGGCCTGTCGTACGCGCGCATTCAGCTTAGTTCTAACAGTGTTGCGCTCCTTCTAACGTAGACGTCAGTTAGCTATGGGACAGAAGCGGCAGGTCGAAAACGCACCCTGAGCTCCTGTATCACAACCCGCGTGTCCTCCTGCGACTTGGCCCGCTGGGTGACGAGACTCGCCAGCTGAGAGAAGTTGGAACGAGTGAGCTCGATCCTGCGGGCAAGGCTGGCGCGCTTCCGCCTAGCTTCGTCGGTAACGAGCGCGGGGCGCGGTGAGGGAGCAGGAATGGGGGTAGGCTGTTCCGCGGCGGCGAGCTTCGCGTTCAACTCGCCGATAGTCGCGTTCTTCTGCCTGAGGAGCAGACTGGTGTCGACCATGAGTATCTCGAGCATCCGCTCAAGGGAGGGACTGTCTGCGGAGGCCTTGGAGATGACAATGGGCGGGATGCGGCGCGGCTCCGCGTCGGCCAAGGCGGTTCGAACGATGCCCAGGTCGGAGATGAGAGCGAACTTGTCGGCAGCATGTTCGCGTTTCTTCCTCTCCAGTGCTTCCTCTAGATCTGCCTTGACTCTCTCGAGGGAGACGAGGCGTTCGGGGGTCTGCTCGGGCTCAAGGACGGGTTGGGAGAGGGAGACGACAGGGTCAGGAGGGCAGGTCGTGCAAGGCCAGGAGAGAGCCGAGAGGACGGTGATGGAAAAGACGGCCAGACGGGGCCACGAGGAGATGACGGAGAGGATCGCCAGGATCGTCAGGATGAGGTGAAGGCGGATATCGGAGATGGCCATGGCGGGGATCAATCAATGATCGAGGTGAAGCTGGGGAAGATGCTGCAATCGGTGTGGTGCGAGCGAATGAGAGGGCTGGCGTTGACCGGTTGGCAGCGGGTGAGGCAACGGGTGAGGCAGAAGTTGCGAACCAAGTTGGAGAGACGAACTGTTCTTTGGCGGGGTCAGCGTCTACGATCGTACTCCACAGATGTGACGGGCTCACCTTCACCGACCCTCACCATCCCTTGGCGCCCGACGCTCAAAGTCCCGACCCCGAGTCGACAGCCACGAACGCCTCGCTGACGGCACGTTCGCTGCGGCCTATGTCGAAAGACGTGCCCGAAATGGACATCACACAAAATAGGTTGTCTGCGGGTAAAAGAACCATATGACGGTCATACCAGAGGGTATCCGTTAACCGCGCCTTCGTCACAATGCCCTTGAGACATCAAGAAAAATCCCCCAGCCGCCAATGAGCCAACCTCCCGGTGCACGTTCACTACCCCAACCTTGCCCTTGGTAAGCTTCCTTCCACTCGGATTTGCGATCATGCAGCCATTCCACAAACAGGTTGACAATCTTGGGAGCTCGAAGGGGGCTGAAAGGCGTGCGCTCATCGTGATGCCCCAGACGCAAAGAGCTCTGTGATCGCACTGCACATATCGAGGGCATCAGCGATCGACTACCAAAAAGAGACAAGCAACGTCAACAGCAACTACGTCCACTGGGCCATAGCTTCCGAGCCATTCTGCAGAACCGAAGGGCCTACGGACGCAGCCGTGTTCCTCAAATCGCCGAATGTGTCACCGATGCACCTCGGCTCTGGGACACCAAGGAGGCCCCTATTATGATAACCTCTTGTGTTGCCATACTAGCAATGTGCCTATCCCGCCACAAATCCTAGCCTCTCGCAGAGTTCGGGCTGCCACGTGGTAGACGCGCTGCGTTCTGAGCGAGATCTTTACGATACGAGTCGCTTATAATACCGAATACTCACCTCATCAGTATAGATCTGCAACCTCATCACAAGCATCGTATTTTTCTGTCAGCACCGTTCATCAGCTTTCGCACCGTATACATTGTTCGAGACCATTAACTTACAACTATGATCCACTTTAAGTTACGTTGTCGTTCCGCCTGCTGCATTCGTTTAGACTAGTGCTTTGAAACTGCTGTATATGTACCACTTGTATTTGGAGGATCCAATCGGACGTGTTTCTCCTCCGGACTTGGCGAAGTGTGAAGGGATGACGGTGAGGGTTGAGAAAGAGAGTTGGGTCGCCATGGTTCCCCGGCGTCTGAGTTGCCTTCTTCGGTGCCACTCCCACGTGGGCCAACTCAGGCTCGCCTGTGACTCTCCTCTCGCCTTTCTTTCCTTGTGCTCTTCCAAATTCCAAGGGCGTCCTGCAAATTCGATGGGCGGTACTGGTCCTATACCACCGCTATGCGTTCCTACTACGCCATCCACGCTGACTAGCTCCCGCTTCCATCTCACTCGGTCTGCTACAATGTCGACTCCTACTGATGCAACCCCTTTTATAATTGTCAATGCGATGCATCTTGGAACTGCAAACCTTCTATGATTTGTGAAGCACTCGGCGCTAGTAATCGGACGCCGCCGTGCCACTGATGTTGGCCCGTCACCCTGCTTGTGCGTTATTCGTATCCAGGCGAGTTCAGCATAGCTTTCTTCTCTGCTTTGTCTTATACTCGCGTTGTGTTCGCAGAAGAAGCAAACCACATCCCCTTCCATTCCAATTGGGTCATTCCGTTCTCTCTGTGCGTTGGCCACTCCCCTCCGGCGATCCTGTAGAGTGTTACAGCTTGACTTTGGAGTGGCAGGCATGAGCGCCCCGCAACCCTTTTGTTCCTCTGGATATAAATCCGAGCCACCATGCCTCGAAATCACCATCCCCAGTTCTTCCCGACACAGACCCCAGCCACGTTCTAGTTAGATCCTCAATACCACTTGTCCTCGCGAAAGAAGCTCGCTGCTTTTACGCCATCGCAATCGCGACAATGCCTACGAGTGCGGGTATACCACCGAAAGACGTATGCTCCTTTCCCACCGCAATGACGCCAACTGATGTTATGTCGTTAGCAAAACCCCCCTGTGAGCCAGCGTTCCGTCAGAAGGAAATGCGATTCGGCTACGCACCAGAAGACGCGCGCTAAGGAAGCTGAGCAGCGTTCCTTAGGAGGGCACTCTGGATTGACCAAGCAACGGAAGAAGTGCGCTGAGAAGCAAAGTGCAGACTCCAGATGCGATTCCCGCGACCATTCCTTCGAAAAGGAAGGCAACTTGGACCGCCACAGCGATCAGATACACACAGAGAAGGAGG
This sequence comes from Sanguinoderma infundibulare, assembly GCA_032821775.1. Classification (NCBI taxonomy): domain Eukaryota; kingdom Fungi; phylum Basidiomycota; class Agaricomycetes; order Polyporales; family Polyporaceae; genus Sanguinoderma; species Sanguinoderma infundibulare. The sequence continues at coordinate 707,940 of JAVLRN010000007.1, forward strand.
CTCAAGATGGCCGTTTCTCATGTGGCATCTGCGGCTGTTCCTCCACAAGGAAAGATGACTTGGAGCGCCGCCACATGCTGATGCACGCTGAGAATAAGGAAGAGCGGTCAGTTTTCTATTCTCAGTCAGGGCCCCCACACATGCTGATCAGCCCGGACAAAGTAGTATGTTCAGATGCAAACACGAAGGTTGCGACTTCGGCGGCTTGCAACGGGGCAACGTCGTGACCCATTTCATCAGTGCCCAGTGAGTTTCGCGACCTTCCGGATGGCATGCAGGCTCAATCATAAATTACGCGCAGCACAAACGAGGCATTCGAGTGCCCCTTCACGGTTGCGGACGCTTCGGGCAAGGTTTCCAACTGCCCGTACAAGACGAAGGACCGGAGTGTCATGTCCAGGCACGAAACGAAGCACCATGCAGGCCAGCAGCCGAGGGGTGATGCACGCCTGCATACAGATGTCACCAAACGGTACCACGACTGCTGCATTTCCCCTTCCTCGCAACGGAAGTCCGCTTCCTCTCCAGCGTCATCCGCCCAAGTCGCCAAGATCCCTTCGGATATCTCCCACCGTTCCTTCACAAGCAGCTCTAACTTGACTGATACCGACCAAACGGACCGAACGCTGACGCACGCCGAGTATGAAGAAGCCCGGTAAGTATCACATCCTCAGTCACCTTTCCGCATGCTGATCTTCCTGGGAAACGTAGTATGTTCAGATGCGCACACAAAGGCTGTGTGTTTAGCCACTGGAAATGTTACAACGTCGTGCTCCATTTCGTCCACTTTCAGTGAGTCCGCCTTCAGCTTCGTGGCCTTCGGACTCCAGCAAAACCCATCCTGACTCGTAAACCACACGCAGCATCAACGCAGAGCGGCTTGGACACCCGTACGCGTGTCCCTTCCCCCTCATAGACTCTAAGGGGTTGAATGTCTTCACGTGCCGGGACGAGATGAAGGATCCGGATGACTTGTGGAACCACACGAACCTGTTCCATCTTGAGCGGCAGGTGATCGACCAGTACCCCAAGTCCTACATTCCCCCTTCCTCACCACAGCGAACCTCTGCCTTCGATTTCTCCCCCGCGTCATCCACCGCCTCCCTGCCTTCCGACCCCGACTGGGAGCCGACGCCTCCGAGTTCCCCGAACTGGCGTTCCAGACCGATCAACGACTCCCTGCCTTCCGACTGGGAGCCAACGCCTCCTGGTTCCCCGAATTAGTTAGCCAGTGACGGTGACTGGCAGCCCAGTCCGATCGACTCGGACTATCTTCCGCGGTTCGTCCCAGAGCGTATATGAGGGATCTACGACGGGACGTTCAAGACCTTGACGCTCCCTCGATAATGTTGTGTTCTGCAATCCTGCGCTCCGATTGTTGGGCAATCGGTGAGCCACTCAACCTCGGTTGGGTTCAAGAATATGCCTATGCGTGTCACAATTATATATGATCTGCTATGCGTTATACCAACCCTTGCGCCGACACCATCCTTTTCCGAATGCATCGAGTTGCCGGCGATTTTTCAGTACGGCTGATCAGAGATATACGTGTATTCACCTATCAACGTGCGAGTGTGTCCCGAGGCTTTGCGCTATCCGCTGCGTGCTCAAACATTTAGTAGTTGGCCTGCTTCATACAATGCATCGGCACCGTTGATCCAGTGCCGCCGTGTGATTTCTCGGCCGGATGGACGTACATGCTCGACGGCTCAAAGCTGAAGTACAGCAACACGGGTGACTGCTGCAAGGATCTCGGTTGCCAGACGCACGCTCGACACAAGGGTCAGGACTCATGAAGCTGGATGTCATCACAAGCATTGTTGCATTATGAGATATATTAAGGGTACATAAAGCTACATCTACGATACAAGAGATCCAGCTCTGCTATGGATACAGGTTCGTACCAAGTCCGAGATGCGGACATCCGAAACAGGAAGATCGAAGAAATTACATCTACGAGAGAAGATCAGGTACACGTACGAGTCCGAGGAAAAGAAGAAATGGGTATATACGATCCCGGTCCGAGATGAGAAACGGAAAGGAGGGTTCGAGTCCGACTCCGACGCCATAGGATGTGTCGCGCGTTCACCGCGCAGCCGAATATAGTATGTGAACGGAGCGACGTACGAATCGCTTACTCAAGAGGAGTCGGACCCGCTCCGGCGACGCGAGAAGATAGACTTCAGGCTGAGACGCGAACTGCTGGCCGGTGCGGCGGTAAGGTGCGGCGACTGCTGCTCGGCCGATTGCAGTCGGCCTTGCAGCGTCGCGATCAAGACCGCCTGCTGCTGTATGAAACTCATGTTCTCCTTCTAGAGGTGACGATTACGGTTAGTGGCATTCGAAAAGAGATATCAGCGAGGATATACCTCGCGCGCAATGATGGACTGCACACGCGCAGACTCCAACTCCCGAGCGAACGTGAGCGCGTTCGTCGCGAGGAGGGCTTCGCCGATCGAGTCTGCGAGGATCGTCTCATTGCGCGCTAGCTGGGCCTCCAGGGTCGCAACACGCGCTTCGGCCTTGCTGGCACGAGCAGTGACGGCGGTGATCTCGTTGTGGCAGATCGCAAGCTGGTCAGCATTGTCCGCCGCCTGTCGTATACGCGCATTCAGCTTAGTTCTGACGGTATTGCGCTCCTTCTAAGGTAGACATCAGTTAGCTGTGGGACAGAAGCGGCAGGTATAAAACGCACCCTGAGCTCCTGTATCACAACGCGCGTGTCCTCCTGCGACTTCGCCCGCTGGGTGACGAGACTCGCCAGCTGAGAGAAGTTGGAACGAGTGAGTTCGATCCTGCGGGCAAGGCTGGTGCGCTTCCGCCTGGCTTGGTCGGTAACAAGAGCGGGGCGCGGTGAGGGAGCAGGAATGGGGGTAGGCTGTTCCGCGGCACCGAGCTTCGCAGTCAACTCGACGATCGTCGCGTTCTTCTGCCTGAGGAGCAGACTGGTGTCGACCATGAGCACCTCAAGCATCCGCTCCAGCGAGGGTGTGTCTGCGGAAGCCTTAGAGATGACAATGGTCGGTATGGGGCGTGGCTCCGCGTCGGCCAAGGCGGTTCGAACGATCCCGAGTTCGGCGATGAGAGCGAACTTGTCGGCGGCATGTTCGCGTTCCTTCCTCTCCAGTGCTTCTTCTAGATCGGCCTTGGCTCTCTCGAGGGCGACGAGGCGTTCGGCGGTCTGTTCAGACTCAAGGACGGGTTGGGAGAAGGAGACGACGATAGGGTCGGGAAGGCAGGTCGCGCAAAGCCAGAAGACAGACGAGACGATGGCAACGAGAAAGTGGCCAAGGCGGGACCAGGGGGAGAGCACCGAAAGGATCGCCAGGATCGCCACGATGAGGTGAAGGTGGATGTGGGGGGTGGGCATGATGGCGGGATCAATCAATGATCGAGGTGAAGCTGGGGGAGATGCTGCAATCGGTTGGGTGCGAGCGAATGAGAGGGCTGGCGTTGACCGGTTGGCAGCGGGTGAGGGAGAAGTTACGAGCCAGGTTGGAGAGACGAACTGTTCTTTGGCGGGGTCAGCGTCTACGATTCTACTCCACAGATGTGACGGTTCTCGTCTTCACATACCTTGGCGCCAGATTGCCAAAGCCCAGCGGACGATTCTCCACACGAGCCTTTATCCGTCGGAGAGTTGACAGCATTAACGGGCCCACACTCGGCGAAATAGAGACAAAAACCTGTCCAACAAAAAGTGACTCAGCATGCGTAGCGTTACGGTGGCGATATGTACTTAACAACCACCCTCAGGCGCTCAAGAATGGGAGATCGCTGTAGAGCACAATCGGCCGCCATCGCAGAAGACCCTACCAATCGCCAATGGCCAAATAGCTCGTGAACCTTGACCATCTCCGACATCGCCTCATTCAGGATGCTTCGCGTGACGTGTACATGGGCTACCCGGCAGCCGTTTCACAAAAGGATCGAAGATCTCGGTCAAGACGCTCCAAGGTCCTTGATGACCTCCGCTGGGTATATCGAAGAGATTAGTGATCGAAACGCACGACAACTCGGAGGGCTCCCACCTTGAATGCTTCGGCGAGACGCAGACAGCGACTGACGGTCACGAAGGCAGGAAGAGCCAGCTCGTCGCTTGGCGGTGTCGATGGACGGGCACAGCCCCTCATTTCAAGCGATCTGATTGGTCGGACTGTGCGAGGCAGCATTTCTCCTCTTTCTCTCTGCCTCCATCTGGTCTTGCGTTCTAACAGTGTGGTTTGTCTTTTCCTGGGATTGAAATCATGAAAATATACTTGCTTTCCGTCGTCCTCACGCCTCCGGACAAGGCCGCCGTCGTTCTAAGCAGCGCATCCGACCTCTCCTCCTTCTCGTTCTATCAACTCGGTTCCGTCGGCGAGTTCTTGTCGTTCTTCACCAAGACTTTTGCAGAGCGCACTCCACAAGTTCAACGGCAGAGCATCCAGCAGCACGTGTACACCGCACACGTCTACAATCGCGGTGGCGCCGAGCAGCTTGCAGGTCCGTCTCGTTATTCATCGTCCGGCCAACATTTTCTCTCCTCGCCAAACTGCTTGACGACTTCATCGCAAAGGTCCCTCAGGCGTCCTTAAACACCCCCGCTGCCATCTCCTTCCCAGAGGTCGATACGTATCTGCAGAAGCACCAAGATCCGAGGCAAGCGGATGCTGTCATGAAAGTGCAACAGGAGTTGGACGAGACTAAGATCATCCTGGTTCGTCGGTTTGCTACTCTACCCGTACCATGCGCAGGGACCGACAAACACATGCTCGTGGGTGCGCAGCACAGACGATCGAGTCGGTGCTGAAGAGAGGAGAGAAGATGAATGATCTGGTGGAAAAGTCGAACGAACTGTCCGCACAGAGCAAGATATTCTACAAGATAGCGAAAAAGGTGCGTCGTCTTACATGATCTTTTGTAATCTCCGCGTCGACCATGCCCGTTCCTTCCGTCTCTTCAGCAAAATGCCTGCTGCATTATCGTGTAGAGAGGAATTCCTGCCACGCCACGCCTTGTCGACTCCCCGATATGACGTGCACGATCCGCTACTGTACGACCCGCTCCTCGCGCCATATACGCACACAAGGACACGGAACTGCCCGGATGGCCTACCTAATTAGATGCTTTGCTTTGCTCTGTACCAGTACGTTCTATTCGCGGACTGTTGATCGACGAGGATGTATAATGACCACTCTTCTTTATTTTGGCCAGAGGACACGCTTAATAGGTGTTCTGCTATCCATCTGCTTTGCCGTTATATGGATAGGGCCTTGACCGAATATGTCCTCGCACTCGCTTCTGGATGCCGGTACCCGCTTCTTCCGCAGGCCTCACGGCACTGTAACGGGGACGTACACATAGGGTCCGAATCGCAGCACTGCACGCGGGCCACCTCAACACAGTTCTCTGTCGATGAAGAGGTGAAGGTGCGCCAGTTCTCCAGGCATCACGGTGCAACGATCGAGCATTATATACTGAGGAGCGCGTCTCGTAACAGCGGTTGAAGCGCGTCTAGGGCAATGTATGCGAGATGGCCCTTATGTGGGCCAGACATACCCGTTGACTTGAACGGGCAGTTCTCCTGCGTTTAAAACCCCCAACCATTGTCCACCATCCCAACGCACCAGCCGCATTCGGGCCACGCTGCCGTCCGCGTTGCACGAATTCCTCCCTCTCTATCTTCTCATAATGTCGACTATAGATCCCGCCGCCTCTCTCAGCGCCCTCACCTCCACTGACACGAGTGCGCACCTCCTACTGTACCTGTCGTACGTCTAATCTCTACTTCCTTAAATACGGCACTAGGTCTCACGAACAGTCGTCGATAACAGGAAAGCACAACCAATACGAACTCTTGTCCCTCTTCCCCCTCCCAACCGACCGCCTCCCGCCCGTACCCCAGAACGACACCTCAGTCTGAAACATATCCCACCAATCCTAACGAGCGCCCCAAGGACTACAAGCAGGCCTTCGCGTCGCTCTCGAGCGCGTGGGGACTCGGGGTGTCCATCCCCGGGAAGAGCCCGAATAACGATAAAGAGAAGGAGGAGAAGGAGGAAAGGAAGAAAGGCAAGAAGACGACCGCTGCTGCTTCTCCTCCACCCGCACGCTAGTAGCAGCGCCAACAGTCCTCCTTCCTCGTCAACGGAGAGTCGAACGGGATGAGAGCATATGGGAAGTAGCCATGGCGTACGTCTTCATCCCATCTCTTCGGTGTGGATTTCTCGACCTGAGCTCACGGACCCGCTTGTCTAGGTCGTTTTTCCACTGCACTCTCATCCGGCACGGATCTACAACTGGCCTGCCCAGACGCGTTGTGAAGGCCGCTGCCCGCGAGCAGTGGTTTTGGGGCGGTGTGCCTCGGATACATCCCATCGTCCCTCGAATTTATGTGCATGAGTGCCATCATTGGTATTGACAATACGAATGCCGTCTCTGTGCCCTTGCGTGCAAGTACGAGTGCAAGTGCTAGACGCAGCCAGGTGAACAGCACAGGTCTCGCGGTTGAAGTGCGCCATTTTGCTCGTTCGGGCGTCCGACGGCGAGTGCGCTCAGCATACCGAACCTCGCGATAGCGACCAGCCTGCATCGAGGAAACCGTCGACGACCGGTGTTGCCCGTGCGAGGACTCGCCGTATTCTCAAGTCCAAGGAAAGATAGGGACGCAAGGCAACGGATGGTGGCATAAGGCTGGGCATGAGGCATAAGGCATACGGCAGATGTAAGGCATAGCAGATCGTATATTGTACATGCATAGGCCTTTCACTGATGTGGTATTCTACTCCGATGTGCCCATCAACACCTCTTGACCTCCCGAGAACCGCGGAGAATTGTTGACTGAGTTAGTCGGTTCAGTGGCTAACGCATCGCGGCGGCGTGGAGGGTCCGGAAACGGTGGACGACGCTGGTGAGAGAGCGGAGGGCAGGTTTCACCTTGATGAAGAGGAAGCGGGTGTTCGGGGTGGCGAAGCGGGTTCTCGCTGCGGTGACGAAGGGGAGATGAAGCAGTCGCTATACTGGCTGAGGATATCTATATGCTGGCGTGCATCACCCCTCGGCTCCTCGCCTGCATGGTTCTTCGTCTCGTGCTTGGACATGACACTCCGATTCTTTGTCTTGTACTCGCAGTTCGAGACGTTCCCCGAGGCATCCGTAAGCGTAAAGGGGCACTCGAACGAGGGGTCATCGTCGTTCGTGCTGCGCGTGATCTGCGATTCAGCATGCATGCCATCCGGAAGGTCTCGAAGCGGTACTCACTGACAACAGATGAAATGGACAACGACATTGCTGTGCTGCAGGCTTGCAAACTTGCAACCTTCGTGTACACATCTGTACATGCTATATTGTCCAGGCTAATAAGCATGTGTTGGGGTTACTGAGGATGACGGAAGACTTACAGCTCTTCCTTATTCTCAGCGTGCGTCTTCCTGTGGCGTTCCAAGCCAGCGGACCTGGTAAAGCTCCGCTGGCAGACTTCGCATATCCAACGGCTGGCAGTGCGTTTCTTCCTCACAGTGCAGTCCGTCTCCTGGTGGCGGTTGAAATTAGCACTGCGCCTAAAGGATTGCTTGCAGGCATCGCATGTGAATGGCTTCGGAGTGTGCGTCAAGCGGTGGCTTGCCAACGCACATACCCTCGCAAAGGAACGCGCGCAGAGATCGCATGGATAATTGCCGTCTGACTAACAAATAACATCAGTTGGCGTCATTGCAATCTGGATGGCGGAAAAGGAGCATACCTTTTTTTCCGGTGTCACCGGAGCCACTGGGATTCTGGAAGTCCGGGCCATGATGGGGGAAAAGGAGTGTTCCTTTGCGGGGGTACGATCGGCAGGCATTGTGGTATACAGGATGTACGTGGAACTTGACTGAGGTCGACGTCGCAAGGGGCCAGGGATGCTGGTTCGAGGAGGCATGGAGCCTCGGATTTATATATAACGTGCAGATACGTGAAACAAAGCGCGGCATACAAAGCGCTCTTGCCAGCTTCGAAGCCAAAGCGCACCAGCCGACCAGTCCTGCGATAGCGGAGTCGTCCGAATAAAGTGCGTAAGACAAAGCAACGCCAACTTGATTGTGCAATCGGCGGAGGACCAGCGGCGGGTCCTTCACAATTGACATGTGCTTTGCAGATGCAATATGCGTGTACACGCCGACAAGGATTGGACACTCCGGCCGAGAGTCGACATAGTAACAGATCAGGAAGCAGGGAAAGCGGGGGAAAGCGGGGACAGTACAGACACGATAGCATGGTGGTCACAGATGTAGCATTCGCCAGAGCAGAAATGTCGCCCGTTTTCACTTGCTCTGGGGACAGTCGGCGGCTTGAAGGAAAGGCCACGCATTGTTGAACGGAACTTCGGCCCCGTGTCCGAAGAGGGCAACTCAGACGCCGAGGAAGCGCTGAAAAACGTGGCAACGTGCAATCGAGCCTGTGCCAACTCTCCTTCTCCTCCCTCCAACTCCGGTGACCTGCGACTCACATTTCGCCTATTCTGATGGATAGATACGCCCGAACATGAACACAAGTTGCCCAAAAATGTCTATTTTAAAGTACGAGTCGAAGCGGAACGACGAATGGGTGCGGTAAGTTGGCATTCTGGAACAAAGATGCCAGAGTTGATGAGCAGCGCTGATAGCAGGATAAATATGTGTGCCCTAGCGATGCAAACGCGTACCAATCAGGCGAGTCATCAGTATTATTGACAATTCGTATCGTACTAAAGCAGCGACTCCGCGTCGACAGTCAACCGGCTGTGTGTTAGAGGGCCGCAGAGGCACTTGCGTTGTCCTTGACTGGTGGTGATCACGATGGTCCAGAAAGATGACATTGAGCCTCATGGAGGTGTCGCATCCTCTGCGATGGGTGTGACTCAAATTGGTGCGGTGCTAGGCCCAAGAGGTGAGTTCTTTCAGCTTTTGCTTGTCGTTCGATGCTCACGCTCGTTTACGAATTACAAAGATGAGATGCAGCGTTTGTACTGCGCGCTGGCAGTGCGGAGAGTCATGCGGAGATCAGGACCAGCCGCGGATATGGGTAGGTGGGCCTCCTCGGTGCCAGTGCCACGCTGAATTTGCTGTGTTGATCCGATCCAGCGCTTGTGCGAAACCTTCGGACCAAACTGAATCTGGACCAACTCGCGAACAAGATCGTCCTGGTAGGAACTCCGAACAAGGGGCGGAGATTGAATTTTAGTACGAGGTACCTGATATGTCACACATAAAGCTTCCCTCATGAACCACACTTTCTCAGACATACAATTCCACTCGATGCGAAACAGCACGATCATCTACTCGGGTGCTTGTAGGCGTGATATCCTTATCATATGGCAAGTGCCTCTAGATGGGAACCGCGTTCCAGAGCCTCCCGAGCTCGGTCTCCTGGCACTCGATGATCATCAACTGTAGGCGTGTCGCACATCAACTCTCCGTCGTCGCGGCCGCCTCTCACGAGCAAAAGCACGTACCTTGTCGTCCGGCTCCGGCTCGTCGCCGGGGATGGTGATGCACAAGTTGTTCTGGTGGATGACGGACGGAGTGCCTTCCGAAACAGACCACTGCTGATCGGGGTCGGCCTCGTCGCAGAAGGTCACCGTCGCGGTGCTGTTCGGGTTGCTCTTCGCCGCGTGCGATGTCACGCAGAGCGTGTTGTTCAGGAGCCCCAGGCCGTGGAGCTGGAGCAGGCCGACCTCGTTGGTGCCCGCGGTGAGGTTCCAGGCGGTGTAGTCAGTGTCGGACCCATCGCCGGGCTCTGCAACGACAAGCGCGGCACCTGGAATGGGGGGAAAGAGCCCGAAGAGCTTCTCGGCTCCAAAGACGAAGCCGCTCGCTGTCCGGGACCGATGCGGAGGGTCAGTGTGGTGTATGTACGGAGCAGTCGTCTGGCGAGACTGGACTCATGCAGGTTGGAGAAGAAGTGGGCGGTGGCACCGGGGGCCACGGGGTTCGCCACCGTGGAGGGCACGGTGATGACGACGAGGGCGAAGGCGGTGGCGAGAGCGAAGAAGGACTTCATGCTGTGAGTGTTCGGGATGGAGCTGCTGGTGCTTGCTGACTAGTTGGCTGAATTGCAACGCTTTTTATACCTGAGGTTGAGCGGTTCGTACTCCTGCGGTGCCGCCGTTTGGAGCTCCCGATGATGGTCAGTATTACGGATGGGGCGTTTGCTCCAGGTGAGTTTGCTCGTGTTGAATCGCGGTCGCTTCGCTCAGAAATTCACTTCCACCCCATTTTGTGCAGCATAATGGTATGGCACTGGTCGCGTTCTGGACGTAGCCGTGAATGATGAACCCAGGAGCAGAACCGTGCTTCGTTGTGCCTCGTCAAGTCCTTCCATCCTGCTCAACACTAACGCCGGTATGGTGAATGCGTGGTGCATGCCGTCACCATCGCTTCTTCCCGCTCGGGGTTAACGCCTCGGCTTGGTGCAGTGAGTGTCTAGACCTTTGAACTACGTGTTCTATGTCACATCTCGTGCGTGACTTTGCAGCTTGGCAAAAGAATGAACATTGTCGATCGCGCAACGGAAGACAGAGCTGGCAATGAAGCGTGGGATGGTCGAGGTAGGGTCGTACGTCCATGCACCGTGGACAGGAAATGGAACTGATCTCCTCCATACTTACAGTGCGTCTTGCAATGTCCAGCATCTGCGATGGCCAATCGTGGTGCCTCGCCGTCGCCCACCAAGACACAAACGTTCACGTAGCAGACATTGGACAGGCTTGGTATCGGTTTTGACACTCGCCGCCAGGATGCGGGGACGTCCAGCCAGAGTGTCAAGGGGTGAAGGCATATGAGGACTTCGGAGAGGGAGGACGCGCTGGCGGGTAGACCAGCGCGGATTACTCGATGTGAATCTAGTTCGTCGCGCGTTTCTTCAAGACCCATCCCCCTGCTCGCTGCGCCACGGCGGAAAAGCTGAAGGTCTCCTCGCGAACGGACCATGGCTACCTCACAAGAGCCTGAGGGCTTGGCAGTTACCCACCTCGACGAATCGAACGGGCCGACAAGGTGGATAGAAGACGGCATTGAGACCGCCACTCTTAAGTACGGCCCAGGCCGTGGACGCGAGTGCGGAGGCCAGAGTTCTCCAGGGCGGGGCGGTGGAGGACCATGCTTGCCGGAGGTCGCCGTAACAAACGCCATCCTAACCGGTACAATTCGCTTCATGTCTAGCGAACCAAATCTCATGTCTTTTCTCCTGCATCCACATCCTTACTCAACGGTATACTTGCTCAACGGTATAATTTCCCTTTTCATATCGCGTGCTGGTAATATACAAATTTTATTTGACCAGAGAGACGGCCAAATGTCCAGAGAGTCTTTATTGCTCCTGAGAGCATGAGGATAATCCTAGGGAGTCGCTGTTCAAAATGATAGCCAGAGGAGGGGTATCCTAGTAAGAGTTGGATGGAGCCTGAATGTGGGCTTTGACGCTTGAATGTGAGACTTGGCAGAACTAGCTCGGTCGAGCTGAGACACCGCTGACGCGGGCAAATAGAGGTGATCATCATCTTGATAATACAAATGCGGTTTCTGTGCCCTTGCATACGAGTACGAGTGCAAGCGATATACCCAGCCATGTGAACAGCGCAGGTCTCGCGGTCGAACCAAGTCATCCTCAGGCTGCTCCCTCGGGCGCCCGAAGCGAGCGGGCCCGTTGGCCTGCATTGATGAAACCGTTGACGACCGGCGTGACTCGTCCGACGACTTTCCGTGTTGTCAAGTCGACGAAGGATAGGGACGCAAGGAAAAACAATGTTGACATAAGGCTCGGCATAAGGCATAAGGCATAGTGGATCATATATTGTACATGGATAGGCCGTCCACCAATATGGGTTCCTACATCAACACGTCTCGGCCTCCGGGGAACCGCGGCAAATTGTGGACCGGGTCAGTCTGTTCAGTGGCTAACGCATTCCGGGAACGCGGCGGCGTGGAGGGTCCGGCAACGGTGAATGACGCTGGCGAGAAAGGGTAGGGTAGATTTCGCCTTGATGAAGAGGAAGCGGGGGTTCTGAGTGGCCAAGAAGAGAAAGCGGGGGTTCGGGCTGACGAAGATGAGGAAGTGGGTTTTCGCTCTGGTGACGAAGGGGAGATGAAGCAGTGGCGGTCGCGGTAGTAGTCGACGACGTCTAAATGCTGGCGTCGTGCTGCATCCCTCGGCTGCTTGCCTGCATGGCGCTTCCTCTCGTGCGTCGCCATCGCAGCCCGACTCTTTGTCTTGTACTCGCAGTTCGAGACGTTCCCCGAGGCATCCGTAAGCGTAAAGGGGCACTCGAACGAGGGGTCATCGTCGTCCGCGCTGCGCGTGATCTGTGATTCAGCATGCATGCCCCACATCCGGAAGGTCACCAAGCTGTACTCACTGAGCACTGATGAAATGCCGCACGACATTGTTGCTTTGCAGATCTGCATACTCACAACCTTCGTGTGCACATCTGAACATACTGTATTGTCCGGGCTAATCAGCATGTGTTTGGGTTACTGACGACGACGGAAGACCTACAGCTCTTCCTTATTCTCAGCGTGCGTCTTCTGGTGGCGTTCCAACACAGATTTCTTCCGGAAGGGATACTCGCAAACATCGCATGTGAATTGAGTGTGCGTCCTCCGGTGGGCGGCCAATGCACATCTCCTCGCGAAGGAACGCTCGCAGATATTGCATAGGTAACTGTTGTCTGACTAACGAATACCATCAGTTGGCGTCATGGGAATCTGGACAGCGGAAAAGGAGCATACCTTTTTTTCCGGTGTCACTGGAGTCACAGACATCCTGGAAGTCCGTGGCATGGAAAAGGAGTGTACTTCCTTTGCGGGGGTACGATCGGCAGGCATTGTGGTATGCAGGATCTACCTGAAACTGGGCTGAGGTCGACGTCGCCAGGGGGAAGGGATGTTGGTTCGAGGAGGCATGGAGCTTCGGATTTATATATAACACCCAGATATGAGGAACAGAAAGCGGCATACAAAGCGCACTTGCCCGGGCTCCGAAGTCAAAGAGCATCACCTTGGTGATTGGCACAGCATCCGACGAGTCCAGCGATACCAGCGTAGCCGAAATAAAATGCGCAAGACAAGGCAGAGGGGAAAGCTGCACATGTGGAACTTGCCCAAATACGAACGCCGCACAAGCCTGAGTCGGGAGTGACCCGTCAACAACAATGGCGCAGCAGTACAATCGTCTGAGTCCTAGCGGTGATTTGTTCACAATTGACATGTGCTTTGCAGATGCAAGAAGCATAATAGACGTATACGCGTCCACAAGGCAGATCAGGAAGCGGCGAACGCGAGGAAGCGACGCGAATGAAAGCGGGGGAAGTTTAGCCACAAAAGCATAGTGGTCCCAGGAATTGCACTTACCCGGGAAAAACATGTCGCCCTACTTGAGTCCCGGGTTCGACTTGCTCTGGGGCCAGTGGGTGGAAGGAAGTTCAACAGGTTCGATTCGGAGGACGCTGGCAGTTTGGCGAAAGGAACCTTGGCCACGTGGCGCCATGTCCGAAGAAGGGAATTCAGACGCTGGGGAAGCATGCCGTGACAACACCGCAACGGTTGAGTACGTTGAGTCTCGGAGCGAGCCTTTCTCAACTCTCCTTCTCCTTCCAAAGCTCGCAACCTCCGCCTGACATTTCCCACCGGGAGATGCACCCGATAAAATTATTTGAAGACCAGTTGCGCAAACATGATAGCTTTCAAGCACCGGTCTAACCGGCATGGCGTAGGTCGATGCGTGTCGTAAGTTGACAAGTCATGACCGAAGCCTACGATGCGAGAGCTCATGAGGGGCGCTTATAGAATAAGAATAAATATGTGTTCGATACGACAGTCATCTCTACAAGGAGCGCGACTACCAGGAACTCGCCAATCAGTGGGGGACGGTCCATCGTTGACTACTAGTAAGTAGATCCGAATATCTGACACTCGCCTGCGATGATCCATCGTTCCCCTGTCGTAGCTTCGCCAAACCCAACAAGAAGCAGCCTGGCCCGTCCAATGTGAAGGAGGACGTCAAGGACGAAGAGTAGGTTTTATACCCGCTCAATCGGTACGTGCTTCAGTTTCGTACAGCACACAGACCTACTATGCTGACGTCACCTCGGCTATATGCCGGCTATAAGAGTAGGTCGATGCGGAATCATCGTTTCACTCACCAGTGCTTACTTCACCTCTCTCGTGTAACTTTGGTGCGCCATCTTGAATCGGCGCACTCGCTACGGCATCTCCTGTAACAATCGTCTCTCGCTCCTGGCCCCCCACCGCTGCCCGCGGATGTGGCGGGGTTCTGCTTGGAATATACGGTGGATTGTATTTGGGTCCGAAGTCCAGGGAACGTCGAGTAAGTCTTGACAGCTCTCTAGAGTCTGGCAGCGTAAGAAAATATGAGAAGGTTGGTCCTTCTGTACGACTGCTCCTCAAGGACTTAAGCAGAGAAGTAGTTCAGCAAGAAGATGAACAGAGTCAAGTGCGAGGAGCCGAGGGTTCGAACCTTGGTCTCACGAACATATTTCCGAGTTGTAGACTCTTGTGGTAACTCACCACCTTGGGAGAAGGATGGCGGGATCAGACTTGGCATAAAGCATATCGGATTATGTATCACACTTAGACTCGTCTACGTCTTAACGATATGCCCATGTATCTATGTCGTATCCTAGACCGACGTACGCATCAGCACCGTTCGCGCCTCTCGACTTCCCGGAAATCCAAGCTCCAAAACGCTGCATTCTTGAGGGGGTATCAGGGTCTTGGAATGTTAGCGGGAGATCCTCCATAAACGTTCTTGTATGGGTGGAGGAACTGCGGAGAGACCGGGCTACGCTGTATAATGACTGGCTCAGTCCGGGGGTTTCGCTTTGGCGGCGAGGAAGGGGGGATGCAGCAGTCATCGCGAAACTTATCGATGACGCCGAGATTCTGCTCTCGGGCTCCATCCCTGGGCTGCTGGCCTGCATGGTGCTTCGTTTCGTGCCTGGACATGACACTCCGATCCTTCGTCTTGTACGGGCAGTTGGAAACCTTGCCCGAAGCGTCCGCAACGGTGAAGGGGCACTCGAGTGCCTCGTTCGTGCTGCGCGTAATTTGTGATTGAGCATATATGTCATGCGGACAATGGCGAAGCTGGACTCACTGACGACTGATGAAATGGGTCACGACATTGCCCCGTTGCAGGCTGCCGAAGTCGCAACCTTCCTGTGCACATCTGAACTTACTATGTTGTCCGGGCCGATCAGCTTGTGTAGGGGCCCTTACTGAGGATACAAAACTTACAGGTCTTCCTTATTCTCAGCGTGCGTCTTCATGTGGCGGTCCAAGTCATGTATCCTTCCGAAGGACTGTTTGCAGGTACCGCACGTGAAACGGCCATCTTGAGGCTCGTGCTAGAGACGTAAAATCAGTTGGTGCCATTGCGAGCTGGATGGCGAAACAGGAGCGTACATTGAAGTCGATCTGGGAACCCCGAACGGAAGGCATGATTGAGTGTGTCGAGGGTTTATCGAGAACTTGGCTAAGAAGGCGGGCGTTGGAAGTAGGCAGGGATGCTGGTTTCGAGGCATGGGGCCTCAGCTTTATATATAAAACTGAGGTATAAGGAACGGAAAGCGATATCCAACGCCCTTTTGCCTACGCTTCGACGTCAACCTACTGTAGCAGCAGGGCTTTGCGGCCGACGTCCAGTCACATCGGAGTGGACCAAATGACGTGTGATGGTATGTGATTGACTGCTTCTGCAAAGACAATGTGGGTCTAAGACAAAGAGGAGCATAAAGCTGCGGAGAACTCGCCTAGATACATCCGACGCATTGGAGCCGAGTGATCTGCCAATCACAATTGCGCCACGGTGCAAGCGGCCGCGAACCAGTCCCTCGCAATAGGCTTTTCGGTTGCATGCCGAGACATTAGTAGCTATAGAGGCGTCTACGTCGTTTTACGAGGACTTACCACGATAATAACACCGGTTGTACTGGCAGTTGGAGTCGACATAGTAGTGACAGATCAGGGAGCCTCCGAGTCGGGGACTCGGAAAGCGGGGGAAGTGGGGAAAGTTGAGTCACAGACGCACGGTTATCCCAGAAGTTGCATTTGTGCAGTGAAAAAAGGTTCCGCTATCAGAATCGGAGGTTGACTGTGCTCCGAGAACAGTCGGCGGGAGGACAAGCGACGCGGTTGACCGGTCAAGAAGGAAGAAAACTCGCTCACGTGACATGTCTGTAAAAGGCAACTCAGACGCCGGGGAACCTCTGCATTTAGCTGCTCTCGTCCGATGACGTCCGCCGCTTCACCCTTGGCCCACCTCTTTGCTGAACAGCACAAATTCTGTCAGCGAAATTTTCGGACACAGTCACGACTCACCCCTAGCGCATACTTGGGTCCGGACACAGGCGCCGTCCCATCCCTCTGATATCGATGACGTTAAGCTAACATTGATTCTTGATTCTGTCAAGGTACAAGAATATGCGAGCTTCTGCAATGATCGTAGCATGAGAGTACTGTGCTCAAAGCACCAGCCGAACTAGTCAGACAGCCTCGAGACGCGCATTTTGGTTTCCCTTGTCGCTCGTCGTCTCTCCCTTCGCGAGAGACGACGAGCAAGAAGGTACTTATCCCGAGGACCACGAAAAGGTATGCGCCAGGACCGGAGTCCCTCCCTCGGGAACATCGCTACCAACACCTACATGATTCCTACTACACCGACTACCAAGAGCTACTGGATATCCTACGCTCACACCAGAGGAAAGGAAACACGCACCTTGGAGCCGAAACCCACAACGAAAAGAAACTACGCACCTGCGAGCCGAAACCCACAACCAAGAGAAATGCACGCACCTTAGAACCACACCACACCACAACCGAAAGAAACGCACGCACCTGTGGCAGCAGACCACAACCAAAAGAACCCACGCACCTTCTACGAAGCCCACAACCGAGCGGAAAGCACTCACCTTGGACCGAAGCCGAGAGGAAGAAGAGGAGGCGGAAGAGGCGAGATGAAGGCTGGCGGCGCCGAGTAGGGGATTATATACCCGCCAGCATTCACATTTAGCCCGGTTAGCCCAAGGTCAGCCTCCTCGGCACAAGGCCTCACGGCACGCCGGCTGAACGGTGGCTAGCAAACGGTGATGTAACCAATGATCGATCTCGTTGGAATTCATTGGCTGACAGTATGCTCATTTGCTTGCTAGAGGCATCGAGCGACGCGTGGCTCCTAAGTTGATGCCGCATGACAATTGGGGTGGAGGAACAGCAGCAAACCGTTTACCGGCTAGTCTGTTCCGTGGCTAACCCATTCCGGGAACATGGCGGCGTAAAGGGTCCAGCAACAACAGATGACGCTGGTGAGAAAGCGGAGGGCGTTTTTCGCTGTGGTGGGGAAGGGGAAGCGGTCGTTCGCGGTGGCGAAGAAGAGGAAGTGGGCTTTTGCTGTGGTGACGAAAAGGGGACGTAGCAGTCGCGGTACGCGTCGATGATGATTAGGTGCTTCGGTCTGCACCCTCTTCCTTTCAGGCAGCCGCGCCTGCCCACAGCCGAACGAAGCAAAGCGCGAGGCGATTTAGTGACGAAAAGGGGACGTAGCAGTCGCGGTACGCGTCGATGATGATTAGGTGCTTCGGTCGTCCTTCCTGCCTGAGCTGCTCGCTATCATAGTAGCTCTTCGTGGGCGTGGTCAACGATTCGGACAACGAATAATGAACCGTTGCCTTAAAGGCTGGCACAGTGGTAGTAGTACACAGGTAGATGCAATTTTGCACGCACTAAACGTCGCGACTTCGGCCTTCGACCGTCCCGTAATTTCTGTCCATTCCTTACACTCCGCCAAATGCGATGAGCTTCACGTTCATGTACTCCTCGATCCCATGCCCGCCCTCGCGCCCTGTCGCGCGCACACGCGCAAATCAGGAAACGTCCAGCGTGAGCGGAACGGGACACTCACCGAGCCCGCTCTCCTTGACTCCCCCGAACGGAATCACAGCCTGGCTGATCAACCCCGTGTTCGCCCCGACCATGCCCACCTCCAGCGCCTCGGCAACGCGCCACACCCGCCCTATGTCCCGCGAGAAGAAGTATCCTGCGAGGCCGACGGGCGTGTCGTTCGCCAGACGGATAACCTCTTCCTCCGTCTCGAACCGTATGAGCGCAGCGAGCGGCCCGAACGTCTCCTCCTCGTTGACGAGCGCGCCAGCGGGGACGTCCGACAGGATCGTTGGCGCGAAGAAAGACCCTGCGCCGGGGAGACGTTTCCCGCCGAGGAGGACTTGCGCGCCCTGCTCGAGAGCGTCTTCGACGTGCCTCTGTACTTTCTCAATTGCTCGATCGTGGATGAGCGGTCCGTGTGTCCTAATTCTGATGGTCAGCAGCAGGCGCGTGCCTGGATATGTGAACTGCAAGACGTACGTGTCCTTGTCTAGGCCGTTGCCAACCTTGAACGCAGCCACTTTCTCCGCGAGGCGTGAGGCGAATTCCGCGTAGACGGCAGACTGGACGTATATACGGTTCGCGCATACGCACGTCTGGCCAGAGCCGCGGAACTTGCACGCGATCACGCCTAGAAAGTCAACCCGTCAATATGGCCAAGGACACAGGACGTGACGGCCGGACGCACCCTCGACAGCCGCGTCGATATCAGCATCCTCGAACACGATGAACGGCGCGTTTCCGCCGGCCTCAATCGAGACTTTCTTGAGCGTGCTTGCAGCGAGACCCGCCACGAGCTTCGCCACAGGCGTACTACCCGTGAACGACACCTTCTTGACCGTGGTGTTCTCGCACATCTCCCGGCCGACCTCGTTCACATTCGCCTGTGTGGTTACGACATTGATGACCCCGGGAGGTACACCTGCGCGTGTCGCGAGCTGGGCAAAACCACATTCGTCAGCTCAATGTTCGGCGGAAACATTCAGCGCGCGATCGGCGCGCGCCTACGATCACGCACCTCGACGAGAGCGAGCGCAGAGAACGGCGTCTCTGGTGGGGGCTTGATGACGGCCGTGCAGCCGGCGGCGAGTGCAGCGGCGAGCTTGCGGGTGATCATCGCGGAAGGAAAGTTCCATGGCGTCAGTATTGAGCTGGGCATGACGTCAGGAGCTATTGCGTCAAGCGAGAGCAGAGGACGAGGACGACGCACACAACGCCTGAGGACGGTGCACGCATAGGGGTCAGAACGACGGAGGGCAGAAGGTGCATTTGACGTACCGACGGGCTGCTTTACGACTACATTGCGGGTGTTGGGAAACGCAGAAGGGACGACCTCTGAGAGCGCAGTTATGAAAGGGACAAAGCGAGATATACGGATCCAAAATGCACTCACCGCCATACGTACGTACTGCCTCCTCAGCTGCATAGATATACATTGAGAGGAGCGTACGATGACTGACTGCGAGTGACACTTACCAAACCACTAAGGAAGTGCGGTGTATCAGACGAACCCATTCTCGATCTAGCGCATAAGCGTACCTCGACGAACGAGGCGCTATACGCGTTCTCGCCCTTTCAGGTGATTGAACATCTCCAACGCTCGATACAACAGTGAGAGACTCACCTTGGCCTCTGTGAAGGGCTTTCCGTTCTCCAGCGTCTGGAATAAAAGTTTCAGTGGCGACAACGACGGGAGGGGGAGAACCGACTCACAATCAGGCGTGCGAGGTCATCAGAGTGCTCCTTCATGAGTGCGTACCACTTGATGAGAATATCGTGCCGGTGCTGGATTTTGGATAACGTCTTGAACGTGCGAAAGATTAGAGCACGATGTAGCAGCGCACCTTGGCAGTAGTTCTGCTCCATGTCTTGAAGGCGATCGAAGCGGCCTCGATAGCCTGCTTGGTCTCCGCCAGGCCCATCTCGGGCACGGTCCCCAGCTCCTCGGCGGTAGCGGGGTCTGCATGCGCGTCGCGTACACAAGTTGAGAGGAGAGCGATGAATTTTGAAGGTACACACTAGTCACTTTGATGACACCGCCTTCGTTCGCATCGGCCCACTTGCCATCGATGTAGCCCTGGTTGTGAACGAGGGAAGGCTCCTTCAAGCCGAACTGTTTGATCGGCTGAGTGCCAATGCGGCCGTGGGGGCGAGAGACTCAGAGAGAGGGATACGCACGAGGGAAGTGCTGGCCATGCGAGCGCGAAAGAGGGAGCGTCTTGGGATCTGTCTCGATCTGAGGAGAGAAGCAAAGACGAGGGAGACGGATAAGAGACGAAGCGGGGGCGACATCCTGTCCAAGTCAGCGACTCATGCGCAGTCGCGAGCAAGAGAGACCTACAAGAGATTATCCTTCCCACTAGTCGGAATATCAGTCTTGGCGGCCCAGGCGTCTCACGCGTCCGGCTCTCCGCTCCGCCAAATGTCATGTCTATCGGGCCTGGCTCCCCAATCACGAGCGATTTCCGCCCTTGATCATAGTGTGAGCGATATGTTTGAAGGGATGTCCAGATGCACCCTCAAGGAGAATGATGGCGAAGATACTGAGGAGTGGACGCCTGGCGACGCAGTAACAGATCGAGTCAGACAGAAGCGGGAGCCAGTCCGCATGGATGGCGTAGTAAGCAAGCGTAGCCATCACAGGAAGAGGTCAATAGATGCGGCCCATCGGGTTTGCCGTGCGCAACTTCAACGAGCACGCGGAAGAAGAAGAAGAAGAAGGTAGTATTCGGTGTCGCACCCAAAGGGCGCTAACCAGGGGAAAAGAGATTAGAGGCGAGCAGGCTCACGTGACGGAGTGGCACCGAAGAAGGCAACTCAGACGCCGGGGGACCAGGACGTCCCACTGGACTGCCTTTCTCAACACTCACAGCCGTCCCTTCACACTTCGCCAAATCCGGAGGAGAAAAACATTCGATTGGATCATTCGAATAAAAGCGGCGCATATATAGCACTTACAAGTCTAAAAGAAAGCAGCCAGCGGAACAACGACGTACTAACTTCAAGTCTGCCATGGGATAGTTGTCGATAATACAAATCCCGTTTCTGTGCCCTCCCATACGAGTACGAGTGGGAGCCATATACCCCGCCATGTGAACAGCGCAGGTCTCGCGGTCGAACCAAGTCATCCTGCTCACTCGGGCGCCCGAAGCGAGTGAGCCTGCATCGATGAAATTGTTGACGACCAGCGTGACTCGTCTGACGACTTGCCGTGTTGTCAAGTCGACGAAAGATAGGGACGCAAGGAAAAACAACTTTCCTAAGGCTCGGCATAAGGCATAAGGCATAAGGCATAAGGGATAGTAGATCATATGTTGTACATGCATAGGCCGTCCACCAATATGGGTTCCTACATCAACACGTCTCGGCCTCCGGGGAACCGCGGCAAATTGTGGACCGGGCGAGTCTGTTCAGTGGCTAACGCATTCCGGAAACGCGGCGGCGTGGAGGCTTCGTCATACTCGGCGTGCGTCGAGCAGCTTCAGTCACTCGGAAGCATCCCACACGGTGCTCATCCAACCGTGGGATGCATCCGTAGCGTTACAGATGCATCCGTGCACATTACGGATGCATTCTGTGATAGCCGCCCATCCAACAGCCAAATGTCTGAACAAAAGCACTCACCGGGATTTGAACCGCTGACCTCCAGCAACCCAGTAAGCACATGAGCCAATTTGACCACTGAACTAACATGCCTTTTCCACTTATTTTAAGTAATCAATCTATATAGTGAAAGTCAGCCGCCCAACCCTTCGGCCATGTTCCTTCCCAATAGGGAAGGTCCCTATTAAGCATATGTTCTTGGAGCTGTTCTGAGGTCAATACTAATCCGATTTTGTTCGTTTTAGGCTTGTTTTGTTCGTGCTTTTAAGGTAGTTTCAACGCGTCCAACAGTATATTATTAGGTGAGCTATTGACTGCTCTATCAGGCATACAATGGTCGCCTCAAGCAGGTAAAGAATGATGTATATCTCTATCGATTCTCCACGTATCTATTCGTGCAATGGCTCGTTGGAACCGCGTTACGAACGCTGTTCCAACGAGCCCTTGAAAGTATGAATCCGTCCATCCGTTGCTGAGATATGCTGACCCTCTCCTCCTGCCAGGAGGACAGGTTGCCATATCTCAGGATTGAGACCTCTGATTTGCATCAGTTTTGTTGCTAACAATATCTACATGTCACCAGTGCATGGGAACCTCTATTTTCCGCCGCTGCATTCCCTGTATACATTTCAGAAAGGTGAGTCCTGTCCCCCAGCGCTTACCCCATTTTCACCAAGATATCTCTGTCCCACATTGCGTCCCCTCAGATTTCTATGCCTCATCAGAAAGCTGCGATTCAGGGCTTTCCAACGAGCCCCATATCGCCTATGTACAATAGCTATAACAGCCAAAATTCATGTCCCTTTCTCCTCCCCCCTGTGTGCTTAAAGTTTTGCATACAAGTCGCCCAAATGCCCGCCAATCGTCATGTATTATACCTCGTTTGAATCAGGAAATATATGGCTTTCAAACAAGCCCAAAAAGACCAAAATCCACCCAGAACTCCCAAAGATACAGATTTCAGAACCCGGGAGCTAGCCTAAGGCAGCCATCATGCAGTGCAATGTTACATGGACAGTCGCCATCTGGGTTCTGAAATCTGTATCTTTGGGAGTTCTGGGTGGATTTTGGTCTTTTTGGGCTTGTTTGAAAGCCATATATTTCCTGATTCAAACGAGGTATAATACATGACGATTGGCGGGCATTTGGGCGACTTGTATGCAAAACTTTAAGCACACAGGGGGGAGGAGAAAGGGACATGAATTTTGGCTGTTATAGCTATTGTACATAGGCGATATGGGGCTCGTTGGAAAGCCCTGAATCGCAGCTTTCTGATGAGGCATAGAAATCTGAGGGGACGCAATGTGGGACAGAGATATCTTGGTGAAAATGGGGTAAGCGCTGGGGGACAGGACTCACCTTTCTGAAATGTATACAGGGAATGCAGCGGCGGAAAATAGAGGTTCCCATGCACTGGTGACATGTAGATATTGTTAGCAACAAAACTGATGCAAATCAGAGGTCTCAATCCTGAGATATGGCAACCTGTCCTCCTGGCAGGAGGAGAGGGTCAGCATATCTCAGCAACGGATGGACGGATTCATACGTTCAAGGGCTCGTTGGAACAGCGTTCGTAACGCGGTTCCAACGAGCCATTGCACGAATAGATACGTGGAAAATCGATAGAGATATACATCATTCTTTACCTGCTTGAGGCGACCATTGTATGCCTGATAGAGCAGTCAATAGCTCACCTAATAATATACTGTTGGACGCGTTGAAACTACCTTAAAAGCACGAACAAAACAAGCCTAAAACGAACAAAATCGGATTAGTATTGACCTCAGAACAGCTCCAAGAACATATGCTTAATAGGGACCTTCCCTATTGGGAAGGAACATGGCCGAAGGGTTGGGCGGCTGACTTTCACTATATAGATTGATTACTTAAAATAAGTGGAAAAGGCATGTTAGTTCAGTGGTCAAATTGGCTCATGTGCTTACTGGGTTGCTGGAGGTCAGCGGTTCAAATCCCGGTGAGTGCTTTTGTTCAGACATTTGGCTGTTGGATGGGCGGCTATCACAGAATGCATCCGTAATGTGCACGGATGCATTGGGCGAACTGACTCTGCTCTCCCGACGGCGGTTCTCATGTCCGATGGTCACGCCACCCTGTGTGCAAAGTACTCCTCAGTCAGGATGCATCCATTATACATGATAATTTGAGTATAATGGATGCATCTGTTATACATGATCATTTGAGCAGAATGGATGCATCCATTCTGCACAGTAAGTCATGTAAAATGGATGCATCTATCATCCGTAGTACAGATGCATCCCTAGGTTGGATG
Source organism: Sanguinoderma infundibulare (assembly GCA_032821775.1). Taxonomy (NCBI): domain Eukaryota; kingdom Fungi; phylum Basidiomycota; class Agaricomycetes; order Polyporales; family Polyporaceae; genus Sanguinoderma; species Sanguinoderma infundibulare. Next base: position 731,727 of record JAVLRN010000007.1, read on the forward strand.
AGTACCACTAGCGATGTATCCATATGACTGAATACCTACGTGCGTCAGCGTTCGGTCCGTTTGGTCGGTATCAGTCAAGTTAGAGCTGCTTGTGAAGGAACGGTGGGAGATATCCGAAGGGATCTTGGCGACTTGGGAGGATGACGCTGGAGAGGAAGCGGACTTCCCTTGCGAGGGAGGGGAAATGTAGCAGTCGTGGTACCGTTCGGTGACATCTGTATGCGGGCGTGCATCACCCCTCGGCTGCTCGCCCACATGGTGCTTCTTTTTGTGCCTGGACATGACACTCCGGTCCTTCGTCTTGTACGGGCAGTTGGAAACCTTGCCCGAAGCGTCCGCAACCGTGAAGGGGCACTCGAATGCCTCCTTCGTGCTGCGCGTAATTTATGATTGAGCATGCATGCCATCCGGAAGGTCGCGAAACTCACTGGGCACTGATGAAATGGGTCACGACGTTGCTCCATTGCAGGTTGCCGAAGTCACAACCTTCGTGTTTGCATCTGAACATACTATTTTGTCCGGGCTGATCAGCATGTGTGGCGGCCCTGACTGACAATAGAAAACTGACCACTCTTCCTTATTCTCAGCGTGCATCAGCATGTGGCGGCGCTCCAAGTCATCTTTCCTTGTGAAGGAACAGCCGCAGATGCCACATGAGAAACGGCCATCTTGAGCCTCCTTCTTCTCTGTGTGCATCTGATCGCGGTGGCGGTCCAAGTTGCCTTCCTTTTTGAAGGAATGGTCGCGGGAATCGCATCTGGAGTCTGCACTTTGCTTCTCAGCGCACTTCTTCCGTTGCTTGGTCAATCCAGAGTGCCCTCCTAAGGAACGCTGGTTCACAGGGGGGTTTTGCTAACGACATAACATCAGTTGGTGTCATTGCGGTGGGAAAGGAACATACGTCTTTCGGTGGTATACCCGCACTCGTAGGCATTGTCGCGATTGCGATGGCGTAAAAGCAGCGAGCTTCTGGCTAGGACAAGTGGTATCGATGATCTAACGAGAACTTGGCTGGGGTCTGTGTCGGGAAGAACTGGGGATGGTGGTTTCGAGAAATGGCGACTCGGATTTATATCCAGAGGAACAAAAGGGTTGCGGGGCGCTCATGCCTGCTCCAAAGTCAAACTGTAACACTTTACAGGATCGCCGGAGGGGAGTGGCCAACACACAGAGAGAACGGAATGACCCAATTGGAATGGAAGGGGATGTGGTTTGCTTCTTCTGCGAACACAACGCGGGTATAAGACAAAGCAGAGGAGAAGGCGATGCTGAACTCGCCTGAATACGAATAACGCGCATGCAGGGTGACGGGCCAACATCAGTGGCACAGCAACGTCGGAGTACTAGCGCCGATTTCTTCACAAATCACAGAAGGTTTGCATTTCCAACATCCATCAAATTGATAATTATAAAGGGGTTGCACAGGAGGAGTCGACATTGTAGCAGACCGAGTGAGATGGAAGCGGGAGCTAGTCAGCGTGGATGGCGTAGTAGGAACGCATAGCGGTTGTATAGGACCAGTACGATATATGCGGCCCATCGGGTTTGCTGGACGCCCCTTGAAATGGCACAAGGAAAGAAAGGCGAGAGAAGACTTAGAGGGTAGCCGGCGCACGTGGGGGAGTGGCACCGAAGAAGGCAACTCAGACGCCGGGGAACCATGACGACCCACTGACCCTCTGTCGCTGCACACTTCGCCAAATCCAATCGGGAAGAGAACCCCGTCCGGTTGGATCATCCAAATACCTGTCGCGCATATACAACAGTTGTACAAGTCTAAAAGAATGCAGCAAGCGGAACGTAACTTGAAGCAGATCATAGTTGTAAGTTGATGGTCTCGAACAAAGTGTACGATGCGAAAGTTGATGAGCGGTGCTGACAGCAAAATGACGATGCTTGTGATGAGGTTGCAGATGCATACCAGTGAGGTGAGTATGTAGTATTACTTACGAGTGACTTGTATTGTAGGGATCTGACACAGAAAGCAGTGGACCCACCACGGAAGCAACGCGAAGGCTGGGTGACACATTCGGCGATTTGAGGAACACGGCTGCGTCCACTGGCCCTTCGCTTCTGCAGAACGGCTCGGAAGCTATGGCCCAATGGACGTAGTTGCTGTTGACGGTGCGTGTCTCTTTTTGGTCGTCGATCGCTGATGCCCTCGATATGTGCAGTGCGATCACAGAACTCCTTGCGTCTGGGGCATCACGATGAGCGCACGCCTTTCAGCCCCCTTCGAGCTCGCAAGATTGTCAACCTGTTTGTGAAATGGCTGCATGATTGCCAATCCGAGTTGGGGGCGAAGCATACCAAGGACAAGGTTGGCGTAGTGAACGTGCACCGGGAGGTTGGCTCATTGGCGGCTGGGGGATTTTTCTTGATGTCTCAAGGGCATTGTGTGACGAAGGTGCGACCAACGGATACCCTCTGGTATGACCGTCATATGGTTCTTTTACGCACAGAGAACCTATTTTGTGTGATGTCCATTTCGGGCACTTCCTTTGACATAGGAGGCAGCGAACGTGCCGTCAACGAGGCGTTCGTGGCTGTCAACTCCGGGTCAGGACTTTGAGCGTCGGGCGCCAAGGGATGGCCAGGGTCGGTGAAGGTGAGCCCGTCACATCTGTGGAGTAGGATCGTGGACGCTGAACCCGCCAAAGAACAGTTCGTCTCTCCAACTTGGTTCGCAACTTCTGCCTCACCCGCTGCCTCACCCGCTGCCAACCGGTCAACGCCAGCCCTCTCATTCGCTCGCACCACACCGATTGCAGCATACCTCTCAGCTTCACCTCGATCATTGATTGATCCCCGCCATGGCCATCTCCGATATCCACCTTCACCTCATCCTGACGATCCTGGCGATCCTCTCCGTCATCTCCTCGTGGCCCCGTCTGGCCCTCTTTTCCATCACCGTCCTCTCGGCTCTCTCCTGGCCTTCCACGACCTGCCCTCCTGACCCTGTCGTCGCCCTCTCCCAACCCGTCCTTGAGCCCGAACAGACCCCCGAACGCCTCGTCTCGCTCGAGAGAGTCAAGACCGACCTAGAAGATGCTCTAGAGAGGAAGGAACGCGAGCATGCTGCCGACAAGTTGGCTCTCATCTCCGACCTTGGGATGGTTCGAACCGCCTTGGCCGACGCGGAGCCACGCCGTATCCCGGCCATTGTCATCTCCAAGGCCTCCGCAGACAGTCCCTCCCCTGAGCGGATGCTCGAGGTACTCATAGTCGACACCAGTCTGCTCCTCCAGCAGAAGAATGCGACGATCGTCGAGTTGACTGCGAAGCTCGGTGCCGCGGAACAGCCTACCCCCATTCCTGCTCCCTCACCGCGCCCCGCTCTCGTTACCGACGAGGCCAGGCGGAAGCGCACCAGCCTTGCCCGCAAGATCGAACTCACTCGTTCCAACTTCTCTCAGCTCGCGAGTCTCGTCACCCAGCGGGCCAAGTCGCAGAAGGACACGCGCGTTGTGATACAGGAGCTCAGGGTGCGTTTTAGACCTGCTGCTTCTGTCCGATAGCTAACTGACGTCTACCTTAGAAGGAGCGCAATACTATTAGAACTAGGCTGAATGCGCGCGTACGACAGGCGGCGGACAATGCTGACCAGCTTGCGATCTGCCACAACGAGATCGCCGCCGTCACTGCTCGTGCCAGCGAGGCCGAAGCGCGTGTTGTGACCCTGGAGGGCCAGCTAGCGCGCAATGAGGCGATGCTCGCAGACTCGATCGGCGAGGCCCTCCTCGCCACCGACGCGCTCACGTTCGCTCGGGAGTTGGAGTCTGCGAGTGTGCAGTCCATCATCGCGCGCGAGGTATATCCTCGCTGATATCTCTCGTAGAATGCCACTAACCGTAGTTGTCACCTCTAGAGGGAGAACATGAGTTTCATACAGCAGCAGGCGGTCTTGATCGCGACGCTGCAAGGCCGACTGCAATCGGCTGAGCAGCAGTCGCCGCACCTTACCGCGGCACCGGCCAGCAGTTCGCGTCTCAGCCTGAAGTCGATCTTCTCGCGTCGCCGGAGCGGGTCCGACTCGTCTTGAATAAGCGATTCGTACGTCGCTCCGTTCACATACTATATTCGGCCGCGCAGTGAACGCGCGACACATCCTATGGCGTCGGAGTCGGACTCGAACCCTCCTTTCCGTTTCTCATCTCGGACCGGGATCGTATATACCCATTTCTTCTTTTCCTCGGACTCGTACGCGTACCTGATCTTCTCTCGTGGATGTAATTTCTTGGATCTTCCTGTTTCGGATGTCCGCATCTCGGACTTGGTGCGAACCTGTATCCATAGCAGAACTGGATGTAGCTTTATGTACCCTTAATATATCTCATAATGTAACAATGCTGGTGATGGCATTCAGCTTAGTGGGTCCTGACGTGTCGGGCGCACTTCTGGCAATCGTCGAGGTCCTTGCAGCAGACCCGTTCTGCTGTACTTCGGCTTTGAGTCGTCTCGCATGTCCGTCCATCCGGCGGAGAGATCACACGGCGGCAGATCAACGGTGCCCATGCATTGCATGAAGCAGGCTTACTACTGAACGCTTGAGCACGCAGCGGATAGTGGACAGCCTCGGGACACACTCGCACGTTGATAAGTGAATACACATATATCTCTGATCAGCCGTCTGGAAACATCGGCGGCAACTCGATGCATTCGGAAAAGGATGTCGGCGAAAGGGTTGGCATAACACATAGCAGATCATATGTAATTGGGATATGCATAGACATATTCTTGAACCCGACCGAGGTTGAGTCGCTCACCGATGCGACCCGCTCGATTGCCCAACGATCCGTGCGCTGGATTGCAGAAAACAATATTATGGAAGGAGCGTCAAGGTCTTGAACGTCCCGTCGTAGATCCTTTATAAACGCTCTGGGAAGAACCGCGGAAGATAGTCCGAGTCGATCGGACTGGGCTGCCAGTCGCTGTCAGTGGCCAATCAATTCGGGGGACCAGGAGGCGTTGGTTCCCAGTCGGAAAGTTGGGAGACGGAGGACGACACTGGGGAACCCGGAGGCGTCGGCTCCCAGTCGGAAGGCAGCGAGACGGTGGACGACACTGGTGAGAAATCGAGGGGCAGAATTTGCTGTGATGACGAAGGGGGGATGTAGTAGTCGGGGTGCTGGTCGATGACGTGCTGCTCGCGATGGAACAGGCTCGCGTGCTTCTTCAACCAACGCCAATTCCTGATCTCGAACGGGCACTTGAAGGCGTCCCCGTCGGCGTCTATGAGGTGCAAGGGACACGCGTATGGGTGTCCACGCCGGTCTGCGTTGATGCTGCGTGTGTTTTATGAGTCAGCATGGGTTTTTCTGGATTCCGAAGGCCGTGAAGCTGAAGGCGGACGCACTGAAAATGGACAAAGTGGAGCACGACGTTGTAACATTGCCGGTGACGAAACACACAGCCTTCGCGTGCGCATCTGAACATACTATGTTGTCCAGGCCGATCAGCATCCGGAAGGGTGACTGAGGATGTGATACTTACCGGGCTTCGTCATACTCGGCGTGCGTCAGCGTTCGGTCCGTTTGGTCGGTACCAGTCAAGTTGAAGCTGCTTCTGAAGGAACGGTGGGAGATAACCGGAGTAATCTTGGCGCCTTGTGTGGATGACGCTGGAGAGGAAGGCGGCTTTTGCTCCGGTGAAGGAGAGGAAGCAGACTTCTGTTGCGAGGAAGGGGGAATGTAGCAGTTGCGGTACCGCTTGGTGACGGCTAAACGCCGGTCTCGTGTTCCTTTCCTGGGCTTCTGGCCTGCATGGCAGGCATTCTTGTGCCTCGTCAATGCAACCCGATCCTTTGTCTTGTACGCGCAGTTGGAAACCTTCCCCGAAGCGTCTGTAAGCGTGAAGCCGCACTCGAATGCCTCGTTCGTGCTACGCATAATTTGCGATTGAGCATGCATGTCATGCGCAAGGTGGCAAAGTTGTACTCACTGATCGCGGATGAAATGGCGTACGACATTGTTGCACTGCAGGCTGCCGAAGTCGCAACCTTCGTGTTTGCATCTGAACATACTATGTTGTCCGGGCTGATCAGCATGTGTGGCGGCCCTGACTGAGAATAGAAAACTGACCGCTCTTCCTTATTCTCAGCGTGCGTCGGCATGTGACGCTCCAAGTCATGTTTCCTTTTGAAGGGACGGTCGCAGGTGCCACATGCGAAACGGCCATCTTGAGCCTCCTTCTCTGTGTGCATCTGATCGCGGTGGCGGTCCAAGTTGCCTTCCTTTTTGAAGGAATGGTCGCGGGAATCGCATCTGGAGTCTGCACTTTGCTTCTCAGCGCGCTTCTTGGTCAATTCAGAGCGCCCTCCGAAGGAACGCTGCTCAGCTTCCTTAGCGCGCGTCTTCTGGTGCATAGCCAAATCGCATGTCCTCCCGAGGGAACGCTGATTCACAGGGGTGTCTTGCTAACGAAATAACATCAGTTGGCATCATTCCGATCCGGATGGCGGGAGAGGAGCATACGTCTTTCGATGGTATACCCGCACTCGTAGGCATCGTCGCGATTGCGATGGCGTAAAAGCAGTGACTTCTTTCGCGAGGACAAGTGGTATTGAGGATCTAACGAGAACTTGGCTGGGGTCTGTGTCTGGAAGAACTGGGGATGATGGTTTCGAGACATGGCGGCTCGGATTTATATCCAGAGGAACAACAGGTTTGCAGGGCGCTCATGCCTGCCACTCCAAAGTCAAACTGTAACACTTTACAGGACCGCCGGAGCGGAGTGGCCAACACACAGAGAGAACGGAATGGTCCAAGTGGAATGGAAGGGGATGAGGTTTGCATCTTCTGCGAACACAACGCGGGGATAAGACAAAGCAGAGGAGAAGGTGATGCTGAACTCGCCTGGATACGAATAACGCACAAGCAGGGTGACTGGCCAACATCAGTGGCACGGCAGCGTCGGAGTACTAGCGCCGATTTCTTCACAAATCACAGAAGGTTTGCAGTTCCAAGATGCATCGCATTGACAATTATGAAGGGGTTGCATCAGTAGGAGTCGACATTGTATCAGACGGAAGCGAGAGCTCGTCAGCGCGGATGGCTTAGTAGGAAAGCATAGCGGTCGTATAGGACCAGCACAGTATATGCGGCGCATCGGGTTTGTCGGACGCCCTTGGAACTTGAAGGAGCACAAGGAAAGAAAGGCGAGAGGAGAGTCACTGAGAGTTGGAGGGGAGCAGGCCCACGTGGCAGAGTGGCACCGAAGAAGGCAACTCAGACGCCGGGGAACCATGACGACCCACCGACCCTCTTTGTCAACACTCCCCGCCGTCGCTGCACACTTCGCCAAATCCAATCGGGAAGAGAAGCACGGCCGGTTGGATCATTCAAATACAACAGTTGTGCAAGACTAAAAGGATGCAGCAAGCGGAACGACACCATAACTTCAAGCAGACAGTTGTAAGTTAACGATCTGGGATAACGTGTACGGTGCGAAAGCTGATGAACGGTGCTGACAGCAAATAACGATGCTTGCGATGAAATTGCAAATACGTACTAATGCGGTGAGTCTTCGGTATTATGAGCCATTCGTGTCGTAAAGATCTCGCACAGAACGCAGCGCGTCTACCACGTAGCATAGGCCCGAAGTCTGAGCCTGTGGCGGGACAGGCGCGTTGTCAATATCAGAGCGCGAAAGGTCGTTAAGATGATGGTGATCTCCTTTATGCGTCATGGAGCCAAGATGTATCGGCGACGCGTGTGGCGGTTTAGGGGATGCGGTTGCGTCCATGAGCCCTTCGCTTTTGACGAACGGCTCGGAAACTATGCCGCACTGGACACAGTTGCCGTGGAATGGGGTACTCGCGCCGGATTCCATACATTGAGGCATGTTGGAAGGGTTTAACCTCAGGTAGGGGAATGTCGGGGTACTCAGTTGGTTTGGGCATAATGCGCGTCCCAGAGGAATCCCTCTTGGCAGGGGATTCGCGTTGAATAGGCCCCTCACGGTTGTCAGCGAGATCGCGTTTGATTGAGGGCTCGCGCTTGATCGACGGCTTGCGCATGAAGTACGGCTCAAGCTTGATTCCGTGCGTCGCCGTTAGTTCGCTCTGCTCGCGCTTGAAGGACGAGCCGCACAGCTCACGCATGACGCATCGCTCCCACTTGACAGAAGGATCGCGCTTGATGCTAGGTTCGCGTCTCACGGAAGGCTCGCGCTCCACGGAGCACTCGCGCTTGGAGTACCCCACGGGACGTTCATTTTTGGCGGATGTTTTTCAGGGCTTGTGCCTGGCGTGCGGCTCATTGAGGTTTTCCGGTGCCTCATCGTCGACTGTCATCTGACTGTGAGCGAGAGGGGGCCGCAGATACTTGGCGTAGTCCTTGACCGATCATGATGCTGATCGCGAGGGCTGCTCGATCGTGTCGCTCCTCGAGTCGTGTCCGCGGACAGCGGACTTGTGCTTTGACAAGCTGGGCGAGCAGCTGAACTTCTCGTTGCACCAGGGGCAATGGAAGCGTTGATCGTCCCTGAAGCTACGACAATAAAGCCGTTGCATGAGTAGTATGTGCGGCAGGATCCAAAGCACGAAGACAGGATGCGTACTGTGTGCGGGATATATGTTGCAGAACGTTGTGCAGCGAAGAGGCCTAGCTCCAAAAGCACATCCTGCATTTCCACTTTCTACGAGTAGGGTGAAGCGGTGGGTCACCTTGCTATGCCTGTTGGACTCACCCTTCGAGGACATCTTGTATGAGACAATACCTTGCGGGTTGGAGGATGTTTTGGCGGAAATGGATGGGGGTCACTGGGTCAACAGTGGGCCACCTTCCTGTGAAGACAATGTGAAGGTGTCTGCAGTCAGAAAAACCGTATGAATACGCAATCTTACGTTCACCAGAAGTTTCCTGATGGCGTTATGCATCGCTTTCAGCACGCGTATGTAAAGCTCCGGACTTGCTGTGGACAAACTTCGGGACTCGGAATACCGGCCTTGTATGTCATTCAACGCCATCCCTCCCCAGCTTCCATCTCGGTATGAGATGCCCGTTGATTTTGTATTGAAGCGCTTTTCCGTACGATGATCATGAGTCATGAAGGGTATGAAGGAACTGCGGCGTGCTCGGCCCTCCTGGCTGGCAGCGCGCGGGCGGTGCTGTGCAACGTGGAGAAATATACTAGCGCATCATCAGTTGAACGGGCATTGTCCTCCGCCCCCACGTATTGAACTGACTGTTCGATGTTCTGCAATCTATGGTGCAGGTACACCTCGTCGTTTGTATATATATTGCATAACATATAGCTCACGTATCCTCAGAAATGCGTCAAGGCGGAGTCGATCGATATCCGTTTCGTCATTGGTCTTTTCAGGATGAACTGGCTGTCCTGGCACAGTAAGCAGCCCACCTCAGCTCTCTTGCAGTGCATAACTAGACACCGACATTTTTTGTGGTGATAGGAAATGTGATCTCACTCATTCGGCCCTGAAATCAAGACCGCCGTCCAAGCTGACATATTGCATCGATCCTAGTTAACGATGATCTCGCGCAGCCCGAGGTCGTCTCATTATTACACTGCCATCCATGGTGCGAATCACACGAAGGCACACACGAGGACTGTAGTCTGCGTCATGCAAGCCTTTTTTAATTGGCGCCGTGAGCCGACATTAAAAGGGGCAAGTCGAGTGCTTCGAGGACGGCACCACCACCCGACTGCCACCCTCGTCAGCTCCATTTGAAGCCGCCTAGTTTAACCTTCCATCTTTTTCAAAATGCATCTCCTCAGCTGCGTCTTCGCTGCCCTGGTCGCTGCAGGCGGTAAGTGCACATTAGGGTATACGAATCTTGGTGTGGACCCTTCTGACGCCTTGTTGTTCCAGCAAACGCTGCTGCCGTCGACAAGAGGGACGGCGTGACATTCACTATTGAAGCTTCCGGTACAGTCACTGCGACTCCCCTCTCCTCAACGGTAGAGGCGTCCAGTGCAATCACACCCGTTTTCCTTCCTTCGACGGCCGAATTTTCTAGTGCTGTGACTACTTTCATCTCCTCGTCGGTCGAGGCGTCGAGCTCCATCACCACTATTCTCCCGTCGACGGTCATATCCACTGCACTCCCGAAGATCCGCTCGACTACTGTCCAGATCTCGAGCGCGGTTACCACGATCACCCCATCCACCACCATCGACGTTTCCACCGCCGCCGCCTCCACCGTTTTGGCTTCGACTGTCGAGGTATCCAGTGCCCGCCCGGACACGACCACGGTCTCGGCATTCCAGACGAGCACTGCGACTGGGCTCGAGTGCTCTTGTGCATACCCCAGCCAGGTCACCACCGTCACGGTCACCGTCGGCCACCCCAGTTCCGTCTTTACAACCGTGACAGGCGATCATGTCAGCACCCACATTTCGAGTGCCAGGCCAAGCATCGTGACCTCGGTGATTGGTACGCCCGCCGTCCCAACCGTCCCGAGCTCTGGTGCCGTAACCATCACGTTCCCCGGTGCATCCGCGTCCGAGGCTGCCACCGGCGCGGCACCGACTACCTCCACCTTCGAGGTCGCTTTCCCCACCACTTCCACCACTGACGAAGCGAGTGGCGCAGTGATCATTGCCTCGGTGTCAAATGCTGCCACCGGAGCGGCCCCCACTCTCTCTACCTCCAAGGCTGCGACGGCCGTGCGCCCAACCTCATCTACCACTATCGTTCTCTGAGGCGAAGTATTCTCGTCTCCATCCATATAGCGAAGGAAGTCGCTGGGATTCGGAGCATAGCGTGCGGGAATTTGGACTATATTTCGTGTTCTCATCGTGATATGGACTACTTATGACTTACTACGTTTTGTCTTCCATTGTGCTCAGTCCCGGATTTGGAGATGTCCGATCCGTTCGTTCGTTCACTTAGTCAATGTGGACTTGGCCGCGTTACTAAAGGAGAGGAGGCACGCACGAGGTTCAGAGTCTTGCAAAACTTCTCCCTCGCCGAGGCTAGTACACGTACGCAGAGATTTCCCTCTCCCTTTCCCTTTCGTCCCAGGAGTTGGGAAGCTCTAAGTCTACCACGGTCCTCGCCATCTCGTATGTATAGCACCCCTAGTCCACGTCCATTGAGTCTGCGGTCTTTTTCGCGGCAGCGAAGGAGCTCGATAGTCTACGGGTCGCGTGCGTGGCACCTTCGTGTCCCATAGAGCTGCCCTCGCAGCCATGAAGAGTGTATCGACGACGGTCCCACATTCGGAGAGGATGACCGCGTCAAGGTTGCGCAACCACAATTTTCGTCCAGATGGTGAGATTCGACGGGTGAAGAGAGGGCTGCGCGAATTTTTGGTGAAGGATGACAGTGAGGTCATGCTGGAGCTCGTTCAACACGTTGGAGGACAGATGGGGATATGCAGATGGCGAGCTGCCTTTCGAATATTGAACCCTCGGAGTGCAAAGATGGCAGGGGATCACATACCGTGTAACTGGACAAATCACTCTGCCGCATCCACGCCGTCAGCAGATTCGACGTCCTCGACCTCGAGCTTGACGGCGACCAAGACCTCCGTTCTTCCTCCTCCCTCGCGAAGCGCCTTGGAGCCTCTCGCTCCCATTCGCCAGAGGTGCTACGCCTGTCTGGAGCAAGACTGTCCGGATGACTTGGAGATTAGAGCTGCTGCCATAATGCCGACGAAAGGGAGATGAAAAATAGTCGAAGCTGCAGCTCAAGGAACCAGGATGGGAAAAGCGTCGCGGACGTGTCGACACTGTGCAGGTACTGGCACTCACAAGCGTGCGCAAGTATGTATGGCGCGTGTGCATTATCTGGACCCAACCTCGAGCAACTGCATCAACGTGACAATCCAGGCTCGTTTGAGAAGGTCAAGTTTCATGCACGCCGGGTCGGAAGTCGCCAAGGCACGATCCGGACGGCCCGTATGGTCCACCGGCGCACTGCGGACCAATAGCCTTCGACCACAGGCGCCTGCAGGTCGCTTTCCGCAGCCGCGGCCGCAGCCTCAACCTGATCGCAACAGTATTTCTTTTTCTCTGCTCCCACTCACTGATTTGGAGGATAGGCAAGTGGGCATCCGCAAGTTCCATACACGCTCTGCAAATGCTCTCGCAAGTCGATCAAGAATGACAGCTCAGGTTTCAAAAGCTACACTCGTCTGCCAACTGCCACGGTGGGTATTAATATTGTTTCCCTTGCTGGTCACATCGTCTGCTGACCATGATCTTGTACGATATATCAGTCGGACGTTTGCCTTTCTTGGGGCCATTTGTGGCGTCACTATGCCACTTGGCCAATCTTACTCGAGGTATGTACAGTAGTCAGGTCGTATAGGCGTCCCCAAATATCTCATTCCCACGTACAGGCTTGCCGACTCGACGCGACCTCGTACTCGTCGTACTTGCCTTGCAAAGATGAAGCCCACCGTGAGTCTGTCTCAATCTTGGTTATACTGTGCCCGGGTCTGTGGACCTGTAACGATGCCGCTTGCCGCAAGAGCGTTTTCAACGACCTACAACTTAGTCAGTCAGCGTACGGAGAAATCTATGACTTATCACCCGTGTCGTCGATCTCGCCGCCGCCAGACGCACAGATGTTTCGAGAGGTCCCTCACCGGAGGGTCCTCTGGTATAATCCCACTGAGTATGGGTTAGGGTCGAGATCGAGGAGACGTGACCAAAACCCTTACCCGTACCCAAGGCGGAGGCGGGTATCCGTGTGTCCTTCCCTAACACTGCACGGCGCAGAGAAGGGCTTGGCATTGTATAGAACCACACTTGTCATGCGGACGCGGGATGAAAGGAGGCGGAAGCACGTGTACACCTCCCTAGTGGCGGCCGAGCATTTTTGAGCTCATCGTTTCGCCATGCTTGAATCAGAAAGAAGAGAATACTGAAAGGTAGCTGGTGCGGGCGAGGTGAAATGGGGTTGTGGAGGGCTTGTGCCCTATTGAAGGGTTTCGCCTTCCGGACTAGCCACCAGAAGTTTAATCGCTGCCACGACCGCGGTCGCCGTGATGTCGATGCTGGTCGTTACACCTGCCTCATGCTCTCGTCGCTGAAAATGGGGGCTCGGGTATGGCCAAGTTAAACTCGCATCCGTTGAAATATACCGGAACCCCCCTCGATGGGGTCAATGGTCCATGAATCGTCTGCTTGCCACGGCCACAGAGGAGTTGGGACCTATGTTTTTCTGTCGGCTCAAATTCGGGGGCCACGGACACGTACAGCGCAAGCTATAGCATGCACTCCGACGTACCCATTGGAAGAAGGCGAAGTTCCTTTGCTTCCTTCCCTGCTACTTCGCATGCTATTCCCATTCGTAAGGTCCTTGGGATATCAAAACACAAAGCGGTGGAAGCCGTGCCTCAGCCGCGGGATACCGGTACCTGTGCCCGACCAAATTCATAACCGTCGGCCACAGGTACGTACTCTGCGTGTAACGGCGCAGCATCGGTATGGTCAAAGTGGTCATGGGTATCCCCGTGTCCATTCCTATGTTTGAGTGCACACGAACGATGCTCACCGCCGTTATAGAATGCACCCCTGCCGACGCGGAACGTTCTGGAACGAAGAACCTAGGACGTCCAGGCTGCTCGGCCAGCAACCCTTTGGAAACCGGAGCACATGAAGGGCAAGAGTGACGGCAAAATCGATGCCGATTCTCGTCAAAGCTTTACGCAATGTTGGATTGACTACACACCTGCAGGTGAATTCTAGGGCACTCTTCGAAATTTCGTGTGCGCGACCTGCGCACGAGAAATGTGCTGACGATGACGTCTTTCTAGTAAGTGGCCACGTTGCTTCAAGGTTCCAAGGGTGTCGTGCCGCCTTCACGGCATTCGGCACGGCACCGACGGTGACGAATCATTGTTCCAGCATCTCAGTGACAAGCAAGACTCCGTGCCAAGTGGACCTCAATGTGGTGTTTATTAAACTTAGTTTGGCACTCGACCTCCAATTCAACGTCCTGTGCCGCATTCACACGAACGCGCAACTTTCGGCTTGTCTCCGCGGAGTCCTTTCTGGCCGAACGGCAGACCAAGAAGCGGAACACGGCCCGTCAACGGCTGTGCGCTCATCCTGAGGGAGGATCCCAGTTACGAAGACCACTGGTCGGTTCACGACAGTTCTGCTTTGTGGGTCCTGTAAAGCCTGAAATTGTACGGTTGTGCAGTTCAAAGCACGGTGGCGTACGTAGCCGGCCCTGCAGCCCTGTTGGAAGCAAGGCAAGTCGAGGCACATCGTGTGCGCTCCCTGGAGGATGGCGGGAAGGTGGCAATCTTATGTAGGGTTATGTCGACGCCATACGTTGATATGGAGATGGAGACGTTTGAAGAGGTAAGTCTACCATTGTCTACAGCTCCTCGCCCTGTCTGAGCACGCCTTCAGGTGCGGCTTTCCGTCGCCACAGGCTTCGTGACGGTATGCACCGCAGCGATCTGCAACCTTTGTTTCGTCATATTGCATACTACCATGCCTTTCGGATCTCGAAGTGTCCTTGCAGTCCTTCCAGCTCTTCGCCGTCCTCGCAGCGCAAGCTCATCAACTCTGTGCCGCACTCGCCTCCCCTTGTGCCGCAACTTCGGTTCGTCGGCTCTCCACGCGCAGTGTTCGGTAAGATTTCCCCGGGCGCGCCGTGTCCCCACTTCTCACTGTGCGCCACTTCTCGCCATGCGCTCCAGAGCGCTCCGCAGCAACATCGGCTCCTCAATTGCTCGACTATGGACCGGATATTGAAGTAGAATTGTGGTACGGTGAGAGCAAGTGCATACCCGACTAGGTGTCATGACCGCGCCGAGGAAGACGAGCATCCCACCGACGCAGTATGTGCCTGTAGGACGGCCGAGCCGTGGAACGGCGAGCGTACGTCCCCGCCATCACATGGGCAGGCAAGCGGCCAAGGTTACGCCCTGGACGAAAAGACGTGAGTAAATGAAGGTCCATCCGTGTCGTTCCAGATGCTCAATACGGCCCCGACGCCCAAATTGACAGCCCCATGCGCCACGGCCCGGAAGGATTTCGTGAGCGCGGCGGCACTTGAGGTGCTCTCGATCGATGAGTGCGGCTTGCGCATTGGCATCCGCCTAGGCTCGCAATTTGGAAGGCCGCCTTCTTACCTATTGCCACCGAAACACCGAAGGGCTCGTTCTTCTCGCGCCATCGTCGAAGAGGATGGAGAAAGGAGAAGCTGCGGAAACTCATGCTTCTCCGCTGTGGACGGGGCCCTGACGCTGCAAGAAGGATGAGAACTGACTGCGCAATTACTCATGAGACGTCCCCGTTGAACATGGAGGATCCATCGATTACCACGGGAAGGCCCGTGGTCGACGCTCGGGCGGACTCTCGGTAAGTAGGATACGCACGTCCATAACCCGAAGCTTCATTGGTACTGACCTGGTTGCTATCAGGTTTGGCGCGGACCACGTATATTCAATCTAGCTTCTTGACGTGCAATGATTGGCCATACTTAGCCACACCATAGCACTACTCGCGAGCATCTAAAGTGACTGGGAAACTTTACCCTCCGGCCCTGAATGCGAGGGAAACTTCCAGTAAGCGCAAGTCGAAGCGCCTCAACGCCGCGTCGCTCATCACAAACGTGTCCTGGGGTCTCCATCGTGCGCGCTGTTTACTCGGCACACGTGTCGTCCTAATTACAAATTCTTCAGGTATATTTGGGTCTCTTCGCCGCGTTGATGAACGTGAACGCACTCCAGCACGGTGAGAGGACTGCTTGTGAAGTCATCTACCCCAAAAATGAGCGAGTCTGGGCGGCTTACGTATGCTGGGAGGCTCATAAAAGCCGCACTTTTTACGTTCGTCGGGTCACGTTCAGTACTTCAGTACAAAAATAGTGAGCCTAACGGACAGCTCCCAATAGACTTGCGATATAAATACACCATCGACTACGGTCCTGAGCAGAAATAGGACCCGCGCCAACTCCGATGAAGGGAAAACTGTATCCACCTTTCGAAACAGAGCGGAAAGAACGACCGTGCGCATTCGTGAGGATATCCCGTCCCCCCTCGAGGTGTCCAAATCTGATTGATGTGGTTAAGAATGGATTGGCCGCCCACATGCGAGGATCGAATATAGACTGCGGAGCGCTGCGCAGTCGAGATAATTTGACGCGACCTATCGCTTTATTCGCGACACCTTGTGGAGCATTGAGTCGGAGACAAGGACGGAAGTGCTTCGGGCGGCCCCGAGCGGCGGCCCCTACTGAGAGCGAGAGACTAGGAGCCCAGACGTCTCTGACTTGGCAAACCACTCATTTGGTGCTACTGTATTAGCTGCTGAATCCCAAGGTTCACGGGTCCAAATCAGGACGCTGAGGATCACCGCACACACGTTTGCTTCATGAATTAGTTCAATGTGAGAGACAGACCTGCCATGACACGAAAAGAATGCGCACTCCGTGCTTGAATGAGGCCGGTCAGCAGACCACTCGCTGGAAGTAATCGCAGCAGGTTTCAATCGCCGCTGATGATCACGGCGCGTCGACCATGAAGACCTACAACATGTTCCCTCGATAATTACACCTATCTCGGGTATCAATGTGGTGACCGCAGGGACGACCTGATACCGTCGAAGCGTCCGAGTAGGGCGTCGACGAGGCCACTGATAGTACTTGGAGATAACGGTTAAAACGGAGGAACAGGGCTCGAGAGAAACGTTTCAGGCAACGTCGGAGTCAATACCGGCACCGTGGAGACTTTCCGTATGTTGTCTATAGTTAGTTCAGGACTGGGATCCTCCGAAGGGTATCTTCGGAGACTCACTGCAGATTCGAAGACCGCATTGTCACAGTGCCGTGCTATGTCCGTCGTCAGGTGTCATCCTGTCGGAGCACGCCGGGCAAAAGGATTTGGGAGATGCAACGCCCCGTTTCGATGCTAGTGCTATGCGATGGTAGGGGGCGAGGAGTATGTCAAGGAAATTGGCAGTACGTGTCCGTGGGGATGCTTGAAATTTGCGGGGAGCGCTCGTGACTCTGGGCGGTGTAGCCCAAAGTTGAACTTCCAAAAATAGAAACCGTCCTTGCTTGCTGCCCCAATACTGCCAGCAACACAACCCAGCTCAACATCTCCCCGGGATGCCCGCTATCGGTATGCATGCGTTGCTTGTGCGAGATATTGTTTATGGGATGGCTCACAATGTCGTTGGATCTATCAGAGCCACATACCCAACTGCGTATCCAAGAGGAGGCTTATTAGCGACGAAAACTCGGCGATGGCGCTCATATGAACTAAATGACTGGCTATTGTAGGCCACCTTGCGGTGCCAGTTCTCGCGCGCAGTGATGGCGGCAGACGTAACCTCATTCTGGCCGTCAAGCTTTAGCTCTTGCGTCCACTCGAAGGCCGCTTTACAACCTGAGATGCCGCATCATTACCGGCTGTGGGCCGGAAGCAAGCTCACGCAATGCGGAAGCTCTTGCTACGCCATCGCCAAACATAGATGACGGTCCCCAATCCATCTTCACCGTCAACATCCAGGCTGTCGCAAGCCCGTGACTTCACTTGTGCAATCGGGGTTGCGAGCGTATATAAACCGCCATGCTCAGTCGTCATGATCCCCCGGGCCTCCACCCTACCTACCTCGCTCAGCTCCTCCTGCACTCCCGCGCTCTACCTCACTTGTTTCTCATTCGTTCACCGCTCTGAAACAATGAAGTACCTCCTCGCCTACGTGCTTGCTGCTCTGCTCGTCGTCGGTGGTAAGTTGCTCACCGTCTACTTCGCTCTTCGCATAGCCCCGTTCGTTGTGATCATATCTCTGACGCGCTCTTTCCAGGTAACGCCGCTGCCTTCCCGAGGGACGACGCTGCCTCCGTCGCCGTCCCCGCCGCTGTCGATGTCCCTGCCGTGAAACACCACCACCACAAGAAGCCTCACCACCCCGAGGCTCGCGACGTCGAGGTCGCCGATGCCGCCGCAGTCGACGACGCTGCCGAGGTCGACGACGCGCGCAAGAAGCACCACCACCACAAGAAGCCTCACCATGCGCGCGACGATGAGACCGCCGAGGTCGACTCCGCCGAGGACGTCGACGCGCGCAAGAAGAAGCACCACCACAAGAAGCCTCACCACGCTCGCGACGATGAGACCACCGAGGTCGACGACGCTGCTGAGGTGGACGCGCGCAAGAAGAAGCACCACCACCACAAGAAGCCGCACCACGCTCGCGACGACGAGGTCGAGGAGGCTGATGAGGTGGACGAGACCGCCGAGGTCGACGCCCGTCGTAAGAAGCATCACCACAAGAAGCCTCACCACGCGCGCGACGACGAGACCGACGAGGTCGACTCCGCCGAGGACGTGGACGCGCGCAAGAAGAAGCACCACCACCACAAGAAGCCTCACCACGCTCGCGACGACGAGACCACCGAGGTCGACGACGCTGCCGAGGTCGACGCGCGCAAGAAGAAGCACCACCACAAGAAGCCACACCACGCGCGCGACGACGAGGTGGAGGAGGCTGCCGAGGCGGACGAGACCGCCGAGGTCGACGCCCGTCGCAAGAAGCATCACCACAAGAAGCCTCACCACGCGCGCGACGACGAGACCGACGAGGTCGACGACGCTGAGGACGCGGACGCGCGCAAGAAGAAGCACCACCACAAGAAGCCGCACCACGCGCGCGAGGATGAGGCCGCTGAGGTCGACGCTTCCGAGGACGTGGAGGATGTTCGCAAGAAGCACCACCACCACAAGAAGCCTCACCATGCTCGCGACGACGAGACCACCGAGGTCGACGACGCTGCCGAGGTCGACGCGCGCAAGAAGAAGCATCACCACCACAAGAAGCCTCACCACGCGCGCGACGACGAGGTGGAAGAGGCTGCTGAGGTGGACGAGACCGCCGAGGTCGATGCCCGTCGCAAGAAGCACCACCACAAGAAGCCCCACCACGCTCGCGACGACGAGACCGCTGAGGTCGACGACGCCGAGGACGTGGACGCGCGCAAGAAGAAGCACCACCACCACAAGAAGCCGCACCACGCGCGCGAGGACGAGTCTGCCGACGTCGACGACGCCGCCGAGGTGGACGCGCGGCGCAAGAAGCACCACCACAAGAAGCCCCACCACGCTCGCGACGACGCCACCGAGGAGGTCGACGATGCGCGGCGCAAGAAGCACCACAAGAAGCCCCACCACCACAAGGAGGCTTCCGCTGCGCCCGCCGTCTAAGGCGGTGACGTCCCCCCTTGCTGCTACTCTCGCCCTGTCGCTGGGTTCGAGCGGATCGCGTCGAGGACCTCGGCGGAACGGGTAGGCGTTCCGGTGGTGGCGAAGGACATTGGTATATCTCACGGCACACGGTTTACTGCGCATATCGGCTTACTGTCCTCGTGGTCTCGTTGTTCGCTGTCGCTTTGAGTTTGTGTTCGAGAATGTCGCTTACGCTTCGGAAGTCGTCGCTGTTGCTTACGAGTACGACGAGCTTGTGTACGACTTAGGCGGTCGTTCCTGACCTGCTACGCTCCTTAACGAAAACTGTAAACGGATGTAGTTACAAGTGTACAATATGTTGATGAATGTGATTGGTGTTACACAGAACGCGCGTTGGGATGAAGATTACAACATCATAACATATAAGTATTCGAAGTCCTACCGATCCGCATTAACCTCCAATAGGTTCTTCAGCTTCTCGTTAGCGTTCTCCCCGGACTTCCCAGAGAACTGGAGCCTCTGCGCCCTCCAGGCACCAGGTTGCTCGAAGCAAGCCGGCGGCAAGACGATCGTCCCCTCCCGATTCTGCCGATACAGCACCACGTCGTGGATGGCCTCCAACCCGCCTTGGTCCACAACTGCCCTCAACAGCTTCTCCGCCTTCTCCTCTCCGCCTGATCCCATGTTCGGCCAGATGTTGCACGCGATGTGGTGCACAGCCACGAGTCTCACGAAGCCCTCGAGAGGGCCCTTGACCAGCGCGCGCAAGTACGCCGTCACTACCTCGGCGTCAGTCTCGACCGGCCAGAGGTACTCGGCGACGCTGCCCGTCACGACGTCCTCTGGCGCGGTGCGGACAGTGCGCACGACGTGGTGAAAGTCCGCCCAGAGGTACCTGCGGTAGTCCGCGGGGTAGCGCATCGACAGCGGTATGAGGAGCAGGCGGGCGAAGAGCGGGTGCGCGAACGAGATCGCATCATAGAGCGCGACGAAGTCCGTGTACCACTGGTAGAACGGGACCGCGGCCCCGAGAAAACGCTTCGCGACGACGTCAATGCTGTCTGAGGTGTGTGTCGACGGTGGCGGGGTTCTGAGCGTCTTCGCAGAGGCGGACGCGGAGAAGGGCGCGAGGAGCTCGGTCATGAAGCGCGCCACGAGGGCGTCGCGGAAGACTTCTTCGGTCGAGTCGTTCTGCTGTTGTCCGTGCTCGAGCATGAAGACCTTCATGCACCCAAACGCGACCTCCTCGCGGCTCATGAGGAAGCCGTTCATTTGGTGATAGCGCAGAACTGCCTGGCTGACGCGGATGAACAGGAGTGTCGCGCGCACGACTTCGGCCTCGGATGCATTCCAAGAGTCGGGTAGGCTCTTAAACGCTTCCGATTCGCCCGATTTGAGCAAGTGGTCCAGGGGACAGAACATCCAGTCCTTTGTCACCGGTAGCGGGTAGTCCCGCTTGTCGTTGAGGTGCAGAGCAGAGAGGGGCGGGAGCCGTTGAGTCGCCGCAGCGGCGATGGACTGAGGCGTTGCCCATGTCGGGGCGACCGCTTGTTCGCCCTTCGCTCGTAACGAATGAGCCATAAATGGTACAATGACGTCCATGCAACCCTTCTCCCAGATCTCCTCCGGAATAGACCAACCACGCGATCGCAAGAAGTCGGCCGTGATTGTCTCCGCGACATTGGTCACCGCACGTTCGGCCGCCGCCTCGTCTCCGGGTGACAAACGGCAAAGGATGGCGAAGGCTTGCGCCATCCAGAACGCCGGAGACATCCCTGGAGTCCTGCGTGATAGCTGGAGGTAGGACGCGAGCAGGGTGGACAGCGGTCGGCAGAACAGATGGCCGTAAGGTAAGGACTCCGGAGTGTATAAGGATGCCCACAGGGGATGATTTGTAATCGCAGCGCATATACTCGACAGTTCGGCGATTGGTAGTAAGAAAGGCGGCGCATCTGAGGTATCACTAGGTGAGTCCGGGATGCAAGCCAGGCAGAGGCGAACTACAGAGGCCAGCGTATCAGCATGTCGATCTAGCTGTCGCAGCCATGGGACATCGGCCGGCAGGATGCCCTGGCGCATTCCCGCACTGAGCTGCCTAAGTGCATCTTGCGCCCCCTTCAGAGCCGCTTCGACGATCTCCTTCTCCGTCCCATTCGCGAAGCCGTCCTTGATCGCACCGAGAACAGCCGATCGTTCTTCCTCGCCTCCCCTGACTCCATTGACCTTCGCGCCCTCCAGGAATGCCGCAACAGCGCTCCACAGCCTAGCCCAGGTCTTCGCGTCCGATGCATTCAGTCGTGCGCGCAACTCGAGCACATCATCCGCCCAGCCCCACCCAACCACCTGGCTCCAAAGAATCTCGTGGCTCGGCGACGTGCAGTGCGGATCGCGGGCACAAACAATCCACGTCTCCAGTGCGCCCAGCCACGCGCTTCGAAGCTGGGACGACTGGCACTCGGGCGACCGGATGTACTTGCTGAGCTGGAGGAAATACTCTTGCGCCGTCGTCGTGATATGCGCGTAGAGACCGTACGAGGCCAGTATTGCGTAGAAGTGGAGCGTTTCCGCAAGAAGCTGCGTTGCAAGAGGAATGGGGTAAAGGGATGACGGCGGCAGAGTGATGACGAACCGCAACAGCGAGTCGGCAGGGTCGACCAGACTACTGGCGTTGTCCCGAGAGGATGCCGCGAGAAGACGCAGGAACTGGAGGGCGAAAGCATTTGGAAGAGATGAGCCTTCCGTTGGTGGCATGGGGGTGAGGAGGAACCGTTGGAATATGCTCGGGACGAGGCCTTTCGTTCGGACGATCTCTGTAGCGTAGTTGTTCGAGTGTTGGGCAAGTCGATGGAGGACGGCAAGCAGTTGTGAGAGGCTCTCCTGCGGCAGCTCTGCGAGAGAGAGCACGTTCGCAGCCTGAGGGAGAACGAAGTCCAGCGGAAGCGAAGAAAGCGCCTCGCCTCCATCCAGATCCTTTAGTTCGACACCGTCGATGATCTTGATGTCCTCGTCCCATTGTGATGTACACTCCCAGAGCAGTTCGATGGCTCGAGCGCCGACGCTGGCCCGCTGGCCCATAGCCTCTGCACCGGCAGCGAGCATGCGTTTGCGGAGCGCGAGTTCTTGACTCGTCAGCTCTGGGATGCCCTTCTTCTTGTCGAAAGATGTTCGAGCGAGTTTGTAGGCGATCTTCGCCAGCAAGCCGAGCATGGATGCCCGCTGCGCAGGGACGGTGGACCGCGACAAAAGAAAGATGTCCTCGAGCGTGTACCCCGCATGCGACCCATCGGCGTGGTGATGTAGGCCAAGATGTGTAGGCAAAGAGATAGAGAGGTGTGCAGGAATCGGGGTACCGGTGAGGTCGAAGCGAATGGTGGGTGTGGAGGACTCGGGGACCGGCTCGGGCTCCGACTTTCCTCGTATCCACTCCAAAGATGGGTCGTTTGCGGGTACAGTGGGGAAGAAGCGTCGCCGAATATCTTCTGGAGTGCCTTTCTCTATGTCCCCCACCTCTCTCGCCTCCTCCTTGCGGTCATCTGGCTTGGCGTCCATAGACGGCGAGACGTCAAACGCAGTGCGGGAGCGTGGAGGCGGCTTCCATGTCCCGAGAGAGACGACCTGGTCATCGCCGGCGGATGGCGGGAGTAACGGCAAAGCCTTCCTTCGTGGGGAAGGCGGCGCAGACTCGTAGACGTGCACGTCGCTGGGGGTGATATCTGCAAACCGTATTTTACGATCCGCACGGCTCGGGGGGCGTGTGCTGCTTGCAGACGTCGGAGGTGGGGACGAAGGTCGCAGGATGCTCGCTATATCAGTGGTCACAAATGGTTTTATTCCGCACGAGCTAGTATACATACTGAGGGATATGGCTCGTGCAGGACGGGGACGCGAAGGAGACGAAGGCGGTGAAAGCCGTGACACAAGCTCGTCCGCTTCGGTAGGAGTAGAAGGACCTGAAGAAGCTAATTCTGTACGGACCTTGTCGTTACCGCCGTTCTTCTGCTTTGCCTCCCTCGCCCCACGAGC
Organism: Sanguinoderma infundibulare; assembly: GCA_032821775.1. Lineage (NCBI taxonomy): Eukaryota > Fungi > Basidiomycota > Agaricomycetes > Polyporales > Polyporaceae > Sanguinoderma > Sanguinoderma infundibulare. Next base: position 754,871 of record JAVLRN010000007.1, read on the forward strand.
TTTCCTCAGCACCTCCGCAATGTTCGGACCGAATCTCTCGAATATCTCGGCCCTCTCCTGCTCCCTCTCCTCGTCCGACATGGCTTCTACGCGACGTCGGTTGTCTTCCTCTGCCTGCGCACGCCATTCATCCTGCTCGCTGTTGGATGCAGGGATATTCGCGGGACCTGGATGTGGAGGAGAGACAGAACTTGGTGACAATTGCACAATTGGGACATCTCGGGCTCGATTTTGCGCTTGTCCCCGAGCACGGGCAAACGCGCTTTGTGAACGATGTTGCACGGCCGGAAAACCGGTCTTCGTTGCAGATTCTGACGGCGCCGATGGCTTGGAGACCGGTTTTCTCTCAAGTATGGAACCGATGAGAGGAGCCTGGGTCATCTGGCTTCCGAACTGGTGAATAGAAGTCAGTGCATGCCTCGAGAAGCGACTGTGTGTCGTCCACGCACATATCGAGCTTCACAACCGGGAACGCACGCAGAACAGTCGCAAGACGGAGGGTAGATGGAAGAAAGCAGCAAGGAAGTCAGATACAGAAAGGCATAGAACGGGCTCGAACTCCATCTTCAAGATTCAGACTCCGGTAAAGTCCGACCTAACGCCAGAATAGAAGGCCTGGTACCCCGAATGAACTCCGACAACCCCGTGGTGGCTGCACTGGTTCGTTCAATGCAGCCAACTGGCCTCTTTTCATCTACGAACGACACATAGTGCCGCACTAGCACCGCACCCCGCATCATCCGTGCTAACTCAACCGTGACGTTTTTGAGGAGCGTTTCGACAGCAGGTGAAATTTTTCTGTGGCCGCATCTGATCAGCACTGAGGCGTCTATTAGATCTTCGCAATGGCTCTCCGGCTTTCCGCCACTCACATCGTTGACCCTGGGGAGGGTTCAGATGAAGATCATCCAGAACAGTCCAGCTCAGAGGAAGAGGATGAGGATCTGACTTGGGATGATTGGGTTTCGGACTCTCTCACTAAGCGCCCATGCAAGTCCCTGTTCGAAAACAGGACTTTCGACACCGTTCCGGAGGCCTTGGCTTACGATGAGAACACCCACGGATTCAGTCTCAAAGCCATAACGGCACGGTTGGGTAATTATCGGGCCATATTTCATCAAAACCATGCCCTGACCTTCACTGCGCAGAGTTGGATCCTTACAAGCGCATTCGCCTCATCAACTGGATAAGAAAGGAGGTATGACGTATGCCGATCAGAATTAGCCTCAATTTCTTGATAGGGTTTAAGCAGCATCCATCCGCGTCTGACGTTGCGGACTTGAACGGCTCAGAAGCTTTTTTCTCCTCAGATGAATACCTTAAGCCCAGCCTCGAAGACGATCCCTTACTGCGTGAGTGTTATTTCTAGCTTCAGATCGTATAGGCTGACATATTAAACACAGAGATCGAGCCCGAGGACTGGTCAGATTCGGATGAGGAGGCCGAACAGGACACACTCCAGGAACCGAAGGACGTTGCTACCGCCAATCGTCAGATCAAGGCCCTCCAGCGGAAACTTCAGCAGGCGAAGCAGGACCTTGTCTACTACCGCCAATTTGTCAGCGAACGACTTAACCTGGCAGGCCTCACCAGTGAACCGCAGAAGGGCGACGGCCCTTCTGGAAGTCACGCCGCCGTCCCTCTGCGCGACGACGATTCGCACTACTTCCAGAGCTATGCCGAGAACGGTAGGGGCATATAGCCGTCAACTGCAACAGCTCCACTGACATACCGCTAGACATACATTCGGTCATGATCAACGACAAGGTTCGAACCGCTTCGTACGCGAAGTTCATCTTGGCCAACCCGGAGGTTTTCCGCGATGCGATCGTCATGGACGTTGGCTGCGGCACCGGAATACTCTCCCTATTCGCCGCGAAGGCAGGAGCCAAGCGTGTCTTCGCCATCGACGCGAGCGACATCGCGGAGAAGGCGGAGAACATCATTAAAGAGAACGGGCTGGTGGACACTATCACGTGCGTGGACATTCCGTCGGTCCTGCTTCTGTCCAGGAATTGAGCACGATTTCGTGCTAGCGTAATCCGCGGCAAGGTCGAGGACATCAAGTTGCCAGAGGGCTACGACAAGGTCGACGTCATCGTGTCTGAATGGATGGGCTACGCGTTGTTGTACGAGTCCATGCTCGACTCTGTCTTGCACGCCCGCGACCGCTTCTTGAAGGAGGGCGGGGTCATGGCCCCAAGCCAGACAAAGATCATGTTCGCGCTGTGCGAAGGCAGCGAGCTGTTCAAAGAGCGCATCGGATTCTGGAGCGATGTTTACGGTGCGATTAGCCTAAATCTTATCCTCTGGGGGAGGTCGTTGACGGCGGTGGTGCAGGCTTTGACTTGTCGACGATGGGGACGCACGTCTACGATGAGGCCATCGTGGATGTCGTCGGGCCCCAGACGGTTGTCAGTGAACCGGTGGTGGTAAAGGTACGTCCGCATCTCTCTATGCACCGAACCCAATACTTATCGCACATATGGCTGCTGTAGGATCTGTACCTAGCCGAGGTCACCCTGAAGCAGCTTGACTTCTCCTCCCCCTTCAAGCTCGTCTCCACCTCCGAGCGCCGCATCAAGGTCCACGCCTTCGTCCTCTACTTCGACACCTTCTTCACGAACACTGGCGAGCCGATCCCGGAAGACACCGCGGTCTACGTCGTCCAAAACGGGGACCCCATCCTTGCCGAGGTCTGGCCGCTCGGCGGGCGCCCGTACCAGGCGCGCCGCATGAGCCTTGCGGGCCCGCTCAAGGGTCGCCCGAGGGTGACGAGCTTCAGCACGGGCCCCGCGTCGATGCCGACGCACTGGAAGCAGACCGTGTTCTTCTTGCGCGAGGCAATCAGCGTCGCGGATGGTGGGTGGTCCAGCTGTTATCTTTGTGGTTGCCGGGCGCTAATGGAGTTGATGACAGGTACAATCGTCGAGGGGACGATCAAGTGCAGGAAGAGCGAGGACAACTCGCGGGAGTTGGACGTCGAGATCCACTTCTCGGTCAGAGAGCCAGAGGCGGAGGCCTCCCCAGGAGAGGTCATCGTGCAGATGTACAAGGTGCGGTAGCTATGGGAGGAAGGTTACAAGCATGTGGTCGCGCCGATCGTCCTGGGGCCGGGAAGACGAAGAAAGAAGAAAGCGCAAGAGTCGTGATCCAGCCGAGCTCTTCTGGCATCTGTATTTCGTATCCGTGTAAAGTACCATGTCAATGGTTTTTATTCTGCAGCACTCGAATGGCCCAACAACCGTCCTCCAACCGGCAGTCTATGTTTGGATCTCAACGTCGGATTCTCAACATGAGCACTCGTAGCAGATGGCCTCAACTTGAACGCTTGAGGATCCTCCATCTCCGGCCCAGAAGTCGATGTCGGATCTCCCTTATCTCTGGCCATTTCGCTAACCGCTCCATAGCACCAGCTACACGCGTCGAACGCACGCGCCCTCGCCGGCATAGTAGCCCCCCACCGGTAACGGGCTTCTCATCGCATAAAGAATTGCCGACGGCGTAACCGAGTGGCCGCTAGCGCCCGTCGGCGGTGCATACGCTCACTGACGCGTCGCCCCCGCCCAACACCTTACCGCCACGCCCATCCGACCATCGGAGACCTATTCCATTGCCGAAGGTAGCCACTGGGCCACATTATGACGCTGAACGCTGTTCAAGCGCCTCGTATGCTTTGTGCTTGGCGGTGGTAGAACGAAGGGGAGGTACGTCCTGTCGTCATTCTCGTTTCATACTTTGAACGCACTGATAGAATATATCAAACAAACAGACTAATATTATGACGTTGGCCAGCGCAACAGTAAGATGAGTGCCAGGAGAGGCTCATGGATGTCGATAGGAGAAAAACGGCCACCGCTTTGCGCTTTTTGAAGTGACCTCGCGTAGGTCCTTCCAAAATGGTAAGAGAAGTGGATGCCTTCTTGCCCTCGAGGTGGGCCAAGCTGTAGAAAATCCTACGAGCAGCTTCTGAAAAGCGTCCTTTATGCAGCCTGGTATCCACCGTCAGTTATATAGGTGGCTTCGCAATGGCGGGCATGACATTCGGGCAGCATATGCGTCGAGCTGTTCGCTCTCCAACCCCTCCCAGGGCCCGTTTCCGTCAACCATCCTCCGGTCCGTGAGGAACTTTCAAATAAAAGATGTCCTCACCGGGCTAGCCGAAGAGGCATACCAAGGTGAGCATCCACGGCCGTCGGCGTCCCACTGCGAGTCCCATTGCCCTAACACCCTGTCGAGGCCTTTCACTGCGACAAGTGCGACAGGACCTTCTCCGGAGATCAGGCTCGCCACAACCGAACACATGCCACAAAAAAGGAGGAGCTGTAAGTACTTGCGTCGTCAATAATGGCGGACGCGACTCACCGTTTCGCCTTCCTTGCAGAAAGTGGAGGTGCAGTCTGTGCAACGATGGCGCTGATCTCCAGAAGTACAACGTTCTGCAACACATAGCCCGCACACAGTACGCATCCTGTCTTCGCGGTTTAGAGCCTCACGTACTCATGCAACGGCTCTATTGTCGAAGCTTCAGGAACGACCAGCGCTTCCATTGTCCTTGGTGCAGCGAGAAGTTCAGGTGCTCGTCCGGCCTGTTGAAGCACAAGTCCGCTGTGCACGGATACAACTCGAGGAACGGCACGGCCGAGCAGCCCTCGCGATCTGCATCGGTCAAGGACTACGCCAGGTACCTCCGCCCGCCTATCGCCAACAGCCAAATGACTGTGGACGAGGAACCTGATAAGGTGCCTGAGCCACACATCAAGGACGAGCCCTTCCAGACATGCGTAAATGACGGGCTTCCAGCTTCGTCCTTCAACCGCGAGTTCTCCGTGGACCACTGCGATTCTTCCGTGAAATCGGAATCCACCATAGTGCGCGACCTCTCTGTCAGGCGGGAACTATGTGTCAAGCGTGGCCCGCGCGACCGGTCGTTTAAGCGCGAGCAGCGCGAACTAACGGCGACGAACGCAGCCAGGCTTGCGCCGTACTTCATGCGCAGCCGTCGATCACGCGCAAGCCTTCAATCAGCCGCAATCTCCTTGACAGCCGTGAGTCGCCCGTTCAACTCGAGTCCCCTGCCAAGAGGGATTCCTCTGGGACGCTGACTATGCTGAGTCATTCGTCGTTCCCCCTTCAGTGGCATACGCTCCTACTCCGACGTTGCCCTATCCTTTGCCAAACCCTTGCAGCATGCCTCAGTGGACGAAATCCTGCGCGAGTCGCTCCTTCCACGGAAACTGCGTCCCGCAGCGCATGGTTTCCCAGCCGTTCTTCAAAGGCCAAGGGACCGCGCGCATACCCGCGTGTCCCATACCTGACAATCTCTCATGCTCTCGTACTGGCGATGCACCTATCCCGCCACAGGCCCCAGCTTATCGCAGGCTTAGAGCCCATGCCACGTGGTAGGCGCACTGCTTTCCGAACCACAGCGCCCTGTACGATACGAGTCGCCTATAATGCTCAATACTCACCTCATTCGTACGCGTTTAAATCGCTACAAGCACCGCTGATCAGCTCTGACGTCGTAGACTTTGTTCAAGTCCGAAAACTTACAATCATCTAGTGATATCGTCGTTCCTAAAGTCGCTCGATTCTTTTCGTCGTACTCAATACTGGTGTGTTTTCCCAGCTTGCATTTGCCCAGCTTGCATTCGAATATCAAATATGGCGCATTTCTCCATGGTATTAGATAAAATGTGACTTGCGGTGCAGCGGAGGCTGTGTGAGCGTTGGGAGGAGGTGGCCACGGGTTGCTGTGGCTCCCCAGCGTCTGAGTTGCCTTCTACAGACAAATGTGCAACGTGACTCCATGGGTTTCTCCTTTCGGAACGTTTTGAGTTTGAACCCCGTCCGCGACGATGATGATCCGCCAACACCAAATCAATAGTGCCCTCTTCTTATACGGACAACGGTGACCACTACGCTTGCCCAGACCTATACTATGGACGTCGTCGTTGCGCGGTGAGAAGGACAGTCCCTTCCTTCTCTGTGACTGTGTCGACACCCATCATCGCGTCAAATCGTCGTCTGAAAAGCCTATGCTCCGCCGCGTGAACAGCAGCCCTATTGTTGCTGGCTCGTCACCAGACGGGTGCATTGTTCATATCCAGGCAAGTGTTAGTACCGTTTTTCTCTCCGCTGTGCTGAGACCTATGTTGTATTCACAGGAGCAGCGAATCGCATTGTATGGTAATCAATGCAGTCGGGATCCGTTGTCGCTGGTAGTCGGCCGCTCTGTCCTGCTGTCAGATGCTGTGCTTTGACTTCAAAGCCCTGTCAAGACCGCTTTGCATGCCGTTTTCTGTTCCACGTTATATATAAAGCCGAGGCTCCATGCTTCGAAACTGGTATCCCTGCCCGGGCCCCTTCCGACGCTGATCTCAGCCATCTTCTCGTTACATCCCGTATACACGCAACAATGCCTGCGGATCGTACCCCTGCAAAGAAAGTACGCTCCTTTTCCCCCGTCACGCCCCGGGCCTCAACAATCCCTGTGGCTCCGGTGACACCGGAAAAAGAGGTATGCTCCTTTCCAGCCATCCAGATTGCAATGACGCCAACTGATGGTATTTGTTAGTCAGGCGGCAGTTACCCATGTGATGGCTGCGAGCGTTCCTTCGCGAAGAGATGTGCTTTGGTCGCCCACCGGATGTCGCACACTCCGACCCGATTCGCATGCGATGTGTGCAAGCGTTCCTTCAGATACAAGTCTGACTTAAACCGCCACCAGGAGAAGCCCTGCACTTGGAATTATGCTGAAAACACAAGTTCGATATGCAAAGTCTGCAAGCATTCATATACCACGGCGAAGGACTTGGAACGCCACCTGATGACGCACGCTGAGAACAAGGAAGAGTTGTAGGTCTTCCGAAATCTTCAGCAACTCCGACACGTGCTGAGCAGCCTGGACAATATAGTATGTTCAGATGTGCACACGAAGGTTGCAAGTTTCAAAACCTGCAAGACGTCAATGTCGTGATCCATTTCATCCGTTATCAGTGAGTACAGCTTCATGACCTTCCGGATGGCATGCATGCTGAATCACAGATCACGCGCAGCGCGGATGACGATGAACCCTCGTTCGAGTGCCCCTTTACGCTTACGGATGCCTTGGGGAACGTCTCGAACTGCGGGTACAAGACAAAGAGTCGGCGTGGGATGTCGAGGCACGAGAAGAACTGCCATGCAGGCGAGCAGCCGAGGGATGAAGCCCGAGGCCAGCATTTAGACGTCTTCGACCATTATCGCAACCGACACTGCTTCATCTCCCCTTCGTCAGCTCGAACCCCCGCTTCCTCTTCATCGCGGCGAAACCCGCCCGCCTCTATCTCACCAGCGTCATCCGCCATTGCCGGGCCCTCCACGCCGCCGCGTTCCCGGAATGCGTTAGCCACTGAACAGAGAAACCCGGTCGACAACTTTCCGCGGTTCCCGGGAGGCCGAGACGTGTTGGTGCAGGAACCCACGTCGGTGGGTGGCCTATACATGTACAATATATGATCCACTATGCCTTATGCCTTATGCCGAGCCTTATCCCAACATTGTTTTTCCTTGCGTTCCTATCCTTCGTCGACTTGAGAACACAGCAAGTCGTCAGACGAGTCACGCCGGTCGCCAACGGTTTCATCGATGCAGGCCGGCGAGCCCGCTCGCTCCGGGCGCCCGAGTGCGCAGGATGACCTGGTTCGACCGCGAGACCTGCGCCGATCACATGGCTGCGTATATCGCTTGCACTCGTACTCGTATGCAAGGGCACAGAAACCGCATTTGTATTATCAAGATGATGATCACCTCTATTTGCCCGCGTCAGCGGTGTCAAGGCTCGACCGAGCTAGTTCTGCCAAGTCGCACATTCAAACGTTGAAGCCCAAGTTAAGGCTCCTTCCAACTCTTACTGGGATACCCCTCCTCTGGCTATCATTTTGAACAGTGACACCAAGGATTGTCCTCATGCTCCCAAGAGCCATAAAGACTCTCTGTCGTTTGCCTGTCTCTCGAGCTGAATAAAATTCGTATATTCCCAGCACGCGATATGCAAAGGGAAATTATACGGTTGAGCAAGGATGTGGATGCAAGAGACAAGACATGAGACTTGGTCCGCTAGACGTGAAGCGCACTGTACCGGTTAGGATGGCGTTTGTTACGGCGACCTCCGGCAAGCATGGTCCTCCACCACCCCACCCAGGAGAACTCTGGCCTCCGCACTCGCGTCCACGGCCTGGGCCGTACTTAAGACTGGTGGTCTCGATGATGTCTTCTATCCACCTTGTCGGCCCGTTCGATTCGTCGAGGTGGGTAACTGCCAAGCCCTCAGGCTCTCGTAAGGTAGCAATGGTCCGTTCGCGAGGAGACCTTCAGCGTTGCCGCCGTGCCGCAGTCAGGAGCTAGTAGGACGAGTCTTGAAAAAACCACTCACACCATCTTGAATAAGGTGATGGCCGTAATCTACGCGGGCCTACCCGCCAACGCGCCCTCCCTCTCCGAAGTCCACATCTCCCTTCACATCTTGACACTCTGGCTGAACATCCCCGCATCCTGGCGGCGAGTGTCAAGACAGGCCTGCCCAATGTCTGCTACGTGAGCGATTGTCTCTTGGCGGGCGACGGCGAGGCACCACGATTGGCCATCGCAGATGCTGGACATCGCAAGACGCACTGTAAGTATGGAGGAGATCAGTTCCATTTCGTGTGCACGGTGCATAGACGTACGACCCTACCACGACTGTCCCCCGCTTCATTGCCAGCTCTGTCCTCCGTTGCGCGATCGACAATGTTCATTCTTTTGCCAAGCCGCAAAGTCACGCGCGAGATGTGACATAGAACACGTAGTTCAAAGGTCTAGACACTCACTGCACCATGCCGAGGCGTTAACCCCGAGCGGGAAGAAGCGATGGTAACGGCATGCACCACGCGTTCAGCATACCGGCGTCAGTGTTGAGCAGGATGGAAGGACTTGGCGAGGCATAACGAAGCACTGTTCTGCTCCTGGGTTCATCATTGACAGCTTCGTCCAGAACGCGACCAGTGCCATACCATTATGTTGCCCAAAATGGGGTGGAAGCGAATTTCTGAGCGAAGAGACCGCGATTCAACAAGAGCAAACTCACCTTGAGCAAACGTCCCATCCGTAATACTGACCATCATTGGGCTCCCGTGCGAGCCTGCCCTTGCCCCTCGCGTGCTCAACTTCGAGCCACATCTTCTCTGCCTCGTCCCAGAGCGCCATCTCCTCGTCGTACATTTCCTCGAACCTTTCAACCTCCCTCTCACGAGGACGCCACGAATTCCTGAGAGGAAGCTGGCGAGAACGGCGAGGTGGTGCATCGCAAGCAGGGAGTGCGACGACATCTTGTGCGTATGCAGGAGGTGGTGCATGTACGAGTGCACGAACAATTGTTGGAGCGCGCAGGGCGGCGGGACATCCCACGCTTGGCTGTCCACTGCGCTGTAGAGCATGCGGGATGGGGGAGAGTGCGGAGAGCAGGCGTGGCAGGGGCAGGCGGGAGTTTGGGACTGCGAAGTCGGGTTCAACTGTACTGAGCGGCGGATTGGCCGTCGAGGAAGGAGGAGGCAAGGCGGGCATGGTCGTTCCGGTAAAGGGCATCGAAGAGGTTGTGCCCGAGGTCGAGTTTGCTGCCTCGACGTGTGCGTGGGAGTAGGGCGTTCGCAGCTAGGGTTTCTTGGGAGCGGGGAAGCGGAAGTCGAGGGCGACGCCAATGTCGGTGGCGCGCTGCGCCCAGAAGCCGTCAACGAGGTCGATGCCGACGTCCCGCACGAGTCTGAGGATCTCATGAGGAGACGGAGGAGTTGACGATGCGTGGCTTGTCAGCCGGAAGGGGATCCAGAGATGCGCAGAAGAGCTCGACGAGTGGTCGCTGACGTGGACGAGCTCGTCATCACCAGGAGATGAAGAGGGGGCCCCGGGATGGTTGGAGAACGATCGAATAGTGTCATGAGGGCCGCAAACGGCGCCCCAGACGAGAAGGGAGATGAGAGAGGAGCAGGAGAGCGAGGGACGCGGTCACAGGCAGCCGCGCCCACAGAAACACGAAGAAACATTTTAAAAAAACATACGGTGGGAGCCCCTGTCAGCTCCCGCAGTCAAAGACGAGGTCATACGGCCCCAGAAGACGATCCCGAGACCTAGAGCAGAGAGGGAGAGTTGTTAGTAGCCTAGGGCAATTGCCAGTCGCCCTGGCCACGCGTCCCGGTGGTCTTGAACGTTGCGGATGTCATCCTCGAGGTCTTGAGGTGTGTTGACGTCGACTAGAAACTGAGTTATAGTGTGTTAGATGAGCAGAGAGCCCGAGGAAGAAGCAGGAGGCAGTCAAAAGAGCCCTGCAGACCGCAAACGGAAGCCGTTGGCGCTTATGCCAGCGGCTATACCCGTAACCCAAGCCTCGGGTGCGGGTTTGCCCTCGGGTCGGCCAAGTCCGACCTGCACCCGCACCCGCGCGGGTTACCCACACCCGTGCTACAGCCTAGGCGCGGAGATGTGTGGACGAGACGATATCACATTACATTGAGCCAAAGACGGTGACAATAGTACATCGGAAAGAAAGTACGACAGAACGAGAATCGGCAAGCTAGACAACGTCCATTTGGGGCTGTGCGGCGACAACCCTGGTGGGCATCTGGAACGTGAAACCTGGGTAGCCTTGACGCCTGACCATAAGGTACTCGCCCTCAGGAACGCTCCACTTCTCCTCACCCTCGGGGAACGACTCCATCTTCAGATTACGCTCCCACGACAGGAGCTGCCCAGCCATCCCGAACGGCGGTGCGTTGGCTGGCACATGGGAGCCAGCGGGGGGATAGCCGGGTGACATCATCGTCATCCTGGGATACAAGGCATATCCTGGAGGGAGGTTGACGGGAGCTTTGTCGTCTACATGATAGAAATCGAGGCAGAACTGGCCGTACAGATCCATGCCGCCGTCCCACATGCGGATGGCGTAAGGGGAATTGGGGATGCGAACGCTGTAGACGCCCGGGTCACCTGGCTGGGGCTTGTGCTAGGGCGGGTTTGGCATTTTAACACGAGCGACACGAGAGCAAAGACGGGATGGAAACGTACCCCGATGGCTCGAATTCCTGATGTCTTGACCAGATCCTCTGCCATAAAGTCGAAGCTCTTGCGAAATTCGTCCAATGTCTCCTCGGTAGCACCGAGCTTGAACAGAAAATCGCGGAGTTCCTGCTCGTTCATGGGCTTCCATCCAGGCGCCACCTTCATCAGGTACTCGTCAGCCCTGCAGAGGGCAAAGGGAGCGCGGTCGCCCGATTGAGACCCCTGGGGCTGTTGAGAAACCCGAGTGGGGCGCGCAGGGGAAGAGGCGGGGGTGAGCAGCTGCGCGGAAGCGGAACCGTCACCTGTCAGAACGAAGCAATACTCACGAGTGACTGGTGCGACATCAAGAGACGAGGTTGTAAGAGAAGACGACGAAAGACGGACGAGGGGCTCTTATCCCCCTGTCACCCTGACATTCCTGGATGGGGCGAAGGCTGCTATGGAAGCACGCGGATACATTGTACGAGGACCCACTGTTGAACAAGATCACCCTGATTCCGTTTCTTTCACGCTGTCCAACCAGTCACTGACGATCCACATCGAAGTTCGACGGAGCAGACTGAGGAGAGTTGACAAAGGCTCCCGGGCCGTGGGTGACGTTGCCACGTTGCAGACTTGCAGTGCTTCCTCGGCGTCTAAGTTGCCTTCTTCGGACAAGGGACCATGTGGGCGAGGTCCGTTCCGACGTCTGCCAACTTGAACCTGCGTTGCCTCTCCTTCCGCCGACTATCCTCAAAGCAAATTTAACACGGCGACATTTTTGCTCTGGCTCATGCGACATCTCAGTGGCACCGCCATGCTTTCGCGTCTGAACTGTCACCGCTTTCCCACTTTGCCTGATGTTAGAATATCGACTCTGCCAGGTGCAACCTGAGCGATCACGTCCGGCCCTTGTGGATGGGTATACGTCTATTATGTCTCTTTTATATGCAAAGCCCATGTCCATTGTGAAGGACCCACCTCTGGTACTCGGCCGTTTGCAATGCGGCGCCCAATACACCATTGTTGTTGGCGCATTGCCCGACTCGTGCGTCGTTCGTATCCAGGTAAGTTCCAGCACAGCTATCCCCTATGCTTTGTCTTACGCATTTTATTTGGGCTACTCCGATATCGCTGGCGTCGTCGGCTGTTGCGCTTTGACTTCAAAGCCCTGCCAAGACCGCTTTGTATGCCGTTTTCTGTTCCACGTTATATATAAAGCCGAGGCTCCATGCTTCGAAACCGGTATCCCTGCCCGGCCCCCTTCCGACGCAGATCTCAGCCATCTTCTCGTCGCATCCCGTATACACGCAACAATGCCTGCGGATCGTACCCCTGCAAAGAAAGTGCGGTCCCTTTCCCCTATCACGCCCAGGGCCTCAACGATCCCTATGGCTCCTGTGACACCGGAAAAAGAGGTATGCTCCTCTTCAGCCATCCAGATTGAAGTGACGCCAACTGATAGTATTTGTTAGGCAGAAAACAGTTACGCATGTGATCTCTGCGCGCGTTCCTTCGCGAAGAGACGTGCATTGGTCGCCCACCGGATGATACACAGTCCGGAGAAATTCGCATGCGATGGCTGCGAGCGTTCCTTCCATAGGATATGTGATTTGGTCAACCACAAGTTGACGCACAGTCTGGAGCAGTTCACATGCGATACCTGCAACCGTTCGTTCAGATCCGGCTTTCAGTTAAGCCGCCACCAGGAGACGCCCTGCACTTTGAGGCGAACACGTAGTATGTACAGATGTGCACACGAAGGCTGCAAGTTTGCAAACCTGAAATGCACCAATGTCGTCATTCATTTCATCTGTTGTCAGTGAGTACCGCTCCGAGACCTTCCGGATGACATGCATGCTGAATCACCGATCACGCGCAGCACGGACGACGATGAACGCTCGTTCGAGTGCCCCTTTACGCTTACGGATGCCTCGGGGAACGTCGCTAACTGCGAGTACAAGACAAAGAATCGGAGTACGATGTCGAGGCACGAGAAGATCTGCCATGCAGGCGAGCAGCCGCGGGTTGAAGCACTACGCCAGCATTTAGACGTGCTCGACCATTATCGCGACCGCCACTGCTTCATCCTCCCTTCCTCACCACGGCGAAAACCCGCTTCCTCTTCTTCGCAACCTAGAACCCCCATTTCCTCTTCATCGCGGCCAAATCCGCCCGCCTCTGTCCCACCAGCGTCATCCGCCGTTGCCGGACCCTCTACCCCGCCTCGTTCCCGCACTGAGTTAGCCACTGAACAGACTAGCCCAGTCGACAACTTTCCGCAGTTTCCGGGAGACCGAGACGTGTTGTTGTAGGAACCCACATCGGTGGACGGCCTATACATGTACAATATATGATCCACTATGTCGTATGCCTTATGCCACCATCCTTTTCCTTGCGTCCATATCCTTCGTGGACCTGCGAACACGGCGAGTCATCGGACGAGTCATGCCGGTCGTCAACGGTTCGATGAAGGTCGGTCTCTTTCGCAGTCGGGCGCCCGAGCGAGCAGGATGACGGTTGGGTATAGCGCTTGCACTCGTACTCGCATGCATTGGCACAGAAACGGCATATGTATTATCAATACCATGATCCACTCTGTATTTGCCCACGTCATGTGCAGCACCCCGGTCGTGGGAGGCGACCTGGGCATCTAGTTCGTATCCTTGTGAAGCACTGTGACGATGGTCTATTGTACGACACTTGAACGGCCCAGCACCGCGACCCTTCATCCAGGAGCGCTATACCTGTATCTGAACGTCGACATCTCGCCATCAGCAAGCTTAACGGACGACTGCAAAGCAGCATGGCGCCGTCGCGACTCGCGACCTTGGCTTGTTCATGTTGCTGGTAACATAGCCGATGATGCCCGCCCCGAGCTCTTTTCCCCGGTAACGTCCTCGTGTAGCTGACGTCTTGTTGGACCCCTGATACTGCGAGACCTACTAGAACCGTTCGGAATATTGAATTTCTGATCTGAGAAGCTACGGACGGGGATCCGTCGATGGCCCTGTATCGGCTAATGCCCTTAACCCAGTGTTTGGATCGGCAACTTTTGCGGCGGCGTGGAAAGACTGGGCGGATAATCACTGTGCCTAAGCGTCGGTATGAGCAACATCAATCATAGCCATGGGAGCGGACGCTGACACTTCCAACTTAACCCTTCGCCCACAGGTGGGCGCCAACAATAAGGGACGGGATTGCGACCCGACCAATCGAGGAGGCTGACAAAAGTTCCCCCCCATCGTTCCAAACATTGTCCTATGCATTCTCTGCTATGAGCGACCAAGCCGAAGCCACACTTGAATCTACCCAGCCCTGCTCGTCCAATCAAGAATGTTCGCTAGAGGATAACGATGGTTAGCGCAATTGCCTCTCCCTCGCACGCACTTCCAGCGGCTCACCGCACATCCTGGAAGCCAAATCCATCTTGTCGAATAACAGCACGCTGTACGAGTCGGCCCAGGGCAGCGGGAAGACAGCCGATGCGGAGAAGGAGAAGAAGACGATGAAGCTCAGCGATTCGGCGACGTCCTTCGCGAAGAAATCAAAGGAGGAAGGCTGGTTTGCGCCCACCGCAACGCGACCGTCACTTGGCGGCATCTAAACGTCGTGAGTACTGGCTGTCCGAGTTCTGCGGTGACAGTTCGAGGCTTACCGAGGATGGGATCCACCAGGTCTCCGTGTGGATGGATTGCATCTTTTGCTGAGCGTGCGCATGCAGCGTACTTAACGATTAGTACTGGCCGTGTTGAGAGGTTTTCAGCCTTGAACGAGCAGAGTGACAATGGCTCTCATACACATAAATTCGAGGGAAGATGGCATACAACCGAGGCATAACGCCCCAAAACCGCTGTTCGCGGGCAGCGGTATTCATAATGCGTCTGGGCAGACCTGTTGCAGATCCGTGCCGGATGAGAGTACAGGGGAAACGCGACCCAGGCGGGTCCGTGAGCTCAGATCGACAAATCGACACAGAAGGGATGGGATAAAGACGTACGCCCTAACCTCTTCCCATATGTCGACCCTTCTTCGACGAGGAAGGAGGATCGCTGGCGCTGCTACATGCCTGTGGAGGTGAAGCAGCAGCGGTTGTCTTCTTGTCTTTCTTCCTTTTCTCCTTCACTTTCTTGGCCTTGTCGCTCTTCGGGTTCTTCGCGGGGACGGACGCGCCGAATCCCCACGCGCTCGAGAGCGACCCGAATGCCTGCTCGTAGTCCTTGGGGGGCTCGTTAGGGTTGGTGGGATATGTTTCGGACTGAGGCGTCGTTCTGGGGTACGGGCGAGAGGCGGTCGGTTGGGAAGGAGAAGAGGAAGGAGTATTTGTTTTGGTTGTGCTGTCCTGTTATCGACGACGGTTCATGAGACCGAGTACTGCATTCATGAAAGTGGGGATCAGACGTACGACGGTCAGAAGGTGCGCAGTCGACGTGGTCGGAGTGACCGTGCGTTCTGTGTCTGTGGAAGCGAGGGTGCTGACAGAGGCGGCGGGATCTATGGTCGACATTATGAGAAGATAGAGCGGTAAGAATTCGTGCAGCGGGGATGGTAACGCTTGCGTAGCTCGAATACAGCGGGTGGGCTGGGAGGTTGCGGTGGACAATGGTTGGGGTTTTTAAAAGCGAAAGAACTGCCCGTTAACAGGCATCATGTCTGACTCACCCAGAGATCATATCGAATACATCACGCTGCCGACAGTGCAAGAGTGCTATCTGCGCCCGAAATTAGCGGAGTGCCACAAACGGGAGCTTCGGAACACCTACACATGCGCTCCACCGCAGTACCGGAGGACAATTGAGTATCAAATGGTTGAAGGTACACAAAGAGGTGATTCAAGTTCGGGTTGAAAGAGTCAGGTCAGGAACAACAAAGTCCGACCGGTGCCGCCCTTTGGACGCCCATCGGACCGGGGATTTCAAAACGTGACGACTGCGTCGCTTTCGTTTTCAAGTTGGAGGATTCAACACACTGGTTGTCTCCACGGGACACCATGTGGACACGACGGCACCGAAGTTGCGGGTGTTCGAGTCAACATGACTCTCCCGGCTGGCATCACCGCGGTGCAGGCATCCTCTGGCAGGTGTCAGGAGCACTGAGAGAAGGTTCTCATTGCCTCGCCACATCGGTGGGTTTGTCAGTACATACGTACTCATCCGTGCACTCATGAGCCTCGCACGGACGGAGTAGATCTGTCAGATGGTATGAGCTGCAGGGTCAGAGATCACCCGGTGATGTTTGTGACCTGTTTCCTTCCCTCCGAGTCGACGAGTGCTTCTCTCTGGTGGTATGCGGCATATCCTACATCCCGTACTTCCATCCTGCTTTTACACACTGTAATCCACGCCTTGTCAAATGGTGGGCTAGTGGCCGTACGTCGCCTTTAGCCTCGACTTGACGTACTCTCCTGCGGTGATGACCTTGTACTTCGGCGGTCTATCTGGCGAAACGCAGCTGGGTATCGGCTGAAGGAAATGTCAGGAATCGACGCGCCGTCGTGGGCGGCGGAGCCATCACTCACTTCCAGCCGCACATGGTAATCGGTGCCGAAGAAGAGGGGGATGGAGTAGCGACGGACGCCGCTTCGATTGATCGCCCGATGGACCGTGGATTTGAAGACGTCATCTGCAGTAGACGTTTTGGGTTAGACGTGAGAGAAGGGGCGGGAAGAAACAGGAAGACGGACTCGTCCAGCGAGCGAACTGATCGCCGAGGCTGCCCGTCACCAATCAGTCGCCGGTCGTGTTGCAAATGGAAACTGTTCTGGCAACTTACTTGACCACGAGCGTCCCGGGGATGGGCGGCGCGTCGACCCACTTGTTCTGCTTGTTCAAGACTTGCAGGGCCTGTATTCTGGGCTCTTGCCAGAGGATGGTGAAGCACTGCGGAAGGATATCTTCGGTATGAGTCCGGTGCCCACAACGCCGACGATGGATGAGCGAATACCTCCCAGCTGTATATTCCGATGTGCAACCAGATCAGTGCATCATTGGTGGCACAACATGCACGACGGTATGACGTACTCAGTGTGCGCCCCGATTCCGATGACTCTGTCGTCCACCCGCCCCGTCTGCGGAGGGTAGTGCAGGACACGCATGAGGGCCGCAGCGTTCTTCGTCTGCGCGGAGATGCTAGTTTAGTACGCAGCAGGACAAGACACCATCGTGCGCGCGTGAAATGCCACAGACCTTATCGTCGAAGAAACCCTCTGGCAAGTCCAGCGCGAGCGCAAAGAGGGGGAATAGCTTCCGACCGAGGTTCACTGCTGCGTGGCTGCGGACGCTCAGCTCTTGCAAAGATAATGCTCATGGATGACGATTGGGCGCGGCTCACTAGTATCTGAGGACGGACTCCCTGAAGCCCGGACAGTCCGCGTTGGAAGGCCAATTATTGGCTCCAGCCATGACACCGTCGTCGGCGCGCTTCTCGTCATCGGCACGAGCATCGAGCTCCTCCCACCCGAATTCGAAGCCTTCGTGCATGTCGCCGTTGTTCCCGGGGTCGTTGTTGCTGCTCAGGACGGGGTTATACCCCTTAAAGTTCGCGGTTTTAGTCATATCGAGCTGTGCTCCTGAGATCGGTATACGGGCGATGAGAACCTGCAACTCAGGGACGCACCTCCATCTTCGTCTCGAGGGGGAGGGAGAAGAAGGCCTTTGAGGCGGAGAAGGCACCGTCGATCGTATCTCCTGGTATCCCGTGGTTCGAAACTGGCCTCGAGGGATGAGCGCTATGTGCTAGATAACGTTTCCGTGCTACATACCATACAGGAAGCCCACGTTCATGCACGCATTACGGACGTCTTCAACCAAGGCCGCTCGGACCGCGGGGTCATTGCTGTCGATGTTCTTCAGATCGCTAGAGGCATGATAAAACAGCATCGGTGAAGTTAGGCTGCGGCTGCGGCGACACTGTGCGGAATACGCTACATGACCGGTATGTTCCTGAATGCCTCCGCCGACTCTGCTGTATGCGCAGCGTTCACGAGGGACATTGTGGTTGTGGGAGGCTGCCAGATGCAGGAACGACGTTACCGTTGGCGGAGCGGACAAGAGCCCAGGCGTCCAGTAATCGGGATTCAAACTCCGTACCGTGTGAATGTGGCCCAGCACGGACAATGTTGGGACGATGTCATCGAAACCAAAGTGCTTCAAGCTCTGCGGAGATTCGAACCGAAGAGAGCAAGCGAAACCTAAGCGAATACACAAGACTGAAAGGTGCAAAGGTAAGTAAACTACAGTATTAAAGGGCTAAAACTACAGGAGGACGAGGACAGCCAAATGGGCTGCGGAGACACCGTCTCAGGTGGACGCCTCCGGGGTGTAGGGGATGACGAGCAAAGGACATTGGCTACCCTCGCGGTGCTTGCCCATGACATACGGACGCGTCAACACGCTGTTGAAAGCGCATCAGCCGGATGATCTGCCACACATTCCGCCATTGAAGAGAAACATACACGTTCGCCTTCCCGACCTTGTCACTCTCCGCGAACTTGAAGTGCGTGACGAGGATGAACACGAACATCTTGATCTCGATGATCGAGAACTTCAATCCGATGCAAGACTACGCCCACGTATACACACATGAGCAAATCGCCGTCTGCAACAGCTACCCACAGCATTCCGTAGGCCAGAACACACTCACCCTGGGACCCGCGGAGAACGTGAGGATGTTGTTATACAACCCTGGCTGAGCCTTCACCGCCTCCGGCAGGTTATCCCACCGATCGGGCCTAAGAACAACACAATTAGAGACCATACATCAATACAATCGCGATCGAGTTGTACACTCACTTGAACTGCCACCCGTCCGAGCCCCACACGCCCCGATCGAGGTTAAACGCCTCGATCGGGACGTGCACGCAGCTGCCCTTCGGCATCAAAAACTCCATCGCCTCCTCGGTCCCGCCATCCGGCGTGCTGAGCTTCACGGGTGTCGCCGTGGGCACGACGTCGTCCTGCGTCGCGACGCGGATCGACGAGTGCACGGGCGGGATGAGCCGCAGCGTCTCGCGGACGACGTTCTCGAGGTATGGGAGCGCGGCGACCTTGGCGTATAACGACGCGATCTCGTCCTGCGTAAGGGACTCGAGCGGCACGGCGGGTGCGATGGCGAGGAGCTCGGCGCGGAGGCGGGCCTGGACGACGGGGTAGACGGAGAGGAGGTAGAGGATCCAGGTAAGGGAGAGCGAGCTTGTGTCGGAGCCGGCGAACATGAAGGTATTGATGTTGTGGAGAATGTCCTCGTCCGAGATCCGTTGGTCGGGCGGGAGATCGACTGCGACGTTTGACCGGACTGCGTATGTAAATGAGATTAGCGGATGATCCATCCACGTCCGAATTGACGAGCACGCACGAAGGGCGCTCAGGAGGTCCCTGCCTCCGTACACGCTTCCGGCTTTCTCGGCCTCCTCGATCTTGCGCTTCTTCTCCTGGATGAGTCGACCTGCAACTCTCTTGATGACTTCTTGGCATTTCTTCACGACGCCGTAACGCGGGCCCGGCTGCGAGCACTAGTTCAGAACATGTGTTTTGACATGAACGAGGAGGACTCACAGCGAATCTGTCCAAGAATGGGGCATACGTAATAGCGAGTTCCCATAAACCCCCGCCTTGCTGGGAGACAGCGATCTCAAACATCTCCTTATATGCGGAAAAAAGTTCGTTCGACTCGTCATGAATGGCATTAAAGTGATAGTCGAAGCCTAAGCCGCCGCCATCAACGCCTATCCCTGGCAACTGACAACAAGCAACGCGCACCTGCAAGTCCAATAACGTCAAAAGTTGCCCGGGAAACCCAATGGCACACGTCCAGCCTTGCTCCTCCACCGTGCTTCCCACCTTCTGGGCCATCCTGCGCCTCAGCGATGAGCGCCAGCCATCTATCCCTCAGTTCTACGCCCTTCTGGAACGTGACGGGTACCAAGGCACGCATGTTCTGGATTGAGAACGCGGGCGTCCCGACCCGGCGCTGGCGTTTGTGCATCTGGCCCTCGGCGGCGAGCATGCCGACTCCTATAAGGCCGGAGATGAGGGCACGCGACTGCCACGGCTTCTCGTAGATGGTTGAGTGCTTGAGGATGTGGGCGAGCGAGACGGGATCGAGCGTGAACAGACGTTGGTCCCACTGCGCCCGGGACGTGTTTAAGGACAAAGCGAATGTGGTGGATCTGATCACTCACTGGTAGGAAACCGCGTATCCGCAAGTTACGGCCATAATGTTTCACGAATGCTTCGTGTACTCGGGGTGACCTTGATGGGCTACAAAGGCAGATGTCAGCGACTTGTGCTTTTAGGCGCCCGCCAATGTGCCCTCGTTCGAAAGGGGCCAAAGACTCGGGAGGAAGTAGGAAAGAAAGCCAGATGGAAGGATGCGGTTAAAGAGAAGACTTACTCCAGGACCAACCCCATATGATTCCCAAAGAAACTGCGCACCGGCGGACCGGGGAGTCGGCGTAGTGGATTCCATTGGGGCTCGAGGACTGCGAGGTAGAAGAGGTAGCTAGCACCTGCTGCCACAACGGCAACTAGAGCGGTGGAGAAGACTGCAGGTAAAGATTCCATTAGACGGTGTATGTGTGGCAGGGGAAATGAAGAGATAAATACCCAAGTGTGAAAATCCGCAGGATGTCTTATTGTCTGGACAAACAATGGCGGCTTGACAAACAGCGAGTTTGATGGGCGCATACAAGAGGCTGGATCCACATCCAGTCGAATCCAGGCATACTGAGCATATGCAGTGAGAGCGCAAGATGCATGTGTACGAGTGGGAGCTATGTTCGACAACGCAGAGGCTACACTCGGCCTCGTCGTCGTCGTCCGACAAGCGCCAAACGGCACAAATTCCAAATAAGGCAACGGCCTCTCGGCCCGATTCTCCTGCACAAGCTCAACTTCTTCGAGGAGTACTTAGGTCGGGCTTGTAGATGTAGTACACATAAGTACATGGTGAAGACAATAAATAAACTGGAAGGAGGAGTGCGCCGCTGGCGAATCGGCCGAGGTGCGTCCATGTAGAAGGGGTCGAACTCAACCTCCACACCATCTTTCATCGTCTGAACGAACTGCGGGTACATGCAGAACCTTTGCCACTCGTGGGGAAGGATGTCGCCATCAAACGCTTAGTGCAACGCCGCAAAACGTTCTTCGCTAGATTGGCCTACTCACATAAAGATGGGGTGCTGTTTCCCGCCCACCCCAACCCCAACCAATGATGGTCCAAGTCTTCACTATCATGAAAGCTGAGAATAGATGGAGGATGTCTTCGAGGATCCGGAGAGCTGGCCGGTTGAAACTCCTGCAGGCCAATGCCATATGTATTTGCAAGTGTCTCGGTTCCTGAATCGGAGACATAGTCGGGGTTATCTTATCTCTTGATCTCAGACACTCCGCGCAAACCTTATCCATGACTACTCTGCCACACGTTTGAACGACTTACTTGCATCGTCCTCGTTGCTTGTAGCCTTGGATCACTCTTGATACATCCCACCATAACGATATGGTCCTTTTCTTTACATCGGCAGGTAACTCAGCGATACAACATGCAAACTAGTGCTTGCTCATTTTGTTCACACTGCAGCCCAGGACCCACCTGTTACGATCTACATGGGCAAGGACAAGTTCGAGAGTGAGCGACCTGGTCCCTTGCGAGATGCTGAACCGACCTGTAGATATCGTGCACAGATGAGGACCTGATCAAGTATGCATGGCCACAGGATGTATGGTTCCACGTCGACAAGCTCTCCTCCGCGCACGTCTACGTCCGGATGCCTGAGGGCATGACGTGGGATTCAATCCCAGAACCGGTCCTCATCGACTGCGCTCAACTGGTCAAGGCAAACTCCATCGAAGGTATCCAGCTCAACTTCTGCCCTCTCTCGTGTATCGTCATCAGCTGACGCGGATAAGTCGCCAGGAAACAAGAAGGATAACGTGGGAATCATCTGGACACCAGCGGACAACTTGAAGGTCGCCATGCAACTCAATGTCCCATAATTGTCGCTCACTGTACTCTCTCGAACAGAAAACCGGCGACATGGCTGTCGGCCAAGTCTCGTTCCACAACGACCAACGCGTAGGTGCTCCTCTTCGGGAAGTATGCGGCGCTTGTTGATTATCCGTAGGTCAAGCGAAGTATGTCCCCCTGCCACTTAATGTCCAGTTCGAACACCCATCAACAGGATGTCATTTGCAGTACATGTTGCCAAGCGCGAGAACGTCATCGTCAACCGGCTGAACAAGACCAAGGTCGAGCGGCAGGTCGATCATGAACAGGAGCGCGTAGATCGCATCAAGCAGGAAAACGCAGCGAAGCGGGGGGCTGCCGCTCAAAAGGTTCGAGCATTTCCTCACATCCATTTGGGCCCCTTTCTCGCATCTTTACATTGGTGTGATGCAGAAGAAGGCCGACGCGGAGCTGGCAAGGGCACGAGAAGCAGAGAAAGCGGCGCGATTATACGACAACGTCCTCGGGGATGACGACGAAAGTCAGCCGCAGCAGTCTGTCCAGGAGATGATGGATGACTTCATGTAGGAAGGTGCGAATACCATTATCACGCTGAATGCTGCAGGGAGCGGGTCTCGCTGTTGTAAGATATGCTAATGGGCAGCCAGAATGCAGGTTATCTGTGTCATACACGCTTCGACCGTTGTGCGAAAGACATTCATCCCTTTCAAATGCTGAGGATTCGTCAGCCGCTAACGAACTTGACTGTTGTCTTATTTGCGGATGGGGATGTGTCCCTCTTGCCCTTCCCCGAGTCGTGCAGCGCGCTGCTTCCGGCTCAACGTCAAACATGCGCCTAGAGCGGTGTCGCTGACCGTCGTTGCCACTCTGAGTCTTCCTTCTCGGAGGAAGGCTGCTGGGTGGCTTGCGCCTCAGTTTTCACATTGTCGCTCATAGCAGTGATTGGACGAGGTTCGATTTGTCGCAGCGAAAGTGCGTTTTCACTTGGGCTGGGTTGCTGAAAACCCTCCATATTATACGCCGCCGCACAACGGAACTCGAAGTCTGCGGTCCTGGTGCCTGAGAGTCGTAAACCACCTTGGCCACAGCGCAAGGTAGAAAATCATCGGTCTGTGCATACAACCTGGTGACAGATGACACCGACGCATCGAATCCCGTTACCTGGCGCTTCACTAGAACGTTCCTCCGGGTGGTGGCTGACTTGACAAAACTACCTTTGGGACGAGATTCCCACCCGGCCATAGGGAACGCGGTGGAAGGCAGAAAATGACAGCCTCCGCAAGCCCCTGCGGCGTTCACTGAGAGTCAGTTCTCGGTTCCGGGTCGGATGGATTGTCATCCGCTTGCTTGCCGAGGTGGCTGATCCAGGGCTGACCATCGGAGGACGACAAGCGTATATATAACGCAGGAGGCGACCAAGCCCTCCTTGTGCCTTCACGGAGCACGCTTCATCCCGATCGTCATCGCGCACATCCTCCCAGCCCTCGTCTTGTCATACTAGTTCAACATGGGCGACTACGTTTCTGAAGATCAAGCCTCCGAGCGCAAGCACAAGATGTGGTCTAGCTACTTGAATGGGCTCTACCACACCCGTCGCCCTCCAGCCATCGGCACCGTCAACGTACAGAAGATCGAGGACGCTGCGCGTAAGAAGCTCAAGGACCGACAAGGTGCGTCTTCCACCAGCCTACGCTTTTATTCCCCGAACCCGTTACCCGGAGCACAGCGCCATCTAACGTTGTTGCAACTCTCCAGACGCGTTCTTGTTCGTCTTTGGCAGCGCGGGCACGAACGAGACGTCCGACGCGAACCGGAGGGAGCTGAGCAAGTGGAAGGTCATCCCCAACCACTTGCGCGACGTTACGCATCGGAGTATCGAGGTACGCCCCTTTGTGCACTTTTTCATCCGGATCTGTGTTCATTGGAATGGAACTGAACGTTCGTGAATGGTGACGGACAGACGACCATCTTCGGCGTCACCTATCCCTCACCTCTTTTCCTCGCGCCCATCGGTGTCCAAACGATCGTGCACCCTGATGGCGACCTCGCGACCGCTAGGGCGGCGCAAGCAGTCGGCGTGCCCATCATCCAGAGCACGGTCGCGTCGCGGTCCATGGAGGCGGTCGCGGAGGCGAACGGATCCGGACACCGGTGGTTCCAGCTCTACTGGTGAGAGCCGTCCTCAACAACGCCTGCGTGTCTGGGATTGCATGCTGATGAAACCCCTGCCGCGAAAATCAGGCCAATTGCTCCCGAGCTCACCCTCTCGCTCCTGAACCGTGCAAAGGGGGCCGGGTACAGCGCGCTCGTCGTCACGGTCGACGCCATGTTCCTCGGCTGGCGGACGCACGACATCGACACGACGTACCACCCCATCTACCACGGGCTCGGCGCGCAAAACGCGCTCACCGACCCCGTGTTCATGAAGCAGAACGGACTGGAGCCGTACCCGTACGACTTCGCGCACTCGTTCCCGTACGACCCGGCGGAGTTCGACGAGCGCATGCGCAAGGGCGACGAGAAGGCACTCGAGCTGAACCGGCTCGGGACCCAGTGGGCAGGCAACCTCTCCGAGGGCGTGTTCCGCACATGGGACGAGCTCGCGTTCATCCGGAGGCACTGGGACGGACCGCTCGTTGTCAAGGGCATCCTCAGCGTGCAGGTACGTGCGCCACGCACTCTTTCCAGAATCACACCTGACCACCCCGGCGGGATGCACACGTATACCCGTACAATACAGGATGCCGAGCACGCGATGGATGCGGGTATGGACGGCATCATCGTTTCGAACCACGGGGGACGGCAAGTCGATGGCGCGATCCCGGCGATGTGGGCCCTCGAGCAGATCTGTCGGTCACCCAAGGTCAAGGCCGCGCAGGCGAGCGGGCGATTCACCATCTTGATGGACTCCGGGATCAGGACGGGGACCGATATCTTCCGCGCTATCGCGATGGGGGCCCAGGGCGTGCTGCGTGCGTACCAGTTATGCGTGAACTGTTCACATGTTGAGATGACGGCTGACGCTTACTTCCTCGTCCTGGTCCTGCAGTCGGCCGCCCGTACGTCTACGGGTTGGCGGTGGGCGGACAGGAGGGTGTTGAGACGGTGTTGAAGAGCATCCTTGCTGAGTTCGAGATCACGTTGGGCCTGTGCGGGTACAAGAGCATCGCGGAGATCTGGGGGAAGGCAGATGAGGTCATGGTCAAATTCGACTAGATGTAAGCGATGTCCCGCCGGGGGAGGTAATATCAGGAGGCTTACCACGCGAGAGCCGGGCGGGTGTGTTCATGAATATTCTCGCTTCCGCGTGTCACTGATCTCGGTCGCCTCGTCCTGCGTTACGTTGTATGTCCAATCCTTATCTCCCTTGACGAGTGGTGGGTCCCCATGTACGCTTCTTGCTTATTGGCTGACAGAAGACGACAGTCCACTTCTACGTCATCGATTGACTTCTCGATCCGACAAAAGACGAAGGTGCCACCACCTTCTGGTATGCCGTCTAGGCTTCGCATGCTAACCTTCCATTTAACGTGGGGACAGGTTGATGTTGTGTGTATTTTGACATGATCCAATCTCCGCGAGTATGCTCGCTACTTCGCTGATGAGTTTGTCCCTCCCAACGATCGTGGTATCAAGCCCAACTCCATCGTCTACATTTCGCGGGTTGGGTTGCGCCGTCAACAAAATTCATCCAAGGTTATGCTACGACGCAGGTATGACTTCGGACCTGTTAAATGAACTCCGATGGCTTCTAACATAACTTCTGCTAGGTCATCGCTGGGTGCTTCCCGTAGTGCGCTGGATCGCGGTCACGACACCCTCATTCCGATCCAGCCTTCCAAGTCCAACGATCGACATACACATGTGACAGCAAAGCCTGCCAGCCTCCTGGGGTTCATTATCCTTCCTTGATTGCTGCCCTTCTTGAACTAGACCATCGTGCGTCCACCAGCTAGCCCCTTCACCTGTCGTCCACCGTCCCGCAGACCACAGTCAATTGTCCTTCACCGGCTTCACCAGAGTCACCCCGTCACTCCGATTGACCTGTCCACGATGGCGTACATTCCGACTGGCGTTCACCGTCCCCTCGATGCATCACGCACTTTCCACACCGGTCCTTGGATGATCTTCCTCCTCCTCGGCATCATCCTGACTGTCGTCTTCTCCCTGGCCACCGTCCGCATCATCTGTTGGAAACGCAAGATCGCCGCGCTCCAGAACGAGAACGCCATCCTCCAAGACAGGCTCGTCGCCACCAAGAAGGCCTTCGACGAACGTGTCAAAGAGGAATACGCTCATATCGCCCAGGTGAAGACCGTCCAAGATGTCGGAGCGCCATCCCCATCGCCAAGCTCCGCTCCCGGCCCATCACCCACCGCTGACGCCGACAGCGAGGCGGAGAGTGAGAGAAACCAGGCTCTCATCGACAGGCTCGACTTTGTCCAGGCGAGCTCCAAGATCGTGCTCGGGCAGAAGAACAGAGAGATCGCCGCCTTGAATGTCCAGCTCGCCACTGCCCGCCGGGCCGTCGGGAAAGTCACTTCGGAGCGGGACGCGGCCGTGGCACATGCGGACGTCATCGCTCACCAGCTCACTGAAACTCACGCGGACTACGGCAACAAGGTCACCGCTCTCACGGCCCGAGCCACCGACGCTGAGGCCAAGGCCGCTACTCTTGAGGCCCAGGTTTCTATACTGGAAGGCAAGCTTCAGGAGAGCGAGACGAAGCTCGGCGACGCATCCAACAAGAACGTGAACCTCGACGCGGAGCTCATCCGAGTTCGTCAACTCCACGACACGTATCTCGAGCGGTCCAAGGTTCAAGAGGTGGGTCCATTCTACTTCCGTTTGTCGTCCAACGCTCACACACCCCTCGCCCCAGACCAACGCCAAGAGGACCATCGATGTACAGGGTGCCGAAATCGCACGGCTCAAGAAGCGACTCGAGCCCGTCCGGAAGCAGCGTGCGCTGCCCATCTCCTCGCTCTCGTCGACGTTCCGCTCCAGCTTCCAGTCCCTGATCTCGCGTCGCAGCAGCGACACAGAGACGGAGACTGAGGCAGAGACGGGGACCTCGGCCTCTGAATCGTTCGGCTCGGATAAGTCTCCAGCTGCTTCTCCTCCTCGCCGCAATCGGTTCACCATCCGTCTGTCGCGCAAGGCTCGCAAGGCTTGAACGTCCGAGTTGTGGATACCCCACACAACCTACCCCCCTCCGCAGCGCGACATCTCTTCTTCACTTCTGCTGGCGGTTGGCATGCCCTCGCCCTTCTGACCTGAGGCCACGTACCAGAATATCCTCGTGCGTTTGCTTGGGCCACGTTTCTATTCGTAGGCACATACAATAGGGCATATTCCTATCTTGATTCCTACTCCCTTGTACCGGTACCCTGGCATCTCTCCTGGTCCTGTATCTATAGTGTCTCAGGTGTCTCGCGGTCTATTTCTCATCTCTCATATAATGTATTTTTCTCTGCGTCTTCATCTTCCGACTCGGTTCAGCATGCCAGATCCGCTATTTAAGTAAGTACTCCTTGCGATAGTCAGTTGGACAGATGTTGGACAAAACCTCGACATTCAGGCGGAGGCGAGAAAACGTCGAGCGCTTCCTTCGGAGATAGCCGGCAACTGTTCAGAGCCTTCTTGCGCTTTCCTCACCCTTTCCCGGCAGCTCGCCCTCTCGAGCGAGCCAGCTCCGTTAATCCTCCACCTACGATGTAGCAGGTCTGCCCAGTCCTGGCGTGTACCAGACAGGTGTGCTGGCGCGGATGCACAACCGCCCGATCTTTCGGCTAAGTGCTGGGATGCCACGTCGTCGTCGCCGCTCAAGTCAACCCAGAGGGTCGGGTGAATTTCTCAAAGTGGGAGCCTTAAACCACGTTTCGTTTGGCTGTTTGTATGTTCAATGACTGATCTCCCCTGGCAGTATACAGTACAGTCACAGAAGACATAACGTACCGCACCCATCGAGATCATGGAAGATCTATCGAGCTCTCGCCACAAGATCGCGCGCTGCGTATTGAAGACAATAAATTGGCGCAGGTTAGGGTTCGCGATTGCAAGTGAGGTTATCATCGTCTGCTGCGACCAACTATGGTACTGTCCGGTACCTGTTTCGTATGACCATTGAAACAATACGCATAATAACCTACTCTTTTATGGACAGGTGTTTCTCTCCATGCCATCCGGCATCAATGGACATGTTGCACGATCGTGAAGGCGAGAACCGTCACATCGGGTGAGTTGGATCGACGAGATGCTAGACGCTGACCCCGCCAAAGAACAGCTCGCCTCTCCAACTTGTTTCCTAACTTCTCCCTCACCCGCTGCCACCGGTCAACGCCAGCCCTCTCATTCGCTCGCACCCCACTGATTCCAGCATCTCCCCCACCTTCACCTCGATCATTGATTGATCCCGCTATCATGGCCACCCCCCACATCCACCTTCACCTCATCGTGGCGATCCTGGCGATCCTCTCGGCGCTGTCCCCCTGGTCCCGCCTTGGCCACTTTCTTGTTGCCATTGTCTCGTCTCTCTTCTGGCTTTGCGCGACCTGCCTTCCCGACCCTATCGTCGTCTCCTCCTCCCAACCAGTCCTTGAGCCCGAACAGACCGCCGAACGCCTCGTCGCCCTCGAGAGAGCCAAGGCCGATCTACAGGACGCTCTAAAGAGGAAGGAACGTGAGCATGCTGCTGACAAGTTGGCTCTCATCTCCGACCTTGGGAGCATTCGAACCGCCTTGGCCGACGCGGAGCGGCGCCGTATCCCGGCCATTGTCATCTCCAAAGCCTCCGCAGACAGTCCCTCCCCTGAGCGGATGCTCGAGGTACTCATAGTCGACACCAGTCTGCTCCTCGGTCAGAAGAACGCGAGGATCGGCGAGTTGACTGCGAAGCTCGCCGCCGCGGAACAGCCTACCCCCATTCCTGCTCCTTCACCGCGCCCCGCTCTCGTGACCGACCAAGCCAGACGGAAGCGCACAAGCCTCACCCGCAAGATCGAACTCACTCGATCCAACTTTTCTCAGTTGGCGAGTCTCGTCACCCAGCGGGCGAAGTCGCAGGAGGACATGCGCGTTGTGATACAGGAGCTCAGGGTGCGTTTTAGACCTGCCGCTTCTGTCCTACAGCTAACTGACTTCTACCTTAGAGGGAGCGCAATACTGTCAGAACTAAGCTGAATGCGCGCATACGACAGGCGGCGGACAACGCTGACCAGCTCGCGATCTGCCACAACGAGATCGCGGCCGTCACTGCTCGTGCCGTCGACGCCGAAGCCCGCGTCGCGACCCTGAAGGCCCAGCTAGCGCGCAATGAGGCGATGCTCGCAGACTCCATCGGGGAGGCGCTCCTCGCCACCGACGCGCTCACGTTCGCTCGCGAGTTGGAGTCTGCGGGCGTGCAGTCCATCATTGCGCGCGAGGTATACCCGGCTCGCTGATATCTCTCGTCGAATGCCACTAACGTTGTTCGTTCCCTCCAGAAGGAGAACATGAGCTTCATCCATCAGCAGGCGGTCTTGATTGGGACGCTGAAGGAGCGACTTCAGTCGGCCGAGCAGCAGTTGCAGCAGCTTACGGCCGTGCCCACCAGCACCTCACGTCTCAGTCTGAAGTCGATCTTCTCACGTCGCCGGAGTGGGTCCGACTCCTCTTCACCATCTCCTCCTTTGATTTGTCGTCTCGGACGCGGCTCGTATATACCCATTCCTTTTTCTCGTAGATGCGGTTGATCTCACCTCCTGTATGTAATTCTTGGGTTTCCCTGTCTCGGATTCGGCCTGTATCGATGACGCAGTTGTATTTCACGTCTCTAATATATTTTCTCACTACGTCTTAATGCGAGTTGAGTGGCATGAAATCGAGGCTTGCCGGTTTGGTGTTTACACCGACGCTTGTTTCGGACATAGCCGATCGAGGACCCCAGTCACCGGCGCCCCCAAATTGGGTGTGCTGGCGGTGCCAGGACTTGGTTTCAAACCCCAAACATACCAGATCTCCAGGAAGTTGTGAGTAACCATTTGCGTTTTGTATGAGGGCGTCTCAGACACTAAGGTGATTGTTTAGGTGTTATCCACGGCGGTCTTTCGAGCTTGGGCCCTACCGCACCTGCCCCGATGACCGGAGCTGCGGGCTGCCAACCGCAATCGTTTGCACGCACGCTATCACTAATGTACGGGACACAGTTCCGAACTGAACGCATACTCGACGATAAATTCGAGGCGAAAATTCCAGTGAGTTACTGTCATACTTGAATCATCGTGTTGGCCCAACGCATGGCTGTGTTTCGGCTTTGGCATACAGGACAGTGATCATGCAGTCCCTGCAACAACACACCCCTCATCGACATTCTCATATGCCTGCGGCTACGGCATGCCACCTGAATGCGAAGGGGCTGCGGATCCATCGAGGCTCCATCAACTCACCGATGGCTCTTCCCATGGTAAATGACTTGTCAAGATTTCTCACGGATTTAACCCCATCTTGACATGTACATTCTCCCAGTTTGCCGCGCCTCGATTAGAATTCGACTCCACTACCCCAAGAGCGGCCCAATCTTGGCAGTTGCTCCTGATATTTATGTAGCTTGGAACGGATTCGTTGGCATCAAGTTCGCCATGGATGGCTACGGGGACCCCAGCTGAGTCCATATCTCAAGGCTCGTCTATGAATAGCTTGTGGCGCATGCGGGTAGGGCGATGTGGCTGGCTTGGAGTTCCGGATAGGCGGAGGCTTTATGGAAGTTCGGATGTCTGCAGTGAGTCGGCTGGTCACGGTTCTGTTTTTTTTTCTGTTGTGGTCAGCTCCGAGACTGGGGACATTCGGGTCGAGACTTCCAGTGCAGGCTGTACACGGGGCGATTGTTCGCCCGATGATGTCCTCCTCGGCCCGCAGGTCCAAGAACGGCGCTATAACGCGTCCTCCTGACCCTTACATTTGCTCTGGGAGCTTCGCTGCCTGTTCTTTTTTTCATTCATGTTCTCCTATATTGTACAGTCGTGTCTGATTATTTCTATGAATCAAGTCTCGCAGCGCGACATTAGAACCCCTCTGTGGCAGAGTCACCACGAAGTGAGTTGGAATTCATTCTCGCTCTTCCAGCTGCACACTGATTATGATTCCTCCTGTATCTTAGCAGCATGGTGCGGTTCTTTACATCTCGTAACTGCCAGGCCAAATGATCACCTGTCGACGATTGTGCGTCCCGGAGTGAGGTTGGGCCCGCATATGGGCAAGATTCGTAGTCACTCGTCTGCGAAACTCATTGCCGAATAAACCCCACAACTCAAAATCGAGGCTTCTGCATCGCATGATCGAGACTTAAAATATCCATTGTCCGAAGTATAAATGTGTGGTGTTCTCGCGTTGTCGTCGATGTTGCACGATGCTGCGCTTACTGTGTCTCCTCCTGCCTAGTATTCTTTCAACCACGATCTCGCTTGCGTCTCTGCCCCAGAGGCGCGTGGACGGATCGCCTACGATTCAGCTCGACAATGGCACCTTCATCGGTACTTCGGAAGGCATCGTAAGCAAATTCTTGGGCATTCCCTTCGCCAAACCGCCGTACGTCTCCGAGACACATCTGTTGCACGTCTATCTTCACTGACGTCCCGGGTGACAGCACCGGCGACTTGCGATTCCGTCTGCCTGTTCCGAACTACCCATACGAGGGGACGTACCATGCCACCGACTTCGGGCCGGTGTGTTCGCAGCAGAACGCGACCTCGGTCGCAAACATGTCGGTCCTGCCACGCGAGACGCTCCAGTTCCTTGCAAATAACTGGTCTTTGGCCGTAACTGGTCCAGAAAGCGAAGACTGTGCGTATATGTTTGCTCATGCTCACTTCGCATGCTAAATGCTCGCGGCGGCCGGCCATTGAAGGTCTTACTGTCGACGTCATCACGCCAGTGGACACGAAGCCGGATGCACAACTCCCTGTGGCTGTGGTGAGTCCGTGAAGATTTTCCTCGCTTTCAATACATGTTCTGAATGACGATTCCACTAGTGGATCTTTGGAGGTATGTGCCGCGATGAAATAACACTCTCAGCGTTAACAGGCCAATGTCAGGCGGCTTTACGACTGGTGGATCTAGCGCGTGAGTAGCAGTTACCTAACCACCCCGGTCTTCATAGTGAACTGATTTATAACCGTAGAATTAGGTATAATGGATCGTTGATAGTGCAGAGGTCTATCGAGCTCGGGGAGCCAGTAATCTACGTCAGTCTGAACTACCGGTACGCCTAGCATCGTTTGGGTACCTCGAGCGTTAGTTTTTTATTGGGAATGTTTCGTAGGCTGAACGGATTCGGGTTCCTCGCAAGCAAGGAGGTGAAGGATGCGGGTGTCGGAAACCTTGGATTGCAGGACCGTGAGTAATGCAGCACGCCCAATGCACCGGGTTCCACTGCATAATATTCAATATTCCCTGCACAGAGCGCGAAGCGCTTCGCTGGATACAGAAGTACATTGCCGTATTCGGGGGCGACCCCCATAAGGTCACTATGTACGTTACCTAGCGCTTCCTATGAGCAGGTCTCAATTCTCATCTGTCCCAACATCCGTATGCCGCACCGCGTATTCTTTCAGATGGGGTGAAAGTGTCGGGGCACGCTCTGTCGCCCTGCAAATGGTGACGAATGGCGGCGACCCGGAAGGACTATTCCGGGCGGCGTTCATGCAGTCGGGCTCTCAAACGATCTTTGGCGACATCACAGAACAACAGGGCACTTACGACTTCCTGGTTTCTGAGACCGGGTGTGATGGAGCCACGGACACTCTGCAATGCCTGCGGGAGGTTCCTTACCCAACGCTCAAGGCTGCCATAGATAAGACAGAAGGAGTTTCCTCCTACCGTGTGGGTGTATGCGCTCCCTTTTCTAGAAAGACGTTTGTTGACCGACGAGTGCAACATATTAGGGCTCCAACTTGGCCTGGGCTCCTCGTACCGACGGCAACTTTTTGGTGGATGACCCGCAAAAGCTCGTGGTGGAAGGCAGCATCGCCAGAGTGCCATTCGTTACCGGTGTACGTGCTGCATGTCTCAAAACTCTGATTCGTGATACTGACTCGCCCAAATCAGGACTGCGATGACGAGGGAACCCTCATCTCGTTGGTTGGATTGAACATCACGTACGTTTACGTCGAGCTCTGGCTGTAAGCGAGCAACTGAAGCTACTTGTAACCTGGCTATGTATAGGACCAATGACGAATTCTCGACATACATCAAGCAAACCTACTTCCCGAAGATCTCGGACTCGGACCTGGCTGGGCTGCTGGAGCACTACCCTGCGAACGTCGCTCAGGGCTCGCCGTTCGACACCGGCAGCGCGAATGCTGTTACCCAGGAATTCAAGAGGCTCGCCGCCATCTGCGGGGACCTGACTTTCCAGGCGCCCCGCAGATTATTCCTGAAGCATACCGCTGCCGAGCAGAATGCCTGGGTGTTTTGTGCGTCCACTAATGCCGCCATTTCCTCTACTCTAATTTGATAAATGTCGGCCATAGTGTTCAAGCGTTTCAAGTATCTGCCCGTGCTCGGCTCGCTCCATGCCTCCGATCTCGTCGACATCTTTGGTGGCAAGGAGCTGACGGACTACCTCGTCCACTTCGTGAACCACCTCGACCCGAATGGTCATGGCGTCCCAGCTTGGCCGCGGTTCTCGTTGGAATCGAGGAAGCTGCTGACTCTCCTCGACGGGGATACTCCTGTGACTATTGGAGAAGATGACTATCGTTTTGAGGGTATGGAGCTGTTGACGAAAGTCCTTTTGGAGACTCCGCTCTAGAGACGGTGTTGGGATACGTCGGACCACACTATTATGCTCGACGTCCACTCTGCTTGACAATGTCGGTCTTTGCACGGCGTCTTGGATTGTTGCTGTTTCGGACTGATGTCTCCCCATTGCTTGGTTGTATACATATCGATTGAGATCATCCGTTCGACTCCAACTTGAAATTAATCTGAACACACCTTTACCCACTGTATATATGCTACTGAAGTTTGCGCCATCGTCGATGCAAGAAAGAAAACGTCCTGGGATTCCGCGGCCTTGCCGGCGCTTCCTTTGGAGATAGCCGACTACTGCAAGCGAGAAAGGTCAGCTACCAAATAGGAAGGTGGGTGGCGCAGACGCCCATCATTGCATGCCAGTCCCACCTGATCATCACGGTGTTCCCACATAATTAGGCTGGCATGACTCGTATCACATGGCAGCCTAATAAGCCCAAAACACGCTAAACCCCAGCACTACCAGTATTACTACCAATACACCCCTCCAGTATACTATTTAAGGTAAGTATCAGCGTCCCCGCTATCAAGTCGTTATCTGGGTTACTGATAATGCCGCCATCATTGATCACAGATAATGCCGGGTGTTGAATATGAGGTTTCCGCGCATCCCGCTGGTGCCACTGCTCCCTCCCATGTTCACCGCTGCTGGACTAGTCGTGCTCACTGTCTCAGACAGCGAGCACAACTATCTCCACCAGTTCCCGCCCATTTTGTCCTGTTCTTTCGCTAATTGTACTTAACTATGTCCCTAGATCACGTTTATCAATGTTTCAAGCCACTACAGTCCCCTCCGCCCTTCCTGGCAGCACCTTGAGAGTTCTCGACTGCAGTTGGCGCCAACCGTGGGTATTGAGTATCGCGTGCCTTCGGCAAACTCGCTTCTCGCGTCGAGGCCCACACCCGTGGGTTCCTGCCTTCCCACCGCTGCCGCCGCTCCCTCCCACGTCCGCTGCTGCTGGACTAGTCGTGCTCGCTGTCTGAGACAGCGAGCACGACTATCTCCACCAGTTCCCGCCCGTTTCGTCCCGTTCTTTCGCTAATTGTACTTAACTATGTCCCTAGATCACGTTTATCAACGTTTCAAGCCACTACAGTCCCCTCCGCCCTTCCTGGCGGCACCTTGAGAGTTCTCGACTGCAGTCAGCGCCAACCGCGGGCGTTGAGTATTGCGCGCCTTCAGCAAACTCGCTTCTCGCGTCGAGGCCCACGCCCATGGGTTCCCGCCTTCCCACCGCTGCCGCCGCTCCCTCCCCTGTCTGCTGCTGCCGGACTAGTCATGCTCGCCGTCCGCCTCTCTCTTACCTGTGCTCCCGGCTTGGCTGGTGCCAGGGTGTGCATGACCAGAATGCTGCACGCATGATGGATGTGGTGTGTTGTGTGCTCACAAGTTACACTCTCACATGTGGCCACACGACACATGTAGGCATCTTGGCACCCGACGCAAGCGCGCTGTACTCAATGGGCTGCGCCCTTGTCCTATTAGATAGTGCAAGCCCAGACACATCTCCATCAGAACATTGCCAAGGGACCGACGTGATGTGATTGATCTAGAGTCCGCAGTGCAAATAACAACGTAATAGCCCACAGAAACAGTTTTGAACCGTACGTAGAAGCGCGAACTACATGATTATGGGACTAAGATGTTGATGAGAGGTGGGATGAGAAAAAACGATGGGAGAATGCATGGAAAAAATGATGGGGGGGACGGAAAAAATGATGGGGGAATGGGTCCGATGGTATCTACGTGCTCGTGTGCTTGCACTTAGTTCCGGCCCTGGAACGAGATGCAGATGATGAAGGGCTGGTTGCCGGAAACCCAGCAGATGAAGAGGCAGCACCTGCTAAAGATGTGGGAGTTGACGATGATGCGGTGGGGGCTGATGACGACGCGGTGGGGGCTGACGATGACGCGGTGGGGGCTGACGAAGGGGTAGAAGCCGACGATGACGTGGGGCGAGGTTTAGCTGTCCGAGGCTTCCGAGTCTTCTTGGCAATGGCCATCGAGCGACCATCGGGGCCGGTGATGACATCGACGGCAATGAAGGTTCCGCCACGGCGGTCGCACTTGTGGGACTGCGCATCTATCGAGGTCGAGGTCCCAGACGGCGGGTCCACAGGTGCTGGCGACGTTGCAGGGGCCACCTCCACTGAAGAATGGCCAGATGCTTCCGCAGGGTGAGAGACGTTGAGGGTGTTGGACTCAGCGGAAGGCATGGTGGATGCCTCGACGCTGCTGGTAGCACGCTTGCGCTTCCAGGCTTCCCACTCCTCATCCGACAAGGAGCGGAAACGGGCGTGGCCGCTCTTGAACGCGCAAATGAGGGTCTCGAGCTCAGGTGCAGAGCAGATTTCTCCAGGGGGGCAAAACTTCGGCAATGGCCAGGCATCGAGAACGACGCCAATGCGCGTGGTGATGTGCACGTCAAAGTTCTTGTATGACATGCGGCCGGGATCACCACGTCTCGACGTGGCACCTGAACACTGTGGCATGAGTCATTGGAGGTGAGGGAAGGTACGAAGAACTCACGGAGACACGACAAGATCAACCACGCGGCCTCTTTCTTCAGGTTCAAGATGTTTTGAATATAGTTGAACGCAACACCTATGTCAACACATCGTCAATGCGAAATGTGATGTCAAAGTAAACTGCAGCGCACCTTGAACACCAGAAATGCAGTACCCCTCCATCTTCTCCGCAAGGTCTTCGCCAATGTTGCCAGTCGCCATGACAATGAAGTCCGCGATGCGGTCGCTGGACCTGAAGAGGCGCGGAAGCATGAAGTCAGTGGTGGAGGGGCGAACGTTGACCATGAAGGTCTCCACACCAGTGCGGATGTAGAGATCTCCAAGCTGCAGCGACAGATGGTTCAGGCGGCACACAAGGGGGAGGACAAAAGGGCGATGTACCAAGGTGTCGACGGTGGCCAGTGTGGCCCGAGCATCGTGGAACGCGTTGATGGGGAACGTATGCGAACTGTGTGTGTTGTTGTCTGTCCGCTCCGCCAGCTCGCGCAGCCGCTCCTCTGTTGCCTCCATCTGCTCCTCCTTGGACATTGAGTGCCACGCCGCCGCAATCTCCCTGGTCAGGTCTCCATCCGAGACTCCCAACTGCTCAACACCCTCTGGCAGGGCTGCCAAATCATAAGCCAACATTGAGGAAAACAAACAAACAAACGCACCTGCATTGCGCTTCTCAACCTCCAGGCTGAAGAACGCATTCCATCGGCTATGCTTCCGGGAGCCAGCCTTGAGACGGGTCTGATGCATAATGAGACGGTAGTAGTGGAGAGTTGTGTGGTGCCCAAGATGCTCGTGCATGGCCTCAGCCTGATCCCACATCATGCACCTCGCTTCGTCAAGCGCCGCCTTCTCGTTTTCGCGATGCTGTGCTTTAAGCCGGTTAATACTATACCTCTCCATTTCAGTTAGCTTCCGAGATACACGGCGACGATATATCTGCCGGGTCTTCCTCGGCTTACGAGTTCGTGTGGCGTAATGGTCAGGTGGGCCCAAGCCCCTCCGCAGATGCAAACGAGCCATGACAACAACCAATTAGCACAGCAATGGCAACGAGATTAGAATCGGGACCCAGGGACCAAGAGGATCTATGAGATGCCAAGTCAAAGTGAGCCGCCACGGAGCCAACAATGATCTCGTACAGCGTAATGAGGGTGCCGCCATGAGATGCGTGTCTAACGTCGAGCGCAAAGGGACGAGAGCAGCGATGATGGAGCAAAAAACAGCAGAGTGACACAACGACGAAGAACGAGACAATGGGGGCACCACCCTCAGCCACTGGAGCCACTAGAAGAGGGATCGGACGGGTCTGTGGGGGCGGGTGAGGGTATGGCTGAGGCCTGAGGCTTAGACACTACCGCCGCAGAGCTTAAGTACTGCAGAAATGCGCATACATAACACAATCACATTTTCAGCCAGTATACAGGATATTCGTGCAACAAATTGGCATGAGAACATACAGCACTACCGACAG
Source organism: Sanguinoderma infundibulare (assembly GCA_032821775.1). Classification (NCBI taxonomy): domain Eukaryota; kingdom Fungi; phylum Basidiomycota; class Agaricomycetes; order Polyporales; family Polyporaceae; genus Sanguinoderma; species Sanguinoderma infundibulare. Next base: position 792,666 of record JAVLRN010000007.1, read on the forward strand.
CAACGGCCACGTTGCCCGTGAGCCGACCCTGAGAGCTGACATGAGGCGAGGCACAGCGACCGATGGCGATGGACAGACCAGGCGTCACGGGTCAGGGGCGAGCCAGCTCGGGATAAGTCCCCACAGCTGTGTGACCCCCCTTGTAGTCAACGAGAGGGGGGGGGTTGTCACAGTGGTGATGAACTGATACATGCCCTTGGAATAGACGTAGGCCTGCATGACGTAGAGTTGCTGGAGGTGGTCATACTCATTGGCCGCGAACCAGATGTCCATGGCAGGGCTGAGGTCGATGATGGGAACGGGGTTCGTGGCGTCAAAGAGATTCTGGGAAGGCAGGCGAATGATTTGGCGGAGGGTATCAGGGGAGAATGCGATGACTGAGTGCGCATCATCACTGCTCTCATCGTGCAAATGAACGGCTAGATAACAGATGAGTACTACGTCATCACGGAAGAGAGGACGAGCTCACCGTTGACAGCTGCTGACAGATCACCAGCGACGTCGACGGTGTTGGTTGACGATGTGTGGAGCGTGGGCCTGAAGACAGCCTTGGACTTGGCCATAGATGCAGACTGGGGCTGGTTATACAGAAGGTACCGAGTGTGCCCCGACTCCGCCCCAGGCAAGGAAGCAGCTCGCTCAAGCGTAGTGGTGGAGGGCTTGGTGGGGGGCTCGGTGGGGGAAGGCTGCGCATAAGAAGCCGACGACACAGACATGGACTGGAGGAGGGACTTCTTGGAAGGGACATTCGTTGCGAACTTGACATCTCTGATATGAGACGAAGATGGACCCTTTTCCGGGGACGCTGAACGAGGATTACTGGTCTTAACAGGAGATGAAGAGCGAGAAGGGAAAGGGTCGGCGAAAGCAGGCGGATCAGTGGGGTTAAGGCTGGGCGTAGGTCGATCTGCAGATTTTGGTCCTCGATCTTGTAGCCCCATTTCTGAGCTTTTCAATGATACTAAAACCATGTAAAATGGATAGAAACTGAGGGAGATATGAGGAAAACAATCTGGCAAAGTTTGAAGCACAATCAATCAAAACTGTGACCTAGAGGGTGACAACAATGTCACAAGTCACCTTTGATTCGGAAATTGTGAATCAAAGGTGACTTGTGACATTGTTGTCACCCTCTAGGTCACAGTTTTGATTGATTGTGCTTCAAACTTTGCCAGATTGTTTTCCTCATATCTCCCTCAGTTTCTATCCATTTTACATGGTTTTAGTATCATTGAAAAGCTCAGAAATGGGGCTACAAGATCGAGGACCAAAATCTGCAGATCGACCTACGCCCAGCCTTAACGGTAACCTGGGCCTAACATTAGATCACGAAGATAACACGCACGGCAGAAGTCGTACTCACCTGTGCCGGCCAGATTCATCTTGTGCAGCTCAAAAAGCTGCTGTACTACAAGGCGTTGCAAGTTCCGCAACGCGTCTTGGTACTTGCACGTGGCCATGTACTGCTCCGTCTTGATGTACTCCGGACTCTTCGGTGTCCACGGCTCGGAGAGCTGGAGGTGAATCTCGATTTCGGCGATGTGAATCTCGAGCGTTTGAGCCCGTCGATCGAGGTGTCTCCACACGGTCTTGACCTTACGCGTCCGGGACAAGTCAGCGGCATACTCCGTCGGACCATGCTCGGGCGGCAAAAAGGTGTAGTTCTTGCGTGCAGTCGCTAGGAACGACTGCGTTGCCGCCGAGAGCTGGTCCCTGGAAACAGATCATCAGTAACGTCTGACAGAGAGCTGGCAATCACAGACTTGCCTGATCGCCTTCAACTCCTGCATTGCCTCAACATAGGCAACAGCATGGAGATCCCAGTCATCCTCCTCACCCAAGGATGCGAGATACATATGCTCAGCCTCCGCGAAATTCTGAAGGTCTTGTGGGGTGAGATTCATTGTGCGCATGGCCTCTGACAGATGAAGGCTGTCCTCCGAAATGATGTGCTGCGCTTGGCGGTAATTGTCGTAAAGGAGCTTGCCGAGGTTCTGATACTGTTTGTCATCCCAGTGCTGAAAATAGACATTGATAAGTAAACGGCGGCGATAGGCGGTTGCATAGCGCAGGATGGGGGCAAGCTTATTGGACCCGCTGAAGATCCACTCCATCGTTTCGAGGTCTTCCAGACCCATACCATCAATCATGTTGGGATGGAAAAGGACTTGGCAGGAGTACTCATGGGAGTACCTGTGGAACGCGCCGACACAAAGCCGCGCCTGGAGCTTCTCGAACGCCGGGCCCACCTTAGGACTACACTGAGCAGTGCCCTCAAAAGAGCATCCAACGTCATACCCGCCCATGGTGCGCTCCTTGAAGACCTGGAGGATCTTGTGAACCGTCGCCAGTGGGTACTTCGCTCTGAAAATGACAGTCAGCAATAATACGAAAAGGAACGTCTAGACCTCTCACAGTTTGCCGCTGCGGATCATATCAATGATCCACAAGACTAGTCCATGCGGACAGGCACTTGCAAACAGACCGTTCTCATCAAAAATATCCCACGACCGCTTCTTCTCGTCTGCCTGGGCTGCCTTCCAGTTATGCGTACACGACTTCCTACCGCCCAGGCATCCATCTGTCGGATCGCCCTTGACAAGTCCATCAACAGGCGCAGCAGTTCCCATCGCCAAGGATGAAGCGGCGGGTGTGGCAGGGGCGTCAGCAGACTCGGGCATGGGGTCCACAAGCTGTGGTGAGAGCGCTGTGTGAGCTGCGGCGTAAGCATCAGCAAGTGTGACATCCTGATCCGAGAGCGATGGATGAGCTGAGCTAGACGCCACAGGGACCCCCTCCACGCCGCCAGTGGAGTGTGCAGACTCCTCGCCATCACCATCCATATTACCAGCCTGAGCAGCACGTTTAATGCGGACCTCGTTGGCAAACTCTTCAACGTAGGACTGGGGGAGGAAGTAGTCACTGTCACCGAGGACGCGATCGTCGCCCACACGGCGGCTGCCACGCGACCGCATGCGCTTCAACGAGCTGTTCCCATCCATGCAATATATTCACCGGAACAGCTGCAGCGGCTCGCCATGCAACTAAGCAAGATGTAGTCAAGCTCTGTGCCGACGATGCGAAAGATGTGTAATGCTAACTTACCTCATAACCACATGCAGGGCATCCGTAGAGCACACGCCAATCAGGCGTATCCCTCCTGAGAGCACCGACGATGTCCTTCTTGACTGCATGAATGATATTGAGGTAGATATTGAAGGCGTCAGACAGTGCATTGCACACCCCCCGATCATAAGATACCTACCAAATAGAATTAGCAGAACGACATAAAACAAATCGTATCGTAAACGCACGCAATACTGATAGCATATGACCTTAGCAAAAGCTTCAACACTAAATGATGCATTGAACAGCCGGATTGTCCAGAACAGCTCGAGTGTGTAGAAAGATATGGTGGTGGTGGGGTGTACAGGGGCAGATGGGAGGTAACCGTTGAGGATAAGAGCCTCCGCGGGAGACAACGCGTCGTAATACTTGATTGTAGCGCGGCGTTCAAGGGCCTTGAGATCCAAGACGTTGATCTCGAATGGCTCCTCTTTGATGGGAGGAGGAGGAGGCAGCGGTGGTGGGGGTGGCAGAGGAAGATCGACAGGAGAGGGAGGCGGCGGAGAAGGTGGGGGCGGTGGGGAAGGAGAGTGGACAGGGTCTTGATCCTCGCCGTTAGTTGACGCAGATGCGTCAGTTGACAGCGGGGTAGGCTGTGGAGGCATTGCACGCTGGGGGAGATCTGGAGGCGATGGGTAACGCCATCGCATGAACGCCTTCACTAGACGAGGCATCACAGCCTTCCAGTGAGCATCCTGATGAAGGACTCGGTCGTGCCAGGTTCGCTTGTCATGATACATGTGGTATCGATGGCTGGGAGTTGCAGGGAAGCGGAGAAGAGGGGAGGAATGAGGAGAACAGCAGCGCTGCAACTGTATCACGGCATACCATATGCCAAGCAAGTCCTGCACGTTGATCTCGGTTGCCTGGTCTCCTTCATCCTCCTCAACTGTCTCATAGCCAGACTCATCGCCTCCGTCACATAAGGGATCGACGTCCATGGGTTGCAGGTCAGAAAGGGGGTCAGGGTCGGAGCTCGGTGCCCCTTGCTTCTTCATAGTGTTCAATGCATCAACGCTCCGTTGATCAAGGCCTACGTTCGATACGTAGTTAGAAAGGCAGACTAATTGAAATTTATAGAAAGCTTACCTATGAGCTCCTGGTCAAACCTTTGACATCTCTTATCCGTCTCCTCGTGAATCGCTTTCTTGCGGAGGGTTTTGGAGGTGAACTTGATGGGGCCGTCAGCGGTTCTGATGGGATATGGTGCGGAGCTTTTCACGCGAACAGCGCGCCTGATACCACGGCCCATAAAACGTCGCAAACGGTGGGGAGCAGGGACCTAGCAAAGACGAAGGGATGGGAAATTCATGGGCAGAGGAAACAAGAGGAGAGCGCACACAGGCGCGCACACAGCATTGCCTCGCGTCCATCGAGATGTGGGATCGAGACCCGGAACCCATGGGCCGGGACGCAAAGAGGGAGTTTGCTGAGGACCCGCGATGCTCAATATGCTTTTGATAGTGTTAGTACTACAAGTTGCCATGGCGTAATGGTTTACTCATCTTCTTGAGCGCTGCCCGCGCTCATGAAGCCCTGGATTCGATTCCCAGCACAGTGGTTCTCGTGCAAGAGACGCATTTTTCACTCCCTATGCGACTTACTCTACTAAAGGCGCAAACTACTTTTGTCATTCTTGATGAGTATCTGGAAGTGATGAGGTGCGCGATACTCAATGCCCGCGGTTGGCGCTGACTGCGGTCGCGAACACTCAAAGTGTAGGTATTCAGTCATATGGATACATCGCTAGTGGTACTCATCCAACCTAGGGATGCATCCGTACTACGGATGATAGATGCATCCATTTTACACGACTTACCATGCAGAATGGATGCATCCATTCTGCTCAAATGATCATGTATAACAGATGCATCCATTATACTCGAATTATCGTGTATAATGGATGCATCCTGACTTGCACACAGGGTGGCGTGACCATCGGACGTGAGAACCACCGTCGGGAGAGCAGAGTCACTTCACCCAATGCATCCATGCACATTACGGATGCATTCTGTGATAGCCGCCCATCCAACAGCCAAATGTCTGAACAAAAGCACTCACCAGGATTTGAACCGCCGACCTCCAGCAACCCAGTAAGCACATGAGCCAATTTGACCACTGAACTAACATGCCTTTTCCACTTATTTTAAGTAATCAATCTATATAGTGAAAGTCAGCCGCCCAACCCTTCGGCCGTGTTCCTTTCCAATAGGGAAGGTCCCTATTAAGCATATGTTCTTGGAGCTGTTCTGAGGTCAATACTAATCCGATTTTGTTCGTTTTAGGCTTGTTTTGTTCGTGCTTTTAAGGTAGTTTCAACGCGTCCAACAGTATATTATTAGGTGAGCTATTGACTGCTCTATCAGGCATACAATGGTCGCCTCAAGCAGGTAAAGAATGATGTATATCTCTATCGATTCTCCACGTATCTATTCGTGCAATGGCTCGTTGGAACCGAGTTACGAACGCGGTTCCAACGAGCCCTTGAACGTATGAATCCGTCCATCCGTTGCTGAGATATGCTGACCCTCTCCTCCTGCCAGGAGGACAGGTTGCCATATCTCAGGATTGAGACCTCTGATTTGCGTCAGTTTTGTTGCTAACAATATCTACATGTCACCAGTGCATGGTAACCTCTATTTTCCGCCGCTGCATTCCCTGTATACATTTCAGAAAGGTGAGTCCTGTCCCCTGGCGCTTACCCCATTTTCACCAAGATATCTCTGTCCCACATTGCATCCCCTCAGATTTCTATGCCTCATCGGAAAGCTGCGATTCAGGGCTTTCCAACGAGCCCCATATCGCCTATGTACAATAGCTATAACAGCCGAAATTCATGTCCCTTTCTCCTCCCCCCTGTGTGCTTAAAGTTTTGCATACAAGTCGCCCAAATGCCCGCAAATCGTCATGTATTATACCTCGTTTGAATCAGACAATATATGGCTTTCAAACAAGCCCAAAAAGACCAAAATCCACCTGGAACTCCCAAAGATGCAGATTTCAGAACCCGGGAGCTAGCCTAAGGCAGCCATCATGCAGTGCAATGTTACATGGACAGTCGCCATCTGGGTTCTGAAATCTGCATCTTTGGGAGTTCCAGGTGGATTTTGGTCTTTTTGGGCTTGTTTGAAAGCCATATATTGTCTGATTCAAACGAGGTATAATACATGACGATTTGCGGGCATTTGGGCGACTTGTATGCAAAACTTTAAGCACACAGGGGGGAGGAGAAAGGGACATGAATTTCGGCTGTTATAGCTATTGTACATAGGCGATATGGGGCTCGTTGGAAAGCCCTGAATCGCAGCTTTCCGATGAGGCATAGAAATCTGAGGGGATGCAATGTGGGACAGAGATATCTTGGTGAAAATGGGGTAAGCGCCAGGGGACAGGACTCACCTTTCTGAAATGTATACAGGGAATGCAGCGGCGGAAAATAGAGGTTACCATGCACTGGTGACATGTAGATATTGTTAGCAACAAAACTGACGCAAATCAGAGGTCTCAATCCTGAGATATGGCAACCTGTCCTCCTGGCAGGAGGAGAGGGTCAGCATATCTCAGCAACGGATGGACGGATTCATACGTTCAAGGGCTCGTTGGAACCGCGTTCGTAACTCGGTTCCAACGAGCCATTGCACGAATAGATACGTGGAGAATCGATAGAGATATACATCATTCTTTACCTGCTTGAGGCGACCATTGTATGCCTGATAGAGCAGTCAATAGCTCACCTAATAATATACTGTTGGACGCGTTGAAACTACCTTAAAAGCACGAACAAAACAAGCCTAAAACGAACAAAATCGGATTAGTATTGACCTCAGAACAGCTCCAAGAACATATGCTTAATAGGGACCTTCCCTATTGGAAAGGAACACGGCCGAAGGGTTGGGCGGCTGACTTTCACTATATAGATTGATTACTTAAAATAAGTGGAAAAGGCATGTTAGTTCAGTGATCAAATTGGCTCATGTGCTTACTGGGTTGCTGGAGGTCGGCGGTTCAAATCCTGGTGAGTGCTTTTGTTCAGACATTTGGCTGTTGGATGGGCGGCTATCACAGAATGCATCCGTAATGTGCACAGATGCATCTGTAATGCTACGGATGCATCCCACAGTTGAATGAGCACCGTGTGGGATGCTTCTGAGTGACTGAAGCTGCTCTCAAAGTGCCGCCAGGGAGGGCGGAGTGGCCTGTAGTGGCTTAACATATGGATAAATGTATGTAATATAAATACATATGTAACTATAATTCACAAAAGAACGGAACGAAACGGTGAAGAAATGGTGGAGATAGTCGTGCTCACCGTCGGAGATGGCGAGCACGACTGATCCGGCAGCGGCAGATGTGGGAGGGAGCGGCGGTGGCGGTGGGAAGGCAGGAACCCACGGGCGTGGGCCTGGACGCGAGAAGCGAGTTTGCCGAAGGCACGCGATACTCAACGCCCGCGGTTGGCGCCAACTGCGGTCGAGAACTCTGGAGGTGTCACCAGGGAGGGCGGAGGGGGCTGTAGTGGCTCAATATATGGATAATCGTAATCTAGGGATGCAGTTAAGTACGGTTAGCGAAAGAACGGGACGAAACGGGCGGGAACTGGTGAAGATAGTCGTGCTCACTGTCTGAGACAGCGAGCATGACTAGTCCAGCAGCAGCGGACGTGGGAGGGAGCGGCGGCGGCAGTGGGAAGGCGGGAACCCATGGGCGTGGGCCTTGACACGAGAAGCGAGTTTGCCAAAGGCGCGCGATACTCAATACCCGCGGTTGGCACCAACTGCAGTCGAGAACTCTCAAGGTGCTGCCAGGAAGGGCGGAGGGGACTGTAGTGGCTTGAAACGTTGATAAACGTGATCTAGGGACATAGTTAAGTACAATTAGCGAAAGAACAGGACAAAATGGGTGGGAACTGGTGGAGATAGTTGTGCTCGCTGTCTGAGACAGTGAGCACGACTAGTCCAGCAGCGGTGAACATAGGAGGGAACGGTGGCGCCAGCGGGATGCGCGGGAACCTCGTATTCAATGCCCGGCATTATCTGTGATCAATGATGGCAGCATTATCAGTAACCCAGATAACGACTTGATAGTGGGGACGCTGATACTTACCTTAAATAGTATACTGGAGGGGTGTATTAGTAGTAATACTGGTAGTGCTGGGGTTTAGCGTGTTTTGGGCTTATTAGGCTGCCATGTGATACGAGTCATGCCAGCCTAATTATGTGGGAACACCGTGATGATTAGGTGGCCAGTCCCTGGTGACCTCGAAGCAGGCTCAATCCAGCAACTGCCCCCCATCTCCACATGTAGCTGGTGGACCACCTGGCCAGAAGCTCGTCGTCTCGACGAATATTTTTGAGACGTCACTGACGATTGATGGCATCGTCTATGTCGTCGATCCTGGTTTCTCGAAGCAACCAGGGTACAAACCCACGCATACTACGTGTCGAGTCATTTCTTGTCTCGCCCATCTCCAAGGCCTCCGCGCAGCAGCGTTATGGACGTGCCGGGCGTACATGCCCCCACAAGTGCTTCCGACTGTACATGGAGAAGGACTTCATGAGCGAACTCAAGGAGCAGACCCATCCTGAGGAGCAACCTCATAAACACGGTGCTAGAGCTAGTGAAGCTGGGCGTGCAGGATCTAGTCCATTTCGACTATGTGGACTCCCCTGCGCCGGAGAGCCTCACATGCGCTCTCGAGCTGCTCAACTATCTGAAGGCATTGGATGATGATGGGAACTTGACGGACCTCGGCTCAGTTATGGCAGAATTCCCGCTCAACCCGCAGGTGCGCTATCCCTATCTGTTTGTTCTGTTCCATTGCTTACGTCGACTTTATAGATGGCGAAGATGCTGATCGTCAGCCCCGAGTTGAACTGCAGTAACGAGATGCTAACAATCATGGCAATGCTTTCTGGTAGGTACCTTGTCCCGGTTTCTGATTCGATGCGGTCACTATGCGGTTGGTTATTATCAGTGCCCAATGTCTGGCTTCGACCACCAAACCAGCGGAAAGAAGCCAGTGCCGCATAAGTGTTTCTCGCAATCCCGGATGGCGACCATCTGACGTTGATGAATGTCTTCAATTCGTACATGAACAGTGCGTCCGTAAAGCTATCCTGGAAATCTGACTGCGTGGCTTCTTTTCTCACCGGCCAGAAAAGCATGACAGCAAGAACTAGTGCTGTAAAAATTATCTCTCGCAGCGTGCACTGTTGGAAGCTGAGAATGTTCGCTCACAACTCCTGCACATAATGGAGCGGTACGAGGTCGGGCTGGTCACGACGGACGACGAGTGGAAGCTGTCGCAGGGCATCCGAAAGGCGTTGTGTGGGGGTTTTTCATGCAGGTGGCGCACAATGAAGATGGCTGGTACATAACGGTGAAGGACAGCCAGTTGGTGGGGCTCCACCCAAGCTGCGGCCTGGACTCATCGCCGCAGTGGGTGCTCTTCAACGAGTTCATCCTCACGACGCAGCTGTACAACTGGACTGTCACCGAGGTCTGGCCAGAGTGGTGCGTCTCTTGTCCAAGTCATTTCATGTGGTTCCGGTTCCGTATCCGCATGCATATGCAGAGACTCAATCCATAATCGTGCTTTTGTCGATGATGATGAGAGTGTGGCTTTGTGGCCCGGCCTTTGAAACAGGCGACGTACTTCGATCTGTCAAACTTCTCAGCCGGGCAGATGAAGACAGCGCTGCAACGCATGAATGAGAATATGCACACGTTCAAGGCAAGTGATAGTGCTAGTCCTGCCGTTGGCAAGCCTTCTGACAACAAGAAGAAGAGACAGAAGGTCAGTCCTGCCGACTCAGACAAATCTGTTGGAAAATGTTCTGTTATAATGATTGCGTTTGCCAAGAACACGAAAGGAGACACCAAATCTGTTGACAACATTACCGCAACTATGGATGATCTTCAACTTGATCGCAGGACGCTGAGTGGTAAAGACGAAAGTAGACGTCAAATTTGTTGACAATATTACCGAACCTATAGGTCACCTTCAACCCGATCGCAGGACGCTGAGTGGTTAGCTGGTCATTGAACATTTACTATCAACCGTGTCCTTGTATCCAACAAATCAGTGCATGCTGAACTCACACATTGGTTAGGGGACCGTTGAGGATAGAGATCCATTCAAACTGACCAATTTCAAGATCTTGCCAATACTGACATGGAAGTACCGGCGTGTCGCACGTCACACGAAAACAAGTCTGTTTGAATATTGTATATTTTTAGGAGCATAGAACAGGTGCAACAGCGAGTCTCTGCCCATTCAAGGGAGGGCGTGGGGTAAAACCTAGCCTTCCTTGGGTCGTCGTAGATAACGTACGTCCGCCCTGCCTTTGTGGCTGGAAGTGCAGGAGTGTCGCTGCCGGTTGCCCCAGCAGCAACCAAAACTCCCCCCGGGACGCGAGTCCCACCAACGCCCGAGACTCGCTGCGCGTGCCTGTTCCGTAAGTAAAGAAACTACAGCCACGACCCACGGCAAATGCGATACACCGAACATAGAGCAATGAGCCGAAAATGCACGTGAAGAACACACACATGTTACCAAGAACAGCAGGACGAGCAAGAACCACACACGACGTAATCCCAGGGAAGGTTTTGACCAACTTGTCGCGTGGTACGCCTTGAATGTAAGCTTGAATGACCGTTTGAACCGCGTTGGCGATGTTGAGTTGTCTAAGATCTAGCCAGAGCACAGCAAGGATCGCCAGCAGCTAGGACAATGCAAAAGCAAGAGCAAGTGTCGTCTAGCCGAAGTGTAGGATACATCGGCGCAGCGCTAAAGGGCAAGCGTTGCAGAGATCAGACATAGACAGAGGACGGAACGAGTACTCGACCACCCAGCCACACCGAATACAAAGGCATGCCAAACACCGCGCGGATCTTGCTCGACTTCGAGGGTAGGCTTGAACGACCGTTTGGGTCTACTGCGTTGGTGGCGTCGAGTCGCCTAAGATATTCACCGAGTACTCCGCCAGGCACCTAGGGCCGCCAGTAGCTAGGACAATGCCAAAGCAGGAGCAAGTGTCAGAGACATCGGCACAGTCCTCCAGGAGAAGCATCGCGGAGGCCAGATATGTGCAGAGGACAGAGGATGAAGACAAGCACTCAACCATCCAGCCACAGCACACAACACGAAGCCAACCACCGTGTGGATCTTGCTCGGCTCCGGGTGTAAGCTTGAATGATCGTTTGGGTCTACCACGTGGGCGGCGTCGAGTCGAGTCGCCTAGAGGACGCCACCAGAGTCGCCAGCGACTAGGACAAGAACAAAGCTGGAGTCCCCACAAGTTGATGTTCTTGATGATGTCGGAAACATCGCCACAGTCATTGGGGGGAAGCATCGTGGAGGACAGATGTAGATGAGGGCCGGAGGACGTATCAAGCGGCTGACTAGCGAGTACTCAACCACCGAACCACTGTGAGCGCCAAAGCCAATTCCAGTGGTCGCGCGCAATTTAATCTGCCTGGAGTGAGAGTTTGAGTGACCGTTTGGGTCTACCGCATTGGCAGTGTAAGGTTTGTCCTGGAGGGCGCCACCAGAGTTGCCAGCAACTAAAAGTTTATCGCGAAACCCGGAGTTGACACAAGTGTCAAATACGTCGCCACAGCCATCAAGGTGAAGCGTTGTAGGCGTCAGGCGGAGACAAGAGACCAGGACCTACGAAGCGGGAGACAGGCGAGTCCTCAACCACCAAACCACCGTGACCGCCGAAGACGAAGACGAAGCCAAGCATAGCAGGGACAGAGATCCTAGATGTCAGCCACCACAGTGAGAGTATCCTGAGATCGAGCTAAGCACATACAGACGGTGAGCGGCGATGTCGATCCCGAGTCTTCTGTGGCTGGTGGTTGTGGCTTGTCGCGTGTCGTTAAGAGGTGGCGACTCGGAGCTTGGCTGACGATGCTGAAGGACGATAAGCGATGAGGCGAGCATTGAGTGGCGGAACCGGAAACCTGTGAAGGGGAAGAGGGTAAGATGCATTGGCGGTTTGAACAGGCGGTTGCGGTTTAAGTAGGTTGGAGGGAGAGGCACACGGGTCAGCCGCACTTGAAACTCCGCGGAGCGCGGCGGACAATTGTCGTCCCAAAAAGGCAGGTCACTTACCATTCTCGGCGAACCTCCAGTTACGTGTGTCTATCGCTGCCCGCCGCCAAACCGCCGCAAAATGGGTCGATGCCGAGGTCGTCGTTGCGGCTGGAGGTGTACTTTCAGCAAGAACGCTGGGGAGAAAGATCGAGGGTGTGATGCACGACACCGACTGCGATGGGATGTTTTGGCACATAAAGCGATTGCTAGCTTGGGAAAGGGTGGACTCACAACGTTTGAGGCAAGTTATAAACCTTCTAGCGATCCCGCTTCCTGCGGCCGAGCCGTCAATTCCCGATCCGGAGGAGTTTGCACGCATCATATATGTGACGAACGTAAGCCCATAGTGATTATCGTACGGAGTACCGCCGGGGACACGGATTCTCCCATCCTAAAGAGTAGAGGGCTGGTTGCTCCCCATAGCCACGCTGAGCAGTTTGACATAATCCGGCGTGCCCAGCCCAGTGATCTAGACACACATCCGTCAATTCCGCTGACCGCGTCCTCTCCGCAGAACCAAGCGACCGAGACTGTGGCACGTACCGCGTCCCAACCAGGCATCGCCGGGAAGCCCGCTGTCCCGCACCCGACGTTGCTCCCCATGGTGATGTCGTTGAACACCCCCGCCTCCGCAGCCATCCCGTACAGCAGCGGATTGAGGAAGGTCAGCGGCGGCTTGCCCACGTTCAGCAGCTGGTCATTGACGAATGCGACCAGGCTCGCAAACATCGGGCTCAACACGCTCGTCCCAAAGATCGGGAGGTGCTGGCCCGCCACGACGATCTCGACGTCCCGGCCCTGTATCGCAACATCGGGGAACGCATGGCCGGTGGTGTTGAACCTGCCCGCAAGTGAGCCTGGGTCGGAGGCATTGGCAGTGATGTTGAGCGCGTTGAGGTAGTTGACAGCTGCGATGGACTGGTAGCTGGGCTGCGGAAAGATGTTGGAGAACCCGCCGGAGGAGATGGTCGCGGCGGTCTTGGGGCTGAGGCCTTCTGTGCTCCTGACTGAGGTCACGCTGCGAGAGTAGAGCTTCCTCAGTGTGCAGTCTACAGTAAAATTGGAATGTAAGGCATACGGCATCCTCCTGCCTTACTCGGATACCTTCTTAGATTATGTACACATATATATACGCTCTGACACCTGATATCGTGTTCTCCAGCTCTTACTCACATGATATCAGGTACGCGTTCCCGCATGTACACACAGCTCTTACTCACACAATATCAGATCTCGTTCCTGTTCGAGTGTTCAAGTGTTGGAGGTAGAACCTCCTTCCACTTTTTTTTGAACTACGAACAGGTCTGCGTCACCGCTCATCACGGCGACTACCAGCCCTCACAGGTCGGACCCACGTCGTACTGGGACAGCCACGCTCGGCTGTTACAGATCCCTGGAAATCGGATCACCCGTGGACGCTACGCTGCATCTGGCACTCTAGCCATCAACGTCAGCACCGACACCTCGGAACCCTCCCCGGTCGACAGTGAGTTATCCTCATTGTCGCTTCCCAGCACCCCATCCTCGGTCATCTCCCTTCCGGACTCGACACCCCTGTCACCATCCCTGGTGGAAGACTCCGCATACACCCAGTCCGAAACTCTGGTGCCCAATCAGAGCGCATATATCCAGTCCCCTGCCCAGTACGACGATCCCAATACTTCTTGTTCGTCTCTCATGTCATCCGTAGATCTCCCGAACCCTGTTTCAAGCGCATATACCCACATAGCAGCCATGTCCTCCGCCGACGCCATGGTCACGATGCGCACCAAAGCGGCACCCGTCGTCAGTCTGGGTAATATCTCCCCCAACGTCATCAATGCCTGGAAGTCCCTGTGCGGTGGATGGAATGCACAGGATGGGAATAAGGAATTGTCGTTCGTAATATATGGCTTCAGTAAGGAAGCGTGAAACGTAGGGAAAAGGTTCATAGAGGAAGGAAGTTCTAGAGTATATGCGGAAGATTCTGGGAAAGCACGTAAAATCGTGTAAGGGCCATCATAGCGAACCATGAACTTAGCTACACGGTTGTCTCCTCATTGCATGTACGCCCGCCGGCAATGAAGAGTGGACAGTAAGACCTTGTCTCTGACCTTGTAAGACGGGTCTGACGTTCGTCCACGGTTTGCTGCGACCATTTGTGCAAGCTTGGCTGCCTGTAAGATGTCTTGCGCCTCCATGACATCCATGTCAATGTTTTTGATGAGAGTCTCGGCCCTCACAGCGTCGTCGGGTGTAGATCTTCGGATATCATTGACGGTGGCATCGAATAGTGGGGGAAGGACACGTGGTTGACGTCCAATGTGTAGCTGGAAACGGGAGAATCCTGTCACCTTGTTGACTGCGGACATGATGGTGAAACGGACGCGAGGTAATGCGCGAAGCCAGCTGCGCTGATCGCATTGCACATGGTACTGGAGGGTTTGAATGACTGTCTTGTTCATGCGCTCGGAAGCGCCATCTGTTTGTGGATGGTAGGATGTCGACATCTTGAGCTTAACTCCAATAAGCGTGTGTAGTGCGCGCCAGAAGGATGAGGTGAAAAGTTTGTCCCGGTCTGAGATGATGTCCATGGGCAGACTGTTTTCACAGTACCAGTGATCGAAAAACTGGGCTGCGAATTCCTCCGCTGTGATGTCGGTGCGAGTGGGAATGAGGCGAAGGTCGGCACCCAGACGATCAGTGATGGTCGCGATGCAATTGGCTCCATCCTCCTCAGGCAGGGGTCCGACAAAGTCGATGGCAATGGAATTTCCTCGGGAATCCAGGACAGGAAGTGGATGTAGGGGACCAGCTGGTTTCATCGTGGCGCTCTTGTTACATTGACATCCTTCGCAAGCAGGGATATACATTTGCGCAAGTTCTTTGCGCATCTTCGGCCAATAATATGCATCGCGTAGGTAAGCATATGATTTGTCAAAAGCGAAATGACCCATCGCATCATGCGCACAGCGGAACAAGCCCTCGCGGACGTGGGGTACGTGAGGAATGGCCAAACGACCTCCCACGAAGAGCAGACCGTTACATTCCGATATACCGAGTGACCCGACGTTGTTGCGGAGAGATTGGCACCACTTGTCCTTGCAGTAACCATCCCTAATTGCATTCAGCCAGGCGGGGTCCATCGCAATGTGCAGGGATCCAGGAACGGCAGCAATCAATGCGGAGTTGGGGCGTTCACGGAGAGCGTGAGAAGCACCACGTAAACATCGGAGCGTTGCAGTCAGGATGACTATGTCTGCATCCAGGGTGCACGAGAGCATGTCAGCTGCGGAGTTGGATTCACCCGGAACGTACTTGATGTGGAAGTCGTATTGCGCTAGGAACTCCTGCCATTGTTGCTGTTGTCTGGAAAGGGTTTTTTGCCGGGCGAAGTTCTCCAAGGTGCGGTGGTCAGTGTAGACAGTGAACGGGACACCAATGAGATCAATGCGCCACTTTTCCAGTGCTCGGACTATCGCCAAGAGTTCCTTTTCATGAACAGGGTAGTTTAGTTCCACGCCGCGGAGAGGCGCAGATTCAAAGGCAACAGGGCATGCCATTTCGAGGGACGGCCTAAAGGATAAGATCGCGCCGGTACGGAAATTACTAGCATCACAAGACACGAAGATGGCATTTTCCCCGAGGGTGTCATGATCAATGACGGTGAGGCATTTGGGACTGAGGAGGAGGGTTTTGATGGCATCGAATGCGTGTTGATGAGATTCTGTCCATCCGGGCCAGCGTTGATTGGCGTCCTTCATGGTGAGCGCGTTCAGGATCCTGGTGTGTTCGGCTAGATTGGGAAGAAAGGCAGCAACATATCTAACGAGCCCAAGGAACGCGTGAACCGCAGATGCGTTTTGGGGAACAGGCCAGTTCAAGATTTTGTCGACCTTTCTGCCATCAGGTTCGATTCCACGCCTTGAGATGTGATGACCTAGGAAATCGACTTCCAGCAAGAAGAGTGCGGTCTTCTTGGGCGAAACAAAGAGGTTGGCATCACGAAGCGCATCAAGAATCATAGCGACATGCTTGCGGTGTTCATCAAGATCTTGCGACCAGATGATTATGTCGTCAAGGTATACATGACAGAATTTACCAATGAACGGACGTAAGGCCGCGTTCATTCTTCGCTGATGAGTCGAGGGTGCATTTCGACATCCCTGGGGCATCACAGTCCACTCGTACAGACCGAAGGGCATGGTAACCGCAGTGTACTTGATATCATCTGGATGGACGTGCGTCTGGAAGTAGGAGTCTGTCATATCAAGTTTACCCCAAATTCGTCCCTTCCCGCAGTCAGCGAGTATATCGCTAATCTTTGGAAGCGGATGCATGTCCGGCACAGTGTTGGCGTTTAGCACCCAGTAGTTGTTGACCCAGCGTGGACATGCTGCGGGGTCTGTTTTGGGCACCAGGAACACCGGGGAGGCGTACGGACTGTCCGACAGGCGAATTCGTCCGGCTGTAAGATGCTCGTCCAGCAGGGTTTTCCAGACGTCACGGTATTTCTTCGGACAATCATATTGCCTATGCAAGATGACCATGTTAGCATCTTTGAGGACGAATCTGTGGTATACATCCGTAGGGATCGAATCGAGAGGGGGTAGACCAGATGGGAAGCGGTCCGCGTACTTCGCTTTCATCGCAGCGTTTTCGAGTTCTAGGCTTTCGAGCATAGCCAAGATTTCTACTTGTGCATGAACAGCATTAGCAGCATGCGTGATCCCATCCACAGCCGAAGCGTCCGCAGCTATGTGTCGCTTGGTTGTGCACTGTTCAAGCTCCCGCAAGAGGCAGCGCTCCACGTTACGTCTCTCCATGTACACGGCCGCGTGAGCCTCAAGTGCGACTTGACGGCGGGCAGCTGGGGAGGGAATGGGGGGAATGGGCGCTGGACAGGGCACGAGAAGGTCACGACCGGATGGCTTGTGGCACAATGAGCGCGTGGAATGATCCTCGAGAATATGATTGAGTTCCAGCCATGCTTTGCCTAGAATTACAGGGGCGCAAAGGTTGTCGATGACCAGCGTGCGAGAGACAAGAGACGTCCAAGACAGGTCCGGCAGGGTAACCGCGAATTTCACACACTCGTCGCTCTCGACATACTCTCCGCCCTTCCCCCATGCGTCCCCCAATCGATGCTTTTTGGGCAATTTGCGAATGCGCGCACCCATTTTGACAGCGACATCACACCTAATCAGCACTGTGGTGGCACCGCCGTCAATCAGCATGTCGTATATGGGGGCTTCAGGGTATGGGGAGACGTGTGCTCAGAGAAGGGTCTGTTCGGCAAATAGTGGAGAGATGTACGAGCTTTCCGAGTCTGTGCCTGTGCCTAGGATACCCATCGTGTACACGGGGGGGGAAGGTGCATGATGCACAGCCGCAGCGGCGTAAATGATGTTGTCCACAGGGTTCGCCATCCCACCTTCCATGACTGCAGTGACGCGCGGATTTCCATGTGCGTTTTCCTTGTTCAGGAGGAGCCTGGAGTATACCGTGGTGAGCGGAACGTAGGTGGAGCTGTCCGGGTGTCCCTTAGGGCAGTTGCGCGCAGTGTGCGTCCTCTTGTCGAAGACATTGATTTCGCAGCACTTGAAGCATCCACGATTGTTCTCGAGGATGTAACGCTCATCTGGGGTCAGCGGGGGGGCATCGGTTTTGCGGGAGGATATGTGTGGGCCACGGGTGCATGGGTTTGGCTGCGATGCACATTGCTTGTTGCGAGGAGCGTGCGCACCTGTGTGCTGATCTTGTTCGTCTCGTGTGTGGCCTGTTTGATGCGGCGTTCATCGATCTTGGCAACTGCAGTCTTCCATTTGACAAAGTCGCGTTCGTTGCAGATGGCGTTGGTGTCGATCAGAATACTGAGACTGTCACAGACGTTGGAGGTGAGGACAAGGCGTAAGCCATCATCATCGAAGAACTCCTGTGTGGGCAGGAGGAGCACATTGAGATGGTCGATTTCAAGCGCAAAGTCAAGGAACTTCTGGTCCTCGCGCTGAATCTTGCGTATGATTTGCTTTTTGGTGTCGTCGGCCCAACCTGAGGGAAGGAAGCGGTCACGCATCTCATTCACGAACTGTACGAATGGCATGCTGTCGTAACGATCGATCCGAACGTCGAACCACATGCGTAGAACGGGGTTTTCGAAACCCATCAATGACTTGAACATCTGTTCTTCCGGCGTGATGCCGCGGCCGCGGAAGAACTTTATGCACAGAGACTCCCAGGCGTTGATGACGTTGGGGGAGATATTACCCAGACTGACGACGGGCACCACTTTGGTGCACATCGTGACCGTGGCGTCGGCGGAGGACATGGCTGCTATGTGGGTATATGCGCTTGAAACAGGGTTCGGGAGATCTACAGATGACGCGAGAGATGAACAAGAAGTATCGGGATCATCGTACTGGGCAGGGGACTGGATATATGCGCTCTGATTGGGCACCAGAGTTTCGGACTGGGTGTATGCGGAGTCTTCCACCAGGGATGGTGACGGGGGTGTCGAGTCCAGAAGGGAGATGACTGAGGATGGGGTGCTGGGAAGCGACAATGAGGATAACTCACTGTCGACCGGGGAGGGTTCCGAGGCATCGGTGCTGACGTTGATGGCTAGAGTGCCAGATGCAGTGTAGCGTCCATGGGTGATCCGATTGCCAGGGATCTGTAACAGCCGAGCATGGTTGTCCCAGTACGACGTGGGTCCGACCTGTGAGGGCTGGTAGTCGCCGTGATGAGCGGCAACGCAGACCTGTTCGTAGTTCAAAAAAAAGTGGAAGGAGGTTCTACCTCCAACACTCGAACACTCGAACAGGAACGAGATCTGATATTGTGTGAGTAAGAGCTGTGTGTACATGCGGGAACACGTACCTGATATTGTGTGAGTAAGAGCTGGAGAACACGATATCAGGTGTCCGAGCGTATATATATGTGTACGTAATCTAAGAAGGTATCCGAGTAAGGCAGGAGGATGCCGTATGCCTTACACCATGACAGATGACGGCATTGAAGAGCAAGAAGTCGAATCCATCATAGACCATCAGCGCCGTGGACGCGGTTATCGCTTTTTAGTACACTGGAAAGGCTTCCCTGATTCTCATGACTCCTGGTTACCCGGTTCGATGTGCCGTGATCTCACAGCTTTGGACGCTTACATACAACATAACCCTGAACTCTTACTCGCGTTTCCCCCTCAGTAGATTCCTTTCTTTAGAGGTGGGGAGGGTGTAAGGCATACGGCATCCTCCTGCCTTACTCGGATACCTTCTTAGATTACGTACACATATATATACGCTCGGACACCTGATATCGTGTTCTCCAGCTCTTACTCACACGATATCAGGTACGCGTTCCCGCATGTACACACAGCTCTTACTCACACGATATCAGATCTCGTTCCTGTTCTCGTGTTCGAGTGTTGGAGGTAGAACCTCCTTCCATGGAACGACGATTCACAAGGGGCATGTGGCGGGGAACACTGGGATGAACAAGCCATCGTCGCCGCACGTGTCGTTCGCCCGGATACCCGCGACGCCACCATCGTCCGAGGCGAACAGGACGCTCGTACCGCGCGTCGCGAGCTGCGCAAAGGAGAAGCACAGAGCCCTGTCGCAGCACAGCGCGTCAATGAGTCGGGAACGAGATGAGAAGGGGAGATACAGCGTGCTCACTGTGCGACATCCGGCGGAACAGCGCTCATCCACACCAAAGCTCGTCGTGAGCACCGGGGACTGGATATCCTGCTTGAGGAGTAAGCTGACAAGGTCCGTGATGGACTGGAAGAAGTCGTTCGGGTCCGAGCCCCCGGCGGAAATGAACTGCACGGGAACGTTCGTCGCGGGCCCGACGATGGTGTATTGGATGTCGAGGCCCTGCATTTGGAGGAAATTGTTCGTTTCCGTATCGCGAGAGTTAGTCGTACAGAGACGAACATACGGCTCCTAGTAGGCTCCTGGTCCTGGTCGTTGGTCCTCCACTGTCTACGCTCTCGGGGCTGAATGTTCCAGTTCGCATGTCTCATCTTGTGAGTTGCAGGAAGGGCTGTACAACATGGCACGAGTCAGATCCAGAGCTTGAGGGGAACGGCGGGTGAAGAAGGCGTGTTCTATTCCAGAGCGGTGTCTGGAGGCCCCGTCAACGATGCCACGCGAGTCTGCTGATCGGAGTGGGCGCTTGTTAGCTGAAGCGCTGATCACCCGTCTCCCTTGCAGTCTGAGACACCATTGCTGGTAGCCTCCAAGTTGGCCTCCCCACTCTGCATACTCCTCGCCTGTACCTCACGGAGCCGATGCTGATGCACCTTGTGCTTCTGCTTACTTGAAACAAATGCGACTCATCACCTCAATAGTCTCGCCGTCGGAAGCATTCAAGGTGGGAGCCCTCCGAGTCGTCGTGTGTTTCGATCACTAATCTCGTCGATATAACCCCAGGGGAGATCATCGAGGACCTTGGACCGTCTCGAGCGAGATCATCAATCCTTTTGTGAAATGGCTGCCAGCTGGCCCATGGACACATCACGCGAAGCGTACTGGATCGGCGAGGTCGGAGGTGGTCAAGGTGCACGACCGCCTGGGCCATTGACGACTGGCAGGGTATGCGGCCTTCTACGATAGCGGCGGATTGTACTCTCCAGCGATCTTGGTTTGGTAAGCGCAGTGCCCTCCGTCTGCGTTATCGCCACCGTAACGATATGCATGCTAAGCCACTCTTTGATAGACATATTTTCTGCGTACACCCGCTGAGGCGTTCCTTCCCGTCAGTTCTCAGTGGTGGGGTGCGGACGGATGCTCTTGTCGAGTGAATCTCCATCTTGGACATCCGTGTTTTGGCCACCCAGCGCCAAGCCATGTTACGGCCGACTGTGAAGACGAGAACCGTCACATCGGGTGAGTTGGATCGACGAGATGTTAGACGCTGACCCCGCTAAAGAACAGCTCGCCTCTCCAACTTGTCTCCTAACTTCTCCCTCACCCGCTGCCACCGGTCAACGCCAGCCCTCCAATTTGCTCGCACACCACCGATTTCAGCATCTCCCCCACCTTCACCTCGATCATTGATTGATCCCGCTATCATGGCCCCCTCCCACATCCACCTTCACCTCATCGTGGCGATCCTGGCGATCCTCTCGGTGCTGTCCCCCTGGTCCCGCCTTGGCCACTTTCTTGTTTCCATCGTCTCGTCTCTCTTCTGGCTTTGCGCGACCTGCCTTCCCGACCCTATCGTCGTCTCCTTCTCCCAACCCGTCCTTGAGCCCGAACAGACCGCCGAACGCCTCGTCGCCCTTGAGAGAGCCAAGACCGACCTAGAAGACGCTCTAGAGAGGAAGGAACGCGAGCATGCTGCTGACAAGTTGGCTCTCATCTCCGACCTTGGGATGGTTCGAACCGCCTTGGCCGACGCGGAGCCACGCCGTATCCCGGCCATTGTCATCTCCAAGGCCTCCGCAGACACACCTTCCCCTGAGCGGATGCTCGAGGTACTCATTGTCGACACCAGTCTGCTCCTCGGTCAGAAGAACGCGAGGATCGGCGAGTTGACTGCGAAGCTCGCCGCTGCAGATCAGCCTACCCCCATTCCTGCTCCCTCACCGCGCCCCGCTCTCGTTACCGACCAAGCCAGCCGGAAGCGCATCAGCCTTGCCCGCAAGATCGAACTCACTCGTTCCAACTTCTCTCAGCTGGCGAGTCTCGTCACCGAGCGGGCGAAGTCGGAGGAGGACACGCGGGTTGTGATACAGGAGCTCAGGGTGCGTTTTCGACCTGTCGGTTCCGTACCATAGCTAACTCACGTCTGCCTTAGAAGGAGCGCAATACTGTCAGAGCTAAGCTGAATGCGCGCATCCGACAGGCGGCGGACAACGCTGACCAGCTTGCGATCTGCCACAACGAGATCGCCGCGGTCACTGCCCGTGCCGACGCGGCCGAAGCCCGCGTCGCGACCCTGGAAGCCCAGCTGGCGTGCAATGAGACGATGCTCGCAGACTCGGTCGGCGAGGCCCTCCTCGCCACCGACGCGCTCATGTTCGCTCGCGAGTTAGAGTCTGCGAGCGTGCAGTCCATCATTGCGCGCGAGGTATACCCGGCTCGCTGATATCTCTTGTCGAATACCACTGACCTTGTTCGTTCCCTCCAGAAGGAGAACATGAGCTTCATCCATCAGCAGGCCCGCTTGATCGCGACGCTGAAGGAGCGACTTCAGTCGGCCGAGCAGCAGTTGCAGCAGGTTACGGCCGTACCCGCCAGCACTTCCCGTCTCAGCCTGAAGTCGATCTTCTCACGTCGTCGCAGCGGGTCGGACTCTTCTTGAATAAGGGACCTGTACATCGCTTCCCTCACAGACTATATTCGGCCCCGTGGTGAACGCGTGACATATCCTATGGCCTCCTCCCGTCGTCGGAACTCTTCCTCTTGCTTTGTCATCTCCCATCTCCCCATTCCTCCTTCGCCTGATACTCCTCCGTGTTCCTGATCGCGTTCCTTCGTGTCTCTAATTTCTTGGATCTTCCTGTCTCCCACGTCCGATTTTTCTATATCCATAGCAGATCTTGTATCCTTAATGTACCCGTGTATACATCTTCAATATATTTTGTACTACTTATGAGTATACGAGCGCGGAGCCCAGATGTCTTCCGTCTCGTGCAATTCAAAGCCGATGCGGCAACGTATGCAGTTGCAAGACGGAGACCGTCGGAGGCCTATCGCCTGAGGGAAGAATGCAGAGTGCGAAATGCGATGAGGTTCCCCACAAAAGCCAAACATATACAGACAAAGAAATAAACAAGATGACAGCAAAACGTGCAGCGGCGCAGCAGGAAAACAACGTGCGACGACCAAAACCAAAACCAAAGCCCCACCCCCAACCTCCACTCCATCCGTCCATGTATCCAACTCCAGCCACTACAACGAGCTATTCGTCGCACGCACAAACGTCCGCTCCCGCAGCCCCGCCGAGTCCGGCCCCTGCGCATCCACAACCTGACCTTCAGCCGCAGACTCACACTCGGACCCGCTCACGTCCGTGTCCACCCACTCGCTCGTCTCCCCGCTGGCCCCCACGAGCGACAGCGCACGGAGCGGCGGCGGCGGCGATGCCGACAGGTCGACCGTCTCCACGTTCGCCAGCGGGCGCAGCGGCGACGGCTGCCGGACGCTCTGGGTCCCACCGCCGACGACCATCCGGCCCTTGCCCTTGCCCACCGTCTCGGACCGCTCGATCGCCGGCGGCACGAGCAGGATCTGCACCCCCGCGTCCGGGTCCGCCTCCGCGTCAGACGAGTCCACGGCCGTCGAAGTCGAGGCCAAGGGAGCGCTCGTCGGCACGGGCGTCGCGTCCCTGTCGACCGTGAGCCGTCGCGGGGACGCACAGACGGACGCCGAGCCGCTCTTGACTTCGTGCAGGTGTGCGCTGCGCGCCCACCGCTTCGCGGACCTGGGCACTGGGCCGACGCCCCCGAAGCCGTGCGTGAGGCTTCCCGAGTTCGAGCGCTGGATGGCCGGGCGCAGGAACCCGGGCGAGAGCGGCACGCCCGTGCGGTGGTGCACTATGTGTCGGTTGGTAGGCGGGCGGAGAGTTGTGGGCGTGTGTGGGCGCGCGAGGTGCTTGCGGTTAGGTCCTGCTGCGTGCGACCGCCGACTTCGGGGGTGCTCATCGGCGGGAGGGAGATCGAGTGAGGGAAAAGCGACGTCGTTCTCTACAGCAGCCAGCGAATGTGAATGTAGGCCAATAAAAAAACAGCCGTGGTCCCTTCCTTACCTCCGGGTTTCTGGTTCGCTCCGGACCGCGGCGGCGTCGAGCTTCCTCCACGGAAACGGTTCACCAGATCTCCACTGAAGCTGAGCGTTCGTCGACCCCAGTCCCTGACTGACGCCCGAGTCCCGGGCGGGTAGGTGTATTCGCTTCTGGAGCCGCGCGTCAGAGCCATGAAGACAAGGACGATCAGCAGAAGACACAGTTGGGCAATCCCAAGGCGCTTCTCCAGGATGACCTGGCCTCATGTTAGCAAGCGCAGAAATGGAAGGTTCTAAACAAGGCAGCGTACCTCGTCGGTAAGATAATCAACTCTGTGGAGGAGCTCGCGCTGCTCGTCTTCTAACCGCCGAGTCTGCTTCTCGAGCTCGACGACAGAGCGGTGATACAGCTGGGCTTGCGCTTTCCCCTGTGCATATGATTAGAAAAAGTGAGACGGTGAGCGCAGGTGACAACTCACAATGCCTTCAAGACGACCGAGATCCTCGGTGAGCCGTCGAAGCACCTCGCGCATACCAGTCGTCTGCTCCTCAACGTAACGCGCATACAGCGTGGTATTAGCCTCCAGCGCGGTGAGGCGGTTCATGATTGTCCGATAAATAGATTCGCCCCCGGTTGAAGCATGGGGTGCAGGGGGAGTGTACGAAGGCGTTACGGTAGAAAGGGAAGAAGCGTCGGGTGTCACGGAGGAAGAACGGGAAGATGATGATGACGAAGAGGTTGCATGCGAGACCGAATCCGTGAGGTCAATAAATATTGATGATGATGATGAATGATTGTCCGAGGCCGTGGAATGAGCGTGCGACGAGGTCGATGAAGATGATAATGATACAGGAATATGGTACACTGGATCCGAATGGTGTCGTGACGAATCATGGGTAACGTGTTGAGTTTCGGTTTTTGGCGATGACGTGTCAGGTTGATGGGACATAGAGTCTGCGTTGGGTGACGGTGCGGTGAGGTTGTATTGAAGAGAGCTGAGAATATCGGTGGTCATGGGTATAGAGCCGGTGACGCTACCTGACGAACCGGTCGTCGCATTGTCGTCACCAGTAGCGACAGGCGGCGACGAGATGGTGCGGTTGTCCATAGAAATGGACTCAGAAGAAGAGTTGGTGAGGTCCGCAGCGACGTCTGCGAGCGAACTCGCCTCCTCCACTGATCGCTTCGCGCGGCTCTCGGCTTCCCATGTCTCCCATTGCCACTCCTCCAGTTGGGTGAGACCGTAAACGCGAAGGAGCGAAAGAGGGCAATAATACTCGCTCCCGTAGTGCGAGTGGAAGTCGATGCGAATGACGCGGTAAAAGTCGCGCAACGTAGCGGGAGGATGGAACGACTTGGGGCATTTCAGCACACTCCGGGAAACTCGGAATAAAGTTCCCTAACGCACCTGGACACCGCGGGCATTCTTCGCGCGATACGTCCCCGCGGGGACCCACTCCTTGGGGTCGTTGGTATACTGCTTGGCGACGCTCACCGAGAAGTCTTTGAAGACGCCGCTGAAGAACTCGAAGTTTGCGAGCTGCACAGTGTCGATCCGGATGTCCTCGCAGAGCTCGACGATGACGTACTGCTTCTCCTCCTCACATGGACTGAGCATATATCGGTCCTTTTTGGAGGACAGGATCGAGGACGCGGACTTGGCAGACTTGTGGGAGGCGTGTACGCGCGCTGAACAGTCTAGCGAGGCATAGTTGAAACGGTCTGTGAGAGGGATACGCATCTGGGGCGCGAGCCGTTCCGGGGGTGGTACATGTTCCTGAGCGTCGGCCTGAACAGAGTGTTGCGTCTGGGTGGAGGAAGAATGGGATGGGTCGGGAGAAATGACAGGAATGGGCTCGGAGAGGTTCTCTGGGGGCTTGTGTACCGGGTGAGGGGTATCCTGTTCCGACAACCGCTTTGCTTTCCAGTCCTCGAACGAGAGAAGGACGTCGTCATCAGCGGGGGGTTCGAGGGGTGTCAAAGGCCTCAGGCAGCAGATGGGCTCCTCGGGCGCTTTGGGTGCGTTGGCAGCTAGGGCACGAAAGGCATCGTTGGGAGTAGTCGGCGACGCAAGAGCTGGGGAGGCGTACAGGAGGGCTAGCAGGGACGTCGGAAGCAACGAGAACATGGTCCTCCTCGTTGTCTTCGTCGACGGCCGCCACGTCGTAGTCGTAAGTCAGGGAGAGATGAATGTGTGCACCAGCCAATTTACCCCATCATATTCTCCCCACTATCTTATCACACACATGGCGCCCACAGACACGTCAGTCCAGGCACGCTCGGCCCTAATGCCCCGCAAACCGCAGTTTCTCACCCATTCAGTGCAGTCCTCAATACAACAGGCGGCAGAGACGAAGTGTGGTATTATATGTACCGTACAGCACATGAGTGTAAAGGTGAAAGCATTCGACATTGCTGAGCGAGTGTGTTTGGGCAGCGCTGGTCATTGTCCAAGAGTACGGAGCACATCATGCTCCTTCCACCGCTACATCCTCGCGGGCGGGACCCTCGCGTCGTTCATGCGGAGCACTACATAGAGGCATGAGAACATTTTCCCAATCTTCACAAATGAAAGAACATACAATACCGCTCATGTCACCCGCGCGCGAGTTCATGATGAGGGCGACAATGAGACCGTACAGACCCAAGACTTCCGCAAAAATGAGGATAAGGATCTGTCCGACGGGTCAGCCTAGAGACCAAGAGGAACACTCTCCGAAGACACATCCGGACGGAGGCAAACAGCCTTGCGAGAACACGACCTCCTTCCACCTCCCGCCCGTCGCTCTTGGTGGTGCACAGGAAGAGGACTCACCATGCCGACATACAGCCTGGGCTGTTGTGCCGTGCCGCGGACGCCTGCATCACCGACGATACCAATGGCGAAACCGGCAGCAAGACCAGCCAGACCGACAGACAGGCCGGCGCCAAGCTGGACGAAGCCTTGGAAGAGGGTCATCTCCATCGACACTGCAACAGAGTTATAAGCATGCGCCTTCCGGGATCCACGCTGTGTCACTTACGGTTACCGGAGATGAGCACAGACACGACGAGACCGTAGATCTTTGTAGCCGCGCATGAGCGCCATGATGGACAAGCTTCGGGGAGGATGTGGTACTCACAGCAATGATACCAGCCATGATAACCGGGATGACACACTTCATCATCAGGTCGGGTCGGAGGACGGACATGGCGGAAATGCCAACTCCTGACTTTGCGGTACCATAACTGACGTTGCACCGTCAGTTCCAAAGAGGCTCTCCTCGCCCGCCAAACACCCAGCTCACCTGGCACCAATGCCTGAAGCTCCATCAGCACACCCCTTATTACGTACGAGCATCCAAGATTACTCACTGGTGAAGACGATCGCGCTGGTGCAGCCCTGCAAGTGCGGTTCGTCATAAGCCCAACGGCTGCAAGAGTGCGCTTGCGACGGTGTATTGAGCACGTACCATGGCACCAAAGAAGGGCGCGTAGACGGGGCACAGTTCGGACATGATGAGCGTAGTCGAAGATGGGAGATGGACTCGGGGGACAGCAAAGTCGACGAGGTGAACGTTGGCTCCAGCACCGACGACGACCGCTAACCTGGGCCACCCCGAAACGGCACCCCCCGAGTCGGCGTCCAAATCATTTCAGAGTCCGCCATCACGCCCGCACGGACCTCTCCCGTCCAAACCCCACGCTGCCGACACGGAGCCTCGGTGAGCCCGACTCTTCCTCCACTGCGCTCCCCGGCTTGACTCCTAGACTTGACATGCTGGCGACTTGCGAGACCGGGCAGGTGTGTTGGAAAATGCAACTGTCCGCTCGAATGTCCGGTCTTGGCCTCCAAATGCATTCAGTTATCTTCTCCATCTTTGCCTATTGTGCGCCAAGCATCCAGTGGGGAACAGCCTCAAGTATGGATCCGTAGGAAGACACATACATATGTGTTATCTACGGAGCGCACAGCCTAAGCTCGTTCTGGCATTGGAGAGAGGGATATATGTGTCCGTACGTCTCTCTACTGTTTTTCTTGGCCTTTGTGCCGCAGTTCGTGTGGTACGAAGGCCTCATGATGCTTGCGGTACTGATGTCGTATTGCACAGCCTTGGCCATTGCCCCAGTAACAAGACAACCAAGGGCATCCGACGCAAATCGGAGGTTACAACGGCGACAAAACGATCGCCCACCGTATTAACACGATCGGGCAAGAGGCTCCTCGGTCACGCTGGTCCTAGCAGGTACCCGGTCGCACCCGTACCACCCTCCGCTGCCCAAGTACAGGCCTGCGGCATTTTGGCGGACCTCTATGGTCAATCTCGATCTCCAGAACTCCGCCGGCTTTCGTCCACCCGCCTTATTTGTAGCCAAGCCACATAATACGGCGACGTTCTCTCCGCGCGTGCGATCGAGGTCTTGGACGGAGCCTTTCGGCCCTCGGTCTCCCGGACCAGTAACGTATGGGGTTGCTGGCCGGCTTACGGCCCAGACGCCGAGCTCTTGTCTCCGGGACCACTGGACTAAAGAGCTCGGCCGCTCGGCTTCTTTGACTGTCTTGGCTGCCGCGTCCTGGGCCGCGACGACATATGTGGACCTCGTTCATGTGCTCTTCTCCCTCCGTACACCGCGCACGACTCTCGGAGGCCATTAATGCATGTGTGTACACTTCGCATTTATCAGTTGTGCCCATCTACCCCGAGCCGCCTGCCACCAGGTAAGGTCTGCCCAGCTTGCAAGGGGACGGACAGGTCGAGCGCATCTCACGTGCAGAAACGGTGAGCGCTGCGCGCAATGAGGACGTCCGGAGACGGGGCTGTGAGGACCTTCTCCTTGGATTGTTCGCGCTTCCTAATTCGCCCACCCATCTCACCGCTGCGTATAAATACGATTTCCCGCTTGCCTCTTGCCACCATCTCCTCTCCAACGTCGTCGGTGACCATTCGTCCCACGTCGTCAGGACCACTCGACCTACGCCGAATCCCTCCACCTGTCCCCAATCCCCGCCACCACTTCTCTCTTGCTGTGGTGAGTCTCCCCTCCCGCACTGGCTGTCGCGGTTGTCTGACGCGTCGCCTCCCCGCATCCAGCGTCGAACCATGTCGTCGCCGACCGCTACTCCGGACCCCTTCTCGCCGAAGTTGGGACTTACGGTGGCTGGGTGTATCCGTACGTCCAGCTCTCTCCATCCCTGCGCTCGTGGGCTCATATGAAGCCCCTTCCCGTTCCCGATCGCTTCTTCCGCGGATCGCCATCAGTGTTGTTCATCTTTCTCATCGTCGGCTTCCACCTCGTCGCGCGCAGGTCTTGCTGCGCCCCTCGAGTGCGCCGCGCCCCTCGCTCCTCCAACTCGGTCTCACCACTCCCTTCCTACCACGACGTCCTCCACCACCATGCCCCTCCCTCCCCCGCGCAGACCCGCTTCTGCCCCGTTGCCTCCCTCTCCGCCTTCAAGTGCCTCGACTGCTTGAAGCCGACCGGCTCGAGCGACGACCACGCCAACCGCATCTCACTGGAGTCGTCGTGGGCTCCTCCCCCCTACCCGCCAGCTGCGCAAGTTTCGGCGGCTAGATCACGTGGGGGTCCAACGGGATCTCTTATCCGGGCCGGCTCCCCCACGTCGTTTGATCGCCGCACCGACGCTTCCCTCGCCCACCCCATCGTCACCATTGCTATCCCGGCCACCACCGCCAATCCTTCCACTCCTCCACCTGCGTACTACGCATCCCGCGGCCCTGTTATTAGTCCCCCTCCCCGTTCCCGTCGCTCCTAGATACCCATACCCTTCGCGTTGATCTATACCTCCTCGATGCCTGCCGCGCCGGCCATACCTTCTCATTATTCGTCCTTTATGAGTGTCTTATCAGGATGACCACTCTATCTTTTATTTGCTTCGTCGTACATTGTTTTTCTCCGCCATCTAGCTTCGCTGTGTTGCTGTATCATGCACTTCTCATGTTCTCTGAAGCTGTGACGACATGCATGTCGTAGACCTATATGCTATAATGTACCATGGTGTGCTATCGGACTATGCTGCGCAATGTATTGTGTACCTTAATGCGCACGATGCCATTCTCTATGCCAGCCTATGGCAGTTCCGCGGGCGCCGGGCCTCCGAGCTCCATGTGGGGAGCTTTATGACCGTGTGCAACCCGATATCCACGGCAAAAGGTCCCCGGTCATTCCCCGCCTCGTGGTCGCCTGCCCGTGGGGAGGGGCGGGGCGTCCTCAGCTTCAGCGTCCATACGCGCGCAATTGCTCTGTGCTTGCTAATGCGCATGAGTAATTTAATCTTGAGCGTCACCCCCAAGGATCGACTATCGTAACGTTACATAACGGCGACTTGGCGCCACCCACATCAATTGACCCACTCCGGAGGCCCGCCGAGGGCCTTCTCAACGATCCATACTGCGTACTACGTAGTACTAGGCGTCTCCGAGTCACCTCCTTGCCGCAGCTTGAAGGATCCTGGGTCGTGCTCCTGCGCGCTACGCGAGCGTTTCCTTTTCCTCTCGTCTGACAGGATCGCCATCCCCAATCAGGTCCGTGGCCAATGCCACTCCCAGTGGCTTGCCTTCGCCGTCCCACAGGCGGGGGTTGCAATAAACCTGGGTTCATATTCTGGAAGGAGGGCGACAGGGGCGGCACTATGCAAAGCAGAACCGCCAGTGCCAGTACCAGCCGCCCCCGCCCCCGCCGGCGGGAGGCATGAGGCTCCCGTCGTACGTGTCCGTCGTCGAGAGCCTTCTCCGTCAAGTCCGCATCCAGGTGGATCGGAGGCGACCAGGATCCGAGATTTCGAGGACCGAGAGGCCTTTCCGCCCGGCGGTTCTCTTGAACTTGAACGCCCAGTGGTTCTCGGGCTGAGTGCCGCCCGTTAGTCGCAGCGGCCCTGACAAAGGTCTAGCGATCCTTGGATCGATTGGAGGTGGACACAAGGAGAGACGCTCTGGTTCTCCGCGATGCCCGACGGGCCACTACTCTTCTGGCGCGGCTACGGCCGCGGCGTTGGGGCGCCAGTAGTAAGCAGGGTCGATCGAAACGGCCAAACCTTCCAAACGCGTATGGAGGTGGACAGAAGCGCGTCGAAGGGCAGATGACAGAACCAGTTCGCGTGGGATGCATGTGCGGCTCGCGCCTCGGACCTCTGCCGTACAGGACGACGCAAACGCTTGGGCAGGAACGCGGGGATCGCCAGACCTGAAAGGCTGATGAAGAACTTGGACACGTATCGGGTCAGCGCCTCGAACATCCACGCATGGCGTCAGGGCTTCGAAGTGGGAGGAGGCGTCTGCTGCTTGAGCTACGTGCTCGGTGGCGACACCGTAAAGGCTCCCTTCTCCCGTGATGGGGCGTAGAAGGGCTAGGGAAGCTCCGGCGCATGAGGAGAGATAAGTCGGCCAGCAAATGATTTGGTGTGTAACACGTACAGGGAAGAGGCGCGAGCGCGCGGCTCCGCGCTCGCTAACGCGAAGACAATATCGACGTGACGGCATCCGGGTCTTCGCCGAGGAGGGATCTGCTCCTGGAGAGATCCCAAACTTACTTGTGCAGTACCCGGGCTCGGCGCTCCCGAGCGGCGTCCACCACGACCGCCAGGCGCGTTTTGGCGGAGGCGCCGTGGACGAGAAGTTGGTCATCTGTCGTGCGCTCATGATCGTTTTAGTATCACTTCGGAACACGAGTATGGCGCGAGAGGGGGCGAGGACCAAAGTACGTCAAGGCAACGTACCTGAGTGGTACGACACTTGGTTATCGAGACCAATCCAGGAGAGAAAGCCTTGAAGCAGTGCAGCGCGGATCTCCTTCTGCGAGGGTGGGGGGCAGATCGAAGGTGGTCGAAGTGCGGTGGATGAGGGTGGCGAGCCCTGCGCCTGCTGCTAGCACTGGCACCTGGCGGGGAATGGAAACGAAGAAGTACTCTGCGCGCCGTGGCTTACTTGCGGGTATCCGCATGAGCTTCCGATAGATTCTCCTCGTTTCCGTATTACGACGCTTGACTTGCCGCGTCTCGATACAGTGACTTACAAAACTGTTTCCAGAAAAGTTACTCCCACGCCGTTTTCAGCATATCTCCGCAAATACTTAGCATAAGGACATGATTTGAAGTGCGTTCGGTAGATATGCTTCTTGGATTTCGATAGAGCTATGTATTATGCGAAAAGGATAAAAACTCCCAAAGATATTGAGTGCTCTTTGCACTCACTGCCTGGAAACAGTTTTGTAACTGTTCCTGGCACCACACATAATTTATTCATGAAAGGGCATGCACAGACAATTGTCAAATCTCTTGGTGGCAATGTTGTGTGTACTGTTTATATACATCAGTCCAGGCTATAATCTCACACAATACATCTCACTTTCCTGCTATAATCATGCCTAAAGGTTTCCTCAGCAACCATTAACCAGGTCACCTCTCCTCGCTAACTAACACCATTCTATCACCTATATCCAGGTTAAAACTGGCATTGGTGGGAGTGACATCAATAAATAATACTCCACACACTTTCCTGAGGTCTCTGAGGCCAAGGGTGGTCACCTATCCCTTTTTTTTCCAACTACCATATGTTATGTGACTCACCTTATTGAGACCGGGATGGCCAATACTGCTGTTCAGGTCCACAATTCTTATAAGGATGCATTCCTCAGGACTGTATGTATCTATGTTATTCATTGCAGGCTGAAGGGATAAAGCACAATTGCAGTAATGATGAGGAAACACATTCAACTCAATACTGTATATAAGGCCAAGCAGTACAATGTCACTTTGTCAAAGAAATGCTAGACTATGAAGGAATGAATAAGGCTGATATCATCAGAGAGGACTAATATGAAAAAAATTGAGTCATATGAGAGGAAGTATATGTGGAAAAAGAGGACAGAGAGGCTGAGTAACTAGATAGTTAGCTGTATAATGAAGGTTAGAGGTGTTTTCTCATCATTACTGCAATTGTGCTTTATCCCTTCAGCCTGCAATGAATAACATAGATACATACAGTCCTGAGGAATGCATCCTTATAAGAATTGTGGACCTGAACAGCAGTATTGGCCATCCCGGTCTCAATAAGGTGAGTCACATAACATATGGTAGTTGGAAAAAAAAGGGATAGGTGACCACCCTTGGCCTCAGAGACCTCAGGAAAGTGTGTGGAGTATTATTTATTG
The DNA here is from genome assembly GCA_032821775.1 of Sanguinoderma infundibulare. Lineage (NCBI taxonomy): Eukaryota > Fungi > Basidiomycota > Agaricomycetes > Polyporales > Polyporaceae > Sanguinoderma > Sanguinoderma infundibulare. The sequence goes on from JAVLRN010000007.1 coordinate 825,754, forward strand.
ATGTCACTCCCACCAATGCCAGTTTTAACCTGGATATAGGTGATAGAATGGTGTTAGTTAGCGAGGAGAGGTGACCTGGTTAATGGTTGCTGAGGAAACCTTTAGGCATGATTATAGCAGGAAAGTGAGATGTATTGTGTGAGATTATAGCCTGGACTGATGTATATAAACAGTACACACAACATTGCCACCAAGAGATTTGACAATTGTCTGTGCATGCCCTTTCATGAATAAATTATGTGTGGTGCCAGGAACAGTTACAAAACTGTTTCCAGGCAGTGAGTGCAAAGAGCACTCAATATCTTTGGGAGTTTTTATCCTTTTCGCATAATACATAGCTCTATCGAAATCCAAGAAGCATATCTACCGAACGCACTTCAAATCATGTCCTTATGCTAAGTATTTGCGGAGATATGCTGAAAACGGCGTGGGAGTAACTTTTCTGGAAACAGTTTTGTAAGTCACTGTATACGGCCTGCTACAGAGTGGCATCGAAATTGGGTACAAGGTGCCCGCCGATGCCCGAAAGCTTGGCAATTGTGGGCAGGGCCAATGCCTGAAGCGCAATACATTGGTTAGCATTCCCGAGAATGGCGGACCAGCGGAACCCAAGGTGACCGGCGCTGCTGACCTTCTAGAAAACGCTTGTGGGGGCGGCGACAGGCAGACACGCGGTCTGCTGCAGCTAGCTGCAATGCCGCAGGCGTGTTGCGGCACTCATCGACGCCTCCAGTTAACCAAACGCCTGCGGAGCCGGGGTGTCCACTCCGTGCATCATCATCATCATCATCATCTTGGTCGGTGTCTGTATTGAACATCAGCTGACAGTCTCGACAGCACTGAACGGCTCTCTTATTGCACGGCGGCCGCCTTCGGTCTTCTGAACGTGGATGCTATGCAAGGCTCTTTCTGTTCAGCAATGGTCAGTGGGACAGGTCTGGAAAACCGCCAAAGATACCTATCCCATAGCCCGACGTGGCACCCACTGCGATGAGGGCCTTGAAAATTTTCTTGATGTTCCCTGTGACAGTATGCCCTCACATGAGGTGCATAGATGGGAGGTGTGTGACATACATGGATTTCAAGGGGTCTTGCGACTTGAGAGTTACGGACCGACGAGATTTGACCGTCCAAGGCGACTACTGTCGCGATGCAAAAACGGCAACGACGCTCAATCCGCCACGTGGGGCATTCCCAGGCGTTTGGCCCGCCACACAGTGTGCTTCCCACATCCATCTCCCCCTTCAAGATACGGCACTCTCCAGACCTCTCCAGCAATACAGATATCCTAACCTCTTCAAGTAATCTGAAGAATGTACTATCTCCTCACGGACTTCGAACGACTCGGAGACATGCTCGATATCTTGCGCAGGAGGCGGCATGCAGTCTCCAATGGGCGATAGCCTTACACCCCCGGCCCAAAGTCAAGTACCCGACGCCGCCACTCTCATTGCCAGTGTCAGGAAACTCGTGCGGATCTGGCGACGTGGAGGCTGATACCGCATGCACACCTGGGGCGCAATCGCTGGGTCTCCTAGGTTTCACTTTGACGGGATCCATAGGAAACCTCTGTGGAATCTTGTGACTCCCTGGGCCGGTGTCCGTCTCGAATGAAGGCCTTCGTTAACCGTGCTGTCGGAGGCGACCCCGGCCTAATGAAACTCTCTTCAACCGCAGCTTCAGAGTCTCCGACCGGCCTGGTAGGTAGATGTGCCTGATATGGATGCCTGGCTCGAAATCTAAGCCAGCGCTGGATAAGCTCGCAATTCATTCGATGATTGCATTTGTTCCTTCAAACCGTTTACGATGCAAGCCCCGTCCTCGGAGGTCGGAGGAGCTCATCGGCCGACCAGTCAATCAAGCCACCGATCCACCTCGCTTGGCGAAGTCTGTCTCCTTGCGGGAGGCGTCCTTGGGGTGTCAGCATGTTGAAGCCAGTCGCCGCAGCTGCCCTGCTGTTCCAAACCTTGTGAGATATGTCAGATGGTTCGTTCTTTATTGTCTATGCCCCAACTCATGCTTTGGGCCGGCTTACTGGGCCAGTGTTCGAGCCAAAGTTGGAAAATGGCAGTGTCCCTAGCGACGCCACGCACTCTTCACATTTGTTGAACCCTCTACCACTGGCACTCCCGTGGTCCACCGCGAGACCCTTGACGTTCTCATGCGAGGCTGTATAACGGTGGGATTAGTGCAGGGCCATGCCAAGCTCAAGTTTTGCTATTAGTATGTCGCTGCCCTCGCGCGGATTTTCAACTTTCTTGGCACGAGTGTCCACCTCTCGGCCTCGAGGCAATTCCCATAACCCCTCCCTGCGGCGTAACCACCGTCCCGCGTGCGGAGAAACCATTTGTCCGCCCGATGACTGGCAGGCAATGTCGACAATGAAATTCAATTAACTATCATAAAAGACCACATGGTACCGCGTGGCTCGCCTACCACGTCCTTTATGGTCGCGAAGCGCCGGGTTCAGCGCTAAGCACAAAAGTCTCTTACGGCCAAGTGTTGGAGACCTGCGGGTAGGCTCCAATTTGAATGTAATATATATTGAATATCATTAAGATATTATTTCTGTGGGTGCCCTGTAAATCTGGAGTGCACCAGCCTCCCTGTAGTCCTGCTGGCCAAAATTTAGATTTTGTGCATGGGCGCTTAGCATAGCGCAAGGGAGGACCCCGCCAAAAACTGAATTAGGAGGACCCAGCTCAAACCTAACGGTGTGATTTTAGATATACCAGCAATTTGACGGGTATGCATGTTCATGGAAGGGGAAGGGTTAGGGTCTTGGAGCAACACTAAGGTGAAAATAAACAACTGTATAATGCAGACTCAGACAGAGTATTGCAGGGGAACAGAAGCCGCGCCGCTGGAAGACGATCGTCCTCGTTCCCGCGAGCACAGGTGTCAGCTGGAACGGGTGCGGCCGAGGGACGCGTCCAGAAGATCATGGCAGAGACAGACGGCGCGAGGCAGAATCTGCAACCGGCGCGGGGTGCACGTCACCCGGGCGTCGCGCGAGACGCCGCCATAACGTTCTGTCGGGACCCCGCAGTAGCTCCGCACCAGGAGCGCGGGGTTGGGACCAGCACGAGGGTTTGGAGCCCGGCATGAGAACGGCCTCGAACTAGTTGGAGGACAGCGGGGTGGGGGGCCCCTGGGTACCTGAGTGAATGTCGGATGCCTCGAGGCAGCTGGTCGCCGACGGACCGCCGACGGACAAGGTTTGGAGTCGGCGACGGCGAGACGTGAGATGTTGGACTAGTGCCGCGACACTTCCAAGGAACGCCGAAACCGAGTTGGAGTCCGAGTCCGAGTCCGAATCCGAGTCCGCCGAGACGAAAGTATCGTCCTTGTCCATTTGCAGGAACCGGTCTTGGGGAACGTTCTTCCAGGCCGAATAGTACCGAATAGTCCGCTCTGGACCGACCGCCGCCGCCGCCCTCGAGAACATTTGCAGGAATCGGTCTTGGAACATTCTTCGCAGCGTTTCAAACGAATACTACTAGTGCCATATACGTGAATTCGTTTACCAAAAGCGGCGGCGCACCGAGCGGTGCGAGTTTGATATGAGAAGGCGCATTGGATTTGAAACACAAAGAGCCTAGGCCACATCCCAGGGCACCCACGGGCGGTCCGCAGTGACAAATCGACACTTGGAAGAAGGGCATGTGAGCGGCAGTGAATTGCGCCTTGCCAGATACGGTGAGCACTTACGGCATGAGGGGACGGCTCGATTCACCCCACCCCCCCCTTCTCCTTCAAGCTTTATAACACAAGCGGTTAAAATCTTTCGCTGATGAGAAACGTCGACAAACGCACTGAGCAAGATCGGGTCCCCGGGAACGCGGACGGATGAATGTTGTTGATGGCCTAGACGACTCGGATCAGGTTCCCCTCGTGAGTTTGCGTGAACCTTTCCTTCACGTCGGATGCTGTAACCCGCATCTGAGGGAAGGTTTTGGGGTGCCAGGCAAAGAAGACAGAAAGGGCGAGCGTGGTCGGCGTAGCCTCCGGGGTCATGGTGTGGCAGCGATCGCGAGGCTCGGTTTGTCCTGCAGCACGGCCTCCGCCCATCCGCATTCACCTTCCCAACCGGCGATAAACCCCACGCCGCCAGTTAAAACCGTGAGACATCTTGACCAGTCGTTTACCATGGGCAGAGCAATCGATGCCAAGGACGCCGACGAGTCCCTGGCGTTGGAGATATAGCTGCTGGAGTCTCGATGTATCCGCAGCCCCTTCGCATTCAGGTAGCATGCGGTCGCCAGCAGGCATATGAGAATGTCGATGAGGGGTGTACTGTTGCAGGGAATGCATGATCACTGTCCTGCACGCCAAAGCCGAAACACCGCTATGCTTTGGGCCGCCAAGTTGTGGGAACGCGACAACCTGATCTCTCAAGTATCAGTGTAACTCACTGGGATTTCCGCCTAGAATTTATCGTCGAGTATGCGTTCAGTTCGGAACTGTGTCCCGTACATTAGTGATAGCGTGCAAACGACTGCAACTGGCAGTCCGTAGCTCTGGTCATCAGGGCGGGCGGGGCCCGAAAGACAGTCATGGATGACTCCTGAATAATCACGTTAGTGCTCGAGGTGCAGTCATACGAAACGCAAATGGTTACTCGCAGCTTCCTGACGATACGGCACGTTGGGGACTTTAACCAAGTCCTCGCAGCGTAAGCACACGCAATTTAGGGGCCTCGGTGACTGGGGTCCTCGATCGTTGATGTCCAAAACAAGCATCAGCGTGAATACGAAATCGTGGTGTAGCCACTTCAACTTGCGCAGATGAGAACGGGAAGCCTCGATCACTCAACTTGCATTAAGAAAATATATTAGAGACGTGAAATACAACTGCGCCATCGATACAGGCCGATTCCGAGATGATACAAGACAGAGAAACCCAAGAATTACATACACGAGGTGAGATCGACCACATCTACGAGAAAAAGGAATGGGGATATACGAGCCGCGTCCGAGACGACAAATCAAAAGGAGGAGATGGTGAAGAAAGACACCTTCGAGTCCGAGACCACACGATGTGCCGCGCGTTCAACGCGCGGCGGAATGGTAGTTTGGTGAGGGAAGCGATGTACGGGTCCCTTATTCAAGTAGAGTCAGACCCGCTCCGGCGACGCGAGAAGATCGACTTCAGGCTGAGACGTGAGGTGCTTGCAGGTACAGCCGTAAGCTGCTGTAACTGCTGCTCGGCCGACTGCGGTCGCTCCTTCAGCGTCGCGATCAAGCGGGCCTGCTGATGGATGAAGCTCATGTTCTCCTTCTGGAGGGAACGAACAAGGTCAGTGGCATTCAACAAGAGATATCAGCGAGGGTATACCTCGCGCGCAATGATGGACTGCACGCCCGCATACTCCAACTCGCGAGCGAACGTGAGCGCGTCGGTGGCGAGGAGCGCCTCGCCGATCGAGTCTGCGAGCATCGTCTCATTGCGCGCCAGCTGCGCCTCCAGGGTCGCGACGCGGGCTTCGGCCGAGTCGGCACGAGCAGTGACCACGGCAATCTCGTTGTGGCAGATCGCGAGCTGGTCAGCGTTGTCCGCCGCCTGCCGGATGCGCGCATTCAGCTTAGTTCTAACAGTATTGCGCTCCTTCTAAGGCAGACGTGAGTTAGCTATGGGACGGAAGCGGCAGGTCTAAAACGCACCCTGAGCTCCTGTATCACAACCCGCGTGTCCTCCTGCGACTTCGTCCGCTGGGTGACGAGACTCGCCAACTGAGAGAAGTTGGATCGAGTGAGTTCGATCTTGCGGGAAAGACTGGTGCGCTTCCGCCTGGCTTCGTTGGTAACGAGAGCGGGGCGCGGTGAGGGAGCAGGAATGGGGGTAGGCTGTTCCGCGGCGGCGAGCTTCGCAGTCAACTCGGCGATCCTCGCGTTCTTCTGACCGAGGAGCAGACTAGTGTCGACCATGAGTACCTCCAGCATCCGCTCCGGCGAGGGTCTGTCTGCGGAGGCCTTGGAGATGTGAATGATCAGGATATGGCGTGGCTCCGCGTCGGCCAAGGCGGTTCGAACCATCCCAAGGTCGGAGATGAGAGCGAACTTGTCGGTAGCATGTTCTCGTTTCTTCCTCTCTAGAGCGTCCTCTACGTCGGCCTTGGCTCTCTCGAGGGCGACGAGGCGTTCGGCGGTCTGTTCGGGCTCAAGGACGGGTTGGGAGAAGGAGACGACGATAGGGTCGGGAAGGCAGGTCGCGCAAAGCCAGAAGAGAGACGAGACGATGGCAACAAGAAAGTGGCCAAGGCGCGACCAGGGGGACAGCACCGAGAGGATCTCCAGGATCACCACGATGAGGTGAAGGTGGATGTGGGGGGTGGCCATGATGGCGGGATCAATCAATGATCGAGGTGAAGCTGGGGGAGATGCTGGAATCGGTGGGGTGCGAGCGAATGAGAGGGCTGACGTTGACCGGTGGCAGCGGGTGAGGGAGAAGTTACGAACCAGGTTGGAGAGGCGAGCTGTTCTTTGGCGGGGTCAGCGTCTAACATCTCGTCGATCCAACTCACCCGATGTGACGGTTCTCGCCTTCACGATCGTGCAACATGTCCATTGATGCCGGATGGCATGGAGAGAAAAACCTGTTCATAAAAGAGTAGGTTATTATGCGTATTGTTACAATGGTCGTACGAAACAGGTACCGGACAGTACCATAGTTGGTGTAACTGGCTCGGACACGCCCGCCAGACCACTACACCAAAAGGCAGGATAACTGAAGAACTGCTTCTTCAGTCACCGGCGGGTATATATGTGCCATACCGGGCTTGTCCGTGCTAAGGGTGCCGTCACCCTTACAGTTGGTCGCAGAAGACGATGATAACCTCACTTGCGATCGTGAACCCTGACCTGCGCCAATTTATTGCCTTCAATACGCAGCGTGCGATGTGTCTATCCTGGCACTAGTTGTCCTACACCCGATCTTACGGCGAGAGCTCGATAGATCTTCCATGATCTCGATGGGTGCGGTGCGCTATCTCTTCTGTGACTGTACTGTATACTGCCAGGGGAGATCAGTGATTAAATATAGAAACAGCCAAACGAAACGTGGTTTAAGGCTCCCACCTTGAGGGATTCACCCGATCCTCTGCGTTGACTTGAGCGGCGACGACAACGTCGCATCTCAGCACTTCGTCGAAAGACCGGGTGGTTCTGCATCCGCGCTAGCACACCGGTCTGGTACACGCCAGGACCGGGCAGACCCGCTAGGTTGTAGGTGGAGGAATAACGGAGCTCGCTCGCTCGAGAGGGCGAGCTGGGAAAGGGTGAGGAAAGCGCAAGAAGGCTCTGAACAGGTGCCGGCTATCTCCGAAGGAAGCGCTCGACGTTTTCTCACCTCCGCCTGAATGTCGAGGTTTTGTCCAAGGATGTCAAGCAATTGGGAACTTCAAAAGACACACAGGCCGCGGAGTCAATGAAGAAAAACGCGACGGTTCACCCGCGCTCCATCAGACCCGACGTTGGACACCTGTCCAAGTGACTATCGCAAGGGACACTTGCTTAAATCGTGGCACTCAGGCTGGCATGCTAGGCAGAGTGCAAGATGAAGACGCAGGGAAAAACAAATTATATGAAAGAGATGAGAAAGAGATCGCGAGACACCTGAGACGCTATAGATACAGGATCAGGAGAGATGCCAGGGTACCGGTACAAGGGAATAGGGATCAAGATAGGAATATGCTCTATTGTATGTGCCTAGGAATAGAAACACGGTGGCCCGAGAAACCGCGCAAGGATGTCCTGGTACGTGGCCTCAGGCCAGAAAGGCGAGGGCATGCCGACCGCCAGCAGAAGTGAAGAAGAGATATCGCGCTGCAGAGAGGGCTAGGTTGTGGGGTATGCACATTAAAGAACGACTCAGACGTTCAAGCCTTACGAGCCTTGCGCGACAGACGGATGGTGATCCGATTGCGGCGAGGAGGAGAAGCAGCTGGAGACTTATCCGAGTCGAAGGATTCAGAGGCCTCGGTCCCCGTATCTGCCTCAGTCTCCGTCTCTGTGTCGCTGCTGCGACGCGAGATCAGGGACTGGAAGCTGGAGCGGAATGTCGACGAGAGCGAGGAGATGGGCAGCGCACGCTGCTTCCGGACGGGCTCGAGTCGCTTCTTGAGCCGCGCGATCTCGGCACCCTGGACATCGATGGTCCTCTTCGCGTTGGTCTGCGGTGATAGGTGTGTATCAGCATGGAACGAGAAACGGAAACAGGAAGGACCCACCTCTTGAACCTTGGACCGCTCGAGATGCGTGTCGTGGAGTTGACGAACTCGGCTGAGCTCCGCGTTGAGGTTGACGTTCTTGCTGGATGCGTCGCCGAGCTTCGTCTCGCTCTCCTGGAGCTTTCCCTCCAGCGGAACAACCTGGGCCTCGAGACTAGCGGCCCTGGCTTCAGCCTCGGTGGCTCGGGTCGTGATGTCGACCTTGTTGCCGTAGTCCGCGTGAGTTTCAGCGATCTGGTGAGCGATGACGTCCGCATGTGCCACGGCCGCGTCCCGCTCCGAAGTGACTTTCCCGATGGCCCGGCGGGCAGTGGCGAGCTGGACATTCAAGGCGGCGATCTCCCTGTTCTTCTGCCCGAGCACGATCTTGGAGCTCGCCTGGACAAAGTCGAGCCTGTTGATGAGAGCCTGGTTCCTCTCACTCTCCGCCTCGCTGTCGACGTCAGCGGTGGGTGATGGGCCGGGAGCGGGGCTTGGCGATGGGGATTGCGCTCGGATATCTGGGGCGGTCTTCACCTGGGCGATGTGGGCGTATTCCTCTTCGACATGTTCGTCGAAGGCCTTCTTGGTGGCGACGAGCCTGTCTTGGAGGATGGCGTTCTCGTTCTCGAGCGCAGCGATCTGGCGTTTCCAACAGATGATGCGGACGGTGGCCAGGGAGAAGACGACGGTCAGGATGATGCCGAGGAGGAGGAAGATCATCCAAGGACCGGTGTGGAAAGCGCGTGATGCATCGAAGGGACGGTGAACGCCAGTCGGAATGTACGCCATCGTGGACAGGTCAATCGGAGTGACGGGTGACTCTGGTGAAGCCGGTGAAGGACAATTGACTGTGGTCTGCGGGACGGTAGACGACAGGTGAAGGGGCCAGCTGGTGGACGCACGATGGTCTAGTTCAAGAAGGGCAGCAATCAATGAAGGATAATGAACCCCAGGAGGCTGGCAGGCTTTGACGTCACGTGTGTATGTCGATCGTTGAACTTCGAAGGCTGAATCGGGATGAGGGTGTCGTGACCGCGATCCAGCGCACTACGGGAAGCACCCAGTGATGACCTGGCTTAAACTCTGTTAGAAGCTTGGAGTTCATTTAGCAGTCCTGAAGTCATACCTGCCCCGTAGCATAACCGTGGATGAATTTCGTTGACAGCGCAACCCAACCCGCAAAATGCAGGATTGGGAAGATGGAGTTGGGCTTGATGCCACGATCGTTGGGACGGAAAAACGCATCAGCAAAGTAGAGAGCATACTCGCGGAGGTGGGATCATGTCAAAATACACACAATCTCAACCTGTCCCCAGGTTAAATAGAAGGTTAGCATCCGCTGCCTTGACGGCATACCAGCAGGTGATGGCACCTTTGTCTTCCGTCAGCCGATAAGCAAGAAGAGCACATGTGGACCCACCACTCGTCAAGGGAGATAAAGATTGGACATACAGGGTAACGCAGGACGAGGCGAGCGAGATCTGTGACACGCGGAAGCGACAACATTCATGAACACACCGGCCCGGCTCTCGCGTGGTAAACCTCCTGATATTACCTCTCCCGGCGGGACATCGCCTACATCTAGTCGAATTTGACCATGACCTCATCCGCCTTCCCCCAGATCTCCGCGATGCTCTTGTAGCCGCACAGACCCAGCGTGATCTCGAACTCAGCGAGGATGCTCTTCAACACCGTCTCAACACCCTCCTGTCCGCCCACCGCCAGCCCGTAGACGTACGGGCGGCCGACTGCAGGACCAGGACGAGGAAATAAGCGTCAGCCGCCATCTCGACATCTGAACAGTTCACGAATACGGGTACGCACGCAGCACGCCCTGGGCCCCCATCGCGATCACGCGGAAGACATCGGTCCCCGTCCTGATCCCGGAGTCGCTCAGAACGGTGAATCGCCCGCTCATTTGCGCGGCCTTGATTTTGGGCGACCGACAGATCTGCTCGAGTACCCAAATCGCGGGGATCGCGCCCGATCTGGCGACCGCCGTGGTTGGACACGATGATGCCATCCGCACCCACGTCGAGCGCGAGTTCAGCGTCCTGTATGGTATTACGGGTAGTGCGACTCTAAGAGCGAAAATGGCTATTTTCAGATCCCGCGTGATGCTTGCTCGGGGATGCCCGGATTCTGGCCAGAGTGGGGCAACTTCAAGACGCAGTGTGTGCGGGATGTGCCTTTTTAGCGTTAGAAGCGTCCTCATATCATAGGCGGATATGGAATTGTCCATGAGCGCGATCTCGAGCTCTCCGTGCGTCCCCGAAGTCTCCAGAGACCGACTGGGTCTCTGGGACCCCAGATGACCAGGCACGACAAGCGGTACTTGGTTTCGTCATGCACTAACACGCTGAACCCAACTCGATCAAGCGCGGAAGATTGAGGGTGGTGCTACTGCCATAACGAGACGGAAGGAAACTCCCACCCCGTCCTCGTCTCCGTGCGCGACCCTTCAAAGGCGATGAGGGGGTAGATGTGCGGTGTTATACAGCACCTAATGCAGGTGGGAGCCCCCAAGATGTCAGCAGATGAGACCGATCTGGGGCGCGATACAGGTCGGGTATTGACACACACATAACGTTAAGACCGCTAAAGCCGGCCAGTGGGACACCCACCACTGTTTTAGGTCACAGCAGCTGACCGCTGCGCTCAATGACACAAGGACCCTTGCCAAAATGTTCCGATAGGACCACGAGCGCTGATACGCTTCTCTGGCGTAGATGAGATGTTAAGCCAACGACCGTACCAGCTCCGGGACCGTCGTCGCACCAGACCGTGGAAGCCGCGCGCATTAAGTTTGACGCAGAAGGAGAGTTGTATGATTTGGAAAACTCACCGCACCTAATATCCCCAGATACGAGTAGGGGAACATAATATGGGATATATTGTGGTCAAGGCGGCGACGGAGTCCTTGTATGGTGTCAGAAGGCTACAACTTGGCTTGTTGCGTTAGTTTAGATGTCTGTACGTTGCTCTTCTGTTCTCACCTTTAATCGTGGTCCTCGGTTCAGATGTCCATCGCCGAACCACCTCCGGCTTAACCGTGGCTATCGGTATGTTTGAAAATCGGGGGAAGGCGGGAGGTGTCGGGAACACAGCTTGCGTCGGCGATCAAATGTGAGCTGTCGGACTTGAGTCGGAGTCGGACAATGAGGCAGCCGCGGGCCGTCGGCCGTCGGTTGCCGCCGCCAATTGATGCGCACCGAAAAGTTTCTGCGTTGAACGCTCTTGATTCCGCCCTCCATTTGGCTTGCTCAGCTCGAACCTTCCGGGTCTGCTCTTGCGCATATTACACCGCTATGATTTAAATCATACCATGTATCGCATCCCACGGCATTTTATCCAACTTCTACCTGCTGCCTAGGCCTACTGCGGTCACCGTCACTGCCTGCGACGTCATGCTACAGCCGCGGACACGCTGATGCCTGTCGACACTGTCCATTGGATATCACCCTCGTGCTTCTTCTCGTGTCTCTTTCGTGATTCCTAGGAAGCGTACACATTCGATGTCAAGCCCCATCCAGCCCGCTGGGACACAAACCCCGACGTCCAGTGCGCAAGGACCAAGATCGCCTATCGGCAAAGGTTGGCGTCTCCTTGACGCGGGAATGTCACTGATCAGTCAGTTATCCAACTGCACAGCTCCTTCCTGACCTCTTCGCAGCGTAGATCGTCCCCAGCGCCCTCGAAGTCGTCCAGCGCCAGTACATAGCCTCCACGCAAAGGTCCCGCTGAACACCTGAATCCGTCAGCGTCATTTGGAAGAGCTTCTGATGGGATTGTACGTATTCCAAACCTACTACCGTGCATTAGTGAAAAAGCCTGGCCCGAGCCTTGTCAGCTTTGTGGTCTAGACTTTCGTGCCGTCCATCCTATGGATGCAATGTCGGTGGTTTCCGTGCTTCCCGCCGTGTCCCAGAGCATCTCTCTCTCTCGCTGGTCCCAGGCGTTCCCCTCCTTCCTTTCCCGCTCGATCGGGGGCGATCGGGGGCCCGATTCTCCCTCGTCTCTCGGATCAACTCAGACAGCCAGTCCATCTGCTATGAAAGACTACAAGCCACACCTACTAGCTTGTTTTCTAGCTGGTTAAATTCGCACTCCATCCGTCCCCCCAGCCTCGGAGGCACCGTATTACGACCCCTCACATTGCCGCAATTCACACTTTCCCCGGATGTGGGCCGCCGCCTATGGGTACTTCATATCCTGGTAAGATGACGACCGCGGCTTCGCGGTTATCATGCTCCTATGGCGTGCGCGTCTCCGCGGCACCTTCGCTTACAGTCTCGCTTTTGGGCGGTTCGCTCGTCTATTTTGTCCTTTGCGCGCTCGAGGTAAACTGCCAGCGAGCGATCGAGTCCAGAAGATTTCAGGCGGAACGGTGCCCCTCCTCTATTGCATCCGTGACGGGCAACAGCCGAAAGCTCATGGTCTTATTGAGTCCGAATTTGAGGGTGGCACAGGTTTCTCTACTTGTCCTTCTCTTCCGCAGTTCTTCTCGCCGTGCGCTTGACAGAAATGTCGCCAGTGAATATGCTTTCTGACGTAGTGACTTAGATCAAAAGCGCCTGTATTCATCTCTGCCAAATCCTGCGATTCGTGGTGGATGGAAAGCCTGACCTGTCGGCACATTGTGGTACTACGAGCGAGACACGTTCAGGTACCTCTAGATTGACATATCCCATGCCTTCATAGCATTCGTGTATGTGTCGCCGTATCCTTGATGTGCGTCGCATTCTGCTTCCTACTCATTTTCTAAGTTTTGCACGCGGCGAACGAATGCTCAATCATGTGTACCTTGTACAGCGCCTTTGCGCATTGCGCGCTACCTCGAGGACATGGTCGTGTGCGTGAGAACTTGGACCCCGGAACCTCCAATGTAAATAGACGACAAGAGCGGTGGCCATGAGGCAGCCAATTGTATGCACTGCGGCAGACGCGTATGTAATACTTAAGTAGTCCTCATTGGAGTCATGAAGACAGCCGTCGACCCCTCCGACCACGAACGCGTCCTCCGTTGCCCTCTTCGTCCTCACTGAGCTCGCCGACCAGCGACTGTCCCCCATCCATTCCAGCCGCTTTTCCTGCCCGTTTCACCCTCACACACGGTGAGTCGGCTCGCGATTCCGACGCTGCATGTTCTCTGACCACATCCTTCCGATCCGCGATGCCAGAATCCAGAATGGCCCCAATTCTGACGGAGAGAGCCTCTTTAGGCGACCAGACCACGGGTGCGGGTGGGCTGTCTCATGATGATATTGTCAGGATCGTCATTGGCATTGGTGAGTGCCTGTCGTTCCCTCGCACAAATGGCGCAGCTGCTGATTCGTGGCTGTGCCCCTCCTCCTCCTCTGTTTCCTCTCTCCTGCCCTCAGTCTTGGCCGCGACGGCTGTTGCTCTGCTCTGGATGTTCTGGAGTGGGAAGTACAGCTGCCTCACCGCGCGCTTCACGAATGCAGCACCCGCCACGGCACCGAGTCCCACGTTCCCCACAGGGCGGACCCGCGGTGGCGCCACGGCCCCGACCGCTTCCTTCCCTCGATTTGCTCGCGACCTGAGGGACGCGATGCACATCCCCAAGATCTCTTCGGAGCCCAGTCGTCCTACGACCTCGCGCCGCGCGTGCCCTACGGGCATGCTCAGCCCCCACACACGGCGCGGCTCTGACACTTCGACCAATAGCCGTGTCGGACTGTTGCGCGCACAGGGCCCCGTCTCTGTTCCCGCGTCTCCTCAGCCCGTGTTCCTCGGTGGTCGCGTCACGACGAGCAAGGCTTGAAGCCGCCATGCGCCCCGGAGGCGCAACGACGATCACGACGGTTGCATGATATCGGTCTCGGACACACCTCTCCATGTTCTGTAGCTCTCTGCTCTCGCATTCGCATTCGCATTTTCCGTACTCCACTTCCCCCCAGCTCTCCCATCCATCTATAACCCATGTCCCCATGCTGTCTCGCTCTGGCTCTGGTCACACCTGCTCTTCCGCCGCAGTCGGCTAATACCCATACCTTATTCTTAACTTACAGTTCCGGCGGACCAGGAGGTGGGACATTTGTATGTAACGCTTGTTGTACAGGAGTAGTTCAATACCCAGCATTCTCGCATGACACACACGTTCAATTTGTGCTCTCGAGGGCTACCAATCCTCGTGGTTTTGAAGGCGCGCGATGATCGATCAGGGTGCCGTCGGGGCCGTACGTATGTGAGCGTGAGCGTGCCGGTTGCCGTTCGATTGTGCAGGCAGGCTTGCGCGTTGCCTCCGAGAAGCTCGGAGGTTTGGGCGGGCCGGAGAGGTCGCCTTCCGTTTTGGGGGATCGGCGGCTGCGGGATCCCACGTGGCAGCTTCAAAGAGAATCACTTGGTCCAAGTTCGTGCCCGGTGTCCTCCAGGACTTCTATGCGTCGACAGATGGGTGAGTGCATTATTGATATCCTCAGTGCGTACTTACGCATGCTGCAGGCTGATCCGACCTCACGAGCGGGGTTAGTCCGAGATGATAATCGCCGACTGCGGTCACCCACCATGCTGCCAGTGGCGCAAACGCGTATACTGCAAGACCAGTGCCTTTGTCGATATTTGTGAGTCGTTGATTTCATTCTGATGGTGGTTGGTACAGCGCCCCGAGGGCGGTATTGGCACGGATATCTGCTGGCACCACATTGCGGCCTGGTTGTGGTTGTCCACCTTCTGAGATGGTCCAATGACGTGCGATAAGTTCGGGACCGTGTACTTTTCATTTGCGATATTGACATGTACAGTGCTCAATCAGACATTTACCCCGCAATGACCCCGCCCGACAGGGTTGGTATCCTCGCGGTTCAGGGCTGCTGATCATCTTCCACAGGCCTGTCGTTCCAACGTGCCGCTCAGTCTGCCAACACGAACATTTACGTAATGGATAATCACAGCCATGCTGGTGAGGCCTCGCGTAACGCCTGTTTGCGCCACCCTCGATATAATTGCAGGCATCCGTGTACAGCACCGCAGACAGTGCGTCCAAGAGGCGCGGAGGGGGGCAATCGTCTTCCTTGCTTCATGCGCGATGTGGCCCCGCATCGCTACGTGGCCATCATACTGTGAATGGAAAGTGTTCGCACTACGCCAAGGTCGTGCTTCCGCGCTATATCTGGATAGAGAACATGCTTTCGCTAGAAAAAGAGCCCACAACGATATTCTCATGCAGTCATCCTGGCTTCGTAAATGGTCCGCTTCTTAACTTATTTCCATTTCGAGGTCTAGATCTAAGCACCGCTCGTGGAACGGAATAATGTCTCTCGTCACTTGGCCGGATATTCACCACAACCCTCCAGCCTCCAGGACCCCGACGCTCGGTGTGAAGGTCTTGCCTCGTGAAGGTACTGTACTTCATCGATCTCACAAGCTGAGATGTCAACGCGGCCCCCATCGGTTCTAGCAGTTCCCAACTTCCCACTTTTGTGGGCGACCATGGCAGTAGTGCGAACGCCGCCTGCCGAACTTCCGCGCATCCGTGGATCCAATGTTCGGCAGGCGGCTCGGCTCGCACAAGTACAATTGACCAATGTGAATACTAGGATGTGAGTGCTATTCAGCACATGTCCACCGCCTTGCTGCCCTAACAGTCGGCCGAACACCGCTGTGGTCTGGTGTTCAGGGATATCGAATACATCAAGTTCTCGCATGGCACGAAGCTCCTCGTGTCGCTGGTGTTCGGCCAGACCGCTTGGCTCGGGTGACGGATGCCAGGATGTGAGCGTCATTTGGCACATGTCCGCCTCCCTGCTACCCGAACACTCGTCTGCACACCGTTGTGGTCGGTCGGGTCTTCATAGATATCGAACACGTCAGGATCTCGCATGGTAAGAAGCTCCTCGTATTACTCATATCGGCAGGATATCGTTCAGATCTTGCTATGGAATTTGACCATGACCTGATCTGCCTTCCCCCAGATCTCCGCGATGCTCTTGTACCCGCACAGACCCAGCGTGATCTCGAACTCAGCGAGTATGCTCTTCAACACCGTCTCAACACCCTCCTGTCCGCCCACCGCCAACCCGTAGACGTACGGGCGGCCGACTGCAGGACCAGGACGGGGAAGTAAGCGTCAGCCATCATCTCGACATCTGAACAGTTCACGAATATGGGTACGCACGCAGCACGCCCTGGGCCCCCATCGCGATAGCGCGGAAGATATCGGTACCCGTCCTGATCCCGGAGTCCATCAGGATGGTGAACCGTCCGCTCGTCTGCGCGACTTTGACCTTGGGCGACCGACAGATCTGCTCGAGGGCCCACATCGCCGGGATCGCGCCGTCGACTTGCCGTCCCCCGTGGTTCGAAACGACGATGCCATCCATACCCGCATCCATCGCGCGTTCTGCATCCTGGATTGTACGGGTATACGTGTGCGTCCGGCGGGAGTGGTCAGGTGCGCTTCTGGAAGGAGTTCGAGGTGCGTGGCGCACGTACCTGCACGCTGAGGATGCCCTTGACAACGAGCGGCCCGTCCCAGTGCCTCCGGAGGAACGCGAGTTCGTCCCATGTGCGGAACACGCCCTCGGAGAGGTTACCTGCCCACTGGGTCCCGAGCCGGTTCAGCTCGAGCGCCTTCTCATCGCCCTTGCGCATGCGCTCGTCGAACTCGGCCGGGTCGTACGGGAACGAGTGCGCGAAGTCGTACGGGTATGGCTCCAGTCCGTTATGCTTCATGAACACGGGGTCGGTGAGCGCGTTTTGCGCGCCGAGGCCGTGGTAGCTGGGGGCGTAGGTTCTGTCGATGTCGTGCGTCCGCCAGCCGAGGGACATGGCGTCGACCGTGACGACGAGCGCGCTGTACCCGGCCCGCTTCGCGCGGTTCAGGAGCGAGAGGGTGAGCTCGGGTGCGATTGGCCTGATTGTAGTGGCAGGGAGTTCATCAGGGTAATGTCGCAGACACAGACACGGACGCATTGCGGTGGACGGCTCTCACCAGTAGAGCTGGAACCAACGGTGTCCGGATCCGTTCGCCTCCGCAACCGCCTCGATGGACCGCGATGCGACAGTGCTCAGGATCATGGGCACGCCGACTGCTTGCGCCGCCCTGGCGGTCGCGAGTTCACCATCAGGGTGCACGATCGTTTGGACACCGATGGGTGCGAGGAAAAGCGGTGAGGGATAGGTGATTCCAAAGATGGTCGTCTGTCCGCCGCCACGCACGAACCTTCAGACGGCTTCCATTCCGACGAATACCCATCCGGACGAGAAGTGCACGAAGGAGCGTACCTCGATACTCCGATGCGTAACGTCGCGCAACTGGGTGGGGATGACCTTCCACTTGCTGAGCTCCCTGCGGTTTGCGTCGGATGTCTCGTTCGTGCCCGCACTGCCGAAGACGAACAAGAACGCGTCTGGATAAGTGTGATAGGATTAGATCGCGCTGTGCGGAGGGTCCGTGGAATGGAAGCGCACGTGAGTGAGAGACGCACCTTGTCGGTCCGTGAGCTTCTCACGCGCGGCGTCCTCGATCTTCTGCACGTCGACGGTGCCGATGGCTGGAGGGCGACGGGTGTGGTAGAGCTGTTTCAAGTAGCCAGACCACATCTCGTGCTTGCGCTCGGGTGCGTGATCTTTGGGAACGTAGTCGCCCATGTTGAATTAGCCTGAGGAAGATAAGATGGCGGCTCGGGGGAAGTGTGCGATGACGGTCGGGATGTAGTGTGTTCCAAGGCACAGCGGCGGTCGTGGTCGCCTCCTTCGTTATATATATGCTTGTCGTCTTCCGATGGTGAGCCCTGGGTCGGCCGCCCCGGAGGGCAAACGGTTGGCAATCCGTCCGACCCGGACTTCGAGATCCACTGGACTCACGCCAGGGGGCTTGCGGAGGCTGTGATTTTCTGCCCTCTCCCGCGTTCCCGCGCTTTGCTATGACCGGGAGGAAGCCTCATCACAAGGGCAGATCTATTGAGTCAGCCAACAGGGTGAACGTTCTAGTGAAGTGCGAGGGTAACGGGGCTCGAAGCGGTGGTGTCATTGTCTGTAGCGATGGGAGAAGGGTGGCCGTTGAACGAGGATGCTTGGCTCGTCCTGTGATCAAACTCGCAGAAGCATCCAGTGGGGCTGGCCTATAAAAGGATGCACCTTTCAGCGCTCCATGTAAGCCTTTATGTTAGGACGACACGTCGTGTACGACCGAACCACGAGTACGGTAGCTTGACCCGGAGACGGATTGGGGTTTAGTATTCCGCGTCCTTGAGCACGTCTGGGGTTCGAAGATGGCGAATACGTCACGTTATGTTCTGTGTTAATAACCAACGAACATGCGACTTACCTTCGTAGGTCAGGTGCTATGATAATCGTCGTAGCTCCCGAGGTAGGTAGTCGGGTGGACGGTCGAGGCCTGATAAGGATACAATGTAAGTACAAGACGGAGCGTGGTGGTGATGATGTCCTGAAGACAGGACGTGGTCTGACGTAGTGACTCGTGAGGATCACCGGACTGCTTGTGGAGGGTCGGATACGCAGCCCTGTTGACGGAATCAAGAGCCGTTTGTATTCAACACCATCTCGACAAGGATATGGGCTATCGTCGTCATAAATGGGAGAGACGGGGAAAGTGGGATGAATGATGGAGGAGAGCAGTGGGTGCCATGGTGGTCTGGTGGCAACGCGGCCCGGCCCGGCTCGGTTGCCGCTCGAGCCGCGGCTTCGCATAAAATGCCCGTGAGAAACCGCAGCCCGCGCGCGGTTCTCTTACTTAAGTATGGATACCAACTTCGGATTTGCAGGTGTCTATGTATGTGTGCGAGATGGTAGGTTCGTCGAAAAATGAACGGCCAGGCCTTGATACTCAGGTAAGTTAGCTGGCGCTGCGAGGTGAGTCATCTTCACAGTACTGCGCGACATCGGCCAATTAACGTCAGTGTCACGGACAGGTTTCGTACCTGAATGACCTCAACGTCATCCCGGTGTACGTTCAATGGGTAATTCTATCCTGACTCCTCCGAGGTGGAAGGTTCAGAGGGAGCTGCGCGATGGTGCGCGCAGAGGCGCAGTAGTCACAACATATCACCACAAACACCTCGAACGCGCCGCAGCCATCCCCACTTCGAGCGAAACGGTGCTCGTGAACGAAGCGCAGCGTAAACCTCATGTTTGGGCGGTGGTTCGTCCTGCGAGGAGCACCATATCGCGTCGGGGCTCGAGTCATGTCGAACGTCACCACTGTCTCGGAAAGGCCGTCCCTTACTTAGCCGATCTCACTCTGATTTCAAGTTTTCGACGTCCCCGGAAAGGCCCTGCGCGAGACACCACAGATTGTATATAAAAGAGAGGGATCACGGAGAGAGTTTGCGGCGGTCCACTCCAAGTCGAAACGCGCTTTCTCTGCAACCATATCCATTCTCTACGATGAGCGGCTTGAACGCGAAAACCGATGCGCAAGCCACCCAGCAGCCTGCTCTTCCCACAAAGGGAGACTCTCCGAGTAGCGACGATGGTCGGTGACACTGCTCCATGGTCATGCTCAACGTGTGGCTGACCCAAAGTACGATGCCTTCACAGCCCAGTCCGTGCTTTCGGAGGCCAGCACGCTGTGCGAATCAGCGAAGGGCAAGGGGGCCGCATCCGATTCGTCCGCAAAGACAACCGTCAAGCTCAGCGACTCGGCAACGTCCTTCGCGAAGAAGGCCAAGGAGGACGGCTGGGGCTCGTCGACCGCGACGCGCCCCTCGCTTGGCGGCATATGAACCACCGTTGTTAGCCTGCATCCCCTTTGTCTTGTAAGTTACCCTCTTTCTTCTCACCTACCACCGCAAACCCTGCGATTGACCGACTTTTGAGCCCCCAACGATAGGGACCGGATGAATATTTTTCGCATCGCGGGCGGACTGTGTACTATGATAAAGATAATGTAGATTCTGGCTGTCCACCAGCATCTGCTACACTAGTTACCAAGTTCGCGCATGGGCTTCCGACAGTCCCCGTCTTGCGACGTTGCGGCACCGGGAAGTGCGACGAGGCCCAGGATATCTGGGCTTCACACAACACATGGTGGTGGCTACTCGGCGTCTGCGGCACACTTGCATGTCCTCCGTTCCCTGTTGCAGACTCTACCACTCGCGTACTCATAAGTAGTCCAAAATATATTGCAGATGTATACACGGGTACATTAAGGATACAAGAGATCCAGCTCCCCTATAGATACAGATCCGTACGAGTCCGAAAACCGGGACGTGGGAGACAGGAAGGTCCAAGAAATTACATACAAGAAGGAATGCGATCAGGAACACGGAGGTGTCTCAGGCCAAGAAGGAATGGGGAGATACGGGGGATGACAGATCAAGAGGAAGAGCTCCGACGACGGGAGGGGACCATAGGATGTGCGGCGTGGTCATCGCGTGACGGAATGGTAGTCTGTGAGGGAAGCGATGTACAAATGCCTTATTCAAGTAGAGTCTGACCCACTCCGGCGACGCGAGAAGATCGACTTCAGGCTGAGACGTGAGGTGCTGGTGGACACGGCCGTAACCTGCTGCAACTGCTGCTCGGCCGACTGCAGTCGCTCCTTCAGCGTCGCGATCAAGACCGCCTGCTGATGGATGAAGCTCATGTTCTCCTTCTGGAGGGAACGAACAAGGTTAGTGGCACTCGACAAGAGATATCAGCGAGCCGGGTATACCTCGCGCGCAATGATGGACTGCACGTCCGCAGACTCCAACTCGCGAGCGAACGTGAGCGCGTCGGTTGCGAGGAGGGTCTCGCCGATCGAGTCTGCGAGCATCGCCTCATTGCGCGCCAGCTGCGCCTCCAGGGTCGCGACGCGGGCTTCGGCGTCGACAGCACGAGCAGTGACGGCGGCGATCTCGTTGTGGCAGATCGCGAGCTGGTCAGCGTTGTCCGCCGCCTGTCGTATGCGCGCATTCAGCTTAGTTCTCACAGTATTCCGCTCCTTCTAAGGTAGACGCGAGCTAGCAATGGTACGGAAGCGGCAGGTCTAAAACGCACCCTGAGCTCCTGTATCACAGCCCGCGTGTCCTCCTCCGACTTCGCCCGCTGGGTGACGAGACTCGCCAGCTGAGAGAAGTTGGAACGAGTGCGTTCGATCTTGCGGGAAAGGCTGGTGCGCTTCGGCTTGACTTGGCCGGTAACGAGAGCAGGGCGCGGTGAGGGCGCAGGAATGGGGGTAGGCTGTTCCGCGGCGGCGAGCTTCGCAGTCAACTCGGCGATCTGGTCGTTCTTCTGCTGGAGGAGAAGGCTGGTTTCGACCATGAGCACCTCGAGCATCCGCTCAGGGGAGGGTCTGTCTGCGGAGGCCTTGGAGATGACAATGGTCGGGATACGGCGTGGCTCCGCGTCGGCCAAGGCGGTTCGAACCATCCCAAGGTCGGAGATGAGAGCGAACTTGTCGGCAGCATGCTCGCGTTCCTTCCTCTCTAGAGCGTCCTCTAGGTCGCCCTTGGCTCTCTCGACACCGACAAGACGTTCAGCGGTCTGTTCGGGCTCAAGGACGGGTTGGGAGAAGGCGACGACAGGGTCAGGACGGCAGGTCGTGCAAGGCCAGGAGAGAGCCGAGAGGACGGTGATGGGAAAGAGGGCAAGACCGGGCCACGGGGAGATGACGGAGAGGATCGCCAGGATCGTCAGGATGAGGTGAAGGTGGATGTGGGAGGGGGCCATGATAGCGGGATTAATCAATGATCGAGGTGAAGTTGGGAGAGATGCTGGAATCGGTGGGGTGCGAGCGAATGAGAGGGTTAGCGTTGACCGGTGGCAGCGGGTGAGGGAGAAGTTAGGAAACAAGTTGGAGAGGCGAGCTATTCTTTGGCGGGGTCAGCGTCTAACATCTCGTCGATCCAACTCACCCGATGTGACGGTTCTCGTCTTCACAATCGGCCGTAACATGCCTTGGCGCTGAGTGGCCAAAACACGGATGTCCAAGATGAAGATTCGCTTGACAAGAGCATTCGTCCGCACCCCACCTCAGAGAACTGACGGGAAGGAATGCCTCAGCGGGTGTACACAGAAAATATGTCTATGAAAGAGTGGCTTAGCATGTGTATCGTTACTGTGGTTATAACAGACGGAGCGCACTGCGCTTACCAAGACAAGATCGCCGGAGATTATAATCCGCCGCTATCTTCGAAGGCCGCATACCCTGCCAATCGTCAATGGCCAGGGGGTCGTGCACCTTGACCACCTCCGACCTCGCCTGATCCAGTACGCTTCGCGTGACGTGTCCATGGGTTATCTGGCAGCCATTTCAAAAAAGGATTGATGATCTCGCTCAAGACGGTTCTCGATGATCTCCCCTGGGGTTATATCGACGAGATTAGTGATCGAAACACACGACGACTCCGAGGGCTCCCACCTTGAATGCTTCCGACGGCGAGGCGATTGAGGCGATGAGTCGCATGTCATCCCACTAAGCAGAAGCACAAGGTGCATCAGCATCGGCTCCGTGAGGTACAGGCGAGAAGTATGCAGAGTGGGGAGGGCCAACTTGGAGGCCACCAGCAACTTTGGTGTCTACTGCAAGCGAGACGGGTGATCAGCGCTCCAGCTACCAAGCGCCCACTCCGATCAGCAGACTCACGTGGCATGGTTGATGGGGCCTCCCGACACCGCTCTGGAATAGAACACGCCTTCTTCACCCGCCGTTCCCCTCGAGCTTTGGATGCGACTCGCGCCATGTTGTACAGCCCTTCCTGCAACTCACAAGATGAGACATGCGAACTGGAACATTCAGCCCCGAGAGCGTAGACAGTGGAGGACCAACGACCAGGACCAGGAGCCTACTAGGAGCCGTATGTTCTTCTCTGTACGACTGACTCTCGCGACGCGGAAACTAACAATTTCCTCCAAATGCAGGGCCTCGACATCCCATACACCATCGTCGGGCCCGCGACGAACGTTCCCGTGCAGTTCATTTCCGCCGGGGACTCGGACTCGAACGACTTCTTCCAGTCCATCACGGACCTTGTCAGCTTACTCCTCAAGAAGGATACCCCGTCCCCGGTGCTCACGACGAGCTTTGGTGTGGATGAGCGCTGTTCCACCGGATGTCGCACAGTGAGCACGCTGTATCTCCCCTTCTCATCTCGTTCCCGACTCATTGACGCGCTGTGCTGCGACAGGGCTCTGTACTTCTCCTTTGCGCAGCTCTAGGCGCCTCGTACGAGTGTCCTGTTCGCCTCGGGCGATGGTGGCGTCGCGGGTATCCGGGCGAACAACACGTGCGGCGACGATGGCTTGTTCATCCCAGTGTTCCCTGCCACATGCCCCTTGGGAATCGTCGTTCCAGTTCTACTGTAGACTGCACACTCAGGAAGCTCTACTCTCGCAGCGTGACCTCAGTCGGGAACACAGAAGGCGTCAGCCCCGAGACCGCTGCGACCTTCTCCTCCGGCGGGTTCTCCAACATCTTCCCGCAGCCCAGCTACCAGTCCGTCGCAGCTGTCAACTACCTCAACGCGCTCAACATCACTGCCAACGCCTCCGGCCCAGGCTCGCTTGCGGGCAGGTTCAACACCACCGGCCGTGCGTTCCCCGACGTTGCGATGCAGGGCCGGGACGTCGAGATCGTCGCGGCGGGCCAGCGCCTCCCGATCTTCGGGACGAGCGCGTCGAGCGCGAGGTTCGCGAGCCTGGTCGCGCTCGTCAACGACCAGCTGCTGAACGCGGGCAAGCCGCCGCTGGCCTTCCTCAATCCGCTGCTGTACGGGATGGCTGCGGACGCGGGGGTATTCAACAACATCACCGTGGGGAGCAACGTCGGGTGAGGGACAGCGGGGTTCCCGGCGATGCCTGGTTGGGACGCGGTACGTGCCACAGTCTCGGTCGCTTGGTTCTGCGGAGAGGACGCGGTCAGCGGTATTGGCGGATGTGTGTCTACATCACTGGGCTTGGCACGCCGGATTATGTCAAACTGCTCGGCGTGGCTATGGGGAGCAACCACTGGCCCTCGACTCTTTAGGATGAGAGAATCCGTGTCCCCGGCGGTACTCCGTACGATAATCACTATGGGCTTACGTTCGTCACATATATGATGCGTGCAAACTCCTCCGGATCCGGAATTGACGGCTCGCCCTCAGGAAGCGGGATCGTTAGAAGGTTTATAACTTGCCTCCAACGTTGTGAGTCCACCCTTTCCCAAGCTAGTAATCGCTTTATGTGCCGAAACATCCCGTCGCAGTCGGTGTCGTGCGTCACACCCTCGATCTTTATCCCCAGCGTTCTTGCTGAAAGTACACCTCCAGCCGCAACGACGACCTCGGCGTCGACCCATTTTGCGGCGGTTTGGCGGCGGGCAGCGATAGGCACACGTAACTGGAGGTTCGCCGAGAATGGTAAGTGACCTGCCTTTTTGGGACGACGATTGTTCGCCGCGCTCCGCGGAGTTTCAAGCGCGGCTGACCTGTGCGCCTATCCCTCCAACCTACTTAAACCGCAACCGCCTGTTCAAACCACTAATGCACCTTACCCTCTTCCCCTTCACAGGTTTCCGGTCCCGCCACTCAATGCTCGCCTCATCGCTCATCGTCCTTCAGCATCGTCAGCCGAGCTCCGAGTCGCCACCTCTCAACGACGCGCGACAAGCCACAACCACCAACCACAGAAGACTCGGGACCGACCTCGCCGCTCACCGTCTGTATGTGCTTAGATCGCTCTCAGGATACTCTCACTGTGGTGGCTGACATCTAGGATCTCTGTCCCTGCTGTGCTTGGCTTCGTCTTAGTCTTCTGCGGTCACGGTGGTTTGGTGGTTGAGGACTCGCCTGTCTCCCGCTTCGTAGGTCCTGGTCTCTTGTCTCCGCCTGACGGCTACAACGCTTCAACTTGATGGTTGTGGCGACGTATTCGACACTTGTGTCAACTCCGGCTTTCGCGATGAACTTCTAGTTGCTGGAGACTCTGGTGGCGCCCTCCAGAACAAACCTTCGCCAGCTCGACACCGCCAACGACCCAAACGGTCATTCAAGCTCGCACTCAAGGCCTATCAGATCCCGCGCGCCCGATGGATTTGGATTTGGCGGTCACGGTGGTTCGGTGGTTGAGTACTCGCTTGTCTTCCGCTTGGTACGTCCTCTGGCCCTCATCTACGTCTGTGCTCCACGATGCTTCCCCCCAAACGGCGTATCCTATACCATCAAGACCGATGACTTGTGCGATTCCTCCCTCGATGTTGCCCTACATGTTCTGGTGACTCTCCTGGCGCCCCCTAGGCAGACCTCAGGCAACTCGACGCCGCCAATGCGGTAGACCCAAACGGTCATTCAAGCTTATATACAAAGCCCGTTGCACGACAAGTCGATCAAGATATTCCCTGGAATTTCGTTCTGTGTTCTTCCTTCTCGTCTCAGTTCGTGGTTTCGTGCGCTGTGTTTTTCGCGTGGATCTTCGGCCCGTTGCGTCCTGTGTTATGTATCGCGTTCACAGTGGCCCGTGGTCGTAGTCCCTTTACTTACGGGACAGGCACGCGCAGCTAGTCTCGGGCGTTGGTGGGACTCACGTCCCGGGGGGAGTTTCGGTCGCTGCTGGGGCAACCGTCAGCGACACTCCTGCACTTCCAGCCACAAAGGCAGGGCGGACGTACGTTATCTACGACGACCCAAGGAAGGCTAGGTTTTACCCCACGCCCTCCCTTGAATGGGCAGAGACTCACTGTTGCACCTGTTCTATGCTCCTAAAAATACAATATTCAAACAGACTTGTTTTTGTGTGACGTGCGACGCGCCGGTACTTCCATGTCAGTATTGGCAAGATCTTGAAATGGGTCCGCTTGAAGGGATCTCTATCCTTGACGGTCCCCTAATTAAATATGTGTGTTAAGCATGCACTGATTTGGTGGATACAAGGACACGGTTGATGGTAAATGTTCAATGACCCGCTAACCACTCAGCGTCGTGCGATCGAGTTGGAGCGGCTGAACTATGCCGGGTGTCTTCTGACTCGTAGCAGAGATGCTGGGTACGTAAGGAAAATGAGATATAATGTGCAGCAAGGAAGGATTATGAAGTTGTCGACGAGGAGGTGCGGACGTAGTGAGAAAATATATTAGAGACGTTAGATACAACAGCGCTATCGATACAGGCCGAATCTGTGATGGGAAGCAAGACAGGGAAACCCAAGAATTACATATCGGAGGTGAGATCAACCACATCTACGAGAAAAAGGAATCGAGCTGCATCCGAGACGACAAATCAAGAGGAGAAGATGGTGAAGTCAGACGCCTTTGAGTCCGGGCCCGCGACCATAGGATGTGTCGCGCGTTCATCGCGTAGCGGAATGGTAGTCTGTGGGCTGAGGACGTACTGATCGCCCGCTCAAGAAGAGTCGGACCCACTCCGGCGACGTGAGAAGATCGACTTCAGGCTGAGACGGGAAGTGCTGGTGGACACGGCCGTAACCTGCTGCAACTGCTGCTTGGCCGACTGCAGTCGCGCCTTCAGCGTCGCGATCAAGCGGGCCTGCTGCTGTATGAAGCTCATGTTCTCCTTCTGGAGGGAACGAGCAAGGTTAGTGGCATTCGACAAGAGATATCAGCGAGCCGGGTATACCTCGCGCGCAATGATGGACTGCACGCCCGCAGACTCCAACTCGCGAGCGAACGTGAGCGCGTCGGTTGCGAGGAGGGTCTCGCCGATGGAGTCTGCGAGCATCCCCTCATTGCGCGCTAGCTGCGCCTCCAGGGTCGCGACGCGGGCTTCGGCCTCGTTGGCACGAGCAGTGACGGCGGCGATCTCGTTGTGGCAGATCGCGAGCTGATCAGCGTTGTCCGCGGCCCGTCGTATGCGCGCACTCAGCTTAGTTCTGACAGTATTGCGCTCCCTCTAAGGTAGACATCAGTGAGCCATGGTACGGAACCGACAGGTCTAAAACGCACCCTGAGCTCCTGTATCACAATCCGCGTGTCCTCCTGCGACTTCGCCCGCTGCGTGACGAGACTCGCGAGCTGAGAGAAGTTGGAACGAGTGAGTTCGATCTTGCGGGCAAGGCTGGTGCGCTTCCGGCTGGCTTGGTCGGTAACGAGAGCGGGGCGCGGTGAGAAAGCAGGAATGGGGGTAGGCTGATCTGCAGTGGCGAGCTTCGCAGTCAACTCAGCGATCCTCGCGTTCTTCTGACCGAGGAGCAGACTAGTGTCGACCATGAGTACCTCGAGCATCCGCTCAGGGGAGGGTGTGTCTGTGGAGGCCTTGGAGATGACAATGGCCGGGATACGGCGCCGCTCCGCGTCGGCCAAAGCGGTTCGAATGCTCCCAAGGTCGGAGATGAGAGCGAACTTGTCGGCAGCATGATCGCGTTCCTTCCTCTCCAGAGCGTCCTCTAGGTCGGCCTTGGCTCTCTCGAGGGAGACGAGGCGTTCGGCGGTCTGTTCGGGCTCAAGGACGGGTTGGGAGGAGGCGACGACAGGGTCAGGATGGCAGGTCGTGCAAGGCCAGGAGAGAGCCGAGAGGACGGTGATGGGAAAGAGGGCAAGACCGGGCCACGGGGAGATGACGGAGAGGATCGCCAAGATCGTCAGGATGAGGTGAAGGTGGATGTGGGAGGTGGCCATGATAGCGAGATCAATCAATGATCGAGGTGAAGCTGGGAGAGATGCTGGAATCGGTGTGGCGCGAGCGAATGAGAGGGCTGGCGTTGACCGGTGGCAGCGGGTGAGGGAGAAGTTAGGAAACAAGTTGGAGAGGCGAGCTGTTCTTTGGCGGGGTCAGCGCCTAACACACCGTCGATCCAACTCACCCGATGTGACGGTTGTCGCCTTCACGGTCGTGCAACATGCCCATCGACACCGGATGGCCACACCCTGGCCGCCTAATACGTTAGCGATGCACTTGAAAAGCATATAATTGTATTGCATCTCGACGGGTCGACAGAAACGAACGCCTCAGCAGGGCATGGGCATGGAGAGAAAAACCTGACCATAAAAGAGTAGGTTATTATGCGGATTGTTACGATGGTCATACGAAACAGGTACCGGACAGTACCATAGTTGGTCGCCATCGCAGAAGACGATGATAACCTCACTTGCGATCGTGAACCCTGACCTGCGCCAATGTATTGCCTTCAATACGCAGCGCGCGATCTTGATAGATCTTCCATGATCTCGATGGGTGCGGTACGCTAGGTCTTCTGTGACTGTACTGTAAACTGCAAGGGGATATTAGTGATTGAATATAAAAACTGCCAAACGAAACGTGGTTTACGGCTCCCACCTTGAGGGATTCACCCGGTCCTCTGGCCATGGGTTGACTTGAGCGGCGACGACGACGTGGCATCCCAGCACTTAGCCGAAAGACCGGGCGATTCTGCATCCGCGCTAGCACACCGGTCTGGTACACGCCAGGATCCGCCAGACCTGTTACATCGTAGGTGGAGGAATAACGGAGGTGGCTCGCTCGAGAGGGTGAGCTGGGAAAGGGCGCAAGAAGACCCTGAACAGTTGCCGGCTATCTCCGAAGGAAGCGCTGGACCTCCGCCTGAATGTCGAGGGTTTGTCCAAGGATGTCAAGCAATTGTGAACTTCAAAAGACACACAGGCCGCGGAGTCAATGAAGAAGAACGCGATGGTTCACCCGCGATCCATCAGACCCGACGTTGGACACCTGTCCAAGTGACTATCGCAAGGGACACTTACTTACTAAATCGTGGCACTCAGGCTGGCATGCTAGGCAGAGTGCAAGATGAAGACGCAGGGAAAAACAAATTATATGAAAGACATGGGAAAGAGATCGCGAGACACCTGAGAGGCTATAGATACAGGATCAGGAGAGATGTCAGGGTACCGGTACAAGGGAATAGGAATTAAGATAGGAATATGCCCTATTGTATGTGCCTAGGAATAGTAACGTGGCCCGAGAAACCGCGCAAGGATGTCCTGGTACGTGGCCTCAGGCCGGAAGGGCGAGGGCATGCCGACCGCCAGCAGAAGTGAAGAAGAGATATCGCGCTGCAGAGGGGGCTAGGTTGTGTGGGGTAGGCACATTAAAGAACGACTCGGACGTTCAAGCCTTACGAGCCTTGCGCGACAGACGGATGGTGAACCGATTGCGGCGAGGAGAAGCGGTCGGAGACTTATCAGAGTCGAACGATTCAGAGGCCTCGGTCCCCGTCTCTGCCTCAGTCTCCGTCTCTGTGTCGCTGCTGCGACGCGAGATCAGGGACTGGAAGCTGGAGCGGAATGTCGACGAGAGTGAGGAGATGGGCAGCACACGCTGCTTCCGGACGGGTTCGAGTTGCTTCTTGAGCCGCGCGATCTCGGCACCCTGTACATCGATGGTCCTCTTCGCGTTGCCCTGCGATGAAAGGGTAAGCATCAGGATTGAACCAGAAACGGAAGCAGACAGGAGCCACCTCTTGAACCTTGAACCGCTCGAGATCCGTGTCGTGGAGTTGACGAACTCGGCTCAGCTCCGCGTGGAGGTTAGCGTTGTTGCTGGATGTGTCGCAGAGCTTCGTCTCGCTCTCCTGGAGCTTTCCCTCCAGTGGAACAACCTGGGCCTCGAGACTAGCGGCCCTGGCTTCAGCGTCGGTGGCTCGGGTCGTGAGAGCGGTGACCTTGTTGCCGTAGTCGGCGTGAGTTTCAGCGAGCTGGTGAGCGATGGCGTCCGCACGTGCGACGGCCGCATCCCGCTCCGACGTGACTTTCCCGACGGCCCGGCGGGAAGTGGCGAGCTGGACATTCAAGGCGGCGATCTCCCTGTTCTTCTGCCCGAGCACGATCTTGGAGCTCGTTTGGACAAAGTCGAGCCTGTCAATGAGAGCCTGGTTCCTCTCACTCTCCGCCTCGCTGTCGGCGTCGGCGGTGGGTGATGGGCCGGGAGCGGGGGTTGACGATGGGGATGGCGCTCCGACGTCTGGGGCGGTCTTCACCTCGACGATATGGGCGTATTCCTCTTCGACACGTTCGTCGAAGGCCTTCTTGGTGGCGACGAGCCTGTCTTGGAGGATGGCGTTCTCGTTCTGGAGCGCGGAAATCTGGCGTTTCCAACAGATGATGCGGACGGTGGCCAGGGAGAAGACGACGGTCAGGATGATGCAAAGGAGGAGGAAGATCATCCAAGGACCGGTGTGGAAAGCGCGTGATGCATCGAGGGGACGGTGAACGCTAGTCGGAATGTACGCCATCGTGGACAGGTCAATCGGAGTGACGGGGTGACTCTGGTGAAGCCGGTGAAGGACAATTGGCTGTGGTCTGCGGGACGGTGGACGACAGGTGAAGGGGCCAGCTGGTGGACGCACGGTGGTCTAGTTCAAGAAGTGCAGCAATCAATGAATGATAATGAACCCCAGGAGGCTGGCAGGCTTTGACGTCACGTGTGTATGTCGATCGTTGAACTTCGAAGGCTGGATCGGGATGAGGGTGTCGTGACCGCGATCCAACGCACTACAGGAAGCACCCAGCGATGACCTAGCAGAAGTTAGCGTCGTAGCATAACCCTGGATGAATTTTGTTGACGGCGCAACCCAATCCGCGGAATGTAAACGATGGAGTTGCGCTTGATGCCATGATCGTTGGGAGGGACAAACTCATCAGCGAAGTAGCGAGCATACTCGCGGAGATTGGATCATGTCAACATACACACATCATCAACCTGTCCCCACGTTAAATGGAAGGTTAGCATACCAGAAGGTGGTGGCACATTCGTCTTTTGTCGGATCGAGAAGTCAATCGATGACGTAGAAGTGGACTGTCGTCTTCTGTCAGCCGATAAGCAAGAAGAGTACATGTGGACCCACCACTCGCCAAGGGAGATAAAGATTGGACATACAGGGTAACGCAAGGCAAGGCGACCGAGATCTGTAGCATACAGAAGCGAGAATATTCATGAATACACCCGCCCGGCTCTCGCGTGGTAAGCCTCCTGATATTCCCTCTCCCAGCGGGACATCGCTTACATCTAGTCGAATTTGATCATGACCTCATCTGCCTTCCCCCAGATCTCCGCGATGCTCTTGTACCCGCACAGACCCAGCGTGATCTCGAACTCAGCGAGGATGCTCTTCAACACCGTCTCAACGCCCTCCTGTCCGCCCACCGCCAAACCGTAGACGTACGGGCGGCCGACTGCAGGACCAGGACGGGGAAGTAAGCGTCAGCCGTCACCTCAACATGTGAACACTTCACGAATGACTGGTACGCACGCAGCACGCCCTGGGCCCCCATCGCGATAGCGCGGAAGATATCGGTACCCGTCCTGATCCCGGAGTCCATCAAGATGGTGAATCGCCCACTCGCCTGCGCGGCCTTGACCTGGGGCGACCGGCAGATCTGCTCGAGGGCCCACATCGCCGGGATCGCGCCATCGACCTGCCGTCCCCCATGGTTCGAGACGATGATACCGTCCATGCCCGCATCCATCGCGCGCTCGGCATCCTATGTGCACACGGCGCAGTCGGAGGTCAGGTGTGATTCTGGAAAGAGCACTTAGAGGTGCGTGGCGCACGTACCTGCACGCTGAGGATGCCCTTGAGAATGAGTGGTCCGTCCCAGTGCATCCGGATAAACGCGAGCTCGTCCCATGTGCGGAACACGCCCTCGGAGAGATTACCTGCCCACTGGGTCCCGAGCCGGTTCAGCTCGAGCGCCTTCTCGTCGCCCTTGCGCATGCGCTCGTCGAACTCAGCCGGGTCGTACGGGAACGAGTGCGCGAAGTCGTACGGGTATGGCTCCAGTCCGTTCTGCTTCATGAACACGGGGTCGGTGAGCGCGTTTTGCGCTCCGAGGCCGTGGTAGATGGGGTGGTAGGTCGTGTCGATGTCGTGCGTCCGCCAGCCGAGGAACATGGCGTCGACCGTGACGACGAGCGCGCTGTACCCGGCCCGCTTCGCGCGGTTCAACAGCGAGAGGGTGAGCTCGGGCGCGATTGGCCTGATTATCGCGGCATGGGTTTCATCAGCATGCAATCCCAGACACGCAGGCGTTGTTGAGGACGGCTCTCACCAGTAGAGCTGGAACCACCGGTGTCCGGATCCGTTCGCCTCCGCGACCGCCTCCATGGACCGCGACGCGACCGTGCTCTGGATGATGGGAACGCCGATTGCTTGCGCCGCCCTGGCGGTCGCGAGGTCGCCATCAGGGTGCACGATCGTTTGGACACCGATGGGCGCGAGGAAAAGAGGTGAGGGATAGGTGACGCCGAAGATGGTCGTCTGTCCACCGCGATTCACGAACGTTCAGTTCCGTTCCAATGAACACCGATCGGGATGAAAAAGTGCACAAAGGGGCGTACCTCGATACTCCGATGCGTAACGTCGCGCAAGTGGTTGGGAATGACCTTCCATTTGCTCAGCTCCCTGCGGTTCGCGTCGGCCGTCTCGTTCGTGCCCGCGCTGCCAAAGACGAACAAGAACGCGTCTGGAGAGTTGCAACAACGTCAGATGACGCTGTGCTCCGGGTAACGGGCTCGGCGAATGGAAGCCTAGGCTGGTTGAAGACGCACCTTGTCGGTCCTTGAGCTTCTTACGCGCAGCGTCCTCGATCTTCTGGACGTCGACGGTGCCGATAGCTGGAGGGCGACGGGTGTGGTAGAGCTGGTTCAAGTAGCTAGACCACATCTTGTGCTTGCGCTCGGAGGCTTGATCTTCAGGAACGTAGTCGCCCATGTTGAACTAGTATGACAAGACGAGGGCTGAGAGGATGTGCGCGATGACGATCGGGATGAAGCGTGCTCGGTGAAGGCACAATGAGGGCAAGGTCGCCTCCTGCGTTATATATTTACGCTTGTCGTCCTCCGATGGTCAGCCCTGGGTCAGCCACCTCGGAAAGCAAGCGGGTGACAATCCAACCGACCCGGACTCCGAGAACTGACTCTCAGTGAACGCTGCAGGGGCTTGCGGAGGCTGTCATTTTCTGCCTTCCACCGCGTTCCCTATGGCCGGGTGGGAATCTCGTCACAAGGGTAGTTTTGTCAAGTCAGCCACCACCCGGGGGAACGTTCTAGTGAAGCGCCAGGTAACGGGATTCGATGCGTCGGTGTCATCTGTCACCAGGTTGTATGCACAGACCGATGATTCTCTACCTTGCGCTGTGGCCAAGGTGGTTTACAACTCTCAGGAATCAGCACCGCAGACGTCGAGCTGAATATAAAGGGTTTTCAGCAACCCAGCCCAGGTGAAAATGCACTTTCGCTGCGACAAATCGAACCTCGTCCACTCACTGCTATGAGTGACAATGTGAAAACTGACGCGCAAGCCACCCAGCAGCCTTCCTCCGAGAAGGAAGACTCAGAGTGGCAACGACGGTCGGCGACACCGCTCTAGGCGCATGTTTGACGTTGAGCCGGAAGCAGCGCGCTGCACGACTCGGGGAAGGGCAAGAGGGACACATCCTCATCCGCAAATAAGACAACCGTCAAGATCGTTAGCAGCTGACGAATCTCCAGCATTTGACATGGATGGATGTCTTTCGCACCGCAGGCGAAGTGTGTATGACACAGATCATCTGCATTCTCGCTGCCCATCAGCATATCCTACAACAGCGAGACCCGCTCTCTGCAGCATTCGGCGTAATAATGCCATTCGCACCTTCCTACATGAAGTCATCCATCATCTCCTGAACAGACTGCTGCGGCTGACTTTCGTCGTCATCCCCGAGGACGTTGTCGTATGATCGCGCCGCTTTCTCTGCTTCTCGTGCCCTTGCCAGCTCCGCGTCGGCCTTCTTCTGCATCATACCAACGCAAAGATGTGAGAAAGGGACCCAGAGGGATGTGAGGACAGTGCCCGAACCTTTTGAGTGGCAGCCGCCCGCTTCGCTGCGTTTTCCTGCTTGATGCGATCTACACGCTCCTGTTCGTGATCAACCTGCCGCTCGACCTTGGTCTTGTTCAGCCGGTTGACGATCACATTCTCGCGCTTGGCAACATGTACTGCAAATGACATCCTGTTTATGGGTGTTCGAACTGGACATTAAGTGGCAGGGGGACATACTTCGCTTGACCTACGGATGATCAACAAGCGCCGCATACTTCCTAAAGAGGAGCACCTACGCGTTTGTCGTTGTGGAACGAGACTTGGCCGACAGCCATGTCGCCGGTTTTCTGTTCGAGAGAGTACAGTGAGCGACAATTATGGGACATTGAGTTGCATGGCTACCTTCAAGTTGTCCGCTGGTGTCCAGATGATTGCCACGTTATCCTTCTTGTTTCCTGGCGACTTATCCGCGTCAGCTCATGACGATACACGAGAGAGGGCAGAAGTTGAGCTGGATACCTTCGATGGAGTTCGCCTTGACCAGTTGAGCGCAGTCGATGAGGACCGGTTCTGGGATTGAATCCCACGTCATGCCCTCAGGCATCCGGACGTAGACGTGCGCGGAGGAGAGCTTGTCGACGTGGAACCATACATCCTGTGGCCATGCATACTTGATCAGGTCCTCATCTTTGCACGATATCTACAGGTCGGTTCAGCGTCTCGCAAGGGACCAGGTCGCTCACTCTCGAACTTGTCCTTGCCCATGTAGATCGTAACAGGTGGGTCCTGGGCTGCAGTGTGAACAAAATGAGCAAGCACTAGTTTGCATGTTGTATCGCTGAGTTACCTGCCGATGTAAAGAAAAGGACCATATCGTTATGGTGGGATGTATCAAGAGTGATCCAAGGCTACAAGCAACGAGGACGATGCAAGTAAGTCGTTCAAACGTGTGGCAGAGTAGTCATGGATAAGGTTTGCGCGGAGTGTCTGAGATCAAGAGATAAGATAACCCCGACTATGTCTCCGATTCAGGAACCGAGACACTTGCAAATACATATGGCATTGGCCTGCAGGAGTTTCAACCGGCCAGCTCTCCGGATCCTCGAAGACATCCTCCATCTATTCTCAGCTTTCATGATAGTGAAGACTTGGACCATCATGGGTTGGGGTTGGGGTGGGCGGGAAACAGCACGCCATCTTTATGTGAGTAGGTCAATCTACCGAAGAACGTTTTCTTGACAATGCGGCGTTGCACTAAGCGACATCCTTCCCCACGAGTGGCAAAGGTTCTGCATGTACGCGCAGTTCGTCCAGACGATGAAAGATGATGTGGAGGTTGAGTTCGACCCCTTTCTACATGGACGCACCTCGTCCAATTCGCCAGCGGCGCACTCCTCCTTCCAGTTTATTTATTGTCTTCACCATGTACTTACGTGTACTAGATCTACAACCCCGACATAAGTACTCCTCGAAGAAGTTGAGCTTGCGCAGGAGAATCGGGCCGAGAGGCCGTTGCCTTATTTGGAATCTGTGCCTTTTGGCGCTTGTCGGACGACGACGACGGGGCCGAGTCTTGCCTCTGCGTTGTCGAACATAGCTCCCACTCGTACACATGCATCTTGCGCTCTCACTACATATGCTCAGTATGCCTGGATTCGACTGGATGTGGATCCAGCCTCTTGTATGCGCCCATCAAACTCGCTGTTTGTCAAGTCGCCATTGTTTGTCCAGACAATAAGACATCCTGCGGATTTTCACACTTGGGTATTTATCTCTTCATTTCCCCTGCCACACATACACCGTCTAATGGAATCCTCACCTGCAGTCTTCTCCACCGCTCTAGTTGCCGTTGTGGCAGCAGGTGCTAGCTACCTCTTCTACCTCGCCGTCCTTGAGCCCCAATGGAATCCACTACGCCGACTCCCCGGTCCGCCGGTGCGCAGCTTCTTTGGGAATCATATGGGGTTGGTCCTGGAGTAAGTCTTCTCTTTAACCCCATCCTTGTATCTGGCTTTCTTTCCTGCTTCCTCCCGAGTCATTGCCCCCTTTCGAACGAGGGCACATTGGCGTGCGCCTAAAAGCACAAGTCGCTGACATCTGCCTTTGTAGCCCATCAAGGTCACCCCGAGTACACGAAGCATTCGTGAAACATTATGGCCGTAACTTGCAGATACGCGGTTTCCTACCAGTCAGTGATCAGATCCACTACATTCGCTTTGTCCTTAAACACGTCCCGGACGCAGTGGGACCAACGTCTGTTCACGCTCGATCCTGTCTCGCTCGCCCACATCCTCAAGCACTCGACCATCTACGAGAAGCCGTGGCAGTCGCGCGCCCTCATTTCCGGCCTCATAGGAGTCGGCATGCTCGCCGCCGAGGGCCAGATGCACAAACGCCAGCGCCGGGTCGGGACGCCCGCGTTCTCAATCCAGAACATGCGCGCATTGGACCCTGTCACGTTCCAGAAGGTGGGAAGCACGGCGGAGGAGCAAGGCTGGACGTGTGCCATTGGGTTTCGCGGGCGAAGTTTGACGTCATTGGACTCGCAGGTGCGCGTTGCTTGTTGTCAGTGACCAGGGATAGGCGTTGATAGCGGCGGCTTAGGCTTCGACTATCACTTCAATGCCATTCACGACGAGTCGAACGAACTGTTTGCCGCATATAAGGAGATGTTTGAGATCGCTGTTTCCCAGCAAGGCGGGGGTTTATAGGAACTCGCTATTACGTATGCCCCATTCTTGGACAGATTCGCTGTGAGTCCTCCTCGTTCATTTCAAAACACATGCTCTGAACTAGTGCTCGCAGCCGGGCCTGCGTTACGGCGTTGTGAAGAAATGCCAGGAAGTCATCAAGAGAGTTGGAGGTCGACTCATCCAGGAGAAGAAGCGCAAGATCGAGGAGGCCGAGAAAGCCGGAAGCGTGTACGGAGGCAAGGACCTCCTGAGCGCCCTTCGTGCGTGCTCGTTAATTCGGACGTGGATGGATCATCCGCTAATCTCATCTACATACGCAGTCCGGTCAAACGTCGCAGTCGATCTCCCACCCGACCAGCGGATCTCGGACGAGGACATTCTCCACAACATCAATACCTTCATGTTCGCCAGCTCCGACACAAGCTCGCTCTCCCTTACCTGGATTCTCTACCTCCTCTCCGTCTACTCCGCCGTCCAGGCCCGCCTCCGCGCCGAGCTGCTCGCCATCGCACCCGCCATGCCGCTCGAGTCCCTTACGCAGGACGAGATCGCGTCGTTATACGCCAAGGTCGCCGCGCTCCCATACCTCGAGAACGTTGTCCGCGAGACGCTGCGGCTCATCCCGCCTGTGCACTCCTCGATCCGCGTCGCGACGCAGGACGACGCCCGTGAAGCTCAGCACGCCGGATGGCGGGACCGAGGAGGCGATGGAGTTTTTGATGTCCAAGGGCAGCTGCGTGCACGTCCCGATCGAGGCGTTTAACCTCGATCGGGGCGTGTGGGGCTCGGACGGGTGGCAGTTTAAGTGAGTGTATAACTCGATCGCGATTGTGTTGGTGTATCGTCGCTGATAGGATAACCTGCCCGAGGCGGTGAAGGCGCAGCCAGGGTTGTACAACAACATCCTCACGTTCTCCGCGGGTCCCAGGGTGAGTGTGTCCTGGCCTACGGAATGCTGTGGTAGCTGTTGCAGACGGCGGTTTGCTCATGTGTGTATACGTGGGCGTAGTCTTGCATCGGATTGAAGTTCTCGATCATCGAGATCAAGATGTTCGTGTTCATCCTCGTCACGCACTTCAAGTTCGTGGAGAGTGACAAGGTCGGGAAGGCGAACGTGTATGTTTCTCTTCAATTGCGGAATGTGTGGCAGATCATCCGGCTGATGCGCTTTCAACAGCGTGTTGACGCGTCCGTATGTCATGGGCAAGCACCGCGAGGGTAGCCAATGTCCTTTGCTCGTCATCCCCTACACCCCGGAGGCGTCCACCTGAGACGGTGTCTCCGCAGCTCATTTGGCTGTCCTCGTCCTCCTGTAGTTTTAGCCCTTTAATACTGTAGTTTACTTACCTTTGCACCTTTCATTCTTGTGTATTCGCTTAGGTTTCGCTTGCTCTCTTTCGAATCTCCGCAGAGCTTGAAGCACTTTGGTTTCGATGACATCGTCCCAACATTGTCCGTGCTGGGCCACATTCACACGGTACGGAGTTTGAATCCCGATTACTGGACGCCTGGGCTCTTGTCCGCTCCGCCAACGGTAACGTCGTTCCTGCATCTGGCAGCCTCCCACAACCACAATGTCCCTCGTGAACGCTGCGCATACAGCAGAGTCGGCGGAGGCATTCAGGAACATACCGGTCATGTAGCGTATTCCGCACAGTGTCGCCGCAGCCGCAGCCTAACTTCACCGATGCTGTTTTATCATGCCTCTAGCGATCTGAAGAACATCGACAGCAATGACCCCGCGGTCCGAGCAGCCTTGGTTGAAGACGTGCGTAAAGCGTGCATGAACGTGGGCTTCCTGTATGGTATGTAGCACGGAAACGTTGTTATCTAGCACATAGCGCTCATCCCTCGAGGCCAGTTTCGAACCACGGGATACCAGGAGATACGATCGACGGTGCCTTCTCCGCCTCAAAGGACTTCTTCTCCCTCCCTCTCGAGACGAAGACGGAGGTGCGTGCCTGAGTCGCAGGTTCTCATCGCCGGTATACCGATCTCGGAACACAGCTCGATATGACCAAAACCGCGAACTTTAAGGGGTATAACCCCGTCCTAAGCAGCAACAACGACCCCGGGAACAACGGCGACATGCATGAAGGCTTCGAATTCGGGTGGGAGGAGCTCGAAGCTCGTGCCGATGACGAGAAGCGCGCCGACGACGGTGTCATGGCTGGGGCCAATAATTGGCCTTCTAACGCGGACTGTCCGGGCTTCAGGGAGTCCGTCCTCAGATACTAGTGAGCCGCGCGCAATCGTCACCCATGAGTGCTGTCTTTGCAAGAGCTGAGCGTCCGCAGCCACGCAGCAGTGAACCTCGGTCGGAAGCTATTCCCCCTCTTTGCGCTCGCGCTGGACTTGCCAGAGGATTTCTTCGACGATAAGGTCTGTGGCATTTCACGCGCGCACGATGGTGTCTTGTCCTGCTGCGTACTAAACTAGCATCTCCGCGCAGACGAAGAACGCTGCGGCCCTCATGCGTGTCCTGCACTACCCTCCGCAGACAGGGTGGGTGGACGACAGAGTCATCGGAATCGGGGCGCACACTGAGTACGTCATACCATCGTGCACGATGTGCCTCCAATGATGCACTGATCTGGTTGCACATCGGAATATACAGCTGGGAGGTATTCGCTCATCCATCGTCGGCGTTGTGGGCACCGGACTCATACCGAAGATATCCTTCCGCAGTGCTTCACCATCCTCTGGCAAGAGCCCAGAATACAGGCCCTGCAAGTCTTGAACAAGCAGAACAAGTGGGTCGACGCGCCGCCCATCCCCGGGACGCTCGTGGTCAAGTAAGTTGCCAGAACAGTTTCCATTTGCAACACGACCGGCGACTGATTGGTGACGGGCAGCCTCGGCGATCAGTTCGCTCGCTGGACGAGTCCGTCTTCCTGTTTCTTCCCGCCCCTTCTCTCACGTCTAACCCAAAACGTCTACTGCAGATGACGTCTTCAAATCCACGGTCCATCGGGCGATCAATCGAAGCGGCGTCCGTCGCTACTCCATCCCCCTCTTCTTCGGCACCGATTACCATGTGCGGCTGGAAGTGAGTGATGGCTCCGCCGCCCACGACGGCGCGTCGATTCCTGACATTTCCTTCAGCCGATACCCAGCTGCGTTTCGCCAGATAGACCGCCGAAGTACGAGGTCATCACCGCAGGAGAGTACGTCAAGTCCAGGCTGAAGGCGACGTACGGCCACTAGCCCACCATTTGACAAGGTGTGGGTTACAGTGTGTAAGAGCAGGATGGAAGTACGGGATGTAGGATATGCCGCATACCACCAGAGAGAAGCACTCGTCGACTCGGAGGGAAGGAAATACGTCACAAACATCACCGGGTGATCTGTGGCCCTGCAGCTCATACCATCCGACAGATCTACTCCGTCCGTGCGAGGCTCATGAGTGCACGGATGAGTAAGTATGTACTGACAAACCCACCGATGTGGCGAGGCAATGAGAACCTTCTCTCAGTGCTCCTGACACCTGCCAGAGGATGCCTGCACCGCGGTGATGCCAGCCGGGAGAGTCATGTTGACTCGAACATCCGCAACTTCGGTGCCGTCGTGTCCACATGGTGTCCCGTGGAGACAACCAGTGTGTTGAATCCTCTAACTTGAAAACGAAAGCGACGCAGTTTTGAAATCCCCGGTCCGATGGGCGCCAAAAGGGCGGCACCGGTCGGACTTTGTTGTTCCTGACCTGACTCTTTCAACCCGAACTCGAGCCACCTCTTGTACATGCGTACCTTCAACCATTCTATCCCAATTTTTTCTTCGGGACTGCGGTGGAGCGCATCATGTGGGTGTTCGAAGCTCTCGTTCGTGGCACTCCGCTAACTGCGGGCACAGATAGTACTCTTGCCCTGTCGGCGGCGTGATGTATTCGACATAATCCCTGGGTGAGCTAGACATGACGCCTGTTAACGGGCAGTTATTTCGCTTTTAAAAACCCCAACCATTGTCCACCGTAACCTCAGCCCACCCGCCGTATTCGAGCTACGCATGCTTTACCATCCCCGCTGCACGAATTCCTACCGCTCTATCTTCTGATAATGTCGACTATAGATCCAGCCGCCTCTCTCAGCACCCTTGCTTCCACCGACACCGAACGCACAGTCACTCCGACCACGTCGACTGCGCACCTTCTGACCGTCGTACGTCTGATCCCCACTTTCATGAATGCAGTAGTCGGTCTCATGAACCGTCGTCGATAACAGGACAGCACAACCAAAACAAATGCTCCTTCCTCTTCTCCCTCCAAACCGACCGCCTCTCGCCCGTACCCCAGAACGACGCCTCGGTCCGAAACATATCCCACCAACCCTAACGAGCCCCCCAAGGACTACGAGCAGGCCTTCGCGTCTCTCTCGAGCGCGTGGGGGTTCGGCGCCTCCGTCCCCGCGAAGAACCCAAAGAGCGACAAGGACAAGAAAGCGAAGAAAGAAAGGAAGAAAGACAAGAAGATCACCGCTGCTGCTTCACCTCCACAGGCATGTAGCAGCGCCAGCGATCCTCCTCCCTCATTGACGAAGGGTCGACATATGGGAAGAAGTCAGAGCGTACGTCTTTATCCCATCTCTTCGGTGTCGATTTGTCGATCTGAGCTCACGGACCCGCCTGGGTCGTGTTTCCCCTGTACTGTCATCCGGCATGGATCTGCAATAGCCTGAGGTCTGCTCAGACGCGTTATGAATTCTGCTGCCCGCGAGTAGTGGTTTGGGGCGTATGCCTCGGTTGTATGCCATCTTCCCTCGAATTTATGTGCACGAGGGCCATCGTCACTCTGCTCGTTCATGGCTTAAAACCTCTCAACACGAACAGTACTAATCGTAAGTACGCTGCATGCGCACGCTCAGCAAAATATGCAATCCATCCGCACGGAGACCTGATGGATCCCATCGTCGGTAAGCCTCGAACTGTCACCGCAGAACTCGGATAGCCAGTACTCACGACGTTTAGATGCCGCCAAGTGACGGTCGCGTTGCGGTGGGCGCAAACCAGCCTTCCTCCTTTGATTTCTTCGCGAAGGACGTCGCCGAATCGCTGAGCTTCATCGTCTTCTTCTCCTTTTCCGTATCGGCTTTCTTCCCGCTGCTCTGGGCGGACTCGTACAGCGTGCTGCTATTCGACAAGATGGATTGAGCTTCCAGGATGGGCGGTGAGCTGCTGGAAGTGCGTGCGAGGGAGAGGCAATTGCGCTAACCATCGTTATCGTCTCGCGAACATTCTTGATTGGACGAGCAGGGCTGGGTAGATTCGAGTTTGCCTTCGGCTAGGTCGCTCATAGCAGAGAATGCACAGGACAATGTTGGGAATGATGGGGGGAACTTTTGTCAGCCTCCTCGATTGGTCGGGTCGCAATCCCGTCCCTTATTGTTGGCGCCCACCTGTGGGCGAAGGGTTAAGTTGGAAGTGTCAGCGTCCGCTCCCATGGCTATGATTGATGTTGCTCATACCGACGCTTAGGTATAGTGATTATCCGCCCAGTTTTTCCACGCCGCCGCAAAAGTTGCCGATCCAAACCCTGGGTTAAGGGCATTAGCTGATACAGGGCCATCGACGGATCCCCGTCCGTAGCTTCTCAGATCAGAAATTCAATATTCCGTACGGTTCTATTAGGTCTCGCAGTATCAGGGGCCCAACAAGACGTCAGCTACACGAAGATGTTACCGGGGAAACAGTTCGGTGGCAGCATCGTCGGCTATGTCACAACAAGCCACGGTCAGGAGTCGCGATGGGGCCATGCTACTACTTTTCAGCCGTCAGCTAAGCTTGCTGAGGGCGAGATTCCGATGTTCAGATCCAGGTATACTCCTGGATGAAGGGTCGCGGTGCTGGGCCGTTCGAGTGCCGTATAATGGATCATCGTCACAGTGCTTCACAAGGATGCCCAGCTCGCCTCCCATGACCGGGGTGCTGCATATGACATGGGCAAATACAGAGTGGATCATGGTATTGATAATACAAATGCCGTTTCTGTCACGCCCTTGTATGCGAGTACGAGTGCAAGCGCTATACTACCCAACCATCATCCTGCTCGCTCGGGCGCCCGACTACGAAAGACGCCGGCCTGCATCGAACCGTTGGCGACCGGCATGACTCGTCCAATGACTCGCCGTGTTCGCAGGTCCACCAAGGATATGGACGCAAGGAAAAGGATGGTGGCATAAGGCTCGGCATAAAGCATAAGGCATACGACATAGTGGATCATATATTGTACATGTATAGGCCGTCCACCGATGTGGGTTCCTACAACAACACGTCTCGGCCTCCCGGGAACTGCGGAAAGTTGTCGACTGGGCTAGTCTGTTCAGTGGCTAACCCAGTCCGGGAACGCGGCGGGGTAGAGGGTCCGGCAACGGCGGAGGACGCTGGTGGGACAGAGGCGGGCGGACTTGGCCGCGATGAAGAGGAAATGGGGTTTCGGGGTTGCGAAGAAGAGGAAGCGGGTTTTTGCTGTGGTGAGGAAGGGGAGATGAAGCAGTGACGGTTGCGATAATGGGTGAGGACGTCTGAATGATGGCGTCGTGCTTCATCCCTCGGCTGCTCGCCTGCATGGTAGTTCTTCTCGTGCAT
Organism: Sanguinoderma infundibulare; assembly: GCA_032821775.1. NCBI lineage: Eukaryota > Fungi > Basidiomycota > Agaricomycetes > Polyporales > Polyporaceae > Sanguinoderma > Sanguinoderma infundibulare. Next base: position 868,888 of record JAVLRN010000007.1, read on the forward strand.
CGTCATCGCACTCCGATTCTTTGTCTTGAAGGGGCAGTTGGAGGCGTTCCCAGAGGTATTTGAAATTGTAAAAGGGCACTCGAACGAGGGGTCATCGTCGTCCGTGCTGCGCGTAATCGGTGATTCAGCATGCATGCCATCCGGAAGATCTCGAAGCGGTACTCACTGACAACAGATGAAATGAATGACGACATTGGTGGATTGCAGGTTTGCAAACTTGCAACCTTCGTGTGCACATCTGTACATACTACGTGTTCGCGTCAAAGTGCAGGGCGTCTCCTGGTGGCGGCTTAACTGAAAGCCGGATCTGAAGGAACGGTTGCAGGTATCGCATGTGAACTGCTCCAGACTGTGCGTCAACTTGTGGTTGGCCAAATCACATTTCCTATGGAAGGAACGCTCGCAGCCATCGCATGCGAATTTCTCCGGACTGTGTATCATCCGGTGGGTCATCAATGCACGTCTCTTCGCGAAGGAACGCGCGCAGAGATCGCATGCGTAACTGTTGTCTGCCTAACAAATACCATCAGTTGGCGTCACTGCAATCTGGATGGCTGAAAAGGAGCATACCTCTTTTTCCGGTGTCACCGGAGCCACAGGGATTCTTGGCGCCCGGGGCGTGATGGGGGAAAGGGACCGTACTTTCTTTGCAAGGGTACGATCCGCAGGCATTGTTACGTGTATACTGGATGTGACGAGAAGATGGCTGAGATCAGCGTCGGAAGGGGGCCGGGCAGGGATGCCGGTTTCGAAGCATGGAGCCTCGGCTTTATATATAACGTGGAACAGAAAGCGACATGCAAAGCGGTCCTGACAGGGCTTTGAAGTCAAAGAGCAGCATCCGACAGCAGGGCAAAGCGGCCGACTACCAGCGACAACGGATCCCGACTGCAATTGATTACCATACAATGAGATTCGCCGGTCCTGTGAATACAACGTGGGTCTCAGCACAACGGAGGGGAAAACGGTACTAACACTTGCCTGGATATGAACAATGCACCCGTCTGGTGACGAGCCAGCAACAATTGGGCTGCTGCTCACGCGGCGGAGCATAGGCTTTGCAGAGGATGATTTGACGCGATGATGGGTGCCGACATAGTCACAGAGCAGGAACGGACTGTCCTTCTCACCGCGCAACGACAACGTCCATAACATAGGTCTGGGCAAGCGTAGTGGTCACCGTTGTCCGTATAAGAAGAGGACACTATTGATTTAATGGTGTTGGCGGATCATCGTCGTCGCGGATGGGGTTCAAACTCGAAAGCGTGAAAGGAGAAACCCGTGGAAACCACGTGGCACATCTGTCCGTAGAAGGCAACTCAGACGCTGGGGAGCCAACCCGTGGCCCCCACCTCCTCCCAACCCTCACACAGCCTCCGCTGCACCACAAGTCACACTTCGCGCAATACCACAGAGAAATGTGCCATATTCCATCTTCGAGTGCAGGCTGGGCAAACACATCAGTATTGAGTGCGAGTCGAAAAGAATCGAGCGCCGACTTTAGGAACGACGACATCACTAGATGATTGTAAGTTATCGATCTTCAACGAAGTCTACGATGTGAGAGCTTATCAACGGTACTGGTAGCGATTTAAACGCGTACGAAGGAGGTGAGTCTTGAGCATTATAGGCCACTCGTCTCGTACAGGGCGCTGTGGCTCGGAAGGCAGTGCGCCTACCACGTGGCATGGGCTCGAAGCCTGCGAGAAGCTGGGGCCTGTGGCGGGATAGGTGCATCGCCAGTACGAGAGCGCAAGAGATTGTCAGGTATGGGACACGCGGGTGTGGGCGCGGTCCCTTGGCCGCGTGAGGCACAATGCGTGTGTTACTTGTGTCGGAGAGCGAGCTTATGATGCGGAAAGGCTAGCAAAGTATACTTGAAAATCAAGCTCGTTCATGCCGTGTGTGGCGAAGAGTGAGACGGAAGTGCTTGAGTGTGAGTATTGCATTCCGCTTGCACGTTGAGGGCACTACCGAATGATCACAAATTCACGTTGACGACATTGGGATTCGAACCCATGCCGGAGGTTATTACATAAGGCTGGTCGGCCTTCGCAATTGCCCTGGCCTCAGTTTCTGTCCATATCGTGCACATGAATATCCTCCTAAATAAAGGCCTCATTCAACGGATTGCACACTCCTGCAGGACACAACTAGGTGAGTATGTACCTCACTCCTCGTATTTCTTCCATGGTAGGCGATGTTCGATTGAAGATGGAAATGCATCCCATATTTAGATACAGGATCAGGAGAGATGCCAGGGTACCGGTACAAGGGAATAGGAATCAAGATAGGAATATACTCTACTCTATGTGCCTAGGGATAGAAACGTGACTCGAGCACACGCGCGAGGATGTCCTGGTACGTGGCCTCAGACCAGAAGGGCGAGGGCCGCCAGCAGAAGTGAAGACGAGATATCGCGCTGCGGAGGGGCCTAGGTTGTGTGGGGTATGCACATCGAAGAATGACTCAGACGTTCACGCCTCGCGAGCCTTGCGCGACAGACGGATGGTGAACCGATTGCGACGAGGAGGAGAAGCAGCTGGAGACTTATCCGAGTCGAACGACTCAGATGCCTCGGTCCCCGTATCAGCCTCAGTCTCCGTCTCTGTGTCGCTGCTGCGACGCGAGATCAGGAACTGGAAGCTGGAGCGGAATGTCGACGAGAGCGAGGAGATGGGCAGCACACGCTGCTTCCGGACCGGTTCGAGTCGCTTCTTGAGCCGCGCGATCTCGGCACCCTGGACATCGATGGTCCTCTTCGCGTTGGTCTGCGGTGATAGGTGTGTATCAGCATGGAACGAGAAACGGAAGCAGACAGGACCCACCTCTTGAACCTTGAACCGCTCGAGATCCGTGTCGTGGAGTTGACGAACTCGGCTCAGCTCCGCGTCGAGGTTAGCGTTCTTGCTGCATGCGTCACCGAGCTTCGTCTCGCTCTCCTGGAGCTTTCCCTCCAGCGGAACAACCTGGGCCTCGAGACTAGCGGCCCTGGCTTCAGCGTCGGTGGCTCGGGTCGTGAGAGCGGTAACCTTGTTGCCGTAGTCCGCGTGAGTTTCAGTGAGCTGGTGAGCGATGACGTCCGCATGTGCCACGGCCGCGTCCCGCTCAGAAGTGACTTTCCCGATGGTCCGGCGGGCAGTGGCGAGCTGGACATTCAACGCGGCGATCTCCCTGTTCTTCTGCCCGAGCACGATCTTGGAGCTCGCTTGGACGAAGTCGAGCCTGTCGATGAGAGCCTGGTTCCTCTCACTCTCCGCCTCGCTGTCGGCGTCGGCGGTGGGTGATGGGCCGGGAGCGGGGCTTGGCGATGGGGATGGCGCTCCGACGTCTGGGGCGGTCTTCACCTCGACGATACGTGCGTATTCCTCTTCGACACGTTCGTCAAAGGCCTTCTTGGTGGCGGCGAGTCTGTCTTGGAGGATGGCGTTCTCGTTCTCGAGCGCGGCAATCTGGCGTTTCCAACAGATGATGCGGACGGTGACCAGGGAGAAGACGACAGTCAGGATGATGCCGAGGAGGAGGAAGATCATCCAAGGACCGATGTGGAAAGTGCGTGATGCATCGAGGGGACGGTGAACGCCAGTCGGAATGTACGCCATCGTGTACAGGTCAATCGGAGTGACGGGGTGACTCTGGCGAAGCCGGTGAAGGACAATTGGATGTGGTCTGCGGGACGGTGGACGACAGGTGAAGGGGCCAGCTGGTGGACGCAGGGTGGTCTAGTTCAAGACGTGCAGCAATCAACCGAAGGATAATGAACCCCGGGGGAGGCTGGCAGACTTTGGCGTCACGTGTGTATGTCGATCGTTGAACTTCGAAGGCTGGATCGGGATGAGGGTGTCGTGACCGCGATCCAACGCACTACGGGAAGCACCCAGCGATGACCTAGTATAAGTTATGTTAGAAGCCATCGGAGTTCATTTGACAAGGCCGAAGTCATACCTGCGTCGTAGCAGAACCCTGGATGAATTTTGTTGACAGCGCAACCCGACCCGCGAAATGCAGGATTGGGAAGATGGAGTTGGGCTTGATGCCACGATCGTTGGGACGGAAAAACGCATCAGCGAAGTAGAGAGCATACGCGCGGATGTTGGATCATGTCAAAATATACACAACATCAACCTATCCCCACGTTGAATGGAAGGTTAGCATGCGATGCCTAGACGGCATACCAGCAGGGGATCTCACATTCGTCTTTTTTGGGGTTGAGAAGTCAATCGATGACGTAGAAGTGGACCGTCGTGTTCTGTCAGCCGATAAGCAAGAAGAGTACATGTGGACCCACCACTCGCCAAGGGAGATAACGATTGGACATACAGGGTAACGCAAGGCAAGGCGACCGAGATCAGTAGCACGCGGAAGCGAGAATATTCATGAACACACCCGCCCGGCTCTCGCGTGGTAAGCCTCCTGATATTACCTCTCCCGGTGGGACATCGCTTACATCTAGTCGAATTTGACCATGACCTCATCTGCCTTCCCCCAGATCTCCGCGATGCTCTTGTACCCGCACAGACCCAGCGTGATCTCGAACTCAGCGAGGATGCTCTTCAACACCGTCTCAACGCCCTCCTGTCCGCCCACCGCCAAACCGTAGACGTACGGGCGGCCGACTGCAGGACCAGGACGGGGAAGTAAGCGTCAGCCGTCACCTCAACATGTGAACACTTCACGAATGACTGGTACGCACGCAGCACGCCCTGGGCCCCCATCGCGATAGCCCGGAAGATATCGGTCCCCGTCCTGATCCCGGAGTCCATCAAGATGGTGAATCGCTCGCTCGCCTGCGCGGCCTTGACCTTGGGCGACCGGCAGATCTGCTCGAGGGCCCACATCGCCGGGATTGCACCGTCGACCTGCCGTCCGCCGTGGTTCGAAACGATGATGCCATCCATGCCCGCATCCATCGCGCGCTCCGCATCCTATGTGCACACGGCGCAGTCGGGAGGTCAGGTGTGATTCTGGAAAGAGTGCATGGCGCACGTACCTGCACGCTGAGGATGCCCTTGAGAATGAGTGGTCCGTCCCAGTGCATCCGGATGAACGCGAGTTCGTCCCATGTGCGGAACACGCCCTCGGAGAGGTTACCTGCCCACTGGGTCCCGAGCCGGTTCAGCTCGAGCGCCTTCTCGTCGCCCTTGCGCATGCGCTCGTTGAACTCGGCCGGGTCGTACGGGAACGAGTGCGCGAAGTCGTACGGGTATGGCCCGAGTCCGTTATGCTTCATGAACACGGGGTCGGTGAGCGCGTTTTGCGCGCCGAGCCCGTGGTAGATGGGGTGGTAGGTCGTGTCGATGTCGTGCGTCCGCCAGCCGAGGAACATGGCGTCGACCGTGACGACGAGCGCGCTGTACCCGGCCCGCTTCGCGCGGTTCAACAGCGAGAGGGTGAGCTCGTGCGCAATTGGCCTGAATGTCGCCGCAGGGAGTTCATGAGCATGAAACCCCAGACTCGGACGCATTGGCTCTCACCAGTACAGTTGGAACCAACGGCGTCCGGATCCATTCGCCTCCGCGACCGCCTCCATGGACCGCGACGCGACCGTGCTCTGGATGATGGGAACGCCGATTGCTTGCGCGGCCCTAGCGGTCGCGAGGTCGCCATCAGGGTGCACGATCGTTTGGACACCGATGGGCGCGAGGAAAAGCGGTGAGGGATAGGTGACGCCGAAGATGGTCGTCTGTCCACCGCGATTCACGAACGTTCAGCTCCATTCCAATGAACACCGATCCGGATGAAAAAGTGCACAAAGGGGCGTACCTCGATACTCCGATGCGTAACGTCGCGCAGGTGGTTGGGGATAACCTTCCACTTGCTCAGCTCCCTGCGGTTCGCGTCGGCCGTCTCGTTCGTGCCCGCGCTGCCAAAGACGAACAAGAACGCGTCTGGATAAGTGCGATATGATTAGATCGCGCTGTGCGGAGGGTCCGTGGAATGGAAGCGCACGTGAGTGAGAGACGCACCTTGTCGGTCCTTGAGCTTCTCACGCGCAGCGTCCTCGATCTTCTGCACGTCGACGGTGCCGATAGCTGGAGGGCGACGGGTGTGGTAGAGCCCATTCAAGTAGCTAGACCACATCTTGTGCTTGTGCTCGGAGGCTTGACCGTCACGAACGTAGTCGCCCATGTTGAACTGGTATGACAAGACGAGGACTGAGAGGATGTGCGCGATGACGATCGGGATGAAGCGTGCTCGGTGAAGGCACAAGGCGGACGTGGTCGCCTCCTTCGTTATATATATGCTTGTCGTCCTCCGATGGTTAGCCCTGGATCAGCCACCTCGGAAAGCAAGCGGATGACAATCCATCCGACCCGGACTCCGAGAACTGACTCTCAGTGAACGCCGCAGGGGCTTACAGAGGCTGTCATTGTCTACCTTCCACCGCGTTCCCTATGGCCTGGTGGGAACCTCTTCACAAGGGTGTTCTGTCAAGTCAGCCACTACCCAGGGGAACGTTCTAGTGAAGGGCAAGGTAGCGGGAGTCGTATGCGGCGGTGTCATCTGTCACCGGGTTGTGTGCAAAGACCAATGATTCCGTACCTTGCGCCGTGGCCAAGGTGGTTCACAACTCTCAGGCATCAGAACCGCAGGCCTCGAGCTTCGTTGTGCGTATAATATCAAGGGTTTTCAGCAATCCAGCCCAAGCAAAAACGCACTTTCGCTACGACAAACCGTGAAGTTCGTTAGCGGCTGACAAATCCCCAGCATTTGACATGGATGGATGTCTTTCGCACAGCGGTCGAAGCGTGTATGACACAGATCATCTGCATTCTGGCTGCCCATCAGCATAGCTTACAACAGCGAGACCCGCTCTCTGCAGCATTCGGCGTAATAATGGCATTCGCACCTTCCTACATGAAGTCATCCATCATCTCCTGGACAGACTGCTGCGGCTGACTTTCGTCGTCGTCGCCGAGGACGTTATCGTATGATCGCGCCGCTTTCTCTGCTTCTCGTGCCCTTGCCAGCTCCGCGTCGGCCTTCTTCTGCATCATGCCAACGCAAAGATGTGAGAAAGGGGCCCAAAGGAATGTGGGGAAAGTGCCCGAACCTTTTGAGTGACAGCCGCCCGCTTCGCTGCGTTTTCCTGCTTGATGCGATCTACACGCTCCTGTTCGTGATCGATCTGCCGCTCGACCTTGGTCTTGTTCAGCCGGTTGACGATCACATTCTCGCGCTTAGCAACATGTACTGCAAATGACATCCTGTTGATGGGTGTTCGAACTGGACACTAAGTGGCAGGGGGACATACTTCGCTTGACCTACGGATGATCAACAAGCGCCGCATACTTCCCGAAGAGGAGCACCTACGCGTTGGTCGTTGTGGAACGAGACTTGGCCGACAGCCATGTCGCCGGTTTTCTGTTCGAGAGAGTACAGTGAGAGTCAATTATGGGACATTGAGTTGCATGGCGACCTTCAAGTTGTCCGCTGGTGTCCAGATGATTCCCACGTTATCCTTCTTGTTTCCTGGCGACTTATCCGTGTCAGCTGATGACGATACACGAGAGAGGGCAGAAGTTGAGCTGGATACCTTCGATAGAGTTTGCCTTGACCAGTTGAGCGCAGTCGATGAGGACCGGTTCTGGGATTGCATCCCACGTCATGCCCTCAGGCATCCGGACGTAGACGTGCGCCGAGGAGAGCTTGTCGACGTGGAACCATACGTCCTGTGGCCATGCATACTTGATCAGGTCCTCATCTTTGCACGATATCTACAGGTCAGTTCAGTGTCTCGCAAGGGGACCAGGCCGCTCACTCTCGAACTTGTCCTTGCCCATGTAGATCGTAACAGGTGGGTCCTGGGCTGCGGTGTGAATAAATGAGTTGGCATGCGATATTCGAGTGCGGTGGCCATAATTTTACTTGTGGATGTAAAGAATAGAACCATGCAGTTAGTGGGGGGTATTTCAATGCTAGGCAATAGTACTAAGTCATTCGAGCCTAGGGTAGCAACTACACGGTAATACCAGGGAGCGGCGGATTAGTTGCATCGATAAGGTTTCGGTGTTTGAACATTTCCTTGAGATGAAGAGATAAGATAACCCCTCATACCCCACCTCATCCACAAACGACCATCATGCCGATGCTCACAGGACGGTACAACGGGAGCTCCTCGTATTATCTCTCTCGGCGGGACATCGCTTACATCTAGTCGATTTTGACCATGACCTTATCCGCCTTTCCCCAGATCTCCCCGATGTTCTTGTACCCGCACAGGCCCAGCGTGATCTCGAACTCAGCCAGGATGCTCTTCAACACCGTCTCAACGCCCTCCTGTCCGCCCACCGCTAAACCGTAGATGTACGAGCGGCCGACTGCAGGACAAGGACGTATGTAGATGTCAGCCGTTATCTCATCTCAGTTCACGAGTGATTGGTACGCACGCAACACGCCCTGGGCCCCCATTGCGATCACGCGGAAGACGTCGGTCCCCGTCCTGATCCCGGAGTCGGTCAGGACAGTAAACCGCCCGCTCACCTGCGCCGCCTTGATTTTGGGCGACCGACAGATCTGCTCGAGGGCCCAAATCGCCGGAATCGCGCCGTCGATCTGGCGACCGCCGTGGTTGGACACGATGATGCCATCCGCGCCCGCGTCGAGCGCGAGCTCGGCGTCCTATATGGCAAAGGTACATGTGCACGCGCAGCGGAGAAGTCAGGTGTGATACTCGAGAGATTTCGATTCCGAAGTGCGTTGTGGACGTACCTCCACGCTGAGGATGCCCTTGAGGACGATAGGGCCGTCCCAGTGTTTGCGCGTAAAAGCGATCTCGTCCCATGTGCGGTAAACGCCCTCCGCGAGACTGGCCATCCATTGGCCACCCAGGCGATGCAACTCCAACGCTTTCTTGTCTCCGTCCCTCATGCGCTCGTCGAACTCAGCTGGGTCGTACGGGAACGCAGGTATGTCATCGTGCGCATACGGTTCTAAGCCGTGGAGCTTCATGAACGCGGGGTCAGTGAGGGCGTTCTGTGCGCCGACGCCGTGGTATACCGGGGCGTAGGTCGTGTCGATGTCGTGTGGCCGCCAGCCGAGAGACATGGTGTCCACCGTGACGACGATCGCGCTGTATCCGGCCTGTTTTGCCCGCTTCAGTAGCGAGAGGGTTATCTCGGGGACGAGTGGCCTGGTCACAGTGTGAAATTCATCAGGATGGATACGGACACTCTCGAGGGAGGAAGCGGTGAATCGCGTACCAATAAAGTTGGAACCAACGATGTCCCGAGCCGTTCGCTTGCGCGACCGCCTCCATGGACCGAGACGCGACGGTGCTTAGGATCATAGGCACACCAGCTTCCTGAGCGGCCCTAGCTGTCGCAAGCTCTCCCTCTGGGTGTACGATCACTTGAACACCTATGGGAGCGAGGAAGAGCGGTGAAGGATAGTGGACTCCGAAGATTGTGGTCTGTCAACCGTCATCCATGTTTTCGAACACATCCGGATGTGAGAGTGCATGGAAAGGGCGTACCTCGATAGTCCGATGCGTCACGTCGCGCAGCTGGTGCGGTATGACCTTCCACTTGTTGAGCTCCTTGCGGTTTGCATGAAAGGTCTCATGCGTCCCCGCATTACCGAAGACGTACAGGAACGCATCTGGATAATTGGGATAGCGTTACATCGCACGATGATCCTGGGTGCACTATGATAGTAAACGCACCCTGTCGGTCCTTGAGCCGCTCACGCGCAGCCTGCTCGATCTTCTTGACGTCGACGGAGCCGATTGTTGGGGGCCGACGGGTGTGGTAGCACTCGTTCAGGTACTCAGACCACATCTTGGGCTTGGGCTCGGGCTCGGGGGTGGCATGATCATCGGGAACGTAGTCGCCCATTTTGAACTAATATGATGGGCAGAGAGTTGTGTGCTGAGTGCTGAGGATGGGAATGTAGAGTAAGTACTCTGCGGTTGCACAGAAGTTGTCGTGCTCACGCTTATATATGCATGTCGTCCCCTAATTATCAGCCGCTCCGGAAGGTAAACGGTGACCGTCCATCCGACTTCGAGATGGTGCTTGTTTGAGCGCGGCGCCGGGCTGTTATCTTGCGCCCTCTCCGGCGCATTAATAACGGCCGGACGGAAGCCTCGTCAAAAGGGCAGTTCTGTCAAATGAGACAGCTCGCGATAGTAAGTCGCAATGAAGTGCGAGCGTAGCTCGCGGTTCCATGCGGGTGCCAATGACCGCAGCGGCAAAAGGACAACGTTGATGAACGAGAACGCCTCGTTCATCCAAACATCAAACTTTGCAGAAAAACTGACTGGCATGCTTATCGCGCGGTGATAAGTTGAACCCTTGATTTGTAACTTTTAGGACCGTGAGCGACTGTCCCTGAGATAAACTTAGAAGTCTGCGCTCCGTGTAGATGGTTACGATCGGACCAACCGTGTACTGGCAGCGGTTTTACTGGCCGAAAGAGTTGTATCATCATCAGTTCGCAGTTAAACCTAATCATTGGCCATCCACTTACGTCCTCGATGTTCCGAAACCGGGAGCACGTCATGATGTATGTGGAGAATCAATGTCTAAACAGACAACTCACCTGCGTAGATCAGGGGCGAGACGATGGCCGTTATGGCACCATCTGGCGAACGCTCAAACGCTGATGAGGTATTACATGAGCGCAAAGTTGGAATGAGTGCCTGGGGCTGCTGGAGGGTCGACGTCGACGAAATCTCAGTGACTCGGCGACGTCCTTCGCCGTGGCTAGTGACTGATAATAAGTTGGTGTCACGGTTGTAACGCTGGCGGAGCAGCTGTACAGATAAGGTGTCGGAGTTTCAACATAATCTCACGATCAAGAGATAAGATAACCCAACTGAACTCTTCCGCGAACGACCATCATGCCGGTGACCACAGGACGGTGCAACGAGGACGTCCTCTATGTCATCCTTGAATTTATCGACTGGAAGGAGGACAATTTCTCCAGCTCAGAGCTTGTTTGTCGAACAGCGACACTTACAAATGTGGCTATGGTCTGCAAGAGCTTCAACCGGCCAGCTATCCGGCTCCTCTGGAGGTACCTCCGGGATATGTTTGTCTATTTTCAGCGTTTACGACGGAGAAGACCGTCACTGATCTTAGGGGCCGAAAATGCGATCTTTACGTGAGTCACCCCATCTACCAAATGACTTCCTCCTTGACCGTATGTTGTCCTAGATGCTTGACGGCGATATCCTTCCCGACGAGTGGCAAAGATTCCGCATCTACGCGGTGTTCGTCCAGGAGTTGGACGACAGCGACTACTTCAAGATACGGTGGATCGACCCTTCTACGTGGACGCACCTCAGTCACCTTGCCGGCATGGAACCCCTCCTTCCTCACCTGCGTATCCTAAACTGGCCCTTCACGTCACCTCAATGCAGAGGGATTACGTCCTTGATGTCTCCGTCTGTCAAGAGCCTGTCTCTCCGCACTCCTTTTTTCCCTATTCAGGACGGTCCGGGTTTCACCCAAGAAGACAGGCGAAAATGGCAATGCTGCGTACAGCCGACAATGTCCTTCATCGGCTCTGATGGAATCCACCTCACCCGACTGTCCCTTACCCTCGATACGGCACGCGTATTATATTCAACGGCTGTATCCCAGCTACGATGTCTCCAGGAGTTCTACGCCATCAAAGCAGATGCCGACGCCCTCCGCGCCCTCGCCAGTTTGCCGAAGCTCGAGAAGCTGGAACTGAGTCACATCGCGGTGACGGAACAAGACTCGTTTACAAGGGATGCCGCGGGGTTTCGCTTTCTCCAGATTCTATGTCTGGGAGGCCATCCAAATTCCAACCACTTCTACGACCTTTTCTCCGTCTGCGCCCTCCGATCCCTGTCCATGACTGCGTACCCGAGGGCCCTCATCCCTATCCTTCACGAAAACTGTTCGCGTTGGGCGAGATGCTTCCCCTCGTTGGAAAGCATGCATTTCTCCGTCGACTTCCTCGCAAATCCTGTCCTAGCCCCGACCGGACCTCGGTCCTATTCCGGCTTGATCGAGCCCCTCCTTCAGCTGCGCGCTCTCAAGTGCATCTCCCTTTCGTCGCCACCCTCTGTCCTGGCCTTGAGCGATACCGACGTTCAGGCTATGGCCAACGCATGACCGGAGTTGACAATCCTACGGTACCGAGTCGAAAGTTGGCGAGAGGCATCCCCCTGGTGTCTCAGTCCTTCGTCGTTGGTTTCCCTGGCTTTGGGTTGTCCCCGACTCTCAGAGTTGCGCCTTACGCGCCTTGAGGTCGAGTCTAAGGAGCAAGGGGACCCAGAGGCGCTGTCCATTTACCCCATCCTCGACCACGGCCTCAAATATCTCCATATCGACGACCTATATTGCGATGACTTGCCGCTGTTCGCGCTCCTACTCGACCGACTCTTCCCGCATGTCACAATAACCGCTTCAGATTTGTCCGACCACACAATTTGGGCAAAGGTAGCATCCGAACTGCGTGATTGTCAGGCGGCGAGGGGCGGGATTGCACAGCACGGCATTACTCCGCGACGCTTCTCTACCGTCGTAAAGGCTGTCGAGAAGTAACTGCTTGGGAACCCGGGTACGTGATGCTCGTACATGTATCTGCACATCTCTGACTAACCAAAGTCGATTTAGGCCGAACCGTGTTCCTTGACTCCACGCTAACACGAGCCGTGCCGTGCTCGGCGATGCTCGTTCATCCTGCAGATCGAGAACTCTCGGGTTGGGAGTAATGTATACTGTTACATGCACTTAGTGTTGTCTCCACATGACAGACAGATTCGAAGCGAATACCCAGTCTTTCACCTTACTATGTATACCCTTTCTACGGAGTACATCGCTTGCCCCGGGTTCCTTCAAGTTCTTTGGTATCGGTGATGCGACGACTTTACGCCTACAACCACGAACGACAGGATGTCCCATGCATGGATCTGTGCAGCGCCTGCCGGTCTCGTGCACGCTCCTCCTCGAGGCTAACTTAAAGGTCGTGAGCCTGCAAACACATCGGGAGATGCGGGCCGGGAAGGCTTTGCCTTATTTGGAATGCGTGCCTGGTCGTCGATGTCGTCCGCGACGAGCCCGACTCTTGCCCAATGTCTCAGTCGTCGAACAGCCCTCCAGCCGCTACCTCAACATACTTAGCATGTTTAGATTCAACTGGATTTGGATCCTGCCTCCTGTATGCGCCCATCACGCACTCTGTTTGTCCAGCCGTCATTGTTTGTCCAGACAATAAGACGCCCACGGATTTCGGTATTTATCTCCTCCTTTCCCCTGCCGCATCTGCATCAACTAATAGACTCCCTTCTTGCGACATTGTACAGCGTTCTAGTTGCAGTTTTAGCAGCAGGTGCTAGTTACCTGTTCTACCTCGGATTCCTTGAGCCCCAATGGAATCCGCTCCAGAGACTGCCAGGTCCGCCAGTGGGCAGTTCTTTGGGAATCACATGGGATTGGTCCTAAAGTGAGTCCTCTGAGCTCTCTTTAACCACATTTCTCTCTGCGGCTTGTTTTCCGGACTTCCCTGCAACTCTTTGTTCTTCTAGCGATGTCGCAAGGGGACATTCACGGGCGCCTATGCGTACATATTTCTCTTCAATGATGTCATAACATCTGCCATTGTAGCCCATCAAGGTCACCCCGAGTACACGAAGCATTCGTGAAACACTATGGTCGCAACTTGTGGATACGCGGTTTCCTACCAGTGAGTGATCAGATCCACCACATTCCGCTTTGTCCTTAAACACCTCCCGGACGCAGTGGGACCAACGTCTGTTCACGCTCGATCCCGTCTCCCCCGCTCACATCCTCAAGTACTCAACCATCTACGAGAAGCCGTGGCAGTCGCGTGTCCTCATCTCCGGCCGTATAGGGGTCGGCATGCTCGCCGCCGAGGGCCAGATGCACAAACGCCAGCGCCGGGTCGGGACGCCCGCGTTCTCAATCCAGAACATGCGTGCCTTGGTACCCGTCACGTTCCAGAAGGGCGTAGAACTGAGGGATCGATGGCTGGCGCTCATCGCTGAGGCGAAGGACGGCCCAGAAGGTGGGAAGCACGGCGGAGGAGCAAGGCTGGACGTGTGCCATTGGGTTTCGCGCGCGAAGTTTGACGTTATTGGACTTGCAGGTGCGCGTTGCTTGTTGTCAGTTGCCAGGGATAGGCGTTGATAGCGGCGGCTTAGGCTTCGACTATCACTTCAATGCCATTCATGACGTGTCGAACGGACTGTTCGCCGCATATAAGGAGATGTTTGAGATCGCTGTCTCCCAGCAAGGCGGGGGTTTATGGGAACTCGCTATTACGTGTGCCCCATTCTTGGACAGATTCGCTGTGAGTCCTCCTCGTTCATGTCAAAACACATGTTCTGAACTGGCGCTCGCAGCCCGGCCCGCGTTACGGCGTCGTGAAGAAATGCCAAGAAGTCATCAAGAGAGTTGGAGGTCGACTCATCCAGGAGAAGAAGCGCAAGATCGAGGAGGCCGAGAAAGCTGGAAGCGTGTACGGGGGCAAGGACCTCCTGAGCGCCCTTCGTGCGTGCTCGTCAATTCGGACGTGGATGGATCTCCCGCTAATCTCATTTACATACGCAGTCCGGTCAAACGTCGCAGTCGATCTCCCGCCCGACCAACGGATCTCGGACGAGGACATCCTCCACAACATCAACACCTTCATGTTCGCCGGCTCTGACACGAGCTCGCTCTCCCTCACATGGATCCTCTACCTCCTCTCCGTCTACCCCGCCGTCCAGGCCCGCCTCCGGGCCGAGCTGCTCGCCATCGCACCCGCCGTGCCGCTCAAGTCCCTCACGCAGGACGAGATCGCGTCGTTATACGCCAAGGTCGCCGCGCTCCCATACCTCGAGAACGTCGTCCACGAGACGCTGCGGCTTATCCCGCCCGTGCACTCCTCGATCCGCGTCGCGACGCAGGACGACGTCGTGCCAACGGCGACACCGTGAAGCTCAGCACGCCGGATGGCGGGGCCGAGGCGGCGATGGAGTTTTTGATGGCGAAGGGCAGCTGCGTGCACGTCCCCATCGAGGCGTTCAACCTCGATCGGGGTGTGTGGGGCTCGGACGGGTGGCAGTTCAAGTGAGTCCTATGTTATCTGTGCTCAGCATCTCGCGTTTCGCTGCGGTCCCGCTCGGTCCTCGGGCCCGGAGCCGTTTCAGGGGTCCTTGGATCGCGATTGTGTCTGCATGTATGTTAATTTGTGTGGTAGTGACGACAGACGAAGTAAGGGAAAGTCGATCGACGTGAAGGAATGACTTGGCGCGACACGAGCACGACGCGCCGCCTATTGGCGTGCTTCGCGGACCCCCCACAGCAGCGGGCGGTCACGTCGACTGCGTCTGCGCTGCGACCTCCCGTCTCCACGTCGTAGGCGTGCGGTCGTCGGAAGGGATGACAGTCATTTTCAGAATGATAGGCCTTGCGGAAGAAAACTCGTTCATGTCAGCTGGAGTCGACGTCAATGAGACTCTCCCGTACCCGGACCCCAGTTCCCGGGGGGCGCCGCACCGACCGCGCTAGGGGGCATCTGGGCGGCCGACTGCCAGATCGGGCACCCGTCGACGTCGGGTTAGCAACTGACCTGAACGTGCTTTGTGCGAAGAGGAAGCAAGAGAGATGGGGGAGAGATGACACTGCTTCGACGTCGCCATCCACATTGCTTCGCCTCGTCTTGGCCATCCTTTCCATTCTCTCCCCTCGGCCGACAATTCAAAACCTCTTCCTCGTCGCGATCGTCTCGTCTCTCTCTGGCTTACTTCAACACCTCTCTCAGATCCGATTGTCATCCGCCTGTCCCAGACAATGCCTGAGGGCGAACTGCGGGACGCCTACCTAACGCAGGACTCGCGAAGTTTGTAGCGCATGCGCCCGTTGTGGATCATGACCGGATGTTGACTCTGTCGCTCTTGACCAGCATCCGAGGCCGTGGATCCTGATGGGAAACCGCTCTCGAACTCTTGGCAATCGAACACGCGGACTCTTTATCACCTGCTCGAGATACGTGGTCCGACGTACAAGGATCTGGAGGCCCTCTCGTCTTCCCGTCCGCATTGCCCCGATGCTTCTCTTGCTATGGCTCCTCATGCACGGTATTTCCGTGACTACCTTCGCGTACCCATATCTCCACACGAAGCATGCGGACGGCTCGCCTACGATTCTGCTCGACAATGGCACCTTCATCGGCACTTCGGACGGCCCCGTGAACAAGTTTTTGGGTATCCCATTCACCAAGCCGCCGTATGTATCCATCCCCTGTCTCTTGTATGCGCCAGCTGACGGTACCTCTACTGTGGCCGACAGCACTGGAGACCTGCGCTTCCGTCTGCCTGTCCCCAACGACGCATACAACGGGACCTATAATGCCACTCGCTTCGGGTCAGTCTGTCCACAGGAGCCTTCGAGCACTGCCCCCGAGTTCTTCATCCTGCCGCCTGAGACCCGTCAGTTTCTTGCAAACAACTGGTCCTTGGCCGTCACTACCCCGGAAAGCGAAGATTGTGCGTATACGCCCGTCGATGTTCATGTCAGATCACAAATACTCACCGCGGCGGACGGTAAAAGGTCTTACTGTCAACGTCCTCGCCCCAGTGGGTACAGAGCCGGATGCAAAACTGCCTGTCGCTGTGGTGAGTCTCTGGAGTTCTTCGATGCTTCGAGGACATGTTCTCAATCATTGTTCCTCTAGTGGATCTTTGGAGGTACGTGGCATGATGCAATAGCGCCCTCAATGCTGACTAATCCCATGACCATGCAGGCGGTTTTGCGTTTGGCGGTTCTAGTGGGTGAGTATCGCCCGTGTCGGCACTGATCCCAAGCTCACATCCCGTGGTAGAATCAGGTATAATGGATCTGTGATAGTGCAGAGGTCTATCGAGCTCGGAGAGCCCGTGATCTACGTCAGCTTCAACTACCGGTGCGCCCATGCATTTTAGTGCGAGATCTATCTTCTGATTGGGGCTATCCCGTAGCGTCAATGCGTTCGGCTTTCTCGCAAGCAAGGAGGTGAAGGAAGCGGGTGTCAGAAACCTCGGACTACAAGACCGTGAGTAAGATGAAACGCCAAATCCGTCCAGTTCTCCTCATTGAGGTCCCCGCACAGAGCGCGAAGCACTGCGCTGGGTACAGAAGTACATTTCCGCGTTCGGCGGCGATTCCGAAAAGGTCACGATGTAAGTCACATTCGGTTGTATCGCTCAGTGTGAACACGTCTGAATTCGCGTTGGATCCTCAAATCGTACATGACCGCTATCCAGATGGGGTCAAAGTGCCGGGGCACGCTCTGTCTCCCTACACATGATCATAAACGATGGCAACCCCGAGGGGCTTTTCCGTGGGGCGTTCATCCAGTCTGGCTGGCAGGCCTCCTATGGCGATATTACCGACGAACAGGCCACGTACGATTTCCTGGTTTCCGACACTGGGTGCGAGGGAACCCCGGACACTCTGCAATGCCTGCGCGAGGTTTCATACGCAACTCTCAAGGCCTCCATCAAGAAGTATATCCGAGGTACGGACTATGACCAGGTGATTGTTTGCGCCCCGTCTTTTCTAGATCCTTCTATCGACCAATGAGCGCGATATTGCAGCATTTCTACTGGTCGCCTCGTGTTGACGGTAACTTTTTGCGAGATGACCCGCAAAGGCTCGTGGAGGAAGGGAGCATCGCCAGGGTGCCCTTCGTTACTGGTGTGAGTAATGTGCGCCTGAAAAATTGTGATCATCCATACTAACTCGCACGCAGGACTGCGACGATGAGGGAACCCTCAGCTCGCTCAAAGTCTTGAACGTCACGTAAGTTATATCGATGACCAGCTTAATCGGTTGGCTGAGGTACTCACGGTGTCTGCAGGATGGAAGCCGCGTTCGCTTCCCTCCTCAAAACCTACTTCCCCACCATCTCGAATTCCAACCTGACCGCGCTGCTGGATTACTATCCCGCGAATATCACCCAGGGCTCGCCGTTCGACACTGGCCGTGCGAATGCTATCAACCCCGAGTTCAAGAGGCTCGCCGCCATCAACGGGGACGCTTTTTACCAGGCGCCGCGCAGGTTGTTCTTAAAGCACACCGCGGCGGAGCAGAACGTCTGGATGTTTTGTACGTTCGCTCGGGCCGTCCGTTCTTCTGCTCCTGGTCTGATAGGCGGACGTCGGCCACAGTGTTCAAGCGCTTCAAGTATCTGCCCGTGCTCGGCTCGCTCCACGGCTCTGACAATGTCGACATGTACGGCGGCAAAGAGCTGACGGACTACCTCGTCAACTTTGCCAACCACCTCGACCCGAACGGCAAGAGCGTCCCCGCTTGGCCGCGCTTCTCGTTGGAGGAGAGGAAGCTGCTGACGCTCCTCGACGGGGATAGTCGGCACGCGACGATTGGAGAAGACGACTATCGCGTCGATGGCATTAAACTGCTGACCAAACTCCTCATGGAGAATCCGCTATAGCCCCTTGAGTGTCGAGAGACGGTGCTGGAACATGACGGCCGTGGGCGTGCCAGTACCCCTCGTGGACGTCGACTACGGCTGCCGGCGACACGGTTGACCTCCTGTTCATCGCCTCAACGAGCCCGTGAATGTCAGTCCTTGCCGTGATCAAACCCCCATTTGTCCTTTCAGAGGCTACTCGTTTCTACGCATTTCTCAGTCGTATATCCATCGTTAGATACCCTGTGTCCGGCGGGTTGGCACGATTGAACGTATAGGCTTGCTCCAATGCATATATGCTACTGTTCGCGCGATCGTCCCAAGTGCCTCCAGAGACGGACGCTCGTTCGCACACTCGGTCCCGGGTCACATCGTGTTCTGCGACGGGGGCCAACTTGTGAACCATCGATTGTTTTCTCAATTCGATCACATTGTGAGCGTTGGCAGGATAGGAAAATTACAGATACACTGTATACAAGTACGGTGTACCAGTGTCGAACAACGAGCCCTTGCAACCGAACGGCAATGGGGTATTGGGAGATCAGTGCACGACGAGCATGTCCTGGGAGACACCACCTTACGACCGTCCCGGAGCCCCGCAAAGTCGACGCATATTCTTACACGGCCGATTCCAGATAAGAAGACATGTGCAACAACATGGAAACCCCCACGTCGGGCGCCGCGGGCTAGTAGAGCGGGTATGGGGGAGAGAGGTTGGCGATGAGGTTGCAACCGTCGGCGCGGTAGTCGTCCTTCGCGATCGGGTTCAACCTCCCAATCGAACATACGCTAGAGGCTAGAGCGGGTATTTGAGGGAGAGGTTGGCGATGAAGTTGAGGCCCTCGACGCGGTAGTCGTCGTCCGTGATCGAGAGCGGGAAGAGCGGGTTGTCCTCGAACGTCAGCAGCTCGCGCGAGTCGAGCGTGTACTGTGGCCAGGGGATGCCTATCGCGGGGCCATTCGGGTCGAGCTTGGTGACGAAGTTGACGAGGTAGTCGGTCATGTCGCCGCCGCCGTACACGTTCAGGACGTCCGTGCCGTGCGCGGAGCCGATACCGGGGAGCAGCTTGGAGCGCTTGCTGACTGATTTGCATTGGAAGACCAGACCAGAACTTATCAGTCGACGGCGGCGGCAGCATTGGTCGTAAAGGACGGAGGACACGTACGGAACGACCACATCGGCTGCTCGTTCGCGGTGGCGGCGTGTTCCAAGAAGAACCGGCGGGGTGCCTGGAAGACCAGGTCGCCCTGGATGGCTGCGAGGCGCTTGAACTGTGGGGTGATCGCGTTGAAGATGCTCGTGTTGAACGGTGACCCTTGGGTGATGTCCTGCGGGTACAGTTGCAGGACCCTGTCCAACTCGCTCTCGGTGATACCTTGGACGTAGTTCTCCCTGAGGTACTTGCGCAGGGCTGGTTCCGTCCTATTTAATTGCGACCGCAACCTCGGTCAGCTCAATCACAGAGTAAAAGCGTCGTGGATGACTCACGAAATATTGAGATTCGAAAGCGAGAAGAGTGTCCCTTCATCATCACAGTTCTGAAAATGTGATGTTAACGCGTGACAAGCACGTTATCGAAGGCTTGGCCACCTACGCCAGTGACGAAGGGGACGTTGGCAATGCTTCCATTCAAAATAAGCTGCTGAGGAGGGGCCGTCAAGAAAACGCCATCGGCACGCGGAAGCCAAGCCAAGCGGAGGGACTAAAAGAATGTGTCAAGTTATTCGCTCATTTCGCAATAATGAATCAGGGAACCGACCTCGTAAGAGTAGATATTTGGAGTCTTGTCAACAGCCGCCTTGAGCGTGTCGAAGTTAACCTTCCGCAGACACTGCAGCGTATCTGCGGCGCCAGAGCAGCCAGTGTCGGCGACGATGCCATCGTACAAGTCTTGGCCGTGGCTGATGTCCCCGACCGGAATTGGCGACCCGGACTGCATGAACGCGCCGCGGAACAGACCTTCGGTGTTGCCTCCGTTCGTGACGAGGTGCAGCCCAACAGAGATTGCACCAGCGCTTTGGCCCCATCTGCGGGAAGGAGCGATAAGCAAGTGTACACACAGAAGGCACGAGGTCGGACGTACATCGTAACCTTCTCGGGGTCACCTCCGAACGCGGAGATGTATTTCTGAATCCAGCGAAGGGCAAGGCGTTCTGTGGCACGCAGACGTGAGATAGTGCATGGGATCGTAGGGAAGCGAACAGCACTGACGGTCTTGCAAACCGAGATTGCCCACTCCGGCCTGCTTAACCTCTTTGCTCGCAAGGAAGCCGTATGCTACGCAAAATTGAGAAGGGATGCAGTATCCCCTCATAACTGCATCGTCGTACCAGATACTCTGAAACGATAATCAGCACGGACAAGAGTGACAATGATGTTGCAGCGCCTCACCGGTAGTTCATGCTCACGTAGATCACGGGTGCGTTGAGCTGGATGGAACGCCGCACGATCACACCTCCGTCATATCTGGGAAGATTGTCAGCGACGAGTTTAGTGTCGGTGACAAAGAGAACCGACGCGTCCGTCCCGCCTGTCTGGAAGCTGCCTTCGGGTAACATTAGTTACAAGAACGGTCCCCCACTGCCGAGACCTACCTCCGTAGATCCACTGTCCCGCCACGAGCCTGCTTAAAATAACGACATAAACATGTCAAAATGAGCAAGTACTCACCACTGCGACCGGCAATTTAGTGCCAGGCTTCGTAATCGCGGGGACGACAACGTTGATAGAGAGACCTTCGAGTTCGTCACAGTCAGCGCCCAAGAGTTCGAAACGCTGCGCGAAAAACAATCAGCTCACAGTCTTCAGTCGACGGGATGATGACTTGATAGCTCCCATCGGCGATGAAATCGGCGGCTTCTTTGGCCAATCCCTTCAGGAAAGGAATGGTGATGGCCTGCTGCGGACACGCAGACCCGTATGTCGTGACTGTGTGGGTGCCGTTGTAACGATCGACCATGACAGGCAAGTTGAAACGGAGGTCTCCAGTCCTGCAAGACACGGAATCAGTTGCGTTGGGTGAACGACAAAGCGACGCAAAGACGACATACGGCGGCTTCGCGAAAGGTATACCGAGAAACTTGTGGACGGTGCCAAACGCGTCCGACGTGCCTATGAAGGTCGCGTCATCGAGCTTGACCGAGGGGCGTTTGGCCAAACCCTCAACAGAAGGAACGGCGGTGGCCAGCTGCGGACACCCAGGCCCGTATGCCCTACGAGACACAGAATGAGCTGTTGGTTGAACAGGATGGCAAGCTGAGGACAACTTACGTCGGCTTCGCGAAAGGTATACCCCAAACCTTCTGGACGGCGCCAATTGAATCCGTCGTTCCTAAGGTCGCGTCGTCTGGCGTGGTCGAGGAGGGTACACCCTCGATCACTGGAACAGCGAGCGCAGCCCCGGTCATGATGGACAAAGTATAGAAGCGAGTGACGAGCATAGCGAAGCGGTGTTACGGGTGTCGAGCCAGACCCGTTGTTGGAAGTGCAATAGGCTGGTCCGAGGCTCGTCGCAAGTCGTCGAGCGTAGGCTGTGAGTGGTAGGAGAAAGAACGTGAATACCATGGGTCCAGAGGCCGAGCTTATATATACACATGTGAACGCGAACAGAAGAAGTCCCAATCTGGGACGAGCGACACCAGGCATCAGCAAAAAGGCGGCAGCGATGCAGCGCCTGGCAATGAATCCATGCAGTTCCCGGGCCAGGCCAAGTATGAAGGGGATATGGATACCATTTGCCTCCCGAGGCAAATAGTATCCATACCTCGCCGGCGGTGTTCGGCGTAATTGCATACTACGTCCGTCTCGGTGGCCAAATGTGCCTAGATCCTGTGAATATCTGATCCCTACCAAGTCGAAAAGCTCCAGTAGAGTGCGTCTTGTGAGCACTTTAATGGCTGCTGTGCTCGCCGTAGTGGAAGGATGGAGGAGCTTGAGGTTCGGATGTAGGAGAGAAAGCCATCGTCCGGACTCGAACGCACTCCCCAACAAGTCGCCCGATCACGATCACATGACTTGAGAGTCTTTATCGTTTGATGGGGAACACTGCTTGCCCTCTTACTCTCATCTCCCTCCCTAGCCCAACCTCAGCCTGTCTGCCCTCGCCCAGTCGTCCGTCCTTTCCAATCTCCAACCTCCTACCTCCAGCGCCGCGTCCTCATGCACGCAGAGTGCCACGCTTCAACAAACTCACGTGTTCGCGCAGCACTTAGTGCTCTCCCCGGCATCCATTGCAGCATACCCCCATCCTTGCCCCATCCGACGTACAGCCTGCGCTGCGGCTAACATCGCTCTCCACCGCTATGCCATACCGTCCTCGTCCCATCGTAACAGGCGGTATATACGTCCATCTTGCGAAGGGTGACCAAGGTACGGTCCCTCGATGCTCCGGGCTCCCATATCATTCCGCACATGAGCAGCATGGGTCGCCTGTAGGCATGGAGGTGTGTAAAGACATGATACACGGTGTGTTCGTCATACGCCTGTGGCACTGCAGCATATTGAATGGCTGATGATCGGCTCTTTGAGGCGCATATCCCTTGCAGGGTTTTGTGCGACATCATGAAAATGTTACTTTCGCTCTCTGGTAAGCTTCAATTCTACTCGCCTTTGGGTATATGACGCATATACACTCAGTAATGGAATTCTGATACCTTGCAGGGCCAGCCAGAAGTTGGTCCCCGCTAGAACCATCACTGGCAAAGCGGCCTGCGTGGGATGGGATTGGTTAGCCTTGAGCCTCGCGGTATGGCATCATGCCACATACCTCCATAGAACCACTAGAGGAACTATAGTTGAGAACATGTCCTCGAAGCATCGACAAACCCCACAGACTCGCCACAGCGACAGGCACTTTTGCATCTGGTTCCACACCCACCGGGGCCATGACGCTGACAGCAAGACCTTCCGCCGACGGTCAGCGTAAGCGTCTGTGCAGTGTGGATCCGAAATGGATATGAATGGGCGCATACGCACCGTCCGGGGTGGTGACCGCCATCGACCAGTTGTTTGTAAGGAACTGGACCGTCTCAGGCGGCAGGATGGAGAAGTCTGGGCCCGAGTCCACTGGCGCGGGCTGCTGCGGACAGACTGGCCCGAAGCCAGTAGCATTGTATGTCCCGTTGTAGGCGGAAGCGCGAGTCTCCAGTGCTGTCGTCCATAGCACAGGTTCCGTCAGTTGGCACATACAAGACACAGAATATGGATACATACGGCCGCTTGGCGAACGGGATTCCCAAAAACCTGTTTGCAGGGCCGTCCGATGTCCCGACGAAGGTGCCATTGTCGAGCAGAACCGTAGGCGAGCCGTCCGCGCGCTTCGTGGGGAAAGATGGGTACACGAAGGTAGTCACGGAAATACCGTGCATGAGGAGCCATAGCAAGAGAAGCATCGTGGCAATGCGGACGGGAAGACGAGAGGGCCTCCAGATCCTTGTACGTCGGGCCACGCATCTCGAGCAGGTGATAAAGAGTCCGCGTGTTCGATTGCCAAGAGTTCGAGAGCGGTTTCCCGTCAGGATCCACGGCCTCGGATGCTGGTCAAGAGCGACAGAGTCAACATCCGGTCATGATCCACAACGGGCGCATGCGCTACAAACTTCGCGAGTCCTGCGTTAGGTAGGCGTCCCGCAGTTCGCCCTCAGGCATTGTCTGGGACAGGCGGATGACAATCGGATCTGAGAGGGGTGTTGAAGTAAGCCAGAGAGAGACGAGACGATTGCGACAACGAAGTCGCTTTGAATTGTCGGCCGAGGGGAGAGCATCCAGACGATCATCAAGACGAGGTGAAGCGGGATTGTCGCCGTAGCCGTTACGGCAAGGATCAACCTTTAAACATCGAGGAGAAGCCAAGATGTGCGGAGACGGCCGGCTTTGAATTTGACCTGTGGCAGCGGGCGAGGCAGAAGCTACGAATGAAGTTAACTCTTGTTCGGTGTTCAACATCTCGCCGGTCATGTGCACCAAGAGCTACACGCACTTGTCGTGAGCACACGTCTGCATGTCATGTCAGAGTTGCAGCTGCCAAGTTGACTCAAATTCTTGGATGGCCCGGGCGTACATATTCATTCCGTAAAAGATTGCGATGTGAAGCAGCATCTGAACTTCCAAGTCGAGCACAGGCTAGAGCGGGTATTTGAGAGAGAGGTTGGTGATCAGGTTGATAGCCTCGACGCGGTAGTCGTCCGTCGTGATCGTCAGCGGCGCGTCGCCCCCGAACGTCAGCAGCTGGCGCGAGTCGAGGGTGTACTCCGGTCACGCGATGCCCGTCTTGCCGTTCGGGTCGAGGTTGTTGACGAAGTTGACGAGGTAGTCGGTCATGTCGCCGCCGCCGTACACGTTCTGCAAGTCCGATGACTGGTATGAACCGAGTACAGGCACGGGCTTGAAGCGCCTGCTGACTAGATGGAGAAACCGGAGAGGATTAGTCGGTGAGAGCATTGGGCGAGCTCGTAAAGGACACATACGGAACGACCACGTCGGCTGCTCGTTCGGGGTGTGCTCCAAGAAAAACCGGCGAGGTGCCTGGAAGACCAAGTCGCCCTGGAGGGCTGCGAGCCGCTTGAACTCGGGAGTAAGCGCATTGAAGCATCAGCAAAAGTGCATACCCCCTGCGCTGCAAGGGGTGCACTCGCGCTCGCATGCAAGCGGTCCGATTCAGCCGATTTCGGCGGGACTTGGACTCGGTTGTTGCCAATTGTGGCTGGGGCCGATTTTGGGGGTCGCAAGCGCGCGCAGAGACACGCAGATGCAGGGCGGTCGCAATTCAAACAGTCAATGGCAGGCGAGCCGAGCAACGTGGAGTGAATGTCTCAGATGTGGGCGAGTGGCTGACTTGCACTGTGGCGGGTTAGTGCATGAGCAGCCCGAGTAATTGTTAGACTGTATTTGATTGCGCGGGTTACAATACAATGTATGCATTGTCTCATAAGGGAATCTCCGCAAGCAAAGGGAGTTAGAGAAATCACACGGGCTCAATAGCGAAGATTCCGGGGGATCCTTTCACTTGCATATGGTTGGGCGCGAAGGGAGACAATCATACTGTAGCCTGTATTTCCGGTCGCATTACCATTTTCGGACAGCAGACAAATGATGGAATGGCAAATAAAATAGATTGTGATTGGATGCAGACAGGTACAGATGCGCCCAAGCGAAAACCAAAACCCTGCAAATCCCCCGCTGATCCCCCGCTGCTAGAGCCGCCCGCCGAAGAAGCCATGCGCGCCATCCAATCGTCTTCGTGCCCGTGCCGACAACGGACATCTTCGCGAGCGTCGTGGCAGAGATGAGCGGCTTGAAGAGCCAGAAGACCCACATGAGGAGCGTCGGCACATTGATGAAGAACTTGCGCGACTGCTGACACGTCCGAGGATGCCGAGCATCCATACCGCGATAAGGGCAAAGCATTGAGCACGTGGAGAAGAGTGGAGCAGTGATACACTATCCCAGGGCCTGTGGACAGTCGGGACGACCGAGGGCTGAGGGAGGCGAGGTCGGAGCGACGTCGCCGGTGTGGAGGGCGAGTACGGTCTCGAGTTCCCTTTGGTCGCGATCGCAACAAGTGCCGGGGAGAGGGGAGAAACGTCGAATGAAGCTAGAGGACGAAAGTCGCGGTATAAGTCGCGCGACGAGTCGCTGTTGCAAGGTCGCAGTCGGGGGTCGCTGTCACTGTCGCAAGTCGCAATCGCAGTCGCTAGCTATACCCAGAGGAGGACGATGTCGAGCCGCGGTCGCTTGCCAGAGAAATGAGAGGTGAAAGGTGGGGGGGATCCAAGATTGTGTGCCCAAACAGCCGTCGACTGGGTTAAGTACATCGAGCCTGTAACTACGTGCGACAACTATAGTCTAGCCTGCCTCGCAGCGATGAGCGCCCGCGACAACCCATGTCGGAAACCCATCGGAACATCAGCGACCGTCACAAGGCCGTGACCGGTCGTGTGACTTGGGGTCGGCTCGCCTTGTCGTCGCATGGTCGCGCGATGTCGCTGGTCGTCGGCAATCGCAGTCGGGGGTCGTGACCGATACCTGTCACCAAGACCAACTAGTGAGAGACGACTCGCAGACTGTCGCGCGACGTGACTGTAAAGATGCTGAACGACTTAACTTGTGGCCCGCCGCTACGCTGCCATGCGCGAGGCGCAGACGGGCGGGCCGGGTCGCTGTAGTCACCAGTTCGGGCCGATCGGGAGCTTCGCACCGGCGACGGAGATCGCCGACGTTCTAGGCCTTTGCCTCGTGCCAAAGGGTCGGTGTGTCGTGCGACCGCCGATGCCGTCGGCGACTCGGGAACTTCCGCAACGTCGCGTGGCGCGAAGTCGCGGTCGCTGTCTGAAAGGGGTAGTTGCGCCGACTTCTGCGAACAGAAGCGTCAGGTGCGCATCAGCGGCCGGGGACAAGACAGAAATGAAACCATCAGCGGGCGGACTCTGAGGCAAACAGACAGAGAGACGGACCAGGAACTCGGGGTAGTAGTTCTGGAAGACGGTCGTTGCCTCCTTCGCCGCCGCCTTTTGGGCCATGTCGCGCTGCGTTAGGCTTACGCCCTCGTAGTCTATAATTGACGTCGTCCATGAGCTCGGAGGACGATACGCCTACAACGATGCGATGCAGACACCAAGATAAGGAGACGCACCGTGAATCTGGACCATCTGGTCGACCGTCTTGAAATCTCTCGATGATGAAGACCCTCTGTCACAAACTAGTCAAAGGGATCCAAGCTGAAAGGCATGGGAGGGTACACCCATCCAGCAAAGGCACTGCACTTGTGAGCGAGCCAAGCCCTGATGATGTCAACATCGTAGTCCATGTCGAACGAGACCCGGGTGATGTGGTCGGCCCACGTCCATGCAGTGCGTCTCCGGTGGGAGGATTGCTTGAGTGAGCAGGGACGACCGAGGAGGAGGGGACCTAGGCTGTCCGTAGGAAATGAAAAGATGGGAAAGGAGATATGCACAGGTGCCGACATCCTTGCCCTCCTCCACTCTCGATGCCCTGAATCTCATTCTGACCCTGTCCATTGCGCAACCTTCACGGGCCCCCCACAACACAATACACCAAGCAAAAGTGCACCACTCACGTTTCTGAGCCCCACTAAACAGTGCGCGGTCCTCCTTGAGAAAGAAGTCGACCTTAATCAAGTTCGCGCCGGCCAACAGCTGGATGATCATGCCAGAAGTGACGATGGGCATGATGCCGAGCTCCATAAGTGTGCCACGGTTCGAGGTGAGGATGACACGCACCCAGTAGAGGGGATCCGCTGAGTCCGAGGACATGATGCCGTACAGGGGGACCTGGGAGCAGACAAGGAAGATGAGGAGCGTGACGGCGGTCCATAGCACCTTTTGGTTGAATGGGACCTGTCGTGCGCCAGTCGGGAGGGAAGATGTGAATGACAGGTGAAATAGACGAGAAGGCGAGTGACTGCATGCTGGCTAGGTGCATAAATAGCATCAGCAGACGGCTGCTCGCTGGCTGCCAGCCCCCCAAGTGGACTCACGTGACCTGGAAGAAGTCGAACTGGAGGCTGCGCCCGGTGAGGGTGATGAGTCACACAATTCCAACGTAGTACACTGTATATGCTGGTCAGCCGGCGGGGATAAAATGATATAAGTGCTGTTGGGCCGGTCGGGGCTGGCCTTTGGACTGTAGTCGAGACTGTCTACCGGCCGAGCAGTTCTGATATTATCAAGACTATCCACTGGCCGAGCAGTACTGATATAATCCATGTTCTAGGGGTGTACCGTCGCTGTTTTCACCCCTGATAGGTGCCAATTAAATCTACCATTCAAATTTGCTTCAGTGCGCATTGATATGAGGAGCAGTTACCCGACTATCGGAGATGCAATAGGGGCCCTAGGTATGGAAACATCTGCCCATATCTCCACCAATTCTTCACATAATTGTGCGCTGAAGGGTGGGTTGGAATCGTGATTTTTATCTGGTGCCAGCGAGCCCTTGATTGTAATGATGCTACTGTTGGTTGCCCAGATATTGCGATCCTGTCCTCCCCGGGAGGAGGAGGGGTCGCCATATCTCAGCAATCAGACCTCAGATCGCCTTGTTTTTGGTTCCTGCTCGTAGTTACTGATGTCTAGTTTATGGGACCATTAATGTTGCCTCGCTGCATTCGCTGTATGTATGTCAGCTATGCGGGCAAATACTGCTTTCCGGCCGGGTGGCATAGCCATACACATGCATCGGCCGGCCGGCATGCAACTGTTAATGCAGGTATACTTATCGCTTTTTGCAGAGCCATACTAATATTTCTGTGGCTGGGTTCCATCCATCGGAGTTCACGAACCTACATGGATTCTCCGGAGTACTATCCGCGGCACCGCATACCAGGCGAGTAGTGACGTCCGGCCGTGCAGCGTAGCCCCGTACATGTACTCACCGGCCGGAGTGCAACCTTTAATACAGGTATGCATCTCTTCCAGGGCGCCGGAGCGCTTCTGCTTGATTGGTGTACTCCGGCTGAATGACATTATGCTCTGTTGCCGTTAGGCTTGCTGGCAGTAGGCATCACCTTCCTCAGTCCGCCATACCTCAGGCATTCCCTCTCCGGTGACCGGCCGCATGGCATTTCCCATGACTGGTTAGCCACGGCCGTGCGGCATCGACATTCGCACCAGCTGACCGCCCGGAGTGTGATGTATTATTTAAAGTAAGTATTCATTGGAAGTCGCATGTTACATAGCAGTGCTACACCGGGGAGGGTCCGGGACTGGATCTGCCCACTCCGGAGCACATGTCAACTAACATTGAATTTCTTCTCGCCCATTTCATATACATGCTCATGCCTGTCACCCATCTGAGCGATATTCATCGTGGTACAAACCGCCTGGCTATCGAAGTCTGTTGACACATTTCATAATGTGCGTGACTTAATAGTGTTACTGCTACAAGCTGCCGTGGCATAGTGGTCTACGCATCTTCATGAGCGCTACCTGCACTCGTGAAGCTCTGGGTTCGATTCCCACCACGGTCCTGAACCACAATTGTAGCATGTTTTTTTCTAGATGAACCGTGCTCAATAGCATGACCGGGGTGTCCGCTCTGCAATACCCTCGGTCGCATGTTTGATTACTAGGGTCCATTTGCACAATTATTAATTTGAGCAACTCAATAGGTCTTTAATAGTGAGGCGACTGGTACTTGCAAATGTCACCCGCCCTGGATGCGACGTCCCAAAACAGGTATGTGCGCACGTCGACTCTCCGACTGACATTTCATTTTTCTGAACACATGTATTGCTGCACACTAGGTCGTGCTGCCTGATGGGAGGGGGGGCCGGCCGGATGGCGTTCGTGGCGGCTGTCTGTGTCCGGCCGTGCGTGGTTCGTACACACAGATGTCACCCGCCCGGGTTGCGATCTCGTATTCCAGTTATGTGTGCACCTCGACTCTCCGAAAATTCTCTGTGTGCTCTGACCGCTCAAGTTACTGATATTTTATTCATCCGGACACGTTTATTGCAGTACAGAAGTTCGTGATCCCTCATCGGGGGGGGACCGGCCGGATGGCATTCGTGGGTGCCCTCTGCATCCGGCCGTACACGGTTCGTACTGGCAAATGTCACCCGCCCGGGATACGACGTCGTATTACAGGTATGTGCGCACCTCGACTCTCCGAATATTTTTTCTGCGTTGTCTGATGGCTCCGACTAACTTTTTATTCTTCCAGACACGTTTATTGCAGGACAGCAGTGTGCGATCCCTGACCGGGGTGGGGACCGGTCAGATGGCATTTGTGGCGGCTGTCGGCGCCCGGCCGTGCACGGTTCGTACACACAGATGTCACCCGCCCGGGATGCGAGGTCGTATTACAGGTATGTGTGCACCTCAACTGTCCGACCTTTGTCTGCGTCATCCGACGACTCCAACTGACATTTTATTCTTCCGGACACGTTTATTGCAGTGCAGTAGTTCGTGATCCCTCACCCAGGTCGGGAGCGGTCGGATGGCATCTGTGGCGGCTGTCTGCGCCCGGCCGTGCGTGGTTTGTACGCACAAACGTACTAATTCTTCGCTGGACATAAGTAGATACTGGGGTGAGATGTAAGTAGTAGCGCGAGGTGGAACGCAAATAAAATCAATCATCAGTTGCCAGCCATGGTCACATTGGAAACAGAAGGAGTCCGGAGGTGGTAAAAACGTCCACCCCCCACGTGCAACATTGTAATATAGGTAGCTATGCATGTCAAGTCCGCGATGCTCCTCTGTCTCAGCGATCTTCTCCATCCTCTGCCAACCCCATCTCCAATGTACTCCAGATGGTCATGGCTATGTGGGCTCTCGACGTAACGATAACGCCGTATGCTCCCCAGTGTTCAGGTGCGTAACTGAGGGCTGCAGAACGAGCAGTGCGCATCCGAGTATCGAGCGCTTCCAACTTGGCAACATCAGCGGATAGCTCTGCCTGCTGCTCCCGAAGATACCGGAGCACATCGTCCCTATGTCTGTCCATGTACCCCTCTTGCGCGAAAGGCTCCAGAGCAACACCGGTGGCCGGAAGTTCCGGATTCGATATCTCCTTTGGAGATGACATATTACCTAAAAGCGAAAAGCTAGGCCTCCTCGGGTCACTGACATGGTGACAACCTAAAACGCTTAATGATCACATACCTAGCATCTATTCCTTGGCTGGGAGCCCCATCCAGAGCTCCGGGGCATACGCTTGCAGTATCTGTTGCGCCGGCATTCTCGTCGAGGTCTTCATCCGTCCCGTAATCCACCAACATTGATGTCGCGAGCTGAGGGTCGCAGCTGTCTTTGTCACGCAACACGCCAGCCAAGCTATCACACCCGTAATCCACGAATGCGGATTGGCGGTCTGTTGTCGAAGCCGGGGGCTCCGAAGGAGAGCCGTCGCCGTCACCCGGGTCGGAGTCTGAGCTGTACATGACCATCGCGGATATGTTGGCCCACTCCTCACTGTCCATGAACAATACAAATTATAATCCCGCCGTCTCATGAATCAGAACGCATATTTACCTAGTTTCCCCATGCACACAGCCGTCGCCGTCACCCGGGTCGGAGTCTGAGCTGTACATGACCATCGCGGATATGTTGGCCCACTCCTCACTGTCCATGAACAATACAAATTATAATCCCGCCGGCTCATGAATCAGAACGCATATTTACCTAGTTTCGCGACCCGACGACTGGCCATCCGGTATGTTCAGTCTGTCTTCGGTATCTTCGACCACCACAGTGTCCGGGCGCATGCGGGGGGGTGTGGGCAGTGTCAAACGCACGCGCTTGACAGACACCCGACTTTCTGAGCCTATAGATTAATTCACGTCATAAATCAGTCAGTAACGAAGCACCGGTGACCACGAACCCTCTGCAGCTGGGCCTTCGTCAACGTCCCCTCGTGGGCGCTTTGAATGGCGTCGTTTACTCCCCATGTACGGATCGAGCTAAAATATACGATCAGTACGTCATCGCATTGCTTGAAAGTTCCGAAGTTAACTCACCACTCTGGTAGACCGACCACGCGAACTTCGACTCACACGAGGAATGGCAACAGGCAGAACACAGAACAGATATCCTGGTCGGATGTGCCACCGGGACCGGCGTCCGGGAGGCCCCGGACCGTGGCGGACCTGCAGACCACCATGCTCTGATCGCCAGGCAGTTTGCCTGCACCTCCACCCCATCCCACCACATATCTTGCCATCATGTCCACTCGCGGAACCACTCAGAAAAAACAACCGCCTCCTGCGCCGACTCCGGAAGAGATTCAAGACATCCGGAGGCTCGCAAGTGAATTGCACTTCGCATGGGCCGCAAAATCCTGCCTTGATTCCCCTCACCGCCAGAGCTGGGACACTCGCTTTCGCCACACTCTCGCTACTCTTACCCAGCGGCTTGCAAGGTCGCGCTTCAGTCGCCTTCCGAGGCTCGCGATGGGCGCCATCTGGGAGAGTAACTCCGCCCATCGAGAACGTCGCGCGCTCATTAACATTGAGTCCATCGCACCCGTCGATGTCAGCCACCCATCCCTCAGCCCCCCCCCGGGTCTTCCCAAGCTTCCCTTCACACCGGATGATCAAGGAGACGTTGGGCTTCTCCGCGAGGAGGAGCTACCAAACAGGTGGTGGGTTTATGAGGCCTCAGGTGCGCACCTCGTCTTTTCTGGTGATAGAAAAAACACTCACGCCCGCGCATACCCCTCATCAGCCCCACCTGTGACATCGGGCGCGCCGCAGATGAAGCAAGCCGCCGCACAGCCATCTACGGGCCATCAAGAGCCTATCCAGCGGCCCAATCAGTCTGCAACGTCCCTTGATCAACGTATGGTCCCCGGAGGTATGAAGAAGGCCAACAGTACGGGGAGCCCATACGTTTTGCTTCCCGTTCGAGTCCCTCCCAGGCCGACCTCGCAGTCGCCTGCTAGCGCTGTGGCGGAGCCCAGTGCAGCTCCAGCCACCTCCATCGGAGGGAACTCCACGCCTCGTCGCACTCGATCTGCAAGTCGCGCTCGATCTGCAAGTCGTGTGCGAGGTGCAAGTAGTGCGCCCCGCGCAGCCGTGGCCGTCGACGTCGACATCGCGCCTCTCGCTCCCCCGTCTCCGAAGGCTACCTCATCCAAGGCCAAGGGCAAGGGGAAGGCCGTTGCGGCAGTGGCTCTCAAGGCTCCGGAGCCATCGATCGCGCAGACGAAGGGAAAGGTGACAGAGCGCACTCAGCCTCAGTCGTTCCCGGACAAGTACGTCTTGCCGGAGGAGAAAGTGCGCTGGGAATGGCTTCTGCATGTACGTCATGTGCTATCATCATATATACAACTGCATCTTATCATGTTCCTCCAGCCTGCTTCATGTAAAAGCTGCTCCACCGCATCTCGCCCGTGTTATCTCTGTCCTCTCGTGTCATCCAGCTGCCATGCGTGCCACAAGGGCAGGACTAAGTGCTCCCTTACTGTCCATGCTTCTCACCCAAGCACCGCGGCCTACCTCGCCTGGGTCTACTGGCGCACGCTCAACGATCCCCAGCAATACCCTTCACCTCCCTTCTCCCCCGGGGAAGAGGCTCCTTCCCAGTATCCTCCGCAGTGGTTCTCCGACCAGTACAATCTATATGATGCAAACATGCGCAAAAAGGGTCCCCCTCCACCTCGTGATCCCCCCTCCCCTCGTGCTGGGACTGCTCTGGCCTCATTTCCAATTGGGGGAGCCCACTCGCACTCGCCCATGCTGTCTGTTGGTCCTTCCGCCATTGTATCATCTCCTCGCCCCATGAATGTTCCGAGTTCCCTGCCCCCGACCCTCTCTTCTGCCGCGCCCCCTCGAATCACGTCCGAGGTCGACATGGATGTTGATATGGCAGATGATACTTTCGCTATGGAGCTCACCGTCGACGTCGATCGCATCTCACATGCGTTGGATATCGAACAACCGGAGGTCTCCATGCAAGATGCTCCGAACGACCTTGTCGAAGAGAGCGGGTCTCATGGGCTGCCGGATACGGACCGTCATCTGCAAGCTTCCGGCTCTGAAGTTCCAATTCATTGCGGATCTCAGCTCGACGACGACGGGCCCTTGATGAATGAGGCTCCGGTGGCCCACTCCCCGTCTCGGTCCCGCAGCCTGAGGAAGGACGATCGCCCAGTAAGGTACGTCAACGCTAGCACCATGCCATCGGAGTTCGTGCGCGCTGATACCGCGCGTGTACCCCCTGAAGAACTGGACTCCGGCTCGGAGCGTGGGGAGGCTCTCCTCCCGCAACAGGTTCCCCCATTGTCAGATATGTTACTCGAGACCTTTAATCTGATTATATGCCTTCGTCCTCTTTGTTTTCACATGTACAACCTGTCAACGTCGTACGTGTATCTTCCGGGCACGCTGCAGCTGCATTCTACTTCCTCCCGCTTGCCCTTGTGTGTTTGCTTGGTGCCTTTTGTCGTCCGAGTTCCAGTTGCAGGGCAATTGATTTATTCACACTGTTCTAGGAACATGGTGGGATCTCCCTTGGCTTACAGGGGACGCAGATCGTACCCGTTGCGCTCGCCCCGAAGCCACGCCGGAGACCCTTGAAGAGTTTCTGCGTCTTCGCGGACTTCCCCTTGAGGCGCCGGAGGGTCCCTCAAGCAACCCCTTGAGTCGTCCCTCCACTCCACCCTCCAAAGCGTTCTATCTCGGATTGGAGACACTCAAGTTGGTGGATGACGCGCGTGAAGGTTTTGCAGACATCGAGGGTCTCCCGGAGGCCTCTCAACGTGTTTCAAGCCGCCTCCGGAAGCTCGAGGACGGGGTTCGCACAGCTCGGCGCAATGCGATGCTCACCGCAAACGAAACGACCAGCTTTCAAGCGTGTTATGAGCAGTTGTTCTTCCAGATGCAAGACACCGCAAAGGACCTTGCCGAGACCGCCGCGACGGTCGCCACCGTCTCCGACAACGTCGGGCGACTCGCCAAGGCGTTCCGTCACGTCCCTACGATCCCTATTCACTGGCCTGCGCTCCTCGAAATGCTGGAGGTGCTGCAGCGGCTCCACAGCTTGTACCATGAGATGTGGCGTCGATACAACTCTTTGCGCGAGGACATCCGACCCATCCGACCCGACATCGCCCGCGTCGACCAGCTGTTGTTCAAGATGGGACTTCAGTTCACCGAGCTCTCAGTCGACGCCAAGTACATGTTGGCGCCCGAGCTTGAGTCGCTGAAGGCCAAGCTCATAGAGGAGGTCAGGGGTGTTGGCCGCTCCGCCGCAACATCGCTTCAATGCATGGCCGACGCGCTTGCCGATGGTGGTACCGCCTCCCAAGAGGCTTCGGATCGGCTCCGGCAGGTGCTCAAGACAACACTTACTTCGTTCCAGCATGCGGCCGGACGACTCAACGCGCATATCTCGCAAACTATGCACTCGGCATTCGAGGAGATTCCTGGTTGGATCCGGGACCTCGAGGGGCGCGTACGGGTCCTCGAGAGCCTCCATTCATCACCTCCCCATGATGCCGACATCCTTCCAACCAGCCCGCGGGCGTCGACATCAGCCCTCCCAATGCCCCCGCTCGGCGGCACTTCATCCTTTTCGATTCCCGCCCGGAATCTGGCCCCGAGTGCCTCTCGAACCTCTGAAGTCGTGGAGGCCCTGCGCAGCCTCACGGAGCGTGTGGCGGCCCTCGAGACTTCACGAACAGATCAGTTCAATGCAAGCGTGGACGCACGGATTCGGGAGTTTTTGGGGCAGTTCAATCTCGGAGACCGTGCGCTTCGCCTGCTCGGAGATCCGGTGACGCAGTCCCATCTTGCATGGGGCTCCGGAACCCCAACTGGTGGGAAGGTGGTGCCAGACACCTGCAGCGGGACTGGATTTTTGTTTGGCATGTCTCATTCCTCAGACGCGTAGCTACCATGCATGTCCTATATCATCCAATCAAATCTGTTCTGCTCACACTCAACCTCAGAGATACACGTCGATGCCATTGCTTTAGAGTCCATACAAAAAAAACCTACGATTTCATCGATGCCGCCCCTCCCTTCTTGGATGCCCTCCGTGCTGCCCTCGGGGCAGGAGCCGCTGGCTCCGTAGCGGTCACTTTGGCCTCCGCGGCCCTTTGCTTACAGGTGCGGATGACCAGGTCGGAGCTGGCTGACGTCCGGGCCCGCTTGGTGTTCATGTCCCGATCTCCAGACTCTGTCGGTGTACCGTCCACCGGAGCTTGCACTCCTCCGGTTGCAGCCACGCCATCTGTTGCAGAGCGGGGAACGCGAGAGGGGCCAGCATTTGTGGACCGCGTACGCTTGCGCGGGCCATTTCCCCGCTCCTTGCGACCTCCCGATGAGTTCCGCTCGTCGACGTTCTCCGGACTGTCCTCCACGTCTCCCGGGTCCTTCTCTTGCCCATCCTCGAGATCCGGAGGCGCTCCGGTTGGCGAGGTATGCGTCCCCGTGGACGGTGGCCCCGTTTGCCCTGCGCTCGGGGCGGCGTCATTCGCCGGAGATGGGGCGGTGATCGGGACACCGTTCCCTTTCCCGGCGGCGGCTCGTTTCACCGGACGAGGCACCACAGCTCCCTGTTTCTTGCACACAGTGAGCAGTTCGCCCACGTTGGTAAAGCTCAGGTGAGTGCCCTGAAGGTAGTGGGGGATCTCGTCGGGGAGCAGTTCGCCGTCTTCAATGAAGTGCGATACGTGGATATCTCGCAGGGCCATGCCCATGGCCAGACAGTACCGCTGACAGTCCTCGGTAGTCGATCCAGGCGGGATACCATCGGCGAGCCACTTCATGAGCTTTGCAGCCCCGTCCGGATCCTCATGAACGTCGACGGGCATGTGCGGGGTGGAAGTCGACCAGCTTGCCCATCGGAGCCCGTCAAGAGGCGGAACTACAACCGGAAGCTCAAGCTGTAGGGCACCATCGATTAGCACTCTATCAGCGGGCCGCGGGACATGGCCTACCTTGCCGCGGAGCCTGTCGAGCATGGCAAGATACTCTGCAAGGTTGCACAAACCTTGCAAGAACGCGAACCGGGCTGGCCCGCTGGCTCCGACGGAGGATGGGGAGAGATGCTTCGGGGTGTGAGCCACGTCGGTGTCCGAGATGGTTGTCGCCTTCGCCTTCCCTTTATTCGCGCGGGCGGCGTGCTTCGCAGAACGGCCAGCCAACGGCTCTTCGGCTTCATCATTGGGGAACTCACCACCAGAGCCCTCGTCGTCCATGCCACCAAACAGCTGCTCGAGCGCGTCCTCCTCCTCCTCTTCCTCGTCCTCGAAATCCCCGTCCAAATCGTCCGGGAATGTGAACTCCTCCCCCTCCTCCGTCTCCGTCTCCGTCTGCGTCCACTCCCCCTCCTCCTCCTCCTCCTCCTCCTCCTCCTCCTCCTCCTCCTCCTCCTCCTCCTCCTCCTCCTCCTCTTTCTTCTTCCGCCTGCCCTTCTTCTCGCTCGTTCCCTTGCCCTTCCCCTTCCCCTTCTTGGCCGGCGCCCTCCCCTTTCCGGCCTTCTGCCGGAGACTCTTAAGCGCACGATCAACCGAACCCCGTCTCTTCCGCATGGCTGTCGTTGGCGCGCCGAAAATAGGACGGCGAGAGGACGAAGACGAAGAGGGTTCACCAGCCATGCCGATAGTGTCCGCATCGGGAGAATCCAGGAAGGTCGGCGGGCGAACGGTGCGGCACTCACGCCGAGGACGCCACTCTCCCGGGAGGCCATTATAGATCGCGTCGTGGAAGACGTCTTGGCCGTTTTCATGGGTGAGATACGCTTTGAAACGGAAGCGAATCGCTGGTACCTCATCACCCCCTTCGACGGGATGTTCGAGGGCGTGGATGTGTTCGAACAATCCACGGAGGGGTGTGTCGTTCAGCTTTTCAGGGTCTGCCCACATAAACCCCTCCGGAAGCATTCCGTCGTCGAAGAACTGGTCTGGATAGGTGCGCATGCCAGCCCACGGGGCCCCCTGAACCTGGTGCCCGTTGGCGAAGCCTATTCACATGTTAATAGGGGTCCTCACCCACATACATACTGAGCACCAACCGTAATGGATCCTCATGTATTGACGAAGGATTGCCTGGCGCTCGGGGTGCGTGAGCGCTCTGTCCTTCTCCACTGGGTGGTTGAGGGGAAGGATCGGGGTACCGTCGTCGTATAGGGAAAACGCAAAGGGAGCGGGAGGCGCACGCCGTGTAGCCTTGACGGCCTCCAGGTTCTCTGTGGGGGCAGACTCGGGGTACAAGACGGTGGAGAAGAAGTTCCAGAACTTCCGGCGGACGTTCACATCCCACTCGTCTATCTCTCGGAAACGAGGGAAGGTTTTGTCCCTCTCCGCGAACAACTGCGACGAGTCGTAGCTGCAATGATCACACAATTGGGATTCAACCACCCGTGTACGCATTGGTAGTACTAAACGCGTGACGTACATGACCGCGTTGATTTGCTTGTTCTCATTTGGGAAAACACCGTACATGAATAAGGGCATCCCGAATTCCCGCCAGAAGAGCATGGAGATCTTCCGCATCCACGCCCCCGCACGCTTCCGAGCTTGTCTATCAAGACCAGGCATGAGTACAGCAGAACGTACAGTAGACATGCATCACGCACTGAGGCTTGTTGGTATCCTTTGGACCTTCCTCATTCCACGTCCTCGCCAGCTCGACCCACTCACGCTGCTCGTCCTCCGGCATAGCCTCCCAAAGCCTCTTGCACGTCGCGTTCCACGTCGCCAGGTAGTCTTTGTCCTTCTTGCTTTTTTCTGGAGGCATCGCCGCCTTGATGGTATGTTGATTCCGCCGGCTCCAAACCCGTTCGCCATTGGTCATGCGCCCGGGATTGACAGGCCCCCGTGACGATTTTTTTTTGGCGGTGTTGTTTCCGAACCAAGTCCCAACTTTCTACAGCGTGCGTTAACAGGGAAGCTGTTGGCCTCCGATAAACAGGCCACATACTTTGCTTAGAAGGCTGACCGCCAACGGGGTCTCCTGCTCGCCGCGTTTCTTGATCATCCACTTCGCGATTGCCTCGCGGAACGCCGTCTTGTTTTTGGCACTCGTCCTTCGATACTCTGCGTGACGAGCCTCGAGCATGGCTTCGTCCTCCTCGGTGAAATCATCAACGTTGGTGGTCATGCTGCCGGCAGATGGTGGGGACACAGGGAGCCAAACAGGAAAAACCGGAAGTGAGGAGAGAGCGGCGACCAGCAGATAGCAACCCGGTAAAGAGCTAGAGGCAAACGCCGCCGCAGGGCCACAGTGAGGAGCACAGTGAGAGAGCGAAGGGGACATAGGCTCCAAGTGATTTCTTCTGCGGAGCTCACCGGGCGGAGAGCAAATGGTAGGCACAATTTTCATTCGGCCGCGACCACGAGTCCGCCTGCGGGTTGAGTACAAGATGACCGACCGGCCGCACGGCAGATGTAACCACAAACCTCCCGGACCGCTCCGTCCGATGAGCGCCAAAGGCTGTGCACGATCGAAACACACCGGTGCGCCCCCGCTGGTCTCGCTTCTAACCTCCCCGCCGCACCCTCTCTGTTTCCTGCTTCTCTCTGGGTGCCGGGACCGACCTCGCATTGGAATTGTCGACGATGGACGATGCAGGGCCGTCGGGCCTGCTTCCACCCTTGTTTCAGCGTCGGGCACATGTGGCGCAATACATTCTTGCGCTATTCCATTTCCATCGCAACCGGGCGATGTCCGACAAGTCGGTCGGCTGGTCTCGCCCCACACCGCCACCCATATCTTTCGCGCTAATGGAAGAATCCGATGCTATCGCTCGAACGCTGGCCCGCGCTGCCGAGAATAAATGTGAAGATTTTTGCATACCTTGGAGGGCTTGTTGCTGATTTTATTCAGATGCAGTGACGTGGACGGCGGAGGAATACGCCATGGCCCTCCCGAAGAAAGCCTTGCTCGGAGAGGAGAGGGAGAACGAGCTGCTGCAACGCTTTCCCCCCTTGATCCCATCTGAACAAGTTATCGGACGCACAGATTCCCTTCCGGTGGTGCCAGATCCCGCCCTCTTTACCGACAGTAAAGGGAATATTCTAGCGTGGTCCCTGCCCGGAATCATTTCCCGATCGCGTCAGGTACGGGTACCCTGATATGACAAGAGCTCCGCTTGATTACAAGTCCCGTAGGACATCATTCTTCGGGCCACAGAGTATCTCAAGCCTTGTCTCCAGGCCAAGAAGATGCCCGAAGATGATGCGCCCACAAAGAACTGGCGGAACTCTGACCGGTTCGTGTCCAAGACGCCCGAGTGGGGTGAAGGGACGTTATTGCTCTTTCCGGCAGGATTTCAGCAAGGTCATACGGTATGACACGCGACTCCGGTTGATTGTCGCGTGTCTGATCTCTTCTGAAACAGGGTAAACACTTTGAGCCCATGCCTTTGAAGAACTGTGAGACTGATCAGTGCCGCGAGTGGATGGCCGCTTTGGAAGAGTCTAGCGGCTTGCTCGATGGGATTCTCGCGGTAATGCACCCTCGGCTGTACATTGCGGCGCAGGCACTTATTTCCAAAGTCCTCGTTCATGGTGGTCGATCCGGTGCAGCTATGGCTCACTGGCCATCATTGTACAACTCCGTCCATCTCCTTGTCAACCGTTCGACTCTGCGTCATCGCGACGTCGGCGCATTGCCCGGTTGGTTGGACATGCTTCTGACATTGGGGGATTATGACCAGCGAGGGGTACTGGAGCTCCGAACGTTCGGAGTGTGCGTGCCATATGATAGTGGGACGGTATGCATGCTATCATCTCGGGTCGTGCAGCACGGTGTTCCCACTGTCCCCGGTGACAGGATTTGCTATGCATTCTACATGGTTGCGCATGTTCATGCATGGTTTGATATACCTGATCCGGGCATGGTGCAATTGGATGATGTACATCGTATCGCATAGAATCTACAGCCGCCCAGATTGTTTGATTACATCCAACGTCGGTGTGCCTCTCCTCAACGCCACCAACCTCTCCACTGACATCAACATTGGAGATGTCCAGACGTCGGTTTGAGGTAGTGGAGCCATACGAGGAACTTACCGTTCATGTACGCCACTCTTCCCGCCGCGGAGAGCGGGTGATCACCAAGAAGGCCCGCCTCGAACTGCCCAGAGTTTTGCAACACGGGGAAGCCTCGTCCGAGCCAGCAGCCCAGCCAGGACAGACTACCGAAGGACAGAGGGCGGAACCACATGCGCATCCATCGCAACAGGCGATTTGGTTGCCTGAGGTTGGCGATGGCCAGCAACTCGGGTTTGAAGAGATTACCTTCGAACCACAACGATGGAAGGGCAAGGTAAGTGGAACACTATGTGCCCCACGCCCGCCTGAACTCAGGCCTATTTCTTAAACGGTATTGTAGTCTCAAAATGACTTCCAGCGCAAATTCCTGGCAGTCAGGGACGAATATATGCACCGGACGATCTCTCTGGAAGCCCTGCCTTTGGACGGCATTGGAACGTGCGGCCATCCAGCGATATGGCACTGTATGACATGTCATGGCAAGCCGACGTTCTGCGCGGTCTGCTGCCATCATCGCCATCTGGACCAGCCTTTGCACCGGGTCGAATACTGGCAGGGTGCCTACTTTCAAACCGGCTGGCTCCGTCAGCTCGGCATACAGATTCACGCAGGCCATGGTGGTCAACCCTGCCCATACCTAGCAACATATCCCCTTGCTGCCCACGACCCCCCCCTGAGACGCATGCCGGAGGCTCCGGAGCTCGACGAGGAAGGAGAGCAACTGCCATTCCTTATCGAGGACAACCTTTCCGACGTAGACGATGAAGATGGTGACCTGTACTTTGATCCGGATGATGAGACCTCTGCGCATGACACTTCCGACCTACCGTCGTTCGAACATTGCGAGCCACCACTCGGAGCCACCGTGGCTCAGGCCGCAATGTATAGCGGGGACCGTATGATGGTCGTTGTCGACGCGGACGGCATTCACGAAATATCAGTAACGTTCTGTGCGTGTCCGAATGCTCCGCGCGAGGACCTGCAGCTTCTGGACCTCGGCTACTATCCCGCGTCCACCATCCGGCCTCGCACAATGTTCTCGCAGAAACTCTTAGACGACTTTCTTCTGGCCAACAAAGAGTGCAAGACTCCGGCGCGGAACTATTACAACAAATTGCGAAGGACAACCAACCCTGCATTTCCGCATTTGGTACCGGTGGGTCAACATTGATTAAGGCTTCCGGAGACCGCGAGATTCATACCGGAGCCACAGGATCGATACAAGGAGCTGCTCCGAACGTCCAGACAATGGCGGAATCTCCGCCTTCGCCGCGATGCGGGATTCGGTCACCGCTCAGACCCCGTGGGCCCCGGAGACCTCGCGGTGCGATGCCCCGTATGTGCGCAACCGGACATCAATCTACCGGAGGGTTGGGAGAGTGACCCGGAACAGTAAGTAGTTAGGTTCTTAGCGTACAAGCATTTGCTATACACCTCCGAGCGCACTAGGTTCAAGTACATGCGGTCGGTGGTTCTTGATGGCAACTTCAGCGCGCAACACCGTCACATGCGACGTCTGGAGGACGACGTCCCACTGGCGGATGGACATGGCTTCATGGTAGAAGACGCCCCATACAAGGAACATCTGAAGACAGCAGCCGAGTTTGCCGAGGTGCGGTATACGACGTAAGGCTCCGGAGGGCATAGCTCACAATAGACAGTAGAAGATCACATGCAACGACCATCGTGCGGTCCTCAATGCGTCGGTCAGGCGGGCCAAGCTGGAAGCCACTGGTATCGGGGCTGCCGCATGCTCCCGGCACAGTTTCTTTGCTCCGCACGCATGTGTGGACTTCCAACTAGGTGAAAGGTAGGTTCGCATCCGAACCCATGGTGGAAGGTGGCCAAACTCACTCCCGTTCACAAAGACAGAGAAACATGGACTACATTCTGCACTGGATATTCGCCAACCTCAATGGCCTAACATGCGTACTCGTGATCTACGATGTCATGTGCCAATACTTCATTCATCTCCTCGACCGGTTCCGTGAAAGCCCCGGCCTGCGAATGCCTCTTGGCTTGAACATCTTGCGGGGCATTGGTCAGTTTCACGTACATGGTCATGTCCCACGATGCTTTCCACAATTCTCCTGCAACTTCATCTCCGGAGCCGGAGTACAGGATGGGGAAATTCTCGAAACCCTCTGGAATAAAATCAATGCAATCGCTGACTCCACTTGGGGGATGTCGTCAGCACACCGGAGGGAGGTTATCGACGACACGATGAATGATTCAAACTGGATGAAACTAACGCGAATAAGTACGCAAATCAACCAAGAAGTCGTGCCGGTCACTGATTACATACAATGACAGCGAGTACGCTCATACGGAAGTGGCGGCAGGCTTGCAAGGAATGGCAGCCAGTCGTGGATGCGTTCAACAGGTTGTGCGAGGCGAGTGGGCCCACACAATGCGAGGAGTGGAGACAGGAAGCAGTTGCGGCCGATGAGGCTCGAACAGAAGATCCCAGTGCAATGGACATATATGATGTGACGAAGCAGCCCCGTGAGTCACCCTTGCGTTGTACTCACCGTAGAATACTGACCGGTAAATCAGTACCCAGCCGGAAGGACAAGGAACTTGCACTCACCCAGGAGGAGACAGGGGCAGACGAGTCAATGGTGGGTGCGGCCTCGTGGATCTCTGCGGGAATCCGTCTGGAAGAATGGAAGTGAGTGCCTCACTATCCTAGGAGCAGCATAGAACTGACGGCAACGGTTGGGATAGGATTGGGATTGCGTATACTGCGCGCGCCATGATGGCTACCTCCGGTACCAATGCACGATTGAGCCTGGAGACTCACCGGCAGAAACTCGCCACGGGGATTAAGGCCTTCCACAAAGCGTCAGACAAGCATCTGAACATTTCCATCAGCGCAAATGATGTCCCTGTGACGGCTGATGTGACTGAGTTCGGCGAGCAATGGGACGACGAAGAAGTGCGCCAAGCACGGGCAAGGTCCGGGGATATCGAAGACTTGCTTCAGCCGGAACATCAGCTGATCGCCCTTCCGTCCACGCTGGGCTACCCCTACCTCAAGCAGCGGGGGCTACTGTCGCTGGCGGAGACGGAGCGGGAGCTCCGAGAAGGTCAACTCAATGACTGCCTCCAGGGCATCCGGACGGAAATTGGATACAAGTCCCTTATTTATCGGAAGAAAGTGCGGAAGGCAACCGCGTACCGCAAGAAGCTCCGAAGTTTCGACGAACTCAGGGTGACCGACGAGAGCCTGATGAAGCACGTACGAGTCTACGCCCACGCCTGCAAATGCTTACAACGTCTATTCGACACGGACCCGGAGAATCGCGAGGATGCGCAGCTCCGGGAAAGGCTGACAGATAGATACAAGGAGATCAAACGCGAGGACCTGCGCACCAGCACCACGGTCCTCGAGCAGTTTACGCAGGGCCTCCGGGATGTCCACGCCTCTTGGATATGGCAAGTAGAGGACTCCGATGAAACTGATGGGCCGGGATGGCTTCACAAGTGTGAGTGAAATGCCTCCGGTGGAGTACGTGTGCGTGCGGACTAACCACT
This sequence comes from Sanguinoderma infundibulare, assembly GCA_032821775.1. Taxonomy (NCBI): domain Eukaryota; kingdom Fungi; phylum Basidiomycota; class Agaricomycetes; order Polyporales; family Polyporaceae; genus Sanguinoderma; species Sanguinoderma infundibulare. The sequence continues at coordinate 913,277 of JAVLRN010000007.1, forward strand.
TCTATTTTACGAATAGTCCGTCGCATGCTCTGGCTCCGGGCATACTCCAGAAAGTGCCGTTGGGAAGAGGAGATCAAGCTGGTTCCTTTCGAGATGGAAAGTACCGTCCGGTCTTTCTAGACGGCCTCGGAGCGTTGGAAAACTTGGGCGGAGGCAAGCAAGACTAGGGGGCATCGAGCATTTGCTTTGCGGCAAGTCTCCTTGTGGAAGGGACTCCGTGAGCACGCAACGGCGGCATTTGCGGCGGCGCAAGGGAGAGATCAACCATACTAAGCGCCCATAGCTCTTATCTGATTGCCACTGTAATATTTGGATGCCGGTGTCGTTCTCTTCCATTGTGCCATCAACCGTCGTGCTAGTTATTTGCTGGAGCATCTTCCCGGCCGGGTACAGTCGTGACTATGAACACGACACAACCACCATTGCAAGCGTCTACCACCCTGTGGGGGTGTCGAGCGGAGATTCTGCTTACGTTGGGACGCATCCGGAAGGCACTGGTAGCCTTTCCTTCCTCTCCGGAGGAGATAACGCTGAGGCGATGGAACCATGGAATTGCCCGGGAACTCGTGAGTCTGACTTTGGCCGGGAGGGCATGAGTTTGCTGATGTATCGTGTTGCCAGTGGAGCACGATACATGCGACAGGAGTCGAGGCCGCCGTGGTGTTCGACGAGAACAAATCGAATCGCGGTTCTCAGTCTGTTCAGCTGCCCGCACCACTGCAAGCCCTCCTTTCCGGCGTGACGTGGACGGACGGCCGGATGTCGTTTGATATCACGCAGTTAGACCGAGAGTCCTACCTCCGGATGACCGCAGGCCTGGACAATGTCGCCGGAGATGTTGAACATGAATGGGGCTTCGCGCAGTGGTGGCTCTGGGATGAACGTGGGGCCCCGAGGGGACGCCCGAGCTGGTGGAGGGATCCCGAGAAGTTTGTGGTAAGAAATTGTGTTTGAGAGAGACGGGGCGCTAACTCCTGCTTCCAGGCTGCTCCGATCCCGATGTTCGAGCAAGATCTAAATGACTGGAAAATGGGCATGGAACGTGTGAGCAACGGGATCATGAGGACTATCGACCAAAAGGAACAGTGGATGAACGCACTTACGAGCCAGATGGCCGAACTCGGAGAGGACAAGTAGAGGTTTCGGAGTCGAAATGGGCATATGGGATAACCATAGAATAAGTCCATCAGATGTGTTTGTAATTTTGCAGAGACTCCGGAGCTTGAAGAAACTGTTGCGAAGGTGTTGCCAGGACTGCAGCGCGGCCGGACGGCGGATGTGTGCATGTATGGCACGCGGCCGGGCACTCTGGGATAGGATGTGCCCACTCGGGAGGAAATGTCAACTAACATCGATCCATGCTCATGCCCGCTACCCGGCCAAGCGATATTCATGGTTGTACATACCACCATGCTCTCGAGGCGTGTTTACCCATTTAATGATATGATTGCAACCGTGGGGGCGCGTACGTCCTTGCCGAATGCGCGCGCACGTATTGTGCGTTGCGCTGGGATTTGGTTTCTTTTATTTTCGGCATCAGCTCGTGTTTTGGATTCAGTTTTGTTCCGTACGGAACCCTCGCTGTTCGTCTTTCAGCGGGGGGGATGCAGACTTCACTCAGTGTTTCTTTCGACTTAATTGACGCGGGTTGAATCTCACTGCAAGACGGGGTTCGACTGGCTACGCAATTCGACAAGAAAAACGTTCGGTCCACGACCTTTTACCTCGCGCATCCTTTGCGCGAGTCTTCCCGCGACGCTCCCTACTCCATCTCGACATCGTCCTCGCCCTCTGCGTCCTCGTCACCCCACTCGCCCTCCTCTTCGTCCTCCTCCTTGACCGTAGGCGCGTTCGGCCCCTCGCCGGCGCACCAGTACTTGCCGGTCACCATGGACCGGACCACTGTGCAACCTTTTGAGTGGTCAGTCAGGCGGGGAGAACGGACATTTACTTACAGGCGTACTCCGCGATGGACAACGCGTCCAACGCGGCCTCCAGCCGGTCCTTGGCGGTGCGCAAGCGGTCGGCCACACCGACGGCGTAGCCAGGGTTGGTGTGCGCGAGCGACTGCGCAATGGAATGGCTGTGGAGCTCCCGGGCGGTCCGGAACTCGTCGCTCGCGCGGTCGAACTCCTTGCGAGCAGCGGCGTAGCGTTGTGTCCGGGTGTACATCGAGTACATGGCGGTGAGGTCGTAGATTGCGCGGGGGTCGTACAACCGGTCATTTTCGAACGCACGAAGGCCGCTGAGGAATTCGTGGAAGAGGGGGTCCGCGTCGGCGTCGGTGGGAAGGCGCCGCACGACGGACATGAAGTTGGCGGCGACGGAGACGACTTGGTGGTGGTGGGGGCCGAGCCGGCCGTTCGCGCGGATGGTGCCAAGCACGTCGTCGACGAGCCTGCGCAGGAGGGCAGTGGCGACGGAGTCTACGTTGGCGTCGGTGAGCGCGGGCATGGTGGGCGGTGGTGCGGGGGATGGTGTGTGTGCGAGGATGGGCGGTGGGCAAACTGACAAGCTATCGTTCGGCCCCTCGCCGGCGCACCAGTACTTGCCGGTCACCATGGACCGGACCACTGTGCAACCTTTTTAGTGGTCAGTCAGACGGGAAGAACGGACGTTTACTTACAGGCGTACTCCGCGATGGACAACGCGTCCAATGCGGCCTCCAGCCGGTCCTTGGCGGTGCGCAAGCGGCCGGCGACGCCGACGGCATAGCCAGGGTTGGTGTGCGTGAGCGACTGCGCGATGGATTGGCTGTGGAGCTCCTGGGCGGTCCGGAACTCGTCGCTCGCGCGGTCGAACTCCTTGCGAGCGGCGGCGTAGCGTTGTGTCCGGGTGTACGTCGAGTACATGGCGGTGAGGTCGTAGATTGCATGGGGGTCGTACAACCGGTCGTTTTCGAATGCACGAAGGCCGCCAAGGAATTCGTGGAAGAGGGGGTCCGCGTCGGCATCGGCGGGAAGGCCCCGCACGACGGACATGAAGTTGGCGGTGACGGCGACGACCTGGTGGTGGTGGGGGCCGAGCCGGCCATTCGCGCGGATGGTGCCAAGCACATCATCGACAAGCCTGCGCAGGAAGGCGGTGGCGACGGAGTCTACGTCGGCGTCGGTGAGCGCGGGCATGGTGGGCGGTGGTGCGAGGGATGGTGTGTGTGCGAGGATGAGCGGTGGGCAAACCGACAAGCTATTTTGTTCACGGGCTACCTACAACACGCAGGGTCTAACTGCAACCTCGCGCCTTCGCTTCCGACAGGGTCCAAACCTAGCGTCGAACTCGTCCCTTTTTGGCAATCATCATCCTTCTTACCTGCGTCCTCAATCTTCCTCAACGACTTCGCCGAGGCCTTCTTTTTAAAGATAGTAGTCCTCGCGGTCGGTCACTTGGAAGTTCGTCGCGCTGAACGCGCGCGCCGTTTCGATTTCGGCAGCTGCAGTTTGGGCCACCAGTTCGTTCACGTCTGCTGCAAATCCGGGGTTCGGAGGATCGAGCCGCGAGACCAGGTCCCGTAATTCGATGGCGTTCGCTCGGTCCCGACGAACTCGCACAAGGCGATCACGAGTGCTTTCGATCAGGATGAGGTCCTGCGCCTGCCCTACGTAGCAGCGCATGGTCCGGGCCACCTCGAAAGCCGGTGGAGTGAGTTCCACGATGTCGCGCAATCACGTGAACAACGCCTCGACACCGATGGGAGTGCTTCGAAAGCACCCCAGGACCCCGCGTTCGCAGCCAGGTACATCTTCCGGTGTGGTTCAGTAGCTGTCAATCAACCTAGGCGCTGCGGGCGTACCAAGTCTTCGACGATGGTCTTTACCTCATGTTCCAACACTGGCCGTGCGTCGCCGGACGCGATTCTGTTCCCCAGCCCGTCCAGCCGTCGTTGGACTTGGTTTTCGAGCGCACTGTTCAGGCCGAATGAAGTCCGACGGAGCTCCTGGGCGCCCGCGAACGAGTCCTGGAAGGGAGGCAGAACTTGAAGAACCAGCGGCATGATGAGCGTTACGGAATAATTGGGCGCTCGTGTGGTTCTGACTTCTTCCTTTAAGCTTCTCGGAATGTTCTCCTCTCGCGGCGTCCATTACGACACCAGCTCCTTTGGTATCCACTCAGGTTGGGCCTCGTGTTCAAGCCCTAGGCCCTATTCTTCCTCGAAGGCTCCCATGCCCCTCCTCAACTTCGCCCGAACCGCTTTTGGACGCGTTCGAGTGGGTCGCACGACCGCGTGACCGTGTTAGCCGATCAAAACCTTCGTCACCGGAGATCACTTTCGAATTCCTTCCCGGATTACACGGAGCTGTGCTATTCGTACACGATGACGATCCTTACGTCATTCCTCGTCGGAACCGGCACCATACTCGTATTCGTCGGTCTTCAGGGCGTCACCGATGCTCATGTTACTCTCGCGTCGGCTTCCCCGGACACGCTCGTAGCGCTGTTGCACGTTCCGGTAGTGGTTCAATTTGACTTCCGGGTTTCTTCGACGATGTGGTCAAGGCGCGCGCTGCACGACGGCACGGGGACTGGCACGTGCGAAGCGGCAGGGTCCAGCGTGTGTGCGCGCACGAGGGCGACTGTTTGCACGTTCACCCGTCATTTCTGGAGCCCACCGCGCGAATATAAATGTATTACATGTCAACTGCGTGTCGAGAGGAATATGGAATGTGTATCACGAACTACTGGACTGCAACAAATGTGTCCGGAAGCATAAAATGTTAGTCAGAGCCGAAGGACAACACAGAAACAAGTCACACAGTCTAGGTGCGCACATACCTGTAATACAACGTTGCATCCCGGGCGGGTAACGTTTGTGGGTACGGTCGGTACACGGCCGGACGCAGAGCGCAGCCACGAATGCCATCCGACCGGTCCCCACCCCGGCGAGGGATCACGAACCGATGTACTGCAACAAATGTGTCCGGAAGAATAAAACGTTAGTCGGAGCCGAAGGACAACACAGAAACAAGTCACACAGTCTAGGTGCGCACATACCTGTAATACAACGTTGCATCCCGGGCGGGTGACGTTTGTGGGTACGGTCGGTACACGGCCGGATGCAGAGCGCAGCCACGAATGCCATCCGACCGGTCCCCACCCCAGCGAGGGATCACGAACCGGTGTACTGCAACAAATGTGTCTGGAAGAATAAAACGTTAGTCGGAGCCGAAGGACAACACAGAAACAAGTCACACAGTCTAGGTGCGCACATACCTGTAATACAACGTTGCATCCCGGGCGGGTGACGTTGGCGAGTACAACACGCGCACAGCCGGTCGCAGTGTGCCACCACGAATGGCGTCCGGCCGGTCACCGCTCCGGTGAGCGCAATGGCCCTCTTAAAAATGTTTTGAATTGTTGAAGTTAATAGTCATGCAAACAGACGCAGCACAGTTATGTGGGGAAAAAAGACCTGTTGCTCGTGCATCGACCGTGCCGGGAATTGAACCCAGGGCTTGACGAGTGCTGGTAGCGCTCATGAAGACGCGTAGACCACTACGCCACAGTACCTTGTACCAGTACTGCTACCAAACGCCTCTAGTACTCGCCTCGATGGCCATAATCTTTACATCATTCCGTGGGCTCCGGTCGGGTGGCATCTTGGATTATTGCTGTTCCGGGCTGGCAGTACACTGTGGCAGGGCCGGAAGGTAGTGGCAGAATGAACAGAATACTACTTGTGCAAATGGACCCTAGTAATTGGGTGAACACCCCGGTCGTGCTATTGCGCACCGTTCATCTGAAAAAAAAAACTTGTTACAACTGTGGTCTAGGACCGTGGTGGGAATCAAACCCAGGGCTTCACGAGCAGCGTAGCGCTCAAGAAGACGCGCAGACCACTACGCCACGGGAGCTTGCACCAGTATCACTATCAAATCCCTATTGACTCACGCACATCATTAAATGTGTAAATGCACTTGCATAACCGGGTGGCATGTACGACAATAAATATTGCTCAGAACAGGTGACAGGCACGAGCATGGATATGAATTGGGCAAGAAAACATTTAATGTTAGTGGGCATGGGCTCCGGAGTGGGCAGATTGAGTCCCAGACAGGCCCCGACGTGGGATGCTACATGCGACTGGGGTTGGATAGTTACCTTAGAGAATACATCACGCACCGGGCGGTGAGCAGGTGCGGGTGTTGATGCCGTACGGCCGTGGTGAACCGGTCGGGGGGAATGCCATGCGGCCAGCCACCACAGAGGGAATGCCTCAGGTATGGCGGACTGAGAAGAACGATGCCTGTACACTGTCGCGGGGCTGGATGGTAGCTGCAGAACGAACAAAACTCCCGCCGGATGATGTCCATAGTCATATGTTCGAGGGGCCGGATGGTACACGCACTGACCGATGGCGACCGGCCGGACATCAGATGACGACTCCAGAAGACAAGCACACATTGGTCGGACAGTAGGTGTCAAAGGGCCGGGATACATTTGTAGGTATGTGCGCTGACCGGCCGGGTGGCACCAGGTTTAACCGGTGTGCATAGGTGCCGAATTGACATGATGGGTGGCATGTACCCACCATGTGCTGACTGCGGAAGAAACGATGGAAAAACTGGAATATGTGTAAGGGAGGGCGAGCAGCGGCCGTACGATAGTACCGGCGACCATGATGCCCCGGCCGGATGGTAGCCACAGCTACCACGGGTTCGCGCGCGGATGGTGGCAGCAGCTACCATGCTGAACCGGCCGGTCGGCAGCAGCAGCTACTATCACAGCCCGGCCGGACGGCATTAGTAGGCACCATCCGCCACCGGCCGGCGATCATCTATGGTTTACACGTTAATAGCACCCCCGGTCATTCACACAGGGAAGTGGAATCAATGAGTACACCATGACCTGTATGCAGAAATCCAATCTAAAAGTAAACACGGACGGTAGACAGCCACCGTTGGATTTTGAAGCCCACTGGCCGCATGGCAGAATAGAGGACGAAATTGACAGCGGCCGGGCAGCACTTGCGGCAAAATCACAGGCCCCGGCCGGCGGCAGCTCGACAGCAATTATGGCATTTTCTCCCCTCCGGCTACCTTACAATTGTGGTGATTTTAGTGGAATGGTCTGGATGAGTTGGACACGGCGCCGCAGTCAGATGAGGAATCGGAGGATGGTAGCCGGGAGAGTCCTCGGACGATGAGGACGATCTCGGGGTGGAGGATGGGGAGGACGGGGATGGTGGGGGTGACTACGAGTATGCTCGCGCCGGCTATGCACCCATGTAAACACTACATACACTTGTCTCAATCGCATACTATGATTTCGGACGGGGATAGCGAGAACTTTATCCTATTACTAACTATCTATATACAGGGCTCAGAAGTAAACCTCAGGGCATGCGCGCGCTGATGCGCACCCGACGCTTCCATTCGCAGAAGTCAGCATGACTACCCCTTTCAGACAGCGACCGCGACTTTGCGCCACGCGACGTCGCGGAAGTTCCCGAGTCGCCGACGGCATCGGCGGTCGCGCGACGCACCGACCCTTTGGCACGAGGCAAAGGCCTAGAACGTCGGCGATCTCCGTCGCCGGTGCGAAGCTCCCGATCGGCCTGAACTGGCGACTACAGCGACCAGGCCCGCCCGTCTGCGCCTCGCGCGTGGCAGCGTAGCGGCGGGCCACAAGTTAAGTCGTTCAGCATCTTTACAGTCACATCGCGCGACAGTCTGCGAGTCGTCTCTCACTAGTTGGTCTTGGTGACAGGTATCGGTCACGACCCCCGACTGCGATTGCCGACGACCAGCGACATCGCGCGACCATGCGACGACAAGGCGAGCCGACCCCAAGTCGCACGACCGGTCGCGGCCTTGTGACGGTCGCTGATGTTCCGATGGGTTTCCGACATGGGTTGTCGTGGGCGCTCATCGCTGCGAGGCAGGCTAGACTATAGTTGTCACATGTAGTTACAGGCTCGATGTACTTAACCCAGTCGACGGCTGTTTGGGCACACAATCTTGGATCCCCCCCACCTTTCACCTCTCATTTCTCCGGCGAGCGACCGCGGCTCGACATCGTCCTCCTCTGGGTATAGCTAGCGACTGCGATTGTGACTTGTGACAGCGACAGCGACCCCCGACTGCGACCTTGCGACAGCGACTCGTCGTGCGACTTATACCGTGACTTTCGTCCTCTAGCTTCGTTCGACGTTTCTCCCCTCTCCCCGGCACTTGTTGCGATCGCGACCAAAGGGAACTCGAGACCGTACTCGCCCTCCACACCGGCGACGTCGCTCCGACCTCGCCTCCCTCAGCCCTCGGTCGTCCCGACTGTCCACAGGCCCTGGGATAGTGTATCAGCACACCCAATCGCCGTCCAAAAATCCCAACTGCTCTTAATTGATACAATCCGTCCTCCCAATTGCACTCAATCTGCGCTCGAATGCCGCACGATGGGCCCAATTGTGCTCACGCGCAAACCGGGCCATTTGGGCGTCTCATTGCCAACCGGCCCAAGTGGGGCCGCGCGTTTTGCACTTTTGCTGATGAGATAAGCGTGTCGAACGGGGACCCTTGGGTAATGTCTGCCGGGTACAGTTGCAAGACCCTGTCCAAGTCGCTCTCGGAGATGCCTTGAACGTAGATCTCCCTGAGGTACTCGTGTAGCTCTGATTCGGTCCTGTTTCATTGCGACTGCAACCCTGGTCAGCTCGATCACAGAGCACAGGGGTTGTGGAAGACTCAACACTCACGTAACATTGAGATTGGAAAGCGAAAATGTAGTCCCTTCGTCATCACAGATCTGGAATACAACATCAATAGGCTGAAGGGCATGGTTCGTGGCACCTACTTACTCCAGTGACGAAGGGCACGTTGGCAATGCTTCCTTGCTGAACAAGCTGCTGAGGAGGCACCGTCAAGAATACGCCGTCAGCTCTGGGAAGCCAAGCCAAACGGAGGGACTACAGTAATCGGTTAAGCCTGTGCTCCGTTCGCAAGAAGTAGGGCCGACCTGATAAGAGAAAATACTCGGAGTCTTGTCGACAGCCGCCTTGAGCGTGTCAAAGTCGGCCTCCCGCAGGCACTGCAGCGTATCTGAGGCGTCAGAACAGCCGGTGTCGGCGACGATACTGTCCTGACCATTGCTGATGTCCCCGACCGGAATTGGAGCAGCTTCAGTACACCGGATGCATCCTCAACGGTGCTCAGCCACCCATTGGATGCATCCAAACACGGATGACGGATGCATTCCACGGCGTAGGGTGTCAGTTCTCTCTGCAAGCGCCCATTCAATTAATGGTTTTTATCAAAAGCATGACCAGGATTCAAACCCCGGCAGCCAGAGGAAGCACCTAGCGCGAATTACCACTAATCCAACAAGCCTTTGTATGCAAGCAGTAATGGCTTACTCTGTGTCATGAAATTGCCGCCCTAAGTTGGTATGTTGCCCCTTGCTCAATGGTGTACTTGTAGTCGTACTGCACTCAAATTCCCGCCACACCGCTTCCCAAACCTGTATGTTGGGCAATTCTGCCTCGATCATCATGGTTTTGGCCTTGTTTGAAAGCAGTCACTTTATACATTGTAATGATGGATAATATGTCGCATTTTGGGGGTATCTAATCGACTAGTGGGCAAAACATTGAGCACTGGAGGGGTGGGAGAAAGGATGGCCATTAGCATGTGTTCTAGGCATAGGATCAGGGTGATATGGGTATCGTTCGAAATCTATGACTGCCTGCTTTCAAACGATGCATAGAAAATGGAGGGGACGCCATGGGGGACAGGGATATTCAGGTGGAAATGCCATAAGCGCTGGCTGGCACAACTTAGCTTCCTGAACTGAGTACAAGCTACGCTCAGGTGACGCGTGGACCTCCCCAAATTTTAGAATACTACAGCTATAAGTAGAAGTAAAAATGACCCCAATTGGAGCCCCCAGTCCCGAGATATGGCTGCCTGCCCTCCTCTCAGGAGAAGAGGGTCAGCATATCTCGGGAACAACTTATCATATAAAAACGATTAAGATCTCGTTGGAATCGCACAACATTGGAGATTCAAACGAGCCCCTACGCGCCTGAATCTGCTAAGAACCACTCGAGATATCAGCTATTTCTTGCCCATCTGAGGTGACTATTCTATATCCCATATAGTAGTAAGTAACGTACCATTTGATACGCACTTAAGTGCGTTTTCAAGGCTATAATAATGCGAATAAAACGAGCCTATAACAAAGACAATTGAGTCAGTATTGGCCTCAGGACAACAGAAGGAAAGGCCTGTGTGCCGGTGCAGAAGCACCAGCTGAGGGTGGTCATTTCATGACATACAGCAAGCCAATACAGGCTACATCAAGGCTTGTTGGAGTAGTGGTAAGTTGCGCTGTGTGCTTTGTCTGGCTGCCAGGGTTTGAATCCTCGTTGTGCTTTTGATAAAAACTATTAATTGCTTGGGCGCTTGCACAGATACATCTGTAACGCGGACGGAAGATTGGCGCTGTGTCTGGATGCATTTATTCTGCTTGACTTACTGTGCATAATGGATGCATCCAATGATACACGGTAAGTTGAGTAGAACGGATGCATCCGAAGGGTGGATGAGCACCGTGTAGGATGCATCCCTACTACTGAATACCTACGGAATTGGCGACCCGGACTGCATGAACGCGCCTCGGAACAGACCTTCTGTGTCTCCGCCGTTCGTGAGGAGGTGCAGCCCAACAGAGATGGCACCAGCGCTCTCGCCCCATCTGCGGGAAGGAGCGATGAGCAAGTGTACACACAGACGGAAGAGGTCTGACGTACATCGTAACCTTCGCGGGGTCGCCTCCGAACACGGAGATGTATTTCTGGATCCAGCGAAGGGCGAGACGTTCTGCGGCACGCAGATGTGAGACTGTCGTAGCTTTGCATATACGGAAGCGAAGAGCACTGACGGTCTTGCAACCCGAGGTTGCCCACTCCGGCATCCTTGACTTCTTTGCTCGCGAGGAAGCCGTATGCTGACCAACGGTAAGAAGAGACGCAGTTTCCCCTTACAACTCCGCCGTCTTACCAGATACTCTGAAATGATAATTAGCATGGACAACAGTCGAACGTTAGCGCAGCGGCTCACCGATAGTTTATGCTCACGTAGATCACGGGCTCGTTGAGCTCGATCGACCGCCGCACGATCACACCTCCGTCGTAGCTGAAAACGATGTCAGCTACGGGTGTAAATTCAAGGACGAAAATTCAAGGACGACGAGTGCCTACTTGTTTGTCCTACCGAACTCAAAAACACCTTTGGATAACATTAATTATGTAAAAAGAACGGTCCTGCACTCCTGAGACGTACCTCCGTAGATCCACTATCCCGCCACGAGCCTGTTTAAAACAACGATATGAACATGCGAAAATCAGCAAGTACTCACCACTGCGACCGGCAAATTTGCGCCAGGGTTTGTACCCGCGGGGACGACCGTAACGCTAATGGAAAGACCTTCGAGTTCGTCACAGTCAGCGCCGGAGAGTTCGAAACGCTACGCGAAAAACAATCAGCTCACAGTCTTCAGCCGACGGGGTAACAACTTGAAAGATCCCATTGGCGATGAGATCAGCGGCTTCTTTGGCTAAGCCCTCCAGGAAAGGAATGGTAATGGCCTGTTGGGGACAAGCAGGCCCGTATGCGGTGACTGTGTGGGTGCCGTTATAACGATCGACCATGACAGGCAAGTTGAAGCGAAGGTCCCCAGTCCTGCAAGACACGGAGTGAGCTGTGTTGCCAAGGACAACGTACGGCGGCTTCGCGAAAGATATACCCAGAAATTTATCGACGGTCACATTGCCAAGCAAATCCGACGTGCCTATGAAGGTCGCGTCATCGAGCTTGACCGAGGGGGGTGCCCGCTTCGTCGCTGGAGCGGCGAGCGCAGCCCTGACTATGATAGAGAAAGTGTAGAACCGAGCCACGAGCATAGCGACGTAAGGAGCGGTTTTAGGGGCTTAGAGGCAGACGCGTGAGGTGTCGGAGGCCCTCTGAGAGATGTCCTGTCAATCCATGTGGGATATTTAAATCGGTGTCCGGCTCAGAGGAGCACTGTGGTTTCCGTCGCCAATACGAAGATCGGATCCTCGCCGAGGAAGCATGACGCTGAATCATGTGCGAGGGCACAAGACTAGTGACATTACGTCGATTCTGGGTCGATGCGAGTTGCGGTAGAACGCTTGGGGTGACGGCAAGTGGAGCATAGATGCAGATCGCCGAGGGAAGGGCGACACTGCGTACGAAGTCGCCCAAACTGAGCAACGTTCCATGATTGACTGTCGCAGCCTCTTTGTCCGACCCTAACCAGTGCTTGCTGAGAGCTGGCGGTGGCGGTTAGGATGAGTCTTGGCGAGAAGGAATGGCTCACCTGGGAGCCAGCGAAGCAGCGCGTAAACCGCCTGGGTAGCAAGCAATGCGGAGGCCAACGAATGGACCAACGTCCTGATATATCTGCTCAACCGTAGATCTCTATCAATTCACGCGGTTGCACTAGCAATATATCGACAGAAGCAGTTACTTGATCGGAGGTCTTGCACCCGCCAAACAAATCGTCGCTGATCGGTTGGTCAGGACCTGGAGGGCCTGGAGTCCAGTCGTACTTATCAAGTTCCCGCGAAACTGGCGAGTCCGACGCAGGACACCATACAGCTAAAGAGAGACGGCTCGTCCTAGGCCTAGTATGATCTTGCTTTAAAAGCGCGAACCCTGGAGCTGTTCCTGAAATACAGGATGCATTCCCTCTTCAATTGAGCATCGCCTACCATAGGAATAGAAGGAGTGAGCAACATACTCACCTAGTTGTTACCTGTAGGACTGTGCACGACCTTCAACTTGAAGTTTCTTCAGGAGACTGGACGTCCGCCGGCAAATTCGCTGGCCCGGGGCAAAGTGAACCACCGCAGACAGACCAGCATTATGTAATCACGTCCGAATGGGCTTGGATTCGAATCCTCGCGGTCCATTTATTTTCCTTCAGGGAAGTTAACTCGAGTCGGCTCAACTGAAAAATCCACAGCATGGAACCCGAGGGGTTCGCGATTCCATTATTGCATCGTTGCGATCGAAGCTACGTGTCCACGATGGCATAGTGAGTTGGCTCCTGCACTACTCATGGCGTTCCACGAAATTGACAATGCCACATGTACGGGTACTGTCATAGGCCTGCGCATCATGCCCTCACATCACCCGACAGCGCCCTTGCCGTACACATCCTAGCATCCAGTTCGTTCTCGGAAACACAACTCGATCCACCAACGATTTTCGCATGAGAGGCGCACGAGCCTACTCAAAGATATCCGTGGCGTAGCGGCCGTTCATGATCTTGTCAAAGATCTTGACAGCCCCCTCGTCGTCGACGTCGCGAGTCTGCTTGATGAACGTGACGATCGTCTGCTTCACGCCCGCCGCGATCCTCCCCGCGCCGCAGACGTAGATCTGGGAGCGAACACGAACGTGGAGTCAGCACACTACAAGCCACAGATCGTGAATCTGAAGTCCCTCACCTTGCCACCCTGCTGGAAGGCCGCAGCGACCTCGTCCTTATCGTGCCAGATACGGCTGCCGGAAACGTCAGATGTCATCAATGCAAAAAAACAAAACGTGCGACATACTCTTGCACGTAGCGACAATCCTTCGAGTCCCCAGACGACCTCGAAAACGCCGGGCGCACATCGACCACACCGAGCTCCGCCCACTCCTTCAGGTCCGAGTCCCCGTAGATGAAGTCCTCCTTCGGGTTCCGGCACCCAAAGAACAGCAGGTTTTTCGCCACCTCGCGACCGGCGCGCTTCTGCATCGCACGCTCCTGCAGGAACCCGCGCATCGGCGCCAGCCCAGACCCAGCCGCGACCATGACGAGCGGGATGGTCGGGTCGCTAGGGGGGTGGAACTGCACGTGGGACGCCCGCACAGAGATCTGGACCTTGTCGCCCCTCTGGAGACCCGCGAGGAACGTAGACGCGACGCCGAGGAAGGCCTCGTCGCGACCGGAGAGCGCGGGCGCGTCGAGGACGCTGATGGTGAGCGAGACACGCTGGGCGTTCCAGAGCGGGGAGGACGAGATCGAGTACTGGCGGATGCGCATCGACGGGAGCATCTGGAGGAAGGTTGAGAGCGGGAGGTCGATGTCTTTATTCTCTTCGAGAATGTCGAGCACGCTGAGACGCGGCTTGAAGACCTTCTCGGCGTAGTTAGCAGAAAGATCCTTCATAGCGTTGGAAGACGCCTCCGAGTTCTTCGCTTTGAGCAGGATGTCCAGGTCGCGCTGAGTGGCCGGCTGCTGAAGCTCCACGTATCCCTTGAGGAGGTTATGAATGGTAATCGCTTTTCCGACTGGGAGGGGAGTAGGGACGGAAGAGTTGATCTCGATCTGTTAATGGTCGATCAATACCGTCGATAGAGTTCGCAAGTGCCTTCTTCGCCACCGCTTACCTCTTGCTCGATAGACAGCCCGAAGCGAGCAATCGCCCTGCGCACAACGCGCTCGGGGTTAATAGGCAGACTGTTGGCCTCCGTCAGTTTATACCATTTATGAAAATCAAAAACATTACGAACATGGCCAGATAGTCACCCGCCCTGTAAGTCATGCCCTCGGGCAGATCGAACTCTGTCCCCGCTCAAGTCAGGAAAAGAACGCTTGGTAAGTGCTAGTAAACGCACCAATGTGGCGCTTGCTAGGAGCATTGGGGCCGCTGAGGACCCTGTTCTCAACGACCGTGCCGAGCGCAGTGTCCTTCTGGCGGAGGATCTCCGCGCGCGCGGTCCCAGCCGAGACCGTCTGCACAGCGATGCCTGCAGCCTCCGCGCTTGCGCTCGTGTCGTATTCCTGCAAGACGTTGACGTTGAGCAACCACTGCCCAGCCACACCAGAATAGAAGTACTCACTGCCGTCAACTTCTCCCACAAGCCCTTCTCCCACGCATCGAACGAGTCGAAGAACTCTGCCGCGGCCGCGTCGCCCTCCCCGCGCGCCACGAGTCGGTGCCCCCCATGGGCCGCAAGCTGATCGTCGACGAGCCGCGGGATACGCTGGTACGTGTTCACCCAGTCGCGGTTCCCGCACCCGAACACGGCGAACTTGACGTCTGCGAACGCGCTCGCGTCCTGGACGTTCTCGAGCCAGGAAACGAAGTGCGCGGCGTTGTCGGCCGGTTGGCCCTCGAAGGACGAGGTCACGATCAGGATCGGCCCGCCCTTGGGCAGGTTAGCGGTGACGGAGTCGAGCGTGCCGATTAAGGCGCGGAAGCCTGTCAGTCAGGGATGAGTTGGAGTTGAAGTGCAGTAGGAGTGTAAGTAGGGCCTACCGTGTGCAGGCGCTTGGGAGGCGAGGCGTTGGGCGAAGGACTCCGAGTTGCCGGTGTTCGATCCGTACAGGATGTACAGCTGCTGCAACTTCGACGCGTCCACGTTCACCGTCGTGTCCGGGCCCATCGCGGCCGCGGGGCCGGCGGGCGACAGTGTCGAGGAAGGGATCGCGAGCAGGCGGGGTTTGTTCTTGCGGGGCATGGCATGAATGAGGAAGTTGTGGGGCTTGATGGTGAGCGTCTGCTTGAGCTCGAGCTCGTACGACGGGTCGTCCATGACGAGGTCAAACCGCTGGAGGATAGTGACAAGCACCATCTGTGCTTCTTGCCAGGCGAAGGGGCGACCCTGCAAAGGTGAAGGCGTAGTGAGCGGATAACTGACAGGGACGACGCCAGAACCACTCACGATGCAGCCACGCATGCCATACCCAAACGGTTGCCAGGCGTTTGGCTAAGTCACGGCCATGTCATATGAGCCCATTGAGTAACATTAACGTTAGTAGAGGGCGACTCACCGGCAGCGCCTCGAATTTACCGTCGAGCATACGTTCAGGTCGGAATTTGTCAGCCTACATTCTATATGTCAGTGGTTAGCCCCATGCTCAAAACAAATAATCGCTCACATCCTCTCCCCAGACCTTCGGGTCCCGATGCATAGTATACGTGTTCACAAGCACTGCCGTGCCCTTCTCAATAGCGTACTTGCCACCGATGACGGTGTCCTCGGCTGCTCCAACCGTTCGTTGGGGGGCAGTGGGACCCAGGCGAAGGCCCTCGCGCATGACAGCTGAACGACAATGGTCAAAACCTGGGACGACTGTTGGCAGAAGATATTGCCACACTCACCCAGAAGGTAGGGTAGTTTACCAACATCATGAACGGTCATCGGGCGATCGCCGATCTTGGCGTCGATCTCCTCGCGAAGCTTTCGGTAGGCCTCAGGGTTCTTGACGAGGAAGTACGTGATGAACGTGAGCATTCCTAGCACTGTGTTAGATGGATTCCTTTTTTTCGAGCAAGGGGAATGGCTAACCGGAAGTGGTTTCGTGACCTAGTAAAGTGGAGGGGTCAGCGCTTAGTTTCTTCACGCACGTCAGTGCACCGAAGAGTACATACCGGCAATGAGGAAGGTGAGAAGCTATATATAATTGTCAGAATGGCCGCGTGGCGGTTTTAAATAAGACTAATACGCACGTTGTACTTGATGTTCTGGTCGGAAAGGCCAAGACCGGTCTCCTTGTCGCGCCCGGTCAGCATGACCTGTACCAGGTCGCTCTTCTCCGGCGGGTTGGCCTTGTGGTCTTGCAAGACTTGTGGGAGTAAAAGTACGAAATCAGTGAATAGAAGTCACTGTTATCCGCCGAAAACTCACTTTCTTCCACGAGCGCACCGAGCGTGCGTATGTCCTCCTCGTACTTCGTGTTCGTTCCGCTCATCACCGCCTGAACGAGCGACGGGCGCGAAGCACGGCGTCCGCTCTCGATCAAGAAGTCGGCCATCGCGATCGCGAACGGATGTGGTTCCTCCTTTACCAAATGTCAGCTTCCCTGCGTCTCGTGACTCTATAGATGGTTATCGTGCAGGGAACCTACCCGATAGAAGGAATTCAGACTGTATGATTGATGAAAGAAGTGCTGCTGGTCAGTTCCTGACTGCCTATGTGAAGCTCAGAAGGGCTGACCGGTACGACATGGCACACAGGGCGATAGCATCGATGGTGAGCTTCGTGAAGTCCTTGGACGGGTCGATTTTGTCACGCGGTCCGAAGCTGCCAGGCGAGCGACGGTGAGAATCCAAGCTCTCAAAGAGGGTAGCTGCGTGCCCGAGCATCCACTCACCGCTCCCACTTCAAGACCAACTGGTGGATGACGTCCATCATACCGTCAAACATGTTGTGGACAGCGGCTGGCCCGAAACACGGCATGAGCAGGCGATCTGTAATGCATGGAGGGGTCAGATCTGAACATCGCGTTCGTTTGGAGCGTGCCGTCCGGGGGAGCACGTACGCGCAATGCCCCAGTTCTGTTCTTCGGGTCCTCGGGCCTAGGTGATCGTCAATACGGAGCCCCTTGCAGACGGTGGTTAGCTCACGGTGAAAAGGCCATCGCCAGCGCCATTGCGCACTTCGTTGAGGCCGCCGGAGACCTTCTTGGGGAACCGTTTGTCGTCGGACACCTCGTTTACCAGTTCCTGCGTGTTGACCCAGACTTTCTTTTCACCTACACGGACCGAGCTAAGTTCGTCGACATATGCAATCGAGAAGCAGTAAAGAACGTACCGAAGATGTTGAGCTGAAAGATCTCGCCATACTGCTGAGCAAGGAGGTTGATGGACCTGGTGGGGAGGTCTTTGTCCAAAGTGTTGATGTGACCGAAGAACGGCACAGCCGGGGGACTGGGGATAGGGGTGGTCATGACGATCGAATCGTGGGTGGGATGAGGAGCTGATGGGCCGAACGAGCTGCGTTATATACGGACGGAGGCAATCGGTAGAGAGCGGGTACGAAAGCATCCCGCCACCCATCAAGATTCGGTTCCTATCGCCCATCTTGGGACACATGGATGCCAACCTTGAGCAACCGGGGCAGACGCGGGTGAAGACGTGGGTCATGCTGACGTGCAGCGCCGGTTCGAACGTTCACGGACGACCGCACAACGTACGCCTCGTCGTCGGCGGCAAATCCAGAGGGATGTAGCGCACGAAATTCCACGTAATTAGGCACGGATATGGTGGATTACCGACGCCGGAAGAAGTTGGCGCTGCGGTCAAGCTTTGCAGAAGACCCCCGGGACGCTGGTCGAAGAAGCCGGTATTAACCTACAATGTCCAATGCTCGGTTACCGGAAAAACCGGATTGGCCGGGGTCTAGAGGATCTGTCGGGATGCGGCCATAGGTGGATTTGAAGGGACCGTCAGCACGCAAACTCAGGGCACCGATAATGTCGGGCGCGTGTTGTACGCTAACCTTAGTTACTTTCATTTTACTCATCGAACGCTTGAATCTTGCATGATTTTTTTCGCTAGTCAAAGTGCGCCAAGCAGACAGACAAGCAGGGATGTTGGGGGTGAGATGAGAGCGGGAGTCTGAGAATCGGATCGGCCGTTGACACGACACGATTTGCAATAGACGCCCGACGCTCGAATGGGGTCTCGATGGCTGTGCTACCACTCTCCGGAAACCTCGGATTCAAGCGTTGAGCCGGACTTCTCATTTGTCTCAACAACATCTCCCGGTCCCCTTACGATTGCACAATGCCTCAGACATCGTTGGCTTCGGACTTTAGTGCTTGCTCGACTCGCAGCCTCGGGCGGGCTTCCACCGACCGAACCTGCCAGTGAGTACAGTTGATCACGTTAACCTCGTGTCGGACGCCAGATGTACGTGGACGACAGCTGGACGCCGCACTGAGAGCGGGGTTTCGTTAGGAGCGGGATGACTTTAGAAAGAATCCGCAGCGGTAACTCGCTGTGGGGGTGTGGACGTAAACGGGGGCTAAATACGTACGACGTTGTCGAGGAGTCGGCTGGATCTGGTTGTCTGAACATTGGACCTTGCAATCTTTCCAGGTTATGTAGCCTGTGCGCTCGTGCGTTGGATAGAAGTGGGAGCGCGCCAAACGACGGGAAGATTGTGCGTGGTTGCGGACAAGGAATTGGTAAAAGCGACGCAGCCGATGTAAGGTAAGGTTATGAGTGACGTCCCCGATAACATGGGCGACGTTCCTGGTATGAAATAGTCGACGTATGCCACACCAGATGACCTGTGGGTCCATCCATGATCCACGGTATCATCGAACCCGGCATCCGATGGAGGTCACCTTCGCCGTTCCTCCCTCGTCGCAACGAACGGCGAATCGAGCGCGAATTTCATATGCTGACTCCGACTGAGTGCTTGTCCACAACCACGCACAATCTGCCCATCGTTTGGCGCGCCCCCGTTTCTATCCAACGTACAGGCACGCAAGCTACATGATCAGGAATATTGGAAGGTCCATTGTTCAGATAACCAGTTTGGGACAGCTTCGTACGTACTGAATCCCCATTTACGTCCACATCCCTACAGCGAGTAACCGTTGCAGAACACTCTCGCCCCTCAACCTTCACCCTACAAACACTTGCGCCACCCGCTCTCGTCCCACCCTTTCTCAAATTCCTCGGCCGAGAACTTCTGCACGGCCCACGTCCGTGCTCTCGTTCGCATCGCGATGTCAGCCTCAGGTGACAACGTGAGCACGCTGCGGAACGCCTCAGCGAACGTCTCGGATGACGTGGCGTGGTACCCAGTCGGCTCGCCGTTCAGTGGGACGACAATGTCGAGCAGCGGCCCCCCAGACCCGTGCGCGACCACGATCGCTCCCGCGGCCTGCCAAGACCAGCAAACCAATCAATGACGCTGGGCAGGAAGGAAGGCGGTATGAGCGGGCGTACCATAAATTCCACGATGTTGATCCCAAAGTGCTCGTCGACCATAGTCCCCAACCCAATACTAGCGCGCGACAGCCAGTCGAGCATATCCGTAAACGACGCGTTCACCGCGAACTCGACTTGGTCTTCGATCCCCAGCTCTCGCGCAAGCAAGCGGAGGTTCTCGATACGCGTCGCGTCACCGACATTCCGGCTCCCACCGACAAGAACGAGCTTGACGGCATCGGGGCCTTGGCCCTTGTATGCCGGGTACTTTGTTAGCAGCGCGTGGAAGGCGTGGAGCTGGGCGGGGTGGTCTTTTTCCGGTCTGCACCAGTGTCAGATATCAACCGGCTTGATGGAGACCGCCCGCACTGACCTGAATTGCGCTATGCTGAGGATCACTCGCTGGCGGCCCTCAAGCGGTAAGGCTGCCATTTGACGCGTGTCGCAGGATGGGTACACGATTTGCGCCTCCTTTAACGACTCAGTCCGACGGCGAGAAAGAAACTCGAGGAGGACAAGGGGTGGAAGGAGATGAATCGCGTCGAGGACTTTGTCGGAGTATTGGAGAATGGAGTCAACGTGGCCCTTGGTCCAGGACGAGTTGACCATGATGAAGCGTGCTTGACGCAGGGAATATGCGTAGTAGTACATGAATATACGGTAGTATCTGCAGCCCAGTGTTAGTCAGTGCATACATTTCGTGATGTTTGGACTCACAGCAATTTGCCGAAACTGAGGATATTGGAAGAGGAAATCGCGTCGGAATTGGTGTGACCTGCTGTGCGGCTCTTCACGCGGGACACCATCGTGGTGCTGATTGTAGGGTAGTGGACATATGCGCCTACAGGGACGTTTCCAAGCAGGGAGACGACCGGGAAGGTGAACGCATAGCCCATAGTATCTGCACCAAGGTTCACAACCGTAGATTGTGGGCAAGGTATGGTACGTACCAATGAATAGGTCTGGAATGAGGATTGACATGGCCTCCCAGACGAGATACATGGAACCAAGACTTTGTCCTAGGAGGGTGAAACGAGGCCATGTAGAATCTTCGACGATGTATCGAGATTCCACGAAGAGAAAGTGGAGAGACTTTGGAGACAATTCAATGTCAAATCTAGCCTGCGGGTGGTAAGAACACAAAACAGAGCCTGGCAAGCTTGTCTCGTACCTTTACTTTGTCAATAATCTTCTCTTTCGTCGTGTCCGTGTCTCCGCTGTAAACAACAGAGATGGTGTCCGGCTCTTTTCTTTGAAGAGCAGACACAGCAGCCCAGAGGACACGTTCGCCTCCTCCACCGGCATTACTTGGCAAAGCTACGTGAGATGAGAGGCACATTCGCTACTGTACGTCCCACAATGCTCACCAATACGGATGGAAGAACCCTACAATCTTCTTTGTGCTCGCATCCTCCACACCAAGCTCCGAGAACAACTTCTCCCTCTGCTTGGGATTTCTTCGGCGTAATCCCAATATTTGACCCGCCGTTTGGGCCACGAAAAGAGCGAGCAGGAATCCGCAGAGAGCCAAGAACATGGCGAAATGAGATGTCGTCAGAATGCCCAGCAGGCCGACCAGACGACGGAGAACGTAGAAAGAGAAAGCAGTTCAGACAGGGGAGAGCAAGATGTATGCACTGGCAGCTCTCTGCGGCCACCGTTTGGGCGTGACGCACGGGCGCCTGGAAGACGAAGGAGTGCTCTCACCACCGGGAGCACTGCGCTTTCGTTCCCACTGCTCGACGTCGTCGACGTCGGACTCATCGGCGCCGACACTCTCACTCTCCTTACCCCACTGACGACTCCTCATGGACTACGACCGCAAATCGACAGTCTCCTCCTTCTACGGCGGCCGCCGCAGCGGCGACGCCCTCCACGCCGACTTTCCCGCCGGAGCGGCGCCCCCCGTCCGCCCCCGCGCCGACTCTGCGTCTTCGTTCTACGGCAACAGGAACTCTCGCGGTGACGGCTATGATGCTGCACCGACCGGGCCCGGGGCGGGGTACAACCAGAGCTCATACTTCGACGCTGGCCGCACGGAGCCCGTTAAGGGCGGCGACGAGGAGGCCGCGGCGTGGGACGTCTATGCGGACTTCAACAACGCTGGCCCGCGGTACGCGAACGCGTTCGGCATGGCCGACACTGGGTGCGTCCGTCGGGCCTGCTGTCGGGCGTGGAGATGTGATTGGCTTATGCTGCAGAAGCTATCGTCAAGTGCCTTCGCCCACACCGTACAGTCCGGGGTGAGTGAGCTGGGTGTGTTGCATTCTCTGTATTCACTGTGCTGCAGGTACACGAAGCAAGAGGCAGCATCTCTCACTGAGCAACAGCCCGGAGGTGTGGAGATGGTCACAGTGCCTGCCCTGGGACCCGAGTGGAAAGCGGACGAGCTGCGAGACATGTCCAAGAAGGCCAAGCGCGAGGAAAAGATGGAGAACATTTCGACAAAGTGGAAGATGTGGAATAGAGGACAGACTGGTCTCTGTGGCAATCACTTCACCCGAAGGTTTACAGCCTGGTTTGTCTTCGCGCTTTGTGCAGCGTACGTGTCGTTTAGATGTAGATTGCCCTGGCGAGGCTAACTCTGGTCTAGGATCGGCATCGTCCTGGCCTTTACGATCCCTCGAGTACCCTCGCTCAGCTCAAACCAGAACGAGCCTCTTTCCCCCGCCACGGGCTCCTTCAACAAGAGCATTCCCGCCGAGTTCAGCAGATCACCAGCCAACTTCTCCTTCCCCGGCCTCATGAAGCTCCAGGCTGACACCGGAGGCAACTTCCTACCCCTCACCTTCAAGAACATTCACGGGTCCGTGTTCGACTCGATCACAGGGCGGCAGGTTGCTACAGGCGATACCGGCCATCTCACCGTGCCCGCGAAGGAGTTCCCGATCATCAACATGAATCTGAACTTCACCTACGGTGCCGCGAACGACTCGGATGTGACATGTGGGTATTATTATCTTGAAGAATCCCCTTCCCTTCTTGTTCCACGTCCGTGTTGACACCATGCGTATATACAGGGAACAACTGGTACAACGCCTGCAAAAACAAGGCGACCGTTTCCGGCGGCGTGCGCCCATGTACGTGCAAATTTGCTCTGCCTTTCACTGGCTAAGGTGCTCCCTATTGTCACCACTGAGCACAACCCAACAGCCGTGCAGTTTCGCCTGGTGCTCGACATGGACATAGCCGGCCTCATCGGCAACCGGGCAACATCGACGCAGGTCACCGATGCGGCGTGTCCCATTGAGCTCCCCTCCGACTCCGTCTGAAAGCGTATGAGTACCTGGGACCTTCGCTGCCGTTCATTCCTTTGGATGTCTTTATTTTCTCCACTCCTCTTTAGTTACCACTCGGACTTGGATCAGAGACGGACTTTGCTTGGCCCCAGACTTGAGACAGACGGACCGTAGACCTGACCTGACGTTATAGCATCGGCATCAGCACCCTCATGCAATATCCACCCCGTTGTCTTCATCTAGTAGCGTATGCCATCTTATTCTCGGACCTCACCTCGAGTGTCTTCTCCTTCAAATGAACTCTTTCATAACGGTAAGCATCCAGTTTCGCGGCTGACTGTATGAGTCACGTCTGCAGGCTCCTTCGAGATAGGACGGCCACGCATGCCAACGACTGGTGGCTCTCGTTTCCAAAGTAATCACAAACGACCATTATGGCGCCTCGGATCCCGTCGAACTCCTCGGCCGTCCAGCGCATAGAACAGTCAAATATCCGTCATCGCTCAGGTGCACACAGCCCAAACCCCGGTGCATCCGACTCCCAAAATGGAGCATCAATTTCGAGCAGGCGACGCATCTCCTCTAGCCGCCGCCCTGAACGCGTAGACGAGACTCCGACGACCGTCCCAGCGGATGACGCAGACGACGCCACGGGAGGCCCACCGACTGTGCTCCTTGTGCGCCGCTCGCGCGTATCGACTCGAAGCGCGGCCTCGCGCTTCCGGACGCGCCTTCGCCCGCCCCCGGAAGCCGAAGCGAGCGACTACTTTGTGCAGTCGCACAACAACAACATCTCTTCTCGCACGACGCCTGAGCGCGAAGAAGCCGCGGTGCGGATCGGCCAGCGGCTGTTTGGCTATGTACCTCGAGAAGGCGATCGCAAGTATGGGGCAGATGCGGGCGCAGGCTTCACGCACGTCCCGCTCACTCCACCGCGACCTGCCCAACCGGATCGCGGTCGGTCTGGCTGGTCGACGTACGGTGCTCAGACCGAGGATTCTAGGCTGCCTACCCCGAACTACCCAGCAGCAGGAGCGGGAGCGGGGGGCCTGGGCTCGTACTTCCCCCGTCTGCCAGCTCTGCCGATCAACTTTTACGCGTTCCGCTCGCGCCCCGTCCTACCGACAGCGGCACGGACCGAGTCCGAATGCTCGACGTACTCGCAGGCGTCGACCACCTCCAGCGCGGGCACCCGCTCCGCCACCTCTGCCTCCTCTAGATCCAAATCCGAAACGGACCGGGATCGCGTCCCGACAGCGATCAAGGACAAGCGGCCGCTCCTGCTCTCCGCCTGGAGCTCGTCGGACAAGTACACGCGCAAGTTCCCGCGCCCGCGTGCGCTCCAGGGCGGGAGCTGGCTCGGGTCTGCCGCCGCGTCCACGCTGGCCGGCGAAGGCGGCGAGGACGGGCTGGGGATCGACCGCCCCGAGCGGTGGACGGCGCACAAGTGGTGCCTCGTCCTCTCCGTGTGCACCCTGCTTGTGTACGGCGGCGCTGGGCTCATCTGCTCGGTCCTCACGTGGTTTCGAGGTACGCTTTCCTTCTCGCCCTCCCAACCCCAAGCGCTGACATGGACACCCCACCCCACCCCATCCCTGGAACAGCATGGGACGGCGCAGACGTCTTCTACGTCGCCAACTACGACCTCCTCGTCCTCCTCACCCTCGCGTCCTCGATCCTCCTCCTCGCCTTCCTCGTCGGCGTCTCCGGCGCGCTCCTCAACTCCCGCCCCCTCCTCGCGCTCTACGCCCTCCTCCTCTGGCCCGCCTTCCTCGCCCTCCTCACCGTCGCCTACCCATCCTACAAGCGCTCCGCGTACGCCCTCGACCGCAAGCTCTCCCTCGCCTGGTCGCAGTACTACACCCCCCTCGGCCGGCTCGCGATCCAGGACGCCCTCGGCTGCTGCGGCTTCCGCTCCGCGCTGCACGGCGCGTCCCCCTCCGCGCTCTGCTACCCCCGCACGCCGCTACCGGGCTGCAAGGGCCCGCTGTGGCGCTTCGAGCGGCGGTGGCTCGCGACGCTCTGGCGCACGCTCTTTGCCCTCGTCCCGCTCCACATCCTCAACATCTTTGTCGCGCTCCTCTGCGCGAACCACGTCACGCGCACGTTCGGCAAGGGCATCATGCCGAAGCGGTACCGGCTCAACGCGGACGACGTGCACGCGGACGCCGGCGTGTTTCTGGACGCGCTGCGCGAGGCCAAGGTGCTGCCCGTCGCGCCCCCCGGCATGACGCGGGCGCCGTCGAGCAGGGTGTTCCGCGAGGACAAGAAGGTGGGCTACGATGTTGAGGAATGGGAGACTGTTGAGCTTCTTGGAGCACGACTTCGGGGTGGCGGGGCGGGTGAACCAGATCGAAAGGGACGTTATTCGTGGGAGACGGAGGGATGATATATGGTAATAAAGTCGGATATACAATCTAATAACACAAAACGACGTAATGCTACTTATCTATGTCGAAAGCCCCGGTGCGCGAACCATGTGTGTGTGTGTGTGCAACGAACATGCTGAGTGTCAGATCTCAGTGCTCAGTCCTCGACGCCCTCCTCTTCCTCCGCGATCAGCCGCTCCGCCTCGAGCGCGGCCATGCAGCCGCTACCTGCAGAGGTGATCGCCTGGCGATACCGCTTGTCCTGGACGTCGCCGGCCGCGAAGACGCCCTTGACTGACGTCTGCGTCGTGCCGGGAACGGTAACAATGTACCCGTCGGGGTCGGTCTGGAGCTGCCCACGAACGAGCTGGGTTGCGGGTTCGTGGCCAATGGCGTAGAACAGGCCGTTGACGGGCAAGTCCTTCTCCTCACCGGAGACGACGTTCCGAATGCGGAGGTTGTTGAGCAGGTCACCGTCACCCTGGCATTCGACTGCGACGGTATTCCAGAGGATAGTGATCTTGGGGTGGCCGGTGAGGCGCTTGGCCATGATCTTGGACGCGCGAAGCTCGCCACGACGGACGAGGACGTACACGTGTGAGCCGTACTTGGTCAGGTCTGTTGAACGGGTGACGTCAGTTGAGTTCCGCGAAGCATCACGGACAGGACGGAATGGTCGACGGAACAGAAGGCAATGCAAACGGCCGCACGTGGACGCCTCGTTCTCGTTACCCTCTTCGCCGTCGAACATCCGACCTTGCATCGTGGCGATAAGCAACGAAATAAGCTCACAGGTGGCCTCCTCCGCCGCCGAGTCACCGCCACCAATGACGGCGAGGGGCTTGTTCCGGAAGATTGGGACGGCGCCGTCGCAGACGGCGCAGGCGGAGATGCCGGACTGCCAGTAGATGTCCTCGCCCTTGAGGTGTAGCCGCTTTGCGGACGCGCCGGTGGCGAGGATGAGGGTGTCGGCGGTCTCTGGCTCGTCGCCCTCCTGGAACTCGCGCCAGTAGCGGAAGGGGCGGGCAGAGAGGTCGACTTTGGAGACGGTCTCTGTGATGATCTTTGTGCCGAAGCGGAGGGATTGTGCGCGGAACTTGTCCATGAGCTCAGGGCCGAGGATGCCGGAGGGGAAGCCAGGGAAGTTCTCGACTGACGTGCGAAAAGAATGGTCAGTCACGCGCGACTGAGGAGGTACGCAAAAGGAGTGTTCAGTGGCTGGTGCGAGGATCGAAGCAGAGGCGGTCGCCGGCCATTGGTTGATTCGAGGGCACTTGAATACGACAATACGACCCTGTTGAGGACGCGCGTGCGCAGGGGCACATGTGCCATATATGCGTGCAGCCTCGCAAAGCCCACCAATCGCAAGACACGCGACCCTGTCTCCCATCGCAAGCGGCCAAACCGGAGGAACAAAGAGGGGGAAACCGGCATGACAAGACACGCACCATCAGTCGTTGTCGTAAGCTGACCGCCGGCTGCAAAGCCGTTGGCCATGAAACCCTCGAAGAGGACCGGGTTGAGGTTCGCGCGCGCGAGGTAGATGGCTGCTGTGTGTCCCGCAGGCCCTGAGCCAATGATCACCTACATCGCAGCCGATCTCAGCTCATCGCGTATCCTGTTTGAAGACGGATGTGTACGTACAACTTTTGAGTGCATCTTGTTGCTCTTCGGAACGGTGGCGGGGGGGATGCTTGTGGGTGCCATCTTGGCTGTCGGGGCTGCAGAAGAGGAGTATTTAGCGGTTGCAACGAGGGGGATTGCTCTGAAGAGAGCACGGAAGGGCAGATTGGAAGGCTTCAGCGTGGCGACTCGGAGCAAGTTACTTATACTCGCCGTCGCAAAGGTCACTCTTCTTTAGCTAAGCTTTCTTTGTGGTATCACGTGATCACAGGTCACGCAAGCATGACCAAGAAGCGCGGCCGCGAGTGGTGGGCCAACTGCCTTGTTGCTATCAACCCACGCCCGAGCCACGCCCTCTCAGAGCACGACGCTGACAGACCTGCCAGCCGTCTGCACAGTATCCTGATGGCCTAGCAGCGCATTCCAAATCTCTTCCGTTGGCTGCCATGTTGCACGCAATAGAGGCCTTCCCAATACTAATGTCTGTCAGGTGCGCACTCGCAAAACACCGGTGTTATGCACGCTATCGCAGATTATTACGCTATAGCCAATCGCCATCCGCGACTATTCCCGCACCAGCCCCCCACGCCACCGATTGGCTCCCCTGGACCGTTCAGCAAGCATGGTGACCGCGACGTGCATTGTTGGAAGCAACTCACTCCGCCCTCATCAACACTTCTTCCCCCTTCCCTTGAATATCGCCCACAGTCCTGTGACCCGCCAATCCCAACGTCAACTCAAAGTCCGCCAGGATGGTCTTGACCACCGCCTCAACACCCGCCTGTCCTGCGATCGCCAGCCCGTATACGTACGGGCGGCCAACTGCGGAACACGTCAGATCACGCCCGAGCACCTCGAGACGACGCATTGCTCACGAAGGATCCCCTGCGCGCCCAGCGCCAGTGCCCGGAAGATGTCCGACCCTGACCGGATGCCCGAGTCGAAGAGAACCGTGAGCTTGCCGCTTGCTTGTCCCTCCCTCACTTTCTGCGATTTCATTACGCGCTCGAGGGCTACGAGCGCGGAGATTGACCCATCAATTTGACGTCCGCCTGTGAGGGAGACAATTGTCCATGGTAAGTGACTGGTTTGATGAGCACTAAGTATTGTAGTTAGGGACAAAAGTGATCGAGTCCGATTCATTTCCGGATCAGGCCCACCTGCCAATCAACTTAACCCCTCCCCGACGAGGACGTCGTAACCATACTCAACGCCTAGTCCGCTGCTCTGACAGGTCTCTAAGCCGAGCACGAGCCCCAGGTGCATGTCCGGCTCCTGATCGCCACACTGTCCTCGGCAACTTTAAGCTACTCGAGGTCGACCTGGGTGTCCTGAAACTAAGTCCGCCCGTCCCTCCGCCACTACGACGCACCCCGACCTCCAGCGTTGCACCCCCGGCGGACTTCGGAGAACGGACATGATGTCCGGACAAAACAAGCTCAGAAGGTGGTCTGCCAGATCAGGCGCGCCCTCACAGACGGTTCCCCGGCCTTCAAACGATTGACCGGAACGCCGTGCATGCAAGTCCGATAACCCCTACGGTGCGGAGATCCATCGCACTGCTCGGCTCAGTGTCAATGCGCCGGACACGTGCGACGATTCAAGCTTGGGACGCAGAACTCTAGCAAAACCTGGACTCGCTAGACACAAGTTGGAACCACTCACCGTGGTTGGACACAATAACCCCATCAATGCCCTCGTCAATGGCGATCTCCACATCCTGCAGCCGCATCAGCAATACACGCTCAAACCTCCCTCACCACGTACCTGCGTAGCCAAAACACCCTTCAAGATCAACGGCCCCTTCCAATTCTTCCTCAAGAACCTCACGTCCTCCCAAGTCCTGAACGTCCCATTCACGCTCTGCCGGCCCCACGCAGCGGCGAGCTCGAACATCTCCCTCGTCTTCGCGTCCCCTTCCCTGTACAGTTCCTTCACCTTCGCCGGGTCGTACGGGAACCCTGGCGCTTCCTCGTCCCCATGCGGGGCCTTCCCCTGCGCCTTCATGAACTCCGGGTCCGACAGCGCGACCTGGATCCCGACCCCGTGCACGAACGGCAGGAACGCGTGGTCGAGGTCCGCTGGCCGGAACCCGATCGCCATAGTGTCCACTGTGACGACGAGCGCCGTGTACCCGCTCTCCTTCGCCCGCCGGAGGAGCGAGAGCGTGTACGCGTCGTTGCGCGGCCAGTAGAGCTGGAACCAGCGCGGGCTTCCGGGCCCGTTCGCGCGCGCGACGGCCTCGAGCGAGCGCGATGATGCCCCAGAAAGGATGAGAGGCACGCCCAGCGCACGGGCCG
Organism: Sanguinoderma infundibulare; assembly: GCA_032821775.1. Classification (NCBI taxonomy): domain Eukaryota; kingdom Fungi; phylum Basidiomycota; class Agaricomycetes; order Polyporales; family Polyporaceae; genus Sanguinoderma; species Sanguinoderma infundibulare. The sequence continues at coordinate 942,483 of JAVLRN010000007.1, forward strand.
CGTGTGCGGTGGCGAGCTCGGCGTCAGGGTGGAAGCACGATTGGACGCCGATGGGGGCTATGATGAGTGGGGAGGGGTACTTGACGCCGAAGAGGGTGGTCTGTGCGGGGGTGGGGTGGGGTGGGATGGGGTGATCAGTCTCGAGCGTTTCTGCGATGGAGAGCGCGCGCTCTCCCGGCGATCAAGCACGTCGGTCCCAGTATGCACTAGTCGCAAACGTTGCACGATCGCGCGGCATCCTAGGACGCCGGGAGAGCGGGAGAGTGTCTGAAATGCAAACTCACCTCGACATCGCGGTGCGTGACGTCGCGCAGCATGCGGGGGACTATCTGCCACCGCTCGAAGGCGTTCCGGTTGGCGCGATAGGTCTCGCCCGACCCCGCATTGCCGGATAGGAACCCCCACGCGCCTGCAAGCACACACATACGATCAACAATCAATTACCGTAATTTCTCGAAAACGGCGGGGAAGGTACGGGGTCGGCATCCCATCTGCTCGGGCCCGCAATTCACACCGAAGGGCGACGGCGATGGCTTCGCGATCTCGGCCATCGCGTTCCACGATCCTCGACGTAATACACGCCCATGCGCATACGTGAAGGGAACCGACGTTGCCGAGAGGGATTGGAATAGACATACCAGGGCTGTCCTTCAGCTTCTCCCGTGCCGCCTGCTCTATCTTGTCTGGCGCGACAGAACCAAGCGGGGGTCCGGTGTCGCTTGCGAAAAGTTCTTGGACATATCCAGACCATCGCCCGATCGCAGCGCCATACGACCTCCCTTCGCCGTCGTCCTGGGCCACCGCATTCGCACTGGCAAGTGCGCCGTCCTGGGCCATCGTCGTGATCCTTACTGTCGTCGTGGGGTAGGTGCAAGAGGGGGCGTGTGAGCGATTGGTTGCTTGCAGCCTGCGAGATCACCGTGCGATGGGAAGCAAGGAAGTCAGGACGTTTTGAGCCAGGATTCGAGTCAACGGAGTTGCTGACGTTCTAGACACCGCCTGGCCGCCCACGGCCGGGCGTAGAAAGGTGCTGTCAGGATACCCATGAACACCCGGAGGGGACCATGGGATGACTGGCTGGGGTGCGGTGCGTCACGAGTGGGCCCTTCGAATGGGCGACAGCGAGCGGGACGTCGTGGCTCGCAGTATTCCCATGCTATCGCCGAGCGTGTCTCCTGGTATTCGGCGTCATTGCCTCGACGTCATGGGACTGATGGCCTTCAGAATCAAGGCGATAACATACCGACTGTCGGGCAGCGATGATCTCAAAGCGAAACAACATACAACGCGACACAAGGTCGGCGGATGTTCTGTGGGCGGAAGAGCGGCCCTTGTCGCCCCGATTTGCGGCCCGCCTCTTCTCCCACTCTAAAGGCGACCCCTTCCGAAGACTTTGCGCGGAACTTGATATGGAACGCTAGCTACACCTCGCTTCTCTGATATAATCTTGCAAAGTTCTTGTCTCTACGCGGCTAGAATCATCCTAGGGTCACGAGCAACCGTCGACTTTGTGTTCTGTCACGACACCACACACAGGCTGTCGAAGTTGTCACGAAGGGCTCGAAGGGCTCGAAGTGGCGCAGTGATGTCAGACCCTGCATGCGCCAGGAAGGCATCCATTGGACACCTTCATCCGTTCAGTAACGCCTGCGCGACCCCGCTTTCAAATGGGAGCTTATCAATGTATGGCGCCCTCGTCCGACCCCCGTGTCACGTAACTGATGTCCTCTGCAACTTAATCCAGTCAGGAACAAATATCCCCGGAGGCACTGTCAAGACTGCCTGACCATTCAGATTCCTTCTTGCGAATCCCGGGGAGAAGCTTTCCTACCATGGAACTCGAACTTGCGCCGGACTCGGACAGTTGCGGTTGTGCGCCCGTATCTGTGGATCTGCCGGTGTTGTGTCTGGAGCCCGTGTATTTGGATTCAGCGACGTCTTTGGAACCCATATGCATGTTAACGTGCCTGTATGTCATCCCTTTTCCACAGAGGGCATGACATATAGTGATGGGGGCAAATGACACTGTCGGCAGGCAAGGGGTCGACATTGTTATCTGCCTGAGAGAGAAGACATGGCATGGGCAGACGAACGTATAGTCACAACGGCCGCACGGAGGCGATTGTGTGGAATCCTTATACGGGACGACGCCCGCTCCTATTCAACCTGTGAGAAGGAATGCGGTGTCAGTGGACAGCCCAGAGCGAAGAAAACCACGCACGAGATGCGATACTCGCAAGAAGGACAACTTCGTGAGCGCAATGTTGCAACGCTGCGTCGGTGCTTCCTTTCGAACGGAGAAAGACACCGAAGCTATGCATCATGCGTCGTGATCCGGCAGAGGTCGGATGGCGGCGTTAAGAGTGGCTAAGTGAAAGTTACCGAGATGGTCCCGAGTGCCAAATCGGGCGATCGCCGGAATGTGCCGATCGTAGGATCTTTATCAGTCTCCCTTCCCTTCCCCCGACAAAACACTCACCGGAACAAGTGACAGTGGTCCAGTCTCTGGCACAAGGATATTATTTCAGTATTAAAGTGGAGGTCTATAACCGCATCATTTATTCCTGAATCGTTCGAGCAACCATCCTCACAGGCTCATGGCACGAGTGCCCGCCGCTAACGCGCTCCCACACCCGGTGGGGGACCACTCCTCGACCAGTCGGCGCATGTAGGGACAGCCAGTGAGTACTTTGTCTTGTTTTGTTCAAGCACTCACCTCTTTTGGACCCCAGAAGTCATGGGGTATTTACAAGGTTCAGGAACCATCGTTCCTCCATGGGGCACCCTTGGACGTCTCGTAAGATCGAATCAACTACCCGGGTGGCACTGGGCAGTGGCAACCCTCCCGGAGCTTCGTGCCGGGGAGTATGCGTCTAGATCGCCATGGCTGTGGCCTGACCTGCCTCCGTCGAAGACTGCGGTATCTCGCTTCCTCCTCCCTGCAGAGCAAGTGCGTTGCCCAAATAAAGTCGTGACTTACGTCCTTCGTCAGTTGTTCTCAGGTTTCCGACAAATGTGCATCATTGGTTTTTTGTTTTTGGATAGCGCGATCGTGCACTGGATGAAACAAACAGACATATGCCCTCTACGTATTAAAGACACAGTCGCATCTGCGATGCCCCCAGCCTCCCCCGACATACCCCGGTCGCTTACACGTACAACCGTTCAGTAGTTGCAATTCCTCCCCATCCATCGATGCCCCCAATTTACACCAACGCTGGAGACCCTGCCTGCAGCGGGTCATACATCATGCCGACCCTCATTTCCGCGATCCTTGTGGGCGCATGTGAGTAGCGTTGTTATATTTATGTCCTCTCTCGGCACTGATTCGCGTTACATTTTTTCCTTTCTTTTATTTCAGGCGCTTTGTGTCTTCTATTCGCATGTCTCCTTGCGCTACCAGGTTCATCGAACCGTGGACACGTGGTGGCAGGTCCTTCACACGCACGCACGCCTTACTCTCGCCACGCTCCTACCGCCACGATCTACCGTGCTGTCCCACGGCCGGTCGAAGCTACGCAGAAGCCGAACGCGAATGCAGGAAGCTTTACGACATCACGGTCTCGGCGGCAGTGCGGGACAGTCTTACTTGACCCTGCGGAGGCCATGTGAGAGTTGCTTTACCTCTCAGTCATGATGTAAGTTCCTGTTTCCTTGCGGGAGCGGATTCCCTGAGCAGATCTGACAATCATGGGGGCTAGTACAGGGCAGGGTAGACTAGTACCCGACAACACCGCGTGCTTTTCATCTCTTCCCATTTAATCCATAGGCTGTGTGATGCGCCTGTACCGTATTATCACCACCGTTTCTGTTCCTTCCGAATGCGTCCCTGTATTCCTGCTTTGAGTATTTTGGTTAAATCGTGAACATGTGTTGTAGAACTCTTCAAATACGTGCCTTGTCCGTGTTCATGCATCCGCGATAGGCCCCACATTTCGGATCTTCCAATCGTTCATGTCGGAACGGGGCATGGCACGCTGGCACGGTCATCCACGTCGAGCGCGACCAGGAAGCGGCTGACCATGTTGTACGTTGCGCACGTAGCAACCGCCTCCACCATCTTGCGGTTCGAGGCCGCCTCGTCGTCCCCCTTCTCGATAAAGGCGCGCCGGAGGGCGTTGAACTCCTCGTCCTTCACCTGGACGTTGACAGTCATGCTGTCCGCTAGCTCGAGCGCTGCAGCTTGAATGGGGGAGAGCTGGCCAGGCCCACTGGCGGCGAAGTCGCCAGCTTGAATGCGAGCGAGCTGGTCGGTCGTCACGCCTGCCGCTCGCGCGACGGGCTCGTGCGCAACCCATTCGAAGGATGCCCGGTTGAGAGCGGCGATACGGAGGATCTGGACAAGGCTATCGTAAGCGCGACTTGGATGCGGTGTCAAACCTTGTAGCGGATGCGGCTGTCATGCGCCTACCATGATCTCCCTGAGGTCGTCTTCCAGCGTGCTCTGCGTGCGGACCGCACCAAGCAGCTTCGACCAACCCTCGGCAATGGGCGGCGCATTGAGGAGCATGGTGTCGAGGGGCAATAGGCCTCGAGCCCCTCGCCGTGCACGGATCTCGTCCGCGATTGGGTCCGATGTGTCTTTGGGTACGTATGGAACACGCGGCATCGGATGACGTATCGGCTGGTTGCGGTTGAGAAGGACCGACGGGGAAAGTTAGAACTGATAGGGCACTGGCAGCCTGAATGGGAGTTCAGAACAGTAAGAGAACTTTGTTCGGCTGTCCGGGTGTAGCAGCGTTACCTAGTGTACCCGGCATTGCAGATCTCGTGAGGCATTAGTAAAGTTTTGGGGTGCTTGATGACTCACCGACTGAAGCAAAGGGAAGGAATATCATTGGCACGTGGTACGTGGGGGACGCTAAAACTACATTCCGGGAGGCAAAAGCGTATAGTCGTCGTACTGTGGCTAGTAGCACTGGTTAACCCAGGTTTGCAAGGTTCTGTTTGTCTAGTACTACTACCGTTCCGTCGACCTCCAGGACTGAAGCGATTCTTGCTCTCGTAACATCTGCAAAGCTTCTTAATTAGCATGCATATAAAAGACGTCAGTGTCGCTTTCCATCTCACCAAAGATTTGCGTACGGATGCGTCGGTGCCGGTGCTTGCATTTCAGTCAGTCCCACGACGCCATGGTGCAAGACCAAACTCACAAGATCGGCTATCACGGGGCACTGGCGTCGATCGTGATAATGCAATGGAATGGAATCGCGGGCCCCTCGGGTTCATGAGAGCTAGGGCCCTCTCAGTTGAGCTGAGTTGATCTGAATGAACATGCATTGATGAGACCGGGATTCGAACCCAAGCCCATTCGGGCCTGCTGACATAAGGCTCCTTCTGTCTGTGACTGGGCCAACGTTTCCATGATGGCATCAGCGTTGCGGTCCACCTATTCAGCGTACCTAGCTAGTACATGCGGGTCTCAACTAGGTGAGTACGTTGTTCACTCCTTGTACTATCTTTACTGGCAGTTCAGGAAGAGGGCTCGCGCTTTCAAAGCGGCAGCTTGAACGCTCCGAGGCTAGGGCGAACTGTCCTCTTTTTTGGCTTTATGCTGACGTCTTTTTCTTTCATAGTCACTGATTTAACTAGCAATGTTTATCTGCACGATTGAACTACAGCCTGAGTACTGAGTTCCGACCATCCGATCAGCGATAACTTACCTGGCGGGTGCTCAAGCGCTCAACCTTGAGCTTGCTTCTGTTGATATATTGCTAATGCAACTACTCGAGTCGATAGAGATCTGCGATTGCGTTGTTCCCGTCGTTCGCCTGCCCAATGGTTGAGCAGAAGGCATACGCGCCACTTCGCTCGCTCACAGGCACGTCATTCGCTCTTGCCAAGGCTCCTGCTTACCGCCAGTGCTCGGCAAGCACTGGTCAGGATCGAACAGGCTGCAACAGTCAAACACGAAACGTTGCTCAGTTTGGGCGACTTCGAGTCGCACGCAGTGTCGCCGTGCCGACGATCTACATCCATGCTCCACTTGTCGTCGATTTCAGGCTTTCCTGATCATTCTGTTGCAACTCACATCGAGCCAGAGGCAACTTCATGTCAGTCTTGTGCCCTCGCATCCGAGTTAGCGTCATTCTTCCCTGGCGAGGTTCCGATCTTCGCCTCCCACGCATGCGATGAGGTCCTTTCGGCGGGGAAGGTGCAAAGCACAGCGCCTTCCTTCGCGTCAGCGACCGCTACCACAGTGCTCCTCTGGACCGGACGCCAACATAAATATCCCCCATGGATTGGCCGGACATCTCTCAGAGGCCCTCCAACACTTCACGGGTCTGCCTCTAGGCCCCAAACACCGCTCCTTACCTCTCTATGCTCGTCGCTCGTTTCTACACATTCTCTATCGTAGTCGGGGCTGCGCTCGCCGCTCCAGCGACGAAGCGTGCACCCCCCTCGGTCAAGCTCGATGACGCGACCTTCGTAGGCACGTCGGATTTGCTTGGCCGAGTCAACAAGTTTTTGGGTATACCTTTTGCCAAGCCGCCGTATGTCGTCCTTGCGTCGCTGTTCCGTTCAGTCAACACAACTGATTCCGTGTCTTGCAAGACTGGAGACCTCCGCTTCAACTTGCCTGTCATGGTCGATCGTTACAACGGTACCCACACAGTCACCGCATACGGGCCTGCTTGTCCCCAACAGGCCATCACCATTCCTTTCCTGGAGGGCTTGGCCAAAGGAGCCGCCGATTTCATCGCCAATGGGATCTATCAAGTCATTACTCAGTCGGCTGAAGACTGTGAGCTGAATGGTTTTTTCGCGTAGCGTTTCGACCTCTTTGGCGCTGACTGTGACGAACTCGAAGGTCTCTCTATCAACGTAGTCGCCCCCGCGGGTGCGAAGCCCGGCGCGAATTTGCCGGTCGCAGTGGTGAGTACTTGATGATTTTGACATGTTTATATCGTCGTTTTAAACAGGCTCGTGCCGGAACAGTGGATCTACGGAGGTACGTCTCAGGAGTGGGAGACCGTTCTTGTAACTAACGTCACCCGAAGGTGGTTTTGAGCTGGGTGGGACAAACACGTCGGTTCTCTTTCTCACCGAACTAAACTCGTGGCTGACAATGCTGTCAGATATGACGGAGGTGTGATCGTCCAGCGTTCGATCGAGCTCGACGAGCCCGTGATCTACGTGAGCATGAACTACCGGTGAGACGCTGCGCTGATGTTCGACTACTGTCCATGCTAATTATCGTTTCAGAGTATCTGGTAAGACGGCGCAGGTGTAAGGGGAAACTGCGTCTCTTCTGACAGTTGCTCAGCATACGGCTTCCTCGCGAGCAAAGAGGTCAAGCAGGCCGGAGTGGGCAACCTCGGGTTGCAAGACCGTCAGTGCTGTTCGCTTCCATGCGATCCAAAGCTACGACAGTCTCACATCTGCGTGCCACAGAGCGTCTCGCCCTTCGCTGGATCCAGAAGTACATCTCCGCGTTCGGAGGCGACCCCGCGAAGGTTACGATGTATGTCCGATATTGTGTCTCCCGTGTGTATGTACACTTGTTCACGCTTCTTCCTGCAGATGGGGCGAGAGCGCTGGTGCAATCTCTGTTGGGCTGCACCTCGTCACGAACGGAGGCAATACCGAAGGTCTGTTCCGCGGAGCGTTCATGCAGTCCGGGTCGCCAATTCCGGTCGGGGATATCAGCCACGGACAGGACTTGTACGATGGCATAGTCGCCGACACTGGCTGCTCTGGTGCCAAGGATACGCTGCAGTGCCTGCGGGAGGTCGACTTCGACACGCTCAAGGCGGCTGTTGACAAGACACCCAGTATTTTCTCTTACCAGGTCGGCCCTACTTCTTGCGAACGGAGCACAGGGTTAACCGATTGCCTTAGTCCCTCCGTTTGGCTTGGCTTCCGCGGGCCGATGGGGTCTTCTTGACGGCCCCTCAGCAGCAGCTTGTTCTGGACGGGAGCATTGCCAACGTCCCCTTCGTCACTGGCGTAAGTGGCCAGGTTTCCCTGAAACACGCTAGTCACCTTCTCTAACACTGTATCGGTCAGGACTGTGATGATGAAGGGACCATCTTCTCGTTCGCAAACATCAACGTTACGTGAGCCTCTGAAACGCGCCTACTCTGCCATCATTGATCATGGACCCGACGAGACAGGACTGAATCGGACCTGCGCGAGTACATCAGGGAGACCTACGCCCAAAACATCTCCGAGAGCGAGTTGGACCGGCTCCTGCAACTGTACCCGGCAGACATCACCCAAGGGTCGCCGTTTAACACGAGCATCTTGAATGCGCTGACCCCGGAGTTCAAGCGGCTCGCAGCCATCCAAGGCGACTTGGTCTTCCAGGCACCCCGCCGGTTCTTCTTGGAGCACACCGCAAATAAGCAGCCTACGTGGTCATTCCGTACGTGTCCTGCATCTCGCGTAGTGTTGCCACCACCACCAACTGATTTCTGGATTGGTTTCCAGTCAGCAAGCGCTTGAAGGACCTCCCCGCGATCGGCTCCGCGCACGGCACGGACGTCGCGAACGTGTACGGTGGGGGTGACATGACCGACTACCTCGTCAACTTCGTCAACAACCTCAACCCGAACGGTCGCACGGGCATCGAGTGGCCAGAGTACAAGCTCGACTCGCGCAAGTTGCTGACGTTCCAGGATAACCTGCTCTTCCCGCTCTCGATCACGGCCGACGACTACCGCATCGAGGCCATGAACCTCGTCACCAACCTTTCTCTCCGGTATCCGCTCTAGCCCGTTTTCGACATGGAGGTCAAACCCGATGCTGTTCAGATTCATTGTTGTAATCCTTCTAGAATCAATATGTATCAGCTGTGTAATAATTTGAGCCAACTTGGGCACCTCAAGACAAGTGCTGACTCCTTCGGAGTTGTTGTCACGCAAGAACCCCCAAGTCTGCACATTGACCGACGCCGCGGCCCGGCTCCCCGGCTCGAGTGGTTCCCAGTCACTCACGCCGTCTTCTGCGACGATGATCAACTTCTGGCCATCGACTTTTCTCAATTTCTCAAGGAAATTGAAACGATTGGGGCTCAAGTGTAAGACAGAAGGAGGAATACACTGGTTGAGGGCACCTGAAGGAAGTTCGCACGGCCATCGTACCCAACTCGAGATGCCAGCGGGTCGGGCGTCTATTGAAAATCGCGAACTCGCTCAGCTCTCTCTCATCTTACCCCCGATAGCCATGCATTTTTGTTTGCTCGACTCCTTTACTAGCACGAATTTTATGCAAGAGAAAAGCGTGCAACACGCAGCGGTCCGGCAGATATCGGTGCGCTGAGTTTGCTCGCTGCGCCCCCTTCAAATCCCCCTATGACGTCGACGGCATCCTGACAGATCCTCCAGCTTTCCCATAACAAATTTGTAGGCTATATATCGGATCCTTCGACCTCTGACGTGCAGTCCCCCTTCACGGACGTCCTTTCAACGTGCTAATTGTCGTCGCGCGCGAAATCCAGAGGGGCGTGGCGTACGAACGTCCACGGAATTGGCGACGGGTATGGCGAATTACCGAGGCGTAGGAAGGGGGTGTCGTGTCAAGCTTTGCAGAAGACCGGACGTCATGATCCAACCGAATCTTGATGGGTGGCGGGATCCTCTCGTATCCCCTGTCCGCCCATTGCCTCCGTCCCTATATAACGCACCTCGCTTTTCCCGTCGCCCGCTCATTCTACCTACGATTCCAACGTCATGACCACCCCTATCCCCAGTCCTCCGGCCGTGCCGTTCTTCGGGCACATTCACACCTTGGACAAAGAGCTACCCACCAAGTCAGTCCACCTCCTTGCTCAGCAGTATGGCGAGATCTTCCAGCTCACTATGTTCGGTACGTTTTGTATCGCTTCTTGACTGCATACATACGCGGACTGACCTCGGCGCATGTAGGGGAAAAGAAAGTCTGGATCAACACGCAGGAACTGGTGAACGAGGTGTCCGACGACAAACGGTTCCCCAAGAAGGTTACCGCAAACCTCAACGAAGTGCGCAACGGCATCGGCGACGGCCTGTTCACTGTGGGCAAGCCATGCTGTTCAACTGACTTCGTGTTAACGATCACGTCTCAACGCCCAGGCTCACGTACCGGAAGAAAGAAACTGGGGCATTGCGCGTACGTAATCCCTCCAACGTGTACAACGAACGCGATGTTCAGGATCTGACTCTCTCCGCGGATCGCAGATCGCCTGCTCATGCCGTGTTTCGGGCCAACCGCCATCCGCAACATGTTTGACGATATGATGGACGTTATCCACCAGTTGGTCTTGAAGTGGGAGCGGTGAGTGGATGCTGGGGCTGGTGCATGCAGCGACCCTTTTTGATATTTGGGATTCTCTTCCTCCCTCGTTTGGCAGCTTCGGACCGCGTGACAAAATCGACCCGTCTAAGGACTTCACGAAGCTCACCTTAGACGCTATCGCTCTGTGCGCCATGTCATACCGGTCAGCACTTCTCAGCTCCATATCGGCGGTCAGGAACTGACCAGCAGCGCTTCTTTCATCAATCGCGCAGTCTGAATTCCTTCTATCGGGTGGGTTCCCTGCACGATAACCAGCGGTGGTGTGACCGCTAACAATTGGTAAAGGAGGAACCGCATCCGTTCGCGACCGCGATGTCCGACTTCCTGATCGAGAGTGGACGCCGTGCGTCGCGCCCGTCGCTTGTCCAAGCGATGATGAGCGGAACGAACGCGAAGTACGAGGAGGACATACGCACGCTCGGTGCGCTCGTGGAAGAAAGTAAGACATAGATGGATACCAGTGCTTAATGCTCACTAATTCGATGGCTGGTTTATCCCACCAGTCTTGCAAGACCACAAGGCTCACCCTCCGGAGAAGACCGACCTTGTGCAAGTCATGTTGACCGGGCGCGACAAGGAGACCGGTCTCGGCCTTTCCGACCAGAACATCAAGTACAACGTGCGTACTTAGTAGTCTCATATAAAACATGTGTCACGGCTATGCTGACAGCAATATGCAGCTCCTAACCTTCCTCATCGCTGGTGTGTGTTCTCGGACGTACTTACATGCATGAAGTGCTGACGCCTCCATTCTACCAAGGTCATGAAACGACTTCCGGTTAGCCACACGAGCTTCCATAATCCCAAGGAGTCGATCTAACGTCATGTAGGAATGCTTACATTCGCCACGTACTTCCTCGTCAAGAACCCCGAGGCCAACCGCAAGCTCCGGGAAGAGATCGACACCAAGATCGGAGATCGCCCGATGACTGTGCAGGATGTTGGCAAGCTGCCCTACCTTCTCGGTCAGTGTGCTGTTCGCCTCTGCCGGAATCGTCCCGGATTCTAACCGTTGTCGTTTAGCTGTCATGCGCGAGACGCTTCGCCTGGGCCCCACTGCGCCCCAACGAACGACTGGAGCGGCCGAGAACACAGTCATTGGTGGGAAGTACGCCATCGAGAAGGGCACGCCGGTGATTGTGAACATATACAGTATGCATCGGGACCCGAAGGTATGGGGAGAGGATGTGCGTGGTAATCTGTTTTGTGTTTGCGTCAAACTATTAACATACAGATTATAGCCCGACCAGTTCCGACCTGAGCGCATGCTCGATGGTAAATTCGAGGCACTGCCGGTTAGTCGCCCCCATGTTACTAACCGTACTAGTCTAACTTAGCCGCCACTTAGCCCAACGCATGGCAACCTTTCGGCTATGGCATGCGTGGCTGTATCGTGAGTGGCGTTGAAGCCCTCTGTGTTGGTTGTCGGCTCACTGAGCTACCTTATAGGGTCGCCCCTTCGCGTGGCAAGAGGCGCAGATTGTGCTCGCCACCATCATCCAGCGGTTCGACCTCGTCATGGACGACCCGTCGTACGAGCTCGAGCTTAAGCAGACGCTCACCATCAAGCCCCGCAACTTCCTCATCCACGCCTTGCCCCGCAAGGACAAGCCCCGCCTGCTTGCCTTCCCGTCGGCGACGCTTACGCCCGCTGGTCCCGCGGCTGCCGCGGGCCCGCATACCACGGTGACCGCGGACGCGTCGAAGTTGCAGCAGATGTACATCCTTTACGGATCGAACACCGGCAACTCGGAGTCCTTCGCACAACGTCTGGCTTCCCAAGCGCCTGCACACGGTATGCACTAGTTACGCCCCTCCTGCACTTCACCTCCAACTCATCCCTGACTGGTAGGCTTCCGCGCCTCAATCGGCACGCTCGACTCCATCACCGCCAACCTGCCCAAGGGCGGGCCGATCCTGATCGTGACTTCGTCGTTCGAGGGCCAGCCGGCGGACAATGCCGCGCACTTCGTCTCCTGGCTCGAGAACGTCCAGGACGCGGGCGCGTTCGCAGACGTCAGGTTCGCCGTGTTCGGGTGCGGGAACCGCGACTGGGTGAACACGTACCAGCGCATCCCGCGGCTTGTCGACGACCGGCTCGCATCGCACGGAGCGAAGCGCCTCGTCGAGCGTGGGGAGGGCGACGCGGGTGGGGCGGAGTTCTTTGACTCGTTTGATGCGTGGGAGAAGGGCTTGTGGGAGAAGCTGACGACCGTGAGTTGTGTTGATTGATTTGTTCTCTTCTGTTCTCAACTATATTGTCTTGCAGGAGTACGCCACGACCGCAAGCAAGGAGGCTGCAGGCATCAATGTTCAGACCGTCTCGGCTGGGACGGCGCGTGCGGAGATCCTCCGCCAGAAGGATACTGCGCTCGGCACGGTCGTTGAGAACAGGGTCCTCAGCGGCCCTAATGCTCCTACGAAGCTCCACATCGGTGCGTTTCCTAACGCTTACCGAGCCTGTTATTTCTGACTTGAGCGGGGACAGAGTTCGATCTGCCCGACGGCATGACTTACAGGACCGGAGACTACCTGGCGATGTTCGCATACTTTTGACTTTCACAAATGGTGTGAGCTGACGGAGATCAACAGTCTGCCTATTAACCCCGAGCGGGTTGTGCGTAGGGCGATTGCTCGCTTCGGGCTGTCTATTGAGCAGGAGGTAAGCGGTTGTGAAGACAGACACTATCGAGATTGATCGAGCATTAACAGATCGAGATCAATTCTTCCGTCCCGACTCCCCTCCCAGTCGGAAAGGCTATCACTATTCACAACCTCCTCAGGGGATACGTGGAGCTTCAGCAGCCGGCCACTCAGCGCGACCTCGAAATCCTGCTCAAAGCGAAGAACTCGGAAGCGTCTACAAAGGTTCTGAAGGACCTCTCCGCTAACTATGCCGAGAAGGTCTTCAAGCCGCGTCTCAGCGTGCTTGACATTCTCGAGGAGAACAAGGACATCGACCTCCCGCTCTCAACCTTCCTCCAGATGCTCCCCTCGATGCGCATCCGCCAGTACTCGATCTCGTCCTCCCCGCTCTGGAACGCCCAGCGCGTCTCGCTCACCGTCAGCGTCCTCGACGCGCCCGCGCTCTCTGGCCGCACTGAGCCCTTCCTCGGCGTCGCGTCCACGTTCCTCGCAGGCCTGCAGAGGGGCGACAAGGTCCAGCTCTCTGTACGCGCGTCAAACGTCGCATTCCACCCGCCGGGCGACCCGATGATCCCGCTCGTCATGGTGGCCGCTGGGTCCGGGCTTGCACCGATGCGCGGGTTCCTGCAGGAGCGGGCCATGCAGAAGCGCGCGGGGCGCGAGGTCGCGAGGAACCTGCTGTTCTTCGGCTGCCGGGGCCCGAAGGAGGACTTCATCTATGGGGACTCGGACTTGAAGGAGTGGGCGGCGCTTGGCGTGGTTGAGGTGCGCCCGGCGTTCTCGTTATCGTGTGGGGACTCGAAGGATTGTCGCTACGTGCAAGAGTACGTTCACGTCACCGTTTTGGGTTGTTTGTATTGTATGATGTCTGACCATTCCCGCAGCCGTATCTGGTGCGACAGGGAAGACGTCGCTGCGGCGTTCCGGCAGGGCGGCAAGGTGAGGGAGTTACGATGTGCCATGGTTTCGTGGTCTAAGAAGCCCATGTGCTGACATGTTCCCTCTCAGATATACGTTTGCGGCGCGGGGAGGATCGCGGCGGGGGTGAAGCAGGCCATCGTCACGTTCATCAAGCAGAACAACGACGTCGATGACGAGGGTGCCGTCAAGATCTTTGACAAGCTCATGACGGACCGCTACGCCACGGATGTCTTTGAGTAGGCTGCCGAACGTGGCCGGTGAATGGATCCAGCGGCGTTTTCTGTCTCAGAACGAAGTGTATGGGAGGTGTTGTACGATAAAAGCTCTATTCGGTAATGTCAGGATCCTCGAAATGAGCGGGGTGAAGCACAATGCGTGTGTTACTTGTGTCGGAGAGCAAGCCTATGATGGGGAAAGGCTAGCAAATTATACTTGAAAGTCAAGCTCGTTCGTGGGGTGTGAGGCGAAGAGTGAGACGGTAGTGCTTGAGCGTGAGTGTTGTGTTCCGCTTGCACTTTGAGGGCCCTACTGAATGAACATGAATTCACGTTGCCGACAGCGGGATTCGAACCCATGCTCGACGTGATTACGTAAGGCTGGTTCCCGGGGTCTGTTAGTACTGTTGAGCTAGCCTCTAGCTATGGTAGGCCTTTGCAATTACCCGGGCCCCACTTTCTGTCGATATATACGTGCATGCGCACATGAATATCCAAAGGCCTCATTAAATGGATGGCACACTCCTGCAGGACACAACTAGGTGAGTACGTACCTCACTCCTCGCAGTTCTTCCATGGTAGGCGATGTTCAACTGAAGATGGAAATGTATCCCATAGTTTAAGGTAGACAACTCGAATCCTCTCCTTATGGGTTTATAACATTCTGTGCCACATTCGCTAGTTCCGCCGCAATGCCAGTGTTGATGAGCACGACTGGTCACGTCATTGCCTTCCTCAACGGCATCAGCAAAAGCGCAGAACGTGCGGGCTTGAACGCACTTAAGTACAATCCTGTCAATTGGCCCGATTTTTGGCTACAAAGCCGCCGAGTTTACTCATCTCCCGTTCATATCCGCCTGAGCCCGATTTGGGTGCACGAAGCACGCTTGAAGCGGCGTGGGCCCGTTCGAGCCAATTGAAGCCAATTGACGTGATGGGATGGGGTGATTGGGAGCACTTGGGTGAATTGGGTGCGATCGGTGATGCGCACCCGACGCTTCCGACCGCGGAGCCCGACGCAATTGCTCCATTCGGACGACCGAGGTGACTCGACCGACGTCTCGGCGGCTGCCGGCTCGTTGGCGTCTCTGGGCTGCGCGATTCGGACACACGTGGTGGCGGCCCGGCCTGTTAACCGGGTCCGGTACTGACGAGAGCCGAAGAAGCCGGGCACGTGCGATGCCGCCGCACCAAGACTAGGCCGTCGAAGGGTACCAAAAGTATTCGGCCACGATCGGTGTCGCGACTCGGCCTGTCCCCGACCGTCCCTACGGTCGCACGGCAGCGGGCCACAAGTTAAGTCACACAGTTGCTCTCTCCGTCGCGTCGCGCGACTGGTCGCAGATCGTCCCTCACGAAAGGTTACTTATGCAGCAGGTACGGGTCGCGACAACCGGAAACCGACGAGTCGCGCGACTGTGCGACAGCGATCGCGATCCGCCAAGACAAGCCGACGGTGGTCGCCCAATCCGGTCGCGGTCGCGCGCCGATCGCTGGAGTTCCGGAGGGTTTCCGACGCTGGTTTTGTGATCGCTCACCACCGCGAGGCAGGCTAGGCTATGGGCGTCGCGTGTAGCTACCGGTTACCGATGTACTTAACCCCACTCGTTGCCGTTTGGGCAGACAATCTTGGACCCCCACCCTTTACCTCTCATTTCTCCGACGAGCAAGTGCGACTCGACATCGTCCTCTGTCGGGTGTAGCTAGCGACTGCGATTGCGACTTGCGACAGCGACCACCGATCGACCGATTTGCGACAGCGACAGCGACTCGTCGCGCGACTTTTACCGCGACTTTCGACCTTCGACACCACACGCTCTTTCCCCTCTCTTCTCCTCGGCACTGGTTACGATCGCGACCAAAGGGAACTCGAGACCGTACTCGCCCTCCGCACCGGCGACGTCGCTCCGACCTCGCCTCCCTCAGCCCTCGGTCGTCCTGACTGTACACAGGCCCTGGGATAGTGTATCATTTTGGAGCCCACCGCGAGGGGGAGTATAGATCTCGCCTCCGCCTTTGGTGCGATCCCGTAACTCTCATACAGTGCCACGCTGACACCTTCCACTCCTTCGCGTTCGTCGCTCGCACACGAGCTACTTGTCGCTCGCGCGCATAGAGTCACCGACCTTGGACTTCAGCTCGGCGACGAGGCCCGATACAGTCGCATACTCTATTCCCTCTCTCGCGCCCTCGATCGCGGTATCGACGCACTCGATAACAGACCCTCTTCTTCCGACTCTTCGTCCGCGACATCTTCCACGACGGTTAGGTCTAGAGCGAGACGCGCGACGCCGAGCGCGATTCCCGGCGAATTTCCCCTGCCACCGTCGCCAGAACCCTGGGAAGACGTTCCACTCCCTCCTTCGCCCGATTACTGGACAGACGTTCCCCTCCCGCCGTCGCCGGATATCGCTGCGACACCCTCGACAGCGTCACTACAAGTTTCCCCGTTCACACCACTCAGCGAACTCTCGTCGCTCGCGATGGATCCCCCCGATCTTCAAGCGCCGCAGCCAGCAGCGCACCCGCCACCCGCGATGCCCGCGCGCAACCACGCGACTGCGCCGGTATTCGACCCCGAGCGACCAAGAACCTTGCGTGGCTTTTGGCAAGACCTCGACGCGCTCTTCGACAGGTGCCAGGTCGCCGCTGGCCGACCATGCAAACGATGGGCGATTCGTTATCTCGAGGTCGAGGTCGCCGATTTGTGGGAGTCGCTCCCCTCGTACGAGGACGCGTACACGTTCGAACAGTGGAAGACGAGCGTGGCCGAGCTATACCCCGGCGCGGATGAGGCTCGCAAGTACTCGGTCGCCGACGTGGATAATCTGGTCGCAGGTCGCGCGGCGACACCGATCACGACGCTCGGTGAACTCTCCAGTTTTCATTGGGACTTCCTCGTTATGACTACCTATTTGATACAGCACCAGCGATTGTCGGTACTGGAACAGTCGCGACTCTTCGCGCGTGGCATTCGACCGCCCCTATGGGATCAGGTGGCTCAGCGACTTCAGATCAAGTTCGTCGACCACCACCCCGACGACCCCTACGCCCTCCGAGACGTCCTCGAGGCGGCACGATTCGTGCTTCACGGGACGTCGACGACAGCGACGGCGACGCCGGTAGCACCAGCGGTTGCGACGGCGACGGCGACTCCGACAGCGACAGGTATCAAGCTGGAAGATGTCGAGCCTTTCTTCCGAATGATGGCGCAGGCAATACACGACAATGGTGCCGGGGCAGGACCAGCGGGACCACCACAGCGTGCCGATTACGGGCGACCGCCGCCGATGGGCTTCTGCCACTACTGCGGTGACGCGGGCTGCCAGGTTCGCACCTGCCGGTTCGTCGACGAGGACATCAACGCGGGTCGCATTGTGCGGAACAACGATGGGAAGGTTGTCTTGCCTAATGGGCAATTCGTACCGCGCAACCTAC
Source organism: Sanguinoderma infundibulare (assembly GCA_032821775.1). Taxonomy (NCBI): domain Eukaryota; kingdom Fungi; phylum Basidiomycota; class Agaricomycetes; order Polyporales; family Polyporaceae; genus Sanguinoderma; species Sanguinoderma infundibulare. The sequence continues at coordinate 959,981 of JAVLRN010000007.1, forward strand.
CGGGCCTGACTATGCGCGACCGCGCCTACGAGTGGCACCGGCGCAACGCGACGGCGCCTGTAGGCCAGCTCCTCTTCCAGGTCGCACCGGCAGCCCCGACGCCTGACGCGACCAGCGACCGCATCGCCCAACTCGAGCATGAGATCTTCGCCCTCCGACAAGCAAGAGAGAAGTTCGATGGAGTTGAGATCACGACCGTTCCCCGGCGACCGCGACCGGCAGCAAGAGTCGAGGAGGTTCCCGACGGGGGCCCCACGGTAGCGACCGCCAGCGGTTCCGGAATGAGGGCGTCGGCCCCAGCCGCGACCAGGGCAACCGTGGCGGCCGCGCCAGCACGGCCGGTCACCATCCTGCGACCACCGACCCCGGCCACGTGACAAGGAGCGGCGCCAGAGCACCCGTTCGCGGGAGCCCGCGACGCGACTTATGCGCCGCCACGGACGACCAATGTCGGCGCAACACCGCGACCAGCGAGCGGTAAAGAGCGCAATCCAGTGTATCGCAACACGGTCCCGGTCTACCAGCCCAAGTTGATCGACGAGGTCTACTCGCGCGCGATGAAGACACCGGCGATCACGCTCTCTGTCGAGGAGCTCCTCTGCATCGCTCCCGACGTGCGCGCCAAGTTCCGCGAGGCAATCACCCCAAAGCGCGTACCGACCGAGCCGCACACAGTCACCTTCGCCGATGCGACCAGCGACGACGAACTCGCGACTGCGTGGTCCTGTCGCGGCGAACCCCTGGAGCCGGGTGCGCTGGTAGTCCCCGACCCGTACGACGTCTACCTCTCGCGACTCGGCCCCGGCCAAGAGCCGCAGCCGCTCGTGGTCGCAAAGGAGTCGTATGCGCTTCGCTCGATCGTCGGTTGTCTCGATGGTAAGATCGACGTCGAGGGAACCTTGGATGGCGGTGCGCAAATCGTCTTGATCTCCGAGGGCCTCTGCCACCACGCGGCGCTCTCCTACGACCCGACGGTGCAGCTGTATATGCAGTCGGCGAACGGCGCGGTCGACCCGTCGCTAGGTATTGTTCGCAATGTGCCCTTCCTCGTCGGCGGTATTACGCTTTACCTACAGGTTCACGTCATTCGCAACGTGCCCTACGACTTGCTCCTTGGTCGCCCCTTCGACGTCCTGACGCGGAGCGTCATCAAGAACTTCAACAATGAAGACCAGACGATCACGCTCGAATGCCCGAACACGCGACAAGTCGTGACCATCCCGACGCGACCGCGAGGACAGCCGACCTTTCGGTTTCGCATCGACAGCAAGCGCGCCGAATCCGTTTGAGGACGGGTCGCCCGACGGCGACTACGCCCTCGTCATCGACGACACACCAGGGGGCCCCATTATCTCTGCATATACCCGCATCGCTGACGACTCTATTCCTATTCCAGCTCTCTATTTATCAGCCTGCGACCAACTACATGATCGCGCGACTGTGTATTTCTCAACTAATCTCACAACTACTAGCGAAAAATGTCGTGCGACAAGCACGGCGACACCGGCGACACCGCCGACCACTGCGACCTCGGACTCTTTCTCTCTCCTCGCGTCTCCAGTTCCTCCTCCGTCTCCCTCTCTCGACATCGCCCTCTCTCTCTCCTTTATGCGCCCCTGTTCTTCCTCACCTTCTTTTGTATTCTCGTTTCCGACCAAAAACGGTCGCGGCTACTTCGCGCCGCGATCGCAAGATACCCCCGCGAACGTTTTCCTCACTACGCGCGACCCCGTTACGAAAGGCCTCGTCACCAAGAAGAAGTACAAACCGGTCGCGCGCAAGGTGCGACCTGTCCTAGGCTCGTGCCCCGAACAGTTTCGCGTCGTGCGCAACATCACCGGCGACCCGCTCGCGAACATGCCGATCCTCCCCGATCATCCCCCTGACTTCGTCCCGACCGGTCGCTACACCCGCGAACGCATGGAGGCCCTCGACAAGAAGCTGCGACCCGACTTTCTCTGGCCCGAAGAGCGCAAGCTCCTCCACTACTTCATGTGCGTCCACAACGAGGCGTTCGCATGGACCGACGAGGAGCGCGGCTGCTTCAAACCCGAGTTCTTCCCACCGGTCGATTTTCCGGTCGTACCGCACACGCCGTGGGTCCAGAAGAACATCCCAATCCCGCCGGGTCTCTACAAGGAGGTCTGCGACATCATCAAGCGCAAGATCGCCGCCGGCGTGTACGAGCCGTCGAATTCGTCGTATCGCGGTCGCTGGTTCTGCGTCGCGAAAAAGGACGGGAAGCCGCGCATCGTCCACAGCCTCGAGCCACTCAACAAGGTCACGATCGCGCACTCGGGCGTAACTCCGACGCCCGACTATCTCGCCGAGCAGTTCGGCGGGCGACCGTGTGGCTCGATGTACGACCTCTACGTCGGCTATGACGAGCGACTGATCGCAAAGTCGTCGCGCGACCTCACGACCTTCCAGACTCCGTTCGGCGCGTTGCGACACTGCACCCTCCCGATGGGGTGGTGTAACTCGGTACCTATCTTCCACGACGACGTCACTTACATCTTGCAGCCCGAGATCCCGGAGTGGACAGTACCGTATATCGACGATGTCCCCGGCAAGGGACCGAAATCCGACTATCGCGACCGCGACGGCAAGTACGAGACCATCCCGCGCAACCCCGGCGTTCGTCGCTTCGTCAAGGAGCACTTCGACAACCAGAATCGCATCGTCACACGCATGAGCCACGCCGGCGGCACCTACTCCGGGCCGAAGTCGATGCCCATCGACATCGAGAACATCGTCATCGGCCAGCGATGCACTCCGATCGGGCGACAACCCGAACAGTCGCGCGTCGCCCTCATCGTCAACTGGGGACCGTGCGGGAACATATCGGAGATCCGCGCGTTCATAGGCACGGTCGGCGTCCTGCGACTTTTCATTCGAAACTTCGCGAAGCGCGCCTGGCCACTCGTGAAGCTCACGCGGAAGGACGTCCCCTTCGAGTTCGGCGACGAGCAACTCCGTGCGCAGGAGGACCTCAAGAAGGCGGTTATCGAGTCGCCGGCGCTCCGCGCGATCGACTACGAGTCGGGCACGGCCGTCATCCTCGCCGTCGATACCTCCTACATCGCGGTCGGCTTCCACCTCTGCCAGTGCGACATCGACGACCCGCGCAAGCGGTACTACAGTCGCTTCGGATCAATAACGCTCAACGACAGGGAGGCGCGATTCTCGCAACCGAAGCTCGAGATCTACGGCCTCTATCGCGCCCTGCGGAACCTCAAGGTCTACTTGATCGGTGTTCGAAACCTCGTCGTCGAGGTCGACGCGCGATACATTCAGGGCATGCTCCAGAACCCTGACATTTCTCCGAGCGCTAGCATTAACCGTTGGATCGTCGCGATACTAACGTTCCACTTCACTCTAGTGCACGTCCCTGGAACGTCGCACGGGCCCGACGGGTTGTCGCGGCGACCATCACAACCGGGCGACGAGCCGCGCGACGACGACGACGGCTTCGAGGACTGGATCGACAAAGTCCACGGCTTCCTGCACCAGATGCTGCCGACGCGACCGCGACAACGCGCCTCTCCCCTGCAACTTTTCACGATCGCGTCTCCGACCGGGGACGGTCGAGATCTCAGTGAGGGGGAGGGACCGACCGACCAGAAACCGACAAGCGACACTGCGACCACGTCGAGCGACATTCCGACTTCCGACTTCACTCGGCGAGCGAACGAGCGACTCGACAAGGTCAAGAGGTGGCTCCGCGACCTCCGACAACCGAGCGACATCTCCGACAAGGCGTACCCGCAGTTTATCAAGTACTGCCAGCAGCACTTCGTCGACGGCGACCGACTGTGGCGAAAGGACTCGCACGGCGCACACAAGCTCGTAGTCGGCCTCGGCCAGCGACTCGCGATCCTCCGACAGGCACACGACAACATAGGTCATCGCGGCAATTATGCGACGTTGCAGTTCATCGCGGAGCGATTCTGGTGGCCGTCCCTTCGGGAGGACGTCACTTGGTATGTTCGCACTTGCCATCTCTGCCAGACGAGACAGACGCGACAGGTCCTCATTCCGCCGACGGTCGCGACACCCGCACCACTGTTCGCGCGAGTCCACATCGACACCATGCACATGCCCGCCTCCGGCGGCTTCAAGTACATCGTCCAGGCGCGCTGCGCGATCTCGCACTACCCGGAGTGGCGCATGCTCCGCGTCGAGACCGAGAAGACCCTCGGCGACTGGCTGTTCCAAGACGTCATCTGTCGCTGGGGTGGCCTCGCAGAGATCGTCACCGACAACGGCGCGGCTTTCGTCAAAGCGGCTGGCTACCTCGCGCGCAAGTATCACCTCCGACATATCCGAATCAGCGGCTACAACTCGCGGGCGAACGGCATCGTCGAGCGACCCCACTTCGACGTGCGACAGGTTCTGTTCAAGGCCGCCGACGGCGACGAGACCAAGTGGTCGCAAGTCGCTCATTTCGCCTTCTGGGCAGAAAGAGTAACTACGCGACGTCGCATGGGCTGCTCACCGTACTTCGCGGCTACAGGTTGTCATCCGATCCTGCCATTCGACATCGGAGAAGCAACCTATCTGCTCCCACCGCCCGACTCGATCCTGTCGACGACCGATCTCATCACGCAGCGCGCGACAGCGCTCCAGAAGCGGCAAGACCAGATCGCCGACCTCCAGTCCAACGTCTACCGAGCGCGACTTCGAGCAGCGTACAAGTTCGAGCGCGACCACGCGACAACCATCCGCGACTTCGACTTCAAACGCGGCGACCTTGTCCTCCTCCGACACACGCAGATCGAGAAGGCCCTCAACCGCAAGATGCGACCACGATACCTCGGGCCGCTTGTCGTCCTCACCCGCAACCGCGGGGGAGCGTACGTCATCTGCGAACTCGATGGGACGGTCTTTCACCGACCAGTCGCGGCCTTCCGACTCCTCCCCTACCTCGCGCGACAATCAATCGGCATCGCCGACGAGCTCCTCGACATCTCGCAAAAGCGGTTCGAGGACATGAAGAACGCCGACGACGCGGGTGTCGAGGACGATCGTCCGACTGGCGATGCGATATCGCTGAACGGCAGCGACGGGGTGGGCGACACGGACTAGTCGAGCTGAGTATCGGTTTTCATTTGTGATCCGCTTCCATATCTTCCATATTGCGCTCTTTTCATCTTTCGCATACCCCCCCCAATCGCCACTTCATAGTCTTTCGTTTATATTCTTTGCGACCTCGGATGCACCTTTGCGACCGATTTTCCATCGTGGCTTTGTCGCGATGGCGAGGGTTTTCTGGCGATGAAGGATTCCACGCTGAGCCTTTCCCTCGGGGAAATACTTTTGTCATTCACGCGTCTAGAACCAAAGGAGAGATATTATTATTGACGGATATAAGCTACAGGCGACAAGATAGCGAAGACGACTGCGACCAGCGATTGCGACACTGCGATAACGACTGCGACACTGCGATAGCGACTGCGATACTGCGACCGAGATAGCGACGGCGACATACGACATACAGCAAGAAAACTAGCGACGAGACGGGAAGAGAGCGCGCCTACATACACATGCAAGTCCAAGAAAGAAAACTGGGAAGAAAATCAGTGTCCGACGTGGTGCGACCACGGCGCAACTGGACTCCACCTACTCGTCCCCTTCGCCATTCAACGCGTCCTCCTGGCCTTCCGACGGCTCAGCGACAGGCTCCTCTGCGACTGGCGCCTCTGCGACGGGCCCCTGCGCGACAGGCGCCTGGACGACCGGCTCCCGCTCGTCCTCCGACGGGACGTATGACGCGTCATCGTCGTCGTCGTCATCGCCCCCCCGACTAGTGGGCTCGCGCTCGCGCTCGTCGTAGTCGTCGGCCTCGTAGTCGTCGGCGCCCCACTCCTTCCCAGTCGCGATGAGCTCTAGCTCATGCAGGTACTGCTGGAGCTCCAGCAGGACCTCAATGCGACCCGCGACGAAGGCGTTCTCCGCTCGGAGGGCACGGATGTACGTCTGCCGGTCCTCCGACAGACCAGCACCGGCGAGGTCGTCGGCGCCCAGTCCAGCGGTCGCGCCGCCGAGGCCAGCGACGTGCCGGTTGGCAGAGGACGCGAGGAGAGGGAAGCCCTCCCCGGCGAGTTGGCGACGGAGGCGCATAGTCGGCGTGGGGATGCGGAAGCCCGTGGCGTAGGCCGGCCGAGGAGGATGGGCGGGGATCGGCGCGGCAGGGCGAGACGAAGGACCAGCGGCGGGGGGAGGAGCGTGGGCGACACGCGAGGAAGGGACCGCGACAGGCACACGAGCGTCGAGGATGCGACGCGTCTCGGGGCTGATGACGGGAGGGAGAGCGTCGCCGGCGCGACGGGTCGCAGCACCAGCAACAGGCCCAGGGACCGCCGCGGCGCGACGCGTGGAAGGACCCGCGGCAGGAGGAGGGCCGGCGACAGCGGGCGCCGGCTTCTTGGCCTTGCGGGGCTTTGGAGCCTTGGGGGGAGGGTCGGCGACGGCCGGGCCCTCGATGTCCGGAGGAGCGACCGCGACGATGGAGCCATCAGTGGCGAGCTCCCACCCCTTTGCGTTGCCCCGCTCGACTTGGTGGAGCGACGGGCGGACGGCCATGCGACCTGGAACAAGGTCAGCGGTCGCGGTGATAGGAGGGGCTGGGCGACTTACCACGCTTGAGCTTGGAGTCGTCAAACCACTCGCTGTACCGCTGCGAGTCGTACTCGCAGCCCTTCTTGTCCTTGCGACATTTTTTGCACCGAACCTCCCCACGCCGGAGGACGCACTCGATCCGGGCGTAGCCGGAGCAGCGGTCGCACTGCGACAGCGATCAGCAGCGACAAAGGGGGAAAGAGCGGCGACAAGTCACTTACCGCCGACAGCGCGGGGTCTGGGCGAGGAGGCGACGTGGGCCGCGGTTGAGTGTCGGCTGCCGACTTCCGCTTCCCCAGCTCAACTTTGGGGATCTCGGGCCGACGGGGTTCGTCTTCGGAGGAACCGAGCTCGATGGGGGCGGGGCGCGCCAGCGCGGGCGGTGCGACGACGGCACCAGCGACCTCTGGATCGCGGCGCGTCTTCTTGGGCGGCGCGGCCTTCTCCCCGGCGACTTCGGCCGACTCCACGGAGCTGCGATCCACCAGGCCGCGCTTGCGGCGAACGCGAGGGCGAACGCGGGGCGGCGGCGACTCGGCGGACGGCGACTCGGGAGCCTGGCCGGCGACGGCGTCGGCAGCGACAGCGCCCGAGCGCGACGCGGACGACACCGGGGCAAGAGTCGCGGCAACGGCAGCGGAGGAGTGCTGGGAGGACGTGGTGACGGCGACGGCGGCGGAAGGGTGCTGCGACTTGGCAGCAGAGGACGGAGGAGGAGGAGGGGCGGCGACGCCGGCGAGGACGTCGGGCATGGGAGGAAGAGCGGCCTGGCGGGCGGCCTTTTTGGCGGCGCGCTCGCGCGCCTTGGCCATCACGTCGGCCTTCCGGGCGACGCGTTGGGCATCGGCGATCTGACGGGCGGCCAGGCGCAGGTATCCCTCCCGGAGGATGGGGCTGAGCCAGGACGGCCACGCGTGTGCGACCGAGCTGAACCAGTCCGCGAACGACAAGACAACGTGGTCGGCGACGGCAGCGACCGCGTCGGCGTCCGCTCCTGCACCGAGCCAAGCATCCTGCGACGAGAAAACGAAGTCAGCCTGAACATGGAGGGACACAGCGACAGACGACATACCAGGTTGTCCGACGCGTTTTGGAGTCCCGCCTCGCGGTCGTCGTCGGTCTCTGGGGGGTTCCCGTCCAAGTAGTCGAGGAGGATGTCGAGGTTGGCTTTGGCGCCGTCGCGCGCGACCTGGGAGGTGTCGTCGCCGGTGGCGCGGGACTTGCCTTTGGGGTCGGACATGGGAGATGGTGAGACGAGGAGAGGAAGAAGAACCGAGGGGCGAGGTTGGAGGGGAGCACGGACGAAGACCCACCAGGCGATGGCTCTTATATGACGCGCGATGGCGGCGCCAGCATCCTGGGCCTACCCCCATTGCACGCCTGGAGTCGCGGGATCACCAGTTCGGGGCGGTCTTTTGTCGCGCGACGGGTCGAAGGGTTACCGTTTTCGTCGAGAAGCGCGAGAAGCGCGTCTAGCGAGGATCGCCGTCTGTCAAGTGGCCGAGAAGAGAAGATCGCGCGGCGACGGCACCAGTACCACGCAGCTTCCTCGCGGCGACCGAGGACGGTCGAGATCCCAGTGAGGGGGAGGTGATGCGCACCCGACGCTTCCGACCGCGGAGCCCGACGCAATTGCTCCATTCGGACGACCGAGGTGACTCGACCGACGTCTCGGCGGCTGCCGGCTCGTTGGCGTCTCTGGGCTGCGCGATTCGGACACACGTGGTGGCGGCCCGGCCTGTTAACCGGGTCCGGTACTGACGAGAGCCGAAGAAGCCGGGCACGTGCGATGCCGCCGCACCAAGACTAGGCCGTCGAAGGGTACCAAAAGTATTCGGCCACGATCGGTGTCGCGACTCGGCCTGTCCCCGACCGTCCCTACGGTCGCACGGCGGCGGGCCACAAGTTAAGTCACACAGTTGCTCTCTCCGTCGCGTCGCGCGACTGGTCGCAGATCGTCCCTCACGAAAGGTTACTTATGCAGCAGGTACGGGTCGCGACAACCGGAAACCGACGAGTCGCGCGACTGCGCGACAGCGATCGCGATCCGCCAAGACAAGCCGACGGTGGTCGCCCAATCCGGTCGCGGTCGCGCGCCGATCGCTGGAGTTCCGGAGGGTTTCCGACGCTGGTTTTGTGATCGCTCACCACCGCGAGGCAGGCTAGGCTATGGGCGTCGCGTGTAGCTACCGGTTACCGATGTACTTAACCCCACTCGTTGCCGTTTGGGCAGACAATCTTGGACCCCCACCCTTTACCTCTCATTTCTCCGACGAGCAAGTGCGACTCGACATCGTCCTCTGTCGGGTGTAGCTAGCGACTGCGATTGCGACTTGCGACAGCGACCACCGATCGACCGATTTGCGACAGCGACAGCGACTCGTCGCGCGACTTTTACCGCGACTTTCGACCTTCGACACCACACGCTCTTTCCCCTCTCTTCTCCTCGGCACTGGTTACGATCGCGACCAAAGGGAACTCGAGACCGTACTCGCCCTCCGCACCGGCGACGTCGCTCCGACCTCGCCTCCCTCAGCCCTCGGTCGTCCTGACTGTACACAGGCCCTGGGATAGTGTATCATCGGGTATGCGCCTGTACGTGCCTGCATGGTCCGAGGGATTCTGTACATACAATTAATCTGATCAGTTGTATATAAGTGTATAAATTGGGTGCATATACAAGCGACCCACCTGAAGGGGAGAGTGCCAGGCCATTGGTAAGTACCTATTCAGTTGGGTCAATTGCGTGCATATGCGCACGCCTGTGTACAAAGGGGAAAACATACGCAATTGGCAGGTATAATTAGGCTGCTCTTCCGGTATCCAGGCATGCTCAAACATCAAATGGGTCAAGAAGCATGCATTACCATCAATGTCCGAATGCCACAAGAGAATCTGAACAACGCGCTGCACTACCATTGCTCGCCTGCGCCCGCGATGCCCACGCCCGTGCCCCAATGCCCGCGCCCATGACGCCCACACCCACGCCCGCAGCGGCCTCACGAGCCCTGTCGCCTATGCATCACCCACCCTGTTGACATCGTTGCCGTCGCCCGTGCCCACGACGTGCTTGATAGCCATTGCGCGAATGTGCTAACAACGTAATACGTCAGTGAAGCTTCACGTACTCCTCAGTCTAGGCGGGACGCACGAGCTTGCAGTACAACCCGCACGCATTGCAGTTCAGTTCGTCGTTGAGGGCCCGATGCCACAGGGGAGTGTGGGTCACGTCGCAGTTGGAGCACTCAGCTTTGACGTCACCCGGAGCGGAGTTGCTGTTGCTGTTTTGCTGGGAAGAGTTGACCGGAGTGGCGGATGGACCCATCGAGCAAGTGTTCACAGACTGTGTGCAGACACTTAGAGATGGACGTTTGCCGGTGGTCATAGTGTTGGCGCCGGGACCGGAGTTGAGACCGATGCGTGAGGGGGTGATGGTACGGGGAACGACGTCCTCCATTGCGCTGAGCACGGAGGCGTTGCGGAGGGCGGCGGACTTGAACAAGTTCTCGTCATCGTGATTGGATTCAGATCTGGCAACATGAGGGGGGAAGGGCATGTCAGCGGTAGCAACCTTCATCTCAACATCTTCCTGAGAGTCGAGACGGTCGGCTTGCTGGGTGTCGGGGTGGTAAAGGTGGTGGAAACCCGAGAACCAGCCTCCTGGACTGTCAGTGTTGAGGAGCTCATCAAGGGGAAGTTCGATGGTGGGGCGAATGATGCTGAAGCCGTCAGAGCAGTTGTTTGCGGAGCCGACACCCTCACCATAGCTCATGGGGTTTGTGACGGATGAAGTGGGGTAGAGGAGAGCGGCGGGGCCGAAGTTGTTAAAGAAGAGGGAGGGGAAGCAGAGGGAGGCGGCATGGTATGCGTTGTCTTTGTTCTGGTCGGCCTTGTTAGTCGAGACCTTGTGGCCGCGTTGAGTGAGGGGCTCGCCGACGGTTCTGGAGTCCTTGGCGGAAGCTGACTCCTCGGCAGCGGTGGTGGAATGAGTAGCTGGGCACCCAGGGAGATGTCCTTGAACTCTGCAGAGGGCTTCATGTCGGGCTTCTTGGCGGGAACAGTGGAGGGAGTGTTGGCGGTGCACTGGTCGACGGAGAAGGTGAACTGCATGTGGTGGATGGCCCGGACGTCCGTTCTGACTGGCCTCACGCTCGTGCTCGAGGTCAAAGATCAGGAAGGCTAGCTGCAAAGACAGGCGCGCGCATATAGTCATGTCCATGGAGGGACTCACCTAGCTTTCACATCCTCATCCTTATTGTCACCCTCACGATGGCCTTCACCATCCTCTACCTTGCCTGCGCAGTCTCATCAGTAGGAAAGTAAGAAAAGGTTTACTCACATTTCAGAGCGATGGATGTGGGTGCAGGTGCTTTCATGCCTTGCGCGCTTGCGCCATGTCATATTTTGCTGTATGCCCGCACCATTGGTCTGCGTGAGGCCATGACTGATGTTGGATGGAGGCTGTAGTAATGGGTTGAATGAGCAAGCAGGACAGCGGGAGTATGAGTTCAAGACACGAGTGGGGAAGTAAAGTCGTTGGGGGAAGCTTTAAGGAGGCGCGTCACGCGCGCTTACCCCAATGGGTGTCTGCCATGTGAATACCCTCAAGCGCGTGTCATGGCTTGCAACTTGCGTTTTCGAGTACTAGGCTGGTCATGTGATGTCTAGTAGTCTTCACGTCTGGCACGTTGTATCCTTACCGGCTAGTAATGGAGCAGAGTCAGTTCCCCCAATGCATCCGTGCACGTCACAGATGCATCCGTAGCCTTACAGATGCATCCGTGCACATTACGGATGCATTCTGTGATAGCCGCTCATCCAACAGCCAAATGTGTGAACAAAAGCACCCTCCGGGGTTTGAACCGCCAACCTCCAGCAACCCAGTAAGTGCATCAGTCAATATAACCGCTGAACTAACATCCCTTTTACATGCAGTCTTAGTAACCAATCTATATAGTGAAAGTCAGCCACTTAACCCTTTGGCCGTGTTCCTTCCCAATAGAGAAGGTTACTATAAAGCATATGTTCTTGGAGCTGTTCTGAGGTCAATATTAATCCGATTTTGTTCCTTTTAGGCTTGTTTTGTTCGTGCTTTTGAGATGGTTCCAACGCGTTCAACAGAATATTATTAAGTAAGCTATTGACTGCACTATCAGGTGTACAATGGTCGCCTCAAGCAGGTAAAGAATGATGCATATCTCTATCAATTCTCCACGTATCCATTCGTGCAAGGGCTCATTGGAACCGCTGTTATAATGCGGTTCTAACGAGCCCTTGACCGTATGAATCCGTCCATCCGTTCCCGAGATATGCCAACCCTCTCCTCCTACCAGGAGGACAGGTTGGCATATCTCGGGATTGAGCCCTCATATTTGCGTTATTTTTGTTGCTAATGATATCTACAGGTCACAAGTGCATGGGCACCTCTATTTGCGGCCACTGTATGCCCTGTATACATTTCAGAAAGGTGAGTCCTGTACCCCGGCGCTTACCCCATTCTTGCCATGATATCTCTGTCCCACATTGCGTCCCCTCAGATTTCTATATCTCATCTGAAAGCTATGATTCAGGGCTTTCCAACGAGTCCCATATCGCCTATGTACAGTTGCTAGAACAGCCATAATTCATGTTCCTTTCTCCTCTCCCCCTGTGTGCCTAATGTTTCGCATACAGCTCTCCCAAATGGCTGCCATTTGTCATGTACTATATCTCGTTAGGTTCAGACAATATACTGCTTTCAAATGAGCCCAAAACGACCAAAATTGAGCAGGAACTCACCAAGATACAGATTGCAGCACCCGGATGGCTAGTGTCCGAGTAACATTGCACTGGGTTATGGCTGCCTTAGGCTAGCTCCCGGGTGCTGCAATCTGTATCTTGGTGAGTTCCTGCTCAATTTTGGTCGTTTTGGGCTCATTTGAAAGCAGTATATTGTCTGAACCTAACGAGATATAGTACATGACAAATGGCAGCCATTTGGGAGAGCTGTATGCGAAACATTAGGCACACAGGGGGAGAGGAGAAAGGAACATGAATTATGGCTGTTCTAGCAACTGTACATAGGCGATATGGGACTCGTTGGAAAGCCCTGAATCATAGCTTTCAGATGAGATATAGAAATCTGAGGGGACGCAATGTGGGACAGAGATATCATGGCAAGAATGGGGTAAGCGCCGGGGTACAGGACTCACCTTTCTGAAATGTATACAGGGCATACAGTGGCCGCAAATAGAGGTGCCCATGCACTTGTGACCTGTAGATATCATTAGCAACAAAAATAACGCAAATATGAGGGCTCAATCCCGAGATATGCCAACCTGTCCTCCTGGTAGGAGGAGAGGGTTGGCATATCTCGGGAACGGATGGACGGATTCATACGGTCAAGGGCTCGTTAGAACCGCATTATAACAGCGGTTCCAATGAGCCCTTGCACGAATGGATACGTGGAGAATTGATAGAGATATGCATCATTCTTTACCTGCTTGAGGCGACCATTGTACACCTGATAGTGCAGTCAATAGCTTACTTAATAATATTCTGTTGAACGCGTTGGAACCATCTCAAAAGCACGAACAAAACAAGCCTAAAAGGAACAAAATCGGATTAATATTGACCTCAGAACAGCTCCAAGAACATATGCTTTATAGTAACCTTCTCTATTGGGAAGGAACACGGCCAAAGGGTTGAGTGGCTGACTTTCACTATATAGATTGGTTACTAAGACTGCATGTAAAAGGGATGTTAGTTCAGCGGTTATATTGACTGATGCACTTACTGGGTTGCTGGAGGTTGGCGGTTCAAACCCCGGAGGGTGCTTTTGTTCACACATTTGGCTGTTGGATGAGCGGCTATCACAGAATGCATCCGTAATGTGCACGGATGCATCTGTAAGGCTACGGATGCATCTGTGACGTGCACGGATGCATTGGGGGAACTGACACCCTACAGTAATGGCAGCCAAGTGTTTGTCCCGGTCAATATGACTGCTTACATACAGAACTTGCACTTAAACGTGCTGCCTCCCGCGCAAAGACAATTGCCCCCAATCAATTCCATCCAAGCTGATATATCCTGCCAATCGAGCTCGAGCGTGTTCAATTGACTACCATACGATCCCTCGGCTGGTCTACGATCCATCGACTTCAATCGTGTGCTAGCGCTGAGTCGCCCGATTTGGGGTCACAGAGCCAATTGGCCCAATTATAGCCGATGGTTTTGCGCTTTTGCTGATGCGGTCATACAGACGGCATCCGCACTGCTTCGCTGGCTCCAAGGCAAGTCATTCATTCTTGCCAAGGCTCATCCTAACCGCCACCGCCAGCTCTTACCAAGCACTGGTCATGATCGGACAAGGAGGCTGCAACAGTCAAACATGAAATGTTGCTCAGTTTGGGCGACTTCGTACGCACTGTCATCCTTCCCTCGGCCGGTCTTCAACCAGGGTCAACTTCTCGGCGCTTTCATGCTTTCCCAATCATTCTACTGCAACTCACGTCAACCCGAAGGCGACTTAATGTCAGTCCTCATGCCAGTGCATCCCAGTCGGCGTCACTCTTCCTGGGCGAGGTTCCAATTTTCGCCTCCTGCGCGTGCGATAAAGACCTTGGAGCGGGGAAGGTGCAAAACACAGCGCCTTCCTTCGCGTTAGCGACTGCAGCCACAGTGCTCCTCTGGACCGGAAACCAACATAAGTATCCCCCATGGATTGGCCGGACATCTCTCAGAGGCCCTGCAACACTCCATGGGTCTGCCTCTAGGCCCCAACACCGCTCCTTACCTCGCTATGCTCGTCGCTCGTTTCTACACTTTCTGTATCATAGTCGGGGCTGCGCTCGCCGTTCCAGTGACGAAGCTTGCACCGCCCTCGGTCAAGCTCGATGATGCGACCTTCATAGGCACGTCGGATTCGCTTGGCCGAGTCAACAAGTTTCTGGGTATACCTTTTGCCAAGCCGCCGTATGTCGTCCTTGCGTCGCTGTTCCGTTCAGTCAACACAACTGATTCCGTGTCTTGCAGGACTGGAGACCTCCGCTTCAACTTGCCTGTCATGGTAGATCGTTACAACGGCACCCACACAGTCACCGCATATGGGCCTGCTTGTCCGCAACAGGCCATCACCATTCCATTCCTGGAGGGCTTGGCCAAAGAAGCCACCGATTTCATGGCCAATGGGATCTATCAAGTCATTACTCAGTCGGCTGAAGACTGTGAGCTGAATGGTTTTTTCGCGTAGCGTTTCGACCTCTTGGGCGCTGACTGTGACGAATTCGAAGGTCTCTCTATCAACATTGTCGCCCCCGCGGGTGTGAAGCCCGGCGCGAATTTGCCGGTCGCAGTGGTGAGTACTTGATGATTTTGACATGTTTATATCGTCGTTTTAAACAGGCTCGTGCCGGAACAGTGGATCTACGGAGGTACGTCTCAACAGTGGGGGACCGTCTTGTAACTAACGTTACGCGAAGGTGGTTTTGAGCTAGGTGGGACAAACACGTCGGTTCTCTTTCTCACCGAACTAAACTCGTAGCTGACAATGCTGTCAGATATGACGGAGGTGTGATCGTCCAGCGTTCGATCGAGCTCGACGAGCCCGTGATTTACGTGAGCATGAACTACCGGTGAGCCGCTGCGCTGACATTCGACTGTTGTCCATGCTAATTATCGTTTCAGAGTATCTGGTAAGATGACGCATGTATATCGTGATGCTACATCTCTTCTGACCGTTGCCCAGCATACGGCTTCCTTGCGAGCAAAGAAGTCAAGGATGCCGGAGTGGGAAACCTCGGGTTGCAAGACCGTCAGTGCTCTTCGCTTCCGTATATGTAAAGGGATGAAATTCTCACGTCTGGGTGTCACAGAGCGTGTGGCCCTTCGCTGGATCCAGAAATACATCTCCGCGTTCGGAGGCGACCCCGCGAAGGTTACGATGTATGTCCGATCTCGCGACTGTTGTGTGTACACATGCTCATCGCGTCTTCCTGCAGATGGGGCGAGAGCGCTGGTGCAATCTCTGTTGGGCTGCACCTCGTCACGAACGGAGGCAATACCGAAGGTCTGTTCCGCGGAGCGTTTATGCAGTCCGGGTCGCCAATTCCGGTCGGCGACATCAGCCACGGACAGGACTTGTACGATGGCATAGTCGCCGACACTGGCTGCTCTGGCGTCGAGGATACACTGCAGTGCCTGCGGAAGGTCGACTTCGACACGCTCAAGGCGGCTGTTGACAAGACACCCAGTATTTTCTCTTATCAGGTCGGCCCTAGTTCTTCTTGCGAACGGAGTACAGGCTTAACCGATTACCTTAGTCGCTCCGTTTGGCTTGGCTTCCGCGGGCCGATGGGGTTTTCTTGACGGCCCCCCCTCAGCAGCTCGTTCAGGACGGGATCATTGCAAATGTGCCGTTCATCACCGGTGTGAGTCACCACGCCTTCTCAAAACATGCCAGCCACCTTCTCTAACACTGTATCGGTCAGGACTGTGATGATGAAGGGACCATCTTCTCGCTCGCGAACATCAACGTCACGTGAGCCTCTGAAACGCGCCTACTCTGCGATTGCTGATCATGGGTCCGACGAGACAGGACCGAATCAGAGCTACGCGCGTACCTCAGGAAGACCTACGTTCAAGGCATCTCCGAGAGCAAGTTGGACCGGCTCCTGCAACTGTACCCGGCAGACATCACCCAAGGGTCCCCGTTCGACACGGGCATCTTCGACGCGCTCACCCCGGAGTTCAAGCGGCTCGCAGCCATCCAGGGCGACTTGGTTTTCCAGGCACCCCGCCGGTTCTTGTTGGACAACACCCCGAACGAGCAGCCGACGTGGTCGTTCCGTACGTGTCCTTCGTCTCGCGTAGTGCTGCCACCACCACCAACTGATATCTGGATTGGTTTCCAGTCAGCAAGCGCTTGAAGGACCTCCCCGGGATCGGCTCCGCGCACGGCACGGACGTCGCGAACGTGTACGGGGGCGGCGACATGACCGACTACCTCGTCAACTTCGTCAACAACCTCAACCCGAACGGTCCCACGGGCATCGAGTGGCCAAAGTACACACGCGACTCGCGCAATCAGCTGACCTTCCAGGACGACCTCGTCCCGCTCTTGATCACCAAGGATGACTACCGCGTCGAGGCCATGAACTTCCTCACCGATCTCTCCCTCCAGTACCCGCTCTAGCCTCTAGCGTATGTTCGATTTGGAGGTTGAACCCGATGCTGCTCGGATTTGTTGTTGTACTCCTTTCTAGAACCAATATGTAACCCCCGCGTAAGAATTTGAACCAAGTTGGAACTTTAAGACAAGTACGAAGTTGCTGAATCACCAATAATGATACCTAGTTCACCGCTTGTGCGGAACGGCTCGGACCTCGTCGACATGTACGGCGGCAAGGAGCTGACGGGCTACCTCGTCAGCTTTGCCAACGAGCTCCACCCGAACGGGGAGCGCGTCCCGTCGCAGTGGCCGCGGTCCACGGCCGACGAGCGGAGGATGCTGACCCCCTTCGACGGGGACACGCCGACGAGCATCACAGCAGACGACTACCGCATCGAGGGCATGGAGCTGCTGATCAAGGCATTACAAAATACGCCGCTGTCGATCTAGTGCCTGCTCGTGGACGCCTCCCGCCGCCGGCGGGTGAAGTCGGACTTTACTGGCCGCTTTTTGCTTTACATTTGCTTGATTTCCCTGTGATCGGAGCCTCCGGCTCACGCACGCGGTCGCTCGTTTTCCCGCATTCGTTACGTACATCATACTGTGCACGGCTGACGCTCAATACCGTTCTATCTCGTTAGATCGAGAGGTGCTTCGTCACACGTGTTCTGTTCACTACCGTACACTCCGTCCGAGATCGAGGCCGCTGTGACCCTACTATCCGAACGGGATTGAACGAGCAATATCGTACCGTCTGACGTCCACGAGCTTCGCCATTCGGTCTGAACGCGTAAGCCACCTCGCGCAGTCTTCCCATGCGACCTTCACGAGAAGGGCAGACTGGATGAGGAACGGAATTGGGGAGTGGGTGAGGCAGATGATCATGTTCAAGTTGAGCAGCCGCGGATGGCTCTGCTAATGCTGCCCTTTGACTCTCGAGATGGAGGTTTGCTAAGTTCGAGCGTGCATGTAGTTGAAGAGTGGCAAAGGAGGAGGTGATGGCACGAGTGGATGGGAGGGAGGGAGGAATGCGGGGCCCGGGTCATGGGGAGGAGGGAGGAGGGTGGCGATGGGACAGGTAAGAAAAAGTATCCAAAATGATGGAGCGTGCTATCCGAGAATTGATGAGTAAACGGAATGATCATGAAGCATAAAATTAGGTAGAGGGACAGAGAGGGCGGGAGGATCAGGGCGTGAAAGTGGGGGCTAAAATGACCAGCAAGGTGATTGACTGGCCCGGACGGGAAGCTGAGAAGTGGAGATGTAGCGCGAGCCGGGGTCCGTCTAAAGAATGTCGGTCGCTTAGGGCAGGCGTAAAGGACGTCGAGAAGCCAATATTCTAGGGAAAGATGGCCCTGATGAGTGGAACAATGGGTAGGTGTCAAGAAAGGGGGAGGAACTGGGATGGTCTGTCACTTCGAATATGGCCTAGGTCAGCGCCAGACGAGGGGCATGCGATAACGGACTTTCTTAACGATATTATGACGTCGGGATGTCGAGATGGTCGTGACCGTTGAGAGAAACGACGAAACGGGTGGTCATGTTGTACGCCGCACAAGTAGCCATGGCTTCGGCCACCTTGCGGTGCAACGTAGCCTCGTCGGGACAGAGCCCCGGCTTGGAAAACGCTGACAGCGTGTTCTTGAAGGTGCTATCTTGTACGTGGACGTTCGTGGTCATCTCGTCAGCTAGGTGGACAACAGCGAGCTGGGCGGGCGACAACTGATCGGGTCCTGTGGGAGAAGGGACAGCGACGGGAGAGAGAGGGGTTTCAACGTCCCCGATGCGGACGATCTGCTCCGTCGTTACGCCAGCAGCCTTGGCGAGCTCTTCATGATGGGTCCATATGGAAGAGGCCCTGTTCCGGGCAGCGACCCGTAAAATTTATACGAGATGTGCTGGTCGTGAGCGGCATGACCACCGGCGAATAACGTATGTTATGCTACTTACGATGGTCTCGCGAAGGTCATCTTCCAAGGTACTACCCGTGTTGATAGCCTCTAGAAGCTGGGACCATCCTGCAGCAATTGGAGGTGCGTGAAGCAGCAGAGTCCTGTGGAAGGAAAGGCGGCCGTTAGTAACCTGTCGCGCTCAAATCTCCTTTGCAACCGATCCTTGGACGCCATGTGATACATACGGCACTCGGGGTACTTTGGATGGTAGGAGCTTCTTCTGCTCTTCTTCAACCTTGTCTTTCATGGACTGTAAGACCTCCTCTTGCACTGCACTGCGAGATTGGTTCCTCGGCGCTTCACTATCAGTCAATCTTTTCTTGTGTGGAGAGGCATTGTCGAAGTTGGCCATTCGCTTGGCTGTCGACAGATTCTTGACTGGAGCTTTCGACGATTCGATCTCATAACCGTGCGTGTAGAACATTATGTCTTCCACCAACCTGTAGCCCGAGGTTAGATAGGTCCCCTTGTCTGCGCCGATGAGGATAGTGTCGGTGAGTTGCCTAGCAAGAGTTATGATGAGAACCTCGGTGATGAATCCCACCACAAGAATACATAAACGAAAATCACTTTTTGCCGCCTTCCTCCATGCCGGTGAACGCCAGCACGAGGTTGAAGACCATGCCGGTGCGGAGCGTCCAGTGACTCTTCGCGGACGTCACATAGAAGGGATCACGAAACTCCAAACCAATCTGTTGAAGTGAATGATCTCAGAATACAGCTAGACGTGGGAAGCTTCGAAACATACACCGTAACCTATCTTCTTGACGAAATGCGACTTGAGATGGGGTTTGTGTTGTTTAACGTAAGATAATGCATGCTGGTACACGTCCTTCCCAACAACGCCGTCCTTCAGTTGATGCAAGAGGTGTGCTTGCAAGGAGACGAGAAGGGCATAGGCATCTATTTGCTCCTATAAGTGCAACTAAGTGACGCGTGACCCGGTCTCGATTACTGAGCCGTCTCACCTTTGAAGGGTCCAAGATTAAGGTACGCGCAAGGTTAGCGCAATAACCCTTGTACCCCATACCGATCGCTACAAGGAGCACGCCCTTGTGCGAAATGTCATCCTGGGTGGACTGTGCCCCAAGACTAATGTCATAACCGGAGCTCGTCGACTGAGATTGAATGATGGGCGGATAGCAGAACTCTACGGATGCCCAGTCTACCTATGGGTGACATACATAGCGTTTAGAGCAAACTGGAACAATGAAGCAGTGGTCACCTACATTGTTGAGCGCGGGACCCTTACCCCAGACTTTCATGTCGGGGCCTTTCGCCTTGTCCCCCTCTCCGTATCCAATACGAGCCACGATCTGAGTCGAGAACGCTTCATGGGAGATCTTTCCCTCTCGGTCTAGGATAGTCTCAAGCTTCGGGGCAACGTAGTGCGTATAGACCGTCGATGAGAGATTAGCGGCTGTGGAAATGTATTTCTGACTCGGGGTCAAGAAGGATGCATGGGAGAGCCTAGCCGACCGCCTGTGGCACGTACCAGTTCCTTCTCATCCTTGACAGCAAGAAATGACGCAACGGCGGGTGCCATGTCCACGATGGTTGGTTTCTTCTCTGCGTCTGAAATAAGCTTGTTCCAATCATCCACAAGCTTCCCGGACTGAGACTCTTTGGTCAACGTAGCAACTCGATTGTGGGAGGCGTAAGCTTGGAAGAAGCGGGTGAGAGCATCGATATCAGACTCCATGGATCCTGGTCTTTGTCGGATGAAGAATTCGATCGGGACAGGTAAGTCTGCGTTCTTGAGTTGGCGCAGAAGTTTTGCTCCAGCCCGACGTTAACAGTTAGCAGGCATATTGCCCAAGGCTGCTCATAAAATAGTATCTTACCTTTTGACGTCGAACAGAGAATGGTAAGCTGGTTCTTCTGAAAGAGGAGAAACGTCCACGGGAACAGGACTCCACTGAGTAGCCACATCTGAATAG
Source organism: Sanguinoderma infundibulare (assembly GCA_032821775.1). Lineage (NCBI taxonomy): Eukaryota > Fungi > Basidiomycota > Agaricomycetes > Polyporales > Polyporaceae > Sanguinoderma > Sanguinoderma infundibulare. Next base: position 980,644 of record JAVLRN010000007.1, read on the forward strand.
ATTTACACGTCACTGGTTGAATAAGAAGTTAACGCTCTGCAATTGAAGGACAGTGGACGCACTTGAAACGCAGTTGCCTTCCGAATTCGTTCGTCTTCCCCCAAGGGGTCCCCGATTACAAGTAGCAACGCGTCAGCATCGGCTATCGAGCTGTAGTCATCGTCCGCCTGCGCATTCTACGAGGCGCAAAATAAAGTTAGCTTGTCTTTAAGGCGCAAGGGGTTCCTTTCTCACGTTCCAGGCTCTGTAAACGCTTCGCAGTCGTCTGGAAAATAGTTCAGCGTCAAGCTCGATATTGGACATGGTTGAGCGGTGGATAAACGAGGATGATCAATGGTGAGAGACAAGGCGTTCCGAGTCCAATTGTCCGTAACGTCACGTGCCACGTCCGTGACGTCGCTCTGCAGTCGAGTCGGACTCAACTTCGGCACCATTGCACCTGCTCATATCTATCATGCCGTGTCAAATGCGACTAGGATACCTATAGCGTCTGGCACGCGTGTAATTGAAGTGTGGCTAAGGAGGAAGCGGCAGGAGTGCATCGGTGCGATGCAGGACCTGGCGGTCATAGCGAGGCTGGAGGCAGCAACAGGGTCGCATCAAAAGGGGAAAACGTGTAGAAAATGTGGAAGCAGTACGATGGTCGAATGATCGTTAGCAACATATCATAAAATTAGTGGGTAGGAGGAATGATCAGGAAGCGTAAAGTTACATAGAGGCAGAGAGAGGGGCGAGATGGTCGGGGAGTGAAAATGAGAGAAATGGTCGACCGTGTGACTGGTGCAAGCAAGCAGGGAAAGACGAAGCTGACGGCAGGAAGGATAGGGTGTTGGAAAGAGAGAGGATGTGTGTCCAGAAAGGGGACGGGATGGGGGCGGTCTGCTTTGAATATGCGCCAGGTCAGCATGAGACGAGGGGCACATGATAACAGACTTAACAGTATTTAGGATGGCGCTAACCCCGGGGTACCGGACACGGTATGTCGGCACGGTCGTCGACGTCGAGAGCGACGAGAAAACGGCTGGTCATGTTGTACGCTGCGCAGGTGGCCACGGCTTCGACTACCTTGCGGTGCAACGTAGCCTCGTCGGGACAGAGCCCTGACTTGGAAAACGCTGACAGCGTGTTCTTGAAGGTATTGTCTTGTACGTGCACGTTCGTGGTCATTTCGTCGGCCAGGTGAAGGACAGCGAGCTGCGCAGCTGATAACTGAACAGGGCTGAGCGAAGGGACGTCGATGGGAGGGAGAGGCGTTTGGACGTCCCCGATGCGAGTAATCTGCTCAGTCGTCACACCGGCAGCCCGGGCAAGCTCTTCATGATGAATCCATACGAATGAGGCTCTGTTGCGAGCAGCAACTCGTAAAATCTGTAGCGGATGTCCTAGACCGTGAGCGGAATTCAATTATCGCCAGCCATAGTGTACGTTGGGTTACTTACGACGATCTCGCGAAGGTCATCTTCCAAGGTACTTCCCGTCCTGATAGCTCCTAGAAGCTTGGACCACCCTTCAGCGATCGGAGGCGCGTGGAGCAGAGTCCTGTCGAGGGGAAGGAGGCCACGAGCACCCCGTCGAGCCCGAATCTCGTCCCCAATCGATCCTTCAATATCCTGAGGAACATACGGCACACGGGGCATTTCGGATTGCAGGACTGTGCTTGGGGTAAGATGCAGAGTGTGAGTCAGCGAATGGGCTGCGGCTAAAGATGGTACATGGGGAAGAAGTCGACACACCTGTATAAATGCAACTGTCGTGAGAAGGCTATTGGAATGGCGTTCCTCGGTGGCAATTCGCATGAACGCGTGACAGAAACCGCGCTCCTAGTAGGACCAATAGGGCCTTTGACAGTAAAGATAGAGCTGTTGCGTGAGAGTCGCGGCGGCTGGAAGTGCCTCGGAAAGTTGAAGCTGGTGGTCACAAGCGGATTCGATTCGCGCCCGAGCCCCCGACTTCCGACATTTCGAGTGGAATCATTTTTTCCAGAGAGTACCCCCCATAGACGATGTGTGTCGAGCAAGTCGCTCGTTTACGACACGGAGAATGCACGACGACAGCGTCGAAAGCACAGTGACGTTAAGAAATGTGGTTTCCGAAGCCCTTTGTTAACCACAAATTCACCCTTCATGCCTTTCAGGAACATGCAATATGGCGCCAGACAGGGGTTCCATAGGGGCTCTGATAGCCATAGTCCCATTAGTCCACCAAGAAAAGGTATACAGGAAGAAAACACTCAAGATGCCGTAGTGCTTTTCATACATCCCATATCGTCGTCTGCCATCATCATCATCCAATCATACACTTCGTCGCACTCTCGTCGTCCGTTCGTCAGATCATCGCCACCGAAGCCAGCATCGCGAGAACGAGAGTGAAGACGGGGGTAGCGCGTACGCTCGAAGCAGCATTGCGGCCACCACCAGCAGTAGTAGTTGTCGTGGCACTTTGGAGGAGGTCAGGGCACTGCGGCGCGACGAGCTTGTCCCCATAGGTGCTCGCGACCCAGAGCACCGCCCCATTCGTCCACCCGAACCCGGCCTGGACGGTGTACTCCCCGCCACGACCAGCCGAGTCGATGTCCGTCACCGAGAACTTCTCGAACATCTGCCAGAGAATGCCATTAGCCTCCATCCATCCACGCGCAGCCAAGACGAGAAAGGGGGTAGCGTGCCACTCACGTTCCCAGTGTTGTTCACGCTCTGCGTCACATTCAGCTCCTGGTCCGACAGCCGCGGCAACAACCCCGCGATCGACCCGCCCGTCGCGTGCCAGCTGCACAGCGCGCTCGCGATGTAGCGGTTCGCGAGCTCCCGCTGGAGCGCCGCCGCCCAGCCCTCACCGTCCGTCGTGTTGCCCCCGTTGACGACGGTACCGTTAAGCCTGTTGAAATCCGCGGTAGACCCGGTCCTGGTCGCGTTCTTCCCACCAGGGAGCGCCTGGAGAGGCAGGGCATCCTCGGCAACACCGATCTGGTTCGCGGGGATCAAGCTGTACGTCGACTGGCCGCTCTGTGGTGTGGGGAGCGTGCCACCGGAGACATTCGAGGGGAGCGCGCGAAGGGCCTCGAGAGCGATGTACTGGTGTGGCGGCCACGCATTCGGCGCATCCCTGCGAAGGTCACCCCAGCCGTGTCAGCACAATAACACGATCACATGATACTCGGGCAAGACGCGTAGCGCAACAAAAAGACGTACCACTGGAGGCCGGTCTCGATGAACGTGACGGGGAAGGTACCGTTGAAGCGGTTGAGGACCATGTTGAGCGCTGCGAAGAACCCAAACGCGTTCTCGCTCGACGCGAGGACCTCGTCCGGCACGATCCCGTTCCACAGCGGGTAGAATGTGGCCGCGGAGAAGATCGCGCTCCGCGCGTTCGCCGTCAAGTTGAAGTCGTAGAACGCGAGCTTCTCCGCGTCCCAAAGGAGGTCGATGATGCCGGCGCGAAGCGTGCTGGCGGTGGCTAGGTGCGCGGACGCCGCGGAAGCATTGTTCTGGGCGGTGTAGAGGTCCGCGAGAAGGGTGTGCGCTTTGTAGAGGATGCTGTTGAGGCAGACAGGGATGGTGCCTCGGACGTTGAGCGAGCGCAGGATCGGATTTTGATTCGTCGCGGTCCCCGAGAGGGGCTCCTTGGCCCAGCGTGAGGAGTAATCCCAGCCGGTCTCGGCACCAGACGCCAGCTCGGCATAGAGGTTCGAACGCTCGTCCTCGGTGAGAGGAGTCGACAACGCCGGGTCGTTCGCGGTGTCGTAGTCTTTAGCCGCAGTTAGCAAGACGCTTACATTGGGACAGATTGGCGCATACCTGTGAGGTACGACTCTGGGCGTGGCGCGGTGTTGTTGACCGCGTAGCGGGCCATCGCGTACGTGGTGTTCGTGACAGGGCTCGTGACATTGACCGTGCGATGCGTCGCCCACCACGTAAGCTCCTTCTCGGCAAGCGGAATGCCGCGATCGAGTACGGAGGTGTCGTTCGTGGCTGCAACATAGTCTGAGAGCATCTGTCGAAACGTGGAGCTCAGTAATGCTGGCGCTGCGGAACAGGTACGCGCTCTTACGTGAATGAACAAGGGAGGCTGGGAGCGGTTGAGATCTATGGTATGACGTGAGTATGGACGGGCTCCCTCTAGCCGCGTGTTTCTTACAGTAGATGCGGCCGCCGTTGGGAATGAAGCCGAAATTCTGGAGCTCGTCCATGAAGTTCTCGAGCGTCTCCTTCACAATATCGAACAGTTCGGACTTAATGAGACCCTGGACAATCCAGTAGGAGTCCCAGTAGTCTGCGAAAGAAATATCAGCACTAGGCGATGTTCAGCATGAACGGATGCACCTACACTGCTCACGGAAGCGGCCACCAGGCACGACGAAGGTGTGGTTGAGCGGGATGAGGGTGCTCTCACAGGGTCCAGACTCGGTACCCTCCGGACAGAGCGCGCTCTGGTTCGTGTTCCGGACGAGCTGCGTCCAGAAGCCATGGACGGTCTGCGAGAACGCCTTCACAAGGGGGTCTGAAACATTGTTGAGGAACGCCGGGGTCACGTTAAAGTTCGTAAGCGCAACCGCCTCCAATTCTAGACCTTCTCCAAGGAAGTTGTTGTCGACAAAGTTCACGATGTTGCCTTCTGTGCCAGTCGTGTTGCTAATCGCATCAAACGCGGCCAAGACTTGCTGAGAAGACTTGGAAGTCGGCTTGTCGACGAAGGTCTTGGGGTCGGCAAATAATGCCGCAACGTTGACCGTTTGCAGCAGCTGGGCGCGTTAGAGGCGTTAAGGCGGTGCAGCGTTTCTGATCAGGTTTCTGCATTTCTGCGCCACCGACGTCAAAGGGAAACGAACATACCTCTCCTGCACAGAAGATCTCGCTGGGGCACCACGCTTGCTTGGGAGGCAGAGCGATCTGGGAGGGGAGGGTGGAGGAAAGTGGTGCACTGGGACTTGCAACCGCGGTCGAGAACGTGATCGACGGTGCGGTCACCGTGCTGACCGACGACTGAGGGAGCGCATGGACGACGCCATGGAGGAGCCCAGCGGAGAGAGGGAACGTGCACCAGTGTACCATCGTATCCCCGGTGGGATGGGCGAGCGAGTCGAGTCGGTCGACGGGGTGCGCAGTGAGGGGTTGAGGCTATATATCCTTCAAGGAACCCGAGAGAATGATGGACGCGCCCCGGCTAAGTATTTCCACAACCCATCAACGCATGACGGTCTTGGGAACCTCTCGTAAGCTCTCCGTGTCGGAACCTTGCATACGGAGGGTCTGCTGACCACTAAACAAAGGACCACTCACGTCGCAAATGGGCCACATCACTCTCCAGAGATTGACCATCGGGAACATCCTTTCCTATGTACGTTTTGCTCGCTCTATTGCGGATAGGCGATACGAGTCCGTTGCCTGTCTGTTGGGTTTGAACGCGAGGTATGTACATGATGATGACCTGGGCCCGTCTTGAACGCCGAGACTGATATGTGAATAGAGTTGACCTACTCGCACAAACTATGTTTCTTCGTAGTGCTTGAATAGGCTTGTTATTGGTCCTGCTCGAATGGGGTCACGTAAAGAAAATGCTTCTCCAGCTATATGCATCCTGGACCAAGGGAGCAAACGGGGCTACAGCGATTAGTGTAGGTGCCGGTCATGGAAGGTTATTCTCAATGCAATGGATTGAATGCGAACTGGTGTCGAATTCGAATGAAAGCAGCGGTGGGCTTCTAAACTACATTAGGGCGGAGATATCAGCGAGGTCGCAAATGTTCAATCTCCGATAGAATCACATCATTCCCAGCGAGCGCGGGAGGGCTGCAGGTTCATCCGACTCTGTGCTTGACTCCTACCACGACCTCCTGCTTTTCCCTCTTACCCCCAGCCTGCGACAGAGAACATGCAGCAAAATCGGTTAGGACTTGGTCTTCGTCCTCCTATGCAGTCGTATGGCCAGGGTCCCTCAATCTCGGCTCTCGCAGCGCAACAACAAATGCAGCACACCCCGGCCTTTGTTCCGCCGCAGCCAAAGCCCACGACACTCTTCATTGGGTCAATATCTGGTGGAATTACTGATTCGTTTTTGAATGAGTTGCTCAAGGTGCGTTTCCTTGATAACAATGACCGAGTATCTTGGGCATTGAGGCGGCGATAGGCGTGCGGTCCAATCACATCCTTCAAGCGGCTCATTACCCCTGCGAATAAGCCCCAGGGCTTCGGGTTCGCAGAATTCCAAGATCCTGATGGCGCACTTCGAGCAATGACCCTCTTGAACAACGTGGAGCTGCCGGCGTTGGAGGATGGCTGTGTAAACAAAAAGCTATTGGTGCGTCGCCTCCTTGATATTACTTAGAGAATCCCGCTTATCTCCTTCGTCTCAGGTGAAAGCAGACGAGCGCACAAAGACGTTCCTCGATGCGTATGCAAACCAGAAAATGCGGACGGACGTACGTGGTCCTATCCTCTCTCGTAGACGGTTACCCCCTGGTGACGGCATGTCTGGCCGTCTTCTTGTCAAGGTGTATAGCTCACTGAACAGTGCACGCAAAGTCCCGTCTTTGCGGCCCTGAACAGGGTGATATACACCTTCAGGAATGGACGTTGAGGGGGACATGTCGCCACGCACCGGTCTTTACTTGTAGAACCTGTCTAAACGCACTAACCCCATCAGGCGGACGACGACGCCGAGCGCCGAGCAAAGGCAAAAGTCGACGGGCTCCTGGGAGATATCCACCAGAAGTCGGCCGAGGCGGCCAGCAGCGGGCTCTTGGACAGGGAGAAGTACGTTATCCCCCCGCATCTGCACGATCTCCAGGAAGCCGACCTACCCGAGACCCAACGCGGTCTGGTCATGACTGAGATCGCGCAGTTCCGCGAGCGGGCGGCGAAGCGTGAACGGGAGAAGATGCGCGATGTGCGCGAACAAATGCCGAACGTCCTTGCCGCGCCCTCCGGTCCGAAGGTGCGCGAGTGGGGCAAGCCTCAAGCGCAGAGCCAACCACCTGAGTCGCCTGGAGGGTCGAAAGGTTTCGGCAAAGGCGCTCAGGGCTTCAGCAAGCCCGTCAGCTTCGTCAAGACCGAGGAGGGTAGCCGAACGCCAGGGTCGGACAGGCAGTCGTCCGTGCGACCAGGGAAGACCGACGAGGAGTTGGAGCAAGAGAGGAAGGAGGCACGGAAACGAGACGAGGATAACTCATACAAAGATGTAAGTGACGCTTGTTTGAGGTGACTGTGCGTATTTTGACAGCTCACCCTCTATGTCAGCGAGAGCGTCGTTATGAACCTCGTGAGCGCGCAAGAATCCAGGCCCTTGAGCGAGCCATCGCTCGGGAACGCGCCATGAAGGAGGCCGAGGAGCGAGATCGGATCGAAATGCGCGCCAGGCTCGATGTTTGGGACGACGACGAAAGCGACGAGCCATTCTACACCGATCGCGTTCGATGGCGCAGCCTGCGTGCGCGTCGGCTCGCGGCCGAGCAGGCGGCGGATGAGGAGTCCCGGTTGTACGAGGAGCGGGAAGCGGACAACCTCCGACGTGAGTCGGAGGCGTTCCTTGCGCGGCAAATGGATGAGATGCAGGCGCTGCAGGAGGAGCAAAGGAAGGCCGGCATGCTTCTGGACGACGGTGCGCCTGTCAAGCTCAGCGTATCGCTTGCGCAGACGGGACAAAAGGAGGGTGCTCCCAAGGAGAAGGCGGCGGTGTTTGGGCAGGAGGAGGAAGAGGAGGAAGCAATCCGGAAGCGAAAGGTCCCCATGCCGAAACTCGATCTCGCAGAGGGCGGCGAGAAGGCGAAGGAGAGGCTGGAGAAGATACGAGGAGAGGTGCCGCGTGATAGGGAGACGTTGTTCAAGAGCAAGGTCCGATGGGACGGGGTTTCAGATGTGAGTCCTCTGCACGGTATGTGCGTTCCGGTCGCTCACCTGCCCAACAGAACATGATCGACCGCAAACTCGAGCCTCTCATCAAGCGCCAGATGACCAAGTACCTTGGCGAGCTCGAGGACGACGACCTCGTCATGTTCGTCCTGGAACACCTCAAAGATCACAAGGGACCTCACAAGCTTATTGAAGGTCTCGAACCGGTGCGTGTCTCATCGCATTAACGCTGCCCAACTAACGTCTCCAAGTGCTCGAATCCGTTGCTAACTTCTTTATTCGCACCTAGGTCCTTGAAGAGGAGGCTGTGGAATTCGTCATCAGCGTCTGGCGCCAGATCATCTTCGAGAGCATGGCGTACGGAGAAGGCCTACACACGGAGAAGATGATGCTCGACTGAAGATGAAGCTAGTTCGCTATCGATGTCTTCTTGGACTCAGCCTCGGACTCGGAGCTCGGGATAGACAACGAAGGAGGTGTTGCCTCTCATGCTCGAGGCAGGTACGTTTGCGTAGTATCGACATGCTTTCCACTAAGATGTATTACACAAGTTCATTCCATGGCCATATGTCTACTTGTACTGCTTTCGAGCTCTCGAACCGTATGTGGCGGAGGAGCGCTGTCGATCCGAAGATAGCCGGAACGCTGGTGGATGGGGTAGGCGCGTTGCGTTGTGAGTCGCATGTTCATCGAGCGTTTTATCCCCCAAGATGATGTTACCGCCCCTGTGTGGCAAGGAAGCGTCTTATAGGGATTCTGTCGCCTTCCATTCTTCTCCGTCGTGGACATTGGGGGAAGGGCAGCAACCATTGTTGATAGCGTGATTTCCGCTGAGTACCATCATTTTCTATCCCATGGACGATTGACACGTCGTGGTAACCTGTGGGTAGGGAGGCGTGGAGCGTGACGATTCAAGGTTGCAGTTGCATGAAATATGTGCTTTACGTACAGATATATGGGTGAGTGATTGATATTAGCCATCCTTGTTCGCATCTTCGGGTGGTGCGTACGCCCACTACGGGTGTACCCTGTCTTCCCGTACCATGTCGTATCAAACTTTCGTAATGCCCTGTGCTACATTATACGTTCTGGTTACGAACCCTGTCACTATAGTCCTGTTCTGGCGTCTGTTGACATATGTATCCCAACGAAGTTGGATTTCCTAGACGCCGAAGGCGGATCCAGGATCCGCATACGTGCCACAACGCGCACAGCACCTCGTCCTTAACGGCGACGAGCTTCCGTTACATGATTCTGAAATGCAGGAAGTGCGGTACAGTTTTAAAAGTTTTTTGGTTGGTGGATAATATTAGTAAGAATTGTCGACTCGGATGCAGTCCGGGGGAAATCCGATGATTTTGAGGCCTCAAACGACTTCACATGGATTAGAATCAATGTCGGGAGGCTCTTGATTACCGCCCACACAGGTCGCGTACAACGTGAACGCGCGAACGTCCGGCGGCGTAGCGCTGCCTCGGGGCCACGTCAAGATCACAGTTCACAGCCTCCGGCCTTCGCCAAAGATCCGGTTTAAAAGGCCAGCTCAAGCAATATTGCATCTTATCCATCACTTGCAGGTCCACTCGTACGATATTCAAGGTGGTGCTTTTGAGTTCACACATGGACATGATATCCATCGCTGTGGTCGCCTTGCTCGCCGCGACGACCGTCGCTGCGGCGTTGCCAAAGGCCATCCCCTTGCGCCTCGATCACGTGCGTCCCCTCCCCAAGTTCCCTCTGAGCAACCCGTCGCTAATTTGGTGGTTAGGGCTTCTGGTTCACCGAGTTCTCGGTGGGCCAGCAGAACTTTAACGTGCGCACGCATAGAGTCATCTAAACCCGCAAAGCCCTCACCTCCGATATACAGTTGTCCGTCGACACTGGGAGCTTCGCCGTGCTCATCTCCAAGGGCCTCTACCGACCCACGCCCGCCTCGAACTCGACTAACCAGGGCGAGTTCATCCAGTTCAACGGCGCCAGCGAGGACGGCACAGCGGGCGCATCCGTGAGCCGCCGATTTTTCCATCTTCCCGTCGTCAATCGCGATTGAACTGATGGTGCGGCTTGCAGGAGGTGTTCACCTTTGTTCGCGACGACGTCACGTTCGACGGTGTCGGCCTCAAGGGTTTCCTCGTCGGGAACATCACCGATGGCGACCCGCTCCCCGGCGATGGGTAAGTTCGCTGCCTTGGCACACTCCTTTCATCCTGCAAACGAGAAGCATCTGATGGACTGTATACCTTGCCTGATTGTCGTCGGATAGTATCATTGGCTTCAGCCCGCCAGCATCTGAAATAACGGACCCTAACGACCCCACGTTCCTCGCGGGCCAGTCGCTTGCTCAGGCGATCTGCGACCAGGAGCAGAGTGCGTATTGTCGTAATGGTTGTGCGCTCTTGCACTGACGGAGCGGGTCCGCGGTACAGTTTCGCCGTGCGAGTTTGGTCTCGCGCTCAGGACCAACGGAACCGGCACCCTTTCCTTCGGGCCTGTCGGTAAGCATGTCGCCGTACTGGTGGCGAACACTGGGCTTAAGAACGACTGGTAGATTCGTCGCAGATCAAAGGAAACCTCACCACGCTCCACACCCTTTCGGTGAGTGCCGCTTAATGAAGGCTTATGAATGTCGGCATTATGACGACTGAGACGGCGCACTTTGTAGAACGACGCGTGGTGGGTGGTGAACAAGACCGAGGCGGACTCACCGTTCCTTGTCCTCAACGGCCAGCCTCTCACTCACATCCAGCCGATCTGTACGTTATCTGACCTTTCCTTCTCTGTAGAGGGTGTCATGCTAAAAGAAATACGTCCGACAGTCGACAGTGGCACGCCGAACATCATCGGCCCCCTCGCGACGGTGCGCGCAACGCTGCAGGCTGCGCAATACGACCTCCAAGAGGAGACCGTCGACGGCATCACCACTGTCCTCGTGCGTCCGTTCCTTCTTCCCTCTTCCCCCTCGTCCTCACACTCACCCCCCCTACCATACTCATCACATGCAGGGCACGTACGACTGCTCGCGCGCCCCCGCGCGCTTCGGGTTCAGCTTCCCTCCGAGCACGGACGTGCACTACATCGACCTCGGCGCGAACGTGCTCAACCGGACCGCGGACGCGCGGACGTGCACCGCGAACGTGCTGGGGACGTCGACGCTCGACGGCGGACCGACGTGGCAGATCGGCCAGACGTGGTTCCAGGGACGGTGGGTGCAGCACGACTTGGACGCGAGCACGGTCGCGTTTGCGGACTTGGCGTAAGCATGGAGGATGGATTGTACTGTATTTCAGGCTCTGATTATTGACGATAACCAGCTATCTGCCATCCATCTTACTTTTATAACGTTTTGTGTGGGGTTAGGGTCAGAGTTTCTTGCTTTTCATTTTCAAGCTGTAGTGCAGTCCGGTAAGTGAGGTAAGTAAAGCGTTCTTGAGGCGTTTCTTACAGCTGTGCTTGGTTGCCGCCACTCTTTGCAGACTTGTTGCAGACACTACTCCAAGCAACCACGTGTTGATATAACGTTGGGGCAGCTCTCCGACTTCGCAAGTTTGTTTGTTACCCTCGAGTATTAACATTCACTGCAGAGCTATCATGCGTGGTGGGTAGCCATTGTGACTGGCGAGGCTCGGTTTGACGAGAGGAGCCGTAGGAGTGCTGCCGAACTGCAAGGATGAGGGCATCGAAGACGGTGTGAGGAACGGTCAACCGTTGTCAGGAGGGAGAATTGTGACGATGAGGGTGGCGAGGAGAGTGGTGAGGAGGGGAGAGTTGTTGACTTGGAAAGAGGCGGGAAATGATGACCACCACCACAGTTTCGGCACCGAAATACACTCTCGTCAGGAGATATGAATGGGATAGTACACACACACGACCTTACCAACGTAGTTGATTAGTTGCCAGACAACACAATGACGCCGTGCGGCCACTACGCGGTGCTTCACTCATGTAACAGTGCTCGAAGACAAGGCATTCCTGAAGGGCTGTCAAATCACAATGGAAAGCACTCATGACGCGGAAGGAATATAAGCACAATGTCTTTAAACTTCTTGCTCGTACGCGTCCCACTCCCCATACGTGTCGTCCTTCTCCTCCACATCCTCCTCCTCGCCCTCCGCGTCCTCCTCCTCGCCCTCGTGCACACCCGCGAGGATCTTTCCAGACGCCGGCATCATCATCGCGCTCGCACCTGGCACAAGACTCGCAGAACGGGACTTCTGCTGGGGCAACTGCCCGACACCCCCGTCGCCCTCCTCGACGATGAGCATGCCCTCGCCGTCGCTCTTGTCATCCATGGTGTAGAGACCGTGGTCATCATCCTTGTCATCCTCGCCGCTGGGGAGCTGGTACGACGGCCCCTCGTCCGTGAAGAGCTCCTTGAGCGCGTTGTAGTTGATTCGCTTGCTGTACTTCGGGTTTTTCTTGATGAGATTGCGCACGGATTCCGCGGCAGTGCTCCCATGCGGTGTCGACGCATCACGAGGCTTGTTGTTCGTTTTCCGACGTTGCTGTCACGAACAAATTATCAGTTCAAGGGCGACAAGCAGGAGGCAGACGAGATCCGAAGACTACGCGCCACTACAAATCAACATGTACAAACAAGGACATGCGGCGGCGGAAAAGTCTCCAAATTTCTGCCAGTCAGAGATACGAACCTTGCGCGTCTTCTTTTCCTTTTCCTGTCCCTCCTGCTGTTCCGCTTTCGCTGTTTGTTACCGTTCAGCGACCGCGCACATGGCGTCCAAGCGCGAAATTACACGTCAGTATCTAGTGACGACGACGCTCACCTGCGATGGCCTCCAAATACTCCTTGTTCATCTCGACCCAGATGCGCTCCTTGATGATCACCTCCTCCTCAGTGAGAATGAAGCAGTCGAGCTCGTCTTCGTCGAGCCCGAGGAGCTCGTCGTCGCCCGTGTAATGCGCCAGCCGTCGCTGCTCCGCCTCGTCCAACGCCGAGTTGAGAAGCGTGCTCTGAGCGTTCTGTAGGAAGTCGGTAACCTCCTGCGTTACGGCCGCGTCCACCGTTTCCTCGATGGGAGACGTTTCGCGGGCGGGCATCGAGAGAGCTTTGTCCGGAGGGAGGTCTCCGTTCGGGCGTGGTTGCGGCCGAGGGGGAGGTAGCGAATGAGATTGCGACTGTTCTGGCGGATTGACTAGTGTGCGGTCGGATCCGAGTAGTGAAAGGTCAATTGGCGGCTGTCCCACTGGTTGTGGAGGCGATATTGCAAACCGAACCTCTTCACCGTCTTCTGGAAGGAACAGCGGGAGAACCTGGGTCGTACCAGCGAGGATACCCTCGTTGAGCAGCGCAGGGTCAAGCGCAGGACGGAAGAGGGGTGGCTGAGCGGAAGGACCCGCATCGTCAAACTGCGCATACTGTGCAGCATCCGCCATGTCCTCCTCCTCGTCGCTCTCGCCCCGCTTCCGTTTCTTCCGCTTGCCTTTACCCTTGCCCTTGCCCTTTCCCTTTCCCTTCACCTTCTCCTCGGGGTCCACCCCGCCGTTCTCAGCAATCAGCCTCTCCTTCTCCTCCTTCTCCTTCCCCTTCGTGTACGCCGGCGGGTCCATCTCGTCCTCGAGCCAGACGTTGCGAAAGTCGGCGAGCGTGAGCGCGCCGCTGGGCGTCTTCCGAAACTCGTCTAGTCGCTTCTTGAGAGTCGTGTCCGCAATCTTCACCACCTGCACGATCTCCGCCACACTGCGCCGGAAGTTGTTCATGCGCGCGGCGAGCAGGAGGCATGCACCGCATATGCCCGCCGGTCGGCGGCCCTTGGTCATCCAGTCGCGGTCGAAGCGTTGCACGAGTCGGACGGCGTCCATGGCGACTTGGTGCGTCTCGTCGCCGAACTCGAGGAGGGCGGCGAAGCGGGAAATGTAATGGGAGGGGTCGACGAGGGGTAGGCGTAGATTCAGGGTCTGCACGAGTTGGAGGTAGGTGTGACCGAGCTCGAAGACATTCACCTGAGACGGGAGGCGTCAGCGGATAAGGGAAAGTAGCATACAGCGAGGTGACACACTTGTAGGAGATCCGAAAAGTCGATGAGCATGTAATTCCTTGCCTCCTTTTGTCTGCACGCGACGTATAGGCACACGGCGACGACATTCAGGCTTTTCCGGCCCTTCGTGAACTTGTGCTCGACCGCGAGGGTGTACAGCCGTGTCGCGGCCAAAGAGACGATTTCCGATAGCCTGAGTGCAGTCGCCACTTGTTGTATCTTCCGACTCGCTGCATCCCCGTCGATTTCAGGGAGCGTAGGGGGAGGTGAGAATGAGGGGCGCCCGACTCACCATTCGCGATAGTCTGCTCTCTGCTCTCCGCACTACCCCTGTTACCGAACAACCCACCCATCCGTGCGCGTGCTGGAAGGCATCAGTATCGCGCCCCGCGCAGGAGTAGGATAGTCACGTACTTTGGCCCTGCGCTACGAAACTACCCTGCACCATTGCCGCACCGGTGCTAGTTTCCCCAAAGGTCACCTAAGTGCAACGTGACTACATGCGCAACAATCGGGAAGGCACTGCTACGTACCTCATTTACAATGGTGTTCTCCTCCACTACCGTCCCGCACTGGACGCAGAACCCGTTTCCGGCGGCGGCATCGTACTCGATGACCGTCCCTCCACAATCCGTACATACCGTCTGTGCGGCGTCAGCGTCAGCACCTTTTCCTGGCCCACAGGGTAGATTCTGCTTACCATCTGCACCGTTTTTCTATAGAGACAAAGGAAATAGATAGAGATAAGTAATGGGGAGAGGTAGACTGGCACTGGGAGTCGGATCGTCGGAGGAGGGGCATCCAGATTCGGAATGCGAATCTCAATCTAATCGTGGGAAAGTCTTCATTTAAACCGCTTGTTTATCTGTTTATCTTCGGCTACCCTCAGGCTACCCTTGCATTAGCTTTGAACCGTCGAATCAGCTAGAGCTACTCGACGAGAAAAGCTATCACAGTGTCCAGGATCCCCACAATTGGTGGGTCGTACTTCTCGTAGAGACAATTTCGAAGGTCATATTTGCACTTTTACTACTGTCTTTCAGATATCTCTTCGACGTACTCTCATTCTCATATCTAGTGTTCTCAGGGGTGCACTGCCCAGCGCATCTCTACGCCCACATCGACGGTGGCAAGGACCTTGAGATGCGCCCAGGGTAGAATCGCCAGCGGTGCAAGATATCCAGACGGCAGGCTGGTGCCAGCGGAGTTGCCCATGGGATCGGCTGGCCGCGCCTTTGTTCAGTGGGCTAGCCATTCATAGCGCACCAGCCCTGTCTTCCCATGTCCACGTCAAGATATCTCTGCGAAGTGAGAAATATCTCCTGCCGGTAAACATGGAAAAGAAGGACACGTCCGTTGGTCGGTGAGGAAGAGACAGACCAACGGATACCTGCCGATCGACCGCATCGAAATCAGATAGACCGCAATACCACTCTCTACCCCCATGAGCCCGTCAGACGATCTGGATAATTCCGCACCAAACCCCCTGCCCTCTCCTCGGCTTTTGGCACATGGCCCACCACATACCACAGAATATTCTCGCCTAGGAGGAAGCTGATCTTGATATCACCGCCATGCCCAAGGGCACGAAGCACCATTGACCCGGAAGACGGCGAGAGAAATGTCTAGGTCTAGCTGGCATTATTAAAACGTCCATAAGTTACTTGCATACATATACACCTTGCAGGTTCGTGTGTGTCCTAGAGACAAAAACATGACCCCACCAAGAGAGCTGAGTTGAGATATAGGTCGATTATGACCGGTCACTGTGGCCCGTCAATCAACAGGGAGCATGCTCGTCTCCTCTAGCTGGAAGAAGTCGTGCAGCGTCAGCGGTCGCAGCTTGAAGCCCTGCAGAGGTCGGACGCGTCAGTCATGTTATCATATACGGAAAGTGCTGACAGCAATGAGAAAAGGAGGACATACCTCGTGCGAGGACTCGGACAGCTTCTCGTGGTCGCCGTCTGCTGCCCGCATGAACTCACGCATCGGCCGCATCGCGGCGTTTCGACAGAGTTCTTTCAGGTCAGACCCTGACAGACCTTCCGACTGCTCGGCCAGGATCCGGATAGAGAACCTCTCCTCCAGTGGTGTATCCTTCAGCATCTACAGATATCCGTCAGCGACACGGCGCGGAACGTGATAGCAGAGAACACACCAGGGTGAGGATCTTGAATCTCTGGTCTACGTCAGGAAGGCCGACGGAGAATCGCTTCGGCATACGTCGGAGGATAGCGGAGTCGATGTCGTTTGGCCGGTTCGTCGCACCCAGGACCAATATCCGGTCCGTGCTGGATGTCAGGCCATCCCACAAGCTAGATACCCAGCCCCACCCAGTCAACACCGAGTCATAAAACCCCAGGACACACCCTAGTAGACCAAAAAGGACTCACGTCATAAACTCCGCTTTCATCATCCCCGTCACTTCGTGATCCCCTTTGGTTCTCTCCCGCAGGAAGGAGTCAATCTCGTCAATGAATACGATGCTTGGCTGCGTTTTGCGCGCAAGGGAGAAGAGGCCGGCGACGAGCTTATTTGACTCGCCGTACCACTTGTTCGTGAGGACCGACGCGGCGATGTTGATGAACGTTGCGCCGGACTCCTTTGCAAGCGCCTTGGCGAGCATTGTCTTGCCGCATCCAGGAGGGCCGAAGAGCAGGACGCCCTTCGGGGCGCCTAAGAGAGAGGAAGACGTGAAGAGATGGGGGTAAAGAAGGGGGTAGATGACGGATTCGCGGAGGGAGGAGATGATAGGTTCCAGGCCGCCAATGTCTTGAGGAGGGAAGGGGTAAGTAGCTGATGGGGTGGTCCGAGAGAACAGTGTACGTACCGGTGAAACGCACGTCGATGTCGTCCGGGTGGATGATCTCGGAGGCAATTTGACCTGCACAAAGATAAAGGTAAGAGGGGGTAGAAAGGGCATGGTAACGTACTCTCATATTCATCCATCTTTAAATCTTTGTGTCCCAGATTCTCCAACGCCTTCAGGCTCTTCTGTTTCACCTCCTTGCGTTCAATAGGAGACCAAGAGTCCATTACCCACTAATCATTCTGAATGTGAGTACCCAGTGTTCTAGGTCCGGGAAGACAAACGCACTCTTATGGTGTAATACAGAGCTACCTTCCGCGCACGTTTAGCCCTCGCCCACATAGACATGATACAATACGTACTTGAGAAGCAGCGAAGAGAGCCACTGACAGGATGAAAGATGCATAAGTATGAGAGGCGTCCTTCAGTGGCATTATTGACGAACTACTCACCATCGAAAATGGCGCGTTTCGTGGAAGCCGACAGTGCCATGTCCAAGCCAGTCTACACACAGTCCAGTGCCGATATTACAAAGAGATGGCTGCCAGTCCCGCCGTAGCCTGGAGAGGAGAGGGTAGGCGAAGCTGAGCTCAGTGGTCCGAGTCCAAGTCTACGCTGTGTGCTGCGCTGACGACCGAGTCTCTAGCGCCCCCGCCACAGACGCCCTGGTCGCGTGTCGTCCTCGGACCTCGGGAACTCCCAAGCCCTGCTTGCCTCCTGCCTTCATCACCCTCGCCTTGCTTTTCTGTTGCAAGAGGCTCGCTGGCCTGCGGGATATCTCGCGACGTACGTGATGCATGTCACTGCGCGATGCCTGCGGTTATGAGTTGAGTCGGGTTGGAGGATATGCTGGACTGAGCTCTGCTCAGGCCCGACATAGCTCTCAAGATTGCCAAGATTTACCACTTGGAGACAAGCCGGTTTCCTGGCCTAGATGGAAACTACTGTTTCGGCAGAGTGTTCTGCGCGCCAGCATCATGGACTGTCCCCCCCGCACGGTACGTCTTCCTTTGACAGCCCCCCTTCACGAAGCATTGAGCATGATAGAGAAAGCGCTCTCAGGATGGCCTATCCTGGGTGGGCTGTCTCCACATATGCTTAGTCAACTGAGAAGTTTCCTGTTGAAGTAAGTGTCGTGAGTTGGATATTGGATAGCGGGGTGGGGGAGATCGCCGCATTTGGCCCGGGGCGTGCTTCTCGCTCACGCTATATATCCGGATATCCAAAGTGCCTTTTGATGCGCCAGCCGCTAAGCTCTAGATATCCAGCGATGCACGTGTCCAAAGTTTCCAATAGCCACCGGCGAGGTTGTCTTCTGTCCGAAGAAAGGAGCACGATCTGTCGCCGCTCTATCGTGAAAAGAGTTATCCGACCGTCCAGCTGTTTGGGTGTATGCTAGGAACTTCTCCGATGGATATCTGCAGGACCACCTGCGTGCCGTTCGTATCCGTGTCGAGGCCTATGCCCAGGTATAAAAATGCTTCGATGAACTTCAGCCTACTATCGCACCATCTCATCCCTCCGTTCGAGACTCAGAGCTTCACCTTTCGACATGTCGAACATCACATCACCTCAGTACCACTTCGACACTGTCAATGCCACCGTGAACAACCAGAATTGCTGTCCCCCGGACATCGATTACACCACTTATATCAAAATCGGGTTGGCGATTGGTGAGCCTAGTCTGTAGCTCTCCCTTGTGCGTGGTTGAAGCCAAGTTTTACAGGTTTCTTCTATTGCATGACATGCATCTCTGGGTACATGGCGTTAGCGAGTTCTGTGAAATCACTCGCGTATGCCGTACGGGACCACGGGCCTCCCGCTTTCCCCCATCTTGCCGAGCCCGTGGACGCGGAGTCATTCGAAGAGTACAAGGCACAGGCGGACTCTGAAGAGACCCCCCCATCACCGTCACTCGAATATCGTCCGGCCAAAACGTCGAACTACGATGGCGTACGAGCAAGCTTCTACCCTTCGAGGCCATCACGCTCGTCGTCAGCCTCTTTGGAGAAGAAGAGGAGCAAGTGGTGGAAGAAGGTGCAGAACGCGGTGTTCTCTAACGATGGCTGGGCCATGAGGACCGTAACAGTCGCCGTGGGGTGCTTGGTCGGCGCCGCTCCGTCGGTGCAGGTCAACCTACCAAGCCCTGTGACAGAGCCGCGGAGGTCGTACTGAGGCAGAACAGTCTTCCGTAAGTCCTTGTCTTGTGTCGGCGGAACGTTCATTGACAAAGTGACGGGCAGCCCCTCCCAGTCCTATTCAAGTTTCATACACGACAGCCGCTTCCTTGGTTCTGCCTCGTCCTATTTCAGAATCCAACCACGTATGCGTATCTTGGCTACTCTGGTATGCTGTTATTCCGTACATATATTCGCTGAGATCGTACTTGGTGTATGTCGCTGCGTTACCTATTGGTGGCTGGGGGCTGGACGAGGACACGAGGTTGTATCCCATATATTCTGTCGCTAAGTAAACGAGAATATGTTGCTTTGGATGGTACTTTATTGGAACAAGTAAATGAGAAAATGTTGCTTTGGATTTCACTTTATTGGGACGTGGAAAGGTGAACGTCGCTCCTCACTCATCCCGAAGTCCTTTGTATCGTAGTTGCAGCCCTCGTGCCTTGCGAGATGTTATGCTAGTGGCAACTGCCCAGATGACGGTAGGAGCGAGTCCGAGAAAGGAGCGAGAAAATGGTGGCTGTGGGACATATGGCCGCATTGGTCGCAATCTGAAGATGATGATAAAGTACACAACTTGTTCATTTAAATAGCCTCTATCGTACACTGCGATGTGCACAAAGCGCCCTGCGTCGGTGTACGGCTATCTGTCCACACTTAACCAAAGAGAGTCGTCCGACCACTGTCGCTAACGTACAACACGGTACGTACACTACCATCCTCATACACTGAAAAGCAAATGTAAGACTGAGAGATAAAAGAATGGTCCACGAATCAGCATACGAGCCCCAGGTTAAATAAGTCACAACCTCAACGGCTGCATGGACTCGTCCGTGTGGAGACTAACCGCATCTAACTCTTGCGAGGAGTCGTCCTCGTCGGACCCATCAGAGATGACGAACACGTCGTCCCCGGCGGGCCAATCGACGCCTGTGGTGAGCGTGACCGTGCGAGCCAACGCCGCCCGGACGTCCGACACGTCCCAACTCCCAATCTCCCCGTCTAATTCCTCAATCATAGAGGAAGCGAAGGGCGATATGGGCGTCCAGACTAACGTGGCGGTGGCCGCGCTACCGCGCGACGGGCGGGTGGGGGTGGCAGGGGCGCGTCCGACGAATCCGTCGGAACGCATAGGCACCTCGCGGAGGTAGGCGGGAGGGGGCGGGTAGAGCGGCGGCGGCGGCGAGCGAGGGAAGCTGCCGTCGCTGAGCGACTTGACGCTGTGGGGGGAGTAGGGTGCGTACGGGTACTTGCCCTCGTCGGGAGACCAGGGCGAGAGCACGGCCTCGGGGGGGTACGCCGCCTCCGAATTCGGATCCTCGGAGTAGAAGGAGTCGTCTAACTGTGCGTAATACCGGCGGCTAAAGGGTGTTATGGGAGAGAGCGACGTTGGGAACGTTGGGGTGCACGAAGCGCTTGAGTCGAAATGGAAGATGCGACCCACGCGCTTGCGCGTGGGGGTCATGGGCGAAGGAGTTGAGGGGTATCGCCTGGTGGAAGAGTTTAACGCTTTGGTGTTGAGCCGCAGGGCGCGCAGCCCTTTCCGCTCGCGGAGGGTGGGTGAGGCTGTTACAGCAGAAGGAAAGGCTAGGGTGTCAGATTCACCAGAGGCGTCGTGGAGAGTGAAAGGCAGAAGAAGAGCTCGCAACGTCCTCCGGCCGCCGTGTTTGGGGTCCTGAGACGGAGAACTCTTTTCAGAGGAATGCGGACCATGGTTTGCAGGGTTAATCTTCCCGGACAAGTCAAAGCAAGCGAGAAAGGAGCGCGTCATGTTCGAAGGAGTGTGGGTTGATTTAACGGCCAACGAGCCACTGCGCGGCACGCGACGTGAGGCCTCGCGCCTGTTCTTCCGCGGGCGGGCAATCAGTTGGTAACTGAGGATCATGGTGAACAGGCACACTGCCAAGCTACGTCAACAAGAGAGCGGATAAATTGGGCGAAAACAGAGGCAAAACGCACTGATCCCGAGAACCATTCCGACGACTGTCTTTGTCCCCACGCTCGGCGAGGTTATTTCTGCACGCTCGGCATCCGACGTCCGCGGTACGACAGCCATGTCGTCGTAGGCAAGGTTAAAAGCTTTAGGCGAGCATGAGGGGAGGGGGCGACGGAGCTAAGCCAGCCGTCTGCGTTTATAAACGCCATCGGTCGCATGCGGATTTAGAGCGGACGGCGAACCTGGATATTTCGTTCGCCAACTCGCTTTCATACATTCAATGATCTCGTAAGTGCTCGGAGCCCTACGCCGACCAAATGATACAGTAACTTCCTTTTCAGTGTACATGAAGGTTTCCTGTCAAGGCGATTGCATGACCTATGGTCGAAAGGGCCTCATATTTTGCTGGCAGGTTGATAGGGTATGCGCCACGCCATGCCCGCTGCGTCAAACGGATGTCTCCATGTCTCTGCGAAGCAATTTGCATGTGAACTAAAGAAACGAAAGCTGGATGATAAAGTCTGCTTACCACTGAGAACGCCATGAAATGTATACAAGAAGCCCTTGGAAAGGAATGGTGGAGTCGTGATTGATCATGACGATCACGCGTCATGATCCTGAATGGGTGGGGTTATCGCTCTTGGCCATGTCAGTGAAACTCCTCCGTGAAGACCTATGAGTGTTTGGGATTGACAAACCGGTTCAAGAATGAATCCCCGCGGCGCTCGAGAGAGCAATCGGCTGCAGTCTGTCACTTTCGAAGGAGGCAGGGTGAGAAAGCCAAGAAGTGATCAGGCCCGCGTCAACGCCGTCCGGTCATCTGAACAACTCGCAGTGTGTGTGAACGCCATGCGCGCGTACTTGGGAGTGGCGTTCGGCCGGCTGTGTGTGTGGTCCCGAGCCGGTACATCGAAAGTCGTGATGGAACGTTGGTCCGGTAGGGCGATGTTCATCGAGCGTGTGTGGCGAGCCTCGAGGCACGGGTGCGCAGGGACGAGCACGGATTCAACGTGTCTAGAAAACAAAGTCGAAGAAAGAAGTGCATCGCACGCCCCGCAACGACAGCAAGTGTTAGATGGAGGCAATACTACTAGGCATATCCTGTGCCGGTGAAGGACTGCATGGGGTGTAGTGTATAAGAAAGTCCGGCAAAAATGGGGGAGAAGGAAAACTGGGGTATACATAACTCTGTCATGCCTTCGAACTGCGACCCCAACTCGGACTGCTACCGCCCACCCATCCCACTCGACCCCGTCGCTAGACAGGAATACTGTATGGCCGTCGCTGTGAGGGCGGGCATCCTTTGGAAGTTACACACCGTCGCCGCGCGTTGGGGAGAGGCTTGCTGCGGATCGCTCTCCAGTACCTGGGCCCAGGATGGACGGTGAGATGGGAGAGTGAGTGGTTCCGCTGTGATCGCTGACCGACGCTTCATAGGACGGCGGATGTTGATATGGGGGAGGGATGTTCAGGTGCGGACGGGCCTCGCGTGGACTCAGGGCCGCGGGTGGAGGACGGATTCGGTTTGTGTTCGTGGTCAAGGGGAGGAGAGGTGCGACAGGCTCATTCAGGAAGGTCGAGCGCAGGTTGCGAGACATATGGTGGAAGAAGCCTCGCCGGTTTGAGGAGGGGTATGTTCGGCGTCGACATATGTTGGCATAGTACAAGCCACACGCGAGGAGGAAGATAAAGACGCCTGTCCGGGGCAGATTAGGTCGCGTTGGCAGGGACGATAGCTTGTGCCCACTAACCTCCAAATGAAACGGCACCGACGATGATTGAAGTGTCAATGTGAGACGCTACGGGGATGGCGAGAGAGGCGATAGGCGCCAGGAGAGCCACGACGTAAGTGTCACGAAAGGACATCTGGAGTCTGTATGTGGGGGTGACCTAGGCTTGAGGCTGGGATTTTGTACTGTGTCGCGAACCGGACAGCCACTCGTTACGTCACGCAAAATGAAAAAAGGACAGAATACTGCAAGGAGTATACGACTCTGGAAAAAGGAATGCATCAGCAAGCAGTCAATCGTGCACTGGTTGCTCACCTTCCGACACCGCCATCCCATTCTCATGCGAAATAGGACTTGAATTGCCAAAGACAAACGAGCACCCGCTGCTTAGAGTGTGCGAGCTCGGCGATGAGATACTGGTTGAGCAGGATGTAGAATATCGTTGACATACAGAGGATCATGGACTTAGGAATGCCAAAGTGATGTCCCGCGCGCCTCGAGATA
The DNA here is from genome assembly GCA_032821775.1 of Sanguinoderma infundibulare. Classification (NCBI taxonomy): domain Eukaryota; kingdom Fungi; phylum Basidiomycota; class Agaricomycetes; order Polyporales; family Polyporaceae; genus Sanguinoderma; species Sanguinoderma infundibulare. The sequence continues at coordinate 1,003,640 of JAVLRN010000007.1, forward strand.
CCGGGTCCCGCCGGATCATGAGCGTTTTCAGACTCGGAGCAGCCGACAGGGGACAACGTTCTTGGGAATTAGCTTGGTTCGTTGGTCCTGACATCCGGCACGTATGCGATGGAGTCTTCGCTAGTACATGGTTAGGGAGTTTCTGTTGAACCAAAAAACAGTTAAGATATGGATGCGAAAAAGATGCACATCGGCGCGACCAATACTCACTTATGGAAGGTTCAAGGAGCCTTCTCGAATCTTGACCAAGTTCCTGTGAGTTCATCAGCAGGCATGGTCGTACAACAATGGCAGGCTGATCATCAAGGAGCCTTACAGTAGTGCAGCCTGAGGGCCGCCCACCGTAAGTCCGCAGCAACGCCGCCACGTGGAGGCTGTCTCGCCCAATCAGCAACCGCCCTCGCTAAGTAACTTCAACACATCTATGTGCATCCGTGAAATGAGGGGGAACCATGATCAACAGTTAGCAAGTGCAGATCACCGCATTCTTATAGTTTCCTTGATTACATTGCGCATGCCATGATTCTCAGTTTTGAGCGCACTGGTGTGAAAATGACAGATAAGTACATACTAGTAGTACTTCGGATAGTTTCTTGTACATCAAATAGCGATACACTAACACGAGGATTAGAGCAAGATGATACAGCACAAATATTAGATGAATATCATAATAAGTCCTTGAACTAATGAGCGATATTTGACCAATAGTTTTGTCAAATTTCGGAAAGGAACGTTGGAAAGCTAGGGCGAATCATTGGGCCGGGGCTATATAGGTAGGCAGATAAGGAAGATAGGCGTGCAACTATGCATGGGAGTGCCAAGTGTCGTGAGATGCAGCCAAGGGATCGTGTACCCACCGATCCTATACAATCGAATTCGGCATCAGGCTGGGTTCGTCACCGACAAGAGATGGTAACTCACCTGACAGTGGCGGCCGTGAACACGTTTATTTTCCCACCGAGAAGGCTGACTGAACCTAAAGCTCCCTTCGTGAGGCGCACATTGTTGATGATCCCGCTGTTCACGGTAGAATGTGGAGGTACCACAAAATTGTTGAATGCATGTTCGAAATGGACGTAGGTTTCGCCATTTATGCCAGAGTCAGCTTGCGCGAATATGATCTCGATCTCCGTGTCCAGAGGGTTCGCAATCTACACCCCATTTGGTTGCACATTAGTAAACGTTTAGTTGAAGTCAGGACGAGCTTACATTGAAGTCGATAGATATCGTGCTGGTGAACAAGGTGAAGACAGGGACGTACGCATTGATACTGGTGACAAACGGAGGGGGATTCAAGCCTAAGATAACCCGGATTTCAGAACAAGGGAGGAAGAGAAGAGAAGCTCTAGGATGTCATGCACTCACCCTTCAAACTGGTCGTGATCTCTACGCCTTGCAGCGCAGGGACCAACGACGCAAACGGAGAGCTGTTTGCGTCGCCCTTGATCGTGAGACCCAGCTCCTCGCTTGACTGCAGGAAATCGGCGATGAACGACTGCGCGATAGTGTTGTTCGCATCGGTTGGGGCATAGCGGAACTCGGCAGGCACTGGATTGTCGCCGGGCTGCAAGTTGAGCTGGTCGATGACGGCGCGACCGAGCATAACGTCCTGGTAGTACACCGGAAATTCAACACCAATCGTTTGCAGGGAGATATTCGACGGGTTGCTGAGCGTAGTGGTCAGCTGCGCCGTGATGAAGGGCCCGTTGTCGTCCTGACCGCTCCCAGATATGATGAAGTTGTTCAAGGACGCCCCATGGTTGAACGCGTTGATGCCCTTCATGCTGCTGGTGACGTCGATGGAAATGCCGGAGATAGGAACGTCGCCAATAGAGGTGCGAGCGAGAACATCCGCAGAACCTTTCACCTGCAACTCCACGGTCGGCGTGGTGGTGACGGCCGCAAAGAACTGAGAGAAAGCCGTGTCATCCAGGGAGCGGAGTGTTTGATTCTCGAACGAAAGAACTAGAGGTGCCACGTTGCCAGTGGAGACGTCTCCGTTGGCCGCCGTCTGTGGCAAGACGAGCTTGATCAAACGTGTTAGTCTCCGTCCGGCTTGGGGTCTGTTGGACGAAGACGTACCTGCGCAACGTCAACCCCTCCAGTAGCAAGCGTGATGTTCTCACTGCTCTGGAGGACTCGCAACGAGAACCCGAAAGGATTCTTGTATTGGGCCAACAGATACTTCGAGCTAGCGAGAGGAGCGAAGGCTTCGCTTTGCTCCGTCACGACGAGCTCAACCGCGGACATGTCAATCGACTGGATGACCTGGTGGGTTGCCGTGAGCTTGGACCTCAGAACTATGATATAGCAATTGATTCGGACCTGCAGTGTCTGCCCAGGCAGCGTAATATTCAAGGTCAAAGACTGGAATGCAGAGCTCAGCCACGCTACAGAGGCATTGGAGCCTGAGGGCTGCACCGAATCCCCGCGAATCGATAGCGTCTGCTTCTGGGACTGGAGGAAGTTGGTGAACAGCTCGCCCATGATGACCAAGTCGGCACCGGTCTTCGGAGTGATTCGACCAGACAAGTGCGTGTTCGTTGTGCTTTGCGGCGCGAGCACTAAGTCGGCGCTTGAAAGTGCTACATGTGCGAAGATTAATAGGGAGCAAATACCGACCGGACGATACGGCTTACGTCCAAGAGTGGTCCCCTTGAATGACGCCTCGAATGTCACGGTGCCGAGATCAATGCCCAGGTTTGCCGACGACGGAATCAAGGAGTCCGTCTCGATGTGGATACCTCCAGCGGGATCGTCCGACGGCAGCCTGAAGTTGCTGATCGTCACTCCGGGCAGGTTGTTGAATGCCTTGAACGACACGTTCTTACTGAAGGAAACACCATCGAATATCGTTCCGAGAGCCGTTACGCGGAGCGCGTTCGTGGAGATGGTCCAATCGAAGTCAGGGCTGTGCAGCAGAACAGTAGCGAACTCGGTGAAAACATGCGTGTTCGTGATCGTAAGGTGCGCGGTCGTCTGGTAGTCAGGAACCCCTTCATTCGCGGCCATGCAAACTGGAGGGAGCGAGATGGTCGCGATGTCCTGTCCTTGCCAGGTGACGCTGACAGGTTCGACGAATGCGATTTGAGCGTCGAATGGACCCGTGTTGGTGAGCGCTCCTTTCAACGACAGGTCAAAGCCCTCATCTGAGATGTTCCTATATAAACGGTGTCAAACTTGGAAGAAATGCAAGGTAAAATGACGTCATACGTGATGTTAGCCTGACTGAAACTGAGAATGGCCTGGTCGACCAGTTGCTGGACAATCGGCGGCGCGACAACACCGATGAGATAGAGGGCTGTGTCGTCTGTCTATATGGAAGTTTGAGCGGCGAGTTATTCACGTTTTGAAATGAAACACTTACGACGGTCTTAACATTGCTCTGCGTGAAGGAAATTTCCGTTGGGTCTGGGGAATACGTGAGCATAAAGAGCTGGGGAAACACAAAAAAACGGACGAACAGTCATCGATTTTCACAGAACTGTTGACGGCCAGTGTAACCTCGAGATCCTTGAGCGCACTCAGGACCGCGCCATTGACGTCAAACTGGCGGCCGCTGAAGGGGTCGAGACGGGTGAGGTGTGATCAAGCGGGGCTGTATCGACATACTCACCTGACACACGATGGCTTGCTGGTGTCGACAGTGACCTTGACCTTCGACATGCTTAAGTGACCATGAAAACATAAGGAAATGGCATACGCACATTGCTCTGCGTGCCGGTATTCTGAACGGCAACTTCCAACATGGATGGCAGAGGGCCAAGATCGATGTGGTTCTTCTGAGCAGCCATGAGGAGAAACTCGATGATCAAACTGGGATCCATGTTCATGCTGAACGGGAGCGCGGGGGACGTGACGGTCGCATGACCATTGGCATGGATTGGGTCACTCGATCGGTCGACGTTGTCGATCTTGCCAAGTGTGAGGTTGCCGTACATCGCTGTCGCATTGACCCTCAGGAGGCTGATGCTCGCGGTGAACGGGTTAACGAGGGTGAAGGACGCTTGGGCCAGACCACTGTGAGCAATGTCGGTCGAGAAGACGAGGGAAGCTGATGAGATGAGGGTCGCTCCAGGACCCGAAACGCGATCATTTGTCAGCGATGAGGAGCCACTAACGTTGGTTTTGAGAGAAGGAATAGTTGCACTGATGTTGAGGCTCTCGAATGCTGAGATGAGCGACTTGATCGTGGTGCTCTGGTTATACCCGGAAACAGCAACCTCTACATCTACAACGATGCATGAGTCCACCGCCAAGACATGGAGGAAATACCCGGCCTACCTGTCCCGCCGATGAAGTCATTAAGGGTCTGTTGACCTTGCGGCGTACTATTGGGCTGCAAAATACGGATCAGTAGTTCATCAAAATCCCACGGCGAATATAGACTTACTGTGAAGTTCCCGACTGCGAAGAGGGAGTTGTTACCCCTCTGCAGTGTCATGTTGGGGATCAGCGTCGTCCCAAGCAATGCCCCACCACGGAAAAGCTGCAGATCTACTTCCGTGTTAGAAGCATAGCACTAGCTTTGACAATCACACTGCGCGCGTACTTAGGTCTCCCGTAGAAAGCTCCAGGTTGGAAGGGTTGTGGATGTTAACTAGAAACCATTATCCTGTCAGAGTCCTCCCCGATCATGAAACAGGTTTGCTGCTTACCTGGGATATTGAGCTGAATAGCCTGAGCGGAACCACCGACGACGTCGATGTTCCCAATCTCGACGAGCGACTTCAAGCCTTGAAGACCGGTCAAACCGGAGGTCACGTTGAACTGGATCGGGTCGAGGGTGAGCTCCCCGATGCTCGTGTTCGCGACGGCGCGAGCGGTTCCCTCCAGCTGGAATGGGAGTGACGCGCTATTTGTAAGGCCGCGGGCTCGAATGCAAGTCAGCGCGAGGAAAATAGAGGAGTTCTCAAGATTACTTACTGAATGCAGAGAACACTTGATGATTCGCATTAAGGACATCCAACCGAGTGCTGTCGATGGTGATGTTCACGGTACCCAGGGTGCACGTAGTGTTAACGACTGCAATCCGGCTCACAGACGCGCTTGGAGGCTGTGGTTAACCCTAAGTCAACATCTGTTCTCATACGCAAGGCAGAAATCGCATACCGCAGAGAGGCTACCGACGACGCTCCCATCATTCGTGATGTTGAACGCATTCGAGAGCTGGCCAATATCAACCCCAAACCCGAACGGAAGTTCAAGCTCCGCCTGCACGGACCGCGAACTCGCCATCGGAGCCCAAGCATCCTGCTCGCTGAACGCCAATGCCATGTCACCAATGGTAATGCTCTTGATGGGGCTGATGGGCCCGGGAGCTTTGAACGGGACGTGCAGCTCGAGGGAAGAGAGCCCGGAGTTCAACCAAGAGACCGCCCTCCCACCGTTCTGGAATGCGGACTTTCCTTTGGCGACGACCTGAGGACTCCCCGCGTTCAGATACTCCGTGAATAGCTGTGACACCTTGGAGAGGCTGTCAGACCCCTTCTGGGGTACGAGAGTCCCTTGAAGAGTGACGTTGCTTCCGCCCGCTCCGACGGTCGTGTTAAAACCAGTTCCGGTGCCGAGGTAGAGCCCATTGTACGACAGGTCGAAGGAAACGGTACCGAGATTGATAATGAAAGGACTGGGGTTCTGGATGCCCGTCACGGCCACGAACTCGATCCCACCTCCGTTCGGGGCGTCCCTAGGGAGCTGCAGGTCGACCAGCGTGATGCTGTCTCGGAAGTTGTTCATGCCGCTCAGCACGACGTCCTTCTCGAAGTTGAGGTTGTGCGCGGTGAGGAACGTGAGCGCGCGCACGTCGACCTTCTTGCTCTCTAGATGCCAGGTGAAGTTCGGCTGCGTGATCAGAGCGGAGGCGAACTGGGAGAACGCGTCTTCGTCGTCGATGGTGAACGGGACCGTTCCGTTGATGTAAGCGCGTTTGTTTTGAACGGTTAGAGGATCGAGGACGAAGGACCCGAGGTGGACTTGGCCGCCGGTGCTGTTTATCCATGCGACGGAGACGGGCTCGTTGAAGCTCACCGTGGCGGAGAATATTCCGCCGTGGGAGACCCAGGCGTTGAGCGATAAGCCGAACCTACACCGCCACACTTAAATCCACTTTTGGTCGATCGAGGAAGATGTTGAGACACTCACGACTGGTTGGTAGGGTTTGTGAGGACGGCTTCGTCGATGTTGAGCACGGCTGCGTCAACGATCTGCTGTGCGATCGCATGCGCGACGGGGTAGAGGAATACGAACAAGACGGCGATGCTGAGAAGGGCAACGACGATGTTCATGATAATGAACCACTTCCGTTTGTAGAATGGAACCGTCGGCTCCGTCGCGGTGGTCTTCTGCTGGTTTTCCGACTTGTCGTCTCCTCCTGCGCTATCGGAGAGCGTCGGTTTGGTGGTTCCATCAGGGCTGAAGCGGGAAAGTAGGGCAGGAAAGGATGTTGCAGTCCATCTCGCGTAGAGTTTGCTAGTGACAGGGGATCGGCCAGCAGAGGCGGGCACGTCTTCGTCTACATCCAAAAGCATTTCGTCAGGCATGGGTAAGGACGGGTGTCGAAAGCGCAGCTATGTGAAAGAGGGTGAACTAGGTGCCCAAAAAGTACGCCTCAACTTGAGAAGGCAACCGGAGGGAAAGACGGTAGGAAGGAATGGAAAGCGGGAGGAAGCGTACTCACCGATTGCGACTTAAAAGGTCATGAATCCCAGTGGCCTTGATCAATGCAGTGCACAGGTCGCTGATCCGGCAACCCCCTCGATCCATTCATCGAGGATAAGAAGACCGTTCATCTCCAAGCATCTGTCGATGATACAGTGCACTGAAGAGAACGCAGGAAGTTGCCAGGAAGCCAAAACCCTCATGAGGGATATTCACTGAGGCGATGCGCGAAGATCTAGCGCGCCACATGGTTTGCCATGCACCCGGAGTGGAGCCGTCGTGTGCGCCTTGCGAATCGCTCTAAAGTTCAGAAGCTTTAGGAAACGAAGAGGAAGGCGATTACTCGAGTTAATATTGAAGAGTTCCGTCACATGGGTGCACCGTATCCTAGGAATGGCATGTCACGGACCTGATATGCATTGACAACGACAGATCGGAAATCACGGACATTCCTATATCTCTGCAATGCAGGTAGAGAAGTAGGGTGATACTGGCGACACAAGCATGGAACCGAAGTTCAATGGTATCCGCCAAATAGTTCGACCGGTGATTTCATGTCCAAGTCTCGTGTAGAAAGTGGGTGGACCACGCCGCCCATCAACAGATATTGACGGCCGGCTTGTCGGCGGTGACCTTCATATCGACCGTCTGAGCTACCTTGGAAGACCTGGCATCCAATTCCCGGCGTTGTACACCTGTAGTTGCTCCTGTCAATCTGTCCTTGGAACCCCGTAAATGGGTCTACCATGCAATCAAGCATAGTTTGAGGAACGTACAGGAGTAGGTATCGAGTCTGGCCTCTTCGAGATCTAGCCCAGGGCCTGGAACAATCGCCGAGGACGCCAGGACGAGCGCAGCAGCCTTCAAGAGTTCCCGCGATGGTCCTTGTAAGCGGGGGACCGTCCCGAAATTCGTCAGCACGAACTGTGCCGCTTCTTCCGTAATCTGGATCTGCTCCGGGGTACGTATGTGAGTTTTAATTTCGAGCTGTCGTCGGCGGTCATCAAAGTTAGTGGACAGGCCTAGCCAGACAAACGAATAAATGCCGACCTGAATGACCTCATCCGGCGACTAGTCAACGTTCAGGCCACGGCGACCGCGGGGAGCGTAGCCTCGTTGCCCACCTCCACCACGACCCTTTCGGCTGGCGATCTCGGCCGCGGTCCTCTACTGCCTGCGCCGATGGGCCCTCAGGGAACGATGTCCGTGTCCTCGGCACGCCTGGCTATGGTCTCCCGTTCGAGGTCGCCCTCAGTCGAGCTCCAGCTGCCCGAGCCTGGGACATGGACACGAAGTTTGCAGGACGCACAGCGGAGAGCAGGAACGATAAGCATTGACAGATGCACGGAGTGCGTTCTTCCGTTGGCGGGACCTACTCGTTCGCCCTAACGACAATCCAAGCAGCGCCTAATTAGCGGAGGTCACGACAGCGGCGCGCATATGGGAAACGAGAGACGTACGGGCGTGTCGGAGATTTCAAGATGGTGTTGAGATGGAGGGCCTCGTTGGCCTTCACAAAAGAGCCAAGAGCGAGATTGATTGCCGGAGTCGAGATCGATCCTACAAGCACGACCGTTGACGATGGGGGTTCAAATGCTTGTCGGACATTCGGGCACACCAGCGCGAAGGTGTGAATCACGCTGAGGGCATCAAACTCCTGCGGTCATTAGGGGAATACTTGAACTGCGATCACCTAAATCAGGACATCGAGACTTGAAACATGCATGGTGAGCCGTACGTACCTTGGCCATGTGGCCAGTTTCGAAGAGGTAGCGGCCGTTCGTGTGTATTGGTCGTTGCTCGCAGCCAGAGAAAGGATTCTCGACAACCATGGACCTCCTTTTCAACTATGTGAAGAAGGAAGAGTTCACAGATTATGACATGATCACTCACCAAATGGACATGACAGGTGAAGTTGCTCCAACATCAACGTCCCCAATATTGTCGGCAGCGCAAATGAGGAACAGACCTTCAAACCAGTGGCCTACTTACCATTGTCAAGAAGTTGCATTCACAATGAATTGCTTGCTATGCTTCTGAGCACGACGTTGGGGAAGGACAAAGAAAATATATTGAAGATGCGCCCAAGCGAGAAAATTTCCACGAAGAGTTGTGCTGAACCCCCGGCCCGTCCCCTGCACGTCGAGATATGAGCAAAGAGGACATGAGGGCGCTGAGACGTCCGAGTTGATCTTGACGCGGCTTGACACTCGAACAACCGCGTAGAGCATTGCAGTTATGAGCAACATGGGGAAGGTCTAGCCGCGTCGCCGCACGAGAGAAAGCGGCCCAAGTCGCGCAGTCCGCCTATATGCGTCGGGGCGTGGGAACTTTAGGGCAGGTCGCCGCTCACCAGCTCGCCGTGGCCAGCAGCAATGATGTCGTGTGGCACCCCTTGCTCGTCGTTCCTCTCGTCCCCCACTGTTGTACATGCAACGTATGCCAGTCTGGCTTCTCTTCATATGAGTCCATGAACTCGGATTTTCTTCTCCAATGCCGTCGAAGCTGGAGTACTCTCTGACTATCCCCGTGACCTTCTCAGCACCTGGGAACCAAAGAAAAGGAAAGGCTCCGGTTGACTTGGTCGAGCAAAGCTTCGCATCCGCTTCACCATCATGCATAACGTATTGGGACTGCACTGCGAACCCTGGAAGCAAGCCCGATTCTGCGCCTACTCAAGGCGTCGCCGTAGGCTGTAAAGATGGCTCCCTCTTCATCTTACAGTCCGCAGGACAGTCAGGTGCCGTACCGTCAGCCTCGCCTATCCCTGTCCTTCCCGAGTCTGTTGCATCGCCCACAAGCACCAGACGCCTCCTTGGATTGGGCCGTCCAACCTCGCGCTCCGCTTCTCCCTCCTCCACAAAGTCTTCCTTGTCTCCTTTCCACGTGACCCGCTCTCGCATCGTCTCTTCCGTCTCCAACGAGCAAGTTGAAGCTCCAAAGAACTATGTCGACTTCGACGAGGAGCAGGAGAAGCTCAGGGGGATGCTGAAGGGCAAGACCCACCGCGAGAGGCACTTGTCTCTGACCAAACATCGCTCCGAAAGGGATCCAGCCCTCGAGAAAGCTATTCAAACCACCTCCAACGCCGGGAGCAGCCTTCGCAAAGATGACACCCACAGTTATCTCTCCGCCGCTCTCTCGCCTACTGCCTCGACGTTCTCTCTGACACTGTCTACTCCTCCTTCGCCGACCTTGGCTCCCTCTTCTCCAGAGCCTGGTTTGCCTGCCCCCCTGAGTCTTCGTTGTCACATCTTTCCACCCTACGCTGGTCAAGGGCGTACCGTATCGTGTCTAAAGCTACATGAAGGTGGCCATTACATCTTTTGTCTCAATGGGAGCGGGTGAGCCATGACTATTCTACTTGCGTCATTTCGGTTGCTCATGTTTGTGTTAGAGGGCTTTCCGTACATTCGACCCTGGATGGGACTTGTCTGGCTTCGACAATAATCGAAGCGAGGCCGAAATCGACAGTGCTTGGTGGAAAGGTTCAGGCGGCGCACGCTAGTCTGTGGGTTTGGAGAACATTGCTTGTGGCTCCATCCCAAGAGGTGCGCCGGTTTGATTCTGGTATATTTCCTCTGCTGATTAGTCGCACTCTCATGTACATAACGCAGTCTATCATCCTATTTGCTTCTGCTTCGCCCGACGAGTTTTATCCTGCTAGTCAATTCACGGACCCAGGTGCCGGAGACTCGGACAACCAGTCCTTGTTGGTTGCATATGAGCTGTCGCTTGGAGGCGAGACACCGGCTGCTGAGGCCAAGCTCGAATGCCTTGGGGAATGGAGTGTAGATAGTCCTGTCAATTCGATAGGTCTACTTGCTGAAAGAGATCGTGAGTTCCGTCGTTACTGTCGTCCGAATCAATTCATAACCAGTCAATGTAGGCCCCCTGACGCTGTTTTATGCTAACTCCTCGGGCCACCTCGCCTCGCGTTCCGTTAGTATCAACAAGGCTCTTCCATTGCCAACTCCAGACCTTCCAGAATCACACTCTTCTACCCACCTACCCCTCCCTAACCCGTTCAAGGTCCTCAAGTCCCTGTCTACAGACCACATCCCAGACACTGAGAAAGTCGATGTGATCGATCGCGTGCAAGTAGCGGACGAGATCGTCCATGGCGAGATCCGTCTGTCTCCTCTGCTTGGTCTGCGAGCACACGATGGCGGTCAAGACGTTCGGTTGTGTGCTTGGTCCGCCAACGGACTTCAGGTTTGTCGCGCGTCTCCGACATAGCTTCCGGTTCTTTACGACCATTTTCAGGTCCTCAGCTGGTCACGCGCAGCGCTCGAACATTCACCAATGGCATCGATCACCGAGCCCGAGGACGTGCGATGGATTGATCACGACACCCTCTCCGTGCTCTTCCTGGTGCGTCCCACGCAATCACGTTAAGTAACTGTGTCCGAGGATCCGCATTCTACAGGACCGAACCGAGATCTACCGGACGGGGTTCACATCTGAGAACGGCGAAGCCTACCGCCTCGTGTACGTCATACATTCTCATCTCTAGGGCAACGTAATTACTGAATTCCCTCCTCCCTCATCTCCCATAGAACGCGGCAGATCCATTGCGAGCCCTTCACGCTGGGTGATGTCGCCGTGCTCACCCCCGGGGGCCATGTCGTGTCTACCCATGTCAAGCACGGAACTCGCAGGATACACTACACCGTGCACGACGCCTCGGCAGACGACCCGAAGCTGAAGACACGGACTTTATGGAAGGGCCGACACGAACGTTCGCCCTCTTCCAGCGCACCTGCGGACGCGAGTGTAGAGCGGCGCATCACTGCGATGCTCCCGCTCGAGCTCGAGCTGATAATCCTGGGATACTGTGAGCCGCTCACCCACGTACCTCAGCGTCGGTCGATGATGTGCCTGACATGCTTACGACGGGTTCGCAGCCGACGGACGCGTTTGCCGCGCGTCTCTGCTCGATTTGGCGCGAGGCGTAAGCGACGCAGGCGAGATCTCGGACACGGCCCTGCCCTCGCGGATTATCGCCATGGACTCCGTGGAGAACCAGCGCACTCGCGAGCGCGTTTTGGTCGGCGGAGCGGATGACGGGACGCTCGGGATCTGGTCGCTTAGGTCAGCGCAGCTCCCGCTTGATGTTATGTTCCAGTCAGCTCATGAGAGTCACTGACAAACGTGGTCGCTCGCTCGGTTGGTCGCGCCCCTTGTGCACGATTGTGTTACGTTGCATCGCATGGCAGTACGTTCAAACTGTGCGCGCGCTGGACGGTGTTCACGAGCCCGCTCGCGCGCGTGCTCTCGGTACAGGACGAGACGACGCCAAGTCGGAAGGAGAGGGTCGGGAGGCTGCAGGGGTGCGTGCTCTGTGTCTCCCAGGACGGGACGATTGCCGTGATTGCGCTGGACGGGTACCAGTTGTACGTGATGGTTCCGTTTCAATTGAGGATCGCCGTCCCTGTCGAGCATCCGCGCTGATGTCCGAAACAGTGTCTACCTCGTGCCCGCGGCTGCCGCGCCTCTGCGGCGGGTGTGTCTGGGCGAAGACAACCTGCTTCTGATGTACGCAGACGGTCGCGGGAGGTTGTGGGACACGCGCACGCGCGAGTTTTGGCGGTCGATGAGCATGGACAAGGCCGAGGAGCTGATGCAGGAGGGCGGATGGCTGCAGTGGTACGTGCAGCGTATGGGAGGTGACGCATTGAGCGACCGCTGACGTCTTGCAGGACTTTGAACAAGCCTTCGGAACGCAAAGCCGTCCTTTCAACGCTTTTGTCAAACGAATCTCCGGATGCAGGTCAGTTACCGGCTTGCTAAGGGGCTAGGAAATTGGCTTACCCCCTGTTGATGCAGCATCTACTCTGTTCATCGACCTCTCCAAGCTTCTGCGTCAACTTTCTTCGAGTGTAGCGCTTGCTGGCGTGAACGCACCTATTAGCGCTAAAGCCGGACTGGAACATGCACGCGCGTTGTTGTCATTGCTGCTAACGTTTGGTATTAGCGAATGCATCGACAGCATATGCACAGAAGGTCTCGCGATTTCACCACAGCCCGCGACCGTCAACTTGACGAGCGGGAACAGCTTATCATTACTCCCCCAACCATCTCCCGCGAGTCCCTGGATGCTCTCTCCTGGGGCTTCCGCGGATCGAGCGCTGGCCATCATCTCAATGTTGCAGTATCTTACTCAGTTCGAAGGTGCGCAGTTGACTATGCTTGGCGTCGGACACTGCTCAGATTTCGTTAGATCTAGTACAAGACGCTAACACTGTCATGACGTTCTACGCGGCGTCCCTTAGTCAACAAGTCACAGACTCCTACCAGCCCCCCAGTCTCCCCCGCTTGGGGCAGCACCTGCTATACACGTTATGTACGTCGATGAATCTTCGTTCCGACCGCATTCTGAAACAGCGTACGTCACAGCTGCGGAAGAACGGCAAGCTGCGCGACTGCTCTTCGATGCGGGGGTCGCGCGTCTGTCCGACCGGGAGACGGCGGACATCGTCGAATGTTGGCAACATTACCGTACGTGATCTTCATGGTTTGGATCTGGGCCGCGCTGACTCCAAGCGAAGTCCCAGCACTGCAACCCGGAAAGCACATGGATTCCGCACAGAGCGCGCTGGCACTCTGCGTGTGCGGCTTTATTGCGGTGGACAAGTACAGTCTCCTATCGACGAGGTACGCATGAGACGACGTACATGCACAGCAAAGAACCGTTGATTGAGGCTGCTCGGATAGTTCTCTGACCGAGATCGCGAAGTCCATCGCAGGATACCTGCACGACGAGACGTCGCCATACCGGTCACTAGCCATCGACCTCTGTTCGCGTGGATTCCAAGTCTGGCAACAGTACGTCGACGCGGTCGAGATGCTCCGCGCGCTCTTCACGCTCGCAATGTCGACCAAGAAGGAGGCGATCTCGGTGCCCAACATTGGCGTCCAGGCGCGCGCCGCGGTCCTCCAGATCGCGGCGGGCAACACGCCGCTGTTCATGACGACGCTCGCGCTCGACATCCTCCAGCCGCGCAGCGTGCAGCATCGCAAGTCGGTCATGCAGCTCGTCATCTTCCTCATCCGCAAGAAGCCGCTTGTGTTGTATAGCAACCTGCCTCGGCTGGTGGAAGCGATCGTCAAGTCGCTTGACCCCAACTCGAATGCGACCCGAGAAGCCGTGCTGGACTCCGCGACGGAGATTTTGAGTCATATCGTTCAGACGTAAGTGCCTCGTCGGACCGAGAGTACATGGATGTGAACTCACCTCGAACCGGTTCTCAGCTTTCCTACGGTCGATTTCCACATGGGTTCGCAACGATTGGCAGTCGGGACAAGCGAGGGTGCGGTCGTCATGTACGACCTTAAGACTGCAACGCGGCTCTATGTCCTCGAGGGGCACAAGAAACGCACGACTGCGTGCAGTTTCTCGCCAGACGGCCGTCGGGTCGTCACGATGTCGCTGGAGGAGTCGGCGGTGTTGGTGTGGAAGGTCGGTTCGAGCTTCAGCAGCTTCTTCATGCCCGGGGTTCCGCCTCGCCAAGGCCACGGTGGGTCCGAGCCGTTTAAGACGCTTAATTTCAACATAGGCGACGCGGGTGAGTGCCAAGTCAAGCGGGGCGTTGAACGTGTGCTGATCGCGGGTATGTAGCGAATATGACCTTGGAGGATACTCTGACAGACGTGCGGTTCGAGTGGGCGGGGGACAGGAGCGTCAAGCTCATGATCAAGGACAGTACCTTGACCTTCAGTACATGAAAACGTTGCGGGGTGTAGGAGAGACATACATGCTATGACAACTCGGACCCGCCGCCCATCCGTCATGCTTTTGGTTTCCGACGTGTGGCCAGGAACCGTCGTGATTGCAACGTGTGCCCCATGCACGATCCGTTGCTTAGGCTCGATGTTGTTTCTGGAGGACGCGGCGAATACACGCAAGGCTTGCCTCGTTCCGGGGCGCGAAACAGAGGACGACATGAAAGATGGAAGATGTACGCAAGGCGGTTCGGGCAAGTAGTTCCGTTATGGTTAATCAGGGCCACCACATGCTCAGGCATTCAATCGCATATCTCAGATCTTACCGGGAAGGCTGTAGAGCCATCTAAAGTCCCTGAACAGTCGCACGCGCCGCGTTCCGGGATCCTTCTGTCCGAGCCGGCGAGGGCACGGTTCGGAATCCGACGCGTTTCCTTGTCTACACCATGGAGGAGGGAGTTGGTCCGCTCAACGCGCTTTACGCCTCGCGCGCTCGGTCCGTCATAGTTCTGACCCGCTCTTAAGCGTACGTGCCGATGTTTTGACCAACCATCATCTCCGCCCTGCGGACGTCTCGGAGTTCCCAGGCCTCGAGAATATGGAATCCCGGCCCCAAATTTAGCTGGCCCGCGGGGTACTGACCTTGAGGCCACTCATTCTAGTCAAGATCACTGCAAACCTCGGTCACCTGCGTTCTTGACACACCCCCGCCGATCAGAACCTTCCAAGCCCCCTCGGTACGCTTTCCGGCGTTCCCCGACCCTATCCGAGCGTGGGGTCCATATGGCCGTGGCGGCGAGTTGCACAACGGTTGGGCGTCCACCAATGACGACAGTCCTCCAAAGGTGAAGGTTGGTATCGTGAGGCTAATTGAGGGATCTCAGATTCGTGCTTCATCGCGGAACGTACACACATACGCTTGGGTCAGTGAGAAACTCATTCATTTTGCTCAATGCGCGGCTCAGCAGTCACGTACCCCTTTCCGCTAGGTCTCCGACGTATGCGCTCTTCAAAGCCTCCCGGGGGCGAGGAGATTGATAGGCAGTCTGATCGCCGATCCAGCATCTGAATGTCGCGCGAGCGAAATCTCAAGTCCTCGGTCGCCGAGACGCCATACACACGAACGTGAGATGTACGCGTCCTTCGGACTCGCTAACGGGTGCACAAACGGACAGCTCGGTAGCATGCGGGGGTACATATATCGAGTGCCTCTTGGTGTCGAAACCGCACCCCTCTGGGCGTTCCTGGAGAACGCAACGGTATCATCACGACTATATACCCCTTAATCATTCTCGATACCCCGCTCTCGTCATCCTCCTCCACGCCATGTCGTCCACCACCGCCGCCGCCACCATGCCCGACCTTACGGGCTGCACCGTAGACAGGCGCTTTCGACTCATCCGCGTCCTAGGTTCTGGTACCTATGGCGTCGTTTACGAAGCCGTCGACACTCATGCCCTCGCTTCTGGCGCCCCTGCTTCTCGCGCAATCAAGATGATCCGCAAAGCAGATCGGAAGAAGCACGAGCTCGCTGCCGCACGTCGGGAGATCGCGCTCCACGGCCTTGTCTCTAACCACCCCAACGTCGTCACCGTCCGCGACGCATACGAGGACGATCATTACTTCTACCTCGTCATGGACTTCTGCAAGGGCGGCGATCTCTTCGAGCCGATATGCCGGAAGGTGTACGTCGACAATGACGCGCTGGTGCGGAAGGCGTTCGTGTCGCTCATCGACGCCGTCGAGGCGTGCCACCGGTTACGGATATACCACCGCGACCTCAAGCCCGAAAACATCCTCGTCAACGAGGATCGTTCAGCGGTTTTCCTCGCGGACTTCGGTCTGGCGACCAACCAGCCTATCGTCCAGGAGTTCTACTGTGGGACAGCGGCCTACATGAGTCCTGGTGAGTTGTCGATCTTCAATTGTATCGTGGTCATGAGAATACGAAGCTAATGCCGTTGCCAGAGTGCATCGGGCACATGTCGGGTTTCCAACCGTACTACACCGCATGCAGCGATATCTGGTCGCTGGGTGTCATCCTGGTCAACATGATCAGTGGGCGCAATCCTTGGGAGAGGGCGACGCTGAACGACCCCTGCTTCCTTCAGTTTGTCGAGAACCCCGACTTCCTCTTCGACGTCCTCCCCATCTCGGAGGGCGTCAACGAGATCCTCCGGCACATCTTCCTGCTCAACCCCCTCGCCCGCCCGTCCCTCCAACACCTCCGCAAAGCCATCCTCGAGCTCCCGAGCTTCTGGCGATCCGATGACGAGCTCTCCGTTGTCGAGGCATATACGCGAGCGCCGGCACCCACGACCGGAGAGCCGCAGGCTTCTCAGGCGCGCTCCGCCCACGCCAGCTGCCAGTCGAAGAGTGCGGCCTCGCCACAGTCACACAGCCATCCTTCGCGTTCGCCTTCTCCCGTTCCTCCCACGGGCGAACAGCATTCCCATTCCCCGTGTCTCCCTCGCCTTCCTTCGCTGGATGGCGAGGGGTGCTCAACCGGCTCGGAGTCCTCCACGGGCTCCACGGGCTCCGTCGCGTCGACGGAGGAGAGCAGCATGGTCGTTACGCCAGAACACTCCGCGGTGAGGGTGGTGGTCAGCGGGCAGGACGACGGCATCGAGGACAGTATGCAACTAGACGGGACGAAGGGCTCGCTCGGCGAGCTCCTCTTCCCGCGATTAGACGTGAACGTTCCCAGCAGGGCATCATGAACTTGCACGAGACGAGTAACGATATTTATGATGTTTATGTATGTAAATAGTGAAATGCGCGTGTACGATGTCGTAGTCTTCTTCTTTCGCTTCCTGCGGACAATGTCTTTCGACAAGGATATATGTACGATTAGAGTTCGTTTTTTTGTTTAGGATGTCACTTTGCGCTCTGGGAGCAATGAATGCTTATAGCGGAGCTTCGGGCCCGCTCGCCATTTCCTCACTATGGAGCCGTGCTCATTGCCTCGTTCGAAAACTGTGTTGCTGTCTGCGTCCTTTGAGGCGAACGCGATTTGCAATGGGCGGTCAGCCGCCTCAGGATGCAACTTCTCAGGCCTCCCCGAGTCCTCCTCGAAGAACCATGCACAGTGCTCGTCATGAAGCCCTCCTCGTTTCATCTTGCCAGTGCGCTCGTCGCTCTCCCCACTGTCATCGGCACCGTCCTGCAGAAGCGCGCGGCTACCCACTTTGATCCCTCGGACGGTGACGGATCGTGGTTCATCGATACTGGCAATGGTCTTGGGGAGCCTCTCAACGTATGTGGCACTCACATGGCTTCCGCTCCTTCATCTGACAATCACGTTGCAGGTTATCATCTCTGGCCTCAGCTCGCCTGAAGTCCTGAACGAGGACGGCTTGATCAACTACGCGAGGGCCATTGGATTGTGCGGCCATCGCTCGCACTCCGCATGCACATAGCCCGTCTAACGCGCATGACCCTTCATTTTGTTTAGTTCGACAGAATGCTTTGGCATCCACATCGGGAACCCCTTTGCGGCCAACCTGGGCGATGGCAATGGCCCTGTGAACCAAACGGTAGAGCTCCGGGAGGACTACGGCGACGCTGATTTCGGCACATGTCGCGAGTCGCTCATAGGCGGCAACCACTTCCGGGTGTACTTCCAGAACGGGCCTTCTGCGAACAGCGGCGCGGTCTTCCTCGCGTGAGTGTCTCCAGGTTCCTGCGAGTCTCTTCTTCTTGGCCTTCTGAGGGAGAGGTTGACGAGAGCCGTCTTGTTTTGCCATGCCCAGTGTCTCTGAGGAGAAGTCCGCAAGGGAGAACCACGACATCGCCGAGAACGGTTACAACATCGGTCGCGACGCCCTCGTCCAAGGCGCGGTGGGTACGAAGAGCTACGGCGGCGTGACGTATTCAACGAGCGCGCAGAACATCGCTGGCCTTATGCGAGCGGGCTCTGAAGGCGTGAACCACGGTATTGCGGTCGACGGCCTCGTTACCCTCCTGACGGTGACCATTCAGTAAGCTGTAAATTCGTGGATGCGCTCATACATTGACTGTTCCGGATGTGGATGCGGAGAGAGAGAGAGTACTCCACGCACTTGACGCGTTTCACTGCATGTTCTCATGTCAAGTACGCGTATATATCTATATGGGGTTGAACGAACACATCTGTTCAGTACTCGTATGAATGCAACTTTAGGCTGTCACTCGCCGTATAATCACATCACCGGCTATGCCGCGCACCTGCTGATCGATTCGGATTCAGGGTGGCGAACTCTTATTGAGGGAATAACATATACGTTCCACAAACGATACAGTGTTTTAGATATCAGTGCAAGTGTACCAGAGGCAATTCCTCCACGGGACGCAGGTTTTCACTAGGGTACTCGGAAGTGCCAACGGTTAGGTTAATGGTACCGGCAAAGACGCAATGGGCAAAATAACACTCACGAATGCTGCCATGCAACACGCGCCTCCATTCTGGATGAGAATGCCGTTGTAACTTGCTGAGAGCTCTTCCTGTTCACATCTCGCGAAAAGGTGCTCAACATTCAGCGGCAACCATGTCGGCTCCGTCGTCGACCCGCGTGCCAGCGTGTCTCGTTAACTCAAGCGCCATATGTGCTCTATGAGAAGACTGTCAGAGGTGCTAGTTGTCCCTTGCCGACCTTTATCGGACAAACAGGTGATCGTCGATCTTTTCGCAGAGGTGGGTGGACGAAGTAGTAGCTATAGAACGGTGTTACAAGGGATCGATTATTAGACTCTGATTGACTTGGATTAATCCACGCTTATGTAATCAGCCGCCGACGTGCCGAGGGGCCGAGGAGGACGTTGATTGCGACCACGATGCTGGCTTCCTACATCGCGCTCAACAGCCAGGACGCCTTGGATGTTGTTTTCGGCTTCCTGGACCCATCGACCGTTGGATGTGATTACTGGAAGGACGTCCACGATTCGGATGAACACTACCAACGGAAACTCTCTCTGGCGCGCGCGGCTCGCGTATCCAAAGCCTTCCACTATCCTGTGGTCCGCGTCCTCTGGCGCAAACTCCCAAACGTATTTCTACTTTTGCAACATTTCTCTGCTCTGGAAACAGAGCACACTCTCTGAGACGATGTCTACGTGAGTAAACGTTCTTAAACATATCTATAGATTAACGAACAATCCGGATCCGCATGCTGACAGGAGTTGAATGGAGCCATCACACCGCTCGAGTGGGATACCTTCTACATCTATGCTCCTCACATCCAAGTCCTCAGCATCATCATTGCCCTTGAAAGTCGCCATGGAAGACTCGTTGAGCAGTCGACCTGGACTCAACTAGGACTACTCGCAAATGGAAGACCTCTCTTACCCAACCTCCGCGATGTCGAGTGGTGCCACTTCTTATCCCCCCAATCTCTCGATATTCTCCCATTCATCTCGCAAGTCTTTGAAAATATCCTGCGAAGTGTCGATCAATCCGTCGGCGCCAGAACGGACTCGTCCTTCAGGATCGTTTTCTCCACGCTCATTTCCACTGCGCCCCATATCAGCCAACTGCACCTGGATATCTGTGGGCTGGATAGCTCATGTTATCTTGATTACTTGGAGAAATCGCGTTCCTCCCCCGCGGTGGACGCCGTCGACGCCAACGCGCTCCATGTCTTGTCCCGGATGAGAGGTCTCCGAGCTTTCGCCCAGTCCCATGGCCAATCGTTTCCACCAACGCCTGCGTCCGGATTCCGTCAGCTACATGAGTTCGCATTGTATCATCTCTACGATAATCACCTTTACGACGTTTTCACCGCTTCGCTCACCCAGATAACAATTTGTGATTCCTTCTCTGGAATCGTTGACGCTCTCCGTCCCGGCTCATCCTCATTATTCCATCCCCGGCTACCCCAGACCAATGTCACACGAGATCAAACCGCCGTTCGCCTTGCGCGGGCTCAAGACGATGACGATCGTCATGTCCTCCTCCATTGGTCCTTGGGCGATTCGGACTTGGAAGCGATCGCACAGGCGTACCCCAAACTGACGTCTTTGAGGCTAACCTATGCTTCGTCGTTGCACGAGGACATCTGGAAAGGCCTTTACTACCCTGTATACACATGCATTCCTGGTCCCCGTTCCCTGGTCGAGTTGGCTTCACGATGTCTGGAGTTCCAAGAGCTCTCGTTCCCGTACCTACAGCTTCCCCATGGAAGACTCGCCGATCTGGAGACGTACCCTATCTTCAATCATCGCTTGAAACACTTTGCTGTGGGCGAGCGAGAGTCTGTTCGTGGCCGCAAATTTCATCGACCGCTGCTTCCCATCCGTACATCTGCCGCCCCACTGTGACAGGGATAAGATGAATCAGGATTGGGAGCGGATCAGGTCACTGATCGAGGCATTCCAGACCGCGAGGGGCCATGAGGTGGTGCTTGCGGATGCTCAAGGTGCGTGTATATGCTTGCTGCCTTCCATCGTATGCGGCTCAACGGCGGCATTTTAGTCCTGCCCAGACTAGGCTGGTTCAGGCGTCATAGCTCCTGGGTGCACAGAGGTCCGAGGGGCACTTACACACTTTGACACAGCCTTGCCTTGCCAATCTCGAGAGCCGACAGTGGGTTGGTCATTTTCGAAAGTTCAGGTTCGGAGCGAAGTCGATGGAGGGGAAGGAGGTACGAGATCTGTCTTTGCGGACATTTGAGATGTATTGGAGGTGCTGATTAGATATAATGACTTTCTGTTTCCAGCAGAGACTCGAATTTCTCGACGAGAGGCGGACGGCTCAATTGCCCGGTACGTTACCCGACGCCGGTATCTTTCTTTATAATTGGTACTGCACCATGCCCCGTCCACCTTCTCCCTGGGCCAGAATGCAATGAGGCCGTGTTTCATTCGGAACGCATTGTCGGATGATGGACTTCAACGAAATTCGATTGCGTCGGTCGCAACTACGACGGCCACTGTAAGTAGAGGGCACCCAAGTGGTATAAAAGGAGGGCCGTTTTCGACCCAAGTCCGCTACCTACCCTGCATCGTCCTCAGCAATCTCATCATATCTCCTCGACCATCAACACCAGTTGTCCTCCAATCAGCCATGGCATCCACCGACTCGCATCCCACCCCAGACTATACCGACATCGTCCTCGAGAATCGCTACAAGCTCACCCACAAACTCGGCAAGGGGACCTTTGGCGTCGTCTACCACGCCATAGACAGGACCATCCGGACAGACGACGACAACCTCCGGTCCGTCGCGGTTAAGATCATCAACAAGCGCCACCCCAAGTACCGCGACCGCCTCGAGGTCTACATCCACAAGCGCGCCTCGCTGCTCCCCAACGTCGTCAAGCTCCACAAGTCGTATGACTACGCTGAGTACTCCGTGCTCGTCATGGACCTCTGCGGCGGGGGCAGCCTCCAGAAGCGGATCGACGAGAAGAAGGGACGGCCGTTATTCACGGGCACGCGGCAGCTGAAGACGCTCTTCCTACGCCTCGTCGATGCGGTGGGCGACCTGCACCGCGCGGGGATCTACCACCGCGACCTCAAGCCCTCGAACATCCTGCTTAGCGATGACGGCACGGAGGCGTTCCTCGCCGACTTCGGGCTGGCGACCCGGAACGACCGCTACGGTGACAGGTGCGGTACGCGGGAGTACATGATGCCAGGTCAGTCCTTTCTCTTTTCTCCCTTGGTCAATACCACTCACCAATGCTTCAATACTCTCGCAGAGCTCGACCCCAAAAAGTTCGACGGTCGCGCGAGCTGTGAGCAAGGCGACGTCTGGGCGCTCGGCGTCATCCTCATCAACATGGCCAGTGGCTGCATACCGTGGGCCTCCGCATTCTCGACGGACCGCGCCTACGCTGAGTTCGTCCGGGACCCGCGCTACCTCGTCGACTCGTTCGGGCTCTCCCCGGGCCTGAACAGAATCATCCGGCGCATGCTCCGCGCGAAGCCGGCCTTGCGGATGTCGCTACCCCAGGTGCGGAAGGAGATCGCGGAGCTCGATGAGTCGTTCTTCTGCGCCGGAGAGGGCATTAACGCAGTCGGTCGCACGGCCGTCAATTGCAACGGACCAGTCGAAGATGCGCCGATTGTGCCAGAGCGCGCTGATGCTGGGTCCACGATGCAGTCCGAGATGAGGCTTCTTCGTCTGGATGAGGAAAGGCGAGAGGCTTGGAGGCAGCAGCAGCAGCGCCAGGCTGAGTTCAGATACAAGAAGCTTAATAGGGACGTGAGCGGGAACAGCAGCTTGTGCAGCACCTGTTTTGCGGAGACGGAGGACAGCGATGTCGAGACGGGGAAATGGGAGATCGGGGGGATGATGAAAGCGCTCGTGCTGAAAGCCAAGAAGAAGCTCCGCTTCTCGTGATTACGGTTTTAGATTTGGACGGACTTGACCCAGAAGCCATGGACGCTGCCGGCACCGTCGCATGTATGTTACACGGAGGATTCGTAAAGGACGCTTCTTGTGTTCAGTTTGTATTGAGCACACTCCATTAAAATATAATTGGACACTCAACTTGAACAGTGTGATTATTTTCCGGGGTCATGCACGCGCGAGTAACAGAGTTATCGTATCCTTCAAGGAGTGCGTACGGAACTGTGACGAGCATTGCATGGTGTCCACAATGTTGAAGTCGTGCTAGCCTGGCATTCGGTAGTGTGTTCCGCAGGGATCAGCGAGACGGATGGGCCTGGATGAACACTGCACGGAAGAAGCCCTCGGTGTTCCCGCCATCGGCGGCCATGTGGAGGAAGACGGAGATCGCCCGGCACTTTCGCCCAATATACAGCACATTGATTGGGGTGAGGGTCCATGAGGATCAACATGCGCCCACAATTCCATAGGGAAAGATGATGCACATTGTGACCCTCTCGGAGTCGCCGCTGACAGCGGAGATGCCCTACTGCACCCGGAATGACGCCGCTTACGGTCCCGTAAGTCCAGGTTTCTGAGACCGGCATTATTCATCTCCTTTCTTGCGAGAGAACCAACCCACTAATTCACTACTGAGTATCGCTTAGAAGCAGACTCCTGAACCGGAAGGAAGATGCTTACTGGTGGTCGAAGCTCGCATACGGCTGGGGTTCCCCATCTTCGACTGCAAGTTCCGGGTGCTGTGGCTTCTACGCCCTCGTGAGTGGTCATTCCAAAGGTATCACGGCTTTCTCGTTAGAAGATGAGCTGCAGTGCTGCCCGGATATTATGTAAATTGTGTGGCGGCGCTGTGGACACCAAAGTTCAATTCTTTAGAAGTTGCATGACCTCGCTAAGTATACACATGTTTACCCCCGGGTATAAGGGTCCTCTTCGGACAAGATGATTCGAATCGAAAGGCGGGAAATAGAATGTAGATACGAAGAATCGAATCTGCTTGCAACCACATAGAAGGAGAGTCGGCGACCGAAACAATATGTATTCAATCTCCGACATCAATAGGGATATCTTTCTCATTTCCACAACCCCAATCGTTCAGGGTCCAGCTGATCTCAACCGCAACCACAATCACGATCATGGCTGCCACTGCTTTTGCACATTCGACTCCCGTTCTCGAGCCCATATCAAACTGCCACCGTGGACGAAAACCCGTCACCATCGTCCGATTCCAGTCACTCGTCATCACGCGAATCGCCGCCTGATGCTTAGGGATCCTCCAAGTTAGCCCTGCGCAAGCTTGTGTGTGGGGTCAGTTCTCTATCACGCCACGTCAGTTTCATTGTGATTTCAATGTGAGAACATGGAACAGGAGGACGTCGTACGAAAGGCCCTCCACAGGCCTATCTCCCTCGCTACCTCAATCCCTCTGCCGTGGACGTGGACGACCCCCGGGAATTTCCTCTCTGCTGGTACCGCCTCCCCTTTCCACCCCCAATATATCCTCAAATAGTCAGCATTGCTTTCTACTGTATGAAAGGCGGCCATCGCTTTGGTCGCAAAGCGGGAGAGGTGAACCGGCTCACCACCTATGGAAACTTCGAC
The DNA here is from genome assembly GCA_032821775.1 of Sanguinoderma infundibulare. Lineage (NCBI taxonomy): Eukaryota > Fungi > Basidiomycota > Agaricomycetes > Polyporales > Polyporaceae > Sanguinoderma > Sanguinoderma infundibulare. The sequence goes on from JAVLRN010000007.1 coordinate 1,027,956, forward strand.
ATCTGGTTGAAGCACCAGACGGGCCTCCAATTGGATGTTAGGCAGGTGGGGGATGCTCGTCGCTCCTCGCGGCACGCCGGTAGGTACCGCATCAAGCTGGAAATGCTGGCAGGACAAGCTTATGAATCTATGTACTTAGTAGGACTTCCTTCGACTCGAGTTCGAACTCGGCGGACAGCTTTCGCGTTCGAGCCCAAGCCTTGTGGACAATGCAAATTAAATTTCAAGTCATAGACACGATTGGATCCCCAGGGTATTCGAGTAGCAACGATTAGAAAGTGAGTGCGCCCATATGTTTTCCGTGATGATCTTCGGAGCGCGCTCGTGCCAGCGCCCAGAGGCTAGAGACTGCTGCCTGCCTCCTCTGTTGTCATATCAGCCTAGAGCGGGTGTAGCTCTAGCGGGATCATATGAGACATCAAACGCGAGCACGCCTCGGACCCAAGGTGCCGCGCTGATGCGCTTAGCTTGGATTCGGGGACGTGTTAATTGACTATGTGTTTGAACTGCATTCTTGGTTCATCGACGGTCATTGATCCTCTCAGTGCCTCCCCGGCTTCGTCGAATTACCCGCGACGTCCTGGACGATCCACTTTTCAAGAGGTGGGCTTTTGAGGCCGATGTATCACACTCGCTCGAGATCTAGTCTACCCATCTGCGTAGCCCGAGACGATGCCTCGCAGAGCCTGGATCACGCTGTCAATGAAATTTGCATGGTCCCTGCGTACCCACGTCCTTTCCTGGCGATCGACGTCAGGGGACCTAGTGGGGCGTTTACATCGGCCACCGGACGCCAGAGGTTGACAACAGGAAGTATCACCTTTACAAGGTGCGCTTCGGTACGGAGCACATGCGCTTGAGCGGCTGGCTCATTTGGCGTGTTAGATGAACCTCGCCGCCTGCGGGACCGCACTCATCCCGCATTGGCGAGTTATCGATATGGCCCTGTCTGACTCGTAAGTCTGACAAGACGAAGATCTCGCTGCTCCTCGATAGGTATGCAGTCCTCCGCTGTGTTAGGACCTTGGTGCTCATGGTGGCCTCTCAGTGCGTTCAACCTCTAGCAAACAAGACCACAGTGCCAGTGGGTGAGTATCCTCATGAGCGGTTCAAGGTCACGCACATCCTTACGGAGAACTTGTCACCGAGACCTTCCCGTCAGTTCCAAGTTCCATCACGCTCGTTTGTGTCGATCACTAGTACTGAAACCATTCGTTATTTATTGTCATGCACATCGTGGTATGCTCGATAAGGAGATCACGGAGGAACACTTCAATCGCGCGAAGCTAGACATCGGGCTACTACTGTGTGGGACTGCTGTGGCTGGTCGAGAAGGCGGCGGATCGAGGGAGATGGGGTTCAGGGAGGGCAAGACTGTGTTCGGGTTCTGAGAGGTATTGGCATCGTTGTACCATAAAATAACCTTCCCACAAACTTGAAGATATGAAGAGTAATGTAAACCTCGATGTGCGTCAGCCCAATACCTCCCGCAAAGCTTTTTGTGCATCCTCGACCAAGGCGTCCCGAAACATCTTCGGCGGGATGGCCGTCCTCCCAATCACGGTGGGTTCGGCATCTGTCCTGGTTTGTGCCGCGACGAGCAAACCGTGATACACGGGAAATGGCGATAGACACAGGTGAAGTTCCTGCGGCGTTTGCAGTCGGCGATACGCTTCACACTCTTCCAGGCGAAGCACGGCGAGAATTTGGCCGAATGACGTTGAGAGGACACAAGGGGAGGCATGGCGAAGGATGACGTCTGCCGTGGCTAGAGACGTTCCGCATATCGTGGCAACGAGGAATCGTCGGAACTCCTCCCTGAAAACGGCCTCGGGGACGTCACTGCCATCGCCAATGTACCCCTTATGTCCATCCGCGTCCTCGATCTTGATATCGAAGTGCAGCATGCTCCAAAGAAGGAACGCCTGCACGCGGCTCCGCTCCGTGCCCGTTTGGTCCCCCGTGATTCGCGTGTATAGTGAAGGCGTTGTGTCCCTGACCAGCTCGTAGTCCATCGCCTCGGCACACAGCTTGGCGATGCGCGGTACCTCCCCACGGCCGAATTCTACCTCCTCGACCGTGACCTGCGCGCGCATGCATTTGAACCATTGAATGAGGGGGGGCGCTCGTGGGACGATTATAAAGCCGTCATATGCCTCGCCAATATTCTTCGGCTCCTCGAAGATCCACGGCGCCATGCTCTCCGTCAGGGACATCGCTGCCGAGCCTTTCATGCCAGCGACGACCCTCGGTATGATGCGATAATGTTGTTGAACCCGGACCTGACGGAGTGCATCCGCCACCAGTTCCGCGAACGTCATCGTGCGCATGTGGGGGGGAGGGATGTAGCCGTCTACGTCGGGGAAAACAGCCAGGACGTAGTCGCGGGGTTTGGTCGTCACTCGTCCACTGTCCCATGCCGAGCTAAATGGCTCGTATGTACCAGCAGGACGGTTTCCGGCTCCGTACTTCGCCATGTCGAGGTTACGCCTGCCCATGTCACGGTTGAAAGTTCGTCAGCCCGACTCGAGAACGGCAATATTCTGCTGACGGACGCACCGGAAGACAAGGTCGACATATGGCCTTCCGGTACTTCTGACCTTATGAGGGTCCTCGACCCCATGATACGCAAGTTTGTCACCCAGGAACGTAAGGACGGCCTTAGTCTTCCAGTTACAATAGCCAACCATCGACGTCTGGTACGCCATATCAAACTGATTCTGGTTGGGACGGCATGGGATGGGGTTCAGGTGCACAAAGTCTAGCACCTTTCCATACAGGCCTTCCTGGCGCGTCCACAGCCGCTCGAACCAGGGATCGAAGCACACCATGTGCGCCCCGCAGAACTTGGCGTGGTCCACCTCCTCATCCATGAACTCAAACTTCATGATGTCCTCGTCGTGCCATTTGTTACTGTTCAGGTGGTCCATGACGGTCGCATGCCACTCTGTGCAGATGGGGTGCTCCAGGAGCACTTTGACGCAGCGGGCCGACTTGTAGACATGGGGGATCGACGCCAGCTGGTCTGAGATGGTGATGGTCGCAGTCTCGGTCTGGTCGATGCAGAAGAGGTCCATCCAGAACCAGTCGGAGCCGCAGACGTCGGGACGGCTGAGGATGGAGAGGATGTCTTGTTTTACGGGACTCAGCTTGACCACCCCTGGTGACCGGTGAAGGCCGGACGGTGAGGTCGACCTGCTTTCTGTGAAGTCTGATTCACGCACCAGGGTGACCATCCACCACTGTGTCCTTGACTGTCTCGGGGGTGCCCCATACGTGAGAGATGGCGATGTAGACATCGTTGGTGGTAGCATTCGGCTTGTGTTCGATATACAGGGACTGATCTGCCCTCTGGCTGACACGAACGAGGTATATGTTGTGCATGGTGTGACAATATAGCGACGAGGACGATTGGATCGAAAGGGGATTCGCTAGGCGAAGACGATGGGATGGAGGTTGCGCTGCAAGCGACTGTCGAGTACGAAAGGATGGCTACAGGCCTGCCAGCATCCACTCGTCTTCGGACAGGAGGGAGCTGAGCGTTAACCTTGAGTCTTTCTGGATCACAGTCCACGTGGATCCGAGTCGACACGCGCACGAACTGTGTGAGTGCCTGTAGTAGATGCATAATCAGTAGGTTTCATTGAATATCATTACGGGATGAAGCTGAAGGTGAAAAGGCACAAGAAGGATTGAGCGAGAACATGGTGATATGTTCGAGCACGTCATTGACTGCCACATGGGCGCTAGTTTTCCCAAAATGGGCGGCTTCGTCTGACAGCTGTCGATGGCGAAGTCTTTTCCATTTTGTTCTACTTCTATGCGCACCGCTTCCTCGTCTGCTAAAAGATGTACAGACCCTTGATAAGTCGCAATTGATTCCAAAATATCAGTCTTCAGGCTCAACGCTAGGGCTCGGCATCTCACGTTTAACGGGAACGCCGTTTTTTTGACGGCACGAAAACGTGAACGCCCGTCTAGATAAACGGGCGTTTTTTACGCATTCGGAAAACGGAACGCCCCGTTCCGTTCATTAAACGAAAAAACGGGGCGTTCGAACGCGTTTTCTGACCTTTTTGGGAAATAACGATGAAATAGCTTGGAGGAGGGCGTACTTGATTCGCGCGGCCATACAAAATAATTAACTACTGTTTCAAAGCATCAAGCTGCTCGCGAAGGTCGCGGCGCACAAGCAAGAGCTGTTGCTTCAACAACATGAGGGCATGGATGGTATCCGGCTTCAGGCTGCGTGCGCCAGAGGAAATGCGCTCGACAGCAACCGAGCACCCTCAAAAGAGTAGTATAGTCTCCGACTTGTCGCCTCCCTCAAAGTCGCTCTCGTCGCTGTCCAAGCCACCCTCCCGTTGACCATGAAGGGTGCTACTGGGTTTAAGGCTGACGTGAAGGCGTTTTTGAACGGGACGAGCAACAGAAGAGCCTAATTAACATAAAATACCGCAGAATAAGTATACGCTTACAAGAGAGACGGGGACTCGAATGACAAAGAGAACTTACTGCTAGTAGCTTTAGGCGTTGAAGATTGAGCATACATGACACTTGCCGGCACATGCGGCGAGTTCGAGTTCCACTGAGAGTACATGAAGCGGACTGGGATGCGATCTGATCATCTGGTTGTCCGATGGGGAAGAGACCGGGGATGGGGTGAAGTTGGGGTCGGATGGAGAAAGAAGGTTGTCTGTGTGGATGGCGGACAGTTGCTGGCGCGACAGGATGTCTGGGAGGGATTGTGTTCCACCTCGCCACCGCCGCGACTCCTCTTAACGATTTCCTCAGTACCCTCATCGCAATGGAACCGAATGCACTTGAAACGTGTACGCAGATGCATCACCTCGCTTGCGCTCTCACTGGGCTCCAGCCGTAGGTTTTGGGACATACCTCGTTATCCTCGACTAGCAGCCTCTCCTCCGACCCAACCAAAAGCCTTCCCGCCTCCAAGTGTACCAACGAGTGACCCTTTGAACTGTTTCAGACTCACGAAAAGTGGGGAGGGGCGGGCCCCGCCCTCTCCGCTAGCTACCCGCGATGGACCTAGGACGTTGGGCTGGATGTTCCGCAGCAAGCAGGGATTGCTGATAGCAACTTGAGGCATGTCTTCAGCGATGGCACTCGAGAGAAGTCCAGAGTGGGGAGACATAGACAAGTTGCATAATCATACAGACAGAGGTATACATATATGGACAGAAAAACGCGTTAAGAAACGGTAGACGGGCGTTATTGGGTGGAAAACGGGCGTTCAAAGACGCCTGCCTGATCTGGGGAAACGTCCTTGGAGACGGGGTCGTGGGAACCGTTCAAACGGGACGCCCGTCTTTTTAGACGGACGGAAAAACGCCCGTTTTAAACGGAACGATGCCGAGCCCTACTCAACGCTATTACTGCAGGCTAAAAGCCCGGGCTTGAGCCCAACCCGGCCTGAGCCGAGCCGGCGCCCACCATGAGGGCCCGGCTCAACGTGTTGGTGAGCCCGAGCTCCCAAAAGCCGGACCCAAGCCCAGGAATTTGAGCCCGGCCCGGACTTGCACAACACTCCCTGTGCCGTGGACGTGGACGACCCTCGGGAACTTCCTCTCTGCTGGTACGGCCTCCCTTTCCACACCAAATATATCCTCAGTATTGCTTTCTACTGTATGAAAGGGGGCCATTGCTTTGGTCCCAAAGCGGGAGAGGTGAACCGGCTCACCACCTATGAAAACTTCGACATCTAGTTCAAGAACCAGATGTGCCTCCAGTTGGATGTCAGGCAGCTGTTGGATGCTCGTCGCTCCTCGCAGCACGCCGGTAGGTACCGCATCAAGCTCGAAATGCTGGCAGGACAAGCTTATCAATCTATGTACTTAGTAGGACTTCCTTCGACTCGAGTTCGAACTCGGCGACCAGCTTTCGCGTTCGAGCCCAAGCCTTGTGGACCATGCAAATTTAATTTCAAGTCATAGACACGATTGGATCCCCAGGGTATTCGAGTAACAACGATTAGAAAGTGAGTGCGCCCATATGTTTTCCGTGATGATCTTCGGAGGGCGCTCGTGCCAGCGCCCAGAGGCTAGAGACTGCTGCCTGCCTACTCTGTTATTACATATCAGCCTAGAGCGGGTGTAGCTCTCGCGGGACAATATGAGACATCAAAAGCGAGCACGTCTCGGACCCCGGGCTGAAGGTACCGCACTCATGCGCTCAGCCTGGATCCGGGGACGTGTTAATTGACTATGTGTTTGAACTGCATTCTTATTTCATCGATGGTCTTCGATCTCTCCGTGCTTCCCCCTTCGTCGAATTACCCACGGCGTCCTGGATGATCCACTTTTCAAGAGGTGGGCTTTTGAGGCCGATGTATCACACGCGCTCGAGATCTAGCCTACCCATCTGCGTAGCCCAAGACGATGCCTCGCAGACCCTGGACCACAATGAAATTTGCATAGTCATTGAGACACCGCATGTGCGAGGCACCGTGCCTTGTGTTCTCTGATGGAGATCGTGGGGAACGGGGTCTGGGACCCATGTTCGTGTTTGGCAATGATGTCAGTGGTGGCCGTCAACTAAAGTGGCTATGCTACGTGAGGACTGATCTTTGTCTCCGTCTCGCACGGCCATATGAGTTGTTGCTTATGCGACCGAATGTGCTGCTCTGGATGATCGAGGACTACGTCTGGTGGCTGACGGTACCTTACTGCGATCTGTCGCTCACTATCGACAACGCTAGGCGTTGAATGGAGAGTCCGTCAGAAGGCTGGTGGGCCTCGAGGAGCATTCGATGCGCTTCCTACACATGATATTTGGAATGATGGCCCTCAGCAACGATTCGCCGTACTTACGTGCTGATGCTGATGCAGAAAGTGAACGTCGCCGCGTCTATCCTACGTCGGGTCGAGCCTGGGAGGGCACGAGAATGCCCGGGCATCCGCCGCTGTGAAAAGCGGATCCCGAGCCGTCGGAAAACATGCCGTGATCAGGGATGGAGAAAGACGTTAAATAGACTGTGCTCGGATGTTGGACGAGCCCATCGAGCTCGATCGACATCCTCACCTCTCGGCCTTCTTCCATACTTGCACGATGCAGCTCTCACTCACCACCTCCTTCATCGCTGTCGCGACTCTCATCAGCTCCTCGTTGGCCGAGACGCACACGGTGCATTTTACGAACAAGTGAGCATGGATGGCTCATATCCCGCAACGCTTTGACTTACGCACTGCGGGTTTCTAGTTGCGGGTTTGGAACTGTGAGATCCATGATCGAATACGGATCCGAGACACGATACTTACTCGCAGTCCAGCCTACTCTCATTCAGGGCGGGAACGTCCTGTCCACCGGGGGTGATTACACCTCAAACGGTCCTCTCACCGCCGCTATTGCGTAGGCCTCGGATCTGTCGCATAGTTTTACTGCCGATTGCTGACTACATCTCCAGCTATCTGCAGACAGGTGCGTTCTCCGCGGGTATAAAGCCAAGTATGATTCGGCTGACCGCTGTCAATCACGGTCACCAGGCAGCTGCGGCTTCAACGGCGAGGGCTGCACGCTCATCGAGACGACGCTCGTCAACCCGACCTCCCCCGGCTCGGGCTCCTCGACCGACATCAGCCTGATCCCTCCACACACGTTCAGCGTCACTTCCGGCTTCGGGTGAGTCTCTGTTTCGTGATTTCGTGATTTCTCGCCCGAGGTTCCTAATCCTGGTGCATCTAGCTACTACAACGGCTGCGACGGAGCCGGGGCGGACTGCACGTCTGCGAGCTGTTCGACTGCATTCCACACCTCGGACCAGACTAGCGTCCAGGTGGCTTGCCAGGTGAACAACGTGAGTGCTATTTGATTTTTGTGTACGGCGTACGACCGACGTTGATGTTGATGCCACTTCTGCATGTATGCGCACAGGTGAACCTGGCCATCACGTTCTGCGACTAGATCTGGAGACTCCTCTACTAGGATGACAATGGTGCTTAACGGGCCACAGGATGGGCTTCAGCACGCGAAACGTTTCGATTTTTGTACTGATATGTGGTTTTCATTGTAAGAGTTGTATAGCGAATGAAGTTATATGCGGCTGGGGAGTTGTATCGTTAGGGACCCAGAAAGGACTCCAATCGTCCGACGTCCTTGGCTCACGCACCATCCAAATCGCCTCCTCCTGAGCGGGGAACGTTTGAACGGCCGCTGCTCCTTCGCGCGACTTGTGCAGCTATTTGGATTTGAATGGTGACGGTCAAGTCCGGACCCAAAGCATCACGAGGGCGAGTCCGCGACGTTCAACGCAAGCCAAAGCATTTGAATGCTGGGTTCGATATCGCTCCAGTTGGGACACCTGATATAGTACTGAGAACTCGTCGGAGAACTTCAGGGAAAATATACGTTACTTGTTAAATGAAAGCTAAGAGTACAACGGATCGTTCAAGACTCCGCAAAGGGGGTATAACTACAGCACGACATTTTATAGACGCAGGCCGCTCCCCAGCTCATCATTCCGAACCCAAAGTCCGCAAAAAGTTAAAGTTCAGAGGGGGTTATCCAGCGCCAGCTGTATCATGAAGTTCATGGCATCCACGCGGTAGTCGTCCGTCGTGATTGTCACCCCGTTGATTCCGGGTATCACGATGTCGTAAAACTCGAGCATCTGCGGCGAGCTTGTCGTGTATTTTGGCCACGAGATTTGCGTGTTGCCGTTCGGGTCGAGGTTGTTGACGAAGTTGACGAGGTAGTCTGTCATCTCCGCCCCGCCGTAGACGTTGATGATGTCCGTAAAGTGTGCCTGCGCAAGGAACGAACATCTATAAATACCCTGCCTGTCCCGTTCACGAGGACGCAGATAGTGTGGAACGTACAGATCCGAGGATGGGAGTCGCCTTGAGACGTTTGCTGACTGGCGAGGGGGTCAGCCAATTCAAAAGTGTACTAGTCCAGAGAGCTGCTCACGATAGGACCAAGCGGGTTGCTTGTCCGCCCTGTTCTGGAGGAAGAACCTGCGAGGCCCCTGGAAGACCAAGTCGCCTTGCATCGAAGCGAGCCTCTTGAACTGGGGCGACAGCGCATTCAGGATGCCCGTGCCGTACGGAGAACCCTGGGTGACATCCGCAGGGTACAGCTCGAGAAGCTGATCGAGGTCGGCGCTGGAGATTCCCGAGATGTAGTTGCTGGTGATGTACGCGCGTACTTCCGCCTCGGTCCTAGAGCGGGCTCTGTCATTTTCGCCTGTGCATCCCGAAACGCCATGGATACGTACGTAACGTTTAGGTTTGAGAGGGAGAAAAGGGTTCCCTCATCATCACAGTCCTGCGAGCAGATCAGGAGATGAGCACAGGGCGAGAAAGGTCGGCGTGTTTGCTTACGCTAGTTATGAAGGGAATGTTCGCCACGCTTCCTTGCTGCACGAGGCTGAACGGGGTGTCGACGAGGAACTTTCCGTCGACACGAGGTAGCCATGCAAGATCAAGAGACTATGGATGGTCAGTGAATTAGCAAACTATGTTTCGACCGTACGAAAGGACGCATATAACCACCTGTGGAGCGAAGAGGCCCGGAGAGTTATCCACAGCACTCTTGAGCGTCGCGAAGGGAACGTCCCTCAGACACTGGAGCGTGTCAGCAGCGCCAGAGCATCCGGTCTCGTCTACGAGTGCGTCGTAGTAATTTTGCCCATGGGTGATATCCCCAACAGGAATCGGAGAACCGGACTGCATGAACGCGGCGCGGAACAGCCCTTCTGTGTTGCCCCCGTTGGTGATCATCTGCATTGCAACAGAGATCGCACCGGCACTCTGTCCCCAGCTGCGGAATGCGGTAAGCACAGAGCCATGGCATAGAAAGAGCGAAAAATACTTACATGGTAACCCTGGTCGGGTCGCCTCCGAAGGTGGAAATATATTTTTGCACCCAGCGAAGGGCCAAACGTTCTGGACACGACATATGTTAGCGTGGGAAGTAAAGAAATGCCAGAAAGTAAATAAACTCGCGGTCTTGCAGCCCAAGGTTGCCGACACCGGCATCCTTGACTTCTTGACTGGCCAGGAAGCCGTATGCTGAAGTGCGGTCAGCGCATCTGGACACGTGTGGTTTTATTGCAGGTCTAGCCCACCTGAGACCCTGCAAAAGCATAAGTATGTGGATCGGACAGCAGTTGAAAGAGAAGATACTTACCGGTAGTTCATGCTGACATAGACGACCGGCTCCCCAAGCCCGATCGACCGCTTCACAATCACGTTTCCATCGTAACTGCCAGCCATGAGCATAAAGTTTAAACGACAAGTCCAGGAAAGGCCAACTCACACGGGCAGATCTGTGCCGCCGATCTCGAAGCCGCCTTCGTGACCGCAGCTCAATACGTGTCAACTGACTGCCTAAATCCAGCCGAACCTACCTCCGAAGATCCACTGCACGGCAAGTCAATGTAAGTGGGCATCAGCATGTGAATACGGATGGCGATACGGACTACGACGACGGGAAGGTTCGCTCCGGGCTTTGTGCCGGCCGGCACGATGACGTTCAGCGAGAGACCTTCCAAAGCCAAAGACGTCAGAGCGAGACGCAGCGCAGCCGAACCGCGGTGAACTCACAATCCTCAGACGACGGAGTGATCAGGTCATAAATATCATTCACGAGGAAGTCGAGCACGTCCCCCGCCAGACCGGGGATCCCTGGAAAGGCGAACGCTTGCTGCGGACATGCGGGACCGAAACTTGTCGCGGTATAGGTCCCGTTGTATGCGTCGACAAGCACCGGCAGACTGAACCGAAGGTTTCCGGTCCTATGCGAAAGGATGCGGGCGTGATGAAAGCATGCGAGAAGAGTAGGAAACGACGTACGGCGGCTTTGCGAACGGAATGCCTAGGAACTGGGTCGTCGTGCCGTCCGAAGTGCCCACGAAAGTTCCCTCGTCGAGTTGCACCTGCGGAGATGAGCGTTTCTCGACCGCCATTGGGGCCGCGAGGGCAGCCCCGACCAAGAGAGAGAGGAGGCAGAGCGACTGGAACCGAAGAGACATGCCGCACTTGGAGTAGGGAGCGAAGGTAGCTTGCGAGCGAGACAGCTGCGGTGCACAAGCGAGGGCTCGGAGCCTGTTGGCGAAGGCAGGGAAGACAACGTCGCCAGGCCAAGCACCGAGGAGCGGCTGTCCCGCAGCTCGCCCGTATTTATGCGTGGACGGCTACCAGCTGATTGCGTTGCGTCGGCTATTACACTACAATGAACATGGGCTGGGGTCCAGGATTCGGACATGTTGATGCATGATGTTTGGATAAACGGATAGAATCTCTTCGCTCTGCTGGCCCGGGGATACGTTACCGGAATGAATAACGCACCGCAGACTGCAACACGTGCCCCACATGACGCGCCGGTGATCCACGAGGGCCGGCAGGCGACAGCACAGAAGCATGGCCTCCACAAGGGCAGATCACGGTGAGATGCCGACAACGTCGAGATGCCAAGTGAGGTGCGGGGAATGTGGGGTGAGTTGGGAAACGGGTGATGGGGATACGTGATTGGGCCTGTGTTTTCGCCGCCGCAGCGTTCCTGGACTGCCGCACGAGGACATCCTTCCTGTTCTCTGTAGGCACTACTGGTGTCATAGGGCTTCTTTGGGTGTTCCTTGGAATACGTTGATCGCGCGAATTGCCTCCGTCGGTGCCGGGAGGACGTCTGAAATGCAAATACGGTGAGAAGGCCCACGTGTTGTGTTCTTCTAGTCATGGGAGTGTTTGGGAAAAGAGACGTGCCTTGAATAAAAATGATATCACGAGGGGAGCACGACGAGGTGCTTCAGTGCGAGAACCCAGTTTCCCTCTGGTGACGAACAATCGTCCGAATCGGGAACCATAGACGCCCATTTGTTTCCAAGCGCAGGGCTAGGTTCAAATCCAGATATCGTCATTTTACTCTCATTTTCTTGCACAAGCATATCTTACTGCATTCTGGGCCGTTCTTCACCATACACCAGCCAAGAAAATGGGAGTAAAATGACGAGAACGGGATTCGAACCCGCGCCCTTTCGGACCAGATGCTTGAAGCTTATAAAAGCCTGATTCTGGCGCCTTAGACCGCTCGGCCATCTCGCCTTTGTAAAAATGAGCCTGCTTATTATAAATAGATATTATTTCGAAACCTGTACCAAACGCCTTCACTGCCAGGTCACCAATCCGGCCCGTAGACAGAGACACACTGTTTCGTTCATAATCAGCAACGTCAGCAGCAACGGCGATAATTTGCTTACTTCGACATAGGTTCGTCTCTAATTCCTTGTGTTTAACGGTAGATGACGTTCAACGTGGTAACTTAGCTTGCCAGGAACTGGGCTCGCACTTCCAAAGCAGGACACCGAGCGAATGTTCTCTTCGTTCGCTCGTCCTATGACACCCGGTGCCAGAGTCGCCGGTTTCGCGAGCAATGTCGATGAATAGCAATGGACTCCAGTCGGGGCCCCATGACCAACTGATTGGCGATAGCTCATCAGGGCGGCCTCCAGCCATCAAAGAATTGAATCCGTCAATGTTTGACTACTGCAACCACCGGAATTGAACGAGATCAGTGCAGAACGGGTAGTATGTCGGGACGCTCACCGGCTACTGTTCTCCCACGATGTGACCTTCCCTCGTCCACGCTGCGCCTGTCCGAGCCGTGTGAGTCTCCCAAACTCTCTCTCATCGTATGTGATCTGGGCGTTCTCAGGCATTCTACCCACCCACACCTACCCGAATGAGACGTGATGTCAGTCTCACAAGCGTGAATGCCCGCCAGCGTGATTCTTCCTTGACCTGCGCCTTCTATGCACGTGAAGGGCGCGTGCAATTCACTTTCTGGCGGGGAAGATGGGCTGTACAGTAATCCCCTTCGCGTTGCGACTGCAAGCATAGCGTTTCTCGGGACCTGACGCCGACATAAATATTCGCTACGGATTCAGAGGCCCTCCAACAGTCCGAAGATCTACTTAGGCTCCTGGCACCGTTCTCTGCTTCATGATGTGCATTCGGCTCTTTGCCTTCTTGTCTATCGTAGTCTGGGCTGCGTTCGCCGTTCCGACAACGAAACGTGCATCACCCTCGGTGCAGCTCGACAACGGGACCTTCGTAGGCACATCGACTGGCACTGTCGATAGCTTCTTGGGTATACCATTCGCGCAGCCGCCGTACGTCTTCGTTGGTGTTGTATCGTATTTGGGCACTGCTGACGATTCCATGTCTGGCAGGACTGGGGACCTTCGCTTCAACTTGCCTGTCGCGGTCGATCCATACAACGGCACGCACACGGCGACAGTATTTGGGCCTTCGTGTCCGGGGCAGGCCATCAGCCTCCCCATTGTCTCAGGGTTGACGCAAGATATCATCGACTTCCTCGTGAACGAGATCTACCAACTCCTCGACCCGACGGCCGAAGACTGTCAGCTCATCTTTTTGCAGTAACAACTCCCGAGTACTCACTGCGACGAACGTGAAGGTCTCTCCATCAATGTTGTCGTTCCCTCGGGTACGAAACCTGGCGCGAACTTGCCGGTTGCAGTTGTGAGTCTTTGGGCAATATCACATATCCGAACTCCCTTGTGTTAAATACCTCGTGGTAGTGGATCTTCGGAGGTATGTCGCAAAAATGTGAGGGTCTATTTTCATCTAGATGACGTTATGTGAAGGGGGGTTCGAGACCGGTGGAACGAATGGGTGAGTTCTCATTCTCACCGAAGCTAAATCTGGAGCTAACAACGTTCCCAGCTATGATGGTGGTGTGATCGTGCAGCGTTCGATCGAGCTCAGTGAGCCCGTGATCTACGTGAGCATGAACTACCGGTGAGCCGCTGCATTAACGTTTCTACTGTCGTCCATGCTAATTTACCTTCCAGATTGTCCGGTGAGTACGTGGACCTTTAACGGGCCGGGTATTCTGACCATTGCCTAGCATATGGCTTCCTTGCGAGCCAAGAAGTTAAGGATGCCGGTGTGGGCAACCTTGGTTTGCAAGACCGTTAGTGCCGTTCACTTCTGTATATCGAAAGCATTCTCACTTCCGTGCGCCGCAGAGCGTCTCGCCCTTCGCTGGGTTCAGAAATACATCTCCGCGTTCGGAGGCGACCCCACGAAGGTTACCATGTATGGCAGTCTTCAGTCCACATGTGCACCTGCTGATTTTGGTACGCAGATGGGGCGAGAGCGCTGGTGCCATCTCTGTTGCGCTGCACCTCGTCACGAATGGCGGTGACACAGAAGGCCTGTTCCGAGGCGCGTTCATGGAGTCCGGGTCGCCAATTCCGGTTGGCGACATCACCAATGGTCAGGACTTGTACGATGGAATCGTAGCCGATACTGGTTGCTCCGGTGCCTCGGATACACTGCAGTGCCTGCGGGAGGTCGACTTCAACACGCTGAAGGCGGCTGTCGACAAGACCCCGAATATTTTCTCTTTTCAGGTTAGTCCTATTTCTTCTTGTGAACAGAGCATGGCTCAACCGATTACATTAGTCCCTCCATTTGGCTTGGCTTCCGCGTGCCGACGGCGTATTCTTGACGGCCCCTCCTCAGCAGCTTGTTCTGCAAGGGAGCATCGCCAACGTGTCCTTCGTCACTGGTGTAAGTGACTAAGCCTTCTGCAACATGCTCGTCATGTCTTAACATCGTATGTCCAGGACTGTGACGATGAAGGGACTCTCTTCTCACTTTCGAATCTCAATGTTACGTGAGCATGTCATCACCTTTCCTTGTGCACTGTAATCGAGCCGATGCAAGGAGACAGGACGGAATCGGAGTTGGGTGACTACCTCAGGGAGAACTACCTCCCAGAAATCTCCGATAGCGATGTGGACACTGCCCTACAACTCTACCCGGCAGACATCACCCAAGGGTCACCATTCGACACGGGCATCCTCAACGCGATTACCCCGGAGTTCAAGCGCCTCGCGGCCATACAGGGCGACTTAGTCTTCCAGGCACCTCGCCGGTTCTTTTTGAACAACACCGCAGACAAGCAGCCGACGTGGTCGTTTCGTAGGTGTCCTCTCCGAGATCGCCAAACGCTGCTACCGACTGATATCCGCCCCATCCAGTTAGCAAGCGCCTTAAGGGCACGCCTATACTCGGTTCGTTCCACGGTTCGGACGTCCTGAACGTGTACGGCGGCGGCGACATGACGAACTACCTCGTCAACTTCGTCAACAACCTCGACCCGAACGGCAAGACGGGCATCGCGTGGCCAAAGTACACCCTCGACTCACGAGAGCTGTTGACGTTCCTCGACGGGCTCGTCCCGCTCGCAATCACGACGGACGACTACCGCGTTGAGGGCATGAACCTCCTCAGCAACCTTTCTCTCCAATTCCCGCTCTAAGGTCTGGAGGTTTGATCAGTTCTGATTTCTTGCGGCGATGTTTGTTGTGTGGCTTGGTGATCGATCGAACGAAGATTTATCAGCTGTATACAAATTGTGAACTGCAATAAGTGTCTTACTGCTAAGCATCAAGCGACTGTGACCGTCGAGACTCGAACATTCTCTGACGGTGGCCAGAGCAGGATTGTACTGCAAGCGAGAAAGGTCAGCTACCAAATAGGAAGGTGGGTGGCGCAGACGCCCATTATTTGTCGTGCCGAGAAGGCTCCGTTTGGCGGCTCGCATATGGGCCTTTCGTTCGGAAACCTCCTCCGTCCTTCTCCCTCCCTGACCATCTCGCCTACTTACTCTGATTGCATATTGCCACTTCCTGTTTGCGTTTGTTTGTTCGAGCCGTCGAGGTACCCTTATCTACCGGCTGAGCTCCGAGTCTTCCGTATCCGCATGCGTATGCGGATACTAGCGCTGGTCGGACTCAATCCGTGATCGCGCTTTTGTCGATGCTGACGCCGACGGGAGTTTGGCTTTGTGACCTGGCCTTTGAAACAGGTTGCTAGAGTACGCCCCGACGTACTTCGATCTATCAAGTTTCTCGGCCGGGCAGACGAAGACGGCGTTGCAGCCCGTGAACAAAAAGAAGCACGCGCTCAAGGCAGGCGGGAGTGTGTCGAACGGCGGTAAAAGTCCTTCCGCCGACACGAAGAAGAAGCGAAGGAAGGTTAGTTCTGCCAATTCAGACAAATCTCCCGCAAAGAGTCCTGTTCTTATTGAGCTTGCCAAGAAGAAGACGAAAGGAGAGGCCAAATCTGTTGACATTAGTACTGAATCTGTGGGTCACCTTCAACTCGATCGTAGGACGCTGAGTGGTTAGCTGGTCATTGAACATTTAGCATCAACCGAGTCCTTGTATCCACCAAATCAGTGCATGCTTAACACGCACATTGGTTAGGGGACCGTCGAGGATAGAGATCCATTCAAGCGGACCGATTTCAAGATCTTGCCAATGCTGACTGGAAGTACCGGCGCGTCGCACGTCACACAGAAACAAGTCTGTTTGAATATTGTATATTTTTAGGAGCATAGAACAGGTGCAACAGCGAGTCTCTGCCCATTCAAGGGAGGGCGCGGGGTAAAACCTAGCCTTCCTTGGGTCGTCGTAGATAACGTACGTCCGCCCTGCCTTTGTGGCTGGAAGTGCAGGAGTGTCGCTGCTGGTTGCCCCAGCAGTGACCGAAACTCCCCCCGGGACGTGAGTCCCACCAACGCCCGAGACTCGTTGCGCGTGCCTGTCCCGTAAGTAAAGGAACTACGGCCACGGGCCACTGTGAACGTGATACACAACAAATGAAGCGACGAGCCGCACATGTACGCCACAACACAGCACACGCAGCCACGAACAGGGAGATGATCATGAACCACACACGACGTAATCCGAGGCCATGTCTTGATCGACCGGTGGGAGTGAGCCTCTGATGTGAGCTTGAATGACCGTTTGGGTCTACCGCGTTGGCGGCGTCGAGTTGCCTGAGGTCTGCCTAGGGTGACGCCAGTAGAGCCGCTAGCACCGAGGATAGTGTTCGCCACAGTTGTAGAGGGAAAACGTTGCAGAGGTCAGAGACAAACGATAGCCAGAGGACGAAGGAAGCGGAAGACGAGAGAGCACTCAGCCGCCCAGCCGCCGCCAAAGACAGATACGAAGCTGATCATCGCGAGAACTGTTGATCGACCATGTAAGCAAGCTTTAGTGACCGTTTGGGTCAACCGCGTTGGCGGCGTCGAGTCGAGTTGCTCAAGTCGTCGCCTGGAGGACGAACCAGAGCGGCCAATAGAAGATTCTTACCGGGGGCGCCAGCAACCAGCATACCGCCAAAGCCGGAGTAGACACAACCGTAGAAGAGGTCGCCACAGTCGTTCAGTCCAAGCGTTCCAGAGGAATGGCCAGAGCACGTACGAAGCCGAAGAGGACAAGCAAGTAGTCAACCACCGAAGCTCGACCAAACAGGAAGACGAAGACAACGACACGCGGATCTTGCTCGGCTCTGGGTGGGGGCTTGAACGACCGTTTGGGTCTACCGCATTCGCGGTGTCGAGTTGCCTGAGGTATGCCTAGGGGACGCTACGACAGTCGCCAGGACCAGTAGGACAACGTCAAAGGAGTCGCACAAGTCATCGGTCTTGATGATGTCGGATACGTCGCCACAGTTGTTGATGGGAAGCATCGTAGAGGACAGACGGAGATGAGGGCCGGAGGACGTACGAAGGGGCCGACAAACGAGTCCTCAACCACCAAACCACCATGACCGCCAAAGACGAAGACGAAGTCAAGCACAGCGTGGACCGATATCCTATATGTCAGCCACCACAGTGAGAGTATCCTGAGATCGAGCTAAACACATACGGACGGTGAGCGACGAGGTCCACCCCAAGTCTTCTGTGGTTGGTGGTTGTGGCTTGTCGCACGTCGTTCAAGTGAGAGGTGGCGGCTCGGAGCTTGGCTGACGATGTTGAAGAACGATGAGCATTGAGGCGAGCATTGAGTGGCGATACCGGAAACCTGTGAAGGGGAAGAGGGTAAGATGCATTGGCGGTTTGAACAGGCGGTTGCGGTTTAAGTAGGTTGGGTCAGCCGCGCTTGAAACTCCGCGCGACGCGGCGGACAATGATCATCTAAAAAGGAAGGTTACTTACTCTTCTAGGCGAAACGTCCAGCCGCGGACCGGATCGCCCGGATCGCTGCCCGCCGCCAAACGGCCACAAAGTGGGTCGACGCTGAGGTCGTCGTCGCGGCTGGAGGTGTACTTTCAGCAAGAACGCTGGGGAGGAAGATCGAGGGTGTGACGCACGACAGCGACTGCGACGGGATGTTTCGGGATATGAAGCGATTACTGGCTTGGGAAAGGGTGGACCCACAAAGTTTGAGGCTTATCAACCCTTCAAAACGATCACGCCTCCTGCGGCGAGCCGTCAATTCCGGATCCGGAGGAGTGGGCACGCATCTTATATGTGACCAACGTAAGCCCATAGTGATTATTGCTTCTTATTACCCATCCCGCATCTGATACTTGTACTCGTACGGAGCACCGCCGGGGACACGGATTCTCTCATCCTAAAGAGTCGAGGGCAGTTTGACATAATCCGGCATGCCCAGTCCAGTGATCTAGACACATCCATCAATACCGCTGACCGCGTCCTTTCCACAGAACCAAGCGACCGAGACTGTGGCACGTACCGCATCCCAACCAGGCATCGCCGGGAAGCCCACTGTCCTGCACCCGACGTTGCTCCCCACAGTGATGTCATTGAACACCCCCGCCTCCGCTGCCATCCCGTACAGTAGCGGATTGAGGAACCCCAGCGGCGGCTTGCCCGCGTTCAGCAGCTGGCCGTTAAGGAGCGCGACCAGGCTCGCGAACATTGGGCTCGACGCGCTCGTCCCTGAACCGGCCCGCAAGCGAGCCTGGGTTGCAGGCGTTGGCGGTGATGTTGAGCGCGTTGAGGTAGTTGACAGCTGCGACGAACTGGTAGTCTGGCTGCGGGATGATGTTGGAGAACCCGCCGGAGAAGGTCGCGGCGGTCTCGGGGCTGACGCCTTCTGTGCTCCAGACTGAGGTCACGCTGCAAGAGTAGAGCTTCCTGACTCATAAGGGGCATGTGGCGGGGAACACTGGGATGAACAAGCCATCGTCACCGCACGTGTCGTTTGCCCGGATACCCGCGGCGCCGCCATCGCCCGAGGCGAACAGGACGCTCGTACCGCGCGTCCCAAGCTGTGCAAAGGAGAAGCACAGAGCCCTGTCACACCACAACGCGTCAATGAGTCGGGAACGAGATGAGAAGGGGAGATACAGCGTGCTCACTCTGCGACCCCCGGGGGAACAGCATTCTCATCAGCACCAAAGCTCGTCGTGAGCACCGGCGGCGGGGTGTCTTGCTCGAGGAGGAAGCTGACGATGTCCGTGATTGACTGGAAGAAGTCATTTGAGTCCGAGCCCCCGGCGGAGATGAACTGCACGGGGACGTTCGTCGCGAGCCCGACGGTGTATTCGATTTCGAGGCTCTGCGATTAGACAAAAGCGTCGGATTCAGCCTCGCAAGAATTAGTCGTACAAAGAAGAACATACGGCTTCTACGGTCCCGGTCCCTGTCGTCGGCCCTCCATCTACGCTCTGGGCGCTGAACGTTCTGTCTTGAATGTCCGGCCTTGTCAGTTGCAGGAAGGCCTATACGTACAACACGGCGCGAGTCAGATCCAGAGCTTGAGGGGGACGGCGGGGGAAGAAGGTGTGTGTTCTATTCCAGAGCGGTGTCTGGAGGCCCCATCAACGATGCCACGCGAGTTTGCTGATTGGAGTGGGCGCTTGGTAGCTGACCCGTCTCGCTTGCAGTAGGATTGCTGCGGGGCGCTTATCAGTCGGGATTTGCCGGAGGAACTATGGGCGCCGTTCTGGGTTGGAATGTCACATACTCGACATCGGATGTGTTCCTCTTCTTCTATCATCTACGACATTGCTCTCGAGGCTCGTGGAGTACCGCGACTCGTCGACGACGACCTGAGTTGGACTGACGGAACACGTGCACAATCCCTCCCTGCACGTACTACATACTGGTTACGTGGCAGCCTGGGCCGCACCGCGTACATTGCCAGATGGTCTCCAGTAGATTGTGCGGCGGCGCGCTCGGGATGGCAGGTACGCATGCTTCCTGTCTTCAGGTTTGATAGATGCATCGCTCACAACATCTCATGATCCTTTTGTGCCTTGGAATGGGCCAGCATCCCGAGTCCTTAAAAGCATACGACGGAGGAGAGGCGGAGGCGAGGAAGGTCATCGTAATCTCTGTCGTCGTGGACGCCCGAAACGCAGGGCTTCCGGAGGCCGCGAGGTGGTCATGAGGCACACCAGAGACGAAAGACGGCACACTGGCCGCAGTCACATTCAAGCTCGGCGTTGGATCTTCGACCGCATGGGACCGGTGCGACTTCCATAAATACTCGACTGACTTCGAAGCAATCTCAGCTCTCAACGCCAGCGTCGAAATCAGAGATGGTGTTGATCAGTCGTGCAAGGACTCTCTGGTCATGCCTTTTTCTGCCCTGCCTCCCTGCGTTCACCGTCGCGGTCTCTTTGGGGACCGTTGGACACTCCTTACCCACCGTGCAGCTGGACAACGGCACGTTCATTGGCACCTCAGACGGCACCGTGAACAAATTCTTGGGAATCCCTTTTGCGAAGCCACCGTATGTCTCACTATCATTTTCTGCTCATATCTGTGGGCTGACGTAGTTGTGTTTTGTGGACAACAGCGTCGGCGATCTGCGACTCCGTCTGCCTGTCCCGAACGAGGCGTACAAGGGAACGTTCAATGTTAGCGAATATGGACCCGCATGTCCACAGCAGGATACGATCGCGCTGGGAAACCTCACGGTTCTGCCACCTGAGACGTTCCAGTTTCTTGTCAACAATTACTCGAAGAACGTGAATTCGGAAGATGAGGATTGTACGCATATGCGCCTTCTTCGGGTTTTAAATGCTGAGAGCGATGCATCTTTGCAGGCCTTACTATCAATGTCATTGCGCCAGTAGGCATGAAGCCGACCGCGAAGCTGCCGGTTCTTGTTGTGAGTGTCTGGCTGCTTTTAGCACTACGAGTTTACTGAGGACTTCGCTAGTGGATCTATGGAGGTATGTCTATAGTCGAGCGGTTTGCTCAAAATTGACCGTCGGCCCCTCGCCACGCAGGTGGCTTTTCGACTGGCGGTTCTGATCCGTGAGCATTACGCCATTGCAGATCGTGAATCCGCTTTCTCATCTTCTCCAGGTATGATGGAACACCAATAGTGCAGAGGTCGATCGAGCTCGGTGAGCCTGTGATCTATGTCAGCTTCAACTATCGGTAGGCACATACGTCCTTGCTCAGGAGTATGTTCCTGAATGATACTCGGCAGTCTGAATGGGTTCGGCTTCCTCGCGAGTAAGGAGGTCAAGGAAGCCGGCCTTGGAAACCTTGGCCTGCAAGACCGTGAGTCAACTATTCAAATTACATCGAGTTTCACACCTTTACCTTCATGTACACAGAACGGGAGGCACTGCGTTGGATACAGAAATACGTGTCCGCGTTCGGCGGAGACCCCGAGAAGGTCACCATGTGCGCATGTTTTTCTGTATCCCTGAGGGGTGCGTGCGTCCGCATCCTCATCCGTTCCTCCGTCTAGCTGGGGCCAAAGCGCGGGGTCTATCTCCGTCTCCCTCCAGATGTTGACCAACGGCGGCAATGCCGAAGGACTTTTCCGCGGTGCATTCATGCAGTCGGGCTCGCCGATGCCTATTGGAGACATCACCGAAGGGCAGGCTACGTATGATTTTCTTGTCTCTGAAACAGGTTGCTCTGGCTGTGTGGATACCCTGCAATGCCTGCGGGAGGCTCCGTATGTAGCTCTCAAAGCTGCGATCGACAAGACCCCTGGAACGTTTTCGTACCAGGTCTGCGCGTCTTTCGGAAAGGATTGAAGAAGTTTGTTGACTTGTGGGTGCGGTTTGCAGTCGCTCCAGTTGGCTTGGACACCTCGTGCCGATGGCACATTCTTGCCAGATGCCCCGCAGAAACTGGTTCTACGGGGGAGCATCGCCAAAGTGCCTTTCGTTTCAGGTGTGAGTGGCATGTCTCCAAATCCACACCCTCCGCATATTCAGTATCTGGTCCATGAAATGGGCTAATGCTGTGACCTAGGATTGCGACGATGAGGGTCCCCTCTTCTCCCTGTCTACGTTGAACGTCACGTAAGCTCTGTTTATTGCTGATCCTGAGTGCTTCTCTGAGACACTCACTTCTGAAGAACCCAAGCTGAACTCGCCGGGTACCTCACGCAAACTTACTTCCCTCGCATATCGAGGAGTGACCTAGCCGCGCTTCTCGAGTACTATCCTGCGGACGTCACCAAGGGCTCGCCGTTCAATACAGGTCGTGCAAATGCGCTCACCCCGGAGTACAAGAGACACGCCGCCATCGTTGGTGACTTCTACTTCCAAGCATCGCGGAGGTTGTTCCTGGAGCATACCGCGGCGAAGCAAAACACCTGGTCGTTCCGTACGTCCACTCGTCTCCCTTCCGGTGCTCGGCTGACGAGTGACTATGCGAGACAGTGTTCAAGCGCTTCAAGTGGCTGCCCGCTCTCGGCGCGTTCCACGGCACGGACATCCTCGACGTCTTTGGCGGAAAGGAGCTGACGGACTACCTCGTCAACTTCGTCAACCACCTCGACCCGAACGGAAAGAGCGTCCCTGCTTGGCCACAATTCTCGCTTGAGTCGAGGAAGCTGCTGACCTTCCTCGATGGGCATATTCCGGTGACGATTGGAAAAGATGACTTCCGCGTCGAGGGCATGGAGCTGTTGACAGAAATTCTGCTAGAAACCCCGCTCTAGTTTCTTGATACTCTAATCTGTCTTCTGTGATCAGTATTCGTCATTTTGGGGCCAAATATATGAATGGCTCTCTCGGAGTCGAGAACGTTAGGCTCGCGCCAACACTTAGGCGCTTATTATCCTCGGCAAAGTCGGGCCCTTCGGACTATCTCCGTGTTCTTCAAGTTGCCACGCCAAGGGCCCTTGCAGACGTGCACGTCGATGACCTGCGACCACTATCAAACGTTCACGCCGGAGACTATTCTACCCTCTGTTTTACACATGTATGACACATGGAAAGGCCAGGGAGTGCTCTGATGAGGTGGGTGCCTTGTTGATGCATGCGAACAGTAGTACTTATGCCGCGGTCAATAAGTAGTATGACCTCCCTCAACGGGCCGCCTCTGCTGTGTCCGATGACCTTCTCTTGGTACCCTATACCCCGGTTCTATACGCCACCCCACAGATCACGGCATCCCGAAGTGATTCTCAAACCCGTGCCGTGGCACTCAATCGGTTTGACACCTGCGCAACTTGGGACCTGCTCAAAGACGTTTGCTGGGAATTTAGCGTCTCTGGTTGGTAATGCACGAGCTCCGAACTGTCCCAGTACCAATGCACGCTGAATGCAATCATATTGCAGGAGTACAGTGCCCGTAAAGACCGATAAATCAGCTTCCAAGCCGGAGCTTCTGTGCTCATACGCTTACGAGCCCGCCGGAGATGCATCGCCGGATGCGACTGCATAAATATCTAAATCCACATCACGTTCGTGTCGAGGTCAGAGATACTCTCTATGCGTTGCACGATGCTTAGCTGGTCATGTCTCCTCCTACCCGGTCTTCTCTGGGCCACGTTGACCTCCGCAGCTCTGTCTACGAAGCCCGCGGATGGTTCGCCTACGATTCGGCCCAACAATGGGATCTTCTTCGGCACTTCGGACGGCACTGTGAACAGGATTTTGGGCATCCCTTTCGTCAAACCGCCGTCTGTCTCCTATCTGTATCTTTCTTATGCATTCGCTGATGTCCCTTGTACTACGGACTACAGCATTGGCGATCTGCGATACCGTCTGCCTGTCCCGAACGACGCATACGCGGGGAAGTACAATGCCACCGTCTATGGGCCAGTGTTTCCGCAGCAGAACGCGAGCACTGATGTAGGAGACCTATCGGTGCTGCCCGCGGAGACGATTCAGTTCCTTCGAACAAGCATTCGAGGACCATGGGTTCTGAGGACGAAGACTGTACGTATGTGCCCGTTCATATTCGCTTTTGCATGCTGAGAGCAACGGATCGTTGAAGGTCTTACTATTAACGTCATCGCACCAGTCGGCACGAAGCCGAATGCCAAGTTGCCTGTTGCCGTTGTACGTCTTTGAGTCTTTTTCAACACTACAGGGGGCATAGACTTACTGACGCCTTTGCTAGTGGATCTATGGAGGTGTGTCTAGTGTCAAGTACTAGTAGTCGCTGAGCGCTCAGCATTGACCCCCGACCTTCTCCTTGACATGCAGGTGACTTTTCAAGGGGTGGCGCGAGTAGGTGCGTGCCAAACGTTCTAGCGGTGATCGTGAACTCCTTTCTCATCGTGTCCAGGTACAATGGAACCGTGGTCGTACAGAGGTCGATCGAGCTCGGCAGACCTGTGGTCTTTGTCAGTTTGAACTACCGGTACGTCCACCCATGCGTTTTGGTGTAAGGGTATGCTTACAAACTGCTATCGGTAGCCTGCATGGCTTTGGCTTCCTCGGAAGCAAGGAGGTGAAACAGGCCGGCGTTGGCAATCTCGGCCTGCAAGATCGTGAGTGGATCGTTTCAAGAAGGTCCCCGTTCTGTGCCTTGACGATCGTGCATACGACAGAGCGCGAGGCACTCCGCTGAGTACAGAAGTACATCTCCGCTTTCTGCGGCGATCCGGGGAGGGTCACAATGTGCGTCACGCTCTTCTGCGCTGCTCGTGGGCAAGAATGCTCCCGCTGACCAATACGGCAGGCCTTCGGCCAGATGGGGTCAAAGCTCAGGTGCAATTTCCGTCTCACTGCAGATGCTGACCAACGGCGGTAACTCCGAGGGGCTGTTCCATGGCGCATTCATGCAGTCCGAGTCGCCGCCCCCCTTTGGCGACATTTCCGAAGGGCAGGCGACGTATGATTTCGTCGTCTCAGACGCCGGATGCCAGGGGGCTGCAGACACTTTACAGTGCCTGCGAGAGACTCCGTACGAAACGTTGAAGGCGACCTTCGATAAGACTCCAGGAATACTCTCTTACAGGGTGGGTATATGCGCCACGTTTTCTACAGCGGCTTATTCACTGATGAGTGCGTGCTTTGGTAGTCGTTGCATCTAACCTGGGCTCCTCTCACCGACGGCAAGTTTTTGGTGGATGACGCCCAAAAGCTCGTTGTGCAAGGACACACGGTCAAAGTTCCCTTCGTTACTGGTGTGAGTGTATATCTCTCCAATTGTGGACTGCTGCAACTCGGAAACTCATCGATGAAGCCAACTTGCACCCAGGATTGTGACGACGAGGGAACGCTCTTCTCCCTGAGTACCATAAACGTCACGTAAGTCGTGTTCATTCCTGGTTCTCCGCGACTCGGAATCACTCAGAAACGTGTTTCAACAGAACCGAGGCGGAGCTCGCTACGTACCTGCGGGAAAACTACTTTCCTCGCATTTCCGAGCACGATCTCGCGGCGCTGCTCGAGTATTATCCGGCAAACATCACTCAGGGCTCTCCTTTCGACACAGGCACCGCAAACGCCCTTACTCCGGAATTCAAGAGGCACGCCGCCATCGTTGGAGACCTCGCTTTCCAGTCCATCCGCAGGCTGTTCCTGCAGCATACTGCGGCCAAACAGAACGTCTGGATGTACCGTACGTCTACTCTCATCCATGCTTTACCTTCTTCGGCTGAGCAATGGATGTTATGCAGTCTTCAAACGCGTCAAGTCGCTGCCTGTCCTCGGCTCTTTCCACGGCACGGACAACAACGAGATCTTTGGAGGCAAGGAGCTGACGGACTACCTCGTCAACTTCGTCAACCATCTCGACCCAAACGGGAAGAGTGTCCCGGCTTGGCCACAGTTCTCACTTGAGTCGAGGAAGCTGCTGACTCTCCTCGACGGGGATGCCCCAGTGACGATTGGTGCGGACGACTACCGCGTAGAGGGTATGGAGCTGTTGACCAAGGTTCTGCTGGAGACTCCGCTCTAGTCTTTCTATGATCGGTTTGTCATAACAGCTTGGATTGGCGACGTATAGAGCCCGTAGACGAAGGGCGATGACAAGTCAATTTCCATCAGTTCTGTTTACGAACGCTCAATGTATTCTATACAGTCGTATCGTCCTTGCGAAGAAATATCGTACATATGATGATGCCCGCAACATCCTGTCCTGTCCGTGAAATCTACTCATAGAAACTGAAACCTCATCTTCACCCTCGATGCGATCACCCTCATTCGCCTCCCGATGTCCCTCTTCCCGGTCACGACATCGCTGTCCCTCGGAGTCGCTAACATCGGGCTGCTCTTCGCAGACGAACTCCGCCCGATGCTCGCGTCCCTATTGCTATTGGCGGCCCTAGCCCTCAATTTCGCAGCCGTGTTGGGGCTGAAGTCGAGGCTGCTGGAGCATGCTGAACCTGCGCGATGTGCCACCTCCATTTCCTCCACTTCATCCTGCCTCCCCTGCCGCACGCGCAGGATCGCCCACGCGGATTGTAGCATCGACCTCATTATATTCATGTTATGATCCAAACGGCTCAGACCCGGGTTCGAGCATGGGTTCGCGCGGGCAGCAACGGCCTGCAGTGGCTCAAGGCCAGACAGCGTATCATCCGTGAGGCCGCTGTCCATCTGGCCGATACAGAACTCGTCGAGCCAACTGCCTGTTACGTCGCAGAAGAACGTGTCGAGCTCTGCGATGTTCCGCCGCACGTCCGACAGACTCATCCGGATACAAGGGTTCACGTGGAGCATGCCCCGGACGATTTCGTTCAGGCCCGGCGAGATCGGAAGGACCTCAAGGAGGTACCCTGGATTCCGAACGAACGCGGCGTAGTTGTGCTCGGACAGGGATGCACTCGGCCAAGGAACACGGCCGCTGACCAGGTGGAGGAGGATGATGCCGAGGGCCCAGATGTCGCTGTCCACCGAGTTCGGGGCCTGGCTGTCCGCCGAACTCGAGGGCTGGCTGGCGTTCATGCCGAGAAGCTCTGCGAGGGTGTTGGTGAGCGGGCCTGCATATTGGAACAAGGAACCAGAAGAGACTGACCGGGTGACATGTATGCCCGCGTACCGCGCCTGGAGCTGTAGCACTTGCTCCGGCTGGCGAGCCCGAAGTCTGCAAGGAACACCTCCGTCCCGCCTTCGCTGCCGAGCAGGATGTTCTCGGGCTTGAGATCGCGGTGGTAGATCCCGGCCCTGTGCAGGTCTCTCACTGCGTCGACGATCCCGAGGAACAACGCCCGGAGACGCCGCTCGTCGGTGATGGGGCCCTTCGTCTTGAGTTGTTTCCAGAGGCTACCCCCACGACAGAGGTCCATGACGATGGCCAAATTCTGATTGTCCTCGAAGGATTCACGGAGCTTGACGACGTTGGGGAGCAGCGAAGCGCGCTCGTGGAGGGTGACCTCGAGGCGGCCGCGGCGCTTTTTATTGGACTTGGAAATGACCTTCACGGCGACGTCTGACCGTTGGATTCTGTCGAACGCATGGTAGACAACTCCGAAGGAGCCGGAGCCAAGTACATGGTTGAGTTCGTATCGGCCGCCGAGGACGAAGCCAGTGTGGTCTGGGAGGGTGGAAGAGGAAGAGGAAGGCATGGTAAAGGATGGAATAGGGTGGAAGTGGTGTTGTGAGAGGTTGAGTCCGCCAGGGACGATGCAGGGTAGGTGGGGGACTTGCATCGAAAAACGACCTCCTTTTATACGTGTCGGGCACCGTCTCTCCAAGGCGGGTGTCCGATACATTCGACATGGCACCAAACCCACATCCGAGCGCGCATTCCTAGTGCAGCGCTCAAATCGCCAAGGGGACCAAGGAAAACGTAGAGAGCGGACGGCACAAGGCCGCTTTCGAACGCAGATCGAGTGTCAGAAATCATGCACTTACACGGCAACGAAAGGCGCCTCGATCCGGGTAATTCGCATCTGACCCAGTCCCGTCGGTGACGTTAGTGAGTCCTGTCTACCAGGTACTGCTCCAGAGGTAGGCGTCCAAGTCCGAGGAAAAATGTGTGGCCTTACGTCTCTCGCGGATTAGGGCGGAGAAGTACTAGAGTCGGAGGGTGAGGACATCAGGGTAGCCTGTATTACAGTCCGGATCGCAAAGCGGCTGGAGAAACAACGCAAAGTGATTTCGTAGTCGCTATGGAATACCACAGATGCTTAAAAGGCCTGGGATATGAGAGAACTAGTGGTCAGCAACGGGTCGAGACGCTGAATATAGCACTCACATGCATAGCATTATTACGCGGGGAAGAAACGAGCCAGACTCTCGAAAAGGGACGTGAACCAACTGTAAGTACAGCATGCATGCGCTCATTCTTTGCATACAACACCGGCACCTCTACATAGAAATATCGGCGCTTGTGAGTAAAACGAGTTGATGAGACATAGACCGGCGGAGACCGACCTGGACTGCCTTACTAACGCGGTACTACTTTAGGATGCGAAGCAAGCGAGAAGGGTGTGGCGGGCGGGGAGGAAATGCGAAGAGTACCAAGTCCGAGCGAGGCGGCGAGCGAGTCTGCAGAACGAGCACAAGCGCCCCTAGACTCCAGCCTCTCGGGTTCAGCTGGTCTGCATCCCGTTACCGTTTACGCGGACAGGAGGAGGACAAGAATTCAACTTATTGCAAACCGAGCACACTCCATATCCTGCGCCATATAAAACCAGGTCGGTAAACAAGTGAGTTATACAGTCCAACAATCGGTCTCATTAGCAATCCACGATGTCCCAAAGAAAAACATCACGAATTTATGTCACACTCCCCCGGACGCAGCGCACACCACATCGGCTGCAGCTGGATCGCCTTTACGCCCCTCTGCCTCATCCGGAACGCGACGTCGTGCAGACGAGGGAGCGCCGAGGAGCCGTTGCCGCCAGACCCGGTCCAGAAGACCTCCGCGGATGCGGCGGCGCGCGGCCAGACGATGGGGTCGAGGTTCTCGGGGCCGGACTGCTCAGTCCAGAGAGCTTGTTCGCCTGCATATATCACAAGGTATCAGCACGGGTAATGATCAAAGACATCGTGGGACATACCACCGAGCACAAGGTGAGCTTGGGAGGCGGAGATGTTCGCTTGTGGGTCGAAGGTGTATGCCTGTTCAGAGTACAAGTCAGAATAGCAGTTAAGACGAAGGTGAGAGGAGCGTCCACAGACCTTCTGCCATGTCTTGAACGGGTCACACCAACTGTTACTGTAGGACAATAGTCAAATGTATTTTCAGTGCAGCTGTCGAGCTTCACTTACCCGACGTCAGCTCCAATCCACTCTCCGGCGCCGCAATCCTGTGTGTGTGATCAGTCAATTGTGCTCGAGTAGAAGCTACACGGAACTCACCAGATAGAAATAATCGGACGGAGCGTGGACGAGGCGGAAGTTCTTTTGAGCTACAGCAGCAGCGTTCATAGACGATATCCAGACCAAGACCACGGTCTCGTTCGACAACGTAACGTTGTGATCCAGCACCATCTCTACAGAAAACCCAGTCAGATCAATCACCCCAACTGAACAAGACGCTACATGCCTTCCCACACAGCGGGGGTCTTGCCTACGGCCTCAATGGCCGCGTGAGTCTTCTGCGTGAACACACTAAGCGCTTGCTCGAGAGTCCGCCCCGCGGCCTTCAGGTCCGCCTGCGTCTCGGCGTCCTGCGCGTAGCAATTCGTGTTGAGCTCGTCGCCCCCAGTGCTCATGACAGTCGATGGGAACATGCGCGCGACAGCTACGAGCATCTCAGCGGTGAAGTTGGTGACCGCAGGTGAAGCGAGGCGGAGCTGGCCGGCGGGGGGTTCTGAGTGTATTCGTTAGCAATATTCGGTTCCGGGAACGAAGGAGGACGAACTTGCCATTTGCGAAGGACGCCCACGGAGATGCTTGCGGACAAGCAACGTACTCCGGGTGCGCGGCTGAAATGATCGCGGTATGGCCGGGGGTATCGATTTCCTGGAAAACATAAATTCGCCCATGTCCGGATATGCGTGAAGAACTATCCACGTACGACCATCACGTCAATGCCTCGCTACCAAGGAGATGCGACCGAGTTAGAAATATTACGCAATAGACAGTGAAGACAGCTCACGGCACCAGCATAGTCAACAATATCCTGAACATCGCTTGGAGAATACACCATGCTTGAATCGTATGCGCCCGCACTCGCGAGCTCGGTGAACCCAGGAATGGCCAACGGGAAGCTTTGGCTATCAGTAACATGCCAGTGGAATTGGCTCATCTGTATACTACTAAGCATACCGACACTGGCTGAAACACAAGGTTCCCATACCTTGACCAAGCTCATCGCGTCGAGAGTACGTTTGATGTCCGCAACAGGAAAACTGAGAAGAAATACATTCGAGTTTGCGGAACGACCTGAAACACTGTGCATACACTCACAAATTCCGTGCAGTATCGAGCATAAGGCCTCGCCAAGGCTACATATGGATTCCATCGGCCTCCTCCAGTCGCGACAAATGGGTGGAAGGAGACTCACGTATGCTGGCGCATCTGCGACAGAAATCGGCGCTTCTACCGTATAAATCTGGCCCGACCATTCGTAGAAGAGCTGCGAGAACGTCGTAAGCCCGCGTAACAAGCCCAGCGTCGAGTTCGCGGTGAGCGTAGCCCCGGAACCGTCCGCAGGGATGTTGAGCATGTACTCCTCGCTCCTCGTCCCAACCGCCAACCTCGCCTCGTCCGTGATGCTCCGCACAGTCGCGCCGTTGGAGACGGAGAGCCCGAGCGTCTCGAGTGACTTGGCCGTCTTGAGCGCGATGCTGTCAGAGGACCCACGACCGACGACGAGCCGGCCAAGCTTGTCGTTCTTCAGGAACAACTTTGTGCGCGAGACCGCATCGGATAGGTCCGAAGGCGCGTCCTGGATGTTGACATGGATGTCGAAGTTCGGCGCGAGCTTCAAAGCGGTAGAACCTGTTTTCAGGGAGCGGGGTTGGGGCCACAGACCGAAGACACCTGCCACAGGGACCAGCGCCAGCAAGAAGAAGGGGGGCCTCATCGTAAAGGGGTCGAAACTCGAGGCGGAGGTTTCCGCTGCTTCAACGAATTTATGGTCACCGCGATTGGAAGCATCGCGGTGAAGCGAGCATGGAAGGGCCAGCCGGCTGGGGTGGCAGGAAGACTGGAAGTTGTGGAACGCGCCGCCGTCCAGCAGCGTCCAGCTGACCGGGAGGAATGTAGCGGCGGCTTCCACCCAAAAATACTATCGGTCGCATGGTCGAGGACGAGACAACGCACGTATGGTCCGCCGTGTTCGATGTACGTCGCCACATGGCCCTCGCGGTTGAGCTAAGCGTAGATAACGGAATCGCCGGCGACACTCGAGGGAATACCAGTTCGATACCGAGGAGATACGACGTGGATCGCCTGAGAAGAGCGAGAAGACGGGCACATGAAGGACTTCAGGGCGAGCAGGTGATGGTCATAGAAAACGTTGAGCTCGCCGGCGTCTATGTCGTACAAGCTCTTGGCCAAGTCTCGGCGTCTGGCTTCATATATGCTGCTCCGACCTCGACGAGCTCATACTGAACATCCTAGTAATCCACCATGCCTCCGCATTTCCTAACCAGCAACTTCCGCGTTGCTTTTGAGGAATACTTCAAACCCGACCAACAACGGGCCGCCATCGACAACCTGAAAGCGTACATCGCTGACGTCCGTGACATGCCCGAAGAGCGGCGGCGCGAGCTCGACATTCTCCGGGCCCAGGACACGACTCAGGAGCAGATCGACGCGCGGATGGCCACGTACCTTGACAAGTGCCACTGGCAGCTTGCGCAGTTCTACCGGGTGAGTAGGCTCTCCCCGCCGTACTCGCGCTCCCGCGTCCCCCTCACACTCCGACGCGAACCAGGGAGTCTGACCTGGGTGCTTGCACAGTACTCTGTCCCGTGCCGCATCACGGAGGCCGAGGAGAACCTGCGCGAGGTCATCCGGTACGCGCAGGAGAAGCCGGGTGCGAAGAAGGACGTCGCGCCCGAGCTCTACCTCGCCGTCGCGATCCACAAGGTTCCGGGAAAGGAAGAGGAGTCAAACGCCCTCTTCACGTCCTCGTTCGCCTATTTCGAGGAGCATGGCGCGCCCGGGCTCGGTCCCCGATCGGAGCTGTGGGCTCGGGCTGCTTGGGCACGGCTGTTGAGGAGGATGGAGAAGGTGAACGAGGCAGAGGCGCAGGAACAGGCCATAATGTGAGATCTCGTTCGACTTACGGTCCAGGTTGCATATCGCTGATCTGTCTTCGATCTGCTCAGTCAATGGATCGTGTCACATCCGAGTGTCTTAACTCCCGCGAAACTGGATGTCCTGGTGAGCGATGAAAACGACGAGGGCGTCCTCAGTAACATCGGCGAGTATCCGGAGGTGAGGCTCGCGATCGAGAAGGCCCGCCAGCGTGGTCGTACGACCGAAGACTGAATTTCACCCGTATATATTGTTGTATAGTATGTCCACTTGTAACGTACCAAGATGCCCCAATTCCGTTATTGACCAAAGGGATTCGAAGATCTCTCTACCCTCGCAGTGTCTACAATAAACCTTCTAGCTGCCCCTCAACTTGTAGGTTCAAATACTGGCCACCATTTTCGCCATAATCGACAATGAAAATGCAAGTCGAAGAGACACAGTGCTAGGGTTCTGCTCCAAGTCCGCCGCCCACACCTCTAGCTCGACGCTGACGTTGCTGTATCGCTCCTGCGGGTTGCACTGGAGGGCGCTGAAAGAACGCTGAAACGTTCTTCATGCTGCCGCCTGGCGGCCTGCAAGACCGCTACTTGATCGCAGATTTGTGTCCAGGCAGAACGAGTGGAAGGGAGGGAGGAAACAGTGGGGTTTTCACCTCTGGTTTCGACTTCCAAGCGAGGAAAAAGACGGTCGAAAAGCAATGCCGTGTACCGATAGTCGTCCATACTGAATTGCCCGAAAGACACCGTTCGCAACGAGTGGTCTAGAAGAGGGTAGTCTGCCACGCGCGAGAGGTCGTGTTCGGGTATGTGCATGGAAGAGAGACGCAACATCTCCAGCTTTGGACATCGGGTCGCTAGCCCGACGAGCGCAGCTGGACCAAGACTCGGAGCTGGTGGCGTCGGAGGGTTGGGGGAGTTTGGGTAAGATGAGATCTGCAGCGTAGAGAGGTGCGGCCACGCTTCCGCTACAGCACAAATGTCCGCATCTGTGCTTGCATCGAAGAGCTGGCGGGCAACCACGGTGAGGGACGTCATTCTCCCCAACCCGAAGAGTGGCTGGACCATGATCCCGACGGAAAAGCTCTCCCATGGGCGGCGCTTTCGGTTTCCGAACCGCGCATTCAATTCCAGCACCTGCAAACGCGGGAAACAGAGGGCAATCGCAGAGAACGTGGCATAGCTCTCGCCGACGGTGGGGAAGTAATGTGAGTGGAGGATGAGTTTGCGAAGGTTCGGGGATGAGAAACAATTATAGAGCTTGACATCCATCCCGGGTGGCAAGTTTTGCAACCAGAGCGTGTGCAGCTTTTCCAGCGTGGATCCAGGGGTCCCGAGCCGTAAGCCGGGATCAACCAAGCGATCTGTGACGGTATGGTTTCCCAGGTGGATAACCTCAAGACTCTTCATGCCAAAGAATACCGACCGCAGGGACTCCAGGTCGATATCGGAAGACATGCGGGAGTTGATGGTGCGCAAGCACTTCAGCTTTTGGATCGGCGAGAAGATGGACAGGGAGAGGGGTAGGTCTCCGGTGCTGGTTGCGAAGTCTATCGTGCTCAGGCGCGTCGCCACGGAGCAGACCATGGCAAAGAGAGACTGAAGGGAGCACTCCCATGCTCTTCTATCCCTTTGGACACCACAGGAGATTTCGAGGTCAGTAAGGCTTTGAGAGAGTAGGGGGCGGATCACCCAGGTGGACTCCGGGGATTTGAAACTGAGGTACAGCCGCCGCAGGTTAGGCAAGAGGGGGTGGTCATGAGTGAGGTGTGCTAAAAACCCCCAAGTCGAAAGGGCGACCTTTGCGTGGTCATGGCTTCCCAAGCGCAACTCTCGCACGTATTCTGCCCGTCTACACATACGTTCCCACTCCAGCGGATCCAAATTTCCGCTGAGCATCTAGTCGACGGAGTGCATGTCAGAAGGCTAGACCTTTGATGGATCAAATACACTACAAAAGCCCCGGGGGACGAAGTCACTAAGCAATTAGTATTGGCACTCACGTAGGTCTCGTATATTGTCTCATTTTCATTCTCGTCGGCTTCGCGCACCCTCGTAAACGAGGAGGACAAAAGGCTAAGGAGTGGGACCAGGCTGGTCAACTCTCTCCATAGGACTCGGTTGGCGGGTTCCTGGAAGGCGATGCAGACCGCAGCCGCTTGCGCCAAGACTGCCTGAGGGTTGATTCGCCGCGGCGTGTATTCATGATCGATCGACTCGAAGATGAGATTGAGGATATCCGAGTTCGTGAGTGCACTGCGAGTAGCCATGGCAGTGGTAGGAGGTGAGGAACGTCGAGGGGTCGCAACTGTACTACGATAGCGTTACCGCAGCACACTGGGACGGGTCTGCGAAGGGCCATGATAAGTTTAAGGTCAGCTGGCAGGGTGCTGGTCACCTGGTGGTTTGGAAATCTCTGTGGCTTCTACTACGAATCGGCCCGAGGACCGACGTCCACAGAGAATATCCCTGCCCACATTTAGTGCGAAGAACAGAGGGTGTGGCGCTGTAATACTGAGGCGAATCAAATCGACAATTGAACCACAACTTGAACCTCGTCGGTCCGACATCTCATCAAACGCGTCGACCCCGGGCCGGACAGCGCCTAGTGCCCGGCGACAGCTCCATCTAGTAGTACAGGAAAATAGAAATGATTCAGCGACATAGCAGCACAACAGGAGCATGCACCACTTACCAATCGACAAGTTGCACATTGGTCCGTCCAGGCACTCTGACTCCCAAGGGGGCCTCATAGCCTTCGTGACGGAGAGGAATGGCTCATGATGCGGCTCGCCTGCTGCCGCCTCGCTATATGGGATGCCTTCGTGACAACGACATGTTAACGGCCGCGTCAAGTGTTGCACCTGGAATATGCAGCACGTGTTATACGGGAAGTAATCCGGATAACCACTTGCCTCAGAACTTCATGACCTCTTGCGACAGCCATGTGGCATTGTCTATATCCGTGACTACACAGGTGGGCATGTACACCAAGACATAGACACCACTGACGACAGGCAAGCTCATCTGAGTTTTTACGATGCTAAAGCGGTAAGGTCGCAGGCCCTCCCCCGAATGGCACACCACTCAGGCTGGAGCGAAATCGTCTGCACGCCGCGCGTCCGGAACCGGTACGACACATCGTGCAGCCGCGGCAGCGCCGTGCTGACGTTTCCAGGGCCTGTCCAGAACAGCTCCGCGGAAGTGGCAGCGCGCGGTGGTTCTCTGGCCCGGATTGCTCCGACCAAAGGAGGTGCTGGCCGCCGAGAATGAGCTTTCTCTCCTCCGCGGTCAGGTTCGCGGTCGGGTCGAACGCGTACGAGTGCTGCCAGGTCTTGAACGGGTCGCACCACGAGTTTTGAGCGGGGAGGCGGACCGTCCAGTCGCCGTGACCGCAGTCCTGCAGTAGAGACATGGAAATTAATAACAAGCCATAAGACAGGCAGAAGCACCGGCACACGTACGAGGTATAAGTAGTCAGAAGCCGAGTGGATGACCTTAAAGCCCTTCTGCACGACAGCCTTGACGTTTGCAGACGAGGTCCAGACAAGGACCGGGGTGTCCGGGTTCAGCGTGACGTTCTGGGCTTGGGAGTGCTTGAAAGGTACAGTGAACGCCCGTAAGCGGCTCGCGCATACGCTGTCACTCGCTTGGGTCAACATTTCCGTCGAGCATCTAGCGTGGAGAAGTTATGGGCTCAGGATTCCGATTTCCAAGTTTCTCAGTAGAATATGATCCACTCACGTATGTGCTACGAGCCATGTCATCTGTTTCCACCCTCACGTACTAGGTAAGGAGGGACAGCAGCCGTGACAAGCCATACAAGTATCTCCAATGACAGGTTCGTGGAAAGCGACGCAAACCCGAGCCGCCTGTGCTAGCGACCACATGTGTCGGGTCGTCGGCCTCGTAGGCGATATCTTCTCCCTCGTCGCCATTGTAGGTCAGATTATCGAAGATGAGGTCGAGGACGTCTGCGTGTGTGAGAAGAGAGTGAACGGCCATGACGGTGGTGATGTTGGTTCAACGTTCAACGTTGAATGAACATAAATTCAGGTTGACGACAGCGGGATTCGAACCCATGCCTGACGTTATTACATAAGGCTGCTTGGCCTTTGCAATTGCCCTGGCCCGAGTTTCTGTCGATATCGTGCACATGAATATCCTCAGGCCTCATTCAACGGATTGCACACTCCTGCAGCCTGCAGGACACAACTAGGTGAGTACGTACCTCACTCCTCTCATTTCTTTCATGGTAGGCGATGTTCAATTGAAGATGGAAATGCATCCCATATTTCAAGATAGGGCAACTTGAATCCTCTCCTTCTGGCTTTATGACATTCTGTGCCACAGTCGCTAGTTCCGCCGCAATGCTAATGCTGATGAGCACGACTGGACTCCGAGCACTTATCTGGCGGGTGCAAAACCGTGACCTCCAGACATCGAAACAACTGCTGCTGTCGATATATCGCTAGTGCAACCACTGGAATTGATAGCCATCTGTGGTTGAATCGATATGACCGGACGTTGGTCGCGTCATCGGCTTCCCCAACGGTCATACAGACGGCATACACACTGCTTCGCTGGCTCCCAGGCAAGCCATTCATTCTTGCCAAGGCTCGTCCTAACCGCCACCGCCAGCTCTTGCCAAGCACTGGTCACGATCGGACAAGGAGGCAGCAACAGTCAAACATGAAGCGTTGCTCAGTTTAGGCGACTTCTTCTCAACCGTTTGCAGTCCCTTCTCAACCGTTTACAGTCCCGCGGGCGCCAGACTGCAAACGGTTGAGAAGAAGCGTTGCTCAGTTTGGCTGGCTTGGTGCGCACAGGGTCGACTTCTTAGCGCTTTCATGCTTTCCCAATCATTCTACTGCAACTCACGTCAACCCGAAGGCGACGTAATGTCAGTCCTCATGCCAGTGCATCCGAATCGGCGTCATTCGTCCTGCGATGAGGTCCTTTTGGCGGGGAAGGTGCGAAGTACAGCGCCTTCCTTCGCGTCAGCGACTGCAGCCACAGCGCTTCCCTGGACCCAACGCCAACATAAATGTTCCCAACGCAATGGCCGGACATCTCTCAGAGGCCCTCCAACACTTCACGGGTCTGCCTCTAGGCCCCAAACACCGCTCCTCACCTCGCTATGCTCGTGGCTCGTTTCTACACTGTCTCTTTCATAGTCGGGGCTGCGCTCGCCGTCCCAGCGACGAAGCGTGCACCCCCCTCGGTCAAGCTCGATGACGCGACCTTCATAGGCATGTCGGATTTGCTTGGCAATGTGACCGTCGATAAATTTCTGGGTATACCTTTCGGGAAGCCGCCGTACGTTGTCCTTGGCTTGTTATCCTGTTTCACCAACACAGCTGACTCCGTGTCTTGCAGGACTGGGGACCTTCGCTTCAACTTGCCTGTCGCGGTCGATCCTTACAACGGCACCTACACAGTCACCGCATACAGGCCTGGTTGTCCGCAACAGGACAACACCACTCCTTTGCCGGAGGGCTTGGCCAAAGAGGCCGCCGATTTCATGACCGATTTCATGGCCGATTTCATTGCCAATCAAGTCATCACTCCGTCGGCTGAAGACTGTGAGCTGAATGTCTTTTCGCGTAGCGTTTCGAACTCCTGGGCGCTGACTGTGACGAACTCGAAGGTCTCTATATTAACGTTATCGCCCCCGCGGGTGCGAAGCCCGGCGCGAAATTGCCGGTCGCAGTAGTGAGTACTTACTGATTTTCGCATGTTTATATCGTTGTTTTAAATAGGCTCGTGGCGGGATAGTGGATCGACGGAGGTACGTCTCAGGAGTGCAGGACCGTTCTTTTACATAATTAACGTTATCCAAAGGTGGTTTTCAGTTCAGTGGGTCAAGCACGTAGGCACTCGTTGTCCTCGATTTTTAACCCGTAGCTGACATCGTTCCCAGCTACGATGGAGGTGTGATCGTCGAGCGTTCGATCGAGCTCAACGAGCCCGTGATCTACGTGAGCATGGACTACCGGTGAGCCGCTGCGCTGACGTTCGACTGCTGTCCATGCTAATTATCGTTTCAGAGTATCTGGTAAGACGGCGCAGTTGTAAGGGGAAACTGATTCTCTTTTGACCATTGCTCAGCATATGGCTTCCTCGCGAGCAAAGAGGTTAAGCAGGCCGGAGTGGGCAACCTCGGTTTGCAAGACCGTCAGTGCTGTTCGCTTCCATGCGATCCAAAGCTACGATAGTCTCACATCTACGTGCCACAGAGCGTCTCGCCCTTCGCTGGGTCCAGAAATACATCTCCGCGTTCGGAGGCGACCCCACGAAGGTTACGATGTATGTCCGATCTCGCGACTGTTGTGTGTAAACTTGCCCATCGCTTCTTCCTGCAGATGGGGCGAGAGCGCTGGTGCGATCTCTGTTGCGCTGCACCTCCTCACGAACGGAGGCAACACCGAAGGTCTGTTCCGCGGAGCGTTCATGCAGTCCGGGTCGCCAATTCCGGTAGGGGACATCAGCCACGGACAGGACTTGTACGATGGCATCGTCGCCGATACTGGCTGCTCTGGTGCCAAGGATACGCTGCAGTGCCTGCGGGAGGTCGACTTCGACAAGCTCAAGGCGGCTGTTGACAAGACTCCGGGTATTTCCTCTTATCAGGTCGGCCCTACTTCTTGCGAACGGAGCACAGGCTTAACCGATTACCTTAGTCCCTCCGTTTGTCTTGGCTTCCGCGGGCCGATGGGGTTTTCTTGACGGACGATCCTCAGCAGCTTGTTCTGAACGGGCGCATTGCCAACGTCCCCTTCGTCACTGGCGTAAGTGGCCAAGTCTCTCTTAAACACGTCAGTCACCTTCTCTAACACCGTATCGGTCAGGACTGTGATGATGAAGGGACCTTCTTCTCATTCTCAAACAGCAACGTTACGTGAGCCTCTGAAACGCGCCTACTCTGCCATTGCTGATCATGGCTCCGACGAGACAGGACTGAATCAGACCTGCGCTAGTACCTCAGGGAGAACTACATTCAAGGCATCTCCGAGAGCGAGTTGGACAGAATCTTGCAACTGTATCCGGCAGACATCACCCAAGGGTCGCCGTTCGACACGGGAATCTTGAACGCGCTCACCCCGGAGTTCAAGCGGATCGCAGCCATCCAGGGCGACTTGGTCTTCCAGGCACCCCGCCGGTTCTTCTTGGAGCACACCGCAAATAAGCAGTCTACGTGGTCATTCCGTACGTGTCCTGCATCTCGCGTAGCGCTGCCACCACCACCAACTGATTTCTGGTTTGGTTTCCAATGCAATCAGTCAGCAAGCGCTTCAAGTTCATCCCCTTCGTCGGCTCCATGCACGGCTCGGACCTCTGGAACGTGTACGGCGGCGGCGACATGACCGACTACCTCGTCAATTTCGTCAACAACCTCAACCCGAACGGTCGCACGGGCATCGAGTGGCCAGAGTACAAGCTCGACTCGCCCAAGTTGCTCACGTTCGAGGATAACTTGCTCTTCCCGCTCTCGATCACCGACGACGACTACCGCGTCGAGGCCATGAACTTCCTCACCGACCTCTCTCTCAAATACCCGCTCTAGCCTCTAGCGTATGTTCGATTTGGAGGTTGAACCCGATGCTGCCGAGATTTGTTGTTGTTGTACTCCTTTCTAGAATCAATATGTAAGAATGTGAATTGAAGACAAGTACGAAGTTGCTGAATCACCAATAATGATACCTAGTCCACCGCTTGTGCGGAACGGCTCGGACTTCGTCGACATGTACGGCGGTAAGGAGCTGACGGACTACCTCGTCAACCTTGCGAACGCGAACGGGGAGAGCGTCCCGTCGTGGCCGCGGTTCACGGCCGACGAGCGGAGGATGCTGACCCTCCTCGACGGGGAGATTTTAATGCCCGCTTTCTGCTTTACGTTTGCTTTATTTCCCAGCTGTGATCGGAGCCTCCGGCTCGTTCAACGTTCAATGTGTGCATTCGGCTGACCTTGCCGCCAGGCGCTTGACGACTCAGTAAATAATTGTCTCCGAGTCGCTCCAAGTGGCAAGCCCTCGAACCTCACCCACCGATGAGAAGTAACGCAGGCCCCACGTCCTTCTACCAGTATGACAGACGACAGCCAATAGGCGGGTGATATGATTCAAACAGTATGGGTTACAGATACAAGCGTATGGTAGCTCGATGATCACAGAAGGGACGAACAGCACCGACAGAAATATAGAGAGGGGGGAATTGATTGACTGGGCACTCAAACACACAAAACAGACAAGAGTCGATGGATGATCGATGATGGGTGGTGGTGGTGGTACCGATAGGAGACAGATGGAATGGGGGGGAGAAGAAATGTAATGTTTCTGTGTCCAAAGTTTAACGTCGAACGGCGAATGGCGAGTGAATAGCAAATGCACCGAAACTCGGGCGTCTTGTCTCGTCCTTGCGCTTCACATGGCGCTCACGCTGATGCCCTGGAACGCCTGCCCGACCCGCGCAGGCTGCGGGGCCGGTTGCGGCTGCGCCACATTCGCGTTGACCTGGTAGGTGAAGGTGTGCTTCTCCTCGAGCTCCGAGTACATCACCGTCATGTCCTTCTGCGCCTTCTCCCACATCTCCGGATCCCAATACGAGTACCGGCCCTGCTCGCCGCCGGCGAGCTTCTGCGACGGCTGCGTGCCGCTCTCCTTCGTGATCCACAGACGCATGTCCTTGTGGTACCGCCAATTACGGTTGAACCTGATGGACGTCAGGCCTGTCAATGACTGTCAAAACGAAAACGACCGAGTAAGCTCACAGTTCTTGTGCGGCCATGTCCTGCAGCGCGTCCCGAGGAGACGAGTAGAACATGAAGAACAGCGTCTCGTCGCTGAAAGCGGCGACCTTGGCTGGATTTGGGGGAGGCGGCTGGACGTTGTAGCACGCTGGTAAGTGGAAGTCCGGCTCGACTGTGTGTGCCGCAGAGGAATCTGCCCATGGTGTAATGAATGTGGAGTATAGGCTTCTATGCCGCCCTAGCGTGAGGGGCGAATAAGACATCAAAGATAGTACGGCGCTTACCCAGGATTTTGCATGTCAAGCCCCATCGTCCCAAGATCCGTCCCTATTGCTAGTAGGCTCTGGTCGGGGTCCGCGCTCTTGATCAGTGCGAGCAGTCCGAGAAGACCCCATCGGTCTGCGGGAGACATCAGGACTTGTTGCGCGGGCGTTTGTGGTACTGCACTTGTTGCGTGAGCAGGCCCTTGGGATGGATGGTGCGGCGTATCCCCTGCGACGGTACCATTTGCGACGTACGGTGTTTGCTGAGCGGGAGTAGGCTGCTGCTGTGGGAAGGATGAGGGGGCTGGGACGCCTGGAGGCGCATTTAGGTGCTGTTGTGTCTGTTGCTGTGGCGGTTGTTGCGACGTTGCCTGCGCCTGTGTATGGTTTTGCTGGCCGTTGGGAAACGAGCCTGTCTGGGGTGTATTCGGGTTGACGCTTGGTGAATTCCATGCCGCTGCGCCCGCGTGGTTGTTCTTCATCGCGAAATTCTGCACCCCATGAGGGCTCGGTGGGCATGACGATGCGGAAAGGACGGTACGCACCCGTTGCTTGTCCGCATCCGACTGGAACCCCGGATGTACATTCCTCGCCTGCTGACCCAAGTTCAACAACCCTGGCTGCTGTTGCTGTGCCCCTCCCCCCAACGATCCCAACAGGTTCTGTCGATGTTGCGGGTCCGCATGCTGCTGGAAACCGTTGAAGCCCGGTGGGTGGCCGTCCGCCGGGGGTTGCGCCGACGCCGGTGTTTGCGCTGTCGCCGTCTGAGCCTGCCCACCCAACGCGGGGAAGTCCTCCGCCGTCAACTCCCTCGGCTGATTCGCGCCCAGCCCGCTCCCCGCCTGTCCCCCACTGCCGCCCGCCCCGGTGCCCGCCTGGGTCGCGTAGCTCGTCGCGTTCGCGTTGGCCGTCGCGGGCGTGCTGCTTGCGGGCGCAGCGCCGAGTGCCGGGAAATCGTTCGGGTCGAGCCCGAGCTCGCTCTGAGACGAGACGGATGGCGCAAGACTGCTCGGGGCTGCGTTCTGCGCGAGGTGCGGAGGCAGCGTCGTACTAGCGCCCGAGCTCTGGTTCTGCGTCTGCTGTTGTTGCTGTTGCTGAGGCTGCTGGTGCGGGGCGGGAGGGTGCGCAAGCGCAGCTTGGGAGGGGAGCTGGGGCTGCGATTGCGATTGGGCCTGCTGTTGCTGGAGGGTGCCGGCCGAGTACGGGAAGTTGTTCTGGCCGCGCTGCTGGAGGAAGTTGGGCGACGGCTGGGGCACGACCGTCCGCTGGTTCGGAAGGGTGGGGTAGCCTGGCATGACGTTGCGCTGGGGCATGCCGTAGCCTGGATATGGGCCGCGGAATGGGCCACCGAGCGCAGGGTTGGGCCCGAGGCTTGGCGGACGCTGGGGCGGTTGACCTGCACGCGAGGTGAACACACCGTCGGGCACTCTGGAGCTCGGGCGATTACCTGGTCGATGCATGTTTTCTCGACGGGCAGGAGACGATGAGAGGGGACGGTGGATGGCAAGAAAGAGGATTTGCTCGCAGCGGCGGATGGTGGTGGCGGGGTAGAAAGCGGCAATGGACGCCAGGCGCCCAACAATGCCTTGACTCCCGACCTCGACGTCGACAGCATCCTCAGACACCCTCCTGCCTCTGGTCTCTGCTGCATGCACCTCTGTTGATTTTTTGCCTCACTCTAAACGTCCGATGGAGGTCGGTGCAATTTTCCGCGGGACGGGACCGTTCGCTTGACGGCTCGACAGGTCCTCAATCAACGCTCGGCGCTGCTCTCCAACTACGAGGTCCTCACGCTCCTCCGCGAGCTCGAGGGCGACCATCTCGCACGCACAAAGACCGCACTCCGCATCAAGAAGGAGGAAGAGGCCGCGGGGCACGCCCCAAAACACCAGGCACCGCCCGATGATGTCTGTGAGAACCTGCGGACGGTCGAGGTTGAGGTGAGCCCGGCCTGAAAACCAAAACACATCGAGGGCTGGAGGCCGACTCATCACAGATATGACTCTGTAGGCCATCCAGTACTTGTCCGCAGATTACCAGCCCACTGCGTCGCAGAGCCCCGAGGG
This sequence comes from Sanguinoderma infundibulare, assembly GCA_032821775.1. Lineage (NCBI taxonomy): Eukaryota > Fungi > Basidiomycota > Agaricomycetes > Polyporales > Polyporaceae > Sanguinoderma > Sanguinoderma infundibulare. The sequence continues at coordinate 1,071,162 of JAVLRN010000007.1, forward strand.
CATCACCCAGTTGACGAGGGGCCTCGCGCAGTGGGACCTCACAAAAGCCGAGAAACTCCAGATCATCAACCTGGCCCCTACGGAACCCGTAGAGCTCTACGTGGTATGTCACCGTGTCCCACATTCGTGCGACCCTTCTTATCTGTCGTCCAGATAGTGGAGGAGCTTGAGGACCGCTTTGGCGACCAAATGGAAGACATCCTGAATACCGTCAGGGGATCTCTGCATGACCGTGGCCCTGCCGTCAACGGAACCTCCAATGGCGCCCAGTCCGCGCACGAAACGCAAGGAGATGCTGTCGTCTATTCCGAATATCAGGAGGATTACCAAGGCGAAGGTCAATGGGACTACGACGCACAGGAGGTCGACGAGGTCATATTCGACGACACAGGAGAAGGCGTCGGCATCGAGGGAGACCTCGACGTTGAAGACGACTGACAACGCAAGTCGCTTGCCCCATGCAGAAGTGATATTTGCATGTCATGTATTAGTTTGTCTTCAGATACGTATGTACGGGTATATACTGTACAACATATCAACAACGGAGATGTAATCTACTTGCGAAAAACAATGTTCAAATGAATGTGACAAGAAAAGAATGGCGACAGTACACTGAGACCCTAATAGATGGCAGGACGTGGAGACAAAGACGAAGACGCGCACGGACAGCGAGCGAGGCCGAGACGCGGGACAAGCGCATCCCAGCACTCGCCTCTATGGTATCAGTGGCGGGGGACGAGCACAGCGACCAGGACGATGAACGGGATGTAGGTGAATAGCGAAACGACAGACATGGCCCGGCACCGGAACCGCCAGGACCTCGCATCTACGCAGGGATGGTGTGAGGACAGCCTCAGGCGCGCCGCACGACACAATCATGCGAACTCACCATGCTCGACCTGTGGATCATCCAGCGTGACCGCCTTCTCCGTGTCCGTGCCCCCGACCTGCCTCGTCGGCGGGATCCGCCAGAAGCTCGCGAACCACCAAAGCGGAAAGAGGATGAACCCAGCAAAGAACAGCCACGCGTGCGCCGGCGAGCCCGCCTCCTCCGCCGACGGTCGCTGCAGGGTCCACGGCGTGGGATGTATCCGCGGCGGCCTGCGCGGGTCGCGCATGTAGTAGCCCCCCGAGCGGATGCTCATCGACGGCGCGTGGGGCGCGACGAGGGCGCTGATGGGGAACGAGATCTCGGACATGCTCCGCCGCCTGCCAGGGCTGGTGCCGTCCACGTGCGAGCGCGGCCGGTGCGCGTTCGTGCTGAGCGAGTCGGGGCGGGCGGAGCGCATCGAGGTCGTCTTGGACGTCACGCGGTTGAGGCCGACGGGCGCGCCGCCGCGACTCGGCCACGAATCCGTCAACTGTCGTTTGAGGGACGCTGCGGGGCTTGCGGTGGGTGATATGCCGCTGCCAGACGCGGAGAGTCGGGCGCGCTTGCGGCCGTGGTATGACGACGGGGGCTTGCTCACCTCGGAGACGTGTTGCGAGCCTGCGGCGGAGTCAGCACCAGGAGGGTACACAGACGGATGGCACTCACGTCGGCCGTCAGTGGGGATCACAAAGGTCGTGTGTTGGCCGGGGCGCTGCTCCGGGGGAGTGAGGTCGACGTCGTCGGCCTTGCGCTTGCCCTTGTGGTTCAGGGGAGTCTCGGGCAGGTCATATGACTTCTCGGACACAGAGCGGAGCATGGGCTCGGTCGCGGTGCGCGGCGTACGCGGGATGCGCATCGACGAGGAGGGTCCGGGAGTCATGATCGTGGGGAATGCAGCGGTAGATGGGCCAGCCCCTCCATTCTGCTTCGAAGATGAGGATGAAGGGGAAGGCGGATACGAGGCGGACGCGAGGGACGCGGAAAAAGATTGTTCGCTGAGCTGGGATATGCGTTTGCTGCGTGCCCTGCTAGGCGTGGCCTTGTGGGATGCGGTGCTCGATCCTCGTCGAAGAAGACCGTCTCGCGTGTCGCTGGCTCGTCTCGTCAGCGTGTCTGTTGTATTTTGTTGGTGGGCCATCCAGCTCCTCTCCTCCTCGTCTCGCTCCGATACACTAGGGGGGTTTGGCGATAAGGTATCGGGGGCGTGGTCGCTGCGGTTCTCCGCTGTTGGATTCAACACGAATGTGAGTGGAGGAGTTGGAAAGGCAACGGACGTGCTTACAGTCTTGCAGCGTTGGCGACGCGGGCGACGATAGAAGAGGGGGTATAGGGCGGAAAGGAGAACAAGGCCGCCCGCTTGTTGCCTCAGACGCATGCCCTGCATGAGGCGCGGCAACACCCGGTTGTTCGCGCGCGCCACCGGCAGTGGGAGTGTGACTCAGGGACGCTGATTCCGCCAAGCGCGCTTCGCCTATCATCGCGTCGAGCGGTACCCTCGTCTGTGAAGCCGTGAGGTGGTAAAGACTTGGAGGGTTTGTGAACTGAGGGGATAGGTCGCGGCGTGGAGAGCGTGAACGCGATCTTGAACGGGAACGGCCCTTCAAATTGCGTCTCTTGCTTCTCCGGGGAAATGTGTTTCCTCGCAGGAGCACATTCTCGCTGGAGTACGTTCCTGGTAACGCAGGCATGGACGTGCAGGCAGGATCTGCACCGGCTGACGCAGGGAACCCAGAGACCGATCGCTGGACGACGTCATAGTAGACAGGACTTTGACGACCAAACGTGATCGCGCCCGATCTGTTTGAGTGAGAGGACCGGTTCGAGAGAGAGCCAGTGAGTGTGGATAGCACCGACACGTCGCGACTGCTGTCCGTCGGACGCGAGTTCGAGTTGGAGTTTGTCTTGTGATCAATGGATGTTGTCGATGCCACGTTAGACACTGTGTTCCCCTCGACGCTGCAGCCGACAGGCGGGGTGCGAAAGGTGACGGAGTCGCCGCTGGGCATGCGTGAACTTCGTGCAGACGGGGGATGAGAAGTGCCGTAGGGTGAGCGAGTTGGCCGCTGGCGCTGTCTGCCGAATGTCGACCATGGAGAGCCGGAAGTGAACTGCTGTGAGAGTCGTGAAGCACGTTGCTTGCCTTTCCATGCAGATGGACCCGGGATGGCTGGGTTCGCCCGTGAGGACTCGGCATTCTCCTTCTCAGCGGAAGACTGGCCGAGGTATTCTGAAGGGGTGTCGTCCGAGAGACCCAAGCCGAGTGCTCGCAAGCCAGATCGCTTCCGACTACGGGGTAGCCTGAGACCGGTGTCTGGCGGATCGTCTGCCTGGAGAGATCCTAGCAGAGCAGGAAGGTCTTCTACGATCCTGCGGTCCACAAGCAATGGCTCTGAACGTGAAGAAGATAAGACAGGCCCAGCTGTAGGCGGTCTAAGAGGGGGTGACGGAGGCGGAGGTAGTGTCGCCGAATGCGCAGATACGTCGCTTTGAGAACTCAGAGTACGCTTCCGCAAGCGTGAAAGGATAGAAGGCATATCTACGAGAAAAGATATATCGGTTAGTAAATACTCTCTAGACGAACAACGTTCTAAAATGACAAGCCACATGGCACCGGAGTGAACAGAAAATACCAGGCGAAATAGTACAAAGGACGATAGTGATTGGTTCGATGGGCGTATAGACGAAATACCATTCAAGCGGGGTTGACGTGGTTGCGGGCGGATTGAATGCTTGCTATTTGCATCCGATTTTCCGCCTTTCGATTCGAATCATGGTTGTCCAAAGAAAACAAGAAAACCACGGCAGATATGCGCGTCAATGCACTCATCGGATGATGATTGCATAACTTGGGCACAGGCATTGAACCATCCAGGCCGTCAGTCTCATAAAGTTGAGAAGAAATGCCTGTGGGGGACGACTGCTGTGTTGCCCCTGGGCGCGTGCTATTGAACCTTGAACCAAGATTCTCAACAGGAACCGAGCGTTTGGAGAGGACAACTGATTTCGAAAGCGGATGTCGGACGAGAACATCCATTCTCATCAGCTTCCATACCATGGCTCTGTCCAGTTCCGCCGATCTCATTTTCCGGGGATTTACCCCTGGAGCGAAGTAAGTCCTTCGAGGGTGGAAATGCAGCAGCCTCTCTCGCGTGAAACCCCTCCGTACGAAGGCCTTTCGCGCGAGAGGAGAGGATTGTGCGAGTTGGCAGCGCATAAGCCGTTTCCGAGTGCTTCCAAGCCACAACTTCACAAGAGGGAACTCACCTGGGCGGAAATGAGGACCTGCGTAGTCCAAGGCGTGAGCAGGATGGTGAAGAGCTTGAAAGGTGAGGATAACCTGGGAGCGAGGCTTATAAGTCTCGCGGTGGAGGAGACGAGAGAAGCCATGTCATCGGATTCGGATGCGGCCACAGCGCGTTTCCGCCTTTCTGCAGGAGGGTCCCATATCGGGATGGGGAGGTTCCCTGGGAGGCTCATCATCCGGCGACTTCTGGAGAGGCACAACACACATGCATATTGCAGCATATGCTCACGCTCGCCGGGCATGATGAGCCCGTGGAGATTCGCACAGAACGTGCTTGATGCAAGCTCAAGGTCAAGATGCCAGTCAAGATCGTCCTGCCGGTGGTCGACGAGAGACTCAGGCAAGCACATGTGTCCTTCGGCGCGGCAACCCCGGACCGGGAAGCGGCGTGACATCTTGCTGATTGACGGTCACGGCGCATCACGCCGTGTTCCTGCGCGCAGCGTCCGTCACGGTGTCGGAGTTGGGGCGAGGCGCTGACCGTCCGGTCGCTATCGTCGTCCACGTCCACCACCGTCCCCCTCGCTGCCCGCCATGGACCGCATCGAGTCTCTCGGAACTGCCCTCTCCCAGATCACCATGTACGACATAAAGTCGATGTACAACCAGGTCAGCCTTGGGAAACGCCTTTCGGCTGCGGACGTGATGCTGACTGTTCGCAGGCCAAGAACGTCGTCTTCAATGTCAGCGAGATGGAGGCCAAGGTCCGCGAGGCGACGAATGACGAACCTTGGTGCGTGCTGTGCTCTTGCCTGCCGAGCGGGGATGGCTAAAGGACGCGTAGGGGCGCGAGTTCGACATTGATGCAAGAGATCGCCCAAGGGTATGTGAATTCCGCTCAGCTTCCCTGCCCGTGTCTGACAGACGCCGTCTGCGCGGTATTAGGACCTTCAACTTGTGAGTTCTCTCCTTCGCTCTAAGGTCCCAACCGGACTTGGTAGAGTGTGCCAATCCTGGCCTTGCACCGGTATTTCAATGCTTCATCTGCCTGTCCCTCGTCTTCCCTCCCATCGGCCCGCGGGTTTAGTCGGCAACAGGAACTTCGTGCCGGTTGACCATCCCACCACACCCGCATGGCGGGACTCGCCAAGAATGTCCTTAGTCCACGACAGTTACTAGTAGTTCGATCGCCCGCACCTGATGTCGACGCGACGCGCAATGTGGAGTTGCCTGGTTACTTCCCTGACCGGTCATGTGTCGATGCCTTTGAACGGCATTGTCTATAGAAACCTTGCTCAAGGTCTTCTTGTTCAACTTCTCCTTGCGGCCTTTCTTCGGCTGGGCGTACCGTGCTGACCATGACTATGACTCAGCCAAAACTTTAACGAGATTATGCCCGCTATTTATTCACGGTTCATGGAAAAGGAAGCGCGTCAGTGGCGACAGATCTACAAGGTGCGTGCTGTATGTTCAAGTCGTATTTATCAAATACCCAACTCCTTCGCACACCAAACAGGCACTGCAATTGCTGGAATACCTCGTCAAGAACGGCAGCGAACGCGTCGTCGATGATGCGCGTTCTCATATTGGGACCATCAAGATGCTCAGGAACTTCTATTACGTTGACGAAAAAGCCAAGGATCAGGGTATCAACGGTGCGTCCAACCGCTTACTCAGTTTCGTCTGGGTTGCCTCCAACATTTGGCTTCAGTTCGGAACCGGTCGAAGGAGCTGGTCGAATTGCTTGGGGATGTCGAAAAAATCCGCGGAGAACGTCGCAAGGCCAAGGCAAATAAGAACAAGTACACTGGTGTCGGAAACGATGGGATGAGCTTCAGTTCCGGAGGAGGTGGGCGCTATGGCGGCTTCGGCAGTGACAGCTTCAGCTCCTATGGCGGTGGAAGCAGCAGTTATGGTGGAAATGGAAGCTACAGCGGTCGCGGTGAGTGCATCGTCTTTGGTTGTCTTGAAGCCTCAATTCGAATGCGCCTTTAGATTATGATAGTTACGACAACGGCGGTAATGGCGGATACGGAGGCTCTAGCTCGAGTACTCGCAGGGGTTTCCAAGAATATGACGCTGGCGACGATGATATTGTTCCTCGTCGTTCCAACTCGATCGCAGGCACCACTTCATCAACTCACGCCTCGACACCTCAACGGTCGTCGACTCTCCCTCCTACCCCTGCTCCCGAACCGCCAAAGGCACAGCCTGTGGTCGACCTTTTGGGCATGGACGATGACGCGTTCGGAAGCACCGTCTCAGCACCCATCGAGAAGGCTCTCCCTGCGCCAGCCGGCGGCGACGACGACTTCGACGATTTCCAGAGTGCACCCCCATCCGCTGCGCCGGCGAGCAATGCATTCTTCGCTGCTGCCCCTACTGCCTCCACCGTCCCCTCTGCCCTCCCTCCACCCCTTGCTGCGCAATCGATCTCGCCATCGCCCGCCAAGCCTCAGACCCCCGTCCAGAACGCCAACAACCACTTGTTCAACATGCTCTCCACCGCTGGTCCCGCCGGCGGCGCACGGCCAGCGTACGCGTCCCCACCGGTGGCGCCGGCGATGCAGAGCACGGGCATGATGCGGCCCATGATGGCGTCCCCTCCTCCAATGATGGGCGGCGCTCCCCTGGTCCCGAATCAGCCAATGATGTCCGCGGCCTCGCCGCCACCCCGCGGGACGACTGGCACTCCTGGAGTCGGCGGCGCACAGCAGAAGCCGGCGGCGAGCTTCGACGACCTGTGGTCCATGTCGCTCGGCTCGGGGTCGTCGAGCAAGCCCGGTGTGCCGCAGAAGAGCATCAAGGACCTCGAGAAGGAGAAGGCGCAGGCGCAGATCTGGGGCGCGGGACAGAACAAGCCGCCGGCGGGTGCGGGCTTTGGGGCGTTTGGGGTTGCGTCGAACGCGGCCCCGCCTGCGTCTTCGTCGGGCAATGGGCTGGACGACTTGCTGTTCTGAGATGGGGATACATATACCGTGTGGGGTGTTTCCAGGCGGGGTTGATGCATTGATGGCTGGCATGGGTCACGCTGGATGGTTAGGGCTTTGTTTGTTGGGTGTTTGGAGATAGAGGTCGCCTCGCGCGGGATGGTCGTGTTCGTGAGTGCGGAATGTGATCGGGTACACGGTTCGCGCTCGGTTTTCATGTCCATCCGGTCGTCCTGGAATGTGGACTGCTGTGTGCAACTAGTGAATCTCAGGCTTAGATGAGTTGAGTGACTGGGTCGATGTATTCTTTGTGAGATCAACATCAGGTACGCCGACGGGCGGTGGTGGGGTATACATAGTAGACCAGGATCTAGTGGTTCTGGTCGAAGTCTTGGTCATTCGCGCTTTCGCTGTGTGGTTACGTGAGGGCGGTCAGTCATGCGGAGCTTGGCGCACATGGTCCCTCACACTTGCCTCTTCACCGCCATGTCTCGCTCTGCTATCTCGATCTTGCCTTACCAGACAACTTACACCAAGGCCCGAGGACCCGCGTAGCCATTAATGACAGTGATGTCGATGGGGACCGACGCTTGGGTACCATGCGACCGATAAACTTTGTGCTTATCCGGGTGGAACCAGGAACTGCTCACCGTCTACCGAAAGTCGCCAAACATACCCCGCGTTGTGAAATGTCAAGAGGGCATCAATGGGTCATGCGTGCGCCCCTGTATGCACCGAGCGGGAGTATATGTATGCGCCGCCGACGTGCCGGCTTAGCCGAGTCGTTCAGGCCTCCTCCTTCCTTTCCTTCACCCTGAGTCTGACATCCTTGTGGGTCTCGTTCTAATCACCATGAAGCTCCTGGCCCTCGTCCTCCTCTTCGCGGCCGTATACTCGCCCGCCGCCGCCCTCTGGCCCCAGCCCCGCTCGATCGAGTCCGGGAACAGCACCCTCGTCCTCGCAAGCAACTTCCAGATCACCGTCTCCGGCGAAGGGATCCCGGGGGACGTCTGGGACGCTGTCGGGCGCACCGAGGCCTACCTCGCCAACGACAGGCTCGGCCGGCTCGTCGTCGGGCGCGGGGCAAGCGACGCCGGCACGTTCGCCAACGCCAAGAGCCTGCAGCGGCTGACGCTGTCGCTCGAGAACAACGCCGCGTGGAACCCGATCGCGAGCGAGGCGCAGAAGGCGTTGGGGGAGAGGGACGAGGCGTACCAGCTGACTGTCCCGGCGGATGGCTCGGCGGCGACGCTCAAGGCGAACTCGACGCTGGGGCTGTTGAGGGGCTTGACGACGTTCGGGCAGCTGTGGTACGCGTATGGGGGCGCGACGTATGCGTTAAACACGCCGGCGGCGATTCGGGACTGGCCTGCATATGTGTGTATTGTGTGTTCTCTGGGGAGGAGCGGGAAGGGAGGCTGACTGGACTGCTACTTGCAGCCGTATCGTGGGTTCATGCTCGATACCTCTCGGAACTAGTGGGTCAGCTGGCGGCGTATGTGCTGATTGGCGTCTGACACAAGTGGCCGACAGCTTTCCTGTGGCGGACATCAAGCGCACGCTTGACGCTATGAGCTGGGTTAAGGCGAGTAGTTTCTGCGGTTGGACTTGATTTGAATATCAATTACTCACTAATGCCCTCCAGTTGAACCAGTTCCATTGGCATGTCGTCGACAGTCAGTCTTTCCCCCTCCAGATCCCCGGCTTCACGGACCTTTCCGCCAAGGGCGCGTACTCGTCGTCTCAGGTGTACAGCCCTGGGGATGTGCAGGACATCGTTTCCTACGCTGGCGCAGTAAGTCTCTGTGTCTCTGCCCGCTGTCGGCATCCGGCTGAATGACAGGGTGACATTGATTTCTATTTTCACAATCACTGACGTCGCATTTCGTTTCACAGCGTGGAATCGACGTGATGGTCGAGATCGACACGCCGGGACACACATCGATCATCGCGGAGGCGCACCCCGACTTCGTCGCCTGTCCTGGCGCAACGCCTTGGGCGACCTACGCTAATGGTACTGGCTTGACGTATTCGGTCAGTGAATTTGTGGAGCTGACGGCGATGTGGTGCAGAGCCTCCCGCGGGCCAGCTGCGCTTCGCGAACTCGACGGTGACGAGCTACATCGCGGACCTCTTCACCTCAGTGACGAAGATGTTCCCCTCCAAGTTGTTCAGCACCGGTGGTGACGAGCTCAACACGAAGTGCTACGATATCGATGAGCCGACGCAGGCTGCTCTCAACGCCTCGGGCATCACCCTCGCGCAGGCTCTCGACAAGTTCACCCAGGGGACTCACAAGGCTCTCAAAGACCAGGGCAAGACCCCCGTCGTCTGGGAGGGTAAGCCATAGATTCCGTTCTAGGACTAACTATCGCTTGGCTTATTCTTGTTGCAGAGATGGTCCTGGCCCACAACGTCACGTTGAACCCGGACACCCCGGTCCTTGTCTGGATCTCGTCCGCAAACGTCAAGGCCGTTGTGCAGAAGGGCTTTAAGGTCATCCACTCGGCTTCTGACTACTTTTACCTCGTACGTGTGCCGGTGCTTCTGCCTGTCTTATGGCTCGTTATCAATTTCTAAGTCTCCACTGCAGGACTGCGGGCACGGCGGCTGGCTGGGCAGCTTCCCCGCTGGCAACTCGTGGTGCGACCCGTTCAAGACCTGGCAGCACTCGTACACGTTCGACCCGACCGCGAACCTCACCGCAGCGGAGAGCAAGCTCATTCTCGGCGGCCAGCACCTCCTCTGGACGGAGCAGTCCGGGCCAGAGAACCTGGATGACACGGTCTGGCCGCGCGCTGCCACTTCCGCGGAGCTGTTCTGGACGGGTCCTGGGAACGTCAGCACGGCGCTGCCGCGGCTGCACGATGTGTCGTACCGGTTCCGGACGCGCGGCGTGCGGACGATCTCGCTCCAGCCTGAGTGGTGTGCGCTACGCCCGGGGGCTTGCGACCTTACCGCTTAAACATCGTAAAAGCTCAGATGAGCTTGCCCGTCTTTACTCATCTTAACCATCTGTGTAATCACGGATACACACTAATACGACCCTGGATCTGTGCAGCAAGTATGCTGGTGGATGCTTGTGCTGAGACGCCAGGGAGTTACGAGGCAAGTGGTTGTCCGGACATATGACACATGCTGCATATTACAGATGCACAAGCGTGACCGCGACCGATAACGTCGTGTCGTCGACGAGACATTCCAGATAGCGAGGCCGCAGCAAGCGAAGCGCGTCATCTAGCCGTCCGTTTTGGCCACGAATGCCATGGGACCCCCTTGTAAGTATCGTTAGAGTGGCTGGATGGACCAATGTGCGACTCATAGGTTGGTATGTGGCATGCCCTTTCTGTGCTGCTAGGTCGCTGAACGGCTTGTAATTTTATGTACTAGTTGGAGTTGTTGCCACGCACTAGGTGCTGTCCCCGTCTGCTAGAATGCTGAATAATGTACGACGACGTTGTGATTCACATTTTCGAACCGATTGCGGTGAACGATTCATGTGGCAGTATGGCAGGGCCGCGCAGAAGGTGGGCTGCGACACCCACCGTTTATCGGCTGTCGTGGAAGTTAGTTCTGGGGCCGGTTCCTGGAAGCTGTCGTGAGCAAGAGCTTCTAAACCACCATCTGGCCAGCACCTCCGGCTAACGTTAGCTTGTCGCCCGCCGCTGCACAGCTTATCCAGCGTCCTGCGGTGATAACTGTACCGCATTGCCGTTACAAAGCTACCCTCTGTTGGTGAGTCACTTCGACCATCCTCATCTACCATGGCTACTCACAGTGCACTCACCAACTCGGACATTCTCATTCTCATCTTCGCGTCTGTCGATTAGTATGACTATACTCTAAGATTGGCCTTGAGCACAAGGTGGGGCTATGTCACATCGTGACTATGCACGTGAATCGGACGCTTGACGCGCTTAACATGGTGTGTTAAGTATCCGGAGCGGGAGGAGGTATGTCTTCCTTGTCTTCCTCACCGCAGACCCAGTCTGTTGCTAACCTTGCCTTCTTGCGTGCGTGGTTTCCATGGGCAAGGTTTGTGATCGAAGACCGGGCCCGCAGCGACCGCTTTGGCATTGTTCCTGCGGGGGAAGGCGACCGAGCCACATGGAAAGAATTCCTCCTCCTGTACTTCGGTTCCCGGACATCAAGAGGCGAAGACAATCCGAACAGTGCGCCGCACAAGCAATGTGATTGGCCTTTCAAGTTCGCTGGGACAGAATCGCACACAGTGGGATGATCGCGTGTTACTTCGGTTCCTCGGATTTCAGGGTGGCAATGCGGACGTCAATGTCTGCCGCATAATGCGTCATTCGTCGTCTTTCACATCCCCGGCAACCCAGCCACTGTGAAGGCATGTCGGGTAGCTCTAGCCTGAGCTTCGCCAGCCTCGTTCCGATCTGCAAGTCAACCAAGGCTAGCTATCTGTGGAAGGCCACCTGCCAAATCGGAACCGGAGGTTGGGTGGTTAGCCACCATCGTGAAGGGTATAAAGAACCACCCCCGGAGCGTCATCTCCTCATCCACAACCATCATCTGCCAGTGCCACTCTCCACTACCAGCGCTCATCAGCGATGCTCTTCATCATCTTTTCTCGCTCGCCTGCAACTAGAAAACAAGAAAACCCGGATCTACTTCCTTTCCTGCCTACTTGCAAGAAGACTCATCAGCGTTCCCTTCTCATGCCTCGGTTCTTGTTCCACCTTACCCGGCCTCCTGACTCGACGTCTCCCGGTCAGGGACGGCGTGTCGGACATCCGTCCACACGCCGCGTCCCTGGCCCCCGCGTTCGACCTCGCTTTCCTTTCGTATAACGACCTGCTGCCGAGCCCCCAATGTCTGGTCAGCCCTCCTCGACCCATACGGACGACGCCTACTGTCGCTTCGCCCTCGAGCCCTCGGGCCTCCCTCCTCGATCACCAAGCGTCAGGCTTATGCCGTGTACCACACGATGGCGATCGTAGAGGAACACTTGGTGAGTCGCCTACTCAACTCCCACCTCCCTACTTTAGCTAACCCCATCAATTACGGTGCAGAAGGCTGAGCTAGCGCATACGACTACCGTTCCCGCCTCAGGCGGTTGAAGCGGGGTCGTGTCCACAGCACCCTCGAGCACGGATGTCTTTCCGTCATGCGCCGCATATGGTGCACTCGGTAAGTAGCTCTCACACGTCGTCCTAAGTTTGTATCTCATGCCCACACCGGATCAACAGAGGACCACCGGACAAGCACGACAGGCGTTCGCCAGCCCCCGCGGGACTGGCGCAGGTCTCGTCCACGGTTGCGCGCGCGTCTTTCCCATCCCCTGCCTTCGGCCGGGGTCGTGGGGTGGAACTAGAGGGGTGCGCCAGGAGGACCTGACGGGCCTTGGATGACGCTTTGGCGCGGTCGTTTATGGAGGGTCTGTTGAGGTCGATGTCAGTCGGGAGAAAAGAGAAAACCCCCGGGCGGCGCATGTGCACGATCACCGAGTTCGTTGTGTACACGCAGTCCGGCACAAAAACATGCAATAATATAAAATTGTCAACTCGGAACATGGTCTCATGCGTGCTTTGAAAGTCAAATGATCGACATGGCTAGGGCTAGATAGCTAGAACATTAACCGTACAACGACCTCCAGACTGCCAGCTATCGGCTTCCTTTTTGGTATCACCCAATATGGACTTACGCAGACGCCCATGAGCCATGGCCGACAGAACTTCAGCATCTCCTCTCGCACGCGAGACAAATCCGAAATATGTTTCCTAAAATTTGTAGATTAGCAATGTCTTCACAAAGTTTAGGAGGCACATTTTTATTTAACAGCCTCCCCGTCAAGCCTATGGTTTTTTATTATTTCCTCTCCGCCAAAAGTGCCTGAGAGTGATAATTTCTAGTCACGTGATGCCCCACATTGTGCGCAAGGCCAATCTTACCTCGAATGATTTGGCGCAAGCGGCTCTGGTCTGCATCGCGTTCCACGAACCCGCCAGCCGAGTCTTATGGAGAAAGTTGACCAGCCTCGTTCCTCTCCTAAACTTTCTGCCATCCTCGTTTACGAGGGTGGGGGAAGGAGACGTGGATGAAAATGGGACAACATGCGACACCTACGTGAGTGCCGATATCAATTTCTACGGCCTTACCCTTCGGTCTTTTCGTACTACTTCATCCATCAAAGGTTCCTCGTTTTCTGACATGCCTTACGTTGAATAGATGCTCGGTGGAAACGTGGTCCCGCTGGAGTGGGAGCGTATGTCTAGGCGGGGAGAATACGTGCTGGAGCTGGACTTGAGAGGAACCACAAAGAATATTGCTCCTTCGACTTGGGGGTATCTAGCACACCTTACCCACGACCACCCTCTCTTCCCTAACCTACGGCGGCTGTCCTGCGAGTTGGAATCGCCTCGGTCCGCCTTGATGATTCGCCCCCTCCTCTCTGGAAGGCTCACCGATCCCGACATCTCCTGTGATGTACAAAGGGACGGAAGAGAATGGAAGTGTTCCCTTCGGTCGCTCTTTGACATGGCCTGCTCCGTCGCGACGCGCCTTGGCTCGATACACTTCACAACGGGCTTCGAAGACCCACCTCTCTCCCTATCCATCTTCTCGCCGATCCAAAAGCTGAAGTGCTTGCGCACCATCTACTGCCGCATGTCTCCCGATATCGATCTGGAGTCCCTGCGGTCGGTATTCTTTAGCATGAAGGCTCTGGAGGTTATAGAGCTCTTGAACCATACCGTCACAGATCGCGCGGTCGATCCCGGCCTGCGGCTTGGGACCCCTGGCTCCATGCAGGAGAAGCTGCACACGCTCTGTTTGTATACCCTGTCATCGCTCCATAATCGTTTCTCGTTCCCAAACCTTCGCAAATTCTACCTCCGATCCCAGCACTTCACCAACGTCGACGAGGGCCCCGCGACCTTTGCCGCGATCGCTCGCTGTTTCCCCGGTTTGCAGGTGCTCGAAATGTACTTATGCCTCTTTTGGCATGCAAATGCAGCCCCGAACCCCGGAGGAGAGCTTTTCCCCTCGAATCCTTGATCAGACCGCTATTCAAGCTGCCCAGGATGATGTCTCTTACGATGTCTGCGCACCGGATCCGTGATGCACGTACCGACGCGGACATTCGCGCTGTCGCGGAAGTTTGGCCATACCGGAACACGACCTCGCACGCCTGGCCGACTACACCCGTTCTAGACCACTCGTTGCGAACCGCGCGTCTTTCGGACAGTTTCTGTGTGGACGACTGTCGGGTACACGGCTTTGCTTTTCGACCGTCTCTTTCCTCGCTTGGATATCGAACTCGGGCGTGACGTCGTCGCCGTGCCGCATTGTGGCGCCTGGCCCTTCAATGACACGGTTACAATTTCCAGGGATCCGGACGAGCCGTCCTACCTGGACACACACTTCTGCGACGAAGCGGTGGCCGCGGCGTTACCAAACGGCGAGGCGGCAACATGAAGAACGTCTCGGCATCGTTTTAGCCGCGGGTACGTCCAGCGCAAACCGGCAGGAGAGCGTCTTCACGCTAGGACTCGGAGCGGAACCAGTTGCGGGGTTAGTACCGTGTTCCCCATACTTACTCTTCCATCGATGGTCGTCAAGAGATTGCTGACGAATGGTTTGACGCAGTCTATACTATATCCACGACAACGTTCAATAATACATTCAATGCGGGACCGAAGGGCAGAAATCAGGATTAACCATCTCCCTCTCCGCACTCCAACTCGACCAACTTCTTCCCATTCGTTGGGACACCGCCCATCCTTGTCAAAGAAGGACGACTTGCGGAAGGGTAACGTCCCAAATGCTCGTGTGTCGGGCTGCAAGGGTGCATCACGTTCAGAGTGCGGCACCGCACGTCCTGGGATGCTCCGTCAGCATGCGCACAAGCTATCCTACTTGGGTGCCGCGAGACTCCCGTCCGTTTAACCTGCATACTTTGAACCTCTTTCCTCGACCTCGTGCTATGCAACACCGCGGTGAAGCACGATGCTATCTCGAACCCGACAGAGTTGTGGAGCGACAACCGAGTCTTTCATTCTACATTCATTCTACTTCTTCTACTTGGGTAAATATACGTACACGCGACACCATTACTTCCTCGTATTATATGTGGATCCCCTCTTCTTGTGCTATCCGTTATCTGCGACGAGTCTAACAAAGTCTGATATACCTATGCTTTCACTACAGCCACGAGGGAACGTCTCAGTATATGACCTGTGATGTTACCTGGTGGATTTAGCGCCAGAGTCTCCTTTATCGAAAGCGGAGATGGCAGCGAGGCCTCAGTTGGCCGTCGCCAGGTCGCGGGCGAAGTGGAAGAAGTCGACCGACGACGCGTTCACGCCGTACTTGTAGATCTGTATAATTCGGACGAGGAGTTAGCGAGACCGACAGATATACATATGGGAAGGAAGGGGGACGTACGAAGTGCGACGCGACCCAACTCGAGAACAGAGCGCGCTGGTACGAGACCGGCAGGCGCTGCAGGAGCGCGTCGAGCCCGACCTTGTCGACAAGCGTCTTGGGGATCGCGCGCTGCATCACCCCGCGCTTGCTCGGCTCGTCGTTGAACAAGTCCGAGTTCTCGAGCTCCTCCTGGAGCTCGTTGAGCTTGCTCGACAGCTCGTCCGAGATGATCGTGCGCGGCTTCGCACCCTGCAGGCGCGCGTGCTCGCGCCAGATGCACCCAAACTCGTTCGCCGCGTTCTCGGTGATGATCCGCTGAATGTCGCGGACGTAGCTCTGGTAGAACTCAGACGGCTTGCCGTCCTTGAAGATCATGTGTTCCGTGTACTCTTCTGAGGAAAGGCCAAGACCGGCGAGAACCTCGAGCGAGGAACTGGTGACGCCACCCTTGTTCGCGCTCGAGTCCTTGAAGAGGACGACCTTACGCTTCTCCAGTAAGAGACGAGCTTGCTGCGTGAGGAACAAGTTGGCACCCTCGACAATGTACTTGAAGTGGGGCTTGCCCTCGGCATCGGCGAGCGCAGAGACATTCGAGATGTTGACCGCTTCGGGCCTGCGAAGCAACAAACTCGTAAGTAACACCGCACACGACCAGAGCGGTAAAAATCGCACCGTCCACCGCAAGGCACGAGGAGATCCGCCTTGTAACGGAGGTGTGCGCCATTCCGGAAGTCGGTGCCGTCAAGTACAACCTCGCCGGCTAGGGAGAAACATGAGAAATGGACGCGAGACAAGCTCAAGAACGACTCACAAGGAAGCTTCACGTCCTGGTCCTCAACCTTGACAAGGTAGCCGTCCTTGCTGAGCTTCGAGGTGTCGAAGAAGCCAACTGGCTTGCGCAACTTGGCGAGACGGATGAGTTCCTCGCGGTTGATACCAACAGGGTCGTGAAGGACACCGCTGCCGTCGATGATGGCGATTGTCTTGTCTGAGCTGAGCATAATCTCGTCTGGAGAGCGCGATCAGCTTTGCCAAAAATAACTTGTACTGATCATGCGTACTCGAACCAAGATCGCCATCTGACAGACGCGCATATAAGCAACAGCCTGTGAAGCAGAACAGCAAAACGTACCAGGGCCACCGGTCTGGACCTTCGTGATATCCTTCTCCCGTAGGCCCAGCTGCTTGTAGATGCCCAAGACATATTGACGGACAGACAACGACGTCATGCCGTAGACGTCGTGAGGCACACCACCGAGCAGCTTCGCGCTCTTTCCGGTAGTGAACGACTTCCACCACGTCTCTGCGCCGCGGGCACGGGCGTGCACTGATGAATTTCGTCAGTATACGCAATCGAAGTCGCACTATTCGCGGAAGCTTACAGGCCGCCCAGTCCATGAGGTCAGCGGTACCCTCTGTAGGGAAGTCAGATTCTATGCATAATCCAGCGAGCGAAGGCTATGCACCATCGGGACCGAAGAACAAGAGTTCGGGCTTGCCGTAGAGGTCTACCAACTTCTCCTTGATTCCAGGAGTCTGGCCGGGGATAAGCAAGTCGATGACCGCCTACACACGCATCTCAGTTCACCATCCGTCGGAGTTCCACACAAAATCCACTTACATCCACGTACTTCTCGAAGCACAGCTTGGGGTTCTCGCCAAGTCTGTCCAAACGATCAGTGTAAAATAGTAAGCGAACAGAGATGAAACGTACGAAGGGAGGATGGTCCCCTTAGCACCACCCTCCGGAATATCCTTGTTCTTCAGAGACTGCGTTGAAGCGAGAGCGTAGTTCTCGTCGAAGCTATTTGCGCCGTGAGAATCGACAGGCGGTATGGTCTCGTATATCCACTTACAGCATGCGCTGGTTGATGGAGTAGTTCCTTTACAGAAAATTTAATCCCAAGCACATTATAAGACGCAAGAAACGACGTACTCCCTGTTCCTCGACATGACGATACGGATACCGCCACGTGCGACATCCTTGAACCTGATGTGGAAACCACGGAACTCGCCACCTGCACAGCCGCACGCTCCTTAGCACTGCTTCCCCGCGGGGAAACGGAGCGACCCACCGATGACGAAGAACATGCCGAACGGCTTCTTCGGGTACTCAACCTCCGGCAAAAAGTCGGGGGCGAGGCGGAACGACAGAGCGACCTTCGTCGGCTGGTAGAAGTTCGTCTTGAGTACGTTCCTAGATACGCCATTAACGTCACAAGGTGGCACACACATGAGATATGTGCGTACTTGTTGAAGATAAGGAAGCTCTCGAGAACTGAAAGCTCGTGCTTGTTGGTGACAGTGCGCCTGATCTTGTCGTACAGTTCAGCGTCAGAAAGTGGCATCTGCGTGCGCAGGCGCTGGTACGAAAGCGTCGGCCTAGAAGGGGTGAGATAAGGGATAAGTCACAGTGCGCAAATACGCACATGAGCTGAGCAGCCTCGTCGGTCTCGGGGTAGTGGGTCATCGCAAAGTTGACATAAAGCAAGTTGATCTAAAACCAATGCATTGAGCTGGAAACGATGAGGAGATTGGTGATCATTCCAACGTACCAGCTCTGCATGGCTATGAATGACCTGAGCGATACTCTCGCGGGTGAACGTCTCCTCTCTGAACCGACGCTTGATGTCGTTGAGGACGCTCGCATGCGTGGGATTCGACTCATCGAGAATGTTCTTAAGTGCGAGATACGCCTGGCCCAACCTGTTACAGAAGTGTTGTGCGAAGACCCAGCCACAGTCTGCCGTTGAACGTCAGACAAGGTTGAATGTGGCACGAACGCTAGGAGAAACATACAGGCGTAGGTCGCCTCTTGGACGGCATGGTCGCCGCTCGGACCCTTGCCGGCATAGAAGAAGGGGTTGTCTGGGAGACAGTAAAGCAGGGATGCTTCCTTTACGACTTGGAAGATCGAGTGCTCGATCGGGGGCGCGTTCGCGCCAGGGAGGGGGTTGAGGTACAACGAAATAATCGTAATACCGTTGGAGAATTGCTCTGCGTACGACTAGTGAGCATATATGCTAGGACCAATGCACACGAGAGACGAGACGTACCAACATACTTCCTCGCAGAGTAGAGCGAGTAGAAGTGGTACAAGTTAGAGAGCGCACTGAAGAGCTTCTTGGTGCCGCCCATCTTGTAGCCAATGACGACGCGGCGCTCGCGCGAGCCCTCGACTTCAAAGACCTCGATGACAGGCCCGTAGCGCTGCTCGACGCTCCACATAACGCGCTGGTAAATCTCGAGCGTGTTGTCGCTCGCCTTCTCCAGGAAGATGGGGTCCGACACTGTGCGGATGTCCGTTTTGCTGTTGTCACACATGCGCGAGCGTCCCCAATGAATAAAATCAGCATATATGCGCGCATTTAATGCATGGTAAAAAACACGTACCCATCGGTGCGTGTTGACGCAGGGGGGTTGGCGGGGAAGTTGCACTTTGTAACGAAGTAACACCTGAGCTGCTGTGAGGCAGTGGCGGAGATGCTTCCTTGAGAACGGTAGGTCTCCAGACGGTAGGCGTTTTCGGGGGTGGAGGAATCAAGGAAGAGCTCGTCGATGCGGGTCTCGCAGGTCGAGCCGGGGCCTTCGGTGGTAGTCTTTCCGGGGGAACTGGTGTGGATGAACGTGGCACCGTTTCCGGTCTCATCGATCTTCTCAAGGTCGATCACGAGCTTGGAAGGGTCGTGCTTGGTGTAGGCGAGGACCTTTGCGCCGAAAAGCGCAATGATGTGGTCGGAGATGACCTCGACAGACTCTGCCTGGAAGTAGGTGTCGTCGATGCCGAGATGGGTGTAGAACCAGTTGACCTCGTTGGCGACGAGTTCGCGGGGGACAAAGCCCTGAAGAATGGGGAGAATGTGTCAGTTGATCGGACGAATCATGTTTGACACCACGGTCAGAGTTGATGCGCTCGGAAGGTGCCTGTCGCTGCGCGGCGTGCAGGCCAGCGTTGCACAGTTTCAAGATAGGAGTGCGCAAGCCGCGCGGAGACATTCATAAATTGCGTGTTTCCCGGCTGATAAGACGTATAGCCAAGCAGGGGCGCACAGCACTGTGAAGTGCTCCGATAGCAGGGCGCGATGTCGAGACGCGTCAATTACGGCAGCTCTTCACCGTGAATATCTACAGGCGCAGCGATCGCGGCTACCATAGATGTGGCACCGACACAGGCAACGTCCAGCGCGCGATGGAGGGACGAAGAAAGGTCCAGACAGCGGGAACGTACCTTTGCGGCGACGGTCGCTTGGACCTTTGCGCGCTGCTCCTCCTTGCCCTTGAAGACGGGCGTGGTGTATCCGGGGACGTTCTTGAGACGTTGTATGACGTCCGCGTGCTGTCCGGGGACCTGGAGGTGGCCGGTAGAGTCGGAGTCGGTCTGGACTGAGTTTCTGCTGGGTGGGGTGGACATGGCTGGGTCGGGGACGATGTACGAGGACGTCGCACACTAAATAATCAAGAGGGGATGGCGGGGCGAGAAGGGGAGACGGGGCGGTGGAAGGCGGAGATGAAGCCGGGCGTGCATGGCGGCATTTTATAAGTAGGTGAAGGGATTCGCGGGTACGTCTGGGGTCTTGAGTCTTCTGCCACTCCGATGCGATGGTCCCAGACAGGCGCCCCCGCGTTCTGCAAGCCAAACTCGAAGCGCCCTCCAAGATCCGCCTGGCTGCAGGCAGATTGCCGGCCCCCGCCTGCCCTTGCCTCGGTCGCCCGCTGCCTCTGCCGTCGCGATCGTCAACGGTCCCAGAGCCCCCGTCGACGGCGTCGAAGGTGCCCTCATCGTCATCCGCACCGGCCCCGCCCGCCCCCCACGTCCGGGGTCGGCCCATCCTCGCGCAATCTCCCGTTTATTCTCTTGTCTTGTCTGACATGTGCCCGACCGCGACGACGTCTACCCAATCCCCACTCGCTCGATGACCAAAATATTTCACGTCTCCCCACACCGGAACACGATCACGCACTCACAGCCCTTCGCCGCGCTCGCGCTGGGGGTCAGAAGATCCGGCTCGTCGCACCCCCCGCATCTCACCGCCAGGATCATCATCCGTCTCATCGTTTCGGCCGGGTCCACGAGCAGCCCAGCGTGACCGCCAGCCAGTCGCACCCGCGCGCTCGACCGTCGTTCCTCGCCTCGACCCCATGCCTCCCCGACATGACATTCAATTCGTTTGTACCATTTCGGCGACGCGCTGCGCCTGTCGCTACGTCGGACCAAATGTCGGACGTTGGCGAGCCTAACATCGCGCCGACATACCCCGACATACCCCTGCCTGCTCGCCCTCTCCGTATAACGCCGTCGGACGACTCTCTCCGCAAGTTTGGTATGAGACCGTAACTGCACCTTGAAAGGATGCCCCACCGGTCAACTAAGCCGGCCCTCGCTCCTTCCCAAACTCCCAAGCTCCCAACATTCATCTCGGCTCTCGACCTGTCGTTCTCGCGGCCGCAGTACGCGGTGCTCACTAGTGTTCAGGCTGGCTACCAACGATCCCATCGATATCCGATGTCGATGCCCATGAGCGGCGGTTTGTTGACTTGCGAGCATGAATCAGGGCACAGGTGCGTCTGCGTTTTGCAATATGCGGTCACCTGTCTCAGGGCGGTTTGTGCAAATTGTTACACCTTTGTCGGCTCTTCGTCCCGACCGTACGCGACTGGTCGACAACGGCCTGTGCCGGTCACCTGCGCTGCGGCCCAGGCCAACGTTGGCTGTGGTACCGTAACTCTAATCGCTAAAGTCAAACGTTGCCCCAACCTCGCCCCAACCCCCCACCGTCCTCTTCCCCACCGGTCTCGAACGTGTGCCCAAAAATACGCGCACAACGTGTTCCCCCCACCCAATCGACATCGTACCCCGACGCGAGGTGGAACCATCTCTCGGTGCGCCAATACCTGCTGCCCGCTCTCAGTCTGCAGGCGTTATCCAGAAGCTTCATATATGCATACTGCGCCCGGCCGGGGGTGCATCGCACAGTCTAATAATGCCCTTGTTCCGAGGATATGTGCGCCCTGCCGAGGCGAACTTCACCTCCAAGCTAAACATACCTCGCGGCTTTGGATGCGCGATATCTCCGCGCCGTGCCGCATTCACTGTGCCCCACTGACGATCCCACTGCCCCCGATGGCGTCTCCAATCACGCACGCGCACCCGTCGCATATAGACGTGCATGTGCTCCCCTCGCACGCCTTCGCTCATCCCGTCTTCAAAAGGCGCAAACCGGGCCTCGACGCCTTGGCACGCAACATGACCGAATGTGCACCGCTCAAAGTGGAGCGACGGGCGACATGGACGGTTTAGCCACGGCCGTGCCCGTGTCATATGCCCCCACGTTCTCATCATCGTGCGCCGTTGCCGACGAGCGCATGCGGGACGCGAGAGCTTGAACTTGGACTCTCGAGCAACATGACCCGCAAAACCCCACGAAACCTTGTCGGTTGCGAGACACCGGCCTGATCTTGTGATGGGTGTACCAAAGCCCCAAGAGCCCAAGAGTTTGATATCTTGTCGATCGCACGAATCGGGTTTTATGATCCCAATCTCCTCACTTTGAGGGTACTCTTGTGTGTGCCATGGGTCCGAGACAGCTGGCCTAGGTTGGACCTCGAGATCACCAACTTTCCTGCGCTTCGCGGGACCTTTTGCAATTCGTTCCTCGGTGTCGTCCTCACAATCACGTCACCACTGGGTTAACTGTCGTCCCCAAAAAATAAATGAAGGGTTCAATGTTTGAGGCTTTGACTTCTAGTGTTGCGCATAGACAACGATTATATCGAACAAAGCAAAGCACGATCCACCCCGCGACACAAAACATGTTATACATACTATCTTTTCCGATTATTTGATCTTCCTTCCTTCCCTTTTTTCAAACATCACCCACCCCCTCTCACCCCTGCACCGCCCATCCCGCGTCAAGATAGCAAGATAGCGACAACAACGCCCCCAGCGCGCGCTCAGTCGAGCTGGGCGAGCCCGTCGCGCACGAACTCCTCAAAGAGCGCCTTGTAGTCGCGGTGCCAGCGCGAGAGCGCAGGGCGGCCCTCGGCGACGTCCCCCGCGCCCCACATGACTCGGAGCTGGTCGACTTCGCGGCGCGTCTCGCCGTCGGGGCACAGGATGTAGAACTTGCCCTGTCGGACCTTGTCGAACTGCGGACGGTGAAACCGATATAAATAAGTGCGTGCAGTTCGCGATACCCGCGTGAACGAGGGCGAGAGAAGGTGGACGATAGACGTACCATGTAGAGCACGGTTTCTTGGGCGGTCCACGCGCCTTGGGGCTTCTCTTTGCCCGAGCCGGCGCCGGTCATGCCAGTCCACGTCCAGCCGGGGCTACAGAGATAGCGATATCGTGAGCGTTTTGCGCATCAAGGGCAGCATGCGAGTACGTACATGAGCAGATGGGCGGTGAGGTTAGCGTTTGCGGTTTCCCGGAGCTCATGGGAGAGGCTTTCCGTAAGGGACTTGACGGCAGCCTTTGCGGCGTTGTAGGCAGGGTTGCCACTTAGGAACAGGACGCTATCAGTGAGGTGAATGTGAGAAGGTGAAGAGCTGCTTACGGCGGGTTCGTAATGCCTTGCTTGGATCCCGTGTTGATGATCACGGCCGGATTCTCTTGATGCAGCATGTTAGGCACGAACGTGTGCTGCACGTTCAGAACACTAAATGGGCGTGGGGGTAAGAACGTTAAGTGACGGACTGATTGGCAGAAGACGATAAGGCCACGCACCCGAAGAGATTCACATCGAAGACGGTCTGCCAGTTCTCCAGACCGCCCCACGACGTGCCTTTCGGCGCGATCGCGGCGTTGTTCATGAGCACACCAACCTGCGCGAGCAGACAAGAGATGGGTGTGAGGTTATCGCCGCTCGCCGCATACAACCCCCGCCGCGCCCGCTCGCCGGTGGAGACGGCACGAGAGCGCAAAGACAAGGGTCAACGGATGGATGATGGATGATGGGGAATGAGGGACGGAACGCGGGAAGGGGGGGGAATAGAAGCGACGGAACGACTCGTGCACGGTCAGAGAGCTAGAAGCGAGCTAGCTCACCTCGCCCCACGCCTCGTACACTCTATCGCGCAGCCGCTCGACCTCGTCCAGCTTGGTGACGTCGGTCGCGAGCGAGATGAGGTTTGCGTCGCCGACGATCTGCGCGACGTCCTTGGCGGTCCTGCTCAGCCCCTGCTCGTCCACGTCCGCTATCGCGATCTTGAGCCCGATCCTGTTCGAATGGGCGCAAAGTCAGCATGCGTATATGCGCCGGCCTTTGAACACGGGACGATGGCAATTCCATCGATTGCGGACGGAGGAAGGAATGAAAGAATGGCGCACTTTGCGAGCTCTATTGCGGCGGCGCGGCCGATACCGCTGCCGGCCCCGGTGACGACCGCGACGCGGCCGTCGTGAATGACGGGGTGCACCTCGTCCATGGGTGCGACGGGGTCGTACGAGTTCGGGCGGAGCGGGGACGGTCTGCGACTGGAGTTTGCGGAGGAGATGCTGAGGACCATGGTATAAATACGACTGTAGGAAAGAAGAGAGAGAAAGGGTCTGGGGAGCCGCGGTGGTCGTTCGTTGGTCGTAAACTTGCAAGCGTAGCTACTAGGCACCGGAGTCCGCTGAAATCGTTTATATAAGTCCTCTTTTCAATGACGTCGGGGGCAGTTGCCTCTTGTGGCGAGTCTAGTGCCATGCTCCCGACCGCTGTCCGGGGTGCCCGTCCTTCTTTTCCCAATCTTCGGCCGAAATGCTGCAATGGCAAATCTGTCTTTCCGGATATTGAGTTTATAGGAGCCTAGCGGTGTGTATAGAACGCGACTATGGCCGTCTATATCCCAATCCTTGCAGCACTGTGGTAAGAGAAGCGTTTGGCTCTGCTCACGTTTCCGAGACCCCGGGGACCCCAATCAATCCAGAACAGACCTGTGTTGCAGCATGCACAGCTCGGTCGAGCTTAGACTCCAACACTCCACGTCTCGTACCCTCTACTTACACCGGGTCTAGGCTGCTGCGTGTGCTATATCGGTTTGTGCGACACTTTCTGGGGTCGTGTGTGTAATTAACGTCACAGCAGAACCGTGTTGCCTTGAATCGTCAAGCTCTCGAACAGCACAATCGGAAATCCTCATCCGCCGTAGCCACAAGCCGTAACGTGCGTGTGTACGGCAAATGCTACGCGGGACACCTGATCTATTCGTCGACGTTCGTGCAAGGTACGTGGACGCCCCACTGGTCCGATGACAAAACATGCGTTGGTCAATGGCCAGCGTTGAGATACATTCACTCTAAGAACGGTCAGCGTCCGAAGTTTCGTGGCGTAATACGCGAAGCATCCATTGCGCTCCATGGACCGCCGATACCGAGGTGCGTCCCCACGACTAATGCCATAGTGCGATACTTGTCAGCGTCTTATGGCGACCGTGGAGCAGGCAGTTGGGTATCATAACGACTGCTCCAATAGGGGAAGGACTTCGCAACTGCTCGTCACGACGAGCGTGCTGGGGTCAGGTTCTAAACCTTCTTGTCGATTAGTTCATCCCTATCCAGAATTGCGCGTACACAGCGGTGCGGGAGTACTAGTTCCCTGGGAAACGTGAGTAGTCATTCTCTGAGAGGCTCGTACCAGGATGCGCGGGCTACTCTGGTTGGATTCACGGGATTTTGCTCTCCGGATCCATCTCGGTGGTGTCTGACTTGGTGTGCTCTTGTGCACCGCGGATATTCGTCCGCCTCCTCGTCATGTACGGAGGACGTCCATTCGTCGCATTCTACACTATCATATCATACAACATTGAGGGGCCAGCAAGCGATGACTGCAGAGGCGCCGGCGAGTGAGAATCGGAACGCCTCCAATGTTGAGGACCCGAGAGGCCACTGTCGGGTAAAGACCAGAGTAAACTAGAAGAATCATCTCGGGGGGATGACTTGTGACGTACGTCGGGTTCACCTTCGGAATCAGAGCGCCTCGGAGGTTCAGAATCGGATAGCCTGGTGCGTCGGCCTCAGGTGGCAGAGGGCTTGAAGCGGCATAGACGTTTTATGAAGAATCAGCTTTGTTTGGGATGCTTGAGTCAACGTACCGGCAGATCCGGAAGCGCGGATGCAACTTGCAGCGACGCTATGTCCGGGCTCCATCGCGACGGCTCTGCATTAGCCAAACGCCTTCTTCAGCTCGTCAGCCTTCTTGAACTCGTAGAGCAGTCCCGCCATGGCCAACGATCGTCCGAGGCTTCTAAGTCGGCGTACTGGATTGTGTCGCCGATTGCATCCAGGAAGCCTACTGTGACGAGAGTCTCATATGATGAGGATTAGGCCAGGGTCTCCAGATTTGACTGCAGAGCTTGTATCTAAAAACTGAGATCAAACTCCGAACTGGGCGTGAACGAGCTCAAAGGCCGAATCTGAACACCTCGTATTTTTGTCCGCTGGGGGTCCCCATACTAGCCGCCGCTACACCTGAACGTTATCTCCAAGGAACCACGTCAAGTTTCGCATTTGGCTTACATAAAAAACGATGAGATCACTTACAGCACCGTGGCCGTACTCTGTCGCTCATGGCAGCCACTCCATGTTGACCACCCAATGTTACAGACGACTCGTGCCAGTAACTTGAAGGCCGCACGATCACGCCTAGTACACGACGGATCAGCCACGCATCCCAGAATGCACCAAGTAATATAAGTACAGTATTCGAGGGTATGGCGAAAAGCGGGTCATGAGGCAGACGATGGCGCATGTAATGCGGGGGTCCGGGTCAAACGCTGAGCAAACCTTGATTACATAATTGACCTACTGCAAGGAAGAGGTTCGGATTGCCCTCCTTGATCGGTCTCGTTTCAATTGCCACAAGTTCTCGCTCTGTAATTGTGACAGGCTAACCTCAGGGTCTTCATCCTCCTTCAACTCGACTTCTCGACTCTATCATCCGCGAGAGACCCCAAACCCTGGCACATATTTTCAAGTTTCCTCGGACTCAGACACCGACCCCGGAAGCAGTAGCTGGGTGACAGGTTTCTCTAGCGTCACCGAGGGGACTGGGTCGGATGCGAATGTGGCACTTGGTCTTCGGACTCGTGCCTTTCAACCCCTTCCACGACCTAGCTGCGTTCGAAAGCAGCCTTGTACCGTCCGCCGCGTACATTGTCCCTGGTCTCGATGCTGAGGAATGCGCCCTCGGATGTGGGTGTCGAATGTATCGGACACCCGCTCTGGAGAGAGGGTGCCCGAGACGTATAAAAGAAGGTCGTTTTTCGACGCGAGTCCCCCACCTACCCTGCATCGTCCCTGGCGGACTGAACCTCTCACAACACCACTTCCACTCTATTCCATCCTTTACCATGCCTTCCTCTTCCTCTTCCTCTTCCACCCTCCGAGAGGGCTTTGTCCTCGGTGGCCGATACGAAATCAAGTGTAAACTTGGCTACGGCTCCTCCGGCGTTGTCTACCACGCATTCGACAGAATCCTACGGTCAGACGTCGCCGTCAAGGTCATTTCCAAGTCCAACAAAAAGAAGTCCAACAAAAAGCGCCGGGGCCGCCTCGAGATCACCCTCCACAAGCGCGCTTCGCTGCTCCCCAACGTCGTCAAGCTCCGTGAATCCTTCCAGGACAGTCAGAATTTGGTCATCGTCATGGACCTCTGTTGCGGAGGTAGCCTCTGGGAACAACTCGCGACGAAGGGCCCCATCACCGACGGGCGGCGTCTCCGGGCGTTGTTCCTCGGGATCATCAACGCGGTGAGCGGCTTGCACAACGCCGGGACCTACCACCGCGATCTCAAGCCAGAGAACATCCTGCTCGGCAGCAAAGGCGGGACGGAGGTGTTCCTTGCCGACTTCGGGTCCGCCAGTAACAGCGAGCGCTACTTCGGCAGGTGCGGCACGCGAGCGTACATGCCACCAGGTCAGTCTCTTCTGGGTCTTCCTTCCAATATGCAGGCTCGCTCACCAACGCCCTCGCAGAGGTTCTTCGCATGAAGGGCAGCCAGCGCCTGAGCTATGCCGACTGCGAGATCCAGAACCAGGCGGACAGCCAGACCCCGAACGCGGTGGAGAGCGACATCTGGGCCCTCGGCATCATCCTCCTCAACCTGGTCAGCGGCAGCGTTCTTTGGCCAAAGGCAGACCCGTCTGAGCCCGAATATGCCGCATTCGTTCAGAACCCGAGGTACCTCCTTGAGGTCCTTCCGATCTCGCAGGGCCTGAACGAAATCATCCGGGGCATGCTCCACGAGAACCGTTGCATGCGGATGAGTCTGGGGGAGGTGCAACGGAACATCGCAGAGCTCGACAGGTTTTACCGCAACGGAACGACGAGTTTGCTCGGCAATGTCAATATCAGCCAGATGGACAGGGGCCTCAGGGACGATACACTGTCTGGCCTTGAGCCACTACAGGCCGTTGCTGCTCGCGCGAACCCATGCCCGAACCAGGGTCTGAGCTGTTTGGATTATAACATGAATTTGGAGGTGGCACATCGCGCAGGTTCGGCATGCTCCAGCAGCTTCGAATTCAGCCCCAACACGACTGCGAAATTGAGGGCTAGGGCCGCCAACAGCAATACGGGTGCTAGCAGCGGGCGGAGTTCGTCGGCGAAGAGCAGCGCCATGTTAACGACATCGGGGGACAGCGATGTCATGGCCGGGAAGAGGGACATTGGGACGCGGATGAGGGTGATCGCGTGGAGGGCGAAGATGGAAGTTCTGCGTTTTGTGATTCGAATTCGCAGACTTTAGCTGGAAGGGACAGGACAGGATGTTGCGGGCATCAATATATATACGATATTTCTTCGAAAGGACGATACGACTGTATAGAATACGTTGAGCGTTCGTAAACAGGACTAATGGAAATGGACTTGCCATCACCCTTCGTCTACGGGCTCTATACGTCGCCAATCCAAGCTGTTATAACAAGCCGATCATAGAAGGACTAGAGCGGAGTCTCCAGCAGAACCTTGGTCAACAGCTCCATACCCTCGGCGCGGTAGTCGTCCGTTTCAATCGTCACTGGGGTATCCCCGTCGAGGAGAGTCAGCAGCTTCCTCGACTCAAGTGAGAACTAAGGCCAAGCGGGGACACTCTTTCCATACGGGTCGAGATGGTTGACGAAGTTGACGAGGTAGTCCGTCAGCTCCTTGCCTCCAAAGATCTCGTTGATGTCCGTGCCGTGGAAAGAGCCGACGACAGGCAGCGACTTGTCGCGCTTGAAGACTGTATAACATCCATCAGCCAGCCGAGGAAGGGAAAGCATGAATGAGAGTAGACGTACGGTACATCCAGACATTCTGTTCGGCCGCGGTATGCTGCAGGAACAACCTGCGGACTGACTGGAAAGCGGGGTCTCCAACGATGGCGGCGTGCCTCTTGAATTCCGGAGTAAGGGCGTTTGCGGTGCCTGTGTCGAAAGGAGAGCCCTGAGTGATGTTTGCCGGATAATACTCGAGCAGCGCCGCCAGATCGTGCTCGGAAATGCGAGGAAAGTAGTTTTCCCGCAGGTACGTAGCGAGCTCCGCCTCGGTCCTGTTGAAATACGTTTCTGAGCGATTCCGAGTCGCGGAGGACCAGGAATGAACACCACTTGCTGGCCCATAGATGGTGGCATTGTACTTCCCCGCGTATGCATCGTTCGGGAGAGGCAGACGGTATCGTAGATCGCCAATGCTGTAGTCCATAGGACAAGGGACATCAGTGAATGCATAAGAAAGATACAGATAGGAGACAGACGGCGGTTTGACGAAAGGGATGCCCAAAAACCTGTTCACAGTGCCGTCCGAAGTGCCGAAGAAGATCCAATTGTTGGGCCGAATCGTAGGTGAACCATCCGCGGGCTTCGTGGACAGAGCTGCGGAGGTCAACGTGGCCCAGAGAAGACCGGGTAGGAGGAGACATGACCAGCTAAGCATCGTGCAACGCATAGAGAGTATCTCTGACCTCGACACGGACGTGAAGCGGATTTAGATATTTATGCAGTCGCATCCGGCGATGTATCTCCGGCGGGCTCGTAAGCGTATGAGCACAGAAACTCGTGGTGGAGTCATCGCTTGGAAGCTGATTTGTTGCCCGGATATGTCCATTGAATAGACATACACTGTTGGCCTTCCGCCTGATGTCTGCGTCCCTGGGCAGTCGCCTAACCGCAATCGTTCGGACCCCGCGGGGTCGCGCACCTGCTCGCGTTTGCTTGCTGTCTTCCTTCCGCAGAGGAGAGTCAGCACCCCGCCTGGAGGTCAAGTTCCATTGCTTACGTTGATTACTTATCGCTCTTTACGGACACTGTACTCCTGCAATATGACCTGCCTTCGGCGTGCATTAGTGCTAGGACCGTTTGGAGCTCGTGCATTACCAACCGGTGACGCTAAATTCCCAGCAAACGTCTTTGAGTACCACTTTTACAGGTCCATATTCGGAAACATTGAACGTTCCCTTGTACGTCTCGTTTGGGACAGGGAGACGGAGTCGCAGATCGCCGAGTTGTTGTCCACATAACATAACTACGTCAGTCCACAGATATGAGCAGGAAATGATAGTGAGACATACGGTGGCTTCGCAAAAGGGATTCCCAAGAATTTGTTCACGGCGCTGTCCGAAGCGCCGATGAACATGCCGTTGTCGAGCTGTGGGTGAGGAGTGTCCATCGGTCTCCGAAAGGATGGTGACGGTGAACGCAGCGAGGCAGGGCAGAAATAGGCACGGCCAGAGGATCATAGCGCGACTCATCAACACCATCTCCGGTTTAAACGAGGGTGTTGAGGGCTGAGGCGGCTTGGAAGTCAGTCAAGTATTTATGGAAGTCGTATACCGGTCTCATGCGATCGAAGATGCTTGCATGCGGTTGCGGCGACTCTGCCGTCTTTCGTCTCTCTGTCATCGTCCGACGTTGAGTAGCACTCGAGTCCAGCCCAGCGGCTGCAGTCGGCGGGTCGGGGCCGGCTGCCGGAAGAGCCGGACGCCGGTGGGACCCCAAGAAGGAGGAGTGGCGCTGGAGCCGAGGGCGGCCCCAACGGAGAGAGGTTTTGCGACGTTGTGCTGCCATCGTGCTTCATGTCTTCCTCGTCGTTAGCGGTGACATGCAGACCGTCTGGTTTCCTGTCCCCGTCACCACCCTTTTTCGCCGGATCGTGAACGTCGTCTCCGCGTTCTCCATCTCTCATCACTACCTCCAAGGTCCTGCCGACTCTGAGGCACCACGATCTGGACCGTATTCCCTGCGATGGCCTGCCTGGCTGGCCAAGTCCCAGAGATTCAACTCTCTGGGCGCCCCTAGCAAGCATCCCGTCAACACTCTGGACGCATACATGGACCTGTCAGAACGACCCGAAGTCGAGGATCCTCCCGATCTCAATCCGCCAGCGTCCAACCCCTACGACTCTTGGACCCCTGATCAGATCCATCTCCTCATCAGCAATCCCGCCTTGTATGATCCTCTGCGCAAGCCCCGATACCCCATTGTACTCTGTCATGGTGAGTAAACTGTGACGGAGCCGGCTCGGGGAATTGACACCAACGCCGGCTAGGACTCTACGGCTTCGACGTCCGCGGACCGTCGTCGTTTCCCATCTTACAGCAACACTACTGGTCTAATGTCCTGAACGTCCTTCGGGGCACGGTTGGCGCAGAGGTTCTGGTGACAGGCGTACCCAGGTAAGTTGTTGATTTGTGATATGTCCCGCACCTCCTGATCCTTCGTTAGCACTGGGTCAGTGACCTCTCGTGCAGAGAACCTCGACAGGTTCCTCCGGGACAAGGCTTCTTCAAGGGGCGTTAATTTTGTCGCGCATTCCATGGGAGGTCTCGACTGTAGGCATCTCATTACCCACATCAAGCCTTCCGATTATGTCCCGCTCTCGCTCACGACCATCGCAACTCCGCATAGAGGAAGCCCATTCATGGACTGGTGCAAGGTAGAGTGCACCCATTCATATCCATCCTTCCATCTTTCCAACACATGTCTCCAGCAATACCTCGGACTGGGTAGATTCAAGGACGAATCCTTCCGACTCGCCGCCACACAGTCGCATCGAGAGCCACCAGCATCTCAACGAGAGGCAGCCGAGAATAAGGCCGCGGCCTCGATGAAGTCCCTCCTCTCAATCGCGTCCCTCCCGTCCTCCTTCACGACCCTCCTCCTCTCCCTCCTCGACTCTCCCGCTTATGCGAACCTCACTACAGCCTACTTAAACACGATCTTCAACCCCAACACGCCCGACGACCCCTCCGTCAAGTACTTCAGCGTCGCCGGCCGCACATCGGGCATTGGCATCTGGCACCCGCTCTGGCTGCCCAAGATGGTCCTCGACGGCTTCGAGTCCCGCGAGCGCGCGCGCATGCGTGAACTTGGACATCCGCTTTCGGACGCGGACAGCGAGTGGGGTAACGACGGGCTCGTCACCGTCCAGAGCGCGCAGTGGGGCGAGTTCCTAGGCGTGCTCGAGGGCTGCGACCACTGGGAGATTCGCGGGGCGCGGGGGATTGACGTCGACCTGCCGTCCATACCTGGTTCCGAGTCGTGGAATTTTGCGGACTGGGGCCGGTTCGTGCGCGCGTGGAAGCGGGAGGAGAAGGCGGCGGCGAGGGAGGCGGGCGCGGCGACGCTCGCGACGGCTGCAGTCGGGCTGGCCGAAGGCGACGGCGAGGAGGAAAGGGACCCGAGGGAAAGGCCGGGGACGGAGAGCATGAACGCAGACGAGGTCGTGAGGAGCTCGACGGACAAGCTCTCTGCGGTTTTCGACTGGATCGTCGACTCGACGCCTGCAAAGGCTGCGCTCGGTCCTCTGTCATCGCTGTCATTAGGCCCCAAGCCGGGCGAGGAGAGCGGCAGCGGTGGTAGGGTGGAGGAGAAGGAGAAGGTGAGGGAGAAGAGCACGAAGCCGGCGGAGCGGAATGACCTGGCCACGAAGATGGACCTGGAGCGATTCTACGTCGCGCTGTGTAAGAAGCTGTATGACGAGGGGTTGTGATTCCGTTGCAAGCGTTGTGTGCCGTACTTTGATTTGGTGCGTCTCCTCTCCCGTCACATGGTGTATGTGTATCATTAGTGTGTATTGTAAGTGCCCTTAATTGGCAGATACGGCTTTGACTTTGGACAGTACATTCTTGTCTCCCCGCAGTGCCTGTTCGGACGACTCAACCCTCTCGCTTGTCGGCTGTGTCTGCTGATTGATGGGCTGCCCGTGAACTTGCTCCAGGGCCTGTCTTGAGTGATAAGGGCCGACCGCATCCTTTCACATGGCTCCGCACCCTTCAAGGAGGAAGTCTGGCTGCCTGGCTTGGCATACATGCAGGTATGCCAGCGATGCGTCCACGCTGCTGTCAATCCTTCCTTGCTCATATGCCACTGACGTATCCCCTTGATAACCTAACGGTCGCCCGCCGAAGCCCACTCCATCCCTCCTTCCCAGACACACTCGAAAAGCCAAGTCCTCTCTGCGCCTCTTCCTTCGCGTGCTCAGTATCATGGTTCGTGTATTTTCGACGGTAGTGTGAGATTCGTGTCGTTGACTTCCGCGGTTCGGTCGCCTTTCTCAGAACCCTGTGACATCCCAGACGATAGAATCGGTTACGAGGACACCTTCCTCTGGGGCCTCGTTGGCAACGGATCAAGGCCTTCAACTAGAAGATGCTACCCGGCCGGTTTGTATCAAGAGTCAGCCACCATGTTTGCTAACCGGTGCCTCGAAGGTTCAGACGAGCGAAGGTGGCGTACTCAGCGGATCCCTCCCATGGGAACTGCCATCAATCGAGGTACGGCTCAAGCTGAGATCTTGTACGTATACGGCATGACTAATACACCCATAGGAGTTGATGAAAAAGTTCCGTGACACGTACACCAAAGCAGAAAGGCAGGAAGCCATTTTGAAGACGGCCGAAGTGGTACGGAAGCACAGCGAGGAGTTGGTCAAGAAGTGGAAGGAAGAGATAGACACCCTGCTCGTTTATGTGCGTCGCTTAGCAGCTTCGCGTCGATTGTAGCTGACGTGACTGATTGGTCGGGCAGGCGAGTCTCTACTCGGCGGTCCTCGCCGTGTTCAACGTCCCATCACTGTACTTGCTCCTCCAGCCACCTGCTCCGGATCCCACCCTCGCCGTCTTGCAGGAGATATCCCTACAGCTTAACAGCCTCACCCTCAACCCTCTCTTTCTCGACTCTATCCAACAGCAGCTGTCCACTAGCGTACCGAATGCCCAAATCAAACAAGCACAATCGTGGGCTGTCACCCCGAGCATCCTCTGGCTCTCGGCTCTCACATGCAGTGTCGCCTCCGCGTCCGGTGGCATCATGGTCAAGCAGTGGATCCGCGAGTACCAATCCGGCCTCTTCGGCACCTCCGCGGAGATGGCGCGACTCCGTCAGTACAGGTTGAACAACCTGGTCAAGTGGCGAGTCGGCGAGATCGTAGCCCTTCTCCCTGTGTTGCTCCAAGTCTCCCGATCGCTCTTCTTCGCCGGGCTCCTCATCCTCTTCTGGAACCTGCACCACACCGTCGCCATTGTTGCCAGCGTCCTTGTGGGCATCGTGATGTCCTTCGTCATCGTCTCAACCATCATGCCCGTCTTTCGGAGCGATTGTCCTCTCACTGCCGACACACTGCATCAGTAAAAGTGTCAGCGGGCCGTAGCACCCGGTACCATATCAGTAGACCACTGTAGCCGCCATTGCGCAGCATATCATGAGTGGTCACTCCAATGTTCTATGTAGCAAAGTATAGCGAACAAGTCCCCTTTATAGTACATGATAGCGGACCTAGACGTAGTGAGCAGAAGTGGGATGAGGACATGTTACTGCGGCAAGGGCAGTTCCCTGGTGTACTTGTCCTTGGACATGTAGAGATGGGCTATCAAGGTTCGAGGTCATGGAGTGCGCAATCGCAAATTTGCATGAAGAAGGTACGTGCGTATGTACATACAATACATGAGTAGCGACAATCGACCTGGACTAGTATTGCGAGAGACCAAACTACGGATGCAGGAGTCCGTCCAGCGCACCAGGAGCTCCTGGGGGAGCGCCCATCATGGAGTCATGGTCTCCAGCGAGACAATCCCGTCCTCGACTCCGACCCCAGGCACCACGCCCTCGTCGTTGACGATGATGTGTGTGTCCGACGGCAGTTCGATTCCCGTCACTCTGGGCGTAGCAGGAGCACCGATGCGAACGGCTAGGTGGGAGTCCATTTCCACGTCCCGGTCATCCTCGGTCTCAGTCTACGGTCTTGAGTTGGTGGCAGACGTCGAGGTGGATGGACCGACTGAGGCATTGGGCACATTGAGCAGCGATTGATGTGTTCGCCTCGTGGTGTTTGCAGGCTGGTCCAACACTGGTGACGCAGCTCCGGATGTGCTTGCTGCCGTGGACACCGATGTTGGACGATGTACTGGAAGGTGGGGGATAGGCGGCGTGCTTGTCGTAGAATTTCGGGAGGAGTGTCAGGGCAGGCTTCGGGGGGTGAGGGCCGGGCGGGGCGAGCCCGTAGAAGATGGCCGGATTCTCTGCCAGTGGCGGCGGCAGGGAGATGCGGAAGTCGTGGAGGATATGGACGAGGCGCTCGAGGCCGCCGTCCACGGTCACAATCTCGCGGATGTGGGGGGGCGTGGAGGTGATAGACGAGGTGGGTGAGCGAGTTAAACAGGGGCAGTAACGAGTCGCTGTCCTGATCGATGAGATCCTCAAGGTTGAAGTCAAGCTGGTCGATCCCATCCTGGTACTTGTCCTTGAGGCCGAGGTTGAGGAGCGCGTTGTCGAGGGTGCAACTCTAGCGAGAGGTAGTACGCGTGCTTGGGGACCTTGCGTGAACAGTGCAGCTGGGTCTCGTTCCAGTTCACCTGTGGCGCGTTCAGGGTGCAAAAGTTCAGGATGTATGCACCAACAGATTCAGAGGAGGCGACGTATGAGGAAGTTGTCACGGACAGAGAGCGCGGCGGCTTAGTAGGCACCGAGGTTGTCGAGGTTGTACGCCTGACGCGCGAGCGAGGTGCGGACATGATGCACGATGGAGTTGGCGGTCGAATTAGTTTCTGAGGACACAGGAGTAGTAGTCAGTCCTGGGCCAGTGTCGGAGACGAGGAGCGGACGCGAAAGACGGACGACAAGCTTGCGATAAGCGAGTTCGACTCTCGGCAACGGTGCAAAGCGCGCTGCAGCAGACTGCAGCACGAGGCTCCTGAACGCTCGGCCAAACAATCGCAGCGCCTCCATCTCGACTCTCGATGTCGTCAAAAGTACTCCTCCCTTCGATGTGCGCGCATATACACATACTAAAACACCGTGCTCACCCTTAGTCAAGCCGGGAATGCTGTCCTTCCAGATCTTGTCGTCTCCGATGGGCTATTTTTCCTGTCCAGCGGCGTCAGTCTCGGCGATGTACCCTAGTGACAATGTGTCCCGTCAACACCATCTATTTGTACCAGACGCATACAAGAACAGCACTCACCGGTAACCACCTGCACATGCCTGCGCGCGGCGGCCTTGGGCTGTTTGGTCGGTTTCCCGATCGTCGAGGGGTCGATGGTGGAAGTCATGGTCAGACGGGTGTGGCGGGGTTGCTGAGAGGAAGGTAGAAGTTTTCCGAGCGACGCGCAGGTGGTCGCGCACAAGAAAGAGGAAGGGGATTGAGAGGGATCTGCGTTTTATAGGCACGAAAAGGAAGACCGGACGGTGTTGCCGCATCATCAGCCTGCACGGAACTCGTCTAGAGCTGGGTGAAAACAGCTAATCTCCGCTGGAAACACCAATTGCAATTCCCGCCGTTGTCCGCGAACAATCATATCAATCGTATTTGGACGGAAGATGACATGTTGTGTCTGTCGGCATGCGTCGGCGACTTACTTGTGAGTCTCTGAACTCGCACGCTCCCCTATTGACTCCCAATCTATGATTGTCAGAGTGTTTTGGGTCACTATCTTACCACATACTTCGCAACACTTGGTGTTGACTGCGGTATCCAGATACATGTGTACAAAGCTACGACTGTGCTATCGATTCATCGACGAACGCGACGCTCGGAACACCAACGTGTCCCTCAAAAACTGAACCTTTTTGACGCGATCACGCTCCAACCAGACGCTGTCTCGCCAACCCGACCGCAAGGCTCCCGACGCCTGTCGCCACGGCGCACGAACCCACAAAGATCTCGACCGGCCCGTACCCGAACCTACCGAACCTCCCGTCTATGGCCGAGGACCCGCCGGCCTGGAGGAGCAGTCCAGAGATGATGGGCCCAATCACAGCGGAGACCCCTTTGGCGAGGGCCATCCCGGTGAACGCCATACTGGCGAACTCGGGCGTGCCTCCTGCACATTCCACGGCGGCGTTTGGCCACGTCGACGAGAAGCCTCCGCTCTGAGCCATCTCCCAGTCAGCATACAGTTTGCAGGCGGAGGACGGAGGACGATTATGGCAATGAGACTCACCAGGCCGCCGAACACGATGGCGAAGAAGTACAAATAGATCGCGGCGTCCGCGAAACCCCAGAGCAAGAACGCGCCGAGTGCGCTGCCGACGGCGCTGACGACCATGACGGAGGGGTACGGCATGCGGTCGGTGAGGTGGCCCATGATGACCTGGCCGACGACGGAGGACGAGTTGAAGAGGGAGAGGACGACCGTCGCCGTGAACTGGCTCGAGAGGCCCCGCGTAAACGTCGGGATGTAGAGCGCCACGGGGAACTGCGAGAGACCTTGGAGGAGGATCGTCAACGCCTGTGCAGAGGAGGGTTCATAGTCAGCCTCGATGCAGACTTGGGGAAGTCAGCGAGGAATAGGAGGCGGGAGAGGTGCTCACGAAGCTCCAGAAGAGCGAGGTCTTGAGGAAGTCGAGCCGGGAAGGGATGAACTTCGGCCTGCGCTGGCCTCCAGTGAACTTTGGGACCGGGAACCGGCTCCGCATGCCCAGCAGCGCGAGCGCGGAGCAGACCGTGGTGCCGATCGCCCAGATGCGTAGCGTCCAGCGGAGGCCGACACGGGTGAGGAGAGCATTGAGGATGAGGGGAAAGACAAAGCCGCCGACGCCGGTGCCCGAGAAGATGATGCCGCCTGCAAGCCCGCGCCGCTCGGAGAACCACTCGGGGAGGAGCTTGATGACGGGCATGTAGAGCATCCCGCCGCCCACGCCAACGCCGACGCCCTGGAGAAGGATGAGTTGCCACACCTGTTGGTGTGTGCAGTGTTCAGTCGACTGATTGCCGTTGAATTAGGAGGGAAGAGAACCTGGGTGGCGAAGCTAGACACGAAGAGGGAGACGAAGTACAGAGCGAGGCCGCACCACATGGACGTCCGGAGGAAGTCAGGATATCGCCGCAGGAAAAACCCCATGAAGAAGTTCTGCCGCACGAAAGGGGTGTCAGTCTTTCGCGTCCTATACGAATGGGGTAGAGAGCTGACCTCTCCATATTGAATGGCCAGAGAGATGGTGCCGATGGCGGCTATGGCGATCCCGGATGCTGATTCGAACGGAGGGTTCGAAGTATAATAGTCTGGAGAGGCATTAAGCATCAGCATGAGGAAGCGAAAAGGTAGACTGAGCATGCCTTGGAATATACCGTAACTGAAGGAGCTCCGTCAGCACGCATTTCACCTGAAGCCCAGAACCCGAACCTGAAGCCGAATCCCCATACCATCGTCTCCAAAACAAAGGCCGAGGCGCAAAAAGTCCACGCTTTGATTCCACGATCTACCGGGGGGAGCTCCTGGACATTGACACCCTCCAGCGGGTCGGCGACTCGCAACACGGATATGGATGACTGGGCAGACAGAGTGGTAGGACTCGCCGGATTGCTGTCCTTGAGTTCTGAGAGCGGTTTCATTGCATGGCTTGACTCCATGGCTGGTTGGTCGCTGTTTGACGATACCTCTATGGCCATACCTTTGAACTCGAGAGTGTTGGGGAGCAGTCAGAGGCCAGCCAGCCAGCGAAAGAACCGGCTTTCGAACGCCCGATGCCCGATGACCGATGACCATCCGAGTCATCTCGCGTACAGTGCAACCAACTCGGTTGCCATATCTGGTACGACGATCACGACTTCTGCGATAGTCGGACCGTGCCGCATCCAGTAACGTTAAAGCTTAACAACTTGAGCTGCAGTCGGCCATAAGATGGTAGGAATGCGGTCCGAACTCTTTGGTTCGTCAGTACCACGCTCCACCTCTAGAGTCTGTCTGGCAAGGAGGGCGCTACAAACGTCTAGTCTGGTCATTTTACAGCCATTACACTAGTACTGACACGCCCCGCATGTCGTACGTAAATATCATGTCTACAGTCTGCTCTATGATCTACAACAGTGTCCCACGACGTAATCCCCAAGAACACTCAGAAAACATGAAGTCTATTCTAGTCTGCCCAAAGCGCTGTAAACGTCCCTCCAAAACCCGTAAAGACACGAGACGGTGCCGTAAAATCTCTAACTCATAACAGGATCGAGCTGCCTTTTGATGCCTCGGTCATCCTCAACGTCAGAACATCGTGAGGACACCGACCCTCGGCTTCCTCGCGAGCGCGATGAGGATGCTCCCAACACCGCACGCGAACGCGCAGGAGCCGACAAAGATTTCGACCGCGCCGTACCCGAACCTACCGAAGCCGCTGGCCATGGCCGTTCCTTTGCCAGCTTGGAGAAGGAAGCCGGAGATGATGGGCCCAATGACGGCGGAGATGCCCTTGCCGAAGGAGATTCCGGTGAAGGCTGAGCCGATGAACTCGGGCTTGCTCCCGGCGCACTCGACGGCGGAGTTCGTCCAGGTCGACGAGAAGCCGCCGCTCTGGTCGAAAACGTCTCTCGGTGAGCGTGACCTATCTTGAACAGGCTGTAGGAAGAGAGAGGGACGTACCAAACTTCCGAAGACGACGGCGAAGAAGTAGAGGTAGATGGCGTTGTTCGCGAAGCCCCACAGCAAGAATGCGCCGAGACCGCTGCCGATGGCACTGAACAGCATGATCGACGGGTACGCAAAGCGGTCGGTAAGATGTCCAATGGTGATTTGACCGAGGACCGCCGAGGCGTTGAATAGGGAGAGGACCGTGGTCGCGGTCAACTGGTTGGCGAAGCCTTTGGTGAACGTGGCGATGTAAAGCGAGACGGGGAAGTACGAGAGGCCCTGAAGCATGTTGGTGATCACCTGTTTTGCGGGGCATCAATAAGTACGGACTTTGATACAGAGGCGAACAATACTCACGACGCTCCAGAAGAGTGTGCTCTGGAGGAAGTCGAGCCGCCCTGGGAATAGTTTGGGTCGGCGCTGTACGGCGCTGTACTTGGGAATGGGAAGACGACTCCGCATTCCAAGGAAAGCGATGCTGCAGAAAACGGCGGTACCAATCGCCCAGATTCGCAACGTCCAGCGCAGGCCGACAGTGCTCAATAAAGTGTTCAGAACCAAAGGCAGTACGAAACCTACAAGTCATGTGAGTGCGTTGGTCGCAACATGATATCGAGAACCGAAGCGCACCTCCAAGAGCAGTGCCAGAGAAAATAATGCCGCTGGCGAGGCCCCGCCGTTCCGAAAACCACTCCGGAAGGAGCTTGACGATGGGGAGGTATACTATCCCGCCACCAATCCCTACACCGGCACCTTGGAGAATGATAAGCTGCCATACCTGCACAGCGAGAAATGAGGATTTCGAAGACGGAGACGGGCAGACTCGGACTAACCTGCGTTGCGAAGCTAGATGCGAAAAGAGAGCCGGAGTACAACGCCAACCCGACCCACATTGAGATACGCAGAAAGTCCGGATATTTGCCCAGGACAAAGAAAAGAAAGAAACCCTGTTATACACAAAGGAGACCGGATGGTTAGCTCCCGTTCTTTTGGATTCGTTGAAGTACACGGACCTCTCCATAGAGGAAAGCGAGAGAGACCGTGCCAACGGCAGCGATAGACACAGGTGACGCTGTGTTGAAAGGCGGATGCGACGTGTAATACTCTGTTGAACCAAGCCAAAGTCTTGAACATATAAACGGAGTGCGACAACCTGGTTCGTACCCTGGAAAATACCGTAACTGCGAGACGTGAACCATGTGCACCTTACGGTGAGATAGAGAACGAAGGTTTTACCTGAAACTAAATCCCCATGTCATCATCTCCACCACAAAGGCGGACGCGCAGAACATCCAGGCCCCAGAACCGCGGTCGACCGGCGGGAGCTCCTGCACGTTCGTTCCCTCCTGTGGATCAGCGGCCCGTAGTGCCACCATGGACGACCGGGCGGACAAAGGCGTTGTGGGGCTCCCAGGGTGGCTACTTTCCGGCGTTGGCATTGTAGACATCTCGTGCGACATCATCGCCGCCAATTCGCCGGAGACCTGGACGTCCATCGTGTGGTGAGAAAAGAGCGCAGCGGTAGGGAGGAAGACGAGAACGGTCGAACGCTGTCATCGAGATTTAACGTCCTCAGATGCCGAGCGCTCGGGGTCTTTGCTCGTCTACCAGTCGGATAGTCGGGTGTCTTCTCCGGCCAATTGCCTGCGATCTGCGTACGTCTTGAACACATAATTCTGGGACGTGCAAGACGACCGATCAAGAGGACCGATATGTTGTGTTAGGACGGTGTCAGGGTCACCAACGAATCCCGCATAGAAGCCGCGGTCTGGAATGGTCGGAGTGGTCTCGGGACCACAGGCTAGCAATGATGGTGATGTCAAAAAACACGCAGAGCTTAATTTTTAAAATGAACGGAGTCGCGAAGACCTTGCCATGACATGACCAGCCGCCTGGCGAAGGCGACCACGACGCCCGTGATGAGGGCGCATGATCAAGGAAAATTTCCATCGCCGCGTCAAACCTGAATAGACCAAAGAAGCCGAAACTGTGCACAGGAATAAAACAAGTCAACGCGTGCAGAAGATTCTGATTAGTTATAGAACGTCGTACAACACAACTGCAATACGGTCATGCCCACTTCCCATAGACCGTATTATATTCTTGCGTATTGTGGCTGTCGCCCCTGCTGACAAAAAGCCTTAGCTCTGTGGCATCTATCATTTTAAGAAAATGCGAGGTCGATATGTAGGCGACTTACGTACCAGACAACCGGAGACAGGGCGAAGGTTGAAGCTACGTGGTTCGGTCTGCGAAGCTTCCAAGCAGAATCGAGCTCACAGCGGCTCGTCTGCTGCGCTGCACGCGACTACGGTTGGGTCTTGTGATGCGCGGAGGTTGGGGGTGCTACGACAGGCTTTCGTGATACCTTGAATAGCATTATCTAGGGCGTCCATATCGTACATGGGAGATGACTGCGGCAGGTGCATGGTCGATAGAATGGTCGTTGTGCCACGGTGACGCCGGAGACCTGGTATCAGTAGCATACATGATCGTCTGACACAAGAGAGCATGAACGTTCTCATACTGTCGTCCACATGTATAAGATAGCATCGTACCTCGGCATCCGTGATAATCGATTTGCTTGACCAAGCTTCGTGTCCATGGACATCGTGGATCGGATGAGAGACCGATGTGTTGGCAACATTTAACGTCGCTTAGCCCAGCCTCGGGCCGGAGGCCGGGTGATTCGCTTCCTGTTTCCTGGGGCCTGCGCCACGCGGATACCTCCTTGACCTTGTTCCTCCTCGTCTTCTGCCTCAACTAACAGTAAGTACTTTCTGCATCGTCTAATCGTGCAGCTCACAATGCATACTCGTAGCACACCCTCACTTACTGAGAGAACCCAGTGTGTGACGCTCATCACCATGCGTGAGCGGAGGGTTGAGCGTGCAGTGTCTGCGCCTAGCATACGACTGTCACCTAGAAAGTATGCGCTGTGGTCAGTCCACCTCATAGACATCGTGCTGCAGCACCTACTTCAATCAAAACCCAGGGCGATGCATACTCTACCACGGTCCGACAGCAGTCAGATAAGACTGCAGGTTGGAATCGTCAAGGTCTGGGGTAAGTGGCTGAAACTATCTCCCTGCTCACATAGATATCTGATTAACTACACGCACCACAGGAGCTCGTAAATAAGACAAGCATGGATATCGCCCCGAGGAACGATCCCATACCATGCCACTCTTTGTCGCCGCCGTGGAAAGGCGCTCCCTGTTTTGTGCCCTCGCCAGGCTGGACGATGACTCTGCGGTGGCTTTCCAGCCACGTGGGCCATTGATGGGCCACTTTAGCATGAGGTCAGTCCTGAATAAAAGGAGATCAAAAGTTGCGGTTGACAATGAACCAACTCTTTCACACACCTTTCGATCTAGCCAACTAGCCACATCCCCCAGACCTCACAGAACCCCTCCCCCACGATCTCCGACAACATGCATTACGCGAACCCGAACTCGAGGTTTGTCGCACCGCAGCCTCAGTACCCGCTCCAGTTTGCGGGACCCTCGAAAGCGCCCGCACCACAACTTCAACCACCGCCCGGGCTGCACATCCCCTCCTCCACCTCTGGGCCGACGCCCTTCTCAGACTTCACGTCCGACAGCGGCGACGTGTCCTTTCCGGACCACCGCCCGACGAGCTCGAAGCCGTGGCTGCAGTCGCACGCCGAACAAGTACGCGCGGCGCACATCGCGCGCGTCGAAGCCACCACATCGCGACAAAACCCGTACGCTACCCCTCCAGCGAGTCGCGCACAATTCCGGTGGGGAGGCCAGGGCGGGGTCCCTGTGCACTACGGGTGGGAGGGCAAGTTCCGCGGTGCGTCTGTGACGACCGATGAGCAGGTGCGGCGTTCGGAGGCCCAGGCGTTGGTGGACATGGGAGTGTGGAACGATGAGGCGGAGCTGCGCGCCCTTGGAGGGCTGGTCGTCGAGCGCGCGGTGGAGGGCTACGCGCAGGGATGGGTGTCCGTGGCGCCTTTCGCGCGGGACGTGCACGAGGCGTTCAGGTGCAAGAACGAGCACGTCGCGGAGGTCTACAGGGACCACCTGACGCGATGCACCCGGGAGGAGTTCGAGATGTGCTGGCGGCCGGTGAGTCATCTCTTGTTTCGGTGGAAGCGCATCGGCTGACCCGCGCGAGCAGGGCAAGCCGACGGCGTTGGGGTCGTGTGCGCACCCAGGCGTCCTGGCTTCGGCACTCGGAGTCGCGGCCTTCATTGGCGACCTCTTCTCAACAAACCTGATCCACGCCGGCACCCTCACCACGTGTCTACAGACCCTCGTCGGGAACATGTTCGCGATCGAGCACATTCGCGCCGTCGACACTATGTTCAAGCACTCGGACATGCGCCTGAGGGCCGCAGACCCCCACGCGCTGGACACCATTATGTGGGCCTTCCGCAAGAACGTGGCTCGTGTACACACCAGCTTCGTCAGTGTGTATCAAGAGTCGGACAAGAGGGCCCTGTGCGCCGTACGTTTCAGCTCCTCGGTTCTCTGTATTGGGATGTGAGCTGACTTATCTGTCACCAGGCCGTCGAGGCGGAATACAGGCGATTGGGTGGGGCAGCTGTGATCAAGACCCAGGCGCCTCATCCCATGGGCGTCGACGCCAATACCACTCCCCGCAACCTCGTCCCCACCGCCATTTGGCAGCCCGCGCCGCAGAAAACCCCGGTGCTGAGCTATGGCGCAGGAGCACAGCACCCACCGGCACGACCTTGATCGCGCCCGTGCTGTCAGCCACAC
Source organism: Sanguinoderma infundibulare (assembly GCA_032821775.1). Taxonomy (NCBI): domain Eukaryota; kingdom Fungi; phylum Basidiomycota; class Agaricomycetes; order Polyporales; family Polyporaceae; genus Sanguinoderma; species Sanguinoderma infundibulare. The sequence continues at coordinate 1,115,147 of JAVLRN010000007.1, forward strand.
ACTCTTTTGCCGTGTTGTAGAATAACGCATCGTTTGCCCTACTGCTCTGTACACCCTGTATTATCGCCGTACCTAGATCATGGACCTTTCGCGTTTAGCTTGGAGGCATGAATATATCGTCGTAGTCGTCCGAATCTAGCTCGATTTGGCTGGGATATGCTCCCTAGCCCATCGCGCGGTGTCTTCTGTTGCGTTCCACAAGGGGTCCAACGGCGTCAGCCTCCACGTTTCGTCATCTCCATGGTCAGAAGGAAGGATCGCGAGGATCGCGAGGGATAAGTACGTGTGATAGGGGTCTGTGGGCAGCGACCTGAGAGCGCGATTGCACGAGAGGCTGTATTCGCCACTGACCTGGGCGTTCTCCAGGAGCCTTCGCGATTCCACCAAACTTGAACTGGCAGTCGGTAAGGAAGTCGGTCACGGCGCGCTCGTTGACGAGATGGCCTTCCCCGAGGATCTGTACCATGCGTCTGAGTCTGGGAGAGAAGGGAAGGGAAAACGTACGGGGTCTTACCGCTAAGGCAGCCGCACACCAGAAGCAATAGCACGCATCGGCCAGCTTGTTCGTTCGGCCGCAGAAGCCACCAGACTCCGTCTGGTTCTGCACTAGCCAGCGGACCGTGCGCGCATGTTCTGCGGGTGTAAGGCGAGATGCACGAGGGGATGTTGGAGTGTCTGGGGCGAGATGTAGAGAAGCAATCGCGCAATAGGTAGTTCCTCCTGCAACTGTGGTCAGTCAAGGAGATGCGAAACTGACATTGACTTACCGAGGGCCTCGCCGAATGGTGCTTGCCCGTATCCGCCTTCGTGGCTCTGCAACGGCGGGAGGGATCAGTACGAGGAGATAATTGCTGAGGATGGCTTACGTAGCACGTGTGGATGTACGCGAGGGCGCGATCGAGGTCGATGCCGGACCAGTCGTCAAGCAGGCTACTGATCACGAAGGCACAGTAGGTCATCCGCAAATCAGACTCTCCGCCATTGGGCAGGGCGGTGAAGCTGGAGGATGTAAGTAACAATTGAGTGCACGACCGATGAGAAAAGCAGAGCAGACTCTACCTCCCATCCTCTTGTTGGCATGATCTTAGGAGGTGTACGATTCCGTGCCGATCGAGTTTTGAGAAGTCGTCGCGGAGGATAGAGAGACAGAGTAGGGCTGTGTAAGTCATGACGAGGTGTCCGGTGTCGTACTCTGATGGGTCGTCCTGAATGTTGCTATCAGGCGTAGTCGACGAGGAACGACGACAACTTACCTTGAAGTCTTCTGGTGTCATGTATGGACTAGGCCTGAATCCTGCGCCGTGTGAACCAGCTGGAGGTGAATAATCACTTGACTAACACAACGGCGCGGAGAGGAAACGATCGACGAACATATTTGTTGCTCCCACAGCCAATACCTCCATGTTTCGCGATCGTGTTCTTTTGACTGTGTCTCCAGCGCACCGAGGACGTCCAAAGTCCCCATACAGTAGAAGATTACCGCTATCCTGTGCATGTTTCACATGGCGCAAATGATTTAGCAGAACAATAATGAGTCGTACCTTGAAGGATCAGCCTCAACCTGGCTAGACGGGAGGCCCAGGAGGCACCTCTTGCCGTGAGACGCGTGACCGCCTCGTGAAAAAATCCCAGGTTGGTCCATTCACACGTTAGAGAGGACGCTCGTAAGGTGCCGCTTGCAGATTGTCTAGGTGCGTAGCAGGAGCATCAGAGGAAAAGAAAGCAAAAATGGTGCAAGGCAAGCTGAAAGCTGAGGCTTGTGACGCTGAGGACTCCTCGCTCGGGCGGTTATTGACACCAAGTAAGCGCCTGCCTCAGAAGGAAGGGGCCGTGACTGCAGCTTGTGCGCCATCGACCATCATGCCTTCATTGTCCTTCGAGGTCCCTCTCGATATATGCGCATTGGTAATAGACCGTGCATCCCTCCTAGATCATCCCTCTCGTTCTCGTCAAACCCTGCTGTCCTGCGCCTTGACCTGCCGGGACTGGCTGCCTAGAGCTCGATTCCAGCTGTACAACTCCATCTTCCTGTCGACTCACGACCAGTCGGTGAAACTAGCTCGAACGCTCACAGAGTGTCCAGAACGTGGATCTCTTATAGAATCGGCTTCTACCCAATCGGCGGCAATCCTAGCGGGTGGAAATTATCCGCAACGTCGACCATCCCATTCACCACCTACGCTATCGCTCAATTATCAAACTTGCAGGAGCTCGACTTTCAATGCGACGAGCACGAAGCGATTCCGCCTTCTCCCATAACATTTTTCCAACTCTTCGGAGGCTGTCGTACTCTGGAGACTCTCACCCTTTCACACGTCAGGACCTTGGAATTTGGGGACTTGCTCCGGATTATCTGGTCATTTCCTGAACTCAAGTCCCTTTCTCTTTTCTTCTGCTCCTGGGAGAAAGACGAAAGTAACATTGAAGACTCGGACTATCCTGGACACTGCCGAAGCCTGCAGAGCCTTTCGGTAAGCACGGCGTGCCGGCCTTGTTGCTTTCCCTCCTTCCTTACTGACTCCGCAATACGATAGTTATTGCAGACATCAGGTTGGAAGATGCTGCTGCCCTCTATAGGCTTCAAGCTGAAGCACCTCAAATTCTGTTCTGGAATGGAAAGGTCTGATAATGAACTTCCAGGTACGTACCGTTTAAACTTGACATCCGACCGCGGCATTAGATGAACTTAATTAGATTTAGTGACCTCGAGCTACCATAACCTAGAAACCTTCACCGTCACGTTTGAAGCGAAGGATATCATCTACGCATTAGCGGCCGTCTCCCAGATCCGCTCACCAGAAGTCCGGGAGATATCCATCAACCACTGGGGCTTCAATCAGCCTCGAGAGCAGACACTGGACCAGTGGCGAGATCTCGCTTTCGGCCTCGATCAGGCGCTCTGTACCGGTGTTCTCCTAGGACTCCGGAGGCTGAAGATACTTCTGATTGTCTCCAAACCGGATTCCGATGACACCGATGGTGAATGGCTGAATGCCTTCCGAACGTTCTTCCCCCGAAGTTTCAAGCGTGGTATTGTCGATTTTAATCTGGATTGTCGTAAGTGACGTACTTTGAAGTGGGTCGAATGATGTATGCTGACTTTGAGCTTGTAGCGGACGATTGGAACTGAGATCGGTGCGGGGATATGGTTGAGTGGTACGGAAGAACGATGTAGAGTTCATGGCAATCATATGTCTATGTGACCGACCCGGGTGGAAAGGGTTGATGCTGGGCTGCGCCAGGTTACGAGTGTGATACACATCGACCCCTTCACCCCGTGTCGTTGAAGCGTACCTCGGACTCGAATGATATCGCCGATGATGTCATATATTGTCAGATCAATCGGGAAGGCGACGGCTTGGGATCCTAACAAGTACAAACACACAGCACCGTCGAAATTGAAGTCGGTTCATGGCACCATAACGGCCCTACCATCTGCACTATCATCTCCACGTGCCCGACTTGGATTAACACTTTCTGTGCTAGGCTTCTGTTTGATGTCTGAATGCTCACCGTCGACAACACCCTCGAGATCGATGGCAAGTACGGAACTTCGACGTTGCGGCAGGACTGGCTCCCAAGGTCTCGTTTTCTGCTGTACGAGGACGTATCGATCCGCGATCGCGAACAATACGTTCTATTTGCCCGCACAGTGTGAATGTGCCCTGCGCTCGCCTCCCTCGTCAAAGACATCGACTTTGTTCTGGACGATTCCGGCCACGGGTGGTCTAACACCGCGGATATGCCTCACGACGGATGGCTATACATCACCCTTCCCACCCTACGCCACCTCTATACTTCGTAACCTGCATTTTCTCACGTTTCAGAAAATCGGTCGGAGAGGCTCCCTGCCGTTCTCTTACGTCCAGTTCTCCAGAATGTTTGGCGCGAACCGGACGACGCAAGAAGTCTCCATTTTTTGCTTCAAGTACGCCACGCTGGAAGACCTCGTTCAGAGGGTCCGGTCGTATTCGTATCTCAAGACCTTCAGGACAACGCACGGGTACTGGAAAGTTCCTGGCCCTACGATTGATCCTAACGACCACCCTGGACGTTGCGCAATGTTGGCCGAAGTTGATGTGAGCATGTCACTTCACCATTGAGAGCCTTTCTTCCAAATTTTCAACTATAGCGGTGTCCACGACCGTAGACATGTTTCACAAGTGACCATGGACATGTTGAAACTGACTTACAATGTCCGCAGATCTTCGACACCAAGCGATGGGATATTGTCCTTCCCTTCATGGGCTTAGCTATCCAGACGGTTGATATTTGCACACAGCCTGGAGACGCTGAGAAGTGCGACTGGAGGGGTATGGATGCTTTCTCATAGCATCCTCGATGTACACTGACAACAAACCCACTGAGCAGTCCTTTCTCGTTTCTACCAGATCGAGAGCCTGTCCTTGGGCTTTGACGACGCTGAAATCTCCTATGCGATGGTCGCGCTATCAAACGTCCACTCGGAGAGCCTCCGTGAAATCAAGATAGACCACGTATGTGACGGTAGCGACCAAAGCCTCGAGATCACTCTCGGTCAGTGGTCACGTTTATGTCCGGGACTCGATGAACTTCTGGCCAGTCCACGATCCGTCGCTCAAATAATACGCCTGACCGTCGTCATAACTACGCCCGATACCGATGACACGGATGGACGATGGAGGAACGAGGTGGAAAAGTTTCTTCCGAGATGTTGCCAGCGCGGCATATTAAGCGTGGTTATTGAGGATTAGTGAGTGATTCTACTTCCTCTTACATTCACTGCGATGCTGCAGAACTCGCCTTGCTTTTCTTGCAGCATCCCAGTCGGGATCAGGACAAATCGAGTGAGTTGCATTTAACGCTCCGCGTCTCGCTCAAGAGCATCAGGAGACCAAAACCCGCACCTCGACCGGAAGGATGCGTTGAAGTGCTTAACTTACTGCAATGTAACGCCGTTCGCAAGCCAGTCGACCTGGATGGGTAACCATCTCCAGCCTTAGTGTACAACTTTTGCGCGCTTCGTAGCAACCGTCGCCCTTTGGACGTTTCGCGCCTGCTCGTTACTTACTCCATGTAGCGTTGCAAGAATCCATTAGTCGGGTGTATGTATACGCCAGTACTGTGTGCAACGACAGCCCTTCCGGTTGAGATTCGGATCGGGACGCTAATAGGTTGCAATTGGCACAACACGTACAAACTCGTCCCGCGCTAGCCTGAGCGACTCGGACCCGCTGGTCGATCTCTTCAATTGACAATCCTCATCCCGCGCACTCCTACTTCTCCCCTGCCTTACACCGCAACATCTGGGGCTCATTTTCCGAGTGCCCTATAACACGCACAATGGAAGAACCGCTCACGCTCCCATACGACATCTACTGCCTCGTCGTAGACATCCTCGCGGCCGAAGACGGAGACCCATCGACGTACTACAGCACCCTCTGCGCATGCGCCCTGACCTCCCCTTCCTGGACCCTCCGGGCGCACTTCCACCTCTACCGCCGAGTCGTGCTCCCCACGCGCAAGGCGCTCCTCGCCTTCGCGCGCACAGTTGCGCACTCGCCGCAGCTCGCGCCGCTCGTCGAGCACATCGACGTCAAGGTCTCGCCCGCGCACGACTGCGGCTGGCCGCGCGACCACCGGCAGGTCGACATCCCGTTCCCGCCCGCCGCGGTCGCGCGCATGGCCGCCCTCAAGTCCGCGCGGTTCTCGAGCTCGTTCCAGTTCGCGGAGGCGCCGGCGTCGCTCGTCGCGTTCGTGCGGGCGTTCGCGGCGTGCGGGACGTTGCGCAAGGTGGGGCTCCATCGGTTCTTCTTCCCCGAGTTCCAGGAGCTGGCGACGACCGTGTGGTCGTTCCCGCGCATGGCGTCGCTCTCCGTCGTCGAGTGCGGTTGGTGCACCCCGCGGAGCGGGCTCGCGCTGCCCGACGCCGACGCGTATCCGGCGCGTTGTCATAGTCTCAGTAATTTATTGGTAAGATCTTGCGGCGCAAGCTCTCACGTCTCGGGCTCGGGGGTATGCTCACGATCCTGGATATCGACAGGTATCTAAATGTTGTGCCGTAACACCCATTTTGGACATCGTCCGGACGTCCATCCACGACCTGAGCTTGTGGGCTTCTGGCGACAGGGATCATTGTCCAGGTGAGGTCATGGATTACTGCGCTACCGCGGTACTCTACCCGTGCTAAGCGTTTTTGGGCGTATCCCCAACAGCGATATCGGCGTTCTCGTCCTTGAGGAGGATCACCATGTCCTTCTCGACATTACAATGGGCGATAGTCGTGCTCGCTCACGTCCGCTCCGAGCATGTCCGAGAGATCAAGATGAAGCTTGGCGCGGACTGTCTGACGGACGAAGACTCGCTCGAGGAGGCAGGCCGACTCGACGAGATCCTCTCCCGCGCCCCCTTCCAAGGCCTCCGTCGCCTCACTGTGGTGCCCGGCTGGGCGGACGCGAAGAACGGACGGTTGTACCGCGCAGGCTGGACCAGGGACGTCCAAGCTCGTCTGCCACAGTGCCATGCGCGCGGCATCCTGCGTGTGCCCGCTCAGTAGGCTTTTGGATGGACGGATGCAAAACAAAGGTGTGTCTCGGATGTCCGCGTTCAACCCGTCGGATCCGCCCGTCGTGTTTCACTCACAGACTTTTCGCAAGGCGTGTGCATTTATTTAGGGATCTGACAGCGGGCTGCAAGAAGCACCGTTCCATCTGCAAATCTCGCGCCCGGACGGGCCACACGAGAGGCACTGTTCAGTCCCTCGCCGTTCCAGGCCGTCCATTGGCATCCGCGGCCTACCATCCATCGAGTACTTCGGATGGCTTGCGATCCTGTAGGACGCCGGCGCGGTGAAGGGACCGCCACTGTCCTGGTCGGTCATTGTTGAAATGCCGGAATGTAGCCGACGCAGTGCTGCCGCGGCGAATAGGAGAGGAAGGGGGGATGTCCAACGTTTCAGGTTTGCAGTGAAACAAACGTAGGGATCGACTGCAGCGAAACGGTGTATAACACAACTAAACAGGTTCAAATCCCAGTGCGGGGCATTAAAGCGGTTTCCTTGTTGGCCAGATAGGCTGTGGCAACCCATCCCTGCAGAGTTCCACCGGACGCGAAAGCGGTTGGTGAGGCCTGCTTCCTGCGTCAGGAATGGGCTAAAAGCTTTTGGCGCGATCTGTCCAAACGCTTGCCTGGCGTGGGGAAGAGCTAGTAGGAAACCTTCATTTCCAAAATCTTTCCTGCGTGACGAAACGTTGATCTCTTTACATTGGATGTCTGGTCAGGGGGGCGCTTGACGGTGATGTTCGGCTCCAAGGAGACTGATCATGCTTGATATTACAGGGCCTGGATTGAATTACGGTGGTACATGAGAAACACAGGGTGGTGCCATTATGGGAGCATACGAGAAAGTAATATGATGGACAGTGCACAAGCGAGGGTTCCGTAAAATGGAAGTGCGAGTGGGGAGATGGATGATGATGCAACGAACAGAGAGATCTACGAAAGCGCGTGCGAAGCGAAGCTGATACAACTACTTAGTAATATAAGCTACAAGTCCCGAGAGACACGAATGCAGTATGTACGCTATTGGTGCTGTGATCCAAGATCCAAAAAGTCCGGCCAGGAACCGTGCAACGGTACGTATTGGGAATGAGGGTGCGCGCTGATAGGTTATACATACATAGCAGAGATGAAGGCGCAGTCTCCGTCCCGCTCGCACCTGCACCCAGAAGAGGTGGCTTCGCCGCCGAGTAAGGCTTCTAGGGTCTCTGATTCCAGCCCTGGTGCATCACCGCCCGGCACGAGAACCCAGCTCGCGATTGCGACCCTCGGGTGACCGTAAGGCCTGCCCCGGCGAGCCCGACGGCCCACTGACCAGCACTGTGGACGAATATGCAGGCCCGATGTGAACTTGAAAGCTTGGCCGCGGGGCGAGACGCGTCGAAACGCGCGAAGGTGCTGCGGTGCATCTGGTTGGATGGGCAGAGGAAGAGATGTGGAGGAGGGGGGAAGGGAGGGGAAGGGCCGCGCGAGAGACACGTGTGCTTGGCGAAGGAAGCACAGCCCCCCGCCAGGCACGACGCGTGCGACGGAGATTACGAGCATTGTCGGACTCGGACCGCCAGGAAGGGTCAGTCAGATTGTGGCGGATGTCTATCGTCTTGTGGACGAGACAGGCACGGACATCCGTGCACAAGAGGCGGGAGATCTAGGGCCGTGTGGGTATACGGAGCGTGGCTGGGCGGGCGGTGTTGGGATGGTGCACGGGTTATTGGTGTTCAGTGGGAACTAAGGGGTGGTGTTTGAAGCTGGCGATGGAGAGCATGGCGAGGCCGAATTGAACACCTTCGGAGTGGAGTCGGGACGGAGACCGTGTGTATGGTAGGGGAATTAGGTTAACCCGTGGCAATCGTTGGCTGCCTGTTACGAGATGCGCATGTCGTCGGCATGGAATGAAGAAGCGAACATGTAGACATTTCGGGATTAGAAGAAAACGGGGCCGTGAGTCGCAGCACCATTTCGAATAGCGGTTTGGGAGGCAGAGGACCCAGAGGGCTTCGAGGTGGAGTTCGCAGACTGCGAGAAGGATACGGGCGAGGTCGTGGAGGCGAACATTGTGCTGAGTGTGATAGCGGAGAGTACTCGAAGAGAACCGAGGCTTGTCACCGCGTTGTCTGGAGTCGTATGCGACTGAGGTAGTAGTGCTGCGAGCTGCGAAGAGCTGAGTGTGGTAAAGGAGTAGTGAGGACATGCGGTGGACTAGACATACCCTTTATATACTGAGACACAACAAGACGCTGCACCGGACATAATGATACGCTGCAGCTGTGCCCCCGCGGCAATTTCGATGACGTGGGGTGACTCGGATAAGTTCGTGTGTCTGCTGCAAACCGGTACCTGAAAATCTGGACGAAAATGGCTTGTCGACAGGACGACAGTGCGGGCGGCGGATGTCATCTTGCCGCAAAGCGATGAGGAACAGACGCTAGACGCGCAGGCCGGGTAAGTACCTGGAAGCAATCCGCCCGCTGGGACGGGTTACGATAAAACATACTCACGGGCGACTCACGGCCCAGGGCTCACTCAGCAAAACCCTTGATGAGCCTTATTAAGTCTACTGTACAAGCTCAAATTGGGGAGCCGCAGCACCTGGCGACACCGTTTTATCAAGGATTTACATAACAGTCTGCGCGGTGTGAGATCTTTGAGGCTGGGTGGGTGCTGAATAGACCGACGGCGGGCTTTGCTGACATACGGGCAACGCCGTGAAGGCCTAATACAAGCGGGAACGGATACAGATACGCGATGGGGGATGTATATGGTGTGGACAGGACACATACCGCACACAGCATTGGACGATGGACCTGAATAGAATGGACTGTGAGGCTCCCGCCAGCCGCCAGATGTGTCGTAAGCGCGGCCGAGTCAGAGGCGGAGACGGATAGCAGGAGCCGCAATCATGGAAGATTTCTGTGACTCGAGCTAACATCTCAGCACGACATACGGACGTTGACTTACGTTCTGGATCTCTCCTCGAGGCGCAATTGCGGTGACGGTGAAAGCGTTGGACGAGGAGGCGGTGCCCGGTTTCGACACCGAATATGGCGAACGTTGTCCTTGAATCACTGGCAAGAGTGGGTCAGACCCTTTCGCTCTTCTGTTTCACACAGCCTGCGGTATGACTATCTCCGTCCATCTTGAACCGAGTGCCGCTGATAGCAGACCAGAATTCAGACCAGACGAGACGAGCGTTGGGGACAAGAGTAGGTGGATATCCAGCACAGACTCGGAGCCCAGTGATTGGACCATGCTATTATGTAATCAGCTCGACTTACAGCCTCCTCAGAGCCGAACCGATCGGTTCGTTTCATTTCCGCTGCGACCTGCAGATGTGCGACAACTCACCAACCTACCTTCACGTTTTGGCATTCCAATCCACCATGTCAGAGCACACGCAGGCACCGTCTGCCCAGCAATAGACCTCATGTTTGATTTCGGCTTGTACTCGCCTGCTTTTCCCACAGAAAGTCTCATATGACATGACATTCATCACAGAGGTTGCAGCGCATAGCTGGAAGACCATTTAACCTCTCAATCCGTGGATCGGATCCCATCCATGGGAGGGCCTGTGATAATTACCTGTAAGTATAGAACAATTGTCAGGTCATCGTATATGTCCGTTTCTGACATATTGCCACCAGAGACGGACGTAGTACGCTCGCTGCGTACCTGGACCAAAATCTATTCATGCCCAACAGTGGTAGCCCTGATGCATGAACAGCCTCTCAAATCCAGCGCAGTCGCAGTGTCCGACAGATATCTTGGCGGATGCGACCGTGATTCAGGTCCGTCCAGGCCACTCGAGACTCGAGACTTGCCGTCCAGTAGAGGCATGGTCCCCGCCTCCGGAACATTCCCCAACTTTCTTCTTGCGGTGAGATTCCAACTGTGCTTACTGTAACGCTCCGCGATAATGCTGACGCTCATCTATCGTGTTTACGCACGTCCACGGCCTATGTCGGCCAAATCCTCCGGAGGGCGTTCGTGCAGATCGCGATACCTTCGCGGAGATACTCGATCTCCACATCCAGATACCACCCCATTCTCCCGCCGGCCATCCTCCTCTGCACGAATTGGCATCAGCGCCCCGTCGGATGGGATGGGATGGCCAAAACGTCTCCTGCGCCCGGGGATCTCCCTCCCTCGCAGCATTTTCCCAAGTTCTGCCTAGAGCGCACGCTCCGCGCTGGATCTCCCTTTCTTCGTGAGCACCCGCGCGCTGAGCGCCGGACGCTTTGGGCGCGACCACACCCACCTGACGGCGGCGTACCAGATCCTTCCCGTTTCTCACTCCCACTCCCACTTCCTCGACGCCACCCCTCCCGCGCGCCCGGCCTGACCCTGAATTTGATTATCTGGATGGACGACCTTCCTCGTCCCACATCTCAAAGTTAATCACAGGAAGCTTGCCTGTCCATCCATAATCCACCGCCGTCCGCTCTAGAATCTCCCGCGGGCGGAGGCGGATTCGCAGGGTCGTCAACACAGTACCGGCGGACCAGGCCACACGTCTCGACCCACTTTCATTTCCCGGTGGTATGTTCCCATTCGACGTCCGACAACGTTCAAAGCTCAAACGTTCATTGACGGCCCAAGGCTTCGTGCTGTGCTGGACCGTGGTATGCATCCGCGTTCTGCCCAATTCCGTCGCGAGGCTGACGTTAGTTAGGTACTCCCACAAAGAGGACGGAACCCAAATGGGCTACGTCGTGTTGTGGCCTAGATGCGGTCGCGGTTGCGGGTGGCGCTACAGGTGCAAGGTTTGTGTTGAAAGAGTTGAGAGGGGAGGTCGGAAAGGAGGTGGGGCGGCCGGTTTGTCATTTTCCACATGTGTTGGGGCCACCACTGACTTGGCCGACAGATGTGGTGTGCTAACCCGCCTTTTGCACCGGCGGGCCTCGCGTCGCCGCCGCAGCACCGAGGATCCCGCGCGGAGAGATGTAGATGTGGACAGACGTCTGGCAGGGCCCTGGTACGCCAACGTCGTACCATGGGCGAGAAGGTTCAATGAAGACATTGCGGAAGAGCACTCCAGAACGTCACAAGACTGATAGGAACAGAGGTTGCATGAGCATACCGGCATTGGCGAACCCTAACTCGGCGGATCATCGATCAAGAGGTGGACATTGCAGCAACTTAAAGTTCTCCATGTTATATCTCTTCCCACTCCACGACTACTAAGGGGGTTACTGCCATAGGACTCCGCGTCTGTTATCAACTAGCAGCAACTCCAGGCCTCTCCAGGCTCCAGTGGGATGATACCGCTGGGGAAACATGACGCTGCGAAGACGGCCAAGATCCCAGAATAGAGTGTACTTCTCGCAAGCATGCGTCAGCCTCTTCCCATCATGCTCCATGACCTCTTCTCCCCCTTATCCGCCGGGCTCAACCGGGCATCTGCATCGACGTCCACCACCTTCTCCAAGGGCCACCATCACCTCCACCTCGACTTCTGGCTTCTGCCCTTGCCCTTTCTCCGACGGCCTGGAGAAGCTCCATGGCGTGGCGCCGGGAAGAAGCTTCGGGGGCGCTCGTGGACGCCGTCGAGAAAGAGCCAAGGAAAGCACGTGCGGGCGGCTCGCATCCGATCGGATCCTCGAAGCGAGGACCCGGCGAATATGTAATCCCCCGATGAGATGGGACGGAGTTGGAAGACGCGTGCAGGCGCCGCGTGTGTCGTGGACGGCCTGCGGGCAGGTGTGGCGGGTTGTACGCGCGGGGCGGCGTGACGTGTGCAGGGGAGTGGAGGGGGTACGAGATGCGCATGCGAGGGATACCGTTGGGATTAATGGAATGGTAGCGATGTGCAGGGTCGCGGAGGGGATGATGGAATGGTAGGTGTTTGTGTCAAGTTGACGTTAGAGGCGCGTCCGCGCCGCGGTCGGGATTGTGGCGTACGTGAGGTGCGTCGACCACTGGACGGGCATGGTCAGAAGAACACTGGCGCGTTCGTCGCAGCGGTCGTGCGGATGATGGTCTGGGGGTTGGGCCGCGCGGGGGGAGGCTGCTGCGTCTCCGTGCTCGGTCGACCGTTGGCCAACTGGGTGGCGGGGGTGGTGGCACCGGCGAAGAGGTCGAAGAGGAATTGCATGATGTTTGCGATGGGAGATGTGTTGTTAGCTGGGCTTCGTGTGGTGGAAGGCAGTTTGGGTGGTGCGACAGTGACGACTGGTGATGAAGCGGCGACTGGCTGGAGTTGCTTCGCTGAGGGATGGTCGGTGTTGGACGTTCTTTATATGTGCAGGGGGCGATGGACAGGACCTGTCAGGGTTACAATTGCGGCGCGTCGGGGTAAAACCTTAGGTCGAAAGAAGCAATCGTTGTTGTCTGTTTGTCCGGACTGTGCGCGCTCACAGGCGCGGACACATTCCGGGGCTCCCAAGGCCGATTACGAGTGGCTCGGAGGAAGAGACCACTGATAGTCTACCGGACAGCCTCAGCGACATGAGAGAAGCCCCCCATGGCACAAGCGAGCAGTGCCTCCGAGGCACGCTGATGCCGGGATGCGTATGTGGGTGCTGTATTCCCCTCCCGAATTACTTACTTATTACTGCGAATGAATCATTCTTGGCGCGCAGAACATCGATATGGGCCCCGCACCCATGGCGTGGCATCGCGTACGTACGCCGAGAATTGGATAGATTGCCCGCACTGGGAGCCGTCGATGGCGGTCGGAGCTGATCGTTCCCAGCTCTGGAACGGCAGGCTGCAGGCAGACAAGACGAGATGCGGTGAGAGTTGGAGCCAAGCCGCTGCAGGCGCCCGTTGTCCCTTGCTGATCGACGTATCCGGATATGGCATCCGCTCTACTCCGCCACATACCACTCCGCTCGCCACCGTCCTCCGACCCCTTCACAACTCGCATCGCTCCTCGCAATTCTTTGCGCATTCGAAATTGCGGAGCCCGTCGAGGGAGTCACAGCGATTGCTCGGGTGCCGAAACTGATACCATCTCGCGACCATGGCGATCATGGCATTAGCGACGTCCGTGTCCACCAGCATGCGGATTCCCGACGCGGCGACGTGCCGTCCTCGGGAGTCGTCCAGTCAAATTCGCACAGCTGTGAGTGATGCATTCACCTCGGTCCTCACAACGCCATCAGCAGCGAAGGCGCTAGGCACTGACGGTTCGGACCCGAGTATCCCACTCCAAGTCCACTTGAAGTCGTAGATCATTCCGCCCCTGCAGGGCACCCCGGCGGAAATACCGGCAAGGATGCCCTGATACGGGCAGGACGAGCGGGTCGCATTGGAAGGAACGCCTCCCATCCAGGCCATCGGGGGTGGAACGGTGGCGACAGCCAAGTCGCCGCGGAAGAATGGCGAAGCAGCGGCAGGTCCCGCTGACGCGTCATACGCGTGGAACAGCTTCTGCCGCCGATTGCGCAGTCCCTGCTCCGAGGGCCTCGAGGACCCAGCGTCCGCCCCCAATGGTCTTCGGGCCACAATAATACCACCCGGCGGTGCGTCGAGCTGCGTGTTCGGCCATACTCCCGCGCAGAAGGTGGAGGTGCTGGTAAGCCCTCCCGCGAACCGGATATTCTCTCCCGGGGCCTGATGATCTTGGATCAGGGAAAACGAGATACAGGGGCCCCCGCGCTGCGACGAATTCAAGAAGCTATTTGCATCCGAGCGCCAGAGAAGGCCTTCGCGAGCTTCGGTAGCGCCGACCGTTCCTGTACACATGCGCGACGCTTGGGCAGACGCCGCAGATGGAGCTCGTCTTGCCCGGATTGCTCGTGAAATCGGCGATAAGCATTTACACCGCAGCAGATGACCCCACCCAACTCAACTGAGGACTGTCGATCCGCTGCGGGGGGAGAAGCTGCCTGAGCGTGTACGGACGTCATTGTACTCGTACTTGCTCACCTTGACTCCAGTCCTCGGGCTGGGCTCGCTTAGGAACCGGGGATGGAGCACGGCGATGAGTATTGTGGGCGTACTCCGTGCGTTCTAGCGTGGAGTGCTAATAGACGCGACTCCCTGCCGGGGCCTGGGCCGCTATCGGGAATCCGTGCCGCCACAATAGCTCAACAGAAGCAGAACCGTGACTCGGTGATATTGGGTTGGGTCCGGGAGCATCGCGCCCTGGAAGCCGGATATACCTCTTCCATCGACCTTCGTCCCACGAAAGGCACCTCGTGCAGCACCGGCAAATTTTCTCGCACTTCGTGCTGGGGCGGCGATGATGAATGTGAGGAGCCGAGTAACCCGTGCTGGGAAGTAACTTTCGTCTCCGCTGGCTGCGCTTATACTTGCCACAATCATGAGGGCGATAGCAAGCAGAGGGCATAGTAATCACAAGCCTGCCCTACCTAGAAAAGCACTAATTCTCAGTACGAAGATGGCTCGCATTTCCCCGACTTCGATCGGGTCAGACGGTAGCAGAAGTTGTTGCGCTCACCTAGCGCTCCTCGAGACTGACGGATATCCTAGCCAAACTCTAGCATATGAGATGTCAGCTTGGATAGAAGTCAATGTCACAGCAAAACACCGGACTCGCCTTGCCTCGTGTATATGCGTTGCCAGCACGCCCTCCGACACACCCGGTCACATTATAGATGAGGTTAACTCCCCATAGCGAGAACCACGTCCAAAAGCGGCCTCCCCCGCGGCCCATATTGCCTCCCGTGCTTCTCCCGTGAACTCGCCACCTCGGGGATCTGTCAGCAGTCAGCGAGCACGGCCCCAGTCAACAAGGAGGGAAGGCGGCTGCCATCGCGGCCATCGACCGGTCGTGCCCTAGAAAGGAAGAAATCAAAATCAGAAGAACGGAAGCTGGAAAAGAGGCCGAGGGTGCTGTCGGTGTCCCCGGCGTCCCAACAGATATGCAGAACGCACACCCCTGACGGAGGCGAGTGCGATGCCACCGGAGACAGCAGTCCGACGGGGACAAGTGGACATCGACGTGTTTCGAGGCCGGTGATGACCGTTTGTGGTAGTTGGCACGCGGGTGCAGTTCGCCTGTCCGATGGTCTGCCGAAGAAGGATGGGACGGGGGCTGCGGAGTCCTCTGGTAGAAAACTCTGCGGAAAGCTCTGCATGAACGAATTGCGATCCGGTTTCTTGACAGAGGTCCGATGGGAAACGGAGTCAGTTGTGGAAGAGTTCTGATATATACCTGCTTCTGTATTTGCATGGATAGCTTGTGTGGTAGGACGCATATGGCTCCCCGTGGATGAATGGTAGAATACAACGACCATGCCTGTTCAGCGTGTCAAACGAATACACAAATTGGAGCATCTTCCATTAGGGGTCTGGATCAAAGGGGAGGTCTTTCTTCTTCGTGTCCTAAACAACCTCGACCACGATCTTCCCGCTGCAAATAATGTCAGCTCCGTTCTCCGGCGGTCAAGAAAGGCCTAACCTGCTCTTGTTCGCCTCCATCTCGCTATGTGCCTCCTGAATCTCAGTCCAAGGATAGATCTGAAGCAGCATTATTAGCATCGCATAACTCGCCGTACGTTTCCAAAGAAGAGACCTTGTGGATGTATGTGCGCAGTTTGCCGTCACCAGAGGCGCCGGTAATGTGATCGAAAGCTTCGCGCCTAAACCTGAAACCATGATTGTGACGATTTGAAGAGTGAGGCCTAATCCACGCTCCGTACCTCGCAACTAGATCCGCTTGGTAGGCCTCTGAGCGAGCACGCAACGTCGATCCCTGAATCTTCAAGCGCTTGTACAAAATGGGCACCAGGCTGAATTTGGAAACCTCGGCACCTATGCGGCACAGTATATTTACATAGCAATAGAGACCCTTCAGTTACCGATTCGAAGGTTGTTTGAGCGAACTTACCGCTCAGCACGGCGAGCATCGTCATACGCCCATCGACCGCAAGGGAGTCTATGTTCTTGTTCCAGTGGGACTGGCCTACAAAGTCGATGATCACGTCAACGCCCTTGCCCCCCGTGATCTTCTTCACTTCCTCGGCAAAGTCCTGTTCCTTGTAGTTCACAGCATGCGTCGCTCCACTGGGAAGCTGCAGCAACATATCGAGCTTATCCTTGGTCGAGGCCGTGGCCGTTACAGTATTGCTAGAAAGGGCCGGAGAGACGATCAATACGGAGAACGGTGTTTGGGGCGAGGGTAGAGAGGAAACTCACGCGCCGTAGAATCTGGCCAACTGAATCGCGGCAATGCCCACTCCGGATGCACCGGCATGGACGAGAACGTCATCCCCCTGCTTGACCTCGGCAAGGACGACCAGCGCCTGGAACGCTGTGGATATTGTCAGCACCTATGGAAGCGCAGACCCTGACGGAGGAGATGATGACTGGACCGAAAGGAGATTACGACATTCCGTTATTGGAACGCTCGCATGTCGCATCACATCGTGTCATGTCATAGGCAGGACTGAATCATCGCATACCTGTGAGCATAACTTCGGGTATGCTGGCGGCTTCAGGCCAAGAAAGATGAGCTGGTTTCTTGATCAGGTTGCCGCGGGGCGCCACAATATATTCCGCGTATGCGCCCTGGAAAGATGCGAAGGAGCTGTCAGGATGTCTGTCGGGACGTTATGCAGTAACGAGGGAAGGGGAGAGAATCGCGCCGGGGCCGGTCGAGTTGTCATGTTTGCGGACACTTACACCTGCGGCGAGCCCCAAGACTTCGTCACCTTCTTTCCAGTCCGTGACGCCTTGCCCGACTTGTTCGACGTGTCCCGAGAACTCTACGCCCAGGATGGTGGATGCTCCGGGCGGTAGCGGGTATTTACCCTCTCGCTGGGAGATGTCCATGCGATTTAAGCCGAAAAACTTAACCTGAGCGCGAGATCATACGAGTCAGCGACGGGGTTGGACCGCATGCAATGAAGCCAAACCTTAACGAGGACCTCTCCCGATCCTGGAACCGGCTTCTGCGCCTCTCCGAGATAGAGGTTCTCTACCGGTCCTTTCTCGTCTCTCACTAGGATGGCGCGCATCGTACGACCTAGGACGAAGTTTGAGTGAGAGGGATGTGAATGGGTGGGTAATGTGAACTCGTCTCATGCTTGCGAACAGGGGACCAGACAAACTCTCTCCCATGTGCGTGGAGTGCATGACCACTGTTCTTACTAAGCCAGAGTTGATATGAACCAAAGCTCCCCAAACCGATCCGCTTGGTTCAGCTCGGGCGCTCATATCGTCACCGACTTCAAGTTGTCCGAAGGCCTCGTCACCTCCCTCCAGTCGACCCGACTTTTGACCATCCACGCATCCTATCACATGCATACTATGAAAACAGCTCAAGTCCGCAGCGCTGCAAAGTGCTGACGGCAACGGGAAGCAAACGGCACCTGTAAGTACGTAGTTGATCAGTCTTCTGAGCGGTTTTTGAAATGGCAGTGTATCCTAGGTCGTAGAGGCCACTGCGGACACGACGCTACACGACGTCCGCCAGTGGGATCTCCACTGTCCAGTATCCCCAAATCACCTCCAAGGCACGTGTCTTCGGCTTGCCTGGAGTTTTCGTCCAATATCACCGCGGTCAATCGACCTCTGTCTGCGACAGATCGGGGTGCGAACCGTGCGCACCGGCTGGGTTGGCTTCGACTTCTCGCGTATGATGAAACAAAACAATTGAAACACTCTAACACTGCGACATCACCGCAGAAGACGCGCCGCCGTGCGTCTGCTTCCTGGCATACGTACATCTTTCTTTCAGACTCCCATGTTCGCCACAGTGCCACCCTTGTTCCTCCCCCTTGCCCCTGCTGGGACTTATCTCCTTGCGAGCGGCATGACTGATCGTCGTGCCGAACAAGGCAAGTCGGTTCAAGGCCGCGGCAGCAATCAACACATGTCCAATTCGTGAGTTTCCTCCTTTTGCCTTCGGACCCGTCAGCGCTGACCGCTCTGATGATGTAGGGAGACAGTTTCAAGACAACCGTGCGTGACCAGCCTACCCTTACGCTTCTCTTATCCTTCGCCGGCGCTGGCGGGTGCTTCTCAGCGGGAGCCGTGAGCGTTTTTAGGCCAGGTACCATACTCGTTGTGGCATACCACGGCCGGCATCAAGGACCAGGAGACGAGCATCACATCGACAGTGGATGGGAATAAGCGGCCCGGCATGAACGTCAACGGAATCCTGTGGCAGATGTTCCCAGCTCCCAGCTCCGTTAGATGCGGAAGCCAGCGGCTCTACCCCAGCCCCATGCAGCCAGATGAAGCCTCATGCCCTACTGACTTTAATTATGCGTTGCACAGCTCCCTCCGTCGTTTAGCCCGTCAAAATCCGATCGGAAGGCACACCTCCGGTGGCCCTGACATTGATTCTTAGATCTCACGCCTCCTTTTGTAGCGCTAGCCACGACCAACATTGAAAGCCTCAAGGCGCGCTGGTCGCGCCCAGTACAGATTGCCGCCATGATTTTCGGTATGGGCTGGTTTATTTCGATGCGTGCGCGGCAGAGTGCACAGGCAAAGCACCGCCCGGGGGTGATTCCAATGTGAGTGCAGCTCCATCTATGCCTCATGCGCCTCAATGTTTGACCCTGCGCGCTCGGCCAGCTTCTCATCGCGCTTCGTCGCGGCATTGTTGGCGTCGCTCGTGGTCGGGCGGCTGAAGCCGGTGCTTCTCTTGACGTTGATCGCGCAGACACCTGTGCTTGACCGCCGCAGATATGTGCGCTGCGAATCGTCCTGGCAGCTATAAAGCACGATCCCGCAGGGACGTTCGCCAAACGTCGTCACCTCACCCGCTTTCCTCCCCGCTCTTTCGAGCCTTTAACTCCAGTCCCTCCTGGGTGGACTCCCTCTAGAGCCGAACCGATTAATCTCCTCCTTCTTTCCTACTCTAGCCTTATTCGCAACCAACCTAATTCGGAGGTCCACGCTTTACACCACCGTCCCACTCTAAACACCACCTAATCTCCTCTGCACACCATGTCGGCCATCGCGTTCACCAGCCCTGTCTCCCATGCGCAGCCCGCGTCGAAGCCCAAGCCGAGCTCTTCCTCCCAGGACGTCATCCGCACGAATGCGGGCGCCGTCGTCCCCGTCTTCTTCTGAGCCGCGAGCGCATCGCTTCATTCCGCGCTCATCAGCCTCGGCGAACCCTATCCACGTCGCCGACCCTCGACACATCGCGCCATGCCGTAACGCGTCCGTTCGCACGCGCCAAACCATCGTATCGCACGCGGCCGCGTCCTGCCGCCGCGCTATTCCTACCCTACCATGTCGCGCACGGCGCCGTACCGGCCCCAGCGATAATCAGCCTTTCGGCACCCCATTAATTCCGCCGGTGACGCTCCAGCCGTCGCCCTCGCCGCGGGACGCCTGCGTGCAGCGCGTCTTCCGAAGCCTCGGGCGTTGCTCTCGGGCAGAAGAGACTCACCGCCACCCCAACGTACACTACTCCCAATCTAGTAGCTCGACGCCGAGCTTGTTGTATTTATTCCCTCGATGGATGCATGGATTCTGGAATATCGGACTACTGTATCACTCCGCCTACTTAGCTTCATCCACACCCTGTAATAGTTCTGTTCGCGTAGCACTGTCGCTAGGCTCGCCGGTTCGGAGTACCAGTTGATGTAATCTGTTGCCACCGTCTGTCCTTAGACCGAATTCAAATCATCAAGTCGCGCGTGAGAGCGCGCTCGCCTCGTCTCACATTGGTCGGACCGTTCTCCAGTCTTCTGCGAATATTGATGCTTGGAAGACCCAGGAAGGAGGGGGGAAGACGGCATACGTGTAAGGACAGAGGATCTGCGCGTCCGGGACCGTCCGAAGTGGATGTACTGCGGGCACGATGCACTCCTCGACGATCACTCGAACTGCAACCGCAACTCCCATGAGGGACCGTGCTTGAAGCATTGTAAATAGATTCACCCTGAACACACAAGGATAGAATCGATTCTAGATTGCGTGGAGTGGCTTTGGAGAGGCTGAATGAATGGATGTGGACGATGCATGGAGGGAAGCAGAGTGGAGCATGGAAACCACCTCGAGAACGACCATTGACGAGCTGCAGACACCACGGCCGAGGTCTTCGCACGCACTGCATCCCGGCAGAGCCTCAGCATCGTGTTTCGGAGCCAAATCCTTGTGTGAACACATACCAGTCTACCACACACTCGCAGACCCGCTCCGCGAGCGGCCGCGCGACTCCGCGAAGAAGTCCCAGTCCGGCCAACGCCCACCATCCAGCGACCCCAATTCGTCCCGCCACTCCACCGGCAGAAGCACCGGGACCGCGCCCCCGTTCGCATTCGGGCTCCTCGCCCCGTGCGGAGAGAGGACGAGGTCGTCGACGCGCGCCCGGATCGCCGCGAGATGCCCTTGGAAGCCCACACCGTCGACAGCGTGAGGGGCCACGCGGAGCGCCTCGTCGCACTCGAGCGCAAGCCGCCGGACATGGTGCCCGGCGTGCGCACGGGAGGCAACGAGCTCCGCGAGGTGCCACAGCTCGCTCTCGCCCTCAGAGCCTTTGCACTGGCAGTTGTACACGCACAGGGCCTCGAGCGCGGGGCACGCCGCGCCGTCCTCTGCGGACACGGACAGCGCGTTCGCGAGCTCGGCACACGTCCCCCCGCCCTCTGCGAGCACGACGCCGAGCACGCGCAGGCTTGGGAGGGCGCGCAACACTGGGGCGAGCGCGGCAGACTGGCAGACGGCCCAGAGGACGGTGACGTGTGCAAAGAGCGCAGCGTTGGCGGTGAAAACGTTCGCGAGCGCCCTGCCGCGCACCGCGCGGGCGGACGAGGACGGCGCGGCGATGTTCAGGCACACCCCGGAGTTGGTCTGGGGCGAGCGGCTTGCGAGCTCGACCTGGAGCTCGGTGACGATTCCGGAGTGGATGGGGCTGCCCTTGGGCGAGGAGATGCGCAGGCGGGTGAGCGCCGCCGCCGCACTAGTACTGGGGGATTGGGTTTCGACCGGCGAGGGGAGATGGGGCCAGTCGACGAGTTGTTGGAGGTGGATGTCATCCACGCGGATGAGCGCGGACGCGGGGACGGCGAGGTGCGCGAGGAGCCAGACGGAGTTCTGGACGAGCAGCGCGAGCTGGCGGACGCGCCGCAGCTCGACGACCTCGAAGCGCGCGTCGGGGGCGATCCGCGCCGGCTCGCGGTTCGAGTGGATGCACACCTCCTCCAGCGCGGGGCAGCGCCCGAGCAGGGCAAGGATGTGCGGCAGTGACGGGATGCCCAGCATGCTGTACAGCGCGAGGACGCGCAGGTTTGGCAAGCTGTCGAGGGGGATGAGCTTCGCGCTGTGCAGGTACAGGGCCCGGAGGCGCGACGCGCCCCCGGCGAAGAGCGAGTACCCGACCTCGGGGAGGCTGGGCCCGCGCGGCCAGGAGTGGAGGTCGAGTGTGCAGGTGAGGAGGTCTGGTGCGACGTTTGTTAGCAGCCGGCGCGGGTCGTAGCGGCGGGACCAGGAGATACTGTCGACGAGGAGGAGGTGCTGGACGCGGGAGGGGTGCGCGGCGAGGAGGTCCTCGACGGTCTCGAGGTCGCCTCTGATGATCGCGTGCAATGGGCAGCTCTTGGACCGGTGGAGAAAGCGAGCGGCGGGCGTGGCGTGGGCGCCGCCGCAGACGACGCCGGACCAGAGGGCGGGCGTGGAGAGCGAGACGTCGCGCCAGTGCTTGCAGACTTCGGTGAGGTGGAGCGCGGTGCGGGGGGAAGGGTAGTTGAAGCACTGGTATGCATCCAAGGTGGCGACGCTCTCCATGCGCACGGTCTCGGTTGCGTAGAACGTGAAGATGTGTGCGAGGAGCTCGGGCGGGATGGTGTTAATCGTGACCACTCCGTTGAGGAGGGTGCGGACGTGGGACGACGCATCAGAGAGGACGTTCGATAGTTCTCGCAGCTGAAAGACAAGGAAAGAAATATGGGCGTGAAGCCTCGACGGTCCGCAGGAGAAGCTAGGAGGGACTTCTCACTGTTTCGATGTAATCTGTGTGTGTCCTGGGGAAGTGGCAGTTAGCGGGTGGTTAACGCACACGATCACCAACTTCCTACTTTGGATGCGGCCTGTTGAGACCTTGTATATGGCTAAACACCACCCGCACGTCATTAAGGACGTCGATCGCATCCATGGTCCAAAGATCGAATATATGCAAGACTCGTGTTCCAATGATCCAATCCAAGCGCCTTCCTAATCTACAACTGCCAGAAGAGCGTAAATACGTGTGCCAATCCCTGCCGTGTCGATGAAAATACTCACGTGAAACCTGGGGAAACCGTCCTAGGGACTTCTGTACATTGGTTATGAGATTTGGGGAGTAGAGGATGACCGGATTAGCGCCTAGGATAGCTAGAGGAACATCTGCAAGACATTCTCACGCCGGCCTGCGTTATGACGCAATCATTGAACTTCACCTCTGGCAAACATGCAAGCCTGATGTCTCTCCACCATGCATACTTGTATCCAACGTACACGCTCAATAAATCATACAACATTGACATCATCATCCGCAGCCACCTTTCACGAGCACCGCGTCGTGACGACGACGCGCGCAACGCTCTCCAACAACCGCTCCGGGTCGGCCCTCACCTCCTCCGTCCAATACTGGACCTTCACGACATAGCTCCCCAGCGCGTCCCCGTCGTCCACCAGCCGCGTCTGGTTCACGAACTGAGGCACCTCGATCCCGTCCTTGACCCACGTGATCGCGTATCCCTCCTCCACGTCGACCGGCGTGTCCCGCAGGTGCGCGAGCGGGACCACGGAGAGGTCGAGCACCCTCTGCGAATTGGAAGAGGAAATCGAAGAAGGGGAAGAACAGGAGAGGGCGAGGTCGTCGATGAGCGTGACGCGCCGGAGGAGCGCGTGCCAGAGCCCTTCGACGCAGGCCTTGCAGAAGTTGGGCGTGGTGACGATGCGCATGAGGCAGTCCTCGTTCGTCGGGCGGTACGTCGTCTTGTTCTCCTCGGAGAACCTGTACGAGCGATTCGGGTCAGTTGGCACCCAGTGAAGGTCAGTTCGCGGTGGACCAGAAAAGTCGCAATCTCCGATATGGAGTGCTATCTCCGGTATGGTGGGATCTCGCAACCGAGCGCAGCGAGTGAGTAAGACAGAAGGATCGGACGCACGTCGGGTATAGGCTGTAATGTCCGGGAGTCGTGACAAACCTAACAAATGAAACACACGCGTCAGCAAACCCAAACGGAACCCCGACATACCGCATCCCCATCGGGAAGCTGAGCACTCACTCGCTCTCGTCGCCAAATTCCAACACCTCGACGTTGCACAGCTGCGCCTCGCCCTCGGTCTCCTTGTTCTTCAACTCAAACTTGACCTCGTGCTCGCCCTCAGCGAGCGTGCGGTTCAGCTTGATGTCGTAGTGCCACCGATCGACGCCAATGTCAGCGCGCGGTGCCCAGTGCAGGTCCGTGCCGTCGAGGAAGACGACGAGATCGGATGCCTTGGGAATGCCCGAGAGTGAGAAGCGGACGAGGTGCCAGGCGTATTGGCCGGAAGAGTTGAATGTGGTCGACCAGGCGGCGGAGGTGTTGAGGAGCGTCCAGGCGTAGTTCTGGAGAGGCATCACGGCGCGCTCGACGCGAAATTTCTCCTCGAAGCGGTCATAGTCATCGTGAGGGTGTGAATGGACAGACGAGAGCCAATGCTTCCAGGGCACGCCAGCTGGGGTGGTGTTGTGTGCGGCATTGACGCCAAAGTAGCCCCATCCGCCATCATACTCCTCGCCGACGTCGATGATGGAGTGGCCTAGCTCATGCCTGCAGATTGGTGAATGGCGTGGTGATGTGATGGTCGTTTAGGGTTACGCACCGAAGAACCAATGGACCGTTCGCGAGCGAAGGGGTGATCACTCTGTCGGGCAAGAATGGGATTCTCTGCGATCAGCTCGGAGAAAGACGAGCACTCACGTAAACTCTCCGCCCAGCCCTGGAAGGGTAGATCGCAGTGAGTGACATAGGATTCATGTGGCCAAGGTAACTACGCACCTCCGTAGAGCGGGTCATTTCCTGTAAGATGGACAGTCAGGGTTCGGAAGGAGCCGAAGGGAGGACGAGTAGACGAACCGATAAGAATGGGGAAGTCGCAACGGGTGCCAAGGGAGTGACAAGCTTGGCGAGCGACCTCCGGTTTGCTGTAGTAGACTGCACGGAGCTCGGTACCATCGCGGTATAGGCCGAAGACTGTGCTGTGATGTTGTACAGGGCGTCAGGAGCCGGAAGTGGAATAGAATAGGACTGTAATGACTTGCTCCTTGGGTTTACCGCCGACGCCGACTCCACTCTGTACGGGGGATAAGATGAGCGGATAGATGTGGATGAAGGTGCGTTTCATACCTCCTTGCTGGGAACAAAGGCAGCCCAGAAATTGAGGAGAGGTTTGACGGTGTAGAAAGTCTGGTTGCCGGAGACGTCTTGGGCGAGGCGGAGGGCGTCATCGAGAAACTTGTCCTTCTCAGCTGAAGTGTCTGCAGGCCATGCGAAATCGGTGAGGCTGTCAGAGGACGACGAGGATAGATGGAGAGACTCACAACCGTCGGCAAAGAAGACGAGATCGACCCGGTTGCTAGAGTCTCCGGAGGTGATGAGTGGGAAAACCTGGAGCTGGGGAGTGTCGTCCTGGACGGGTCGTAGCACAGCCTGGTCTGCTTCATACACCGTAGGGGTCGGGGGAATAAGGGCATGGAAGTCCCAGGTATGTTTCTGCCCACACAACGACTCAGCACGCTCCCAGACCGTCTCTTCTGCTTCAGCAATGAACTGGATTCTCTCCTCGCCGGTCTCCAAGGGCTTGCTTTTGAAGTAGCCACTTTCCGGAAGGCCTCTGAAGTGTTGGGTCTCGCGAAGCGTGAGGTGAGTGCACTTGAGGGTGTCCGGTTCGCGGTGAACGACGAGTTCATACGGCCGCTCAGTGATGTCGGCCCCAAGCACCGAAGCCAAGCAAAGGCAGAGCGCAAGCCAGAAGTCGAGCAGAATGCGCTTCATGTTGGCGATAGCGGGGCAGAAAGCGTGGGTGCTAGCTAGATATGCATCCCGGAGACAAACTCTACGAAGCTCGTCATCCTCGTCGTCGTCGCGGGCGGTGAGAACGACGAGGCCCACGCGACGAGCCGCGTTCCCGCCGGGCCGGGGAGGCAAGGGAGGGAATGACATCATCCGCGTCGGAGAGCGCGCAGTCTGGATCTGAGACGGAGACTGTCCTCGACGACCGTCCATCGATCCCCAATCCACCGCTACCATCCCATCCACCACCACCATGTCCGCCAACGTCATCCACGTACGTCCAGTCGCCCTCAGACACTTGCTTCAGATGCGTCGCAATGATATGTACTAACCGAGTGCTTCCTTCTGGACAGGTTTCTGGCATCGCGACGACGACGCCCAAGGACCATCTTCACCAATTCTTCCAGTAAGTCCTATCATCAATTGCACTCTACTCAACCTCTCGCATTCTTCCGCTCCATCGCCTGGCATTGGCTGTCGCAAGCTCTGCGGACCAGTTCGCAACGACCCGGCGCACCGACTCAAACCCCTTACAGGTTCTGCGGCGAGATCGACAGCATAGACTACGATGAAGACAAGCACACCGCCTTGATCAAGTTCGAGAAGCCGTCCGCGGCCAGGACCGCGCTCATGCTCAACGGCGGCACCCTCGACGCCGTCCACCTCACCATCGTCTCCGACCTCCCGGACGCCCCCCCGGCCGCCAAGGAGACCGAGCAGCACGCCACCCCCCACGAGCACATCGCCCAGAGCGACAAGCCGCGCGCCGGAAGTGAGTCCGTCCCTCGTCATCGTCCCTCGCGAGGCGGGCACTTAAGCCTTGCCCTCCACAAAGTCGCCGCCGAGTACCTCGCAAGGGGCTACACCCTCTCGGACCAGATCCTCCAGCGCGCGATCGAGCTCGACCAGCAGCATGGCATCTCCACTCGCTTCCTGTCCTATATCGGCAACCTCGACACCAGCCTCGGTGAGTCCCATGAACGTCCGTGCAATTATCCTTCCCTCCCCTGAAGCCTCTGTAGGGGCAAAGGTGCTCGGGCCAGAGAAGACGCTCTCGGGCAAGGCCCACGAGACCCTCCAGAGCGCGACCCAGCAGGCGAGGGCTGTCGACGAGCAGCGCGGCATCTCCAAGACTGCCACCGACGTGAGTGACCTGCGCTGTCCGCGTGCTTGGGGGCCTTTGACAACATTGGCTGCTGCACCCAGTACTACGTCAAGGCCCTCGCGTCGCCATTCGGCCAGAAGGTCAAGGCGTTCTACACGACCACCTCCAAGCAGGTGCTCGACATTCACGAGGAGGCCCGCCGCATCCACGAGACGCACAAGGCGAGCCAGAGCCCGACCGTGACCCCATCTCCGTCCGGCGTCGGCACTTCCAACGCCCCCGACGTCCAGCCGGCCGACACGAAGGAGGCACCCAAAGCCGGCGAGGCGTCGACGTAATGCTGCGGGCAACAGAAGTAGTGTGCAAGTGTTGTATGATTTTATTGTACTGGACTGGCGGGCTTCCCAGGCGTGGATGTATGCACATGCTTACGATCCCATCCTTGCCCTGTGTGCGTAGCATCAGCCTGGTGGAACGCATCGTCCAACGGAGTGCGCCGGGTGGCGCCATAGCACTCGCACCTCGTTTGACTTGACGTCAGAAACGATCGATTTGGATCTCGTCGCCGACGATCACTCGACAATCCTCCGGATCCACGGCTGTCGGTACGTCCGGCACTCACCAAGTGACCCCAGGCGAGCACGCAGCTCTTGTCAGTTTAAGAACTGAGACCATCGCCGTCTATCGTCGTCTTCTGGACGTCTTCCCGGGTCCAACATCACGCTGACGCCACGGCAACCGCAGCATGGACGCGTTCTGATACATGTACCAGTTGCATAGTGTGAGACACGAACGCCTTGCGGCCACACGAACCGGCAGCCTCTAATAACGAAGATGGCGGGCGCTGGTGTGCGGCGCAGCGAGCATGGTATTGAGAGGTCAATAAGGGTTATAACGCTTAGGGTACCGGGTATTAACGAGCGATGAGGATCCGGTCGGATGAGGAGGGATGGGAAGGGGCCCAGCGCGGGTGTGAGCGCGATATCCGACGTCACCAGTAAAGAGTAAAAGAGTACGACAGTGAACAGGACCCAAGGCCGCGCGCGAAGGGGGGCATGAGGATAAGGATGAGGATAATAAGTGAATATGATGGCTGGGACGGTGCAGTCGTACAAGTAACCAGTGAAGAGAAAGGTCGAAAGGCGTGACTGACGTGAGACGTAGAGAGGGGGGACGAAGGGCCAGAACACCGACCAAGGGAGCGCGAATGATCAGGGGAGCCTGATGTACGAGCGAGGTCGGCTGCAGGGTTTCTGGAAGCTTAAGAAGGAGCTGCCGGCGGGGGCTTGAAGATGGCATCCGCGCACCAGTGCCTGCTCTTGCGGGAGAAATGCGGGATGGTGGCGTGGGCGAGACGGCGGGGCCAGGGTTGGGTGGAAGAACAAAGGTGGAAGGGAAGGGGGAAAGGAACATCCTAATACCTAGTCGTGACAGAATGCGGGTGAGAAAGCGACAAGCATGGGTCCGTACGTACATGGGAATTATAATGGCGAACGGGAGACGGGCGAGACGTTCGGCGTCAGGCGAGGTCGGGCGAGGATGCAATGTTGCAAAGCACGAAAGACGCAGAATGCATGCATGGATGGTTGCAATAAGGAGACAGATACAACGTCCGCGCAGACCGGAAGAGAGAGAGAGGAGATAAGTGACGAGAGTCAAAACGTATCAGAACCACCATGACCGGGACGAACCGTGAGGACGCGAACGGAAACGCAAATGAGCGGAAGGGGCAGCACGCAAACGTGGCAGATCCAGACATGTCACATAATAACGCATTTGCAGCACCCCGCGCCGCGATCCTCGTCCATTTGCTGTGGTGGCTGCTGTTGCTGTTGCTGCCCCTTATCCGGCATAAGCTGCATCGCTTGCATCTGCCGCCCGCCTGGCTGATAATGCGCAAATGGTGGCGGAGATTCTATGCGCAACCGGTCGACCGAGAGCGGCGTAGCGGGAGCCGGCGGCGTTGTCGGGGACGGCAGGTGCTCGTCTGGTGGTGCGAGACCGGGGTCCTCCTCGATTGTCGGCGAACTGGGCTTTGGCAGGCCGAACTCGTCCATGGGGATCTGCTCGGGGTTCCCGCTCCATCGCTTGCGCCGCTTTGTTGCGTCGTACCCGAACGTCCCGGGTGCCTTGAACACAGAACGTGTGAGGTGCGGTAGCACATCAAGACGGAAAAAGACTGACCGGCTCGATAATCATGGGCTCGGGCTCCCTGGGCTTTGGCGTGCCGTCTGCTGTCTCGTACTGATCTTGCAGGCCCTTCTTTCTCGCAACTACCGGAAGCACGACCTGAGTAGCCGAAGGGGTGAGAACTTGTGAAGCAAGGAACAGGACAGACCCGGCGAGTGCGGTACTCACGTCGTCCCAATTACCGTTGGCGGGTCGAGGCTGTGTCCATGTTGGAATGGCATCCTCATCTCCGTCGGGCAACGGATACTGACCGACAGAGCGGCGGTTGTCCTCCTTTGCGCCCATCCGTTTTTGTATGGACGACGGGGGCGCCTTCGCCCTCAGTTTCTTCGACGATGATTGCGGTGTGGAGTTCGCGGGGCTCTTTGCACGGCCCTTGGTGGTGGGTGTTGCGGGTGTCGACGCACTCGCCGTCACTGTCGTTGGGGGAGGCAAGCCTTGAGTCTTGATCGGCTGGGTGGCCGAACGCGGAATTGGAGAAACATCTGGTGGTGGTGGCGAGGGGGCAGACAGCCCCGATTCCGATGTGCTACGGGACGGCTTGGCAGGGGTCGGTGTCGTTGTTCGGGAGCGGGACGTGGGCTGAGGTATTCGACTGCGCGAGTTGTTGTGCGTGTGCCTGCTGCTCGGGGTGTCGCTGCGTTCGAGGGATGGCGAGGATATTGACCCG
The DNA here is from genome assembly GCA_032821775.1 of Sanguinoderma infundibulare. Taxonomy (NCBI): domain Eukaryota; kingdom Fungi; phylum Basidiomycota; class Agaricomycetes; order Polyporales; family Polyporaceae; genus Sanguinoderma; species Sanguinoderma infundibulare. The sequence continues at coordinate 1,144,560 of JAVLRN010000007.1, forward strand.
TTGGGGTGTGGTTGCACGGCCTGAGTATAATAGTCGTCCAGCTCGTCGTTGTCCCCGTCATCATCGTCATCGTCGTCGAGGTCCGTCAGTGGCCGCTCGTCCATCACCTTCCCCTCCTTCATGGCGTCCTCGTCAATGCATATGCTCTCCCGAGCTCCGGCACTGTCCGCCCTATGCCTGCCTCTTGCCCGCCCGTTAGGTGTATCCCTTCCGCGCGAGCTTGACCGAGAACGCGACGAGAGACCGGAATGCGACTTGCCGGACGCCTTCCGTAGTGTATGGCCGTAGTTCGCTATATCGAGCATCTCCTGGCGCCGGGCGACGCGCAGCTCACCCACACCGCCGTTGCGTGCAATGTCACCGCGGTACCAGTGCTCGAACGGATGCTCCTCCGACTCGGAAGACATCCGTTCTGGGGCGTATTCGAACTGGCTCTGTGACGAGGAAAGGGAGTTCGGGGGAAACGGCGCCGGTTCCTGGAAGATGTCGGACACCTTCCGGCGCGGGACCTGGATGGTCGAGCGCGAGGTTTGTGACTGGGGCGGCGACTGCGACGGGCCCCGGCCGTTCGTCTTCTCTTCGACGGGGTAGAGGTGCGTGTCCGAGGGCTCACCGCCATTATGTCGTGAGTAGCCGTTCACCCGCCCGTTGGTCGATCCGTTGTACGTCGAATGTGCTTGGCTGGACGTGCTCCCTGTTCGCGCCCGCGAGACGGGGATGCGCGTGCCCTTTGGGGGGTTGACGGGCGAGACGGAGCGTGTGCTCTCTGCAAAGAGCGGCATAGGTTCTGCGGAGGAGGGAGGAGGCTCAAACGGGAACGGTTGTGAAAGGGCGCGCGCACGCTTGGAGGGGGTCAGAGAAGCTGCATACGTCGACTCGGCGGCCCTGGAAGACGATATGCTAGGGCGAGGGATCGCGCTCGGCTTGCTATTCGTGTGCGAGTGCGAGGAGGTGGACGTGCCCGGTCTCGGTGGGGGTGCATAGTACTGGCTGCTTGGTGGGTCGTCGGCGGACGTGATCGACGCGGCGGAGATGCGCTTAGCGAGGACGTTGCTCTCGTCTTTTAGACCTGCAGGTCGTGTCAGAGAGTGGCTCCAACCCAGCAGGCGTTTGACAGGGAATTACGTTTGCGAAGCGCAGGTACAATCACCTCGTCCCAAGTCCGTTCTGGCGGCAAGGCGGATTGGGCAGTCGCAGTCAAGGCCATGGGCCCAGAAGTGAAGGAGGGAGGAGGAGGCCAAGCAGGGTGGGGAGAACTGCCTTCAAGAACGGGGAAATAAGGAGGGAAACGAAGAGCAGCAGCGGGAGGCGGGCCTTGGTCGTCGTCGCGGGGAAAGAAGCCTCAAGCCCGACATCCACCCCCGGCCAGCGGCTGGCGCCCGACCCCGCCAATAATATTAATACCAGACTAACAACCCCCTTTTCCCACACGCTTATCCCCCTTCTAATCCCCTTTACACGCTACTACACACCATTCCTTACCCGGCTAACGCGCGTTCTTACTCGTGGGTTTCCCGTCCGGACCGGCGTCCTCCCTCGCATGGTTGCATCCGCTGATGGCACTCTTCCACCGCCCAACGACCGCAGGAGAGCTCGAGAAGTCGGTGAGTTGACAACACGGTTTCCGACACAAGGCACGTCTCCGCGGCGTAACCTTATCGCTCTATGTTCAGGGAGAGGCGACAGACACAAGTACAATATTAAGCCGACTCTAAATAGCGCTAGGTGTAATGACGGTACGTGTTCGTTAGATGAGATGCAGCGAATGACGGATTGCGAGCGATGTGCGTGCGAGAACAGCCAGTACGAGTGTCAAATGCCAGTGAGACGGGGTTGGGATTGAGGTGGGTGTAAGACCATGGACGGGAGAAAGGAAAGTGACCGCATGATATCATGATGTGACCGCGAGAGAGCAAAACGAACGAATGTATGTAAGACTCAGAGCCACCCGGACAGAGACATGGAAGCAAACCCTGAGAAACTAGAATTACATTGACGCAGCGTGCTAACGCCGATCCTGGCCCTGCCAGGGGATCTCGTGCAGCTGCTGTCGCGAAGACCTGCCATTGCCATTCAGGCCCGCGCTGTGGCGGGTCGACGTTCGGAGGTGGCTGCCGCTCCCGTACGCGTACGCCCCTGCTGCAGCATTGGCACTGGCACTGGCAGTCATCATCGCCAGGGACTCCGACGCGTGCCGTCGCATCCGTTTCGGCGCGATCCCCTTCGCACTCTTGGGCGTATCGATGCCCTTCGAAAGCCGCGCCGACGGTTTGAGCGCCGGGGCGAGAGTGGGAACGATCTCTCTTGCAAGCTCCCGCACAAGAACCGCGACGTCGTTCTTGCTTAGCTTCGCCACGATGTCATAAATGCCGTAACGCTCGACGAGGACCGCACGGTTCGGGTGTACGTCGCACACCGTCCGCAATATACGGAGGAGGTTGAGTCGTACCACAGCCTTGCTCGAACCGAGCTTGTCGATGAGCCGCTTGAAGAATTGCGACTTGGCGACACCGATGGCAATGTTGGTGGAGATGCGGAAGATCTTGAGGAGCGGCTCGAGCAGGTTCTCGAACGAGTTGGCCTTGGCCTGTACGAAGCACCGGAGCAGCGTGTCTAACGACTCCGGCTTCATGAGCTCATCTTCTATCCTGGCCGTCTCATCTTGCAGCCTGGCAACTGGATAAGCTCCAACATTCCCGCTCTGAAAGATGATTACGTACCAGGACAGAACAGATTCGAGCGCGCTGACTTGGAAGTAAGGGTCCTCTAGAAGACGAAGATAGAGCGACAATCCGTCGTGCTGCCACAACAGTATCCTGCAGCTCTTCCCCGCACTGGCAAGGTCGCACAGGATGGGAAGCGCAAATTGCTTGAGCGGCGAGCTCGACTCGATGACGCGTTTGAGGCTCGGGATGATGCCCGCCTGGGCGGCTTCCTCCTGTCTCGACTTGTTCAGACGACAGAGGTTGTAGCATGTCTGGAAGATGTGATTCGACATTTCCTGCAATTCTCAAAGTTCAGAGAGTCGCTATGACCGCGAGAAGCCTGCCACCTACTGTGCCAAACGGACCCGAGCTCTGCTCGTCAAGGATCTTGACCAAGATCTCGATAGCGTTAGCGTTCTGAAGGACTTCGAGAATGGTCGCATTCATGGAAAGATGCTTGACGGCCTTGAGCATCTGTACCAAATACTCGGGTTCCAGAAGCTCGCATGCGCGCAGAAGCCCTGCAAATATAAACGTGCAATTCAATTGGCCGCTGTTCGCCGTGAATGCATTGACACTTACGTCGGACGATCTTGCGCGTGCCGAGCGCGTTCCGGACATGAATATCGGATTGAGAGACCTGACAGAACACCAAGATGATCTGAAGGATCTTGCGGTTCATGTCGTCAGCGATCTCGCCCCGGCTGGCCATGACGTTCAGCAGCGCCGAGGACAGCGGATCGAGCAGGCCGTCGCGGATGAACATCCGACAGAAATCGTTCTTCGTAGTCGGACTCTGAAGCTCAAAGACGCTGCAGATGCCGTTGAGGGCGTGGATGACGAGCTCGGACTGCTCCGTGTAGTCTTCGTCCAACAGGTCGACAAGGACTTTCAAGCCACGACATCTGAAACATAGAGACGTCAAGCGATATCCCAACAGCAAAATGATGAGACGTACGAAATGAACATCTGAAGCGTCAACACCGACGAATGGCACAGCAACCGAATAAAGTGCGATGCTTCAAGACGGCACTCGGACGGATACTTCTTCGAGGTAAAGCCCATGATGACCGGAATCCCACTGTTTCGTAACATCAGCGAACATCCAATCACCAAGCAGATTATCCACAAACCCAATGAGACAGAAGCTCTCTAGGAATCCCATGTCCGTGGTGACAAGCTACAACACCGGTCAGTCACGCAAAGCCTTCTCACCTTGTAATGCATCGTCACTCACCCCGTTGACGATCTGCAACAACTTGAGCGTGACGTCGCGCGCCGTCCTAGACTCGAGTACCTCCAAAATGGCCAACATCCCGTGCGCCGACACAAGCTGCGACTGCATCTCAGGCGCGTCGTGTATGATGTTCAGCTACACCCTCAAACGTCAGCACACATCGCAAACACCGCGTACACCCCCTCCAGAACAGCAACGAACAGCGACGTACCAACTGGTCGCATGCGTCCCTAAGCTGGAAGTCCGGCGCCGACGGCGTCAGCTCGTCGATCAGCTGCGTCACCTGCCCACACAACCGCGCGTACTTGTCCCTCTGCAGGTTCGCCTCCAGGTCGTCCTCCGCGTACCCCTCGTCTATTTCCGCGAAAGGGTCGTCTTCGTCCTCGTCCTCATCCCCGAGCCACGACTTGTTCGACAGCCGCGTGTTCAGCTGCAGCGTCTGCACCACCATCATCGGTTGTTCCCCCGCATGGCCCCCGTTCGCCGTCGTCTTCCCGAACACGTCAGAGTAGTCGTCGTCGTCATCGTCCGCGTACTTGTCCAGGTCGTTCTGCAGCCGCCGGGCTTGCTCGCGTCCGAAGGAGTCGTTCCCGATGAAGGACGACGAGCGCGAATGCCCGCGGGCGGAGGACGGGCCGCTGGCAGGGCCGCTTGAGATGATGTTGAGCGTCGGGCGCGACCGATGGTGCGCGAGGCTAGGCAGGGGCGCGGTCATGGGCCCTGGTGACGGCGGCTGGAGGCCTATCGTCTTGATGTCGTTGGGGTGGAACAGACCGCGCCTAACCGAGTTCCTCAACTGGACGACGGGCCATGTTTGAGCATGTTCGCTTCAATTCGATCGGGACATGACGTGGACGTACCTTGAAGTCTGCGACCTTCTCTTCAAGCTTCGCTTCATCTTCGTCGAACACCAGATCAGAATAGTCCTCGGCAATGGGGGCGATCTGAGCCTCTGGCGCCTTCGCAACAGGCAAGGGTACTGTCACCCCGAGGCCCTGAGGACTGCGGGCGGGACGGATCGTCCGCGCGTTGTCGTCCGCCTCAGGTTTGTCTTCCTCGGCAGGTGTCTTGTCCAGCGCTGCGTATAGCAAACAGAGTACCCAAAGTCAACGCTGATCCGCAACTACGAAGATATCAGAGGAGAAATACCTACCGTGCAACTTCGTGAGCGAAATGCCCTCCTCGAAGTCGTCGTCCCAGTTGTCTGTCTGCTCCTCGGGTGCCTGGAGGATGAACGGCATAGGAAGCGTCTCTCGGATGTGGCCCAGAGGCGCGGACATCCCGGCCTTGGGTACTGAGCCTGGTTTCCGTCCTGGTGCAGAGAGCAGCATCGACTGCTGAGGTAGTTGAAGGGACGACGATGCTTGCACCGAGGCAATCATGTTCGTGGGCGACGGTAAAGGAGAGCCGGAGCGTCCCGGGAATGACGTCTTACGATTGCGTTCTGGATGCTTGGATGGTCGTGAGGGTGCTGTGGGGATATAGAAATCTGATGAACTTCTTGCGAAGATAAAGCAGGGAATCGGTGCTCACATTTGAGGGCCTCGTTCCATTCCTGCACCTTCAGCACCGCTTCGTCATAATTGTAGTTGCTGTGCGGCCGCCTCTCAAGCGCCCCGGCTCCATTCATGCTCTGCCCATCCGTAGACTTGTCCCCGCCCTGGGAGTTGGCCATCTGCTTGCGCGCAGCGACCATCCATGGATGCCTAAGCAGCTTCTTGGCAGAGATGCGGAGGTTGCAATCCTTCTGGAAACAGTGGTAGAGGAAGTCCTTCACGATGGGCGACGCACCCTCAGGTATGGGCGGGCTGTCGTCCTGCACGATGCGGAAGAGGGCGGGCATGGGATCCAAGAAGTGGTATGGGGGCTTGCCTTCGAGGAGCTCTATAACTGTACAACCGACGCTCCTGAATATATGAAATCAGAGGGATGTTTTAGCATGCGTCCACATGAATGTGACATGGATATTGAACCGACCAGATGTCCGAAGCAGTTGTTGCGCCAGACTGCTCAATGACCTCAGGTGCCACTGGGCGGAAATTAATGGTAGTTCTTAGCGTGAAGAGGAGAAAGCATGCGACGCACTCCAGTATGGACTGCCAACGACCGCATCGTCACGAACAGCTCCTGTAGCGGTACTGCTGGCAACACCGAAGTCGGCTAGCTTGACACATCCGTCCTTGTTTGTGAGGATGTTGGCGCCCTTGATGTCGCGGTGTATCACACCCTGGTCGTGAAGGTATACAAGTCCCTCGAGGACCTGTGCGATGTAGACGCCGACGAGCGTCTCCGGGAACTTGCCAAACTTCTTGCAGATATTATGGAGGGAGCCATTCTCACAAAACCTGGGCATATAAAGACCAGCAGAGGAGGAAGGAGAAAACAGGCAACGTACTCTAGGATAATGTACAGATAATCCGGGGTCTTTTCGAAACCCTTGTACTTGACAATGTTTGGATGCTATATATGACGTCAAGTAGTGAGCACAGATGTGAACGCAAAAATGTTGCAGAGTGATCGGATTCGGTCCTGATCAAGATGGCGGGTTATATAGAAACGAAAAACAAACGGTTCAGAGGACAAATTGCGGACAAGCGCGGGGGAGTCCGAAAGGAGCATGTTACTATGGGTACAGTCAAGAGGAAGATGTGTGCGGACCAATAGCAGCGCCGGAAACATGGAAGGAGTTGAGCAGACGAGGAGAGGTGTACGCAAGCAAATAGACAGCAAGGGAGAGGAGGACTCACAATCAGGTTCTTGAGCAAATCGATCTCGGACTGCGGAACGCGTCCATGGTCAATCGCAAGAGAAGAGTGCAGGAAAGGACGGACCATGATCTGCCCAATCTCGCTCTTGGGTATGTTGCTGAGCTGAATCTCCTTGATGGCGACGGTCTCGCCCGTGGCCCAGTTGAGGGCACCTACGCGAGTGCGAGCACGGTCAGGGAGTGGCCAAGGTTCGATGGAGGGCCACACGTACGGTAGACCTGGCCGAACGCGCCCTTCCCCAACGAATCACCCAGTTGCTGCACACAAGCCGCAATGAGAAGAAGCATGGTCGCGTCCATGGGGGCATAGGACGCACGTATGCATTGAGAAGCTTATTCGAGCTTGAACTTCGGGCTGGAGAGGGCATTGAAGTGGAGAGTGGAGGTGAGCGAGAAGCAAGGGTAAAGGAGAGGACAAGGTAGAGATCGGACGTGAAGCAGAGACTAGAAAGAGTCGTCAGGCCAGCAGCACCGCTCAGAGGACCGTGATTGACATTGACCGCAGGGCCGTTTGACTGACTCTGAGCGGCGCGAGTACAAGTGCAAGTACGCTGCCCGACCTGCCACTCTTTAGCAACACCGCGTCAAAGCACCCGGTGATCGGGGGCCCACCACGCGTCTACCCACGCGCCTCCATATGGGGACGGCCAAGGCCTGCGAGGCCCATCGTGTTTGTCGATGTTTGTGATCCCTGGAGGCGCTCACAGTCGTCTCAATGTGCAAAACATTGTAGTTCAATGTGGGCCCTTCACGTTATGATAAATGGAGTTCTGGCAAACCAAACAGTAGATCTAGTATTCGCGCAAAGAAAAATCCCAAATTCTGAGACTTTGACCTCAGGGTTGAGTAATGAAATGCTTCTTAGGCAGTTTCGCATCCAGCTTCGTGTCTACAGGCGGGATGACGTTAACGGTTAGACCTTCAGGAACCTGGAGAACCGGGAAATACGGACAATGATACCGTCTAGGACGCGACGTACTGTGACCAATCCTAAGTTATGGAAAACTTGTCCACAACATCCAGAAAATTCTCACATGGTGATGTCTGTTCAAAGTTAAGGCGAATCCCTGCGGATCGCATGAATGCGTTGTCTGCAACGCGCATGCAAGTCATGCTTTGAAGCATCCCCGGTCTCGCATATATCTGCAAGGATATCAAGCTTGCTGTTGCAGGAGGGTATGTCGGGGGTGTATGCGGTGCGCGGCAAGAACACGGTCAGTCGGGGCCTGGACGCGAGAGGTAACGGGGTGACGTCAGTGTGACGATACGCGACGTTTGAGATGAACAGGGCGGGAAGCGCCTGGAAGGGAAGGCGTTTCTCTGAGTGGGCTTGACCTGGACCACGACCACGACTGCCAGTACTACTGCCTCCGCCCGGGACGTGTGCGATGTTCCTGCTTTCTGTCTCCACGCTCGCAGGTGCGATGGTCATCTTCACCCTCGCTGCAATGCTCCTTCCAGACCCGCCTCCTCGGCTCGACGAGGACCGCTGTGGCTTCGCCTTCTGCGAGGTCTGCATGCAAGAGGCTTCCTACGCCTGCTCCGCCTGCAAGACCACGCGCTACTGCTCGTCAGTCTCCTCCTTTATTCCTTCTATACGCACCTTACCGACCATGTCCATTTCCAGCACCGGCTGCCAGAGTGCCAATTGGAAGAACCACCAGCGCGAGTGCACCATACACCAAAAGCTCAACGAGATCAACACCCGCATCGCCCTCACCCCGCCCAAGCGGCCCCCAGAAGGCCAGTGTACCGGCTGCAAGTCCACCGTCGGCGAGGGCCGCCGCCTCGCAATGTGCAAGGACTGCGGGTACCAAGCCTGTGGCTCATGCGAGTCCCATCACTCCAGAGGTACGTTCCTGTCTCCCATCTTCTCCTGTCCCCGCCCCTCCGCTCTCTCTCCATCCTGTACCCACCCAGCCCCCCATCCGACGCTCGAATGAACCATATCCGTCAGCGGGCGCCGAAATCGGCTTCGTGGTCTCCGCCACCCATCCTCCTCGCTCCCCGACATGTCACACGATCCATGTTCCGTCGCGCTAATCATCTCTTTCCTCTCCTCATTCTCCCATTCTCCACCCCTGTCTCTCCCTCCAGGTGTCTGCTACTGCCCCAACTCCAACTTCGGCAAGAAGTACTGTCAAATGGAGCCCCGATGGTTCCACACCAACGGCCGCGGCCGCTCCTACCCCGGCGACCGCCACCCCGACGCCCTTGGCACGTCCTATCCTAGCGAGATGTACGAGCCCGCGGCCCGCCCGTGCGACTCGTGCGGCATGGTCACGAAAGTCTTCAAGAAAGAATATCGCGACCCCTGGGTCTGGCATTGAACGTTGAACGCGCTAGTGGCGTCTGCCATCTGTCGTCTGCCGTGTGCTCCATGCCAGGCCGGCTCCGCGTGTTTTGCGCGAGTTGCGCTGCCGCTCGCGCCAAGGGCCCTAGGTCGGGCTGGCCGGCTGTGCTCGAGTTTCCAAGTCGAACGACGCTGTTGACTGCCGCCGTGGGCTCGAGACGGATCGTCGCACTTGCTTTCGTTCGCTATGCATGCACCCAACCTGCACTCATTATCTTGTATCACCACCCACACATCCTCTGTCGCTCTACTGCCCGTCTCGCTATTGACGGTCCACGTCCTTATGCCCCCGCACGCTTTCACGTCCTTCATGAACTGTGTACTCTGTTGTGCATATAGCGCATACCTGCTCGTGACTCCCTTGCTCTCGCATCCGCACTCACGAACTCTTTGTCTCACTGTACAGTTCATCCATGCATCTCTCCCGCTCATCTCATCCCATCGACCATAATCCATTAACACACTCGCTTCATCACGCTGACACTCGCACTCCACCTGCTGTACATACCCCCGCAATCCGATTGCGCTATTTACCCGCGCAGAGACATACGACGCATATACAACATATACTCGCGTACCGCGTGCCACATGCGAAACACGTACAGCAACCTCAACCTCGAACAAAACAACACTAGGACCAAGAAACGCACGCTCAGAGCTAGAGCTTTTTCGACTTGCCCACCACCCCGTCCTTCGCGCTCTTGCCCGCAGACGACGCCTTGCCCGACAGCATCTTCTCTTTCTTCTTCTCCACCCCCGTCGCTGCCTTCTTCCGCTTCCGCTCCTCCGCGCTCAGGCTCGGCGCCGGCGGCGGAGCAGCAGCAGCATCCTCGCTTTTCTCGGCCTTCTCGCCTTTGTCCTTGTGCTTCCGCTTCCTCTTCTTCTCCGCCGGCGCGCCCTCTGCATCCGCCTCCGCGATAGTAGCAGGAGCAGGATGGGGTTCGGGCGCAGGAACAGGCGCAGGAGCAGGAGCAGGCGCGGCGTCGGTGCCATCCTCGCTAGCGAGCGCGGCCTTGCTCTTCTTCCGCCTCGGCTTCCTCGCCTGCACCTCACCCTCTCCTTCTTCCTTGCCCTCCGCCGCCCCAGCAGGTGCGGCGGGGGCAGAGAGCTTCGCGATCGCCTTCGCAACCGGGGTGTCCGCGACGCCACTAGCGGCGGCGGCGGCGGCCTTGGAGCGCTTCTTGCGCTTTGCCGGCGTCTCGCCCGCCAGGTTGTCTGCGGGCGTGTTGGGCGGGTTCGCAGGGAGCGCGGCCGATGCGGGCGTCGCGGTAATGGCAGCAGAGACGGCGGGAGAGTCGAAGAAGTCGACCGCGGACGCGCGCCGTTTCTTCTTTTGCGCGGCGGGGGTCACCGGGGCGGGTGCAGGTGCGGGTGAGGGTGCAGCGGGCTCGGTGGGCGCTGCAGCTGGAGCAGAGGGTTTTGCAGGTGTTGGAACGGCGGCGGAGGCTTCGGCGAGGGACGCGCGGGCTTTTTTGCGCTTTTCCTTCTTGGCGGGTACCGCGGCATCAGTAGTAGCGTCAGTGGGAGGCGCAGGTGCAGGTGCAGGTACAGGTGCGGGTGCAGACTTCGTGGGGCTGGGCGGGGGTTCGGACGCTGCGGAGATCTCTTGGGTCTTTCTCCGCTTCTTCTTTTTCTCTGCTGGCGCGTCAGTCGTGACTGGTTGGGGCGCGGAAGCGGGAGTTGAGGTGGGAGCGGATGCCGGTGGGGGTGCAGGTTCAGCCTCAGACTTGCGACGCTTCTTCTTTGCGGGCTCGGACGTCGAGGCCGACGGGGCGGGCTCAGCGGCAGGCACGGCGACGGCCTTGCCCTTCGCCTTGACGGGGGCGGCGGCGAGGGGAGCAGCTTGCTCGGACTCTTTCGCTTTCTTTTTGGGCTTGTCCTTCTCGATCTCGACCTCCTCTTCATCGGCCGCGCGTTTCTTCCTCTTGCCCTTAACCTCCTCCGCCTTCGTCTTCACCTCCGTCTCTGCCTTCTCTTTTGCCTTTCCTTTGCCTTTGGTCTTGGAAGGAGGAACTTCCACTTCCATCTCCTCATCCTCATCGCTCTCCTCGCCCTGCTCATCGTCCATCTCCACATCCTCCTCGCTCAACACAAGCCCTTCCCAGCGGCCGCCTGCGTCGGCTCCCAAGTCGCACTGCCATACGGGGAGCGCAGCGGAGGAGTTGGTCTTGAGGAAGATGCTTTGAACGTTGTCCCAGCCGCCCTTGATGTGAGTCACGACTTCGGGGAGCGCGATCTCGAGGTTGGCGAGCACGTGTGCGGGCTTTTGGGAAATGGTGCCAATCTTGATGGAGCTGTATGCAGTGTGAGCGTGCGTATCCGTGTGTATCACGGGGGGAAGGAACGTGAAGGGGTGGGAGAAAGAGTAAGAGGCGACGTACGCGCAAGTGCCCTGGTTTTGGTGAAAGTAGGTGGAGGAGATGGCGCGCTCGAGTTCGCTCTTGAGGTCTTTGCGGGTAACGCATACGGGGATGGGTTGCCTGCCAATGTATATTAGTATATTATAACTCAACAACAGCAGAGGATGGCACGCACTTCTTGGCATTGAAGAAAATCTTGCCCAATAAATTTGGAAGCAATGGGACGACTCGCTCGTCAGCCAAGAACAGCCCGTTCTCCTGCAACAACATCCGCCGCGCCTCGTACGGCTTCCACTTGCCCTTCAGATGCCGGATGTCTACGACGCGCGAGATGAACTTGATGCCCTGGGCCGCGATGAGGTCCTTGTACTCCCGCTGGGGGTCCTTCGTGATCAGGCACACCGGGCTCGTGCGGGGGTCGACGATCGGGTACTTCACGGGTCTGCGTTCGTTCGTCCGGTCAGTTTTCACATAACAAGTTTAATTGAAGCGGAGCACGGAGCGCACATTCTAGCAGGCTTGATCTTCTTCTCAGGCTGCATGACTTTGGTGTTTACGACGAGCCAGACGTTCTGCTCCTTGCCGGGCAGGAGCTGCGTCGCGGCCTTGGCCTCCTCGAATTTGGTCGCATGGGCCAGCAGCGCGTCCACCGCGCGCTTGCATTGTTGCGACGAGACGCGACCGTCGATAGTTGTGCCCTCTGGCATGTTGCGAAGAGGAGGGGAGGGTGGAAGAAGGACCGATGACAGAGGTCGCTGCTCACTTTGAGCTCACTTGCCCTGCCTGCAGCATGTGTGATCGTCCAAAATTCTTTGGCACGTGACCCAAGGAACAGGCGAGCGCTTATAATTTATACTTGACCATCGCGCTCAGGTTTCCAGTAAGTCCCTGTCAGGCGAGACAAATAGGTACTCGTATATACGTATATGAACTCTGTCTGAGGACGCGGTTGGGTCAAGCTGGCCAAGTGTGAGGGGAGGTCTCGCAGCCGACGGAGGTACCCGGGGTCCCGGCGCTCCATGCGTCACCGCGAATGGGGGCTTTGGGCGCTAGCTCACTTCTCGCTGCCACCATTTGGAGTCCTGCGAGGTGCGTCCATTGCTCTGATATTCCTGCAAACCTCGCCAAGAGCTGAAAGGCGACGGTTACAGATGAGTGCACAAGCGGCGACGCGAATACCGCGTGCAGCAGTGACGGTTGGACGCAGTGTACGTCGGACGCGGCCAGCACCTCAACGCAAACCACTCAAGCGCGACGAGAAAGGCCTTCCCATCCCCCATGTCAACGTGGTCGTTCGCGACACGCACCGAAGCCGACTTGCGGACCACTACTACGGTACGCTTCAAGACGACCTCATGTACATGACCTACGTGCACGAGCCCACCCCGCGCCAGCCCCCCCGTCCTGCCCGCTTGGCGTACGACCCCGACGACCCGTACACGAAGCACAGGTACAACCCTCCGCTCGGTGGCGATCGCTGGTCGAAACAGCCCCCGCCGCCTTCTTCCCCGGACAACGTCATCCAGCTCGAGCGCATCCAGATTCACAGCCAGATCCAGCACGCCGTGAACAGCCGTACCCACCTCCTCGGGCCCATCATGGCTCTTCGCGCAATTTCCGGAGCGACTGACGATGGTGGAGGCCAGCACACGGCGGAGGGTGTGCAGCTGGCGAGGGGTCGGATGAATCTCCAGGGCTGGGTGCGGCCTGGGTTCCCGGTCGGTGTCAAGGTCGACATGAGGGGGCCGCAGATGTGGGACTTCCTGAGCGTGCTCGTCGAGTTCGTGCTTCCCCGCCTGCGCGACTTCCAAGGCATCCCTCTCGAGGGCCCCTCGTCCCGTCTCGACAAGCCGAACGCCGCGTCTGGTGTCGTGTCGTTCGGCCTGCCCCCCACTGCGCTCGCGTTGTTCCCCCAGATCGAGGTTAACTACGACGCGTACCCTGCCCCGTTCGGCATGCACATCCACTTTTTCACGAACGCGAAGGGTGTCGGGGCACAAAATCGCGCTAGGGCGCTGTTGTCGGGCTTCCAGATTCCGTTCGTGAGGTCGTAGGGTGAGTACCTGAGTCCATTCCCTCTCGCGTTGGTCTTCCACTGAACTGCCATGAAGCATGCCCACTAGATGTAGTATTATGTTCGGCTAATCGGAATGCCCATAATCTGAATCTGCTTCCCCGTTTATTGTTTCCAATGCCCTCACTTAACGATATCGAGAAATGATTCGCGTGCGATTTGCCGCCATTCCCGTGGATCCGAGGCCGAAGGTTTGCCCATAGTGCTGTCTTTGGGCATGTGCCTTGAATGCCAATGCGTTCGGGAAGTTACTCAACACGTGTTCAGCGAAGTCAACTGAGCGGTACTGGGCCCGTGCCTCAAGGGATCCTTGACCTCGGACCTCCACTCTCTGACCGATATCTCGATGGTAGTCAACACATCTGGTGGCTCTAGCCAGACCGTACTAGAGCTCGTGGAGGCTCTCGCAAACAAAGCAGGGAGAAGTCCAGAGGTGGAAGAGATTAAGACGATGAGGTGCGAATTTTTTCTCACATAGACGAAAATGTCGCTGAAATTGACTTCTAGCGTCGAGGATGTGAGCTCGATCCCACTCCCATGGCATACAGTTTCGCAATTTGCTAATGCGCAACAGATCCAGGCAGCCTGCAACCTCCTTCCCGGTATCCTCAGCACCCTCCGCTACTCCCTCAACTCGCGCGTTCGCGTGAACACCCTTCCCAACGAGATCCTCATACGGATTTTCGCTGCCGTCCCCCAACTTCCTGATGTCATCTCGAGCCCAGATCAGCGTGTCTGTGGTCCATACCAGTTACGGACCGTCTGGGAAATACTCCCTGTTTCCCAGGTGTGCCGTCAGTGGCGCGATCTGGCCACGAGCGTATCTGCGCTGTGGTCAAGCGTTTTCCTCACTCCCCCGCCAAGCAGAACCCAGCAGAAGACTCACGCTATGGTCACCCATCTCTCTTATTGCAAGGCAGGTCCGATACAGGTGTACGTGAAGGAACAACAGTCGTCGTTTGGACCTCCGGACTGGATTCACCCCCAACACCGAATCAGTATCCTCCAGCATCACGCAGGTCGCGTGAACGAATTCTACGCGGCCGTACCTGTGGAATGGGTAGGCGAAGTGGACCCACCCTGTTTGTCCCTCCCAATGAACGCCATAGAGCGGCTCGTTCTAAACGGATACTTCCTACACTCGGAGAGCAGGGCGAGGTGGAAAGGCCTTCGTCCCATCTTCGGTGGACATTCCTTACCACTTCGGACCCTCTCGCTGTGTCATATCCCGTTCCTGCCCGTCAACTGCCTTTCCCAGCTCACACATCTTCGCATATTCTACGACAGCAATGTCATGAGGCCGGAGGTGGTCGCAGCATGGTCCCTCGACGACTTCCTCTCATTCCTTTCCGGCATCCCTCAGCTCAAGGAAGCTTTCCTACATGGCATCCCTACAGAGCACATTCCTTCCCTCGGCAACCCTCGTCTCCCTCATGTGACGTTCAAGCATTTGCAACGCATTTCCATACGAACCTGGGATTTCTCTATCTCCGATACTCGAAGAGGCAGCGGCTTATCCCCTTCACTCCTGTCCCATCTCACCTTCCCGGAATCGTGCTACGTAACGTTGGACGCGTGCGACACACACCATTTCGAGTTCCTGTCATCTTACCTCAGTACCGGTTTGGGGTGGACTCAGCCCGAACGGAAACTGAAGCTCCTTTGTTCCTGCGAGATGTATTCATGGTCTATCCAGATCACCAGGCACACCTCGACAAACCAGCCATGTGGAGGCCTTCGCATCGACATGGTGCCATCGGACGCTGCCTTCGGAGCCGTCGGCGACAATCATGGCCTGGAAGAGGGCATTCGCACACTCATGCACTCGCATGCACTCTCTTCTGGCATTGAAGCAGCATGGATCTCCGGTAACGCGATAGACGATGCCTGTATTCCTGGCGGCCTTGCCGACTTGCTCTTGTCTTTGCCAAACATCCGCGAGCTGTACGCGTATTACTTTGGCTGGGTCACCCCCCAACAATTCATCGACTCCCTCGGATGCCCCGACACCACCTCAGTGCCCGTGCCATTTCCGCATCTGAACACGCTGTTCTTGACCATCAACAATCAGGAGGACTTGGACAGCATCGGCGCTGTGTTGCGTGCCCGTGCAGAGGCCCGCTGCCCCGTCCATCGTTTGTTGGTCCAATATGACTTCGACTACAACGTTGACTTCCGGGGGAAGTTGAAGGATCCGGAGAGGACGATGCGAGGCGCCATCGAGCCGTACGTCGAGGAGCTCTTGTTCGTATCTGAAGACGAGTACCACAGGACCTATTCGCTAGCAAAAGTGTTGTCAGGCACCATATGTACACAGGATGTGGAGTGGCTATGGGCACCATGGACTGAACTTGGCTTGCCATCTGTCGGTGTCTTGCACGCTTGATATCGAATGCGTTACTTACTGCCGGGCGTTGCTACGCTCTCCATCAATTCCCTTTTACTTCGGTAGACTGTAAAGATTATGTTGGCGTGTTGTTTTCGAGGATGAGGCCCGTATAAGTACAGGTGACGAAATCAGAGAATTAACTGTCAACGATTCGTGCACGTGGAGGAGGCATTGACATTTCCGACCGACCCTGGCCGGCGTCAAGCAACTCTTGTCAGAACCACCCACTGTATGTTGGCGATGTTGACACTGATCGATGTTTTTCGACCTCCTGACATCCTCAATAGGCCATCCATTTCGTACTCGATAGTTTTTGCCACTTTGATGGAGTATCGTACCGAGTCCGTGGACAAGATGTCCGTTTTAGAGCTAGTCAAGCTTCTGGAGGGAAAAGTGAGAACGCTTGCAACGGGCAGCGGCGATTCTGATGAGGGCAGATTAAGGTATGTGATGCGTACTATTTGCCCTATATGCAAGCCCCCTGATTGTCTATTGCAGCACCGAAGATGTGCGTGCATCGTTCTTGTCGCTCTTCGCCGCTGACTGTGTATCAGGTCGAATCCCTTTGCGACAGCCTCTCCGCCGTCCTTTCCCTGTCTCGGAGCGCACTGAACGTTCGGAGGTGGATCAACAGATTCCCGGAAGAGATCCTCATCAAGATTTTCTCCTTTGTTCCCTCGCTTCCGGAGACGGTTGATAAAGAATCCGAGCTCGTTTGCGGTCCGTGCCAGTTGAGGAACGTTTGGGAGCTCGAACCGGTCTCTCGCGTATGTCAACATTGGCGGAGGGTGGCGTTGGATGTCTCGGGGCTGTGGTCCAGCGCATTCTTGGTCTCTCGCGGAAGCTACTCTCACGGCAAATCAGTCTCGTACCTACATCGATGCAAGTCTGGTCCCGTTAACCTTTCTGTCGAGGAGCACGCAGGCTTCAACGAAGGGGAACATGGTCCTTGGACGCTCTCCGGTTGGGACCTGGATATCCTCAGCAAACACACCGAACGCTTGAAGGAACTCCATGTGCTCATGCCTACAGCATGGCAGGGACCCACACTTCCCTCTTCTTTGTCAGTATCCGCCTCAAAGATCGATCTCCTTTTCGTTCGCCGGAATTCTGCTGGCGGAAATGCACTCTGGAGAAGTCTTCACCCGTTTCATGGTGGAGGCGAACTATCACTGAAATCTCTGGCGTTGCAAAACGTCCCTTTGTTTCCTTCCAACCAACTGCCTTTCCTCACTCGACTCTTCATCTCCTTCAGTTTCCACACACTCCGAGAACCCTCAGACTCCTCAGACTCAATGCACATTGCACGGGACCTACTCCTTTTCCTTGCGAATGCTCCTGCTCTTCAGGAAGCATTCTTACATCAGCTCCCAACCAGTCCCCAGTCGACAAATCTTCCGCAGGTCATCCTCAGCCGCCTGCGTAAATTTTCCATCCAGACGACGGAGGATCCAGATGCCTCCTCTTTGGTCCTGTCTTCCATTGTGTTTCCCGAGAGCTGCTATGTGCGCTTGGTTGTCAAATCCCCCGATACCCTTTCCTCCCTCATTTCATTCCTTGTTCGTCGAGGAAGTGGCCTGCGGATGCACTGCGCGTTTGACCGCATGGCTTCCTTCGCTAGCTTCCAGGTCACGAACATCGAAGCCGGAGGATTGCGGATAGACCTTCCCTCGTATAGAATGGCGGCCAACGAATTCTCTGACACCCTCTCCGCGTGTCTGCCGATGTCGAGGATTTTCTCTGACATTCGATCCTTATGGGTATCGGGCCCTTGTATCGCCAAGGCTTTCCCGACCGCGCTGTTGTCGATGCCCAACGTCGAAGCACTTTACCTCCATTACTATGACTGGAATACCCCAGGAGCCTTCATCGACTCCCTTCAGTCCGTCCATGGCTCGGCTCCGTTTCCACTCCTTACGACGTTGTACCTGCACATCTATGACCGGGAAGATCTCGAACGGGTTGCTATGATGTTGCGGAGTAGGCAGGGTGCCGGCTACCAGCTACATCGCTTGGTGGTCGGGTTCGACTTCGCCATGCGCCGAAATTTCGAAGGCGCTCTGCAGGATCCGGAGATCGAGTTGTGGGACGCGCTGGAGAAACTAGTCGGATCTCTCATGGTTGTGACGGAGGATGACTACCAGAAGAATTATTCTCTTCGTACCGTACTTCCGGATGATGTACGTGTCGGCTTTTCAGGCTGGTCAAGGCCCCCGATATGGCCGGCATGGGTGGAAGGAGAATATTAACGAGTCGTCTTTTGCGTACTACTTAGGACACATCAAAACAAATACTTGGTACGATGCCAGCGGCCGAGTACATCAATGGGGTGACGAGGCCGCAACATAGAGACCATGGGCGCCTGATTTCCTATGTCGGACAGATAAGATTAGTACCAGCTTCTTCTAAGCAGACGTCCGAGGCGTTGACCCAAAAACTTGACGTGCGAATGTTTGCTAGAGCTCCGTTGCAACGTCGGGAAAAGCTACGAGTGAGTACAGCAGCTTGACGAGAGAACTGCCACTGAAGTAATTCATGGGCAGAGCCCACTGCAACTAGCTAGGACGTTGATTGTCGACCACCGTGTCTTGTGTGGGGTGGGTTCACTTTATATCCGGGCCTGCCGTGAACTTGAAACATCTACAGAGCATGTTATACTTATCTTTGACACCGTTAGACAGTCGACATGACCCAACCTCCTCTGACCATCCTGGAGCTAATCAATATCCTCGCGGTTAAAGCCGACGACGACGAGGAGTTTGCGAAATTGAGGTACCCTTGCTCTTATGTCATGAGTTACATTCGAAACCACTGACCTTGATATTACTCACAGCGCCAAGGATGTAAGTTTTTGCACTTCACTGTCGCGTGCATACAAAGAGTCCAACATGGCTCCAGATCGAGGCCGCCTGCGCTCGCCTTTCGGATGTCTTCGCTGCCGTACGGCGGGCATCAAACTCGCGGACTCGGGTCAACTCATTGCCTCCTGAGATCCTTCTCAAGATATTCGCCTTCGTCCCTCAAGCTCCGGAGCTCACCGTCTTCGACGCTGTCCAGAGCGTTTGCGGGCCGCTTAATATCCGGAAGGCTTGGGAACTCCGCGCCATCACGCAGGTTTGCCACAGATGGCGGTCTTTGGCCCTCAACGTATCCTCCCTGTGGTCGAGCGGGTTCCGCGTCCCACACTGGGGTTCCAGATGTGGCGATATACCGAACGACGCGAATTTCCTCCCACGATGCGCGGTGGGACCGATACAGATCTACGTCGAAGAGGACGGGCTGGCTGGTTCGAACTGGCAGACCCTCAAATCCGTCAAAGCACCACCAGATTACGAGGACCGCGTGGAGGAACTCCATGTGCTCACCCTAGACGGGTGGAAGAAGCGCGGCCTCTTACCGTCCTCGTTGTCGTCTCCTCGCATGAGCTCCCTCCAGTGCCTCGTGGTACGGAGTTTGCACTTCGGCAACTCAGTGGGGATGAGCTGGAAGTGGCTAGGCCTCCAGTCCCTGTTTTCCGGACAGACGTTGCGGCTGCGTTCGCTCGCCATCATTGACTCGCCCTTTCTGCCCTCGAATCCTGCGCCGGCCCTCACGCACCTCGTCTTGTTCTACCGGATGAAACGCGAGATGCGCGACACGTGGTCCATCCAGGACCTCCTGCTCTTCCTGTCGGCCACACCTACCCTTGAGGAAGTCGTCATCTGCGGCGTCCCGCAAGATGACAGCGCGACCGGCCGACTGCCCACCGCTCATCTCAGCAACCTGCGCAAGCTGTCCATCCGCGCATGGGACTACTGGGCGGCACCTAGTGCGCCAGGGCTCCCCTCCCAGCTATTCTCGAATCTAGTCATACCCCAGAGCTGCTACCTCCGACTGGACGCAGCCACGGCCAAGCACATCCAGGCGCTCGCGTTGCACTTCCAGGGCCGCCAGTGGGACGTCCCCGCATCCAACGTCCACTGCGTGTGGGACTCATCCCCGTACACCCTCTCTTCTCTGCAGGCCACGTTCCCGTCGTCGGGGGGCGGTATCCGCCTGGACTTTCCGACGGTCCAGGACCTCGATATGGACTTGGGGCTGGCAGAGGCGCTGCACTCGCTCGCGGAGACGCCCCCGTTCGCTGCAGCGGAGGCCCTCTGGATATCGGGATCCGGCATCAACACTGCCTGTGATACACGGATGGTCCATTCGCTCAGCACACTTGTCAGTGCTAGGGCGCTGTACATCGTCAACGACCCGCTGTGCGAGCCTGTGAAGTTCATCACGTCTCTGGGAGAGCCAGATGAAGCGCAAGTGTTCTTCCCGAACCTGGAGACCATCTACGTCCAAGTGTACGATCGGGACAGTGTGGAGAGGCTTGTTGACATGCTCCGCCGCCGTGCTGACTTGGGGTGCAAGATCGATCATCTCCTGGTAGCGGTAGCATACGCTGAGATGGACGCGGAGGAAGGCCCAGTTGTGATCGAAGAAGTCCGGTCCCTGGCTTCTGGGATAGTTGAGAAGGTGACAGTGCTCAGTGAGAATGACTACAGGCAGGCACATTCGCTCCAGACGGTGCTCCCTCCGATCTGCACTCTTCCAGGTGGGGGGCTGATTTGGACACCGTGGACCGAAAACGAAGCGACCTTCTCCCTCATGGAAATCACGTAGACACATTGTTGTTGGGCTTAGTTGGTCGGTACGCTCTTCATGCGCTTTGTGTTCGTGCCGTCGGGACGCAAGAATTCCGTGCGGAATACAGGTCTGAACGGTATTTCTTCTTGCCTATACATACGCCGTGTGAGTCTTTGTAAACATCTACCCATGTATGCCGGCTGGAATAGACTCCGCAACGCTTCTTCTTCTTTCTGTACGTCATGCAGTGTCGGCCAGGGCAAGGCGTGAGCACTCAGAACTTGCTGATCAAGTGCTCCACGGTCGCCTTAAAAGCGCCCTCCTTGCCCGCTTTCACCTTCGGGTTGCTCTGATAGGGAATGGTCAGTCGATCAGCCACAAAACACTCCGGAGATTGCTGAGGAAGCACGTACGAGGTCGCCCCGGACGGTAAATCCGTGGGAGCAGCCATCCCAGTACGTGCGCTGGTACCCAGGGGCGAACTTGCCGCCACCAAGGATCTCATCAGCCTGGGCCTGGGCCGGAGGAGGGAACATCTGGTCGGTTTCGCAGGAGTTGATGAGTAGGGGGGCCTTCGACACCTGAGCGTATTTCTGAGGAAAACGATGACGAATAAATCGACAGTCGTTCAATTGCCGCGATGGTGTGGATGCGGCGAGGTCACAGGGCGCACCTCGAGATCCTCTGGGATCTTGAGGAGCGAGGGGTGCGACACGGCAACGACGTGGACCTCGCCCGTGAAGGCGAGGTCGAACGCGAGCCGGGCACCGTAGCAGAAGCCGAGGGCCCCGAACTTAGTGATGCCTTCGGCCTTAAGGGCAGCGATCAAGGAGCGGATGATGGGGAGCTTTTCGTCTGTTGGGTGCTTTGCGAGCCAACCCATGAAATCGTAATCGCTGCCGGGGTTGAGCGCATCTGGGGGGAGGGCGTCATTGCCGAAGTAGTTTGGAACGTAGACTTTGAAGCCGTTGCGAGCATAGTCGTCGGCCAGAAGCTAACCCAGAAAATCCTCAATATTAAGATATGGTGGGAGGAAAATCAACGTACCCTACTGTTGGGCAAAGGAACGCCGAAAACGTCGGTGAAGAACAGGATGGCCTTGTCCTTGGGGTACTCGATCGTCGGGGTTGCGACGTAGACCTCGACGCCACCGATGGTTTGGATCTGGCCTGAAGGACGGAGTCAAGACATGGGAAACAGGATGCCTTTCACCGACGCAACATACCTTCGGGCACGCCCTCATGGCGGACGCCTGTTTTGCGTAAGCGGCATGATGTTAAACACGCGGCTCGAGAGCGAGAAAACCGAGACGATGCTCACCGGAGATGCACTGTGCGCAGAGAGACATGTCGGGGCGCAATTGAGGCGGGTTTGGTGGGCTGACTAACTTGCAGCGTTCTGCAAACATGCCGCTTTATAGTGCAACCGCCGGCGCCCGTGGGTATCAGATTGTACTGGTGAGAACGCGCCCCGAGAACTTTCTCTTCGACGTGGAGGGCACTCTCATTGGGAGCGGTTCGAGTGGCCGGTTTTCCGCTCGAGCACGTCATCGCTGGGTCTCAGAGATGGGAAGGGTGCGATTGGACAAGATAGCTGGATAGCGGCAAAGCCGGGTCGTAGCCTGGTCATACCATCGCTCGCCTTCTGGGCCTACATAAATTTAGTAAATGCCGGACGTTCAACGTTCAAGATTTGTAAAAGTCATCAGATTCACGCACCGCAGTCGAGAGATCTTATTCAATGGCGACGGGTTCAACGATTTTACCACCCAATCGTTGGCGGGGATAAGTCGTCGGCAGAGAGAAAGCGCAACGATTTGTGAGGGGTGGGTATTATCCGGAGATCACCGAGACAGGCGCCAACGGCCGCCCTTGTCACCTCGGTTCGAATTCTGTCCTAACTCCACCTTGATCTTAACCAATACCCCGCAGCCTGCCTCCATCGCATCGTTCCAGCCCAGGCGATGGTTAATCCCATGGATCCATGTCGTAGACCGCTTGCGTTAGCTGGCTTTCGGACAGATAGTACGTTTGAGGATATCCCGATAATGTAGTAACGTTACAGTTCTCCGACTTTGCACGCTTTCGCATCCGAGCCAAGTAACTGACATCCCCTTGTTTCTCTTAGTAACCTAGAGAACGCCACGAGCGACGACATCGCTGTTAGAAGGGCTCTCGCCGACGAGATACGTGATGCATGCATCAACGTTGGCTTCTTTTACGGTACGTCCCCTTCCTACTAGGAACGTCATCCACAGCGGCTAACGTATCTTGCCTCTACTCCATGCCAGTCAAGAACCACGGGTTATCGGAGAGCACGATATCTGGTGCAGTAGAAGCGGCCAAACGGTTCTTTGCTTTGCCGTTGCGCACAAAGATGGCGATGGACATCCACAAGAGCTCGAACTTCAAAGGTTACACCGCCCTCTTGGGAGAGAACACGAACCCAGAGAATCGGGGGGATCTCCACGAGGGTTTTGACATCGGATGGGAGGAGCCCACTGGGGCCTTCCGTGCAGACGATGGAGCCATGACCGGCCAGAATGTCTGGCCATCGGACATGCCAGGCTTCCGAGAAGCTGTGCTCGAGTACTAGTGAGTGCGTGCTGTTTCGACGCTCTGGCTCGTGAAATACTAAAGACCGTTGAGCAACTCGGCAATCCGGTTGGGCCAATCGCTCTTCCCATTGTTTGCGCTTGCCCTCGATCTACCAGAGACGTTTTTTGACGACAAGGTCGGTAATCAGTGTTCATGAAGTAAATATCTGACGCCTTGGACCCACAGACCACCAAGCCGGCGGCTATCATGCGGCTGCTATATTATCCTCCGCAGACCGGTCTTGTGGATGATAGGCTTCAGGGCATTGGTGCACACACTGAGTAAGCAACGGGCAGTCACTCCGATGTCTCATCCGGCCTAAACAAACCGCTGCAGCTATGAGGTAATTCATGAATTGGGAGGGCGCTGCTCAGAAACGCCACTTACGTGCTGCCGAAGTGCTTCACGATCCTGTGGCAACAAGAAGACGTCCAAGCGCTCCAAGTCCTAAATGCTAACGGGAAATGGGTGAACGCTGTTCCGATTCCGGGCGCACTTGTGGTCAAGTACGTACAGCCTTCCGCCTTAGCAACTCACGGCTCATCCTGGGTAGCTTGGGGGACCAATTCGCCAGGTGGACGAGTAAGACACTCTTACGCCAAGCCTCCGCCTAGCCCCTTACTGATGACTCGACTATTGTCTAGACGATGTCTTCAGGTCGACAGTTCATCGAGCGGTCAATCGTTCTGGCGTCTCAAGGTACTCCATCCCCTTGTTTTTCGGCACGGATTATGACGTCAAGCTCGAGGTACGTCCCACGACCGGTCCCTTGTTCGCCTCGGCTGACCATGTGAAAGGCCCTTCCGAGCTGCGTTTCCGACGAATACCCCGCCCAATACGAAGTCGTGACTGCGGGAGAATACGTCAAATCGAGGCTCGAGGCGACATACGCACACTCGAAGACAGAGCGTTGATATTTACAAGGGAAGAAGTACTAGATGTTACAATAAGTTAACAGTAGCAGGATAGTGATACATATATGTCCGATAGCTGTAGCGGCACATCTGTGTGTCGATATCCACAATATAGTGTACCCAAAGATCCCAGGAGTCTCGTGTGCGCCCGAGGCGCGCACCTCGAATAATGTAGCACCAAGATTAGTAGGTGGAGGGATAGAGGAGGAGACGGCCCCCGTCGATTAACTGGACGGTTCCGTTGAGGTAGGCACCCGCCTGCGATGATAGCCGTCAGTGTGAAGGATGGACGAATATGAGGGCAAAGGCACGAACTCGACTACTCAGGAACAGGACGAGTCCGCCCATGTCGTCGATGGTGCCCGCGCGATGAAGCGGCACGCCCGCTCGCACATATTCCTCGGAGATAAGGCCATCAACCATCTCTGTGGGGCAATGTGAGCGATTTAAGGCCACACCAGCGTCCGGACTGGGGCACGCACCGGAGGGGAAAATGCCTGGGGCGATCACGTTGCTGCGAATCTGCCAGTCCTTGAGGAAGTGTGCGAGCATCTTGCCGAGGTGCGTTGCGGAAGACTTGCTGAGCGTGTACGAGACGCTGAAGACCTTGTCGTCCTTGCGGAACGCGCCGCCGCTGGCGACGGTGAGGATCTGGCTCGTGACGCCGGGCGTGTTGCCGCGCTTGTTACCGGCGTCGAGCAGATCGAGGAAGCAGACGGCGTTGTACCAGACCGCGGATACGTTGACCTCGAACGCGTTCGCGAACTCCTGCGGGGTGCCGGCGTTCCACAGCATCTCCTGGTACTTTTTAATGTCGACCTCGCCGGGACCGGGAAGCTTCGGCAGGAAGTTTTTGGCGAGGCCGGCGTTGTTGACGAGCAGGTTGATGTACCCGTGCCGCTCGCGGATGGTGTCGGCGACGGCCTGCATCGACTCGCGGTCCGTAACGTCGCCTTGGAGCGGGATGAGGTTACCTCGGCGCTGTGGATGGATATTGCAGTGAGACGATTGCCAAATATAGCAAGACAGCGCAGTCCGCAGGAGGATCAGCGCACATTGTGTTCGTTTGCGGCCGTCTCAAGGACGTCTAAACGCCGCGAGACGATGTAGACGATCGCCCCGTTGTGCTCGAGGGCTTTTGCTATCATGAGCCCGATTCCTGTGCAAGATCAACGATTAGCGTGCGGTCGGGTGCGCACACGCGGCGCGGTCGGGCGTACGCCACCCGATCTCGCATACGCACCTGTGCCGCCGCCGGTGACGACCGCGACGAGGCCCTCGACGCTGAAGAGATGTGGGATGTCGGATAGCGTGTTGCTGTTCTTGAGAGAGCCCTGGCAGGGGTTGCCAAGTGTCATGGTCGCGATCGGCATTGCGGGGCCTCGGACAGGTGGTGGAGATGGGAGATTGGTTGAAGGGAGCCTGGAGGGACGTCGACGCACAGTTCGCGTCTTGGCTGGTGGACTGCAACCAGGGATCTATGTAGGAACTCGCTTACGGCTCAGGACAGCACTAAATTGCGTTGATCCAGAATCGCGGCGTGCATTCCAGCCACATTAGGCTTCGGACGGGTGACACGGGGAACGGCGGAGGGGGCTCACTGCGCGGCCAGCTGGGCCTGATCGAATCGGGGAGCCGGTGGGCGAATTTTTCTGAATGCAAGCCAAAACAGTCCCGGGCGAGGCACTGGCGCTGGGCGCCGCGCAGACCGTGCTGACCTCATGGCGCGTTGGTCGCAAACTCTGTCCGAGAGCGGGGGGCATGATGGTGGAAAGAAGCCGAGGAGCGACGGAGAAGATGCGCGGAAAAGGCAGCGCGCTCGGCTGCAGCGTGCGATTTACCAAGCGCGACGCTGACCGGACACGCCAACGCCACGGGCTGCTATCAGACGGGGGCGGTGGTGGGAAAGTGTGGGGGGAAAATGGACCTGGCTGCGCTCCAAGCGGATATCTCGCGCGAGTTGCCTTTGCGCGACAGTGCATCGCCAGATCGGACGAGTCGATGACGGCACGATGCACGGTCGCGTGCAAGAAGGGGCCGGGTCGTCGGAGGAAACAGCGCCGTCTTCTCGCGGATGATGCACTTTCGGTTCATACGCCAGTGTGATACACGACCGAAGCCGTGTCGGACCCAGTGCGCTAACGTACACGATGACATTATGAATGTTGTGCCCTGAATACGAACCCGGGCGGAGAGCACTCGCGGCCCGTCTAGGTAATGATATACAACATCTGGACTCCAGGGTAAAGTTGCCGTGTGGCATGTTCACCGCGACGACGTCTTCTGGGATCATGACAATTGATACAGAAAGTGACCGGTGAAAATGAAGAACTTTCGAAACACTACGTCACCGATTTAGACTTCAAACAGCCCAGACGAGAGTCAACAAGGTTCCCATGGCCAATGCGATTTCTCCGGGCCCAGAGAGCCACCGTACGTCCGCGGATCGAGGCGTGCTCGAGGGCTGGAGCACCGTCAGCTCGCCGGGCTGACCGTACACCCTCAAGTAGGACACCTCGAAATACGCGGCGTCGTAGTGTGACGGATCTCCGAGGACCCAGTCGTTGTAGCAGACGCCTGTGCACGTCGCGTAGAAAACGTTCGCGGCTCCGGCGTAATCTATACAGAGAAGAGAAGATGCAATGATGTTAGTTGCTTCAGCTTCGCATCTCAACCGTCGCGCCCGTCCGTGGACGAGTCGACACGCACTAAGGAGTTATCGCCTACGCACCGCCGCACAACGTAATATCGAAGACGATCTCTTGAGGCT
Source organism: Sanguinoderma infundibulare (assembly GCA_032821775.1). Taxonomy (NCBI): domain Eukaryota; kingdom Fungi; phylum Basidiomycota; class Agaricomycetes; order Polyporales; family Polyporaceae; genus Sanguinoderma; species Sanguinoderma infundibulare. The sequence continues at coordinate 1,171,340 of JAVLRN010000007.1, forward strand.
GGAAAAACTCGTTGACCGCACAGTCGTCCGCCGGCCAATTCGCGACCGGGATCCCGAGAGTTGAGGTGTCGATCGTGCTCACGTTTCCTTGCAACGAACTGGGAAGAGTTGTGCGCTGGGTTCCCATGGCAGGATGAGCCTAATTCGCGTGGACAGATGTGGCACATACGTTGAAGAACCAGACTCTGGGATCGCCGGACGATGTGGGACTTTTGTTAGTCCGTGGTAACGCGACTGTAGAAATCTGTGGAAGCGGCTTACGAAATCCCGTCTATGGCGAACTCGGTTACATACACGCCGCCGCCAGCATTCGCAAACGCTGACACAGCATCGCAAGCTTTAGTGCAATGCAGACAGAGCGCATTCCGCGGCGTGCTCACCTTGACCGTACGAAGCTGGGCTTGGATTGGTGATGATGCAGCCTTGGTTGTCGTTCGCATCTATAGAACAATCCGTGGAATTGATGAGGGTACTAGACTGGACGGCGTTCGACGAGTGTGTGCATCCCTGATGCCGTTATCGATCTTCTTTCAGTTCTGGGCAGAGCGTAGAACGGGCTGGGAGGTGGTTAAGGAGCGTACCGGGTTGGTATGCAGCCCCATGTGACCCATCGGGTCCTGGTTCACGGCTTCGAACGTGTCTATCTGAATGATCCAATCAATGAAATAGTCGAGGCGACGGAGGACGGGTTCCACAGTCCTCACCTCGCCTCCGAGTGGCCATGTTGGCGCCGAAGACCAGAAGGCGCTCCAAACCGAACACTAATTTTTGGGGGGACAATTATTAAGATTAATGCACCCGCGCCTGCGGGCATGGTGGAACCGAACGGACCCCGTATGGTACGTGGAGAATGTCCGCGACCCAAACCGAGCCGACGGTGAACTGGTCTTTTGTGGACAGTCGGACTGAATTGCGCTTCTGGCCGAACTTTAGCTGGCTAGTGTTATCGACCCGCATGATCGCATTTCCTGCGTCATTGATGAATGCCAGGTTGTTGTGGAAAGCGTCAACGTTCCCCAGGAAGCTGGACGGGAGGACAGCAGGACAGTCATGTCAGCCCAAATCGTGTTCGTCCATGCAGAAGTGGAGCGTTTGAGCGTACTTGACATCGCCGTGGGTTAGGTTGTCAACTGTGCAGGTCTCGGTGGTCAGCCGCACGCGCGATAATCGGGAGCCTGTACAATAAGCTCATACTCACTGTTATTATAGAAGGACCATTCATCGAAGAACGACTCTCCAGCGTACTCCTTGACGAGACCATACTCCGCGGCGGCCCGGACGACGGCAGGGAAAAGGAATGATGCATACGCCAGACGGGACGGGATGAGCATGGTGGCAGAGCGCACAGGGAATGCTAGGGCCAATGCGCCGCCCGAGGGGATGCCTACTGTTATAACGCGGGTTTCACGGTACTTCTGCCGGGCTGGCAGGGACACCGAAGGCGGAGCCGGGCATGGAAGCTAACGGGGAACGATGGGACCTGATCGAGTTGCGACATGACGAGCTCGTTAGGACCCGAATGGTGCCGATAGTGAGTTGATAGGTACCTGCGAAGACAATGTGGGCTGAAGCTGGCGGCTACAGGTGGGAGTAGAAACGAGAGGGTGGATGGTCTGCATGATGAGGCACACGGGTACGGCGATGGACTCGGAAGACCTGTCAGCATGCAGCCATCTGAGTGGATCGCGGATGGTGCGGCCAGGCGGCGAACACGCAAGATCAAAGATGTCGCCGGAAGGCGCTATAGGCGTTCAGTAAAGAATTACAGTGTTTGGCTCACGAAGGGCCGGAAGATTGGCCGACTAAATTTCGTAACAGCGGCTTCCATGTACGAGCAGGGTCGTGCAGCGCTCGTCTCACAAAGACGTAAAAGCCGCTGCGAACCGGAAATGGTCGCTTGCGCCCACGGCCCGGCGCTGTAATGCTTCTGTTCTTCCATCGACTCACCGAGAAGCGTCGGGATGGACACAGCTGTTCCTGGTCGATAGCGCGGCCCGACGTGGGGGCGGAGGGAATAGTTGGAGGAAACAATGGCGAACAGCGCCTTCCTCGAGGACGGGCCGCGAGAAGTGGAGAGCAATTGAAATGTCATTGCTCGTCGACGGACATCTCAGCCGTCCATGGATCTTGGCAGGAGAAGTCTTGTCATCAGGAGACAGGGGAAAAACAAGGAAGGAACGAAGGCTCGACAGCGTGGGTCTCGGCAGACGGCGCGAGCGAGGCGACTGGTTCGACGTCATGCGTGTGTGGACGCACTGGCAGACGATTGGCAAGTGAGTATCTGAAAAAGATCCATGAACGTCGGCAACATACCGATCGATGCACCGTATTCCCTGAGGGAAGACCGCATGCACTAAGCGAACTTAGCGAAGAGGTACGTTTCTCGGGATCGTACCTGATATTCAACGAAGCCCATTCTGCCCAAGGGCAAAAGAGTCAGTATCACGGACAATATGGAGTAATGTATTTGCGTTACCGACGGCGGACGACACGATGGTCAGCACTTCACGGAGTGGTGGGGGGACCGGAGGACGACGATCCGGCGACGGCTATGTTGCAGACCTGTAAGCAGCTGAAGACGCTCGCTCTGGGACGTGTCGTAACCATGATTTCTTGGCCACACTCTGCGAACGGATCTGATCCACTTGAGCCCCGAGCTTCGATGAGACGTCTTGTAGCTCCGCCTAGCAGTGGAGGTCCTCCAGATGCTCATGGATGTCGCTTCCAGAGACCGAGCGCGTGGTCGTACTGAGAAAAGCCTGATCTGAAAACAACCTAGAAGACCACTGAAGCCTTTATATATTTGAGGTGCAGCCTGCGAGCATGTCCAGACCGAGCTAGATATTGGGTGGAATCAAGTTGGTGGCAGATGCTGCGTCGAGGCACGGAAGAATTCGGAAGACAAATGTGAGACAAATTAGCTCCGATTATAGCGGAGAATGGAATCCAGGTCGGAGCCGCATCTGAGTTGATTTATGTGGGGGAATCTAAGAGCTCCGACTGAAAATGGGGCGTGAGAGTGTGAAATATGTTGACAACATGGTGCGGTCACCGGCCGCAAAGCTCGGCACTATCTTCACCTCTGACGACGACCTCTACATCCCTCAGCTTGCTGCAGCGACATCGAACAGCGGTCTACTCTCTAGAGCAACATGGCTCTGTCGTACTTCCCTACCTCGGCCAGCGCCAACGTAGGGTCGCCGCAGTCCCTGGAGGAGAGCTCGCCCAAACACCTTACCGAAGTAGTCCAGGAGGCGTATATGGAGCATAAGAATAGGTGAGCACTTTCCTCATCGTTCCTGTGGCCCATCCCTCGCGTGTCAGGTAAGTGGCATATATTCTTTGAAAGTGTTGTGCCAAGGACGGACGCGTGAAATGCCGCAATCATCCTGGTATTGTCATAATGAAGGTCGTTCCGCTTGTTCCAAGATGGACTTCACGCGTTACGACGAACTGCCAGTGTGCCGGAGGGTGGACGAATGCTCTGGCTAGAGGGGATTGGAGAAACAGCTGGAGGAGGTGTGGTGAAGCTCTGATTGGTGCAGGTCAGGGAGCGGATGTTCAGTGAAACTTGTTCCGCAATCACGCTGTTGCTTCACGCGGGCTTCGATGGGCTACACGGTGGCTCTCACTATAGTCGTGCGCTGGTTACTGACACGTTAACAGGTTGTTGAATGCTTTGGACGCAACGAAGTCTCTCCTCGGGGATCTTCGCAAGTTCAACAAGGACGACTGGGTCGTACGCTACCCCCAGCTGCAGGAGCAATCCGCCACGGCTGAATCTTCGACTGCCGTGAAGCGGAAGGGCACTCGCCGATCCCTCTCATTCCCTGACGACCCGTCTTTCCAAGCCGATGTCATCGTTAGCCCCGCGAAGTCCGGCCTCACTCGCTCCGTCACCCTTGCCTCCATCGCCGACAAGGAGGAGGACCCTGCTCCTGACACCCAGGATGACGCAGACCGACTTGTGTCGCCTGCCGAGGCGTCGGATTTCCATGTCTTCCGTCTGGACCTCAAGCTCGGACCCCATGGCTCATCCTCCTCGCCCGCGGCGCTCGTGGCCCAGCTCGAAAAGTCGTCTATTGCGAATCTCCTTGACGACCGCGTCGTGAACGCCGTCAACCATCTCGACAAGCTCCGCTCGCGTGTCGAGGACACGTCTTCCAAGGTCCTCGTCACTGGTGATCTCAACGCGGGCAAGTCGACGTTTGTCAATGCGCTCCTTCGTCGGGAGGTCATGCCGGTAGATCAGCAGCCATGCACAACCGCTTTCTGCGAGGTCCACGATGCGACGGAGAACGACGGGAAGGAGGAGGTCCACATCCTGAAGGAGGGCGCTACGTACTCGGCCAAGAACGAAGGTACCTTCACCCGTGCTAGCCTCTCTGATCTGGACAGGATCGTGTCGGAGAACGAGGACGAGTCACAGGTTCTCAAGGTCTACCTCGCCGACCCTCGTGATCCCCAAGCGTCACTCCTTAGCAACGGCGTCGTCGACATATCCCTCATCGACGCCCCAGGTCTCAACAGAGACAACACCCACACGACCCGCGTTTTTGCAAGGCAGGAGGAGATCGACGTCGTGGTCTTCGTCGTGTCCGCGGAGAACCACTTCACGCTCTCAGCGAAGGAGTTCTTGATGAACGCCAGTAACGAGAAGGCCTATCTCTTCATTGTCGTCAACAAGTACGAGCAGATCCGGGACAAGGCCAAGTGCAAGCGTTTGGTCCTTGAACAAATCAAGCAGCTTAGCCCAAGGACGTACGAAGACGCCGAGGACCTCGTCCACTTCGTCGACTCTCAGCAGGCCGATACTACCTCTTTCGCAAGCCTCGAGTCCGCCCTCCGTTCCTTTGTCCTCGTCAAGCGTTCGAAGTCCAAGCTGGCGCCTGCTTCGACGTACCTCACCAAGCTCCTTTCCGATGTCGACCTTCTCGTCGGCGCGAACGCGATCGTCGCGCAGTCGGAGCTCGAGCGCGCGCGCGACGACATTAATCGCGTCCGCCCGGTGCTCGAGAAGATGAAGGGCAGCCGCGACACTCTCGAGGAGAGTCTCGAGTTCGTTGAAGAGAGCGGCGCGTCGCGCTCCCGCACGCGGACGAAGGAGCTCCTTATTGACGCCGTTGAGCGCGTCAGCCAAGGCAAGCCTGGAGTGGACGCGCCTTCAGTGTCGCTTCCATCATACCCTGGCCTAATTGGCATCTGGGATTACTCGCGAGAGGTTCGGCGTGTTCTCCTCGCCTCCTTGGACTCCGCCGTCAAACTTGCCGAGGACGAAGCTCGGGTTGTCACGACCGAGGCCGTGAACAGCGTTGCCCAGTTGGGCGACAAGCACCTCCCCGAGGGTGTCGAGCGCTCGAAGCGCGTCTTCATGCCCGAAGCGATGTTCTCCTTCCGTAACGACAAGAAGAGCAACCGCAGGTCGCGCCAGCCATCCCGCACCGTCGTCGCGGGCGGCATGTACGGCCTCGGTATCGGCCTTGTGCAGCGCCCCGACATGCTCGACACAACGTTCTTCGACATCTTCGACGTCCAGCACCAGTTCTGGCTGCACTTCGGCGACGACAAGGGCGAACAGGCCGGAGAGGGCACCGTCAGCACCCTCGGCTTCGCCTCCGTCGGTATCGGTGCCCTCACGATGGTCGGCGGCAAGGCGATCGGCGCGCGCAGCCTTCTTGAGGGCGTCGTGCGCGTCTGTGACCTGTTCGAGAACGAGACGGCGCGCAAGTGGGCAGCGCCGGTCATTGGCGCCGTCACCATCGGCGTTGTCACGTACTTCATCCTCGAGCTTCCAAGCACGATCCCGAAGACGGTCGGCCGGCGGATCAAGGTGTCGCTTGCGAAGGAGGGCGAGGAGAAGGGCGAGGAGAGCTCGTTCGTCGGCGCGAACGCAGAGCGAGTGAGCCGCGAGACGCGCAAGGTTCTCAGGCTCGCGTCGTGGGACGTCAAGGAGCGTTTCCGTGTCGCGATGGACGAGCGGGGGCGGGAGGTCCACGGGGCGGAGGAGATGGAGCGGCGGGCGAAGAAGGCGCTCGACTACTTCGGGCAGGTCGAGCAGCGGACGGGTGAGGTGCGGGAGTCGGTGGTGTCCGTCAGCGCCGCTTAAGCGGCTCTGCACGTACTCGCACGACTGTAGTTTGATATGCGTGGTCTGTCTGCTTCGCTTTCGCGTCGTATATTGCTTACTGTTTTCCTCCGCCAAGGTCTGGCTTTATACTCTTTAATCCCTTGCCCGCCCTCCCTGTCGGCTGTAGCCGGGGTTTGTCGGCGACGGCGACATCCGTGATGATCTTATAGATTTCGGTCCGCTAGACCTTGCCTACGCTCCTTCTACGTACGTCCTTACTGTTATGCATCCCATTACTCACGCGCTGGTATATTACGACCGTCATGTATTACTGTACGAGGTGAAGGCCAACAAAGCAGTCGGGAATTATCCCGAGTTGTTGATAACTACGCGATCGACGATACGGTCGAACCAATAGTATCTACACTGCACCGATAATACTCTGGGACCTCAGACAACGCCCGCCCGAAGACCATGGACTTGGTAGGATTGGTATTGGATCACCTTGTGACTACTGATATCAGATTTGGGGCGCGAAGAAGTCGCTGTGAGCGGTGCGATGATATGCGGCCCAACGAGGGAGGATAAAAGCAGAGGGACAGTCGAAAGGGGCTCAGCAAACACGCACGTCGCATCGCCGTCGACAGGCATGGCGCTCCAACTCCCGAGCCGCAACCTAACCAGGCGTATATCGAGGTGTCCGCCCTCGAGGCGGGGATGATCACGGACACGCGCACCATCCCCTCGCTCGTATTCTACGCCACAAGCCGTCCGGCAAGCACCTGTTGTTCGGCCTCGAATTGCGACGAGACAATGGGCCCTGGTGCCCAAGTCGCAGTGGGCAATGCAGAAGCTTGGTGGCTGGCTCAAGTGGCCAGAGTGGGTGGCATGACGTCGGCGAGATGCAGAGTTGGATAGCGAGGATTTGGAGCGGGAGGACACGGATAGCGATAACTCGGCCGCTTAAACGTGATGCGTAGGGTGTCCTGGAGTATATTCGTTAATATTGATGTCAAATGCACAATCCCCGGACGGTCCTAACACCGGGATGTTTGCATTGAACGATGACAGGCGTTCAGTTGACACTACCTCGAAGGTGGCGGAATGCTTTTGACGACCAAATTGCCGGGAGCTTGTGCATGACCCACGATGTGAGCTCGCCGTAAGAAGCAAATGGGCCATCTCCCTGCGCAGTATGTCAGCTTGGACCAAATGATAGATAGGGGCTGCTCACATGTTCGGAAAACATGGGACTGTGGCAAACCTGCGGCTCGGGTCCGATACGCCCTGGATATGGGTGTCGGGCAGGCTTACCAAGGACGGCCACACGGCACAGCTCTTGGATGTAACAGCGGATAGTGCAATAGACACGAAGCTGTCGCCAAAGGCTAAGTGAATGCCAGCACTTCGCTAGTGTTTGTCCCGGCATAAAGTGCATGACGACTACGCTCCTTCCGCGGTAGGTGAAGTAGCGTCGGATGGCGGGGACTGGTATCGTCGTGGCCTCCCGTACAAGATGCATTGTTACGGCCTCTGAGTCAGACTCTTCGCAACTTCTGACCTTCATGATGGCGTCGGAGGCGATCCTGCGGACATTGGTAGACTTGACTAGGGATGGATGGTGAAACTCATGTTCTCGGGACGCTTCGAAGAGATTAAACAGCTCCTCGTCGGATAAAGACTCGATCTTTTCCCATGTAGGGAGCTGGACATAACTGTCAGCTGCAGGATGGAGTCAACTTCAGGTACATACATCCATGTCTATTGTTGAGCCTGAGGCCACATAAGAAGATGAGATGGGTGGGATGAAGGCTGTCGTGGCCAACACCCCGACCCGGGCTTCTCGGAGCGTGAATCCGAACCGTTTAGACGCCGAGTCGGGCTAGGGCCTTTAAGTTTAACTTCTGCCTTTACACCCCTCCACGATGCCTGCGGTGGCTTTCCTACTAGTGCAACTGGTTACAGCGGCAACATTGGATTGGATGCCATAAACCAATTCTCGAGCTCCGCAGAACACAACGCCTCAGCCAACTCCACGACACGTCAGGTTTGAGCATCGGCAATGGAACAAGAGATTTCGAGTGTAGTTGGCCAACTGCGCAAGCTTGTCACGAAAATATGGGAAATGGATCACCGGAAAGCAATCCGCAGGTAAGATTATCTCCTATAGAGCAGAAATTGTTGGAGCTCATGACAGAAACGAGAGCAGACCTTCTGCAGAATGGTTCCAAAGTGTGAGCGTACTTCACCGTGGCCTGCCGTCGTAACTGACCTTTCCGTAGTGGACATTGTTAGATGCTGCCCTCTCTGAATCGATGGAGGACAGGAAGAGCCTGCTTGGTTTTTCAGCCTTGCTCCGACCGCACAGCCACGATTTCCCATTCGAGCTTATGGAACAGTCCGGATCCGGTATTGCCAGTCTCTTTCCCCTTTCCATCCCCATCGTCTTCCACATCTTACACACACCATGGGTGAGCATCGTCTACATGCATTCGCCCAAATGCTGCAGAATCTAAACCATGAGTCCGCGTCAATAAACAGCCTCCGCAGAAGAGGTCCAGTTGAACGCGCCGCACGTTCCAACGGAGAAGTCCTTTGAGGCTTTCGAGGTCCTCCACCACACCATCAAGGCAGAGATCCTCAAATCTCGTCACCACTGGAACAAGCACGAGCCCCGCATGTGGTCGCGCGCCGAGGGCGTGGCCGACCACGACCTCGTCGCGTTCAACATTCGCGAGGACCTGGTTTAGGTCCGCAGCGCACCGGTGTCGTACGGGACGATCATCCTCGGGAAGCTTAGGCTCCCTGCTGTGCGCGATGAGGAGGGAGAGGGATTCCTTCATGTCCGGTGCGTCTTCTCGTTGTCATGGTTGTCTCCCGGTCGGTCTAACGCAGACTCTATCTAGCATTCATGATCCTCCGAACCGGGTACGGGTTGCGTCGATCACCGTTTTGTTTGAATCTTATGGCGTCTCCTTTTTAGGGTGCCGAAGACGTTCTCTTCCACTCACTTTGGACAGATGTAGGCAACCGCGACGCTGATGGACGCCCCACTACTTGGCGTGCTATCCATAACCGCGACACGCCGATCGAGTTCTTCAACGAGTAGGACAAGATGCAGGATGCACGCGTTTTTTTGAGAAGCGAATGTAGGATTAGCCAAGAGAATATGGCCTGTATATGCCGTGTACGTACGACGTGAATCTCCGCGCTGTATGATGATATTGACCACCGATCTTAGAAATGTCAACGTCTTTGAAGCATGTATTGTTCGCGATGCGGAACCGATGTCTGATCCATGCCGTGCGTTCCACTGCGGTAAAACGACGGGCCGACTGCCGGTGACCAAGCTTCTTCCTCTCCCGCAACATCCGCATCGCCCGCGAGCGCGCGTACGCGCAGACCATCGAGTCCCGCGGCAAGGGCGCCGACTGGTGGCGGCCGTACGTCGAGGAGTGGGACAACCCGCCCCCGGTCAAGTCCAAGTGGCGGCTCTCGTTCTTCATGGGCGGGCCAGTCGGCAGCATGCTCGCGCGACGTGAGCGCCTTTCGACTTTCACGCGTGCGTGTGCGAGCTGACCTGCGTTGGCTAGTGATCTCCATCCCGCTGGACTTTATCCCGTTCGCTGGCATGGTCCTCGCCGCGGCGTTCCGCGCTCTCGGCACGGCGCGCTACTTGCACGAGCCCGTACGTCCCGCCCGCGCTCTCTGTATGCGCGTGAACGTGGTCGCTCACGCTGTTTGTCGTGGGCTTTTGTAGTACTACAAGGCGAAGGGCATGACAAAGGACCAGATCGCCGTCTTCATCGAAGAGCGCAAGTGGGACTACCGAGGTACGCGCGCGCGCGTATATCCGTGTCCACGCCTATGCAGATGCTTATTTCGTTCGCTCGACAGTCTCGCGGAGCGCATCCCCATCATCGGGCTCATCTTCTCCATCTCGAACCGCATCGGCGCCGCGCGGCGCCGCGATGTGGGCGCACGGTGGGCATTCTTGTCATACAGAAGCTGTATGGCGTAAACTGACTTGAGTCATGTGCCAGACCTCGAGAAGAGGCAGCACTACATTGAGGCTGTCAAGGCTGGCCTCGAGCCTGGGAGCACGTCCTCGAGTCCGAAACCCAAGGCGGAGTAGGCGGAATGGGCATGTCACCGTGTATGTGTATGTATGAATAGCAGGTCAGAATACTTCGGCACCTTCGCATGTCGTGCGCGATTCATGTCAAGTGTCTCGAAAGAAGCGTGAGTCAGGTGAAGCACCAATGCACCAGGCGTAGCTTCTGATCGGGGTGACGAAGTTAACATATGATTTGTCGATTTGTCGAGTACTAACCCGTAACAACGAACATAGCAAGCGACTCTTACAGGCCAGACCCTCGTGGACGATGCGCCTGGGAAGGGACTCCATGAATTTCGGAAGATCTGTGATAGGCGTCAATAATAGCTTGGGCGAACTGGATAGAGCACCACTTTCCTTGCACACGTCGTCCTCAAACTACAGCCGCGGAGTCTCAGTCAGACAGTCTGGCGGTTGAAGTCCCAGACGTGACTCAGCAACGTCCTATATTCTTACCGTGATCTCTCTCGCCTCCCGCTTCTCGAACTACTAGTCTCTTGTCGCAGATCGCCGCCGTGACTTCGTTGACGAGGCATGGCGTTTCGAACTTGAGTGCCTCGCCGGTCCCGTTGCCATACCAGGTCGTCGACCGTCGGGCTTTCTGTCCATGACTGAGCACGGCATCCACGAGGAAGACTTCCAACATCCACCGGACGTGTATATTCGAGGCGTTTTAAACGACTCTGCTCACCAAACTTCGTGTATACTTTGCTTTTGTATTATGGCAATAGGAGAACATGCCCATATTGAAAGGAATATATTAAGTAGGAGGATTTCAGCTTCCATGACCGGATGGCGCAAGGTGGCGAGTAGAATTGTCGTCGCAAGCAAAACGACCGAGGGATCCCCTCTATGCATTAAGGGGGAATCGAACCCCCGGCGGGTCGATGGCAACGACCCAGGTTACCACTACCCCATTAATGCTTCCAATACTACTTCAGCTGGAAACTCAAGTGGAAATAAGCCTAATAAAAGGCACTCAGGCGAATAAGTATTCCCTGTGGTAGCGGTTTTCCGCGTTTTAGAATGATGTATCGAATTCCTGGGGTATATTGAGATGTGTGAGTTTTGTGGGATATACTACGCTATGTGCGTTTTCTGAGGTATTGTAACATGTGTGGGTTTATATAAAAACTTCCGAAGTGGGCGGCCGGCTCGGTTTTATCGGGTATCAGGTAAATGTAACAATGCACGTATTTTGTAGGGTATAGTGGGTATAACGAGACGTAAAGTTTTGTATATATAAGGAGGGCATAAGGGGGCGGAAGAATTGAACAAGAAAGGAAAGAACTACCTAAACGGAGAAAAGGGAGTCGGCTGTACGTCGGCAACCATGCGCGGACAATGAGCTGACGAACGAGGGCTTGCCCAAGGGCCGCCCCTCGCCTCCAGAGGAAAACGAGGGCGCACCCGAAGGCCGCCCCTCGTCCCATCGGAAAACGAGGGCTGACCCAAGGGCCGCCTCTCGTAAGGGCTCACAAGTCCACCTGACTACGCGCATACAGTAACCGCCCGCGCATACGGCAGCCTCGCTTGCGGGCGAGCCTTCATTGGCGACTGAGGAGTCCGGTTCCGACCCGTCGAACCCCGAGTCCTCAGTGCGGCGGGCGTGGTTGGAGGGAGAGCGGTGCGCTCTCGTGCGTTGATCCCGCGAAGAGCCCTGAGGACGTACGCCATCTCGTTCGAGACCCGACCAAGGTTGCGGCAGAAGGATGACATGGTGGACGGATGCTGGGGAGGCTGGATCGGGTGCACTGGTGGCTGGACGGAGGGTCCCGGGACGGGAGGGGGCTGGACGAAAGGAGGTGACAGGAGTGGCGGCGCGGGCTCGGACACCGGAGTTGCGTACACGAGCGGAGCCGGGATGACTTCCTCCATCTGCGACAACGACGCGTTTAGCGGATGCACACAGAATCAAGACGAGCTGTACATACCTGGACCGGCGGCGCTGTCTGGGACACCGCACTGACCGGCGGAGCGACAGCGTACATGAGCGGAGCCGGGATGACTTCCTCCATCTGCGAGAACATTAGGCTAACGGAATGGACGCGAGATGAATGTAGAGCCATACGTACCTCATCCACCCGGTCCTGGGACAGAGCCGGAAGAATGTCCTTCATGGGCGAAGGCTATAGAGCGTATCTCAATAAGCGCATGAATAAACCTAACGATCGAAAGGACTCACGGGCACCGACAGCTGACCCGCCTCCATCTCCGACGACCCCAAGCCAGCCCACTGCGGAGTCCCCGACGAGACGTGCGCGTTCATGTCAACGTCATTCGGAGTGAACCTGCCACGCGGCTGCATAAACGCTGCCCTGCGCTCGGTCCCGCAAAACGGGGTGCCATAGCGCCCATGAGCGACGAGCCGTGAACGATGGGTCTCTCGGCCGTGTCGCTCGACGGACTTGGCGGGCCGGCGGCGGGGCGCGTTGATGGCCTTGCAGGCGTGGTAGATGGCGAGGGGAACGCCCATGTGCTTCTCCGCGAAACGTTTCTCGCGCATCATCCGGCGAGAGCTGGAGAGCGGCTGGGGAACGGGCGGCTGGTATAGGATGGGAGGCTGGGTTTGGTCCTGGACTGGAGGAAATGACGGTAGCCTGTGCGCGATGGCATTGTCCCTGTCGCGATGGCGGACGGCCTTCTTGAACGAGGCGCTGATTCCGTGATCGCTGAAGCGGCTTTCCCTCAGGATGCGCGACGGAAACTAATTCGATGTTCAGCGTTATGCATGTGGACATGAGTAGATAGTGCGGGATGGACTTACCTTTTTGGAATGCTGAGCGGTTGAGGTCCTGCTGGCCTGAACGTGCTGGCGGAGGACGCTGAACCCGAGGGGCGGGGACTGGCGGAGTGGTTGGAGAGGGTGGACGGTAAGAGGGAAGGCCGTGCTCGGCTTGCGGACGTTGGGGATAGCGTTCTTGAAAGCCTCATGTATGCTCTTGATGAATCGGATGGGTGGCATTGTAGTGTGTGTACATATGATATGCAATGACGAAAGCAGGTGAAAGCAGCGAGTAGCAAGTGCACAGCAACGATAACCGGTGTGTGGTAACGATAGCAGATGCAGAGCAAGCGCAGAGCACGTTCGACGACTAGAGAGCAGTGAAGGGAGTACCGCCGTGGGTAGGGGGGTTTATATGCCATTCCGGAGAGGAGGAGGCTGCTGGAGGCCGACGTTCGGAGGGGATCTGACCGGTTAGCCAAGGTTAGCCTCTGGAATTTATGGTCGACAGTGATCAGTCAACCGTACCACAACGTCACCAGTTTTACTTGGAACCTACGGCCGGCAAGGATGCCTCCCACCGGGCCGACTAGGTCAAATGGCGAAGCATGAGCTGTCGGAGGCCAAGGGCGGACCAAGCCCGTTCGCACAGGATCTCTCGCGCCTCCGCATCATCCCCAACTACGAGGCGTGGCACGGGACGGGCACTACGGAGGACATCTACCATGTCGAGCTCGTCGACCACGTCGGTTGGAGCGGGCTCCACCCAGAAATAATGTGTGGCATGGGGACGGTGCCTCCGGGCGGCCAGGAGGATCGACTGGCCACTGCGGACGAGCTCGTGGGTGTCTTCTCTGGGCGTGCCAGGGCATTCCTCGCTGGAAACGTCAAGGAGCTCTGGCTGCACAAGTATACGGACATTCTCTCGCCCGGCTCCTAGCGTGTTTCCCCGCCCTCGAGACCCTGGGCCTCGTCCTCTGGCGGAAGGTGGTGTACCAGGCGGCAGTTGTCCGGTTCGCGCTCCGAGAACGAGGCGGTGACGGGAGGATGCCTTGCCCGACTCTGGCCAACCTCTGCATCTACGCGTGTCGCGAGCACGACGTGGGGACGGTCGAGCTGTTCGTGCGCGACCGCCAGAACACCGGCGTTCGGATCAGACGACTCGAGGTCGAGGTCAAGGACAACAAGGCCAAGCGGCGCGCGCTGAAGCTCGCGGAGCACGTCGACTCACTCTTTGTCGCCGTATCGGATAAGGAAAATGATTGGTGGCAGGATCGCTCAGCCCGTCGGACTGGGTCGAGAACCAGGACGGGTGGCCGGAGTGGCCGGAGAGGATCGCGTGGCGTCAACGAGTTGAAGAAGAGCCCGAAGACATTGGGGACTCGGATTCGGAACTGCGGTTCGCAGATAGCGATGATTTGGACCAGGGGTAGCCTATAGAATACCGTTCTAGACGGACTAGGCGCTTCGGGCTTGTTTCTCCTCAACAACTGCTGAGAAGTTGAATTGGTACCACAGATGTAACGAGTGTAGGCCGCCTTGAGAAAGCACGCTGCACGACGAGACTAAACATTACAGGTTTGGAAGAGAAGCAGATTGTATTAGACCAATCCGTGCTACACATCTGTTATAAGAACCAAGCTAAATTGAAAGATAGGTGCCATGCCGCAAGAGATGAGGATCGCGCCGTAAGGGAATGAGTATTCAACCGTAGTCGCGGCTCGTCTCCCGCCTCCGGATCGCCAGAGGCAACCGCAGGAGGAACTGCCCCAGATTCACGCGCTGTGCACGAGACCGGAGGACGACAGACGGCACGTTGTCTTGCAAACCGACTGCGGAGAGACTATTCAGGAAAGAGAGAGATGGAGAAGCCGGAATGAGGACACCACTGCGAAATGGAGCAGTCGTCAGCACCGTCCGGAAGGTACCAGTGGAATGGTCGCGCACCTGGATCTTGCTTGCCCAAAAGAAATGAAGCTGACACTCAAACACCGAAACCAAAGACCTACGCCGCGGCCGTGCGCGGCATGTAGAAAGAACTCGACTCCAAAACGAAAGGATCGTCGATCAGATCATCAGCAATGAATGTGGAGGAGTGCGTAGAGGGCGTCGTGGAGAACGTGGACGAGGATGTCGGGCACCGGAACCCGCAGAACTCGGGCGTGCGCGGGGCAGGCGTGCTCGGCGGCCATGCGGAGGGAGTGGAGTACGGGAATCCAGCGCTGGAGCGCGGCGTGCGGGGCGGCGACGAGTAGTTGGATGCGACCTCGTCCAAGCTGTACCCAGAGCCGAAGCAGTCGAAGTCAAGCTCCAGAGGATTGACGGCGTCACCATCGAGGCTGTAGCTAGAGCCGAGGGAGTCGGAGCTCAGGTCGAAGGCGTTAGCGTTGACGTCGAGGCTGCTCGTCGAGCGCACAGAGTCGGGTGGGGCGTTGACCATGGAGTCATCGTCCCACCGATCACCGTCATCATCGCGCTGTCCGCCCGACTCGTCGTAGTACTCGTCGCTCGCGTCCATCCCCTTGTCCATGCCGCCCCCAAGACGTTCCAGCCACATCGCGCAGGCCTCGTCATGAGCCCACTTCTGCTCCAGGATGTCGTGCCGCTTGAGGAACGCGTCCGCCTCCTTCTCCCACCGCACGTTCCGGCCAAGCTGCTGGTAGTCTTCGGACAAGAAGCTGCCCAGGGGCGCGCAGCCCGATTGCCAGTCCATGAGGACAAAGTCGTCGACCGTCGCGAACACGCCGTGGAACTGGAGGCCGATGCGTCTGACGTCCACCCCTGAGTCGCCTCGCTCGATGATGGTGAACACGGTCGGGGACTCGTGGGAAGGGACGACCTCGACGACGAGCACGACGTAGTGGATGCCAAGGTCGGTCGTCTCCGGCTGGACGAGGACGTCGAGGCGCATGAAGAGTCTCTGGCACTCTGTCGCAGACCGGTCGAAGAAAGGCACGGGAGGGTAGACCCGTCCTGCGAAGGCACCGCACTTGTGAGCGAGCCAAGCCCCGATGGTGTCGACGTCGTGGACCATGTCGAAAGAGACCTGAGCGATGTGATCGGCCGAGTTGAGGTCCGCGCGGAGAGTCTCTCCAAAGCCCAGTGACAGGGGAGCAGGGGACTTGAGCTTTCCGTAGGCAATGCCGTAGAACGGGGCAGAGGGAGGCACAGAGGCAGTAGCCGGAGAAGAGACGTCGACCGGAGCGGGTGTACGCACGTCCGCAGAGTCGTCTACCTGAGCACCGTAACGGGAGTTGTCGACGGATCCCGAGGTGTCAGCCTCGGTGCGGGTAGCGTTCGACACGGGGTGGGCGCGATGAGCCGTCAGAGTGACCCGAACGTGAATATAAGGGATACCGCTGCAGATGGTGGTCTCGAAGGGAGCGTTGGAGGTGTTTCCGCGTCTGATCTTGAAGACTCCCGTGGGCGAACAGAAGATGATGGAGGCAAGCTTGATGAACCAAGATGACGCGAAGCGGATGAGATGAAGCATCGTCAAGAACGAAAATAAGAAGAGGAGTTCTGAGTACATGTTGGTTTATAGTGTTGTGTTGAAAGAGTGTAGCTTCGAGGGCAGTGGGGGCAGGAGGGCAAGCGTGTCCTGGCGGACCTCGACTCTTGTCCGGGGTACATATACGTCCTGGCGGTGGCTGACCAGTGGCTGGGATGCCGAGCCGACTTCGCTCCCTATTCGCTTCATGTTGCGAAGCCGAGGAGGTCAACAGGTTTGCAAGCCTCAGGACAATCGGGTGAGTGGCCAACCAGCGGTGGCGGCCCTTGCGCACTCTGCCGGCGTGACGGTCCACCTCAGGGCCGGCGGTCCGGACGACGGCAATCGTCCCACGATCTCCCATCAGCGGCAGTCGCTGTGGCACAACGGCGACGGTGAGCACCTTGCTTGAAAGCGACTTGGTCCGAGAATTTTCCCGCTGAACCCGAAAGCGTTTCCACACCATTCCTTTCCTCCCTCGTTCAATTATCCTACGTCTGATGCACTAACAGCTTCGGAAGCCAATGAGTGCACGCGAAAGCAAACCCTACCTCCCGAAGGAGAGGCGTACGTGAGCCGAGCCAGCACAGCGAAGAGAGATAGAGAGAGGAAAGAGATATAAATAGAGGGATGTGGCGCTATTTACATGTCAGATTACAGCTAGACATACACTCGAGGATCCTGGGTGACACAGTGAACACGGCCGCCGCCGCCGCAATACGTGATTCGCTACTAGGGGAAAACGGGTGATGGATGATGACAGGGGAGAACGTCCTATGGTATAGAGGGGATACGTGGATGCCCTAGCCAGGAGTGGGTGAATAATAGCTTCGGAAAACACAAAATCAAGAATGAAATCTTTCGTGGCCCCTGGGGCCGAACGTGCACCCGCCAGCACTGCGCACCGACCGCGCACAGCGTTAGCAGCGACACGCGTATCTCGACGCTACGCTCAAGCAGAGGGAGCGGCACCGGCCGGGCCCTCGATGCCCATCTTCTTGCGCACGACCTCGAACGTCTTGAGCATCTTCCTCCGCGCCCCCAGGGCCGCGACGCCCTTCGCCTCAAGCTGGGCCTCGTCCATAGTGACCATGTCGCGCCACGACATGCCCTCAAAGTTCGGTGTGTACTTGTGCAACCGCAGGCTCCGCAGCCACCCGGGGATGTCTTCGAGCAGCTTCGGGTCCACGTCCTCCTCGTCCTTCTTCTCCCCGCGTTGGCCAGGCGACTTCGAGTTGCCGCCGCGGTTGCCCATGCCCCGGTTGCCGCGCATGTTCCCGTTGCTGCCCATCCCCATCCCGAACGCGTTCAGGCCTGGCTGGCCGAGCTGTCCGAGCTGACCCGCCGCCGCCATCTGCATCGCCAACATCTGCTCCGGCGTCAGGCCCATCGCTGCCAGGTTCGACACGTTGAACATGCTGTTGAACGGGCTGACAGGCGCCATGCCCGCCGCGGCGAGCGCAGCCATGTTGAACCCGCCAGTGCCAAGCGGGCCCGCGAGTGCCGGGTTGCCCATGCCCATAGCACCGAAGCCAGCCATGCCGAGGCCGTTCATGCTGCCGTCGTCGCTGAATCGGCCGGACGTGTTCGAGAGCGCAGGGCTGCGCGCGCCGCCCCAGCCAGCCTGCCCGCCGAACGCGTGGAGGTTCCCGTTGCCGCTCACGTTACGCAGGCCTCCCGAAACGTTGCGCTGGTTGCCGGTGTGATGAATCTGGTTTTCTTCGCCGTCGGTGTTGTTCTGCGCACCCTTCGAGAGGCGGTTGAACTTTTTGGGGGGATCAGACATGAGGGGCACGGCGGCGCCTCCACCTGCGGTCCAGTCGTTGAGCTTCTGCGCAGCGGCGTCGAGGCTCTGGCCGGGGTTGCGGGTATCCTTGAAGATCGGGATCAGGGGAGTATTCACCATGCTCGCCCAGCTACCGCCGGGCATGGGTGAGAGCTGGTCGCCGTCATCGCCTCGCGGCGACTTGAGGGCGTTCGCGAGACCAGAGAAGTCAGTGCTCTTTGGACGCGACGCGGGGTTAGGCGTGATGGTGATCTCCTGCGCAGGGGACGGCGAGGACGAGCGCTCGTCAACCTGTCCGAGTTGGTTGGAGCCAGAACCCCAAGTGTTACGGTCCGCTCCGACAGTAGAGGAAAGGACTGGCGCGGAGATGCGGTGGGCTGCGTTGCTCGCCTTGAGCTTCGCGCGCTGCTGAGCAAGGGTGCTGGCGGGGTCACTGCCGTTGTTGGCAGAGTCAGGAGAAAGGAACGCGCTGCCACCAAGGGCAGAACCGGAGAAATTGCGTGTGGTGGGCGACCCCGGCAAGTTGGACTTCAATCCAGGGGACTTCAAGCTCATGCTCGCGAGCTTAGCCTCCATCTGGCTCTGCATCGAACCTCCGACGGCAGGCGAAAGGAGGGCGGTCATGGGGTCTGACCGAGCCATTTGCTGAAGGACGGTGATGAAGAATCGAATTTGAACTTGCGTAGAATGTTGCAAAAGACTGTAAAGAGCGGCTGTGCGCTCAGCTTCGGAGAGAACTTTGAACCCTGATTGGACAAGTCAGCATCAATATCAAGTACCAGTGAACAGCTTGAGGACGGCGGATCATAAACATCACAGAAACATGTCATGATAATGGATGCCTCTCCCACGACATATGACATCGCTGTGGCCGGTCCAACGCACAGTGCCACGGCGCGCACGCGGCAAAACACGTTTGGGATACCGATACACGCACAGGGAACATACGTAAGGAGAAATTTTACTCACATTGCTCGATGGCACTCAGTTCCTCCTTGAAATTGACGTCAAGAGAGGCAGCAGCCATTTCTTCCTACATGACGAGAAGCGGGCGAAGAGAACGTTCAGAGCTGGGATGGCAATAGCAGTTGCCAAGTACTCACCAGCGTCACCTCGTAGTTCTGGAAAGTCTCGAACCATTGGTCGATAGCTTCGGCTATATGAGACTGATGAGCATTCCGACCGCAAACAGATATACGACATCCCGTTCGGGAGGACGAGGATAACCGCTATAGCCGGGTGACTGGAGAAGCCTCGTCCATCGAGGACGATGCAAGAGCTCTCCATCCATACCCAGAACTACAACAACCCTCCTCTACACAAGTATGGACCACTGCCCGCCAAAGCCCTAAGCCGCTCCCCGGATACTATGCGGCTAGGACCGTTTTCGTTGGTGGTCCAGAGCGATCCCGGGCATCGCGCGCAGTGCCGAACGGGCGTAAAGCGATTACTCACCCTCTGGAGTCTGGAACATGCCCGCGCTGCCCAAAAGCTCGCTTGTAGGACGGGCACCACCGTTGGTCGCACCTGGGCGAGGAGAAGCGGGGGAAAGACCACCCTGGATGCCACCGACGGGGCGGGCGGACGATGGACCCATGGAGGCACGGAAGTTGGGCGACCTGCCGCCGGCGTTACCGCCAGGGGCGGGAGAGACACTGGGACTAGGAGGGGCGAGACTAGACATGTTTTGTTGAAAGGGCAAAGAAGCTAAGGACTGCAAGTCGACGTCGAGTCGGGGTTGGCTAGAATCAAGGCAACACGTTCCGGGGTGCGTGCAACGATGTCTAGACAAGACCAGCGGAGCCTGCCGGTCTAGGGAATGGCAAAGTCGGTGAAAGACGGCTCGCGACAGCGACGAAGTCGGGGAGGACGTCGAGGACGATGAGGACGATGAGAAAGGAGACCCGAACAGCGGGGTTCCACACCTTATGCTGGCACCGGCGCCCGCCGCACAAACACGCGCAAACAGCCCCCCTCCTTCCTCCCATCACCATCATCCGACGCCCACTCACTGCCTCCACCCCTTCCTGCCCCCGCCGCCCCAATATTCGATTCTCGTCCAGGAACACTACTAACCAAGCGGCTCACTGTGCGGGCTAGATTGATTCGGCAGCGTCGACGGAGACATTCCGACTCAGGCCCGGTATTGTCGACTTATTGGCACTGGCCAAATGAAGTCCCTTGTATCATATGCTTTCGACCGCAGGGCCACTTTGTTTCATCTCAGACACCCAATCCGGGCGTTGCCGCTCAAATGGTGCTAACATCGGTCGCAGTGGGAACCTGGAGTGCGGGTGTATCCAGCCGCGAGAATCGTCGACTCCGAGTCTTGCATGCTTATAATTCGCACCCTACCGTCGTGGAAAAGGGGCGGCGGATTGGTACGAGACAAGGAGTTATAATGTTAGGTAGCAGTGCCTAGTTAAACTATGCTGGATACATCCGTCGTTCCTGGCCCCGTCCGATCACGTTCCTCGTACAGACAGCCTCTGCGTAGTGACGGTGACAAGCGGTCGCATTTGTGTCGCTACGTGCCAACGTCTTCCATTCCCGTCAGATACGGGTAGCGGACACCTTGTCTACCTCACAGACCACTCAGATAACACGACTAAAACATTTACGCCGCCTCCTCAACGGTCTGCCGTCACTCAAACTGCGCAGCAGAACACAATACCATACAATACACGCGACTATTCGCTTCCAGAATCCTCACCTCGACGATCATTCCTTTTCCTCCACTCAAGCCACTCCGGCCAGCCGTGACCCAACCCGCTCACAAATCCTTCCGTGAACCTGTGCGTCACCCAGTAATTCCAGTGTAATCCCACTGCCGTGATCACCAGCTCGTCTACCCACTTGGAGAGCTCCAGAGCACCGTCCCGCCCGTCCGAGAAGCGCGTGCGCGTCATCGCGAACCGCCTGATCGGATGTCCGGCCTCCTTCCGAGCCTCGACAAACCTTGTGGGTGTATACGTGCGACATGGAGGACGTCGGGGATGTGACAAGTTCACCAAAGCCAGACACAACAGCAGCTGTCCTGCCCGCGGCTCCAGCAGGGTCTCGGGTACGGTCGTCTTCGGGCGGTCGTTGTTCGTGTTGAACGGGTACTTGTCAGGCACGAGCACCAGTGTGGGGCGTCCGCGTCCTAGTCCGACTCATGCTCGTGCATGACCTCGATGTGGACGCCGTTCGTGCAAGTATCGTTGGCGAGCTGATTGTGGTAGTAGTTGTAGGGGTGATCCGGAGGCGGAACAGGCTGTGATTGACATCGGAGATCATACAGCACTTCGGCATCCGATCCGCCTCTCGTATGCAGCGCGTTTACAGGGTGTACTCGAAATCAATCCACTTGGGCCGCTCGAGGAACACCTTATCAATCGTGAAGTTCTTCGCCTCATCCGGGGTCAAGATATGCTCCAATGCGATACGGGCGGAGGTGTTACCGCCGGGGCCTGCGAAGACGTATGGGCCTTGTTTATCTCTGTCTCAGTCCACAAAATGCGGAGGTGTTTTGCTTACCATAAGACTCGAATTCTGCGTAGAAAGTTGTGTTCATGATCACAGGTCTGCAGGGTTTGTTCAGAACATGTCATCATGTCTGTCGAATCCTGCAACACACCTCGCGCTGTCAAACGGTGTCCACCCAGCAGGCTCGATGCTATCATCCATGAAGGTTCGCAGATACACTGTAGTCGCGAGGTCGTTCCAAGGCCGGCCAAGGAAGCATTTTCCGTCGGTGACGGCGGTAGCATTCGCATCCGGGGACTATGAAACAGTGAGACAGCATAAGGAATGAATCGACAGTTTTGCGCGAGGCGTGGGATGACGCACCCGTATGATCCTAGAGTTGGAGATGTATGCACCATATCGGTTTCCAGGCGCATCAGTTAAGTTTGTGCCCTTCCAAGCCGCTATTCCGCCGCCACACGCACGGTTGGCCAGCGTGATGTTTTCGAACCAACTACACGGTACACGGTGTTCAGTGTCCGTGTGCAATACAAGCACGCTGACGAAGACTCACGCGGTTCCGAAGCCGAACAGGTCTGTGAAACAAGTCAGCTTTTACGCAATCGTATCCGTAGTAAGCTCACTCACAATCCGTCTGCCCGAAGATGATGCTGTCGACGACGTACGTGCTCGCGTTTCGGCCGGTGTACCAGGTGTCCTGGTAGCTCGCGAACGTGCATCCGTAGAAGGACGCGTTTGCGTACGAAATGTCAGTAACCAGCGCCTGCGAAATGGAAAAGTTCGCCTGCGTTCGCGGTCAATCCAAGCATCCGACATACGTCGTCGTTTTCACTTGCCGCTCGGTTCTCGAAATCGATGTTGTACGCCTTGAAGTCGACGTTGCCAAAGAGGGGCTGGAGGGGAGCGCCGGTTGGTCCAGCGCCGATCAGCGACGCGTTGAAAGAGGGTGCGACGAGAAGGACGGCCGACTGCGCGTCGTCCATGCCTGTCTGGACGAACTGATTGTTCCATATGTGCACGAGGTTGCGAGTGGAAGCGTTTGCAGCAGGGTCGAAAGCCGTCTCAGGATCGAGTTGACCCTAAATATTCGAAGTGAGAGAAGGGAAACGATGACATGCTTCGGGAACGTACCAGGAGGATAACGGGGGCTGCGCGAGTAATGTTTACAGTCTCGCGGTATTCCCCGGCACCTACGAGGATGGTTGCTGGAGCTCCCTCTTGCCTGTATGCGACAAATGAGGGCATACACCTAATAGTCACGATTCAAAGGCGGACTTACAGCGATGACACGGCCGCCTGAACGCTACTGAAGTCGGCGCGGGGATCGTCTTGAGAGACGAAAATCGTACCAGGAGCGCAGCCAGTCAAGGGCGACAGGCTTGCGGGCTTCTTGAGCTGACACTGGAGGTGCGTGGGGGACAAGGCCCGTGTTGCACCGAGCGCGATCAAAGGCCAAAGCCAACGCAGTCCGACCATCCTGTGCTCTCATCTCGACATGCTTTCCGGTATTCGCCCTTGTTATATGAAGTGAACGGGCCGTCGGAGAGTCATAGGACCCCATCATTGCCATCTATTTGTACCGTAAAGCGGACATAGAGCTTCCTGTTTATTTATACATGACCACATGCGAGAGGGCAAGTGAGCAAGAAGGGTCTCTTCTAAGCACGCGTGAAGTCCGTACCTCAGCGACACCTGGCGGTTGCAATCAGAATTGGATCAATTGTTGTCGAAAACCATGGATTCGGAAGTAGATGGGCTGGGGAAACAAGCAAGCATGGTTTGGGAACAACATCAAGGCTTTCAAGCATCGGGCTCACCGTCGGTGTTGTGCAGCACGACGTGACCGCCGCCGATGGGACGTTTGCCGTCGTCCGGACCGCCGGGCCTTGAGGTGCCGGACCGCCACCACTTGTCGGCCACTCATCCCATCATCGTCCCGCGGCTTGCAGAAACCTGTTGACCTCCTCGGCTTCGCAATATGAAGCGCATAGGGAGCGGGATCCCAGCCACGTGTCAGCCACCGCCAGGGCGTATATACAACCCGGACAAGAGTCCAGGACCGCCAGGACACGCTTGCCCTCTTGCCCCACTGCCCTTGAAGCTATACTCTTTCAACGCAGACAAGGCTAGTAGGATGGGATCATGATACCGATACAACGTTGCCAGAGGGTGGACGTAGAGGTACAGGCTGAGTAGGTAGGTGTTTGAATACAAGAAGGCATCTATTCCAGCAATCCCAAAGGATTGCATACGTATCAGCCGCGAAGCGACATGACACATTCGTTACGGGTCGTTATGCATCCCCAGGTCATGCCTACACTGCAACGCAAGCGTAAAACATGGGACAAAAACCTTAAAGGACGGCGAATCGTGAAAAGAGTGGGGCTCCGAGTCGCGCACGGAGAACACATGAACGGAGCTCGAAGAAGCCAACAAGACGGAAAGCAGAGATGGAAGACACGGACCTCTAGAAATCGTCCGAGAAGTAGTCCGCTAGGCTCTCCTTGATCTCCCGCATCCGCATCGACGTCGCCACCAGCGCGCTCTCCCGGCAGTGAGGCATCCCGTCCAGGAAACCCTGACTCGGGATCTCCCTCTCCACCAACGCCTTCATCATGCTCTCCGAGAGCATGATCTTCCCCAGCACGTCCTCGCGCGCCAGCCCCGGCATCACCTGCGTCCCCGTCTCGAGCACGGTGCGCCAGAGCGCGCCCCAGGCCTTGGCGCATCGCTGCTGGTGCGTGCACCGCGCACCGTGTGTCAGTGCGGGCGGCTGCGACGAGAGGCCGTCCCAGAGCTTCGAGAGCGCGTAGTATCCGGCGAGGAGGCGGACGCGCTGCGTGCGCGTCAGGCCGCGCTCGGCGTCCCACGCTGCCTTGCCACGGAGCATGAGCGCGTGGTAGGCAAGGCCGACGATGGGCCGCAGGTTGAAGCGTTCCCCGATGGCGATGGCGAGCACGAGGTCGCGACCTTCGCCGATGAGCCGCTTCCAGCGCGTGAGCGTGCACTCGAGGAGGTCTGCGCGCTCGCAAAGGGCGGCGAGCTCCGTGAGCTGCACAAGCGTGGGCGGGTGCGAGGACGAGGCGACGGGCAGGCCACCTGCGGTGACCATGGGCGGGTGGTGGGTGGCGGTAAGAGGTGTGGGGGCGTTGCTAGTGGAGATGGTGGTGAGGATGTCGTCGAACGCGCCCGAGCGCGAGTAGTAGTGGAGGAGGGCGGAGAGGGCCCAGGTCATGATGTTGCGGAACTGGTACTTGTGGGTGATGCGGACGAGGTTGGCGAGCTGGGTGCAATCGGCCTCAGCCGTCATGGCGATCGTGAGCTCATGAGGTCTATGCGAGCATACATCGGGGCAAAAAGATGGAGCCATAACGCGCATAGGATGCATGGGCAATGGATGATTGGAGGGTAGGGTGAGAGGAATGATTGTGAACGAGAATGGGGCAGTGAGGACTTACAGCGAGTAGAGTGCCCAGAGGAGGGCGCGGAACTCGTCCGCAGTATCGCCCTGGAGCCTGATAGGGTTGTCGTCGCTCTCGCCCTCCTGCGCGACGGTCATGCTTGAGTCTGAGCGCGCCGAGTCTGCCTCCCCGGAGAGCTGGAACATGGTCTCGAATGCGGACTTGTCCTTTGTGAGGACGGAACGGTGGACCTAGAGTGGTGGAAGACACGAAGGGTCAATGTCCTTGACCGCGTCTGCTCACGAAGGGCGGATACGGACCTTGAAGAGCGTGTTTTCGACGAGCAAGACGCTGTTCCCATCGTGTATGTAATAGGACGGGTCTCTGCTCGGGCCCGGCATGGAGAGAAGGAGGATGCCATCGTTCAAGAAGGAGTTGGTCATGTTCATGAGCGGGCTACCGGGAGGGAGAGTTGGCTGGTCGTGTTGAGCCATGGTCGAGCAATTTGGCGTCGTCGCGGGTCGTCACCAAACGGGAGCGTGGCAGAGCACGGAAGGGAAGAGCAGCTGCAAAGATCGAGCTCCGGATGGGCGGATGGTGGCAGCTCGCGCCTAGGCTGTGACATCTTTACCTGTCTTCTATTCTCTCTCCTTCGAGACCGTCATAGAGACCACTATCTGCAGCGGTATCCATATAACCACGTTCCGGTCACGCTGACCGCTCATGGCGCCCACCCCGTGTCCAACGCTACCCGCACCTCGACCTCCTCGTCCAGCCGGGCCCAAGGCAGGGAGCATTCGGCATTCACGAATAGAGTGGTCTCAGCGAACGAGGAGTCAGGGACCCCCGGCAAGCGGACGCCTATTACCTCCGTGCCAGTTTTCCTGCACCCCTCCCGCGATTCCCCTGCAGAGACAAGAATTCAAGGCGTTGCCGGATTGAATACCTACGTTATGTAACGTCCATCTGCCACGGGACCATTCACGGTGAACCGCGTATCCAGTGTTGTTTATTGCCGTCAGGCATGCTTGTGGAAGGGCTGTATCGCGTTCAATCGGTACGTGTTGAGCTATTCTCGGAATTTCAGTATGATGATGCTCTGGACATGTTAATTGTGACTATGGAGACGGAGGCGAACGCGGCGCAGAATGCGGTTGACCTGCTTACGAAGGTGCCGTTCCACGGCCGCAAAGACGGCAAGCGAACAAGCAGCGAATTCTGCTCGGCATCCCAGCCACTTGTCAGCCCACCGCCAGGGCGTATATAGGACACGGACAAGAGTCCAGGACCCTTAGGACACGCTTGCCCTCCTGCCCCCACTCCCTTGAAGCTACTCTCTTTCAGCACAACACTATAAACCAACATGTACTCAGAACTCCTCTTCCTACTTTCATTCTTGACGATGCTTCATCTCATCCGCTTCGCGTCATCTTGGTTCCTCAAGCTTGCCTCCATCGTCTTCTATTCGCCCACGGGAGTCTTCAAGATCAGACGCGGAAACACCTCCAACGCCCCCTTCGAGACCACCATCTGCAGCGGTATCCCTTATATTCACGTTCGGGTCACTCTGACGGCTCATCGCGCCCACCCCGTGTCGAACGCTACCCGCACCGAGGCTGACACCTCGGGATCCGTCGACAACTCCCGTTACGGTGCTCAGGTAGACGACTCTGCGGACGTGCGTACACCCGCTCCGGTCGACGTCTCTTCTCCGGCTACTGCCTCTGTGCCTCCCTCTGCCCCGTTCTACGGCGTTGCCTACGGAAAGCCCAAGTCCCCTGCTCCCCTGTCACTGGGCTTTGGAGAGACTCTCCGCGCGGACCTCAACTCGGCCGATCACATCGCTCAGGTCTCTTTCGACATGGTCCACGACGTCGACACCATCGGGGCTTGGCTCGCTCACAAGTGCGGTGCCTTCGCAGGACGGGTCTACCCTCCCGTGCCTTTCTTCGACCGGTCTGCGACAGAGTGCCAGAGACTCTTCATGCGCCTCGACGTCCTCGTCCAGCCGGAGACGACCGACCTTGGCATCCACTACGTCGTGCTCGTCGTCGAGGTCGTCCCTTCCCACGAGTCCCCGACCGTGTTCACCATCATCGAGCGAGGCGACTCAGGGGTGGACGTCAGACGCATCGGCCTCCAGTTCCACGGCGTGTTCGCGACGGTCGACGACTTTGTCCTCATGGACTGGCAATCGGGATGCGCGCCCCTGGGCAGCTTCTTGTCCGAAGACTACCAGCAGCTTGGCCGGAACGTGCGGTGGGAGAAGGAGGCGGACGCGTTCCTCAAGCGGCACGACATCCTGGAGCAGAAGTGGGTTCATGACGAGGCCTGCGCGATGTGGCTGGAACGTCTTGGGGGCGGCATGGACAAGGGGATGCACGCGAGCGACGAGTACTACGACGAGTCGGGCGGACAGCGCGATGATGACGGTGATCGGTGGGACGATGACTCCATGGTCAACGCCCCACCCGAATCTGTCCGCTCGACGAGCAGCCTCGACGTCAACGCTGACGCCTTCGACCTGGGCTCCGACTCCCTCGGTTCCCGGTACAGTCTCGATGGTGACGCCGTCAAACCTCTGGTGCTTGACTTCGACTGCTTCGGCTCTGGCTACAGCTTGGACGAGGTCGCATCCAACTACTCGTCGCCCCCGCACACTCCGCGCTCGGACGCTGGATTCGCGCACTCCACTCCGTCCGCATGGCCGCCAAGCACGCCTGCCCCGCGCACGCCCGAGTTCTGCGGCTTCCGGTGCCCGACATCCTCGTCCACGTTCTCCACGACGCCCTCTACCCACTCCTCAACAATCATTGCTGATGATCTGATCGACGATCCTTTCATTTTGGAGCCGAGTTCTTTCTACATGCCGCGCACGGCCGCGGCGTAGGTCTTTGGTTTCGGTGTTTGAGTGTCAGCTTCATCTCTTTTGGGCAAGCAAGATCCAGGTGGGTGACCATTCCACTGGTACCTTCCGGACGGTGCTGACGACTGCTCCATTTCGCAGTGGTGTCCTCATTCCGGCTTCTACTTCTCGTCCTTTCTTGAATGGTCCCTCCGCATTCGTTTTGCAGGAGAACGCGCCGACTGTCGTCCTCCGGTCTCGTGCACAGCGCGCGAACCTGGGGTAGTTTCTCCTGCGGTTGCCTCTGGCGATCCGGAGGCGGGAGACGAGCCGTGACGAGGGTTGAATACTCATTCCCCTACGGCGCGATCCTCATCTCTTGCGGCATGGTACCTGTCGTTCGGCCTCGGATTGGTTTTACGGCAGATGTGTAACATAGCTTCGTCTAATCCATCTGCTCGTCTTCTGGAAGTGAGACGTTAAGTCTCATGGCGGTGCGCTTTCGGAAGCGATTACTTCTAGTGTTCGTGTCAAATCCAGGAAACCTCGCCACTGCAGGTGGACGTTACGGCTTCGCCAGTGCCAGCCCGCAAATATCATGCCGCTGCGAAAGACGTGAACAAATGCAACTTGAGGCTGGGGGGTGTGTGCAGCGGGCCGGGCGCCGAGGTTGAATTGGAGAAGTAGTGGAGCGGCCAACGTCGAGCGCCCCGAGTTGTGCGTCTTGCCGAATGCCGACCATGTCCTTGCCATTTTCCGTGTCCGCTTCAGGCTATCTTCCTCTCAAATACCCCGTGGAGGATGGCGTTGGGAGGGTTCTTGAAGTAGAGGCCCCTTGATGTGAGTATTTTAACTTCACCACCACTCGCAGCTGACTGACGGTGCTACGCCGTCGCCATCCAAGACCAGAGTGCTTACCCAAGCGCAACCTAGAAGCCACGGAGTATACCACTTTTCACGTACGGGATGGCCTCAGTGAAAGAGAAGTCGGGCACATCCGGTGAGAGGAACCCCGTGCCAGTTTCCCGCTCCCGTTCTGCGACCCTCTGTAGAGGCAAGAGGACGCTACCCCGTCGGATACCAACGTTCATCGGCCGTGGAATCGTTCGCGACCTTCGCGCCCGTGCCCCCTACTACGCGAGCGACTGGCTGGATGCATGGAATTATCGAGTCATCCCTGCGATAGTGCTCATATTCTTCGCAAAGTAAGTCTTCTACCCTTGCCACATTCCGCCCTTCTTCAATGCCCATTTCGTCTCTAGCGTGCTCCCCGGAATCGCCTTTTCTCTCGACCTCATAGAAACCACCAAGCAGTATGGCGTCTCCGAAGTCCTTCTCTCGTCCTTCATGGCTGCTTTCATTTTCTCCCTCTTCGGTGCCCAGCCCCTCTGCATAGCGGGTGTCACCGGTCCCATCACCGTGCTCAACAAAACGATATTCGACATCATAGCACGCCAGCCGAACCCCCCCAACTATCTCCAATTCGTCGGCTGGGTGTATTTATGGGGCGCGATTCTCCACTGGATCACCGCAGCCCTCAACTGTAAGTGTAGTCACCGGCAGAACTAGTTGGAGTGCGATAAACCGCTGACCATAAACTTCCAGGGTGCAATTTCCTCAAGTACGTCACCTTGTTCTCCTGCGACACCTTCGGCTTCTACGTTTCCTGGGTCTACCTCCAGTACGGCGTCCAGGTCATCACACGCCAGTTCCCCACCGATGGCAGTTCATCCAGCCTTGACAGTGCTTTTGTCGCCATCATCCTCGCCCTTCTCATGACTGTCACTGCGTTCCTCTTCCGGACGCTCTCGCGCTCTCCCTACTTACATCGGCACGCACGCCGCTTCTTCGCGGACTACGGCATGCCCATCTCCCTGGTTGCAGCATCCGCCATGGCGTACTGGGGTCGCTTCAACCGAGCGAATCCTACGACCCTCCCGACGGGCCACGCCTTTATGCCCGCCGGCGATCGGCCATGGTTGGTTCGATTCTGGGAGTTGGATGGCAAATGGGTCGGAATCGCATTCCCCTTCGGCGTAGCCTTATGGGTGTTGTTCTTCTTCGACCACAATGTTTCGGTGCGTCGCGCAGAATACGCGTACCAGTCAACGGCTGACGCATATATTATAGTCATTGATGGCACAAAGCACAGAGTTCCCCTTGCGCAAGCCGCCGGGCTTCCATTACGACTTCTGCCTACTCGGCATCACCACTTTCATCGCAGGACTGCTCGGTATACCCGCCCCCAACGGCTTAATTCCACAAGCGCCCATCCACACCACCTCCCTGCTAGTCATGGGTCATGAAAGGAAGAACGACGTCGAGCATGGTACTGGATCCAGCGACTCGTATACACCTTCGACACCACAAGCTTCTCCAGGCAGCTCTGTGGAGGACCTTCACGTTACCCACACGAGATCGCGCCTGCGTGCACCCCGGGCCTCGGATCTGGAACAGGACCCAACAGGCGAGGGCGATATCCGCCGTGGCGAAGTGCCCGTCGCGGTTGTCGAGCAGCGCGTCTCGAACCTCGCCCAAGGCTCGCTCTGTCTCGTCCTCTTGACGGGTCCTTTCTTGCACGTCCTTGGCCTCATCCCTCGAGGCGTGCTTGCCGGACTATTGTGAGCGACCTTATCTACACGCAAGTGCTGGACCCTGACCGGAGTCTAGCTGGTATATGGGTCTTGACGCCCTGCAAGGCAATGGGATCACGCAGAAGATCCTGTACTTCTTCCGCGACAAGGCCCTGACGCCTGCGGACGAGCCGTTGCGGAGGGTCCGCAAGTCGAGGATCCTCCTCTTTGTCTCGGTGCAGTTGATGGGATTCGGTGCTACCATGGCCGTCACTCAGACCATTGGTACGTTGTATCATCTTTCTCCCCATCGTGGCAGAGGCTAACCTTCAGTACGTGTGCAGCCGCGATCGGATTCCCGGTGATCATCCTTCTCCTGGTACCGCTCAGGACGTACGTTGTCCCGCGTCTCCCCTTCACGGACGAGGAGCTCGCCGTTCTGGATGGTCCGACGGCATCTCCCTTCGTGAGTGCTGCATTTCGGTTCTCCTCTCCAATTCATCCTCATATTCTTTCCGCAGACGATGGAATCCGTGGGCGGAACAACACGTTCATAGCCTCAGTTTCAAGCGTCGACACGCTTCGCTATGTAGCGTAGAGTAGAGTACAAGCCGAGGCGAATATTCGTATGTCAGCATGTCGTCCCAAGACCACTCTATTCCTCAGTAATCTTTTGTCCGACCTCCGACAGCTCCGAGCCGGCCCTCGGTGTTCGATTACAAAGTCTATGAAGCGATAAGAAGTCGACATATGTTCGACATTGTCCAGACTTGGAAGATTTATAGTGGCTGTGCTGTGTCGATGGGGTAAACGCCTCCATGTTCGAAAGTTGACACCGTTTCCCTGCGTGCCTGTATTCGCTGCTACAAGTAGAGGTACGTGTTTTCCTCAGTATATCAAGGACGAATTATAGAGATATTCGAACCACTCAATACCTAACGTGAGGGTTGGAACACCTGCAGTGAAGGAAGATGGCGCCATATCACCCCGGAATCGAGCAATTGCGGCTGATAGCCAACGTCTCTGGACCTCTGCCGTCCCAAACGTTCACGGTATTCATATATGACAGGCATGACATGTCTTCCCCACAACGCTGCCCGCAGTAGTGTCAATCCCTCTGGTCCTCTCTGGTCCTATCCCCCGCGGAACCACATCAGGTAGTCCCTTTGCCCAACGATCACCGGCGTCATGGTCCGCCTCGTCCAGCTTGCATCGCTTGTTTTCCTCCCTCTATCCGCCCTGAGCCACCCGTACGATGACAAGCAGACAGTCCTAGCACCATCAACCTCCAGGAGGCCGGCCAAGTCGATCGCCATTGTCGGCGCCGGGAGCGGCGGCCTCGCAGTCCTCAAGACCATCTTCGACCTCCCCGAGGACGTGCGGCGCGACTGGGAAGTCGTACTCTACGAGCAGCGACGTGGCCTCGGCGGCTTATGGCTGCCCGATCCGCCAGGTCCGCTCCCCCACTTTCCCAATCTACCTGAGTCCCCGACGTACCCCCTCCTCCGCACGAACACGCCCCACCCGACGATGACATACATCAATTTCACGTACCCGCCGAACACGCCTCTCTTCCCCACGTGGGACTACGTGCAGCAGTACCACGTCGCCTTCGCGGACCACTACAACATCTCGCAGTACATCCACCTCCGCCACCGGGTTACGGCGGCGAACTGGGTTGGGAACGCGGAGCACGGCGAGTGGGACCTCGAGGTGCACGTGCAGGACCCCGACGGTGACGTAGTCTTCAAGCGAGCCTTCGACCATCTCATTGTCGCGAACGGGCACAACCACTACCCGAACATTCCCCAATGGAACGGAACGGACGAGTGGCTCGCGCACACGCCTGCCGGGACACCGCAGCGCGAGATCACCCACTCGATATACTACCGCCGACCAGAGCGGTACGCGAACCGGACGGTCATCATCGTCGGAGCAGGCGCGAGCGGACGCGACGCCGCGCTGCAGGTCGGCAAGCTCGCGCGAGTGGTGAGTACACCCAGACTTAGTCTCGTTTCCCTCCCTCCCTCCCTCCCGAGAATCTCACGCGCCGCCCTAGACATACCAATCCCTCACCCCGCGCAACGACCCCACCCCGGGTGCGCACGTCGTCCCCAAGCCGCGTATCGCCCACTTCAATCGCACCTCCGTCGTCTTCGAGGACGGCACGGCCCTGCACGACGTCGACTCACTCATCCTCGGCACCGGATACGAGTTCCGCATCCCTTTCCTCAGCCCCCCTCACTCGTCCGTGCTCGCCGTCGACAAGCACACGCCGCTCAACTCGACCACCGCGCGCTCGCTCGTCACCAACCTCCGCTACATCTTCCCCACCCACCGGCACATCTTCAGCCTGCACCCAGACATCCCCCCGACCGCGCTGTCGTTTATCGGATTGCCGGTCCTCGTCGCGAACTGCCCGTCGGACATCGCGCAAAGCCTGCTCGTCACGCACGCGATCGCGAACGCGTCAATCCTTCCCTCCCGCGCGAAACTGCTTGAGGAACTCGTCGCGCGCGAGGAGAAAGTCCACGCGGCGGGCCTCGATCCGTATTACGTGGGCCACCGCCTCATTGAAGAGTCCGAGACAGACCAGAACTATCAGGACTCGCTCGTCGAGTACCTGAAGGACATCGGAGCGCTTCCGCAGGACGGGAAGAAGTTTGTGGAGCCCTGGCGAAGGCTGGGGAGGAATAACTCGCGTTTACTTAGCCGGGCGTGGGACCGCGTGGCGAAACACGGAGAGGAGAGCAAGTGGCTTGACGGTGTAAAGTCGGAGGACGAGTGGGCTGACCTGATGAATCGCCTTACGGAGTGGCAGCGGGCATATGAAGAGGAGCACGGCGTGCCCGAATTTGAGGACCCGTCGGTGTGGTAGCATTTTCATGGCATCTAGATGATCTTCATGGTCCTGTCCGCTTTCATCTGACAGAAACTCGGGTCTTGTTGACAACGAAGAGCTCGCGGCGCAATGGGAGGAGTGGAATGCAAATCATATCATTGCGAGAGTACTCAGCTATGCAGTAAAGCCAGCCTCTTTGAGCTTCGCGACGAGCTCGTCCACACTTTGCACCTGCGCAACGGTTACCGCCTGCAGCAATATGGCACGAGGAGGACGTACAGACCTTTCCTCCTCCAACGCGCTTAGGTGGCTCAGTGACCTTGACTGTCTCCAATATTGGAGTGAGGTCAACCCCCAGGTCGGTTGGCGTCAGCTTCTCGACGGGTTTCTTTCTCGCTTTCATGATGTTGGGCAATGACGCGTAACGTGGCTCTGCAATCTAAGTTAACACGGGACGGGAATGGTGACAGGGAGCGCGACTGACCATTTAGTCTGGACGCCGCACACAAAATCGGATGAGCTGGTATGGGCAAGGACAGATGAAAGAACACACCTGAGATCCGTCGTCACCACCAGAGGTAACTGGCACTTGACCTCCTCAAGGCCGCCATCAATCTCCCTCGTCACCTCGGCCACCTTCGCCTTCGGGTCCACTACGAGCTTGCTCGCGAACGTCGCCTGTGCCCAGTCCATGAGCCCCGCCAACATCTGCCCCGTCTGGCCTGCGTCATCGTCGATGGCTTGCTTCCCCATGATAACCAAGTCCACGCCCTCCTTCTCGCGTTCGATAATCGCGCGCAGCGCCTTCGCGACCCCGAGCGGTTCTGGTGCGGGAGCCGAGTCGGGGATCTCGACATGGATGCCAGAGTCTGCGCCAATGGCGAGTGCTGTGCGGAGGGTCTCCACGGCCTTTGGGGGACCGATGGTAACGACCTTGATGGACTTGACCTCTTCCTTGAGCTTCTCGCGTAACCGGACGGCCTCCTCAACAGCTGGCGCGCACAAAATCCCGTCAGAGGGGATCGCGCGCATGAATACTCGAACACACGCACCAATCTCGTCGAACGGGTTCTACACGTGGCTCGTGCTTGAGCATGGACGCGTCACGGAGTACTGAAAACACGTACCATGGAGTGCTTGACGTTGAGGTCGACCCCCTTCTGGTCGGGGTTCACTCGGATCTTGACCGCATAGTCGACTGTCCTGAATATGACGGTTCTTCAACGCCCGCCGTACCAGGAGCTCTGACGCTGGACCCACCGCTTCACAGGGACGAGGATGTTGAGCAAGCGGACTGCTGACGGTCGCATGGTGGTGGGGACGGGAGAGAGTGGGCGGATTGTTTCGGACGTCGGGCAATCACAAGCACTCCGATCCCGTCGGAATTTTCCGACCCCCCGTGTAAGGCAACTGACGTGGTTCGAGTACAAACGACCATTCCCCAGGATTTTTCGACAGTGCATCACGGACGACCGTGAAGACTTCATGGGGTACCCGGGATGTTTCCGGAACATAGTTTTTGCATAGGATTAATTTTTGACGTTATGCAACTACAACGCTATGTTCCCGGGATTTATGAACGCTCCTCCTCGCTCCTCCCGCACCAACCATTGGGGAGTGTCTGCGTCCAAGCGCATGGGAGCTTCCACTTCCTGCGCCGGAGTCTTAGACAAAACCGCGGCATGCTTCACTGCTCTCATCGATCTCCGCTCCACCCCTGCACTGCGCTTTGCTTCCATGACGCGAGTCGTGTACCGTGCAACCTCCGAGTCCTCCTTCGAACGCGGCGGCAACGGATGGCCATCTTTAAACGCCACTCCAGGGTCGAGGCGCCCCAAGGATCGAATCCATTGCCCCACGGCGGCAAGGGAGACTCGCACCTCCCAAGAACCGCCCTCCTGTGAGCAAATGGTCAGTCAGTAATACCCCTCGCACAAGAGACAGATTACTCACGGCAATGGTCCGAGCCAATGCGGCCTGCACCCCAAGCGCGAGCATGTATCCCGCAGCATGGTCCAAGGCTTGCATGGGGAACGCCTTCGGAGGGAGCGGACGAGGACCGTCCTGACCGTTAAACGCAGCATACGCTTCGGCTTCGGCAACGTTGTATCCCGTCGCTGTCTGCGTCAAAGAATCGAACTGGGGGGCATGTCAGCCAACGCACACCGAATAGCTGAGTGTAATCTCACCCCACGTCGGTCTTTCCAGGGTCCATCCCACCCAAACGCCCTCAGACTCGCGTACACAATGCCCGGGCGCGCCTTTGCCACTTCCTCGGGGCCGAACCCTTTATCCGCTAATCCTCCCGGTCGATACGACTGGAGGAGCACGTCCGCGTCCTTCACCAGGGACTCGAACCTCTCACGATCCGCTAGCTCGTTCAGGTCGAGCTGCGCGGTCCGCTTTCCCCGGGAAGTGTCCACGTCCAGCCGCGGGAGAGCGGGGAGGTTCGGCGACGTGATCCACAACACGTCCGCGCCATGGGCTATTACACACAGTAAGCACAGACCCAACCAACACATGGAAACACGACCTGCCTGCAAGCGTTCTCCCGCCAACGGGACCCGCAATCACCCTGGTCAACTCCAGCACGCGGATGCCCTCCAAAGGGCGAGTCGGATTCCCTCTGACGTCCCGCTTCGGGGCATCCCCGATCCTGAGCAGCACCACGGGCGGGGTATCCTTCAGTGCCTGGGCCTGCGGATGCGCGTCCCACTGCTCGAACGAGCGCAGAGCGGTGGCGACCATCTTCCTCGCCGACGCCTCTGTCTCGAAATCGACCGAGTTCCAGCGCAGCATCGCCTCCTGGATCGACTCCCGCGTCGGCTCGCACTCCAGGATGTCCAGGATGCCCCGTTTGTGACTGCGAAAGGCGAGACCGTCATCGTCACGAATCAGCAATTGGAGTGGCGCGAAAAGCTTACTCACTGAGGGAAGTTAGTATGAATCCGGACGTAGTTATCGTCCTTCGTGCGGAACACGCCGGAGAGTGCGTCGAACAGCGCCAAGGCTTCCTTCGACCCCTCGACCTCGGAATACGCCTCGCTCTCTAAGCAAGCAGAAGCAAAACGCGTCAGGCAGTTCGTTATTGCAAAGCCGCTATCTCAAAAGCTAGTCCACGCACTAAACTCGATGGCCGCATGGCGAGCGTCGACGGTCACGGTCTGCTCTACCCCCGTCCGGAGTTGGTGGAAGTACGCCGCCGCAAGGCCCGAAAGGCCAATTGCCGTCTGCACATGTTCCGTCAGCTGATGTGGAACTCCAAGAAACTGGAAGCCTAACCTGTGCAGCTGTCCCGAGCTTGAACGTTGAATCAACTACGGGATCCGGACTTGGCGTTAGGTGCAACCGCGAGATAGCCTCTACAGGCAGTCGCAGCGACCGCCATATGGTTTCTGCTGGTACACGAGTAGCGTTCATAGCAGGGTCAGGTAGGGTAGGAAAGCCTGGGCACGTAAGCCGTAGACACTCAGAGTCAATATTAATGGAGTCCGAGCCAAACTTATACACGACAGGCCGGCCGGACGCAACACCTGACTGCTTGGGGCGATAAATATACCCAATCCCCAACCAATCTCAGAAGTGTCAGCACGCGCCATGTCGACCGGATGCCCCCACAAGCTAGCGGACCGGAAGAAATGCAGTTGTTGCCCAATCCGACAGCACCGTCTTGAACGCACAAGCTGAGTCAATTCTCCATCCAAGCAACGCCGTACTAGTCGGAGCAACTTACCGTCGGCCGACGTCAGAAGCTGAGTCAACTGCAACGGATCCACGTACAAGTTCTCACAACAAAGCTTTCAATAAAGGACTAGAGACTCACGAGGTCATATCCGCCCATACACAACACGCGCCCGCAACATCGGTTAACGGACATTAAGCCAACTCGTCTAGATGAAGAGGTGTAGATACTTTTGGTCTACTCGCAAGCCGGCTAGCATTACGACGATAACTACACGACAGCGTCCAACCCCTCTAGTAGACCAGCGACGACGTGTCCGCGCGGATACGGTTGTAGTCGAGCAGACCATCAATGGGACCGACAGCCGCAATAGAGATCTAAACAACCAGAACCGCAGTCAGTCAGCCAGTGATACGAGACCTGAAGCGACTGGGGTACGTACGTCCTTGTCCCACAGGTACTTCTGCGCTACCCGCTTGATGTCCTCAGTCGTGACAGAGTCGACCGCGAACTCGATCTGCTTCGGCGTCATCCGACGGCCGCTCGTGACGAGCTGGCGACCAATGTCCTCCGCGATGGCAGTGGTGCCGTCGAGCGAGAGCAGCAGGGACGCTTTGAGTTGGCTCTTGGCACGTTCGACCTCGACCTCCTTGGGCGCCATGGACATCCGCGTCCACTCCCGGAGGGTGAAGTGCGCCATGTCGTCCATGTTCATCAAGTTCTCGGTGACGAGGTAGATGCCCCACAGGCCGGTGTCCGAATAGCTCGTCGAGAACGACATGAAGCTGTTCGCAAGGTTGTTGGACGAGATGATGTGCGACAGTCTCGAAGACATCAGGCTCGCCGCGCCGAGCGAGCGGTCCCAGTTGCCGAAGATGCTCTGCATGACAAGCATTGGGTAGTAGTCGGGCGAGCTCCAGCCGACACCCTCGACGGCAATCGCGACGTGCGCGGTGGGCATGGTATCATCACGGATGCGGACCTCCGAACCAACGAACTTGGTCTTTGGGTGTGAGAGGCGGCCGAGGGGGATAGGGTTGGGGGAGACGGGGAGCTTGGCAAAGTGCTGCTCGGCGTGCTTGACGAGCTGTTCGTGGTCGACACCGCCAGTGCCGACGAGCACCATGCGGTCGGCGGTGTAGTTGGTCTTAATGTAAGACGCGAGGTCGTCGCGCTTGATGGAGAGAATGTTCTGCTTGGGGCCGAGGATGGTGCGCCCGAGGGGTTGACCTGGCAAAACGTGAGATCCGCCTTCCGCTCAGCACGTCGCGACGTCCACGCACCCTGGAAGGCCACGGCGTGGAGGTGGTCGAAGACAACCTCCTCCATCTGCTTGTCCACTTCCTGCTGCTCACGCAAAATCACATCCCGCTCCCGCTCGATCGCCGCCTGGTCCAGGGTCGAGTTCTGGAGAATGTCGCTGATGATGTCCACGCTGGTGCCGACGTCCTTGGAGAAGCACTTGGCGTAGTACACCGTCTGCTCGCGCGACGTGTACGCATTTAGGTGCGCACCGAGGCTCTCGACGGACAGCTCGAGCTGGTGCTGGGAGCGGCGGTTCGTCCCCTTGAACGCCATGTGCTCGAGGAAGTGCGCCGTGCCGTTCGTCGCGTCCGTCTCCGCCCTCGACCCCGCGTCAATCCACACACCGACCGTCGCCGTCTGCGCATGAGGATGCGCCTCAGTTGCAACCGTCAAGCCATTGGGGAGCGTTGTCGTCTGCAGCTGGGGGTGGGGGATGTTGACTGCAGTCGCAAACGACCGCAATGGGCGGCGCTGAGGTGTACGCTGTCAGGCTGATCATCGAATGCCAGAATTTAGACAACTCACGGGATAGCGCGCTGCGCTGCGAAGAGCACGCCCAAGCGAGGTCGAGAGTGTCATCGAGGTCGTAGAGAATGAAGTGTTCGTCGTCGACCGAGACGAGGACCGGGAGAATACGGTGGAGGGTCGGAGTCTGAACACCAATGCCGCCCGATGATGGCTTCGGGCAAACATGGGTGCAATCCCCCAGTCGGCGCTTCAATCGCAGCGTAATTGCCCGAATCTCGTTGGTCGGCTGGGCTGCGAGCCCATGACCGACTCATGTGCAGACGGATACCTGTGACGACATACATACATCTTGCTTCCAGGGTTTGACACGCTCCATAGGGTTCGCGAGAGCATAAATTTCAAGGTATGCATCCTACTGTAGTACAGGTATATATACAGCCATCAGGGTGTAGAGACGACGACGCAAGAGTCCATGAACGAGAACGGTGGACGACAACGACAGCGAGACCAAAACGAAACCAATCAAGCGACGCCAGCAGTCGAGTGGCCTTTCGACCTGTACTTGACGATCCACGGATGTTTCCTCACTTCGGTAAGAGGAAGCCGCTTCTCTGCGTCGTATTGGAGGAGCTGTTGGAGAACATGAGACGTGGTTCAGGTCAAGATGGACGACGAAACGGACGGCTAACCTTGGTAATCAGGTCGCGTGCTTCTGCCGACACCTTGGAAGGAATCTTCAAGTCTACTCGCTGTATGCGCTTGTACGTCGCTATGATGCCAAGTCATTAACCATTAGACCGAGCAGCAAACAGCGGTCGAGCTTACCGTTGTACCCGGTGAGGTCTTCGAATGGCGGTGCACCGCAGATGAACTCGTACGTGAGCACACCGAGTGCCCAGTAGTCGACCTTTTCCGAGTGTTCACGGCCCTCGACCATCTCCGGAGGGAGATAGTCCAAGGTTCCGCAAAGCGTTTTGCGCCGGTTTCCAGGCGCGTGCACGCTCCAGCCAAAGTCGCCAATCTTGAGCTCGCCGTTGATCCCAAGCAGCAGGTTCTCGGGCTTGATATCGCGGTGGATGACGTGCTTGGCGTGGAGATAGCTGAGCGCGTCCGCCATCTGATCGATGTACCGGGAACTCCGCTTCTCGGTGAAGCACCCGTACTTGGTCAGTTGTTTGTACAGCTCGCCCTTGCCAGCGAACTCGAGCATGAGGAAAATCCGTTTCTCGTCGTGGAAGTAGCCGTAGAGTCGGAGGACGTGGGGGTGTCGCAGGTTCTGCTGGATCTCAATCTCGCGCCGGATCTGTTTCTCGACGCGGGACTGGACGATCTCGGACTTGTACAAGCACTTGAGGGCGAGGATGTAGTTAGGTTCGCACTTGGTGCGGACCATGTATACTCGGCCGAACTTGCCCTTGCCGAGGGGACGACCAATGTCGAAATCGGTCAAATGCCATTCTCGTGTTGGTCGCTCGCTGCATGGAGAAGTTATAAGTCCTCCTGGGAATCAACAGGTCACGAAACCGGTGCGAGATCCCCATACGGGGCTGAATCATCCTGTACAGAATCCGACAGTCTCTGCTCCATCGCAGGGTTAAACGTGCACGGCCCCGCTCAAGTTCTCGCTTATGGAAGACCGTGTTTGCATATATTGCTGGACCACCCCTCAAGGTATACCAGCGGTATTGCTACAGCGGCTGGAATACGTCGAGGGATAGCACCAGCACGCTCAGGAGGACCTGGCAACCCGGTTTCGAACAGGAAATTGACCTACTCACAATGCAACACTGGAGTCCAGCGCAAGCTCCTCGGCGGCGGCACCGGTCACAGCCTCTCCTCTGGTCTCGTTCTCGATCTCAAATCCTCCATCATAGGTTCCGATGTCAATGAGGGCAGCAGGTTTCGCTGATGGAGGTGCAGGTTGCGGGGGAGAAGCTGCTCGAGAAGTCGTCGCGGAAGACTTGCTGGCAATGGAGTTCGTCGACGACGCCTTCTGCAGCGTCGCTGTGCCCTGGATGGGATTTGGGGCGGCATATTTGGAGAGCAGTTTTGTGACATTGGTTTGGCTAGGCTTTTTCTGGTGCTGCGTGGTGGCTGGTCGGGTCGTGTTGGGTTTAGAGGATATCTCGAGAGCGGAGAGTTGACGGGCGATCTGGTTGACAGAGGTCATTGTGGGTTTCGCTGGCGGAAAAGATGGTGGTAGTGGAGGAGATCGGGGATGACACCGTCGACGATGTCGAAGACGAGAGCGAGAGCCAGCCACGCGCCGTTGGCTTTTCAACCGCGCCTGTCCTCGCGTATCATCATGTGATCGAGACTCCCTCGACCCGGCCCGGTCTGCCGGCGCAAAGCAATATTAATATTGCGCTTCATTCTTGGCTTTGTCCGCCCTGGCGCTTTTTCACTTGTCTCCATACCCTCACACTGGCCTCCACTCAGGCCATCGCACTTTTGAGGAGAGGCGGGATCAGCCAGGGGTATGT
Organism: Sanguinoderma infundibulare; assembly: GCA_032821775.1. Lineage (NCBI taxonomy): Eukaryota > Fungi > Basidiomycota > Agaricomycetes > Polyporales > Polyporaceae > Sanguinoderma > Sanguinoderma infundibulare. The sequence continues at coordinate 1,212,592 of JAVLRN010000007.1, forward strand.
ATGCATCAACAGCAAGCCTGTAATTACGCAAGTTGTACGCTATGGTACAGTATGACTACACCATTGCCTTTGAACTACTAAGAAGGCGGAGCGTGGACGCAGCATTTGCATCGTTGAGGGTCTCCAAGGACTGCAAGCGATTGAGATAAACAAGCCTGGCCGAAGTTTGAGCATCGAAATTACCCGAGCGCGCCCATCTCAAGAGTCAGAAGCTCTTCCAACGACGACGGCGCCCACGAGACCCCTTCTGCCCCTTTCTGCCCTTCCTCGGCCAGAGTTCCCGTTGAAGGCCCTAGTCTGACGCGGCTGCGACTAGTACTCGCGACCTTCGTGTGATCCACGACCTGACCCCAACTCATATATTGCCTAGCCGAGATGGCTACCATCGAATCGCCAACTGTCCTGATGAGACGACCCACCTCTGTATCCCCGCCACTACCTCCCTCCCCAGCTCCGTCGCGCGTGCCAGTCCGAGGCCGCCAGGAGTCGTACCACCTACCCATAGAAATGTCCCGCCGCGGCAGCAGCCGCTCCAATGGACGAAGAACCCGGACCTCTACCCCAGAATCCTACGGCGAGGCCATACCGAGGGAGTGCACTGTAACAGAGGACAGTGCCACTGCGGGAGGGTCGGGCGACGGTCCAAAGGCGGAGGCGGGAATGGAGTCGTGGTGGCGGGTGCTGCTGAGCCGGTGGAGGCTGCTGCTCACCCTCGAGAACTCGGGCAGCGTCGCCCGAGACCACCTCGCGTCCGAGCGGACGTTCCTGGCCTACACACGCACCAGCCTAACCATCTCCTCCACCGGCGTCGGTGCGTCTGCGTCTTCTTCCGCGTCTCCGAAAATTTGCCATTGATCGCCGACTCCGTGTGCAGCGCTCGTGCAGCTCTTCACCCTGTCCGGGACAACGGTGAACAAGGACCTCGAGAGGTTCGCGCGGCCGCTGGGAGCGGTCATGATTGGGATAGGGATATTCACCTTGTTCGTCGGCATCGCGCGCTATTTCCTGGTCCAGGACGCACTCGTCCGCGGCGTCTACCCCGTCGCGCGCGTGAGCACCAGCGTGCTCTCCATTGTCATTCTCGCCTTCGTCCTCGTCGTCTTCGTCATTGTTATTGTGGCAAGATGATGCAGGAGTATGGCGCCCAAGGCTCGACTGGACGAGGAGGAGGATCGACCGCATACCACAATTGCCTCATATATATACTATACCAGCACGCCATCACTCACGGCCATAACGACATCTGTATTAATCCCGCGGATCACGTCTCGGAAATGTCTCATTTCGGGGATTTCCCTGTCCCCGTATTATACAGAGATGCCCGAATCATGCCTCCATTGCACTACAGTTGTACGCTTGACAGCATTCCCCCCGTCGCTTGGTTCTTTAGCTTCCCATCTCGGCTTGCTGCATGCTTAGCGGGCACACTCGACATTCATGAACCGCTTCACCACTTCGAAGTCCGCGAAGGACCAACTGTATGAGGAACCCGTGTAGAGTGACGAAGTTCATATATGCCTGTCTCGAATTCCCGAAACTCAGATCCCCGGCGCTCCGTCCGGGATGAAAAATTCCAGCAATTACAGGAGTTCTTGAAGCGGATGAGGCTCATGGCCCGGCTTGTGGAAGAAAAGCAGATGGATTAGACCACACAGTCTTAACTACATATCTGCCGAAAGAACCAAGCCGAATCAAACGATGCCGCAGGAGACGAGGATCGCGCCGTAGGGGAGTGAGTATTCAACCCTCGTCGCGGCCCATCTCCTGCCTCCGGGTCGCCAGAGGTAACCGCAGGAGGAACTGGCCCAGATCCGTGCGCTGTGCACGAGACCGGAGGACGACAGTCGGCGCGCTGTCTTGCAAAACGAATGCGAGGGGACCATTCAAGAAAGGACGAGAAGAGAACCCGAATGAGGACACCACTGCGGAATGGAGCAGTCGTCAGCACCGTCCGGAAGGTAGCAGTGGAATGGTCACCCACCTGGATCTTGCTTGCCCAAATGAGATGAAGCTGACACTCAAACACCGAAACCAAAGACCTACGCCGCGGCCGTGCGCGGCATGTAGAAAGAACTCGGCTCCAAAACGAAAGGATCGTCGATCAGATCATCAGCAATGATTGTCGAGGAGTGCGTAGAGGGCGTCGTGGAGAAGGTGGACGAGGATGTCGGGCACCGGAAGCCGCAGAACTCGGGCGTGCGCGGGGCAGGCGTGCTTGGCGGCCATGCGGACGGAGTGGAGTGCGCGAATCCAGCATCCGAGCGCGGAGTGTGCGGGGGCGACGAGTAGTTGGATGCGACCTCGTCCAAGCTGTACCCAGAGCCGAAGCAGTCGAAGTCAAGCTCCAGAGGATTGACGGCGTCACCATCGAGGCTGTACCGGGAACCGAGGGAGTCGAAGCCCAGGTCGAGGGCGTCAGCGTTGACGTCGAGGCTGCTCGTCGAGCGGACAGAGTCAGGTGGGGCGTTGACCATGGAGTCATCGTCCCACCGATCACCGTCATCCTCGCGCTGTCCGCCCGACTCGTCGTAGTACTCATGGCTCGCGTGCATCCCCTCGTCCATCCGGCCCCCAAGACGTTCCAGCCACATCGCGCAGGCCTCGTCATGAGCCCACTTCTGCTCCAGGATGTCGTGCTGCTTGAGGAACGCGTCCGCCTCCTTCTCCCACCGCACGTTCCGGCCAAGCTGCTGGTAGTCTTCGGACAAGAAACTGCCTAGGGGTGCGCATCCCGATTGCCAGTCCATGAGGACAAAGTCGTCGACCGTCGCGAACACGCCGTGGAACTGGAGGCCAATGCGTCTGATGTCCAACCCGGACTCGCCTCGCTCGACGATGGTGAAGACGGTCGGAGACTCGTGGGAAGGGACGACCTCGACGACGAGCACGACGTAATGGATGCCAAGGTCGGCCGTCTCCGGCTGGACGAGGAGGTCGAGGCGCATGAAGAGTCTCTGGCACTCTGTCGCGGACCGGTCGAAGAAAGGCACGGGAGGGTAGACCCGTCCTGCGAAGGCACCGCACTTGTGAGCGAGCCAAGCCCCGATGGTGTCGACGTCGTGGACCATGTCGAAAGAGACCTGAGCGATGTGATCGGCTGAGTTGAGGTCCGCACGGTGGGTCTCTCCGAAGACCAGTGACAAGGGAGCAGGGGACTTGGGCTTTCCGTAGGCAATGCCGTAGAACGGGGCAGAGGGAGGCACAGAGGCAGTAGCCGGAGAAGAGACGTCGACCGGAGCGGGTGTACGCACGTCCGCAGAGTCGTCTACCTGAGCACCGTAGCGGGAGCTGTCGACGGATACCGAGGTGTCAGCCTCGGTGCGGGTAGCGTTCGACACGGGGTGGGCTCCATGAGCCGTCAGAGTGACCCGAACGTGAATATAAGGGATACCGCTGCAGATGGTGGTCTCGAAGGGAGCGTTGGAGGTGTTTCCGCGTCTGATCTTGAAGACTCTCATGGGCGAATAGAAGACGATGGAGGCAAGCTTGAGGAACCAAGATGACGCGAAGCGGATGAGATGAAGCATCGTCAAGAACGAAAGTAAGAAGAGGAGTTCTGAGTACATGTTGGTTTATAGTGTTGTGTTGAAAGAGTGTAGCTTCGAGGTCAGTGGGGGCAGGAGGGCAAGCGTATCCTGGCGGTCCTGGACACTTGTCCGGGATATATATACGCCCTGGCGGTGGCTGACAAGTGGATGGGACACCGAGCCGAATTCGCTGCCTGTTCGCTTGCCTTCTTTGCGGCTGTGGAACTGCTCCTTCGTAAGCAGGTCAACCGCATTCTGCGCCGCGTTCCCCTCCGTCTCCATAGTCACAATTAACATCATCATACTGAAATTCCGAGGATAGCTCAGCACGTACCGATTGAACGCGATACAGCCCGTCCATAAGCATCCCTCGCGGTAATAAAGAACACTGGATACGCGGCTCACCACGAATGTCGTGAATGGTCCCGTGGCAGATGGACGTTACATCGTAGGTATTCAATCCGGCAACGCCTTCTTGTCTCTGCAGGGGAATCGCGGGAGGGGGCGGGAAAACTGGCACGGGGGTAACAGGCGTCCGCTTGCCGGGGGTCCCTGACCTCTCGTTCGCTGAGACTAAGATCTATTTGTGAATGCCGAATGCTCCCAGCCTCGGGCCCTCCTTTTGACTGAACGAGCCCCAACTGCGGCAGAGTGCATTTCACGGCACCGTCAGCCAGTCGCCGGTCGTCGCAAAGCAAAGCTGGGATACTCACAAAGCGACCTTGGCTTCAGATAGCCTCCCAGCGCCATCCTCCGCGGCGGTATCGAAGAGGAAGAGAGGGATGGAACGGACGTAGTAAACAGCGACAAGGACATGGTTGGCATTCGACTTTGAAGTCGGGGCGCTCGATGGCATCGACGCTCACATCGCAAAGTCCGACTTCCATCGCCCTCGGCGCCCTCGGGCCAATTCCAGCCTTTGCCGACGCCGACCACAGGCTGACCACGACGCGTCTACATTCCAACCCAACGACGGCGACCATGACCGAATCCCGACGGTCCAAGACGCTCCTGGAGAAGCTGCATAGGTTCGCGTTCTTCAGCGGTGGCATCTACGCGTTGTTCGTAGCCGTTCTCGCAACGCCCTTCTTCCAAAGACAGTGAGTGGCATACCCATATGGCCGTTGTGATCACTCCTAGGGCGGAGCTGACGTCAACTCGCACGCAGTGCAATATACCAGCATGCGCTCAGGATTCCTTGGGGAGCCAAGTTCGACCTTCCGGAGAAATATGGGCTTGCACGTAAGTCCCCACAGCGCATACACCCCATCCTTGTTCTCATGAAGTGCGTTTAGCGGGCAAGACCATGAATCTCCAGCTCACAACCTCGGATAATATCACCCTTGGATCATGGTTCGTCCTGTCGGAACCCTTCTACCAGTCGCACCGAATGTCCTCTCCGTTTCCTGTCGCCCAGTTAAGCCTGGACGTCGTGCAGGACGCTATTCGCACGTACCCGACCATCTTGTACTGCCATGGTGCCGCCGCCACACGCGCAGCGCCTGCACGCGTTCAACACTACTCGTCCTTCTCGTCTCGGCTGCACGCGAACGTCATGGTCGTCGACTACCGCGGTTTCGGCGAGAGCGAAGGCGCGCCGTCCGATTCGGGCTTGCGGGAGGACGCGCGGACGACCTGGCGCTGGCTCCTGGACCAAGGCGCGAAGCCGGAGGACATCTTGATCGTCGGACACAGTCTGGGCACGGGCGTCGCGACGACGCTCGCTACCTGGCTTGCGCGGGAGGGTGCCAAGCCGCGCGGCGTGGTGCTACTCGCTCCGTTCACGAGCATGAACACTCTGGTAGAAACGTATGATATCCAAGGATACCCTGTGCTGCAACCCCTGCAGACGCTGCCTCTTGGACGAAGTGAGTGCTTCGGGTTGCAATTCGACGCGTACTCGGTCATGGTTCATGATATCCAATGCGATAGAACTATTGAAATGGCTGCTGCAACACGAGTTCGACACCCTGAACTCGGTTCAGGACATCAACGTCCCGGTACTGCTCGCGCACAGTCAAGATGACCCCGATATCCCATACCACCACTCGCGTACACTGCTCGACAAATTGCTCGACCCACACCTCCCCATTGCGACCTCGCTCCCGCCGAATCCCGACGTGACATTCACCCAGGAGCAATACGCCGAGGTGCTCGACTCTCAGAAGGAACGCCGGGTGAAGCGCAGCGAGCTCGTGCGCAAAATGGAGATCCCGAACTTCGGAACGATCGAGGAGTTCGATGGGACGGCTGGCAAGGTCGTGTACGTCGAGACGTTCTGGGGCTTGCATAACTTGGTTGGTCTTCAGGAGGGCGTGCAAGACGTCATCGCGAGCACATTCCGTCTTGGGTCTCATCTCTAGAATGGCTTCGTGGGTCAGAAAGTAGGAAGTAAGTTATTATATCTTTCACGGGGATCGGATATCCTCGTCGTTACCCCTTCGATCGTTTCTTGTAGTGCTAGATCTGTTACTGTACTAATGAACGATAATACCTCGGCCAGTCTTACTTGGCCCATCACGGTGCGCCCACAAAACCAACTATTCAGGTCGGTGACGTCCATCCACACACTTTGCTCTTGTCCGGTTACTCCTTCATGCCGAGTCATAGTCCACGGAGATACTTATCATGCACGTTCCTACCTCATCACCGCCCTCACGCGATTGGCCTCCACCTCCTGCGGCTCAGCACACGAATGCCTCATGGCATCACGAAGACCAGTCACAACCTCTTATGCGGAACGTAGGTTACTCAGAGTTGGGTACCTTACCTTCTTGCGACTGTCGTGATAGACATGGTGTAAACTGCTTTTCTGCAGCCCCGCGTCCAAGAGGTCATCTGATTCAAGTGCACGACGAAGTCTCTGTCCGCCGATGATCCCGAGGAGACCATGTCAACCTGCGCATGAGGGGCCGTTGTGTGCATCTGCTTCCCGACCACGATCCACCACCTGCGTTCGAGGAGAACGTCATCATGATGCACCACAGGTATACCAAGCGCTGCCACGTGCTGTCGTGTGGAACCCGTACGCTCAACTCCATGGTCCTGTCACAGAGGACGGTACGGAACGCAGCTGTAGCCGGGGCTATTGAAGGCTCTCCCATCCGATCCAGGGATGACAACGTCCTGCGACGCCGACGCCGCCTGCACCGAACGGTCGCGCATGCTCCATACAGCCCACCTTCCCCAGAGCCAGCACTTCTTCCTCGTCGTAGCACAGCGACCCAGAAGCCGGTGGTCCAGATCTCGCCACGCCAAAAGGGCACTGCACACCCCGCAAACCCATCGCCACGAAGCCGCTGTCCTTTTGAATTGACAGCGATGGACTGGGATGAATTCGAGACGCACGCAATCGATAATTCTCATCGGCCGGGTTGCCAATGGCAATTTGACGAAAGGCGGTGGTGAATGTTGAATATTGAGTGTTTGGCGTTGTTAGGATCCCAAGCTGTTGCCAAACATCCCCAAACGCGTCCGATTTCGTGACGTCAGCAGACCTCGCAACTCTCTTTTATGCCGTCATGTCCGGCCCATGTTCGTTAACTCTGCGTATCGACCTGTGCTGGGAATTCTTTTCGACGCTATAAGGACGCCTCAAGCCTTCTATATTTGAAGTGGTGATCCCAGAGTTTGACTTTTTGCCACGAAAGTCACGCTGATTATTCGCCTGTTACCGTGGTGCTACTACAGTGTGTATCAGCAAGCATGCAAACCCAACTTTTAACATCCACCATTGCGCGATTTCATACAAATTTCATATTATATACTTTTGTGAACCCTGACCAAGTCTGAGCCCCAATTGGCATTTCATGGTCCGGTTCAAAACAGACTTGAACCTACGCCCGTCGGAGGCTGCCAGGCTCCGCCACTCCTCTTCCTGCTACCATCACAGTGTCTTAAAGGTCTCCTCGCTCTATCTGCTTTTTTGATTCGCTGCTGTGCAGTATATCCTGAGCTCTTCCGCGATGTCTGCCACCAGATACATCTTCGTGTACTACACTTTCGACGATCCTGAGGACACGTAGTGAGCCGATTCCCCTTTCTTCTAGATCCGACGCATCGCTGACACCACCTGCCCAAGCGGTTTCGAGAGTTCTGACGACGAGTATGATTCAGACAGTGAGTGCAGTGGTGGCGGCTGGGATGGGGAGAGCGCGGTGATTCGGCGCACTCCCGAGCTCTCCCCGTCCTTGCCTTCCCCCGCACTATCTTCTGCATCCTCCTCAGACTCGCGCTTCGCCTACGTCCTGGACTCAGACCCGGAAACGGTGGCACTCCCTACCTCGGCCTCGGCCTCGACTCCTTGGAACTTCGTTCCGACCCCTTCACCGCCCCTATCTCGGTCCTCTTCCTTCGACTCGGACTTGGAGCTGTCATTCTATTCTGCTGTGAGCGGAAATGATAGCCTCAGCGAGGATGCACCGCCTGCTTTCTTCCCCTGCGAGGCTCCGGACAACTCGCTACCTGCCGAGAAAGACGCGGCCACTTCCCGTTCCGAGGACTTGCATGCCGTAAACGTGAAGGTGGAAGATGTAAACCCTTTACTCTCCTGGGACGACTTCAGCGCAGTGCAGGTCTCGACGAGTGGCGACGTCGAGACTGTGCTCGGCGATGAAGCCCGGTCCCCTAGCCACACCAGCTTGGGATGGTCTCCTGGTGAGGACCGTCCCGAGCTGTTGTGCGCCTGGTCCGCAGATGAGGGTTACGAGGCTGACTCGGAGTCACGTTTGGCTGGCGTGTCTCCAAAGAGGCGGAGGGGCCCATGGGACGGCCGGCATGGGAAGCGTGCGAACCTCAAGCGCAAGCGCGACCTCAGGGACGAGGACGAGGCGGGTGACCGCGTCTTCTTCCCGGGCGGACGCTTCGACGACGAGGGGCCTGCTTCGAAGAAGTATAAGGTGGCCACGGAGCACGTTGACTGGCGGGAGAAGATGGAGACAATGCGGGCGGACGGTACTTTCGGCGCTATTATGCCCGGGGGAATCTTCCTCCAGCGTGTGCTCCAGTTCCTGAACGGGCGGGGGGATCTCCGAGACGCGTAGATCGGTTGGTCTAGGTTCTGGTCTCCTTGTTTGTGGTCGGACGTGGTCTCGGACGAGTTTGTGTCTCGGACTCGGACAGGTGTTGGTTCCGGACCGGGACTTCGTTCGGACTTGGACTTGGACTTGGACTTGACGTGTAGTTGGATTACTTGATTCTGTTGTGATGCCCTTGTCGCTGTCCCCGACCGACTTTCACAGACTCTCCGGATGTGACATCAAGGCTCGCATGTGGCCCTCGGGGGCCGGGTATGTTCGTTTTCCTGACTTCCACCAACCATTTGCTGACGTCCACCATTCTGTTTGCATTCCCGCTTGCGGTGGAGAGGGGGTGCCTTCCCCTCTGCCTGCCCCTGAGCCTAGTTGGGACTACTGTGAAGACAGGTTCGCATGACGACCCTCCCAGGCGATGTGCGTCACACTCCCAACATGCACGGGGCCGATGAGGCGTTTTACTGAGAGGCCGGTGGTCGTAGAGCCTAACGGTTAGCAGTTTCCGTCAGTAAACGTACATCGACCGACATACCGCGCGCCGCGTCCGAGCTTGCTGGACTCCGGTGTCTCCACAATCTTGACAACATGTGAAATCTCCTCGACATTCCGCGTACGTCCGTATGATCATACGAGTACATGTTGCCGACGCCGAGGCATTTAACCAACGCGTCGAGCGGTAGCTTATCTCGCTTGCCGGCACGCCGACATACATCGGCGATGCCGCGGCCGTGTCCGAGCTGCTCTTGTTCCAGGACTCGGCGGCTGAGATGACAGCAGGGAATATTCCCGGGCGATTATGTGCCGCACGCTGAATGCGCCTTGGGAGGAAGCGTGACACGCCGGTATGGCCGTCGCGCTTCCACCATGCGGCAGGTCGGCGGATGGTGGCGCAGCAGCGGAATGCGCGTTTTGGGCGGGCTTGGATGTTCACTGTCCGTGATGTATGGACGAGTGGCTGGCGCCGCCGTGGTAGAAGCCAGGGACCATCAGGAGCAGAACAAGAGGCTCTGCTCAATCGCCTTGTTACATCCGTCGAGCCTCTCGCATCGCGCTCGGACGTTATACACCGTTCAATGGTCCTCAGGACCCTTGCAGCGCTGGCCATGAGGAGATTCGTCACGGCGGGTCCGCTGCAGTCACCGGGCCTTTGCAGAGCAGAGTCGGCCGCTAGTAGAGCGCCACAGGGCAACATGCGGCTGTATGGGCCACCAGATGAACGTGCGTTCTGGACCGTCATTAGGAGAAAATTATATATGCAGCGCGATTCAGACACACCCTGCTTCGCCGCGACGCCTCGTCCTACTCCTCTGAGCCGAGCACATCATGGTCGCCTTTAGCACGCGAGGTCCCGTCTCCAACGTCGCAGTCTTGCTCGCGGCCGTACTCGCCCTCGCGCCAGGTGCCGTCCTCGCGAGCCTCTGTCCTCCCGGCTCGTCCTCCCTCACCGGCCAGACGCCCTGCAAGGTCTGCGCGCCCGGCTTCTACCAACCGAGTAAGGCGTCCACGTCCTGGGGGCGCATGCATTCTTCGGCTAACGTTCGAATGTTCTCTAGTCGCAGGCCAGAGGTCCTGCCTCGCCGCTCAGGTGGGCTGGTCGGCGTCCGGTCCCGGCGCGACGGCCGAGACGATCTGCAAGGAGGGGACGTACACTACCAAAGAGGGCTCGGCGTCGTGCGCATCGTGCCCGCCGGGGTACTACTGCAACGGCCAGGGGTGTTCGTCACCGACGCCGTGCCCGCCCGGGTACTTCTCCGACACGCCTGGCGCCGGGCAGATGTGCACGCCCTGCCCGAAAGGCACGTTCCAGGCGAACCGTGGGGCTACCTCCTGTTGTTTGTGGTGAGCACGTTTGGGACGTAGGACGGCTTAAAGGGGGAAGTACTCACCTTGTCCGATTCACAGCTGCTCGGGCTTCTACAACGTACGCGGATGCATGTTCATGGCTGGCTGAGCATTAACTGACGTGTGCGTTCTGGTTCACAGGACCAGACATCGCAGACGCACTGCTTCCAGTGCCCGGTTTCCGGCGCGTCCTCGCCCGCGGGCGCGACCGCGAGCAAGCAGTGCACCAGCAAGCCCAACGGCGGCCTCCACACCTGCAGCGAGTCGAGCTACGGGACCTGCCGTAAGTCTCACGCACGGCTGTCGGTCCCGCATCTCACGCACGTCCTCCTGCTGACTTTGTGGCTGTCCTCTTTACAGCAACGACGGGCGGGAGTCCGACGCAGAAGTCCCATTGGCGCCGGAGCCCGCGGCGAGACGCGTGCCCGGGTGAGACGAAGAGCTGCCCGTTGTACGGCACGACGTCCGGACGCGGGTTCCTGAAGGGCCACGAGTGCGTGGACGTGCAGAACGATTTGGAGAGCTGCGGGGGCTGCGTGCGCGATGACTCGCCGTTCGGGCAGCCGACGGCGGACGGGGGCCGCGATTGCAGTGCGATCCCGTTCGTGAATGACGTGAGCTGTCGATATGGGAAGTGTGTTGTCGGTGAGTGGTCCGGTCTTTTCTTGGCTTGTTGGCCGTGGATGCAGGAGGGGTGTATTGATGGTGTTTCGCAGAGAAATGTCGGGATGGTTACGTGCCTGCAGAGGATCAGGGAAGCTGCATTGTTGAGAGCGAGGGTCCGACGCCGGTGTGGCGTGTGCAGCTCTAGTCTCTTGGTTCTTCCGCACGTGTATGGTACATGTTATGATATACTTCTTGCTAGTCCCATCTCTAGTTCTTTCATCCTCGCCCGACGAAGGGCATGCCGGTAGCCCTGACGGGAAAAGGGGCCGTATAGGAAGTGGCATGTATGGGCAAGAAATGGGAACGCACATGATATTAAACGTGAGCACGGTCACATCGAGCGGGAGGCTCGCAATGAGTACGATGGCCTCTCCAACGTGCCTCGCGTTGAATATCGCTTCCTGGGAGTACGTTCCGTTGGGCTGGAGCGTGCCATGAGGTGGCGGCGACAGAGCCGTCTCCGCGCCACCTTGAACAGGTAGAAGACATAAATGAGATGTTATAAATAACGCGCTGCGCGATGAAACGGGACAAACCCACCGATGTCTATCTGTGTGCAAGTAATGTTGTGAGCACGGCCGTCTAGAAGAGTAGACTTTGTCAGGCCGAGTATCGCGTGCTTGGACGAGGTGTAAGGTGAAGAGAACGGTCGGGGGGTATAGGCCGAGATTGATCCATTGTTGACGATACGCCCTACGATATGTTTATAGCATGAGAGGCACATACGTGTTACAGGCATGTTCGGGGATGCAGGTCATACCTCCTTTGGGAGTCTGAGACTTGAAGATCTTGACGGCCTCACGGGTACAGAGGAAGGACCCAATGAGGTTGACGTTGATGATGTTCTGGAACGTCTCGAGTGATACTTGTTCGATGGGCACTTGTGGGGAGTTGATGCCCGCATTCTGCGAGAGTTAGGAAGTGGATCGATAGGGTATGGGCCGTTAGCGGCGCACATTGAATAGCAGGTCCAACCGGCCTGGAGCGGGTCGGTTGATTGTCAGCACGACATCAAAGCGGCGATAAATGGGACAAGTACCGAAACGCTCGACTGTCTCTCGGAAGAGCCTGCTAACATCGTCTTCCTTGCTGACGTCGCCTTGTACGAGCAGCACTTTCGCAGGGTCGTTGCAGAGTTCTCTGGTCTCTCGGAGTTTATCCGTGCGGCGGGCAAAGAGAGATAGCGACCATCCTGCTTCGGCAAGGGCTATCGCGGTGACTCGGCCAACACCTAAGTATCGGACACGTTTCGTTAGTAACGGCATTGGTAAACCACGAGGCTCGGAGGTGCTTACCGGAGGAAGCCCCGGTGATGATGGCGACTTTGGGGCTTGCATCGTGTTCGGGCATGTTGGCGATGGATGGTCTGCAAGATTTTGACGATCGGTGAATTTGAGATCTGCGACTGGAGAGAGCCTACGAATGCTGAATCGATGATAGGCTGAGGTGGAGTGGGTGCTGGAGGCCGCTGGAGGCCAGCTACCGAGATGGGCGTCTGCGGAGACAACAGCCGTGGTGGCGGTGCCCCCGGGATTTCCCGAGAGGCTTTGCCGGCCTCGCGGATGATGCATGCCGGGCTTGTGCTGGGCTTGCGTCTGGCTCATGGCGAGTGACATCATTACCGTTCGCCATGCTCTGCTTTGGCTCTGCTCGCGATCCGTATTTATGCAACGCACGGCTTGCCCCCAATCTCACTCGTGCCCGCATTCCCTCTACCAGTGAACAAGCGTAACGCACCTGCATCATGTCTTCCAACGCAACCCTATCTGCGACGCTGTCCTCGGCCATATGGAGTCTTTGGACGACACCCATGGTGCCCCCTGCACCCAAGCCAGATACCAGGGCGATGCCTATGGTAGACTTTTCGAAGAGGAATCCGTCCCATTCGAGAGGAGGCTCAGTACGTTGTCGCCCTGAACAATTGAGCATGGACGTCGGCTGACGTCCCAACTTGTGATGTGCATCATCCATAGGTCTCCTCAGTCGAGACTATGGAGAGCGATACCTCAAGAACATCCCGTGCCAGCGTTTCATCCACCACCACCACCACGTCCTCTTTCTGATCTCGGCTGCCCGTGCTCTTTTGTGAGTAGCTACCCATTTCCCACATCGCTCTGGGAGTTGATCATGGACTTCTTACAGTCTAGTTGTGGTCTCTACTCTTCGCATCTGCACCCCTATCCATCGCATCCTACATTCATGACCATCCACATTTTCTTTAAATTTCTTGCCTTTCTTTCCTCTCTGTACCATTCCTTTTGACGGTACCGATGCGTGTCGTTCTGCACCAGTACGTAAAAGATGCCCACACACTGTAGTACACTATTCATGCTTTCGATTGGTGAGGAAGACTTGTCTGGGGCATTCCTTGGGCACCGTGTCTAGTAGGCTACTACTATAGTACTTACGAGTACACAAGACGAGCAGCATGTATTGTTCGGCCCGGAAACCGACAGTTAGAAGAATGCCGTGCCTGGATCTGACATGGGCGCCTTTCAGGAAGAATATATGTCCGTAATACTAATAATAATATGCATGTCAGAATACGTCCGCGATGATCACCGCGGAGCATTCCTCAGCAGTCGTTGACTATCGTCCCTGGCCATTGCTATGTACTAGCCATCCATCACAGTCGATTCCTATGGATCTCCGCCTCCTCAGTTGGATCGAGTGTCACCGACGTACCAGCTACGGAGACTCGAGCCAATACTACTGCACAACACATCCCAGTTGAGATTGCCCTGACTGACCCATCTAGAGCTGTAAGTCGCTACTACGCTGCCATATGCTCAAAGTTTTGATTCACTACGCTCAGCTTCGCCTTATCTGCTGCCTTTTATCCTATCTTCCCCTGAAACCTGCTGATAAGCTCTCACCAATCGTCGCCGGTCGGATCCGAATGTGTATTTCGAGCAACACTTTCGACAGATGCGTACAGGCCACATGCATCTGCCATATGGCATATGGTCGGATGCTCTTCAGAAGGTCGTCATTCTTTCGACCTTTCGGGCCTTCGTGGGATCGTCCTGGGGAGCCGCACGTCATCAGAGGTCATTGGACGGCGACATCTATTCCGAATTCTATTGTAGGGGCTACATATGACCCCCCCAAGCGATAAGCTAGGAGAGCTTGTCGTCTCCTCCCCTCTTGCCTTCTTGCTGATCAGTGCCAGTCAAGCACCCGATCGTCCATTGTAACTTGATCTGCGATACTCGACCAAAGGAAGGCAAGATGTCGACCGACAACAGCACGCTGCTTGGCATCGTCGTCTTTGCCCGGCACGGCGACAGGCAGGGTTTCTATCAGGACCCGGAGACATATACCGCGTCTGCCACCGCGATCACGCCGCTCGGAGAGGTATTTGCCCTATTGTCTCTCCTGCATAGATGTCTAATGAATTGCGTCGCACTTGCAGCAACAAGAGTTCCAACTAGGCACGCTCATCAGCGGGCTCTACTTGAACGCCTCCTCGCCCTCCTACATCCACGGAATCGCCAATACTTCCACACTCTTCAAGCAGAACCAAGTCGTCGTCCGCGCCGACGCCGGAGACGAGGGCGGCGTCATCTTCGACAGCGCCGTCGCGCTTACCCAGGGCCTATGGCCGCCGACGTTCCTCGCGAGCACGACCCTCGCGAATGGCACGAACGTGACCAGCCCCTTGGGCGGCTACCAGTACATCCCCAGTGAGTCCTGGTGTATTTGTTGCGGATAAGGAGCGCGAACGAGATTGACCGGCACAGTCGAATCTGTGGAGCCGAATGAGGATGTCTCGCTCGAGGGCTTCACATCGTGTAACGTTAGTGTGCGTTTTGTCTCCTGCCGGATGCATTTGCTGAAGACGGTGGGGAGATAGACTTTTGATGCTCACACGTCGGCGTTCTATAACTCTTCCGAGTTCAAGGCCAAGGAGGCGCAGGCTTCCACGTTCCTTTCCGCGCTCACGCCTTACATGGACGGACGTCCTGTTACGTTGGTGAACATGGTATGTACAACGCGAGCTGTACTTGATGTGATGAACGATCGGCTGATTTGTTGGCGTGCATAGTGGAATGTATGCGCCCAACTGTCTCATCCATCCAGGTTCTTGTGGAGCTAACCTGCGCCTCGTGCAGATCTTTGATTACATGAACGTGCAGTCGATCCACAACGCGACGTTTGCCAACGCCCTCCCTGCGGGGTATCTCAACCAGGCGCGCGACCTCGCCAACTGGCACGAGTACAACGTTTTCAGCGACGACGCGTTCGATGGGATCGGAAACAGTGCGTTCGTCTTGTCCCTCCAACCTCTCGCAACAGTGCTGAGCCCATGTTTTTGCACTAGTCGCCTTTCGGACAATGATCCCGTCAGTAGTCACCGCCCTGAGCCGCATAACGAACACAACCGACACGCTGAAGCTGCACTACTCCGCGATCGCGTACAAGCCCTTCCTCAGCCTGTTCAACATGACCGGCGTTGTCGCCGACGGCGCGCTGCCCCCTTCCATCGTAAACTACGCCGCCGCCGTCGTGCTCGAAGTTCGCCAACCGTCCTCCGGGTCCGAGCCCGTGGTCCGTTTCACGTTCAAGAACGGCACCGACGATGCGGGGTTCACCGCGCACCCCATGCGTTTCACCGGCTGGGACGGTTCGAGCCCGGACGTGCCCGTCCCGACGTTCGTGAGCGCGTTCGCCCCCGTGGGGGTCAACACGACGCTCGAGTGGTGCAACACGTGCGGGCAGACACAGGCGCGGGGGTGCGCGGCGCTTCTCGCGGGGAACGGGACCGAGACGGTATTTGTGACGGAAAACCAGCCGATCTCTCCTGTCGGCGCTGGGTTCTTGGGCGCGGGGCTGACGATCGCAGTGTTTGGGATTGTCGCGGCGGTATTGGCGTTCTTGGGGCTATTGACGTTCGGGAAGAAGGGGGCGAAGAAGCCGAGGGCAGAGAAGAGCAAACATGTGGAGTCGCAGTCTGAGGTACGAGCTTTCTCGCTCCAATGCTCCTTTGTTGTGTCTGCGAGCTGACAGACGGTTGGTTTAGCACACGAGCTCGACGGATAGGTCGGTTTGAGGATGGGAGATTGGAATGTGCGATGGCTGACGACGTTAGAAAAACTTTGGTGTAAGCTTGTACGATCTCGACATGATGCACTTGCTGTAGTCTTCTTTGTGTGTAAGTCGGATTATCTCTGCCTAGTCGGGCTTTGGAAACTCTTTCTGCCAGTTGCGATCCTCGATTGAGGGAGACAGAAGTGCATTCGATTCCCCCCACTCGACTACATTCTCGTCGCGTGCAGGTAAATGACTGTAATGGAACACAGCATTTTGATCAGAAAAGGCTAGGCTCCTCCCGCGGAGCCACTACGCACAGTGCTCGGCACAGCGAGAGCGACGATGACGCACCGCGTTCAAGGCCCTCTGAGTTCAAGCGCAAGGGGCTGCAAATGGGTGTGTAAACGTAACATGGTCGCACTTATATCTCGTGATCTAGGTACACTTTGAATGTCCGTAAATAGATGTGTCCACATGACGAGATTGAGGTTCAAATAGATGGTCAGTTTCAGGGTGCAAGCGGCCACGGCTGCACAAGTGGTTTGCAGATTGGAACACATCATCAATTCACAGGTATAATTTGCTAGGGAGTTGCACGCATTTTCATATAGTAGAGCTTCAGATGATGCTACTAAACGGGGACCCCAGACGCGCCCTGCTCGCCTCCCGGTACTCCTCGTTGCCTCCAGTCTGTTCATCCCACCCACTGCGTTCTCCCAATCCATCTTGTCTTCCGTAGTTGATACAACACTCGCTGAAACGTCCCGGATCATATGAGACCCACCACTATCACCCGCTGCCTGCCCATGTCGAGTCCGAACATGAATTATTCTATATGCTCGAAATTTAGACCACTCACCCAGGTTCCCGATGTCATACTACTCGTGAAATGCTTGCTATGCTCAATCCTGCCAGGAGGGGAACATTGAACTTGCACACAAAGTTGACGCACTCACTGTGCGCGGTGATCGAGAGGTTGAACGTGCCCAGGCGGTCACACCCGAGCAAGTCCGTGTCGCATCGACGGATCATGGCAGTGACCGGATGGTCGTGATGATGTAGTCTATGACAGTCTTGAAGATGGTGAGGTACCGGGGGAGATCAAGGTCAAGGGCCAAGGCAAGGACGACGGCGCTTACTCGATCGCGATGTGGACTTAGAGAAAATTGTGGGCAGGCTCCGAGGCGATGCACGCCTGGGCATGAAAGTGTGGGTTGAGGACGAAGTAGATTTGCAGCTAAAGGCGAGACCACAAGTACTAGTACAGGGGGGTGAATGGACCAGCGAGTCGAGGTTCAAGTACATGCAACTAGGCGAAGCGTTTGCATGCACTAAACGCCGCGAGTATACCTCATACTTTCACATGTGACCCTGTCAGCTATTTACATCTGTTTACGGTTGCCCGAACATGGCCGAACATGCGACCTTCCGACTTATTTGCATTGTTCAACTAGCTCTAACCCGCTTCGTAAACGTACTCTATTTTAGGGTTCAACCCAGACCTCCTTGAACGCGGTGACGCGTGTCCGTCTCCTCCCTTCCTCGAATGCGCACTTCTTGACCATCCTGCGACTACTGGCACCATAGAATGGATCCGCTTACCTTGGACTCGACTGGCTTCTCTCCCTACTACTATCCAGAAGGCTTGGACCCTGAAGAGGTCATCCCGCCGCTTGCGGAAGACGCGCTCGCCTGGCTCGACAGTGTCGTAGGGCTTCAGCATTGCTCGGAGGACGGCGCGAGCCCGGACGCTTCAGGACCATACTCCGAGCTTGCTACGTCCGTGGAGCTGTCCGGCCCTTCGACGTCGACCTCAGACTGTCGGTCTGCGCCTTCATCCTCGCATTCCCCGGAAGAACGTCCAGGCGGTGGCGATGGATACGCGTCTTCCTCTTCGTCCTCTTCGGCGTCCGAGTCGTCTCAGCAGGTCAAGAAGTCGAGGATATCGTTGGACCCCTGTCAGCCGCTGACGGTGAGGGGGACGCCGCGCGCTCGTGTTTACGTTGCCTGTCGCGAATGGTGAGCATATCGTTTTGCGTTCGCGCTGTTCTTGGTTTCGAAGTTGGGTTGTGCGGATGCGTGGAGGGTTCGGTGGTCATGTCCCTGGCGACGGGGATAAGAAATAATGTTGAGTTATGTTTGGTTACGTGCATATCCCCTGTGAGACATTCCATCTCCCCCCGTACTAACACGCCTCTTCTCATTAGCCGGAACCGCAAGGTTCGCTGTGACGGAGCAAAACCTGTCTGTTTCAACTGTAGCAGACGGGATCCCAATTTGGAGAGGTGTGACTACGACGCCGCGCCAAAACGACGTGGACAGGACAAAGTCCCCGGTTCCCGAACGCGTTCCGCCGTAGGCCAACGGGCACCGCGGCGCTCTCAAACCACGACTAATCAGCCGGATGCGAATGAGCACCATCGACATGACCCAGGATCCAACTTTGAAGTCAGTATTGTCCTCACCTTCCTGCAATGTTGCTTTAACCTGTGGCTTACGACCCAGGCACTCATCCAAGGATTTGACCCCGCAACGTTTGATCGCAAAGATGTAGCTTCCTATGAGCTCCCTGCACCCCCTGCCAGTGATATCTCAGAAGACCAACAAGAAGGCAGCAGCGGAGAAACGCGTACTAATCTAGTCAGCGTGCCAAACATGCAGTTCGCCCGCGAGACTTGGTGGGATGCCCTGCTCGCCTTCTATGCCGCCCCCGACGCATGCGGCAACCTCGGAGACGTCGCGCTCCTCACCGCGGAGCAACGGACGTCGACGACGAAGCGCGTCTTCGCGGACATCCGCGCGGTCCTCCGCTCGTCCGTCTACTGGGCGAGTTTCCTGCACCTCCCGCGGTTCTTCGAGACGCTGCTCGACCCCGCGCGCCGCAGCACAGTCCAGCCGAGTCTGCTGCTGAGCATGCTCGCGATCGGGGCGCACGTGAAGAGCTCGGAGCTGGACGAGGGCGCGAAGGGCCGCGCGCGGGCGCAGAAGCTGATCGACCGTGCGCACTCGGCGCTGCAGGCCAGTCTCAGCACAAACTGGGTCGACGTCGGGCTCGTTCAGGCTGCCTGGGTACGTATGCGTTCTTCTGAATTTCTTGTGCTTTCTATCAGACTGACGCTGCGCGGTATTTAGTTTATGGCGTACTTCGAGATGCAGGGCCACATGCGGAAAAGCTGGGAGCGATGTCGGTCCTCTGTCTCTCTGCTCGACTCGTTGATCCAGTTGTTTGCGCTGACCACCGTGGACGCTGACCGCGCAGAGGCGCGGTACGCCATCTTTGGGACATACGCGAGGAGTATGGCAGGCGATACTGGGCAGCCCATGTTCCTCGGCTCAGCATGGCCCAGTAACGGGCGCGGTGCGCTTGCTCAACCCCTCCCTTGCGCGCAGCCAATCACGAAACCTGCGACGACTTTCCTAGGGCCGCATATTGTAGACGCTACCGGAGTGGACGTCCCCATCCCCGGGCCAGCGGCGCAGTGCACATGTGCGAAGTACAAGCTCAAGGATCAGTGGCCGACGGTGACCGAGATTGCGCCAGGTTTGGAGTCAACGACGATGTGGCCAGACGGGCTGTCCGAGGGCGAGATACGGAAGGAGGAGTGCAGGCGACTCGTGTGGTCGAGCGTGATGCTCAGCGCGGGGCAGAATAGCTATACTTCTGCCGACGCGGAGCTCGATCCAGCGGACTTGTTCATAAAGGACTACCGGAATGTGGGTGCCGTTGCATTTTGTGTTCAGGGTCTCGCAGGAAAAGAAGGATCTTGCTGACTGGTGTGTTTCTAGTTCGCGGTGCTATTTCCGGGGGAGGAGCTCTGTCTCTCGGACGAGAGGCCAATATGGCGGAATAACATGTGGATATTGTGTATCCGCGCGATGGTGCTGTGGAACACGAGCGTGCGCCAGAGGAGCAATGCGACGCTTGGACCCCAGGAGCGCGCGGACTATGCGATAAGTGCGTGGCTCGAGGCGGATGCTATCGAGGCCGCCTTGGACAAGCACACTTGCGATCTTGAAGGTAGCATATTCTTTCAAACTAGGGAGTTCCTGTTCTCGTGAGTGCTACAATTTGGATCGTGTCATGGATCGTGTGTCGAGTAATCGTCTACGAAGGACACGCATGTGTATATCCCACGAGTTCAGGCTGTATGCTCCCCAGGTGACGTCGTACGTCTGACATTGCTTTGCCATGCTGAGAGTTGGTGTTGACCCATCCTTCGTATTAGCCTTGGAATCATGAATTACTATCGCGAGAAGGCAGAGGCGTGGCGTGCGTGGTTCCTGCTCCTGTATGTGTCATTTAGACTCTGTGCTCATAACGTTCCATGCCATTAGTGCGCCAGCAGATGTGGGTTTCAAACATGCTGTGGAAAAAGGTGCAGGGTGACCCCAAGTGCGACGTCATCACTCGACCGGTCCTGACATACTGGTTTATGGCCCACATTATCCGGTGTGTCCCATTTTGCAATCGTCCATGCGCGATTTCCTACACACTGACGGATGTTTATCTTGACTTTCAGGGCTCTGATAGTGTACAAGACCGATCCTACGCTGTTGGTCGCACTGGATGCCGCGAAGGCACATATCAAACCGATGGAGTTCCTCATGCGAATCTGGCCGTGCGATGGTGGGTGGCATTGCATCTGTGTCGGTGTATTGCGTGGGCACGTCTGCTAACGACGGCTTGTGATCAGAATTAAGGCAGAAGTGGTCTGTGCTCCGCCGTCAACTCGTTCAGGCCTGTCTCGAGGCCGGGGTTTCCCCACCCGAGGTTGCTGTTCCTGTCCCATCAGATGGAGTGTTGAAGAGTTCATCTTCATCTGTGGCCGGTTAAGCGGCTTTCTCTCTTTTGCGAGAGCCCTTCACCTTTCAGAGCTATCTCATTGTTAACAGTTGCATACCGGTTATTGCTGTGTTTAATTATTGGTTGGGTAGGAACTTTCATTTCGATTCGGGCATGCGGTCATCGTGGGAAGTATCGGGAAGGCCGCGGTAACTAGGTTAAACTTTGCGAACGTTCTTTCCGTCGAGCTGGCTACCCGGTGGGGACGTAATTCGAACTTGACCGTCCTTGGTGGGTCAATCGATGTTCAATCCAAACCTGTAGAAAATGTTAACCCTCTTGCGCCACAGTAACTTGAACTTCGGAAGGAAGCGCGGCTCGCCGCATGCTCTCATGGTTCCTTGAACTTCTAGGTAGTCACGCCTTCGTCGTGGCCGCCGGCTGTAACCAACAGGGGTGTTGAAATCATTCGTCGCCGTGCCATCGTGACTGAATGTTTTGCCAGTGGCAGGACTTCTCCTTTCGAAAAGCCATGGGAGAAAGCCGGGACAATGACGGGACAACCTCGCCCCTTGCCGTCAAGGTCAGACGACCCTTCGCTTCGCGAACACTTCGCATCTATTCTCCTCGCACTTCTTTCCCCCGCCTTTTCTGTACCTGCTACTCGGGAGCAACCGTGATCAGGAGGCGAGCACGAAGAACTTAGAAGGCGACGCTTCTGCAAACACGGCGGACCGACGGCCTCGTCTCTCTAGCGGTCGGCCCGGCGGACGCAGGCCTTGATTACCTTATAGCCGCAGGGTAGCCAGGTATATATCTCGATTCAAAGGACAAGACTGACGTCTCTGCTCGTCGTTGACGCTTGAAGACTTCGGACTCCCTTCTCAACTGCAACTCCCTCCTCCACGCCAAAACTTCCATCATGAAGTCGTCTCTCCTTGCTGTGCTGCCGGCTCTCATCGCTAGTGCAACCGCACTTCCGACGCTGGAGGAGAGACATACATTGGCAAAGCGTGTCACGCCGACGATTTATCTTGCCGGCGATTCCACCATGGCAAAGGGCGGCGGCGGGGCGGGGACTGGTACTGAAGGTATGTCGTGCATTCAACGCCAGTTGGAGATTGCATTGACTCTCACCGTAGGCTGGGGCCAGTACCTCGGGTACTCGCTCAACATCCCAGTCGTCAACGACGCCATCGGGGGGCGTTCCGCGCGGTCCTTCACGAACGAGGGACGCTTTCAAACCATCATTGACGCCGTCGCCCCCGGCGACTTCGTCGTCATCGAGTTCGGGCACAACGACGGTGGCTCGCTGAGCACGACCGACAACGGCCGCACCGACTGCCCCGGGGACGGCGAGCAGACGTGCATCTCGCCCACGACAGGCGAGACCGTCTACACGTTCGTCTTCTACGAGGTCGAGGCGGGCAAGGCGCTGCAGGCCAAGGGCGCGAACGTCATCATCAGCAGCCAGACGCCGGACAACCCTTGGGAGACGGGCACGTTCGAGTACGCGCCGTCGCGGTTCGTCGGGTACGCGAAAACCGCTGCGGCGGCGATCAACGCGAGCTACGTCGACCACGGGCAGTACGTCGCGGACCGGTTCGACGCGCTCGGCGTCACGACCGTGGACTCGTTCTATCCGAACGACCACACGCACACGAGCCCGGCTGGCGCGGACGTTGTTTCGGCGGCGTTTGTTAAGGGGGTGCTGTGCGCGAACGATGCGCTTGCGGCGTTTGTTAAAAACACGACGAGCAGTGTTGCAGGGTCTTGTATATGACGTTACCGTTTGGATTGTCTGTATTATGCGGCCTATGTAGCCCCAAAACAGATGTACCACACAATGACAACCATTGCAGAGTCCGAGTGGACGCGATTGCTGGTCATTTATGTATGTAACGTAATGGCTGGCTGTACAGGTACTATGTGACTGGTGGTCAAACGTCATCGTTCCTCCTCCGAAGAACACAGATACATGGATACGGAACCGGAAGTGCGTGGAGAGGAGGACGCGGCCTTGTATGAGTCTGTAGCTTCACGGAGCTAGATAGTAGCAGCGAGGGAGACCGATGTCATCCTGAGGGACCAAATTCTTACCTTTGGTTCGGATGAAGGGCAGACAATCATGACTTGAAATAAACACAATCATCATGCAATCCAAGTATAAGGGTGAGTACGTGTATATAAACAACCTCGCTTGAGGGTCGAGAGTTCTGCCTTGTCATTCATTTGTTGTTTGCATAGACACGGTGGTCTTATTGATTACAACGGAAATGGGGCGCGTATGATAGTACCTGTCAATATCGAATGTACATCATGTTTAGCCACTGTCAGACCCGCGAACCACGAGGCTTAGGACGGGGTTTCCGCCCAGGACGGCCAGTGCAAACTCGTTTCCTCCTCGCCAATGCACAGGCAGGGAACAACCGACCTCCACGAGTTGTGATCGGACACATTAGGCGTCAGGACAAGTTCCTCGACAAACACTGAGAGTTCACGACGAACATGCTCTTCCCAGCTCGATGGCACCCTTTGTCCATCATAAGCTATAAAGAGACATCGAACTGGATAGCCCACGGTCAGACGACGTGCAAGCAACCCACGGAGGTCTGCAAGTTGTTCTGGCTCTTCCAGTCGGATTGAAAGAGTGGAGAGGTTGGGGAGGAAGACCGGAGCCGTTGAACCCACGGCATTGTTGTCCCATAGCAACGCAAGGTCGGTTTGGCCCAACCGTCTAGCGTCCACGAGCACCAAGTTCGTGACGTTCGAGAGCACCGCGAGAACGGTTTCGTTGCCGCATAAGAGGCTGTGCGCGTGCGAGCCCGACAGCCAGAGATGCGTGGCGGCTGTGAAGCGCTGCGTGACTAACGTCTCTCGGACGAGCCAGACGGTGTACTCGGGGTCCGCGTGTGTGCCGGTGGTCACGTCGATGCGCAACGGCATGACATCGGCCGACGTGCAGACAGCTCGGATGGAGACGACGCCCGAGCCCTGAGGACGCGCTGCGTCGGGGCTGGCGTTCCATGAGCAGTAGAGCGCGTCGTGTCCGATGTGAGCGTTTGATAGCGGCTCCAGTGGGGGGATAATGGTCCCTTGGTAGATGGATAAGTCCATGGTGTGGGAGACGCGCACGGCGCAGTTCACCGGAAGGCGGAGGTAGGACAGGAATAGGTGGAAGGAGTCGCGCGCGGTGATGTCGTAGTCCAGAAGGGTGACCGAGAGCTTGCGAAGGTTCTCGAGAGCGGCGAAGGGATTCATCCCCTGGTGGGACCAGCGTTCCAGTGTAGGTAGGAATGTGAGATACGCCTGTTGAAGGCTCGGGGCGGACGCCAGGAGGGATATGAGGTCCTTGAGGTGCCATCGCGGATGTCGATTTTTGCAGGCGGTGTCCAAGGTGAGGATCAGGGACGTCAGGGCCGGAAGCGAGTTGCTGGGGAGAACCGGTACGTTTGACATGAAGAGGAAGCTAAGCGACCTCAAAGCCAGTCCGTCGAAGAAGGGGACAAGGCGTGCAGTCCTCCAAGTGCCTTCGTGGGTGACGCAGAGTCGTTCGACGTCTGAGCATGCTAAGGTGAGTGGAGAAGGAAGCCATGTCCACTCCCACATGCTTTGCAAGACACGGATGTGAATCTCGTGAATGCGTGGCGCAACTTGTGGCTTCAGGAAAACTTCCGTCCGCTCGTGCGTGAGGCTCGCGGCTTCAGAAAGGGCCTCTCCTGACCAGTGCATGTATAATGGGCCGACCGTACAGCGCTCCAGGCAGCGTGATAGAAAGATGTGTTGGTCGGGAGGTCCCAGTCGTCGGGACTCGTTGTGCCACAGGTTTGACCAGAGGCTTGACGTGCTAATGGACGTTTCGCGCCATCGACGGCACACGTGAGTGACGTTTAGTAGCTGAGAGTTGTCCCGGAGTCGGAAGGGCTGTCCCACACCATTCGGAAAGACGTGGCCTCCATCGTTGGTATCGTCGAGGACGATGGCGAATATGACAAGAAGAATCTCGGGTGGGATCTTGTCGATTGTCGAACTGGGGATCACTGATGGTAATGCAATGACGGATGGTATTGGAAGCAATGAGGGCAACAGGTCGTACTGCATGACACGGCACGCATGTCAATGGCGGTGTGGTGAGATCCATGTTTGATTGGTTTACTCACCCCGCCATCACTGTGAACGAAGGTTGTGGAGGGGTTTCGTGAGCGACAGTTGACATTGTGAAATTTTAGCAACCTACTTCAACCTGGGACTAGTATTAGGAAGCGTTCTAATGCCGTGTTCTTGTTGTTCCAGCGTCGCAGAGGTCGCATAAAGAGCGTCTGTAACTTGCGGCAGGTCCGGACGGACGCTAAGCAGCATCGCGCCGACAACTTCAAGGCAGGACACAGGCTTCTGGTCTGAATGGGCCTTCCGAGAAAAGGAAAGGAGTTGAAATCGGTACATATCAGGCTCATATGTCACCTGTTTCCCTGGTCACAATGATGAATACCTCTTGTGATATTGCACCGCGGGTCGGAGACCGTTATATCCGAGATAACAATGGCGCCAGGGCAAAAAATTGCCGCACGTCAACAACTGAGCATAACGGTCACTGTAAAGGAGTGTGCTGTCAGAGTGGCAGCAATTTTCACAGCGCTAGCATGATTGATCACTTTCCGGTTTGACCGAGTTGAAAAGCAGGTTCCAGAGCCTGCTATTGCCTCACAAGTATTGAGCCCATATCTGCGCGTGCATGTTGCGCGAAAGCGAAAGGAAAGCCGGGCAGGGGTCGCTGTGGTGACGCGTTAGCGCTCAAATTACGTAAGGACAGATATACTTAAGTAGGTGTTGACGATTACTAATGCACTGCGCATACTGATGGCATGGCTGCAAACGGTTGTCGGGTTTGTAGAGCCCGAGTGGCCTTTGTTCGGCCTTGACGATAGCGTACATTGTACTTACTTGAATGTAAAGCTGCCTTGACGTGTACATCCGCAGGGGACGTCATCGCCGCGGCTGCGCCTGCGGACTTGCCGTGCATTGCCACTGGATGATACTCCGCTGTCTGCTTAGCCGAGTTGTCCTCACTCTCTCCCTTGAACCGCGATGTCTTCTGCGACCATTTTGGATGAGTCTCTCAACTGGTTGGACTCTGTCATTCAAGCGCCATCTTCAAATAGCTTGTTGACGATATTCAATCACCCGTCGCCACATGCTCAGGCTTCCAGCTCGGGCTCATCTCCCCTCAGTGACAACCAGCACAGCCCCAACCTCGACACTCCCTCGCCGGCGACTCCGCCATCGACGTCGCCTCCAACACAGTCGACCCAAAACGCATCCTCTTTGACAGCCCCTTCGACCTCCAAAGCGCCTCGGCGACGGATTAGGCCCAAGATTGCGCTCGACCCTAGTCAACCCCTGACTGCGCGTGGCAAGCCTCGAGCTCGCGTCTATGTTGCTTGCGATCAATGGTACCAACTTGTCTGTCCTTACCGCGACACTCATGCTAACTTTGAACGTATCAGTCGCGTCCGTAAAACACGGTGCGATGGCGCAAAGCCCGTGTGCTTTAATTGTCGCAAGCGACCCCCTGAGGTCGGCCAGTGCTCCTACGACTCACAGCCGAACCGTCGTGGCCAAGACAAAGCTCCCGGGACGCGTACCCGCTCCTCAGCATCCCACAAGTCGAAAAGAAGAAAAACTTCGCGAGGTTCCGACGACGACGACAACGACGACGACAGCGATTCTGACAGCTCAACCCACAAATCTGGTAGCGTCAGTGAGGTGCAACCCGAAACGGACTTGCATGCTACCTACGACAACTTCCCTGGGCTCCTGGCCGAAGACGTATGTGTATCTCATCTCGCGTTTATGTCACGCCTCAAGTCTCATTGCAATCACTTACGCAGGAAGTGGATGAATACGATCCGTTTCCTCTCGTTGACCTAGATTCTCCGGGCTCAGGATCCGAGTTCAGTCTCGGCCGATATGCACACGAGGTACAGCAGGCCATCCCGGCCCGTCCAAGTCTCAAATTTACGCGCGACACCTGGTGGGATGCCCTGCTCACCTTCTACTCGACCGACTCGAGTTCGGCCGACGTCATAACTTTGTCCTCGGACCAACGATCGGATGCTGTCCTATGCGTTGTTTCCGACTTGCGCGCTCTGTTTCATGCGTCTGTGTACTGGCTCAGTTTCATCCACATACCTCGCTTCTTCGAGAGACTCTTGAGCCCCACAAGTCGGGCATCAATGCAGCCTAGTCTCGTCATGAGCGGGCTCGCCATTGGTATACTCTCCCAAAGCTCGGAGGCGGAGAGGGGCGCCGCAGGCCGTGTTAAGGCTCTCAAGCTCATCGAACATGCTCACAGCTCTCTGCAAGCCAGCATGGCGGCCGGATGGGTTGACATAGAGCTGATCCAAGCGGCATGGGTAAGCCCCCCAGTACAGATCGCTCTTGCAATCTCACGCTAATCCTACCCGCAGCTCATCGTTTACTTCGAACTGCAAACGCATCCACTGCGGTCTGCCGAACGTAGTCGTTCGTCGCTGATTCTTCTAGATTCTCTGATTCGCTTGTTCTCCCTCACCACACTCGACGCGGACATCAACGCCGCCCATACCGTTAACCGGCCACCCATGGCCTCCACAAACGTAACTGCAATTCCAGCATCCTTTGACGCCCCCGTGACTACGGCGCCCGTTGAAGGTACTCCCTTGTACGCTGGCGCTGCCGTCCCAGGCTTCTTCTCGCATCTCCGCCACAATTTCCCCTTGCAGACCGGAGTCAACTTCAACCTCCCCCAAGCGCCGCCCACTCACCTTCCACCACAGCCTCTCGTCTCCGCTGGCATCACGTTCGGTCCGTCGACTACACACCCTCCAGCGGAATGCAATTGCCCGGCCCTGTCGTTGGAGTCGAACTGGCCCGGGGTACGCGAGATCGCGCCCGCTTGGGCTACGACCCTCATCTGGCCGGAGGATCTGCCGGCGGGCGAGTTCAAGAAGGAGGAGTGCCGCCGGCTCGTCTGGGCGACCGTCATGCTCACCGCGAGCGTGAACTCGTACAACACTTCGAACCAAGTCGTTCAGAATATCGAAAGGAACGACCTGTGGGTCAAGGATCCAGACAACGTAAGCGCTACTCGTAGTAACTGCGGATCGAATCCCCAAGCTGAACGTTCGATAGTTCGCGCTGCTCTTCCCTGGGGAGGCGCTGGCTATGCACGGCGCGCCGGTGCACGTGAATAATGTGTGGACGCTCTACCTGCGCTCCATGCTGCTCTTGCACACATGTATCCGGAAACGCGGGGACATGACGCTGAGCGACGCGGAGCGCGCGCAGTTCGCGATGTACGCGTGGGTCGAGGTCGACGCGCTGGAAGCGGCGCTTGGACAGCACACATGCACGCTGCAGCGCAACTCCGGCTTCCATGCGCAGGAGATGCTGTTCAGCGCGCGGATGTGCATTTCGCACGAGTTCCAGAGGTACATTCCGCAGGTCACGACGTGAGTATCCTCGCGCGCATCTTGTGAGCTGGACGTCGGGAAATGCTGAATGCGAGAATATAGGACTGGGAGCCGGTTGTTCTACAGGGACAAAGCTGAAGCTTGGTGTAAGTCATGTGTAGCGGCGAGGTTCGCGGAAGCTCATCTCTTTCGTGACGAACAGTGAGAAATCGTATGGTTCTGGCCGAGCGCGTTTGGCAGAATTTGCTCCAGGGCGTCCTGTCGCCGGCTCTGGACTACCGAAAGCCCCTGTTGGTATACTGGTTCATGGCCCACATAATAAAGTGCGTCTTCGCCCCTAGGACCGTGTTGACGCCGAATGCTTGATACGTTCCAGGGCACTGGCGCTTTGGGAGGCCGACCCCACACTCGTCATAGCACTCGAAGCGTCAAAGACGTTCGCCAAGCGTGCGGAGTACATGATGATGTTTTGGCCGAGCGACGGTGTGTCTATTGCTCATTGGCGGTGATTAAACTCTATCTGAACTACCTCGCGTCCTCTAGATCAGCGGAGGGAGTGGGCGGACATCCGCTTGCGGCTCATCCAGGCGTGTTTCAAGTCTGGCATATCACCTCCCAGCCCCGATCTTCCTGGTCCCATCCCACGCATGAACGCGAAGCTTCGGAATCAACCTAAACAGTGAACGTACGTGGATGCCATGAATTGTAATTGTCCGTGTACCATATCCCAGTCTATAATGATGTGTCGCGCTTTACCGCCTCTTGGGGAGCAGCGTCCATCGGGCGAACCGAGTAAGGCTGACCTCTTGCCATCGCTTCTGAATCAGTTTCCCAAGGCACTCAATCTCCGCGGCTCGGGTGTTCTGTGATCCGGTCTGGGACGAGGTACGGTTAGCTTACTGCCCGAGACATGTCTTGTCAATCACTGTCGCGGACCGCGTCGACGATATTTGGCGCCTCTCCGAGATGGCACGCTTATTGCCCTATCATGGTGATTGTGAAGGCGTTTCATCGTCTTATGACCCTTCCCGAAGCTGGCACAGTGGCAGCTCAGCAGGCGCCCCGAATACGGGAAGCGGTCGGGGAGTATAAGATGCTGGAAAGCTTCGAGTGGGGCACTACTCGCACTTTTGAC
The DNA here is from genome assembly GCA_032821775.1 of Sanguinoderma infundibulare. Taxonomy (NCBI): domain Eukaryota; kingdom Fungi; phylum Basidiomycota; class Agaricomycetes; order Polyporales; family Polyporaceae; genus Sanguinoderma; species Sanguinoderma infundibulare. Next base: position 1,242,063 of record JAVLRN010000007.1, read on the forward strand.
CTCCTGGCGGCCATGGATGCGAATTCACAGCCTTCTGCCACGAATGCGTGGGATTTCATCCTTGACGACATTGCTCGGGGGAGGTGGTCAATGAGGTACGTTTGCAGCACGATTCATTCATTAACGCACGCTGAACTAGTGGCGCCGATTAGTTTGGAGAGGGCACGTATGTCCATCTGAGGTCCGCGGAAACCCTGGACTGACTAGATGATCATGCTCACAGCTCGTCAACCTTCAAGACAAGTTGCAACTTGTATCCAGTCTGGTGCAGGAGACGGTGAACGCGCTCAGGGTCCCCATCAACAAACTTCCCCCGGAGATCCTCGCCCTCGTCTTTTCGTTGGTCCCGACGCTCATCGCGCCCGTCGGACACCGCGGGCCATCCGCGGCAAAGCAAACATACGATCTCTTGCCCGTCACACACGTTTGTCGACGGTGGCGCGAGGTTGCCCTCAGCACCCCCTCGCTTTGGTCGACTCTATGCGAGGATGCGTTTGGTCATGCCGCCACGAACGTCTTCCACGGGCGCGCACAACAGGCCGACTTGTCCGTTTACGTCGACCGGGGCCGCCCAACCCCCGCGCTGATACGGCTTCTTGGGTCATCTGACCTATGCACAAGAATAACGGAGTTGTACTTGCAAGACCTCCATGATTACTCTCCCGCTGAGCTTGCAGCACAGGCTCTCACTTTTCCCGCACCGCGCCTGGAGCGCGTGGTTGTGCGCCGCCGGGTTGAACGGGACACCTCCAGGGTCGAAGTTGGAGGTGCGGCCTCAGAAGCGCTGACGAAGTCGGTGGCCGAGGTGTTCGATGGTGTCGCCCCGAAACTGAAGAGTCTCGCGTTCCACGACATCCCGATATTACCTTCGAATTATTTCGAGCGACTTGCACACTTCCAGTTGTCATTCGAGGCGTCCACGGTGCATTGGACGCTGCCCAAGCTCCTTCAGCTCTTATTGCGATGCCCATCGCTCCAGGACGTCAGCTTCGCTGGACTCCCTACGCATCTGCACTCGACACAGACGCCGATGATGCCGTCTGTGTCGCTCGCCTGCTTGCGGAAGCTGGAGATTGGCCACTGTCGCGGACAGGGCAACCAGGCGACGCTCATGCGGGTTATGCTGTCGCACCTCATCCTTCCTTCCGATTGCGTAGTACGTTTGTACGGCCTGGACGCACACCGCTTATCCCCTCTCATCGACCTTCGCATCCCCTTCGGCGAACAGCACACTTCTTTGTCGGTTGACGTGTCGTCTGCCGCTATCACTCTTACGCTGGCCAGCCCCCATGCTCAAGGGTCTCTTTCCCTCGAACTCAACACCGCGGGAGCGACGAAGACCCTCCTGTCGCAATCCATCCAGGCGTTCGTCTCAGGTTCTGCGGGGTCCATCCTTATGCTCACGGTGTCCAGCCAACGAATTTGGCCGACGTGGTGCGATCCGGACTTGCTCTTTTCCATTCTCCCAAACTTGACAAAGATGACATTGGACGACGCGCATCTCGTAGACCAATGTCTCGATGCGTTGCGTCCATCGTCCCCGACGTCCGAAACTCCTCGCACGCCATGTCCCAACCTCGTGGTGCTGAACCTCCCTTCCAGACTGACGGACTTGCTCCTGAAGAAGTTGCACATGGTCATCTCCGAGCGACAACGGTGTGGCTGTTCAAGAAGTATGCAGTTTGTCGTGCCCGCGGACTGTAATTTTTGACACGTCATCCGTCTGCTTCGGAAGTATACCCATGGTTGCACTCCCGCTTCGCCAATCTGACTTGCATCTCTTATTGTAGACCGTCGGTCATTCAACGACGCAGCCCCACTGCGCACCCAGTGAAACGTGGTGGCCGAGTCCGCTTACTATGTCAATGCCGAAACCCTAAGTAATGCGCAAATACTCCCCATTAGTCCGCGGTGACTCCCTGTGAGAAGCCGCCAAATACCTTATTGTACGCCATATTCGATGCATCATTCAAACCCGGTCGAGGTTCCCCCGCGCGTCCGCCTCACCCCAATGAGCGCTTGTTTCTTTTGTCTTGCCACCCCCGATTTGGAAGGCAAGTTCGCCTCGCCTCGTGCAGGATCACCCGCACGTACGTTATTACCCCTCGCCGAGGAAGGCTCGGAAGCCATCTTCGGTGTCTGCTGTCGCGAGGCGAGATGCGAGATGAAAGCGAGCACAATTGTCTACGGCGCTCGCAGGCTCGTATAAGTGTGCGGACCGGGAGGCGAGCGCACCTCTCTCAAGGCCGGTCCCTTCCTTCACAGCCGCATGTCTCAGCTCGATCGCCCGTTCACGACGCTCCTTCACCCCGACCAGGCGTTGACTGTCGAACAGGCAGCGGGTTGGGTCAGGGACTTGATCGATCATTACTCGCAGAGTGCGTCTTTTGTGCCTTCTAGCCTTCTCAACAAAGTCGCTAACCTGAAAAAGGTGTCAGCGTATTGTACCTTGACACGCTCCCAGAGGATGCTCTCCGAGGTTATGCGGAGACGTTGGACTCGTTGCTCGAGTGTGCGGGCGTGCTCGAGCAGCATCTGTGTGGGATGTGCTTCTTCCTGCCTGATCAAGTATCCCGGGTCACGGTCGCGATTGTACGTGCCTCTCTTTCGCGCTTTGTATTCCGAGCCCCCGTCCTAATAATCCTTTCATGCTCGCAGATTGTCGCAGCTTACTATCAATCAGCGCTCCTCGACTCGTGCATCAAGGACCCGGGGGTTGGCGCTCTCATCGTTGTCGACGAGGAGACACTGGAAAGTATGGGTGTCTACTTGGACCGCGTCGCTGCGCAGATTGTCCCGCTCTATGAGAGTCTAGCATCGGAGCGGTATGCCATGCTGCAAGGCCTGGTCAAAAGGGTCGTTACAGAGATGCGCGACCGCAACGCGCCTCCGAACTCAAGAGTCGGGTCCTACGATATTGCCCCCTGCCCTCCGAACCCCCCGCGCGCGACGAGGAAGAACAAGGGCACAGCAATCCCCTTTGCCAGGCTCGACGCGTTCCTTCGCAAGCTGTCCCCCCACCATTTCGTGGACGAGTTTTCTACGTTCAGGACAGGCGTCCCGCCGAGAAATTTGTCCCCCTTCCCTAAGGACGGTTACGCGTCAAGCATCGCAGGCCTGTCCTCGGCTACAGCGGCATCCTCGAGTTCTTCACCCGAATCACTTTTGGACCGCGGTTGCGACGAACCCGAGCGACGAAACTCGCTAGCCTCCTCCGACACTACCTGCGTCGATGAGCCCGTCTTAGATCCCCCCTTCCACCCCGAGGCGGAACTCTGCTCCTCTCTCGACGAAGTCGTCGGGGCCCCGAACCGCTTCAGTCCCACTCCCGATCCCTTCCAGGTCTACCCCTCCCGCAAACGATGCCGCAAGACCAGCTCCACCCTCGCCCCGTCGCCCGGCTTACCGCGCCCGCGCAAACGACGCTGCCAGATCAGCCTGCGCTCTTTCGGCCCCGATGGCGCTGTCTCCGTCTGCGAGGACGTCGAGGCCCACGCGCGACCGTACCTCGGTCGCGCGGTCCCTGTTCGCCGCGAGCGCGAACGCTCCCCCGTGCCCCTGCCGCTCCCTCCGCGCAACATCTCGATCTCGCCGAACGCGTCCCAGGGATCGGCGTGCACGCCTCCGTCCCTGCGCGCGCGCTCGCTTTCGCCGCTGGAGCTAGAGCTGGAGCCCGTCGGCGTCCCGTCCTCGTACGTCGAGCCCCGTTACCTGCGCGTGCCGAGTGCGGAGCGCATCGCCATGCTTCTCGAGGCGTCGCGCGCGAGGCGGTGGGAAGACGTTGAGGAGACGACGGAGGACATGTCGGTCGTGGGTGTGGATGTGGGCGAGATCGACATGCGTTCGGAGGGTGAGGAGTCGGATCGCGAGAGCTTCACCACTGCGAACGATGAGGTGTACCGGGCCGTGGAGGTGTCGTTCGAGAGCGAGAGCGAGCGCGAGGTCGAGGTCAGCGCGCCTTCGTCCCCCGCGCACCTTCGACGAGAGGAGGATGTGGATGCTGATGAGGACGAGGACAACTTCGCGGTCTTGTCGCCGTTCCCCGCACCCGCCCCGGTGGTTTCGAGCAAGGCGAAGGGGAAGCGGCGGTGCTTTGCGAGCCTCCTACAAACGTTCAAGCATATTTTCAACGGACGCTGATACTATTCGCACCTACGGACTTCTGCACATACCTTCGCATGCATATATACCTCCCTCCCCTCCCCACGCACAGTAGTAGTCCGTGTATAATGTTGTACTCGTGCGTTTCCGGTACGATGATCATGAACATGCGGGGCAGGCAAACCTGTAGATAATGTACTCTTAGTGTGCCATACCTTCGATTGTTCTGGGCTCCTTACATACATATGCCATGTTTACGTCAGACTCAGCTGTATGTAGTCGCTATGCTTTCTATGCATCCCTTCGCTTTGCTTCTCTAGGAATGATTGGTTGTAAGCAGGCACGCGAAAGAATATATTGCAAGATGTGGTGATATAGATACAGGTAGTGGTATGTGCATGTAATTCTGGAGCAAACGAAATTAGGAGTCCTGTGCACTCAATGGATACTGATACCGTCCATCGGTAAATCGTTCTGTCTAGGGTCATGCGTGGTCATCGCGAAACGATTCAGAAGTCATCAGACATAACGTCGCGGTATGCGGTCATGCTGCGCTCGTGCACCACATCATCAGAGTCGGAGTACTTGTCTGAAAGTACGGTCAGGGCGATTCGTGGGAGACATAAGGACGTCAAGGACATACCACTCAAATCATGCTCGTCTTCGCGGTCGGACTCTTCCTCGTCTGGGTAGTCGTTCGTGTACCAATCCTCGGCTGTGGGTTCGCATTAACGACAGGAAATCGACAGCGAATAAGGTGGGACGTACCGTTGGAGTCTTCGTCATCTTCGTCAGAGTACTCCTCATCTGAGCTATCTTCGCCATAGAGACCGCTGAGCTCTGGGGGCAGCCCAGTCCTGTAGGGGATATTCAGTGATCGGCATCGATGAATGGAGCTAGGCATGGACCGAACGTACAGCTTCGCGATGTTGGAAGATGAGTTGGAATCGTAAAGCTCCTTGGCGGTCGTCGGATGGTGGTAGAAGACGTCGTAGACGTAATCTTCGTCCATCCCATTCGCGTTCTTGCCTCCTTTGACTGATTTGGCAGGGGACGCTGGAGCCAACTCGCTCACTAGGTTGATGGACAAGGATCAGCAGGAGATACATCATCCCACATTGGCTGCTCACCGTTGAGATAGTCCTTTAGCATCGGCAAAAACTTGTCAATTTCCGCATCCATCTCGGTCGGCACGGGCGGTCTCTTGGCAGTGGAGGTCGAAGGGACGGCGTCGTACATCCTGAATTGTGCAGCACGTTTCGCGGCATCGAGTTCTTTCGATGACCATACCTTTGGCCTAGCATAGTCGAGCGTCGTTGGCATGCAGTTCGAGATGGATGTGGGAGAGACATACGGTGCATTGGCTTGACGTCTGCGGGCATATGGATCCTCGACGTGGTGTTCCTGGTGCACGATGGTATATGTGCGGCTAGCTCCTTCGTGCACGGGGCGCTTCAGGGAGGTAGGTTGGGTGATTGCTGTTACCGGTGGTGGGGGCACCGCAGAGGGCGAGGAGGCGGTTGGTGGAGCAGTAGCAACGACTTCTTGTCGCTTCCTCTGAGAAGACTCGCGCGCGACGTCTGCTAAATGTTTCTATGGCGCAGAATGAGGCTGGATCGCAAGAGTACGGGATTTGGACGAGTAGTTACCTCGAGCTCCTTCTGCTGCTTCTCGTCGTTCCACTCTGCCTGCTCAACTGTCCCTGCGTACTGGAAAACATTGAGGCCTCCTCTCGACTTCTTCCTGCTGGGCGCCGAGTCGACCACTGCACAAGGAGTTGAAGTGCGTGATAAGGAACGGTGGCGGGTCGGGGAGAGACGAGAGGACTTACCTAGGGCATCCAAGGGCTCCTCGTTGCGTTTTCGTTTGATGCGGAGAATAGCGTACGGTTGCTGAGGCTGGAGAGCATGTGGAGGGTCTACTTCCATCAGAGCTGGGACTTTGTGGTTTGGTGGAAGACGGTAGCTGGAAGACGGTAAGTAGCAAGAGCTACAAACTCAAACTCCACCAACGCCCCAGCCACACCACGTGGACAGATCCAGATCACGTGATCGCATTCGGACGCGCCCCGGTCTATCGCGATTCGCCACGAGCAGCCTTCAAGCTCGTCAATCCGAACTGGAACTTGGAAGTACGTGTCATTCGTTAAATTTAATCCGTCAGTACTCGAGCTCCAGTTCGTATCCAATTACCTATATCACCTCTGTCAAGTAACCACTACGGGGCCAATCATCAAAGTGCGTGGATATGTACAAATTCAAGGGCATAGTCAACGAAACACTCTATGTATACAATTTCGGAGAAGCTAATCCACCGCGCACAGCACCGAACCATGCCTCATCGCCTCAAACCCCGTGCCTCACAGCCCCCCCCGCTGGTACTGAAGACGCAGGTCTACCATCTCCGCCCGGAGCCTCGTCAGCTCATTCTTCAGGTCTGCACACTCCACCAGCACCTGCGCCCGCACGTTCTCGGCAAACCACTCCAGGTCGCCCCTCTGCCTGGACCTCAGCTGCTCGAACATCACCGCGAGCCGCTCCTCCATGGTCATATCCGACGTTGCTTCACGGGCTGCTGCGACACGAGTCAGAGAAGCGATCAACGACACGATGAGCTCGGAAGGAATCTGGTCTCACGCGTTGAAGGTTCTTCTTCTGACTGCGAAGGCGGTCCGTCGATGGACATGAGCGTGTCCTCCTTGGTGAGCGGCCTCCTGACGAACAGATACTTGTGCAGGACTACAGCCGGCTCTTCGTCGCCGTTCATGAGCGCTGCGGCCGCCGTGTCGTCTGGAAGATTGTCATTGATCGGTTGAGTGGGCGTATGCTCGGCGGACGGGGTGGGGATAGGCTCGGCCCACTGCTCGTAGGACTCCCCCGAGGCGATAGGTCCCTCGAGGGCGAGTCTGTTCGCCTCTGTAGAGCTATGGGACCTGTGGCCAGCCGAGGGCGGACGGGACGAGCCCTGATATCCGTGGTCTGGGCCGGCAACTGGTGTGCGGTCGCGGTGGTTGCACATGTTCTCCTCTTCGGAGAATGGGGGAGATGTCTTGCGTCGTCTCCTGTGGGTACAGTGGCGTCAGCCTGCGTGGTGTGTGGAAAGAGAGAGTGGTGGGTGGCTCACTTGCGGTCACGACGATTTTGGGAGGTCGGCGACGGCCGGGACGCGGAGTCGAACGGATCGGCTTTCATTGTCGACCTTCTGCGGCTAGTTCTTTTGTATGGATGGGCTCTGTTGCCATTGTTTGGATGGTTGATCATCACGGAAAGCTGTAAAGAGGGGGATGTCAATAGGGGAAAGAGAGGGAGGGATCTTGGGGACTTGGGGGATCCCACGTATGAGGCTTTTCAACTTATAGGCTCGCCGCTCCACAAAGCGGTGTAGTAACGTCGGACTATGGCACTCAGCAAGCTTCGTACCGCCGCCGTCTGTCTTCTCCCATGGCAACCCTTGCAAAGCGTCCAGTGCCTAGAAATGTAGTAGAAAATCAGGACAATGCGACATGGTTGTGGTGCCGATTACTCCAGCCACTGATCACGAGAGAGGCACCTGGTTCCTTTGTCTGCCCTCCATTTATGCCGAAGGACAATTGACTAGAGAGGGTGCGTGAGATCATGACGGAGGGGAAGTAATGGACGAACCCAACCCAGTTGAGCGCTGTGGCACCTGCTACTCGTGTCGCGAGCATCGCACCAGCATATTAAGTCGACATGGGGTCGAAGCACAAAGAAAGAGCACAATGGAATGAGGTATTATGTACGCCGTCGGCAGAGGTGCATGCGCAGTACGGTATAAGCGTTGGTACTTGGTGCCGTAACGGGAAGGATCGGACATCGGTTGCATATTTGGTGCCACCCGAGTGATGGAAACGTCAAGTTCTCGAGCTCGCAATCCAGTGCCGGACCCGTAGCCGACCGTGCTCGCTTCTTGACATCCTCCACTGTGAATGGCACACTCTAGTCTCCAAGCCTCCGCCTCACTGTTATGTGAATCTGTTGGCTGCTACGGGACGGGCTCCGGCATCTTTCCTACTGAAGGCTGCGCCCATGTTATTCTCAATCATTGAACAGTCCTCGAAGGATAGCATGTACTTCAAGTTTAATCTCCACGCTGTTTGCCCTCGAGGACATATGGCACAGACCGGATACTGTTCTAGGCACTTCCAAACGATGAATACCACTTCAAAATGACATCTCACGGAAATTCGACACCATGCTTACAAACCTGCTGTAATCCAATCATTTTATCCTTCCATTCTTGGAGGACGTTCTGGTGTGAGTTTTTCCCCAAGACTCCATACACAGAAAGCCTTCTCAGGCATCAGTTCATCAGCTTTCGCGCAACGCCGCGGGTCTATTGCATACTTCTATGACGGCCTGACCACGACCTACGGCCATACTCAAAAGGTAAAACCCTGCATTCAACAACCCCGACTTCGCCTCACGGGAAACATCATCGTGCCAGTGCGATGGCCTGGTTCGCGGTGCAAGCGGTGCAAGGATGAGAGGGTCGTGTCAGAAAGGATCGCATGGCATTGAAAGGAGCGTTCCATGTTTTTGAGTATGCTCAGGTGAGTGCTCAGTTTCATCCAGCTCGGATGGTCACTGGCCAAATTCGGGTACGGTCAGGCCTTGGTCCTGGATATTCACGTAAGCATGTCAGTGAGTGAGACGGGATCAAACAGTAACTTCCGATGACACAGTCACGCAGCTGCATTGCCACGCGTTGATTTGCGTGTGCTCATCCTTCTCTCTCACGTAGTGACTCTGGCTCGACCAGTCGGCATTCACTTCACGCCTGTCACGCAGAACAGATTCTTAGTCGAATATCTAACGAATACATTCATATATTGACTACTAAGGGCAGATTCTAAAAGGCACGCTGCAGCGCCACATGCATGGCCTTGCTCCACCTCGACGAAACGTATTGATCCTGCGGATGCGCCCGCCGAGCCGAGAAGACAAATACTGATGGATGTTGTCTGGAGCACGCACGCCGTCATCATGAGGTACAAACACAGTGGTCCTTGGGGTGCGATCCCACCTTCGTTTCTGTTCACCACCTTCTCCTCGAACGTCCCCCGCGTCACTGAAGCACATCCTCTCTCTCTCCTCGGTGAGTGTGTTTACCTCAGCCGCAGTGGCAAGGCGATCCGTATTGTTCCTAATCGCGACTGCTCTTACAGCTTGGTGACGTGGGAGGCGCCCCGTTGCTCTATTCATTGCCATCCCCTTACCACACTGATTCCTTGGTTGAGAGCTCTTCGACTTGCTCGTCGTGCCCTGTTTACGACGATTACGACTATCATGGCTGGGTCGGTACAATGGCTCATCTATGCCTTCCTCATCGCCCCTTTCTGGACGCATGGCGTGCGTGGAGACAATACGACGTGCGCGAGTTCGGAGCTCGACTGGTACACGGACGTAGTGGGGGAGACGCCATGTGAGTACCATCGTCCTCTGTTCGAAACCTGCTTTGATGTGTCGTGGCAGGTGTTACCTATCAGCGGCTGAGGAAGATCTGCAACAACGACTGTAAGTACTCTTCTCTTAGAGACGACATGACGGAGACGGGTCTGAAACGACGTGAAAGATCAAGTACAACAGTTCCGTTCACTGACCCCCGGAGATAATTGTGATGACCAAGTCTGTGGGTGCCCTACTTTCATACGTGCGGATCGGCTTGTGCTAACATTGCTGGGATTCAGCTTCCTGCTGCTGCAACTCCATTTCGTGGGCGCTCAGTATGCTGTGCATGAAGTACGTGGTTTTCTTCGTCCGTCGCATGCAGTCCCACTTACTGTTGCTGTGGTCAGTTGTCAATACGACACGACGCCCGGTTCGTCTGGCATTGATGCGGGTGAGTAGTGCTACCTGGAGGTCGAGAGCCAGCATTCAGATCGCCGTTTAGGGACGGGCGCATATCAGCTGTACTTGGGATCTTGCGCCTCCAAAGCTGTCAACCAGTCGTGCGTGAATTTCTTCCGCTTCCTCTCGATTGGGCGAAACCGACGCCATCCTACAGCCTTCCTACCGACATCCAGCAGGCAGTGTGTAATCAAAAGATCAAGATTGATCGCAGTCTTTATAGTCTCTTCTGGGGCGACGGTCAATGGTACGTGCCACACTTCAATGATCTCTTGACGAACGCTGAGGAAGAGCGTTGGACTGCAGGTTTTAGTGAGTTACTTTAGTTCCTTGTTTACCTCCCACTCACCGGATGTTTTCTAGTAAGGTGACGAAGGAGACGATAGGAACAGACCTCGCGGCGTCAAATAACAACACGTTCACCCACTGTGCCTCGACGACCGTCAACGAAACGACGACAACTTCCGGCTCCGCGACTACGACGTCCTCTCACCCTAAATCTACCGGAGGAAGCTCGGCGTCAAATACGAGCTCTCACACAGGCGCCATCGTGGGCGGCGCCGTCGGCGGCGGACTTGGGGCCATTGCTCTCGGGTTGCTCGGCTTCCGAATGTGGCAACGACGCAAGACACGGGGACCACAGCCTCTCGACCTTAGTAGAGAGTACAATTACCAGGATGAGGGAGAACCGTCGATGAGCGCAATCACCCCCTTCACGCCCGCGTCCACCCAAGGTAAGTCACGGCGGTCCATCCTCCCCAAGCTATCTTGCTAATCTTCCTATCACCGATGTCTCTCTCCGCGTTTGCATCACCTAGGGCCGAGTCCGAGGTACGGCGGAGAGTCTGGCTATGGCGCGGAGGACCCTGAATCAATTGCATTGCTTCCCAGGAGCGGCCCCGAATCAAACTTTGGTGGAAGTAGCACGAGTTGGAGTGGGGGCGCAGCCGGGGCAGCCGTCGCCGTCGCCGCCGCGCGGCCTCCGAAACTCGCTGGGCGTGACGGATACCCCGTGTCCCAGTCTGCCATCGACGAGGACGAAGAGCGACACCAGGATGGCGGACCCGTGCCGTCCTTGCAGCGGTCGAGGTCCGGGCGGTTGCCGCCGGCATATCGCTCATGGGACGAGGAGCCGGGCGACGTGGGGTTCGCGAGCCCGCCTCCGTCACAGTGGGGTGGCTCGAGTGTCAGTGGGGGCCCCTCCGCGGCTTCTGGGTCTGGGTCTGGTCCTTCCGAGCCCAGCCAGCCTCCGGCGCGATCGCGATACCCTCTGGACGTCAAGCGGCCGATTGAGCCTTCATAACGCTGGTGCTGGACGCTGGACGCTTTGCTGAAAGCTTTTGTTGTCCCTTTTTCGCAATTATTTGGATTGAGTATACATTACATTTCTCGCCGGGCATCACGCATTGTTATATGTGTATTGGTTAGTTCGGAAGGCGTGGTTATTAATTTATCTAGTCGCAGTTGCTTGAGAGTCTAGCAGAGATCGCACACCGCCTTGTCAATGACTATCGAACGCAAAATTGTACGGCTTGGACTCAGAGCGCGTTTACATCGGCGGAGCGCCGCTGGTGTCGCCCATCCCGCATTGGAGTAACTCATGTCTTAATAGCATTTCTGTGTTGACTTCCTCCGGCTCAACGGGTCTGGCGTGACCTTCAAAGGACGGGATCGGGCGAGCCGCCAAGTGAACGGTGGTTCTGATCATCATCTGTGCCCGGGGCTTTAGCTTCAGCTGTAGCGACGCCATCCGCAAGGACACGAGGCAGGACGGACATATATACAGACGACCGTCTTGAATTACAGGCACCTCACGCTCCCCCCAGCACAACCGACTAGTATCTCCCCAACTTGCGCCCACAACCGAGCTGTCACGATGTGTCGGTGGTTTGCGTACATATCTACGTCAGAACCCTGCCTTCTCGAGGACGTCCTCATCTCGCCCGATCACGCCATCGCGAAGCAGGTTCACGAACGCTATCTCCCATACCTCGTTGAGTATGAGCCAGACACCACACCGCAGGAAATCAGGCTGCGGAACACCCCCTTCGACCTCGATGGCCTCGGTGTCGCTTGGTGCGTCCCAGATCTGCTCCATCACGTGCGCACACGATCCGCTCAAACTCGCATCGCGACGTCTTGCGATGCACTTATGTACGCGCAGGTACACCAACGCGCGCGCAGCCTTCGGCGAGTGCGACGGCCCCCGCCCCGTTCTCTACAAGATCCTCCGGCAGCCGACGACGGACCCCGTCTTCCAGTCGCTCTGCGCGGGCACGACCGCGCACTGCGTGTTCGCACACATCCGCGCCGCGTCGGGCGCGACGGCGATCACGCACTACAACAACCACCCGTTTGCGTTCGGGCGGCTCGCGTTCATGCACAACGGGTCCGTCGCGCACTTTGACGAGATCAAGCGCGCGCTTGCACTCGAGCTCTCGGACACAGCGCACGTCCGCGTGAAGGGCACGACCGACTCGGAGGCGCTCGCGGCCCTGTTCTTCACCTACCTCGAGGCCCGGCACGGGCCCGGCGCAGAGGTGTGGGAGCGGGCGCACACGCTCGAGGAGATGAAGGCGTGCCTGGAGGAGGCGATCCAGCGCGTGATCGAGCTACAGACGGCGGCGATGGCGAAGGTGGGGCGGACGCCAGACGCGTCGAGCTTGAACGTCGCGGTTACGGACGGGGAGCAGCTGCTGGCGATCCGGTTCCGGAATCACGCGAGGGAGCATCCGCCATCGCTGTACTTGTCGACGCGCGCGGGGATCTCACTGAACAGGAAGTTCCCGGGTCATCCGGACTTGAAGGACGTGGACAACGGGGCGCAGAACTTGAGGGCAGCGGCCGAGCATGGGGACCACGTGATCATCGCGAGCGAGCCGACGACGTTCAAGAAGGAGGATTGGGAGCTAATTGGGAAGAACGAGTGTGTCATGGTTGGGCGTGATATGGTAGTAAGGCGTGCGCCTGTCTCGGTCCGGATCTAGGCGGGACAATACATATCTGGTGCACGAAGGCTCGCTTCTTCGGTCTGTGCGCATGCACTGCTCAGAGTTTGTGCGCGGAGGTCATCTGCACATCCTATGAGTGCACAAACAGCTTCCGAGCGTAGCTATTACTCAGACCTGTTTGAGCACATGTCATCAGACTCTATCACCGTACGCCAACACTATCTAATTTATCGCGGATGTTTGGCTAGCTGAAGCACGGCGCTGTCTTTGCGATGGATCAGAAAGGACAGCATATACGGTCGCGATCATTGCCATTCTCGCTCTCGGCGCGCTCACTTGACGTTACAGAGCTTTGCATAAAACACTGCAGGTCGCGTGCCCGACAGGCTGTTTGTCTTTGTTTGAATGGCCGAGAAGACGCCGCCGCGTCCGAGAGCCATCCCCCAGGAAGAGCGGCCCTTGAGCCTAAATCAGCCTGAAAGCACTGCTTATGTCTTCGCCGATGTGTGCATGTAATTTTCAAGCAGGAATAGGGGTGGTGTCCCGAGAACCATCTGAGAGGGCGTAGTCGCGGCAAGCGCACGATGCCCGAAACAGAAAGTTCCCCGGCAGAACAAACAGGAGCAAACAGCCTTGCGCTGGCGCGCGACCTGCAGTGTTTTATGCAAAGCACTGTAACGTCAAGTGGTGCGCTCGCGTTCTGGTTGCTCCGTTGATGACGAATCAATCAAATGAGGGTGTCTCGATCCTACCGATGAACAGCAGCCCATCCACAAATGGCTTCCGCAAACTAGAACTGTTTCGGGGTGACGAGCAAAGCGCCCGGACCGGGGTGCTGCCGGCCTCGTGACAAGGACGCAGGACTGGGTAGATAATAAGTACTTGGTCGACTACCGGTCCTTGTAGCAGTGGGATGACCCATGACCGATGACCTGGATGTGAACAGGGCGGGAGCCCTGCATCGGAAGCCGGGGTTTAACCAAGTCTATCTGTTCGTCTATTCACAATACCCCGGGAGCGTTGATCACACTGACTTTCACATAACAGAACCAAGATCAGTCCTCATCTGTTCGTACCCTTCTACCATGTCGCTCACAGCGAACCGCACACTCGAAATCCTACGGAAGGCGGAGGAGGAAGGATACGGGATACTGGCACAGACATGGTGCGCACATTCAGATCATACTTCTCTCGAGTCGTCCATGCCTCATGCCAATCCCTATGCAGCTACGACGCAAACTGCGTGATTGCCCTCGTTCGTGCTGCAGAGCGCTGTCGCAGTCCAGCCATCATCCAGATGTTTCCAGTGACGCTCGCCTTCGGCAAGGGTCCTTGGCTGCAGTTCTGTTTGAATGCGTGAGTGGATCATCCATGCCTGCCCACTAGAGTGCGCTCGACCGAATAGATCGCAGCGCACACCAAGCCTCCGTCCCTGTTGCCGTCCACCTCGACCATGCGACCGATCCTGAACACATCGAGCTCGCCCTCTCCCTGGCTGAGCAAGGCATTGCTTTCGACAGTATTATGGTAGATGCCAGCCATGCAGAAGTGAGCCTTTATCTATCAATGCCTCGCCCCAAGACCTAAACCATATTGCGCATGTAGACAGACCAAGAGAATATCGCCCTCGCACGCCCCTACGTTGAACGCGCCGAGAAGCTTGGTGTCGCAGTCGAGGTCGAGCTGGGGCGCCTTGAAGGTGGCGAAGCGGGACTCCGTATGATCTCTGACGCGAAGCTCACCAAGCCTGACGGCGCGCGTGCGTTCATGCAAGGGTGCGTCTGATCGCTCAGACAATCACCAGCCGGCTTAATGTGAAAAAGCACCGGCGCGCGGATACTGGCCCCAAGCATCGGGAACTTGCATGGTTCTTACGTCAACGGTCCGAACTTCAGGCAAGACATGTAAGTGCCCTGAACTAATCCGGGTTACCGCTTGACTGATGTCTTCGTAGCTTGAAAGACTTGCGGCAAACGTTCAAAGGCGTTGTTCCACTCTGCCTGCACGGCACGGACGAGCTTCCAGATGCGTTGTTCAAAGAGTGCATCGCGAACGGCATTTCCAAGGCGAGCACCCCTTTTCCATCGTCATCCCAACCTTTGATCGCCCTCTTACGTCGCTTGTCATCTCCAGATCAACGTCAATAGCTGGGCAAGGGATCCGTATGCAAAGAAGCTTGCAGAGGGGCTGAAAATCAAACCGTTCCCAGGAGCGGTGGACGACGCGACAGAGGTGTTCGAGGACGTGTGCGAGCGGTTTTTCAAGCTGTTTGGCTCCGCGGGCAAGGTGTAGCTAATCCTGGCGTAGTGTGCAATATGTGCCCTCCTTCCTTGCCCCTACCATCCTCTCGGTCCACCTGTTGAGACGGGGAGGACCGACGGGCCGATGTCTATCACCGTCATTTATTGGAGAATCCCGTCGGTTGTCCGCCAAGTCGTTATTCCTGTTCACGAGACTCCCCAGCTGACGCAAGAGGGGCTCGCGCTATATATATACTCCCACGAATCCCCACTTGATCCTAGCAAGATTTCTTGCGCATGCCAACTTTCTGCCAGGGCATGGCTAAGAGAGTTATTCTAATTACTGGCGCAAGCGGGTGGCTTGGAAGCGAAGTAAGTAAACCATTCCCATGTCGCGCCTCCACTTACTTATCTCCATCTTCCCTCCTTAGCTCGTCAGTGCCATCAACAATGATCCTGAACTGTCAGATGTCCAGCTCATCCTTGTCGACGTTGCTGAGCTTAATACCCCGGCATCCTCTCGCACAATAACGATCAAAGCCGACCTGGCAGATCCTGTGCAAGCCCAACTGCTATTTGATGCTAAATATGGTTTTTATGACACCGTGTACTGCCTGCACGGCATCATGTCGCGCGGGTCTGAGGACAACTTCGACCTCGGAGTCAAGGTTAGGCCACCCTTTCACACCCTTGGGCCGTCCCATAGAACTGCACGCTGACCCGCCAAGCTCCAGGTAAATGTGGACTCCGTCCGGAACGTCCTTGACGCCGCACGACACCACGGGCATGCGCAAGGATCCCTCATCAAGTTCATCTTCACCTCCTCCCTCGCCGTGTATGGCGGACCTCTCGTGAGCAGCCCCTGGTCCCCACCCTCGTAACACGCTCTCACGTACATGCATCCAAGCCCGACATCATCCGTCCAGACACGATCGCCACCCCCCAAGGCGCGTACGGCATGGGCAAGCTCGTCGCCGAAGTATTCGTGAACGAATACTCCCGCCGCGGCCTCGTCGACGGCCGCATCCTCCGCCTGCCCACCATCACCGTGCGCCCCGGTCCTCCCAGCGCCGCGACGTCAGCCTTCATCTCCGGCATCCTCCGCGAGCCGCTCCAAGGGCTCCCCTGCACCTGCCCGATCGGCACCTCGCCCACCTCGCCCGCACTCGACCTCCCGGTCTGGATCGCGAGCCCGGAAGTCACCATCCAGAACTTCCTCATCGCGCGCCAGGTCCCTGCCTCCGCCTTCCCCGCGCACACGCGTGTTGTATGCTTACCCGGGTTCACCGTCACCGTCCGGGAGGAGATCGCTGCGCTCGAGGAGGTCGCGGGCAAAGACGCCGTCGCGCTCATCCGGTTCGAGGACGACCCGACGAACCGCGCGATCGTGTCGTCGTGGCCGTCGCGGTTCGAGAACGCGTTCGCGCTCAAGCTCGGCTTCGCCGTTGACGAATGCGGGCTCGTGCCCATTGTGCGCCGGTTCCAGGAGCAGCTTAAACTTGGAGCTGCCCGGTAGCGTTGCGCGACACACGCCTGATTGGGGAGACAGCCCGCTCTATACGCTCGAAGTACTCGTAGTGCCAACCTGTATTTTGCCAGCTATTCACAAGGTCGGCCTTATCTCACCACCTTGCCCTTACTTGTGGCATACAGGCGAAAGGCCGAGAGCCAACGATCAAAATATGAGGAACAGATTCTAAGTCTTGAAGCATGACAGTATATCGGCATGTTTCAAGGGGTATGCAGACAAGTAACTAATCCCTATTCACAACACACAAAACTGATCCAAGTTGCGAGTGGGTGTATGTCTGACAGCCAGCGCGACGTGAAAATGTGCGTACATGTCTAACCGAAGCGACGAGGCCGAGCCTGCAATCAGAGCTCAGGCTAGCAACGACCCTGACCGAACCAGCGACCGAGCATGAGCCTGCCACTCGTAAAGCGAGTACGTACGTACGCAATGCAACCTAGCAACGCGAAAAAACACCTAGGGAATTAAGTATGTATGAAGGTAAACATGCTAGCACTGCACACACACGCATCCACGATCGGGAGGGTATACAGGGAGGGGGTGAGGGAAGAGCGCGACAACATGTGCGTTAATAAATATTGAAAACAAACTAGTACCGACGTATGGGTACGACGTGCTGAATGGAAACATGGAGAACAGGAAAGGAAAGGTCGTCACGGAAGGAGCGGAAGAGGTCGTGTCAAGACGTCGTTACAAAAAGCATAACTCGGGCCACACACACAGCGCATGCCGGTGCATACACCCCTTACGGGTCCACTGAACGCGGTCGCTCAGGGCGCACACATGCACACACGCCCCATGCTCCCGCTCCCACACACCGCAGCCCGTCCGATGCCCCGCATACGCAAGAAGAGGACCCCAATAAGCATCAAACACAAGTAATAACACCACCACAAACACAAGCACAAGCACAAACACAGCACAGCAAGCCGGGCTTGAGGAAAAAGGTATGAAGCGTAGGAAGAAGGGATGAAGGAGTCCGGAGGGGAGAGAGAGAGAGTAGTCTAGCCTGGTATCATTTTACATCGGAACAGAGATTCCCCAGGGCAAGCCCGTCCGCCGTCGAGACGACACGAGACAAGGCGATCAAGAAGGCCCCCGTCGCCATTTATTAGCCAAGAAAGCGAAAGTGAGAAAGCAACTCTCCGTGGTCCGTGTCCTGCACTCCCCCCGGCGCCAGCCTCGACCTCGCGCCAATCCACCGTCTACCAGTTCATCGTGTTGTCACGCAAGATCGGCGTGCCGATCACAGGCCGCCGCTCGCGCATGTTCGGGTTGAACGGGTCCTCCGCGCCAGCACCCGACGCCGCCGCTGCGGCTGCGTTCACGTTTGCACCATGGTCCGCAAAGCCGCGCAGCGAGTCCGCAGCATAGTAGAACGACCGCCTGCGCTGCCCGCCGACCGAATCCCGGTCAAACTCGTGGTCGTCCGGCGGCGCGCCGATAAACTCGTTCTGGTGCGGGTCCGATAGCCTCCGGTGGGCGAGCTCGCGACGCTGCATGATCGCACGGTAGACAAGGAAGCTGAGGATGAGGAGCGTGATCGCGCCGAGCGAGGTCACGACGCCGATGATAGCGTCCTCGCGCGTCCTAGTCGAGCTGCTGCTCGACGAGGACCCGCTGTCTGAGCTCCCGTTGCCAGAAGAGCCGCCGGTGACGGTGGTGCTCTCGACAGGGAAGCTCGAGACGACGTGCGCGGCCAGGTCGCTGTACGGCGAGTTGAGAGCGGTGTAGAACGCCGAGGACGTGACCTTGAGCTGCTGCGCAAGCGTGTCGACCGAGTCGGAGGGGATCCAGGCAAGGTACTCGGTCTGCAGGAGGCTCGCGTCGTTCGGGCCCGTGTAATCAGTGGGGATGAAGACGTGAAGCTGGTACGTCTTGACCTGGTCACCTGTGAATCGACGTCAGAAAACCGTCCGTACCAGTACGAGGGACAAAGCTTACTCGTCAAACTGAGCGCAGCCTGGAGGATGGGCGACATCCACGCGAAGATCTGCGATGAGGAGTTCGAATTGCCGACGACGAATGGCCAGTTCAGAGCAGGGTCGAATAGTAGTGAAATCAACGAGCACCCGTTGAGATCGGGATCACCAGGGTGAGAGCCTACAGCCGGGAAGATCTGGTTGGGCAGATCAGACGGGAGTGCAAGCTGGGTGGGAGCGGTGTCCGACGGGGCCAACGTGAACGTGGTGGTCGGCTGATCGGGGTCCGTCACCGATGCTGCAATGGACGATGACGAGGTCGGGGTCGACGCAACAGCAAGCGAAGTCTCGGTGACAAAGGTGAACTGCGAATTGACCGATGGGGTAGACGTGAGCGAATGGGTCGTCGTGAGGTTTGAGAACGTCAAGGAGGACGTAACCGTCGGGAAGCTGATAATGGTACCGTTGGCGCTGGTGCTCGAGTTACCGCTCATGGTGGAGGTGATATTGGCAGTGATAGAGGCGTTCGCAGAAATGGTGGTCGAGAGGTTGGAGGTGATCGTCGCGACCGAAGTGATGGTCTCGCTCCCGGAGGTAATGATAGTGGTCGAGACAGACGTGGCGTTTCCGGGAGGAGTGGTAATCGTCGAGCTGCGTTTATATGTCAGTGCGATTGGTGGCGAGATAAACCGACTAATCGTAATCCAAACTCACGCATCGCTGGTAGTCGTGGGCGAACCACTATCCGAGGCGGTAGAGGAATTGAGAATCGGAGGAAGACTACTAGTGGGGAGAATGGAAGATATGATGGAGGATATGGGGAGAATGGAGGATAATGGTGGGATCGAGAGAAGACCGGTGCTCGAGGGGGACGATGTATCACTGTCAGACGCCGAGGTGCTGCTAGGCGCGGATGTGATGGAGCTAGCATCCGACGTGGACGTGCCAGACCCAGAAACGGAGGTGGGCTGGACCGAGCTAGTCACCGAGGGATCGGCAGGACTACTGGACGAGGGGCTGAGGATGGACGAGAGGAAAGAGGACAAAGGGTTAGTAGAAGTGCTCCCCGAGGACGATGAAGCGTCAGTTGGAGTGCTCCCCGAGGACGACGAGACGACGGTGCTCTGAGGAATGGATGTGGCAGAATCGCTAGGGTCATTTGCCGACGTAACGGTAGGCGATGCCGACGCAGAAATTGTGGGAGAGGCTGAGTCAGTCGTGGAACCGGCAGCGGATGAAGCGACGGACGGTGTAGTAGAAGAGTCGGTTGGGGAGGGGTTCAGGATAGACGACAGGAAGGACGACAAAGGGTCGACGGATGTGGAGGTAACAGAGACCGAATCGGTCGTCGTTGCGGGGACAGATGTCGGTGTATCGGTGACGGATAAGGAGCTGGCCGCGCTCGTGGTTGTCGAGTTTGTTGTCGTCACAGACACGGACCCAGAGTCCGTTACCGAAACGGACGTAGCGAGTGAGGACGAGGGGTCGGTGGGCGTCACTGGCACGGTGGTTTGTGATGGCGAAACGGTTGTCGAACTGGCGGGAACGAGCGAGGTGGTTTGGCTGGGATCGAGGCCGCCGACGATATTTCCGAGGTCGGTTCCTGTATCTCCCACTACGCCACCTAAATCATTACCAGCACTGTCGAGAGTGCCGCCAAGACCACCTGAAGGAGATGTCATTAAGTATTTCTTACAACAGAGCACAGCGAATCATGAAATAGAAGCCAAGGGAAGTGTGCATTGTAGAAACGGTATTTTTGCCGTCTGCCAGAGCCGTGTTCTGGCTTGTGGACGGTTGAAAATGATGAAGAGTGTCAATTCCGCACCAATGACCCCGTCCGATGGTCGGGGCATGGTCTGGGCCAAGAGGAGGTGAGGTGACTTGAAGGGCGATTACCGTGTTTGGATCGCGTTCAACTAAAATAGGCAGGTGATCGAAGACGGCGTATGAAGCGCCCGTGTGCGTAACCAGGCCCCGAAACACGGCGCTCTCAGGGCAAGCTAAGTGGCGTCGAGGTGGCAGGCAAAGATGGCAAAGAGGGAATGTGCAGAGTGCACGACGTTGGGCGCGTGGTGGGGCAAGCAGGGCCTTGAACGGCACATCATGCCACATGGGGATCAAATGGGACGTTGATCATCACGGGCATGGCGAGACCGATGAAGGGGGCAAGGCAGTGAGACAACAAGGAAAGAATGCGTCCAAGGACACGGCCGAAGGTAAGGCAGATGAAGCATGTCTGGAGGCTAAAATGACAAGCAAGTATTTGGCAACTGCGGGCGCGGGGGCTCAATCGCGACTGCTGCGCAAATCGCAGTGGAGTTCCAAAATTGACCCCGAGGGAGAAAGAATGCCAGCGAAAGGGCGTTGGCTCGCCCGACCGAGCGCGGGAGGAGAGCGAGAAGACGGTGGGGGGGGAAACCAAAGAAAGGGATGGGAGTACACACCGAGGATACCGCCAAGGTCGCGGTTCTGGAGAAGGTCTGAGACGGGTTCGCGCCTGAAGGCGAGGGAGCGACGGGCGTGGGAGGAGTGCAAGGACGAGCGAGAGGCATGTACGGGCGGGAGCTGGAGAGCAGAGGCGAGGAGAGAGGCGAGGAGCACGCTGGACAAGATCATGTTGGATGGGGGAGGGTGGGCGAGGGACTACGGCAGGTGCTGAAGAGCAGGACGGCGGGACGGAGGATGGGGCCGTCGCCGCCTGGAGAGAACAAGGAGCGTGGGGACTGCTATGGAGGGCAGACGAGGGACAAGTCAAGACGATCGCCGTGCCACCGATGCCTGGTGTTTTCTAAGGAGAGCGGTGTCGAGAGGGAAGACGAGGTCAGTCACTGGCCAGCTCCCACTCCCACCCGTCACCGATCCCGAACCGACGCCCTCCTTTGCGCTTATTTGGTCCCATCTGTTCATCATTTTCTCCGCCGCCCGCCACAACCTCCGCGCCCTTCTGTTCGATAGGATAGCTGTCTAATCTCATCCTCAACACATTCTCTTCAACGCAGTCTGTACAAGACCCCCCGTCCGACGCCACCATGGAACACGCAACACAATTCATACAACTCTTCTCGCTCCCCGTCCCTCACCCGAGCCGGCAGCCACAACGCCGCCCAACGTGTCGCCGCCAATGGCGATGCACCGTCGCCGTGCCTGTTTGACTCCTCTATGCACCCGTCCTCGACCCTTCATCTACTGCGTACTTATCTACCCAAGGAAATGCGCATTTAAAGAGCCCATCCACCCTCTCGGCTTCCCGTCATCGACGTCCGCACTTCCATGCATGACCCCCGTCCACGGCCAGAGAAGACGTCCGTAGCTGCGCCGGCCGTGACTTTGCCCTCCAACGACGCCTGGACGATCCGTTGATCATCCACTGCCCGTATCTAGTCTCCAGGCACTCCTTCTCCAAGCTTAAAATCGTACTCATCACCGGCTTCCGTCAAGTGCTCCAACGGATCTCAGCCCACAGAACAACTTCCCAATCCCCGGCGACGTTTGTGCGCTCCTTCCACGCCGCACTGGACGCACGAGGACCGCATCTCTATACATACCTTCAAGCCACACTCCCACCTAGACTCCTTGATTACTATTCATAACACCACCTTAACCGATCCTGAACATAACCTCGCCTCCCATTCACCCACTCGCGCCACCCTTCCCCCTCATGCTCATCCCGTTCATGCTCAAATTCTTGTGTCTACACAGAAGCATATCCATGCAACTCACCGCGTACTCGCCCCGACCCTCGTAATGACTATCGCCCACCCCATCCATTTCTCGTCTCGTCGCAACATGTACATCCGCATTCCGTATTGGAATCCATCGTCCCATCACCAACTCGGCTCGGGCCCAGACCTATCTTCAATACCATCTCCTTCCGTCCAGCTCGAGCCAGGTGCCATATGGCATGCGACCGGCTTCTGATTCCCGTCTATTCGCCCTTGCCACACCAATCCTTAGGCACATCGTACCCGTTCCAAATGTCGTAGATACACCGCATCGCGCTTGTTGCATTTCTCATCTTACTCATGGCGGATAATGATGATGAATCCTGTTCAGATGACACAAAGCAACTCATCGTTGCATGATGGCCCGGGCTGTCCTGTCTGATGCGTTGCAAGGATACCATGCTTCTCGTCAAACATCCTCGACAAAGAAGTAAATACCATGGGCGTAGGGAGTTAGAGTGTGAACAGGCGTAAGCAACTACCCTCAGAAGCCGTTTGCCCGTCGCCAGTCGCCACTCGCACGGAAGTACTTCGCAAACTCTAACTGCATTGACAAGAATGCTCTATTCCTACATTAAGGTACCGTCCTACCTAGAGCCAGAGAGCGACAGATGCACGCCTTGCCACGATATCCCGCCCAACCATCAACGCGCTCGTTATTTGCAATCAGCTCCCAATCCTCCTTGAACGTCGTCGGCTCGCTCACGATGATCACAAAGTTCCCATACTCCGCCGCCACCCTCAAGTTCCGCGCCCCGTTGTCCACGCCCTCCAAGTCCCAAGTCCAGATGGCCCCCGGGAACTTACTGTTTAGCGAGACCCCCAGGCCTCGACAAGTACAGGGACGGCGGATGCTCCCTCGCGTCATCCTTGAACTTGTCAATGAGACGAACCTAGCCAGAGCCCCACCGCCTCCACCAACAGATAGACCGACAATGAAGGAGGCAAGAAGGAAAGGAAGCGAGACGGAGCCACCCTCCACGTCGCCCACGTTAAGAAATTTCGGAATTTCGTCGCGAATAGATGGTAGGTACCCTAGGCGAGCTCCGGTTTGAGGTAGGCGTGCATGAAGAGTTCGGTGTTGCGGAGGACCTTCGTGATGTAGGAAATGGGCGTGGCATAAGTCACATCGGAACATTCGGTGGCGCCGGAACCTCCAGCAATGGATGCCGCCGACGCGGCTGAAGGCGTCGACTACGCAAGACCCAGAGTCCCTTTCGGTGGAGAACGCGCCCGAGGTCTTGTCGGCGGGGATGACGGGCCACTCCCTCGACTCTATGTACTCGCCGACAAGATAGTTGCGGGTGAAAGACGAAACGTTGTTGGCCTTTCCGATAGTCGTACCACTCTTGGCGCCGTTCTTGAAGACGACCAAGCACGGTTCCCCGCTGGCGTCCTGTATGGGCGCGTTGAAGAGGATGTCCTCGGAGACCTGGCCTTTGACTGTCACGAGACGGTTGGGGGGAAGTTTGGAGGGAGCGGAGCTGGCGGAGTGCAGTTCAACCTTCTCGATGAACTCTTTGGGCGCGTACTTGGTTCCTATGTTAATGACGTTGCCCCAGTAGCTGTTGGGGTCGAGCCAGCCCGCGTAGATCTTGATGACGGCGAAGTCAAGAGTGTACTGGTACTGGCCAGGTTCGGTGGAGAACGTGATGGGAGGAGCCCAGGCAAGCTCCCCGAAGACACGGTTCTCCTGCGCACCCCAGCCAGTGTCAAGCTCCTGGCGGAATGCCTCGAGTCCTTCGAGTCCCTCCTTCGCCTCCTGCAAAGCCTGCTCCGCTTCATCACGCTCCGTGACCGACGCGGGGTGGTTTAAGTCGTTAACAGAGTCGACACTGTTACGGGCATCGGCATTGCGTACTTCTCGCTCTTCATCTCAGAGTCGATGGCGGCGAGCTTCTCGTTGACACCGGAGTTACTAAGGACGACCCCATCTTCACGGGCGTTGCTATCGTTCTTACGCACGTATTCCTCGTTGCGGTGGTTGTCAATGAGGACAACGTGTCGTGCCGTCACGAGGTAGATATTCTTGTCGTCGCCGCCGGCGCTGAGGTAGAAGCCGCCTGTTCCCTCAGCCTAGGGCGTATCCTTGGCGGAGATCGGAATGCCGAGGTCGCGGTGTATGGGTCGCGAGCGGTGAAAGTCGGGTCGGAGAGGAAGACGGGATCAAGGAACCTGTTGCCCGCCTGTCTCATAACGCGAGACTCCCGGATTTCGACGTGGAAGTCGTGGATGCGGTATTTATTGTCGATGAACGCGCAGCATTTGAGAGCGACACTGCTGTCCTTCTGGAAGCTGAGCGTCCCGAGCTCGACGCCAATCCAGACGATGGCCAGACCGGAGGACTTTCCGACTTGGACGATGCAGAGCGCGTCGATGCTAGTCCAGTTGACGCGCATCGTGTTAAGGCCATGGCAAAGGTCGTCGGCTAAACCGTGATCCCAGAAATTAGCAAGGGGGTGGCCGCCCAGTTCCCTAGGCTCCTTGGGGACAGGGTAGGTCTTGGGGCCAGCTGGCTCTTGGTCGAGAGGGCGGATGAGTGGATGGAGAGGCGGATGCCCAGACTTGGCAGGTACGCCAGAGGTAACTGTACCCCTGATAGGATTGCCAAAAAGGGGCGGAGATAAGATAACCTTGGGCGGGAGCAGCTCAT
The DNA here is from genome assembly GCA_032821775.1 of Sanguinoderma infundibulare. Classification (NCBI taxonomy): domain Eukaryota; kingdom Fungi; phylum Basidiomycota; class Agaricomycetes; order Polyporales; family Polyporaceae; genus Sanguinoderma; species Sanguinoderma infundibulare. The sequence continues at coordinate 1,267,053 of JAVLRN010000007.1, forward strand.
GGGCCGACGGACCCTCGAGCCTGCCGCTGGGACTCGCTTGCTCTCAACGACCACGTCCCAACTGGATAGTAGCATGTTCGACGACGAGTCCACGATAGTCCATGACCCCGCCAACTCACCGCCAACCGCCTCATACGTGTACCCCGTTCGTTCCCTCCTCAGTGGCATCCAACCAGCGGCCGTGAGCCCAAAGTCCCCTTCTGATATGTTTATAAATGACGCCTTTCTCCCCCTCTTTTTAACACTCCACTGTCTCGAGTCGATCTGACGATGCCCGTCCTCGCGTATGGCGACTCTTTCTTCCGTCCCAAGCACGCCGCCGTCCAGCCCACTTAGTGTGACGTTAACCCTCCCGCCGAATACTGCCAGTCTAGATCGTCGACCAACTTCACCAGATGACGCCTCCAACCCCGACCGCGCTGGAGTGCGCGACTCTCTCGGCCAGCTCCGCGACCTCTACGACTGGAACTGCCAGTTCGTCAGCTCCCTGACTTCATGACCCAGCCCTCCGACTTTGTCAGCGCAGAGGACGCTGCGTCAAGCGACATGACTCGCGCCCTGGTCCAGTTCATGACTGCTGTCACCCCGAGCGAGCAGCTCAGTGGGGACAACACCGGTAAGTATCTCCCTGATATACGCCTCACTTTCGAGCGTCACATCTCTGGCGACCACCCTTCCTCCTTCACCATCAACGTCTCCGACGCCGTTAAACCCCGTCAAGGGCGGCCTCGCCTTCATCCAGGTCCCCAACGGCGACGCTACTACTCTCCAGCTCGTATGGAAGTTCGAGGTCGAGATGAAGGACAACTGGTACGAGGCCGCCGTCGCTGCCGAGGCCCCCCACCGCATCATCTCCGTTGTCGACTAGGCCTCCGGCTCTCCCATGCTCATGACTCCCGTTCCCCCCGAGAGCCCGGAGGGCGCGACCTACAACGTCTTCGCCTGGGGCATCAACGACCCAGCCGCAGGCGAGCGCTCCATTCAGAAGGAGAACTTCGATGTATTGGCCTCTCCTTGGGGCTGGCACGCCCTCCCGCATGCCAACGACCCGGAGTCGTCGAACATACGCGTCAAGAACTCATCCGCCATCCGGGACACCACGATAACATGGGATCTTCGTGCACGAGGACTGGGAAGGCCGCAACAACTGGGTGAGCAACTACCGCCCTGATGCCGGCTCCTCCAAGGCGTTCCACTTCTCGTACAGTCCCAAGCAGACCACGACCGAGGACGCGCTCGAGGAGGCCAAGAAGTACATCAACGCGACCATCACGCAGCTATTCTACACCTTCAACCTCGTCCATGACCTCTACTACCGCTACGGCTTTAACGAGGTCGCTGGTAACTTCCAGCAGCGCAACTTCGGCCGGCGGTCAGGAGAATGACGCCGTCATTGCGAACGCGCAGGACGGCAGCGGTTACAACAACGCCAACTTCATGACCCCGCCTGATGGCCAGAACGGTCGCTGCAGGATGTACTTATGGAACACGGCCAACCCCTACCGCGACGATGATCTCGAGGCTGGAATTGTTATCTACGAGCTGAGCCACGGTCTGAGCACGCATCTCACCGGTGGTCCCGCTAACTCCGGTTGCCGAGGCTGGGGTGAGGCTGGAGGTATGGGTGAAGGTTGGGGTGGTACGTATCTTCGTCGTGATTCCGTCGTCATCACTGGTCACCGTGAATAGCCATCCACAGCAACAAGGTTTACTCCGACTATTCCATGGGCTCGTGGGCCGCGAACATGGACAAGGGCATCCGTAACTACCCAAACTCGCTGAACGACACCGTCAACCCCTCGACATACAAGACGCTCGACAAGCTCGGCTGATGGGGCGTGCACGCCATCTGCGAGGTCTGGGCGCAGATGATCTGGGTCGTATCCCAGCGCCTCATCGAGAAGCACGGCTTTGTCGACGACATCTTCCCGCCTAAGCCCCTGGAAAACGGTGCTATTCCCGAAGGCGACTTCCACCGTCCGCGCGAATACGACGTCCAGGGCCAGCCCAAGCCGCTCATGCCGAAGCATGGCAACTCGCTCGTCGTTCAGCTCGTGCTTAACGGTATGAAGCTCCAGCTATGCTGTCCATCTTTGTCGACGCCCGCGACGCGATCATCGCCCCCGACGAAACGCTCGCTGGTGGCAAGAACTTCTGCGAGATCTGGGAGGGCTTTGCGTCTCGTGGCTTGGGTGTTGGCATGACGGTCGATGGCCGCACGCCATGGGGTGGAGGGATCCGTGAGTCTTGGCGGCGACAGTTGACCGCTCGTTTGAGGGCTCCAGCGTGCAACGTCTCGAGGACGAACTGTACTTCCTCGAGGACGTGATTATGTATAGTAGCAACTATCAGTCTCGTTTTTATCTATCATCATATCACATAAATCTCCCGTGTGTAGTCTTTGGCCTCGGTAACTGCCTGCGAGCTCCACCGCATGGCGACAGTCATCTTACCTGTCCGAGGACAAGGACCCAGGCTCAGAGCCTCCTTGCCAGTCACTGTAACACATCCTCATCCCGTTTCTGCTCGCTATGTCTAGGTCCGCCACCAGGTACTATACAGAGGTCTTGTTCGCAATGCTTCGCTACAGACTACATTGGAGCAACCACCAACGCTACAGTGTGCTACGGTGGCTGCAGTGGCCAACAGATATAGCACCGGGTGCTACGGCCCGCCAAGGCATTTACTGATGTGTTGAGCTGGAGCAAGGTTGCGAATCGTGTTCATTCAGCCGCATCTGATATTTGTTCAGGGTTGCGCGCGCGCTATTTCGCGAAAGACTACAGTGAGCACATGTATGATATCATAACTGTTTTGAGTCTGAAGGCATCCCATTTTCAGATCTCTCGATTCCTTTGGAGCCGGCTCATTACTGGCTCGTAGAGAAAACCGTGCACGCGTGCACCGTAGCCGTCTCCGCGCTCGATCTGCGCTCGATCAGGTGAAAGGAGCTGCATGCACTCAGAGTAGCTAGCAAACTCCGATATGGTTCATGGCCGCATTTTGAATGTCTTTGATTCCCAACCCTCGCAGGATGCTATCAGAGAAAAGCGACACGCCGATCGCTGTAGAGTTTGTGCAAACTATCATGCACAGCGTACGCACTACACAGGCTTTACGTATTAACTCAATACCAGCAAAGTACTAGCTTTCTTCTCATCCTCGCTATGCGTGTCGATTATCACCGCGCGCGCGGAACGCCTGGTGAGTCATTCCAAACCGCTGCGGGTGGTCGTACACGATGCGGCTCCGGGATAACAGACTCCGTGATTAGCTAATCGCCACCGATCGGTGGTTTGAAGCCAGGTAGCGATACGGCGACACGGCAACAGCGAATCGAGTCTGATCAAAAGTCGGTTATCCCTGCTTTGCCGAGAATAGAGATCGGCGTCTGGTCAGGCTATTGGGGTCTACCCAGGTGAGTGATGCCACTCAGGCGATATCCCCCTCCTGGAAGTTGCAGCCAGGGGGTGGTACTGCGGAGAAATTCAGAAGGCGGTCCATTGTGCAGCTGACATGATCGTGGTAGTCTTGCTCGAGCTGGAACGCCGAGATCGTTTCTGTGGATTCTTGGACGCCGGCCGACAGTGCATTCGACAGATTCTGCCAAACATCGAAGATCGAATGCCAAATCCGGCTTCGCGGATGCCGCGCCTCGGACATGCGATGCATTCGTATTCAGTACTGCTCCCCTTCTGTTCCATTGTCTCCATGCACCATGCGTTGTGGTGTGGACCGTGGCCTGAGGTCGCACGCGCACTCCGCCGGTAACCTAAAGTTCGTCAGGCTCTCACGCTTCCCTTCTGCAAGGCCCAGGCAAAGCTCATTCAGAACATATCCGATGGCCAAGATTATCCAAGCTTCCTTCGGTCGTTTTTTCGGCCGCCGACTCGCTGATCTAGTCATAATGAATAAAGGTGTGTATGTCCAGTGCTTTCTGCCCTTGGACAGCCAACTGAGATGAAAAATCCCCGAGAGGAAGATGGATGACACACAGTCATGCACTTCTGGTCCATTCTGTTCGAACCGGCATATCGATCGCCGCATCTGCGCCGACGACCAGGTACAGTCTTCCATCTGGACTGGTCCGGGTACTCTTTGATATGTCTTCCTGGTGAATCCAGTATCGTCTCCCTGCGAAGCGCATCCAGGTCAAATTTTCGTTCGAAGTTTCAAATCACTCGAGGACCCCTGGGGCTTGTTCAGATGCCTGGGAGACGATTGTCCTGTTGGCGCATGACGCCGCTTCACATCAAGGGCAGTATTCCCCAAGATGCCGCGCTCCTTAGACTGGCCGGCCAGCCGTGTGGACATGTACGTACGATACTTTTGTTCTCCCGCGACCATCAGCCGCTGTCGGTGTTCTGTTTGTATTCACGCTCCGCACCTAGCTGGTGACTAAAGCCGGTCACTACCCCGCCCTATTCGCTCAGGCTTGAGCGGTTGGGTACGCGCCTCTCGAGGTCTTTGATATCGGAAGTCTGATCATGCGAGTCCACACGAAGCCTTCGTTACATCATCGCAGCTGTGGCTATCGAGATACCAGCGGTCTTCGTGACCGCAGACCGAGGAATAGGAAAGTCCCTCTCCGATTCTGCCTCCGGTGCTCACACGCGTAGGTGCCAGAAACTCAGCCTCCGCGCTGACGCGTGCGCGTTGCGTTTCGCATCCAGGGTCCGGTACTTCTCACGGCTTCTCATGTGTTGCGTACGGACACCTTATTTTATCGAGCCATCAGAAGGAGGCGTCTGGCAGTTACGGGAGGGTGACGTACAGAGCGCGACGCCCGTGGATTTGCGTAATTGCTCGTGTGTTGTGTACTGTACGCAGGGCACATTGGTGCAGCGTGCAAGCACGGTTGGCCAATTTCCTACCTTTGGGCCACATCTTACGTTAAGCCGCTCTTCTCGAACCTGCACCTAGCTCACGCTTAGAACTCTTCGGTACCGGAAGTCGCTCATGGGTCGCAGGGAGGCCATCGGCAGAAGACCCGCTTCTTCCGGGTGCACAGAGCCTCAGGCGCACTGGCACAGAAAGGCACGAGAGGACCGTGCCAGGCAGCCGGAGGCTTTGCGAGGAATGCAGTCTGGGTGTTCTCGGCCCGGTGATGTGCGATATCTGGAAGTGTGGACGAGGTCGGTGCGCTGGGCGCGGCGGAGGAATCTGGATTCAATGACCGGAGAAGCTTCCTCGATGAGGGGAGCTGCGGTACGAATGCGAGCGGAGCATGCGGTCTCAGAACGGCGAGGGCCATCGCGGTCGACCGCAGATGGACGCTCGCGAGTCGCTGCGTGCGCCGACATTCGTACGGACTCTGTTCTCGAGGGAGGGCGCGCCGAGGCTGGAGTGTGTCGCATGGCATCAAATCGTCCTTCCCGTGCCGGATATCACATTGCGGACCATACAAGGTCGTGATTCCGGAGACCGGTCGAACCACACTGGGGCTCTCGGGCACACGCGCGCTCCGCTCATACTTTGCACTCGTCTCACAATCAGTACTTCCGCACCGTAATAGCACTTTGCAACCCGGTTCACACAAGCAATACGTACATCGCTCGCGCCGTGCCCGCTCGCCGCGCCGATCGTGCGTCCCATGAGCGCCTTGCGACGGTCCGCGGTGGTCCACGAAGCTGCACGCAGGCAAAGATGAGCCGAAAAGACAAGGATGAAACCTGTAACTGACTTGAATCATAAACATAAAACCAAGACGCGGTAAAGAACAAGACGCCCTTGCGCACGGAGCGCACGCCGGCCAGCGAATGCTCCTGACGCCACCGACGGTCACAAGCATCAGGCCCACAAGTTGTGAAACCTTTAAAGGACAGAACGTAAGGACGAGGATTGGGCGCAATGGTGTGAAAATATGCAAGTTCTCAAACCGTCCGAGTCCTGCACGGCGGCGATATCGCGTTTAGGCTTTTGGTGGTGGCGACTGGGAAAACAACGCTTTCCTTTTCCATTCTAGCGTTCGGTAGATCGATTGTCATATCGCTCTTGCTTCATCTGGTCCTCCCCAATCAAATTCGGTATCTGCGATCCTGCGCACCCTCGAGCACTAGCGAGCACTTCGACCTTCTTTGATTGCATTGTCGCGCGGAGCTCGAAACGCAGGCGGGAAAACCGGACTGCGCAGCGGGGGCGCCAGCACGATGTACTCACGCTGACGGGGACCCCCTCGGGTCGCGTGAAGTCACGAATACGGCGAGAGGTGGAGGTTGGACGGCAAGAGAACCATGCGGGCGAAGATGGAACGCTAGACTGGTCGCGTTCCCTGCAGACACGGTGGGCTTGTGATCGTCAAGGAACGGGACTCGGAAGTGCGATCTCTGCTGCTTGCATGTTGCCTGCTCGAAATGGTGGTGGGCGCCGTCGATCGCGCGCTGGACCAAAGACCAGGTCCGATTTCATCGTGGAGTATGCTTGCCGACAAGCATGATATCAGAGGGGGAGTGAAATGGGGTCGGAAGCTCGTAGGGCGAGCGGCGAGTTGGCCTGTATCTATTTGAATTTGAACATCGGAACACGACGAGAGAGGGACGATGAGAGGTTTATCCTCCCAAACGGGCGTCGAGCACCGACCGCCAGCCCGTTCCCACTCCATCAAATTTTTTCGGGCGGTCTCTGGCGGACTCTCATCTATGCTGGTAACTAGCGCGCCCATCGAGTGATGCAATTACTGTCTCTAATGTATCGTCCCGTTTCTACATCTCATCCAGCCGCGTCCGCAAAAACGGCGCTGTGGCCCAAGGCCTCTCTCCCCGCACAACTCGAGACTCGGCCAATTGCCATGTCCTCGAAACCAGCTGCAGGGGACCGAGAGTTACGTCTATGTGTGCTCGTCGGCAATCACGAACAAGCTAAGTAGCCTCCAGTGTACATGATCGTTGCCGAACGTCGTAAGTTTCGGGTTCACGCCAGATCGTGATATATTCCGCGTGCACGGCAAACACGCCCCGGCAAGGCGCACCAAGAAGGAGAGACAGGATAGTTATAACGGGAAGGCGATATCTAACCAGTCGAGCGATGGCAGTCTGATGTGCTTTCGGTCCCTCTAGAATAGAAGCGAATAAAAACTGCAAAACGCTGCGGAGGGGATCGAGGACAGGTCTACTATGTGTACATTTACTGTAATGATATAATACGAAATATGAATTTACGATGCGCGCGTGGACGACGGAGATGCGATGAGAGCGGGAGAAAAGAACGTAAACGTACAGTGCAGGATGCAAGGTCCCTGGACCGGGAGTGCCTAGAGCGGAGGGGCCTGAAAGAGGCGATAGCGAGGGGGAACGGGAAAGTGTTTGGGGTCGGAGCGGCGAAGGGGGGTGAGGAACGGGGGTGAAAGGAGCTAGTGCGGCAGGATGAGGGATTGGTATCAAAACAGGCGGGTAGGGGACACAGGGGCGAGAGAAGAACATACAGCGGGGAGGCTAGTAGCACATGGATGGGGTGAGGGGAGGTGACGAGACAAAAGATGAAGAAAACATTGAAAGCAGATAGAACGGAAACCGACCAAGAAGGCGCGCTTGTGCGGCACACGAGATTTTGCGAAAACGCGTAGGGTACGTCCCGACGCTCGCGCCGGCCTGCAGCGGGGAACGTACATGGCCGCGACGGGGGACTCGAGCAGGGGAAGCAGGGGCGAGGGCGGAGAGGACGAGCGAGGGTGGGAGGCCGACGAGTCCTGGCGGTGGGAAAGGACGAAAGCGAGGCCGAGCTCGAAACAGGAGAGCCGAATTAAGACATTGATCTTACGCTATTTTGGTCGACAGTGTCCAATCAAACCAGTCCGCTTACATTCCAGCGCGCCTCTGAGCGCTCTCCCGCCAATACACGTTCGTTTCGTCGTCGTCGCGGTCGTCAATGAACCCCACCCAGCCTAGGCCAGTCATCCGAACTCCTCCATCTCATTGTGGCGTAGCGTATCCCGACCCTGATTGCGGTCCAGGCGAGGCAGAGTGTTCCGGAAAGCGATAGCTCGCCTGCACGGAATCGTCCGTCCCCGGTGTGAGCACGCGCGCCCCTGGACTCCCGCTTTGAGGCGCGTGATGGCTCCCGCTCTGCGCGTACCCCCCGCCTCCACTATACATCGAGCTCTGTGGTCCGAGGAAGCCACTGCTGCTGTTGCCTCCGCTGCCGCCCATGGCACCGAAAAACCCGCTGCTGCTGCTATGATGCGTAGAGTGTGCCGATGGGTGGAGAGCGTGTCCGCCACTACCCGCGTACGAGAGGCGACCTTGTGCGTATGACGCGTCCGAGAGCGCGTATGGGCTGTGCCCGTGCCCGTGATGGCCAAGTCCGCTGAGGCTCCCGGCAGTCGCATGACTGGACGACAGCGAGCGCGACATTCCGACCATGTGTCGCGTACTCGGGGGATTGAGGTGGTGCCCGTGAGGATCGTGTCCAAGAGATTGCAGAGACATCGGGTAGTAGAGCTGAAGCGAGTCGACGCTCATACGGCGACCGGCGTCGAGCGCAGACGGTGCGCCTAGCCCACCCATCCCAGGCATACCCATGCCCATCCCCACGGCGCCTGTCCGGGTTGCGAAAGGCGTGGTGGTGGTGGGGCCCGCGGTGCTGTGCCGCGCAGGTGCGAGAATGCGTCGACGCGCCTGTTGAAAGTGCATGGTCAAAGAGGCGCCGCGCAGAAACCTTGAACGAGACTCACGTTGATCATCCAATTGCTGACCTGGCTCATGCTAAGCCCAGTCGCATGGCACAGTTGCTTCTTTTCCTCTTCCGAGGGGTAAGGATGGTCGCTGTGCCTGTGCAACCAGTCTTTGAGGAAGTCCGTGACAGGTTTGGGCAACTTGCCACGTTTGCGCTGTGGGGGACGATCGACGAGCCCGGAAGGGTTTGTTGAGGTCGGGGCGGATTGTGGCGAGCGGTTGGGGGAATTGGAGACGCTGATTGAAGGATTCGAAGCGGCGCTCGCGCTCGCAGCCAGGGCGGAGGCGGAGGCAGAGGGGCTCATGTTGAAGTCTGGAGTAGTGTTTGGGAAGGTCCAGTCGTTTTCGGTCTTGATGGTAGCAAGGCCGTTGCCGTTCTGAGCACTGAGACGAGAGACGGGAGAACGATCTGCGTGTCCGGAGATTCGCTGCACGCCGCCGAACATAGACTGAGGACCGCCAATAGAAGAGTGCCGGAGCGAATCGTCGTACTTCTGCGCGGATCCGGGGGTAGAGCTGGGGCGAGCAATGGACGCGGCGGCCCAAGAGTCTTGGTCGGAAAGGCCGGAGGGCGAGACGGTGGGACGGCTGCTCGCGGCGGAAAACTCGGAAGAGGAGAGGGGCGAAAAGGCAAAGGAGGATGGGGAGGCGGAGGAGAGAGCAGCGCTGGAAAGCGAGGAGAGGTTATCGCTCACTGGGCCTGGATACACGCCGACCTGGGTGTCCGCTTCGAGGCGGGGGCGGACGGGTTTGTTGTCGTGGTCGGCGGAGGGGTCCGAGGGAAACTGGTAGGAGGAAAGGCCGGTGGACGACTGGGTGGTGCGGTGGATAGGATACGGGAGACGGGGGCGGGAGGCGGGACTGTCCGAGTAGAGGGTGGGGAGGGATGCGCGGCGGAGCTCGTGTCGGTCGGTGAAGGTGGAGGCGAGCGAGGGGAGCTGGACGCGGGTGGAATCGAGGTCTGCGGTGGACGCGTCCGTGTCGGGCGGGGCGGGGAGGCCAGAGGGCGGAACGTCCGGGGTGGCGGGATCGGACCAGGGCGAGTCGATGTCGGGGCGAGAGCGCTTTGGGAGAGGGGAGTGGTCGGGAGATGCGGGGCGCTTGTCTGGGCGGGAGTGGAGGCTGCTGTCCGAGGTCGCAGAGCTCGACATGCGGCGCGAGTCGTAGTCGATCTCGGCGGGGAGGGGCCTGGCAAGGGACGACAGAGGACGAGCGAGGACAGCATCGACGTCAGTGGCCGATCCGGAGAAGCGCGAAGCAGAGAAGGACGTACAAGAGACGTGCGTCGAACGACAGCGGCTCGGACTCGGATGGCTTTGTGTGCTGTCTGCGGGGGCGGAGCGGGTGAGCGGGGCGGGGCGGGGCTATAAGAGGGGGGCGACGCACGACAAGGCCAGCTGGAGCTGGTGGACGTGGACGTTGTAGGAGCTGAGCGAGTCGGGGAAGGAGGAGATGTCGACCGGGAGCGTGTCGATCATTGAAAAGGCGGAGGCGTCGAGGACGGCGGCTGGAGACCCCAGAGGACGGCGAATAAGAAAGGACGGCGGAAGGGGCGGCGAGACTAATCGACAGAAATAATCAATTGGCGACCCTCGATCGCCGAGCTCGCGTCGGTCGTGTCGTAGACTGGCAGTAGATCGAAATTCCATTCTGCGCCTGCACGCGCCCTATTTATCCTTCCCCGTCATCGCTTTCCTTCCTTCCCAAACCTTACCGCGCCTTCAGATCTCGCCTTTCCTTTTCCGCCGCCCTCCAGTCCAATCACCTCGCTTCCGCTCCCTCGGCTCCCAGGCAGGCACCGCGTTCCCGAACGAGAGGCTGTGCTTGGCCCGACTCGCAATTAATCATCTTCTCCCTCCGATCTCCCAAACACTCCCGACTCCAGATTCACAGATATTCCACCAAAACCTTAATCCCCTCCCCTCTAATTACCGCCACCCCGGCCGGCCCGCTCTTTCCCATATGCATTGTTTTCGCCGCCCACCCCCGGTCTCCGCCCACGCCCCTGTTCCCAATCGGGTCAAGCCCCGCCCCGCCCGTCCGCATTTCGTCCCGCTTGGGTGTTGTGCGCAGACCCCGCCGCGCAGCCCCCCGCATCGCCCACGCCCCCCAATTGGCCATCGTCGTACCCAAGCGTGCCCACCAATGAGGACTGTGCGCGCCTCCACCATGCGCTTTCATTCTTCGCCCATCAGACCCCCGCCCGCCCCGCACCTCTCCACATCTCGATGATCGTCCATCCTCCGCCGTCTGCTGCGCCCTCGCTCCTCGGGATCGCACACAGCCAGAGACGGCGCGTGGCCCATATGCCTCCGAAACCATCCACGGCCTCGTTCCAACTTCCACCTCCCAACACGCATTTAGCCCGGGAATGGACATATTGACGCGCTCATCTGATTACTTGAGCTTTCGTCCTCTTCGCTTTCCGACCATTCGCGTCCTCGCCCTCCTGCTCCATGAGGCTTCATGGATTCCCCCGCCCTAAGACATTCATGTATCGCACAGTGGCCATGTACCCGACCCTCGCCCTTTCTATCCAGCCCAATACCGCTGACTCGACCCAGACTCCGCCTCAATCCGCCTGCAGCAGAACCGGTTACATTTCGGATCCTCCAACAAGTCATCTCGAAGATGCCGATCGCGCATTACTTACGTGCAGTTCCCGACCAGACGGTCTCATCCTTGTTCCGCACGGAGAGCCCGGAGGCTGAGACGTAAAACGGCTGGTGGATCCGTCGGACAACCTCTTCTGTCCACCGGCCGTCGTTCGAGGACGGTTCATGATCCAGGCACAGTGCCCACGCCTCGTCCCTGCTCTTGCCGACCCCGACCGAATATTATGGGTGCTTTATCGTATCCGACCCTCAGGCCTCACTCCCAGATCGCCTTCCATGCGTGCGCCTATCTCGCCTCTTTCTCCCTCTTGTCCACCCGCAGCCGCCCCATGCTGCACACCATAACCCACCATCCCGCCAGGGCGCGGCCACAAGCATTCGGCCTCGCCTGTGAACCTCTCAACCAGGATCGGGTCATGCTAGGTTCGTGCCCACGGCTTCCCGCACTTCCTCCGCACCTGGACCTTGTATTCTTTGTGGCATAGCCTGCTGAGTTGCAACCCGACCTTGGATCATTGAATGGTTTAATCTGCTTCCGCAATTCGCCCTCTGAACCCCAGCCAATGTAGCACGTATCAAGCAATCATTGGAGCGCGTCTCACCTCTACCTTCCCCCTTCCGCGCCGTCGCTCGCGGCACAGCACCGGCGTGACAGCCCGCGACGATTGGAGGCAGCGTCAAGCGGCGTCGACCCGAGTGCGCTTGTTGGATGCCAGGGGTATGACATCGTGCAGATCTCATCCCACGCCCCGCGGGACGTCCACATCGGACGAGAGTCGATCATAGGACCGATGGGATGAGGTTGAGACTCTGAGGTTGTGATGCGCACACGAAGCGCGCCGTGAAGCGGTCAGCTGAACGATGTGCGGACAACGACGGTGAGCAGTGGGACAATGGACTGAACATCTGGAGGAATCGTTGACTTGTCGACAATCTGTCCGACATCTCACGATCATCCCGCCGTCGCCATCCCTCAGGCCATCATGCATTTTGATCACCGTGTCCGCGGACGGGGCGACGCAGGTGAGAACTCTGGCTGCCTTTCGCAGACAGTGACTTTGAGCGTGAGCATAAGGGCGCGGATGAGCGTGGGCGTGGGCACACGGCAGCGCACGGACACGGAGCGCGTGCCACTCGGTGCCCGTGCCTGCGCGGGATGCTCACACAAGATACGGACCCTCTTGATATGCTACCCTCGTGCGCGCTCTCCTTTGCACGCAGACGAGCCGCGAACGTAACCCCCGGGCTTCTAGCTCGCCCATCGTGCTGCAAGCGGCGATTCCGCGCCTGTGGCTCGGCTACTGAGCAACTTGCGATCTGGTCAACTGGACAACGCTCCTAGCGCGCCCTCGCCCTGAGGCGTATGACCCCACCGGGCTTTAGTTGCCCCTGGCTTCCACCCATCCTTTCGCTCGTATGCTTCCTCAACCCTTCTGCGGTCTCCAGTGACAGTTGTAGTCGTAATCCGACGAGGAAGGCGAGCACCATCAGTGCAAGGGTGCGCAACGATTGATCTTCCCACTGCGAAAATTCCTTGGGTGGAGCGGACGCTTCCCGCGTTTCTTTTGGGTCCGACCCGAGACCCGAGTGGATGAACCTGCAGGGTTCGTTGTATTCAGTTGGATGGTCAAGCGAGTCAGCGAGGATACCAATTCTCGAGGGGGCCCGGGCTCGCATTCCGGGAGCGACTACTGTACACCTGCGACCGCAAGCGTTCCGGGTCAGCTCAGGATCCCGTACCCGAATTCGTTTATGCGTCCGAGAATAGCCTGCAACCCCGAGTTATGGGGCAGTCGGTGGCACGCACTCCGTACGGAGGCTACTTCCGGGATAAGTATGCGGCATTCCATGCGTCCGGGCGTCCACTCGTTCGCTCACATGAGTGCGGCGCATGAGGCGCGCGTTGGTTGGCGACCTGCGCCTGAAGGCAGGGGAGCGAGCGCGCGAGGAGGTGGCGATATGTCTCTACACTGCGTGGCGTGCTGGCGACGAAAAAGATGCGACGAAGGTGCTTGCCTCTCGTGCCGGTAACAGTACCTGTAATACTGCACTGTCTCTGTCTCTATATTCATCTGTGATTCTCCATCCGGCTACGCGCACCGAGCGTAAATGATACACGGGTTGATTGGGGTTTGCCACATTTCAGGTGAGGAGCGCTTGTGGCGCCATCCGGATATCGCGACTGCTGACTGTCTGTTCCCCTCTCTCCCTCTTCGCCCGCATCCTTGTGAAATGTATCAGAGCTTCTCATACGCGGATACCGAGATGCCGCAGCCCGCTCGCTGGTCGATGATCGTGATCAGAGCCCAGAGCGTCGCCCTACGGTCCTTCATTTACACTGGCGCCCGGGGGGACGCCGCAACGCGCTCCCGCGCCTGCGACGATTCCGACCTTGCCCCGCCCTCGTTCCCACCCGATCTCGCTCTCGCCGCCGACGGCGGTCCCCGACGCTCCAGTGCGCTCCATTCATTCCAGACCGGAACGGTATCAACGACGATGAAGAGCTAGAAGCCGGTCGGAGCAGCATTTGCGCCCGGTTTGGCTCCGGTTTGGCTTTAGCAAACCGTCTTCCTCTGCAGGCGTGCGGATGCATGGACGCGCCCAGCGTGGACATGTTCTGCCCAGTGAACGTGCGTCCCTGGATCTTCTCCTTCGACGAAGCTCGGGAACTGATTAGGGATCACGCTCGCCCAGCCTCAAGAAGCCGAACCACCCGCGCACACCCATCCGGCGGCGCGGCGGCGTATCGTGATTCGGCTTTGGTTTGGGTGGCCGTGTGCTTGAGCTTGCACAAGCTCTCGGGTGGAAATCTGAGTGCACCATGTTCTCCCTCGCTCGCACGCTCACAGTATTCCACCCCATTCAGTTTCTCCACCCAGCGAATCGGGGTCGTTCGGTGTCTGTAGTTGTCCAATCACCGGTTCTATGGCCCGGATGCGTCTGCATCCCGTATGGTTTGCGTTTCGTCCGCTTGGGGGATCCGGCTCACAAAAGACTGTTGTTCGTCAGACAGGTCGCGACAATTGATAGCCATTGCGAATCTTCAAAGGTTTCGAGCTCGGATTGGCATTGCATCTGCGACAGATTGATGACCCAACATACCTGAACGGCATGCGACGGACACGGCGGATTATCTGTCCAGCAGTGGCTGTCGCAGGCACGGGGGTTCGCTCGCTCGCAGGCTTGCTGGCGTGGGTAGATGGCCTGCTCTCGTGGGCTGTTATGTGAATCGTTGAGGTAATGTTGATGTTGGAGAGGCTTCTTTTTGATGAGAGCGCCCACGGCTAGCGTTAAGTTCGATAGGCTGTGGTTCGCGAGCTCGGTGCGGAAATGAGCTCGAAAGGCTGATGGAACGGTGCGTAGATTGCGCATCGTAGTCTCTTGACGCATCCGTCTGCTGGCGCACACACCGCTTTGCCAGCGAGCGGGACGGTGGGCGTGTCATTCCCTGCGGCGACGCTCGCTGTGTGCGCTCGATGTTTGTGCCATATCCCTGTGCATGAGGTGCGGGACAGACCGCAATTTGTTCTTCCCTCTTCTTCTCTCGGATGTGTTGCCCAGGCTGTTCACTCATCATCGCGGCACAACAGTGCCCCCGTATGCTGTTCCGGAGCGCCTTCCCTAATCGCTTCCTAACTCACATATTCGCATCTCGAGTAACATGCATTTGGCCGCCGTTTGCGAGGTCGATACGCATCCTTTGCACTCATCGAAATCTTCTAGCTGTTCAGAGTTGCTGTACCTGACGTATTGCAGTTCTTGATTTCGTGACTCTCATGCCGGCGCAGGAACTTACCGTCAATGCTTATCGCCCCCGCCCCCGTGAACTCAATTTCTTGACGCCTGGGTTGCGCCCTTTCCCGTCATGCACCATGCTCTGGCACACACCACCGTCTATCTTCTACGCCGCCCCAGCGTCCGACCCAAGGAAAGGGCTGCGATGTTCACGCTTGGGTACGTTGAAGTCCGTCACCCTCCTTTGCAGCTTCGTGGCGTCGAATCCCATCTTGAATACTTGGCCTTGATGATTGTGAAACACATTGCAACCGTGTCTCTTTGCCGTTGCGTTTTGTCAGCTACATGACCGTCCATCTTGCGCCGACGAACACCATACAGTCATCCGTGGAATTCCTTCGATGGTCATCAATGTGCAGGCGTTCCCTTCCATGTCCTGTTCGACAGGTCTTCTTACAATAAACTGTCATCGTCCAACAATTCTTTAATTTTTGCCCATTCACTGGCTCGAGAGGCGTTCGCGCATCTGCCGCGGCACGCACGGGGCATCATATCAGCACGTAAACGCGTCGAAGGCCGAGAACGGATGAGGATGACGGCACCCTTGACTTGATTTCATTAACGATGTCGTCCGTCGCCTAGCGCCGGGAACCTGTGCGCAAACGATTGCGCCCGCAAGTCATAGGGACATGGCAGCACGAGTACTCAGTACGTAGAAGGTGCCGAGCGCGCACTGTGCCAACCCACCATCTCGTCATGATGTCACTCGCGTTCTGACCTTTCGTCCCAACGATTGCGCCTTCTGGAGTCTGTGCCTAACCGTGACGGTGAGTCGGTTATTGCCACTTTGTCGTTTAGATCACACCGAACGGCTTTGTTCCGTTATGGTTGTGAAACGATGATGGTCAATACATTGGGAACCCCACTCTAATTGACGAAAGAGTGTGCTTTAGAATCTCACGCCTTTGTGCCACATTCAGTGTGCGTCGCCGACCTCGCCGAGCCCGACTGGGTGCTACTGGTGACTCGTAGACGAAGTGATTAGTTGTGGTGCTTGCGAGACCAGCTGCGGGTTTTGTTGGAACTTGCCGAATATGGACGTGTATGTTTTGTAGTGTTTTGTTTGTGGTCGCTGCTGTTTGGGTTGTGTTTGGCCTAGGTCGGACCTGAAAATGGGGTGAGATCTCGCCAACCCCGACGCGGAGCCCCTGTGCCGTCAGCCTGTTTGTTGTTCTTGTTAGCCGAAGGGTGCGCGCCCAGGCTTCTCGTGCTCGTCTTATGCAATGGATAAGGTGCTTGTTTGTTGGTGGTTCCGGTGTTTCCGCTGGCTGTTGCCCTGAGACAGATATCGTCGCGACAAGAACGGAGCAGCGTTGCGCTATCATCCGACGTGGGTTGCCGAGGGCGAGGGAAGGCCGATCTGCCCGAATATCGATTTGGTTGCGCTGCAGCTTCAACAGGCTATTATCTATGGGGTATTCTAGCTTTCCTGCATTCCTCGATCGTTCGCGTTACCGATCGCGCAGCGCGCCGCAGTCTTGTGCTCATTGAATCTCCATGCCCACAGGTTCGAGGGCCGCTCCTGAGGAATCCGTCCCCTAAGCAAACGCAAAGCGCAAATCAACCTGGCATCGAACCCCAAAGCCTCAAGCCACGTGGCCCGGGTATTCAACTTGATTGGAAACGCTGCCAGGAATGCAGATTGCATCGAACGGGAGCTGCGCGATCTAGTTCCTGGCTGCTCGTCGTGGTGGAGGCAAAAGGAAGGAACAGTTATCCGATGGAGACGGCGCATTCGCACTCTTATCGCCTCCACCCTACCACCGGAACTATTGAAGCTTCTCGCTAGTTTCGTAGCTGCTCGAACGGTCCTGTGATGGGCGCGTGACGAACGTGAACGGGTTGCGTATCGGATTTCCGGTACCAATGGCCGCGGGTCTTCACGGAAGCCCTCCGAAAGCCAGGTTGGCGGTCGGACCCCCTTGCGTACCTTCCGGTAGTCATCGTGCGGTCGTCGTTCACATACTCTTTACGCAATCAGGTTACCCGTGGGATGACTGCGGGAGGAGCACGGGTATGTTAACCATGGTGTTGCATCAGGCGTCGCGCGGTCGAGACCACATTGGGCAGTTTGGAGACCAGAGATTGAGTTAGCCACGCGGATTTGAGCACACGGTTACGTGCCGTTCTAGCGTCAAATTGTGGGGAGCTTGAGACTACCCAGTTGTCCACCTCGAGAGAGCCGCCGGTGGACGCACCTGCTCTTCATTGCAGGTTGTTTACACCGCTTTCTGTCTGTCAATGTCTGGTGACATGCTGCCACAACATCAATACGGGTGGACGCCACTAGAGTGGTGCTGCAACTAGACCTTACTGGAAGGAGGGACGGACGGTTTTAACAGGCTGCGATAGACGGTTCCGAGGTTCGTCAACGTTCCTTGCCCGCTTCAAGGTGCTGAGCCCCACAGACCCGCGGGGCAGTACGTGGGGCCTGGTTTTTGGTCTCAGGTCTCCAGCTCCTGCGCGGCCGCTACCTAGTTCGCCTTCTTACCGGTATGAACTGGAGAGTACGCGGATATGGGGTCGGACCGTGTACCGCCGTCGTAACTCGTGGCCCAGTGGGCAATATTGGTTACTCACACACACGCTGTCGCCGCATGATTTGGTGAAATCTCTCTGGTTGGCCGAGGTGTTCCATGGATGACGGGTAGGCGTAGGGGCGGGTAAGGACCGCTTGTAACCAATATGCGCGCCCTAGAGCGTTAATTACATCACTTGCTTCTGCTTCGAGAAGCGGTGACCAGGGAGGCGAGCAATGGGCCTCAACCATATTTTACTGCGGTCACCTCGTGGGATTAGGTTCGGAGACTGCACTATCCCGTTTCACTGTACCCGCAAGGCCGCTTGACCATACGCGACAGGGTGGTTTATGAATAGGCTCTAAATCTGTACGGTTGCCAGTGCACATTGTATGTGGGAGGCTAGTTCTATGGTTCGCCGCCATCTGCCCACACGTGGGACGCTTCCTCTGTAGCATCCTGGTCGGTTCCTCGCCTGCGTGAGTCAGGCATGTGTGAACCCCACCCCCAAGGCAGGGAACAGAGAGTGGATAGAGTATGAATGCACTGCTAGACTGGGGTTGGTGTATCGGACTTACCCCCAGAGGGAAAGCGCTCGCTTTAACAAGTTTGGCGAATTATGGAAGCAGGGTTCATTGGCACATTCATGTAACAGGGTCGAAAAATGCGAGTCATTCCGTAGGATATGGTATGTAAAAATGCGACGAGATCAATATGGAAAGCAGTGCAATGCGACGGATAGGTTAGAAACAGGTGCAACAGATCGTGAAACATCATGCTCTAAAGTTCTTAGGTGACCAAGCACTGGGGAAGTAAGATATGATACATCAGCCGCAAACAGCTACGCAGTGGGGCGAATCGGCCTCCGCATCTGGTTTCCTGCGTTGCTCCCTGGCACGATACCGAGACGGGAACACGCATGATGTAGAGGAGACGAATGCGTGGCCTTCCGGGCGCCGGCTAATTCGGAATAGAGGAAGGCATCGCGCCTGCTGGGAGCCAGATGATGTTGTGGTGGATAACTAGGCGCGACGCTGTAATGGTAGCGATGCCGCATTGTCGGGAGATTTGAAGTCTTGATAGTGCCTACTCGCTCTTCGAAGGCGGCCAGCACCCCGGTGGAAGCTTGGAGCACACGGTCGTGCAGCCCTGCAGGGCGAGCTCTTGAAGGACACGCTCCGCCAGACGCGCAGAGTCGGCTGTATATAGCAAGTGGGGAACTGGGAAGGAGTCGATATCGGAAGACGCTTAGCTCCTGCTGGCCCCGAGCTCGATACTGACACCGGACAAGCCGGCATCTTTGGCAATACCGGCACCGAAGATACTTCGGAGAAGACGTTCAGCCTTGTCGCGCTCCTTGCGCTCTACCTCAATGCCGTCGAGCATGACGATTTTTGGGCATGCACGCATGATGAGGCCGCGATAAGCGAGGCGACCGACATAGGCCTCATCCGGGAGATCCCTGCGGAACTTTGCATCGAGTTCGCGCCAGACGAGCTCGTCTTGACCCCGTTCGCGACGCTGTTGGGCGTCGTTGCCGCCGCCGCCGCCACTAGAATCGGAATCGGAGATCGGGGCTATGACGGTGTGTGGAGCGGTAGAGGAGGATCCGTGGACCGCGGTGGTTGGTCCAATGTCCGAGCTCGAGTCCGAGCGGGGTCGTTTCTTCTCCTCGCGGGGACCGGGTCGATGGGAACGAGGATCGCGAGCTGAAGGAACGGCGTGGAGATTTGTTTCGTCCGAACGCGTGCCGGCCGTTGGGCGCAGCTCCACGGTGAGAAAGCTCTGGGGACGGTCACGATCGGACGGCTGCAATGCGCCTGGGAGGTCCTTTACGAGGAGGGGAAGGTACCATCCGAGGGTACAGGGATTCATCCTGCCCGGAGGAGAGTGGGAGGGGCAGTGATGGACGAGTGTCAAGAAAGATGGGGTCCAGTGGACGTGTGACATGTCAGCATCGGGCACATTCTCCATACCAAGGCAGAAAATCGGATTCAAAATAGGGAATCAAACCGAAGCCCGCGGGTGCAGAACGCACACGCCATGCCCCACCGGCCGGGCGAGCCGGGGCCCCAACGAGCAGCGGTGGGGAGCAGACGCGAGGCAAGTCGGGCGATGGGGGTGTGCAGGGAAGCCATCGCGCCACCCGGGTTGCACCCGTCTTCACGTGAGTGCCATTCCCACCAACGAGCGGCTGGGGAAACGGGCGGGGGATGGAAGGGAAGAGCGGGCGGGGAAGCGAGGAGACGCACCTAAAATCAATCATTTCCATGTCCTTCATGCCTCGCACGGTGCGTATCAACTGCTTCGCCCCCTTGATCCGCGACCCAATGATCGTCAGCTTTCGCAGCCGGCTCAGGCCCTCAAGCGGTCCTGGGTCCTCCAGGAAGTTGTAGTTCAGGTTCAGCACCCGCACATTGGGCACCATCCGCGAAAACTCGGCGGGCAGTTTGATCAGCCGGCACGCAGCCAGCTCAAGGTACACCAGGTTGTAGCAGGGCTCAGATAGGAAGCCGGCCTTGAGAGGGTTGCCTGTATCACCGAATACATCCATTCATGGACATACACCAATCGGGAAGTCGGCATTAGGAATGCTTGGTCAGCAACCGATGTTTCCGCGCACGCTCCTGCCGCCTGGATTTGCGCCGGCAATATGGAAAGAGAAGACGCACCGGACAGAT
The DNA here is from genome assembly GCA_032821775.1 of Sanguinoderma infundibulare. Lineage (NCBI taxonomy): Eukaryota > Fungi > Basidiomycota > Agaricomycetes > Polyporales > Polyporaceae > Sanguinoderma > Sanguinoderma infundibulare. The sequence continues at coordinate 1,287,332 of JAVLRN010000007.1, forward strand.
ACAGTCGCCTCACATCACGCACATCCCGAATCGATACAGTCCTGTTTGGTCCGTCAGCACAACATCCTCCAGAAAGAGTCTAGACCTCGGAGTACAAATGTTCTCAGAGAATAGCCAAGTACCCGTTTGTGCACTTACAAGCCAACGCGTCCACCCTGATTCCGGACGCTCAAGTTCTCCAGCTTGGCCAGTCGGTACGCCTTCACGATCGTCCCCAGAGAGTTGTTATCTGCGTATAATGTGCGAAGGTTCGGAAACGGCACCGCGTTCACGCTGCTCAGTCGATTGCTGCTCAGTCGCAGGATCCGCATTCGAGGCATCGACACTTCTGGTTCAAATTCGCCCAATAGATTATTGTCTGTAAAATACCCAAGACGCGTGTCAGTATTTGGGCCGCCATAGACCACACCCAGTGCCCAGCTCCACACCAGCACAAACACCAAGCGCGACTGTCATTTTAAGCACTGAGCATCAGGCCGCAGCGCAATTCGGCACTAGTGCGCTCAAGACCCGATCAGACGCCCATTTCCTTCCCCAAACTCATTGAATGCCTGACCTGATATCGGATGCTTGGCGGTGCAGCGGTGCGGGAGAGCAATGAACAGCAAGGCGAAACAGATGACCTACCGAGATTGAGTGCAGCGAGGGAGGGTACAGAGCTCAATCCGCCGATGCTGCTTATCCTGTTTTGGCTCACGTTCAACATCTCCAGCCGAGTCCTGTCAAACAACGTTGGTGAGTTATGAGCCGTGTGGTAAGTGGACGTGATAAATAGCAAGTCCTTCCGAGCTCGTCCGGAGACAGGGCGCGCAACAACTTCCACAGCCGAGCGATCCGGGAGACATGAGAGCACGTCATACGCAGGTGCCCGCGTTTACTACCTCCCGTCTATAATTCATCTCATCTTTCTGCAGAAGAGAAGATAACGGCAGCAAAGGAAGCAGAATGGTAGATGATAGATAGATGAACCATAACATGAACGCACCACCTAAAGTCGTGGAGGTCCAGCGAGTGAATAATATTCCCTTGCAAGCTCAGCTTGATGAGCCCATCCATTTTCTGAAGCCCGTCGACATTGTCGATTCGATTTCCATCCGCCCGCAATTCCCTTAAATGTCGCAGGCACTCTAGCTCTGTAGAGGAAAAAGAAATTATCGGGGCGCCATGCATCAATATGTCGATCAATACGTTATTGCGACCCGGGAACCTACGACGGAGCGAGTCAATTTGATTTCGGCTGATGTCCAAATTCTCGAGGTTGAACAGGTGGCTGAAAGAGGTCACCCCGGTGATTCTGGTAGGTCAGAAGACAAATCAGTCGAGAAATTAGTAAGATACCCATCCGACAACGCAAGCGATGAAGGCGGACTGAACGTACAGGTTCGACGCGACAGAAAGTGTCCGCACCGTGGCAGGGACCCCGCTAAGCCAGGAGAGTTGGTTGAAGTTCCTGCAGGTGGCATTTTACATCAGCTGCTGTCAATGGCTGCTGGGAACGTTTAGTTCCTCAGACTAAATTTGGCGATCTCAGCCGACGGGCCCTTTCCTGCCGCCGTCCTCTCGGCCGTTTCGGTCCTTGCATCCCCATCATCTCTCCCATAAAAGCCGCTGGCGATTGCGGCAGGGCTCGCCCGGAAGCTCTATGGACCCGTTCTTGTACTCTGAAAGATATAGAACAACTGTTTACTCACAAAGAAAGCGAGTCGAGTCGCGGGAGGAACTCCTTAAGGCGTGCGGTACTGTCCAAGTTGTGGTTTGAGAGGTCGATGGAGGTGAGCTGCTCCCAGTAAGGCTCGAAGGGCTGCACATCCGTTATCACTTGTACCAGTCGGTCGTGCGCCACCCCAAAGCTGCACTCAGTCAGGAATGTCGCGTTCCCGCCTGTACGGCTGAGGTCGGGCGTCGGCCGAGACGCTATCGAAACCCGCCGGGAGACTTGGCGGGCCATACTGTCGCTCGATTGCGTACTGGGTCCTGTGTTTGATCGCCGCGGTTGGAGGGGATGGAGCTCATTGGAAGGCGGACGGGAGGAGGTGCTGGCTTTAGACGGCGAGTCTTGTTCTACATCTGGAATGTGTGGAGATATAAGCGAACGAGCAGGAACCTCTCAGGCCGCTAATCCTACCTGTGCCTTCTAAATTCCCAAGCATTTCTGCTATCCTCTTCGACCGCACAGATGGGACTAGGATAGCATCGATCCTATCCCCCGTTCGCGAGCCCGATGCTAGAGGACTCACTTCCTCGCCGATCGCAGAGCCATCTGGCGTGGGGATATTTCTTCCAATGCCAGCAATAGGTCCATCATGTTTGCCGTCCGAGAAACTAACAGACCGTCGGTGGCCGCTTTTGTTCGCTGGCGTTTGCATGCGGGTACGGTTAGGGTCCCTCATGACGGACATAGGCGTCGCACTGGTGCTTTTCAGCACCGAACGCGGTGCCGGAGTGTTCGTGGCTCCATTGAGCCTGCTGTTGGCTCGACTTGATGTATTAGGTGTCGTTGAAGTGGCAGGGAGACCAGGAGGGGAGGCGGCGATGAAACGGGGAGGGGTATCAGCGAACGCCGGTTCAATAGCGGACTCGTCACCGATCCCGAGGTCAACGCCCGTGTCGAGTGGGAGGTCTAACGTTGCAGTCGGGACCATGCTCCCGGTGTCATCTTCCTGATCGTGAGAGATATCGCTCTCTGTGTATGACGTATCCACCTGTTCCTCCTCGTCAACGACCGGGACGTCATGGGTGAAGTCCTGCGACGGTCCATCGGTCGAGAAGGATGTAAGCTCGGCTTCCTCCTCGTCTTCGACCTCCTCTTCCAACACCTCCTCGATCCGGCTCTTCTCCAAAGCCATCGAAGGTCCTTCCTCGACGGCCTGACCTTCTCCGTCGGCATTCTCCACACGCTCGTCCGACCCTTCCTCACGTAGACTCTCGATGTCGCGGAAGGGATCTTCGCTCGAATTATCTTGGTCATCCGCGTCTGGCTCCGTAACCACACGCGTGGTCACCCCTGCCGCGGTCCCGGTCGACGTTCTAGGGCGTAGCTCAGCCTCGGATATACCGGCAGTCGCGAGCGCAGCAGCTTTGACCCATCGCATCATAACTCGGTCGAACACCATCTTGCCGACCCTGTCCGGGAGTGCGCCGACGTCGTGCGGAGTGATCTGCATCATCTGCTTCGGACCAGGGTGCTTCACGAAGGACTCTGCACTCCCCGAGGTCAAGGTCGTGCCCGAAGCGGTGCTGGAGGAGACGAAACGCGTCAAGTCTTCGTTGCGACCTGCTCGCAGGGAGGACGACGGATATGCGGGCACGGTGGGCGGCGCAAGATGCCCAGGGCTAGGCTTGACTGGCGAGCCTGGGGCGGTTGATGTGGAGGCCGCGACAAGACGTACTGGAGGTGGAAAGGGACCTAGTGCTGGGGGTGTGGGGAATTGCGAAAGCATGCGAGAGGTCTCGCCGACAGACATGCGAGTAAGGTCGCCAGTGAGTTCGCGCGTGAGGTCTTCAGACGGAGGAGTCGAGTGCACGGTCGACGGCTTGCGCGGACTGGACCGTGGACTAGACCCTGCACGTTGCTTGCCGCGAGATACACTCGATAGTCTGTTTTGCACTGCCAATGACGGACGACGACTTTGGCACGGGGCATCGTTTAGGTTACGGAGTCGTGAGAGTGCGTGTGTGGCGCCGTTGCGGTTGCGAAGAGACGGGACTGTGGTATCTGCGGAGAGGATGGATGATGCTTCGGTGACATCGTCATTTCGGATGTGAGATGCGTCCGTGTCGCCAGAAAAGAGTCGCTTCGACCCCTTCATGTCATTCCTGATTTGAGCCATCAGGCTAGCAGCCTGCTGTCTATAGCCTAGCGAAGAGTAGCCTGACCGTTTTGACGAGGTCGTGCCATTAGGCGAAGGGTCTTTACTGGGACCGTCCTCTGGAACGACAAGGAAAGCGGGTTTTCCTAATCACGGAACAGAATTAATGCAAAACCTCAGACGTGTACCGTAGTCAATTACTCACTCAGAGGAGGCTGCTCCTTGGCAGGGGGTTGTGGCGCCTGAGCAGACTCAGCAGTAGGAGACCGGGTGGTGGCGACAGTAGAGACAGTGGAAAAGTCGCGTGCTTGTCGAATCTGCTCCATGAGGTCCTTTGATTCACCTACATAATCCCTCCGCGAGACAGGGCGCATGATGATCGCGGTGCCATCCCCCTTCTCTTGACTAAAATCACTAGCAGGACTCAACTTGAGACGTTTGGCACTGCGGAGATGAGAGAAGCTGGATTCTTCGACGGGGGAGAGACCGGAAGGCGTGGTGCGCTGACTACTGTGATTTGTGGGCCCTCCGTCTCCAGATGGTGTGTTCACGGCGATAGAATCGACCATGGCGGATAGGTGGTCGCGCGTGAAGGTATCATATTGGAACTGGAACAGGCGGAGTCGCGGATCTGTAGAAGGAGGATTGAAGTAGCAAGCAGCACTGCCAGGTCCGGGAGTACTCTGTGCATCCGGGATAGGACCTGCGGGGTTGAAGGGACTTGGACGAGGAGCGGTAAAAGTGAATTGGCTCTGCGGGCCGGCACCCCTCAAACCTTCCGGCTCCTGGCTCGGAATTGTTACAGCGGAGGCGGGCCGATCGTCCTCTTCCTCTTCAAGCACTGAAGGTTCAGAGGGCGGAACATGGACTTGAGAGAGACGGGATGGGACAGCTGGGACAGCTGTGGCCCGTGAGGCGGAGGGTAAGGGTGAGGGCTGATGTGGAGGGGATGGCGGTTCAAACATCTTCTCGAGTGCGAGGGGACTAAAGAAATCCTTGACTGTGGGTTTCTTGTTCCGACCGGGGGTTTTGGGTAGGAGAGGCACGGCGGGAATCTCCTCACGGACGACGAACGTACCGCCAGATGGATCTGTGCTTGCGGTGACAGAAGGAGAGCCGAGGTCACTGTTTCGAACGAGAACAGAGCCCAGAGGTTGAGTAAAGGAGAGCTCTGAGCCGGACTGGTCAGGGTTAAACGACTGGTTCTGCTCATCTTGCCAATCGATCCATTCCTCGACGTCAGCAAGCTCGTCGGTGAGCCAGGCAGGTTTAGGCTGTTCAGCGGACATGCACAGGAGTAGATTGGGGCCACAAAGGGCAAACAAGGAGCAGAGACCTGAACGTTAAGCAGAAAGAGGTGGCAGGGAGGAGGAGGAGCAACAGCGGCAGCCACCCGCCGCCTGACGCCCCGCCGTCGCGTCCGCACACGTGATCGCGGGCCGTCTTCTCAACAGTGGGTGCCCCGCCGCCAAGGCAAATTAATATTGGTCATTCCAAGGGCCCCGAAAGGGACACTTCAGCGCCAAAAGTGCCAGGGGGTCGACTCTCAGTCTATTATCTGCACACTATCCTGGCGTGTTCTCTGATGTATCTTTATGTAAGGGCTGATAAAGTAGGTTTAGGGTTAGATAGGTTTTACTAGCGCTAGATATGTTTTTTAGTCTACTACCATCTGTCGTCGCTATGTCTGTGTTTCTCCTGCTATAGAACCGGATCTAACGCACTTGCGACATGTATAGGCTCACCAGCCGGCCTAGCCGGCAACCACCACCCCCAGCTCCTCTACACTTTTTTGCGTTACCCGGTCTTTCACCCAAAGGACTTGTAGCAGTTGGCGACACTGCCGTGGCCATAGCTCTGTTGTCTCCCATGGATCGAACCGCAACTTGGTCACGTTGTACTACTCCCCTCGTCACAACCTTTCCAATGGCACCGCATTCGACGGATTAGGAGGACAAGTGGTGAAGTTATCGAGGTTTCTGGTTAGGTGGTAGTTTGAGGGAGCTGGTGATGGGCTCGGATCTCAGCGAATACGATGCGTAATCCCTTCATTCCTTCAACTTTGATAGCCCTCATTCATGGCTTTCAAACGACCCCTTTCACACCCCGCCACGGTCAGCGGTTCCTCCGCTGTCACCCCATCTTCTGCTACATCACCCTCCAGCAGGATTTCATCCGTTGCTCCCCAGATTCTTCCCCGATTCTCACGCCACTACCCTCGTTTGATTCGCCCTTTTAAAAGTTTTCCGACGCATCCAAGATCATCCGGATTGGACCATCTGTCGTCACGCAATCGCGTTTTCCTACTGCCCCTCCTCCTGCACAGCACTCCACATCTCCCTACCCTCATATCTCCGCGGTTATTTCGCCGTTTTTGACAATTCAACCACCGTTTGATTCGTCTTCCTCTGCCCTATCCACCCCTACTATTGCTGTACGACTGCCGGGCTGCCTTCCATTGTCACTGCACATTGGGTTGCTGCCCATGGCCGTGCCTTCTATTTGTGGGTTGGCAGAGACATTCAGTTGTCTACTGCTACAGTTCTTTGCATAATTAATGCATGACCAGCTCCGACTGATATGCATTGCTTTTGACTCAAAAAAATCCAGGAATTCAGAAAATTCGCTCCCACCTGTTCTGGATGTACCTCCACTGCCATACTTCGTAAACAACATCTATGCATCTGTGAAAAACCCTCTGAAGTTGAATGGAGGATGTAGAGTCATTCATTTCTCAGCTACGCTCACATTACCTGATGAACATAATACCCCTACATACCATCTGTTCTGTTGCTCGCCCACCCACTGGTTGGTGGATTGCTTGTTCATTGAGCATATGTTAGCTGTTCTGATCATGATTCTTTCAATAAGAGCAGCCCAAACACCCCCATGATCAGAGAGGGCCCCAGCACATCAAGCACCCACAACATTGAGACTGCACTAGACTGTGCCAACCTCTTGCTCATCGTGTACATAGCCTTCCACTGTTTCATGATGTAAAACCATGTTTTAGATACAACATACCCCTCTGATATACTCACTTTTTTTAGAATTATTTCTTCCATGCTGGGCACAAATCTGAAGATCTTGCTCACAAGTGACAAGGAGATATTGACAGGTAAGGGTGCAATTATTGATTGCAGTCCATAATGCAGTTGTGTGGCAATGCTCATAACCTATATGACTATCTGATAGGCCTCATTTGGGCTTGAATGTCTTCAATGGACACCACTCTCCTTGACCTGAAAGTGCCCTGAAGCACTCATGAACTCTGCCAAATTGTGGCCTATGGGCTTCACATTCCCAGCATGATAAGACATAGAACAAAGTCCCTTTGAGCTTCTCTGCATAGAACATGCTGTTGTGACTGAACATTGAGCAAGAATCAGGAGTGACTTATGAGACAGATAGGAGCATCAATGAGCACTTGTGCAGTGAGACTGAAGCTAGGCTCAATGGTCAAGACTGGAGACAAGGTATATTGAATAAAGAATATGAGAAAAATATACAGTGAGGCCTACCTGGAGACAAAAGGTCAAAACTGGGTCTTCAGGTAGCAAGTACAGGAGTTTATATACAGTAGCATGACAATAGAAACCACTAAACAAAAGGTAACTATGGACACAGAAAACAAGGGAGACAGAACAATAGCACTTTGTACACAATAGAAAAGCTATTGTATTGTCAAACAATAATGTGAGAATGAAAGTTCAGAGAACAAGAAGAAGTCATAATCACAGTGAGATAAAGATCAATGTCCAGAAAAGAAAACAGATAAGATAAGAAAAAGAGTGCTCAGATAAGCACCACATGGGTCCCCCCTTCTAAGGATTGTGCCTTCATGATTGAGTGTTCTTGTTATGAGGACCAGGTGCATTAGAATGTTTGGTGTAGAAGTCCATAATATGTTGCAGTGCATTGTGAGATATGCACAAACTACCTAATAGAAAGTACTACTAGATAATATGTACCTAAAGTAATTGGACCAGACTTTAGGTCAGATATTCCTCCAGGTGTCCGTGATAGTGATCAAAAGTATGGGGGATGATAGGTAAGGGTGAGGTATGGAGGGGGATAATAGAGAGCAAGCCTGTCAGAGGCTTTCTGACTCTCAGAGGGAAACTATTGTGCACAGTTGCACCAGGAGCACCTGTCAGAGGTGGGACACCAGTCTGGGGGAAACTGAGTTGTCATTTTTGGGGGACCCAGCTGAGGTCCTTATATACTAGTAGCTATCTAGAACCAAATACAAATAAACAGGCTATTGTGCTATTGTGCTAAGTCTGGACAATAGGCTATAGACACAATACTGTATCTAAAAATAGCACAATATTGTTAAAGTGCTTATTGTCCTTGGACAATGAGTATATACAGGCTGTGAGAAATAATTCTATGGACAATAAAGAAATAAACAATAGTCCACCAATCAGCATGGGAATAACATATTCATACCATGAAATATGCACAATCATTGTGCTATATACCTGAGAATATTCTCAAGTACAATAGACCAGGATAAAAGTTATCCTCAAACAATTAAGTATGAGGAATAATAGGTTAAAGTCTGTAGTGTGGGAATGCTCAAAGGATAAAAGGATAGAGTATAATAGTCATTCCCAAATGACAATAAAGTCCTATCATATAAAGGAAAAACCTGCACTGACTGAGCATGTGTACAGCAATGTGTATTAGTCATCATGCTTGAACCTTAGTCAGCCTTTTCAGGTCATGTGCCAAGAAGCCAATCATCTGTGCAGTATAGTAAATGAATAGGGAGTACATGTAGAGTCCACACTAGATCATATTGTGCCTGGCATGCATCCTGCACCTGGAGCTCTCGCCTTCCTCCCCAGGTCCTTCCTGGACTGACTCCCTATCCTCTCTTCACCCTGGCAGCTCTCTGAACCTAAAGATAGGCTCCTTAGAGTCAAGGCAGTTCTGGTGCTGAACTGGGGCTCCTGCCAGCCTGTACCTGTCCAACAGATCAGTCATACACCGTGCATGACAATTGATCAAATTGTCCGCATTTTCCCAACTATTGTGTTCTGAACTCCAACCTTTCCAGTGCACCAGGTACTACAACTTCTTTCACCATCTGTAACATCAAGAGTCCAACACTTTTTTGACTTCATACTCCTCCTCTCCTTTTACTTCTATTGAAGCAGGCTCAGGTGAGTGTTGACCAGAAAACTAACTTTCTTTGTGTGGTAAGAGCAGAGAGACATAGAATACTGGGTAAATTAGAAGGTCCTTGGAGAGCTTCAGCTCATATGCCAAGTTCCCAACTTTGTGAACTATTGGCTATGGTCCTATGTACTGGTCCACCAGTTTTTTTGAGTCTCTGGATACCTTAAAGTTTCTCATATTGAGCTACACCTTTTGCCCTTCCTTGAACTTTGGAGCTTAAGGCTGAACATAGGTCCAGGTTATCTCATAGGTAATCTAAACCTGACCTGCAGAATTGCCTATAGATTAATAACTTATAGGTTCAGATACCTACATTATGAATCAGCTGCAAATCTGAATCAGCAATTTTATAAAAGATGACAGGTTAGATTTTAGATCAGCTGCAAAGTGAGCTGCACTTCTGTTTATCTATAAATATTTATTAGGCTCTTTAACATCTTTTTTCACTATTTATAGTCTGTTTAAAATTATTTGGTAAAATCAATAATGTAACCTATGATTTATGGGTTTTTGATTTGTAAGTTAAGGTTAAAAATTAATTGAATTTATACAGTTTCTAATCAAAGTCTTAAAGGCTGACAAACTCACAGGTTCAGATCTGAATTAACTATAGGTTAACCTATGTACAGCCTTACTGAAGCTTTACAGATGTACTTGTCAAAGTACTTCTTCATCCACTCAGCTGACAGAGTCAATACCGCCATTGCATCCTGTTATAAAATCATGATTACTTACAATTACTCATCCTTAGTCAGTCCTTACTCAGCATATGCTGGTCAGACATTCCATGGCATTCTAGCGCCTTCCTTAGGATTACTCATGTATCACATGTAGGTTAGTCAGCCAGGTGCTGCAGGACTATATAAGCAGTCACTCTGGAGCTGGGGATCCTCAGCTTCAAGTTGGTATTCACCCTCCCAGTCTAAGGCTTATTGCTAGTCTGCCACTGGCCATATCATAACTCAAAGCTACCCCTTCCCCTCAACCTACGGCACATTGTCTCCACTGCTAACCATGGTGATCTCATCCCCTCCATCATCTCCTTCCTCGGAGGTCATCCACTTCATCTCTGCCTCCAAGTATGCCATTTGACACACTGACGGGACCATCACCTTCCACTCCTTGTCACGAACCCCATCGCCTCTGCCTCCATCTCCCTGAGACTTTGCTGTGCGTATTGCTGATGGGTCACTCCATTACCTCTTTCCTAGGTCAACTATCGCATCTGGTACCTCGACACCACCTCTTCTGGTCCTGCCTCCTCATTTCTCATCTCAAGTTTCCTATTGCTCGCATTCTCCATCTCCCGATTCCAGTGCAGCGGCCAAGGAAAATGCTGACTCAACTCGATCCATTTCTCCTAACGACTCGAACTCTGTTGCTGAGCATGAAGCCTCGACACGTTCAAGCATGACCTCTGACAACCCTGCTCCTCTGTACTCAGACTCCGACGGCATCAGCCTTAAGGCCCTCATCACTGACTATCACATCACACTCCCCATTGCATCAGAAATCTACGCCAATGACGTTTACATTACCCACTACCCCAATCCCAACAACAACAGCATCACATTCACAGACACTTATATGGACAACAACTGGAACCAACTCCTTACTTCACTCACCACACACAAATATCCATCTCTGACTCCTTCTCCACCGCCTAGAATCCATGCAACCCTCACACGAGCAAAGCAGTTACAATGGCTTGCCACAGGTGCAAACACTTCGAATACTTCCACGATGATCAACAGTGAAAAGATGTCACCATCTGCTCCGGAGAGAAGGTCATCACCTGCATTCAACAACCCTGCCCCCATCGACATGACTCCACCAACTACCATGCCATCAGTGATCCCCATCACCACATCATCCTGCACACGACACAGACAACAGAAGCAGCTGAACCAGAAGCTTCTATACCTGGACCGTCTCATGAACAAGCTTGGCAGCAGCGTATAGCTACCCTGAAACCTTAAGAACGCTCAGAATGCTCCAGAGCCCCTTCCCCTAATCCCATGCATATCCCTGTCATCATCCAAACAGCAGGATCTGGAATGTTGCCAACAGCTTCTGAGCGAGTATGACCACTCACTCGGACTGATTCCCATGAGAGTCCCCAAGCGTCTGTGGTCACCGGAAACAGCTGAGAAAAGCAATGAGAACTTGCCAAAGAAGCTGCACACCTCCCCTTCCACGAGCCAGAAGCCTCCAATTGTTATAGATCTGACTCAGTCGCACTCGCCAAAGCTCTCGAAAGCTTCCACATTAGTGATCCCACTCCTACTGAAACCCCACGACCCGTTTCCACTACCCAAAGCACCATCCAGCCTCCCATCCAGACCCCTGCGATCAGCCAACCACCCAGCAGTCATCGAGCAATGGTGCAAACAATGGCATTCAATGTGGTCACGTGAAAATTCTTCAAAGATCAGTTTATGGTGCTTGCGGCTAGCATCACAAACTGACCAGCCCAACAAGTCCACGCCTCCGCTCCCAAACCTGCTGAACCTGACTTCTTCAATGGAGTCACCCCAGACTTCGAAGAATGGAAGGCTACCATGCAGGTCTACATGGCCAGCTTGGAAAAAGATTCAGCAATATCTATAATCTTGTTGCGAATCAAGGGAGCAAATGTAGACAAGTGGAAGAGGAATCTAATTAGGGAAAAGTTTGTTGCAAACAATTACACATGGTCGTACAATGATATAGCAGAGTTCTGGACCGCCCTCACAACCAAGTTCAAGCCGGTCAACTATCAGAATAATGCTATCATTGGACTTGGTCAGGCGACGATGGGTAAAAAGCGAGCAGAAAACTTTTTTGATGAATGGAAAGATCTGATGGATCATGCCAGGCAAATGATTGCTGACTGGGACTCCGCAATCAATATGTACTAGCACATCCATGCCCAAATCAGTTTCATGCCCAATCCACCTACAACCTACAATGCATGGAAGACTCTTGTCATTAAGATGGATAACAATCAATGCATCTTCCATCAAACCTATGAAGCCTCGCATCGACCACCCCCGCAGCAATTTGCCCCATGAGCACCTTCCCAGCTTCCACCGCAACAATACACTGCCCCAAGATATCTACCCCCACAGTATCCTCCACTTCAACCACATTATGTGCAGCCATACTTACCTCCTCGACAACCCCCACCACAGTACTATGTACCACGTCCACCACCTCCTATGATGCCAGGAGATGTGCATACTGGTTCTGGGGTTATCTATGGAGGCAGAGGTCAACCAATGGACATAGATTGGCTCAGAGCACAAGCTTGTCGAAAGTGTGGTGCCAAGCAGAGCGAGAAAGGCATGTGTGGAGACATGTGGCATGTCCCTAACCGCACTGGAGCAGCGGCAATCCAGAAGTGTCAATGGGAAGAATGTGATAACTGGGAACCATTCTTGGCAGAACTTCAGCAGTTTGCAGCCAAAGACCCTGAGGACTTCCTTGTGCAGATGTCTGGGATGGAGTTACCCAGGTACTGCACTGAGCTAAAGCAGGAACTCTATGAGGATGGATATGCGAACGTTAGATCACAGTTTGCAGATGAGATTGATGAATCACTTTTTCCCTACAAGCAGATGTGAGCGCACACACACCTTGCTCAACACTGTACAATAATTGTTTTTCTGTTTTAAATTCGGATACACCCATTCTGGGTTGTATTATAGATATGCCTACTTATTCACCGGACTCAACCACCACTCCCCACCCTACCCAGCTACATAACATTATATTTACCAAAGAGATGACTGATTGTTGGAGTCAACACACAGGCAACGATCAGTGCGGTGGATGGGAATCTGTGCTTAATTTCTCTTCCAAAAATACAAAAACATGTGAAAAATCTATGTGTGCAACAGAGCCAAAATCTAAACCAAATAATACCATTTGAGTAATGTCCTATGGTCCCACATACTTCAAAGTGGTACGAGGCACTGGTACCAAACAACTGGATATGCCCATCATGATCAAAAACCTGGAAACCCTTCAGGTTTACAACACCAAGGCTCTCATAGACACTGGATGCACAGGTTCTTGTATCAATAGAAACTTTGTTCAGTGTACAGGCTTGACGCCTAAGCCATTCCCACATCCTATTGACGTGTTCAATGCCAATGGATCTCCCAACATGGGTGGCCGAATCACACATTACGTTGACATAGAACTCATAATTGGAAATCATGCCAAGCCTATTCCACTCTTGATTACTGATTTAGGCAAGATGGACATTTATTTCGGACACGACTGGATTGAGCACCATAATCCATCGATACATTGAAAGAACAAGGCAGTTGAGTTCAACCAATGTCCGAGTACTTGTCAACATATCGTCAGCGCTGGTGAACGAGTATTTTCCCTTAATGTATGATCTTGGCTTCAAGCTCGATCAGTTCAGGTTCATGCCAAAACCTTGGTAGCTATGGAAATCATGATCAAGCAGAATGAGGCCAAAAAAGAATCCATGTTCGAGGAAATGGTTCCAGAACAGTATCGAGAATTCTGTGACATCTTTGATGAAGCGACATTCTCTACTCTTTCTGAATGATGGCCTTATGATCACATGATTAAGCTAGTTGAAGGTGCTAAACCTTATTGTGATAAACTATACCCCATGACCCAGAGCGAGCAGGATGCTCTAGATGTCTTCTTAGAGGAAAACCTTACCACAGGTTAAATTCACCCATTAAAATCTTCGTGGGGAGCACCATTCTTCTTTGTCAAGAAAAAGGATGGGAAGCTGCATCCTGTTTAGGACTATCAGCAGCTGAACACCATGACTAAGAAAAATGTGTACCCTCTTCCTCTGATGCAAGAAATCTTAGATCAGCTGAAAGGCGCCAAGTACTATATCAAGCTTGACATACGCTGGAGATACAACAACATTCAATTAGTCGATGGCAATGAGGAAAAAGCAGCATTTATCACAAATTGCAGCTTGTATGAACCTTTTGTCATGTTCTTCGGCTTAATGAATTCCCCTGCTACTTTCCAAATGATGATGAACACGATCTTCCAAGATCTGATTCTTCAGGGAAAAGTCATTGTGTACTTGAACAATATCATCATCTACACAGCTGATTTAATAGAGCATAGAAGCATCGTTCGACAAGTTCTGCAGATCCTTCAAGACAATCACCTCACATGTAAACCCCAGAAGTGTGAATTTGAAATTCAAGAAACCGAGTACTTAGGTCACATCATCACTCCTGAATTAATCCATATGGATCCAGGCAAGATCAAAGGTAATACTGATTGGCCAATCCCCATGTGCAAATGTGACATACAAGGTTTCCTCAGATTTGCAAACTTCTATAGATGGTTTATCAAGGACTTCTCAAAGATTGCTGGACCACTGAATTGTCTCATGGATCTTAATGAATGGTCCTAGACTCTCGAGCATCAGCTCGCTTTCAAGGGAATCAAGCATGCAATCACTCACGCCCCCATGCTTGCTATACCAAATGACATGGATCCCTTCAAGGTAGAATGTGATGCCTCGAACTTTGCAATTGGAGCTGAGCTCTCGTAGAAGCAGGATGGACTTTGAAAACTTATTGCCTTCCTATCACATTCCTTACAACCTGCACAATGTAATTATGAGATTTGGGATAGAGAGATGTTATTGATTATTACCGCAATTCAGGAGTGACATCATTTCCTCCAGAATGCATGTGAATTTAAGATCCATAATGACCACAAGAATCTTGAATATTTTCAAAAACTGCAATGACTAAATGTCCGACAAGTGTGTTGGTCAACTATTCTCTCGAATTACCATTTCAAGTTAATTTATAAGCCAGGCCATACTATGGGCAAAGTAGATGCACTGTCTAGACATGTGGACCACGAGACAGGTCCCATGTGCAATGACTTTACTATGCTCAAAGAACACTGGTTTGCAGCTTCTCATATGGTAGATGGTGCACACAATATAAAGGAAATGTGTTTGACACATGTTAAACTTTATGACCACTCTGTTGTTGAGAAAGTAGGAAAGGACAATGATTGGAAATTAGCTGAGGATGGCTTAATCTACAGGAGAGGGAAGATGGTCATTCCAAATCACTCAGAACTTTGCGGATGCGTCATCGCATCACATCACAATTCAATCACAGCTGGACATCCAGGTGCAGCCAAGACACAAGATCTGATCTCAAGATCTTGTTGGTGGCCTTTCATTTGAAAAGATGTAATCAAGTATGTTGCCGGATGCCACACGTGTCAGCATGTCAAGATCAATTGACAACCACGTGCCGCACCACTCAACTCCAATCCTATTCCCGATCAGAACTGGTAATTTGTTACCATAGACTATATGACTGGACTTCCTAACTGTAATGGACATGATGCTATCTTAGTCTTTGTCGATATGAAGTCAAAGGACTACATCGCTATTCCCTGCTCAAAGACGTTAGACTCGGAAGGACAAGCTCGACTCTTTATTAAACATGTGGTTGTTCCCCACAGTCTGCCTAAGCGCATATGGTCAGACCGAGGTCCCACACTCATGTTGTCCTTTACCAAAGAAGTCTATCATCAGTTAGGGATAGAAGGCAATTCTAGCACCACCTATCATCCCCAAACAGATGGTCAGACTGAGCGCATGAATCAGGAGATCCTAAGGCTGAACATAGGTTAACCTATAGTTGATTCAGATCTGAATCTGTGAGTTTTTCAGCCTTTGAGACTTTGATTGGAAACTGTATGAATCAAATCAATCTTTGATCTAAACTTACAAATCAAAAACCTATAAATCATAGGTTATATTATTGATTTTACTAAATAGTTGCAAATAGACTAGAAATAGTGAAAAAAGATGTTTAAGAGCCTAATAAAAATTTACAGATAAATAGACATACAGGTCATTTTACAGGTGATCTAAAACCTGACCTGTGATCTCTGGTAAAATGGCTGATTCAGATTTGCAGCTGATTCATGATGTAGGTATCTGAACCTACAAGTTATTAACCTATAGGCAATTCTGCAGGTCAGGTCTAGGTTACCTGTGACATAACTTGAATCTATGTTCAGCCTTAGGAGATCCAGACATATCTATGGATCTTCATCAATCACAGGCAGGATGACTGGGTTGAATGGTTACCACTAGCTGAGTTTGCTTACTGATGTCGCATACAAGCGTCCACAGGGATGTCCCCTTTCTTTATGACTCATGGCCATCACCCCAACACCAGAGTTGAGACACTACAGGATGGTATCAATGAATCCGTCAAGCAGTTCACTGAGCAAATGCAACACATTGGGAAACAGGCTGAGCAAGTGTTGGAAATAGTGCAAGGTGCCATGAAGTGGCATTATGATAAGCATCATCGACCTGCATGGGCATACAAGATAGGCGATAAAGTATATGTAGACACATGAGATTTCCCCACTGATTGTCCCAACAAGAAGCTAGAGGATAAGCACTATGGCCCTTTCCGGATAGCTGAGAAGATCGGAGCTAGTGTGTATCATCTAGAGTTACCACCCAAGTGGAAACTCAAACACCCCGTGTTTAACAAAGTTCTTCTGACCCCTGCACGAGACCCTGAATTCCCAAATCAATCTAAGGTTAGTTGAGAGGTACCTACTCTCCTAGAACCTGAACAGAAAGTCGAAACAATCTTAGAATCAAAGATTGTACAAGGGTCTGATCGTGCTCGACAAGTTCATTACCTAGTCCAATGGTGTGGGTTTACATGAGCCGATCAAGAATGGGTTCCATCAGATGCAGATGTACTTTGTACTGACGAAGCCAAAAAGCTTGTTGCCACTTTTCACACCACCAACAAGTTCACTCCATGCATACACAGTCGCTTTATACTCTCTGCTACGGACAGAGATGATAGATGATACCTTTACGATACAGACTCTTGGAACTATTGGACCAAACTTTACGATAGATGGAAATCTAAGAATGTTAATGCTACAGAAGAACAAAAGAGCCACATACTATGGTACATTCGCACACAGGCTCTCGATTAGTTATATTAATTCCTTTTAATAGTCATTGCAGACGTGAGGAGATCCTGCGTGAAGATCCCTATATTATACCACCTTAGAGGAGTGGCATTCCTCAAAACCCAACCTTAGCAGTAATGGAATTATGCCCTCTGATCCATTCATTCAATTTTTCAGGAGGACTTTAGCTCATCTTAATTATCTGATAACCAGAATCACTAGGAAACCCCAGGTACTAATGATCACAACCTTATCTCTTACTGTCTAAGCATCCAGAGGACTTGATGCTAAAGAGGGGAGTAATGTTATGAAATCATGATTACTTACAATTACTCATCCTTAGTCAGTCCTTACTCAGCATATGCCGGTTGGACATTCCACAGCATCCTAGCACCTTCCTTAGGATTACTCATGTATCACATGTAGGTTAGTCAGCCAGGTGCTGCAGTACTATATAAGCAGTCACTCTGGAGCTGGGGATCCTCAGCTTCGAGTTGGTATTCATCCTCCCAGTCTAAGGCTTATTGCTAGTCTGCCACTGGCCATATCACATCCTCTCTTATCTACCTCAACACTTCATGATGCTCATCCACTGTGGAGATAGTAGTTGACAGCATAGGGATATAGAACTGGGATTCAAAGCCATATATAAGGTAAAATGGCAAGTACCCTGTGGACAAGTGTACATGCAAGTTGAATGCAAGCTCTGCAATAGAGATTCACTTTACCCAGTCATTGCATCATCTTGCACAGAACATCCTTAGGTACACTTCAATCTCCTAGTTCTACTGCTCTGATCATCCATCTGTCTGTAGGTGGTACTAAGGCTGAACACGGGTCACCTGTGGGTCAACCTGGACCTGTACCTGTGGGTATTGAAGCCTCAGAGGGTTTGACCTGAACCTGTACTGATCCATATCCATGGATCTTTGACCTGTTATCCATGAGTTTATTTACACAAAGACCTGTACCTATGGATACCTGCAAGATCCACTAAAACACACACAAATTAAAGCTGTTTTGTGTGAAATGTTCACTCAATTGTGTCTTTTATTGAAACAACCATCAAAGTCAAAATTAATCATCATATTTTTAAATAAAAGTCTCACACTATTGAGATCACTACATAGTATGTGTACATCCCCTTCATACAATGCCAGTCCCAGCAAATGAGCACTTTATCAGAACTAGTAGAAACAACATTCTCTAACAAGAGCACAATTGCATAAATACCATTGAGATGGCCTGCAAGCTGTTGCAGAGAAGTGAATATAAGCAAGAAGAAGGAATGAAAGTGTCTGAAATGCATCAATGAGCAGCATATATGCAGTGTCATAAGACTCACTTATTCAATGTCATAGAAGCTGACAATAAAGACCTTTATAGCCATGAAGTAAGTACAAGCTGATAGAATCAGGGCTACAGAATAACTATATACCCTCATCTATAAAGAAGTTGATGCAGCTCACAGGCTTCTTGACCTGAAGGCATTTCTTCATTTTGCCAGTCTTGATATCTCAGAACTAGATGGTTTTATTATAAAAATCACTGATGAAATGCTTGCTCCACAAAAGTAGTGTTATACAGTAGTTGATATGACTGTTAAGAAAATAAATGCTCTGTGTAAGATTATTAGAAGTTTGACTCAGTGGTAAAGTAAGTGGTACAGCAGCTTTCTGGATGAAATGTGATTAAGAACCCAGTCTGTGAATCACAATACATCCAGATGCACCATCCTTCAGGCTTTGGAGGCAGTTTGAGTGGTATAGCATCTATGGCAGTGATGTACAAATAATGAAACCACTAAAGCATGGGTAGGTATATCACTTTCTGCCACTCTTTGAAGACAGATTTGATGGTCAGAAGCTCTTTGATGGTCAGAAACTTGAACACCTTAAACTTCAGATTATGTAACGGATGTTTAGTATAGTGCTCATATTACATAACATCATAGATACTGACATGTACATGTAGTAAGGCTTCCTCAGCCTTACCACCACTGCCCCACCAGTGTACCCATTGCCCTTCAATACAGGACATTGATGAGCTACACCAGGGGCACCAGAGGCTCCACTCTTGTGCTTTTTACACTTTTTTTAGCTTCCATTAGTCTTGTTTCTCGGCAACACTCCCTGGGACTCACCTCGAAAATTTTAGACTTGGATCAACTTTTTGGTGACACTTCCCCAGACTCACCCCAACTTTGATTCTTCAGACAATGCTTCTGTGACACTTGACTCGACTCGCTGAGGTCCTCGACTCTGATTCAGATGACTCTACGGTGAGACTCATGGATTCGTCCTAGAATGTCCCCCGCCAGGACACCCCTCTGCACTTTCACCAGCTGCAGCCCATCCAGGCTCCATCCAGGCATCAAAATGCAGTCGACATGACCACATTCAATCCTGCCAGCTTTGCCATGGCTTGTTCTTATGAAATGAGCCACTACAGCAGTAGCCAGGGGTACTCAGATGGCCTCAACACCATCCAGCTGCCGACCCGAGTGCATGACCCTGGTGCACTCTTTCCCTCACCCTCATCACCGTCACCTAGACAGGAAGTGTCTGGCTTTGGGACTGCAAGCATGGACCAGACAGGGGTCCTAGGTGAGCAATTATTTTGCAGTGTTCACCCCCATTCCATGCCCTATGTACTGCTCCCAGTTCAGGTGAACCCCTCACAGCTGGCTCAACAGCTGCCACAGGGCTCACACTTGAGGCATGCAGCCTCCCCACAGCTGGTGCATTTGCTGTCATATAGGTCTCTGCCTTCTGAGCAGAGACTGTTGAGTGCGAGGAGCCAGCTGCGCAACATTATAGCAGCGTATAAGATGGCTCTGACAGCATATCAGAGCTCGCTCATGATGCAGGTGTCTCTGCACTCCCAACAGCTGTCTGAGCACTTGCATGAGCTTGCTACACTCCACACCAAGTCTGATGCTGTGTTGCATGAGTATGCCAATAAGGTGCACACAGTCCAGGCCCACACCAATTGCACAGCAGACAACAACCAGCGCATGATGCTGAACATCGAGAGGATGATCACAGACTCTCGGCAGGCCCTCAACCTCTCACCGTTGACCTTGATTGTGTCCCCTCCGCCCTTGCCTGTATTGCCACCTCAATCACTCTCAGTGCTGCCTCTACCTACAAGTAGCTTAGAGCAGTACCCAAGTGTGACTAGGGTAAATACATCACCTCCATCTGTACCCAGCCATGAGCCTGAGCATGCACCAACTGAGTACAGTGAGCACCTACCACACCAACACCTGTCTGAGTTGCTCGACAAGTATGATGAACAGGTGGGTTGGTTGGTGTGACAGCAAGGCTAAATCACCACAGCTATCCACTCTAGCATGGGTAGCCTTGCCTAGAGTGTGAGGCAACTGTCTACCAACAGTCAATCTGCTCCTGTGGGCATGAACTCTGGCTACCCACCTGAGGTTCTGTGTAGTGTGCCTCCAGAGACTGATCAATATGCAGCATATTGGCCGCTCTACAATAACATCCTCAATGAGCAACATGAATGCACTCATTGAGTGAATAAAGAGTATGAGCAGTGGGCTGAGGCTGACTCTTGCCATGCATCATATGCCCTCCATGGCTCATATGCTGGAGTCAGCACTCCACCACCTGTGGACTATACTCCACAATCAACAGCAGCACCACAGACTGTTCCTATATCTGTGTGGTTCAATGTGCCACCTCAGTCGATTTCAGATGTCAGAGCTGTGTATGTGAACTGGCACCAGCCAATGCCTGTGTATATGGCTGGTCAGCCTGTGAGTGTACTACAGTCAGCTGCAGGCCAGACAAGTGTGTCTGCTGCAGCTGGACTACCCCACTTGAGCAACTCACACCTTGATGGATTGTTACAGCAGATAATGCACAACATCCAGTATAAGGTGGAACAATCACTCCCACCTCTACCTAAAGGCACAAAACAGTCTAAGATTGAGATGCCACCTAAGTACAGTGGATCTAGTGATCATCAGGTGTTTTACCACTGACTTGATAGTGTGTTGAACTGAATGTGAGCTCACAACCTGTGTGGTCCTCAAGCTGATTTCCACTGGTTGAGGTACCTATGACAGCATCTTAAAAGAGATGCTGAAGAGTGGTACACTCATGAAGTGGACCACCCCAATATCACTGGTGTTTTAATATTTGAGGAGATAATCTGTGCGATGCATGCCAGATTCATCCACTCTAACACAGCTACTAAGGTGACTGAGAACTTTGTGAGGTGCTCATACACCTCTTGTGATGTTGAGCAATTTGCTGAGGATCTCAAGCAGTGAGCTGCTGAGATGATTGAACATCCCAACATCTATGAGATGCACATGCAGTTGTTCGATGGACTTCCCACTCACATGCAGAAGGACTTGGTTCACTGTAGTGTGTCACCTGAGTACTGCAACTAGACAACCATCCTTGAGAATGCATAGCAGCTCAAGAAGGCATATTGGCAGACTGAACTAGCGTCCACCCACTAGTTGTCAGTGTACAACCATGCAACCAGTTGAGCTCGTGAGCATGTGACTAAGACTCAGTGATATGACTGTGACTGCTCTCACTTGCAGTCACAAGGCAGACCATTTCAGAGATGGTCAGAGTGCACTGACAGGCATGAGTGGTGCATTAGAGATGACCATGGATGGCATGACTCCAAGACACAGTTCCCTCACTGCCCATCTATGCCAGGGCCATCTGCAATGAAGGATGTGCCCAAGGACAATGCATGCTATGCATGCAGAAAGGTTGGCCACTTCAAAGGTGATCCTCAGTGCCCAAAGTACAAGGACACTGGCCAATCCGCTTCAGCCACATTTCAGCATAAAGCCCACTTTCATGCTCAGTGATTAGTTGACAAGGAGGAGGATGACATGCGAGACAGCTGGAGAGGATCTCAGCTAGAGTCTGAGCAACACTCTCCCAATTCACAGTGTGAACCAGAGGGAGAGGATGACTTGGGCTCTGACAGCTCAGAAATCCTCCATGCTTATGTGATGCGCATCCTCAAACAGGAAGATGCACGTCAAGACTCTGTAGAATTTCAACCAGTGACTGCAATGCATGCAATGCAGGCAGTCACAGTTGAGGAAATTGAGGATGAATATTACATTCAGCAGCACATGTGTTGAGAGGACTCACAGAGCAAGGACTCTGGAGTCCAACTCAATGCAATGTGTATCTCAAAGGTTCAGACACCAATGGAGTTTTGGTCAACTGTGCAGCGGAAAGATGAGTCTGCAACTGCATAGCCCAACTGTGACCCTGATGGTCAGGCTGTACTGAGTGTGATGGTCGAAATCGCTAGCAATCTGGCATATTTGATGTTTGACTCAGGCAGCACAACCAGTGGTGTTACTCCAGAGTACAGTCATATCATGAAAACTCCCAAGGTTGTACTTAAGGATCAGGTCATTCTGCAGCTCAGTTGTGCAGGCTCTCACTCCAAAATTAACTATGGAGCATGAGCCCCAGTCACAATTGGGCCACTGCAGAAGGAAGTCACCTACTTTGATGTGGTAAACTTGGATTGGTATGACTGTGTGTTCAAAATGCCATTCATAAATGAACATGAAGTTGTGCTTGACTTCAAGAACTGAGAGATCATCATCCAAGGCCACTGCATCCCAGCATTCAGTCATGAAGAGGACACTGCATTCTGCACTAAGCGTTATTGCGAGTGGAGCGCAGAAAGGTTAAAGAATTCCAATTGACTCTCAAAGATCCACAGTGCATCTCACAAACACAAGCAGACCACTGTGGAGGAAGTTGAGGATGTAGAGTGGCATGCCACAAAAAAAAAACCCAAATTAGCTGCAGACCATCCCTCACTGTTGCTGTCTTCAGATGATGAAGACACTGACACAGAGGACAAGCCCTGCAATGTATGGTGGTCCAAACCAAAGCCTGAGGAAGCAAAATACTCACCACAAAGGATACACATTAACTACCCTGACCATGAGTACTTCACTTACTCTAGAGTGAAGAAGCGACCACATGAAAAGGCTAGTCCCATGCCCAAGATTGCTCCTCATGACTATGTACCCATACACTCATCCAAAGGAGTGAGGCATGATAAGTATGGTTGTGAGGATCCACTCAGTAAATGAACAGATGAAACTTGAGATCAAGCAATACTTCCAGGGGTCACCAGAAGGCACTGCAAAGGACAGCCCCCACCAGTCACACTCAGAAGCGGACATTCCTGCACTTCAAGCAAAATGGACTGAGGAGGTTGCTGATCTCACTGGTGAAATACCTTCTGAGCTACCACCATTCTGGGAGGTAAACCACTGCATACCCTGGCTGTCAGGAAGCAGTTGTCATGGTGGTGAAGGTTATGAACCCTGTCGATGACTGATGCCGTATCTTGCATCGTATGTGATAAGTATAGTCATCATTGCAGGCAAAACAGTGTTGTGTTGTCCTGCCTTCCTCCCATCATGTCTATCACTCCTCCATGCCTGACTTCATTCTATGATGTCCTCAAGGACATTCACGAGCTCTCCATTGAGCGTGATTACATTCTCCAGCTAGTCACCCTCCTCCAGGAATACACCAGCATTGTGGAGTATAATACCTCCCCTGATCTTCTCAGTAGTGATGCCTTCTTCAGTGATGTATTTGACATTGTCAAGGACTTCATCGACCAACAGTTCTTTTCACATGTCAAGGCTCATGACTTCATTTGGCAGTATTCTATCTCTTCACACAAGTGCAACCTTGAAGTTCACAAGGCGCATCTCGATACCTATCAAAGGCTTCTGTCCACCACTGAAAACTTCCTTTGCGAAGCACAAGGTTCTGGTGGCATCACTCTGCTCACTGCTAAGCAGTTTCATGATCTGGCGAGCATGGACATGAAGAAAGTCGAGTGTTCAGTGTTGATCATGCAGAATTATCATATGTTCTCCCCTTTTGTCTGTCTTTTTCTGGTTCTAACTCTTGCCTAGTCGAGTTCACACAGATGCATGGTTGTTTCAACAGGAAGTACCTGCTCCTCGACCCCATAGTGAGTCCTTCACCTATTACTTGCATTCACCTGAGGCTTATAGATCATCTGTCTGTGACCTCAAAGTTGAGCGTGGTGGCAGATCCTCCACTTCTCGAGGCTCCTTTGTTGACTGCTATCGTAGTTGATGATGCTGAGCCTACTCCTCCTTCTTTGAAGCTGAAGCCGCATCTTCAAGGAAAGAAGGGTTTGAAGCACAAGTTCACTGGTGGCATGGATTTCTCCTCCAAGGCTGTCCCAACTTCTGAAGAGTTGCAGGTGAAGTGCAAGGCCTTCAAGGCTGACAACATCCTCTTAACTTGGCCTGATGTTTCTGAGGTATGTAATTCCTTCTCTTATAGTTCCAATACCCCTGACAGGCTACAGTTTCTGCCAGTGTGACAAGTGCTTCCAGTGTGGCATCGAATGTCATCCCAGTCACGACCAGGGTGATTACTGTTGCTCAAACTGTCATGCTCAGCACCACAAGTGTGTCCAGTTCAGCATGAATGCTTGTGGTAAGATCAAGGGTGCTGACTGCAACAAGGTCCTTGCTGTATACAATGGCAAGGGCTTTTCCATCAGCAAGAAGATCTCAACCGATCACTGTCCCTGGCTTGAGACATGCATTCGCACTATCATGTCCACCTCCAACGTGATATCCAACATCCTTGAGGGCAGGGCAGACCAACTCATGATGAATGCCACTGGTGGCCAGTACCTTTCTGCTGGTCATGGGCTGATTCCTTTTCTGTTCAGGCCTGGTGCTATCAAAGACTTTGACCTTTGCAGCATTGAGGGGCCCATGCTTGCATCTGGTGTATGTCCTCTCTCTCTGAAGAAGGCAGCCCCAGTGAAATGTTGTGCTTCTCCACCTTATGGATGTTCTGCAAAGTGTGCCCATGCCAGCAGTCCTGTTACATCTAATGATGATGAGCAGGATGAGCTTGTGGATGACATGTTGAAGTCCTTCATAACTGGGTCCACTTATGATGGAACACCTGACATGGCCGACAAAACCCTTGTGGTGCATGTCTGTGCCTTCTGCACCGACTATGCCTTCCTTGCCAGTCATTGCCAGTTGGACAAGGAGATGATGGTGTTCCACACATCCCAGGAGAGTGAGTACACTGGTTTGCTGTTCAGTGAGTATACTGCATGTGGCCTGTCACCATTCGATCTAGAGAGCTTCATCAAGAAGCTCGGTGATGGACCCCCTCAGTTCTCACCTCCCTTAGAGGACAGTTCCACTGATGAAAGTGATGGGGCAGACTCTGCTTTTGACAGTGCCGATGGTTCAGAGGACTTGGACATTGAGGTGTTGTAGTGTGTTAGTATTTGGACTGTGTATGCTCTTGTCAGGCTTCATTTTCTCATATTCCTCACTTCTTGTTGGTGTCCGCATCGATGTATTGTATCCTCTTGTAATCTCTCATTTCTCATTGTCTCTTTTCTTGTAATACATGTCTTCTACTGCATTGTCAAGCTGGACAGTCGAGTATCAGTCTCCATAGCAAAATTGTTGTTGTTTGTAGTTTGTATATGAGTTCTAGAGGGTCGTGATGTAATAGAGCCAACCTATAAGGCTGAGCATAGGTCGACCTGCAGATTTTGGTCCTCGATCTTGTAGCCCCATTTCTGAGCTTTCCAACAATACCAAAACCATGTAAAACAGATAGAAACTGAGGGAGATATGAGGAAAACAATCTGGCAAAGTTTGAAGCACAATCAATCAAAACTGTGACCTAGAGGGTGACAACAATGTCACAGGCCACATTGATTCACAGTTTTCGAATCAAAGGTGACCTGTGACATTGTTGTCACCCTCTAGGTCACAGTTTTGATTGATTGTGCTTCAAACTTTGCCAGATTGTTTTCCTCATATCTCCCTCAGTTTCTATCTGTTTTACATGGTTTTGGTATTGTTGGAAAGCTCAGAAATGGGGCTACAAGATCGAGGACCAAAATCTGCAGGTCGACCTATGCTCAGCCTTACAACCATAATATAGTCCTCTCCACTGAGCTCATAACAGATGTCTGTGTTCAGAGTCAAGGGTATCATGTAGGGAAGAGCTGGGCAGGTTGTATTGTTGAAGCAATAAATAAACAGTTTGTCATCCGCTATTGTTCACATCTTCCTCAATCTTCATTGATGTCAATTTCGAGCTCATCTGCTCCTTCTTTCTGCTCCTCAGAGCTCTCTAGCTCTCAGATGCACTGTGAGTCAACATTGAGGGCATCTGCAGGCATCATAATTGGTTCCTGTTGGGCATAATATGGTACTACTCAGAATAATGCTATCAGATGGTTGAACACGGTGCCATCAAGTTCAGTGAGTACAAATGCTTTGCCGTAGTTTCGTGTTATGATTATATGGGCCTAAATATCATGGCTGCATCTTCCGGTTGAGAGACATCTCCACTGCTGTGTTCCAGATAAGAACCAGGTGTCCTGGGGCCAAGTCAAAGTCTTTGATGGTCATCTTATAATGCTCCTTGTATGTTCGCACTGCTCGGATGCATTCTTTCCATACTGTCATTCAGAGAAGTGCTACATGCTTGGCACATTTCTGCAGTGCGATGGCTCTTCATCCTATAAGTTCCTCTGTTGATATAAAGGAGTCTGGTGGAGGCATGAGGAAGGTGACCTCCATGATGTCCAGTGGAACAATCAGTTCACTGCCTGTAATCGCGAAGTATAGTGAACACCTAAACCTTCTCCTTTGAGTGACACAGTCAGCCCAGAGAATAAAGTGGACCCACGTGTGCCCTTTATCACCATCACCCTCGGTTGCTTTGAAGAGTGAGTCTTGAGTATTAAAGTGTGGTTGTTTGACTACTTCCTGTGCATACAAATTGTACCCCGAGATGTGAATGTGTCGAATATGGTACTTCTTTGCCAAATACTTCAATGCTTTTATAAAAGAAGGGCCATTGTCTGTGATAATTTCACAGACTGCATTCCACCTCATCAATATGTCCTGGTAAAACCACTCCACGATCACTTTTGACCCTTCTGAGGTGAACACTCAACCTTCCAGCCAGGATGTGGTAGTGCAAGATCTGGGCATCATTATCATATCAGCATGTATGCAGACCATTGGAGCAGCCAGTTGTGCAACAGTTGATGGGATCCATAATTTCATCGTCTGTTGAGTCTGGTATAAATGGCACATTTAAACATACCATGCTACATCATGCTTAATATTGGGCCACCAGAATTGTTCTGTGATGAATGAACACATTGCCCAGAATCTGTGGTGTCCTAACTGGTTGTGTAACTCCAGTAGGATCGTGGCACAGCATGTTTGATCCTCTACAACCCATTGATGCACACCCTCTGTGTGTTTTTTCCAAAGTGTGTCTTTGTTATTGATTATGAACTGGATGGCCAGCTGGTAGAACCACTTCCACTCCTTGTTCGATAGTCCATCTGGTCTCCGTGGACAGTCTAGGAAGTCATGGACCTTCAGTAGTTGGTTGTCCATCCACACCACCTTATTCGATCATGGAAAGTCCTCATACAGTGTTGGACTTGTCTTCAAGGTTTCTGCCTATTCCAGCCCTGATTGCACAAAGTTTTCGAATGGGCATAGGTAGTGTTGATACAGCATCGAATAGGCATGTGTAGTGTTGATACAGCTCAAAAGGTTTATCGTCAGTCAGAAGGGTAGCCAGTGCTTGATACAGGTCATACAGGTTGTCGATCCACTCGTCGAAGTCTTCTTCTGGAGGCTCTGGGTTGTCTGGCTGGTGCGGCCTTTTTGATAAACTGTCAGGTGCATGACGTTCACTAGGAATATATATGAGCATAAAATGGAAGATTAGGATTCCGAGTATCCACCTGTTAATGGATGCCAAAGGCTGAATGTCTGGGTTTACTAACATCCCCTTAATATACCAAGCATCCACCTCAATGATCAGTTCTCAAACTCTTAGGATCCAGAATTGCAGTTGCTGCAGTGAGCGGTATAGACTATAGATTTCCAGCTTGGATTGGGAGAACCTCTGCTCTCGGTCGTTAAGCGTGATGCTCCCGAACCAATTGTAGTACTGAACCTTTAGATTCTTCTCATCCTCTTGGTATAGGAGGTATCTGACTGCTATATAGGAGATATTGACTCCAAATATGACTGGAGTGTCTAATTAATAGTTGATCAGCCTAAGGGCTGGCGAGTCGAGTAGGGCTTGCTTCAGATCATCCATTGCCTGTTGTTGCTCCTTGCTCCGCATGAAGGGCACATCTTTCCTTGTCAGGTTGACCAACACATGAGCTTGCCTTGCAAAGTTTAAAATGAATATTCTTTCAACCTCTATAGTTCCCAGAAATGCTCAGATATCAGATACATCCTTGCATGCCAGCCAGTCATGCACCACACATACTCTCTCTGAGTCTGGTAGCCATCCTATATGTGTGCAATGGTGTTTAATAGTCATGAGGTCTCCTCCGATAATATCCACCTTTTTTCCAGAGAACATCCCACCAGCATACTCCATCTGTTGACAAATCTGTAGGATGACTATAAAATGCTCTCAGACGAATCAATGAATCCCAGGGTTCTTAGGGATTGTCTTGGGTGTACCGTCTTCCAAGAGGTACTCATCTTTAAACTCTTTTATTGATATGTCATCTATGTACAGTATCGTGTACTTTGGGATCTCTGGTTGAAAGATGTGTGTAATGTTGTTATGAAATATCAGGACAGAGTTTGTCCATTCCATCAGCAGTGTTGTGAGCCTATAGGCTTCAAAGGGTGTTTGAAACATTATTAGGTCCTGTGAGGACTTCATGAGAAGCCACTCATCGTACCCCACATAGAGGTCAAGGGTTCCGATACAGGCACAGCTGGTGAATTGTTCAATAATATGCTCTGGTATAGGAGGCACTCCTGAGTGTTGGATAATTACTGTGTTGAGCGGTTCTAGGCTGTGTACAATGTGTAGGCTCTTTCCGTCCTTCTTAACTATGCAGAACCACTTCGATCAGTAGGAGGAGTTTGACTGCTTATATATACTAGTCATGATTTTTCCTCAAATTTGCTCACACACCTTAGGGAGTATACCCAGTGGTATGGATATATTCTTACAGACCTATGGAGTGTGATCAACTGTCGGAATATGGACAGGTGGAAAGAATTCTAGTTTGAAGCATCCCCTTTCCAAGTCCTCCTATGCGAAGGTGTGTTCCATCTTCAATATCATGTCATTGAGTAGGTCTAACTCTACCAGTTGTAGGAAACCTTCATGCCACACCTTCATGGCCGCACATCGTTCAGTAGTATAGTGCTTCTCCAGAATGAACATCAAGGGTAGGCAGGGGTTGAGCTCTAACATTTTCACTAGGGGGTCTCCAGTGATGTTCTGTTTGATACAAAACTTCTTCAGCAGCTCTGATAGAATTGACTTGGTCCTCTTTGCTACCAGCTTGTATTTCTTCTTTGTTACTGCATAGGATTCAATAGGAGGTTGGGTTGGTATAGTCAAAGAGGTCAGCGTGATTGAGGAGGCTTGGGATGATGCACCAGATTGGGTAACATAGTAAATAGACAATGTGATGTGAAAGAGACCATATCGGAATTATAAGCTGAAGTGTCTATAACACTCTGAGGCTCTGGGGCTTGATTGAAGAAAAAAGCTTTATAGGATATCTTTTGAGTAAGGTAGGTGAATTTGTCATATGGCAGTATGTCTGAGTCAATAGCCGAGAGATAGAATAGTTGTACAGAGGAGAGGGAGGTGTCACAGAGTGGGGTATAAGCAGAGAATGCTGCCTCACCCATCAATGAGTTGAACTTGATGATGAATGTGGCTGCATCCATATCCTCACACAGCTTCTCTATGTACAAAAACCCTTGATTTGTGCAAATGACAGCACTGGGTGCTCACTGCATGTGAATGTAGGGATCTTTGTCACTGCTCTGGTGTTTGAACAGTGGACTGTAATGTATTGTCGCCCATCTCTAAGGTTCTCTATAGTGGTTTTGAGCAGCTTGTCTCCACTTTCATACCACTGACTCAGATCAATCATGCATTGAGCACCTCGAGGGCCCTTCCACATTCTCATAAGTGTGCATCTGCCCACTCTAGCCTCCCACAGCCTGCAGTATCATCGTATCTAAGCCGCACACCTCCAGTTGCAGCCAAAGACATCCCATCAGAGAACCTCATGTGGTGTGACTTGCTGGGTGGTGAACCCTTTCCTTTTGACCACACAAAAGTCCCAAATCCACCTGCCATTCAATTTTTGAGCAATCTTGCATGGCTCTGATGGGAGTGGCACATTGAGTCTGAGCTGCTAGTAGTCAAAGGGTGCAGGATCCCTATTAAGTTCTGGAAATGGTTTTTCAAAGAGTTAACAGGCCTCAAGCTGGGCCTGTGGCACATTATTCGGACAAAGGTGATGCTCTGGAAAGTAAGTGAACTCAGAGGTCGATGACTGACAGTGTCATTTGTCATTTGCCACAGTGTCTTTTGACCCTGGTCCTGAGGTCAGTGGTGATGATAGAAAGTTACTGGATCATATAGGAGGGGTTGAAGGCTACAGTGGAGCACTGTCTATGCCCACTGTGTTAGGTTTAATTGATCGCTTTCCTCGACCATCCATAGGTTTGTTACAGTAGTCTTGCAGTCGAACAGTGATTTTGACACCATCAAATTGTATCCACTGATTTGATGGTGCCCCCTGTTGCACATTGCACTCCACTAGCTCTTTGAACATAGTGTTCTTGGTCAAACCAGCATGCTCGACCTCATCAAAGGCTGCATGATGAAAGATCTCACTGAGCAGTTGATCAGCTGGCAGCGCCGTCTTCTTGTTTGTATCGCAGTAGACATTCACCTTCTCCCACCACGTCATGCTATGTATATCATAGCATATAGGACTTTCATTGAATATGACTAAAGTGCCATCTGCCTACCTTTGTATTTTTCCAGCCTTGATATCCTTTGCTGCCTTAGGACATGTCTTCGCTGTGCAATCCTCCGCCCTGCAGTAGAAGCAGTTCTGTTTTAGAGTTGTAGGGCATGGTGGTCCATCTCACTGTGGGGGACCATATACATTGCATAGTATCGAGGAAGATTATACATAGTTATAGAAGCTAGCTTGTGATGGGCCAGGTGTAGAAATCTGCATATTCCTGAACTGATTTTTGATTGACTCCATTCTCGAAGTGAATTCATTGAGCCTGGCAATGGCCCGGGCCACCTCATTCTGTTCTGTACTCAGTGGGGCATAGGTAGGAGCTTGCTGACCTTGCATCCTGTGGTCGATGATTGGAGAGATCATATATTCAGCATCGAGGGCATTGAAATCATTGTTCTTGTGCTGTAGGACATACTCGATGGCCTCGTGCATCTGTATAAAGGTATATGGTGTGTCCACTGGTCAATTTGGCACATTCTCCTGTAAGTAAGCCATCAGAGCTGGACAAAGGTTCATGCTCATAGCTGGTAGGAGTGTTCAATTGGCCTCCCATTGGTGTATATGTCTAACGCTCAACAGGTACTGTACAATAGGCCTTAGCTCCTGGTAATATTGCAAGTATTTGTTGATGCTCGCAATGGCCCCTCGCCCATGCTGCTTGCGCATGACCTCATTTAAGTCACTTGTAACATAAACATCTGACATGTTTATTTTCAGATACTGTTGCAGCACTTCCGCCTTGAATTCTGCATACAATTTGCTGGTGTCATTAAAGGTAGGAAGGATTGACCAAGCACAGTAAAGGGTATCAGAGAGGTACTGCACAGTGCAGTCCTTGCACTCCAAGAAATCATCAGATGTGCTGTTATCAACCCCATGTCAATTGAACAGGAGTTCAAGGTTTCAGAAGTACTGGATGAACATCTGCAGATTGTCTTTGTTGATCATGGATATGGTTCAGTCACCCAGTACATAGCCTTCTTCCTGGAGCTCATCCTGTGGCCTGCAACTGGTCATGTCAGATTTGATGGGGTCAGGGATGGAACCAGCATGTGAACAGGGAGTATGCTAGTCAATTGGGGTAGAGCCACCTTTGAGTGTGTCATGTGTACACTATTGTTCTTCATTGATGGACCACTGGTGTTCACCAGGGGAGGCCTCACTAAGGCTGATCATAGGTTCAGGTTATGTCACAGGTAACCTAGACCTGATCTGCAGAATTGCCTATAGGTTAATAACTTGTAGATTCAGATACCTACATCATGAATCAGCTGCCAATCTGAATCAGTCATTTTATCAGAGATTACAGGTTAGATTTTAAATCACCTGTAAAATAACCTGTATGTCTGTTTATCTGTAAATATTTATTAAACTCTTAAACATCTTTTTTCACCATTTCTAGTCTGTTTGTGAACTATTTAGTAAAATCAATAATATAACCTATGATTTATAGGTTTTTGATTTGTAAGTTTAGGTCAAAAATTGATTTAATTTATACAGTTCCCAATCAAAGTCTCAAAGGCTAAAAAACTCACAGGTTCAGATCTGAATCAACTCTAGGTTAACCTATGTTCAGCCTTAGGCCTCACAAGGCTTATAGTAGGGTAAAAGACATTGTATGTGGGATTGAGTGTGAATGCCTTGCCCTCTACACTAGGTGTGGGATCAGCAGGTGGTTGAATGCATATGTCTGGAGTCAAGGAATTGGTGAAAGGAGAATCTTGTACAATGTAAAGTTGAGAGAGGTCAGCATCGTTTAAACTCAACTGGGGGGATTAAGGAGTTAATGCCAACCCAAAGGTGTCATCTTGACTGTCTTTGTTCTCTAAGACCCAGGCATGATCTGGTGTAAATGGGTGAAGGGGAATTGAGCCTTTTGATGCAAACAATGGATTCAGAGAATAAAGTTCATAGAGCTTACATCATGATACTTGTGAACGTGAGGGAAACTCAACTGAGCTTGCTTGACCAGATATGGCACATACAACCCCCATTGTGCCACATTTCCAAGACAACTCGTCTTCCATATCACTACCCAATAGGGCACATTCCAAGAAGAAACAGGAGTGTCCTGTCAATTGTGATGGTAAAAAGGAGTGCTCTGATGCAGAATTATCCTGATTGAAGCTGTCTGACAGCTCTAGTGGCAGACTAGATGAAGCCATGAATCAGTTGGCCATTTCAATGTTGTTCTGAAGTCCTTGGTCTTCAGTTGGTGGTCATAGAGACATGATGAAAGCTAAATGAAACCCCCTTGCAGTGGGCTTCAAAATGATGATTCAAAGTGGGGTCTGAGCACATAGGATGTACTCTGGGGGAGGACAGAGCACCATGAGTGAAGAGAGCGAGGAAGTCTCAGGTCTCATGTCTGCTGAATGGCTGACTAACCAAAGTGGAGGACCTCTGAATGGAAAATGTGTAAAGGGGGTCTAATGTGGTGCAGGCTCAGACCTGGATAGGAGAGGGTCAGACCAAATCGATGATGGTTAGAGGGGTCCGAAGCAAGTTATAAACAGGAATAGGTGAAAGGGAGTAAAGTCGAGTGGCACTCGAAGCTCAATAGAGGAATTGCTAGAGCTAGATGGGCTAGATGGGCTAAAAGCTAGATGCTGGAGGACTAGATGCTAGATAGACTAGATGGGCCAAAAACTGGATGCTGATGCTGCCTGAGGGTGTAGAATACAAGGAGCAGCTGCAGCAGACAGTCAAACTGAGCTCTGAACTGTGGAAAGGTGAAAGCTGTCTATTCTAAAATGTACTGGCAACTATATACATGCCACTACTCTACACCCAAAGTGGACCTCACTGCTCCTGTGTCATGACCCTAAGACCACTCCTCCTACTATCTACTACATGCATCTGACGCAGTCCAAAGATCATGACACTGAGTTGCAGAGGCCACTTCTGGGTAGATGTGATCACGTGGTCGTGTTCCACTACCAGAAGCTATCAAAGCTAAGGCCTCCCGAATCACAGCTATCACCTCCTATAGCAGTCTGAGTGTCCAATGTCTTATGATAAGAGACTGATGAGTGTTCAATAGTCCATCAGGGGCCATCTACTAGAGACATGCTAGTCCAAAACCTTCTATGCCTGATTCCATTGATGGTACCGGTTCTGGTTCCATCAATGGACAGTGTCTTACTCGAGGGATATAACATGATCACCAGACACAATGCACCAGGCCTGGTCAATGAGGTTTATGATGAATGCTACAATGCTGTAGCCTCTGGGTGCACGGTGGACCCAGATGTACAGATCAGTGTAACACTCATCAGCATGCCAGTAATTGAGGGAAACGAGACAGTATGTGGTTTAGAAGAGACATTAAATGTGACTTGATGGACTGGGCAGACATTGAAGAGCTACTCACAATGTCACAGACAGTCTTGTGGAACAACTCCTTTAATGGACCTTCACTAACTGCTTTATCCAGAGCACTGCAAATATGACTGAGACAGTCACAATACTGTGTCAAGAGGGCATTGAAGAGTATGTGACTCAGCGACTGGAGTTCGGAGGTGGCAATAGCTTCGGTGTATGGGTGGCAGATGGGGGTGGCCATGAGGAGGATGTGGAGGATGAAAGTACAATGCACGGACTTTTATGCGAATTGGACAACAGCAGAAGGACCTCAGAATATCATGTGCACAACAAACATCAGCCACAATGACACAGAGGGCTGAATTTGAATCTCAATCCAACATTGCTTGCTATGCAGCCAATTTACGAGTCCTCATACATAGTCTCAGACCAAGTATGTGAGTCATACTCCCCCTTCTCCAGCATCAATTTGTCCTTGCCGTTTCTCTCACCATCATCTCCTTCTACCATGACACAACAATATTCTTCTTCAATGGCTTGGTCATACTCTGACCAATACATGCGATAACTCTGAAAGTCAGTCTTCTCATAATGGGCCTCATTCTGTTTCTTCTTCATGATATGCTTGACTTTGTTAAGGCATGTGACAAGCACAGGAACACTGCCACATCATATAGAAACAGTTGGCATGCAAGACAACCTTGGAAGCATGTGTGATCTGAGCATTCAGCTCCACCTCCTTGCTCTCATCACATAGGCTGTGGAAGTGCAATGTGAACTTCTTGTTCAGGTGCATTTGCCATGGAGTAATGGCAATCACATCACAGATGTGATGGTACCAATCCAGTAGGAGGAGTGATGGCTGGTCCAACAAAATGATGTGGGTATTTTGTGAAACAAGTGTTCAGCAGTCAGACAGCATGAAGCAAAGATATATGTACAATGTCGGAGACCAAGCTGCACACATAATGGTGAAGCTTGGTCTCGGTAGACTTGAGGTTGAGCATGGCATGTGCAAGCTTGAAGATGAGGCCCTCAATGTGTTTTATGTGAAGAGGGGATAGCTGCTTTATAAGGGACTTGATCTCATGGAAAATGTTCTTAGTGTCAAGAGTGATGCCACCAGCAGGAGGGAGGAAGGCCATGGTGTGAGGGAGGAAGAATTGATGGGGCTCCTGGTGACACCCTCGATCATCCTCTTTAAACTGCATCCTCGGTAATGACAGCTCTGATAGCATTCACCAATTTTTGCTCAAGACACAGCTGCAGCAACCCTACCCGTGATAATCATATAGCAAGTGCCACCCATTGAATGACAGCAGCAAGACTGGGGATGGTCCAGATTTCAGTGGGGAGGAGGTGATGGCACTGGGACTGGTGCCATTGACAGAATCAGACAGATGAGACACACAAAGCACACCTCGTGTAGGTGACCATTGGACTGCTGTCAGACTATCACTGCATGGGATACTAGCCTTCACAAGAGATGCTCAGCTCTTAGACTATAGTATCAAAGGTGGTAGGCAGGGCACAATAGAACTCAATGACAGGACCACATGACTTTACTGATTCAGCGACAGTATTTATTTGATAGGGCAGCAACTTGCCTTTCAGATCGCATAGGATGCGCATAGTGAGTTTGAAAGGTTATTCCATGCCCTTGGGCAGCATCAGCATCTAGTTTCTAGTCCATCTAGTCCATCTAGCATCTAGTCCTCCAGCATCTAGCTTTTAGCCCATCTAGCCCATCTAGCCCATCAGCTCTAGTGATCCCTCTAGTTGAGCTTCAAGTGCCACTCGACTCCACCCTTTCTCACCTATTCCTGTCTATGACTCACCTCGGACCCCTCCAACCATCATCAATTTGGTCTAACCCTCTCCTATCCAGGTCCAAGCCCACACCACATTGAACCCCCTTCACACACTCCCCTTTCTGTTCAGAGGCCCTCCGCTTTGGTTAGCTGGCTGTTCAGCAGGCATGAGATCTGAGGCTTCTTCACTCCTTCATCCATGGTGCCCTGCCTTCCCCTGGAGTATGTCCTATGTGCTCAGGCCCCACTTTGGATCATCACCAGTAATGAGGAAAATTTGATCCACAGTCAGTAAGCCCTTCTGACTGGATTTCATGTATACCTTGCTTGAGGGTGAGTTTAAGATCAAATGACTATTGCTGTCTGTGGAATGAAGTAAGATATAGATAGTTTGATCTGGGTACAAATAATTCCTCTAGGTGGTTTATGCTACTAGTATAAAAGTGGATATCATGACCAGTGTCCATTACATCCACTCGAGAAAATCCTGTTCAACAACCTCGATGATCCATGCAGTGGTTTCCTGTTCCTCTGACTTGCTCTTCTTCATATCAAACTCTTTGAGGGTATTGATAACAAACTCCATGTGACCTTGGTCTTCTGGCTTGCCTTTCTCCTTGACAGTCTGTACTTTGGTAGCTGGGGTCTTTCCTTTAGTGTCAGGGAGCTCATACCAGCCTTTGTATACTGGGTTGTGGCATTTTTTATAAGGTTTGTATGAATGTTTGCCACAGCAGAAGTACATCTTCTTTGACAGCCAGTCTTTCTGTTCCTTTAATAGCTTCTCCAGCTTACACATTGAGTCAATATCCATGGCATTAGGATCCCTAGTTGCTTTTAATGAGGAGCTGGCCTTTGAGTACTTGTTGCTTTAGTAGTTCATCTTGATTGCAAGGGCCCAGTCTAGAAAGTTCTTTCATTTGGTCAGGACAGTGTGTGGCTGCATCGACTGGTGAGTGACCATAGTGGTGCAAATCTCTCCCTTGCACTGTGCATCAATGGGGTGAATGAGCTCAGCATCAGAGTAGCCAGAATTGATGGTGAAATGGCAGAAGTTCTCCACAAATGAGGCAATAGACAAGTGGAACCAGGCACAGAGTTAATTCAAGGACTGTTGGGCAGACTTTTTGGGCATGAGCTTTTAGTAACTACTTTTGAGTCGGTCAATGAAATGCTGCCAATAAGGCTGGGTATAGGTTAACCTATAGTTGATTCAGATCTGAGACTCAGGACATCCAAACTCACCTTCCCCATCGCTCTCAGTCCACCCCCACACCCTCCTTTGCTCTGACTCTCATTGCTTGATGCATTTCTCATTCTGGGCACTCCTTCCATCATTCCTCTCTCTTGACTTCAGCTCTTGTCCCCTTGCCATGTCATTTCGCCAGCGTGATGTGCGCCGCGTCATTACCCATCTTTCAGAGCACCAGCCCCAACAGCCATCTCTCTGACCAACAGCCTGCCTCTGGAGTCTCTGACCCTGGAGAAGCTGCAGGAGATGTTCATTGCACTGGAGAACCAGCCTGGTGCATCCTCATCGACTCCTGCCCTTTCCAACATCACCTCCACGCTCTTCTACAGGTTCTGTGGTCGCCCCAACCACTTAAAAGACCAGTGCCTCATCAAGTGCAATGCCAGCGCAAAGGTGAAGGGCAGGGCCTCCCAGCACATGCAGCGGCATGCCAGGACCCCCAGGTGCAAGGAGGAGACCTCTGAGGCGTCGAGTTCATTGTTTGAAGCCCAAGAGATGACCCAGGAGCCT
This sequence comes from Sanguinoderma infundibulare, assembly GCA_032821775.1. Lineage (NCBI taxonomy): Eukaryota > Fungi > Basidiomycota > Agaricomycetes > Polyporales > Polyporaceae > Sanguinoderma > Sanguinoderma infundibulare. The sequence continues at coordinate 1,325,128 of JAVLRN010000007.1, forward strand.
TCTGGTGCAGCCACTGTGAGTGCTGGTTGTGCCTCCACCCTCCTCTCTGCCGCAGATCACGCATCCTGGCTCTCCTCGCCTGCAGCAATGCACTGGAACACAGACACAGGTGCCTCTGCCCACATGACCCCACACCGCCACTGGTTTTGCTCCTACTCGCCCCACACCATCCCCATTCACCTTGCCAACTCCCATCTACTCTGCTGGTTTGGGGTCTGTGGTGTTCGAGCCTGCGCAGAGAGATGAAATTCACCTCCCTGTGGTTGTACTGCATGATGTGCTACATGTCCCTGCGCTTGCTAGCAACCTGCTCTTTGTTTTCCACCTCACACGTGAAAAGGGCTACTCTGTCGCACTCCAGGGGTCCCAGGTGCTGTTCCACCAGCAGGGCCAGCTGCGCTTTGAGGCCCAGGTCAATGAGCACAATGTGGGCTACCTCCTTGGCTCCACTGTCTCCCAGTCCAAGAGTGCCCTCTCTGCCTCGACAACTTGCAAGGAGGACCTCCACCTTTGGCACCAGCGCTGCTCGCATGTCAACCTCAGTGACTTCAAAGCAGCGATCTGAAAGGGCCTTGTGCGGCCTCAGTGTCTGCTCCAAGCGTCAGCCTGACCCCATCTATGAGCCATGCCTTGCTGGCAAGCTCAACTGCCACCCCATCCCCCGCTTTGCCTCCAGGATGCTTGTTTGCCTTGCCCTGGTGCACACAGATGTCAAGGGCCCTCTCCCTGTCCAGACGCCTGAGGGCTATAGGTACTGGATGGCCTTTGTCTGCGACTCATTGTGTTTCTGAGCTGTTGCCTACCTCAAGCGACGTGTTCAAGGCCTTCAAAGCGTACAAGGCATATGCTGAGAACTGCCTGGGCCTGCACATCAAGCCCACATGTGACAACAAGGGCGGTGAGTACATGGGCAGGAGTACACTGACTTCTGCATCCAGCATGGCATCCAGCGCCAACACACTGAGCCAGATGAGCTGCACCAGAATGGTGTAGCAGAATGCACCAACTGCACAATTGCTAAGGGTGCCACAGCTCTCCTGGCACAATCCAAGCTTCCTCCTTCATTCTGGCAGCACACCACCTCTACCCTTGTCCACACATGCAACTGCATGCCCACCTCTGTGCTGGATGGTGGTATTCCCTTCACTGCTTGGAAGGGCAATCAGCGCAAGCTGGATGTGTCCTATTTCTGCGCATTTGGCTGTCTGGCCTATGTCCTGGTGCACAAGAAGGACCACAAGGTGCTGCAGCTGCACACCAGGAAGTGCATCTTTGTTGGGTATCCTGAGGGGACCAAGGCCTCGCATTTCTGGGACCCTGCAGCACACAAGTTCCTCATCTCCTCACATGCTGTGTTTGATGAGTGCTACTTCCCTGGCAACTCTCCCTCCATAAATGTCTTTGGCCTTCCCCTTGATGATGTTGGCTGCAGTGGGCCCAGGAGCAGTTACAAGGCCTGTATCAAGCTCTGTGAAGTCTGTACATTGCAGGGAATGCTAACTACTCACCTATGTCGAGCTCTGTGAAGTCTAAGGACTGACAGAGCGTGACACAGGCGTGGTAAGGCTACGCTGATTACGTGAGTATGTAGCATACATGTCCAAACACCCGTAGCGCTGAACTGGCGCCTGCATGACAAGAAATGACAGAGATATGGACTAAGGTAAACTAGGAGCTGTATCTAGGCTAGAACTGTGCAGAAATGTAATTGTTGAAGTCGCCGCTCTAGCAGTGGCGTCTATGCCCGTATCAAGTCCCCACTTGGACCAGTCGTTACTTACATGTTCCCCTACTTACCATAATTTTCGCTTAGCTGTAGCATTGCTCCTTCCATAGTTATCGCATTGTCTACATTACTGCACAGTTCTAGCCTAGTTAGAGCTGCTAGTTTACTTTAGTGCATATCTCTGTCATATCTCGTCGTGTAGGCGCCTGTTCAGCGCTATAGGTGTTTGGACATGTATGCTACATACTCACGTAATCAGCGTAGCCTTACCACGCCTGTGTCACGCTCTGTCAGTCCTTAGACTTCACAGAGCTCGACATAGGTGAGTAGTTAGCATCCCCTACAATGTAAAGACTTCACAGAGCTCGACATAGGCCATTGTGACCACTCCTGGGCCCACTGCAGCCAACATACTGTACAATCATGGACACTCTATGTTACCCTTCCTACTGTACCTTTTATTGAATCCTACTTTACCTTTCATTGAACATAGTCACCTCTTTTCCCCACACACATTGTTACTCTGAAGGTTTGCATGGAGTACACTCATGTCTTTTATCTAAAAGCTGTTGAGGACTAGTACTGGGACATCAATGATCAACGCTGGCACATCTGCAACCAGCAACCCTGTTCTCATCACACTTATATCTTCAATTGGACTGCTAAGGAGTGGTGTAATTTTTCACCTTATGTAGCAACCTGTCAACAGCAGAACAAACTTATTCACCAGTGCCTTCACAACCCACCCCCTCCACATACCCCCACCCAGAGTCATTGTTTCAGGTGGCACCTTCTTTGAGGACGAGCTCCAATTGAAGTTTGAAGTACATTGTATATCATTGCATGTTGTTGTAGCTTCCTGACTCAGGTTCCTCTCTTCCCTGCTTCGTTTAGGAAATGTCCTACTGTGTATATAGTATGGTCAATGGCACCGCGCTTTGGTTCATCCATGTTGATACTGAGATAGGTCCCTATCTGAGTCACCACATTCCTCAAGTGGAGGCTGTGGCAATTCAGGTAGTGTCTTCTTCTGCAGCACACTGATTGCGGAAGTCCCTGATAGATGAGAGTAAGTGGTACAATTACCACCATCTGTGATGCTCAGATGCTCTCAACGGTGAACTTCAAGAGAAGATAAACAAGTATCTGAAAGTGGAATGGTGGGAGATGCGACCTGCACCGCAAGCTGCACCACTTCTTTGTGTCTACAAAAAGAATGGTAAGCTGTGCATGGTAGTTGATGCCTGACAGTGCAATGAGAACACCATCAAGGATGTGACTCCATTCCCTGACCAGAAGAACATCTATAATGATGTTGTGTGGTCACCATACTGGTCTAAGATTGATATGTCAGATGCCTATGAGCAGATCTGCATCAAGGCTGCTGACATATGGAAGACTGCATTTGCCACCATCTATGGGACTGCAGTCTCATTTGTTATGCAACAAGGAGACTGCAATGCACCTAGCACCTTTCAGTGACTCATGACTTGGACATTTTGTGAGTATATAGGTGTTTTTGTGCACATATATCTGAATGATATATTTGTGTTCTCCAACTCAATTGAGGAGCATGAGCAACATCTCAAGCTTGTGTTCAATCAGTTGTGTGAACACCAGCTGTTTCTCAGCAAGTCAAAGCTCGATTTGTACTCCACCAGCATCGACTGTCTGGAACACCTCATAGACAGCAAAGGACTTCACACTGACTCAGACAAGCTGTCGCACATCCGAGACTGAAGGTCAATGTGCTCACTAGAGGAAGTACAGCGGTTCCTGGGACTGGTACAATATTTGGCCCATTTCCTGCCAGACATCTCAGTCTACACTTCACCATTTGAGTCAATTCTGCAAGAATGGTCAACTATTTCACTGGCGACTGATTCACCAGGCCTGCCTTGACCACATCAAGGGCCTGGCAAGTCGCACTCCAATACTGAAGCCAATTGACCCCAACTCCAATGAATCCATCTGGGTAATAACAGATGCATCAGTCTATGGAGTTGGTGCGATTATGGGCAAGGGCCTGATTGGTGCGCCAGCAGGTTTCATGTCCAAGAAGTTCTCATCTACTCAATGCTCCTATCACACATATGAGCAAGAGGCTCTTGGTGTGATTGAAGCATTGATGAAGTGAGAGGACCAGCTGATTGTGTTGAAGTCGCCGCTCTAGCAGTGGCGTTTATGCCCGTATCAAGTCCCCACTTGGACCAGTCGTTACTTACATGTTCCCCTACTTACCATAATTTTCGCTTAGCTGTAGCATTGCTCCTTCCATAGTTATCGCATTGTCTACATTACTGCACAGTTCTAGCCTAGTTAGAGCTCCTAGTTTACTTTAGTGCATATCTCTGTCATTTCTCGTCATGTAGGCGCCAGTTCAGCGCTACAGGTGTTTGGATATGTATGCTACATACTCACGTAATCAGCGTAGCCTTACCACGCCTGTGTCACGCTCTGTCAGTCCTTAGACTTCACAGAGCTCGACATAGATGAGTAGTTAGCATTCCCTGCAATGTACAGACTTCACAGAGCTCAACATAGGCCTTGCGACCACTCCTGGGCCCACTGCAGCCAACAGATTGATCACAGGTTTTTCATTGCGACTGACCACCAGGCTCTCATTCAGATGCACAAAGTCATCCACAATTCATGCAACAGCAGGCTCATTCCCTGGACCAAATACATCAATTGCTTTGATGCCACCATCATGCATGTTGATAGAGAGGAGAACAAAGTGGCAGACTATCTATCTCGCTATTATGAGAATGACACACCTGCTGATGTTCACCCTCGTGCCATGTATGTGAATGCGAACATTCAGCTCAATCCTGAGCTTGATGAACTCCTATAGCTACACCAAAAGGAAGTTGAGCATAAGATTGCCCTCAGAGTCATGGAACTCAGGAGGAACCGCAAGCTGTCCACCAAGGTGAGCAATTCAAACAATGTGGCAAATACGTACTTTTAGTGCAAGCCAAAAGTGAGCAAACTACAACATGTTAGGCCATATAACTGCATCGAGAGCCAGAAACTAGAAGTGGCTGTGATGCGTGTGGCTGCAGAAGTACTTGGGTCAACTGAGGGCAACTCTAGCCAGTCAGTTGTCCAGAAGAACTTGCCACAGACACCTACTGCTGAGGTGGTCACTCCTACCCCTAACACAAGGGAAGCAGAAGACCTCACACTTAGAGATGCATTCCAGGATGGCCTGAAACTCGACTCAGTTATTGAGTCAGACCCTGGATTTATCCCTGCAATAAAGGCGGGATATGCAGAGGACTTGCTATTTAAAAAGATATTAGCGAGTCCCACTGCATACCCCAACTTTAGCCTGCGTGAGGGACTATTGTATGTCCACACACAGCTTGGGTTTAAGTGCCTGTGTGTGCCTTGGGTCAAGTACAAAAACAAACAGAAGCTCACCGAGTTGGTACTTGACATGGGCCACTGCATGCTTGGCCATCTGGGTCCATACAAAACAAATGAATATCTGTGTCAATGGGCTTGGTGGCCTAGCATGACACAGGAAATTCACAAGTTTTGTGCCACCTGTGGGACTTGTCAGATGTCCAAAATCAGCAACCGGTCAACTGCTGCCTGTCACAACTGAGCGACTGCATCACAAACAAAACAAAAACAAAGCTTACTGGTGTAGGCTGACACACAGTAGAGTGGGCAGAGGCAAAGAGGATAGATTGTCTAGATAGGAAGATGACTGGTGGCAGGGGCTGTTAAGCTGCCTACAGTGGAGGGGGGGAGAGAACAAGAGACAGAATCTAAGGTCTCTGAGCCCCACCTCACAGCCCTTATATACTATTACAGAAGGGTGCACAGACCATGTCCTGTGTGGTTATATTTGGTACATACATGAGGCCACCATAAGGCAACCATGAGGCCGGGGAACAATAAGGGAATCTCTTTGTATAACAATGACCAATGTTCATGATGGGCCAGAATTGGACTCCTCCTGGGCCAGCCTTGAGAGATAAGATATGATAAACAGCATCTGGGGTCACAATTCCCAGATAAGATAGGATGCTCCCAGATAAGATAGGATGGGAGATAATGATAAATGCCATCTGGGCTGTGCCAGCCTTGAGGAATGAAACATTGCCAAAGGTGGTGCAAAAAACTGTGGCACTACCCCCTCTTCAAGACCTGAGCTCCTGTGAAGTGGACATTCCAAATATGATGATTGAACTGCACATGTACTGGCTGGGGGTTGGTGAGAGAGATAGGCTGGACAGCATCGGAGTGTGTGGTATAGAACTCGTCAACCAGCTCCTTGCAGTGCTTGACATGTCATACAGGCTCCCATGTGGCTTCACTGTCATCATATGCGACCCATTTCACAAGGTACTGAACATATCTGTAGGTGACCTTGGAGTCAAGGATTTTCTCCACCTCAAACTCATTGTGTCCTTCTACTTCTATCAGTCCTGACTTTGATGGATTGCAGTTGCCAATCTCATCCTCATGGTAGGAAATGAGCTTGGAGGCATGGAAGACAGGGTGTACCTTGTTGCTAGAGGGTAGCTGGAGATGGAAGTCAACAGGACCAACTTGCTCAATGATCTTATAGGGACCAAAGTTCTTGGCAGACAGCTTGGCTGCTGACTGTTTGATCTTGAGGTCCTTCCCTTTGAGCATAATCTTGTTTCCAACTTTGAATGAGACAGCTTCCTTGTGCTAATTATAGTACCACTTCATCCACTCTACAGTGAGGGTTATGGATGCTTGTGCCTGTTCTTGAGCTTCAGCACAGTACTGAAAGATGTCTTCTAGGGATGGAAACCCAAGCTCTCCTTGAACATCTGGGGCCATCTTGGAGTGATAACCATACTTCACAAAGAATGGGGAGAGCCCTGTGGACTCATATGCCACATTGTTATAGGAGAACTTGGCAGTGGAGAGGAGGGAGACCCAGTTATCTGGCCGGTGTTCAGTGAAGATGCATAGATAGTGAAGATGCATAGATACTGTTCCAGTGACTGATTGATCCATTCTGTTTGCCCATCAGTCTGAGGGTGGTACACTGTTGACATTGAGGCTTGGGTGCCTAGCTTTTGGCAAAACTCTTTAAATGCTGCACTTGCAAACTGTGTTCCTTGGTCAGAGATGATCTACCTGGGGATGCTGTGGAGCTTCAAAATCAGGTCTGTGGTATTGGCAGCTGAGAAGTGATCATCACATGCAAAGAAATGGGAGCATTTGATTAACTGGTCCACTACCACCACTATAGCAGTATAGACATTGCCATGCTTGTCGATTGATGGGGGAAGCTGGGTGATGAGGTCAATGCTCCAGACCTCCCAAGGGCCAGCGGGGATGTTGTTCAGCTGTAGCAGGTCAAACGGAGGGTGCCGTGAGGCTTTGTTTCTTTGGCAAGTGTCACATCCCTTGACATACTTCTTCACATCGACTGACATTCCTGGCCACCAGTAGTTACAGCTGATAAGCTCTTGAGTCTTCCAGTGACCTGGGTGTCCTGCGAGCACTGTGTCATGGTGAAGTTTGAGAAGCTTAAGTTGTAGCTCCCTGTCCTTTGGAACATAAACTTTTCCCCTATGTAGCAGTAAACCATTCTTGAAGTTCCATTCCTGAAGTGATTTTCCAAACTCCCATGGACTGCTGTTGAGCAGTGACTTGTAATTTTTAGTCATCTTGTCATCTTTGAGGGCCTTCTTGATTTTCTTGAGCAACTGGGTGTTATCAACAACTGAGATATGCATTGGCTGGATTGCTTTGATAGTGAAAAACTCTGGTTTCAGCAGCATCTGGCCTTCATTATCACTGCTTACCCCCTCTTCATGATCTGGCCTCCTGGACAGAGGATCTGCACAGAGCATTGTCTTTCCAGGGCAGTGTAGCAGGGTGAAGTTGAAACATGAGAGGAAGAGACTCCATCCAGCCTGACAACGAGTAAGCTTCTGGACCTGGCGGAATGAGATATGCACAAACTACCTAATAGAAAGTACTACTAGATAATATGCACCTGAAGTAATTGGACCAGACTTTAGGTCAGATATTCCTCCAGGTGTTCGTGATAGTGATCAGAGGTATGAGAGATGATAGGTAAGATTGGGGTATAGAAGGAAATAATAGAGAGCAAGCCTGTCAGAGGCTTTCTAACTCTCAGAAGGGACTTGACTATTGTGCACAGTTACACCAGGAGCACCTGTCAGAGGTGGAACACAGTTCTGAGGGGAAACTGAATTGTCATTTTGGGGGACCCAGCTGAGGTCCTTATATATGAGTGGCTATCTAGAACCAAATATAAATAAACAGGTTATTGTGCTATTGTGCTAAGTCTGAACAATAGGCTATAGACACAATACTATATCTAAAAATAGCACAATACTATTAAAGTGCTCATTGTCCTTGGACAATAAGTATATGCAGACTGTGAGAAATAATCCTATGGACAATAAAGGAATGAACAATAGTCCACCAACCAGCATGGGAATAACATATCCATACAATAAAATATGCACAATTGTTGTGCTATATACCTGAGAATATTCTCAAGTACAATAGGCTAGGATAAAAGTTATCCTCAAATAATTAAGTATGAGGAATAATAGGTTAAAGTCTGTAGTGTGGGAATGCTCAAAGGATAAAAGGATAGAGTATAATAGTCATTCCCAAATAACAATAAAGTCCCATCATATAAAAGGAAAAACCTGCACTGACTGAGCATGTGTACAGTAATGTGTATCAGTCATCATGCTTGAACCTTAGTCAGCCTTTTTCAGGTCACGTGCCAAGAACCAAATCATCTGTGCAGCATAGCAAATGAATAGAGAGTACATGTAGAGTCCACACTAGATTGTGTTGCACCTGACATGCATCCTGCACCTTAAGCTCTTGCCTTCCTCCCCAGGTCCTTTCTGGACTGACTCCCTATCCTCTCTTCACTCCAGCAGCTCTCTGAATCTAAAGATAGGCTCTTCAGAGTCAAGACAGTTCTGGTGCTGAACTGGGGCTCCTGCCAGCCTGTACCTGTCCAACAGATCAGTCATACACCACATATGACAGAAAGTAGGTGAGGTTCAGATGGTCTGACTAGATCTCGACTGGTATGGGGTGTTCTTCCAAGTAATGACAATATTCCTTTAGTGCTCATATAATCGCCAGCAGCTCCTTGTCATAGATCTCATAGTTTTGCTCATGCTTATTTAGAGACTTGGAGTAGAACACTACAGAGTGCCAGAGGTTATTCTCACCTAGCTGTTCAAGCACAGCTCCAGTTGCAAAGTCTGAGGAGTCAGTCTTGAGATGGAATGGTGTAGTGTTGCTGGAAATCCAAAGGATCAAAGCTGTGATAAATGTAATTTTGAGGTTTTGAAAGGTCATTTCCTGTGCTTCTCCCCACTGCCAGGGTGCATCCTTGCAGGTGAGCATCATGAGAGGGTGAGTGAGCTTTGAGAAGTCCTTGATGAAACAGCGGTAGAAGTTGGTAAGGCCGAGGAAGGCTTGCATGTGGTTGACCTTTGTCAGTGTTGGCCAGTTTGTGACACCCTCTACCTTGGACGGGTTCATCATGATTGAGTCCTTTAAGATGATGAGGCCGAGAAACTCTACAGATGCCTGTTTAAAATAGCACTTTTCAGGCTTGATGAAGAGGTCATTGACTCATAGCTTCTGCAGCACTCTTTCAGTGAGTTGCTGGTGGAGAGTGAGATCATCCGTGAAGATCAGAATGTCATCAATGTAAACTTTTCCCCTTTAAGGATCTCATTTATCATGACCTGAAAAGTGCTTGAAGCATTGCAAAGGCCGAATGTCATGACTGTTGGTTCATATAGGCCTCGGTAAGTGATAAATGCTGCCCTCTCCTCATCACCTTCTCGAATGTGAACATTGTTGTATCCCCACCTTAGGTCTAGAGAGGTGAAGATGGATGACTGAGAGAGTCGATCAATGAAGTCAGAGACGCAAGGGATCGGAAACTTGTCCTTCTTGGTTGCTGCATTGAGGGCTTAATAATCTTGCACGAGACATAAACTGCCATCCTTCTTCTTGACAATGAAGACAGGTGCCACTGCAGGGCTTTTGAACTTCTGGATGTATCCCTTAGCTTCCTGCTCATTGATCCATCCATCTAATGAGTTACACTCCTGAGGGTTTAGCGGATACAGCTTGGTGGGTTTGAGTAGATGGGCACCTTCTGCAGCCTGCTAGCTCAATGACATGGTCATAGACCTTGTGAGTTGGCATCTGTTCTGAGACCTTTTTGGAGAACACATCACCATACTGATGGTAATGTGAGGGTACATGACTGGACCAGTAGTCCTTGTCCTGTCCTCCTGGCAATGGTTTCTGTTCTGTCTTTTCTTCGACTCAAGCATGAAGGATGCATGCATTGAGGTCATTTGAAAACTGCATCCAATGCATAAACTGATCAGGGTCACCCCATGGTTCTGAGCTAAGTTGTCCATAGCTATCCTGTGCAAACTCCTCTAGGTATGGTTCTTGAACTGCCTGTATTTCTTCATCCTGCACTAAAACAGCCCTAGGCTTACAAGTATGGGGGTATCGGATAAACTCCACTCAGCCGGCCTTCCAGTCAATTTCAGAGTTGTGTTGTTGCAGATATGTCATACCAATGATGATGTTCCAGTTACCTATGTTGGTGACAAGAATGGACTCCCAGCTGGTGTGATTGCTGATAGTGACAAGGCATCAAACATAGTGAGTAATGAGGCCTTTTTTATTCTCAGTAGTATCAGCATTATAAACTTGGATTTCCCATGAGAGATGATGAAGTTTCAAACCATGTTGTTATATGAACCAGTAGTGAGCAAAGTTTGAATAGACTCCACAGTTGGTAAGCCCTTCTGACTGGATTGCACGTATACCTTATTTGAGGGTGAGCTTAAGATTGAGTGACTGTCACTGTCTGCAGGACGAAGCAAGGTATAGATAGTTCGATCTGGATACAAATGACTCCTCTAGGTGGTTTACGCTACTAGTACAAAGGCAGATGTTATGACCAGTGTCCATTACATCTGCTTGAGAAAATCCTGCTCAACAACCTCGACAATCTGTGCAGTGGTCTCCTGTGGCTCCAGCTTGCTCTTCTTCAAGTCAAACTCTTTGAGGATATTGATGACAAACTCCATGCGGCCTTGGTCTTCTGGCTTGCCTTCCTCCTCAACAGTCTGTACCCTGGTAGCTGGGACCTTTCCTTTGGTGTCAGGGAGCTCATACCAGCTCTTATATACCAGGTTGCGGCACTTTTTGTAAGGCTTGTATAGGTGTTTGCCACAGCAGAAGCACATCTTCTTTGACAGCCAGTCCTCCTATTCCTTTGACAGCTTCTCTGGTTTGTGCACTGCATAAATGTCCATGGCATCTGGGTCCCTAGTTGTTCTCAATGAGCTGGCCTTCAGGTACTTGTTGCTCTGGTAGTTCATCTCAATTGTGAGGGCCCAGTCTAAGAAGTTTTCCCACTTGGTTGGGACAGTATGTGACTGCATTAACTGATGTGTGACCATAGTGATGCAGATGTCCCCCTTGCACTGTGCATCAATGCAGTGGATGAGCTCAGCATCAGAGTAGCCAGACTTGATGGCAAAACAGCGGAAGTTCTCTGCAAACAAGGCAATAGACGAGTGGGACTGGGTACAGAGTTCATTCAAGGACTGCTCAGCAGACTTCTCAGGTGTGAGCTCTTGGTAGCCACTCTTGAGCCAGTCAATGAAGTGCTGCCATGTGTCAAGGGGTAACTGGTCTGCCACAGCCTGAGCAACATTGTCCATGTATGACTAAGCTCCTCCTTCCAAAAACATCAGAGCTGTGGTGATCTTGTCCTCCTCTTTCATAATGTTCTGATATCGGAACCAGATGCCGAGTTTCTGGAGCCATTGCTCTACTGTAAGATCTGGCATCTTGCCTTTAAACTTGGGGGGGTCAGCCACCTTTGAATGGTGCATACTGCCAGCTGGAGTGGGTGCAGGTATGGCGGGTGTGGTCATGAAGGGGACAGCAGTGACAGGGGGAGCAGCAGCGAGGGCAGCCACTTGTGACTTGAGCTGCTTGACCACATTGATGAGGACCGCATTGTTGCTGTCGAGCACATCAAAGTCCTTGCAGAGTTGCTTGTTTTCCTCCTTAAGGTTATTGATTTGTTCCTGAATGTTGTCTGTGTCTTTAATAAGAGTCAAGCAAGTGACAAAGACCTTTTACTTTTCAGCAAGTTGAGTCTGCTCAAGGACTGCCATGTTCTGATGCTTGTACATCTTGTTGCCAAGCTGATTGTATGCCACAGCGAGGTCCTTTCTGACCATGTCATTAATTACTGCCAACATCCAGTCAGTGTACTGGGGGTGAACTGAATAGTGTGTTCCTGCTGCCTTGACCACTTCTTTTAGGGTACCATACTCCTCCTCATTGAACATCTATTTGGACAGCTCATATATGGATTCAAGGACAGACAACATTGATGGTGAGCATGTGGAGATGTGAGATGGGGGCCTAGGGGTAGTGTCATCCCCAATCTGGCTTGACTGGCCAGGAGGTATTACTGGATCTGGCTCAAAGTCATTTGAGGCCAGGGCAGCATAGCGAGACATGTTATACAAACTCCGGTGTATTTCAAACTCTAAAGGAAAGAGAAACTACAAAACAATTCAGTCCAGATATTCAAATTTTTCTAACTCAACAATAGCATTTACGATCTGTGCAACGTTCTGTCCTAAACTCTGAAACTTTATCTTTCCAAACTCTCTGCAAAACCACTCTACATTTCAGTGTTGATGGTGGGTCCAGGTGTGTCCATGAACCTTGAGGTTGTCAAGGTACCACTCGAGATGGTCAGCAATGCAGTGGAGTGCAAAGTAGCAGTCAGAGTCAGAGTTTCTGAGATCACTGACATGGTCAAAGATGGCTTGAAACCAGGTGATGACTGCTGTGACCTTGAACTCGATGATGGCGATGGTGTTGTTGATGTTGACCCTCCTGAAAGCTGGGGATCAGGTGGGCAGAGATACAATATACAAGGGGGATGAAAGGGATGGCTGAGACAGGAGGTGGGACAGGTGTAGGAGCCTGAGTGTGAGGTGTAGGAGGAAGATGTCTGGTGTAGGAGACAGGTGTAGGTAGACTCTTGCAGTGTGGGACTAGAGGTGTGTGTTTCCACGAATGGTAATGAAGATGATCCTCTTTCAAGTCCTCAAGCACACAGGATATCTGATCCTGGACTGGGAGATAACTGTGTCTCTTGTGGTAACAATGGGTAAACTCCTGGAGGTCTTGCTCCTGGGAGGGAGTGGGAGAAGGGGATGATAAATGTGTATAAAACTTCTGGGGGGAAGAGAGATGGCTGGCTAGTGACTTGGGCACTGAGCCAGGGGCCTGGATGTGAGATTCTATCTAATGTCACAGCTGAGCAACTGTGCTGATACACTATTCCAGGGCCTGTGTACAGTCAAGATGACTAAGGGCTGAGAGAGGCGAGGTCAGAGCGACGTTGCCGGTGTCGGGGGTAAGTATGGTCTTGAGTTCCCTTTGGTTGCGATCGTAACCAGTGCTAGAAAGAGGGGGAAAAGAGTGTGCAGGGTCAAAGGTCAAAAGTCATGGTGAAAGTCATGTAATGAGTTGCTGTCTCTGTCGCAAGTCGGCCAGTCGCAAGTCGCTGTCGCAGGTCGCAGGCAATGGCTGATCAAAGGTGAAGTCAAATTGCAGTTGCTCATCAGAGAAATGAGAGGTAAAGGGTGGGGGATCCAAGATTGTCTGCCTGGACAGCAGGGTGAGAGGTTAAGTATATCACTGACAGTAGCTATGTGTGATGGCTATGGGCTAGGCTGCCTCACGACCAAGGACGAACACAACACCCATGTTAGAAACCCTCCGGAACTTCAGCAGTTGTCGGGCAACTACGGTCATGGTCTGTGACTCTTGACCGGCTTGCCTTAGTAGTGTGTGCATGTAATCACTGTCGTGCGACCATGCAACTTGTCCGTCTTCAGATGTTGGGACCAGTACCTGTTGCAGAAGTTGCTAAGTGAGGGATGATCTGTAATTGGCTGTGTGACATGACTGCAAAAACAATTGGAAGACTTAACTTGTGGCCCGCTGCCACACCGCTGCACAGCTGACAGGGGCGGTTGGGCTGGGCTGCATGCATCTCTAGGTCTGGATCCAGTCAGGCCTTTGATGGTCTGGACTTAATGCAGCATCATTGCATGTGACCAATGCACTAAACCTGTTCGGCCATGGCCGAATGGCATGTCATGCAAGTCTCCATATTGTCAGCGACTTGGGAACTCCTGTGATGTTGACTTCGTGAAGTCGTGGTGGCTGTCCAAAAGAAGAAGTTGTATCAGCTTTCAAGGCCAGAAGCATTGGATGCACATCAGCACCACAAACAAAACAAAAACAAAGCTTACTGGTGTGGGCTGACACACAGTAGAGTGGGCAGAGGCAAAGAGGATAGATTGTCTAGACAGAAAGATGACTGGTGGCAGGGGCTGTTAAGCTGCCTACAATGGAGGGGGGGAGAGAACAAGAGACAGAATCTAAGGTCTCTGAGCCTCACCTCACAGCCTTTATATACTATTACAGAAGGGTGCACAGACCATGTCCTATGTGGTCATGTTTGGTACATATATGAGGGAACAATGAGGTCACCATGAGGCTGCCATAAGGCCAGAGAACAATAAGGGAATCTCTTTATATAACAATGACCAATGTCCATGATGGGTCAGAATCAGACTCCTTCTGGGCCAGCCTTGAGAGATAAGATATGATAAACAGTATCTGGGGTCACGCCCTCAGATAAGATAGGATGGAAGATAATGATAAATGTCATCTGGGCTGTGCCAGCCTTGAGGAATGAAACATTGCCAAATGTGGCACAAAAAACTGTGACACTGCCTGGTTACACCCTCTGCCAATTCCCTTATTTTCCTGGCAATCATCAGAAATGGACTTCCTTGACCCATTCCCTGATGTTGGTGGTTTTAACTACATTTGGATAGTTATATGCTGCCTCACCAACATGATTCACCTGATACTCTGTCGAGTAACTGATACAGCATCTGACCTCACAGCAATCTACATCCATGAGGTCATCCGTCTGTATGGTGTGCCTGAGACAATTGTCTCAGACCACAACTTGAAATTCACCTTATGATTCTGGTGTAAAGTGCACAGGCTACTTGGTATGAATCTGTTGATGTCCACAGCATTTCACCTGCAGACTGATGGTGCAACTGAGCATGTGATCTGCAATGTTGGGCAGATCTCGCACTCAGTTGTGGAATCTGACCAGCAGAATTGGGTTGAAAAACTGCCACTTGTAGAGTTTGCACTCAACACAAGTGTCAGTGCCTCAACCAGTTTTGCTCCATTTGAGCTCAATTATGACTATATGCTGAAAATGAGCTCATTTTCAAATGTACCGAGCACATTCCCTAATGTAACTGCATTCACTGAACATGCTCGCCATAATTTGGAGCAAGTGCATGATGCTTTGATCATGGTGAGGGTTGTTAGTACTCACCAGGCTAACAAACATCACTCCGATAGTGTTCCCGTGTTTCAAAAGGGCAATTTAGTTTTTCTATCCACAAAAAACTTATCACTCCCAAAGGGATGTGTGAGAAAGCTTGCACCTAAGTATATTGGCCCATTTTCAGTGGTTGCAGCACACCTGGATATGGCTACATATACGCTTGACATCCCACCAGACTTATGGTGTCATCAAGTGCACCCTACATTCAACATAAGCTTACTGAAGCTGCACAAGCCAAATAACGATTTACTATTCCCTGTACATAAAGTCAAACAATTTTATAACTTCAGAATGCCTGTAAATCTTGAATGGCAAGTTGACAAAATTGTTGGGCACCAGTGGGATGGTGAAACACTCCAGTTTCTCATCCACTGGACCATGGACAAGCATATGTGGAAAGTGCACAGTGAATGCAAAGAGCTGAAGGCTCTAGATGAGTACTTACAGTTACTCAGAATCGTAGACATCATGAAGTTGCTGCGCAAACCTTATGACATCATGAAGATCTAATTGATCAGTCATGATCGCCAAGTACGAGTGGCATGCCTGAACTGGCAGCCACCCAGCAATGGCCATGACCCCTTTCAATAAAGGAGTCTATTGACTGTTACATCTGTATGTCAGTAGCCTCCATCACCACTGAATCCCTGCTCTCACATCTCTTTCTGTCATGCCTACTGGTGCTGCAAATTCTGGCCAGCTGCCTTAGCTGCCACTTACACTGGGACACCAACATGACATGCAACACTCACCATTTCAAACACCCAGCTCAATGCCCACACCTAAAGGACTGGTTCCATCACAAAACCAAAGCACTGGATCAATGCCAATGGAGCTCGGCCAACTGGGTGTGTTAAGAGAGGGAGGAGCCACTCCACCCAGATATGGGCCTTTGCACCTGATAAGTCTGACCCCCCACTCCCCCACAGTATTATGCACTGCCACCTTATGCATACAAATACATGCCGGTGCACTATGCATATGTACCACCAGCAGGGTACCCACTGGTGTACAGTGCCAAACTGGTGCTGCAATATGCATATCCTGCTATTGTGGTGCCTGCACTAGCAGCCATGTCTTCACCATATCTGGCAGAGACATGGCACGTCCAGCAAAGCCTGCATGACCGCATTGCCGAGCTCACCAGCCACAATGTGGTTGCCAAGCAGGAGATCTACTGCCTATAGCAGGAGAATGCTGAGCTCCACCATGCATGAGAGCATGATGATGCTTCCCTGCCACATGAGCCCACATACACCTGCAGCTCCAGGTACCATCCATACACCCGGAGCCCTGTGGCCCATGGCAGCCAGAAACATGACTTTCATTGGTCACGTAGTGACCACAGGAGTCATGGCTTGATGCTCTCGGCCCCACCCACTCAGACGAGGGTGCCAGCCAGATAGTTTGTAAAAAAAACCTCAGCACAGACTGACTCGACCTCCACAGGTGCATCCATGTCTCAGAATGCACCCAAACCGAGTGCTCCCAGCACTCATGCATACACCATGACTGACCACCTAAGTCCAGTCAGCCGCTGCAAAGACTCCATCTCCTTCAATGACTCCCTGCTACTGAAGTTGTTGGAACACACCAAGCTAGGGCAGCTTGATCCATCGGTCGAGCTGCACCTGTGCTCAAAGTGGTATCAACACTGGCATTGGTCTTCGCATTCAGCACCCAAACTGGCACCCATGAGTGGATGTAGTTGGACAATGAATAGTGTAGTGGTCATTCTCCATGAAAACTTAATCCAACAGGTCCTCAACAATAGATAGGGTCATGTCTTTGAGCTCTGAGAGTATGTCTTTATTGTTTTCCAGGCATTCTGAAAATGGGGCACTTTTGAGGTTGATGATGTCATAATCATTCTCTGATGACTCAGTGCTGTGGGTGGTCAATGTCATGTTGTCTAATACTGCCCTTAGAAGGATGTCAAAGGGGTTGTTGTGAGTGATGATGGGTGCAGAGATGAAGCTGAGGTCATAGCTGTTCATCTGCAGTGGGGGAATGTTCTTCTTGTTGGAGTTGTTGATTGACTCTATATCTCACAGTGTCCAGTTTAGAGTTTTCCAAGGTGGAATGTTTGAAGTTGAGACTTTGCTCCATCCTGTAGGGGTGTACTCCTCAAGGAGGGTGGTGCTCTGTCCTTTGTGGAAGGGGATGGAGTAGTCATTAATCCACTAAGGGTCTAGGTTTGCCTGAAAAGGCCAGGTGTAAACATATTGTGTGCAAGTGAGAAGAAGGTCAGATAATGCACAAGTCATCTGCCCAGTGGTGAGATGTTCCATTTAGCCAGTCAGCTGCATTGATGATGTTATTGTGTGCAGCAACTATGGGGCACTGTGCTTGTTTCTTCTCAGAAGTGGAGGCTCCTGACTTGTGAACATATAAAGCAAGCTCTGTGTAGATTGGTGCTGTTGTACTTCTTAGTGTTTGATAGTGAGAAAGGTTGTGTAGTGATATGTGGTTTTAGTTGTTGAGAGAATGTTGCTTCTCACTAAAAACTAAGGAGACTTGCCACAAGGTGTATGGGGTTTCCTCTTGTTTCAAAAGTGACTTTGTCAAGTCTGAGAGAGATGAAAGTAGTGCTTATTTGATAATAGCCTGTTAAGCCTATTGAGATCTGCTTATGCACTTGTACTGTGACACTGTCTGGAAGTCTGACCTCTTTTTTTATAGACCCTATAGACTTCACAATCCTATTCTTTCTTTTTGTAGGTGTACTGCTTGAACTGACAGAGTTTCTTCTATATATAAGTTCTATAGTGTGGTTGACATCTATGTTTTGTGTGTCTATCTGAGACACTTCTTTCTGATCTTGACTTGTACTTGCTGGCTCTGGTGGTTATCAGGTAAGCCTGGATGTTAATACTTGCTGGGCTCAAGGATTTTCTTCTTCAAAAGACCAACTGACTAACATGAACCACTGATTGTTGGTAGTTGAGCAGGCCCAGCTTGTCAAAAAGCAGAAGAGTTTCACTACTTATGCAACTTTCTTCAACAAGACAAGTGACCTTGGTATATGCATCAGTGACCTTGAAGAAGACAATAAGAAGCTGAAGGCAGAAGTCATGACACTCAACAAGGACCTCGAGGTATTCAACCACAATAATACAACCCTTGTTAATGCTATCAAGCAGCTGAAGTTACAAGTGTCTGCTATTGCAGCTAACTGTCCAGCTTCTACTGTCATGTCCTTCATGCCTGCAGCCCCTGTGCCCACTCCAGCTGGCAATATGCACTATCTGAAGATTGCAGACCCCTTCAAGTTTAAAGATAAGACTCCAGATCTCACAGTAGAGCAATGGCTCCAGAAACTTGGCATTTGATTCTGATACCAGAACATCACATCAGATGAGAACAAGATCACCACAGCCCTTATGTTTTTAGAGTGAGGAGCTCAGTTGTACATGGATGACATTGCCTAGGCCATAGCAGACTAGATACTCCTTGGCACATGGCAGCATTTTATTGACCAACTTAAAAGTAGTTACTAAAAGCTCATACCCAAAAAGTCTGCCCAACAGTCCTTGAATTAACTCTGTGCCTGGTTTCACTTGTCTATTGCCTCATTTGTGGAGAACTTCTGCCATTTCACCATCAATTCTGGCTACTCTGATGCTGAGCTCATTCACCCCATTGATGCACAGTGCAAGGGAGAGATTTGCACCACTATGGTCACTCACCAGTCGATGCAGCCACACACTGTCCTGACCAAATGAAAGAACTTTCTAGACTGGGCCCTTGCAATCAAGATGAACTACTAAAGCAACAAGTACTCAAAGGCCAGCTCCTCATTAAAAGCAACTAGGGATCCTAATGCCATGGATATTGACTCAATGTGTAAGCTGGAGAAGCTATTAAAGGAACAGAAAGACTGGCTGTCAAAGAAGATGTACTTCTGCTGTGGCAAACATTCATACAAACCTTATAAAAAATGCCACAACCCAGTATACAAAGGCTGGTATGAGCTCCCTGACACTAAAGGAAAGACCCCAGCTACCAAAGTACAGACTGTCAAGGAGAAAGGCAAGCCAGAAGACCAAGGTCACATGGAGTTTGTTATCAATACCCTCAAAGAGTTTGATATAAAGAAGAGCAAGTCAGAGGAACAGGAAACCACTGCATGGATCATCAAGGTTGTTGAACAGGATTTTCTCGAGTGGATGTAATGGACACTGGTCATGATATCCACTTTTATACTAGTAGCATAAACCACCTAGAGGAATTATTTGTACCCAGATCAAACTATCTATATCTTACTTCATTCCACAGACAGCAATAGTCATTTGATCTTAAACTCACCCTCAAGCAAGGTATATATGAAATCCAGTCAGAAGGGCTTACTGACTGTGGATCAAATTTTCCTCATTACCGGTTTGTACAACAACATGATTTAGAACTTCATCACCTCTCATGAGAAATTCAAGTTTACAATACTGATGCCACTAAGAACAAGAAAGGCTTTAATCACACATTATGTTTGATGCCTTGTCACTACCAGCAACCACACCAGTTGGGAGTCCCTCTTCATCACCAACATAGGAAACTGGGACATTATCGTTGGCATAACATATCTATAACAACACAACCCTGAAATCGACTGAAGGGCCAGCTGAGTGGAGTTTACCTGATGCCCCCATGCTTGCAAATCAAGGGCTGTTTCAGTGCAGGATGAAGAAGTACAGACAGTTCAAGAGCCCTGCTTAGAGGAATTTGCACAGGATAACTATAGACAGCTCAGTTCAGAATCATGGGGCAATCCTAATCAGCTTGTGCATTGGATGCAGTTTTCAGATTACTCTAATGCATGAATCCTTTATGCCTAAGTCAAAGAGAAAGCAGAAGGTGGTCTATTGTCAGGAGGACAGGACAAAGACTATTAATCCAGTCATGTGCCTTCACACTACCACCAGTATGGTGATGTGTTCTCAAAAAAGATCTCAGAACAGATGCCAACTTGCAAGCCCTATGACCATGCCATTGAGCTAGCAGAGGGTGCTCATCTGCCCAAATCTGCCAAGCTGTACCTGCTAAACCCTTAGAAGCGTAACTTGCTAGATGGATGGATCAATGAGCAGGAAGCCAAAGGATACATCTAAAAGTCTAAAAGCCCTGCAGCAGCACCTGTCTTCTTGGTTAAGAAGAAAGATGGCAGTTTACATCTTGTGCAAGACTACCAGGCTCTCAATGCAGCAACCAAGAAGGACAAGTTTTCAATTTCTTGCATCCCTGACCTTATTGATCAACTCTCTCAGCCATCTATTTTCACCTCTCTGGACTTGAGGTGGGGATACAACAATGTTTGCATGTAAGAAGGCGATGAGGAAAAGACAGCATTCATCACTTACCATGGCCTATACCAGCCAACAGTTATGACATTTAGCCTCTGCAACACTTCAAACACCTTTCAGACTATGATGAACGAGATTCTCAAAGAGAAAATGGCAACTGACCATGTGGTAGTTTACATTGATGACATCCTCATCTTCACAGATGACCTCACTCTCCATCAACAACTCACAGAAAGAGTGCTCCAGAAGTTATGTGCTAATGACCTCTTTGTCAAATCTGACAAGTGCTGTTTCAAACAAGCATCTATAGAGTTTCTAGGCTTTATCATCTCAAAGAACTTGATCATGATGGACCTGTCTAAGGTAGAGGGTGTTACAAACTGGCCAACACCAACAAAGGTCAAGCATGTATAAGCCTTCCTCAGCCTTGCCAACTTAGGCTGTATCATGGATGTAGGTTACCCACATGAGTTTTCATGGGTTTTAGGTGTGGGTGTAGATGTGGGCCAGATTTGGCTCACTCATGGCAAAACCCACACCCATGCCATGGGTTGTAGGTATAGCTGCTGACATAAGCACCTATAGCAGTCTTTTCAGGCTGGAGGCATTATTTCTGCTCTTACTAATTCATTTCTGCACTGTTTGAGGTGCTTCTTTTGATATCTTAATTGTTGTAGCAATGCCCATAGAATGCAACAGTGTCAAGCCACAAGCACTGCTATGAATAGAAGGGGGTAAGGAGGAGGAAGTGCCCATAGCAAAGCCTCCAGTGGTTGCCTTGAAGTAATTAATACCTTATTAGAAAGCTACTAATTATCACTTTCCAATGTGACTTTGGTCTGTGCCCCAGTTGTTGAGATATATGTCTGAGAAGCATGGTGTGGCTCAGAGTTGATGGCTTTAGCATACCATAGAATGGCCAGAAATCTGAGAATGAATGATATGTCTTAGATATAGCAGTTAGTAGCTTTGAGGAGCAACAACAATGATGGAAATCTGTCAGTCTATCACTGAACAACAACAACAATGACCTTTCTACCTCCCTCAATGCATCTAAAGACTCATTGACACCCATGCTACAGTCTAAAGCCATCTGGAGCCTGTACGAAATGTTAAGCACTGCAAGGAGCTACTTGACGAGTTTCATATCACACATCCCAATACTGTCCAGCCCACCTCTCTCACCAACCTCTGACCAGTACATGCCCAGTTCAATTGTCATATTTGGAATGTCTGCTTTATAGGAGCTCAGGTTTTGAAGAGGGGGTAGTGTTATGGTTTTTTATGCCATGTTTGACAACTCTCATTTCTGAAGTCTGGTACAGTCCAGATGGTGCTTATCATTATCTTATCTGGGAGTGTGACCCTAGATGCAGTTTATCATATCTTGTCTTCCAATGCCAGCCTGGGAGGAGCCTAGTTCTGGTTCATCAAAGACATTGATCATTGTTATATAAACAGACTTTTTTATTATTATCCAGCCTCATTATGACCTTATAGTAGCCTCATTGTTGCCTCCTGTAGGTGCCAAATGTGACCACACAGGTATATGATCTGTGCACCCTTCTGTAGTAGTATATAAGGGCTGTGATGTGGAGTACAGAGACTTTAGATTCTGCCTCTTGTTCTCTCCCCTCCTCTGTAGGCAGCCTAACGGTCCGTGCCACCAGTTGTCTTTCTGTTTAGACAATCTATCCTCTTTGCCTCTGCCCACTCCACTGTGTGTTAGCATACACCAGACTACTTATTTTCTTAAAAAAACCTCATGGATAATCTGCAGATAACCTATGATCCCAAAACCTCTGACCTAGATCTGTATCTGACTCATGCACCAGGTACCCATATCCACAAGATCTATATCCACAGGTCCAGATCTGAGTATATATGGGTATATCTGCAAGGAATCCATATCTATGTTCAACCTTATAGTAGGCTGAACAGAGAATGTCACAAGGCTTTGTTTCTTTGATAGTCGCATTCTTTGATATACTTCTTTACATTGACTGACATTTCTGGCCACCAAAAGTTGCAGCTAATGAGCTTTTAGATCTTTCAGTGATCTGAGTGTCTTGCAAACACTGTGTTGTGGTGTAACTTGAAAAGCTCAAGTCATAGTTCTTTGTCCTTTGAAATGTAAACTTTTCCTCTATGCAGCAGTAAACTATTCTCAAAGTTTCATTCCTGAAGTGACTTTTCAAACTTCTGTGGACCACTGTTGAGCAGTGACTTGTAATCCTTGGTCATCTTGTCATCTTCAAGGACCTTCTTGATCTTCTTGAGCAACTGGGTGTCATTAACAACTGAGGCATGCATTGGCTGGATCACCTTGATAGTGAAAAACTCTGGTTTTAGTGGCATCTGACCTTTTTTATTACTCCTCACCCCCTCTTCATGATCTGATCTCTTGGACAGAGAATCAGCATGAAGCATTGTCTTTCCAGGGCAGTGAAGTAGAGTGAAGTTGAAATGTGAGAGGAAGAGACTCCATTGAGCCTGATGATGAGTAAGCTTCTGGATCTGGTGGAAGTAGGTAAGATTGAGATAGTCTGACCAGATCTTGACTGGTATAGGGTGACCTTTCAAATAATGATGATATTCCTTCAATGCTTATATAATAGTTGTATAATGACCAGCAGCTCTTTGTTATAGATCTCATAGTTTCACTCATGCTCATTTATAGACTTGAAGTAGAATGCTATGGGATGCCAAAAGTTATCCTCACCTAGCTGTTCAAGCATGGCTCCAGTTGTAAAATCTGAGGAGTCAGTCTTGAGATGGAATGGTGCAGTGTTTCTGGGAATCTAAAGGATGGGGGCTGTGATAAATGCAGTCTTGAGGCTTTAAAAGGTTATTTCCTGTGCTTCTCCCCATTGCCATAGTTCATCCTTGCAGGTAAGCATTGTGAGAGGTTGGCAAGCTTTGCAAAGTCCTTAATGAAACAGTAGTAGAAGTTGGTAAGGTCAAGAAAAGCTTATACATGCTTAACCTTTGTTGGTGTTGGCCAGTTTGTAACACCCTCTACCTTAGACAGGTCCATCATGATCAAGTTCTTTGAGATGATAAAGCCTAGAAACTCTATAGATGCTTGTTTGAAACAGCACTTGTCAGATTTGACAAAGAGGTCATTAGCACATAACTTCTGGAGCACTCTTTCTGTGAGTTGTTGATGGAGAGTGAGGTCATCTGTGAAGATGAGGATGTCATCAATGTAAACTACCACATGGTCAGTTGCCATTTTCTCTTTGAGAATCTCGTTCATCATAGCCTGAAAGGTGTTTGGAGTGTTGCAGAGGCTAAATGTCATAACTGTTGGCTGGTATAGGCCATGGTAAGTGATGAATGCTGTCTTTTCCTCATCGCCTTCTTACATGCAAACATTGTTGTATCCCCACCTCAAGTCCAGAGAGGTGAAAATAGATGGCTGAGAGAGTTGATCAATAAGGTCAGGGATGCAAGAAATTGAAAACTTGTCCTTCTTGGTTGCTGCATTGAGAGCCTGGTAGTCTTGCACAAGATGTAAACTGCCATCTTTCTTCTTAACCAAGAAGACAGGTGCTGCTGCAGGGCTTTTAGACTTTTAGATGTATCCTTTGGCTTCCTGCTCATTGATCCATCCATCTAGCAAGTTACGCTTCTAAGGGTTTAGCAGGTACAGCTTGGCAGATTTGGGCAGATGAGCACCCTCTGCTAGCTCAATGGCATGGTCATAGGGCTTGCAAGTTGGCATCTGTTCTGAGATCTTTTTTGAGAACACATCACCATACTGGTGGTAGTGTGAAGGCACATGACTGGATTAATAGTCTTTGTCCTGTCCTCCTGACAATAGACCACCTTCTGCTTTCTCTTTGACTTAGGCATAAAGGATTCATGCATTAGAGTAATCTGAAAACTGCATCCAATGCATAAGCTGATTAGGATTGCCCTATGATTCTGAACTGAGCTGTCTATAGTTATCCTGTGCAAATTCCTCTAAGCAGGGCTCTTGAACTGTCTGTACTTCTTCATCCTGCACTGAAACAGCCCTTGATTTGCAAGCATGGGGGCATCAGGTAAACTCCACTCAGCTGGCCCTTCAGTCGATTTCAGGGTTGTGTTGTTATAGATATGTTATGCCAACGATAATGTCCCAGTTTCCTATGTTGGTGATGAAGAGGGACTCCCAACTGGTGTGGTTGCTGGTAGTGACAAGGCATCAAACATAATGTGTGATTAAAGCCTTTCTTGTTCTTAGTGGCATCAGTATTGTAAACTTGAATTTCTCATGAGAGGTGATGAAGTTCTAAACCATGTTGTTGTACAAACCAGTGATGAGACCGGGACCAGTGCCATCAACAGAATCAGACAAATGAGACACATGAAGCACACCTTGTGTAGGTGACCATTGAACTACCATCAGACTATCACTACATGAGATACTAGCCTTTGTGAGAGATGCTCAGCTCTTAGACTATGATATTGAAGGTGGTAGGTGGAATGTGATAGGACTCAATGACAGGATGTGACTACGTGACTTTACTGATCCAGCGACAGTATTTGTTTGATAGGGCAGCAACTTACCTTTCAGATTGCATAGGATGCACATAGTGAGTTTAAGAGGTTACTCCTCAGAGATTATAATTGGGAGCAGCTGGACCTGCTTCAGATGTAGAGTAGTGGCATGTATATAGTCACCAGTATATTTTGGGATAGACAGCTTTTGCCTTCCCACAGTTCAGAGCTCAGTTTGACTGTCTGCTGCAGCTGCTCCTTATATTCCATGCCCTCAGGCAGCATCAGCATCTAGTTTCTAGTCCATCTAGCCCATCTAGCTCTAGTGATCCCTCTAATTGAGCTTTGAGTGCCACTCAATTCTATCCTCTCTTATCTATTCCTGTCTACGACTCACCTTGGACCCCTCTAACCATTGTCAATTGGGTCTAATCCTCTTCTATCCAAGTCTGAGCCTGCACCACATTGGACCCTCTTCACACACTCCCCTTTCCATTTGGAGGTCCTCTGCTTTGGTTAGCTGGCTGTTCAGCAGGCATGAGACCTGAGACTTCCTCACTCCCTTTATCCACAGTGCCCTGCCTTCCCCCAAAGTACATTCTATGTGCTCAGACCCTGCTTTGGATCAGCATTTTGGAGCTCACCACAAGGGGTTTCATTCAGCTTTCATTGTGTCTTTGTGACTGCTAGCCAAAGACAGAAGGTTTTAGGATGACCTACAAAACCTTCAGGAGGTCATTGAACAGGCAAATCAACTCATGGCCTGATCTAGCATGCCACCAGAACTATCAGGCTATCTCAATCAAGAAGACTCCACATCGTAGCCCCCTCTTTTACCATCACAGTCTACAGAACCACCCAGTTCCTATCCAGACAGTTCTTTATCAGATGATGGTGTAGAAGATGAATTGGATCAAGGACACCATGCTAGAGGGATCGGACATGCAATATCTGGCCAAAGGAGTTTTCCAGAGTCACCAGTTCATCTCTGAATGCTCGATGTGAGCTTCATGATTTGCATCTATCAAGTACATCAATCACATTGGGCAGCCATATTCCATTCCATTCACTCATGCCAGACTGTGTGCACATAGTGAAAGACATCAGAGGTCAAGATAATACCCTCAGATCGGCCCTAACACTCCAATCTGCCCAGTTGAACTTAGACAATCCAGAGCTTTTGCGACTCTGCATTGCATGAGATTTACCCTTTCTATATTCCCCAATACAACATGCAACTGCAGAGGCAGCCATATCATCAGGCAGACAATTGATTAGTCCGACTCCTACCCAGCCACTAGGCCATGCTGCATATAGGACCAAAGGTGGGGCATCCATGTCAACCCTCATCCATGCCATCTCAGATGCTACTACAGGCCCTTCGAATGTTTCTATAGTGCAGCTGAAGGCTCTGAGAGCAAGAGCTGGACACATACCTGTACTAAATGCAAATGCACCCCTTCATACATCAGTGGGCATAGTCACAGCCCATCTACCAGTACAATCACCAGTGCCTCTGAGACTGGTGCGAATACTGGGCAGATGTCTGAATATAGTGATCTTGGTCAAACCAGTGTGCTCGACCTCATCAAAGGCCGCATGATGGAAGATCTCACTGAGCAATTAGTTGGCCAGCAGCACCATCTTCTTGTTTGTATCACAGTAGACATTGACCTTCTCCTGCCACATCACACTGTATATATCGTAGCATATAGGACTCTCATCGAACATGATTAAGGTGCCATCCACCTGCCTCTGTATTTTTCCAGCCTTGATATCCTCTGCTGCCTCAGGACATGTCTTCACTGCACAACCCTCTGCCTCGCAGTAGAAGCAGTTCTGTTTCAGAGTTGTAGGGTATGGTGGTCCATTCCACTGTGAGGGACCATATACATTGCATAGTATTGAGGAAGATCATGCATGGTTATAGAAGCTAGCTTGTGATGGGTCAGGTGTAGAAATCTGCATATTCCTGAACTGATTCTTGATTGACTCCATTCTCGAAGTGAATTTATTGAGCCTGGCAATGGCCCGGGCCACCTCATTCTGTTCTGTACTCAGTGGGGCATAGGTAGGAGCTTGCTGACCTTGCATCCTGTGGTCGATGATTGGAGAGGTCATATATTCAGCATCGAGTGAGATACGCACAAACTATCTAATAGAAACTACTACTAGATAATATGCACCTGAAGTAATTGGACCAGACTTTAGGTCAGATATTCCTCCAGGTGTCCATGATAGTGATCAGAGGTATGGAAGGGGATAATAGAGAGCAAGCCTGTCAGAGGCTTTCTAACTCTCAGAGGGAAACTATTGTGCACAGTTGCACCAGGAACACCTGTCAGAGGTGGAACACCAGTCTGGGGGAAACTGAGTTGTCATTCTTGGGGGACCCAGCTGAGGTCCTTATATACTAGTAGCTACCTAGAACCAAATACAAATAAACAGGCTATTGTGCTATTGTGCTAAGTCTGGACAATAGGCTATAGACACAATACTGTATCTAAAATAGCACAATACTGTTAAAGTGCTCATTGTCCTTGGACAATGAGTATATACAGGCTGTGAGAAATAATCCTATGGACAATAAAGGAATAAACAATAGTCCACCAATCAGCATGGGAATAACATATCCATACTATGAAATAAGCACAATTATTGTGCTATATACCTGAGAATATTCTCAAGTACAATAGGCTAGGATAAAAGTTATCCTCAAACAATTAAGTATGAGGAATAATAGGTCAAAGTTTGTAGTGTGGAAATGCTCAAAGGATAAAAGGATAGAGTATAATAGTCATTCCCAAATAACAATAAAGTCCCATCATACAAAAAGAAAAACCTGCACTGACTGAGCATGTGTACAGTAATGTGTATCAGTCATCATGCTTGAACCTTAGTCAGCCTTTTCAGGTCATGTGTCAAGAACCAAATCATCTGTGCACCATAGCAAACGAATAGAGAGTACATGTAGAGTCCATGCTAGATCGTATTGCGCCTTGCACGCATCCTGCGCTTTGAGCTCTCGCCTTCCTCCCCAGGTCCTTCCTGGACTGACTCCCTGTCCTCCCTTCACCCCGGCAGCTCTCTGAACCTAAAGATAGGCTCTTCAGAGCCAAGGCAGTTCCGGTGCTGAACTAGCTCTCCTGCCAGCCTGTACCTGTCCAACAGATCAGTCATACACCGCGTATGACACGAGGGCATTGAAATCATTGTTCTTGTGCTGTAGGACATACTCAATGGCCTCGTGCATTTGTATAAAGGTATACGGTGTGTCTACTGGTCGATTTGGCACATTCTCCTGTAAGTAAGCCATCAGAGCTGGACAAAGGTTCATGCTCATAGCTGGTAGGAGTGTTCAATTGGCCTCCCATTGGTGTATATGTCTAACGCTCAACAGGTACTGTACAATAGGCCTTAGCTCCTGGTAATATTGCAAGTATTTGTTGATGCTCGCAATGGCCCCTCGCCCATGCTGCTTGCGCATGACCTCATTTAAGTCACTTGTAACATAAACATCTGACATGTTTATTTTCAGATACTGTTGCAGCACTTCCGCCTTGAATTCTGCATACAATTTGCTGGTGTCATTAAAGGTAGGAAGGATTGACCAAGCACAGTAAAGGGTATCAGAGAGGTACTGCACAGTGCAGTCCTTGCACTCCAAGAAATCATCAGATGTGCTGTTATCAACCCCATGTCAATTGAACAGGAGTTCAAGGTTTCAGAAGTACTGGATGAACATCTGCAGATTGTCTTTGTTGATCATGGATATGGTTCAGTCACCCAGTACATAGCCTTCTTCCTGGAGCTCATCCTGTGGCCTGCAACTGGTCATGTCAGATTTGATGGGGTCAGGGATGGAACCAGCATGTGAACAGGGAGTATGCTAGTCAATTGGGGTAGAGCCACCTTTGAGTGTGTCATGTGTACACTATTGTTCTTCATTGATGGACCACTGGTGTTCACCAGGGGAGGCCTCACTAAGGCTGATCATAGGTTCAGGTTATGTCACAGGTAACCTAGACCTGATCTGCAGAATTGCCTATAGGTTAATAACTTGTAGATTCAGATACCTACATCATGAATCAGCTGCCAATCTGAATCAGTCATTTTATCAGAGATTACAGGTTAGATTTTAAATCACCTGTAAAATAACCTGTATGTCTGTTTATCTGTAAATATTTATTAAACTCTTAAACATCTTTTTTCACCATTTCTAGTCTGTTTGTGAACTATTTAGTAAAATCAATAATATAACCTATGATTTATAGGTTTTTGATTTGTAAGTTTAGGTCAAAAATTGATTTAATTTATACAGTTCCCAATCAAAGTCTCAAAGGCTAAAAAACTCACAGGTTCAGATCTGAATCAACTCTAGGTTAACCTATGTTCAGCCTTAGGCCTCACAAGGCTTATAGTAGGGTAAAAG
Source organism: Sanguinoderma infundibulare (assembly GCA_032821775.1). Taxonomy (NCBI): domain Eukaryota; kingdom Fungi; phylum Basidiomycota; class Agaricomycetes; order Polyporales; family Polyporaceae; genus Sanguinoderma; species Sanguinoderma infundibulare. The sequence goes on from JAVLRN010000007.1 coordinate 1,354,593, forward strand.
ACATTGTATGTGGGATTGAGTGTGAATGCCTTGCCCTCTACACTAGGTGTGGGATCAGCAGGTGGTTGAATGCATATGTCTGGAGTCAAGGAATTGGTGAAAGGAGAATCTTGTACAATGTAAAGTTGAGAGAGGTCAGCATCGTTTAAACTCAACTGGGGGGATTAAGGAGTTAATGCCAACCCAAAGGTGTCATCTTGACTGTCTTTGTTCTCTAAGACCCAGGCATGATCTGGTGTAAATGGGTGAAGGGGAATTGAGCCTTTTGATGCAAACAATGGATTCAGAGAATAAAGTTCATAGAGCTTACATCATGATACTTGTGAACGTGAGGGAAACTCAACTGAGCTTGCTTGACCAGATATGGCACATACAACCCCCATTGTGCCACATTCCCAAGACAACTCATCTTCCATATCACTATCCAATAGGGCACATTCCAAGAAGAAACAGGAGTGTCCTGTCAATTGTGATGGTAAAAATGGGTGCCCCCATACAGAATCATCCTGATCGAAGCTGTTTGACAGCTCTAGTGATAGACTAGATGAAGCTATGAATTGATTGGCCATTTCAATGTTGTCCCAAAGTCCTCTGTCTTCAGTTGGTGGTTGAAGAGACATGATGAAAGCTGAATGAAACCCCTCATGGTGGGCTTCAAAATAATGATTCAAAGTGGGGTCTAAGCACATAGAACATACTCTAGGATAAGGCAGGGCACTGTGGGTGAAGGGAGTGAGGAAGTCTTGGGTCTTGTGCCTGCTGAGCGGCCTACTAACTAAAGCAGAGGACCTCCAAATGAAAAGGGGAATGTGTGAAGGGGGTCCAACACAATGCGGGCTTGGACCTGGATAGAAGAGGGTCAGACCAAATCGACAATGGTTGGAGGGGTCTGAAGCGAGTTGTAGACAGGAATAGGTGAAAAGGAGTAAAGTCAAGTGGCACTCGAAGCTCAACTAGAGGAATCACTAGAGCTAGATGGGTTAGATGGACTAGAAGCTAGATGCTGATGCTGCCCAAGGGCATAGAATATGAGGAGCAGCAGCAGCAGATAGTCAAACTGAGCTCTGAAATGTGGAGAGGCAAAAGCTGTCTATCTCAAAGTGGACCTCACTGCTCCCGTGTCATGGCCTTAAGACCACTCCTCCTACTATCTACTATATGCATCTGATGCAGTCCAGGGAACACGTCACTGAGTCACAGAGGCCACTCCCAGGTAGATGTTGATGTGCACCTGACGCTTCCGACCACAGAGCCCGATGCAACTGCTCCATTCGGACGACCGAGGTGACTCGACCGATGTCTCGGCGGTTGCCGGCTCGTTGGCATCTCTGGGCTGCACGATTCGGACACACATGGTGGTGGCCCGGCCTGCTAACCGGGTTCGGTACTGACGGGAGCCGAAGAAGCTGGGCACGTGTGATGCCGCCGCACCAAGACTAGGCCGTCGAAGGGTACCTAAGTGTATTCGGTCACGATCGGTGTTGTGACTCGGCCTGTCCCCGACTGTCCCTATGGTCGCATGGCGATGGGCCACAAGTTAAGTCACACAGTTGCTCTCTCTGTCACATTGCGCGACTGGTTGCAGATTGTCCCTCACAAAAGGTTACTTATGCAGCAGGTATGGGTTGCAACAACCGGAAACCGACAAGTCGCGCGACTGCGCGACAGTGATCACGACCCGCCAAGACAAGCTGACTGTGGTCGCCCAATCCGGTCACAGTTGCATGCCAATCGCTGGAATTCCGGAGGGTTTCCGATGCTGGTTTTGTGATTGCTTGCCACCATGAGGCAGGCTAGGCTATGGGTGTTGCGTGTAGCTATCAGTTACGGATGTACTTAACCTCACTCATTGCCGTTTGGGCAGACAATCTTGGACCCCCACCCTTTACCTCTCATTTCTCCGACGAGCAAGTGCGACTCAACATCGTCCTCTGTTGGGTGTAGCTAGCGACTGCGATTGCGACTTGCGACAGCAACCACTGATCAACCGATTTGCAACAGCGACAGTGACTCGTCGCGCGACTTTCACCGCGACTTTCGACCTTCGACTCCACATGCTCTTTCCCCTCTCTTCTCCTTGGCACTGATTACGATCACAACCAAAGGGAACCTGAGACCGTACTCGCCCTCCGCACCGGCGACGTCGCTCCGACCTCGCCTCTCTCAGCCCTCGGTCACCCTGACTGTTCACAGGCCCTGGGATAGTGTATCAATGTAATCATGTGGTCATGTTCCACTGCCAAAAGCTATCAATGCTAAGGTCTTCTAAGTTGTGGCTATCACCTTCTATAGCAGTCCAAGAGTCTAATGTCCTACAATGAAAGACCAATGAGTGTCTGATGGTCCAATGGGGGCCATCCACTAGAGACATGCTAGTTCAAGACCTTCTATGCCTGATTCTGTTGATGGCACCAGTTCCGGTCCCATCACCATGCTGTGTACAAAGACCTTTGTTTGAATGTCAATAATGGGCTGAGAGCTTGTGAGGTGTTGGTCAAGGAGTGGGAAATTACTGGCCAGTTATTGAAGGTACTCAAGGTTCATGCAGCACTTGAAACTTCAGCCACTTACAAATCTTATACTTATGAACCTTAATTGTTCTTACTGTGACACTTGGAATGTCACTACTACTATTGTGACATGACTTCTTGTCACAATGCGGTGTTCATCTCCTTTGCAACCCACCATCACTGGCTCGCCACTCTTGTCTCAGGTCTTCAAGGATGCTACTGAGTTCTTCTCGTGTAACATCTCCAACCTCACTCAAGTGATCCCAGCAATGGATCACCTTAACAAGCTCCTCACCACTGCAATGGTCTCAGATGCCTATGATGAGCCCATCCATGTGGCCTGCACTATCACTAAGAAGGCCCTCAACAAGTATTACTCCTTCACAGACTTCTCATTGACCTACTGCCTAGCTATGAGTAAGTACTGGTTCTTTTTTTCTCATTTATTCATCATGGGCTGACCTCTCCCATCTACTCACAGTGTTGCATCCCAGCCACAAGCTTGACTACTTTCAGAAGAACCACTGGCCACAGGAGTGGCAAGACCTTGCCCAGAAGCTCCTTGTCAACACCTTTAAAACATCATATGCTGGATGCTTCGAACATGAGGTAGAGGATGACAAACTGAAGGAGACAATGTAGAGGAGGTATGTCCCTGTGCACATATATCTTTGCATGATTACTGACCACTCAAACCCATCAGTAGGACAACGAAAACATTTCTGCAGCCCTTACATCATTCTCCCACTTGCAGACATCTGACATGAGTGACAAGTTGATGTGCTATCTTGCTGTCCCAGTTGAGGGTACCCAAGATGCGCTGCTGTGGTGGACGGACTGACATTTGCTCTATCTGTGCCTCTCCTGGATGACCCTCAACTACCTAACAATCCCTGGTACATCTTTGCATTTGTCCAAAGACGTTACCTGTGAATAATCTGCTCTGGGCCAAGCTGTTTGCAGTTAACAGCTTGACCCATAGTACATTTGCTGCATGCAAGAGTGTCTTGTTAAACATGCTCAAATCCACTGTCCCCATCTGTGCTAATACTAACATCTGCATCTGTTTTTGCTAGCTACCTCAGTCAACATTGAGCACATTTTTAGCTGTGATCAACTGCTTCTGAGCCACATTCGCAGCTGCATAAACGTTAACACCACCAGGGCAGTTCTCTGTCTCAGAGCATGGATGACTGTGGGCTATATACAGACCTTTGATTCTCGTAAGGTTTCTCAACTGCCAGATGTTGAAGGTGGGGATGCATCAGACTACAAAATGGAGGAAGGATGGGATGCAATCAATGTCATGGCTGTTAGAGCATAGTCTATGTATTTCTCACTCACAACTCTTCCCCTATCCATGTTACTTATCCTACACTACTGTTTTCACTCAGCATGTCATTCATATTACTCTACAAGCATTTCTACTCCCTCAAAAAGCCCGCCTGTGACCTGGTGTGCCTCATCTGAAGCCCTATGTCTATTGCAACCCCATGAAAAACCTACATAGATATGGGTATAAGTGATACCTGCAGCATCTGGTGCTACACACCCACACCCATGGCAACCCACAGATTGTTGGATGTGGGTTTTTCATAGGTGTGGATGTGGGTGTGCACTCCCACACCCATAGGTTCACCCATGCTACAGCCTAGGATGGCCATACTCACATCCATATCTATGATATATCTGTATCCACATATCCACAGGTATATATGGATATGGGTATGTACAGTGGATTTGATGGGTGTCATGGGTTTGGGTAAATATGATGGGTTTATGGGTTTTCTCACTATTTGAGACACTGCTCAGTCTGTAGATGAATGCAGTGCAGAATCTTTGGTAGACTGTTTGAGTGAACCCTTTCCCTGTTGAGTCTGAATGCAGAGCTTTTAAGATGAACTTGTTTCAATCTCCATTGAGCAAACTTCATGCACCTAAGCATATTTACAATGTATCCAAGCAGGTACAGGCATGCAAAAAAGAGTATAAGCAGGTTAACAGGCTTACTGACAACACCTCAGTAATGTGATCCCATCCCTTAGCTATGACCTCATCCATCTCTTCATCCTCCATGTCTGGTAATGAGGCAGCTGTGTTCAGATCTTCAACTTGAATAAGGTTGAGGCAGGACCAATCACCAATGCACAGGAGTGCATAAATTGTTTGCACACTGAGGCAGTTGCAAATATGTGAGAGGCACAGCTGGCCCTTGCTAAAGACCTGCTCAACATTGATGGCAGTTGCTGGAAGCAATGGGTGAGAAGTGCAGATAGTTGTAATTAAATGGATGGCATATCAGAAATGGATAGATAGTCATGTTGATGTGCATCTGACACTTCTGACTGCAGAATCTGACACAATCTCCCCTTCTGGATGGCCAAAGTGACTCGACCGCCTTCTTAGCAGTTTTTAAACCATCAGTGTTTCTGAGTTATGTGACTCAAAAGCATGTGGCAGCAGCCTGATGCACTGACCAGTTCTTGTGTTGCATCAAGGCTAGGCTATCAGAGATACCAACTGGACCCAAGTGTCACAACTTGGACTGTCCATCTCTGACCATCCTTACAGTTGTAGGATGGTGGGTCACAAGTTAAGTCACTCAGTTGCTCTCCTGATCATGTCACACAGTCATTTGCAGATCGTCTCTCATGCAGATTACTTATGTGACAGGTACTGGCTATGACATTCCAGAGCTGATGAGTCACATAACTGTGCAACAGCAACCATGCATTGCCAAGACAAGCCAACTGCAAGTTGCCCAATCTTGTCATGATCACATATCAATTGCTGAAGTTCTGAAGGATTTCTGATATGAGTTTTGTGATCACTCTTTACCATGAGACAGTTTAGTCCATAGTCATTGTGTGTAGCTACACTCGATGATGTACTTAACCTCTCTCACTGCTGTCTGGGCAGACAATCTTAGATCCTCCACTCTTTATCTCTCATTTCTTCAGTGAGTGACTGTGACTCGAGACTGTCTTCAATTGAACATTGCCTGCAACCTACAATAGTGACTTGCAACGGTGACTTGCAACTATCTGACCACAACACCTGCACAGTAACTGCGACTTGTTGCATGACTTTCACCACAACTTTTGATATTTGACTTCACACACTCCTTTCCTCACCTTTCAGCACTGGTTATGATTGCAACTAAAGAGAACTTGAGATCATACTTGCCCCTGCCACTGGTGACATCATTCTGACCTCGCTTCTCTCAGCCTTTGGTTATTCCAACTGTCCACAGGTCCTGGGATAGTGTATCAATGTGTCATGCAGGAGAGTGTGGGGTACATCTCTGTGTTCTCTGTCCATCACTGCAGGAGTGCATCCACTTTGAGGGTGCCTGTGAACAGGTAGTGGTCAATTTCTGTGGTGATGTTAGTGCTTGCAGCTTTCATGATCTTTAGAGATGGGAGGTGGTTGAAGATATTTGCACCCTGGAAGATTGCAGTTAGTGATGTCGAGAATGTCACCAATCTGGTAGTTGGTGAGGTAGGTCAACAGCTTGATGTGTGCACCTCAGAAATGACTTCCTTCTCAGGCTCTGACTGTGCAACCTTGTTTTTGTATGCTTAGTCATACTCATTCTGAAGCATTGTGTGTTTTGGATCCACTGCCTTCAGCATCTAGCTTCCTGAAAGTATTGCAGCTTGTATTGTGAATAAAGGACTGTATATGTTTTGTTAGCATGTCAACTCATCAGCATATTGCAGCTTGAAGAAGAGACATACTCATTGCAATGTGGTAGGTGGCTGAAAGCTCACTGAACTTGTAATGCTTATATAGCATCTTCTTCACAATGCTGACAGCAGCTGTCATGGCTGGATCCAGCTTGTCATTGAGCATGAGGTTCGTCAGAGTGGTATCTATATAGTCTATGGCTGGAATATGGATGAGGTTTAAAGTATCATGGAAAAAGAATTCAGTGGCATGCTTGAAGACCTGGAGTGAATGCAGGATAAGAATAGACATTAGCAATGCAACAGGACAAAGCATAGGCAGGATCTGATCATCAATGCCATCTACTTAAACATTGTAGATGGTGGGCTTGCCTTGAGCACATCACAGAGTTGTTCTACAAACTTTCAATTGCATTTCTGCAGTAAGGCTGAACATGGGTATGGGTTCCTTACAGGTATACCTATATATATCCAGATCCAGACCTGTGGATATAGGTCTTGTAGGTATGGATACCTGGTGTATAGGTCAGGCATGGATCCAGGTCAGAGGTTTTGAAGGAGTGGGTTACCTGCAGGTTACCTATGGGTTTTTCCAAGACAATAAGCAGTCTGTATAATGAGTAGTTTGTATAATCTATTTATTCACAATAAGTGCAGCAGAGACTGTTAAATTGAGCTATGATGCTTAGTGTATTGCCTTCAGCCTCCTCCAGCCTATGCAGGTGTATAAACCTTGCACCTGGTCTAAGGTTTAACTCATGTATGAGAATACATAGTTATTTTATAGTCTTAATTCTATTAGCTTGTGTTCACTCATAGCCATAGAGGTTTTTATTGTCAGTTTCTATAATATTAAATAAGTGAGCCTTATGGCACACTGCATATATGCTGCTTATTGATGCATTCCAGATGTATCTACCTCTTTTTCTTATTTACCTTCACCTCTCTGTAGCAGCTTGTAGATCACTTTATGATATTTATGCAGTTGTGCTCTTATCGAAGAACATTGTTTCTGCTGGTTCTGATAGGGCACTTATCTCTTGAAACTGGCATTATTGACAGAGGAGGATGTAAACAGTAAAAGGGAAATAAAGACATATACATATACTATGTAGTGATTTTAGCAGTATTAGATTTATATTCAAAAATACAATAGTTAAGTTGAACCTTGATAGTTGTTTCAATAAAGGACACAATTAAGTGAATATTTTACACAAAACAGCTTTGATTTGTGCATGTTTTAATTGATCTTGCAGGTATTCATGGGTACAGGTCTTTGTGTGGGTAAACTCATAAGTAACAGGTCAAAGATCCATGGGTATGGATCAGTACAGGTCCAGGTTGACTCACAGGTGACCCATGTTCAGCCTTATTCTGCAAATGGTACCTCACAAGACTATAATCTTCTTTCAAATCCTCCTCTGTAATCTTATTAATGGCTAGACATAAAGAGAGAGCAGCTGTGAGCATGTCATAGGTGGCATCTTAGTGGATGCAGACACTGCAAGAGAGAAGGTGGTTGGGAAGGTTAAGTTGGGTCAGTATCATGTGCCAGGCTGGCAGAAGCTTTATGGACAAATTGATGATCTTGAATGTAATCTTTCAGATCTGGGCAGTTTTCATGTGGGGCTGTCACTGCCCTAACCCCATGATTGTATCACTCACCTTAATGAGCATTATCTTTATAGACCTCACATTGTGCTCAAACTCCTCTCACTCTTTATCTAACATTGTCACCACCTCATCCACCCAGTCTTTGCCATCTTCAAACTGTTTCATCATCCTTCACCTTGAAGTTCTTCATCCCCTTCTCAGCCACATATACATGCCTTGTCTCCTGCTTATCATTATTAATGTGCTTGGCCAGCTTAGCAAGTATACAGGTGTCTGAGTCTATAATTACATTTATATCCTCCGCCTTTACTGCCTTTACCTCAAACTGTCCCACAAAACTTCAAGTCATGAGCTAGTTACAATATGCGAAACAGCAGGTATGATGGAACTCACCCTCAAAGTCTGAGAGGATGTTGCTGAGGTGATGAATTATTTTGATATTGTTTGATGCATTGTTGAGGGTGATAAAAGAATCTAGTGCCACTAGTGAGTACCCCATTCCTCTAACCCTCACCATAATGATAGCTGTCACTCACCTTGTCTTGAATACTAAAATCAAGCAAAACATCTTTGAAGGAGAGTGTGAGATTGATGCCAGAATGTGACTGCAAGTGTCATGTAAGGCAGAGACATTGTGGATAAGGACTAATATGTACCTTTGCTAGCTTGACCTTGTCAAGCAGCATCTAAAGTGAATTATCCTTTACTTTCAGGCAAATTATAATGGTGACAAAAGAACAGTGATTTAAAGATGTCTATGCATTGGTTGCAAAGCTGAGTTTACTGGAATATTGCTAGTGGCACATGTAAGTGGGTGAGTGTATGTCATTATGTGTAAATTCAATCTTCCTTCACACCTGCAATATATAGGCAATGTGTTTCCTCATAGCTACAAAAACAACCTTCACATCTCAAGAGATGGTCATAGGTGATGAGATATAGTACCTGGGCTGGCCACTCTTCACAATAGTCAAAAAGTCTTGATTAGTGAACATAGTGAATGGATGCAAATTTTCTGTGCACCACTGGACAGTCCAAGTTCTGCATGACTCATTAAGTACAAGATTCAGCAATGTTGATGATGCACTATATAACATACCTTGTCTGTGCCTTTGTCAATGGTTGGTGTGAAAAGGTGAGTGTCTTCAGGTTCTTCTGAGTAAAAAAGTTGCTGATAGACCCAGATTATTTTTTGACAACCTTCTTGCACAGTGTCACAATCCTGTAGCTCAAAAGTTTTGTTCATAACTGTGGTGGTCCAGCAAATCTGAGCATGCTTGATGAGGTTGCTGCTTGAAGCCTTATCCTTTGTATTGAAGTAATGTCCAATACATACCTTGCATACCTTCTTTGTGCAAGTGAAGACATGCTGACATTGATTATTCTTGTACTTTATATCGATATGCTCCTAAAAAAAACTGTAGATCAGTAAGTGCCAGGCTTCTTATTTGTGTTCTGAAAACTAATGTTTTAGCATCATCTATACAGTTATTATAATGGCATGCACCTAGTTCATCTTCTGAGCCTAAAACTTCCTTAATCTGGTCATCTGCTACCTGTGTATCCCTGTCCTTCTTTTTACTATCTACAATAGCCAGTCCATCACACCCAAGCATATTCTCACTCACACTCGAGGTGGCAGAGCCCACCACCTTTCTTTTCTTCTTTGCCAGTGCCTTTTCAGATAAAGACTCAGATGAGGAGTCATTCAACTCGTTATTGAAAGTTTTTTTGCACTTTTTCTTAGCTATGGTATTATTGTGGGACTGATGGTGATGACACTGATCACCCACCTTCTTCCCTTTGTTTGAGGAGCTGGCCTCAGCAGGCATGGAAAAAATGAGATGGGTATGGAGGTGGAGGTCAGAGAGTGGGATAATATGGAGGCAGGACTCAACTAGTAGAAAATTTTCATTATATTTAAGACAGCATGTCTGACGCCACCAGCAGACTTCTACAGACATCCCAGTAAGTTCTTCACATTTGGCAGGCAACCCCCTCAAGCCATCTGAGAGCACTGAGACACAGCATGTACTGAATGTGGTAGTGGCAGGTTTGTATATGTGAATATAGGTTTGATGCAGGTATTTTCTGTAACCACCTGCACTCTTACCCATGCCATTTGCTATAAATGATGTAGAATGCAACTATAAGATCTATGATGCAGAGATGCTTGTGATCATCCATGCTTTGAAAGTGTGGTACCACTATTTGAAGGTTTTACTAAACAAGTTTGAGATTCAGTCAGATCACAAAAACCTCAAATACTGGACTGCAGTGCAAAACCTCACACAGAGGCAAGCACAATGGACTCTCTATCTGTCACAGTTTAACTTTATCATCTCTCATAAGCTAGGTGTATCCAATGATAGAGTGAATGCACTGTCACACCATCTTGATCATCAAAAGAAAGATGCTAATAACAATCTGAACCAAATTTTGTTGCAATCTGATCATTTTTAGATCCTTATGGCAAAGAGGGGACCATTGTCAGTGGTGTCAGAGAAAGCCTTGCTCAAATGTATCTGTGAATTTCACAGATACATTTAGGCTGTAGCATGGGTGCACTCACAGGGTTTTGATGTTCCAGCTTGTAGCCCTTCTAGAGACCTTTCAAATGATACTAAAACCATCCAAAATGGCTCAAAAGTGAGGAAGATATGTTGCAAACAAGTTTTGGGCCTCCCCTGGTCACTAACTGTGACCCTGTGACTTCCTGATGGGAAAGAATGATCACAGGTATCCATGGGTGAAATCACAGGTGCACACCCATGGCTCTAGGTCACAAGATTTTCAGTTTGGCCATTACAAAGTGACAGCTTGGCCTGAGGGAGTCTCCAATATTATTTTAGGCATATCTCTCTCAGTTCTGGTCCATTTTGCATGATCCTGATATCATCTGAAAGCTCTCAAAAAGGGCTACAAGGTGGGGCACACCTACAGGCACCAATACACTCATGCCACAGTCTACTGTGAGTGCAGAGAGCATGAGCAGAACTAAAGAGGTAGTGAAAGTGTTGCAAAAGATTAACAGTCTCAGACCAGCACATCTTCAGAGCAACCTTATTTATTGAAACATTGAACAGGGCCTACTTCTATATCAAGGAAAGGTTTATGTTTTAAAAGATGACTCACTGTGAACTGAGATTGTACACATTCACTGTGACCTCTCACCAGCCAGGCATTCTGGATAGGGGAAGATGATAAAGTTAGTCACACATAACTACTGGTGGCCAGGAATAGTTAGGTTTATCACAATGTATGTCAAAACTTGCAACACCTGTTGCCATGGTAAAGTCTCACATGTCAAACTACAAGGTGGAGGACTACAATGCACTGTGACTATTCACTGACCGGCATGAGAAGTTGATTCATTTAATTTTTTGCACAGAAAAGATCGACTCTGAGGGAGTGGTGGACAACTTCATTCAAAAATAATTTTATCTTCATGGGCTGCTGTGAAAGATCATTTCAGATCACAGGTCCCAATTTTCAAGTAATGTGTTCTGTGCTGTTCTCAAAGGTCTAGGCATCAAAAGTGCATTGTTTATAGCATATCATCCACAGACAAATGGACAGTCAGAGCAGTGAAACCAGAAGATTGAAGTGTACCTAAGAATGTTCTGTGTGAGGTGACATGATAACTGGGTAAAGTGGATCCCCATCACAGAGTTTGCATTCAATTTGCATGTAAACTCATCCACAGGGTACTTGCCATTCTACCTCATGTATGGCTTCAAATCTCAGTTCCATATTTCCATGCTCTTGACCACTGTCCCTGCAGCAGATGAGCATTGTAAGGTGTTGAGGCAAGCAAGAGAGGATGCAATAGCAGCCTTGACTCTGTCAGCTAAATGGATGAAGGAGTACTTTAAAAAGTATGTCCATGAGGTTTCAAAGTTTAAAAAAGGGCAAAAGGTGTGACTCAACACAAGGAACTTTAGGGTACCTGGAGTGTTAAGAAAACTGGTGGACTGGTATGCAGGACCATATCCAGTGAACTTGGCATACAAGCTAAAACTCTTCAAGGACCTTGCAACCCATTCAGTGTTCTATGTCTCTCTACTTTTACCACACAAAGAGAGTCAGTTTTCTGGTTGACACTTACCTGAGCCTGCCCTGATAGAGGGTAAAAGAGAAGAGGAGTACAAAGTTGAGAAAGTGTTGAACTCTTGATGGTACAGACAGTGAAAGAAGTTGCAGTATCTGATGCACTGGAAAGGTTGGAGTCCAGAACACAATAGCTGAAAAGATGCAGACAACTTAATCAATATGTCACAGTGTGTTATGGACTTCTACACTAAACACCCTAATGCACCTGACCCTCACAACATGAACACTCAATCGTGAAGGCACAATCTTTAGGGGGGGATACTGTTATGAATGACCTATGCAGCACTTATCTAAGTGCCCTTTTCCTTATCTTATCTGTTTCCTTTTACAGACATTGCTTCTTATCTCATCATAGTTATAACTCATCCTTGTTCTTTGGACTCCCATTTTCATGCTATTGTTTGACAGTACAATAGCTCCCTTATTGTATACAAAGTGCTATTGTTCTGTCTCCCTTATTTTCTGCATCTGTAGTTACCTTTTGTTCAGTGATTTTTATTGCCTTGCCACTATATATAAACCCCTGTACTTGCTACCTGAAGATCCAGTTTCAACCTCTTGTCTTCAGGTAAGCCTTGCTGTATATTTTCCTTATTTACACTCACTCAATATAACTTGTCTCCAGTCCTGACTGTTGAGCCTAGCTCCAGTCTCACTGCACAAGTGCCTGTTGATGCTCCTGCCTGCCTCATAAGTCATCCCTGATCCTTACTCGATGTTCAGTTGCAACATCTTTGAATGAGCCACTGTTTAGCTTTACCAGTGATTGGCTAAAATTACTCACATTTTCCTTGTCAGATGTGTCAATCTGCATCAGCAAAACTGCCAAAGTGTTGCCTTCCATAATATAATGGCAGTCTCATGGAACATAGTTATTAGTTCACATTACAACTCCAAATGTGTCAATAATAAGTGTTACAAATAAAAACTAATTAACCCCTTCACAATGCAACCCCCACAATGGTAAGATGATGCATTGCCATCCACCAGCATCAAGGTAAGAGATTGCCACAGGAATTGCCACCCACCGCTGTCAAGATGAGGGGTTACTATGACATATGAGGATTGCAATAGTGTGGCAATGTGCTGTTGCAACCCTCATAATGGCAAGATAGGTATTACTGGTGGCATTGTACACTCATGGTGAGGGGATTCAATTCACACAGGGTAAATTCTGAAAAAGGCAGTATATTGTGCTATGTATGTTACATGGACTTGAAGTGCAACTGACAAAACAAGCAAGATCAGCATAACCAGGAGTTAGTGTGATCTGAGAACACCAGAGGATGAGAGCATTATCAGACCTGCATAAGCATCTGCACAACTAAGCAGATGATCAACTGAGTGAGCAAATGAGCAACTAAGCAGGCAAATGAGCAACTGAGCGGATGATCAACTGAGCAAGCAACCAAGCAATCAAGCAAGCATTCAAGTAACTGAGCAAGCAACCGAGCAGATGAGCAACTGCATGAGTAAATGAGCAACCACATGAGCAAGATGCATGGAGATGAGAACAAAGAAGTTGTCTGCATGCTCCAATCAAGAATAAGTTACTATAGGCTGTGTCATGGATGTGGGTTACCTATGTGAGTTTCCATGGGTTTTTTGGCATGAGTGTGGATGTGGATTAGATTTGGCTCATCCATGACAAAACCCACACCCATACCATAGATTGTGGATATAGCTGCTGACCTAAGCACCTGTAATAGTCTTTGCAGGCTGAAGGTATTGTTTCTGCTATTACTAGTTTATTTCTGCACCTTTTGAGGTGCTTCTTTTGATATATTAATTGTTGTAGCAATGCCTATAGAATACACCTAATGCAGCAGTGTAAAGCCACAAGCACTGCTATGGGTAGGAGGAGGGTGAGAAGGAGGGAGTGGCCATAGTGAAGCCTCCAGTGGTCACATTGGAGTGATTAATACCTCATTATAAAGCTACTGATCATAGCTTTCCAATGGTCTCATTGTAACTTTGGTCTGTGACCCAGTTGTTGAGATATAGGCCTGGGAAGCATGGTGTGGCTGAGAGTTGATAACTCCAGCATATCATGGGATGGCTGGAAATCTAAGAATGAATGATATACTCTAGATATAGTAGTCAGTAGAATCAAGGAGCAACAACAAAGATAGAAATCTATCAATCCATCACTGAGCAATAACAACAATAACCTTCCTACCCCCCTTAATATATTCAAAGACCCATTGACACCCATGAAAAACCCACATATTCATGGGTGTGGATTTTTTATGGGTGTGAATGTGGGTGAGCACTTTGACACTCATGGGTACACCCATGCTACAGCCTAAGCAGCCCCCACATCTTCTTGGTAATTTTATCTCTACATCACTTGCTGGGCTTCCTGCCCACCTTTGCCCTCCCACTCTCTCACCTTTACACACTCCCTCACCACTTTCCGAATGCTCTCTGAACCCTGTCGATCCTGGTTTTTTTGACCATCCTATGCCCATCTATCAAACTGAGTCAAACATATTTGACATGTATTGCATCTACACATACAGGTCACAATGTGATCCTGAAGAGGCAAAGACCCTCAGCAACTTTATAGACTCCCTTGCATTTCCTCAAGCTGCCCCCCAAATGTATTGCCGAGTCTCCTTGACATTCAGACAGATTTCCAATGCTGCTCGTGGACCTTTTCAATCCTTCTTCTGCTCATCTTTGCCTTCATGTTCCTCCTCTTGTGACACCTCTCGATCCCCTGCACCCCTTTCTGACTCTGTGTATACCCCACTCAACAATGCTTCTGAGTTCCACCTGTTGTACTGGCAGTCTACTCATCTGCAATTGTTCTCAAATGCCACCATCAACTCCTTCATGATGTCATCCATGTGCCAGGCTTCTCACCATCTCACTTCCCTCCAAACTATACCATTGAAAGTGCTCAGACACACCTAGAGAGAGGTACTGTCAAGGACAACAATATAACTCTGCTGTTTCAAAGGTATGGCTGGATCAAGACCTCCATCAAAATCTGCATTTTCAATAAAGGTGTGTGGCACATTTCTGAGGAGCATGTGCCTAAGGCTGGGCATAGATTAACCTATAGTTGATTTAGATCTGAACTTGTGAGTTTATCAGCTTTTGAGACTTTAATTGAGAACTGTATGAATCAAATCAATTTTTAATCTAAAGTTACAAATCAAAGACCTATAAATCATAGGTAACATTATTAATTTTACCAAATAGTTTCAAACAGACTAGAAATAGTGAAAAAGATGTTAAAGAGCCTAATAAATATTTATAGATAAACAAAAACACAGGTCACTTTGCAGGTGATCTAAAACCTAACCTGTGATATCTTATAAAATGACTGATTCAGATTTGCAGCTGATTCATGATGTAGGTATCTAAACCTACAAGTTATTAACCTATAGGCAATTCTGCAGGTCAGGTCTAGGTTACCTGTGACATAACCTGGACCTATGCTTAGCCTTACCCATGCCTGAATATGAGGTGAAAGGTGTATATGTCCGGGACCTTCTTGCTATTATCAAGAGGATGTATGGTGGGTAACTGGCATCTAATTTTGACTGGGTCCCCTACAAGTTGTACTGGTGACATATTTGTGGGGCACATATATGCACACCTTCTCTGCAACCCAAGTCCTCTCCCCCTCCATGCAGTGCATGTCACATTCCTGATACTCATCTCTAAGGCTGGACATAGGTCCAGGTTATGTCATAGATAACTTAGACCTGACCTGCAGAATTGCCTATAGGTTAATAACTTGTAGGTTTAGATACCTACATCATGAATCAGCTGCAAATCTGAATCAGTCATTTTATAAGATATCACAGGTTAGGTTTTAGATCACCTGCAAAGTGACCTGTGTTTTTGTTTATCTATAAATATTTATTAGGCTCTTTAACATCTTTTTCACTATTTCTAGTCTGTTTGAAACTATTTGGTAAAATTAATAATGTTACCTATGATTTATAGGTCTTTGATTTGTAACTTTAGATTAAAAATTGATTTGATTCATACAGTTCTCAATTAAAGTCTCAAAAGCTGATAAACTCACAAGTTCAGATCTAAATCAACTATAGGTTAATCTATGCCCAGCCTTAGGACAACACCAACGTGCTCCTCAATGTCATCACAGTTCAAGTTGGCATGTCAGTCCACAAGTTTATATGCACAACATGCACCAAGTATGCAATGTATGAGCTTCCTAAAGAGAGCATCACATGAGGGTGCAGGACCACCATGCTAACCAGCCAAGAAAAAGGGAAGGGGTCAACTGGCAGTTGCAAGATGAAGGAGTTTAGCAGAAGAATGTTCAAGTGGTATGGTATATGGGACTATCTGGTGACCATCCCAGTCTATGGGTCAAGCGACATTTGGTCAATCCTCTACATACATTTGTGTCACTATTTCAAGTATTCAAGTGCTAACATTTCTTAGGGCAAGCTTGAACACAAAAACAATTATGCAGGTCAGATTGTGCATCAGGTCCACCTCCAGGGCAAGCTCAATGTCCTTATAAGTCATGTAAACACTGCACTCCAGGCCCACAAGTCATGTACTCACATCCACCCAAAAAAGAAGGAACTCCACACACTCAAAAATGCTGGAAACCTGGCAGAGTGATATGTTATTGTAGAATCCCAGTGTGAATATGATGACCTTCTCAACTTTGCGCTTATGTGTCCTGATGACCCTGCATATGAGGTAAACAAACTCATCTTTATTCTTCCATGAAAGCCATTGCTCATAAATTCACTCAGGATTTTATTCTGCAGTTGTACACTCACATCCTCTCATGAATAGAAGGCCTCACATTCAACAGAGATGACTCTCAGTACGAGTGTGAATGATGCAATGGTGTCAACTTCATCTCAAACTGCATCTATCACCACCACAAGCTTCAGGTGAACTATACCACCTACAACATGCAGCACTCTCAAGATGTGATCAATCTGAACTCTTATGCTGACATCATGGTCCTGGCACACAAGGATGATGACATCAAAAACCTTCATCCTTACTGGTACATGTGCATTGTGTGCATTTTCCATGTGAACACCTACTACCTCCATCCTACCACTCAACAGCACTCCACACTCAAGCACTATGACATCCTTTTTATCCACTGGTTTGGGCTTAGCAGTTTCCCTTCCAGTTTCTAGGTCAAATGGCACCCACGCCTCAGATTCATCTCATATAACACTGGCAGTGCCTTTGGCTTTCTTGACCCCTTGCTCATCATCTGCAGATTGCACATCTATCTTTTATTTCACTATGGCTACACACAGACACTTCTGGGCAAATCCAGCACTTGCGATGGTCAGAACCACTACAAAAAACCAGTATATCACAATCATGACTATCAATACTATCTTGTCAACATGTTTGTTCCTTTTCTTCCTTTGAAGCTTTCTATACTAACTTTATCTTTACAGTTTCTAGGTTTATTGATTGCGACATGTTCATGTAGTATCTCAGCAGCAGCATTGGGCATATGAAGGTGGGCACAAAGATTGAGGTTGCATTTGATGATGAAGATTTCAAATGGCTCGATGTGGGCTCTGATGTTGAGGAGCCAAAAGAGGATTTAGAGGAGGCTGGCATTGCGGTGTCCTCAGAAGCAGATCTGGGATGTCATTCAGTTAGTCAGTGGACATAACATGGCAGTGACAAGTGAGGAAGAGGATTATGAGGGTGGTGAGCACAATGATCATGATCATGATAGAGCGCAGCATGCAGATGATGATGAGTCTCTGGATAGTGACTCGGACAGGGCAAGTGATGATAAGTGTGAGGTCCATGATGGATCAGACAATGATAGAGATGATGAGGAGTATGGTGTGCACAGGTATGCACCGCTGTAAGGACAAATTGTGCATCTTTAGTTATCTCATTGTACTGTTTGTTGTACTGTTGCTCAGATCAGAATTGTATAATACATGCTTATAAAATGTGCAAATTGATAGTCATGGTACAGTACAACTAAAACTACTAGTAAGTCTCAATGGCCCTACAACTATACCCCGGTACTATGACATGTGGCAATGGTAAGGTGATGTATTGCCATCTCCACCCTTGCCCATTTAGGGGTTGGAATCCCAGTCCAGTGTGGCAGTGCACTTTGCAACCTTTTGGCACTTTTGCTGATGTGAGGCCTTTTGATGGCATGTTCACCAAGATTTGCAACAGAATTTGCTGCACAAGTGTTTCAAAGGGTAGAGTAAGTCGGAATGCCCGAGCGCTTAAAGTCCAGTCTAGCTATATTGAGGCTTCTGTATTGGGACATAATGGCAGAAATTGAACTCCGACCTCTACAGGATCATTTATTACACTAGTCAGGCTCCATGTTCACAAAATCGAGAACCTGAGAAATCTAGTAAAGGAAAATATAAACAAGTCTCAGGTTTTTGATTTTTGCATAGAGAAGCATAGTAAATGATATATCATTTGGAAGGGTCCTTCCCCGCCAAAGGGAGCCCAGCGTGACAGAAACCAGTCACGTGACACAGTGGGATTTGAATGAGCCCTATCTTACCAGTGCAGGGATTTGTCACAGCTGTCACAACGCGTGTGACGGAGGTTCAAGGAGGACTGGAGGCCAGGCGGTGTGGGCATGTTACCATTGGCCTTGAATCACTTCTCGTCTTCGGCGACGTCCCCCACGCCGCAGCCATGTCAGCCGCACTCAACACGCAGGCGGATGCATCTGCACAATCATCTGGCACCACCCCGGACATCTCCCTAGGCTCGTTCACATCCACCTTCTCCACGCCCGCTCGCAAGCTCCGGATACCCTCGACTTCGACAGCAACGACCGCCGTTTCACCTCCGAACGGCCCTTTCTCTAAGAGGCGTGCGGAGGAGGCCACTCCCATCTCTAAGCGCTTCGGGCATATAGACAACGTTGAGGAGGACAGGGATGTTCTCGACACTCCGGACATGCGGAAGGGATCCACGACAGAGGCCTCCACTCCCGGGCGTCCCAAGCGCACACGCAGTGCAGGCTCAAAGGGCGGAGTTAACCTGACATTGCGCGACCAGGAGAAGGTACGCTCCTCCTCGCGTTAATCCCTTCCTCTCGTTCCGTATGAACTTCATGAATGTGCGTTGTTTGTACGTGCTCTGTAGCACATAGATGCGCTCAAGAAGGAGAACTTCAACATCAAACTGAAGGTTCACTTCCTCGAGGAGCGACTCGCCCAGCTTGCCCCCGACCAGATCGATGCCGCGCTCAAGCAGAATATCAACCTCAAGATCGAGGTTCAACAGCGCGGCATGGAACTGAAAAAGTTGAAGAAGCTCGTCCTTGAACTTCAGCGGGAACTGGACCACTTGCAACGATCTGGCGGGGCGCAGTCGCGTGCACGTGAGCTGGAAGAGAAGCTGGAGGAGCGGGAGCGGGAGCTTCGGGAACTACGGAGGCGGCGAGCGATTGGTCCAGATGACGGCGCACTGCGAGAGCTGGAGACCCGGAACGCGGAGTTGGAGGACGAGCTGGAGAGCGTCCGTGGTCTGTTGGAGGAGAACACAGAAGAACTGGAGCGGTTACGGGAGCTGGCGGAATCAAGAGGTGACCATTCATCACTTGGAAACGAGCGATGGCGGCGACAAGCGGAGGAGCTAGAAGGGGAGAACGAGGACTTGCGGGCACGCATAGACGAGTTCGAGGAGTTGCTTGCACAGCGATCGGACGAGAGGGACGACATGGCGGACGAGGTGGAGGCGCTGAAACTGGAGCTAGAGGATATGCAGCGTCGACGCGAAGCCGAGACCCTCGAACGCAGTCAAAGCCGCGCGCAAGTCCTAGAGGAGCGCGAAGGAAGGGAAGCCGTCGAGGAGGATCTGAACGCTGTTCGCGACAAGCTTGCAGCTGCGCAGATCGAGATACAGCAGAAGGAGGACGAGATCGACATGAAGAATCATGAGATCGAGGAGCTCATCGCGGAGCACCAGCGGATCGTCGAGAGTGTGGAAGACGAATGGCGAGGGGAGGTTGACGAGGCGAAGGGCCAGATGGAAGAGTTGCGCGACGTACGTTTGCTACGTTCTGCCCACAGCCATTTCAACTAACAAACACGCTGCGTATCTCAGGCTCTTGAGCAGCGCGACACTGAATGCAAAGAACTGCGGCTACATATCGATGAGTACGAAGCGAATGCGGAGGACTTACACCAAAAGTTCGAGGCAACGCTTGCACACCTGGAGCACGAAGCCGAGGAGAAGGATAACGAACTTGAAGCGGCCAACCGTGACCTCGAGAAGATCAGTAACCAGCTCTACGCGCTTGAAGAGGAGAACGACCATCTAAAGGAGGAGATGGACCGTGTACGGGAGGACGAGGCTCACGAGCGCGATCGTCTGGAACAGCTGAGTGCTGCCCTCAAGCAGGCAAGTACCATGTTTAAGGCACGATTTCTTCCGTGCTGAACCTGCTGCACAGAAAGTCGCACAGTTGAAGGCCGACCTCCAGGAGGTGACCGACCTCTACAACGCCCGCGATGCGGAGGCACAAGAGCACCGTGTGCGCAAAGAGGAATTGGCACAGCACATCGAGAAGGTCGTGCAGGAGCTCCAACGCGAGCGCGGCGTCCGCGAGGGCCTCGAGCTTGACTTCCATAAAGCTGAGAAGGAACACGACGATGCGCTTCGGCAGGAGCGGCGGACTGTCGAAGCGAAGGAATCGGCGCTCGAGTCTGCGTTGAATGACCTCGCGCGCGCGCAGTCGCTGCTGACGCAACGTGAAGCGGATCTCGCTGCCGTACAGACTGCCCTTCAAACGCTGGAAGCTGACAATAAGAAACTCGGAGAGTCCCACACCACCGCGCGATTCTCCCTCCAGCTCGAGGTCGACCGTCTCAGGCGAGATATAGAGCGTCTCGAAGATGAGCTTGCCCGTGCGCGCAAGGAGCTCGACGACCGCGAAGGCAAGGGCCGTGACCGTGACGGCGTCATCGACAAGCTGCATGCTGAGAACCGCGACTTGGCCGCCCAGCTTGCATCACAGACACAGGCGCGCCTGAATGTCTCAGAGAAGCTCGACGATGCGCAGGCTTCACTGCGCGCGGCGGAGGCAGAAACTGGGAACCTACGGATACGAGTCGCGGAGCTGGAGAAGCGCCTGTCAAAGGATCAACGAGCCTTGTTGGCTGCCGAAGCCCAATACCGTGACCAGTTGACTGAGCGCAACACGCTACTCCTTACGATCTACCAGTACATGGACAAGATCGTGGGTGTCGACAAAACTCCGGTGTGTATCACTCCCGTTCGGAAACGATAAGTATAGTACGCTAATTTGGACGGTTTCTTGCATGCGCAACAGAAGAAGCATGGGCAGGCAGAGACGAAGCCATTCACGAACTTCAGCGTCTTTCATGACAATCTGATTATGCGCCTGAAAGCACTCAGCCAGATTCAGACCGGGTTCGAGAAGCGAGTCAAGGAGACGGAGCAGCGGTACACCGACAAGCTCACCGATATGCGCAAACAGCTCGACCTTCGCTGGAAGCAGATCGACAAGTTCGAGGCCAGTGTCAGGACTCTCGCTGAAGCCAAGGCGGCTTGGCGCAAGAAGCTGAGTGCGAAAGAGGGCGAGATTGAGGCTCTTCAGGTACGCAGACTATAACGGTCTACTTGATAACGCTTGGTGATTTGTCTAACCTAAGCCTTGTCTACTCTGTGCACCGGTTCTAATCCGAACGATCAGGCAACGAACGCGGCGTTGCAATCGCATGTCGTCACACGCAAGGGCAACCAGGCAGACTCGATGGAGATACGGGCCCTCACGGCGCGTGTACAGAACGCAGAGAGGCGCGCGATCAATCTCCAGAATCAGCTGCTGCAGTCGGAGGAGAAGCTCACAACAGTCAACCAGAAAACTACTGCGGCAGACAATAAGTGGGAAGCGCGCGTGAAGGAATACGAGACCCGCTTGAAGGCTGCAGAGGAGAAGGTCAAGAGAGAGAGACAGGGCGGGAAGGAGCGAGCCGTCGAACTTGATACGCAAATAAAGTAAGTTTTGCAACGTTGACATGCGGCATAACCCCCGAATGCTGACAGTGGTGCAGGTCGTTGCAACGGCAGCTCGAGGTGGCCCACAAGCGGACAAGCACGCTCAACGAAATCATCGAGGCTGCTGGTTTGTCCACAAAGGCCTCACCAGGGCCTGGAAAGTGAACACCTCATCGTCATTCCACGGGCCGGACTGTTTCACTGTGTCTGGTGCACCAACCATAATTGTTACTGTCGGCACATGCCATCATTGAGGGTATATTTTCCGTTTCGGTACTACGCTGTATAATTGTCTCAGGATGAATGTCGCATTCACTGTATCGACTATCGTTTACTCAATGCACCTACGTTATTGCAACATCGATATACAGCCCAGGTGGTAAAATTGGTTATGCCAATGGTTCTGTAGGACATCAAGGGTTTCGCTGGTCGATGCAGTCTGCAGTACGTCCGTATAATATGAACGATTGACCAAGCGAAACATTAGGGAACCGGAGTAAGAAAGGAGAAAAGAGGTACTATACGAAGGCCAATGCATGTCGCGACGTAACAACCACGGAGCAGCCCAACCCCTACTGTGGCCAAATTTGAATGGATTTTCATTGCTGCCGTTTGATGTTTTGGACCTCTGGACACGCATTATCGGAGAAAGGGATCGCACCCCAAAACCAATCACGAAGCATAAGGAGGGGGGTTAAATTGACGTCGACGCGGCGCGCAAGCAGTAGAGAAAGGAACATAGCGACATTAAGCAATGCATTACCATACCCTGTAAGCAGGGAACAAACATCTATGCGCTATTGCCTGTTCTCAGGCATCCGCGCAAGCTGGCTCCTACTCCGTATACGCATCCGACGCTTCGAGTACCACTCCCACGTGAGGCGAACCACCTCCCCATCAGCGTCCCATGGTGTCGGGATTTCTGAATACCCAGGACGAGCCGTCGGGTGTCGGAGATAGATAACAGAGCACGTCGAGAACGAAGGTTCGAGGTAGGCGGGGATGAAGAGGAACGGCGACGCGAAGGGTGGAAGGTGGAACGGCGTCAGCCCGGCGATGGACGATTTGGCTTTTTTGGAGAACGCTGACGATGAGGGGACCTTCTTGTCCTCGGGGGCTGACCTTGAGGCTTCAACAGCATTCTTACCCTGGCCGCCGACATCGGCAGTGCCCTCCTCAGCTTGATCCGCTTCTTCGATCAGGTCAGGGCTCTCTTGAAGGAAGCGTATTGCCTTGGGATCGACGGTGACCATGTCTCCGGGTGCGAGACGCGCGTTGGGGTTCGTGTGCTAAGGGGTGTTAGGGGACACGGTAGCAGCAACATGCGACCAACGACGTACCTTCTTCCCGTTCAGCAACACGTCTCCGTGAATGACGAACCTCCGCGCCTCGTACACACTATGCGCGAAGCATGCACGGAAAATGACCACGTCTATCCTCCGCTCGACCTCCGTGAACATCAAGCTCCCGACTGGTGCCAGCCCCTTCTGCCTCTCCTCCTCTGCCTGCTTCCGCGCCTTCTGCACAGCATCCTGCCTGTTAGCCCACCTGCCCAACTCCACCGCATCCTCGACCTTCTTCAGGGCCTCGGACGGCCGAACGTCCGGAAGAGTCTCAGGCAGATACCACCGCTTGAAGATCTTCTCGTTAATGAAGTCGCCGTGGTACCCGCGCAGGAGCGCCTTCGCCGTCCACCGTCGCCAGTTGAGTGTTTCAGTGTACTCGACACGGTTCGTGATAGCCTCCAGGGGACCACTTGACCGTCGCCAGAGGTTGTACAGGTTGTGGGGGTGCCAGCTCTGTTCGGCCGCTCAGCACCAGTGAACCAGAAAACGATGACTGTCCATACGTACCATACGAGGAAGCCCCCTTTTAAAGCTGTAGATATTGGCATCCCGCATGGTTGCGGTGGTCTACGACGGTGCAGACAGCGAGCACCGTGCTGTCGGAAGAGAAGTGACAACGCACAAGAACCGCCCAAGAAATTCGGTTACACTATTAGGTTACACTGTTTGTGACCGCTGTGACCGTGACAAATTCCACAACGTCGAAGAGATCCTCGACCAGGCACTGGCCTCTGCAATTCCTTGTCTGTCTTCGTGGGGCAGCTCCGGTCTGCCAAGCTCTGGTATTCCCCCCTGTATCTTACAACACGATATTCGGTTCCCTGGGAACACTAGGGCACTGTAAAGTACTGTATACTGATGACACCTAATGCCATTACGATGACGGACCGTAATGTGTGGCAGCCAATAACACATATCACGTATGGACATACGGTTGGCTTGAATGAGAAAATACACATCGCATAGGTTATCACTTGCGCTGGAAAATACACTGGATGTTGATTGACTTGGGGAGGGGGGTGTATGCAAATATCCAGAATGGGAAAGTGGTTAGTACATCGATAGATAAAGAAGGCGAAAGGATGAGAAAAGGAGCAGAGAAAGTGTGATATTTGCGTCCGTTTAGTCTGAATGCCGAGCCGAGAAGATCTTCGCAGTGTCCAATTTCTTCAAACTTCAACGTACTGGACAAACTACAAAAATAAGAATGATACGCTTAGACTTGGAGCGACAAATACGCGATGAACACTTACATGATCGTAGGGACGCTTGGGAGCCTCCCCGTGCACAGGGAGCGAATCCAACAGCTCCGGGACCTTCGGATCGTACCTGATGAAGTCCCCACGGTGATCCGACCAGCCGTCCGTGGGTGACGGATATTGCTTCAGTTCCTCGGGATTCGCAAGCGGACGCGGCGCGTAGACGATGAACCGCTCGCCCTTATCCGTCACGTACAAATAGTCACCACGGCGGTTCCAGTACCCTTTGCGCGCCATCCGCTTACTCTGGCCGTGGTAGGAGCTCTGCTGGTGGGCAGCCGCAGCCGCCGATGCCGAAGAGCCGCCACTGCGCGTAAGCGACTCGGCGTACGGAGAGACAGCCGGCGGGCGAGGAAGTGGATTGTGACGGAGAGGCGATGCGGCGCGGGAGCGCGTCGGATTCGCGTTGGGCGAAGAGCGGGAGTACGATGGACCTGAGTACGACGAGCTCGATGAGTATTGCTGGGGCTGTGCATGAGATGAACTTGGATATTCACGCGATGGTTGGTGAGAAACACTGGACGAATAATGTTGAGAAGAAGATCCATGACGCGGCGATGGGAATGCTGAGTTGGAGGGTGGTGAGCCAACGGGTGAGGGAATGACGGGAGGCGGGATAACAGGAGGCGGGATGACCGCCCCGGGCGGGGTTAGGGAAGGATAGGTGTAGCTCCTCGAAATCTGACTGGCATGATGTGAGCCGGTCTCGGGCGATGGACGAGTATTGTACGATGGGGACGTGCGACTGGGCGGGGTGCGCGTAGGCGGAGAGTGCATCGGAGGAGTACGCGTCGGTGGCTGGGGCGTCACGTTCACGGATCGGTCACGATCTGGGGAACGATCGTAGTCCTGCTCAAGGCGAGAGCGGGTAGTGTCGTATGGACGAGGGGTGCGCGGATAGACCTTGCCCTCGCGCTCCGACTCGCCAGTGAATGCAACGTTATAGTTGGAATTGCCGACCAACGGATAGCTCTGACTCCTGGAAACATCTCGGCCGGGACTAGACTTGGTCTCGGTCGGAGGGGTGCTACCAACTACAAGGGGGCTGAGCAATGCCTGAGGCTCCTCGGTGAATGTGAGGAAGCCAAGGGAGCTGGAAGGGGTGGTCTGTCCAGATGCACTGGGAGTGGCTGACTGACGAGGTACACTGATGCTATTTGAACGTGAAGGAGTGGAACGCGAAGGATTATTATGGGCTGGTGCATAGATGTGGCCATGAGCTGCGGGTGTTCGAGACGGGGTACGGTCGTCATCGTTGGCGTTGTGCCTCGAATTAGATGGGATCGAGTAATGATCGGGAGTGCGAATGATGTTTGGGGAGAAGGTCAAGTGCATTTCTCGGGAGCGGCTGAATGCGTCGTTGACACGATCAAGAGTGGAGTGATCCTGGCCACCAGATGAAGTCCTCTGCCGTTCCCGAGCCGCAGCTGCGGCAGATGCAGATGAAGAGGGCACGGTGGATGAAGCAAGGTAGTCCCGGTATGATTTGGATTCAGCCGGGGGTCGAGAGCCATCCTGGGTGTGCTGTCGTGCATGCTGCGCAGGATCTGAATGCTGTGATGAAGTGGAAGAATAGCGATCGGAAGAACGCTGAGTCTCCTGGGAGCGCTGTTGCGGTTGCTGCTGTTGCTGCTGCTGTTGTTGCTGCTGCTGCGGGTGCAGCTGCTGTTGTTGCTGCTGGTGATAGGTAGAGTAGGATGAGAAGGGAGCAGACGCTGAGGGAGGAGCAGGGGTAAGCGCTTGGTGGGTTGAGCGGCTCTGTGAGGACGGAGGGTATGAAGTGGGATATGAAGTCTGGGGAGCACTGGGAGTGCGGGTGTGATCGCGAAGGGAGGACGAGGAAGGTGGAGGGGGGAGGGCTTTGTCTGGCTGGTGGGACTGGGGATGGGAGGCTTGTGAGGAAGGGGGATTAGGACCATAGATGGAGTTGTTGGCTTGGTCAGTGGTGAGCTCCTTGGGGACCCATACCCAAGGAGTATGGGGGACGCCGTTCTGCTCCTTGACATGGCGTTCTGTGGTAGGAACGGGATCCCTGGAAGAAAAAGTCGTGATGGACTGTTGTGTGGGAGAGAGAGGAGGGTACGTACTTGATATGCATGTTCTCGAGACCCAAAGGATTATCGGACAACTTTGTGGCCCAGTAAGCGGCATCGCCAGGATTGGGGATGCGTTTGTGGGGGTTGAAGTTTGCCTGGGGGTGTGGGTGAGGGTGAGCTTGGGCGATGGCGGGGCCCCAGTTGGGGTGAGGGGCCCAGATGGGCTGTGCGTGAGGGACGCCAGGCTGGGGGCGAAACATAGGGTTTGGCTGCCAATGGCCGTTCTGCCATGACTGAGGGTTTATACCGGCGGGGACTGGAGGGGGTTTGGAGTTGAAAGGGACAGCGGCGTAGAAGGCATTGGCTTGAACCCAACCGGCGATGGTAGGAATATAAGTGCCCGAGAAATGGGCAGAACCAGGCTGTATGACGTGGGCCATGTGGAGGAAAAGAGAGAAGGAGAAGAGGGGAGGACGGGGCGGGGGGATGGAGGACGATGGAGAGCGTTGGCGGTCGTCAGAGGATGTGGGACCAGAGCTAGAAGGGATGTATACGGTAGGAGGTTGCGATAGAAGGCCTCATTCGGAATGTGGCGGCGGGACGAGAAGAAAGGACAGAGAACAAGAGCCCGCACACGAGACGGCCGAGGGCGACGAGGGCGAGGAGAGCAGGACGAGAGCGAGTTCCGAGTCCGAGTCCGCGTCCGCGTCCAAGTCCTGGCCCGATATAGCCACAGCGCCAGGCCAGGGGCGTCAAACGATGAGCTGAGCACAGCTGAGCGCTGAGCACTGAGCGCTGAGGACTGGGAGCCAGCTACCGTCACCGCCACCGTCGCCTGCTCTCCCTCTCCCGTCGTCCACGGTCCCGCTGTCCTAGACTGTCTTCTCTGCCCAGCTCTGCCCAGCTCTGCCCAGCTCTGCCCTCTCTCGTCTTCTCTCCATCCCGTATCCCTCTCATGGGCCAGGTCAACTCGCACAGCAGGCCCTCGCCGACGAATGCACCCGCCACCCACTCGGACCTCTCTCCCAATCCTCCCCGACCCCCTTCGCCCGCTCGCCCCCGCTCGTCCTTGAAGCGCGCCATTCGCCATCTTCTTTCCCATTCCCGCTCCTCGCTCGTCTCCTCGTCTTCCCCCCACGCCTCTCCTTCTGTCCGCAAGCGTTGGCGCTCATCTCGCAGGTTCTCAAAGCAGCCCTCTTCTCTACCCGCCCTCTCAGACTCCAATCTCGATGACCACTCCCCCCCTTCCTCCCCAACTCCCCCATTCGACCACCTCGTTCCCGTTCCCGATAGACTACCCCACTCGTTCCCCACAGATCCGTCCCGGGCTCCCTCTTCATCTCTCTCTCCCCGTCTCTCCCCATCTTCCCCTCTTCCTCCATCCCCCCGCCCCTCCGTTTCACCCCCTCTCCAAGATCCCCTCCTAGTCCAACCTCAACCTCTAGATCCCCACCCTCATCCCGTCCACCCTCCTCCACATCCTCCATCCTACCACACCCAAGCCCCCCAAGCCTCTCATCTCCCATCTCTCGCCGACGACCAATCCAATCACCTTCCCCAAGACCATCCCACAGACAAATCTTTCGTCCAAGGCAGTTCCCAAGATGCTCAACCCCAATCTCCATCCCCTCAACCCATTCCATCTCTCTCCAACTCCCGTCCCGATCCCCCTTCTGATCCCCAATCTCAACCATCCCGCCACTTCCAAGGCCCCGGTCCCCTCGTCGTCGTCCAGGGTGTCGTCAACACCAGCGATAACCCCGCCCCATCTCACTCCTCGTCCTCATCTCGTCCTCCAATCCCAAATTCCGCTGGCCACTCCCTCATTTCCCCCATCTCTCCTCCCATCTCTCGTCCCCGAAATGACTCTCAGTTCGACGAAAGGCAGTCCGCCAGAAGTCGTCTTTCCGCTTTCATCCCTCGACCAAGCAGCATATTACCACGAAGACCCTCCACCCCTGACGGCCCCTCTCTACCCTCGCCCCAGTCTTCATCCGCTGACCCCCCGCCGTTCTTCCAACACACACCTCTTGCATCCCAAGATGAGATCTCCGCCTTCTCAGAACAAGATCCTCCTCCGACCTCAGACATTGACACTCGCCCTCGACCACTCTCACCCGGCAGCATCGATGTTTTGGGCACTCTCTTGAGGTACGTTTCCTCTTGCCGCTCTCAATTCCATAACCCCTCAATCCCCAACAGCGTCGCCGCTGCAGCAACCGCAGCATCCTTGTTTTCCCCCACCCTCGGCTTCCAACCCGGTCCCGACTCCAATTCACCATCTCTTTCTGCCATTCCCCGCCCTATGTCCCCCACACCTACCGCCGGTCTAACCGGCGGTGAGGCGTTCGCCAATCTTCCACCCTTTGGACTTGATCATTCCACCCTCATCTCCCACTCTCCGACACTACTCCCACCCCATCGTGACGGTCGCGAGCGAATACGCAATGTGTGGGAAAGCTTCCGCGAACGCCTCGGTCTTCGCCACCCCTCGGCGTCCCGAACGAGCGACGATATCCCGCCCAGCCCGGAACGACAAAACAACATGCGGCCTGGTGAAATCATGCTCGCTGAGATGGCCCGAGCTCTCAACATTGGCTTGGGATTGAACGCCCAAGATTCCAATCTGGACCCCCCAGAGCCTCCAGCGAGCTCGACAAGTCACGAGGAACCCCAATCAGAAGCGCTTGGCTCAGAGAGGCCCATGCCTCCTGAAGATAGCTTCGAACGTTTCCTTCTTAACCTCCAGGCCGACCTCAGGACGGCTCTTTCGGAAGACGGCAATGACGTAGCGTCACTGACTCCGGCCGGCGGTGCTCTCGAAGGACGTGCTAGTCATGATAGTGACGAGAGCGCGGCTTCTCCCCGTCCTTTCCTGGACGACCTTCCCGTAGACGCTGTCGAAGTGGAAGAGGACGATGACGATGACGGTGACCAAGCCCCGCCGCTGGAAGACATCTCCGATTCTGATGTCGAAGAGGACGAAGAGGACGATTACCAGGGTCAGGCTTCCAGTCGCACTGCTACTCCGATGCCCTCTGCAAACTTCATTCCGGCCAGTCGAGTCGAACAACCTTCGTTTGGTGCGATCTCAGGAAACGAAAGTGGCAGTGCAGATCGTGGGCAGCCGGGGATTAATCTCTGGAGATTATATCGCTTCCAGCCCATCCCCGCGAACCAAATTGCGGGCCACGCTTCGGCCACGACCTTGCCTACCGCCCCATTATCGCCAACCCCATCCAGTTCCTCTTCCACTCCTTCAGCATCTTCCACTCCACGATTGTCCCTTCAAACCGGACTTCCGTCGTCGTCCGTGTCGTCGGCTGCATCCACTGCGGATTCAGACAGCGCGGTTCCTCTTCCGGCTGCAGACAGCAGCTCTCATATGGTCGTGCCTGTCATCGTTGTCGGCCTTCAATCGGTGAATATGGGACAAGTTCAAGGCCACGGTCACGTCCATCCAGACTCTCAAACGGTGCAACCTGAGTCCAACAGGACATCCGCATCGTTTGATAGCGCAGGGACCGCGACTCCTGCGGATGGTTCGGGTACGACAGCGACGCGCGGCCGCAGTTGGCAATCTCGGGCTGCCACAGCGCTACGGAATCTGCGGCCTGGGCGTAGGATCGGTCCTAGCGCGCAAGAAACTTCAGACGGGGCTGGCTCAAGAACGTTCTTGATCTACGTCATCGGTGGTAAGTGCTAGCTTGAGGCCGCGGTCATCTTCCTTTGCCTAACAATGCGACAGGCTACTATCCCCCCAATCATCACATGGTCACCGGCTCTGATAACCTCGACTCGTACGAGGCGCTATGGTATGTCTCTCGTTTTACTCGTCCGGACCCAACCTTACACCGTATCTAGGGAGCTTGCCGAGCTTCTTGGTCAAGTCAAGCCACCAGTAGCCACTCGGGATGACATAGACAGGTCCGGTCTGCAAATTATCAAGGCTGCTGAATTGGAGAGTTACGAACAACAAGGCAAGCTAGCATCGAATTGCGTCGAGCGCGTGCGTTCCCTCTTCCGTATGATTTGTTATCATGGTTCGCTCACAATGCTCTTCCAGTGTCTCATCTGTTTGGATGATTACTCCCCGGACGAGGACCTGCGTCTTATGGCTTGCAAGCATGCGTTTCACAAGGATTGTGTGGACAGATGGCTTCAAGTTGGTCGTAACAATTGCCCTGCGTGTCGAACGAAGGTAAATGGACATGGTCTAGTGCTTGAGGAGCTCAAGCTAACCATCTTCCGTAGGGTGTTTCTATCGCAGGCGATGCGACGTATTGAATCGTACCTTCCACATTGTGTCAAAAGCCGTGCACCTCTCATTTTACGGACATAGTTTGGCCATGACGTCTAGCTAACTCGGTCACTTGTCCTTAATTGCCTCTGCTCTTGCCGCGTCGTCGTCGAACCCACATGTAGCACTGTTCACTTTTTTCCCCTGATTCGAATCGTGTTTCGATCGTCGTCGGACCCTCCCATGCAATTGTTCTTCTCGATCCCCCTGTAGTCCTCTTGTAACCTTGTATATTATGCTTCGTCAAAGAGCTCTGGAAGACTGCTTCGGAACAATCGTAATCGCGACGTTTCGACCGCTGCCACTTGCTTGATCAAATAGGTTCACCAGCTCCACCGTCACCAGCTCCTCCTGCACTGGAATGAGGTCATGCGTGTGTGATTGGAAAACAAATAACGCACGTCGAGCTCTTCCGACATCCAGGCAAGTCGATCCAGGAGGATGTAGGATTCCACCACGGGTCCCAAAATGCACCTCAGCACATGAAACGTCTCCAGTCTTCTCTCCATTTGTGACGTGGGCGTTGTCGGAAACTCGAGATGCTCAAGGTATAACCTTGCCCGCACAGCGCAGACAAACGTATCCCAATCCGCATACGCCCCATCGCGCAACCTGCCGATGCGATTGAACGTACTCGGGGTGCCAGTAATGGTGCCGCCATCGGCGTCCCTCCTGGGCCCTCCAGGACTTGGTCGCGTTTTGAGCGTATCTTCGATCAGCGCGCGCCACACGATCTTCCGCAACGCCAGATGCGCGTCCTCCAACGCCTGTTGGGAACGTGTCCATTGAGACGGCACTTGTGCGGCTAGTTGGAGATGACTTGGAGAAAGAGAGACTGAGGGAGAGTCTGGGCTAGGTGAGCGCAAGGTCCGGGAGAGCGGGAAGTCTGTCGTGTTCGGGTCAGGAACAAGAAGCTTTGCGGTGTATGAAACTCGGACCTTCAGGCCGCATCATGTTATAACAGCAGCCCACGACTATGGCACCTTGCGGCATCCATGAGGTACATATAGGAGATGGACCCGGCTTGCGCGCAGATAGAAAGGCTCGAAGGATGTCTGGGGTGAGGGATCCGCATGCATGCAAGGCGACGAAGAGCACAGACGTGACCTCCTCGGTGGCCCCGACGTGATTAATTGCGGCCAAAGAGCGAACGTCGCGTAGCCACGCACTTGTCGATGACACGAGCGACTGCGAATCGATGGCTGCAGTGACATAAGTCAGAGAGCCAGGCGCAGCTTCAGGACGGCGCTCTTCGATCCGCGACGCCGCATCGTGGTTGGCTTCCACGGGTCTTTGAGCCGCTCTGCGAGCAGCTTTGGTCGTGTCCTTTCGAGCAGCACCTTGGAATTGGACTTGGCTCGAATCGAGCGCAAGGACATGCAAGTTCAGTTCATCACGTAGCGTCCTAGACAAGTAGGCCTGTGCGCGCAACGGTGAGCACAGGTCTGAAAACACGTTGACGTTCTCTGAGAGAAGGAAAGGACGGACTTGGCCAGCACCAATATCAACTGCATGACGAACGCCGGATAAGGATGATCCGGGGGACAGGAGAGCGTCCAGAGAGTCAACCATCCGAACGACTTCGTGCGCCTTCTTCGGAGACATGCCGGAGAAATCGACCTGATTCCTGTTGCGAGATGGAGGCAGCGTTTTTGAACCAGAACCACTGGGGTAGACCTGGCCCACGTCTCGGGATAACGCAAGCCTGCATGCATCGTCGATCAAACTTTGTAGGCCGAGAGGGATCGACGAATGCTGTTCTGCACGCTCGGGTCCAGAAAGGCAGGATTCGTAGTATTTTAGCAAATGAAGCCAAGGGTCATCTCGTTTAGCTCCTTCCCCTTCATCGGGCACTTCTCCGGCCCAGGCCCACCATTCCTCCCACTCCGGCGGTGGTCTGAAGGTCGATTGGCCGAGGTTGTTTGGGTGGAACGCAAATAAACTAGAGACAAGAGGGCGAGATAGAAATTGGGATATGAAAGCCAGATGTTCACATAGGATTGCGTTGACCATAAGTGGCGTCGACGAGGTAAATAATGGCCTGAAGACTGCAGTAGAGAGCAGAAGCTGCTGCCAGCCAGGACCTATAGCTAGGATAGCGGACCTCGAGACCGAGCGCTCGGAAACCGTCTTTCGGCGCTTTCTCCGCTGGCGATGTTTGCGCATGTTTGGCTCAACCCCATAAAAACTTCGTTCTCCATCACTGGCAGGACTTGCTCGTCGTCGTCTAGTTCCACATGCCCTTTCTTTCGGTGAGCATCCATTCTCTATCTCTCTCTTATGATGAGTTTCTTGCTGTGCACCAGTCGGATGCTGCAGACGACAAATACCCTGGTCCTCCAATATACGCTTTGGGAGATGACCCTGAATTTTGCCCTCGACTCGCTCTCCTCGGTTACAATCTGACGTCCTATCCTCTAGATCCCACCGTCGCTCACTTCGAGGAATTGCAGTAAGTCGGCTAGATGTAGTATCATTGTTGCGCTTTCCTGTTATACTTGCAATACATCCTGGCGTCTTGTCTCACATCACGTCAAGATCCTCTTTCCACGTCCGTCTTCTGCTGCGTTATCCCGCCAACGTTCGAGAGGAAGCGTTCTACCACGCGCTTGCCTCGTCGTAGATTCGACAACGATATTCTCTCGTTCGGCAGGTGAGCTTGATCCTGGAGGACGCGCGTCAGCTCCCGTGAGACTTTCCTCCAACGTTGACATACCGTGCTCTGTCCTAGAGGAAGATGCAGCGCATGACAAGCGAATTCCTTCTCCAGATACGGTACCGACGGAATCGACTTTATGCAACGTTAGTGGGAGCCAAGCAACGGGGTGTCCTGTCTGTCAAAACGTACCCCTCCCTCTCGGATACGCAGTGGTTCAACCGCCCATTCATCCCTCACCGCATCCTCCAGCGCCCGGAACCAAGGATCGTCCAGGTTACCCAGCCACCAGTCTGCAGTGTGTTCGATGCTCACCTAGAAAACGCAATGTCTCGTTAGCCTCATGAACTCGCTCGAAACTGCTTGCTCACCATGAGTTTGTTTGGTGACTTCATGTGCTCGAACATTGCCTCTAGGTGTTCCCGTACCGAGGATGCGATCTCTTCTAACGATTGATCCGGCACTATTCGCAGGGAAACGCGAGCCTTGACGCTAGAAGGGATCACAGTGGAATCTGAGGTGACTGAAATGAGTGCCGCTCAACGCTTGACCCGCGAAACACACGCACTCCTAGGACCAGACACCTCTAGATTGTGCACAGTCAACGATGGCTCGCGCCATCGTGCCGCGAGGAGGTTTGCGGGTGTCTGCGTGACGTTAGAGAGGACTTTGTACGATTGTCGTTCCTCGTCAGTAAGGGGTCTAACGTCATTGTCTGCGTGCGGAGTAAATTAGTCCGGATGTTGAGGAAAAGCATGCGCCTTACAGAATTTCGGAATAACAATCTTGTTGTCTTCATCTGTCAAAGTACCAAGTAGCTTCACCCTGCACGACGGTAAGCTAGCCGTACGATCCTCAATAGCCGTACGCTTACATATCGAGCATGGGCTCCCTGGCAGCTCCCCCATCAACACCTGAATGCAGGTCCGGCCCTTCATTGAATATCTTCCCACACCGTCAGTAGAATAGTTTGCGAGGTAAAGCTCGCAGACAAACCTCCACATTGCAATGCACTACGCCCCGCAGGCCGTACGTGATACATGGCGTATCCTCCGCTATCCAGGTGGAGTTGCTGATGAACGTTGAGTATTAATGTATATTCGCGCATCTCGAACGAATCAGATCGCACCTAACAATAATGGAATCGACAGATCCAATCGTCTCCTGGAATAACGTGTCATATACGTCAGGCGTCCGTCGATCATGAAGGAATACTTCGGAACCTTGTGGCGTTTGACTGTCTCGACAAACCCTCCACTACCTGCTTCCTCTTCGCCTTCCACCAACAGCACCAAGTCGACGTCAAGTGCTCGACGTGCGAGCAACTCTGCGGCTGCGCAAGCGACAGCCATTACAGGACCCTTGTTGTCTGTTGCTCCACGACCGTACAGATAGCCGTTGCGACCGGAAAGGGTGAACGGATCCGATATCCAGCCGGTAGGTCGAGCAGGGATCACATCATAGTGACCATAGAAGAGAATTCGCGGCTTTGGCGCGGATGTCTGGGTACCGCGGAAGGTAGCCATGACGAGGGGGTTTGTGGTGTCCCCCGTAGGGAGCTGTAACCTGTTCAACATCTACCCCAGATCGATAGATGTTTCGCCAGTCACTCACGAGGGATGCGTCAGCACCTAGCTGGGTAAGACATTTCCTCAACCAGATCGCAGCTTGTCGACAGTCTTCCCTGTGTGCCAAGGAGTTGCTGACACTCGGGATAGAGACGAATTTTGTTAAACCGTGAACCAGGATATCTGTCGAAGAGCTATCTGAGATATACTCGCTAGGAGGTCGCAATTTGATGCTTACCGCTGATACTCTTCGACAAATCGGCATGGCTGTTGAACCCATCTATATCGGCGAGAGCGTCTCTTGGCGCAGAGGGCGTTGAGACTTCCCATATCTACGCACGCTGTGAGTGCTGAAGTTTTGCAGCCAGCTAGTAATTTCACCTTGATTATGTCGTCATTGGCACCTGTAACAAGCGCAAACTTGACTTCGTTGGCCGAAGATTGCTCGGAATGCGAAACGCGAGTGATAATCGAAGATAGCACTATTCCTTCGTGTCCTTTCCACGATCCAGTCAAAACAAAGGAAGACGACCAGCGCTGTGATAGGACGCCAGAGCTATGAATACCAAGCGACCCCATGATACTGATGCCGTACCTGAATATCACCGTTGGCGGAACACACATAAAGGTCGGAGTGCAGCATCGACATAGACAGAATGTCCACGTTCTGTACCCCGCGGATCGTCAATGAACCATCGAGTCAGGGTCAGAAATTTGACCTACTTCCACAACAAGTAACGTCCGGACAAGTGTACGGGTCTCAAGATCCCATACCTTGACCAGGCCATCTTGACAGCCCGCGAAAAGGGTATCCCCACGAACCACGAGGGCAAGGACCGCGCCAACACCGCAATCGAACGTGTGAAGGAGCCGAGGGGTGCCGCCGTTTGAGGACTTCTCCTCGGGTAACTGCCAAAGCTGTAGTCGAGTGTCGTCAGCACGCCTCAGGACCCAGGTCGATGACAGGTGTCCACCTTGACTGTAGAGTCTCCGCTGCCCGTGAGCAGTTGAAGCTGACGACCTTGGTCGTTCTCAAGCTGGGAATCATCCGAACCATCACGACGGTTAGGAAGGAGTGCCATGCAGTACACATAACCGTAGTGGGCAGAGTAAATGACGTTTCCGGAAGGAACCTGGAATATAGCGATCGGCGGCTGGAACACGTCGGGTTGAACACAAGAGTCCGGCGGTGTCCTAGATCCGGTCGAAGATGCGGACGGAGGGGTAGTTGAGATACCGCGGGAGGCGCAGGTAGGGTTCCTTGCGTTCAGGTCTGCTGGCCTGCGAGTGTACTGAGGATAGCTGTCGAAAAACTTGTGTGCCTTTCTAGACGGTGGGGTAGAGGTCCCACTGGAACTGTATGGCCCTGACGAAAGCGTGGGGACACTAGATAGAAGCTCAGGGGTAGTGCGGGGGAAAGAAAACCACTGGAGCGACGTGTTTTGGCAGCCAAAGTAGAGTGTTTGCAAGTGTGAGCACCAGGCGAGAGAGAAGAGGTCTCCGGAATCGGTCTCAAGATGAGGATGAAGGAGATGAAGCTGGCATAGACTGCGGGTGTTCCAGACCTGTGTTGTCGTCAGTGTATCGCATATCCGAGGGAAGATGGTTATAACGTACGCGTATTGTACTATCGCCTTAAATTCACAGGTTCAGTAATCGCTCGCATCGGAGGCAAACATAGGAAATATACCTGATGCGCTAAAGAGCCAGTGCTTGTCCGGGGCGTACTCGAGAGCGAGGACACTGCCGGAGTGACCGCTCAAGAGGGCTTTGAGTTTGAATGTATACTTGTCCCAAACCTGAAAACGTTTAAATGGAAAAACAGATACGACAGGGACTGAATAGACGAACGGATATCTGGCCGTCCTGCCTACCGGTGTAGATGTTATGATCGTCGGCGGCGAGGCTTAGAACAGAACTATGTTCCTGGTGGAGAGAATGGAAGAGCTTTGGATGTTGTTGGACGATGGCGGTGCTTCTGCTCAATGAAGCTGCAAGGTTACCCAGAGATGATAAATAAGGTCGGGGAGGCAGCACTTGAGGCATTGCGGCGCAAAGTTACAGAGAAAGCACCTACGATCTGGGATGACGGGAGACAGTGGTGAAGAAACCGACATTGCTTATATATTTGTTGCGTTAGCGACCTCCACGGATCAAGCTGCCTAATGGAACGGATGGGGTGAGAATGTGAGAGAGAGTATTGGACAAGGAGGCAAAGAACTTGAGGTGGCGGGTGGGTAGCAAGTGTCAGCCAAGTGCCAATGTCATCGAGGCACTCAGGCGCTCATCTCGCGATCGGCTGAGAGACTGGCGTGCGTGCACAAGCCTCTCGGACGACTCGCATTCCACCTCTCTTCCCCACCCCCATCCTCGACACGGCAGCCTGGACTGTTAATGTTGAATGACAGTGTTGCGTGGTTGATAACATCCGCCGCCATGTTCAGCGGTGCTTGTCCAACACTCGTACGACCATTTGGATGAGGCTTTCCCAAGCCGCCGGCTGGCAGTGCATTGCCAATGCCGCATTTGATCTCATTTGATTGCTCATTAGCTCTCGGCGACCCATCGCTGCAAAACAAATGTCTCCCGAGAACAAGGTGAGTCCGTGGCTGGATCCGACCTCTCGTGTGTCGGCTCTTCGAACATCTCCGGTTTGCTATACGTAATTTTGCTGCTGGTTGACAAATTTGGATGGTTTTAATATGACATCAGAACGTTTGCAGAGAGTCTATAGCTCGCTGTCCGGATAGGGTCTATGTCGTCGCCTTCGTAGTTGAAAGCAGTCTGATACACCTCC
This sequence comes from Sanguinoderma infundibulare, assembly GCA_032821775.1. NCBI lineage: Eukaryota > Fungi > Basidiomycota > Agaricomycetes > Polyporales > Polyporaceae > Sanguinoderma > Sanguinoderma infundibulare. The sequence goes on from JAVLRN010000007.1 coordinate 1,392,480, forward strand.
ATCATGCAGTAGTCGTAGTCAAGATCTAGACCGGCAGCCTTGAGGTTGGACGTTGGCCTTCACAAAGTGCTTAACTTTTGCAGCATGGATCCAGGGACAGCGTCGGAGCAGAACACAATGGCAACGGCAAGGCAAACGTTACGAGGAAAGGGCGTTGAATTGATGCATGACGAATGCGGGTAAAGGACTGTCACTGAATATGAGACAGGCCGAGGGGAATAGGATACATGTGGATGCAAGCTCGCGATGACGTTGAATACAATATACACGGATACAATTAAAGACGCTTCTCCGCTCCTTGTTGTCCATACACTCCTCTGCATACAAACCAACACCCGACGTGTTGTTCGCCTTGCGCACACCCGGCATGCGCCCGTCACGGACCTCACCCCGTCAGCGGCAACGTCAAGGGAGCTAGACTGGGGGTGTGGCCCATCCGGTGCTGAGCTGGGTATGCACACGGGTTCTATAGCAACGCATCGGTCCTCCGGACTGCAAGCCACTCCGATCTAGGTTCAGACGCAAATGGCTGGCGGACGGGTCAGACCTCGGGCGGGGAGGCGTGCTCCTTGTACCAGTTCTGGAGCCATCGCTCGGCGATCGCGTACTCGCGCTTGACACGGGTGAGAAGAGGGCCAATCTTTGCGAGCGCGGCATCTTGGGACAGATCCGTGCTGTTTGCCTCGTCCCGGAGGGCGCCATAATGTTGAATGTGCTCGCAAGTGGCCTGGACGGCAGAGACGCCAAGGGCGGCGGAGGAACCTTTGAGGAAGTGGCCGAGGGAAGAAAGCTTGGGGAGATCCTTGCCCTCGCTGGGGAGGGAAGGGGTCGATAATTGAGCAAGAGACGCGGAGAGGGGAGGGGATGGGATGGACGAGGATGAAGACATACAAGGCAACGTCCATATCTTTGAAGGTGTTACTCGCTTGAGTGAAGTAGGCTTCGGTCATGCCGAATGAAAATTCATGGGTGTCGTCTTCGTCGAGATCAAGGATTTGGTTGAAGGTCTCGAGATCAATGACGGTCTCCTGATCGACCTGGAAGAGGGAAGGAGTGGATGTGGTAAGTATCGGGAGGTGACGGCAGAGAGAGCGGATGACGGACGTCTTCATCTGGGGCATCAGGCTCTGGCTGAGGAGACGGTTGTGAGGCTAACGCGGCAGAGGCTGGGGCGGGCGGACGTTCGCGCGCAGGCGTCGCACGAGAGACGGAGTCCGGGGGCGGGGATGTGAGACGAGCGGCGGTGGACTTGGGCGAGGGCGGGGCAAGGGACGGGGCACGAGAGTCGGAGGGTGCGGCGGGTGCGGGAGGCGGGGACGGAGAGCGGAGTTTGGGGGGCGGGAGGTCGCGCTCTGGAGATTTGAGAGGGCCTGCGACGGCGGTCTTTGTCTGGGACATGGTGGGCGGAGGGAGGGGGAGAGGAGAGGAAAGGAGGGAGAGGAGAGGAGAGGAGATCCGACGCGGGTCAACGGCCACTTGGGAATTATCAAATCAAATCAATCGGAGCACTCCACTCCTCCAACCGTCCTCGCCGATCTTGCTCGAAGCTGCAGATTATGTATTCAACCAACTCCTGGCGTCCCCGGGATCTCGTGCCGGCTGCCGGGTGTCGCCTGTGGAGGGCGCGTGCGTTGGGAGTATATCTGCGCCTCGGCCGTGGAGTGGTCCGTGGAGAGTGTCCTTCGGCCCACCCGACCCATGGCCTTCTTCTCCCACTCGCCTGCAGACCAGCCCGCCAAAGGCTCGTCCATCACTCCAGACGTCACATCCGGTCATCTCACCCATCTCACACTCGACCAGCAGGCCGCCTTCGCGGCATTCAAAGATATTCTCGCCAAGGCACACCTCTACAATCCTCCGAACGACCCAGACGGGCCACGCCCCAGTCACGATGAGCCAACCTTGCTGTCAGTTCCTAGCTTGTTTTCCAGCCCCATCCCACGCACCGTCCCGGCCACTCACTCCTCCCTCACCCTCTATCTAGCCGCTTCCTCCGTGCCCGTCGCTTCGACCCACAGAAGGCGTCCAGGCAGTTTGCCGACTTCCATGCCTGGCGCGCAAATCACGACGTCGACACCCTCTACGCCACTTTCCCCGTCGACGAATTCGAAGCCGCCCGTCGTTTCTACCCCCGTTGGACAGGTCGGCGAGACAAGGTATAGCCTCCGACTCCGTCCCATTCAAGTCGGCCAGGATAGACGGGCCGTTCGTGCCACCGACTGACCTCGTCCTCACTTTTTTCCAGAATGGCCTCCCGTTGTACGTCTATCGTATCGGCTCCCTCACATCCCACCTCCAGAGCGAACTCAACGCCGTAACGCCCGAGCGTCGCTACCAGCGCATGTGAGCTCCTCTTTTATCCTACCGTCCTCCATCGCCCCATCGTCTCTAACCTCTTCCCCACTGACCTGCCCTCGTTGCCACCCGAAGTGTCGCCCTCTACGAGACCATGACTCGCTTCGTTCTCCGCCTCTGCAGTCATCTCCCTCGCCCCATCAGCCCGACCCCAATCTCGTCCGTCACCACGATCATCGACTTCGCCGACGTCTCCTTGCCCCTCCTCTGGTCCCTCCGATCTCATCTGCAAGAAGCCTCCACGCTCGCCACCGCTAACTATCCCGAGACGCTCAGCACGATCGCTGTCGTAAACACCCCCTCGTTTTTTCCCACTGTCTGGGGTTGGATCAAGGTGCGTCCCCATTCACGACGTCTGCTCTTCCCCGGCTTGAGGCCGATGCTCATCGCCGATAGCCCTGGTTCGATGAGGGCACTCGTCGCAAGGTTCATGTTCTCGGCAAGGATACTGGTCCGACCCTTCGTACTTTGATTGACCCTAAGGATCTTCCCAAAGTATATGGCGGGGAGCTAGATTGGATGTTCGAAGATGAGCCTGCCCTAGATGACGCTATCAAGGAGCTCATTGGCGACATGCCAAAGGGTCCTGTCATATTCCAAGATGGCAAGGTTGTTCGTCCCAGTCCTCCCTCCGAGTCGCTGCAAGAAAACGGCGACATTTCGCAATCCTAGAGTCTTAAAGTCTGTACACCGTGTACAACCTGATCATTAGAGTCGCATTTGGTTCTCGATTGTATTAGTCCGTGCTACGATATACTACTAGAAAGCTACACTTCATGATGGTAGTTACCGCAACGTCCAGCATAGCACAAGCCTAAGCACATACAGCATCCACGGAAGACGTACAGATAAGTTATCACCTTCTTTATACCATGTTGTATCGTAGTTATAAATCTACATCATCCTCGGGTTCCGCAGCGACCCCGTCTTCGTTCCAAATCTCTAAGAACTGTGGAAGGTATCAGACACAGCGACCGAAGACGCAGATGTGGACATACTTTAGCAGATTGAACGTCCAAATCCTCACTGGTCACCATCGGAACGGTAGCGAACGGAAGGGACTCCCACGACAAGGGTCGTTCATGCTTTCGGGTCGCAGGCCTGTCGCCTACAGCACTTTTCTTCCCGATAACGAACTTGGCGCATTTCCTAACAGCACAGCACCGTCAGCGATGACAAACATCACATAGACAACAACTACGCATACTCTTCCGATAGTCCGTAGAGCGTCTTGAGATGCGCCCTCAACAGCATTATCATCGCCACGATCACCGAGCTGCGCATCATTCCGAAATCCCGGCAGCGGGCCGAAGAGATAGAACCCTGAAGAGGCCGGGGCTGGCCCATCTGCGGCACCTCGGAGTCCACGTCCATGGCTGTTGCCGACACGAAAGGAAGGCCTGGCGTTTGCGGGGCATGGTTGGGACCGTGGAGCTGACTGAGAAAATGCGATGGTGAGAGAATCTCGACCAACTGCATTCCTGCCGTAGATAGAACCGACGTAAGGGATTTGGTGACAGTCAAGACCTCTTCTTGGGTCTTGTAGTCAAACGAGGCAAAGTTCTCTGCCATGTATCGCGTGAACTCGACATCATCCTAAACATCGTGTCAGTCTAATTGGCAAGCCATGAACCGAACGTGAAGCTACCTGTGAAGACTTCCCAAGCTCCACATCGAATACCTTGACCAAGGCTCGGAGAAAGTCCTGTCGTGTCGCACGCTTCTCACGAGCGAGCGTATACCACCGATGTAGCAGTGCGGATGACCCCGGATTCATACGGTAACCCTTCACTGCTCCCGGAGTGAGTCGTTTCTGGTAATCGAAGGAGGCGCGCGCACTGTTGACGTAACGAGCATTCAAGAGAGAAGTATGCTTCGCATGGAGGATAGCATGCAACGCGCTTGCCCTAGCACTGAGATGGTGGTTTGGGCTGGTCTCGAGTGCCACAATGATGGGGAACGACTGGAGAGGATGAGCTAGTCCTTGCTTGATGGTGAACGTGAGGATGTCAACGGCAGCAGACTGGATCTGTGCGGTCTGTGACAGGGCGGAATCAAGGATATTGTCCAGGTAACGTTGAACAATAGCAGAGCTGACTCTGCTTCAGATTGTGAGTATAAAAGCATCGGTCCCATGAGGAGGACGCTGACCCTGAGTCTGCAAAGCCATCAGTGTTCCCGATGAGCTCCTCCATATTGACTTTGCCTGTGGCCACCTTGCCCTTCGTACTTGCCGAAGCTGTGAAACAATTAGCAGCTTATCTTACATCTATGTCTAGTCACGCCATACCTTTCTCGTTGGCAGTGTGCTTCGCTGCATCCGCGATCAAGAAGTCCTGTAGAATCTTCAAGAGGCGACCACGTATGTCCTCCTCCGGGGACGAGAAGATCCCGTCCATGATCTTAGCAGAAGACTCTGCAGTCATCAACGAGGGTTGCGCACGGAACAAGAAACCTGGAACAAACAGTGTCAAGGAGAAGTAGGCCTCATGGCAAATGTTACGTACCTAGGCATTGTAAGATCCGGCCTCGCAAGACTTGGTCCTCGTACTTCTCGTAAAGCTTGAGAAGGCACATGTACACGTGTTCTATCACAGAACCCTGATCCGTAATGGTTGTGGCGTGGTTAACGAAAAAGAATGCATTGCTCGTACCTTCGTAATCTTGTCAATCTCGTCTTTGAACTCTGATAAGAGATGGCTGATTTAGGGCAAAAGGGTCCAAGACGGGGGCGAGGGAACTCACTCTCTTCCTCTGCGCGAAGACGGTCGAAGTTACAATGCTCGCACAACAGAGACGTGATGAACAGCAATATGACAAGCGCGCGTGGCTCAGCCGAAGGGGCGGCAGATTTCTGAATACTCTGCTGCAGGCGAACTGCCGTGACGTCATAAGCGATTAGACAATTGTCATCGAGGAAGTACACACCGTTACACGATCGCAACAGTGCCAATAGGCGGGCGAAGTCATGCGTGAGATGATGTACAGTAGCACATATGCACGCGACAGTCTCTTGAAGGCCCTGCATATATATAAAGTTAGAGTATGTGACAAGGATGGATCTATGGACCATACTATCAAGCCTGCGGCGACAGACGGCTTGATAATCATAGGTTGAAGAGCCAGCTGTAATTCCTGTCCGAATTTGGCAGCGGTCTTGGGCATGTGCGGGATAGAAGCTCGGAAGATGCGCAGAAGGTAATCTGATGTCGTCTGCTCTTCCGCCTGCGGATACATGGTAAAATTGCAGCTCACGAACTGCTTTTGCGTATGGTGGACTTACCGTGGTCGCATTCTTCAGATATGGTAACAGGGTTGCGGCATTTGACCCAGAAAGCACCGCTGGGTATGCAGACGTGAAGAGGTAAATGGTCTGCACGCAGTTCAAGACAGTCTGAGATTACGTTAGCGTTGCTTCCTCCACACGTGGACGGTGTAGTACTTACAAACCCAGGCAGGTCTGAAGCATCCACAAGGCCATCGATCAAGGTCTCGCAGACCTCCACGTATCGTTGGTGCAGGGCAGACCTATCGTGCTCGGACTTGTCCGCCATGATACGATGTAGGAGGTCTTCGAGGGGCGACTGCCTATCCTTGAACTGGGCGGCGACACCCATGATGATGGCTACTTTAGTCAGCAACTCCGTCTTATTATCTTGAGAGGACTTGGGCGCTATGGTGGTGCTGATGAACCAGAGCTCCTCCATAGTCTTGACGGCGAGATCTTTGACGGTGTCGTCCTCGTCGAGCATACGAAGTACGATGCGGAAGCAGATGTCGATGCGCGCGCTCCTATCTTCCGTGACGCTGTAGTATGCCTTGAGCAACTTGATGACTCGTTTTCGTACGCCCAGACCAGTGTCCGCGATACGGTCAGCGATCTTCTGATAGTAATCCGCAGCGAACTTCGGAGAGTCGACCATGTACTTCCCAATGAGCTCCACAGCAGCGTCTCGGACAGCAGGAGAACTATCCAGCAGATGGGTCTCGATGCCTCTCCTGACGTTAGACGCAGACAGGATGCTGGGATCGCTGGTGACGATCTGACCAAGGGCTTTCAGTGCCTTTGTCCTCATGAACACCGGAGGAGCATCCAATGCCTGCAAGACCACCGCCAAAACCGGGTTGAAGGAATTCCTTAGGCTCTGACAGGTCCCGATCTCCTCGGACAGTCGATCAATCCTTGCGACCTCCTCCTGCGAAGTCCTACAGAGGGTACCAACGCTCAGCACACCGTTCTGTTAGTGTAGATAAAAGGCTTACCCGAGCTCGAAGACGTCTCCAGACGGGTCTTCCCAAATCTCGCGCATGGCAGTCTTGAACTGCTTCGCCAGCGACCTGACGGCCTTGCGATCAATCTCCGCGTTTTCCGAGAGGATCTTCTCGCAATTCTGCAACACAAGTGCAAGCTCGTGCCCCCACATGACAGCAGTCAGCTCCCGCGCGCTCTGGGTGCAAATCAATGACAATTCTGATGCATTACGATAGCGTAACTCACATCGAATGCCTGGTCCTCAGAAGATCGTCTGCACAGGTTGTTCTGTAGATCCTGATGGGCGGCAACGAGTTGCTGTAGCTTGTCAGCGTCGAAGGCGTTCATAATCTAGGAGGCCGTTAGCATGTGTCAACCTTGTCTTCATCATACCCTGCTCACTTCATCTAGGGGCACCAGCCCCGAGTCGCTGGAGTCACGCTTGAACTTCAGGGTGCTCGTGCGAAGATGCGCAGCGATGACGCCTAAATGATCGAGAGCAAGCGTCCTGATCGCGTTGTTGTCATTCTGTGAGGTCGACTTGATGTCGTCCAACGAGGACACCTAAGACAGAATGCGATCAACATTATATCAAACACGACAGAGCGGTTCTTACTGACCATAAACTTGCAGATCAGACCCAGAATCAGACTAGCGGCAGGCCATTCCGGCCAGAACAGAACAGCGAGAAGGTCCGAGATGAGGTTATCGAAAATCGCACGGTACTCAGCTTCGTTGGAGTTCTTGGTAGTCTTGGTCTTGCCCGACCTATATGCTAGTCAGTGGCTGCCATACGCGTGCGCGAGGATACGTACCTCTGAGTCAGAAAGATGATGATCGTCTTTGCAGCTTTCGTCGCAGAATCCAGTCCCGACGCGTATAGTCGAATCTCTTCTCTGTCGTGCTCATCTAGCCAAGGCGTTTTCTGCGGCTGCTCGTTGAAGCTTTCCTGGCGACGAAGTGCGAGTGCCTGCTCTCGCGCCTTACGGATCCCCTTCGCCTCTACGCGCACGTCGTGCCCCGAAGTCTGCACGAGCTGCATAAGGAGTGCGGACACTGTCCGAATTGACCGACCATCCCGCAGTCTAGCAGGGTTTCGTTGTTAATGCAAGATAAGATATAGAGACAAGCGCATACCGGAACTGCCCCGCTCGTTGCTTGGTGTCTGATAGCTTGATGAGAGATGACAAGATTTCTTCGATAATCCACGGCCGCTGGTCTTCATGGTTCGCGAAGATCTGTAAGTTACCACATCAGCTCTCATTGTCGTTGGGCATCCAATCTTGTAATTATAACTCACACTCCGGATGAGCGCTAGAGCGTCCAGCCGCAGCGCCCTCATCGCTGGTCCTCCCAGCGCAGTGATCACGCCACTAGTGACAGAAGTCTTCTTGCCCTTGCCCTCGCCTTCCGCCTCAACGACAAAGAAGGGACCGATAGCGATGTACACGGCCTGTATGATAATGCTCTCGCTCATCGCCATAGTGTCTGCGCATATCAAGTCGTTGATCCTCGGCAGAATGGAAGATACAGCCTGGAAGATTTCGCTAAGGAGTTGACGAAGCATGCTGCCTGGCGACGCGGACAGCTGGATGAGCTCTCGCAGAAGGCCTGGGAGCTGCGCATCGGCAAGAGACGCCTCCACAAACGGGTACAGGATCTTCGTCAGGTGATTCTTGACTGTGGCGAGCGAAGCGGTAATGAGCTCCTCGGAGTACAGCTACAACAGGTAACATGAGTTCAATAATGCCATAAAGGTGAACGCGACTGGGTACCTGTTTCGGCAGTCTATCACTACCAAGCAGCGCGACACAGCAATCTGCCGCCAATACACTGTCCCTTGCAAGTTCGAGCGTCCTCGTCAAGTTCTCTATATCCTGCTCTGTGACAGCTTGCTGCTCCGCAGGTGGCTCGTCCACGTCCATGGCATCCCCGTCATCGGGACCTCCAGGCGTTTGCGACTTCGAGCGTCTGCTCTCTGCTTGCGCCTTCTTGCTGTTGACGGCCTTCTTACCCTTAGTGGTTTTTGGCAAACTCGCCCCTCCCCCCGCAGCGCTCGGGAAAGGGTCAAGATCCTCTCCAGCACGGATGCTCCGCTCGAGCATCTTCAGAATACGCGAAAGTGTGGCGGTGTCAATGTCCGCCATGCGGCCCTTGAACCTAGGCGTGCTTTGAGAATGACCATCGCGGGAGTTTATGCGATGGCGCTTGTTAGGACGCGAGACCTTGGTTATGTGCGTGATGAGCTTGCGGACAAGATTAGGATGAAGCAGCGGTGGAGAACTGGGCACGGAAAGAGGTGAAAACCAGTCCAGAGGGAGATCTTCGGCCTCGATGTCTGGCGGCAGACCATCCTCCGCTTCGAAAATATCCTCGAGAAGCGTGGCAAGCTTTTCTATAGGAGCTGAACAGAACATCAGATCAACATGAGACAGGATGCGTATATGCGCGAAAACGCCAACCTCTCTCATCTCTGTCCCCGGTCGCTCGCTTGACAGACGATTTTGCGCCGGCGCTACTTGGGCCCAATGAAAGTGGGGTAGAGTCCTCATCGCTCCCAAAGCCTCCCAAGTCTTCATCCTCGTCACCTGTCTTCACCTTGCCCTTTCCTTTGGCGCTCAATGTCGTCGTGGTAATGACGACCTCCGGACGCTCCTTCTTCTGCGACGTCGGCGTGTGATACGCTTTGGGATGCGGGGGTACGGCTACATACGGCTGAGAGTTCGGCCCAGATGAAAATCCGGACCCGGAGCTAGAAGACGAGGGGGCAGGTCTATGATGGTTCGAACCATGCGCCACCGGGGCGTGCGGCCTCTTCTGCTTCGAGGGAGTTGGAATGACGATCTCGAAAGACGACTGCTTTCGACTAACCTGCGGACGCGGAGGAGTCTGCTGATGCTGGGCATTCTGTCGCTGTTGGGACTGCAATGTTCGCGGCTGCCCGTGGTGTTGCTGGGGCTGCTGCCTCTGATGTTGGTACTGGGGCAATTGTTGATGATTCCGAGGCTGCAGGGGAGACGGCGGCGGCCGGTTGCGGTCCGCGACCTGCATGCGCTTCATACTTGGAGAGTCGAGGTAGTGCTCGACCTTCCGCTTCCTTGGGGTGACCTTCAAGTTGTCCGGTTCCGGGCGCGAGATTTCAAGAGGGTCTGGGCTGCCAAGATCAACAATAGGAATATCGGCCAGAGGAATCGGCTGCGAACGCGATTGCTGGGCCTGCGGGGGCCCTGGTTGAAGAGGCGGGGGTGGTGGTTGCTGGTGGTACCGCACGGGCTGGGCAGCTGCAGGGGTACGCTGTGGTGGTTGAACGGGCGTCTGGTTGAGGAAATTATTGAAAAATGCCGGGGAGTCTTTTGGCTGATAGACCTGGCGTGGAGGTCTAGGAGGGGGAGGTCCGAGGGCATTGGCCAGCGAGGAAGAAGACGCGGACATGCTAGGGAGCGGAGGAGTGGGGTATGATGCAGACGGGGATGCGTGCTGAATTACGGACTGCGCGAAAGAAGGCGTCTGGTAGGCGGAGTGGCGGGACAAGATGGGAGACCATTGTGAAGGCGATTGGTAGTTGGCGTACATTCTGATGTGCTTTAGCAAATGAGGGACGGAGGTAAGGGCAAGGAAGATACACACGGTCCCTGTCCAGCTAGATGGTAAACGACTTCTTCCCTCGTTTTCTCCCAATACTCTCCAGCAAACGAGGGCTGCTGTTGACTCGTGATATGTGCGAATTCTGGCGCATATTCCGGATACTGGGGGTATCTGGACTGGTAGTAAGAAGAATTGGATGGGACGGAGGTGTAAGGCTGGACGTAGGAAGTCGGCGCAGCGGATATAGAGAGATTCCCTAAATGCCTTGCAACTAGAGGGTGTTATAGATGAGCATACAGTGAAAGCAATAGGACTATTTAACGGACCATGATTGGCAGGGGTCGCGGAGCCATAAGGATACTGGGCGAGGAGCTGATGGGACTCCTGAACGGCGTCGGTGGCAGGGTTGTGTTGAGAGAGATCTTGAGAACCATACTGCCTCGTCTGGTGATGTTGGTGGGGATGATATGGATGGCCGTTCATCGGTGCGGAGGGCGACGAGGGCAGCGGGAAGCTCTGGCAAGACTCGGAGCAGACACGACGCGACCACCCGCCTGGCCGTCTCCACAGCCGCCCGACGTCGACGCGCCTCCACCGCGTACAGGTCACACCAGTCACACCGCCCTCGCCGCCACCTCGCCTCCATTCAGCCACCTCAGCCCGCTCCCTTCCCTCATGCTGCAGCATTCACACCTCAATATTCAGCGACCGGATGCGAAAAAAGCATGTCCAAAAATCATTCATACCAGTAGCCGACAGTCGTCCTACAACAGCACTACACTACCGCTACTACGACAAAAGTGCACCAAAATATCCAATAAGTCATCTCCAAACAACATAGGGAACACTAGTCATTATAAGGTCGTGATCAGCTCATAACAGGTCATAAGTGGCGTAACATGCTACCGCTTCGGTGAACCCGCACCAGCACCATCCCTCTGATGCTGGAATCCGTGTCCTGCTTTATTCTTCACATCGCTCCAGAACGCATCCCAATCGTGCCCTCGATGTCGCGGGTGCTCCGCTCCTGGCGTAAGTGGAGGTGTCGAAGGCGGGAGCCCCTCCGTAGCGCGTGAATTCCGTACAAACGCCTCCTGTTGTGCAGCGTTCACCCGCTCAATCGCCTTGATGAGCGAAGGCGTCGCGGGCACTGGAGAAAACACCGGCCCAGTCAGCGTGTTGGATGAACCCGTGCCTGCTTGCGACATCGAGGATGACGGGTGCTTGAGACTATGCCGGCGAATGAAGTCTGGTGTCCACTTCTCTCCGTCCTTGCCCCCAAACCGCCCAATCGTAACGTCCTGCTCCTCCTCAGGTAGCGGGTCATCCTCCACCTTCTTCACGATCGCCTTCAAATCCTTCGTCGGCTGCTCCTCGGTAAGCGTAGCCATCGAGTCAGACCTTGTCGGTGACCTCACAAATGGCGGCGCAGGCTTCTTCAGATCCTCGTCCTCGGAGTCCGACGCGCCATACGGGTCCAGCGGGTCGAACTTGATCAACTCCCTCGTACGCTGACGGCCCTTCACTCCTGGCCGCCGCTCTTTCCGTAGATACTCTGGCGGAGGTGTAAACCTGCGCGTCTTGTCGTCGCGTACAGTGCGAGAGCCAGAAAGGGACTGCTTCTTATACAGTTTGAGAGGCGAGTCAGGGATGGGTGCCTTGAGGTCTGCATCAGTGGGGAAAATGATGTCCCCGTCAATGGGGTCCGCGGCAGTCTTGTGACCAAAATGACGAGTCCAAAACGACTGCAGAGGCTGGAACTGGCCGGCGCGGTCATTGGCATTAGGCAGAGTGGCGGCATAGTCCGCAAGATAGCTATCCCATTTCTGGTGACGGAATGTCAACGCTAGATAGCGCAAGCACACAAGATGTACTCACCTCGTCTGGATTCTCCCCAAGCTTTCGTTTCAAGAACCAATCTGTCCCGACGCCAATGAGGGCGAAGAGGCAAAACGCCGCACTAAGTCCCTTCTCTTGGGTGGTACCCCAGTTACTTCCATCCTTGACCCACAACCTATCCCAGACCTCGACCCAAGGCGGAACGTTGGCAAGAAGGGCAATGGATTGTACGGTGCCAAATGCGCCGACGGAAGCCATGCCAAGCCGGACGAAAGTGTGTTGTGTGCGGACGATCGGAAGGAGACACATTATCGAGCCTATGGGAGTAAAGATGGCAACGAGGACGAGACGAGTAAGGAGGGAGGGATGGAGGACGACGCCAAAGGCGAGAGCGAATGTGGCGCTATAAGAACCAACAAGACGATCAGCACGAAGTTGGGCCACAATTGGGGTCGCGACGGGAAAACATACTATCCAGCGATACCGGCAAATGCGAGAGCGGCGAGTCGCCACCTCGCGGCGACTATGGCACCAGCAACGGCTGCCAGCAGCCAGACGGCGAGAAAGGCTCCAGAGCTGAGCGGTTTGGACGAGGAAGAGACGTTGGGGATGAGGAGAGCGAGGAAGGTGGTGAGATGGACTGTGAGTCGTTAGTGGGTCGATCAGGTGGGGATCTGCGTGAAACGTACCTCCGAAGACGAAGCCCAAGGCGGTACCACCTATGCCACCCTCTATCCTAAAAATCTTCTTGAACAACACCTCTGCATGTTGGATCCTGGTCGTCTCGAGTGGCTGAAGTGCGTCATAGCGTGGTGCAAACGCCCGTGTACGATCGAGCGTGAGGAATGCGCCGGCGAAGGTTAGAAGAAGGGACAGGAAGAACAAGGGCAGGGTATAGGCTAGGAGAAACGAAGACGAGGGCAGGAGGGACGAGAGAGTGGTTTGGGAGAGAGCGGACATGGCGAATGAAGGCTCCGAGGCCTGAATGGAGATTGACGGGCTGGAGTCTTGAAACAGTGAGCGTACCGGTTGGGAGCCGCACTATGGGTGACGGGGACGCGGTCTCCTCGAGCGCAGGTGGCCTGGCGCGGGTGGCAGAGGAGGGTCGGGTGGGACTGCCCGAACGATAAGGGCGAGGAGGAAGGGAGAGGGAGGCGGAGGCGGCAAGGAGGACGCTCGAGTGGGTAAGGCGCCCGTGCTCAGGTGGTCTCGGGAGATGCCGTTGCGGCCGGGGTGAAAATTCAGACTGGTTTGGCTGCAGGGTGGACTCGAGCTAGCGTAGCAGACCTTTTGCCCATGCTTCGCAACACCGTCTGTTTTCACCTTCTGCTCTATACCAACCACAAGAGGGCGCATCCCTGATCCCCACCTGTCGACATGGCCAAAATTTCCGCTTTGCGCGGCATCCCAAATATCTCCAAGCACAAGTCCCCCCGCAAACGCGCACACAAGCGGGACTATGCTTGGCTTGATGTGTCGGACGATGATCTCGACGTGAAATCATCAAAGAGGCCGTCCTCCAAGGGCAGCAACAAGTCCGACCATGGCTCCCGGAAAAAACCTCGCTTGTCTGCCGGTCTTCCCGATCCTTCCGTCAAGGAGTTGCTTCAGCAGCAACAGAGACAGCTCCCCATATACACGGGTATGTGCATTTCTACGCTTTCCTTGCTTTCACCCACCTCTCGTTCTTTTCAGGCAAGGGCGCTGTCGTCGACGTCATTCGCCAAAACGACGTAACTGTCCTCGTCGGCGAAACCGGATCCGGCAAGACAACTCGTCAGTCGCTTTCCTCAGACACTACATCCCCTTCACCTCCCAGTGCGACAACGCTCGCATTGTACCTGACCAAATGTTGCCCTTGATCTAGAGGTCCCCCAGTATCTTCTCCAGGCTGGACTCGCCGGCACTGGCATGATTGCCATCACTCAACCCCGCAAGGTCGCTGCCACATCCCTCGCTTCCCGCGTCGCCCAGGAACAGTCCACACCCGTTGGTTCCCTTGTTGGGTATTCCGTCCGTTTCGATGAGGCCTGTTCTTCCAACACCCGCATCAAATATGTCACGGACGGCATGCTCGTTCGCGAGCTGCTCGGAGATCCCCTCCTCTCCCGTTACAGCGTCGTCATCATTGACGAAGCTCACGAACGCACCCTACGCACAGACCTCTTGATCGCAAACCTGAAACCGATACTACATGCACGAAACTCGCCTGTCAATGACATCAAAAATGCAGACAAGGGCAAGGGCAAAAACAAGGCAGCCGACAACTGTAACCCCCTCAAAGTCGTGATCATGAGTGCCACGCTAGAAGCCGAGAAGTTTAGCAAGTTCTTTGGCGGGTGCGTGTCGCCTCCCTCTCCCTTCCATTCACCTGTTCCTCTCTCTTGTCACTCTGGCTCTCCCATCAAGACCAATTCCGTCCGGCCTTATTCATTCTTCGTGGTCCGCCTCGTTCTCTGAACCGTATCGGCTGATCTCTCGGGCCAGTGCGAAGATCGTGTATGTCAAGGGCCGGCAACACTCAGTTACGATCTGTCATACTGCAACAAGTCAGCCTGATTATGTCGACGCGGCCCTGCGGACATTCTTCCAGATCCACACGGACCGACCGGCAGGGGATGTCCTCATTTTCCTCCCTGGTCAAGAGGACATTGAGTCCTTAGAGAAGTCTATTCAGCTTTATGCCAACCAATTACCGAAAGATACTGCCTCGGTAAGTCCGGTTGACGCATATTGCCAAGTAGTCACCTATTCACCTTGCATTCTGCTTATGTGCTCCGCGTGTACCAAATATATGATCCAGGTTGTAATATGTCCTATGTTCGCGGCCTTGCCTCCCGGTCAACAGGGGAAGATATTTTCATCGACCCCAGCCGGCATGCGCAAATGCATATTGGCAACGAACATTGCGGAAACATCTATTACTATTCCCGGGGTGAAGTATGTGATCGACACAGGTAAATGCAAGGAGAAGAGCCATGTCGCAAAACAATCCGGCGTCGGTGAGTAGCATCCCCGGTACACATACGCGCCGTGGTTAATACTAGGTAATGTGTACCTCAGGTTTCGATACCCTCCTGACAAGAGATATCACTCAGTCCTCCGCCGTTCAACGGGCTGGCCGTGCAGGTCGTGAGGTTGGTCCCCCTTGCCCTGCCCAACGCCTCAGAGTCTCATCGCACCTGTAGGGCAAAGGCTTTTGCTTCCGGCTGTACACTGAAGACGCATTCAACGCCCTGCCTATTACCGCCGAACCGGAGATCCGCCGATGCACGCTTTCCTCGAGCCTCCTGCAGCTCCGGTGCCTTTCTCAATACCTCGAAGACCTCGAGTTCATGGACAAGCCCGACCAGGAATCAATATGCTTCGCTCTCAAAACCCTCTTCCTCCTTGGCGCCCTCGACAACCGCAAGACGCTCACACCTCTCGGTCGCAAGATTGCTGCGTTCCCGCTCGAGCCACCGCTCGCTCGCGCGGTGCTCTCCGCGTCCGAGCTGGGCTGCACCGCAGAGGTGCTGGAGATCGTTGCGGTCCTCTCCTCGTCGTCGAACCTCTTCGTGGACTCGCACGAAGCGCGGGACGCGGCATCCGATGCCCGCCGGAAACTCCGGCACCTGTCTGGTGACCATCTCACGATTCTGAACGTCGTCCGCGCGTACGAGGACGTGGCGCGGTCGGAGAGTAAGGCCGGGCGCAGGGACTGGTGCCGGAAGATGTTCCTGAACGAGCGCTGCCTTGCCGAGGCCATCAAAATCCGTGGGCAACTTCGCGACGTGTGCGTGCGGCAGGAGGTCGACTGGAAGGCGAGCGTTGGCGAGAGCGGAGGGGGGGACGACGGCGAGCGCGCGATATTGCGCGCGATGGCGCAGGGGCTGATGCAGAACGCCGCGTTCTTGCAGCCGGACGGGTCGTACAAGCAGGCGATGGGCCAGATGGTGAGCTGTCTTGACGCACTTGGCTTTTCGGTCTCAAGGTAGCACTCACCGTGGTAATTCGTTCTGGAACATTCGTAGATCATGAAGATTCACCCCAGTTCTTCACTCGTCGACAAAAAGGTGGCGGCGATCATATACGACGAGCTCGTACGTCACTCGTCTTCCTTGAAGCGCTGAGCGGGGACCTGAAAGGAGATCTGATTGGGCAGGTGTACACTACACATATTTACGCGCGGGGAGTGTCGGCTGTGCAGAGGAGCTTTATCACCGAGCTCCCCGTGTGGAAACAGCGAACTGGGTGAACGTGGAATGATTCTTGGTCAACACGTTATGCTTTATGATCCACGTGAGATACATCTCATACATGTCGCACATAGATGATGATCCTCTGTACACTCGCGGGACGAGTATTGAATTACGGTTCAAGCGGATCCATGCACATGTAACTTCGGCTGTTGTATCCAATCAGAGTGTGCATGGTGCAATAGTTGAATATGTATGTGACACTGATGCAATGAGAGGTGGTCCGGATGGGTGGTGGATGGAATTGGTGGTCGGAATGAAACATAGTAGTGAGCCTGGGTGAGAGCATACCCGCTGTGCGATGGAAACTGATGGTGCCTTTGGAGAGACGGTGAGGTTGCCGTGAATGGAGATTATGGACCGCGAGGTCGATTGGCAGCTGGTGGGGGGCCCGGATGATTCATGATGAGGAAAAGACGCGGCGTTAGACGAGTGAACAAGACCGATGTGCGCCTAGATGGTACCTGGGATTGGTTATCAGATATGATAAGATGGAGCAAGTCCGGGTGAGCGCATGTCCCTGCCTACCCGGCAGATCGGCCATGACATGCGCGCGATCTTCTTGATCGACCGATGTGGGGATCAATATAAATATATAACTCCCTGGTCATGCTGTGCCCCGGAGCGCTCGGGTGCTTTCATATCCTGAGGAAATGGCGGAGGACATGAACGACAGGCGTGAACGGTGAGGTTGTTGTATACGTGGACGGCTTGCGGAGGTGATGTAAAGCGACGAGATAGAGCTGATGTTGAGGGGGAGGCTGTTGAATGGCAAGACCCAAGGCTGATGGCGTCGAGATTTATGAGGGCTTTCAAGTTAATTTAGCTACCCAAATATGTCGGATGGGGGGAATCAAAGAACGTGAGAACTCGGCAGAGCGCGCAAGTGACTGGGCGCCACTTGGAGTGATCAGTTGGCATGTCGAAGCCGGCTGCGAGAGGCTGAGGCGACGCGTTTCAAAGGCAGTTGGAGGATGACTCGGACCGCTTCCGAGGACAGGATGAGTCCTGGCGATCTGCCCGGGTGAGACAACGAAAGGAGAGGTGCGGACACGCCAGAATTCGGGTGACACGAGTAGAGCAAGTCCTGACTCGGTCCTGACTCACATGCTCGAGCCCCGAGCTGACGGGCGACGCCGTCGGACTTGATACTTATCGATTTGCACGGTAGATGAGAGCACGGTCAGGGCACTGCTTGTGGTGCTGCAGGGGAGGAGGGAGGGCAAAGAAGCGTGTTGGACACTGGAGTGGGGCAAGAAGCCGTTCTCGAAGCCGGCGACGGTTGTGGGCGTTAGCGTCAGGGGCCGTGCCAAGCGTGTGTGCGTATGTGGCCGGCGATTCACAACGTCGATTGGCGATATTCCGTATCTGAGATGCACGGCCCGTGGGGCTCCTTGGCCCGCCCACGTAAGGCGTGTGCGTCAGCGGACCTCCGTTCCTGCCTCCTCCCCGCCCCCTCCTTTGGCCCTCTGCTGTTTACTGCGCCCTCTCGCGCCGTGAACTCCATCGTAGCATTGTGGACAGGTGGGTGCGAAGGCCCCGAGAAGCCAAGGCGGACGGAGAGAGGCTGTCGCACGGGAGAAGGAGCAGTGGGAAGAAGCCTACTACGAGGATGCCATCTGCGTCGTCTCGAGCGCCGAGCTGCCGCGTAGTGTGGGTCACGGTTTATATAAACACTCTTAAGTGCCTCCCTCCCTCGCCCGGGCCCATCTCCCTCTTCGGCCTCTCCTACCTAGCCCTCTCCGTCCTTCGAGGGGCCACCGCTCTTCCTTCGCGGTCTTTCCTCCTTCCACACAATGCCTGCCAACCCCCCTTCGTCCTCCACCAACGAGAAGGCCTCGGTCACCGAGCAAGACCCCGCTCCCCCCAAGAAGGCCTTCTTCTCCCGCAAGCCCAAGAGCGCACACTCCACTGTCGCAGACCAAAAACCAAAAGACGTCGTTGTCGATGGTCCAGGCGCGACTCCCGCAAAGCAGATCCAGCCCGCCTCCTTCGCCCAGCTCTTCAGGCACGTTTATCCGCTCCTCCACCCGAGCCCTCCCTTCTTACTTTCCTCACACATCCCAGGTTTGCGACCAGGTTTGAGCTTACAATCAACGCCATTGGTTTGGTAGCAGCTGCCGCTGCCGGTGCTGCTCAGGTTCGTCCCTCACCCCCAATCTCCCTTCCTGTCCTTCCGCCTAACGTTCACTCCATCCCCGAAGCCTCTCATGTCTCTCCTCTTC
This sequence comes from Sanguinoderma infundibulare, assembly GCA_032821775.1. Classification (NCBI taxonomy): domain Eukaryota; kingdom Fungi; phylum Basidiomycota; class Agaricomycetes; order Polyporales; family Polyporaceae; genus Sanguinoderma; species Sanguinoderma infundibulare. The sequence goes on from JAVLRN010000007.1 coordinate 1,410,974, forward strand.
GGTCGCCTCACCCAGGACTTCGTCACTTTTGGAACCGCAGTTCTCGAGGCTCAGCAGGGAAATGCAGCTGCCGCCGCTACTTTACCCGCCGCCGCGGCCCATTTCAAGCATTCTGCTGCTCTCAACGCGTCCTACCTCGTATACATTGGCATGTCCTTCGTCTCTCAATTCGCGTCGTCCTCCCCAGTCCTCTTACCACACTTGTGTTAGGTGTTGGCATGTTCGTCTGCGCTTACACCTACATGGTTGTCTGGGTCTATACCGGTGAGGTCAATGCCAAGCGTCTTCGTGAACGATACCTCCAGGCCGTCCTCCGTCAAGATATTGCTTACTTTGACAACGTCGGCGCCGGTGAAGTAGCTACCCGTATTCAGACCGATACCCGTAAGTCCTATCCTTCTCCACTCTCACAATCTCTCATCCACCTATCTCTAGACCTTGTCCAGCAGGGAACCTCGGAGAAGGTTGCACTCGTCGTCAACTTCCTTGCTTCTTTCACTACCGGTTTCGTCCTGGCTTATGCTCGCTGCTGGCGTCTCGCCCTCGCCATGTCCTCCATCCTGCCCTGCATTGCCATCGCCGGCGGTGTGATGAATAAGTTCATCTCCGCGTACATGCAATTATCCCTTCAGCACGTCGCCGAAGGCGGCACTCTCGCCGAGGAGGTCATTTCCACTATCCGCACAGCTCAGGCTTTCGGTTCTCAGCACGTACTCGCCGGTCTTTATGACTTGTGCGTCACCGAGTCCCGTACTGTCGATCTCAAGGCTGCTGTCTGGCATGGTTCTGGTCTCTCCTTCTTCTTCTTCGTCATATACGGCGCCTACGGTCTCGCCTTTAGCTTTGGTACAACACTCATAAACGAAGGCCACGGTATGTGCTTTCTTGATCTGAAACCCGATTTGTGACTGATTTCGTCTCCTCACAGCTAATGCTGGTCAGATCGTTAATGTCATATTCGCCATCCTAATCGGTTCATTCGCCCTTGCTCTCCTTGCACCCGAGATGCAGGCCATTACCCAGGCCCGTGGTGCCGCTGCCAAACTTTACGAGACGATCGACCGTGTCCCTCTCATCGACTCCGCGTCCCCCGCAGGTATCAAACCTGAGAAGTGTACCGGAGAGATCGCTCTCGAGCACGTTGACTTCAACTATCCGTCTCGTCCCGGCGTGCAGATCGTCAAGGACCTCTCCATCACTTTCCCTGCAGGCAAAACCACTGCGCTCGTTGGCGCTTCTGGCTCCGGAAAGTCCACCGTTATCTCTCTTGTCGAGCGGTTCTACGATCCTCTCGCAGGCGTTGTCAAGATCGATGGCGTGGATATCAAGGACCTCAACGTCAAGTGGCTCCGTTCGCAGGTTGGCCTCGTTTCCCAGGAGCCGACGCTTTTCGCCACCACCATCAAGGGTAACGTTGCTCACGGTCTCATTGGCACTTCTTTCGAGCACGCATCGGAGGAGGAGCAGTTCAAGCTCATCAAGGAGGCGTGTATCAAGGCCAACGCAGACGGCTTCATCTCCAAGCTTCCTCTCGGTTACGATACCATGGTCGGCGAGCGCGGTTTCCTTCTCTCGGGTGGCCAGAAGCAGCGTGTTGCCATCGCTCGCGCCATCGTCTCCGACCCGCGCATCCTCCTTCTGGACGAGGCGACTTCCGCTTTGGACACGCAGTCCGAGGGTATCGTGCAAAATGCGCTGGACAAGGCTGCGCACGGTCGTACCACCATCACCATCGCGCATCGTCTATCGACGATAAAGGACGCGGACTGCATCTACGTTATGGGCAACGGTGTTATTCTGGAGTCTGGCACGCACAGCGAGCTCCTCCATGATGAAAACGGTCCCTATGCTCGCCTCGTCGCCGCGCAGAAGCTCCGTGACGCCCGCGAGAAGCGCACCCTCGACAGCGACAGCGACACGGCCGCCTCTGATGAGGCCGATGACGCGGCAGCCCTGGAGAAGCAGGCCGCGGAGGAGGTACCTCTCCAGCGTGCCAAGTCCGGTCGTTCCCTCGCCTCCGAGATTCTCGAGCAGAAGGAGCAGGAAAAGGAGATCCAGAAGGGCGACTACTCGCTCCCCTACCTGTTCAAGCGTATGGGATACATCAACCGCGACGTCTGGAGGCAGTACCTCTTCGCCGTGATCGCAGCTATTTGCAATGGAGCGACGTACCCGGCGTACGGTATCGTCTTCGCGAAGGGCATCAACACCTTCTCACTACCAGACGCTCAGCAGAGGCGACACCAGGGTGATCGTGATGCGCTGTACTTCTTTATCATTGCTATCCTGTCCATGATCGCCGTCGGCCTGCAGAACTACCTGTTCGCGTCTTCTGCTGCCGAGCTCACGTCCAAGTTGCGCTCGCTCTCGTTCCGCGCAATTCTTCGCCAGGACGTCGGGTTCTTCGACAAGGACGCGAACAACGCCGGACAGCTCACCTCGACGCTAAGCGACAACCCGCAGAAGATCAACGGTCTTGCCGGTATCACTCTCGGTGCGATCGTGCAGAGCATCTCGACGCTCGTCATCGGCTACATCATCGGTCTCTCGTTCAACTGGCAGCTCGGTCTCATCGGTATCGCTTGTACGCCCGTTTTGGTTTCGGCCGGGTACATTCGTCTCGTACGTGCTCAACATTGCGACTGTCAGTGACCGTATATTTAACCTCTGGTTCCGTTGGCAGCGTGTCGTCGTACTCAAGGACCAACAGAACAAGAAAGCGCACGAGGCGTCCGCCCAACTCGCCTGTGAGGCTGCCGGTGCAATCCGTACCGTCGCATCGCTTACGCGTGAGGACGACTGCTGCCGTCTCTACAGCGAGTCTCTCGAGGAGCCCCTCCGTCGTTCAAACCGCACTGCTCTCTACAGCAACGGTATCTTCTCGCTCTCGCAGTCCATGTCCTTCTTTGTCATCGCCCTCGTCTTCTGGTACGGCTCGATTCTCGTCGCCGACCTCAAGCGCTCGACCGTCCAGTTCTTCATTGGTCTCATGGTTTGTGCTCGACTTTGGTATCCTTGCAACTGACTTGAGCTGATTTCATGCTTTCTCTCGCAGTCGACGACGTTCTCAGCTATCCAGGCCGGCAACGTGTTCTCGTTCGTCCCCGATATCTCCTCGGCCAAGTCTGCGGGGTCGGATCTCATCAAGCTCCTCGACTCCATGCCCGAGATCGATGCCGAGTCCACCGAGGGCGAGATTCCCAAGGACGTCAAGGGCCGCATCCGGTTCGAGAACGTGCACTTCCGTTACCCGACCCGGCCTGGTGTTCGTGTTCTCCGCGACCTCAACCTCACCGTCGAGCCCGGCACTTACGTCGCTCTCGTCGGTGCTAGTGGTTGTGGCAAGAGTACAACGATCCAGCTTATCGAGCGTTTCTACGACGCGCTTGCCGGCACCGTCTACCTCGACGAACAGCCAATCGCGGAGTACAACGTTTCGGAGTACCGCAAGCATATCGCGCTCGTGTCCCAGGAGCCAACCCTCTACGCCGGCACCGTCCGCTTCAACATCCTGCTCGGCGCGACGAAGCCTATGGAGGAGGTCACGCAGGAGGAGATCGAGGCGGCGTGCCGGAGCGCCAACATCCTCGACTTCATTAACTCGCTACCCGACGGCTTCGATACCCAGGTCGGTGGCAAGGGCTCGCAGCTCTCGGGTGGCCAGAAGCAGCGTATTGCCATCGCCCGTGCTCTCCTCCGCAATCCGAAGGTGCTCCTGCTCGACGAAGCGACGTCCGCCCTCGACTCGAATTCAGAGAAGGTCGTCCAGGAGGCGCTTGACCAGGCTGCGAAGGGTCGCACAACAATCGCCATCGCGCATCGACTATCAACAATCCAGAATGCGGACCGCATGTACGTCGCTTCTGCTATTTGTCCTCCTTTCGTGGCATTGATGTTATTTGCGCGCAGCTACTTCATCAAAGACGGTGCTGTCAGCGAAGCTGGCACACATGACGAGCTCCTTGCGCTCAAGGGTGGCTACTACGAATATGTGCAGTTACAGGCATTAAGTAAGAAGTAGAGCACGTCATCGAGTTCTTGATGCCTATTACGATACCTAGACTGTAACGAGATAGCTGCTTTACTCTTCACTAGGTCACTATGCGTAATGATCCCCTTAATATCCTCTCTCCATACCTCTCGACCCTCGGCCGTCGCGTTGCCCTGGTCGACGTCATGCGTCGTGACTGATGATGTGTTCATGAACTTTTTGGTGGGCTGTCTGGGCTTGTGTAACAAATTGCGAAGTAGTATACCGTCGTCGAAGATTGATATAGATTACACTGGAGTAGATGCTGACCATTGGGACTTCACGATTACCTAAATCGTTTGGTTTGAAGCATGTTGAGCTCGCAATCGTCTATGTTAATGGGCATGGATACGTGGAAGTGTGCCATCAAGGGGTATGAAGGCAGCAAGGTGTAACGGAAGGACCGACGTGTAGGGACGACCACGTAGCGACACCTTGTAGCCTAGGACGATAACTTCGACAACCTCAGGACTGTAACTCTCGCAAGCAAACCGCCATTTGTAAGGAGTCATACCACCTGTTGTCCAAATATTCACAGAGTCTATGAGCAAACTAGGGAGACTCATCGACACAATACACGTACCCAACTCGGGACCGACTCGTGACACGGTGAGCGCAATGGCGCTCCACGTTCGTCCGCATCCTCTAATCGCGTTGGGAAGTCCACGATGGCGGCGGATGGCCTTCAAGGTGAGTGTGAGATAGACACCGGTTGAACACGTCGAGATCTTTGCATCTGCTACCAGACAGCCAAGACTCGCGGGGCGGGGACGAACAAGGACAAGAGCAGACACCTCGTCACGCCAAAGTTCAAGCCGCAGAAGGAGCGCGAAAGCCTGCGAGAAGATCAATGGTCCAAGTGCGAGTGCGAGTGCGTCAAGCTCAAGCCCCCGTCACGATTCCGACACGAACGATTTTAGGGCCTGCGTGAGCAAGAGCATGAGCAAGGGGGACGACGTCGTAACTAATGTAGTACACGGCTGGAAGGTCCCGTCAAGGCTGCCTTCTCAAGACGAAGAGATGGAGGCAGACGTTGCGGAGCGGATTGCTATTCAGAGGCAAGCGTTTCAACGGCAGCTTGCGCTCCGCGTCCGGCCGGGGTTGTTCATCCCAAGATTGCGGTGTCTCGAAAGCCAGGAAGATGGCGTCACATACGCTGCGCATCGTCGACAATACGGTTGACAATACAGAGACTATTAAAGTAAGCAGCGAGAGTCCGACTACGGGACAATGGTCAAAGCTTCGTGTTGAGGCAACACTTTTCATGATCAGACCAACATTCAACAAAGATGCAGTAGTAAATCATACGCACTTGCACGAACTATTCGAGCGCACCCAATTGCACCCTTCATTTGATGAGGGGTCTCACCCCAATCCCACTATCCTTCAGGCTCCGATCGGCATAGTTCTGTAGTTCCTTCTGGTATTGGGCTTGTATCATGTTCAGAACCCCAAACTGGATGTGTCGCGTGGAGATAAGAGGGGTACTCACTCAAGGGCTCTTCGACCTTGGCCTTCTTGGTGGAGTTCTCTGTCGCAGGTGTTGAACTGGGGGAATGGGGAGAGCGGCGCTTGCCCCGGTTTTTCTGGAGCGCGACAATGAAACACGGTATCTGTACAAGCACGGAGACAACTTACGAAGCGGCTGTCGAATCCGCGCTTCCTGTTAGGAAACGGGCGATGGAGGTGAGGATATGCGCGGATATACTAAATGAGGGACGGGGAAGGCACGTACTTTGCAATGGTTTCTTCCGCCTTCTTCTTCTCATCCTCCTCCTGCGGAATCTGTCGGTGAGTAGAAGCGAAGCAAGACAGACGAGAAACCGACGGACCTTCTTCAGTCGCTGAAAGCGTTCTAGGAACGAACCGTCGTTAGAAAACACATTGACGGGTTTGGGTTTGGGGGTAGCGTTGTTAGGTTTTGGGGGAGCGGGAGTAGCGGACAATGGTGCAGGAGAAGCGTACCCGCTGGACGGCACTGACGTTGACGAGGAGGACATGAGGACTATGAGGACTGCGAGCTAGGGCTGTCGGCAGAGAGGTGCTGGCGGTCGATATGGAACTTCAAGGAGTGCAGTACTGTGGCGGGACGCCGAGAACGTCGTCGAAGCAGTCGCCGAGCGTGAGAAACGCGTCCCCTCCGTTTTCGCCTCTCTTCGCCGCTCAAGGCAACTCCGGCCCTGGCTTTCCTCTCGACCCGTGGACTCGCAGACACACAAGGCACATCGGCCAGTGCAGTCGGGCGCAAAGGCTCACAAGAACAGTCGGCCAAAGGCAAGGGCAAAGAAAAGCAGCATGGCTTCAACGAAAAGGTCCGCTCCTCTTCCTTTCGCAAAATCGCCTCCTTCTTACACCGTCCTCTAGGCGTTCGCCCCCAACCCACCTTGACCTCATCCACAAGGCCGCTAACCCTTGCGCTGCCACGAAAGCCCTGAAAAAGCGCTTTTGGACAGAGGTTTACCAAGGTGCTAAGCTCTTCTACCGCTCTGGCGTCCTTAACGGACGTTACCCCGACACCGAAATCCTTAACCTCACCCGCTTCCTTTCCGTCAGAAGTTCCGTCCCCTTGTCTTCCGCAACCAGCATCCATACATGCTTTCAGACCGTTTTGAGGACCTCACCCCACGTGAGGACGTCCGAGCATCCAAAGGCAAATATGATCGGACCGTCACCCTCTATGGTTATCTACGCGGCACCAACTACCGTGGGGACCAAGGTTCATGTCCCAGGCGTTGGCGATCTCGACGTCAATAGTGTTCAGATCCTGGGAGATCCGTGTCCTTCACCCGATGTGGAGTCGGAGAAGCGACGGAAGCTGAGCGAGAAGAAGATCTTGCTTACTCATGCTCCCATGAGCGAAGTCGGCGGCATCATCTACGACAAGGACGCCGTCTACATCAACGTATGGGAACTTCACAAAGGGTGGCGTAGAAAGTAAGGGTGCTTTTATATGTTGGTAAATCACAATGACGACAAACGTTAACCCTTGCCGTTAACCTCACCTCCGGCAGATCCCGGAGAGGGAGAGCAAATTGTTCTTGACCTTCAGGACGTGAATGCGACAGTAGAAGACGCGGTAACGAAAAGTCAGATCAGACTCTTCGGTTCGTCCTCGCGGCCTCTCGCTGTTCAGGCCGAAGCCGGTCCCAGCACCCTCCGCCCGAGGGACGCCGCCTCGCATTCATCTGCTTCGGAGGCGGATGGCAGCGAGGATGATGATGATGATGGGATAGCGGTGATGGAACCTGAGGAGAAGAAGGCGATGGCATGGTTGTAGTAGGTGAGGGCAGCTGAGGAAGGATCAGGTGGGTAGGCGGCATGAGAAGCAGGAGGAGCGGAGGGCCATTCATCGGAAGAAGATGGAGAAGGAGGAGGCGAGGAAGGACAAGGAGAAGTAGAAGGAGTACATGAATGCTGCGGGTTTGAAGAGCAAGCGTGAAGGTAATGCCTTGGAAGGTAATCGGAGGGCTAAGCGTCAGAAAGCGTGATGCTTTGTTCAGCTGATGTATAACGCAAGGGTAACTTGTCTGGCGCCGCACACTAGTAGTACTCAGTCGAGCATGTTTGCATCTTCTGTTGACGTCAACTTATTGAGCTATGTAAGTACCCGTGACAGTGATCTAATGGTTCCTTTGAAAACCTCGGGCCTGAGAACTCATGCCATACGATAGTACTCACGACGCCTTGTTGCTGCAGCGGTACCGCGTGTCTGCGTGGACTTGGAATAAAAACTAGTCACGGAACATCGAAACGTGTTCACATATGCGCCTTGCCTCTGATAGCCAGTTATCGTGAATGGCGCCGGCGATTGTCCAGCACCTAGGAGTACGCGTGCGGCGTGTGCCATATACTCAACATCGTAATCGTGCACCAAATTTTCTCCAGCATTCATAATATTCACGGGAAACAAGAACTGAGCGGGCAGCCGGTGCTGGCTGGAGTATAGGCCAGTGTGCACCTCCAATTGATGAGAACTCGAGCAAATTCCCCACTATTTTGCCGTCCGCGCACCGTCCCTCGACTCTCGAGCGTCTACCCGGCAGGACGCGGGCACGTGAGCGTCGCGTAGTTGTTGAAGAACGGGCGCCTATTGACGAACCACGGAGTGGGACTCGGACTCGGACTCGGACGCTGGGTCTACCTCTGCCCCTTGTCATCGAGCTCGACGTCTCTCACACCTCCTTGCGACACCTCCTACGCCATGTCGAGGCGGTCAGCTCATCTCGACTTCTCTATCATGGGCGATGAGCTCGAGCAGCAGCGTGTTCAGCTTGAACACAACCTACAGCACACCGACATCTCCCTCCACCTCTCCTCTACCCCAGGCGACTACTCCGACGTCGAGTGCCCTAGACATGCCTCTGTTCCATCTCCCCCCTTCTCTGCTTTTGCCTCCTTCGACCATCGCTCTGCAAACGACTACGACCCCCACGATCAGAGCCGATTCCATCCATGGTCATACCACACCGATGACGGCGTTCAACCATACGCCGCAGAATCCTTGTCCACCGCAGCACACCATGCAAGTGCCCTAACCATCAGCGCTGGATTAGCTGGACGAGGTCCCAGGAGGGACATCAGTTTGAGCGGAGCAGAGTATGACCCAGACCGTCCCTTACAAGGTATGATGGCCGGCATCACAGGCCGCTTCAACGGCTTCGACGCCAACTCGACAAAGTCAAAACACATTGTTCGTTCCATTCCATCCGTCCACCCCCCTTGTCATCACTCATTCCTCCGTTCCACAGACAGCAAGCGTCGTCGACTTCGATCCCCTCATCGTCGACGATACCGCAGAGCTCGACCGCGTCCTTCGATCAGGCCATGCACCACCCGCCATGATACGCTCTTCCCGCTCCCTATCCTCCTCCTCTAGTTCAGATCTCACAGAACCCATCTCTCCTCAACCCCAACACGACTCCAGGCCACGCCTCGCTGACGCTCTCAGCCATCTTGCCTTCTCCCCAAAACGACCTCGAAGCGCACAGGGCTTCACCTCTCCCCGTATGTCCAACCTCACCATCCGAAGCACAACCCCGGACCGCTCTACTCTCGCTCGCCACGTGCCTGCTTCTACCCCTCGCCCCCAGCGTCGGATGAACCAGTCCCTCTCCTACGCCCAAAATAGCGTCAGTGCCTCGAACGGACACGCTGAGCCCCAAGTCCACATCACGCCAGCTACTCCCTCCCTCCGACAATCCCGTCGGGAACAACAACAGCAACAGGGAGACGAGTCCTCCAAGTTTACCGCAATGGCACGCGGGCTGCAACGCGAAATTGAGGCAGAGGCCAATGCATTCATGAAACGGAACACGCGACAGGCCGCCGTGCCGGAGGGCACTCCACGGTCAATGTATCACCACAGCACGATTCCTGTGAAGAAATACCAGCACCAGCGCAGTCCGCTCAAGGAGATGATGAACGAGAAGCCCGAGCGCTCGTTTGCCGTCACGCCGTTCAAGAAGAGCGTTCAGCTCCCGGACGTGACCGGTCTTACTTCTGCTATCGCGTCACCGGTAAAGGTTGATGTTGAGTTCTACGGGTACGACCCCAAGGACACCACGGAGGCTGAAGGTATCTCTTCTGTATCAGAATTCCGTCCCTCCGATTGCTCACCCTCGGTTCCAGCACGTCTTATTGCCACTTTGACCGTCGTCCAAAACAAGCTCATTCACCTCGAGGCCGAGAACAGTTTTTCGCGACGACGCGTTCGTGAACTCGAGCTCGAGCTCGAGGCGTGCAAGAAGGAAGTTGCTCGAGAACGGACACGTATATTGGTGCACGAGCAGAGTATCACCAGGAACGACGACCCGTCCGCGGGCAAGAGGCCCATTGTCAGCCAGCGCGAACGGACGCAACAACAACAGCAAAAGAAGGCAGAAGAAGATCAGGTGGAGCTTGCTGCTGCAGAGGCGCGGTACACGGCTGCTGTCGAGGAAAAGAAAAGTACAGTATTCGGCGACGACCCCTCGTGCACTTCATAAACAGATTACTGACTGTAGCCTCACAGCCCTGGAGGCTTTAATCGCAACCCTCCGCGCCCATCTCACACGGCTCACCGCCGAGCTGTCCGAGCACAAACAGCTCCTGCTTGAGCTCCGTTCCCTTCGTGACTCAGACGCACGTGCATTGGCCGAGAAGAGCAAGGAGGTGGACAAGCTCAAGCAGGAGGTTGAGCGGCTCGCAGGCGAGGTCGAAGTCCTCCGTGGTGTTGTCGAGGAGGGCTTAAAGGCGCGCCGTAACTTCCGAGAGCAGTCTATCAGCCACGAGCACGAGTCTGCGGCGGAGAGTGCCGAGCGGAGCAGCGAGGAAGAGACTGAGGACGAAGAGCAGCAGCCGCAACCACAGCTACAACAGCAGCAACGGGCGCGGCCACCCTCGGTTCACTCGATAGAGGAGAGCGAAGACGAAGTTACCGAAGATGAGTCCATCGGTCACAGATCGCCCACTCCGTCCCCACGCAGGTTAGGCGTCGGCGCGGCCGATAAGACGATACGAACCGACCATGCCACCGTCGCGTCCTCCCAGGGCCCAAGCCTCACCGCGAGTGCGAACGTCACCAGGCCTTTTCTGGCCGGGGAAGAGGTCAGTCAGATCGCGCAGGAGGTCTCGGAGCGTCGTTCCGAGCGTTCCATCCAGTCCCGCTCTCAAGACGACTCCCAGTCCGCGTCGGGATCGCAGGAAGGCTCGCGCAGCTGGTCGAGGCAGCCCAACCCCACCCAGTCCCGGAGAGTCTCGCGCGTCGGCTCGCCGTCGATGATGTTTGAGCCCGACGCGTCCGGCTCGACCGCACGCCAGAACCCCGTTCCGCAGCCCGAGCACTCCGTTCGCTTCGCCGCGGAGCCCGGCCAAGGGACACACAGCCGTCCGCCGTCGCCGCTCCTCGACACCACACAGGCCCAGGCCCAGCCGCGGCCGACCGCATCCACGCCCGCCGCTGCCCAGCGCAGTGGAGGCGGTAGCGGTAGCGGCGGCCAGAAGCGCAGGGCTCACACCGCGCCTCAGGCGGGGAGTGAGCCAGCGTTTCCCCAGATTCGGGGACAACGTCTTGAGCGGTTGTTTTTCTCCGCCCCTGAGCACAACGCTGAGACGTGTACCGTCTGCCACCGGAGACGAAGACGACGCCCTGTGGACGTGGAGCAAGCGGCCTCGTGGCTGAGGGAACGGCAACAGTGTCGTGCGGAGGACGAGGAGGACGAGGGGTTCGCGGAGGGCCCGGAGGGTGCGCGAGAGCGGGGATCGTATGCAGCGAAGGCTGCGAGGGACCGGGAGGACGATCGGGTGCCTCCACAGACTGTTCTGGCGCGTGTGTTGCGGGAGCTTGAGGACGACTTCACGCATTATAAGAGGTGTGTCTGTGACGGTGACTCCTTCGGCTGGCGAGTTCGCTGCTGACGAGCGGACATGTCTATAGCATATACGTGGAGCTTGCAGACCAGTACAAGGACATGGATCCTGTCTCCAACGTCGTTAAGCGAAACGTCCTCGCCGACCACCTGCGAGAAGTCATCGACATCCTGGAGCAAAAGGTGGGTTTTCGTTCATGCTCGAGTCTCGATTCGTACTGACGGTCACTTTGACAATACAGGGCAACCAGATAGCCTCGTTGTATGACCTGTTGACGTTCAAGGACAAGCCCATCAGCGAGTCTGTCGTTCCCAACAGGGCCAGCTCGAGGAATGCTCCGCTGGAGGCTGCCATGTCACACGGACGCGTTGCCCTCCACAGATGCCCTAGTTCATAACCCTCTTGCCCGTTCCGATTTTTTGCCCTCTATATGATTAACCACATCTGCATGGACGCTGATTTGACTGCCTGCCGACTGTTTCTGCGGCCTAGCCCCCATTGTATATCGTCACAAGCACGCACGTACACTATGTATAATACTGTAGCTTAGGAAGCACCTCACATGACGTATTGGTCGATTGTTGATGTCGAGAAGCTGTTGACCTTGCAAATACAATTGCATTTCGTCTTTTCTCGCCGTGAACCCTCGTTGGATAAACAAATTCATTCGTGTCCCAGCAAACAAACGATCGACCATTCATACTGAGTAATCCTCGCGGATACTCACTGGCACTGGTAAGTGGAAATTTCGTTCAAATGGTGGCAGCGCATGAGGGTTCTGACTACTCGCCTGGTAGTAGTAAGGGGGCGACACCGCGGCACAGGTGTATGGACTCGCACAGGCGGTGGGGCCGGAATAACCAGTCCCTGCCACGAATTCGCATCGAGTGAGCAAACACAGCCATCTGGTCTCGCTGAAGAGACACGTACCTCCGCATTGACCCCATTGAGTTTGAACGGCGCCAGATGCAGACGAGGTCGAGGCAGGCGCGGTTGAAGCAGGCGCAGTCGAAGCAGGAGCACTAGTCGTGCCGGGCGCAGCACCACTCACGCTCGAGGACGAGGGCGCGGGCGAGGAGGACCCAGAGCCGATTTCGGTGGTGATCGGACCGGACTCGATGTACACCCCGGAGATGTACCAGTTCTCGGGAGTGTCGGTGTTCACGATGCGGAGCACGCCGACGTGGAAGTCCTCAGAGTTGGTCGAGGTCGAGGCCGCGACGTTGTTCGCGACCTTGGTGAGCGGAGAGGAGCCGTTGGATGCCCAGAGGCCGACGGTCCCGGCGGAGAACTGAACGAAACCACGCGTCAGGCGGTGTTAAAGGAAAAACGAAGGCAGGATCCTGACGTCGATGTCGTAGGCGAAGTTGTACCACTGCCCTGCCTCGAAGGGCGTGCTCCACTGTGGTTGCGAACTGACATGCCACTCGAGATCAGTTGGGTTGGGGGCGACACCGTACTTGAGCTGGGAACGGTTTCAGATCTTGAGAACCTGCCAGAGCAACGATACATAAAACATACCTCTGTGAAGTGGGACTCGAAGAACAAGATCTGGTGCTCAAGCGTGGACTGATTCCATCTTCCATGTCAGCAGAATTTCCACGAACGACAACAGGCACAAACTCACGTCGGGAGGGCTTGTGTCGTCGTGCATCAAGGAGAAGTGGTAGAAAAGGTTCCCAGTTCCGAGGTTCTGGGTGGTCTGGGGAATGAGCTCGGCCCTAATGGCGGTTTAAAGCTTGTCCACGAAGCTTGCAATGTAGAACGAACTCACCTCTCCATGTTCGAGTTCCAGGTGGCCGTAGAGTCTATAGTTACACGAAGACCGTTCGTCTCAGCGGTATCCGCGGGGTTCTTATAGGAAGGGTCTAAGGCGAGGTAGTGCGAAGTGGGCTGGCTCCCATGGATATACTGCAATGTGTGCTGGTCAGATACACTCGTTTGTCGGCAGCATATTCGGATGCACGTACCCATTGGTAAGTTCCAACCTCGTTGGCCCAGGACCCTGCCAAAGAAATTCGTCAGATGCTCGGAATCCAGCCTGATCACCGTTCACACTCACACTTATCAAAGTCCGCAACCGTCGTGTACGGGTTGAAGGAGCCTGCAAGAACATCGCTCCATAGTCTTCTGCAGTGAACGAGGATTGTAACTCACCATCCCAGATGGTAGTCCCACCGCGGACCACGCCAGCAAGAGCGAGCAGAGACGCAAAGGCAGACCTGGAAATCATACCGACAAATAAACTGCAAAACTGGTCAGGCCGCTAGGGTTCCCCACCCAAGTCTCGTTGCTTAAATACCTGGGTACGGATCAACACTCGGAGAGCATGCCGCATGCTTGGGTTCAATTTCGATAGATACAGGGCACCCGACTCGTTGCCCTCGACGGTGTAGGGATAAATGTCGGGAACACGCGGGAGATGGGTAGGCCAGCATGATCGCAGCCACGGATATAGAACGAAGGGCGCCCGACAGACTTCGAGAGACCGACTCGGTGCACCGGGGCGCAATCGGAAATACCGTGGATATATCGAAGTGAATTAACTGGTACAAACGGGATATATGTCTTCCGGGGTATGAACGTAGTCTGGCTATACGCGTCAACGTGGGTAGCAAAACGGAGAAAGTGTAGGGATAAGTTACAGCCGAGCGTGTCGTGTCGGCGATGAATCGAGATCCAGCAAGCAAAGCGTATGTGTGAGTCGTACAGTTTCGTGTCGCGGTCGTGAGTTGTAGGTCATGGGCCTCTGAACATCCAAGACGTCATCCAGGACTTCGGTTGTTGCACCTCCTCTTCGTCCTCCTTGTCTCGTACTATAACGTCGTCCACTGCGTCCACCTCCTCCTCAATGGCGACCTGGTACACGGCCTCCCGTACGGTAATGGTTTTCGATCGCAAGGAACTGCTGCCGTTGGGGTATGGGTATGCGAACGGTATTGGGCGACCGGGTGCCGAATGGTGGTCACCGACCGAAATCGTAGACCTAGCGCCGACACCAGGGAAAGTGCGCGTCCTGAGCATTCCGATCTCGTGGTCCACCGAAGCAGCGCGGTTTCGACGATGAGAGCCCGTAGGCACCACTAATGCAGATGGTGGTCCCGATGACGGCCCTCGGCTACTGGCTTGAGACGTAGAACCCATTGACATGGTACGGTATCCCGTTGACGATCGAACGTCGAACATGTTCGGACGCGGAAGGCCAATTTGTGATCCCGTGGTGTTGTTGTTCGACTTCGCGCGTCTGGACAGTCGCCGATAAACAGGAGCGGTTTCGATGTCCTCCTCGTCCCTGATGGTGTTAACTCGGGACGCGATCGCAGGGGGCAGCTGGATATCCTCCGTCCCGTCCAAGCGCCTGTAGAAGCTAGGACGCGCTGATTCCGCGTCGTCCTCTTCGCTGACAATGCTCGCGGCGAGCGGCAGCGAGAGCCCAGTCTCGATGAAGTCCTCTTCGCGCAACGGGCCCAATCGACCGGCGCCCGGTTGGCTCGTCAACGACATCCGGAGGTCAATAGTGTCATCCAGATTGAGGATGCCCACGGGATCACGGGGGAGCCATAGATGATTGTCGATGTCGCGCGTGTAGTAAGGGTTCTCGTAGGTATGGTTCAGCGAAGACTCGTCTTCCCAGGGCCGATGAGGATGATGTTTCGTAACGGCCGCGGTGTTGAGCGCGTCGGGGTCGGGTTGACTCTCACCACCATTGCTGACTTCCCGCCACGCCTCGAGCGTTGGTCTTTCGGCAGGGACTTCTTCCACTGGGAATGGCATATTGAGAGGTACTGAGGAAGAGGATCGATGTGCAGGGCCAAAGGGGTTTGGCAGATGTCGGGGCGTCTTGCGTGGCCGACTAGCGAACGAGGCGTATGTGAAGTTGAGCGTCATAGGAAGACGCCACGGCCACACATTGCCGATAGAGCCCCCGCTTGCTCTCGCCTCCAAGTCAGCTCGACCTGCATCTTCGCTCGTCGGCGCTGCCTCGTCGATGAGATCTTCCGAAGCATCTCCCGTGCCGCAAACGACTTGAGCCTCCAAGATATCATCGTTCTCGAAGCGAGTCCGACAGAGCCGAGTAAGGCTGCACAACGAACGTTGAGCTGCAGATACCGGATCAGGAAAACTTCCTACTCACAAAACCTTGTAAAGAGCGGTGAAGATGATCAAAGCGGCAGCGATTGCCACATTGACCGTCTTCCTGTTGACCACCATATATGCTAGGAACACAACTTGCGCGAGAATCAATCCTAGAAAAGCAGATCAGCTAGGATAACCAGGATTGATGGATCCTTTTCGCACCATCCAAGGAATATCGAACCATCCGGATGAGCAACTTCTGACCGTTTCCTTCGTAGTTCTTCGCATAGACGTGGAGCAACTAAGATGCAGAGCAAATCAGTCATTACATATCTGAAATGGAGAACTGCACCTGGAGGTCGTACCTGGTTCTTGATAACGGCTGAAAGATGGATCAGTACACAAGGATAATGAACGTTTCAGCGAGTACTTACTTCTCTCCACAGCGAAGTACACCAGGGCAAATGGGATCACAAGCGGATTAAGCAAGGCGAATACAAGCAGGACATGCATCACGAGAACATGATTGGGTAGCCAATCTACGGACACAAGTTCAGCATTTGTCTGAGCATCCGGGGTTTCATAGGACCCACAATAGTAATTGAACGTTCGAGGACGAATGCCTATCGCGCGTTTGCGCGGCGTAACTTGACGACGGGTCGCCGGATAGACGATGAGTGGAAGCTAAAGCGAACTAAGTAACTGCACTAAAAACAACATGTAAAAAGGCTTACGCCAACTGAAAACACAAGCAACACGCGTTAGCAATGCATCGCTCGGAGTGTACGGACTACTCACATAACGCAAGTTCAATGCCACCATGCATAGCAGTTGTGAAGATGACTAGGTAATCGTAAGCGAGTGTAAACCAGGTCGAGGAACGGATACACTTACACCAGCCGACATAGAATGGGGCAGCGACGGGAAAGCTCTGCGCAATAACGCTCACCACCTTGCTGGAGGCGACAGACTTAAACGAGAGCAGGAACGACTGCAGGGCCACAGTGCCGACACAGAAGAAAACCAAGACATTGACGACCAAGAACTTGTAATATCGTGTCATGATACGGTCGTGTAGAGCAGAGAGTGTGCCTATCGTGTGTGCTCGTTTGGCGATGAGAACTACATCGGATTAGCCATCAGCAGCAAACGAGGTATGAAGCGAGGCGTACTTACGAAGCAGGAGGGGAATTAGCAGCGATAATAATGCGACCAGGACCGTAGGAACAAATGATTGAAGGAGCTCCTCTTCCCATTGATGGGTGGAAAGGAAATCCAACTGGGACTTGAAATTAAGTGATGGGAGGCAACCTAACGACTCGACAAACGTACCAATCCGGGCCAAAGCGTACTCAAGTTCTGGATGTTCACTAGACCGACGAAGAACGACACGGGGAAAACCCAGAAGATGGTGAAACCCCTGTATAAATAATGTTCAAAGTCCGTTCTCTACCGTGAGCTCAATGACTGCACGCACCAGACGCCAACTTCGACTACCCAATCTTTGACGAACTGAAGGGGCCGGTCATCACTCGGTCAAAGTAATACAGAATAATCGACGAAGACGCTTACCTCCGCCCTGAACGTCGGTTTCATCAACCGCATCCAGTCCAAATCCTCGTACGACGGTGCCATGGTAACTAAACACGCAAGGGGGTTGTCGGGATGGACCGTGAGATACTTGCACGCCCTCCGCGCGTCCGCGGGGTCGACGAAGGTAACGAACGCGGTCGACATTGCCTCGAAGTCCGATAGCGGTATCGACCGCTTCTCTGCGATCATGTTTGTCAAAATCTGAAGCTTCGCTGTGTAGTAGTCAATGGCCGGGACAGTCTTCCCACGGAGGATCGACGAGAGGTGAAGCAGTGGCTGATACTCGTCGAGGGCGCTCCGAGGGAGACTGAGCAGTGCGTCCCAGACGGTCTTCCCCTCCTCCTCCGTGTCCGACACCTTCTCCCGAGAGGTCGGTTGCGCTGCTTCAAGATCCGGGTTCGTCTTTCTGAAGTGACTGTACCCGCCGGAGAGATGACCTTCGGACACCAGATCGGAATCAGGCGGAGGAATATAAGGTTTGAGAGTTCGAATGAGAAGCTGCATCCGGTCCTCTCCCTCCTCCGAGCTGTCATCGGCTTGATTGACGGCTTCGAGGTCCAAGGACCCTGCGATGCTCCCTCGCTTGGCAGCAATGGACATACGCCGCACGGCAGTATGGAGCCTCCCGGGAGAGCTCTGTTGACTCTGCATGGCACCTTGCACGGCCGCGATGACCTTGCGGGCGAGCTTAATGTGGGCAGTTTCCAGCAGACGAAGAATCTCCTCGCGTCGCTCCAACATGGACGCCAAGTCGTTCATCTTGCGAACGGTGACGACGCGATCGATGACTGGAGAAGCAAACTCTTCGGGGCCGGATTCCTGGGTGGGTGAAGAGCCATTATCGCTGTCCTCGCTAGATGAGCGGAGGTGGGCTTGGGCGGGAAAGCGACGGGCGCGGTTGAAAAGGAAGGCGAAGGTCTTGTTCAAGAAACCGGGCTGGGTGGAGGATGTGATACCAATAGCCGGGCGGGAGACCCTGCGGGACAAGTAGTACTCGAAGTACGCTTTGAGCTCCTTGTCGGACCGAAGTGAGTGTGGGACATTTGTGACCATAACGGTTCGCAAGCGAAGGCCGCGGTTGGAATGATCGTCGTCAAGGGGAGGCAAGGCATGGAATGGATACTGGGGATGAGGGTGAGGGTCGTATTGGGCGCGGCGCTCGGCTTGGGCCTCGGAAGCGGCGCGATTGGCGGCAGCGAGGATATTCTGGGCGCGATAATGGAAAGCACCTTGACATATCCAGTAGAGGGTACCGAACCAGGTGAGGGTGATCCAGGCGAGGAGGACGATGTGAACCCAGAGCAAAGAGAGACCCTTTGGGGTTGTGACAAGAGAGGATATGGAGGCGCGGGTCATGGACTTGGAAGACACGGTGCCGTCGGAGAAAGTGACATGGATGGGGAAGAGGATGACGAGGGTGGTGAAGCACTGAATGACGGTGAACCAGAAGCAGCCACGGAGCCAGCGAACGTAGAGTGTGGCGTCGACGCCTCGGAGCTCATTGAAGCGGTCTTCGGGAAATGTGATGACCTGCTTGACCCATCCCAAAAGCCATTTTTGGGGCAGTGGCGGAGACGGTCGTCTGGATTTGTGTAAGCGGATGAAGGAGATGGATAGACGAACGTTGACTCACTTTGCCCAGGACCTGCCTTGGTACAGGCTGGGAGGCGACGAGGGAATATGAGCGCTAACGCGTGGAGTGGGACGATGAGCAGCAACTCACTATCCAAACTCCCAAGACTCAACGCTGCCGAGATCCTCGCCATAGGGCGGGTCTCCACGACGTTTCCTTCGCATAAGCTCATGGGCACTGACGGTGATGAGCAGGATGCCGATGGCGACGACGGACTGGTTAATGAGACCACTGGAGTTGCCATTAGAGGGAAAGCGGGAAAGGTGTCAAGCCGGAAGTAGACATGCCTGTAGTCCTTGGAGAACGGTCTGTTTTGGATGGTGGCCATTGGCGCAGGAGACTACCATCGACGACCGGCGCGAGGACGAGAGTGCCTCTGCGAGAAGCAGGGGAGGCTGACGGACGAGTCCAAGGCCCAGCAGACTCAGCTTGGATTCCCTCGCCTGATCATCCTTCTACCAGCCCAGCGCTACTTGTCCCGATCCCGTATCGGATCGAACCAGTTCAGCTCGCCCTCGTCGTCCACCACCCTCTCCTCCACACCGCCGGCAGCAGCGGCAGCCTTCAGCTCACCACTGCCCCCCATGTCTCTTCTCCGCGCCTGCCAGCAGGCCGCCTCCAGACAAACCCTCGCAAGGGCTGCCGTCGTCGCGTCCCGGCCATACACCACTCCCGCCGCCGATTCCACCGTTCCCCAAGCCGCGCCAAAGCAAGACACCGAGATTGCGGAGGCTCCTGCACGAGATGTCATCACGGCGGACGTAGTCAGCGGCGCACCTAGTGAGTAAACACCCGTCCATCTTGCGCCGTGCATCGCGCCAACCCCCGTCACCAGAGGAGCTCCGTCACCGCGCCGTCAGGATCTTCCAGCCCACCCGCAGCACGACCCAGAGCGGGTCCGGCAAGTCCAATCAGTGGAGGATTGACTGGGACATCCTTACCGGTGGCGGTCGTTGGGAGAACTCCTTGATGGGTTGGGCAAGTTCGTGAGTAACACCCGCAGTACCCGTTGCCCTCCACGTTAGTAACCCTTGCCGCGTACGGGTAGTGCGGATTACATGCAGGGCACGCGCCTCTCTTTCCGCACCAAGGAGGATGCCATCCACTTCGCTGAGAAGCAAGGTACGTATACGAATTCCATGCGAGCATGCGGACAGTCACTGACCGTTTGATGTCTTCACTTTCCAAAGGCTGGGATTACTATGTGTATGTCATGCCCTCCGTCCTTGTCTCCAACACATTTACCAATCATTCAACACAGTGCCCCGACCGAGGTTACCCGCATTCCTCCCAAGAATTACTCCGAGAACTTCGTCTACAAGCCGAACACGCTCCGTATCTGTCGCACAAAGTAGACTCAATATATGCTCCTCGCCTCTAGATCACCCTCAGCATCGTGCACGACCATATCAACCTGTTGGTACCGCAAGAAGCCTAATTCAGACATGAGATTATACATACATGCGATGAAGCATTCACATAACAATACACAATGTCCATGGCATAAAGCAACACTGTCCAAACCAACATAACCCTCCGCGTCCCTCACCTTCAGTTGAACCCAATAACCCTGCTCTTCGGACGCAAACTCATCACCGGCGCCCTCGGCTTCTTCGCCGTCACCTCCTTCTCTTCCACGTCCGACTCCTCGTCCTCGCTCTCTGACACATGTGGCCGCGCCGTCCGCTGCCGGAACGTATACACACGCGTATCCCGCGGCTTCTCCGCCACCGGCGACCCGCCGCCGCTTTCGGCTTCCTCTGTCTCCGTCTCCGTCTGCGTCGTAAGCGGCGCCCGTAGCGCAATCGCGCAGTCCGACAGCTGCTTGACGACGTCCGCGTCGAGCTCGATGTTGAATAGGTCGAAGATGTACCGCCGGACAGGCATCCGGTACTTCTGCGAGGAGATGGTGTGCAAAGCGCGGTAGAACATGCTCGGAGACGCGAAGATGTGTCGAAACTCGGGTTTGCTCTTCAACCTGCCGGTCGTGCCCGCTCAATGCCTGCCTGAACAAGAGAACAACACGGGACGTACTTGGTCAATGTCCGAGACGCCGCGTTGGCGATCACCGTGTTGGCCAAGTTGTAGATGGCCGTCATGACTTCCATCTCCTCCGCGCTCTCCGGAGGAGTAAGCCTGGTATCGTCAACGGCCTCGTTCGCGACGCATTCCCAGTCAGGTATCGACACGAATTTGTCGACGTCGACCGGAACGCAGAGGCCGGTAGGTAAACCCAATGGCGACAGTGTCGCTTCCCAGTGGTAGTCATCCAGAATCTCTGCCCCCTGAGGTGTGGACGAGATGAGTCCCAGCACGAAGAAACACGTTCTGCATGAGGCCTTCAGTCTGAATGCGCACAGTTTTGGGAGTTGGGAAGGTGACGCACCCTCGCACGGAAAGTACCAACGACTGCTGTGCAATACCCAAGATGGCTGGTATGATCTCTTCCTCCTCCAAAAACGGTAGGCCACGCTCCGTAGCACCGATGTTCCCCTAATGCGCGCCTGAGACTCCGCACAAAACCGGGACAGCACGAGTAACTTACCACTGCCCACAAAATGCTCTTCAATTTGAGGATGAGGTCTTGGTCCTCGCTCTCCAAGCCATGTCGCCGGATAAAATGAGCAAAGTCCGCGAAATGTCCCTTATCTTGCAAGACTTCGCAGCCCAGGTCGGTCTTCGCCATCACACCGTAGAAATGCGGCGGAACAATCCCATCGAACGCACTGGAGAGGAAATCAATTCAGTTAAGACGCGCTAGAAAGGCGCAGCATCATCAAAATACTTACAGAACGTCATCCTCGTCTTCGGAAGCGTTCTGACTGAACGCTTTTGCGAGGAACACCTCTATGTGTACCACGTAGTGAAGATTGCGCTCCTGCCTTATCGTCAGCGCAATTCACAGAGGATCAAAGCGTAGACTTGCATGGAACCAGAGCTCCATCTCTCGGTCAATGTAATCCGCAGCGTACAGAAACCGGAAGCCGGTCGGCGTGGACATGAACCTAGCTCAACCGTCAATCTCATAGAATCTCACGGATATCATGACCACGCACTTGAGCAACAGTGGATGGCCCACTTCGCCCAGATGATCGAGCGTAGGCTGCATCTCGACGACCATCTGCAGAACATCTGTCGATTCGCAGGCCCCCTCCAGGAACTGCACGGCCATCTCGCGCACTTCCATTGCAGGGTCGTATAATTGTGTCAAGAGCAGACGGAGCATCCACGCGTTGGCCGTTGTGCTGCCACGGATCAAGCCCCCTAGACGACCGGTCGCATAGCGGCGGATGTGCTAAAACGACCATCAGTAGAAGTACTTGTCAGGCACAAACGAAAGTTGCTACCGGGTAGTTCGAGGTCAACGCTTTGGACAAGACAATTCGCGAATGGCCGTCACTAGTGGCAGAATATAGTCAATCTCCATCACATCAAGAATGAAGCATCACGCACATGCTAAAATCAAGGTTCTCGATGATGCCTACAACAAGGTCCTCTCGACCCCGGAGCTCGGTGAGAAGATAGAAAGCACTGAACAGCTTGAACTTCTCCAACAGTCTGTAAAGTGATGTGAGCCCTGTGCACCATCACCGTCGAAATATAACACGGCGCACTCTATCCCCTCCTTCCGCTTGCTTAGCGTCCCAAGCATCTCGAAATAGCCGGATGTGAGTGTGTCTTGCATGCGCCTCTTCGAGAAAACCGGGTCAGACGTCGGCGTCGGCGTTTGCTACAACACACATCAGAAAAGTTCAACGTCTAGACTACACGCGGTGCTCACTGGATCCAGTTGGTCGAAGCTCTTGTACAACTGAGACAAGAATTCGTCCTCAGCAAGGAACTTGACACCGTCCTGACTCGCCAAGAGTGCATTGAGCAACGAACACCCAAGCCGTACCCATCGCGTATTCTGTTGGTTAGAAGAACTTTCAAATAAGTGATGTGTTGCGGAGGTGAGACGAATCTGAAACCTGCCTTCGCTTTCGGCAGGTCGCTGAACCGATGGGCCATCGGGTGGAAGAACGACATCAACTTCCGGGCGTATCTCGACACCTTGATAGCCTCCTCCATCCGTTTCGGGTTGTGTAGCGGGCCCTCGACGAGTTCCTGGAGGGTGTCGAAGTTCCATTTCGTGTGGTCTTTTGTCAACATGACTTGCGTGTCAAGCAGGAACGCCTGGAACGTCTTATCGTCCATCTGCATCCTCATCTTGAGCTTCTCCTGCTCGACGGTCCGTTGACTACGTCGTACGCTGTCTTCAACAGAGTTCGCTCTGCGAGATAATAAATCAGAAGGCGCGTGATCAATGGTTGTCGACATACCTCGGTCGCGGAGCATCCCCTCTGACGGCAGGCTCTAACCGCGCTCGATGACGGTTGAAACTGTCAAGCGCAGACAAGGCCGACGAACCGACGATCCTGTGCTCGTTGTCATCATAATCTGAAGCTAGTTTGAAGACACGGGGCAAAGCCTGAATAACCGTGGCCGATCAGACCGACGGGAAAGCAGAATGAGCAAAGTTAATCAACCTGGATTTTAGCTGCTATTGAAAGCGGCAGGACGCGGTTCGCTTTTTGCAGTACTTCTGCCATGAGCAGCGTGGCCTTTCGTGACAGCGCAGAGCCAACGCTAGACTCCTCGAACATACATGTCAAAGCCTGTAAAACGTTCTTGAGCGCCCGAACGAACGATTCGCTACGAAACGACTCACATCAATCAGCCCTGCGTTAGTGAAAACCAAGATGAGTAGTGCAATATATTGATCAGTTAGCTTGAGGGTATCTTGTGGCCGCGAAGGTATCTCGTTGGAAGATTGCATGTCAGCGCTTTGTCTTGATCTACGGTACACTTCATGCATCCCAATTAATACTACGTAAAATATGAGAATGAATGCTACTTACTTGTCAGTCGGCGACCATCAATGAAGGCTCTATGCCATTCCGGCGGTTTGATATTCAAAAGGTCAAAGAACATGTCGAGAATGACTTCCTGCTCGACCGTTAGTCAAGCTTCGTATGTTCACCACAAACTCACTTACCCGTGTTTCCAACGAAGGTATTCGTAAACAATCGACGACCGCTTTGATCGCCATCATGTCATTGATGCAGCAGTATATTAACCCTGCGAACAAGTCAAACAATGCACACACAAGTAAACAAATGCCAACACACGCACCACTCCATGTTCGTAGCATAGACGAAACTATGCGAACGCATCCTTTTACTCGATCAGTATGTTCCACACCCTTGCCATACGCATCGGTGATGCCGGAGAGGGCGATCTGCTCCATAGTCAGTATCGATGACAACAGCGGGAGATGAAGCAGTTCACCTCAAGGTCAGTGCCGGGCCGAAGGTAGGCTCTCGTCCTCGGCGAGTCAATGATGTGCAAAAACGCAGCCGAGAGCAAGGGCGCCATTTCAAGAGGACCTTCCGCGAGTGCGTGCAGCAACACCCGAATGCCACCGGTCCGTGCCATGAGATCAATGTCAATGAGCACTGCATCATCATTAGAACGATCACGATATTCAGAAAGCCGGAAACTGACATATCTCGGTCAGTGTTTGGAGACAGATTGGTTTGAACGGGTCTTCCGGATACTCAGCCACCGCTATCAGGGCGCGCATGACGGCGTCCGAAAGGGGCACAGTGCCTGTGCCGACCGCAGAATGAGGCGCATGTCGTTCCGAACCGATCTCGACAATCGCGCGGATGAGCTTGACGACCTGTTCCTTTTCCACGGTGTGCTTGTTATCGCGTGAGAGAGACCTAACAACAGCATTAGACATCCATCTACGACGGTCACAAAGCCCGAAGTACTAAGTGCAGGACCTACTTGACCATGAACCAATCCAAGTTCTGCTCCCCAAGCCGCTTTACCGAGTGAACATCAACAAGAGAATGTCGCAGAAGCCTATAAGCTGTCGCGCGTGACTGTTTCGTCGCCTTGTCGGCCAGTGAAGGGAGTACGCTGAAGTTATTTCAGAATGAAGGCGAAGCGAAGACAAGGCCAAAGCTACCCACGCGCGAACAACCTCTCCGACCTCGAGCTCGTAGCTCACGCGTAGGTTCCGCTGGAGGATGCCGATGAGCTTGTGCATAGCCTCGATGCGAGCACGATTGAGCTCCGAGTCCGTAGCGGTAGCGAGATTCGGCAGCGTGGACGTGGAAGGGGAGGTGGATGGTGAAGGAATAGACGTGCTTGAATGGCTATATGAGTGCTGTCTTGACAGGTGAAGTAAGGCCCTAATAGCACTGTTCGCCTGGTGCATCACGGAGTGGAAGTCATCTGAAGGCCTCATTTGAGCGATAAGAGGAGATCCCGGTAGGTTTAGCATACCCTTTTCCGCGCCCTCATCCTCCTTCCAAGTAGAAGTGGGCATCAAAGGCTGGCCAGTGAACTTGCGCTTAGCCCCGATCGCCGTGTCGTTGCCCCTCTTGCGCGGACCGGCGCGCCCACCCACTGCGGTTCAAAGAGATACATATGAGCACTTACAGGTTAGAAAGCGCGATCAGCTCACAGGCATCCATGGATCGTTGTATGGACATGATCTTCTGCTTGGCGGTTGCTAGTTCGAGTTCGACTTCACTCCTCAATGCGTCCTTGAACGTCGAATGAGTTCGCAAGGCAAAGAACACGACCATGGATCTCTGTAAACACAGTCATGTAATAGAAAAGAACAAGGGGAATATCATATTGCGGACAACATTGACGAACGGTACAAACATCTCGACGACTCGGAAACAACTCGGGGGAAAGCGTCTGGAAGGCGAATGATCCCGGAACCGCAGCATATGACGAAATGGTCACAGAGATCCTAACCGCGAGCACTCACAGTCAACGGCATCTGCAGCAGATTCTCTGCCCCCTCCTTTATCCGGTTCTCGACTTTGAGCTGATCAGAGAGGTATAGCAGCTGAAACGCGAAGGGTCCCGGTCAGTAAGCTTGACCGATGCATGCAAACCATGCGGAAACTCACCTGCGCTTCCCTATCCCCTTCTCCGACTACGGTACTATCCGTCGTCGCCCAAGACTGGGCAGAGATGCTCTGGCTGGCCGACGGGGCGACCGCGCTATGCGTTGATGGGCCGCCATCCAAGGAAGTCCTCGGGATGAGGATACCGCCGTTGTTTTGCGGCTCTCCGACAGTTGTCGGCATTTTGTGAGATCGAACCAGTAGCCTCAGAAGGCGAGCTGGAGGACGGTGAGGAGAGGAGACGAAGCATAAGCAGCCTGGTCCGCGACCTCGCCAGGCCGACCACACAGACGCCCAAGTGCCACTCGCCCGCGTGGCTTTCGATCAATGTATCCGCCCTGCCCCTGCCCACACCGCACTTGCACTTGGTCCCCCCCACGCCCCCCTTGTCAAAATGGTATGTGACCCCCCTCATTGCCAATCGAGGCAGGTTGCTGACTCCGTGGTTCCGTAGGCTCGTAATGAAGAAAAGGCCCAGTCAATGCTGTACCGGTTTCGCGAAGCCCAAGCCGCAGAGCTTGGGCTGGGGACGAGGAGTGACCGGAGACCTCGTATGGCGAGCGCGTGCAAGAGCCTGCGCGAGTGCGAGCGGTGGAGAGGAGAGATCCTCCGCGAGATTAGTAGGAAGGTGTCAAAAATACAAGATGGTGCGTCGACCTGAGCTGCCCCCGCGATCCGCGTCTCAAACTTTCCTCCACTGTCATGTAGCCGGGTTGACCGACTACGAGGTCCGCGACCTCAACGACGAGATCAACCGGCTTCTGCGCGAGAAACGACATTGGGAGAACCAGATCGTTGCCCTCGGCGGCGCCAATTATCGCCGGAATGTAGCCATGTTGGACGATGACGGGAAGGAGGTGCCGGGGACCAAGGGATACAAGTACTTCGGGCGCGCGAAAGAACTCCCGGGAGTCAAGGAGCTCTTCATGAGCAAGAAGACAGAGGAGGACGAGGAGAACAAGGTTCACAAGTACTACAACAAGTTCACAAACCAGGGGCCCGCGTACTTTGGTGACCTGGACGAGGCGGATGGAAAGCTGTTGGAGTTCGAGGTACACGCAGAGGAAGAAGGTACGTGGCAATTTCCGTCTTCATGACCGCGTACGCTTTGCCCCCTCTGCGCGTACTCCGTCCAAGCCCCGAACGTTCGATTTCTCCTCCCAGACACGCATTTTGTATCTCGACTACATTGCTTTCTGTATGGTACTGATGCGAAATATCTGTAGAGTGGCAAGACTCGTACAACCACCTGCGCACAGTCCTTGGCCTTCCAGAAGACCATCCTATCCCCCCGATACCTCGTCCAGCGAAGCAGCTAGCAACCGTCACCGTCAATGATGCCGACACAGGGCCTCCCGAACCCAAGCGCAAAGCGCCGGACGAGGATGGTGACGTCGATATGCCCGCAGACGGTACATTGGAGGTGTCGAAACGCATGAAGACTGATGGCGTGCCACCGCCAACAGGCGCGTCGAACCCAACCTCTGATGAAGCCATGCTAATGCACGCAAAACGGACGGCGGCATATATTCCCATCCTGTCGCCGGAGGTCCTCTTGCCACCAAAACTGCCTACACGCGAGGAAATGGAGGCGTATCTTCTGGAGCTTCGGAAGAAGGCCCTCGTCGACGAGTACTTTGGGAACGAGTCGGAGCAGCAGTGAGCATACTCGTATTGTCTCCTGCTTCTCGACATTCGTGGTGTGTATTTGTATCGTATTTGCCTCCTTGTAATGATGTACCTTTGTACGCTACCACAGCTCGTGTGTCGTTTCATGCCAACGATGATACGTTGCATAAGATACATCCCGGAAATTGAACACGAAGACAACCCTTGCGCTCTAATGTACATTTCTCGACACTGCTTACTCTAACTCTACGCACCTGAGCTCACAGCCGCGCCGTCTTTCTGCCAACGTTTCCCCGACCCATGAAGCCCCACTCGATCTGGTGCGCAACAGTAATCGTGACCCCGAGCTCCTCCGCGAACTGCCAAACCGTGGCCGGATTCTTCTGGAAGTGACGTCCGACAAAGATGACATCGGCCTGGCCCTATCACGCCCGGCGACGATGTCAACGCTCATAATCACAAGGCTTACTCGACACCTATCTGTACCTTGTCAAGACATCCTTGGGCGGTTTTACCGTCAGTAATCAGTCCGACAGTGCTGACGAGGATCTTGTCTCCGTGGGCCTTCTTGACGGCCTCGGACAACGGCGCCTGGTACGCAGGGCCGCCCTTGATCTTCTGAAGCGGGTGTATGCCCCCGCTGGAGACATCAAGGAGGTCGACGCCATGATCCGCGAGGATGCCCGCCAGGCGCACTGTGTCCTCCGAGC
This sequence comes from Sanguinoderma infundibulare, assembly GCA_032821775.1. NCBI lineage: Eukaryota > Fungi > Basidiomycota > Agaricomycetes > Polyporales > Polyporaceae > Sanguinoderma > Sanguinoderma infundibulare. The sequence continues at coordinate 1,438,970 of JAVLRN010000007.1, forward strand.
GCCAAGATGGTTCATCGGGAAGAACCTCTTCCAACCAATCCGTGGCCGATATCCTGCAGAACACATCAACTGAGTCTCCCCCCGAATGTGTTGCTTCGGCTCCCGAACGCAGTACTCACCGCAAGAACAGGGGCATGCTCGGCGGGATGACCGCCCGGACCGCGTCCACGATCTCGAGCGTGAGCCTGATCCGGTTCTCGAAGCTCCCCCCGTACTCATCCGTGCGCTTGTTGCTCACCGGGCTGATGAACTCGTTGAGCAAGTACCCGTGCGCGTTGTGTATCTCGATCACGTCGAACCCCGCCTGCAGCGCCCGCTTCGCCGCCTGGACGAACGCGACCTTGATGTGCGTGATCCCCTCCTTGTCGAGCTCCTTCGGGACGGCGAACTGCTCCTTGTGCGGCACCGCGCTCGGCCCGACGACGTCTTCCGGCCAGCCCCCGACCTCCTTCGTCGCGAGCGCGCCCATGCTGAGCCACGGCGCGACCGTGGACGCCTTGCGGCCAGCGTGGGCGAGCTGGATGGCGATCTTCTGGTTCTGCGAGTGCGCGAATTCGACGATGCGCTTCAAGGGCCCGATCTGCTCATCCGTCCAGAGGCCTGAGTCTTCTGGGGTGATCCGGCCCTCTGGCGTCACGGCCGTCGCCTCGACGAAGGTGAGGCCGGGACCGCGCATGAGCGTCCCTCCCACTGTGGCAAGACCGGGTAAGCATGTGGGAGGTCAATGTTACAGCGCATTGAGTGGACACCTACGATGAGCGACATGCCAGTCCGTCAGTTGGCCGTTCTGCGCAGAGTATTGGCACATGGGAGAGACCTGCGAACTGTTAGCATCCGGCAGCCTCGTACTGTTCTCTAACGCTGGCGGATGCTTACCCAGAGACGGTTGTGAAACTCAACACCGCGAATGTTGATGGGCCTGAAGAGGGTAGGGACCTTTTGCAGATCATCCTCTGCCACTGAACCAGAAGCAGGATACTGAGCAGGAGTATAGTAGGATATGCCGGGGGCAGGGGGATTTGGGATGCCAGCTGCCATGACAGGTTGGTGACACAAAGAATGTGGGTGCTGAGTGGGAAGGAAAGGACAAGTAAGACGAATGTACGAAGACTGTCCTTCCGGTCTTATCACGAAATCGTCTCACAGCAGAAGCCTGCGTGGGAGCTACAATAAGGCTGAGAACTTTGTCGTGCGACGTCATACGTCGGCGACCATCGACGTCTACTGTTCAGCGTTGGACGGCCAGGTTCCTTCAATCACCGCAAGCGGCCACACGCGGCGAAGGTGCTCTCGGGCCCAGATGTGAATAGGCCAAGAAGAGGATAAAGGACCAGCGAACTTGGGAAGAGAAGAGAGCAGATAGCAACACCTTACTAGTGTCGAAGCCCATTGACATCGGCATATGTCAGATCGCAGACGATTCCGAATGTTGTAAGAGCGTTTCTAGCTCTCACGACCAAACCCTTGTGAGAGCACATAGAATAACGCAAGCGCACTGCTGAGATGATCAGGATTCTGCATTCCTCATATCAGCGAATACATTAATCATAACAAAGAACCAGGACCCGTCCAAACATATTTTCGTAATCGTACCCACAACCAACGGCTAGCATACCGCAGTCAGGGCCTAAGCCTACAGCAAACATGTTTGAACACAAGCATGTTAGATTGACAGCCAGATGCTACATACCATGCCAATGACACCGCATGCAGCGCGTGCACCTGCGTTACCGGTTTTCAAGGATTCGTCGTCGCCGCCGCGTCCAAGGTCATCAGTACCCTGGAAGGGAACTTAACGCAATGTTCAAATAGAGACGATGAAATACGCACAGCGTGGACAACCACCGTACGACTTGCGACACCAACCATTCGTCAATAGAACACAGGCGAGGATGAGGTTTCAGGGACGTACCCAACGATGCTCAATGGGCCATTCAAGGAGATCACACGATCCTCGAACGAGAAAGCAGCCACACCCTTGGAGTCGGCCTCGATGTTGCCCAAATCCCCCACATGCCTGTTTAAATCCGTGGGGGCACCATGTGTCCTCTCGAAGGGGTTAAAGTGCGGTCCCGCGGACGTGCAGCCGTTGCTCAAGTCGCCAGAAGCACTGGTCGAGGAAAGCGGATAAGCCCCTAAGAGGAAGGCAGGGGCGAATTCATAGATGCGTACTGGATATGGAAGCCATGTTTTGCCGAAGACTTGAGGTTCTTGACCTCACCGGAAATGGCGACCGGTGCGGTAGGGAATGGTTGTGTGAACGTGACTGTTCCGCTCACGGTCTCGCCGTTGAGGACGGCGACGGCCTGCAAGAGACGGCGGAGATCCGTTAGGGCTGCTGGGAGCGCAATGCGGGTGGGACACGGACCTTGGAGATTATAGGAATGGGGAGCACGTCGACCTGTGGAACGGACCTTCGTGGAAGGATGAGCCAAATGACGAAGACGGCAATGAGGGTGAAGGAGGCCGTGATTGCGAGGCGGGGCTGCCTGGACGACGGACGGGCAGTTGAAAAATCCATGTTTTCGGCCTTGTCAGCGGGGAAGCCGAGCATAAGAACGACGTCGAAAGGGACGAGGAGAGAGCGCAAGCGAGGCGATGGTGGCGGAAATGCCGCAGTTGGGATCAGCCAGCTTCGGACACGGTTCACACACCCGCATCCATCATCTCGGCGTCATGTGCTGCCCACTGCGCTCCTCGATCCGGTCAATGGCCCGCACGACGGTCAGAACGGCTGAGATGGTAGTGCAGAAACAAACAGTTGTTAGCCGTCGTCGTCGAAACCAGCAGCGACAAATTGGCAAAGGCAATTAAATGTCGTCCCGGCGCGGGCCGGGGGCGGTCCCGGACATGCCGTCGCTTAGTGCACGCCGATCATCCTCACGGCTCAGCAAGAATGCCGTGTCCTGCGTCCGACCACATTCCTCGTGCCAGCCCTCTCAGCTTCACGAAATCATTGCAATATGACCACAGGCGATACGTAACTGCGAGCCGCACTGATACATTCACGGCCCGCAGACAGTGTCGGCAGAGTCAAAGGATGGTCATCGTCAAGGTCAGCTGGACTCTTGTTCGCCGTTCCCGCACACCCAGCAATACTATTTGAACGGGTCGAGCATCGTCAGCATATCCGGTTGTTCTGGATATCTACTGTCGATATGCTTCCCTCCGTCGCGCTCGTCCTCTTGGCAGCGGGTTCGTCTGCGGCGGCTGCATCTGCTGCCAGCGGTGCACTCACTCAGCCAAAGTTTAATTGGGCTAGAGCGAAATATTTCTATGCCTTCGGCGACTCCTACACGTTTGTACAAGGTACGAAGGGGCTGGCGAACTTCAGGTGGGCATCACAGCTTCATGCGCAAGTACGGCTTTGCTCACTGTGCAACTTAGCTTCATCGGAGACGCGTTCGACCTTTCATTCACCCCACAAGAACTCCTCGAGGACGAGATCATATTCAAAAATGTTAGTGCAGGCGAAAAATCGGGTAATACACGTTCCTAAGTTGACGTCCCCCTTGAGACGAGCTCGGACGGCGCAAGCTGGGTATGCACATTTCATTCCCCAAAGCGTCCAAGATCCCTAAAGTACCATGCGCAGACAGAGTTCTTGACCGGCTGCTTCGCAGGCAAACCTTCCGACTGTGCCCCACACCAACTTTGGAACTTCGCCTTCGCTGGGGCCGAAATTGACAAAGCTCTGTAAGCCAACCGCCATCCCTATCGCCCGACCATCCGTATTCAGCACTCTCGTTGCTCTCCTTGCAGACTTCCGCTCCACCACAACTTCACCGTCGATCTGGTTGATCAGGTCAACCAATGGGCAGCCTACGCTTCCGACGTCGTTCCGCATCCGCCAGCCGAGACCGTTGTCGCATGGTGGATTGGCATCAACGATACCGGTAACACTCTCACCAACACCACGGCACGTCTCTCCGTCATCACGCAAACCTGCCAGGCAGTCCCTCCTGACTGATCTTCGCTCCAGCTGGACTACCAGGCTTTCTGGGAAGTCGAGATGCAGTCTCTATTCGGCGCCGTGGTACGTAGATAGCATCCTCTTTACCTCGACGACCAAACGATCAACCCTGCCCTAAAACAGCAAACCGCCTACGATCACAACCTCCGCGGCGCGTACTTCTTTGTCAACGTCCCGCCCATGGCGCGCTCCCCCGAGTACGCGGGCTCCTCCCTCGCGCCGCTCTACCAGCAGAACATCGTCGACTACAACTCCGCGCTCGCCGCCCACGCCGCCGCCTTCGCCCAGACCCACACGGACGTGACCGTGCTCATCTTCGACGCCCACACCTGGTTCAGCGACCTCCTGGACAACGCGGCGGCGTACGGGTTCAAGAATACCACTGGGTAAGTTGCTACAGAAAATAACACCTTCCCCCGCATGCAATGGACGAGTGCATCCGAGCTCACGCCTCATCGTTAGGTTCTGTACGTGCAAGGATCCAGACTACTTCTGGTTCAGTGAGCTTCCCTACCTGTCCGAGCACTCTCACCATCCTACTAATTCCTCGCGTCGCTCAGACAACTTCCACCCGACCGAACGCGTCCACCGCCTGCTCGCAAAAGCGATGGAAGCCGAGCTGGTGCATGCTTCCCAGGCCTAGCTGACCGACACCTGACCCAATCCCAATCTCTTCCCCGATTACATCTCCTGGCGTTCAAATCCATGAATCGATGGTTTTGCAGCATTTCGTCTAATCTCGAGCCGGCTAAGACGAAGTAAACACGAATATACGCGCTTCATTGCAAGAAGATTGCTTTTAGCATGAGCCGATCACAAGAGTAAAGCCTAAAGGGAGATGGAGGATATGGGGGTGTCCAACATAAAACACGCTGTACGGTGTCGTGCGATCCTAAGTGGGCGTTGTTGCTAATGGAAATATGTACAAGTTGAACACTACCGTATAGGATCACCACGGGCGGACAGGGGTGAGAGATGGGACAACGAGGGGCGGTATGGTGCTATGGAAATCCGGGCTACGTACAAAGGAGTGGGTTAGACTATCGACAATATGCAATGACTGCCGAACCGATAACAGTAGGAGGGAGGTTGCGCCCAATGCGGAAGCGGTACTGTGCGAGACATTATGAACCCCCCTGGGCCATGTCACCACAGGCAATAGATAAGGAAAACACCGAAAACGATACGATTAACACGACAAGACGCAAATAAAGAGAGACCACAGTACGCGTGTGTCCAAAACGACTATGAGGAAGACAGTACGAGAAAGTAGCAGGAAGTGAACCACGCTACACTCCATGTCACTGCCGACCTCACCTCACAGACCGAAACGGAATCAGAAGAATAGATACGTGGTGACGAACACGCCTAGCGCGATGATGATCACGACCTGTAATGGGACACCCTCCGCCGCGGCAATCTCGCTGACATAGCTGCCCACCTCTGTCCGCCCGTCGTATGTCGAGCGGTCATCGTACGTCCTGCCGTCGTAGCTGCTGCCGTCGTCTGACGCGGGCCCGCGCCTCCGGTGCCTAAGCTCTGCCGCACCAGTAACCGACGTAGGCGCGACACTCGGCTCGGGCATTGACGCAATAAGTTGCCGGAGACGCTCGATCTCCGACTGGGCCTCTTCGAGCTTCTTGATCAGCTCCGGGTTCGGGTCCTGCAGAACGACCTGCGGGGCTGGAGGCGGGACTGCCCGTACGGGGGGTGAAGGGGGCGGTGAGGGTCGACGGGCGGGTGCGGGAGCATGGACGTTGACGTTGACGATACCCACGCCCTCGTCGCTCGATGGCTCGGGCTCTGGTGGGTGGACGGTAACGTTGGGGGGAGGTGTCGACGGTGCGTCGTGGTGCTCTTCCTGTTGCTGAGACGGGATAGGAAGTGCGCTTTCCTCTCCAGTACTGTGTTCGCGGGTCGCATGGCCATTGCTCTGAGGGAACTGACGGACGGTAGCATAGTTCTGGAAATAGACCGCGTGTGTATGAGCATCAAAGATAGGTTATGTGACATGGAACTCACGTCTTGGCCAGGTACGTTCAAGAGCGAGCTCATATTTGCATGGGACTCATCCTCCTCGGGGACAGTCTGGCCCTCAGGGGGGAGGTAGACGACGCGGATCTTCTGGGAGTGAACTTCGTCTCCTTCGATATTCCACTACGCATCATCAACTAGGCATGAGCTGCGCAGGTCTGGTGTTGAAAACACAGGGGCTACGCACGATATCCTGCAAAGACATGCTCTCCTTCTCGGGACTGATAATGGTGCTCTGAATGAGAAACTTGTCCTTGCACTTTGTGTTAATCGGGAGGTCGTCCTTCATAGCTTGCAACATAACTGGGCCGCCGGGGTTCTCAGACGGTTCGGTTCAAAACTCAACATAATGACACGCACCTGCAACCTCGACGGTCTCTCCCGGCTCCACCCTGCCAGAGTTGGGCCTTACACAGTAAAGCTGGGCACGCCAGGTGGGTTAGTTGAGGGAATGTGGCGATTGTTGGAACGTCATGGCGGGCTGACCTTAGGAGCGGTCGTCTTGACCTTGAACGCGGCCGGGTTTGCATTGTTGTTGGTGATCTGAAGTGTCCGCTTGACGGACTGGGTGAACGGTCCTGGATTGGTACCAAGCCGAGGAGAACGGCGGGCGGAGGGGAGCGGGGAGGGAGCGGGGACGGAACGTGTACAAATGCATAAGCGGGGACGGCTGAGCGTCGCGTCGCACGCGGGAGAGATCTAATCCACGCACTGTTGAATCCCAGGACGCTGCTGGGATTGAGGGAGACGGACATTTTGGCTTTCGGGGGGGCAGCGGAGGGGGTGAGGAAGGATGAGGGTAAGGGGTGTGAGGGGAGAAGGAGAGATAGGACGGCCGAGGTGCAAGCGACTGATGACGGTGCACTCCCGTAAGCGCTTTTGAGCGGAGTCCGACTCGGGGCCCTCCTCCGCGTGGCCCCCTCAGCACTCGGACACACTCCCTCCCTCCTCTCTCTCTGTCCACACCGCCATTCCTCTCGCCGCTCTCCCCGGCGCGGTCGTCGCGCGCTGACCATGCATGCCCACATGCGATCATTGACATGCACCGTTGCTGCGCACATGCGCCGTTCATTTACATACCTCGTTCATTAAATTACACCTGCTCCCGCTTCCCTGTCTCCATCCGCAGCATGTACCGCAAATCACGCACACAACGCTGTGCAAGAACGGAGCAAGTGCATTGCTCAATCTCAATTAGATCGACCCTGTTCATATCATATTATACGTGTGCAACGAGGTAGGAATGCAGACAGTCTGTTGTGTAACGAACGAAGGCGACGAAGAGCAAGGAGCGATTAGTGGTACTGTGCGTATGTAACGAGAGACAACTACCAGGTTCTGACCAGACCCGAAATATGTAATATCCGACCTCCTCCAAGTTTTCGGTGGGCATGCGTATTGATGAGACAAAAGACGTGCAGCGAGTGCGATAGTTGAACGTTTACGAGGGACTAACAGGCATGTGCGTGCCGTCGTAAGAGAAGCCTAGAGCCGAGCCAAGTGCAGAGTCAGCAACACGCCCATTTATCCCGTCATCGTCGTCTTACCTGCGAACTGGGCCTGCACCGTCTGCGACAACTGCGATCCTTCGACCACACTGTCAAGCGGTGCCTCGGTTGTGAACACCGTGTCGAAGTTGGACACGTCCTGTGTGAATCACGTCAGGGCTGCAATGCGATCTAAGGCACACAGGGGCCTACCACAGGGCTCGACACGCTCGGCTTGAACGGGGGCTGAATCTTCTTCTGGATGAGCTTCTGGAAGTCAATGTGGTTCGCAAAGAACGGGTGAGATCGGATCTCCTCTGCCCCGTTCACTCCCAGGCGTTGTGTCGGGTCCCGAGTGAGAAGACCCGTCAGGATACTGCGCGCCTCGGGGCTGATGTCGTCTCCGAAAACGAGAGGGTCGTGCAGGATCTTCTGGTACATGACGTCCGTGTTCTCTGCGGGACAAACGTTGGCAAAAAGTTCGGAAGGAATGTGCAAAGCGAACAAACCATCGTAGAACGGAGGAAGTCCGGAGAGCATCTCGTACAAGAGCACACCCAGCGTCCACCAGTCGATCGTCTTGTCTGCACTAATATCAGTATCACATTAGCACTATACTCGCATGATACGTACTGTATCCCTGGCCGCAGAGGATTTCGGGTGCAAGGTACTCTGGCGTGCCGCAGAACGTGTTCGTTTTGTCCGAGTCCTTCATGTTCAGCTTGCACAGACCGAAATCGCACAAGGCGATGTGCCCAGTGTAATCAAGCAAGATGTTCTCGGGCTTCAAGTCACTGGTTTCGCCAAATGTCACCATCCGCAGGTCGATTCGCGAAGACCATAGACCTACCGGTAGACAACATCCAGCTCGTGAAGATGCTCAAGCGCAAGGAGCAACTCGGCACTGTAGAAACGTGACCGCTCCTCATTGAACCTTTGTTCGCGCTGCAGGTGGTGGAAGAGCTCTCCGCCATTAACGAAGCTACGATATCCGTCAGCATGCATTTCACACTACACGATGAAGGACGTACGCAAGCACGAGGTAAAGCTTTTGTTCAGATTGGAAGCTGAACTTGAGGGGGACAATGAATGGATTGTTCACGCGAGCAAGGACGAGTCGCTCGGCCAGTGTGTGCGTAATCTCCCCCCGCTGTACAATGTACTGCTTGCGGATCGTCTTCAGAGCGTAGATACGGGACGTGTCGCGCTTGCGGACTTGCATGACCTATCGGGGAGGCAATAAGCTTAGGGTGAGAAAGTGGACGGACTTCTCCGTACCTTCCCGAAGCTACCCTTCCCAATGACCGTGGTGAGCTCGAAATCATCGATGGTGAGTGATTGGCCCTGGAACAAAATTGTCAGATGCATGCACGCATGAATGACCTCGGGTCTAGACTGACCGAGCTCGGCTTGAAGGCGACACCAATCTGGATCCTGCCCGAACCTCCTGCGAGGTCGTACCACTGGTCCTGTGATGCGCCGTCATCGAAGTCAGGCGTGAACCGGACGCCGCCCATGTAGATGTCGTTGCCCATATCGTCCGCGATGCCATCGCTGCCGCGCTTTGGTTCCTCCGTACGCAGGTAGCACTGGATGGAGATCTCCGAGTGACGCGACACGTCGCTATCGCCCACGTCAGGCCCCATCCTCAGCCCTTTGTCCCGCGGGCAAACAACCGAGGACACTCACAAGTGCGTCTCGTACATGTACAACGGCTTGCCCAACTCACCGCCCAAGGGGGTGATGAGCACCTGGTTCACCTCGAACTCCATGACGAGGTACGGCAGCCACCAGCACTGCGTTCTTTGGACGCTGTCGCGGTTGCTCTTCCTGTTCGCCAGTCGGTTCTGCGCGACGCTGGACGGCGAGACCGAGGCGGCGACCTTGGCCTGCTGCGAGTTCAGCGCGGCCTGGACCGCGGGGGGGACCGCGGCCCCACCAGGCAGCGCGAGGTTCTCCGCCCAGAGGACGCGGATCGCAAGGAGGCCGGACTGCGGCTTGCCGCTCGGGTTGCCCGGGGTGGGTGTGGTCGAGCGCGGGTCCATGTCCTGGGTCGATAGCCCATTGGGGGGCTGCTTCGACTTGCTCTTGCCAAGCTTCCAAGACATGCTGATCTTCTGCGACCACGGGGCTAGTGTACGGGACTAGTGCTGGGGCACGCCGTTGGGGCTGGGGGATGGGAGGGTATTGAGAAGACGCAAAGCCTGCTTTGCGGTCGGGGGATATGGGGGAAGGAGGTATGTGCTGGGTATGCGGGGAGGGGATGGTAGTCGTTCTGGTGGTCTGACGCCCATAGAGATTATAAGTAGAACTCGCTCTCGGATCGGGCCAAGCGACAGATGCCGATCGCCCGTCCCAGGCGACAACGTCGGCCTAATATTCCCCATCTCACCTCATCAGACCCAGGTCTTGTGCGCTGGCCCAGCGGATCTGCCCGGATTCGATAGCCCCGGTCCACAACCACATCGGTGGATATTATCCATCGTCCATTAAGCTCTAAGTTCGGTTGCATACGAGCAATTACAATACATTACACGGCGACAAGGCGCACCGTCTGACACATCCTCACAGTCCCGCACAACCCGGTCGGCAAACATGACGGTCGGACGTAATACCAAGGCTACGCGCTGTAACCTGGCTACGTGGGGGACAACGACAAGACCAAGGGAAGGACGACAGTTTCGGGCCCCGGAAAACACAGATGCGCCACGTACGACAGCGACTAGTTTACCGGGGAGCAGCCCAGGCTCTCCCAGGCGAGGGTGTTGGACCAGGACCATCATCATCATCATCCATGGAATCCGATGTGGTGCCGCACCAGCGAATAGCGACATGGTGAAGGCCAAGTGCGCATGTGGTTAGGCGTTGACCCCCGGACCCGGTCGGTTCAGGGAGATGACAAGGCGCCAGAAGGCACCTACTCATTCAGGGTCGCGAGAAGCCTCTGGCGGCTTTCGCTCTCTGCCTTCGCGATGCGTGCAAAGGACTTAGCCCCGCGTCCAAACAGAGCCTTCCGCATGCGCATCTCCTCGCTCGCCTTGATGTGTGCAGCAAGAGCGGCCTGGCTGTGCGTAACGCGCTTCTTCGACTCCTTGTACGGCCCCACCCTCTTCGCCTTCAGGCCGATCCCAAGACGGTCGGACTTGAGCACGGTAGCAATCGGGGTCAGGAGGGCCGTGCCGTTATGGGAGGGAACCGTCGAAGAAGACTCCGGCAGGTCGGCATCTGCGCTGGTCTCCATCTTTCCATCTTCCATGTCATCCTCCGAGTCGGAGAACGTAAGGTCTACAACGTCCACCATCCGTATCTCGCGGATATCATCATCTGTCCCCACCGCCACCTCACGTTCCTCCGTCCTGATGGACAGTTCGCGGTCGTCCAAAAGGGTCCTCGCTGGTCTCTTCTCCCGGGCCTTCTGAGTAAGCGTGCCTCTGGGTGCTGCGGCACCAAGAGCCTCGCCCTCACTCCATCCGCTCTGCTGGAGCATGGCGAAGCCCTTGTTGGACGGGCCGATGTGGAGGAAGATGGGTGGTACGAAAGGTTGCTCCTTGCGTCCTGGTGGTGGTTCTCTGGACAGGATGTCGGCCAGAGTGGGTGTGGGTGCGGGTGTAGGACGGGATGATGAGGGCGCGGACATGATTGTTTGAGAAGCGAACCAGTCGTGCTTGTTCCTCGCAGGTGGCGCCGCCACATCCTGTGTAGATGGATGAACAAGGGCCGGTGTCGTAGAAGCCGATGGCGTGGTGCTAGAAGGAGGCAGCACCTGAGACCCGATCGGGGGTGCACTCGATGCGCGAGGTAAGGACCTGTACCAATCGCCGACATGAGATGGGGGAGGCTCTTCTGCTGATGGCAGCGAGGACGAAGCATTTCCTATCATATTGTTCACCTCGTCGTAAGAGATGATGGCGGCAACAAACCGAGGTGTATTCCTGAGGCGACGACTGGCCCCAAATGTCGATTCGGTGAGCCAGGGACCCCGTTCATCCTCTTCAGTCCTTTCGGTCACGACCTCCTCGCCATCCTTCCGTTCGGGTGGGTCGTAGTGAGAGCGGATGTAGTGCGTAATAGTAGCCATCAGGTAGTGGATGGGGACAAGAAGAGAAGAGACTCGAAAACGGCCAGGCGCCGTCTCTGTGGATAGCCGACCTTGGGCGCTTACTCTAAACGCCCGCAAGGCGCCCAATTCCTGCCGCAGCGAGTGGCAGCTTAGGACGCCGCATGCACCAACGACGACGACCGACTGGAACGATTCCCTCTTCCTTGATCCCCTTTTCTTGACCTGGTGACGCTTGACCATAATGGACCCAGCTGGCGACCCCGATTTGCACCGTGTCTGGTCCCTCCTCACCGAAGTTGCAGAGCAGCTCAGCCAGAACCGGTCTTCTGCTGTGAATCTGCATGCCCTTGCCGATGGAGCAAAGGTTCGTCTATCGTGTGCGTTTGTTGCATCGCATATGTTTATGCCTGGGTCAGAATCAGGCGATTCACTCACAATCTGGCTTTGTACTTCGCCGGTGTGTACCCTGTCGACTGCCCACGTCGTGTGCATCCGTCTGATCGAGTCGAAGCTTCAACCTAGACAAACCGAAAGGTATTCGACCCACACAGGACCCTTGAATGTCCACGCCTGAACTTTTTTTCCTCCCAGAGGTTTATGACGGCGAACTGGAGCGCATGAACGCGGCCATGTCCGCAGAGAACCAAGCCCTCCTTAACGACAATCGCCAGCTCAGCGCCCTCATCCGCGAGTACGAGCAGACCCTCGAGAACGTCATGGCGACGTTCCGCACGCGCGCAGTGAGTTTCCCCATCATTACCCTCCTCCCCTCTGCCTCCCCTCAACCCTGGAGCCAAACAGCATGAAGTGCAACAGCGCGAACTCGCCCTCATGCGCCAATACGAGAGCATCCTCGTCCAGCGCGAGAGCGAGGCGTTGGGCGAGTTCCTCGATGTTAACAATGCCCGTTCCGAGAGCCTCGCCCGGGTCGGTCGTCTGCTCCGCGCGGTCTTGCGGAGGTTGGGTGGAGAGGATCTCCATGTATACGAGGCGCACATAGCGAGCCTCCAGGCGACGGCAGGAGGGCGGAGCGTCGCACAGTCCCGGGAGCCCTCCCACTGGGAAGGGTCCTCGGCACCCCGGGACATGGAGGACGAGGGCTCGGAGGGGGCCTCGAGCAGTCGAGTAGACAAAGGAAAGGAGCGGGACGACGATCCTTGCTTAGAGTCACCAGACCCTGACATTGACCGCCTGTTGGACGAGGACGAGGACCCGGAAAGGCGGCTCGCCGCGGCGGAGTGGGCTCTGGAACGCGAGTGCGAGCTCGCCCGTCTAGAACGCGAGAATGAAGAGCTTCGGGCGCTGGTCAACGGCCTGCTCAAACCGGCCGCGCCAGCTTCGACAGCCGCAACGGCGGCGCAACGACCACCTGAATCGACATTGACGTCCACCGAGCCGATTCCCATACCCGAACATCCGGATGGCGAGGCCGAATGCGAAGGCGAGGGCCGGAGTTCCGAAGACCACTCTTCCTTCTCCACATTCCCGCGGCCGCAACAACGATTACTCGGCGGGCCACCGGGGACCGTCGGACCATATGGTACATTCAAGAAAAACACGCTTATCCGGGTGGACAGCCGGTAGTTGGTGAGTGTATCGCTGCTGATCATACCCATATTACTGAATCAGCGAACACTAGTCAAAGCCACCCTCGTTCATCGACGGTAGCATCTAATTGTATTCATACATGCCATGCAACGCTTTTCAAATCGGACAGTTCGTTTCATTTCATTCGTTCGTGGAAGTATAGATACATTACTATGGTATAACTGCGAACCGCACGAAGCGTTCTCGACTTTGGAAACCAGCGATGTGCGACAGGGAGAACTCGACATACGAGAGCTATAAACAAGATGCAACCACCTTAACCTTAACTTACAGATCTACGCGACCACATAACAATGAGCACGAAAACCAAGCATCGAGCGACGCAACTCCGGGAGCTGGGGGTATCGCAACCTCAAGCAATATAATCCGGTAAGCAAATAAGTACCATGTCACCTTGACATCTATCTGACCATGCGAAGATCATGACATGTCCGGCTCGGCCCAGACGCTCTTGACAGTCTCGCACTTGACGTCGGCGACGTACATGCGCAACCACTGCACCATCTCCTTGCTGATCTGGTGACAACGCGTCAGGTCAACACACTCAAGACGAACGGGCCGGCCTATGGTCTGCGACGCGGACGAGAGGACTGGCACGGACGGTTGCCGCGATAGGATATGCGCCGACGCTGCGAAAGCAGAGGCCGAGGAAGATGCCGAAGAGACCATCCCCGCGGAGGACATGGCCTGGCGATGGTGGTGATGGCCGGACGCGCTGGACATGGCCGGTTGCGACACGGGTGCTTGTGCTTGTGGGACGTGGGGAGCGGGCGCGGGCTGGCGGGGGAACGCGCGGGAATGAGGGGGCAGGCGGGACTCGACGATCGAACGAAGCATTTCCCATTCGAGCGAGGTGCATCCCTCCACGGAGAGGGTGGTCAGCTTGGGGCACACCCAGGTCTGAGAGACGGGCGGGGTGGAGAGGTTCTGGGAACACATGATCGTCATGATCCCTGAGAACTAAAGGAAGGGCGGCACTCACTCGCATAAGGTTGGACGTCACGTCCTCCACATCGACGAGCTCCAGGGAGGTCAAAGCCGGGAGACGCGGCAACAGCCGAGCAAACCGCAACTCGTTGAAAAAGCACGACTCGATCCGCATATGGCGGAGCGGGAGGACAGTCAGGGACTGCCTCCGGAGGGCCTCCAGCATCGGGGAGACGTTATCTAGGTAGCACAACTCAATGCGCTCCAGCGCCGGGAAGGACAGCAGGGTAAGCACGGTTCGGGTGCGTAGATTGCCGGAGTAGTAAAATGATGCCTTGCGAAGCCGCGGCAGGGAGATCGGACGCGTGTCCGACGCGCGTGCAAGGACGTAATCATCGTGCTCCGGGGCCTCGGGAATGATCGTCGAGCAGTTGTCCGGGTCGACGTCGGACATATTCCGCAGAACAAGCTCTTCGAGCTGCGGGCACGACCGCAGGGTCTTCAGCAGGGTATCGACGGACGGTGAGAACCCATTCCAGTAACCACCGAGCTTGAGCACCCGTAGATTGCTGAGAAGCGCGAGGTCCCAACCAAAGTTGAACGAGGTAAAGGACGAGGTCCGCAGCCGTGGTGTGGTGCGTTCGAAGAGCGAGAGTGGGGGTTTCGAGTAGTGGTCCTCCTGCATCGAATGAGAGACGCGTACGGAGAGTACCTCGAGCTGTGGCGCCTGCTCCTTGCATCGGCTGAGCGCGACATGGGCCTGGGGCCGGCTTGGTACGATAAGATGGAACGTCTTCCAGCGCCATATTGCGGGGCGGACGAGCTCCATGGCGGTGACGATACTGTCGGTGGAGACGGTGCCGTGTTCCATTCGGGGACTGAAGTCGAGGCAAATGTGCAATGGTGCGGTCCGGGACCGGTCGAGCTTGAGGATCGCCCTGTCTACGGAACGGTGGGTGCCCATTACGATGCGCGTCCAGAGCATGGGGGAGTTGATCGCCACCTCCCGCCAATATCGGCAGACGAGCATGAGGTTGGAGAGCGTGATCGAGTCCTCGTCTTCTTCGTCCAGGACGGCAATGGATAAGATGGACGCGAGGAGATCGCTGGGGAGGCGTTGAACGGGAGAGTTCATACGGACCGCATGTTCCAGCCTAAGTTCGAGGAGGTCGCGCTCGTTGAGAAGCGTGGCCATCTTGGAGTCGAGGGAAAGTATCGCTTCCCGCAGGTGGGGGATGGACAAGTCGAGGGCAGATTTCCGCGGGCTTGCCTTCCATGACGCGGGGGGTGGGCGCGAAAAGCTTGCGGGAGGTGGCGCGGCGTCGTATGAACGGCGGTAGGACGAGGACTTGTCGGCGTAGGCAGCAGCCATGAGTGCTGCAGTGTCGCACATATCGTATGGTGGGGGCTCGGTGGAGTACTCGGTCGTCCAGGACATTGCGGTCGGCCCGCGGGCGAGAGGCTGTTCGAGGGTAGCGTAAGACATGGCGGAGGGATGCAGGCGGGGAGCGGGATGGATGAGGGGAGTGCGGTGCATATTGGGACCGGGGCGGGGCGACCGATCGCGCCTGGTTGCGCGACGCAGGAAGGCCTTAATGAGGTGGACGAGGGCGAGGAGTGGGGGAAATTTGAGAGCGGTTTCGGAACCTCGTTGTGTAAAATACAGCGCCGCTGCCGCGCCTGGCGTTCGCTAGCTTGATTTGGCTTAAGCGATGAAATGGAGGCTTTGGAGGACGCGAAACGCGAACACGCCGGTGCGCACAGTCGTCAGGTTGAGTGGGTGACAGTAGGCGCGTGCGGACGGTGCTGAAACAACCAGACATACGGATTGTGTTTGGGACGCGGAACGGGGAGAGGGAGGGGGCAAACGTACCTCCGAGTCGTCGCCGAGGGCGAGGAGAAGAGAACCGGGGCAGAGTGAGGCGAACGCTGACGGCGCGGAGGGCTGAACGGACGGCTGGCTGGGAGAAAATATGAGGCGCAAGGCTGGCGATCTGACATTGATAAAGCGTTTCGTGCGCAGGAGGGTGATGGAGGAGACACGAGGCTGGGTGCATGTCTGCCCGAGCGGTGCGTGCCATAGAGAACGGATTGTGGATGACCCTGGGCTGACCTGCAACGTGGGACGTCGAATAGCAGCCCGCAACACGAGGGACGCAACGAGGCCGGACGCGAGCAAAGTCCGCTCTCAGACGCTCCCTTCTCGCCTTCGCCCCCTCGCACGCTCCCTCGCACATCCTCCTCCCTATTCCCCTTATCGTTCTCCCACCCCCCGCCGGCCAGCATCCATCAGAAGCCGCGCGACTCGGCCGACATCGCTGTTCACGCCCCGACATCTGCTCGGATACACAACCACATATGTTCGGATACACATGCTCCATGTTTCGTCCATCAATCCTTTAATTACAGTATCCTCCACCGGGCCATCTAGATCTCAACTCGACATCCGACGTTTGTCTTCCAGCCGGTATTGGAAGAACTGGTTCAGCACCTGGCGCGTATCCGACAATGTCAACGTGGTCCCGTGGTCAACAAAATAACCTCAAAGCTTACAAACAGATCCAGAAAGATGGTCAGGGCGCTCCCTGAAATAAGAATGCCGCATATCCGACCAAGCGTTGTGCCTCTGATCAGACGGCGGTTTCTGAACCATTCTCGGAGACGCACGTACCGGCGATCCAGGGCGCGTTCACCACAAGATGTTTCATCTCCAGCGATGCCGCGAGGATGGACAGACAGTACGTCGTGTTGCCCGAGATGGAATACACAAAGAGGAAGGGCGAGAGCCCTTCGCACCTGGTGCTCAAATTCTTGACTGTGCGTCCTGGCCTTCAGTCCCTCCGTCCCGTCGCTAATTAAAGCCACGCACCGATTTGCGGAATCCGCGCTCCGACTTTGTACGACTGTGAGCTTGGAGAACCTCCGCACAGGACACGCACTCACGGAACAGGGCCGCACTAAGCCACCCCAAGACCTGGCTTCGCCACTCTGCAACCTCTTCCTCAGGGTTCGATGGAGGCCTGTCCTTGTGAATCGACTTTTCCGCAGCCCACGCCACTACGCCGACTCCAAACACGAACAGCAGCGCAGCGACATACTTCAGGGCTTCCTGCCACATGGGCCGCCTAGGGGCCGGCTCTGATTCTTCGGAGCGACCGTCTCCCGGCAGGAGCGGACTTGCTTCATCGTAGAGCGCAGACAGCCTCGCGTCTTCGGAAACGAGGAGTGGTGCGCTTCGACGTGCCCGTTTCCACCGGTAATAGTAAATTTGTGCGAGAAGGGTGGCATCACACAACGAGTACTGTGCATCGTACAAGCCGTTTCAGCTGGTTCCCTTTGGCGCACCAGGACGATTGATTGGCTCACATAAACGCCAAGTATGACAATGGTAGGCAACAGACCGGCCATAACGGCACCAGACACGTTGCATAGGTCGCCGACTAGCCAGATGACGACAAATGCCACACTCAGCCCTTCGCCCGACTGCAGCTGATAATTCTCGATGACCTGCGGTGAGTAAACCACCATCCTAACACCAATTAGGTAAATCAGAGGACGAGATAAGACGGCAGATGATCGGAGGTGCGCACCAGCAGGCAATAGAGACCCAGCCCAGCTACGTGAGATGAAAGGTTAACCAACGTCCTGGAGGCGGTCTCAGGTGGTATGTGCATACGAAATTGGCTAGCTCCTGATTGCCCACGAAATACATGTTCGGCCAACGGTGGGGTGCCCAAAGATGTGTTCGGCAGCACTTGAATACCCGCGTTGCGTTTGCGCGGCGATGTGAGATTGAGAGGAGAAGGTGGAGGAGAGCGAATGTAAAGTTTGGGTTTGCCTGGAGAGGTGCTTCCGCTCGCAGAAGCCACCCCCGGCATTTGCCGGCCGCGAGCCGTGCTGGGCCGCCACACGTCGTCAGTGCCGCCTGCCGCTCTCGACTTCATTCTCCTCGGCCTTCACCTCGCGGCTCGACCTTCGACCTTCCCAATGAACTCCCAGGACGCTTGGCGGCGGCTCTCTCAGCAGTTGCAGCGTGTCAGCTCAGGTGGTGGAGGTGGCCCGCGTATGCCAGTCAAGGGGTTTTTCACCGGTTCGGGTCTACTTCTCGCCCTTGTCGGAGGTGGTCTAGCACTCAATGCCAGCCTGTTCAACGGTACGCACCTCATCTAATTTTCATAGTGACCAGATGGTTGTTGAACGGAGCCGTCTCTGCGTGTAGTTGACGGTGGTCACCGTGCAATCAAGTACACTAGGTAAGCAGGCACCCAAACTTTGTGCCCGTGTTCCATCTGAGAGGGATCCTGCTGTTTAGGTTGCACGGTGTGAAGGACGAGGTTTACCCGGAAGGAACCCATCTCATGGTCAGTGCTTACCTGAGGATGACGACGCGGTGTTGACACGTTTGTGCCCTTACAGATCCCATGGTTCGAGACACCCATCGTCTATGACATCCGCGCAAAACCTAGGAACATTGCTTCGCTCACAGGGACCAAAGGCGCGTCTGATAACGAACTTACGCGCTACTTCGCAGCTCATTCTGGCCTTCCACTTCCTCCAGACTTGCAAATGGTCAACATTACGTGCCGTGTCCTCTCACGGCCGAACGTTTCAGCCCTGCCCTCAATCTACCGAGAGCTGGGCACTGACTATGACGAGCGTGTCCTGCCTTCCATTGTCAACGAGGTCCTCAAGAGTGTAGTCGCCCAATTCAACGCGAGCCAAATCATCACTCAGCGTGAGCAAGTATGTTACACGTTATGCATTTCCGCTTCCTCGTGGCCCTGACCGCGCCGCCACGGCGTCACGTAGGTGTCAAGGCTGGTTCGAGAGAACCTAACGCGCCGCGCGCTACGGTTTAATATTGTGCTTGACGATGTTTCGATCACACATGTTGCTTTCTCCCCGGAGTTCACCCACGCCGTCGAGGCAAAACAGGTCCGTGGTCCGGTCTCGACCCTCGTCCGGGAGCAATTCTCATTACGTTCATCTAGGTCGCACAACAAACTGCGCTCCGTGCTGCCTTCCTCGTCGATCAGGCAATTCAGGAGAAGCAGGTACGTACCAGCCTCCCCGCATGGCAAGGGGCGTGTCAGGCCTGACATCGCTCTTCAGTCTATTATCGTCCGGGCCCAGGGTGAGGCCCGCAGCGCTGAGCTCATTGGCGAAGCCGTCCGCCAGAACAAGGGCTTCCTGCAACTCCGAAGGCTCGAAGCGGCCCGAGACATCGCCACCCTGTTGGCTGCGTCTGACAACCGTGTGATGCTCGACTCGCAAGCCTTGCTGTTGAATGGTATGTGTTCGGAAAAACAATGCTGTGGGGAACGCTCACTGACCCGTGTTGTAGTGGCGGATGATGCGAAAGATTTGCTCTCGCTCAAAAAGTAGTGACGTTGTGTCTGTATGGTCTATGTTATATCGACGCTATTCACCCTGCTCTCTGGCTGCGGAGTGTCGCCTGTCAGACAAGCTTCCTTCCCCACGCGTATGTTGACGCTTGGTTCCCGTGTCGGACGCTCACAACAACTCCGTTAGACGTTTACCGCTCTACCGCTATGCAGGTAACATACAGCGTTGCAGCAGGAGACGTCCGCGGTTGCACGCGACTTGGCGTGGCGCGAACACGTGATCTGACATTGCAAACACGCAACGCGTCTGGAAAAGGCCTTCATCTCGTCTCTTTCTTTCCTACCACCATCTTCCTGTTTCATTCGAATCCAGCACATCAATGCCTCAGCTCAAGCGCGCCAAACGCCTCCGTATTCCGTCGACGAGTCAAATTGATGAAGCACTCGATGAAGCTGCTCGGCATGAAGCGAGCGAGACCGACGATACCCCGCCGCGCAAAAAGGTTCGTTGGGATGGAAGCGCAGAAACGCCCGAGCATGAGGAGGAAGAAGAGTCGAGTGGCACCGCTGAGAAGGTACGGCATAGGGTGAAATGTCTATCCTGCGCAACGCTGATGGCGCACTGCAGGTTTGCTTAGCTGCGAACTGCCAGTAGTAAGTCTTCGAAGCTCTTCGAAGCGATCTGCTTGGCGCAAATTGCTCAAGAAGTGCTAGTGGCCGCGTAGCATGCGCATATTACGACCCAGTGAAATGCACCGTCTACGTGTTTGACGACTCCCCCGAAAGCCACCATTTCGACCTGACGAAAACCTGTAAGTTCCCGTGTTTTGACCTCAAGGGCTGCTCCTTGGATTCATAGAGCGCATATACCCAGTTTTGGAGCAGGCAGGACCGGATATTGTCCTTACCAGTTCGAAGGCGGATGATAACTTTATCGACGTCCTTCGCAATCATGGTGCGGATTCTGGTATTACACTACGCGCATATACCCAACTTTCCTCAGTGGACGGCTCTGGGGGTACATTCCAAGTTCGTCCTCAAAAGGAATTCATCCCTCACAAGGGCCGGGATCGTCTCCTGTCATTGCGTCTCCTGTCGCAGTTGTCTATAAGCCAGAACGAGCAAGACGCCGCGTCTGAGTTAGGTTCTGTATCAGAACCGAGGAACGCGTATGATTTTATGCGCCGAAGGAGGGAGACCGGTGCCGATCCGACTTTGCAGAAGTGGAACGCTTCGGTCCGACTGGCGAACTTCGCGTCGATCGAGAATTCGCCTCTATGTGTAGGTTTCCTCTGCAGCAACTTCTAACCTACTCGCAGCTGACGAGAGTGTAGCTCGGCTCAATCGCGTCGCTTCTGGATTACCTCACTCGAGCCCGGGCAGTTTCGGAACTTGAGGACGAAGGCATCGGCGGCCTTGAAGTTCGCAGCATCGAGCCCCTGCCGCTCACGAACACCATGCAAATCAACATGGACGCGCTCTTCTCGTTGCAAATCTTCGAAGACGAGAACCATGCTTCTATTCATTCCGACAAGACGAAGGAGGGTCTCTCCTTGTTCGGGATCTTGAACTGCACCAAGACGACACTGGGTCACTCACTGATGCGGGAGTGGTTCCTGCGGCCGTCCATGTCGCTTGAAGTGATCAATGCCCGCCACGACGCCGTGGAATGCTTCCTCCGCCCCGAGAACAGGCCCACTATGAGCGATTTGCAGGGGCATCTGAATGGAACGAAGAATGTCCCGAGGATTCTCGGAGCTATTAGGACCGGGAAAACCAAAGTATCCGACTGGCAAGCACTGGTGAAGGTATTCGGAGATGCTAGAGCACAATTTCATCCGCTGTCGTTTCTCACATGCTAACGCACAGTTCGCTTTCCACGCCTTACTGTTGCGCGATGCTCTGACCGAGCTGAAGCGCGCAAGTGAAGTCGAGATAGTCCGTAAGGTATGTCATTTCGCGTCGCACGAAAGGAGCCTGTTCTGATGAGCTCGGAAAGCTTCTTCAAACGCTGGATGCTTCGAGCCTCCGGCAGCTGGTGACCACGATCAACGAAATTGTATTCACAGCCGTCGATCATAAACGTGATGAGTTCTGACAAGATATCATACTCCAGATCGACTGGGAGGAGAGCACAAACGCAGGTCGTGTGTGCGTTCGGCCACGGATTGATGAAGAATTAGACAATTTGAAGCACATATACAATGGGATCGACTCGGTTCTGGTGCGTTGTATCCAAATCTTCTGTTTGTTCTTTGGATATGGTAATCTCATGTTCGACCTCAGTCGAAAGTCGCTGTCCAGATTTCTGCCACGATTCCTCCCGACTACACGTCCTCTTTGAATGTCGTGTACTTTCCTCAACTTGGTGCGTTTCCTTTCGTACACGATGCTAATAATATCTTCATGTCCTCTACAGGTTTCTTGATCTGCGTACCGATGCAAGAAGAGTGGAAGACTGATGCTGGTATCACCGTGCTGGACGGGTGGAGCTTCCAGGTAATCGTCGACCACCCGGATGTGCACATGCGCTGAATATCCGGCTTCAGTTTTCCTCCGAGTTAGCATGCCTCATAATTGATATTCAATGTGATGGTTTGACATCAACTTTCTAGCTCCCATGTCTATTTCAAGTCTCAAGAAATGCACGGTAGGTTCTTGCCTCGTTCTGCGAAGATTGCGTTGACGCACAGACCCAGACATGGACGTCCACATCGGTGATCTTCATCCCGCCATCGTGGGTGAGTTGTTCAGCATGCTTGATTGTTCCCTCATTGATATTTTCCGTAGACCGCGAGATCGAAATCGTCCAAGCTCTGCAAGAGAAGATATTGGTTTACGATGAAGACATAAGCCACGCTTGTGATGTCTGTGCAGAGCTAGATTGCCTCGTTTCCTTTGCGACAGCATCGCGCTCCTACGAGTATCGAAGACCGTACATGACCGAGGACAATGTCATAGACATCAAACAGGGCCGGTGAGTGTTCTTGTTGGACCCTGTCCCTTAGGGATGCACACCTGACAGGTTCCAATACAGACATCCCCTCCATGAACTCGTCGTCGACACATTCGTACCCAACGATGCGTTCTTGTTCGGGGGTGCAGGGCTAGATGTCACATTCGAAGACGATCTAACTCAAACCGAATCGGAGAATGGCCAGCGCTGCGCGAAGAATAGTGTCATCGTGTGTACTGGTGCGAATGCTTGTGGAAAGGTAAGTCTTCTCTCTATCAAGAGACGTCCGCGCTGAAAGGTCACCGGGGCAGAGCGTTTATTTGAAGCAAGTACGTGAACCTTCGTAATGTCACCAATGCAGTGCATGACTGAACAGCATCGCTCAGATCGCATTGATACAATACATGGCCCAAGTACGTGCATGGCTGCCCTCTGGACTATCTGTCGGTGTGAGCTGAAGTGCTAATCTGTAGATCGGATGGTCTGTCCTGTCGTTTGCCAGTCGTTCATGTTCTGCTGAACGGTTGCACAGTTTTGTACCTGTCGAGTTCGCCACCCTAGGCATTGTTGATAGAAGTCGAGTGCAACTATCGCCATTAATATCTGTACTAATATTTGAATCCTAGTTTTCACCCGCCTGCAGACACGGGAGTCGGTTTCTAGGGTATGAAATCTAGCATCGCTCTGGCCGTCCTTGAATCACCTCTTTTGCAACACAGGTGCAATCAGCGTTTATGATCGATCTAAACCAGGTTTCCCTTGCGTTGCGCAACTCGACATCGCGTTCCTTGATACTCCTCGATGAGTTCGGGAAAGGGACCCTTCCTACAGGTACGTTTTCTGGGCGAGCTTCGAACTTTGAATCATGATGACGCTTTCTGGGATGTAGATGGCTCCGGTTTATTCTGTGGTGTCCTGAAGCATGTGCTAGAACGCGGTTCATCCTGTCCCAAGGTCGTTGCAACAACCCACTTCTACAATATTTTTCACAACGACATTCTGAGCCCCTATCGGCTCCCTATCAACTTCGTTCAAATGCAAGTTATGCTTTCCCAAGATTACAAGCGCAGTGCCGCGGGACCGGGACAACGTGTAACTACCAGTGAGGACGAGAGCGACGATAACGACAGAAGTGGTGCTCGCCTGGGACCAGGGGACAAGATTGTATATCTGTACAAGTGCGTCCCTCACCTTCTCAAATGAGCCGCCGCTGGCCAACCGCGTGCTCGCACAGGGCCGTGAACGGCTATTCCCTCCATTCACACGCGATCACCTGCGCTGAGCTCTTCGGTGTCCCGAAGCGAGTGACTTCGCGGGCACAATACGTCAGGTAGGCACCCAACCGGCCTCCGCCGACTGAAATGCGTAGCTCAAATTTTCCCGTGCAGGCAGCTTCTAGCCCAACACGAGGTGTGTCAACTTCTGGACGAAGAGATGACGAACGCAGAACGCCAGGAGCTTGAGGATGCCGAAGAAGTCTGCCGCAAGTTCCTTGCTTGGGATCCGATGCGAGGCCAGGCGGCCGACCGGTCTAGGTCCATTAGGGACGACCTTGCTAAGATACTCGGTCGGGACATGTAAAGACGCAAATTTTCTGCGCCTCTGAAGTCTATTGTACAATGTGCGGTCTATTCTAGCCCTTTCAGTGTGACGAGTAACCTGCATCATAGTTGTGTGGGAACCAAAGCAGCGGCCTCCGCCTCCAGACCATCCTCTTCACTTTCCGTCACCCAATCGTCATCGGAAAGGCTGTCGCCCTCTGAATCAGTGTCATCGGAATCCGAGGGCGAGCCCCAGCCCGATTCGTCTGGGTCCTCCTCGTCCGAAGGATACAACGCGTCCAAGTCGCTCCTGTACACCCCCCATACGGTATGCATGATACTAAGGCCAGGAATCGTGTGGAAAGATGGCAGCTCCTCCTCCGGGGTATCTGGCGGGAACAGCTCAGGCAGCTGGCGAATCGCGTTGAGCGCACGATCTAGGAGCCGCACATTCTTCCACCGCAGCTCGCTCGCGACCTTGCGATCCCTGCGCCTCCTCGCGAACGAGCGGCGCGTTTGGCCAGCCGGCGAGTTGATCCACACGTCGATGTAGGAGAGCGTCGGGTGGCTGGGGAACGCGTCCAGGATGTCGATGGTGGACGACTGGAAGACGAGGTGGCGGAGAGAAGGGCAGAAGTGGATGTAGTCAATGTAGGGTTTGTGAACCCCGTCGGCCCACCGGATCGATATATCCAGATGGTCTCGGAATTCGAGGTATGTTAGTGACCCCCCGAACTGCTGAAGGAGCCTGCCTTGGATATCTGTGGCCATCGGCAGGACGAGGCGCCTCAGGCGCGGGAGCTTCCAGTTGACGAACCGTTGTGAGTGGTCTTCGCCACGAGGCACGGAGTACTCGTGGGATACATCGAGCTCCTCCAACGCTGTGAGTTCGATAATCTGCAGAGACGCGGCGTGGTCGACGTTAATGGCGAGCGCGGCGATATTTGATGCGGACACGCAGCCGATTGGCCATGTGAAGTGGGGGGTGCCGCCCTGAGGCCACTGCTCGAACCGCACAAGCGTTCCGGACAGGGCTCGGATGGCAGCGGCGAGTGCGCTCGGGAAGTGGTACAGAGCCACTCGGTGTAGATCGTCCTCCATTGCGAAGAAGTTGTCTGTAAATGCGAGGGTACGCAACTCGGTGCATTGGGTAAGGATGAAGGCAAGGTCACCGACGACGACATCTCGTATTTCAGCTGTCACCGGGCAATCGACAAAGATTTGCTTCACCATGTGGCGTACACTCGTGTTTGCTCTCATTGCACTCGCGAAGGAGCGAACCTGAGTTGGGTGACGGAAAGAGATCTCTTCGTAGAGGAAAGTCAACACAATTGAATGCCAATGACGACTGACCCCAGCCAAGGTTGTCTTTGCGACCATTGCGCGCACCCATGGCGTATACGACCCCCTTGTGGACGTCGGGTCAAGAAGGGCACTTGGTGGGATAATATAGCGGAAGATGGTATGGAGGAGCTCCACTGGAAGGTCGTCGGTCGACTTGATCCACCGCGAGGCGGTATTCTTGCAATTTATCTGATCATAGCGGGCAATGAATTCAAACCGAAGAAGATTCGGGTGATTACACTCACGCATATTCGTTGAGCTTCCAGATGTTGTGCGTTCAATTGTTTCTCCTTCCACCTTCGTAAGGATATAAGCTCCTTCAGAAGATCGGAGAGTGGTTGGCCTTCTTGGATGAGAGCGAGGACCTCTTGGTCTGTGATTCCGGCATCTGACATGGGAGCACGGCCTGCATGCATTGAACAAGGTGTGAGTTAGCCTCCGCTCCTCAAATGACGCGTCAACGCTTCCCAGACGTACAGATATCGTGTCGACTAAACGACAACGTTGTGGTTGGGTTGAAAGCTAGCTGCGGTGAAAGCCACGAGGGGACCGCTCTGCGCACAGCTTTATGTACTCATCATTACGCGGCCCTCATTCTTTCATCCTTCTTACCAAATCGGGCGAGTCATGGCAACGTGCTGGAAAGGGTCGAAAGCGGCATTCTCAGTTGGAGTTCGGTAGCATCACAAGGGACATTATCCTCCTCCCCTTCAGACGCCTGATGAAGTACTTCGGCAGTTTCTGAAACTGTGCAACTTCCTGGTACAAGGCTACAAGCATTCCCGGTTCCACTGGCAAACTCTCAATATCAAAAACATTCGGTGAATTTCGACAAATCGCGACATGGGCCCTACCAACTCATGCACTGAAAGACAAGTAGGATACGTATAAAGCTCTGTATCTTATCTCTACATCCCTGGAATGGCATTGTGTTCTCTATGTCATAGTTTGATGCCCAGTTCGGCAAGACGGTACCTGGGGGTGCGGATGGAGAACTCGAGGTAACACTGTCAATAAATAAGTTTCCATCTATTATAATTCAACCATGCAGGATAGGGCGAGGTGCACGTACGTGGAGGTATCTCTTCCAAAGTGCCCCTAATTCTTCATCACCAGCAATGATTTTTTTTTATCCTCATCGCTGAGTCGAGAACCTCCTCCGTCAGTCGGCGCAGGACTTCCAGCGGAGCGATTTGCTCCGCTGCAGCACGGAGGTGAACGTAATTGTTCTTCTCCCCAACGATCTCTTCCTTATAGAAGGAAAGGCTTTCATCGCCGTGTTAGCATATGTATGTCCTAGGCATGCCACTACATGAGACCCACATGTCACTGCAAATTGGAAGGGTGGGTCAATAAACCTCCATTTTCGCAAGGCGATAAAGACGATGAACTCACTTCGTTCCCAGCGTCCAGTGTTCTATGTCACTAGAAGAGGCGGGAAGTTAGCAAAATCGTAGCAAACGGCGAATGAAATGTTGCTGACGGTAGAATCTGTAGGTACGTCTCCGCGGTCTCCCGCCAGCTTCTCATAAACATAAAATGGGTGTATTGAGGTCCGCCGCCGGCCCTTGTGCGGAGGTAGTAAGGGTATCGGGTGGCTGATGGGGCGATCTGCATGTCGCTCGTCAAGAATTCAATGCGAGTCGCTGACAGTGCGTCAACGGTGCTGCTAACGATCGCATCCGCGCCGATATCGGTCCAATACATGTGCGCGTCCTTCAGAAGGTCGGCGAGCCGGTCGAAGATTGGATGAACCTGCCGTTCGCCCCTGACCAGGCGACGGGCGAACTGCAAAACGGCATCGGGATCCTGACCCCCAACGTCTTCGCCGTAGAGCATACAGGCGGTGTAGAGTGCGATATAGTAGCGGTGTTCGGGGGAGGTATGGCCGTACGCGGTTTCGGTGTATGAGCAGCTCGTTTCCACCATTCCGGCGACCATCTTGGGGTCGATATCAAGGGACCAGTTGTCGATTTCCGCAGTAAGTTTCGCACGAAGATTCCGATCATGAGGCGTATGTGGAGATTGGTAGTTGGAACGCGATAGGAAGGCATGAATCACTTCTTGCAACTCGACACGGCGGATGGGAGAGGTGTTCTGCTCTTGTGTTAAAAGCGAGAACAACAGTTGACACTGCAGGCGCACCGAAAGGAAACCAGAATACTGGGACAAGGTTGTGTTGAAGGAGGCCGACGGGTCAGGAGTGTAGACGCTGCGTCGATGGAAGTCAGTGGTTTGCATGACTTCGTCAGCCCGGGAAGAAGTATAAACTGACCTGCCGATTGATCTAGGAGCATCCATGGTAGTAGAAAGCAGTGAGTATCAATACTGGGAGCGAGATGGTGAACGTTGGGCCCCACCAACCATTTTATAGTCCAATGTGTTCTGCGACCCATTCCTTCATCCAGATGGGTCTGATATCGCCGGACAGCATTGACGGAGACAGGGCGGTCGCTGGACGTTAACTCATCTGTCTTGAACGCACAGCACGGGTGCCAATCGGTACGAGCGAGAAGCGATGCGAAACGGATAACTTGGCTAGCCCACAGTGGCGTCCACTTAGAGTTCGCCTACAACATTCGAACCAACCGTTCCTCTCTGACAAACGCAGTCCTTCGCAATGACATTGAGAATGGTTCTCCAGTGACTCCGCGTGGGCAGGTTTGATTAATACCTTGCGCGGCGAATCGAAGAAGCGGACTTGCCAGCAGCTGCTGAGATGGTTAGCTTGCTGCTGGGAAGTGGGCGTTGTGAAGTGCGACGTACCAGCGGCGCAACGGTGGGCAATGCCACGAAATGAGACGAAGAAGGGCCAGACACAAGGAGCCGACGAAGCGACATTGATCCCGTGTCGGCCAGTCATGCTGGAAATTTGGTCTACCGCGCCAACACGCCGCCGGGGCATTTCTATCGTAGTCTCGGTCTCCGACGTTTATCTGGACGCAAAGACGGTACTCGATGTTTCTGATCAAGGGGTATGCATGAGCAACTTCGTCCTCGCTCGGTCCTAAGCATCAGCGCCAGCTCTCGAAGGCGTGACGTTGGCTGGTGACTTCGTCGCCGCCTTGCCATGGTGTCATCGAGCGGGCATGAAACTTCAATCTTGCTGTCCTATAACGTGGTGCGCGGACGCTCAGGTCCCGATTAAACTTCTGGTTGGCAAACTTAAATACTAACTCGCGGCCGTTTTCAGCAGAGCCTTCCACGCCTGTCTTGTCAACGGAGTGCACCTGCTCCGCCGTGAACTGTATCTTTCCGGACCAAGGTACCGGGCGTGTAGCATGCAAAGTGACGTACAGCGTAGAAATCGCTGTCAGGGCAGAGGAGAATATTGGTGGCGCCGGGGTTGCAATGCACTACTGCCGGTAACATCATGAGACGAGTTCAATGACAATGAGGGCAGCATTGCCTCGAGACTCACAGGCACCTTGGCGGACATTAGAATGTCCTTGAACTGCGCGCCGGTCTCGCCTTAACCGAGTACCGGTGAAGTAAATGGACCACGCTCGATATGATTACAAGGGCGGACTCGCCCGCGCCAGCGACAAACGTACACATTGTACAACGCAATCTTCTACCTGTTGCCCGCTCTAGTTGTTCGTATACTTGCCTAACCAACGGAAGACCTCATAGTGCCACTTCAAGCTACAATGCACAGTCGGTCAGCATCACAGCACCACTCTCCCATACCAGGACTGCACCATGATTCGAAGTGAACTCACCTGTTCTGGTGGTTCAGAACCCAGTGGTTCTCGTCCGGGAAAATCACCAAGCGGCTCGGGACACCGCGCCTGTGCCAATCCGGTGAGTTAAAGTGCCCCGCCTGTTTAAATTACCGGAAGACGTACTGCTGAAGGGCATGGAACGCGCCAATCCCGTCAGTCTCGGGCAACCGGTAGTCCTTGCTCCCGTGAATGACGAGCATCGGCGTCTCCCACTTGTCCACGAAGTTGACGGGGTCGAATTTCTTGATAACCTCCTGCGCACGCGGCTCCCACGGGCGTCCTCCCCACTCATAGTTGAAGAAAAAGAGCTCGTCGGTGGAGTATCCGTGGTATTGAGCGCTGAACGCCTAAACAGACAAGAGTAAGAGAAGTACAGATCGCGACGGAGACGAAGGACTTACTCCGTCATGGCAGACCAATGCCTTGAAGTTGAAGCCGAACTCGGGGTGACCTTGAATCCAGCTGCAAGAGCATTAAATGAAACGACGACGAAGCAAACACCCAGCAGACGCACTTGATAGCGTAACCACCGTAGCTAGCACCCGCAGCGACCGCACGATCCGGATCGACCTCAGGGTAGTTCTCGAGAATGTACTTCCAACCCTTCTGAAGGTCTAAAAGGGATGATTCAGTATACGGAAGCCGTCCAGCAAGACGGGGGAATGCTCACCGACGAAAGGCTTTCCTCCCCAATCCTCCGAGATAGCATCGGTAAATGCTGGATGCAAATGAGGACGGCACACAGCGACGCATCTCACGAACCGACACACCTTGGCCAAACCCAGTGGAGCCGGTCGGGTTGATGGCAACGACAACGTACCCCTGCTGGGCGAACACTGCCATCCCGCAGAGTCAGAACAGGTCTCTTCTGCCTTCACCTGCATCGCATTCGAGTACTCACCGTTCGGGTTCCACCTGTTCGACCACCCGTCATCCCAAGCGCCCTCAGGGCCACCATGAATCGCGAGCAAGATCGGCCACTTCTTCTTCTCGCCCGCCTTGAATCCGGGTGGTTTGAGCAGCCACCCATGCACCTTCTTGCCCTCCGCACCCTCGAACCAGAAGTCGCTGCCCGAGTCGAGGTTCTTGCCCTTCAACCCGCTGCTGGTTAGACGTGTCAACTGCCCGACGTCGGGCTTGCCACCCGCGTTCAATCCGCTGAGGACGAAGGCCTCGTTCGGGCTCGTGAGCGACGAGCGCGTGAAGACGAGGCGGCCGTCAGACAGAGGCTGGATGGCCGAGACGGAGCCGGAGGATGTGAGCTCGCGCGGAGAGCGGAACTCGGCGGGGAGGGAGGGGTCGGTCGACGACACGGACGGGGTGTCAGGGACAGGGAGGGAGAAGATCTTGGTGCGCGCGTGGTCGGCGGCGGTGAAGAACACGGTCTTGTCGTCGTGTGCGAACTAGAGGTATCAGATCAGACTTCAAACATCGGGATCGGGAAGACTGCGCATACGGCGATGCTCCCGACAGAACGGTCCCAGGACTGAGTGAGAGTGTGCTTGACGTGTTTCTTGAGATCGTAGATCACAAGCTTCGCGCTGCAGGTGGTCAACGGGGTACCGTAGAACAGCCTCTGGATGAACTCACCGATCACTCTCGTGGCCATCCCGGTCGAGCTCGGTCCAAGCGGCCTTGTCTCCAGCAGTGTTGAAGACAGGATTGTGAGTCGCACCATGGTTTCCGGAAGTAAGTTCGCGCGGTGGAGACCCTCCATGGATGTCAACGATATGGATCTGAAATACATGTCTGAATATTGAATGTCTTTGTGCAAATCTCCAACTTGGACCTACGTTTTGCTTGGTGTGCCAAGCCTTGGGAAGCTGGGGATCCTTGGTGGTGTAGACGACATGCGTGTCAGAGATGTCGAAGTCGTCGGTGCCGCCAAACGGCTCAACAGGGGCGTGCTGGAGGGGATCCGTGTGAGCGCATATACGAAGAGTCGTCGGGGCAGACAAAACGGGGGCTTACGTGATTGGTTCCCTTCAAGAGGTTAGCAAAGTCGCTGCCAAGAGCCCACTTGCCATCGGTGCCTTTACTGAGCTGGACGCTGAAGAGCGACGGGCTCTTCGGGCCGACCCAGGTGTCCCAGTGCCGCTCAAAGGTTTCGTCATATACGAACGCAGTGTGACCTCTGTTCTCCCAAGCCTCATCGTTCTCCTTGACCTTGTTCAGCTCGCCGTCGGCATGAACGTAATCCGAGAAGACAAGAGTGGCCGCGTTGGACGAGTAACGGAAGTTGGTTGCGGAGTCTGTGGGGAACTTGCCGATAAGCTGAGGGGAGTCGAGAAGGGCGAGAGCGGAAGCGTGAAAGTTGACGGATATGGCGTAGAGGTTGATGATCTTGTCCTTGTCGGAGCCCTCGGGGACGGCATGGGCAAGGGTGCGGTTGTCGAGCCAGAAGGCCTCGCCGCCGTGGGGAAGAGGGAAGTCAATGGGCGTAATCGAGGATTCGAGAGCGGCGATGTGGATAGCCTTGCTATTCCTGTTGGGGCTTACAGCTCGACGGTCGGAGAAGTGATGGATTTGGGAAGACTCACTTTTTATCTTTCAAGTCATACTGGGCGAGGGGCACGAACAGCAAATCCCCGGCTTGGTTTGCAGTTGCTATCCCTGGCCTGGGGAGCTGGACGAGATCGGTCGGGGAGAAGATGTCTAGCCCTTGCTTGAGGACGGATTCGGGCGTCGCCATGCTGTTAGTGGAGTTGAGGGGCGATTGCAGCGGGACTTGGGCTGCAAGGCCTAGGACGGATACGGGGAAACCTGGGGGAACCCGCATCGTGGGCACTTGACCTCGGCTTGTTTTCAACGGGCACGGTCAAGGCAACGTGGGCGAGATCGATGTCTTGTCGATGTCTGAGCCGATCGAGGAAGACGTCTCCCTGAAAGTACTATGCACCCAAGTGTTGCCCCAGCACAGTCCACGTCGTCCCGTCGAGGAGACCAACCATACCGACATCCTTCCCGCCGAATGCGCCATCTCTCCCCACACACCAACAATCTTATCCGATAAGATGCATGCTCACTCGGTTTGAAGCATTTGGGTTTAACTTTTACTGGGAGCGGCGCATTTTAGCCAGGCATTATGTACATAATATGCGACCTCGACGCTGCTTCAGAAGGCGTCGGACGTCGTAGCCAATGCCACCGTCGCCGTTCGTCGGGGAGGATGGCGTAATGTGACGGACTCGCGTGACAAAGTGTCACGGGACGCGTACGCGTCGAAGGAAAGCGGACGAGCAACGCGCACGCCAACGCCGTCCTCTCCTTCTTCGTCCTACACGCACTCGCTCGCCATGTCTTCAGCACAACCTCCCAATGCCCCCAACAACAACGCCAACAAGACAGACAACACCCCTTCGTCCTCCACACCAGCTCCTACCCCCCAGGATGTTGCAATGGACACCACTCCGGACAAACCCGCGGAAGAGACCTGGGACGACATTCCAGACGAGATTATCAACCTCTCAACAGACGAGATTTTGACCAGAATACGTCTCATTGACAACGACCTCAAGGTGCGTCCTCGATCGTTGTGCAAGACGACCAAGCTCTCAGCCTTTACCGCCTCCAGGTCATGCGTTCCGAGACCCTCCGTCTCCAGCACGAACAGAGTGTCATGAAGGAGAAGATCCGCGAGAATGGCGAGAAGATCAAGCAGAACAAGGTTCTGCCCTATCTCGTCGGCAATGTTGTAGAGGTTAGCATTCCCTCCACTTTCGCTGACCAAGATATGAATGCCACCCTGCAATGCCACCTGTCTCCGTGCATACCAACTCTGGGATCCCCAACTTGACCCTTTCCGCCTGTACCATTTGTGTCTCATGGGGTGCCGAATCCTTCTCCCTCCAGTAAATGTGCTGACTTTACCCAGATTCTAGACGTCGACCCCGAAGGCGAGGAGGACGGTGCCAACCGTGACTTGGACTCCATGCGCAAGGGCAAATGCGCTGTCATCAAGACTTCAACACGACAAACTGTCTTCCTCCCTCTCATCGGTCTTGTCCCTGCCGAGAAACTCAAGCCTGGAGATCTCGTCGGTGTCAACAAGGACTCATACCTCGTTCTCGACACCCTTCCCGCAGAATTTGACTCACGCGTCAAGGCCATGGAGGTTGACGAGCGCCCGACCGAGACCTACACCGATATCGGCGGTCTCGAGAAGCAGATTGAGGAGCTCGTCGAAGCTATCGTTTTGCCCATGGAGCAAGCCGACAAGTTCAAGACGCTCGGTATCAAGCCTCCAAAGGGCTGTCTCATGTACGGTCCCCCCGGTGAGTTGACTTTAGCTCACACGCTGCACTCATAGAGCTGACCTGGCTTCAGGCACCGGAAAAACCCTCATGGCGCGAGCGTGTGCCGCCCAAACAAAGGCTTGCTATCTTAAGCTTGCTGGTCCGTCACTAGTTCAAATGTTTATCGGTGACGGTGCCAAGTTGGTCCGAGACGCGTTCGAGCTTGCCAAAGAGAAGGCCCCTGCCATCATCTTCATCGACGAGCTGGATGCCATCGGCACCAAGCGTTTCGACTCTGAGAAGAGTGGTGACCGTGAGGTGCAGCGGACCATGCTTGAGCTCCTCAACCAGCTTGACGGTTTCAGCAGTGACGAGCGGATCAAGGCACATATTCCTCTTCTATCCTCTCCGTGTATCGCGTGTTCACGTGTGACTCCGCAGGTCATCGCGGCGACGAACCGTATCGACATTCTTGACCCCGCCTTGCTCCGGTCCGGTCGCCTTGACCGGAAGATCGAATTCCCTCTGCCGAACGAGACCGCCCGGGCACGAATTCTTGAAATCCACTCGCGAAAGATGGCCGTGTCGGCAGACGTCAACTACGAAGAGCTTGCCCGGAGTACCGACGAGTTCAATGGTGCCCAGCTGAAAGCGGTTTGCGTCGAGGCCGGTATGATCGCTCTACGGGAAGGTGCCACGAAATTGAGCCACGAGCACTTCCTCAGTGGCATCGCAGAAGGTGAGCCTCGTTGGCCCGAACATCCGCATTTCATTGCTTCCTTTTGTTTTGCGCCATATGCTGATTCGCGTGTAACCAATTCAGTCCAGAGCAAGAAGAAGAATCCCCTCAATTACTTCACGTAGCATTTGTATCTCCTTTTCGGCATCCGATTCGTGGACCTGCATCACGATGTATCCTATCTTTTAGCTTTCCGCCACAACTCTCTCCACGAATTTCGGCGCACATCACTGTCCGCCAACTTTTCTTACGTTCTCGAGCACTCTGTTGGAAACCTCGTGCCCTCATGTCAGCGGACAGAATTCAGGCCAGAAGCTGTGAACGTGAGACTGCAGATGCGTGGTCGGGTCTTCGAGAAGCCAGTTAAGCCGACATAAATCACGATGGTAGGTGCGTTTCCCCGCTGGTGGACCGCCTGAGCCCGCCGGATCTGATGATGCTTCATGTTGAATAGTCCTCTCAGAGTGCGGAGATTTCTGACCTTGACATGAACGGAACACTTGTCCGCCAGGTACGCTAGGGTCAGATCGTACTGACGTTCGGGGGATTCGTGCACGACCGCCTTCCGTCAGAACCCACCCTCGGTGTCGCGCCGCCGCCGCCGCTAGCTTGAGATTCACTGCAGTCAGGAATGCCGCTAGCTTGAGATTCGCTGCAGTCAGGAATACCGATGCTCATTTCTTCATATATGGCGGATATCATAAAGTCCCCCAGTGCAGGCGTCGTTGAGATCCGCCAGCTAACTCGGCGGTCAAGCAAAGTATTGTAGGGCAGAGTGTGCACTCTATTCTTTACGCGGCGGTGAGCATGTGCCATGTGTTTCTAATCGGACTCGAAGGGCATAACCGGAATTCGTGCCTAGGTTCATCCCCGCAGGTGCACTGCTTTCATTTTATAATACAACCTCTGCTGGCCGCAGAGCTCCGCTCAAGCAGGCTCTGGTACCGGTGTAGCCTTCGGAGGTCCTAGACTGCTATGCCGTCGGTGCGTGGGTACCATCTTTTGTCTGGACTAATCTTCGCGCGCGTGATAGCACGAACGCGTGCATTTGGCCCTGGCTGGAAGCATGATGTGTTGTATAAATTCCAGCGCGGACCCTTCGATCCCCTCGCCACTCCGGCTCCCTTCAGTTGCCCTTTGCTTACTCCTCCACACGGCTCCCCGTTACCAAACACATACGATCACCCCACTCCGCCGCCTTGTCCCCTTCACGGCGCAGATCATGAAGCTCATCACCTCCACACTCGGCACCACCCTCGCGGCCCTCGCCCTCACCTTCGCGCCCCGCGCTCTCGCCACCCCCGGCGAAATCGTCCTGCCCCAACCGGGCACGCACATCGCCCCCGGCGCATCCTTCAACTTCACGTACGACATCCGGGGCGACTACTGCCTCTCCTCCTACTCGTACTCCGTTTTTCTCATCACCGGCGAACCGACGTCGGTCGCGCCCTCGGACATCTTCATGGGCGGCTACTTCTTCGGCAAGTTCGACGCGCCAAACTACCCCGCGGTGCCGTACGCGCAGAACCCCGCCCCGGCCCAACTCGTCATGCCCAACTTCGCGAAGGGCGCGGGCGGGTGGGGGAGCGCGCAGAACGCGAGCGACCAAACGTGGCAGATCGCGGTGCTAGAGGAGTGGGACGGATGCGAAATCGAAGTGAGTGGCACCTTCCAATTAGCGTGCGTGCGGGGATGCCGCGGGCCCCGCGTGCGGACTCCGCACCGCATTCCAAATCTTCGACGCGTGGAGAGTGATGCTGATGCGTTTGCGTTTGCAGGGTCCCGTCGGGAGGAAGTTCAGTCTCACGTCCGTGCCTATCGTATATAATGCTAGCGGCTCTCAGTAATCGCCTCCAGATTGGGACTGTGTGGACACTTTCGGACTACCTAGTTGACAGCGTAGCTGCGGACTATAACTTTAAGGTCGTAATTGTTACGGACATGCTCATACTACACACCCTAGACACTTTGACGCCACGGACGCTTCCTGCTCGCGTCAGATATAGGTCACGCACTCTTCGTTTACTGTAGGACAGTTCTCCGCTGCGAGATTTTTTAGTGTGCTTGTCAAAATATGTCCTGCTCCGGATCCAAACTTCCGTGTACATCTAACCTCTTGTTGGTGGATCCCCCACCAGACCTTCGACGTCAAGCTGCCCCTCGGCCGCACTGACATGCCGGTTAGCGACGTCGAACAGGCTTCGGTCGTCCTCATAGCCCTCTAGAAGGCCAGGAAGACCATGCGCTCGCAAGTACCCGTTTGCAAGGAAAAAAGCTAGAGTTAGACAACGTTAACCTGGACGCGGGAATGGTCCATTGACAGCAAAAGCCCTGCGTCATCGTCATCGAATCTGCATAGCGAGTCGATATTGGCACCTTTGATCAGCCCGTACGAAAGAGTGGCGGCGAGATATTCCGCCGGCCGGTCGAGCTCGTATCTCGCGACGTTTAGTGGCCGGGCGAGCGCGGACTCGAGTTCGTTCGGCTTCACGGCCTGGGCTTGTGCGGGGTGCACTATCTGCGCGTTTATGCGGCAAGCATATTCAGGAGTGAAGATACGGGCGAAGTGAACGGCTTGCGAAGCGATGGTGGTGGAGGACCAGGAAGGCCTTGCTGCTAGGCGTCTCGGGCCATTCTCGTCCAGCCTGCCACAGATTCTCATTTGGCTTGCAACGGTCATCTCCATCATTTCCAGCCCGCTGTTCACTGCCTTGAACCTCTTGAAATGCGATTTTCCTGCCGTCTCTCTCTTTGTTGCTCTCGAACCGTACTTCGGCCACGTCCGCTGGGCCCGAGTCGCCTCCCGACCTCGACGGGCCCAGTCGCATCTGCCCCTGCTAAAGAGTTCAAAGTGGTGCTCGACAACGACACGCTTTATATGGACAAGGAACTTGCCGAGTCCTTAGGTTGGCACCCGGGGACAAAGCCTGCGGAAGACGTGCCGTTGACATTGCACGGCTGGGGGCCGAACTACTTCGCCATCACTCGTGCAGGTTCAGACAGTGGTATGCCTCCTTCAGCTGAACGGCCTATGACCTGGTGGCAATTCTCATTCTGGTGTGCAGAGATGTTGGCTCGACAGACTGTAGGGACCGCAAGTGACCCCAAAGTGGAGAAGGTCCTGGAGTATCTCAAGGATCGCTGAACTGAAGTGAATGGATGAGCAACTGGGATTGGCTCGGTTATGTCGTAGAGCGGATGCTGCGTGGATGTCGCTATCACTCTTCGTGATCCCATGCACGACAGTCCTCGTATGGAACAGTCAGATGTGGTGAACGCACATGAGGTTCAAATGTTAGAACGGACATTGTACTAATAATCTTCCAAGCTCAATGATAGTGAACCTCGTTGTGAATACGACTGCTCTATCCCGTTTTCTTGAATGAGCACGCGAGACGCAGTGCCCGTCGAGAGTCGAAAGTCGGGGGTCTACATGCTGCAGCTGGATATCAAGTACGTGACGGAAAGAACACCATTGTGGCGTTGGGCGGCTACGCGCAGGTCGCGCCGCGGATTGAACGATTCCCTCCTCTCCTCGCTCTCCTCGCCCAATCTCGCCCTCCTGCCCCAGTCCTCAGCCGCCAGCTGGCTCCACAATGTCGAACGAAACTCCATCCGCAGAGGATAAGGCAAAATATGACGCGGCGAAGAAGGAGCTCCTGCAGGCATTAGCGAAGAAGAGAGCGTTGGACAAGCAACTTGTGTGTTCGTTCCAGCCTCCTCCTACCTTACAGTACTCACTGACTGTTCATGTCTCATTCGCGTAGTCCTCGCTAGAGGTCCAAATATATAATCTGGAGACGTCCTACCTGACGGACACTGCTGCCCATAGCGGCGGGAATATCATCCACGGTTTCGACGGCTACCTCAAGAACCAACCCAGTGGGAGGAAGAAGTACGAGATTGGCGAGCAGGACCGTATATTCTCCGTCAGTAGCCAGACATACAAGAAGGTACGTGCTCCGTCACCGGCTCGTCCCCTCAAGACTAGACTGTCGCAGGCTTTGGAACTCTCGGGCGAAGGTGAAGAGTCGACCGCGACAGGGGAAGACCAGTCAAGAATGTCAACTCCCGGCCTCACTACAATCAACGTCCCTCCCGCTTCTCGACCAGAGGTCCTGTCTGCCGCACAGCAAAAGAAGAACCGGGATAGGGAATACCAACGGAAGAAGCGCGCAGCCCAGCGAAGGAGTACGGCTACTCCTGCCAGTGACGACGAGAGTGTATCCGGTCGCAAGCCCAGTAAGAGGGCACGCCTCGCCGACGATGATTAGGTCAGTAACACAATCCTCATTGTGCTGCATGTGCTCATTCCCTCGGTTTCAAAGTGGGCTATGGTCCATGTCATGTTCTATTAGACTTCTCACCGCAGCCATGTGTATTATACTGTAGCCCATACCCGTACGTCTACTATACATCTAATGTGCTCAGGAACTTCTTCACCGCGGGCTCCTCCATCCCGCCACCATCTGGGTCCACTGTCTCGATACATCGCGCAATGGCAATCACTTGCCTGGCGTCTTTCGCCGTCACCCAAACCCTCCCATTCATGCCGATCGCCGACTCCAGAGGGAAGCGCGATCCTAGTAGGGGCAACAAAAAATGATGTGGGTCCAACAGCCTATCCACACAATGCATCAGTGCGACAGTAAATGGACAAGTAGCGAATGAACACACAGCCGACACATTTTGAGACTGCATTGTACAAGAAAGCCTCCCTTGAGCTCACCAAAGCCTTCTGCCTTGCGTGTTTGCGCATCGAAACACTCGAGCTCCGGCTCCATGTCCTTGTGTGCCAAAGATACTCGTGCATAAACCAATGAACCGACCTGACAAATCCCAACATGATACTGAGAATATGCATGCACGTCCAGAGGTGCGACTCACCTTCAAGTTTGGTCGGTTTCGTTTTGTGGCGCCCTCGAACGCGAGCCCATCCAAAGTGGCTGCATGCGCAGAGCCGACGTCCACTCTCCAGTTCTCACCGCTCCTGCCCACAACGACGCCTACGACCGCTTCCTGCGGTGCGGGGACATACTGTCTTATAATCCATGAGCAAAACAGATAGCATATATCCGCGCAAGCTGCTGTAGCACTCACCCGACGCGAATTGCCCTCTATCCACCACTTGCTGCGATTTGCAGAATGCTGCACGTCTCCCCCGCGCGTTGCAACGACCGCGGGTCGTCCATTTACAGATGACTGCTGCAAGAGGCCAGGTCCGAGCTTGAGGTTGACGTGTTGAGCGGGGACGTGCTCCCCAGGGAGGATGAAGGACATGATCGTCAAGCGCGAAGAAACGGAGGCAGCGTTGAGCGCGGCCCGCTCCTTGTGCCTCAACCTTCTTCATCGACGACGTGACCCCATCCTCCTCGCTGATCACCCGTCCACCATGGACCCCAATGCAAGCTCTGCATTTCATACCCGGCTGACGGCTGAGTACCCCGAACTGGCGCATCTGTTGTGAGGCTACCGTCTCTGTGCTTAACATTGAGTTACCCACTCCGTCGGACTACGTAGGAGAGAAGACCTGGAGGACCTCTTGTCGGACCCGCAATACTTCCAAGCCCTCTTTCATACACTACCTCAAGTGAGGCTGTTGTACCAAGGACAAGCCGACCTCGGTTCAGCCAACGAATCGATCGCCAGTACGTCTCCAGCCACACCGTCCTTATAATCTCAAGCGAGCGTCCCAGAGAACAACACCGCCCTCCAGGATCCTCTATATAGACTACGCAGCGAGACACAGGAGGCCTTCGATAGAGCCAAACAACTCGAAGTCCGATGGAAAGAGGTCGAGAAGGAGCAGCGCGAGGTCTACCAGGTCTGTTCTGCCATCCCCTCCCGCATGCATTCCGGCTTCGGAAGTGACCCGTACAACACACTCACGGCACGTATCTCCGTGCCTCTAACAGCGATTCGACCCGCAATTCATGCTCATGCGCCTCCGGCACGCCACCACCGCGCAGGACGATTTGTCCGAGGCCCGCG
This sequence comes from Sanguinoderma infundibulare, assembly GCA_032821775.1. Taxonomy (NCBI): domain Eukaryota; kingdom Fungi; phylum Basidiomycota; class Agaricomycetes; order Polyporales; family Polyporaceae; genus Sanguinoderma; species Sanguinoderma infundibulare. The sequence continues at coordinate 1,478,935 of JAVLRN010000007.1, forward strand.
CGAATGCGTTCGTGCAGGGCTCCGTCGCGGACCCGGACGCGGCGAGCGTGACGAATAAGGACATCGACGACTTCGTCCGCGAGTTCCGCGAGCTCAGGAAGACGTACCACAAGCGGGTGATGTGGGGCGACAGGTGGCAGGCTGGGGACGTCGCGTGGCGCGACGATTGAATCTGAATACGCGGGGTCCGGGGAAACTCTGCAAGTTCGACGTTTTGTGCATTCCAGATCTGCTGGTCCTATCTCATGGTTTATCGGACTTGCTTACCCGTCTGTTGTAGCATAGCGGATATACACTGTAACTGTGCCCCAAGGGGCCATGCATTCGGCACCCCATGCGGCCAGAAGTCATCTATTCGACATTAACGCAACGCTCCCGAGTGTGGGTTTGTCACGACACGTCGAATACGTATGTTCAGGGTCGACTCTGGCCTTCCGTTTTCAATGGACGGATCTTCGAAGAGGAACATGCTCGGACAATCCCCCCTTCCGCGCCCCACCTGATCGCACCCTGGAGGGCTCTGCAACAATCTCGCTTCAAGTTGTCAACCAACGTACCGCTCCCTTTTTTCCGTCACTCCCTCGAGAGCATCCCGAGCATTGATGTTTGCCTCGCCAATGGGTCCAAGCTCGACCTGTGCCTGGCTCGCTATCGGCTGCTCACTCACTCGGGGGATCTGGGACGAAGTCCTTGTTCTCGCTGACATTCGGTCCAGGCAGGTCTCGAGTATAAAGGGCTCTGGACAAGCTCAGAGTTTCGCAACGAAGCTCGCATCCGCGACGAATCGTGTCTAGGGCACCATGAAAACCCTTGCTTCTCTCCTCGCTGCAGCAGTACTCGCCACGTCTGCGCTTGGGCACAGCATCTTCCAGGTGTGTTTGAACGCGGTTTATCCGGCGCGCGTCTTGTTGCGTGCAGTCTTCGAGTTCTGACCCGGATATTCTTCGTCTTCAGGAGCTATATGTGAATGGCGCCGATCAAGGACACATCACAGGCATTCGCGTGCCCGACTATGACGGGGTGCGCCGTCTTTTCTCCATTAGTGGGAAGAGGCTGATTGGGAGGCCGTGCAGCCAATTATGGATGTGACCTCGAACGATATCATCTGCAATGGAGGCATCAACCCGTACCACCAGCCTATCTCCACAACGGTGATCAACGTCCCTGCAGGCTCGCAGGTGACTGCCGAGTGGCACCACAGTACGCATTCACGACTTTTGGTCATCTCGTGCTGATTGAGCGGCGCTGTAGCACTTAGCGGGGCGGACCCGAGCGACCCCGCGGATCCTATTGACCCCAGTCACAAGGGTAAGCATGTTTTCAGTACAATCCGAACTCCCTAATTGACATGCTTCGGAGGACCCGTGATTGCTTATCTGTTGGTACCACCACTTCCACCGGAAGGACGCGATGAGCTAACAAGGCGTGCAGTGCGAAGGTCAACAACGCGACGGACCTGACCGTCACTGGCCTGGACTGGTTCAAAGTACGCTCCATGCCAAGCATTTCGCCGTGTGGCCAGAAGTAATCCGCTGCGCAGATCTACCAAGATGGCATGGACAGCAGCCAGAAGTGGGGTGTCGATCGTCTAATCGCCAACAAGGGGAAGGTTTCCTTCTCCATCCCGAGCTGCATCGAGGCTGGTCAGTACCTCCTCCGAGTCGAGATCATTGGTAGGCTACCGGCAGTTCTTGGAACACATGCGGCACATGCTAACTCACTGTCACAGCCCTCCACGCCGCATCGTCATACCCTGGTGCCCAGTTCTATGTACATAGGCCCTTCTCTTCGACGTGAGGTGGTCACATGCTCATAAGGTGCATACCGCTTTCTGTAGATGGAATGCGCTCAGCTCCAGATCACTGACGGTGGCAGCACGCGGCCCGCCACCGTCAACTTCCCCGGAGCGTACTCGGGGACTGACCCGGGAATCAAGATCAACATATACCAGACCCTGTCGTCCTACATCATCCCCGGTATGCTTCATTTACCATTATAAAACACAACATATTTTTGTTGACTACATGCGTTCCAGGCCCGACGGTTTTCTCCTGCGATGGCCCATCGGCTCCGGGTACGACGTCTGTTCCCGCGTTAACCCCTTCGACGACCACAGCCGCGGTCCCGACCACTAGCGCGTCCTCCGGAGGCGCTGTCGCGCACTACGGACAGTGCGGGGGCTCGACGTGAGTGTCACCGCTTGGGTGCTGTCTAAGCCCATCGGCTCATACGTCTATTATTGTAAGTTACACCGGCCCGACCACCTGTGCGGCACCTTACACTTGCGTCAAGTCGAGCGACTACGTCAGTCTTCTTAACTTCTATTCCTTTACTGTAGCCGAATCTGACCCGATTTCGGCTGCAGTACAGCCAATGCTTGTAGTTTTTCGCTGGGTTTCCTTTATGGCAGTTTGTGTGTCAGGAATATGGCTGGGCACATGGATTGTCAGCTAATGCAGCCGTTTTCCTCGCACCCTATATACACATGCTCACGCCGACTGTCACAAGGTACGACTGCACGGCGCAAGCCTTTTGAACCCCGTCAGTAGCTACGTGCGCAAAAACCTCGCCTTCAGAAGCCGTACGCAACTTCTTCGCCATGAGGTCCCCTCCAACAGCCTCCTCTCCGCGGTTCGTGTTACGCCGTCCAGCATCTACGAGCCCGTAATCTGCACCGTAAGAAACGCATTCCGGCATTCCTGTGAGAGTCCAGCTTCCTGAAGCAGCCATATTTCGAAACTTCTGTTCATCACCTGACGATAGGTCATAACGCTTCCTCGGCCACCGCAAATTACAGCGCATTAACAACGGCTAGTGTTCCTTGTCACTCCGTCCGCGATGCCGACCTGGTGCTCCTTCGGCATGTATAGCAAAGACGCTTGCGGTTTGTTTGAAGCATATAAAGCGGAGCGTCACGCTGGCAAATGGCAGTAGCAGACCCCACTCCACAAAATGCAGTCGTCGTTCTTGAGCCTCGCTGTTCTCGTCCTCGTTGCAAGCTCGGCATCCGCGAACACCGTGTTCTCGGTACGATTGTCTCCGCTGAGCAACGGGTTCCATGCCGCATCTGACCACCCACGCTAGGCTATCGCCGTCAACGGCGTGGAGCAAGGCCACGGTGTCGCTGTTCGCGTCCCCACCTCCAATGATGTAAGCTAAAAGCACCCTCCGGCCTCCCTTCCCCCGGGCCTGCCTGGTTACAGGAGAAATTGACGAGTCGGTATGCAGGCAATTACAGACATCACCTCGAGCGACATCATCTGCAACACCAACTTCATCCAGCCCGTGTCGGACGTCGTCGCCTCCGTCCCAGCTGGCGGTGTAGTCTCTGCTGAGTTCCACCACAAGTCAGCTGGTTACCTCGGCCCCGACCCGTCGGACCCCCTCGACCCCACTGACAAGGGTAAGTAATAAACACATCAAATACATCATGCGCTCATCGAGCACCATGGTTAGGTCCCGTCTTGGCATACCTGTAAGTCGAAATGTCTCCGACTGGACGGAATGCGTTGATATAATACCTCTCGCAGTGCTGCTGTGCCCGACGCCACCCAAGCTGATGTTTCCGGCCTGAAGTGGTTCAAGGTCAGTCGCGCATCATCAAAAACGCAAACGACGTCTAATCACATGCTACAGATCTTCGAGGAAGGATACAACCCCGACACTCAACAATGGGCCTCCGACGTCCTGTTCATCAACGGCGGCTACGTCAACATTACCATCCCAGCCTGCGTAAAGGCCGGCCAGTACCTTCTTCGTGTCGAGGACATCTGTCAGTATTCCTCCTTTGTACACGTTGAGTCCGAAAATTGATATTCTACCGGGACACAGCGCTCCTCGAGGCCACCCAGTACCCTGGTGCTCAATTCTTCGTCAGCTGAACCGTCTGCCTGTGAACATGTGTGCCCCTACTCACCTTTGAACTAGATGAGCTGCGCCCAAATCGAGGTGACCGGCGGGGGAGATGCGAGCCCGAAGACCGTCAGTTTCCCCGGCGCGTACACTCGTGAGTCCCCTTAGTAGCCTTCCGGTTCTGCTTCGCTCTTCATCAGCTGGATGCTAGCGACGAGCCCCGGAATTGTTACCAACATATTCGAGGACGCTACCTACACGCCCCCGGGTAAGTAATGACACTGCTTTTTCGCCATGGGGATTACTTACTGATGCTTGTGTAGGCCCGGCTGTCTTCACTTGCTGAAGATATGACGGCGCAAAAGAGTCCTTGTTGGCGACTACCTGTAAATCTGTGGGATTCTTCGGTTGTCATGGTATGCGATGCATGCATGATACACATTGTGGCTACATGCGTGCGTTTAGTCTGGCGTTCGGATATCTATGACACGAAATGTAGTCGAGCCCTCACGGATATGTCTAAGTTCAATGCGAATGAGGAATGCCAGGGCCCACCTCGGAGTCATCCTAGACCGACAACCCGGGGTTGTTTCTGATAGTTCTTGAAAGTTACAGCTGAAGTCATCACAACGGTCGCACCGTGACTGGTAGAACGCCAATGACAAGGAGGCAGGTTTGTCATATGTACTTTCTACGAGTGCTGGATCGCATCTTCTGAATGAAGCTCCCCCGTGTGAGCAGGACGAGTGGAGGACGACTGGCGACAAGTAGGTATCGTGTGGAATGCGGATAAAGGTGACTTTCTAGCTGCATCATACTGCACGATGGCGGGAGGGCAAGTTGAATGTTGAACGAGAGAGGCGGCGGTGTAGATTAATGCTTCCATTATTGGCAATGGAAGCGCTCGCATGATGCGGGCGGTTGCTGAGTTGTAGGCCACCGACCTCCACCGCGACGCGGCTCACCATGCACTGAACTCGCGACCCACTCGCCCTACATTCACCCCAAACTCCTCCAAGGTCGCTATGTCGACTTTCGTGTCTCATGTCGTCGCCAACCTTTCCCTGAAGGCCCTTCCAGCTAATACCCCATCCACCGTCACCGAACGCGTCCAGATCGCGTCATGCCAGTCCAAGGAAGCTCTCCGCACTATCTTCATCAAACTCGACCAATCCCACTCCCCGCACGACCTCAGGGAATGCATCGACGCACTTCACAATCTCGAATACCACCAACAGCTGCTCTCTGCTGAGCTGGCAGACAGCGAGGAACTCTCTCTGCGGCGCGCAATTCTCAGCAGGGTCGCCCTGGGGCTCTATGGACAGGCTTTAACCACTTTCTTGGACGAAGCCAGCGAGGCCGAGGCGGAGCGGCAGTGGTGGAGTGATGTCGCTCGGTCCCGGAGACGAACGGCTATGTACCTTCTTCAAAGTACGTCACTACGCCCTGCATACATCCGTACGGTCACGCGCCCTCTGACCTGTTGAACACTACAGCACTCCCGCTCCGTGTTGTGAGTGTATTCGACGTGGTTTTGTCTACATTGCGGACTCGGAACATCCCCATCCACCCATCCGTCCTCAAGCCGTCTTCTCTCCGTCGACTCTTCCCTTCGACCAACACCCTCCGTCCGAATACTTTGACCCTCGCGCTCTTCCCACATCTCCACCATGAACCCTACTCCGTATCGCTCATCAGCTCCGTCTACACGCGCTTCTCCATATCTTTATCACCAAGACAAGCTGCAACGTCTGCCCTAACAACGTTCACCCGAACATTCTACAGCGTCTCGTGCGCATGCAGCTCCCTCGCGACCCTACCAGTAGAGCTTGCACAAGGCGAATGCTCGTTCAAGCGAAAGGAGCTCACACGTATACGCGATGAGCGTGCCGAATCCCTTGGGCTACTCGTGGACTTGCGCGACAGAGTCTCCAGTGCACTCGAGACCATCGACAACGAAGAAGCACTCTTCAAGTTGGCGCAGATCGTGCACCACCTCCAGACCGTCGTCAGCGCCCAGGAGGTCGCGCCGTTCAGCGGTGACATATCCACTGGACATGTGCTCGAGTCGTTATCGGTCCTCGCCAACTTGAACTTGCCGTCACATACGTCCCTGCACAGCGCCGAGATCAAGACGGGCGAGCTGAGACGCCCTTCATGGCTCACGCTCGCCTGGCCGAGGCTTTTCCTCCTTCCCCCGTTGATTTTGTACGGCATCCGCGCAGCATATATGTCGCGTGCGTCATTACAGCAAGTGGTTCGAGATGCTTTCGAAACCGCCCTGGGCTTCTGGGAAGACTGGGTCCTCGAGCCCGTCCGCGGCATTGTACGCACTGTACGCGCGGGAAGGGAGGATGGGGTCATCGTCACCAAAGAGAGCGTCCGCGCTGACCTCGAAGTAAGTTCCTTCCGCCACCTTTGGCCCATTATGTTACTAATGGCATCATAGTCTCTGGAACGGATGACGCTTGCGCTCGCAGAGGACAAGTTGCATTACTCTTCTCCGCAGCTGGAGGCGCTGGCGCAAAAGGTGCAGGCGGGCGACCTGACAGCAGTAATGCAGATATATGAAGAAGAGATCAAGTCTCCGCTCAAGTCGGCCATGCAGGGGTCGCTCCTCCGGTCATTGTTCATCCAAGTGCAGAAAGCGAAGGTGCGCTCCCCATCTCGACCGCTGTGCCGCGCAGTTAGGCGTATAACGAATGGACGGATCGAGATGAATGACGGTATCCCATCGTGAAACAACAGGTTGATATCAATCAGGCGCTGTCCGGAATCGACAAGCTGCTCAAGAGCCAGGAGCTGACGTTCGCGTTCGTGGGCGTGGCGCCTGCGTTGGGGATTGTCTTCGGGTTCGGCAGCTCCCTGCAGCGCCTGTGGTCGGGCGGGAGGGGTCGCGGGCGGTATGGAGGCAAGGCGAAGCGTGCCGGCGTCTGGTCCGCTATGAGGTTTGTCGTCTGCTTGCGACCCGCAACGCCTCCCAGGACACGCTATACTCATATGCATAATACCAACAACTGCTTTGCAGACGAATAGAACGACTCCTCATCTCCCAACCGCACCCCCGCCACCACCGACCGCATCCAGTGCCGTCCTTGGAGAAGTCTGCTACGTCTGTTTCACCTTTGACTTCAGGCCTTCTCCTGCTCTCCGTCACACATCTCAGGAAGTACGCGGAGACGTCCTTACCGACCAACTCTCGCCTTCGCGAAGGATTCTTGGAAGACGTGGCCGATTTGGAGGACCCGAGCCTGGGCCGTGACGACAAGCTGAGGGTGCTGGACCGGATGTGGCGGTCCTGGGGCGAGCCTTTGGGATGGAGTAGGATAGCTGCCTGAGCGCCGAGCTGTGAACGCTGATTCGAGTTCGCGGCGCTGGAAGATAGTCTTCCAGATCAACACATAGGGGCTGAGATCGTGTTTACAAGCATGTCTCCCGGGACAGTCATCAGCAAATAAACAGCTGTCAGGAGGTGAGGATGGCCGGAGAATTGCCGTATTTGGAAAGGTGCGCCCTCGAGGCGCAGGCCGATAGCCTCGTGTTAACTTGTGGGTCGGCACGCCAATATTAATGCTCTCCCTCCATCATCTCGGCGATTAGGCCAATCTGCTCAACGCTCAATAAGACCTTAGCCCATTGAGTCTACACGGCAACTCCAACATGAGGAAAGGCCCACCTCTCCCGGCGGCATTTCATGCATCCCACACAGCTCCGCCCGAGGAGCAAATCAAACCTGCTGCAGCTGACCGACGTCGTCCACTCGTTGACACACCATCGACACATCCTGTTCGGAAAGTCGGTCGAGGGAGCCGGTGAAAGTGCTAGTCGATGGGGCCCCTTTCCCAAACGATCGTCTCCCCACTCCAACCTCGCCCCACCCCAGGGCGTGAAGGACTGCTGGTCGCGCACAATTCCCGGTTCTGTGGCTGGCGGGTGGGAATTCTGTGGAGAAGACAGCGTATCGAAGGCTTCGCGCGGTGTTGGCCCTGTTCGCAGATGCCCACGTTGATGGCAATTTGGGCCCCGCGCAGGGTCTTTGTAAGGCCGTCCCCACACCCAGCCACATCTGCGCCGTCCTCTGCTGCCCGGCCTGCCACATTGGTGTAGTCGCCGCAGCCAGGTGACGCACCGCGTCTATCATGGGCACATCATCAGCCAAGCAATGAACACAAATAAAGCTTACTGGGAGCACTCGCAACTCGCCTGCAGGTCGTCTGCCTCACCCCGATCGTCCTCTCAACCTCAGCCTTCCTCTCTTCACCCTTGTTCGCTGTCCCAAACACCAACCGATCTTGTCCTTGGACAGGAGTCCGTCCCAGAAGTCGGCGGGCCCCGCCCACGCCGCGACGAGACTATATCCACGGATTAGTACTCTCCGATCGTGCTTACCCGAGCAGATTAGCGGCCGACGCAGTTCGGCCGCGCTCCGCTGACAACGAAGGTGCTCGAAACCCCAATCGGCCAATTTTGTGGCTTACTCGTCAGACCGCGGCACATCGTCCCCGCCCTTCACGTCCCCGTCATATAAGCTACCCCCGCCCCCTTCGCGCGTCCTCCAGCTTAACCGCTCCCAACCGCTCCCAACTTCACTTTCTCCGGTCGCGCGCCCCCTCCCATTCACCCGTCCTTCAGTCTTTTGCGGCAACTGTTCAGAATGCCGGTCCCGACCGAGGTTCCGCCACGAAGCCCACGCCCGACACACGCCCTCCGACACATTGCAACCCAAGGTCTCCAGCTCGGCTCCCTCACACCGAAGTTCAAAATTGAGCGGCCGCGGCGCCGTTCGATCTCACCTGTCCCCGCAAGCCCATCCGCGACGGCTTCCTCGTCCAAGCTGCCGTACGCGCCGCCCGCACTCACCTGGCGAAGCGCTGCCCAAGACGCCATGGCGGGCATCTACTACACCAAGGATGCGTTCCCGTCCTCGAGCTTCTTGCCGCCGCCGTTTTCGCGCGAGCCCGTGACCGTCGAAGCGGGCGAGCGGGTGGAGCTGCTGGAGGAGTTTGACGAGTACGCGGTGCGCGTGCGTGTCCTGCGCACGGACGTTGTCGGCCTGATCCCGGCGTGGAACACGGAAGGTGCGCTGGAGAGACTGACGAGGATGAACACGGCGTTCAACGAGGCTGTACGTACCTTCCGTCACCCCCGCGCTGTCATTCGCGTGATGCTGATGTGGTCGTGTGCCCAGGCCACTTGCCCCGTGGAGGCCCGCGCGCTGCGCCGGCGTGACAGCGAGTCCTCTCCAGGAACCAGTTGGAACGATGCGGCGAGCCCGTCCACAGATGGCTCTATCACCCACGTGCACTCGCGCTGCGTCCCGTTCTCGACACGCGTCCGCTTCCCCGACTTTTACGGGGCCGCGAGCGCGTACAGTGACGACTCGGATTCGGACTCGGACTCGTCGCCGCAGTCGCCCACCGAGTTCGAGCGCGGACGCCCGCTGCAGCAGTCCCAGCCGGCCGTCTTCGAGGCTCAGCCTGAGACGCTTGAGAAGGGCGGGATCTCGGAGACGGGCGCGCGGTCGCGCTCGGGCGGCCGGAAGTCGGTCAACTTTGCAGCGGGCGAGCGTCCACAAGTCGTGTTCCGGTACCTGTCGGAGGACCTCGTAGACTTGTTCTTGGGAGAGAAGTCGGAGGCTGGCGACCCGGAGAGCGAAAGCAGCGAAGAGGATGATGACGAGGAGTGGTGGTGGCAAGGATGGGAAGAGGCGTGCGAGGAAGAGGGAACGGAGAGCAGAAGTGCCGTGGAAGTGGTGAAGGAGGGGTCGACGACCATCGACTTGGACGAGCTCTTCCCGTTTGCGTTTGACGAGAACGTGTTCTGACGACCGCCCCGGTCTCTCTTGGATCTTCACAGCTTGCAGGGCTACCGAAGCGATTCAGCGGGCACGGTCGAGGAGAAGATGGTATAAAAGACGACCAGGACTTGCACTGGTCAAGCAGGATTCACATGGTACGATTCACATATGATATTCAGGCTCGCACGACGGACACCAAGCACTCACCCAGGATCGCTGTAATAATCGCCGCACTGTTGGCGTTGTTGTACTCTATCTGTAACGTCTAGCAAAGTCAAGTTATGTATACCCTAATCATCTCCGCATTCCTTCCGACTGGTTGTAGCTGTTTGATTGGGAACTTGGCCATCGGACACGACGCGACAAATGTGGACACGTGCTGAGAACGAGTGCTTGTCGTTCGACTGGTTCACAAGCGGAGCGACGGGGCGGACCGAGAGGACCCGTTGAGGCGAATGCCCATTACGAGGACGAGGATGCGATTGGCCAAGGGGCAAAGACGCGCGTCAGGTGACCGCGTTTCAGTTGAGTGGTTTCAGCTATGACGTCACGGTGGTGGGACGCAGCAGAGAGACTCCCCGACCGGGAACGCGTCCGTACCATAGTCTCCTGCATCCTGTATAAAAACCAACAGAACATATCCACTGGTCACCATCGACATCTCTGACTTCCTTTGCACCGATATGGCATACTCGGAAACTCCAAAGGCTGGGAGGCAGCCGTACGTGCCTCCCCAATTCACCCCTAGGGACTACGCAAAGTTCTTCCTGGCCGGCGCACTGTGCGCAACGTGAGCAACAGTCTTCTTATCATACTAATTCATGCACTACTTACAGGTATACTCTTTAAGGCTTACACATGGTGCGATGACCCGTAAGTGAATTACTCACTAGTCCTCGTTCTACAACGCTGAAAGGAGTGATAGCCATCGACGTCGTGAAGACGCGCATACAGATAGACCCGGAGATGGCGCGCATGTCGTTAATCTCCGGAGGGAGGCGGATCGTAGCCCACGAGGGGGCCTCCGCCCTGCTCACCGGGTTTGGACCGACCGCAGTTGGCTACTTCGTCCAAGGCGGCGCCAAGTTTTCTGGATACGAATTCTGGAAGAAGCGGTTTGCAGAGCTCGCTGGAGAGCAGGAGACGGCGGTCAAGCACCGCACCGCGATATACCTTGGCGCATCGAGTGTGGCAGAGTAAGACACGCGCATGCCTTCTGGAACAGGAACAGGGCCAAGTCCGCTCACTCTCGACGGACAGGTTCTTCGCCGATATCTTCCTCACCCCGCTGGAGGCGACGCGCATTCGCCTAGTCTCCCAACGCGGCTATGCCACTGGCCTCATGACCGGCTTCGCGCGCTTGGCACGGGAAGAGGGCCTCGTAGGGCTTTACGCCGGATTCCTGCCCATCCTCTGCAAGTATGTCTGGCACGCGCTCCGTTCTCCTCATGAACACTGCTGAACGGTGACGTGCAGACAGATCCCATACGCCATAGGACAGTTTACGGTGAACGAATTCTGCCACGAGCTCGCGTTCCGCAACATGTCGGAGGAGACCAAGCGCTCGCTCAGCCGTCCAGCAAAGTACACAATCAGCCTGGGGAGCGGCATCATCGCTGGCTTCGCTGCCGCGATTCTCAGCCAGGTGGGTCTTCCCTTGCAGCGACCCGCGGCAGGTCTGTGCTGACCTTCGATTCCACATGCCTCATTCACGTGTGTACCGATACGTTGCAGCCCGCCGACACGCTCCTCTCGCAGATCAACAAGGGTCACGGGCCCAAGGGATCGATGCCATATCGCCTGCGCGTCCTCGCACAAGAGGCGGGCGTCCGCGGGCTCTTCGCAGGGCTGGGTCCGAGGATGATCATGACCGCAGGACTGGTGGCCGGTCAATTCCTCATGTACGGCGCGATCAAGGACGGTGAGTGGCCCGTTTTCTCCTTCGCTATCTTGGAAGCGGTCGTAAGGTTCATGACGCTGATCCTCGAGTGGAACGCAGCACTGGGCGCCCCTCCTGGATTGGAGATACACAAGGAGGGGAAGAAGATGTAGAGGCCCGTGGAGATTGCGGGATCCGAACGTACGCTCTGACGTATGTTGAGAGGAGATATCATTCGCGTATCTTTAGCTCTGTGGGACGATAGACTTGTTTTGAAGATGCGATACAACAGCTCCAGCCGTGATCTGTGCTGCTATACGCTCGTTAAACATTACGATGTCTCGCCGGTGACACTTCGGTTGCCACAGAGAGAGCAGACTCACAAATAAGGGAGGCAGGACGCGTAGTATCCTTTACCCCAGCAAGAAAATTGAGCGACCTACTTCAAGTGGATGATGTGAGCGTCCGGCTCGCCGTTCTTCGAAGAGAAAGAAGATCTGGGATTGGGCGCGGTGCGGTGTTGGGACAAGGCGGCTAATGGACGGCAGCTGCCGCTTGGGACCCGATTTCCAGTTTCATCCGACTGTCTCAGACACCGACAAACACTGACGCCGGGCCGGGGCCGGGGACACTCCCTCAGCTTACACGATGACCACCCACAGACGACTACCACAGACCCCATACAACTCTTGGGTTTGGCCGATCGACACATGACATCTGGCTGCTCCAAGGCGATTTATACAAGTCCAAGATTCTGCGAGCGAGACATCTCCGAGTTGGAACAACAGTCCTGACTTGGGCTCTACCCGGTGGAAGCACTTCCGTCGCGCGTTACTGACGCGTTCGCAGTGTCAATCGTTGCTTCTGTGGAATGCTCATCGTCATACGAGCACACGTACTCGAGTGCCGACGTGGGCCCAGATCATCCATTCGGATCGGCGCATTTCTTCGGAAGTAAGTGAATGCACTGTTGGAGGATTTGATATTCACGATTTTCAATGGTCCCCGCCAGAACATTTGAATATATGGAACGCCTTGGTGTCCGCGAATGGTGGATGAATCGCGAAGGTTTTATTGCCGTTGACATTCTGACGCTGTACGGTGAGCTTACTCGACTGGCGGCCCTTCCGATAGCAATATATCAGAACTTAAAACAATTCCTTTCAGGGTGGTACGATTACGTCGTAGGCTCTTGTAATAGGCAGAACGCCTTCTGCGACCACTCACCAGGTTGCCATGGGCGTTTATGGATGCCGATCTGGGATTGCCAATGTCTACCGCTAGAAGCCATGCTTCGCAAGCCTCTCAGCAACGCCGTTCATATCCCGCGATTACGTGCAATACGGCGGTTTTCAAGAACTGTTCTTCTCAAACAGGTGTGTCATGCGGTACTCGAGGTGACGTTGTTAACAGTAGCACTGAGGTCTCAGATGCACGCATTCATTGCTCACTCCGACTACTTCAGGAAGATTTTCAAGTATATAAACCCCATCGTTCTGTCACCTTCCCGGCCAGGTCCATCCCCAGTTTCGACTCCGTTCACCATGCTTACCTATTTCAATGTCCAGCCTGCTCCCATCTCCCATGAGAACCACCAGTCTTTCCATTCAGGAGATTTCGTCAATGTCTCCACTACTACTACTGGGTAAGAGTTAACACATTGTAGTGTCTCAATAGCTTACCCCGACACGACAGAAATCCCTGTTCCACTGGCCAACACCCCCTGGACAACTTCATTGCCATGGTAAGTCATACTCCGTCGAGACTGTGCTTGCTATTAACACATGGAACAGAAAGATCAACCGCTGAACAACGTGAGTAAAGATGTAGTTGCCATACTTATGTCTGCTCAGCCATCGCCTAGTGCTCCGCGGTAAACACAGCCGACGCAACTAAAGTTTTTGTCCAAGACTTCCTCAACCGGCTGCCATACAGACCACCAGGCGCTCCGGCAGACCAACAGCTACGCCGCGAAGTCTCGGACTTGATCGTGTCATGGAATGTCGGTGTGAGTCGGGAGTACGTCGACGCCCTGACAGAAACCAGTTGCTCCATTGCCGAGTCCGCATATGCACACACCGACTATGAGCACCAACGCATGGTCGCTGTATACACAGCCTGCCTTACATACGCCGACGACCTTGGACATCGCAACCTCGAGGCGCTCGGTCAGTTTGTCCAGCGATTCACCCGGGGAGCGCCTCAGCTGCATCCCGCCTTGGACTGCTTGACGAAGCTCCTCGGGACGCTCCACCAATTCTGCCCACGGATCAGTGCCGACGCCATCGTGACGAGCACCATCGATTCCATCACTGCGATGTATATCGAAGTCGTTTCGCAGGGAGACGTGATCTCGCCCTTCGCCACGAGGTATCCCTTTTACCTGCGCCTCAAGACCGGCATCGCACCGGCATATGCACACCTCAATTTCACGAAGACCTGGGGAGATCACGCAGGAACTTACTACCTGCAGCTTCTTCCGTAAGTGTCAGCTGATTCATGCGGTCGGCTTCCGAACTTATGCTCCTGCTCCTCCTAGTGAATTTGAACTCGTGATCGTCGGATACAAGTAAGTCACCTCGACCTCGTCTCGAATTGTCACTCGAACGCTGATGTATTACTCGATCTCCAGCGATATGTACGAACCCTGCTTCTTCCCTCAGCGCATATACTGATCGGCCTTACAGCCTCTCGTTCTACAAGGAAACGCTGGCAGGAGAGACGGACAACTATGTTCACATGCGCGCAGCGGCGGAACAAAAGCCGGCGATTTCTATCCTCCGCCGTCTTGTTGAGGAGAACCTCGAATCTACGGACAAGATTAAGCAAATGGGTTCCGCTCAGTCGGGCTTGGCGGACATCTGCCTTGGTTTTCTTATGGTAAGTACGCTACCGGGTTTGGAGGCGCGAACTAGCGATAGCGCGTTGACAACCTTCAATATTCACAGGGGTATGTGGAGTTCCACTTCAAAGCACGGCGGTATCCGCTTCACGAGATCACCACCGAGCCTAATGGATCAGAGTGAAGGGTCATATCGAGAGCGTTCGTTGATATATGACAGATGAATTTGGGGCATAGCGAGGAGAATCTTGCGCTGCTCAAGCTCCTCTGAACCTGTAACTGAAGTTGGGAACAACGGATTTCATTCAAACCTTGTCGGGGGTTGCAAGCTCAGCGCTCAGCGCTCAGCCACACCGTGACAGGCGTGCGCATGATTGCAGAACAAATGGTAAGTGTCTAGACAGGATCCACGCACTCGCCATCGGTAAGTAATCAAGTTAACCGGCATGCAGGGGTATTAGTCAGGGCTTCATCCGTTCCATACCAGCCGTCAGCGCCCAATGGTTCATCCCCGCTGCCGCAGGTCGCTCCTGAGGCTCCCGGGTCACAGCATTTTTCCAAGCTGCCAGTCGCGGAAGGTGCACCACTCCATCCTACCGACCACTACTGTGAGCTTAACTTTGGTCAACGTCCTGCTGTCGCTGACAGTGCCCTCAATCAGACGACTTCGAATTCAGCCGGATATCGATGCGGACTTCTCGTTCTCTGTGACAGATAGGCTCAGATCCGATGGTATAGTAAACTCAAAGCAGGTATGCATGGGTGATTAGCACCCTTGGATAGGGCGCCCTGAGCATGTAGTGCACACACCGGCTGATTACCTACGAGTCTGTCCCCCTTGCTTACTCTGCCTTTTACTCCAGTGGTCTCGGGCGGCGGTTCCAAGCGAGCTAATGTGCATCGCAATCATGGTCGGAGTAACAACACCAAAGGTACGCCTCCGAACCCTCGGAATGGTGACCGCGCATTGACGTCTTACAGTGGACGCTTGGTTCCAAACCGTCGATCATGCAACCAGGCTTGGCAGAGCCATATAGGCGGACCAGGGTCGCCATGACCTGACCTGCCAGAGCGCGCTTGAGTGACGACATTAACAGTAGTTCGACCAGAAACTACTTTCCTTACGCTTCGTCGAACTGATCTGGAGTGCCATAAGTAGAACGTACACCACAGATCGTGGAAGCTCACCAACCAGCATCGTTCGCACATTTTTCTGCAAATCGGCATCGCCAGAGACCTTCTAGACCGACATATTATTCCGATGGAAGATGGGGAGAAGAATAACAATATGCGAACTAGGACGATGAACAAACAGTACATTAGCCTTTTTCCCGGCGATCCGCCCGCGCCGCCGGCAAGCGCAGCGGCGCCAGTCGATTACAGACAGACACAGCAACTTGAAACGGCACGAGAGGACGAGGGTGAACGGTAGGTAGTGTGAGGGTGAGGGTGAGGGGCAACAGACTGTATGTAGCAATGAAGGCGAGAGATGATACGTGACGACATGCTGAGGGATAGGCCAACGACCGCCTGCGTGTCGGGAGGCCTTACGACACCGCGGCCGATGTGGGGTGATGCATGATGCGTGCGTGCGTAAGTCCGTGAGCACAGAAGGGAGAGGGGCGGGGGATATGTATGCAAACAACACAAGTACAAGAGACGATGCAGGGGGATGCAGTTTACAAAACGACAACGTGAAGCGCAAAGCCGAACGACAGAATAACACGAAGACAGACAAATGCGATACAATACGTCCAAACAAAACGAGATGCTATGAAGCCGAGGCGGTGGCCACAGGCTGTTGTGACCGGCTTGCCCACGCGAAGAGTTGCCGCGGCACATCGCTGCTCGGAGGGGGCTCGGCAGATTGCTTCGGCTCGACGAGAAGGCTGCGGCGGTAGAGATCCTGCAGGTCGCCTTGGCGCTGCGACTTCTCGAAGGCGTCCCGGAGGTACACTTGAACCTCCGGGATCTCCTTCAGGTTGTACGCAACCTGGAAGCGCTGCATATCTACGGAAGGTTGCGTGAGCGACAGCGCGGCAGACGACGACCCGGAAGACTGCCATACCTTGTACGATGCGCGCAAGCTTGTGGTACTTGTTGAAATTGAGCAGTTTCTTCTCCGGCGCGTTCGGCGACGTCCGATGTGAAGGATTGCCTTCACGACAGAAGGTTAAATCGGTCAAGTACAAACCTAGCCAGTCACATGCCTTAGCACAAAACCTTCTCGGACTGCATAACACAGCAACTCACCGAGGAATGGAACCGCAGGTGGCGCGGTATTCCGCAACCGCGAGCGGTACTCGTGATAATTCCGGGCATGGTCAGCGAGCTTGCGGAGCGACTCAAGTTGAGCCTTGCTCTTCTGGGACAGACCCTAAACGCGACGTCACATTCAACATCCAATCCACCGCACTACAACAGAACTCACCATCCAAGTCTGGTGCAGCCTCGCGATCGTCGACGAGTCGAGCGCGGCAAGAATAGAGCGCGGCGTCGAGTAATTCCGGAGCGACAAGCACCGGTCCGCGAGCTTGATGAAGAACTTCACCAGCGCCGTCCGCTTCTTCGTGTCGGGCTCGTTCAGTATGCTCTCCGCCACCCAGCCCGTGATCGCCGTGCTGAGCGACGTCACCGCCTTCACGTTCCTGTTCTGCACCGGCGCGCCCGCCTCCTTCGCCTTCGCGCTCGCGCCCGTCGCGAGCACCTCCTCGGGCTGGATCTGGCAGTACAGCAAGCACTCCATGACCGTCATCTGCCGCGCGAGCTCGAGCGGGTCAAAGTCCGTGACCGCGACCGCCGCAAAGTTCCGCGCGCGCAGCGCGGACAGCACCGTCTTCGTCATGATCGGCCGCGGGATCTCCGAGATCGGCCCGGGCAGCGTCGGCGGGTTGAGCGGCATGCCTGCATCCCGCATCCTGTCGCGGTCGGCGCGGGGACTTGGCGTGTCCGCGTTGCCCGCACGCTGGTGAACGAGCTCGAGGATGCGCTGGGAAGGCCCGGGGAACATCGCCGCGAGCGCGTCCTTGATGAACGAGACGAGCATCGGGATGACCGCCGCGTCCGTCGCGTGCCGCCAGTACGTCTCGACCCATGTCTTGATGAAGTTGCTGACGCGCAGCCGGACGGGGAGCCCTTTACGTTGCTGCCACAGCCGCAGGTCGGCGTCCGAGAGACCTGCCGGCGGGAGGATGTTGTAGCGCGCGATGACCGCCTCCAGGAGCTCCGCGGGAGTGGTGAATAGCCGGAACGTCATGAAGAACACCGCTGCAAATGGAGGCTCGACGAGCGCGTCGTGCGGCGTCATCCGTTCGACAAGCGCCTCGAGCGTCGCGCCCACGAGCTGTCCGTCAGAGTTGTACGCGACGTCTTCGGGAGCATGATCGTGCGGGAACGTCCAGGGCAACACCGCCGCGTTGAATGAGTGGGCGCCGGGGACCGCTGGGAGGTCCGCGCTGAAAAGCTGCTGCTCGAACGATGCCGTGCTCGGGGCAGAGCAATGGCGTTGGCTGCCTTCCCAAGTCGTCCTGTCGTCCTCCGTAGGCGCGTACGAGTGCAGCGACGTCGCATCCGACTTGAGCGTTATCCTGTCTAGTGATGGACGAGGCTCTGGCAGCGGCTTCTCTCCAAGAATGGGCGAGACGATGCTGGGTGTAAGCGGCGTAGGGGGCTCGCTCACCACGCCAGCCTCAGTCTCCGCTTCCGTTCTCGGCGACGGCGGCTGCTCGACGATAGGAATCGTCTCCGCCGACTTGCGCTTGACTTTCATCGTGTGCTCCGAGTCGTCCACGCCCTGCGCCTGGATCGTCATGTCCTCCTCCTCCCCGTCGCCCTCCACATACAACCCACGCATCGCGTGCACGCTGTTCTCCCTCCGTATCCTCGGGCCCCCACCGCGCACACTCTTCGTGCTCCGGATACTCCTCGCGCTCGCCGTTGATTGCCGGTGCGCGTGCCCGAACTTGCGCGGGGTGTACATCCCGCCGTCGGGATCTCCCGGGGCGGGCAAGGTGAACACGAACGGCCGCTCACCCGTCGCGCGCTGCAAGCACTTCTTCACCGCGTTCACACAATCCGAGCCCGCCTTCAGCGCGTTCGTCGCGCACCGCAGCAAGTTTTCCTTCTCCGTCTCCTCCGACACCCCTTCGGCGGGCGGCGCATTCAAGACGCGCACCGCCTCCGCAAGAGTGCTCGTGGCGGAGTAGAGGCCCTCCTTGGCGGCGAGCAGGACCTCGGTCTTCGCTGCGGGGATGTCAGGATGTCGGAGGACAGCATCGACGATGGTCAGCAGCCGGCAGACCACGTCGACGACCTCGCGCACGAGGTCGTACATGTGCCCGGTGCTGGACGCATGCGAGTTTCGCGAATGCGAGTGTGCGTGCCCGATGAAGGCCGCGATCGTGGAGAGGAAGGTATCGTGCGTATGCCGCAGCGCATCCATGAGCTCCGCCGTTGTCGCGGGACCGGACGGGAAGACGGGCGTCGCGGGGGTACCGACAGAGTCGCTCGAGAACGACGACGACGACGAGTCGCTGCTGATCGAGTCTTGTGCAGGTCTGTGTTGCCGCGGTGTGCTCTCGCTGATTGTGCGACGAGCGGGCGAGGCAAGGTGCTGCTCAGAGAGCTTCCGTTGAGGCACCTTGAGGTTCCCTACCGGCATAGGCGGATAGTCAGCTCCCATCGCGGCCCTTTTTGGGATCTTGAGGTCTCCCAAGCTCTTTGGCCTGGACGGAGTGTTCGCGGCATCCGTCATGCGCCGCGCCCTCATCACGATACCGTTGCTAGTGCGCCCGGGGGTAGCGAAGCCGTCCTCGCTCATCCCATCTCGTCCCAACCTTCCGTTCCTCGCGTCCCATCGTCCATCGGTCTGTAACTGCGAAGACAGGGAATCGGTGCGCGGGGGACGCACGGCGGTAACGGGGAGGTTCACGCCGCACTGGACTGCGACGGCCAGAAAGCCGCGCACATGCGCAAACAACTGGCCCGCAAGGCGGACCATGGCCTGGATTTCCATATCGCGAGTTTCTTCCGGGACAATGGCCTCGTCTGACGCGCGCTTCGCCTGCGAAACGAGCGAGGCAAGGTCGGAAAGGATGCGCTTGCGCTCCTGCGCAAGCACGCCGTTCTTCTGGAGTACGGGGGCGTCGCGCGAGAGACAGCCGATGTCTGAAAGGAGGGCGCGGACGCATGATATTATACAGGCGGTGGCGGGTTGAAAGTGGTGCACGCGGTTCATGCGTACGGCATTTTGGAGGAGGGAGAGGGCGCGGAGGAGGGGCAGCATGAGCGGAGGGCAGTGAATGTCGATGGTCGGGCCAAACGAATCGGCCACTGTTGGTCGGTGGTCGTTGCGCGCGAATGTGGATTTGCCCTTGCGGGAGGTGATGCTTGCCCACGAAGTGGTCGAGGAGACAGACATATTGTGCTGGTGGCCGGGACGAGAGTTCTAGATGGCATTGCATCCGTAGTCAGTATTTTGGACACCTGGAGACTGCGGCCGCATGTGCAAGAACGCTTCTAACAGGAATGCAAGGTAGGTTCGATGGTAACGAGCGACGCTGCCGCTATGACGGGAACCTGTGTGAGAAGCTGACAGGACTATCATGAAATGCCCTGCAGTGCTTGTTCAATAGTTGACCGGTGCATGATTCACAAGGCTGACAAAAGATACGGCGTGGACTTTTGCAGCAATGTTGCAGCGTGACTTATACGGGATTCGCAGTGTGTTGGTTGGGCGAGCTGTATCTTTGACAGATACGTGCTCAAAGCCGTCAATATGCTCAAAGCCGGCAAGGTAGCTATCAGGAAGCAGTACGAAATCAAACAAGAAGCAGGCACAGCGGTCAATGGTCGCCTTCGGGCTCGAGGTGAACGCATCCGCAAAGGTTATGATCCGTTCCGACGGGGATCACAGTTGTCAACTAGAATGGGGTACACGCCCAGCCAAGCACGGCGTGTGAGTGCCGGGTGGCGGAGGAAGCAACAAGATCTACAGGGCAATGTGGATGTCCCGAACACTGGAGTGACAAAGGACGAAGGACAGATAGATCTCAATGAACGAAAGACAGGGATGACGAGGATGACGAGGATGAAAGAGATTGAAGGAGGAGAGAAGATGGCGAACACACACCTTTGGTGCGGGAAGCTCTTCTTCCGTTAACAAACCGACCTCGGAAGTAACATAGTTGCTCGGAAACCAGCCTCTTCTGCCGTCAAGCTCGCCATCCCACCAGCCGCTTGAATCGCGATTGAGGACATGGATGACCTGACCGGCACGGAAGGTGAGACAAGTTACGTTAGGCTGCTGTGGAGAAAAGTCGTGCATGGCAAGGACGTATTCTTCGGAGCTGTCCGTACGCTCATCTTCGGAACTGGAGTCCATGGTGGGCCATGCTGCGGAGGGAGCTGGACGGCCGGATGGGGATGTGGAAGTTGGTGTGGTGGGGATAGAACGGTAGGCGGAGTGGGCGGATAGGTGTGACGCGCTAGAAGGAGCGCGGGATGCGGCGGACATGGCAGAACTGGCAGAGGAGGCGGAAACGGAGGAGATAGTCCGGATGCGACTGGGGGAGCTGGCGCTGAGTGTCGAAGCGGGGGTACGGGGGAGGCCAGGGCTGAGGCCATGGCGTGAGGAATGTGTTCGGCTGGATGAAGGGTCGGCAGAGGCAATTGAAGTGTCGATGCGGAGGTGAGTTGCGAGAGGCATTCCTCATTCGAGGGCGGGGGCTAGATGGACACTCGGGTGCGTCGATGAGTAGTGATGGGGGTCGTACGAATGTCGCAGTAGAACGTAGAGGTCGTCGGACGATGTGTCGAAAGCAAGCGATAGCGGGCGAAGAGAGAGAGAGGGCGGAGCAAGCGAGGATTAGCGGCAAGTGCGAGGGAGTAGTGGGCGTGAAGGTCGTAAATATGGACGGCAGTGGGGATAGGACGACGGTCTCTGGGAGGGAAGCACCCCGCAGGGAACACAGGTCGGATTCGGAAGTGGATTCGGGCAAGGGCGCAGGCGGAGAGGGCAGACAGTCGCAGACAGTCGCAGACAGACAGAGCCAGACGTCCTCTTCTGTTCGTATTCCGTCACGCCCGTTACATGCCCTGTGACCCACGCGTATTCGTCGCGTCGCGCGCCAGGCCCTGCCCTCTAGGTTCCCGTTCCCTCCCAACCGATCCTCAGCATGCCACCTCCGATTGCCCTTCCGATCCCCCAACGTCGTCGGCCTAAGACCGACCTCTATGTTTCTGTCCTGCCAAGTACAAAGACACGATGCACCCTTTTTCTCTCTCGATGTTACTTGTCGATCCCCCCGCACCGATCTCGCCTCGTCGTCCCCAATTCGGGCAGCCCCGTGCGCTAGAACTTATCTGGACACCGTTAAGCTCTCATCCTTGAAATCACCGCTCGAACTTCCCGCGATATCTCCGGTCCCCACACTATCTCACTGCGGTCCCGGACAGGTACTGCCCGCACGGGACTCGTCCTCCGCGGTGTACGCCTACGCCAAGCAATCGTTGTACTTGACCTCAACACTGCATCCAGATGTGCTCAGGCTCAGAATCGTTGCGCACTCTCCTCATCTGTTCTATGTAATCACTGGCCTCTGACCGTCTGACCCGCAACAACACATGACCACCACAGGATCCGTCTCTTTTGTTTTCTACCCCTTCCTCTCGCACGAGGTCACGCCTCCGTCAATCTCATTTCGTAAGCTTTGGCGCGACCTTGGCCGTCCAGTCAACGTCCAGCAAGTACTCGCCGCTCTTGCTTTCTGCGCAGTTCGGATCTGGAACCAATTCTCCCCGGCGAATACTTAAGTGCTTCCATTCCTTTACCACGCATGCATTCCCGTGAGAAGCATATCCCTCTCCATGGACAACATCCTCTCCAGCTGCCCGGCATGTCTGTCTAATCTAGGGCGCACAGGCATGGTTCACTCCTTTTCGAGCATTCTGCATATCCTCTTGGCGACTTGTCGCTCATTCCACACGCACTCGCAGTCCCTCACTTCATTAACCTTGTCCTAATCACAACCAAACGTACCAATGACATCAGTACTCTCGCTCCGTCGACCCACCTTATCAGCTCCTTTTATCTACTTGAGTTCCTACATCCCAAGTCCCGCAAAACCCCGAACACGAGCGCCCAGCGTCATCTCGAGAACATACACTTCGTAAGTATGCCGCTATCTATTCTCTTGCCCCATCCACGCATGCAAGTATTTCTAAACGACCCTTGTCTCAGGAGGCGCCTTCGCCATTCTCCATCCTTCTCAACCTACCCTCTCCTCGCCTTCGCCAAGCTTGTGAAAGATCGACTATGTTCTGGCGCTTGAGCAAACCGACCCGCCTCCCGCAACTTACCCTCTTCGGCCGCTCCACCCTCCTGCTGGCCGCTGAGCTCTTGGCCAACGCCGTCTGCTGGACCGTCACCGCCATCCTCTTCGGCCGCAAACCGGAAACGCGTTCAATTCTGTCGCTTGCCCTCTTAGCTTGGGTCAGTCTGGTAACTTTTTTTTTCCAATTCGAGGACATTTCATGCCCGATACTTATCCTTATTTATCAACGCCTTTAATGCCGCCGCCCTCTCTCCGTCCATACCATTCATGTTCGACAGACGATTGGGCTTAGACATGGTGTGTACATCTTTTGATTCTGCGGGCTTTAGACCAGATCAGTCGGATGTGGTCCATCGAACCTTATCGGAGAGACGCTGGGCGTCCGCGAATATTTGCTCAAGCCACCGAAGCTCAGCCCAGATCTGGCATATCCTTTCAGCAGCCATGCCAATCTCACTCAGTATGTTCTGGTTGCCCCACCGTCATCGTCACCTAAGGGCTGTAGTCTTCACATCGTCGATAATTTGTTTTTGCTCCGCCTGCACCCCCGCGTTGGACCGGAGAGCTTAGTGAACCACCCATCCAACAGCTCTCGATGCGGACCACATCAGGTATCGTTCGCTCTTCGCTCGTACGTGCCCTTGACAGTCGTCTTTTCCGAAGAATGCAGGGAAGCTCATTCGAAATCATTTGCTCCCAGGTTATGCCAAAGGCGTCGTGGCTAAGTCGCCCCGCGAGGAAGTGCCATCGATAACGCCACCCGGAGTCTCATCAACATGGGACAGCTGCCGGTAACTTGCGGCCTCTTCTTTTCGCTCGGGCACAGCACTATTGTGATAGTCGTGGTGAGTCTCCCACCGCTCTACGGTCTTCTCTGTGATTTTCGGCAAGCCCGACTTGGGGTGGCACGTTCAAACATTGGGTGCAATGTTATGTCCTCGAGGGCCTCCACGAACACACCAGTATCCTTCGAACGAGGTATACAAGTGAGCAGTCACGATGCGGGTGCGAATGGTATTAAACTTGATGGAAGTCTGACACCGGTGGCAACATTCATGCGCCTGCCCAAAGGAACCCTTGTCAACATGTCTGGTGGAAGGGTCTACCTGTTCCCTCCTTCCCGCAAAACATCAGAGGCGCCCACTGTCCGGTAGTTCGGATCCAGTACCGTCGGATCAAAACACGAGGCACAGCCAGGTCGCATTCGGCGAACTCTGTGTGGTTATCCACACCTTCCAAACAGAACCTGCTGTCCTGCGCTGTCGTCATCGCTGACTTACAACCTCATTCCAAACCAGAACGTCGCCATCGCAATCAGCACGGACGTCTATGACCGCATGCAGGGCGTGGGAGAGGTTGGGGGTATCGTAGGTAACCGCCTCTCCATCTGCTGCCTTTATCGCCAGGCATTTAATAACCCTGCCGTCCGATCCTCATTTGTTTCCGACGCGACGACTGCGAACAGGTGCTGCCGTCAGCGCGGCTTTCTTGTTCATCGTCGGGCTTGCAAACTCTGTCATCCTGTATAGGATTCTGCAGAAACGCCGCCAGGTGCGTATTATGAACGTCATCACGCCCCCCTACATTCCTTCCTGAACACGCCTCTCACGGCAGATCAAGAAGCGTCTCGCGGAACGCAGGGCCGAGGGCGAACGAGCACAGGGCGAAGACCCAGAGGAAGCCGATGGCTCGCACCAAAATACACTCATGATGCGGCTCATTGGCCCCGTCGTCACCTTTGTCGACCGTCCGTGGAAGATGTATCCCGTTGGCGTTCTATTTGGCTTCGGTCAGTCCGCCCCATCGTCCCCCCACATGGTCCATGTTTCCACTTTTCACAGCGGCAGTTGACCTTCTCCGATCCCACAGGCTTCGACACCGCGTCATCGATCGCCCTCCTCGCCATCTCCGCCATCGCGAAGCGCGGCCCCGACGGGCAACAAATCAAGCCCGCAGACATCATCGTCCTCCCAGTGCGTACTCACGCGAGCCGTCGCTCGCGTCCCGCGGAAAGTTTAATTGAACGCTGATCCACCTTTATCTTCCATCTGCATCCTTATTGTCGTCGTCACCCACGATACCCCGCGCAGCTACTGTTCACCGTCGGCATGACACTGGTCGACTCCCTGGATTCGACAATAATGCTGTATTCATACGCGGGCTTCCCGGAGCGGTCTTTCGCCCTTTTAGAGCGACGCTCCTCGAGCCTCCCGCGGGCCAGATCCCGCGCCGATACGGAGGTCGAGGCCGCAGCCGCGACGGTGAACGTCGAGCCCCCGGAACCCGGACCTGAACCCGAACCCGAACCCGCTTGTGAAAAGTCGACCCGGAAGGCCGTCAAGGACGACGAAGCTTTGGTCGCAGTGCATTCGGAGGATGACGGCAATGTGCGCGACCACGGCAGGACGATGCGCGTGAAGCACAACGCGATGTCCAACCTGAGCATCATCCTCACCGCCATGAGTATCATGGTCGCGTTCAGGTAATAATGGGCTCACCAGCGAGACGCAAACGAACTAATTGGGGGGTATGACACGGCAGCATCTCGTTGATCACGACTATGGGCCTCATCGGCGAGCACTGCACCCCATGCCAGCATGCCGCCAATACACCGCACGGCGGGGGCCTTGCGGGGAAGTGGTGGAGAGGTTGGGCCAGCGTATGTGTGCAATCGTGCGATATTTCGAGACCCGCTGCTGACCTAGGGATTGGCGAATCGGGGCAGGCCAACGACAATAGCGGGTATATCGGTGCAGCGATCGTTGCTTCGTTCGTCTTCGTGGTCGGCACCTGGTACGCCTCTCGGTTTCTGTACCGGAAGTGGCGAGCGCGACGTAATAGGAACGCGGCACAAGGGCACTGAGCAGGAAAACAATCAGGATAGAAGGAACCGTAACAATTTAATACAGTGTATCCATCGTACAGGCACCAAGCGAAATATATCACCTAGCGTCCTCCCATTACGCATCATCCACCATCGCTGGCGGAGCGAACATGAACCTCACCGTCTTGTCATTCCTGCCAAGCAATGTCGAGTCGGACTTGTTGAAGTTGATATCCTCGCCCGCAGCCGCGCTCTCGCGAACCCTTGACGGATGCTCCGCTTCGCGCATGACAATCTTGAGTCGAATGAGCTGGTCCGCCTTGTAAGGGACCGGCGGTGGTCTCGGGACCGCCTGTTGACCAACGCTGTGCGACAGGTGGGGGGATGGGGAGGAAGGCGTGTGTGGGGAGGTGTTCGCAGCGGGATTTTGTGAGGCGGCTATGAGGAGATCGATGATGGCATGTGCTATCTCCTCGATGTCTTCTATATGCGCCTGGAACTGTCGGCCCCAGTCGCCCGACTTGCTCAGTGTAGCAGCAATCTGATGGGCAGTATTATGCCCTGGGCGTTCTGGGGACGTCCCGCGCTCGAAAGACGATAGCAGGGCGGCGACGTATAGACACCCAAGAGCCACAACGTGGGGAGGGTACTGAAGATTGAGTAATGTTCGGAAACTACGGGAGAGTGAACAACGTGCCTCGCGAGACGGCAAGTTAGGCTTACCTGTCGGTGGCTAGTCGGTAGGCTAGTTTGGCCAACTTCTTGGTCGCTGTTGGAATCATGAGAGGCCGCAGAGAAACATTGGGCAAGCTACAGACCTCCAAACGCGCGGCTGATCTTTATGACGTAGGGAAACGGCAACCGAGTGTTGAAGTTGAAGCAAATTGTCTCAACGATAAGTCGCTCTATGGCAAGTAGTCTTTGGCGGTCCTGCTCAATGACCTGTTCTCATGTTAGCAAGAGAAAGCGTATGGAATACTCGGACTGACATTGGGGTCTATGTCTATCTCACCACCCATCGCCTTCGCCTTCGCCGCTCGCTCCGGGTAGCGCACTCCGTAGGAGGCCACAAGAACATCGCGCGTCTTTTTCAGCGTGTCGTGTATCTTGCACGACACAAACAAGGCAGCTAAGCACACGTCCTGGGCAGCATGGTAAGGGATCAAGACGTTTTATCAAGGGAAAGTGCATACATGGAACGCGAAATCTTTGCGAGGGAAGAATAGGTGGAAACGGTGGTAAAGGTTCTGCGCCGTGGCAATGGTCTTCCTTGGGCTGTCACCTTGGTAAGCTCAGCTCCAAATGCACTACTTTGCTTAGGTGAGGACTCACAAGCCAATATCAGACCCAACGGCCTCGAGGAAGCCACAGGCCCCTTGCCGGGCCTTCTCCTCTTGTGTCACGGAGAGCTTTCCCCGCTGCTTTTCAGACAGCCTCTCGACTTCCTGAGGAGTAAAGTACGGCAAGTGGTACTTAAAATAGTTTGCAGGAATCAGCGAGGGTGGGTCGCCGCGGTAGTCGATGGCCATGGTCGCAGTCGGAGGTCAGGATGGTTGGTGGGCGCTTGCCGCACTCACGACTTGCTCCTGGCCTCGTTCATGGACGGCGACTCCGACCTCACCTTCCTTGCTCTCGCTGCCGTTCGACTCGCGCTTAGCTTCGCACCACTACCTGAGGCTCTCAAACATGACCAGCAGCTCTCGACACCACTGACGTCCTACTCACGGTGTGCGGAGGTTCTTTCATGAGATCATGATCGGTCGCTTACAAGCTTGTGCAGTACTCGAGGGCATCTACCTGTTTGAACATGGGATCGACCCGTATTCAGGAGGGGGATTTAGACATGTGCGTGGTTCTCAATGTCTTGGTATCTCTGTTCCTCACGTTGTCTCAGTCCCCTCTGTTGCTGTCGCTATTCTCTACGGCGCTGCCATTGACGCGCTACACGTCGCCAGTTCTGTGGGCCGCTACGGATGTTGTCGCTGCATGGGCACTGGTTCGAATATGGAGGTTGAGGACAGGCGCGAAAAGGACGACAAGGGACCGACAGGTTGCCGCACTGTACGTTCACGAGTCTGGTCGCGCGTTGCATAGCGTTCATCTTACCTCCAACAGCTATCTATTCAACCCATATATCCTACTTCCGAGTTTGGCGCTGTCAACATCTTCATTCGAGAATGCACTGTCTCTTCTTTCCCTGATGTTTGCGTCAAGGGGTGAGTTTTGATTTTTGTTGTTACATGGTCAGTCTTCACAATGTGCCTCAGGACGAACGTCGGCATCTCTCTTCACCCTCGCGGCTCTCATCCATCTTTCCCTACCATCCATACTACTCCTTGTCCCTGTCCTACTCCTGAATATCACCAGGCCTGTGTCACGCCTCGCTTTACCCCGCCCATTTGATGCAGATCTGAAGCGCACATTACCGCTGCTCGCCGAATTCCTTGCGTACGCTACCCTCCTCACCGTCGCGTCGACCTTGGTTTGTGGGAACTGGTCTTGGGTTGTGCAGTCGTGGGGAGCATTGTGAGTCACTTTTGGCAGTCCAGAAGATTACGTGCGCTGACTACAAGCCAGTATCACCCTTCCCGACCTCACGCCCAATCCGGGGATGTGGTGGTACTTCTTCACAGAGATGTTTGACCACTTCCGACCATTCTTCCTCATGGTCTTTTCGGTACGCCACCAACTTGCAATTTCCGGACGGCCGGCTAATATGAGGTGGAAGATCCACCTGCTCATATACATTGCCCCAATTTGCATCAAGTTTCAGTACGTACACCTTCCGGTTGATGTGTTTGTCGCGTGCTCACTATTGGTCAGGCACGACATACTCTACGCTGCATTCCTCCTCGTTGGCGTCCTGGGGCTCTTCAAACCGTACCCTACGCTCTCCGACCCAGGCTTGTTTATTTCGATGTTCACCCTCTTCCCAGAAGTATATCCTTGTGAGAGATTCTGGTTGTCTTTTCTTTTAAATTTTGCTGCTAACGCATGCGCTACGCAACAGATCTCCGGCATCCGATTGTGACAGGACTGATCCACCTACATGCGTCGCTCCTATTGCCTTTGTTCAACAGCCTCTGGCTGCGGCAAGGGACTGGGAATGCTAACTTCTTCTACGCTTCCACGCTCGTGTTTGGCATGGGCAACGGTGCAGCTTTGCTGGACGCGGTCTGGGCGGGGCTCCGGATAGCCATCGGACAACTGAAGGAGGGCTACGAGGTGATACAGGAGTGATTGTGGCTCGTCGTGAATATGATTCTGTTGCTCCATGCTTGCAATATCTTGAGATGTTCCCTTGTCTCATGACGCTGGTTGCATCGCCTGATGCGTAAGGTCCGTGGTGAAATGTAAGTCCTTGCTGAGTTGCCCTAAGGGCCTGAACGTCGGCTGACGATCAACTTCTTAGGTTAGAGGCGCGCTGTGGAACGCCTTGTCGGACGGCTAATTACCCTGCTGAAGACGATGCACGAATTCTATTCCCGCATCAGGTCAGGGTAAATGTCGAAGAGAATACAAGTGTAGATCCAACAGTCAGACCGCTTGCGTTCATAGAGCTGGTCGTCTAGCGAAAGCATGACGGCCAACTCGTCCTTCAGGATCACCCCAGCTTCAAGTACTCCTCTCCATGGAAGACGTCTTCCGCGTACTCGACTATCTCGTTGGCATTCGTCATAAGCGGACTTGCGCCTGCGGACCAGGCGGACGTGTCTGGAAAGTGCGACGCGCAACCCATTCCCTCCCGCGCATCTCGTAGCGCTCTGCCCGACAATCTTGAACAGCGGTCGAGGTGGGCGAAGGGTCCGATGAACGCGCAGCTGGCCTCGGACGTTACCACACACTGGCACATGGGCGCTAAACGCGACTCTGAGAAACCCACCTAAATCGCTTTACGTGTGTCTCACTCGTAGTGGGCATCTGAGCTGACAAGTTCTTCACCAACACCTTTAATTGAAAGAGTCATCGCTATGTACATAGTACATCCAAGGTGCCGCTGTGCCACAGGACATGAGATGATCGCGCCGTAGGGGAATCAGTATTCAACCCTCGTCGCGGTTTAACCCTCTCCTTCCTCGCATCGCCCGGGGCGCGCGAAGGAAGCCTATGCCAGATCCATGCGAGGTGCACGAGATCCGTAGAAGGAGGTCGGCGCGTGTGCTTGCAAAACGAATGCGACGAGAACGTCCGAGGAAAAAGAAAGAGAAGGAAGAGCCGGAGTGAGGACACCACTGTAGAACGGAGTAGTCGTCAGCGCCGCACGTCGTCAGAACGGTGGAAGTTTGCGCACCTTGATCTTGCTTGCCCAAAAGAGATGAAGCTAACACTCAAACGCTTACACCAAAAAACCTAGGCGGCGGCCGTGCGCGGCATGCGGAAAGAAGTCGGCTCCAATACGAAAGGGTCATCCATCAGATCGTCAACAACGAGCGTGGGGGAGAGTGTGGAGGAGGTCGTGAAGAACGTGGACGAGGATGTCGGGCACCGGAACCCGCAGAACTCGGGCGTGCGCGGAGCAGGGGTGCTCGGCGGCCACGGGGAGGTAGTGGAGAATGAGAATTCAGCGTCCGAGCGCGGAGTGCGAGGGGGCGACGAGTAGTTGGATGCGACCTCGTCCAAGCTGTAGCCAGAGCCGAAGCAGTCGAAGTCGAGCTCAAGAGGATTGGAGACGTCGTCATGGACGCTGAGGCTAGAGCCGAGGGAGTCGGCGCCCAGGTCGAATGCGTCAGCGTCGTCGTCGAGGCTGCTTGAGGAGCGGATAGATTCGGGAGCCACGTTGACCATGGAATCGTCGTCCCAGCCGTCACCGTCATCCTGGCACTGTCCGCCCAACTCCTCGGCTTCGAAGTCGTCATACGCCTGGCTCGCGTACATCCCCTCGTCCATGCGGCCCCCAAGACGTTCTTGCCAGACCGCGCAGAGTTCGTCGTGCGCCCACTTCTGCTCCGGTATGTCGTGCCGCCTGAGGAACATGTGCGCCTCCTTCTCCCAGCGCACGTTCCGGCCAAGCTGTTGGTAGTCCTCGGACAAGAAGCTGTCAAGAGGTGCGCAGCCCGATTGCCAGTCCATGAGGACGAAGTCGTTGACCGTCGCGAACACGCCGTGGAACTGGACGCCGATGCGTCTGACATCCAACCCGGACTCGCCTCGCGCGACGATGGTGAAGACGGTCGAGGACTCGTGGGAAGGGACGACCTCGAGGACGAGCACGACGTAGTGGATGCCAAGGTCGGTCGTCTCCGGTTGGACGAGGAGGTCGAGACGCATGAAGAGTCGCTGGCACTCTGTCGCGGACCGGTCGAAGAAAGGCACGGGAGGGTACACCCGTCCGGCGAAGGCTCCGCACTTGTGAGCGAGCCAAGCGCCGATGATGTCGACGTCGTGGTCCATGTCGAACGATACCTCGGCGATGTGCTCTGCCGAGTTGAGATCCGCACGGTGTGTCTCCTCCGCGAGGATTGCCTGGGGCGTGGACGACAGGGGAGCAGGGGACCTAGCCTTTCCGTAGGAAACGCCGTAAAACGGAGGAGAGAGAGGCGCAGACACAGCGGCCGGAGAAGAGGGGTCGACTGGAGCGGGTGTACGCACGCCCGTAGAGACTCTGGCCGAATCTACCCGAGCACCGTAACGGGAGTTGTCGCTGTCGACGGAGACCAAGGAGTCGGCCTGGGTGCGGGTAGCGTTCGACACGGGGTGGGCGCCATGAGCCGTCAGAGTGACCCGGACCTGAATATGAGGGATGCCGCTGTACAGAGTGGTCTCGAAGGGGGCGTTGGAGGTCCTGTTCCCGCGTCTGACCTTGAAGACTCCCGCAGGCGAATAGAAGACGATGGAGAGAAGCTTGAGGAACCAAGATGACGCGAAGCAAACCAGATGAAGCATCGCCAAGAACGAGAATAGGAAGAGGAGTGCTGTATACATGTCGGTTTATAGTGTTGTGTTGTGTTGAAAGAGTGTAGCGTCAAGGTCAATGGGGGCAAGAGGGCAAGCGTGTCCTGAGGGCCTTCCACTCTTGACCAGGTACTATATACGCCCCGGCGGTGGCTGACAAGTGGGTCGCATGCCGAACCGAATTCGCTCCCTGTTCGCTTTATGTTGCGTGCAAGCCGAGTAGGCTGCCGCGCCTCCCGCAAGCCGCAGGATGTTGAGGCGAGTAGCAGACTCTGAATCTGCTCCAGATTGAGGTGACTGTTCTGCGTCTGTTCTTGTTCTACTTCTGGGAATGAGATGACTTGCCACATTCTTGTTACATAAGGACGACTGTCACGATGACCAAATGAGCGGGGAACAATCGTGGTCGAAATGAGCGGGGAGGGTCGTCCCTGGCGGCGTGAGGAGAGACTGACCACTGACTGACCCCGCCACAAGCCTCCCGGGCCGAGCATAGCCGATGTATTTACTTTTGAGTTATTTTGGGGACAACCTACCCAAAGCGGCTACGACATGGCCAAATGCAGTGTGGCGAGCAAGGTGGTCCGACAGGGGATTTTGTCGAACAGGTCGCTGGCCAGAAGACGTCTCCTCCCCTCGGCTGTCTCCTCCGTACCAGGTATACCCCACATCTCGTCTGCTCTTCGGCACGCCTCACCATGTCCACTGGCAAAAAGGACGTCTACCTGGTCATCGGGGGCAGTGGTTTCCTCGGACGCCATGTTGTCGAGGCCCTAGTCGCACGCGGTGACTCCGTGTCCGTGTTCGACATCGTCCAACGCTATCACGACGTGCCGTTCTACTCTGGCGACATCAGCGAGGAGGAGCAGGTCTCTGACGCGTTGCGCAAGGTGCGTCCTATCATCCTCCGTATTCGCTGTGCGTCAACT
The DNA here is from genome assembly GCA_032821775.1 of Sanguinoderma infundibulare. Taxonomy (NCBI): domain Eukaryota; kingdom Fungi; phylum Basidiomycota; class Agaricomycetes; order Polyporales; family Polyporaceae; genus Sanguinoderma; species Sanguinoderma infundibulare. Next base: position 1,511,283 of record JAVLRN010000007.1, read on the forward strand.
TAATCCCCAATGCCGTACAGAGCGGCGCGACATGCATAATCCATACTGCGTCCCCCACTCACGGCCTGGATGACCCCGCGCTCTACTGGAAGGTTAACGTTGACGGCACGCAAGCCGTCATCAACGCGGCCGTGGCGAATGGCGTGCCCAAGCTCGTTTACACGAGCTCTGCTGGCGTCATCTTCAACGGCCATGACTTGATTGACGTCGACGAACGATTGCCATACCTCGAAAAGTCCATGGACCCCTACAACGAGTCAAAGGCCAAGGCTGAGGAGATTGTGCTCGCCGCAAATGGCAAGGGCGGCCTCTACACCGTCGCCCTTCGGCCAGCAGGTATCTTCGGGTGAGTCTCCCGCACCCGTCTTCTCGTCCAGCGCGCACCCCTCAAACCCCGCTCTCCCCAGGCCCGGGGATCGGCAATTTCTCGCGGGTCTCTTCCATGTGTGGCAGCGCGGCCAGTCGCACATTCAAGTCGGCGACAACACCAACCTCTTCGACTGGACATACGTCGGAAACTGCGCATACGCCCACGTCCTTGCCGCCGACAAGCTCATCCCGGCCTCGGAGAAGGACATTGCGCGTGCCAAAGACGAACTTAATATCGCGCTCCCCTCCATCAACGCCACCACTCAGCATCGGCGCGTCCCCACCTCCCTTGCCCGCCCCCTCGGTCCGTACGTCACGCCTCCGCCCAACGCCGAGAAGATCAAGGCGAACTGGGAGGACCCAGACTACCAGCCCCCCGTACCGCGACCTGCCATCCGTGGCAAGTTCGACCACTTCTCGGAGGCCGCCCTCGCGCGAGAAGAGAACTCCCAGCTGCAAGTCGCCGGCCAGGTGTTCTTCATCACCAATGGCGAGCCGACCGGCTTCTGGGACCTGCCACGGCTCTCGTACATGTACTTCGACAACTACTTCCAGAAGCCGAATACCAAGCGGCGGTGGATCCTGCCTCAGCAACTCGGCTTGGCCCTTGGGAGTGCAGCGGAGTGGTGGGCGTGGCTGATCGGGAAGGAGCCGGGCTTCACACGGTATCGGGTTACTTACTCGTGCGCGTGGCGTTGCTTCAACATCGAGAAGGCACGGAGGGTGCTCGGGTATGAGCCGCAGGTAGGGCTCGAGGAGGGGATTAAGAAGACGTTTGAGGTATGTGCCCAAACGCATCCTAGCGGGTGATTATGCTGACGACGTTTCTGCAGTGGTGGACGGCTGAGCGGGAGAAGGCGTCGGGGAAGGCCCAGTAAAAGGCGCCACCGGCGCGATGCGTTACGGTTTGCCATGATCACGATATCTTATGCGGCCTTGTGCTTGGTTATACCCATACATACACGCGTGAAATTGACGTCACGTTAGATAATAGATTGTATTTCCTGCAACCTCAAGGATGATGCAGGGACGGACGGACTGTAACAAGAGACCATGACATTGTCACCGATGCGAGTCGTGTTCACTTATACAAACATTGTGGATTCCATGTATGTCCTTTGCTTACTCCTCCAAGGCTACCTTGTTCTGATCCATGTCGCACTTCAGTGATGCCACCCGATGCATAGAGCTAGCATCCGGTTGCGTACCTTGTAGAACGCAATATGGTCCTTGATGTTGGTCGCCTTCTCCTTGGGCTGAGGGTAGTACCTGTCTCACGGTCATCATCGGGGTTTCTGCGGGGGAAACCCCTGGACGCACCAAGCAACGTCGTGCACTTCAGTCTTGCCGCCAATGACGGCATTGTAGTAAGAGGCGACTCCCTTCCACGGGCAGGTGGTGCTACGGCACAGAACGGTTGGCGCAGGCGGACGACGTCGCGCAAAACGGGACTCACTGGGTGTCTGAAGTGGTGAACAGGGAGGTGTTCACGGAGTCGGGAGGGAAGTAGTGGTTGCCCTCGACCACGACGGTCTTGTCGGACTCTGCGAGGACGACGCCATTGATAGATGCCCTGACCATTTTCGCTGTAGCTCGAGGAGAAGAAGGTAGAGAACCAAGGGGTGATGGATAGGAGGTTTACGATGAGATTGGTGCGGAGGGCCTTATATATGACGCGCGCGGAAGAAGTGTGTAAGTACCCAATGGAGCATGTAGCAAGGCGTGAGTAAGCGACTTGTGGGCATGCTGTCATGAACTTTGGACACCTCCCCGTCTATGCTTGCCTCGACGAGCTGCTCGTTGACCGGGTACTCTTGTCCCCACGGCAGGCGTTCTTGTTGAGGAGCTCAACGAGGAGGGCATGGTGAGAGATGAATAATGTTGCGATGGGGTGCGATAGCGCCTTGCGGAAAGAACCGGCTGGGCCCGGCCATTGGGAGAGTGTTTGTACGCCACTTTCATTGGCGACATCTACACTTATCTCCCTCTTTACATCCCGCCTTAAGACTTGCTCGCTGTCCTCGACAACACAAGACAGCGAGTCCCGCTCACTCCCCCGGCCGCAACGCCTGCGGCCCCTACCTCGAGGGATGCCTTCAAAAAGCGCAAACAGCATGATCGGTGAGCTCTCTTTCCGCCATTTGCTATTGTTTGCGCCCGACCAGGAATCTCACCATCGCCCTTAACTCCGTCTCGCTCTCCGTCCGCACGACCCCACCCAGCTGGCGCAGGAGGCGGCCTCGTCGCCAGCGTCGCGACCTGCCCGCTGGATGTCATCAAGACCAAGCTCCAGGCCCAGCGCGCCGTCCACGGACACGAAGCCTATGAGGGTGTGGTCGGTGAGGGGTTTACCGTTCGACGCTCGCGTCCGTCCGTCCGTCGTCCCCCCGGCGGCGCGGCGCGGGTCTCCATTCTGTGTTGTCTCTTGGACGAAGCGAGCTCAACGTGCGTCCCCTTCCTCCCTTCCGTCTTCTCCCAGCGACCGTGAAGAACATCCTCAAGCACGACGGCATCCGCGGCATGTACCGCGGCCTGGGTCCCACCATCCTCGGCTACCTCCCGACCTGGGCCATCTACTTCGCCGTCTACGACGGTATAAAGAGGAACTTTGGCGAGAAGCCGCTCGGCGAGCTCGACGGCGTCCGGCACGTATACCCCGCCGCGCAGGTCAAGGGCTACCAGCCGCTCGCGCGCGAGCACCCGTGGACGCTCCATATCCTCTCCGCTATGGCCGCTGGCGCGGTCAGCACGATGTGTACAAATCCGCTCTGGGTCATCAAGACTCGCTTCATGGTGCGTCTATTCCCTTACCGCTCCGCTGCCTTGCAAACCGTCGCGCGCCACAGACACAACCACGAGAAGAGGGGCGATACCGGCATACACTAGACGCTGCATTGACTATTTATCGAACCGAGGGTTGGAGAGCGTTCTTCCGCGGCCTCTTGCCCAGCCTACTCGGGATCACCCACGTCGCGGTCCAGTTTCCGCTATACGAACATCTCAAACGAGTAGCGGGTAAGTGCCCTCTCCGCCACATCGGGTCGCGTGACGCTCATCGGGTCCCCCAAAAAAATCAGGCCGTGGTCGTTCGGAGCCGCTTTCGGCTAGCCAAATCCTGGGGTGCTCGGCCATCGCGAAGATGACCGCGTCGATCGTGACCTACCCTCACGAAGTCGTACGCACACGATTCCAGACCGAGAAACGCCCCCTCAACGGGAACGGACACGGTCCCCAGGCCGCGCGCTCCGGCCTCATTCGGACGACGCAGCACATCGTCCTCCATGAGGGCTGGCGCGCGCTCTACAGGGGACTGTCGGTGAACCTGGTAAGGACCGTGCCGAATAGCGCGGTGACCATGCTCACGTGGGTCACTATTTCGCCTCTCTTGCGGGGAGAAACGGGTACTGACAGTCACCTGCCCTGTTGCGGTCGTCCGTGTAGGTACGAGATGCTTGTACGACATCTCAACCGTCGATCGGGATATTCATAACACGACGAGCGGGCGTTCCGGTACGATATTCTCGGGACGCGCGGGGATTCGCTTTCGGGCGTTCGTGCAGGGTACCACTGCTGGTCACGACTCACGACGGACGGACGAACGCTTGCTCGACGGGCTCGTGCGCACGTCGTGCACTGGCGTGCGCATACACACAACGCTCTTATACACACTTCACGGCGTCGAGACGCTTTCTTTTCAGCAGACCCAGCTTTGCAACATAGATAGGGAGAAGGCGGCATTGTACCATATACCACACGTTCCTTTCTCGCATCTCACCCTGACACATCTTAGTAATCGCCCGTGTACTCACCGAGAGGCTTGTAGGTGCTGTAATACCGATTGGTCGGGTTGCTTCCACTGTGCGCGCCGACCTGCGACGCCCTCGCTCTCATCGTCTGGCGTCCTTGGCTCGGACCGGCTTCTACTACATCCGTGTCGGCCCCCCGCTTCCCCTCAAACCTCCGACTCGGGACTTCTGGCGTCTTCAGGCATGGTGGAGTACTTACATACGCGGTGCCATGCCGAGGAATGCCCGGTCTTCTCCGCATTATCGGTGTACGGCTCCGGTTGGTCTGTGTTCGGGATGATCATCGAGTGGCATTAGTCACTACGGCGCGCAAGACCGACCGGAAAAGATGACACACACGCGTCCGGGACGTCGTGCACGTAACTGTGCACGTAAACATTCGCACCGTTGACTCCGTGACCGGTACCTCAGCATCATGGATGACTAACGTGGACCGTGCAGGTCGCGGTTAGCTAAAGGTTATCCGACATTCCTCGGTAAGGAGGGCATGGAAGGCATACCTCCGTTCTTGCTGTGGCGGTTCCATGCATGACGTCGATCTCGGAACGGTCGACCTGGCTCGCATCTATACACAGAACGAGGCACGGCAATTACTAGCGCGGGGAAAGTACGTACGTATACGCTCTACATACTCGACATAATTTTAACGCTCTCGGAGTCCGAGTCCTACACGAAACCGACGCAGGCGGCATGGGAAGGCAGAATGGATGGTTATGCCGAAACCGGGGAGACCTGTTGCAAACGGGAGTCCGGAGGTTCGACGCAAGTGCGAGAAACTGGCAGCATGAGAACCGACACTCCCATCGAGGGCTGGCGGGGAGTACAGTACGTCACATGCGCATGCGCATGCGTACTGTTCCTGGGGGGTGAGAGAGAGACACGCAGAACGGAGGAAGGCCAGCATAGTTATTACGATGAAATTGCAAAGGGTGTAACGGTCGTGAGGCGAGAGTGCAGGCCGACAGTGGGGGTAATGGGGGAGAGCGGGGTATTCGAAGATGACGATGGACGACGCCGCGAACGACTGGCAAAAAGGCGGAGGAGGACAAGCGAGTGTAGGCCGTCGAGCCACGCTGGACGACGAGTTGGATGAGAGGGGGGGAAGAGGATTATGGGGAATCGATCGCGGCGGGGAAAGCGAAGAAGAAAACATGCGAAATGGAACCACTCTTTTGAAGGGTGAAACGTTTACAAAACGACATGGGGTGACAGCGATTTGATACAGGTATGTGGGTGCTCGCGTGATCAGGAATAACAAGTGTGAGTGAACAAGAGAAGGGGTTCGGGAATGGAGGACAGAGGTGCTCGACTCGTGTCCAGGCTCGGAGGAGGCCGGCGGGTCCCAACGCCAAACCGTCCTGCCGGGTTTCGCATGGTCACGAAATGGGAGCGTATATTCTTGGCGTGTCCACTTGCCTGGATACCCAATGACCGCATGGGGGAAAGATACGTCGGAGCAGTGCGGGAGCTGAGACCGAGGTGGCGGGATAACGCACCCGGTGGGAAACTGCACTTGAAGTGAAGGTTGCACTGCAGCGCTGCGCTCGACGCACAGGTTGGAAGAGCGGGAGCTCGGCCGGGCTCCGCGGGATGGTATCTGGCATGTGGGCCGTCCATTCCTCGTGGTTGGGATTGAGGAGCTGGCAGGTTTGAGGTCATGGCGGTGGAGGTAAACGAGCGGACGACCGACGTACTGGGAGTGCGCGGTCACATTGAGGGCTGATTCCAAGAATGCGGATGCGGTAGGTATAGAGGATGGAAGAGTTGAAAATTCGAAGGGTCCATAGCCCCAAAAGCGATTGAAATCTCTTTTCGGCTATTATAGTCCGTGGTAAATTATAAGTATAATGACCAACGGGAGGGGGATGAAGGTGGGTACAGCGGATGAAGCGATGGTGAGGATGGTGGGAAAGGGTCGATAGCGGCGGCAGGAGGGAAGCGGAGGAGGACCGCAGAGGGAAGGGCGAAAGGCGGAGTGGTAACTACTGCAACGCAATCCAACGACAATAGGCGAGCGGCGTAGCCCTCGACAAACCCTAGAGACGAGATGACGAAGGACGGACGAAAACGTGAACAAAGCAAGGACGAAAACGAAGAGGCACAGAGGTAGAAGTATGAGACAACGAACAACAAAATGCAGGGGTGTGAGATTGCAGAACTCGTGCAACCTCAGACGGGAAACACATGGCACCAGCGGTTAGGCGGCCGCTGATGCTAATGCATATGGTCCTGCACTGTTGCTGTATCGGTCCCGTCCTCACTACTTAGTGTCTCGACGCGTACACCCCTTGAAGAACCCACGCTTCGAATGTCACGTCCCTCTTCGGCAAGCTCCTCCCTGAGGAGTTCCGTTCGAGATGGCGCATGGGGCAACTCGTCCGGACTCTCGCCCTCTTCAACAGGAGTGTCGGCGAAGTCAGGTTTCCGGAGAGCTTGTCGGAATGCATTCGCCATGATGGCAGCATCAGCACCGGAGAAAGGCCCGGTGTCACTTGTGCGTGAGATCATTGATGCGCCGTCATGTCCGCCTCCGGGGGATGGGGGCCGGTCGCTGTAGGTTCCATAGCCAGGTGCAGCTCCTGCACTAGCAAGGGCGGCAGCGGTAAGGATGGGTGACGTAGGGGCGCCACGCTCAGCGTTTGACATCATGGGCGTAGAGGAACCCATGGAGTTGCGGTGTGAGAGGGTACCGCCATCACGACGCTGGCGCAAGCGTCGCATGATGTAGAAGGCAAGGATGCCGAAAGCAACGAGGGCGAGGAAACCCAAGACGACGATAACGGCGATGGCCCACTTTGGGAAGGACGGCGAACCACTCCCGTTCTGCACAGCGCCGGTAGCACCGGGGGTGGCGCCCGGACGATCGCTGGTGCTAGTAGTTGCGACGGACCCACCGGGACTGGCGGTGATGCGAGAGAGAGAAGCAGAGGCAGCGGCAGCTGACGCGGATGAGGCCGAAGCGGAGCTGATTGAAGCGAGGACGGAACTGGCGAATGTCGTCTCTGGGATCATGATTGATGAGCGGAGAAAATGGAGAGAAAGAGAGGGCACTCACGGACGGCGGTAAAGGTCGCCTGGGGAATGTCCGTGTTCTCTATGGACTTGTCGTTGCGAGTGATGAGGAAGTAGAAGGGAAAGGACTGGTTCTGGCCATTCCAATTGCTACCTCTGGAGCCCCACCAAGCGTCGTCGACCTGAAAATGGGTTTGGCCAGCCATGCCAGAAGGATTGGTGACGTTTGTCTTGTTTGCGACGGGATTGCCGGTGTCGGCCTGAAAGAGGTATATGTTGACAAGATTTGTCTGAGCCCACTGGGGGAGCCTGCTGTTCCCTGGAGGAGAGGGAGATGGTTGAACATTTTGGGTAGAGAGCAGGGAAAGTGAAGAGAAGAGACATACAGACAAAGGTTGCCCACTCATCCTGAGCAAAGACAGTTGACGAGTTTGGGAAGCAAGAAACTACGTCGTTGGCTGAGTCGATTTGACATCTGGTGGCGGCAGCCTCTGGGGGATGCCGACGCAGAAAGGAAGAGGAAGAAGTGGGGCGGGAAGGCACGCGCCAGACGGGGATGGCGGTGAAGAGAACGATTGGAAGGAGGTACGGGCGTTGAGATGACGATATGGAAAGAGAGGGAAGAGAAACGCACGAATGGCAGCCTGATCAACGATGCTCGAGTCCCTGGCCTCGTACACGTAGGGCGTGTCACGAACACGCCTGCGCTTCAGACTCTGCTGGACGGGGAGAGGCGGAGTCGTCGGTACGGGCAAGGGCGGTGCATTGCGACTTGAAGACGCGGACATAGGCCGGAGAGGGAGGAGGAGACGGGAGAGGCGAGGTGGTGTCGTGAGAAGGGTGCGAGAAACGGCAGATTAGGGCAGGGATGTGGGCAAAATGGCATTATCTGAGGCCGGCGAGCAGGGAGAGCGGCGCCCTCGGAGAGGAAGACGTCTGGACTGGACGTGCTCGACGGGGACGGGCTGCAGATGCCAGAGGGAGGAAGGAAGGGACGGGACAGCCAAGGCCACGGCTGCAGATGCCCTCTCGCACTCTCTCTCTGCCGCTCGACATCACCACGCCTGGGAACCCTCCCACTCCCATCACCCACGCCCCGCCCTCCCTCTCCCGTCCCCGTCCCCGACCCCATCCTCTTCTCTCTCCTCCAGCCGCGCCCTCGTCCGCTCTCAAACACTCGCCGCCTGCCCCGACATGCGCCCTCCCCGCCCTCCAACTGGCATACCGCGGTCGGAGATAGCTCTCGGCACCTCGCCCCCTTGTGCACCCGCTGCTCGCAACCCCGCATCGATGCCCTTCTTTCGCCTTCCTAGCCTGGGCTAACTTTCCGACAATTCCGCCTGCCAGAGTCTCCGCTCCACCCCCTCCACATCGTCGACGTCGACACCGTGCGCGAACAGCACCTGACTCTGGCTTGTTCCCCACGCGCCAGCAAATGGCAAGTCAGGCCCAGGGCCACCGGAGCAAAACCCACAAGGCACATGAACTCTTCTTTTGTCCCATCAACACCTTCAGATCCGCCCTCGCCGCTACGGAACGTCTTCCTGTTCCAAACGCCCCACGTCATCTGCCCCATTGGGCGCGACGACTCGCAAACTGTCTACACAAGGCGCACATGCTCGTGTGTCATGCGTCCCCGACAAGCCTCGATAAACCCTGACCAACCACATAAAACCGTAACCATCAGTGGGCCTAGATGATATGTGATTGGATGGCCTGCGGTCTCTTGCGGCCATCCATCATCATCTGTTTAACCGCCGCCGGTCGTCCGCCTCTTGGCGTCGCGCTCGGTCCGGGCAGGATGAACAATGGTTTCGAGTGCCCGACTGTTCACCGCTATGTCCCGGTCCCCGTCTGCGACCGTCGGCTTGGTTTCCTCTCCTCATCGGATCTTCCCACCGGACCATGGCAGCCAAGACAGGAACAGAGCATGGACAGTTCCAAATCCAATCGCCTCTGTTCAACTTTTCCGAGCCCTACATATATATCCCTGCAATGCCAATATAAACCACGTCTCGATCATCTATATCGGACACGAGCTTGAAGCGGGTAAGTAGTCCGCCATGCCTCCTCCTTCCTTGTTCCACCCGTTCACCAGCAGGCACGTATACCTACCCCAGCACCCCCGTCACCACCGCCCTCGACCACAGCCTACCACAGCACCTCTTGGCACGTAATGTAGAGCTCTCCGGTCCACGCATGAGCGTCCACTTCCAGCACGAACGCGGACGCCGATCCTCCGTCTCGGATGCCGACTTCTGTCGCCCGCGCTATGCCCCTCCGAAGCTTCTTCGCTGCTATCACCCGCCCCGGCATGCGATGCCGTTCATTTATGCTCCCGACGGAACCTTCTCGACACGCCCACTGTGGGAGATGACGTACGCTTTCACGCGCCCCAGCGCTGCGCGGCAGAGAAGAAGTGCGGTACTGTCAGGTACAGTCGTGGATAAAATATATATTGGGACCCGCACAGGAAGACACGGCGGACATACAACGGAGTTATCAAACCCGGATTGCACTGTTGGGGGGGCCATGACAGCTCCAGGGCAGTCGAGCCTGTGCACGATGCAACTGCTTTCCACCTATATGAAAGCCGGTCCTTGGAGACGTCAGTTTGACTTGTCAGGGAGTGATATATTCACCAACCCCATTCGCCTCAATTGTCAGTTTGTCTCAACGCTTTCGGCGATAGGTGAGATATGTCCTTCGACCGTTCGACGGCTCCGAAACATACCCATCAGCTTGAAGTCGCGCATGCATATATAACCTTGCGGCGCGCAGACTGTTTATCAGAGCCGCACTTGATGCGTGTAGCGCTCCTTATAGGCACGTCAGACCTTCCTTCACCGAGCCGCGCGTGGGTGGAGACGCAATTAACTTTAGCTACACGGCAGAATAGCTGGACCTCGCGTCCTATGAAAACGTACATACCTATCCGCAACCGCTTTCAGTGCGACTGGTTGACATCATGGCTAGAGGGAAACTTACTTGCAACTTCCCTGAACGACGTCATGACCATCATGATCACTGGTCGACGAGCCAACCCGAGAGGGCTTTGAACGCGTCGTCCCACGCCTGGCCCTCCTGCCTCGCCACCGAGGCCGAGCCGGCCACATTCCCGCTGCCCAGGGCGATCCACTGGTCGTCCTCCTGCGCATAGAGGTGCGGGCAGCCTGGCAGGTCCTTGACCCAGCGGTATACGCCCCCACTTTCGAGTGTCTTCCGGGTGTCTACTTGCAGCAGCCAGAGCTTAGTGTTTGACTGGAAGAAAAGGGAGGCGGTGATCGGGATCTGGGAGGCGTTGGAGAGGTGGATGAAGCCGTCTTTCTGATCGAGCTCGCTCAACGGAAGCGCTGCGGGGATGGGGGACGGAGGGGCCGCTGGGAGGATTTTGTAGACGTAGATGGGGAGAGGGTATTCGGCGGTTGGCGTCGTCATGGCGAAGATGCTCGGGTTGAGAGGTAGCTCAGGTACGTCGCGGCGCTCAGCCTAGACGGCGGGCCACACTCCCGCAATTGCACAGCCTTGCTTCAGCCACATCGAGTCGCCCAACCCGCTGTACGTCTTTGCGCATATCGACCCTCTCGCCAACCTCTCGTCATGATCTCTTGTCCCAATGCTTCTATCGACATCAAAGCCCCTCCTCAGCAGCGCACCTATGTAGTAGCTAAACTTAGGCCAGGCATCGGCTCCTGATGATCTTGAACTTAGCTCGGGCTCCCGACAACGATGGTGAACGTAAACTGGCCAGGCGTCCTCACGAGCAAACGAGCGTACGCATGCGCCCTTTCCAAGGTCTCTGGCGACATGCGCCCTCTGCGCTCAAACTTGGCTCTATTCTCATCGAGCTTGTGATGTTGTTCCAGGGCGGTTCTCGCGGGCTGTCTAGTCCATGTGGACGAAGAGCCAAGCATCGTGTGCATGACGCACGTTTATCAACGCTTCTTCCACCGTGCTGTTCCTGTCTTCGGCACCGTCGGGGCTGAGCTGCCTTTGAATGGGTCGACGAATATAAGCCGCCGCAAACTGACATGCGAAGATCCTCGAGGGCCTTACTCTCTGCTAGGTCAGCACACCTTGTCACTCGGATCCTTGACGCGTTTGCCACTGGTCAGTATGATATACTACAGGGCCGTTCTGAAGGGGGCGTTCCTGGCTGCTCTGCAGCAAGTCGCATGCGGAGTTAGCATCGCCGACATCCAGGGCGACGCGTGGATATCCCCGCTGTCAGGACAGACGGTCCGGAACCTCACTGGAACCGTTACGGCAAAGGTGTGTCCATTTTCACAGAATCTGCGTAAATCAAGCAGAGAAAGCTCATACGCGTGCATTATTATTAAGGGCACCTCGGGATTCTGGATCCAAGAGGAGCGCACGGACGATGTACGGGTCTCAAGCGGCCTCAACGTTTTCACGACTTCGAAGACGATCCTCGCAAGTGTCACCGTGGGCGACCTCATCTCGCTCTCCGGCAAGGTCTCGGACTTCCGGTCCTCCAGTGACCCCACCTTCCTCTTCGCCACAGAGCTTGAATCACCCACGGATATAGTAGCCCTTTCGTCCAACAACACTGTCGCGCCACTCGTGCTCGGTCAAGACCGCAGCCCCCCTACCCAGGCGTTGTCTGGGCTGGACGCAGGAGAGGATGGCTGGCTGTCTGTCCCAAACAACGTGAGCCAAATCGAGGTGGAGAACCTTGCACTCCAGCCGACCGATTACGGAATGGACTTTTGGGCAAGTCTGGAGGGCCAGCTCGTGACCGTGAGGAACCCGACTGCCACTGACTTTGCGAATTCGTTCGGCGAGTTCTGGGTCTACGGTGACTGGAACGTCACGGGGAAGAACAGTCGTGGTGGCTTAACCATCACGATCGGTGCGCCCCCTTTCGCCCAGTCGAGTCGGAACCTGCAAGCTAACTAGAAACATGCGCAGGTCCGGACAACGTCCCGGATGCTAACCCGGAGACCATCATCATCGGATCGCCACTCGACGGTACTACGAACCCCGGGACTTCTCTGGGCAAGCAGTTCTCAGACATTACTGGCGCGGTCGTTTACCAGTGAGCCTCCCGCGCGGCGCTCTCATCGAACACGAACAAAGCTGAACCTTTTGTTATAGGTTTGGATTCTATTACCTGGTGCCATTGACGGCGCCCACAGTCGTCTCGACTCCCAGCTCCGTCGCCCCACCCGCGACGATCGTGTCTGGTAACGATGAGTGCACGATTACGATCGGCGACTACAACGTGCGCATACAGTCTACCTTCACGTACGCACGTAGCGCATATCCTGATGATGCACGCATTCGCGCCACGCCACAGATCGACAACATGGCTCCGACGTCGTCCCACATGCCCGCGGTCGCGAACCACATCGCGAACTTTCTGAACGCCCCGGACCTCATGTTCCTCCAGGAAGTCCAAGACAACTCCGGGCCTACAGACGACGGCGTCGTCATCGCGAACGTGACGCTCACAAACATCGTCAATGCGGTCCAAAACGCCAGTGATGCCAGCACGACTTACGCCTTCACTGAGATCTCGCCTGAGAACGACCAGGACGGCGGCGAACCAGGAGGTAACATCCGTGTCGCGTACCTGTACGTTCCCGGCTGCACCCACGCACGCACCTCGATCGCTCACGCTGAGATCGCTCGTGACGCTCACAGGTACAACAGCACCAAGCTCAGCCTCGTCCCCGGCTCCCCCGCAGGCGGCGCACTCGACGCGACCGAGCCCCAAAGCGGAACAGATGGCGTGACACTAAGGTGAGCTTCTCGTGCCTCCGGCAACGTCCCGTGAATGCTCATGTACACTCTACTTACCCACCGACCCCGCCCACAGCTTCAACCCCGGCCGCATCGACCCGACGAACACCGCGTGGACCGCGAGCCGCAAGCCGCTCGTCGCGCACTGGCAGACGCCGTCTGGCGCGCGGTTCTTCGCGATCAACCTCCACCTTACCGCCAAGCTCGGCGGGACGTCCACCCAGGGCGACCCCCGGCCACCGATCAATGCAGGGGTGGACCAGCGGACGAGCCAGGTCCAGGTCGTCGCGGTGAGTTTCTCATCTATTGGATGCTGACCCGGGGTTCTGGCAAGACGTTTTCTTTTCTTGCGCAACGCGATCCGTGTGTTCGGAGCAGTGCAAAGCTGCCGAATCTCATGTCCGGGACGACGATCATGCTGATACTCATCTCCGAGTCTTCTAGGCATTCGTCAAGAGCCTCCTGAACCTCGATCCGAACGCGAACGTCATCGTCGCCGGCGACTGCAACGAGTACACGCAGACGCGCTCCGTCTTCGCACCCTTCGACGGCCTGCTGACCGAGGTTGACGTCGCGGCGGGCGTGCCCATCGTCGAGCGCTACACATACCTCTTCGACCAGAACGCGGAGCAGCTCGACCACATCTTCGTCTCGCCCGCGATCGTCGCGCGGGGCGGACTCGCCGTCGAGCATGTGCACGTCAACAACTGGGCGCCGTCGCTCGACGCGCGCGCGAGCGACCACGACCCGAGCGTGGCGCAGCTGAGAGTCTGCTGAAGCGGAGTAGGAGAGCGCAGCTGATATTGCACGATCGTTTTCGTAGTCAATACACACTGTAAAATAGGTGTATAGATACACCTCAGCTCGAAGCAGCCGCGCTCTGCTCGTTCTCGTCGTCTTCTGCCATGCTCTTACGGATCTCGTCCTGCCAGGTGTTTGCGAAGTCCGAAATGTCCCTCCCGCTGCTCATCGCGAGCGCCTCGATGGGCATCATGTTGTGCTGGTGGGCAGGCGCGTTACGCGTCGAGGCGGGATGGCTGGGTGAGTCCACGACGCGCAACTGCGGCCTATCCGGGCGCGCGAGCAGGATGGTGTGCAGCTCTTCGTACGTGAAAAGTAGCGGGTCCGTGCGAGGATGGTACGGGTTGAAGTCAATGATGTGTCCGCGTGAGAGATCGCGAGTGAGGAGGAAGTCGAAGACGTCTGGAATGGGGAGCGATTGTTCGCGCGATCGGCGGCGAGGTGGGTGTTGGAAAGTGCGGGGAGAAGGATCGGGGTCAGTTGTCGTTAGACACGGGTGCGGTAGGCAGTTTGGGGAGGGGACGACGTACAATCGCCTTGGGTTTGCTCCCATTTGCCTTTGACATTGGCCTCCCAAAAGGAGACGACGGCGTCGACGACCTTCTGCTGCGTGTCGCGTTCGTTCCAAAACTCGTAAAAGTTCGGATCTCGTTGAGAGATGCCTAGAGCAAGAATGGTTGAGCGGAGGTTGATCCTCTCCGATTCGCACGAAAACGGCCTGCGCGCACCTATGAGGACTTCTTGTCGCACGAAGCAGCGCAACTCTCTAGCACGGTCGACAGGATACCATTTGCGCAGTACGAGCTCGAGTTGGTAGGGAAGAGGCGGGTCGCTTTCTTGGAGAGGTTCGCAACCGTCGAAGACGAGTTGGGGATCGAGGTCGTGTTGCACGAAGTCGGAAGACTTGAGTAACAAGTAAATATCGGCAGGAGTCATGCACTTCAAGGGGGACGATGCTGGCAGGATCCATGCAGCATCCTAAACATATACGTGAGTACGAGACCGATTGGACGAAGATTGAGTTTGCATTGGCCGGTGGATACCAATGTGCATTCTCGCATGAGAACAACGTTGGGGATGCAGACCGTATCGGCGACCGAGATTCAACGGACCCATTGCGGCATTGGCACATACAACTGGACGGAAACTAAGACGACTGCGGGTACGCACCCTCGGGGAAGAGAAGTTGAGCTTTGGGAAGACGGCGCCATAGTCCGCTACCGCTGCTCTGATCTGCGCATCCAACTCGGGAAATGCGAACTTGGTGGGCTCGTCCTCGTCTTCGTCGGGCTCGTCCTCGTCGTCGGAAAGTGTGCTTTCAGCCGGTCTGTAAAACGGCAGGGATGCGTTGGATAAGAGCTGGCGTTGGGGCGTATGTGTGAAGGACTGACAGGTCTTCGGCACCCTCTGGAACGAATACGCCGTCGGAGTCGAGGTATTCAAGGAAGGCAGACGACAAGGGTCGGATGACGGTGGATTTGATGGTGTGATGACGGAACGCCGGGTACCAGGACGAGAATTGGAAGGCTAGGATGGCAGAGGGTGGATAAGAAGGCAAGACTTGCGGGATTGAGACTGGCGCAGGCATCGCGACGGAGGACAAGTCGGCTATAGGCCACGACGAATTCGAATTCGCGGTGATCAGTGATCGGACGTTGCCGACTGAATGGTGCAGGGGCCTATGCCCATATTCGGGCTTGGCATTGGGGAGGTGGATACGGACTCAGCCCAAAACGGGGACCCGGCTCGGCGCACAGGGGCTCCCTGGTCGCGACTATATTCACCTTCTTTTCCCCCCTCCCTCAGGCCGCCGCCCTGCCAGCGTCCTCTCGGTCCCCGTTTTCTGTCTTGCGTCGCCTTCGCGTTCCGCCCTCCAGCTTGTCCTGTCCACCATGAGCTCGACGGCGACACCTGTGGCAGTCGCGACACAGTCCGAGTTGACGAGCACCTTTGGCGTGCTCCTCATCGGTTTCATATTTTCCGTTGTTCTCTATGGCCTCACCTTCTTCCGTCCGTCGCCTTCCCCTCTTAAGCGCGTCCGCGTCCTGCTCATCATTGTCTCCCTGATCAGAAACCTATATCTACTATACGCGCTTCCCCGCGGACCATAGGGGTACCAAGTGCTTGGTGAGTGCTGTTTTTCTGTGTACGAGCCAAGCGTCCAATTGACGTCCCCTCCCCAGGTCGGTGTTCTATGGTACGCGTTAACCGCTTGCTGCCAATCATCCTGTTCACCTAGCGCTGGGCGTTTATAGGGCCATGGACACAGCTGTGACAGCTCTTAGTATGTGGTTCTTCAACGTTTACACAATCATAACCATAACAATCCGTCATCTCTTCCAGTATCGCATACGTTCGTTAATGCACCATCTCCGTCCGGATATCTCATTGACTCGCAACAGCCTATACCGCTACCTTATCACCAACTTCATGACTGCTTTTAACGACCTCAGTCCTACAAAGTACGCCATAATCTATCCTCGAGTATTCCAAAGCTGACGACGGCATATAGGACCTTCGTCGTAAGTCTGCTGTTGTCCCCCGTCTTAGCCATCGCTCACTACTATCGTTAGACTGAGGAGGTGCTGGCGGTAAGTTTCGTTTTCTGTTACATCCACTTGCGTCTGATCTAATCTATGCATCCAAGACACTCCTGATCCTTATTGTACAATCGTGAGTCCCGTGCCGCGGTAGCTAAACGCCTATCTGATTCTCTATCCAAGTTATTACGCGTTCCGTGTCTGGACAGTCACAGAACGACAGTTTGTGCTCCCCTCATTCCTTGTCAGCATCTTCCTCTTTTCTTCCAACGCTTTCGTATTTCTGACCTTCCTGCAAAGGTTGCACTGGCAGTGGCATCTACTGGTAAGAGTTACATGAGCAGCCTCCCGCCAAAACTCACCTTTGTTCCTGTTCTCGCTGTAGCCCTCAACCTTAGTGAGTGGTAGTCGCCTCAGATTACATGGATCGTCTGCTCACCTTCGGAACTTAGTTGCAATTATCAACATGTATGCCTACACTCATCTCAATCGTGGGCGACCGAGTTGACTCTCGTTTCAGCGCGCAGCAAGATTTTTTCTTCGAGATCGTGACCAACAGCGTAAAGATCCTCCGCGGCATCGGCTTTGCTATCGCAGTGGCCGCAGATCTTATCATTGTCGGGACGATGTTTTGGTACATGCAGCCATCTCGCAACCCTGGAATGGCCAGGCCAGACGGTCTGTACGAGCAGACTGTTGTCTACTGTTTCAACCGTGGGACCGCCTTCACGTTTGTCGTCCTTGACTGGTTTCAGCCACATTCAGGCCGTGTTGATTTCATCCTTGTGTTTGACAGCGCGATTCAGATCCTCTACCTTATCATCTTCCTCACCATGCCAAGCTCGCAAGCATGGATCCTTGTCGGTTGGGTCGCCAGCAAGGTATACGTCAACAGCGCACTCGCACTGCTCAACTTCCGCAACAGCCACCGCGGCCGTGGCGTGCATGAGGAGGACAGCCTGAACCAGGCGGCCAGCAACCGCTCTGGCTCAGTGAGCGTCCCGCCCATCGGACCTCGCGAGACGGGCCGCAGTGTTCAGTTCACCGTCGACCCCGACGCCAAGGTATGATTACTTCCTCTTTTCGCATCACCCCTTGCTGGTTAACTTACAGTGTCCAATATCCGCAGACGCGCGACCCGATGAGCATCATCGAGCTCGACATGGTCGGCTCGCGCGCCGACGGCTTCGACGACGACGTGAGTAGTCAGTAGTATGTTCTTCCCTCTTTGCCCTCCGAAGCTGACTGCAGACTCGTCGTGACAGAACGGTAAGAACAACGGATGGCTCGAGCCGGGCGGACCCAGCAAACGTCAGGAATCTGACGACGACTCGTCACAGTAAGCCTTCGCTGCTGGTGGTCATGGCTTCCTTTAGTGATTTGACGGCTCGGCGCGCTCCTCAAGGACATGCGCCGGCCTCTCTGTCAGTGAGCACTGAGTGGGCATCAATCGCGCCCCGCGCCCCACGTCCAAAAACGACTCGGGAGTACATCACGTTAATGCTGTACCTGTCCTTATCTGCTTCGACAACAGCTGCTTCGCCACCTCGCCACCTCCCCCGGCTCATGTTGTTTTATTGCCGCATCACATCATTGCTATTCCTCATTCGTTCAATGTAATATAGAAACGTATACTAGTTGTAGTGCAGGGTAGTTCTTTTTCTTCCGGTTTGGCCTGTTGCCAGGACTTGTATCAACTTACGTTCACGCAATGTAGATCATGGTTTGGAAGGTCTTGCTCGTGCGTAAGAAATCGTGCTCGTGCTGGTTGCTCAGGCCTTCAGGTGTCTAATTGGTGTCGAAGACACAAAGGAAGAGGAAGGATTCTGCGAGTACATCTTCCACGGTCTTGGAGTCGACTACGTGGGCCTGATTTTTGGAACATTCTTGAGTACCCCGGTATGTTTCTGGAGGGCGTTCGCCGAGAATGGGGGCCACGATTCTCGACCCGAAGTCCAGCACGACACACTGTTGTTAGTGCCACGTCGACGTCCCACACTTTCCTGCTCCCTATTCTATTCAAGGCTGGTAGCCCAACTCTGCAAGACGGTAACGCTTGGCTTTGAGAGAAAACTCTAGATATCCCTGTGTGAACACGTGAGCGGCGGCAACTTACACGATGGGCCCAGGGGTAGTTGCACGAACCTGCATGTATCTCTGCCACAAGACGGCCAGCTCGGGGTCTTCAGCCGTGAGGTCGTTCATCCTACTGGCTGACTCCAAAACCTCTTCCACCAGTTGCCCGAGGACGATTATCACGGACGTCTGCTCAGCACTAGCACGAAGGTGGACATAGTTGTTCATCTCTCCGGCCAGCTCTTCCTTGTAGAACGAAAGTCTGTGAAACGATCAGCGACTTCCCAGACATTGACGACCAGAAACATACATGTCACTGTGAACACCGTGGAGATAGACCATCAGGATCATTCAAAAGGATCAGTGGTCGCATGCGCACGTACTTGACGCCTAGAGTCCAGTGTTCCATGTATCTGACGAAAGGTATTAAGGGACAGAAGGTGGAAGCACAAGCGAAAGTTTCTCACGGGAGTACTTGCAGATAGGACACCGGTGTTGTACGCCATTCATTCATGAATACGAAATGGACGTACGGGGGACCGAGTCCGGCCCTAGTGCGTAGATAGTATGGGAAACGAGTTGCCGATGGCTTGACCACCATGTGCTGCGTCGTGAACTCGATGTACATGGCTGTCACCGCGTCAAGCGTCCCGGCAATGATGGCATCTGCACCAAATTGAGTCCACAGATCATGAGCACGACCGAGCAACTCCGCGAGGCTTTGGAGAATGGGATCCGGTTGCCTTTCGCCTTGAGCGAAGCGGCGGGTAAATCGCATGACGGCATCGAGGTCGCGTTCGCCGAGGTCATCGACGTACATGAGGCAGGCCGTGTAGAGCGCGATGAAATAGCGGTGTTCGTGAGTCGTATGGCCGTATGTAGTCTCCGCATAGACGCAGCTGCCGTCCATGATTTTGGCAACGAGGACGGTATTGATATCGGCAGGCCAGGACGCCAATTCGGCTGTGAGTCTCTTGCGGAGGACAGCATCGCCGGGGCTTTGGGGTGACTTGTAGTCGCTACGGTTCAGGAAGCTGCGGATGAGATCTTTGACCTCAGCATGCGGATCGTTCGAATCCTGCAGGACCAGTTCAGCCGACATAGCTTGCTACCTTGCAAAGCATTGTAACGTACGGCGGGGGATTGCGCAGATGAAGCACATACTTCGGGGACGTCAAGAGGTCGGAAGAGCGGGACCATGATGTTCGCGTGTATGGGATTGAAAGATTAGAGTGCGTGGAAGATGAGGGTGCATAGAACGTACAAAGGTTAAGACACACTTATATATGGAGAATCGCGGCTGCCGACTGCGGAGTTGGGACCCAGCGCTGTCATTGCATGTCCAAGGAAGTGTCCACTGTAAGACGTCAATGTGCGGTCACCACTCCGAGGGCTGGGAGGCGTACCTGTGGTGTTGTTATTCTGCTTTGGACCCCAATGCATACCTGCTTCGAGTTTACCATACTGTCAGATACGAGCCTATCTGTTAGTACAGAGAAAGAGAAGTCCGTATCGATATCCGGCTAAATTCGGAGTCGTTTGATTGAGGGCACTGTCAGCCACAGCAGGACGTTCCCCTGCATGCCTGTTAACTTGATTACTTACGGATGGCGAGTGCCTGTTGCCTGCCTGGATCCCGGCTAGACAGTCAGCATTTGTTCTGCAATCATGCGCACGCTTGTCACGGTGTGACTAAGCTTGTGATGCCCAATAAGGTTTGAATGAAATCTGTTGTTCCCAACTTCAGTTACAGGTTCAGAGGAGCTTGAGCAGAGCAAGATTCTCCTCGCTATGTCACACATTCATCCGTCATATGTCGACGAACGGTCTCGATACGACCCTTCACTCTGATCCATTAGGCTCGGCGGTGATCTCGTGAAGCCGAGACCGCCGTGCTTTGAAGTGGAACTCCACATACCCCTGTGAATATCGAAGGTTGTCAACGCGCTATCGCTAACTCGCGCCTCCAAACCCGGTAGCCTACTTACCATAAGAAAACCAAGGCAGATGTCCGCCAAGCCCGACTGAGCCGAACCCATTTGCTTGATCGTAGACTCGAGGTTCTCCTCAACAAGACGGCGGAGGATAGAAATCGCCGGCTATTGTTCCGCCGCTGCGCGCATGTCAACGCAGTTGTCCGTCTCTCCTGCCAGCGTTTCCTTGCAGAATGAGAGACTATAACGCCGATCAGTATAAGCGCTGAGGCGAGAAGCGGGGCACGTACATATCGCTGACGATTGAGTAATAGTCGTATGGGGTCTGTAGTAGTCTATGGGTGGTCATTGTGGAAGCTGAGGTCGGAGTCCCCGGCCCCGCGTCGGTGTCTGTCGGTGTCTGAGACAGTCGGATGAAACCGGAACCCGGGTCCCAAGCGGCAACTGCTGTCCATTAGCCGCCTTTGTCCGAAGAACCCCGCCGCGCCCAATCCCCGCCAGATCTTCTTTCTCTATATTCATGAGGAGAACGGAGCACGTGCCAGACGTACTTGCAGAGGATGGGCAGGAATCCGGCGTAAAGCCCTACGAGGCCCTCTTCCCGTGCCATGCGCGGGAAGCCGGTCATGAGGCCCTTGGCGTAGCCGCGTTGGGAGACTAGGCGAATGCGCGTCGTCTCCAGCGGGGTGAGGAAAATATCGGCGAAGAACCTGTCCGTGGAGAGTGAGCGGCCTTGGCCCTGTTCCTGTTCCAGAAGGCATGCGCGTGTCTTACTCTGCCGCACTCGATGCGCCAAGGTATATCGCGGTGCGGTGCTTGACCGCCGTCTCCTGCTCTCCAGCGAGCTCTGCGAACCGCTTCTTCCAGAATTCGTATCCGGAAAACTTGGCTTGGACGAAGTAGCCAAGTTGCGGTCGGTCCAAACCCGATGAGCAGGGAGGAGGCCCCCTCGTGCGCTACGATACATCTCCCTCCGGAGAGCAGAGACATGCGCGCCATGGCCGGATCGATCTGTATGCCCGTCTTCACTACATCAATGGCTACAAGACCCAAGGTTCTCCTTTCAGCATTGTGGAACCAGGACCGGTGAGTGGTTCACTTACGGGTCATCGCGCCATGTGTAAGCCTTGAAGAATGTGTCTGTAAATGAGAGGCATGTATCGACATGAAAAGACGGGTGCGGCTCAAGTTGTGCACAGTGCAGCGGCCAGGAAGAACGATGTGTAGTCCCTAGGGGTGAATCGCGGAGGCACGTAAGGCAGCCTCCAAGCCTTCAAAGTTTCCGATTCAGAGTGTGCCATATCGGTGAAAAGGAAGCAAGAGATGTTGATGGTGACAAGTGGAGAAGTTCTGTTAGTTTTTATACAGGATGCATGGGCATGGTGCGGACGCGTTCGCGGTTGGAAAGTCTGTCCGCTGCGTCCTACTGTGACGACGCCATAGCTGAAACCACTGCAAAGACGCGCGTCAGGTGACCGCGTTTCAACTCTCCAGCACGGCACATCGTTGTCGGTGCCACGTCGACGTCGATCACAACAATGAATGAGCTCCTAGCGGCGGGCGATGATTGACAGAATCCTAGCTACTACACACAACAGACTTGACACATGACGGTCTTCCAGTGATCGACAGAAGCACTCAAGCACTGGCTGCGGTCGTCCGCTGGCCCGCGGGACCCATGCGAGCAAAGATCCAGATGCGCCAGTAGACGACGTCGATCGTCGGCTCGTTGCCATACGTCTGCATGGTCTCCTCGAACCCGTTCCGCGACTTGATGAGCGGGTGCTCCGTCACCCAGAACACGGGCATCCCCTCGTTCTCATAAAGGGAGCGGGACCTGCCTTTCTTGGGCGGCTCCTTACCCATGATCTCCAGCGCGTCCTTGACGAGCTCGCCGCCCTCGGACAGCAAGTACTCAGGCGCGGAGGACTCGACCATCGCGCCGGTCTTCGGGAGGGAGAGCACGCCGTCGGCCATGACGTAGCTCATCCCGGCCGACCACTGACTCCTGCGCGCTACGTAGAGGACCTTGAGGGACGCGTCGAGCGCGCACTCGCGGAGCACCTTGAGCATCACGCCGTCCGAGGCCTTGAGGCGCGGGGCGAGGTCCCTGAGCGCCTGCCTGGCGGCCTCGTCTGCTGCGTAGGAGGTCGCCAGCGGGTACTGGTGGGTGAGGCCGAACATGAGGTTGCCTCCCTCGGGCAGGAACGAGGCATCGTCGAGGAGGGCCCGCAAGGCGTCCCTGAAAGACTGCTCGTTCGATAATATCTGGTTCGGGACGGACTGCGACGTCTCGGACGAGAGCGAAGTCTCTTTCCCGGAGGTGGCGTAGTAGAGGTTGTACGTGATCGTCACTCGGTGCCCAGATGTGACCGGCATGACCTCGTGCTCGGTGTCGCTGAAGAACGCGACGTACGCGATCGACGGTTCCGGTTTGTGCGCGAGTAGAGCGGAGGAGTCGAACGTCCACTCGCTGATCTCTCCCTCCTTGCGCCCCGGGGCGCGGAGCTTGAGGGCGCCACCCTCGTGCGGCGTTGGAAACACGATGACGAGCGAGCCGAACATGCGCTCGCTTTGCGGCGTGTCGACGTGCGCTTTGAAGAATGCGTCTTTGCCTGGGTTCAGATGCGTGTCAGTCGATCGGACAGGGGGGTGGTTAGAGTACGTGGACGCACCGTAGACGTTGAGCTTGTACAGCTCAATAGTAAGGTCTTCGCCCCGTACTTTCCAAGAGTTCTCGACGAGCAGTTCTGTCCGGATGACGTCGACGAGGCTCGACCGGTTGACGTCGAAGCCAATCAAGAAGTCGTTCCTGTCGAGCTTGCCCGCCTTGCGATACGTCTCGTCATACACGTCCTCCCCAGCGACGCCGAACGTGGCTGGGGCGCATGTATCAGCTAGATGCTGGAGCTGTGTGGCGGGTGCGGTGGAGAGATTGATGCGACTTGGGTGGCACGAGGTCAGAGCGGTGGATAAGGAGCTTCGAAATCTGTGCCCAGATGCAGCACCACTCACTGAGCATTTCCCTCCTTGCCGTAGAACAGGGTGAAGTCGCTGTCTGGTAGCGCCAGCGTGCCTTGGCAATAAGGTGGTTTCTTGACGATGCTCGACTTGAGGGACCGAAGCTGTCGACGAACTTGAGCAACTTTTTCTTGTCTGTCCTCCTTGGCCGTCGACATGATAATGGCGAGTTGAGGGGATGATCAGAGAAAGCGTCGTTGGTGGGAGTGCAGTCCAGGTTGCTCTTACTTATATGTGCTGCACGTCGCATTGTACATAAACGAAGCTTAGCATGAGCGCCTGTGTTCCAGAAGCGGTTGGACGAAGTCATCCCGAGTCATCCGCAAGCGGAGCCATTGTTGTGATCGAATACGGACAGACCCACTGCGGCTGGACAATAACTGGACTAAGCGAATGCGTGGCATCCATCACCCCTATCTTGGCTGACGTTCGGAGGTAAGTAATGAGTTGTGCAATCACATTTCGCAAGGACAACTTACTTTTCGAAAGTTGCCCAGTGTCGAGGTTGAGTTCATGGGGAAAAGCACAAGCGCGAAAGAGCACGAAGAGAGTGGGGTTGGTGGTGCCAGGGGTCTTTCCGGCAGGCTGGTCCAGGAAAGGAAGGCGGAGCGGCCTGGCGAGTGAGAGGACGGTGGTCCGTCCAAGTCCACTGAGAGGGATGTCATCGCTTTCATTGATAGTCTTTAGACGTCGTCGCTTCCCTGGAGCGTCATGAATTCTGAAAGCTATCCCTTGACAACCGGCACGAAGGCAATGCAAATCTGTCGTCTGGGCAGATTTGCATTGCCTTCGCGCCGGTTGTCACGGTCGCGATACCGAGGGTGCTCATCCGAACGCGACAACGGGCTTTAGTAGCGGGCATTCATTGTGATATGGCCTCGGTGGGCTGTGTTCTAATCCTCAGGGCGGTTTCGAAACTGACCAAGGCGTTTCCGTGGCCCAGCATCCGACCCCATAGCCGGGACGGTTGTACAATGTTCTGCACAGTCCGGTCCGCTTTTGAATTGTGGTGAGCAGATTCAAGACGGATATGCCCTCGGCATTCAAGACGCGCCTAGGTAACTCAATGCCGCCTGCCTCGCAATGCGTGCACCTGCGAGATGTGCCGTGTGCTGCGAGACTTCGCGAAAAATTCCAAGTCCAACATCCGCCCACGAGGTATAAAAAGGGCCCGTTCTCGCCTCGACCTCCCCATCAAGTCATTCGCATCCCATACACCAGAGTACACTACCAGCACCCTATCCCGCTTTACACGACACAGTCAACATGTCCCAAACTACTACGTTCTTCGCTGACGCCGTGCTCTTCAACATGGTATGTCCGCCCACTCCATGCCTTACGCAAGCGCATACTCACACTACACTACCCCGCAGGAGGGTACCCTCACAGACTCCATGGCCGCCGTCAAGGTGTCGCCCGCGTCTTCGGGCGAAACGACCCCCTCTCTTGTGTCTTCTTGTTCGCGCTCGAGCTCGGCGGAGTCCTCCGCACCGTCGTCGCGCCGGGGCTCGTTCGAGTCCGCGCGCCCGGCGTTCCAGCGTCGCTTCGGCACCCGTCTCATCCTCCGCCTTGCTGAATGCGCAATCTCTGTGGATGCGACCATTGAAGATCGTCCCGCTGTCCCGGATCTTGCGGTGAAGCACACGTTCGAGGCTTGGCAGCTCGAGGCCGCCGCCGTCGATCGCTCGGTGCGCATCCTTCCGGGCGTGAAGAGGCTCATGGACTCGATCCCTGAGGATCGGTACGCTGTCGCCACCTCGGGCACAAGGACGTTCGGTGAGCTTTCCGCGCGACATCGTTATTCGGAACACCGCTAATACCTCGTTGACCATCGTATCTTAGCCTACGGCTGCATGACGCGCGTCGGCATCACGCCTGCAAAGGTGACCATCACTACCGACGACAAGCGTCTCAAGGCAGGCAAGCCCGCGCCAGACCCTTTCCTGCTCGCGGCCAGCGAGCTCGGGTTTCATGCCGCACGCTGCGTCGTCTTCGAGGACTCGCCTTCGGGCATTCGGGCTGGCGTCGCGTCTGGCGCGATCGTCGTCGCGGTGTGCACGAGCCACGCGAGGGAGCAGATCGCGAACTGCGGGGCGCACTTCATCGTGGACACGATGGAGCAGGTGCGCGTCGTCGTGAACGGGGACGACTTGATGTTCACGGTGACGGAGAACCTGCCGGTGGAGCTGTGAGCGACAGCGGGGAAAGTGTTGGACAAAGGACTCTAAGAATGAATACTGCGGTACCGGAGGCCCGCGCAAGGACTGTATGTACATATATTGAATCTTGACGTAAATGTTTCCTGGACCGATTGTGCGTGTTTCAACGCATGCCTCACTGCCGGGATTATAGAATCGAAGCATCGCTGCCTATTCAATATGAGCTTAAGAACGGCAGGGTCGGCAGGAGTGCTGCGCCGGCCGCTCAGTGGCCCTACTACATATCTACCAAGTCACCGTTGACCTTTGAAGACTGAAGTACTTATTCGCAACAAATATGAAGCCACTGGCCATTTATCTGCCTACCGCTTTCTATTTATGATTGCATCCACGGGGAAAGTTTTGCAGTGCGTTACGGTACACTTCAAGTTGTCGTCACAGTCTTGCTGGCAGGGCCCGCGGCGGCGTAACCATCATCATTGATGTCTGTGGTGGCTGTGCCTCTAGCTGACTTCAGTCACCGGCGCTTGCAAGAGCCGAATCGGACCGCCATCGAGTCGGCGGGCCAGGTTGTCTTTGTCTTGGTCGCCGCCGTACACAATGATCAAGGTATGTGATCACGCTATGGGAGAGACACCGTTGATGTACGTCTAATCGTTAATGCACGATTCTCAAGACCCGCATGGCGGGATGGAAGACCCCATGCGCAATTTTCTGGATCGTAGCGGTTACAAGTCGTCCCAGCTGAAAGCCCCGGCACCGAGTTCTGCAAGAAGATTGCGGAGGAGTCAGCGTCACGCCCTGTGTACGTCAATCCCGCGCTGGTCTCGAAGACCACGGACGGCAGGTGCGCTGTGGCCGAGACCACCTGCAGCAATACTACTCACGGACTCTCCTGCTCCATCGCACTCCACACGGCCTGTCTCACGTACGTCGACGACCTGGCGAAAGCGACGATCCGGTCATGCGGTTCACAAGCCGCTTGAAGTTGTGGGTTAAGATTTGACCTGCGCGATCGCCGTCGCTCGTTTTGGCACCATACCGGTGACACGCGGGCTTGTGGCACCTTCGCTCGGACACATTTACGGCTTCCTGTTCCGTGATTATCGCGGGGTTGATGGTGGAATGTGAATGCAAACACCAAAGTGTAGTTAGCTTTGATTCGCTTGTGGACACGTGGTGACTTCGTGAAATACGTCTGGTTGCCTGCAGTGGTTACTTCAACGAGATTTTTCAAGATATTTCAGATTATGGATTGAACACTGATTTAGCTTACACAAAGTACACCGTCTAGGATGCGACATTACTCCATCGCGGACACAAAAGAAACAGTGGAGCATACCCCTGCATTGTACGGACGCGCAGGCAGTCCGACTGACCGCTTAAACTCCTCGGGCGGTGCGCTCTGTTTCTGTTCTCGAGTCTTAACTAATTCAAATACCTCAGGCTCGGTGCCCGTTGGTCTTCAACCTTCGCCACAATATCAGAGTATGCGACGAAGCTTATCATAGGAAATGATGATGTGAACCAGTCGCGGACAAGACTTATACCAGCACCGTTCTTGACCGCAAACGCTTCGCCGAACCTCCTCTCAAATTGCTCCTCGTCTATCCCCTCAATGACGTTCCAAATGGACCACGCAGCCCAGAAGGCCCTGCGCTCTTCCCTCAACATGCTCTTCATCACCACCCTCGCCATAGGAATCCTCATTCCAATCACAGTCGCTTTTATTGTATCCCGTTCTCACATGTGGAAGAAGCCGGTGTTCATTGCCAATGCTTTCGCTCTCGCGATGGGTTTTGCAGTGGGTGGCTTAAACATCAACTACTTGGTGAGTTGTATATATATGCAGGGTTGATTCACCACCTTTAACACTCGATAGCACGATTGGTTTTCCGGACAACCTCAAACTCCGAGAGGTGTAGTGGCGACTTCGTTGCTCGTCTTCTTCATCTCCATCGCCATCCAGTTCGTGCTCTTCATCAGACTCCTCGCGGTCTACCCTCCTCGCTCGCTCAATTTGAAGACCTGCGCGCTTGTTTACGGTCCATTCCTCCTTATCATCGTCGCCCGTCTGGTCAACGCAGCGATCAACATGTGGCAAATGATACTCATGGTCGATGCGAAGACGATCCCGGTAGAAGCCCTACCGCAGGCCTTTTGGGACCTTCCGTATCCCCGAGTGGAGTGGTTCCTTCAGCTGTGCGGTGATACGTAAGTCGACGGAAAGAGCACGTTGCCACTTAAATGCCGCTAAGCTGCAATACCTCAGGTACGCTTCCGTACTGTTCCTCTTGCGGCTGAAGCGCGCCCGCGCGTTCAGAGAATCGAGCGGCGTCCTGAGCACCGTTCTGGCAGACAGCTCGAGTGAGTTGTTTACACTCCCTACTGTGCTGCCCCCAGCTTATGGTTATCATCAAACTCACAGTGTCATACTCGGCCCGTCTCCGTACTCTCTTTTGGATTGCGACATTCAACTTTGTCTGCCCTGTGATCCTGAACGTTGTCCTGATTTTCTTCAGCTTCCTTGATCACAGCCAGATGCACGGCGCGTATGTGCTGTACATCAACGCCTACTTGGAGATCGTCTGTGTGCTGCTCGCGACGATCTTTTGCCTCGGAACCAACTGGGACAGCGCGGCGTCGGCCTCCCCCGCCGGGGCCATGCCCATCACGTTCGCCGACTTGGCCAGTGGCACGGAATCGCAGATGACCGAGAAACGCCGTTCGGAGGGAGGGGTGGGCGAGTGACCGTCCATTCCGGAGACTGGTCTGGGAAAGAGTTGCAGAGCGAAGACGTCGTCGGCTAAAGTCGTAATATATGTGTGCTCCTTCTGGAGGACTCATGGACTCGATATCGCCTCCTATGAATAATAATCCGCCCGTGTATCATTTGGAGAAGCCATCGCCCCGCCGCGGCCCGAGTGCTCCCGACAATGCATGGCACTAGCACACATCCTATCTGGGAATCCGAGCATACACGCGTACCTCGCCCACGGATTTGAGGTTGCTGAAGGAGAACACAGATGTAGCGAGCTCGATGAGGCGGATGAAGCGTCGCGCGCGCAAACTCGGAGTACTGCAGTCAGGGAGTTAACGCGAGCAGCGCCTACAGCGACACCCGGCGGAAGATCTCCCATCCAATCAGTCTTCGAGTGACGTGACAGACCAGATCACGCGAAATCGTCACGTCGCGTTTCCACGAAACGGGGCTTGCGAGTGGCGACTAGCTCCGGGCGTGCATCTCAGTGGACGTCGTCGCAGCGATCGATAGCGAATCTGAACAACAGCGACTCGGCGGCGTTGCTGCCGGAAAGGGTGGTAACATGACCGGGCGATCGATTGCTTGGCTGGCAGCTGGCTTCCAACGTGAGTTTTCTGGTGGGACGATGACTCCATTCTTCTGATAACCACCAACTGCGCAGGCTTCTACGTCGCATTGAATCCAAGAACGTCCGCGGTCAGGGTTAGGCATCGCGGCATACAGGATAGTAGTATGCACGAGGACGCAGATGGGGCCCGCAGATGGTCTCCATTAGCGCCTACAATGTTCCAACTTCACAGCTTCGACGATCGGCGCGAACCAACGGATGCCAACAGTGTCAAACAACAGTCCACCCCGCCAATCCTGGTTCATTCAACCTCTGTCATCAGAACCAACCTTGCCTCGTCCTCGCTTCCTGCATTCGATCGTACCCTCCCCATAGTTGCACGCATCTCGACAACCGCAATCCGATGCCTCCCACAATGCCAACTTGTAACACCCAGTTTCACGGCATCTTCACGATCCTCGCCATGCTGCGGGCGTTCACTACACTATTTTGGATTATCGCCCCCGTCTTAGCCATAGTCGGTGTCTCGATTCTCTCTGCTACCTTGAACATCACAGCTCGGCACGTTCTCGACGCGAAGTCCAACCGCTGCACGATCCCCGCTCCCGTCTTCGTCCGCCGCCCTCGCACACTAGCTCTATGACCAGATAATCGAGGTAAGCCTTGTGAGCATCACTCTGGCGTGCACAATGCGAACTTCCTGCAGATTTCCTGTTTGTCGTCAACCTTAAACCCGACGCCATCCTTTCTTTCCCCGTTCTGCAATTTGAGCAAGGACTTACCCCGCTGAAGGTCGCCGACGGAGCCGTTGTTGCTAGTCCTTGCATGCCCATCCTTTCCCGGCCCAACCCGCACATACCACCTATCTCGACCCAGCGTCGACTCGAGGCCGCCCCCCGCCTCGCCGCACTCCGCAAGGACGCGTATGTTCTCGATCTGACGGCTCAGCTCGACGCTGCCAAACAGACTATTGCCTCGATGACCTCCAAGATGTCCGCTCTCGCAGAGGAGAGGGACGACGCTTTGACACGCGCCAACACACTGCAGAACGCGAAGGAGTCGTGGGCGAGGCGCGAGAGGGCTCTGCTCAAAGCCGTGCGCGCTTCCCATAAGCTTCCGAACGACATCGCCAGTCTCCAAGTCCGGCTGCAGGAGACCGAGGCGATGCTTGCCGGCGAGATCGCCCTGAGGACGACCGTCGAGGACGAGCTGACGCGGTTCCGTGAGGTCGCGCAGACGCAACACGAAGAGTTCCGCGCCCAAGAGGTATGTGTTCGCTCTCATATCTGTTCTTGCGTCGTCGAACTGGTCTTCCAGGCGGAGAACGCGAAACGCGTGAATGATCAGGCCATCGAGATCGCGACGCTCAAGGGTCAGCTCATGGCGATGCAACAACGCCAGGTCACCCCATCTGCGAAACCCAGGAGGTCTCTGCGCTTTTGGCGGAAGAAACGGACGGTCAAGGTGAACTTGGGGATCTCTTCCAGCTCCTCGAGCAGCGCGTTCGATCATCCGTAACGGTCTCCCTTGCCATCGTTCTCTCTCAACGCATTACGCCATCTGGACTTCGCCTCACAACCTATCATTTACATATCTATTTCTTGGCGGCTTGGTTCCCTCACGTTATGACGACTCTGAAGTTTGTTGTGTATTGCCACGTCTCGATATTGTCACGGTTCGGTTTGGTTTCTTTTTGTATTGTTAGTTTGTTATATCTCTCCGTATCTTCGTGTATCTCAACGATCTGTCCGCGTTCAAATATAAACATGTCCACATTCCTTCAATATATTTATTTCAAAATCACACATGGATGATCATACATCCTCCGGAAGCAATCTTTGTGCCTCAGACCTGATATACGTAGACACTGTGCGCGAGCGAGTTGCAAGTGTGGTTATGGGAGGGCCCCCGTGACCGACGGTGGCAGTTCCAGCGCGCCAACGCGCGCCGATCATCCATAAGTTGGTGTCAAGAGAAGATGCAAACATGCTTGACCCAGTCCTGCGCCGGACAAATTACGCTTGATTTATATATCAAACTGAACACCTACGTCTGCATCACGCTTTCTGACGCTTAGCCTTCCGATGACCTTCCAAGGCGTCACCTTCACGCTTGCTCTTCAAACCCGCAGCCTTCATGTACTCCTTCCGCTTCTCCTTGTCCTTCTCCCCCTTCCTCGCCTCCTCCTTCTCCACCTTCTTCCGATGAACGGCCCTCCGCTCCTCCTGCTTCTCACGCCGCCTAGCCACCTGATCCTTCCTCAGCGCCCTCACCTGCTGCAACAACGCCATCGCCTTCTTCTCCTCAGGTTCCATCACCACCGCCCGTTTCTGCATGTACGTCGCCCGGTGCTGAGCCTTCATCAGCTTCGGCTTCGACGCGTACGGCAGCGCTGCCTGCAGCTTCTTCGGCACTTTGAGCGTGTTAAAGCGCCGCGCCGGCCGCTCGACGCGCTTGTATATCGAGTTGACGTTTGTCGGAGTCTTCAGGGCCTGCTCGCGTCGCACCTGGCCCGTGAGACGCATCCCCTCCCAGTGCGCCTTGTCCGAGAGCAGCAGGGACGTTACCGGGTTGTAAAACTTGCGCGGCTGGATCGAGTACCACGCGCGGAGGAAGACAATATCTAGAACAAAGGAACAACACGATGTCTCGATGAGCACATGCAGCCTACGGACAAAGAGACACCGCGGCACGCAAACCGCAAGCGATGTCCAAGGACAGGTGGGGCGACGTTAGAACGTAGAACGCACCGCTCATAAGGATCTTGTCTTCGAACGCCGCCCGGAATGCGCCGTCCGGCTTGGGCAGGGCCTTCTTGACCTGGCCCCTTATTCCCGACACGGTGCGGATGTGCGCACCCTCGAACTTGGCCACCTCGAGCGCCGAGCTGAACATGTCCTTGATGAACGCCGTGTTTTTGAATATCTTGAACGGCACGCCTGTCAGCTTCAGCTTCTTCATGATGCGCGTTGATCGGTCGATGTCGAGTACGACGCCTGTTGCGCTCACCCGGAAGCCCGCGGTGTCCCGACTGAGGGCGTTGAACGCGCAGAAGCCGGTGTTGGGGAGCGAGGCGGGGCCGTAGAACGTCGCGTAGCAGTGCATGTGCTCGGGCGTATACTTGAGCATCCGCATGCGAATTGAGTGGTCGTCGAGCGAGTAGATGGGCACCGTCTGGAACCGTCGCCACCCAAGTGAGAAGATGAGCGGGTCGTTCGTCTTGAGCGTCTTTGCAAACCACCTATGGCGCTTAATGCGTACTTGAACGTAGCCAAAGCGTTCTTCAGCGGGTAGGAGGCCACCGACGACAAGAGGGTACGTCGGGTCGAAGTTCTCGACCATCTCAGCGGGGACGGACGTGAGCTCAATGCGGACGTACGTGCCCGGCCGATAACCCTCGAGGAGCGCG
The DNA here is from genome assembly GCA_032821775.1 of Sanguinoderma infundibulare. Lineage (NCBI taxonomy): Eukaryota > Fungi > Basidiomycota > Agaricomycetes > Polyporales > Polyporaceae > Sanguinoderma > Sanguinoderma infundibulare. The sequence goes on from JAVLRN010000007.1 coordinate 1,543,508, forward strand.
CGCGCCTCAGGATCGATGTCTTCGAATTCAGCGCGATTGACCTGTTGCTGGCGGGCCATCGCCTCCTTCGCCTCGGTGTAGAAGTCGGCCTTGGACGCGTCCGGCTCGTCGTACTGCTCGTCGAACCTGCGCTTCAGTTCGGCCTTCTTGGCGGCGAGAGCGGCAGCGTCTTTGTTCAGGGAAGGCTTTGACTCGTCATCCGCGTCCTCGTCCTCATCTTGCGCGTGCGAATCATCCTCGTCGTCCATTTCCTCGTACGGCTCACCGTTGGAGTCGAGCCCCTCAGCCGGCTGGGCTGACGATGAGCCCGTGATGAAGAGGTGGCGGATGGAATCGAGCAGCTCCTCGTCCTCCCACTCCAGGAGGTCCTCAGAGTTTACTGGTTCCTTCGTGCGATCGAGCTCCTCCTCTGTCTTGACAGGCGCAGTGCTCTTTATGGTAAAGAAATCGTCGTCGTCCATGTCAGGCGCATTCGACGATGACGGCTCTCCCCCACCATCCAGGCTAATGATCGATTCTGGAGAAGCGGTAGAGTTGTAGATGAGCTTCGTCCAGTCTCGACGCTTGCGTGTCCGCGCTGTCTCCTGAAACGCAACCCGAGCTTTCTCGCTCAAGTTGGCCTTCCAATGGGGGGCCTCCTCGTCCTGGGAAACCTCTCCCTCCCCATCCTCGTCGCTGGGGACATCGAAGTTGTCCTCCCCCTCGAAGTGCACGAAACGTCTAGACGGCCCCGCGTCATCGTCGTCGTCCTCGCCGCCCAAGTCTGAATCGCTATCGGCATAGTCGACCTGTCCACGCTTGGCTCCGCTTGATGATAAGCCCTGTATCGACCGCCGGACAGTACGAGGACCTGAGCGACCTCGGTCTCCGACGCTTTCTTCCTCGTCCCCCTCCGACCCATCGTCCTCGGATTCTTCTTCAGAACCAAACCCCTCATCCTCTTCACTATACTGTTCATCATCATCATCATCATCATCCTCGCTGTTATCCACCTCCGAAGCAGATGAATGCGAGGCGGCGTTGCTTGGGCGGAAGGTGCTGGGACCCGCTTCGGCCTGAACGGCGAGAGGCCGCGAGGACGAACCGAAGAGTCTGATATGACTCTTCGTTACCGCATCTTCTAGTGTCGCGTTCACGTCCTGAAGGTCAAGAACCATCTGCTCTCCCTCTCCAAGATCTGCCGGAGGGTGAGGTTAACGGCAAGGGTCAACATCTAACGTCGTTGTGATTTGCCAACATATAAAAGCAACCTTACTTTCTACGCCACCCTTGGTGAAGTTCCCAGGTACATTGATGTAGACGGCATCCTTGTCGTAGATGACGCCACCGACGTCACTCATGGGAGCATGGATAAGCAACTTCTTCTTCTCGCTCAGCTTCCGTCGCTTCTCGGACTCGGCATCTGGTAAAGGACACGGGTCTCCCAGGATCTGGACACCATTGACGTCGAGATCGCCAACGCCTGGGACATGAACCTTGGTCCCCAGCCGGTAATTGGTGCCACGCAGATAACCATAGAGGGTGACGGTCCTATCGCATTTGCCTTTGGACGCTCGTACGTCCTCGCGTGGGGTGAGGTCCTCAAAACGATCTGCGAGCATGTAGGGATGCTGGTTACGGAAGACGAGGGGACGGAACTTCATGACAGAAATGAAGCGGGAGAGGTTAAGGATTTCGGTGTCGGGGTAACGTCCGTTAAGGACGCCGGAGAGGTAGAAGAGCTTAGCACCTTGGTAAATCTCTGTCCAAAAGCGCTTTTTCAGGGCTTTCTTGGTAGCGCGGAGGGTAGCGGCCTTGTGGATGAGGTCAAGGTGGGTGAGGACACCGATGACTTTGGGGAAGCCGTGGGCTTGGAGGATGTTGAGGAACTCGAAGGTTTCCTGTTCAAACAGTAAGGATATACAAAGTATAAGAAAGGAGTGTGACGAACCATCTCGAAGCCATAGGACCCGTCGATCATAAGGAGAACCAAGTCAGCGATCTTGGCAATGTCAATCATGGAGTTTATGTCGTTGTTGCATTCGATGAAGGTGATGCGTTTCTTCTTGCCACTGACGACAGTGACAGGACCGTGAATATGGTTGAGGGTCTGCTTGGTATACCGCCTGATGAGGGACTTCATGAGGGTGGTCTTGCCGACGCCGGGAGGACCAACGACGGCAACGACAGTCGGAGGGGGTTGATCGTTGGGGGTACGGTCGACGAGGGGGACATGGAGACGGGTCTGGTCGCGCTCTGCAGTCCGACGCCCTTGCCGGTCTGCATTACGCCCCGACTTGGGGGCGAACGCCTAGAGGACGGCATAAGAAGCGGGTGATTTTATGAAAGGAAGAGGAACGGACCTTTTCGTTGAAGCCATGCTGCTTCTCTTTGCCCTTGGCTTTGGCCGACTTTTTCTTGTCAGCCTTTGCGCCCGAGTGCGCTGGCCGATGCGCCTTGTGTGTCTGTGAGTCCATGAGCGGAGAGGGACGCGGTGGCCAAAGTTGCCTGAGCCGCGAAGAGAGGCAAAAACGGAGGGAATGCGTTTCTCACGCTCGGCAACTACTTGAGTCTCCGAGTCCCTGTCTGTCCATGTCTGTCTGTTCACTATAGCCACTTCCCGTCCTCTCTGCGTTTGCAATCTGCCGCCTTGTTACTGTCGAATCGGTTAAGCCTACGAGATTGGTTTTAGGGTGGTACACAATCCGACATGGCCCCCAAACGACCGAGTCCAAGTGAAGAACTCTCCGGACGCGAGCGCAAGAAGCAGAAGACCGCCCTCGCTCGCACTATCGCGGTTCAGCCAGATTCCGGACCTTCTACCGTTGGGACCAACGCTGAGGCCGGCCCCTCGAAGTCGGTCCGTTTCGATAGTAAGTCATTCCTTCCGATACCACGATGAACCTCGTCTGAAAGGGGTTGTGGTGGAGGTATGAAGGGGCTCCCGGGCGCGTTAGACGTGGAGAGGTTTGCGGAGGTAAGAGTGCTCAGTCATTCGGGAAGTATCGGACTCGTCATGGTCGTCGTTACAGTCCAGGGCATTCGAGATCAACGCCATGCACGAGGCCATGCAGAATGCTAGGTGTGTTTCATGTTACTTCCTTCCGGAATGCGAGCCGACCTTCACCCAAGGTCAACCTCCACTGCGCGTGCTTGGCAGCAGCTTCCGAGACACTTGCGTCGGCGCGCCGCAAGCCATGACGTCCGGAGAGTCCCGTTGAGATTACGAGACAAAGCCCGTGCAGAGGTGAGCTCCGTATTGCGCTCCAGCGAATATGTCGCGGTATGACGGGATGTGCTACAACCAAGATGGACCCTGCCCGTCGCAAAGTGCTCGAGCGCAGCAATCCGAAGCAGGGAAAATTAAAGCGAGTGAAGCGCACCGTCGCGCTCCTCCGCCGACAAAGTGAGTCGGACTGTTCGGATTGATCGCGCTCTAGCTCAACGTGTCTTGATCAGAGGATAAGACGTGGCTGGAAACTCACGTGTGGCATGCGAAGAGGATGCACATGGAGAGCATGTGGGGTTATAAGCTGGTCGGTACCGCGATTCGGCGCAGCGCACACATGTACTTAACTACACCATCGACCAGGCCGTCACGCCAACGGAGAAATCTTTTCGACCATCTCACAGAGCGTCCGTGCATGGTTCCATACTTCACGACGCGTCCTACTTCTCCACCATCGAGCTCAAAGGGCCCGAAGACGTCCTCCGTGCCGCTCTGGACAACTGCTGCGACTGTCAAGGACCCAGCACGGGCGCGAAGAGGTACGATGGCACTCGTGATAAGTCGATGCGGGCACTAAGCGAAGTACAGGTACTTGACAGGTGCCCGTGCGGTTGAGACGCATATATACGAGTACAACAAGTATCCATACAGTCTCATCGGACCCGCGGTGATCATTTGGCACGCCCACGCGCCAGAGCCGAACCAGTCACAACCCCCTCAGATCACTCGGGGCATGAACAAGGGTAAGGGCAAGGAGAAGGCGAACCCGGCGGACGACTCGCACGAACGTACACGGGTGGTCTGGATTCGGGTCCACCCCTCGATTACGGAGATCGTCCACGAGATCGTCCGCATCTCTGCATCCTTTGCACTTGATGCAGTTAAGCAAACACAGGCAGGGCGCGTAGCAGAGGTGGAAATTGCGGATCTCAGAGAGCACTTCAATGTCTTCGAGATCATGGGTCCCAAAGCGAGCCAGGTCATCAAGGGCGCGTTGAAGCCTGTCGACGATCAGCGGGGCGAATTCAAGCAGGTGCGTTGAAATGCATATCCGCCTCGTTGGTTCACTGAGTCACCGTCGTCTGGAAACAGTTCTGGGAGTCGTTGAACCGCATGCAGTCTGCAGGTGCCGTGCCTAGAGGGATGGTTATCGGCTTCACTGTCCATGATCCAAGGCTAAGGTGTGCAACTCGTAGAATAGGTGTACAACACACAGTAAGGTTTCTGACTGCCTTGCAGCTTCCCACCCAAGAATGCGAAGCTTGCACTCGAGGATGGACCTTCCCTTTCGCCTGCATCCACCGTGTTCCCATCTGCGGGCCTGGCCCAGAGTCGGATATGGGACGAAAACATCCGGATGGTGTTGCGCAAACCAAAGTTCAAGAAGAAAGAGCTCGATCAACGTCGATCTAACGTAAGTCGCGATCCTCCTCCCCACTAGGACTTGCCTGAGTCACGCCGGTACCCTCAGAACCTCGTCCCCGGGACCTCCCTCAAATCCGAACGCGATGACGACCGCGTCCCCGTTCTCCTTATACAACGCTCTGTAGAAAACGCCGCAGTCTCCCAGACACAGAACTCCGCATCTCCGCGCCTGTCGTCCGCCACGTCTCTGCACGGCTGGACGCTCATCGTCCCGCAGGGCTGGGGCATGCCCTTCCTCTCCTCACTTATCTACACCGGCACGCGCGTCGGCGGCCAGCGCGAGCGCCAGACCCAGGCCTTCGAGGCGGGCTGCACGTCCTTCCCGCGCGACTTCCCGACGACGGATGCGTACGACATGTACGCCGAGGACAGGGAGGAAGAGGAGCGCGACGCATGGGAGAGGAAGCCTCCCGCGAAGCGACCCAACTACAAGAAACTGGGCACGCGGAGTCCGTGGCGGCCGGACTGGGGCGTCGTGCTCGGCATTGAGAAGCCCACGAAGCCGCAGGCGGACTCGGAGGAGGAGTTCGTGGATACACAGAGGGAGCCGATGGCCGTGGACGCAGCGGAGGAGACAACGGTTGAGCAGTGGCTTCTGCGTGGGCCGGAGGTCCCGCAGCTCGTCGCGGAAGTCTCGTCGATGCTGAGCCCCGCAGCGGGGCTGCTCATGCAGGTCAACCAAGCGCGCGCGAAGCGGAGGCTGGATCCATTTGCGAACGCGCGCGCGGAGGACCTAATGAAGGGCGCGCTAGTCCAAGTGAGCATCACGCTTTGTGGGCGTGGGCGCCCGGACGACTTGGCCGTCATCTATCGCATCGGGGACGACGAGGCGAGGGAGTGGGTCAGGGCGGAGGCGAAGAGGAGGAACGGGTTATCGCTTGTTGGAGAAGGCCCTGACGAGACTGAGGTACGTATAAGGACTTCCTGTACAAATGAACATCCCTGACGAATGATATCCTCTAGCTCTCCCAAGTCCCGCCTCCGACGGACGGCGTCATCGGGTATGTGACGACCGGTAGCTTCTCGCTTTCTCTGGGAGAAGGACACGCTGTGGGTGCTATACCCTTCGTCGAATACTTGGAACTTCGGAAACAATCTCAGAGGTCAGGGCGTTCTTATCGCTTTAGTTGAATTCGCTGATCTCAATGCTTACCATCATCCAGGTTGCGCAATAACGCGAACCTTTTTGTCAAGTTGCGTAATCGTGACGAGACCATCTGTCGGGCGGGACTGGTGGAACTCCTGCACTAGTACTGACGAGTCCTTATAGAGCATATAGCAGGGCGACGCCCAGGCGCGCTTGTATGAATACACTAGTCAATCGGGACTGTACAACGCGTGATGGACGAGAATCGATGGCATGAAACAGACGGCCGATGTGATGTGAGCGATAATGCACTAGTAGTCCATGTATGAGCGGCAATAGATGGTAAGGGGGAGGCGAGAAGTCCATCCTATCCCTAACTGATTCGCCACCTCTCAAATGTAGCCTGTATCATGCGCGCCATATCCTCCTTCGCCTGCTTCTTCGCGCTATCCGTGATGCCCTCGAGCGCGTCCAGCTCCTCCGGCGACGTGATGAGAGGGTTGAACTCGAGCACGTGTCCGTCCTTAGTTTGGACCGAAACGAGTGCGGAGAAGGAGGGCCCGACGAAGGGGTCTTCCAACGAGGCCCGCTCGCTGACGGCGCTTCCTTTACGCTGGTCCTTGCGCAAGGACGACTCGTCGGTGGGCGAATGCGCGCCGACAAGCGTGCTAGTGCTAGCTTGTGATGCCGACCGCGAATGTGTTCCGTGTTGGGATGCCCCTCCGAGGGTCGACGACGACGATCCCGAACGTACGATGATGCTCCGTTGCTTCTTCAGTGTCTTGCCTGCGCCTCCTGCGACATTGAAGCGTGGGCGGCTGTTGCTGTCGGAATCTGCAGAGTCCGGCTCTTCGGCGACGGCCTTGAACCAGTTCTTCAAGTCGAGCTGGTACGGGTTCGCCACCGGGGAGCCGTTCACGCTGCGCAGACGCTCGTCCTTGCGTGGCCAGCGGGGATGCGAGGCTTCTGAGGGCAGGACGGGGTTGAACGTCGTCGACGAGGGTACGCGGGCGGTGGGAGCACGGGCCTGGGAGGGTTTGGCGGGAGATGCAAGTCGAGAGGGTGTGCGTGGAAAGCCGAGAGGTTTCGGGATGCCTTTCTGTGGACTTGGTGAGACAGCTCCGGAGGGCACACGTGAGATGGTGCGTGTCTGCGCGGATACGGATGAGGGATGCGACACCGGGCGCGAGCAAGTCCATGTAGTAACGCGGAACGCACCTTGGCCGGTGCCTTGGTTATTGGAAGACGCGATTTCTGGGCAGACTGGGGCACAACGGTGGATATGGGTTTCTTCTTGGGAGTAGCCGCGACCGTCCGGGCTGTATCGAAGTCAACATCAAACCAGACCGACGCGTCGAAGTATCTCATACCATTCTTGACACCTCTCGAGGACTCTTCCTTTGCCTCCGCCTCTTTACTCTCTATCCACTTCCGTTTCCGCGTGGTCAGGTCGATCGTCGCATCCTCAGAGCCCAGGAGGTCGCGGGAGAGGCCCTTGACAGCGGCCTGGATGTCGCCCTTGTACTTTGCGAACTCGCGCATGGTGACGTTGCGGACGATGCGGGGCATGCGCGAGATCAGGCTCTCCTGGTGTCGCCGGAAGTTCTCGAGAGTGTCCGCCATCCATTCTTCGAACTGTCGCGTCTTGTGTGCGACTGTGCACCGCGGAAAACGACGTTCATGCGTATGAGCTCGAAGCGGGACGTGAACGGGGACTGACCTTCGAGGTCGAGGTTGCTCAGAAGCTGCTGCTTCTCCTCTGCAGAGAACTTCCGCGATCGTGAGCCCATTGTGCGAAGGGGGCGGCAGGGACTTGAGGAGGGAGGGAGGGGTGGAGGCTGAGGTTGAGTGGACACATCGCAGCCACCGACGCATGGGCGCGTCCTGATCACGTGTGCCCGTCTACTTTCTTTGCGCGGTGCAGATCTCGGGTGTGTACTTGGCAGACTCTGCGATGCCTCTCGATGGTCATGCATACCTCGTCTCCCAAGGATGGTCTGGGAAGGGCACCGGGCTCCGCAGCGGCGCCATCGCCAAGCCCTTGAACATCATCCAGAAGAAAACCCTCGCAGGAGTGGGCAAGGACCGCGATGAGGCCTTCCCCTTCTGGGACCAGTACGCCGTCTCTCGCCATCTTCATTCACGCACAACAACCGTCCGACATGCCTTATTTCTTTCTTCAAACAGCGTTTTCCAGGCCGCTTCGGTCAGCATCCAAGTCAAGGTCCACAACTCGGATGACGAATCCGTGAGTCCCGTTCCCCTCCCCGCCTCCGCCTTCACTTGTCACTTATAGCGTATACAACAGGACTCAGAGGGCAGCTCGACCCCCAACCTCGCCCTCCAGCGCACAAAGACCGGCATCATCTCCAACCGCCGGCCGACCACCGGCACGCCCGCTCTCTCGGGTGCGACGACCCCGTCCGAGCCGCCGCAGAGCACCGGCACCGGCACCGGCACCGTCACCCCCCGCCTCAGCATCATGGCGCAAGCGAAGCAGCAGGCCGCGCGCCGCATGCTCTACGCCATGTTCTACCGCGGGCCCGTCCTATCTACCGACGACGTCGAGAAGGCTGCGCCAGTCTCTACCGGCCTCCCTGGCCCATCCTCGGCGCCTTCCCCCGCACCCACGCCCGCCGATAAGGAGCCGAAGGAATCAAAGAGCAAGAAGCGCAAGTCGGAAGATGTGGAGGGTGAGGGCAAGGCCGAGAGGAAGCGTCGGAAACAGGATGGGAAGGACGGAAAGAAAGAGAAGCGATCAAAGTCCAAGGGAAAGGAGAAGGCTACGGACGAAGATGAAGGGACGAACGGGGACAGTGAGGACACGGAGGACCCCACCGAGGCCGCCAAGGCGGACAGGAAGGCGGCCAGAGCGGAGAGGAAGAAGTTGAAGGCGGAGAAGCGGGCGCGGAAAGAGGAGAGGCGGGAGAGACGGGCAGCACGGAAGGTGAAAGAGGACGCGCAGTCAGAGTCGGACGAGCCTGCAAGGGATTCTGACTCTCAGGAGACAGCACCCGGCGCAGAAGAAGTGGCCTCAGCAGCCAGGCGGAAGACGGGGAAGAAGTCGAGACGGACTACAGACTCATCCGACGATACCCAGTCAAAAGACAAGAGGACCAAAAAGAAAGCCAAGAAGTCATAGATATGTTGTTTGAATTCTGTTGGTCTAGGTGTGTTCATGTATAAGTCCCATACATTACTCCTCGGAGTCTACTTGTACAGCGAACGGTGTAGGGCGCTCTTTACTAGTACGGCAGGGAGACATTTCGATCATACAAGTACTTCGTCATCGACAATGGACGAAAGGGAAGTGAAGGGTGCAATACAAGCTACAAACAGCAACGCAAAAGGGGTAACTCGAAGCAAGACAACAGGCTCAGCGCTCAGCAATGCGCGCTGCGAGCCAACACTCGACGTTAATAGGTCAAGGCCAGAGGAAGTGTGGAACCTGGCAGAGGAGGGCGAAACCAGATTCGCTATCCGGACCCGACGCTCGAACGGCTGCACAAAGAAACAAGATGTGAGAAACGGCGTTGACGCGATGCAGGATAGTATTACAGATGTACAGAATGCAACATACGCATGGGGGTAAACAGGACAGAGCATCGGCCATCTGTCACTAGGGATATCGCGGCACGCCTTGCTGCTGCTGGCCAAACCACAGCTTACATACGGGTGCCTCTCCACGCACTCTGCAGCGCAATACGCCTTGCCTGAAGCGAGACGTCAGCATACCGTCGAGGACGCAAAATCAAAAAGGGTAAGAATCGCACCTGATCGAGGGTGATAGAGTCCTCCCTGAGCTCGACCTTCTGCCTGCCGTCGTTGTCATCATCGTCGTCATCATCATCGTCAAACGTCGTCGATCGACCATTGTTGCGCACGCCGCCAAACGCGGCCTTGCCGCCCGCTAACGAGAATGGTGACGACTGCACAGCGGTGCCGAAGACGCTCGCAGACGGCGCCGCCCCGAACGCCTTGAAGTCCGTCACGACCTTACGCGGTGGTGACGACGGCGGCGCCTTCGTGGGAGACGTCTTCTCCGAAGGCCGCGGTGGCAGCGAGTATGGTGACGAGTAATACGAGCTTCGTGACGATGCCATCCGTGCATGCAGGTACTTGTCGGTGAACCGCGTGCCAGGAACCTACGAAAAACGCGTCGACAATTGCGTAAGCACAGAGGCAGGATGGCACGCTTACTCGCTTGAGGTGCGGGCGCGCATCCGAGAGGGAAGGGGCGTTGAAATAGATGTTGACGTTGTGCTTCGCTTCCTCGGACTCGCGGTAGATGCTCTCGATCACGACCTTCTTCGTGCTCTCGTTCCGAAGCAGCAGCCGCTCGTGAAGCTCGCGAGCAACGTCGTCCACGCTCTCGTTGTTGCCCAATATCCGCTGGGACACCGCCTGACCGACTTCGCGCACAAGACGCTCCATGTCCAGGTTCTCGAGGACGCTGCCGACGATTGCGTGTGTAAGAAGGTCCGCGGTCGTCAGCGGAAGCATGAGGCCCGAGGTGATGTTTGTTAGGGCCTGGTAGAAGTCTGTCGCGTACTGTGCATGACGTCAAGACGTCAGCGGTCGTCGAACCTATGTACTTGAGAAACGTAAAACGACTCACAGAGTAGCCGCTCAGCGCAGGCTCGCACGCAACAAAAAACTGCACTTGCTGCGTAAGCGAGAGACGGTGAGCGAGGCGCAACAGGACGCACCAGGGTGATTCCCCTGCTAGCCATCTCCCGGGCGATCTGGAGGGGATCGTGACCATCGGGAGAGCCCTCGTCGAAACCTGGGACCGAGAGTCAAGGACCGAAACCCTAGTGGACCTCGAGACGTGGACATTACCATCACCGTACTCGCCAATGCCGTGTGGGGGCGCGTCGGCAATGAGAACGACCATCCTGCTGGCGTGGGGCCGCCAGTCCATGTTGAGCACCTCGGCGAGAGCGGCGGTGACGGCCTCGGGGCCATCGCCGCCGCCGGAGGCGTATAGACTCGACAGGTTCTTGTGCACCTCCGAGATGTCGGACGAGAAGCCAAAGTTCTTGGTCACGTACGTGTGGTCCTGGGGCGGGTGGTCGCGATAGGCGACGAGACCGATGCGGAGGTCCTGGCGAGCCTGTAGCTTGCCGGACTCGTAGATGTGATTGCAGATTTCCTCAATGTTCTTGGTCGCGGACGCGATGTAGCTGCCCTGGCTGCCCGTGCAGTCCTGTACGAAGACGAGGTCGCTATGTGGGAGTAATCATGAGAACGTTAGTTGACAACTACTGTACCCGGCGCGAGATGAGTTCGTGGTGTCATGTGAAGCACGGGTTACAAAGGAATCGGCGGCGAAAACCTCGAAGGAGAAAGAGAGCGGAACGTGTGTGCACATACAGCATCTTACGGCCCTCGTCGAGGACCTGCGGGGGCACCTGCTGTTGCGCTTCCTGCTGGTAGAAAGGTTGTGTCTCGAACGCAGGTGCGCCGGTCATGTCCATGTCTTCATCCATGATTATCGTGCAATCGTGAGCTCGGCGGTCGTGAATTGGTCTTGGTTACCCCCTGGGTCTGTCTTGCGGGGTCGTGGGCTGGTGTCGGCGCAGAACACAAGGTGAGATGAGGCGGTAGATGGCAGCGGTTGGCAAGGACGGCGGAGGAATTGCTGGGGGAGGTCTTGTAGTCCGCATTAGGGCTGTGTGACATATGTTGCCCGCTGACGCCACGCCTCCGCCGTGCGCCGCGTCCGTCGATTATCGGATCTAGCCGATTGGCTCGCCCGTGCCCTTTTCAGCTGCTTCGGCCACAACGCTCAGCGACTCAGCACCCGCTCCGCAAGACGTCCATCTGCGCTCGAAAGCCAGCATCCCGCTGCGGTGACCTGCGTATGCCAACGCACAGCACTCCACCCATGGAGCCCTTGATCGTCGTCGAGAACATCATGCGAGTAGTCTATACGCTTACAGCTCTCGTCGCCCACCAGAACTCCCAACCAGCCACGCGAGCCACTGCCCGACGCCCCACCCCTGGCCACCCCCTGGTCGTGCAAATGTCCTGTACACGAGATACAACCCCGCCGAGAGCCCGCCCACCATCGATGCCAGCTTCATGTATGACCGCAAGCGTGCTGTCGCCGACAGCGCGCGATCTGCGCCACCCGGAATGGCGGAGTTCCTGTCGACAATGGAGAAAAACGCGACGCGCGTCAGTGTCAATGCAATGTGGCATGTCGCAACGCGGTCCCGCGGCACCAAACACGCTGTGATCGGCTAGCCGCAGGCCGCTCGCAACGCTAGGAGGGAGGCACTCACGGGTTCATCGCGACTCTGCAGATGGCGTGGAACACATCTGCCGTCTGCCCCGTCTTGACGCTCACCGCGATGGGCACTTGAAGGAATAACCGTCGGCAGTACACGTCAGGCTGCACCTCGTGTCTCTGCACACCGGCCACGTTGTAGCTGCTGTTCTGACGGAAAGCCGAGAACGGCAACGCACCTGCAAGGCAAGGTCCAGGTCGGACTTTGTCGCGACAAAGAGCGTCGGAATATGGTCAAGACTATACTGTTGCTATTATCCAACAAGCGTCTCATCAGACCACGATGTCGCGCCCAGGAAGAGATGTCAAACTTGCGCACCCGCAAATTGCTGATGTACGAGAACGAATTCGTGTCGCTCGAGTCGTGCACGTACACAATAACGTCCGCGAGGTCGGTCTTCTTCGGATTCCGGAGCGTCTCTGCCTCGTACTTCGACCCGAACTCTTGAAGCTGAAACATACACTCAATCAACACATGAAGATCGACGCCCAGTCCGAAGCACATACCACGAGGTATTTCTCCGCTCCGTCAAGATCCACCGAGTTCACGACGCTGTTCATCTTCTTCGTAGGCTCGTATATCGGGCTGAACGGCTTCCCAGCGAACGCTTGCAGTAACGATGTCTTCCCAGATCCGGCCGCACCACACACGTAACATAGGAACACATTCCTAGTAGACTTGCCTTTCCGTCGATCAACCTTCCTCGGACGGGTGACGTGCAGGGCGTCCGTTCGGGGCTCTTCAGGGTAGCCCAGATATGCCAAGTACGCGAGCGTCGTTCTGTGGTCGAGCAGCGTTGTCATACTACGAGATGAAATGCACGCTGTTTAGCTGAGACCGTAGTCAAGCCGAGGAATGAACGAACCTCCATTGAGCTAACCAGCCCTGGAGCGTAACTGCGCCGGTGTCATCTGCGACCGTGGTGTCAGGGAACTTCTGGCCGGCCCATGGATTCCCTGGTGATGTGCTGAACAGCTCCTCCAGCTCCTCCTTGTTCAACGCCCCGTCTTGGTCCTTGTCAAAGTTCTCGAAAATGACCGTGAGGAACTGGTAACCCAGCGGACTGAGCTCTACCGAACAGTCGTGTGGCACCTCGAATCTGTTCGAACGTCATAAATGATGGATGCGAGACACGTTCGGTCAAGAGGGGCGCACTTCGGATAGAGGAAGCTTTCTGTCAGCCGGAGATCCTCGCCGTAACCAAACTTGCGTAGCACTGTCCACGTCGTCTCGAGGCGGCCACGCTGAATGAAGATGGTGTGTAGGTACAAGAAGCCTTCCTCCGTGAGGCCGTTGTCGCGTACGCCGCCTTCTGAGTGTTGGCGGACCATGTCCTTGATACCCTCGAGCTCTTGGGCCTGAAGTGGTGCGTCAAAGCATTTCCGCTTCCGGACAGTGCATCACGTCAATGTCGGAGTAGTCTCCTCATCTCTGGAACGTACTTGGAAATCGTTTAATTCGGATGCATCCAGGATGCCATCCTTATTTGTATCGCAGAGTTTGAATATTCGCCGGAGCGCAGCGACGCAATCCTTCTTGAGGACCTATGACCGACCGGTGAGGATCGTCGCCAATGCATGCTAAGGGGACGTACTGACGTGATCTCTTGAGTCATAAAGCGGGGCGGTGGGGTGGAGGACAGCTTTCTGAGCGAAGTAGAAGACTTCGGACACGTTCAATGGTAGCTTGGCGGAGCATTCTACGCATGTCTCGACTTCCTAGCGGATGTTGTTCGCTGGGGGGGAAAGAGGGGGGAGTGCACGACGGGCGCGCACCTTGAACTCGTTCATGATGGGTATAATCTCATCCTCTAGAGCCTCGTTGGTGACCTCGCCGCCGCGGAGGTCGATCTTGTTGCCAACTAAGATTACGGGCACCTGGGAAACGCGTCAAGAAGGATGGGGAGGGAGAATGGGAGGAGACTTGCATTGACGCCAAGTTGCCGGAAGTACGGTAGCCAGTATGTGGGTATTCGGTCGAAGGAATTTGGGTTGTCGATGGAATAGACGACGCAAATGACGTGCGCCTTGCGGATCTCGCTCTCGAGGTGTTGCCGGTCGGTATCGGCACCTGCGGGTGAACGGTCAGCAGGCAAGGACGATGGGCGGTTGGAGATAGCTTGGTGGGCGGGAGGAATGGGACGGCGTTGGGGAGAACGGAAGACGGCAACGGGGCGGAAAGGTGTGGAGGGCGACACTCACTGCCTGAATCAACGATATACGTCGTCACATTCTCGGGGGTGACCTCTGGGGGAATGGTAACTTCTGGGACGACGTGTTGGACCTATGCAGCAGGAACGGACAGGGGGTGGAGTATGGTAGAAGGAAGCGCCTCCTGGAGTCAATGCAAGCACCGAACGCGCCAAGAGAAGAGCAATACATACACGCGGCACGAAGGATTCCTTGATGAGGGACGTGACTATCGTGCTCTTCCCGACGCCGTCTGGGGGTCGACGCTCAGCGGGGCACAAGACTGGAACAGACGGGATTGACGGACCATCACCGACGAGAAGGATCCGCACGTCTCTGCGCATGACGAGCGCCACGGACGCGGAGGGGTATTACGGTGGGTGTGTAAGGTGCTTGCACTGGCAGTCGACAAGGAAGGGATTGGGTACCGTGCACGCGCCGTTGCCGCCGCCGCGTCGCCTGCCGCATCCGAGTCTCTGACTTGCGCTGTGACAGTGGAGTGTCCACAAGCGCCCTGGGCGTCTGTGTGCTCGGGACTCGGCGCCGCAGACTCAGGCCGGGATCACATCCGCTTCCATCTCACGCTGATACTCGCCGACCTCCACAAGATTGCGAAACGCTGCCAGCTGCGTGCCGGAACAGTCATCAGCCTGCTTGATTGCAAAAACCACCGGTGTCGAAGAAGTTTCCTGCGACACGAGACTTGACGCACACCAATCGTTCCTTGGAAAACATACACACTTGGCACTATCGCGCGCCGGCCTATTTAACCCGGCCCTCCCAAGCACCCAACGATCCAAACCACCTCGGTTATCTCTGGTATGTCTCGCACACGCTGCTACAGATCGTCCGCACCGGCTACAGCTGCCAGGAAAGGCAGACTCAGGCTCGGTCCCCTCATGCTCGCCGATGTCCTCCCCTGTGACATCTGGATCACTGTCCTACACCACCTAGCGGTCGGGGACCTCGCTAGGCTCGCCCAGACATCGCGATATTTTCATGCCTTGGTATGTCTCGCCTTTCTCGCACAAGCACTGACATCCGAGCCCTTCACCAGGTTTACGAATATGGCTGGAAGATACATCTAAAGGCGAATCCCCGCCACACTTGGAGTCTAGCAAAGTCTATGAAACTATGGAGCCCTTGCGCGCAGGTTCGGTGAGTGTTCATCTCATGTTACATCATTCCTGCTTTCGGGGGATCCGCGGTTTCGAAGGCGGGAAACCCAACAATGATCACTCGGATCATGATGAGCCCAATATGGGTGTGGGAGTCCTCGAGTAGCCATCTGGATGAAATGGTGCGACGCGTCACGCAACATTCCGCTGTATTCAGCTGGGTCTGGGTCGACCCCCCCCCCCAATGGCCGCGTGCCCGCCGCCGCACTAGTGGTCTTGTCCCTCAGAACATCTGGTGTATACATTGACGCTACGAGCGACTCGCTTGGCCACGGGGAGACCACAGCGTGCCTCATCCGTCAAAGTTCCATTTAGCCTTGTTTCGCTCTGCCGCCTGTCGGGGCCTAAACCACAATCGCTTCATATCTCTCCCAACCGCCGGTGCTTCATCCTCGATGCTGACAGTACTCCTCGCAGCCACAACACAATTGCCGATGACAACTGGATCGTCCCTCACTTCGTCGCCAGACCACTGGCGTCCAAATGGACCGGCAAGCTCCAACCCCATCTCGCTGTCAACACCTCTCGCCTCTTCGTAGCCGCCGCCAGTCACATCTACTCCTATACATTCGGGCGCTCAGAAGACCCGGGCTCCGCTCCGAGCATCCAGTTTGAGTGCGCGTACATGATCAACAAGGTCCTGCAGGCCAGCCGCGATATCACCAGTATACAATGTGTCCCCGATGGTGGGTTCGATCGCACTGTATACGTGGGATACGCGGACGGCTCGCTCGAGCGTGTTGTTCTGCCCGCGTGCAAGCCTGGTGCCCTGAGCCCGGTCCAACTCGACGTCACCCACCGGGAGAAGAGGCCATATCACGGCACGGACGCGGTCGAGAGCATCTCGGCCGATGGAGACCACGTTCTATCCCTGTCCTCGAACGGCACTGCCGTCCTCTTTTCCAACTCTGTGACCGATCCCGTACCTCAGCTCATCGAACTTCGCGTCCGCAGCTGGGCGACCCATCTTTCGAAGAAACACGCGGTCCTCGGCGCATCCTCCTTAACACCCCTCACCGTCCACGCCCTGCAAGAGTCTCACGTCTCGACCGCCCCATCTTACATCCTCACAAATTCCACGCACGATGACCACCCGCGCGCGTCCGCAGTGTACGGCATCTGCGGCGCGCCTCCGTCCGCGCCTTGGGGCGCCTCCGACAACGTGATCATCTCGGGGTGGTACGATGGCGTCGTGAACGTCCACGACCTCCGCTCGTCCCGCCGCGCACACCGCATCCCCGGCGTGTCCTCCTACCCCGCCGGCGGCGCCCTCTATCCGGTCATGAGCATGTGCGACCCGTGGCTGTTCGAGCCCATATATGACGTCTCGTCCGGCGGCGGCAACGCGTGCCATATAGCGGCGGGGACCGCGCGCCACAGCGTCGTCGCGTTTTGGGACGTGCGCGCCGCGAACCGCGGGTGGAGCGTCCACGCGCCCGGGAACGACTCCTCGCCGGTGTACTCGGTCAAGCTGGAGAGCTCGCGGCTGTTCGGGGCCACACAGTCGCGGCCGTTCGTACTGGACTTCGGTCCGGGGGCGAAGGAGGACACATACCCGGCGCTCACGCGGCCGCCGAAGGAGGACGGGCTGAAGCGCAGGGACAGCAGTGGGATTGGGTTCTACGTGACGAGATACGGGCATGCGCGCCCACAGTAGAGCTTGGGGGTAGAAGGAACAATCGCATCTGTACAGTACGGACCTATCAAGGGCTACTCGGTCGACATTCTTATATACGGAATCATTGGGTTATGGCAGACACATTCACATTTGTAGCTTTGCTTTCTTGTTCGTCAAGGTCTTTGGGTAAGCGATAACGTTATCTCTCCACCGCTGCGATTGCAGCCGTGATTTGACGTTTCCCCTGCACGTTGCGGTAAGTCCCCACGTCCTACAGTTATAGTGATATGCTTACCAAGTTCTCTTACGTTCAAGCAAGGAGTTTGATTCACGATCCCTACCGAGTATGAAGGCTATGATCGTCCGGTGGTACCGGACGAGTATTACTCCGATCGAAGGAGATGATACTGCCTCCGACATGATCTTAGGTCAATAGCGAGTCATTTGATTGTGGGTACCATGCCGCTACTCTTCAGAGCGTGAGAGGCATCGCTAACATCGTTGCGCATCGAGGCGAAGCCCAGACCCTGCTTTGCGGTTAAGGCCGGAAGTTCGACGGCTGCTAGGCTCTAGCTCAAGTTGCCGACTCCTTGGATTTGAGGGAAGACACCGTGGTACGATCCCCTCCAAGTGTGGGAGGCAAGCAATCGTGGCTGTTGATTTGACCGTACCGAGGCAATTCATTTACTGGCAGTTTCAACGTGGACATGACGTCGTTCAATGAGGTTCAATGTTGGCTGCGTTGTTAGCACCGGTCATTAGTCCTTTCACTAGCCACGACATCAATCTAGGAACAGAACGAGAAAAACTTCCTCGGCCTAGAAGTTGGGAAGTCATGAAGGCATTCAATACACAGCTCCCGTGAGTGGAGACAGTGCGGCGGTTCGAAAGAACTGTTCGAATGCCTTCGGCTGATCTCGATATTCTCCAGCCTGCGCCAACACCACACACCCCTATATGACCTCAGGCGAAGTGCACTCACCTGCTCCTAAAGTAGCACAGTTGCCACGCTTCCCCAGCGCTATCGCACTAGCAAATTCTCACATTCAACATGCCCATCCCGACAGAGCCGGTCGGTTCCCTGCCTAGACCCAAGTACTTGCAGGATGCCTTCATGGCCTACGATGCCGGGACGATTACCCGCGAAGAGCTGCTACAGACACAGGATAGGGCTGCCGCAGACTCGGTGCAACGCATGGAGGAGACGGGTGCAGAGTTCGTCACCGATGGCGAACAAAGGGTATGTATGCGTCCTCGTCCCCACACCCGGTTCCCAGCTAACACCAGAGAACCCTACGCCGTCATTCAGGCGTCGTCATTTGCAACATATCCGCTCATCGACACTCTCGGTGGCAAGGGATTGGCACCAAACCTCGCCGCCGAGGGGCAGTTCTTCGCCTTCTTCGACGATGACCACCATAGGCAGCTGCCGCGCCTCGTCAGAGGCCCGCTGAAGTACAACACTTACGCTTACGACTATTACCGGAAGAGCAAGCCCCTGGTGAAGAAGGCTAGCCTGAAGCAGGCCGTCATCGCCCCGAGCATGCTATATCTGCTGTACCCCTTGCGCGGTACGCTGGCGGCATGCATCGTATATGTTGCGTTGAGTTGATAGTAGGAGGGCGCCGTGTATTTCAACAGGCGAAATTGAGGGGTATCCCAAAGACGAGTTCGTCAAGGACCTCATCAACGAGTGCGAGAAGGACATCCGCGGCTGCTTCGACGCGGGCGCCCGGCGGGTCAGCATCGACTTCACCGAGGGACGCCTCGCGGCCAAGAAGGACCCACGCAACCCGTGGACCGGCGCGGGCCTCCTGCAGACGTTCGTCCGCCTCAACAACCAGGTGCTGGACCGCTTCTCGCCCGAGGAGCGCAGGAACATCGGCGTCCACACCTGCCCCGGCGGCGACTGCGACAGCGTGCACAGCGCAGAGGTCGACTACCACGAACTGCTGCCGAGCCTGTTCCAGATCAACGCGGGGTACTTCCTGATCCAGTGCGCCAGTGAGGGCGACAAGGAGAAGGTGTACAAGGAGATTGGGCAGCGCATCCGAAAAGACGCAAACGGCGTCAAACAAGTAAGTCGTCCATATTGTCCCTGCCGATACGTCGCAAAGAAGGCCGACTGACGGTAACACGGCGCTCGAGGTTGCCTTTATCGGTGTCGTCGACCCGCTTAACCCCAAGGTCGAGACACCCGAGGAGATTTGCGAACAGCTCGTCAACGCCGCGAGGTTCATACCCGTCGACCAGCTAGGCGCGACGGACGACTGCGGCTTCAGTCCATTCAGCGTGGACTTGAAGCCGAAGCACGGCTCGCCGGACTTTGCGAGGGACGTCGCGTTCCAGAAGATCGCCAATCGCGTCAAAGGCGTGAAGTTGGCTAGCGAGAAGTTGGGGGTGTGAGTCACGGATGACGCACGCTGTAACACAGAGCCGGTCGTGCAGCTTCCAAGCTCGAGCACACCCCCAAGGAGAGGCTTGTTAGACTCCTTGCAATCACTTTTCAGTACTTACCAGTCTTCAGATGGCAAGATAGGGATGAGGGATCCCACACATCGCGTAGCCCAGTTATTATCTACTCGCCACAGTGGGTATTTCCCTATTCGAGTACAATAATGGCTTCGCTTGCGGATGACTCGAGATGACTTCGTTCAACCACTTCTGGAACGCCAGCGCTTTTGTTACGCTTTGTTTACGTGCGCAGGACCGTTCAACCAACCAACGACGCTTTCCCTGATCATCCCTTCGACAGTCTTCTCTACTCATCATCATCATGTCGAGGCGCAAGGAAGGCAGACAAGAAAAAGTTGCTCGAGCTCGTCGACAGCTTCCACGTGTGCGGTCGATCGACTCCAATACGTTCCAACGGTACCAGTCTTGTTGGGCGTGTCCGTAACAGTCCGTTGACGTTATGATATCGTTCTTGGAGTGGCTCGATCCTCACCAAAGCTGTGCTTCAAGCAAGCATCTCCCATCTCACGGAACCAAGGCTCGGACCCGAACATCGTTCCGAGGGCTCTTGTCAATGGTTATTTGAAGGCAGAGTTTGATCACCAGACAAGGATTGGCAAGGGCGCCCATAGGCGTTAAAACTCGAGGGTCTAAGTTAAGTTAAATACGACAACAGCGTCCCAGAGAATCATGTAAGTATCCAAAGGCGGGGTACCTGACGGCGTCGAACCGCTCACTGCACGAGCGAGACACGGAGCGGCATCTGCGGGCCAAGGTGCTTCTCGCTCTTGACGAGCGGCGCCATGAGGCCGGCGGGGAAGCGGACGATCTCCGGCTTGTCCTCCGGGATGGTGAACTCGAAGTTCTCGAGGAGCTCGACGAGGATCGCCTGCATCTCGATGATCCTAGAGGAATAAACGCCAACAGACAGGTCAGCGTCAGCCTCCACCCCACTGCAGTACCGCATCCGACAAAGAGGGATTAACGTGAGGACTTACGAGAACCGCCAGCCGATGCACGCCTGCAGCCCGGCGCTGAACGTCATCAGGTTCGAGGTGACGCCGACGTAGGTCGCGCCCATCTTCTCGTGCTCGACGAACCGGAGCGGGTTGAACTCGCCCGCGTCCGGCCCCCAGATGCTCGGCAGCCGGTTGTACGCCCAGATGGACACGTTGCAGTTCGTGCCCCGCGGGACCGCCAGCTCGCTCACGCACTCGCCGTCCGCCAGCGTGATCGGCGCCGCGAGGGGGAGCACCTCGTCGCGCGTCGCGACGCGTTGGAAGGTGTAGACGATCGGGTGCAGCCGGAGGACCTCCTTCATCGCCGCGAGCGTGTACGTCATCGCGTCGAGGTCCGCGACGCATAAGTCGGCGTCGCCACGCTCGGCGACGCGCGCGCGGATCGCCTTGATCTCGGCGCGCATCTTCTGCTGGTAGTCGGGGTGCCGTGCGAGCTCGTAGAGGAGCCAGGTGAGGGACGACGCCGTCGTCTCGTGTCCAGCGAGGAGGAAGGTCGCCATCTGGGACATCATCTCTTCGTCGGTCAGGCGCGACTTGGGGTCTTCCGAGGCGTTTGCTCGTACTGCGGGGCAAGGATCGGTGGCGTTCAGTAGAGATGGCAACGAAAAAGGCAACAGGCATACCGAGGATGCTCATGATGTCCTTCTTTTTTTGGTCGTTGCCAGCGAGGACGGCCTCAGTCTTCTCGTCGATCAGCGTCTTCGCGAAGTTGTTGATGACCTTGAGCGTTCGGCGGAAGCGAGCGTGGTCCTTAGTCGGAATGTACTGCACGTACTTAAGGATCGACATCGGGATAAGGTGCCAGAAGGAGCGGAAGATCACGGTGATGTTAGAAGGGAATGGGATGGCGTCCGCACTGCGCTCCACATGTGAATTGCGGTTCAGTCTAACTCGAAGACCGTTTAACTCACAACATGTTCTTGTATGCCTCCATGACGGGGTTGAGGGAGTCGTCGAGGGCGCCGCACTGTACGTCAAATCCAACTGTGTGCACCGTCAGGACGCGAACTGGAGACATATCACTAACAGAACGCACCCTCTCCAATGACGTCCAGCGTACACCTTGCGAGCCAAGCCAGGACGTTCACGCGTTCGCTTGAGTCCGGAGTTGTAGCTAGGATGTCCTTCCACTTCTGACCCAGCTGTAATCCAAGCCCATGCTCAGATACCTGGTCCAGGATAAGGAGCGACCTCGAATGCTAGGCGCACCTTCTGTGCTGATGCACGGAAAAGCGGCAAGAATGACTTCAACTGGCTGGCGCCGAATGCAGGGTTCATGATCTTGCGCATTCGTGCATGGTCCTTATCTGCCATCCCAGCTTCACCAAGAGTACTTTTCAAATCCTATGAAAATACCTTGAGCAAAGAGGATTCCTGCACCGGTAATTTCACGGGTGAATTGCCGAGAAACAGCGCTCTTCGCGAAGTGGTAACCAGATTTGTGGAAGATGTATTGAAGGGCCTATATGAGCCGTCAGCACGCATGCGAGAAACGGTGGGGCCAGACGAAACGAAGCATACCTTGGGGTCAGCAATCGCGAGGTGGTCTTCCTGTGAGACAAGTGTCGGATTGAAGCCTCAAGAGATGCAGGCAGGTTACTCACGCCCATGATACCCTTGGTTCGCCAAATTGCACCATACTCCCGCACCCACTTTCCGTCCAGATCGCCCACCTCAATCTGCTGGACGGTCTGCTGGATATGGCCTGAATGTGTCTGCGATGTCAGCGCTCTACCACGCAAACATACGCTCAATCGACTCACCCATGAGCCAGCTTGGAGCAGGCGGTCCCCTCACCTTCCTCAGGTGACGGCGCGCAAGGTAGCGCCGCACCGTTGAGACGAGGAGGAGTGCACCCCCAGCGAGTAATAGAGGCACCAATGGGTTCATACTCTGCCAGGTTGACAGTCAGCGACGGCGGAGGGGCACGAAAAGGTAGTCATCGCTTACACCAGCTGCAACGAACACGACAATTGATGCCCCGCTCTCGTTGCGATTCCGAAGACTATATAGCTCCCGCGGCGACCCTGCATCTTGGTTTTCGGCTTCCCACGTAACACACAGTTTCTTACTGGAAACACGGCGAATCGGGGCCAAGGGCGCCGTGTTAGCAAATCGCCTCACCTAAGAAAATGTCGGCCCATAGGTCCCAGACGTCGTCACCGTAATGGGGTGTGGCATCAGTACTGGCATAGCTCGTCCCAGGCGGGTTGTCCGGATGCGCAGCTGGACCTGGCTCGCAAGCGGGTGGTAGTTTCAAGACCTTGTCGCCTAGCAAGTTGTGCCGCCTCGCACGTGCAACGGTCGCCGCTACTTGCAATCTGCAGAGGCATACGCCTGTGGTCTTGGCGTCATCCGCGGCTGGTCGAGATTTCTGGTGCCTGAAACGGTTACGGGATTGTGAACAGCTCACACCGCCCACCTCCGCCCATCCGCAGGTCTCTGATCCGGCGCTGGTCAGGTACTTGAACTCGGGAAACGGACCTTGAAGGGCGGAGAGAAGTTCCGAAGCTGACAGTGCAGATCGTTCCAATGCCGATCCCACCTTTAAGCGTTAACCATGAGAAAGAATCGGCAAGCGAGAGCGGGAAACACACGAGTCTTACGTGGCCACGAGGGCGGCACTGGAGCGGTGAGACAAATCCTTCCCCAAGCGAGACAGTTCAACTGAGCGGTCGAACGCGCTGCTGGAGGAGCTGGAAAAGATCCCCAAGACTACCTTGACCCATTTGTTCCGCCTAAAAGCGCAGAGACCTTCTGGGGTTCGTGGACGTCGTGACCAGGCGTTGTTGCATCGTCATGGGCTGGCCCTTCAGCATCGCGATCTTGATGGCCTGATCATTCACGTAATCGGCGTTCTGAGCCTGGCAGGCCAGTTCAATAAGGCAACGACAGAAGCGAAAGCGAAAACGTACCTCTACAACGCGGAACTCTTCGGGCTGCGTCTGAGTGATCTGGCAGAACCTTAGCAACTCGTCACCGACGGTGGTCCTCAAGGCGATTTCGCCTGCAAGCATCGCCCGGGTCTCCTGCTATCGGGCTTGAAGACTAGCGACGTCGCTAGAAAGCTTATGGGAAGCCCGCACAGCTTGAGCATAGCCCTCTCCCGCCTCGCCCACGACTCCATCGCGTTCTGCAGCGCGTTGGCGCCAGCCATAGCGTCGTTCTTCTCCTCTGCGCAAGCCGACATCTTGCACTGTTTGGCGGGGTCGAGCTGAGCAGGGATGTCGACAACCCACACATGTTCCCGGGGTGCGCCGGTGCGGCGAGGTGGGTTTCAGAAACGGTTGCCTCAAATCAACGCTCGGCTGAGATAGATCGGGTGTACGGGCCGGATCAGTCAAGAATGGGGATGCAAGGACCAGCAACAAAAGCTCCGTAAGCGGCCTTCAGCGGGGAAACTCCTTGCTTCAATTGCCGCACAGCGAAAGACAGTCGGAAACATAAACGACCTAAGGGAAGTTCGCGTTGTGCACACCAGAGTCATGCTGGAACTTGTCAATTATCTTGTCATCAAGCCAGTCTGCGAGCGCGCGACGGGAAAGAGGGAATGGGGACTGCGTAGCGTTTGGACGTCGCCACGAGAACGTGCCGAGCTGGGACGTTCGAGATGGCAGAGGGAAGCGAGACCAGATCCATCAGGTCATAATGGCTTGGGCATTTAGTAGGTACAATATCCAGCAACGTCCTCTGATGAGCCTGAATAGAATTATGAGCCTTCGGACGGTGCGAAGAGTCATGAAACGCACCTTCTATATAACCGACGTCTCGGATGAAAGCGACGGGGTACGGAGGACGCACGAAGAACAGATGGATCATGTGTCCCCTCGCCGAGCGCGCCCCGGCTTCTGGTCCTCAACGACGAGCCGGCATCCGCCATACAGCTGGTTCACGATCGCGCTCCGCTTCAGCACAGCCAGCTCCTTGGCTTTCTCGTTGTAGAAAGCAGTCAGCTTTGCGGGATCTGTCTCATTCTGGATAAAAGATGTTGAGCATCCCGTTCCCAAGTGCTCAATTCGCTGGCGTACTTGAATGTCCCGGAAGGTGCTCTTCGCCCGGCGAACGAAGTAGTTCCTGAAGTTATACGAGCTGAAGGATTGCGATGTCCGCAGCATGGAATGATATAGGTGCAACAGCGACTGCTTCGTGGGAGGAGTCGCCATGGTCAGAGTGAGAGGGAAGAAACCTGCGGCGGACGAATGTAAAGTCGCTCACCGTCGGCCCGCTCGGCACGCTGCCGATGCTGACATAAGAATTTCTTCTCCAGCGACCTGTCAAATGAGCTCTGTCACGACGGTTGGACATGACATGTCGTTGAACCGAACCACTACTAACATACCTCTCCCTATCTCTCCTCCGAACCTTCTTGGACATGTTGAAACTGAGCCGATGGGCGTCGATTTTGCAAACTCCCAAGGGGACCGACGTTTCTTGTCCAACATCCCCTCCATTTTCAAAGCTCCGCCTTTCAGGTGCGTGCCAGTGCCGGTGGGTCTTCTAGCCGACCTTCTCTAAGTCCGACAGTATTGATATCAAATTGCTGCACACAACCTGTACGTATTCACTTTTCCCTAACCACATTGTAGACCATTGTGGACTGACTAGTACTGATTCGGCTTATATGATCACTTTCCGGGACAAATGTTCCGTTTTATCAGGTAAGGAAGGGGCGGGCGACGTAAGTAGTCGAGGCTGTAGGGCCTATCTTGCGGATAGCGCAATTCCACGGACTCCAAGACTTGATCCGTATATCCGTACCAGGACATCGATGATTGTGCCGTCATGACGTGTTGTAGATACTGTATGGCGCAGCAGCGCCACAGTGGCCCTCGTTACTAATAACGCTTCTTTAGTGATAGTATTGATGAGATGACGTCGCTACTGAACGGCCTCTCCTCGGATTCGTAGGCTCAGATAAGTTGCACCCGAGAAGGCCGTGCACGGGTCCTTTCGTCCTATTTCGAGGACCTGCTCAGGCCGCTGCACAGACGTGTCTTGGCAGAATGCGATCAGAGAGGCCGAGAGATCTATTATATCTACTGTACAACTATATGTACATAGAATCCACACCATTGCATTACGAGAGACAAAATATGCGAGTGCGAAACATTGGTCAACAGAAGGGGAATCGTCGCGGTCAAAGTAGTACTGCGTGAGGTAAAAGGTGAAAGCATAGGACGCGTCCCAATGCAAGAAGCTGCGCCTCCAGGGCGCGCAGCTCCACGAGAAGGCAAGGCCACTCATGCGGAGACAGAGGCAGGGAGGATGTCGAACTTGAGCCGGTTGCCCTCGGCCGCGACGCGGACCTGCTCCATCGTGTCCACGATGTAGTGCGCGCCGCAGTTCTCGATCTTCGACCGTTCGTGGCTCGTGCACACCGCGATGACTGTCGCGCCCGACGCGACGCCCGCGCGGATGCCCGAGGGCGAGTCCTCGAAAACGACGCACCGCTTCGCATCGTACCCGAGCTCCTTGGCTGCGAGGAGGAACGGGTCGGGCGCGGGCTTGCCCGCCTTGAGACGCTTGTCGTCGGCGGTGATGGTGACGGCGGGGGGCGTGATGCCGACGCGGGTCATGCAGCCGTGCGCGTACGTCTTCGCACCCGAGGTCGCGACGGCGTACTTGCCCTTGGGGATCGAGCCCATGACGCGTTTCACGCCGGGGAGGATGCGCACGGAGCGGTCGACGGCAGCGGCCTCGATCTGCCAGGCCTGGAGCTGATGCTGCTTCTCGAGGTTGACGCGCCAGTCGTCGACGACGGCCTCGTGTTGTTCCTCCATGATAGGGTCCTCGAACGTCGCGGCGTCGCCTTCTGGGATGGTGGAGGGGGACATGGCGAGGAGGGACGAGACGCGGTGGAGGAAGGATGGGCGGCGGAAGGTGGCGAGCTGGGCGATGTTGCCGACGAAGGAGGGTGCACGGGAAGACGAGCGGGAGCTGGGGAGGGAGTTGGAAGGGGAGAGGGCGGGCGTGCCGGCGCCGGATGAGATGGGGGAGGAGGGCACAGAGCCGGGACCGTGCTTGTTGTAGGCGTCGGCGAAGAAGAGGATAGACTCTTCGAAGGCTTGTACCTCGGCGTCCATCTCGTGGGCCTTGATATGCGGCTTGAACTGGGCGAGGTTGTCGACAGCACGCTTGCCGTGAGTGGCAGCGATTACGTATGCGGGGTCCTGGCCGATGTCATTGGCAACCTTGCCCCATGCCGCCTCGACGGCTGCGATGGAGTCGGTAAGGGTACCGTCCTGAACGAAGAAAAGACACAGTCAATAAAAGCACATTAAGTCACTCGGTGTAAAAGCGCGCACCATGTCAAAGAGGACGGCGTCGGCGTAGAAGGTCGTCGAGTCGCAGTTGGTGGACATGTTGAAAGAGGAGATAGAAGAGTGGATGAGAGACGTGTTGTCGAAGTCAAGTAAGAGTAGTATGAGGCTTGTGTCGCTCGCTGTGAAGCTGCGGAGTGAGGGAGGGTGGGTTCAGCCATGGCCTTTATATACGTCTTGTGCGGTACCCGGCGCCTGTGATGGGAGGATAGTTTTCGAGAGTTGTCGGCCGTATCTGGAGAGTGGGGCTACGATGCACCCTCGCAACACGAGGGGAAATTTCCTGAGGCGGTGACGCAAGAGTGCCACTGGCGACAAAGAGCGTTGGCGACGGGAGAGAAACCCCGCTCGCCTTCTTCCGTCCCTGTCCGCCTTCCTTTTCCGGGGGCGCGTGGCAGGAACGACGCGATCGATGAGCGTTGAGTCCCAGAAAGGCAAATTCGTGGTGTTTGATGGGGCCATTAGATCGAATCTGCCGAGCGCCCTTTTTCCAGCCTCGTCTGTGGCCGCGGTTCCTTGCATCAGCTCGCCGACAGCCTTCATTGGCACCTCCTGTGAAGGCCCGAAACCAGGCGCCCTTGGAGCCGTCTTCACGTACTCGCCCCCGTCCTCGTTGTTGCGCGCGAAGGACAACAAGGCGCCGGGCAGACAAAGCAAGCTGATCCACCCCCAAACGCACGGAGATAAGACCTGCAACGCGAAGGACAGTGGACAATGACCTCAAGGGCCATGCAACCAGCCGATTTTCATAAACCACCCGCGACGCGATCGACGGATCCGGAGCGCCCAAATAAACTTGTCTTCTTCCCGCCCTCGGCCGGAATTGGTTTCCCGCCTTGAAGGCCAAGTCTCTTTGCTTTCTGCCGCCATTCTCCCATATGCAGCGTGCCCTACACTGTTCGCTTTCCCCTATTCGACCCCGTTATCTTTGCGATGTTTCTGCTGCCTCTCGTGCCAGAGCAATTTCAACTGTCGCGCAGTGGAGCCTGATGAACGTTCGCAACTTGTCGATGTTCGAAACTTCGACTCCATGACATCCGGAAAGCCCGTATACGCACTCCACCATCAATTCATATCGGGTCTCCCTAGCCGCATTGCCTTCCTTTTCTGACGACACCGCTCTATTTTGCATGTCCCTCTCCAAGCGCTAGCGCCGACACCGTGTCAGGAGATGGGCCTATACACCCTACGCCACCCGACGTTCCCGGCACACCGTGACATATCTCGGTACGAGTCAGATAAACAGAGCGTACCGAGCAACCGATTGACTGGCCGTCTACGCGACGCGTCATGCAGGTGAACGTGGACGTGGGTGCCAAAGCCAGCAATCACGGCCGCGCAACCCCGTTTCTACGCGCTGGTGGCACAGAAGCCCGATACCACACTTCTGGGTAACTTCTGGGGCCGAACCTAGCTCTTGCCGAACAAAGGCATCGCACCATGACGCGCACCGTCCCGATCGTTCTTGCGTCCGGCAGCGATGCTCGTGCGTCGGCATGTGTGCACTTCGCATGCAAGGCTCCTTCGACGTGCGCTAGCGAACGTCCATCCCGTTGGCACGCTCTGCACGTCGGGACCCCCGTTCCTCTTCCACCCCGATACTGTCTTATCTTTCTTTTCGAAGCTCGGACAGCGCGCTGGCCGTGGGTGGCATCATGGCCATGCCCGTAAGCATATGCAGTAAACGCGGTACGAGCTCAGACTTCTCCCACTTCTGGCGTGGCAGTAGGCGACAACACGTATGAAATCTCTGCCCCGAAACGTCATCGACTTCCTTCAGGGCACATCGCTCAGCGCCGCAGCGCGTTCGCAAACGAGATAAGTATCGAGGTGCGGCGGAATGGCTCTAGCCAATATCAGCGGCCCCACTAGTAGCGTGAGCGTAACCGACGCGACGCTTCCCTGGTCCTCGTCCGAACACTTTCCGTGCCCCAAATCCACATTCGAGATGCGTGGAGTGCGAACGGGCAGACCTTTAGCACTTTGTGCCCTCCACCGGGCGGCTGATAACCATCATTCCTCCCTCGTGAACAGTGCGGGCGAAAGGCCACTCGCATCGCTTACGAGCCAGTTCAATGATACCGTGGAGCCGGGTCGACGTGGCACATCGACGTCTTGAGGGGAGGAAGTCCAAGCGGAATGGATGTAGACACTTCGGAAGCAGCGGCTCGGAAGAAGCGGCTCGGAAGGAGTGCGTTTGAATCCTTTCCACTATCGTGTCCGTCCTCAGTTATGACGCAGGCTAGCCGCGAGTCGAACGCGGCCATCGTGCAGGTCTCTGACATCACCCTCGGACTAATTTATAACAAGATGCGACGCACCTCCGGGGGCTTGGAACGTTTGACGTTGACGTACATACGGACCGGGTACCAAATGTCAACGTTGCGGCTGCTGTCCATGTAGCCGTCGCAAGCACTCCCGGCACTTGCGCGACGTCATCTCTCGAGTCCTCCGTTGCCCAATTGCAACCACAAAACTTTAAGGTTGAGGTTCTTCCGTTCCGTTACACTAATCCCGGCCTGATCAACATCGACGCATAAAGGAAATCGAAGTCGACTCGTCACCGCACTATCCTTGCACTTACAACACCGAAACCACCGACGTCATGCACGCCCGGCGACAACGCGTGCAGTATCTCCGACTATGCAGCGGACGGCCCTGTCCAGGTGACCGTTGACAGCCCTGGACGCCAGATCTGCGACCGTCGCGCCTACTTGGGCAGTGGCCAGGCTCTTTCGGACCCTGGAAAATGACTTGTGGACACATATGGGTCCCATCCCCTAGGGCCCTCGTCCTCCGTGCTCGACACGCATCCGGAATCCGGGCAGACAACCCGGATGTCCTGACCGTCGTCGCTCAAGGGAACCAGCTAAACCTAACTCGGTCTCCGGGGCGATTTACGCCCATCCTCCAGCGCGAATCTCGTCGCCCCAAACACGTCATGCCGTCAGCCCCACATCCACAAGCCCCCCGAACGCTTCGCGAATCCCGCACTTGCCGCATGCAGCGCTGACCCCGCATCCCATGCTATCCCATGACGGACGCGAAAACCGTCAGTGTGGGCGATACACGTAAAGCGCTACATACCCAAGCTACCGACGACATCTGTATGGTGTACGCATCTGTATCATGTCCGTAGCGCGTCGTGGCCGTGCAACGGAACGACGACATCCTCCATGTCGTCATCATCGTCGCTGCTCTCCTCGCCAAGCTCGTCCACCTCCGTCTGAACACCGCTCGCGTTCCCGGTCGTGGGAGCGCTT
The DNA here is from genome assembly GCA_032821775.1 of Sanguinoderma infundibulare. Classification (NCBI taxonomy): domain Eukaryota; kingdom Fungi; phylum Basidiomycota; class Agaricomycetes; order Polyporales; family Polyporaceae; genus Sanguinoderma; species Sanguinoderma infundibulare. Next base: position 1,573,565 of record JAVLRN010000007.1, read on the forward strand.
GAGCGTCCGTGAACACCCGACTCGAATACTTCTGGGAACGCGTTGATGTCCAAAACGACGTGAGCGCCTGCATAAGCCGCTATCGGAGGTGGGGGCCGTTCGACAGTCTTCGCAGGTGCATGTGCAGGCGCAGACTCGAGCGGCGGTGGAGAGTGTGAAGGTCCCTGCTGTGGTGAAAGCCCACTCTGAGTGTGAGCTGCTCCGGAAGCGGGTTGGGCAGGACTCGCCGCGGCCTGTGTCGTCACGATCGGCGCAGGACCTGAAGAGATCGACCCCTCGTCCTCGTCCTCGTCCGCTTCCGATATCTCCTTGAGTTGAGCAGCCAGCAACGCAAGCTGCGCCTGCAACGATGCCCGTTCGTCGTCTGTTAGGGTCGTGCGCGCCGACTCTGCCCCTGCGGACGCTGCAGCCGCGTCGGCGAGCGCGGTCAGGACTGCACCGAAGTCGTCTTCCGCATCGACAGCCATGGGCTCCGGCCCCGCGCCAGACGAGTTGCCCACGGACGGGCTTCCGTTTGGGAGATTTCCAAAGTTGATTGCCTTCAGGATGTGCTGCGCGGCTGCCCATGCGTCACCCTCCTTCTCCTCGCCCTGCTTTGCAGGAGGGCGACCCTCGACTGCGGGTGCGGGAGGCGACGCCGTCTGCCCAGCGGGCTTCTCCTGCGTAGGGTGTTGCTGAGGGTACCCAGGATAATGGCCGTACGGGTACGGGTACGGGTACCCGCCGTAGTGCGCAGGTTGTTGCGCTTGAGGTGCAGGGGTTTGGCTGTTGCGGCGATTGGGTTGCAACGGGGCGTGGGTGAAGGGTGAGGAAGGCTGCTGAGGATGGTGCATCGCGTATGTCGTCTGCGCGAGCGTTTGCGGCCGTCGCGTCGTGCGCCTCGACGTCTACGACAGATAATTCTCATGAACTTCACAGGAAAGCAATACGAACACACGACCACGCACCGCGCCTCCTTCCCAATTCGCATTCAGCCTGTACTTGCCACCATCCCTCTTCTCCAGTCTCCCCCTCTTGTATGCCTTTTGCAGAGCCTGGCTCGCGCTTGGGCGGAAGTTTGTCTGCAGAGGGTAGCGCGAAGCCATCCACGTGAAGAGATCTTTAGGAGCGAGACCCTCGTCATCCGCACAATCCAGCAATGCCTCCACAATCATCTCCTCGTACGACGGTAGGTCCTCACCAGAAGGCGGTGGGGGTTGAGGTGGAGGCGCGGCGGGGGGACGTACGGGAGGACGGACGAGCGGTTGGGAATTGAATAACGGCTGCTGCCCTTGAGGATGCGATTGAGGCGACGGGTGGCCAGGCGGAGGCGGAGGGTAGCCTGGCGGCGGTTGGGGATAGTGGGCGTATGGATAGTGCGCGGAATACGCGGGCGGAGGTGGGTAATACGGAGCGTGAGGGTAGGCGGGTTGCTTGCCCGGTTGTGGCGGCACGGCATACCCATAGTGTGCGTACGGATATGGTGCTGGGGGATGAAGAGTCGCGTGCTGAGGCGGCCCAGCAGGCTGGGACGTCCCGCCTTGAGAACCGGGTGCGGGACCCTGGGTAGCTTGTTGAGGCGTTGAGGATGATGGGTCGCCAGGAGCGGGCGATGGGGCGTGTGAGGTCGCAGCAGAGTCTGGATTGCTTGCCTTCGTTTTCTCCCTCTCCTCTTTCTCTCTCGCTTCCTCCGCAGGATCTCGCAGCGAACCCATGGGCGGATCCTCCTCCAGTTCAGCAACAGGGAGCGGAAGTGCATAATACCCTGGAGGATGTACCTGGTGTGTAGGCGGAGTACTTGAAGAGAGCGTTTGCGACGTCGATTGCCCATTCGTTGCCGATAGCGAGGATATGACCTGACCATTTGGCTGAGTAGATGGGGGATGCTGATTCGACTGGTTCAACAAAGGAGCTTTCTTCTTGAGCTCGAGAATAGTAGACTCGAGGTCGGCGGGCCAAATGGCCGTCCTGACGTCCTGCGGAACGTGGGTCTCGAAGAGTAGACAGATCTCAATGATCTGTTCTTGGGGAAGGAGACTTAGGTATGTCTTCTTCGTGCTAGCGTTCGGGGTAGAATCTGAGCTTCCATTGGAGGCTTCATGGGTACTGGCACTGTGATTGGGGGTTGCGCCTGAAGGAGGGGATGAAGTCTTGGCTGGAGGATTGCGAGCATAAGAGAACAGAAAAGGTAAGGTAGAATGTCATGTACCTGTGCCGTTTTGTGCGGATGAGTCCGCAGGAGGAGGGTCCGTGTTGTTGACCATCGGCGGGAGGCTGCGATGGAGCTATACAGCCGCTGTGCAGTTTTTGCCCTCAAGCTTCTCAGCCACAGCCTGGCCACATTCAACGGCGCTAACACATGCGCATCTATGCGCATCCTGCCTCCTGCAACCATGTTCGTGTTCCTACTGTCTCCTGCGTGCGCCCTCGGCCTTTGTTCATGAACGATGTTGGTGAATAGAGGTGTTTGTTTTATCCTTCTCTTGGTCTACCCTGCCTCAGCATCTGAAAGGCATGCTTCGACTCCGGGCCGCGACTCCGCTTTACACCAGACAAGGTTGAGACGACGGTCGACTTGGGGTACGTTCTTGCTGCATACGTTTTGCGTCTATGCGTGGAGATGACTTCAATGTGCATCGTCCAAATTCCATGTGTCTCCCCGAGCTCTATTTGATCATGGAGTCTCGGCGTCGGAAACTCGTATTGGAAAACAAGTTATCAATTGCGGGGCGGATGACCTCCAACGCCATCGATAACAGGCTCTAATGACCATTTAATCGTCTCTATAGCATTCTCCAGATGATCTAGATTCTGGTCTACGGTCCATATATATAAGGCCGCCCTTGATGGATTCAGAGCTCTGCCCAAACCTTCGCCTCTCACTCTCACACCTTCGAACTCAATGACGAAGCAAGTCGTTTTCTCCGAGGAGGCTAACCCCCCTCTCCCCATCTACTGTGAGCACAGTTTGATTAGAGAGAGATCTACGATGTTGGGGGTTCAACGGACTTGCAGCCCAGGCTATCATCTCCGGAAAGACCATCTACGTCTCCGGCAGCATTGGCATCGACCGCGAGTTCAAGCTTGTTGAGGGTGGCGTCCAGGCTCAGACCGTGTGTCCAGTTTCGTTCATCTTGGGAGGTACTCGGCTTACAAACGAGGCATCGTAGCGCGCTGCCATCGAGAACATGACCAAGGTCCTCAAGGGCGCTGGTGTCACCCGTGATGCGGTCCTTAAGGTTAATGTCTTCCTCACGAACCTTCAGCGCGACTTCAAGCCCATGAACGAGGTTTACACTGAAGTGAGTACTCCCTGACACACAAGAACGCAACTAACCTGGGTCAACATTCACAGTACTTCCCCGAGAAGCCTCCTGCTCGCACTTGCATTGGTGTTGCCGCCCTCCCCCTTGGGGCAGACATGGAGATCGAGTGCATTGCTGAACTTCCCTGAGAGCTGATGCATGAGCGAATTTGATGTAGGTGATCTACTGTATTGATATGTACCGAATACCCTGTGCGTACGCGTGCTCTACTGCTGGGATTTTTATCGAGAGAGTGAGGACCGATGGCAGACGCCCATGAAGGTACCAGGCACAGGCCGGGGATACGTCATCGCCGAGCGCGACGCGTCGCCCTTCTCGCGCTTTCGATATTAACGCGTCCTCCCCGCAATCTCTCTCTACGACCACGACCTCCGCTTCGCTCTCACTTCTGTCTGGACTGCTTCATATATCCTCCCTTAGACAGCACATGTCCCGAGTTCAGCTCTACGTCTATGATCTCAGCAATGGCCTGGCCAAACAGATGTCCCGGCAACTAACTGGCAGGCAGATCGACGGTATCTGGTGCGCACGCTTGAGTCTCCGTGTTGTCGTACCGATGTGAAGTGATGCGGATGAAGAGCAGGCATACCTCCGTAGTTGTCTTTGGGAAGGAGGTGTTCTACGGTCAGGGTATCGCGATCACTCCACCAGGACAATCTCATGTGCGTACTAGTCATGTTTTGTGTGACTCAAACTTGACGCGGTTCGTAGCATGGCACACCATTGCAAGTTGTAGACATGGGAGAAACTGCCATCGATGAAGACACTTTCAATGAATATCTTAGTGAAATCAGTAATCATTATACGGCAGACAAAGTGAGTTTTCCCTTACGCGTATTAAACCATGAGCCGTCTGACCTTTTCTCCCAGTACCATCTACTAGGTGAGATCACAATGCGGTTTGTGGCATATAGATGCTTATGTTTCAATAGACTTCAACTGCAACTCGTTCACGAACGACTGTGTGGGGTTCCTTACCGGAGGGTCTATCCCCTCATGGATTAAAGGTGCGCACGCATGTCGCCGTCTCCAGTCTCATTCTTACAACTGCGAGAAGATCTCCCCTCCGACTTCCTCTCAACACCATTCGGAGCCGCTCTCCGTCCTACAATAGACGCGATGTTTCGTCGCCCAACCCCGGGAGCTGCACCCACACCCCCACCAGCACCAAACCACGTTGCGCTCCAGCAAGCAGCTGCCGCATCCCCGGACCCTGCCATTGCGTCTGCTCTGCTTCAAGCTGTTGCGGCCCAAGCGTACTCCTCAGGGTCCCTCTCTGCCCCAACATCCCTTCCGCGTTCGCCCGCGCCGGGCAGCTCTACAATTGCCGCCCCCATTCACATTTGTACAAACAACTCGTCCATGCACGGATTGTTGCAGTCCCATCGCGTCGCGGTCGTGTTTTTCACCTCTGCAACGTGCGGCCCGTGCAAGATGATCGAGCCCGTCTTCGAAGAGCTTGCGCACCAGAAAACACATGGGCCCAACGCTGGTCGTGTGGCGTTCGTGAAGGTGGACATGGCCATGGGCTCGGGCGGTCAAGTAGGTGCTGAGTGGGGAGTGCGGGTTACGCCTACATTCTTGTTCTTCCTTGACGGGGAGAAGAAACACGAGCTTAAAGGCGTGAATGCGCCTGAACTGCGCACCCAAGTAGACTTGCTGCTATACCAATCGTTCCCTCGTACGTGCATTCATCCAGGTGTCGGAGAGTTCATGGTTGTTAATAGCATACACTTAGCGCATCCTCATACGAAGCTATCCCTTCCTGCGGTCGAAGGGCTTTCCATGAACCCTATCCTGTTCCAGCAAGTTCCTCCTTTGGACACGGTATCAAGCAAGCTAGTTTCATTCATCGACGCCAATACTTCCTCAGCGGACCTGCAAGCTGCGAAACAGGCCCTCACGACTGCTGTAGTACCTTACCTGAAGTCGCGTTTCCCCGACAAGACGGCTGCAGGGAAGAAGCCTGCCATCCCAGCGACTCCCCAACTACTGACCAGCTTCTCTACCATGACGAAGAGCCTTGTGGGCGCGCTGGCCCCGGCCCAGCTCTTCCCTCTCGTGGATATGTGGCGGCTAGCGGCAGTTGACGACGCGACGGCTGCGAATTGGTTGGCCATTCCAACGAACCCTGACGCGCTCCAGCTCCAGCTGGAGAAGGCGCTCGAGGTGCTGGAGGCGAGCAACGCGGGGCAGAAGACTGCGGGGCGTAATTACATCCTCACCACCCTTCGGTTGCTCGCGAATGGGTTCGCGCACACCGCGCTGAGCAGAGCACTCCTGTCGCCTACGGCCCCAGCAGGCAAGCGATTACTAGTGACGCGCGTGGTGGTCTTCACGCTCCTGCATGAGGACGCGGCGGTGCGGACGGCGGCTGCGAGCCTGACGTTCAATGTCGCGGCGGCGCTGCAGAAAAGTCGGGTCGAGAAACTGAGGACGGGGACGGCTCCTGCCGTGGAAGTGGAGGAGGACGAGGAATGGGAGGCGGAGCTTGTTAGTGCGGTCCTGGAGGCGCTCTCGAACGAGGTGCGGAGCGAGGAAGTTGGTGAGTGTTCTGTCTTTCTTCTTAGACACACCCTGTTGCCTTCCTCCTCTCCAGTCGCTAATCAGCATTCTGTACTAGTTCATCGATTGGTCGCTGCGCTCGCGTTCCTGCTGCGCCTGTCGCCGTCGTACGAAGGCCAGCTCGTGCCTTTGCTCGAGGTGTTGCAGTCTCGCCAGACACTCGAGAGCAAGCTTCAGAAAGGCAGATGTGGGGAGCAGGGCGTGCAGAAACCTGAGGTTCGGAAGTTGATTCAGGAGGTGGCTGCGAAGCTATGTGCTTCAAGTTCTTGACATTGCCATGAGATATTATTGTTCTTGGGACTTGCCATACTTGGACTGCTTGGTATACCAGTCCGAGACATGCTTATAGCCTTATACGATGTGTGCTGTTTGATTACGAACAGAGAGGTCGGCCTAAAGGTCTGTGTTTAGCGGGCTACCGGCGTGAAGATGAGGGATGAGCCGGACTTGAGCCGGATGCGGGGTAGCGAGTTGCCGGACCGGAATACATATGCGTCTGACTCTCCGGAGAGCATCGTCGTCCTCCAGCTCGCATCCGACACGACACATTCGACAATGTCCCTGCTTTTCTAATCGTTGCTCTGCTAGACTCTGCTCGTGTTCTACCCACCATCATCATCGCTTTCTTGCTGTGCGGCGCATTTACCACTAGAGCGTCCCGCCGGCGCACACGGAATACCCACTCTAACACCTTCGACCGCTGGTATTGGTATACCGACGCAATACCGACCCCGCACGGAGTCCTTTAATTGAAAGCCTTGTCACCGGCCGCTGCAGACACCCCGCAACTGCTTCTGCTAGCTGCCCGCGACGAGGACCTTGCACGCTAGACGACAGACCCAACGATTTATGTTCTCCCGCACGGCCGCCGCTCGGTTTCTTTCGCATTCGGTGCGTCGATCTCAAAGCTTCTACTCTTCTTTCTCTATCCTCTATTTGGGCTGCGCATGGTCTATCTTGGGGCTGCGGGTGGGGTGGAGATGGCCGATGGAAGGGCAGGGAATTGGCTGGGTGGATTGAATGGGGCACATGGGCTATGTGGGAAGCGTGTGGGTGTCCCCGGGACGCTCGAGGAAGCCGCGACGGTTCGTGCGTGGCCGGAGAAAGGCAGCGGAGAGCCTTGCCTAGACAATGGTATGCGCGCGGTGCCAGAAGGGAGTACTGGTAGCTATATGCGTAATGGCCCAGGGACGCGTTCTCCGGTATCCTCTCCCTTTCTCCCCGCCACTACTATGTGGATCCCCTCGAGCACTTCCATCGTCTCAACAATCATGCATGGCTCCCCCCCTTAGGGCCGGTCTGGACTGGTTCGGCCTACTGCTGTTGATTCTTTCGCAGCGAGAGGCGGGATGAGGCCGTCCGATTTCCGTGAGTGGAAGGGACATGGTCCGGGAAGCCGTGCGTCCGTGTCGAGACGAAGTGCACCACCCTCCAGCACCCTCCCCGCTTTCGTTGTGCTTTCTCACCTGCCTCCTTCGCTCTGTCCCGCAAGGTGCGCATTCCCCTTGTGCTCTGCCCTCTTTGAGTGCGCGCGGGCGCGCGCCGCGACCGGTTAAGGAGCTGTGCGCTCGACTCCCTCGGTCATTTTTCTTAAGTTCTGACTTTGTAGTAGAAGAGCGAGCCTCGCTGACCCGCCCTCCAGCCAAATAGGCCCGTCATGTCAAAGCCACGCAACCTCAAGACCTCCGCGCCCCGCAAATCGGACGTCCCGCCAGGGTACGTTGCCGACCCGAGCAAGGGCCCCATGCTCCGCTACGAAGCCTCCCTCCCCCGCCTCCCCGTCCCCACCCTCTCCTCGACGGCCGCGAAGTATCTCGAGACCGTCCAGCCGCACCTAACGAAGGAGCAGTTCGCGCGCACGCAGGCGGCGGTGCAGACGTTCGTCGAGTCGGACCAGGCGCGGGTGCTGCAGGAGCGGCTGCAGACGCGCGCGGCGCAGCCCGGCGTCGCGAGCTGGCTCGCGGATTGGTGGAACGAGACGGCGTACATGGGCTACCGCGACCCGGTGGTGGTGTTCGTGAGCTACTTCTACGTGCACTTGGACGACAAGACGCGGCCGGGACAAGCGACGCGGGCGGCGCAGCTGCTGAAGGCGGTCCTGCCCTTCCGGGCGTTGGTCGAGAGGTGCTTGCTTTCGCGCTGGCGCATGGGGCGTTGGCTGATCTTTCCATATGTAGCGAACAACTTCAGCCAGAGAAGGTTCGCGGGGCGCCATTAGCGATGAAGTCGTATGAATGGCTGTGCGTACCCATCTCGCTGTTTAGCGAAAGCTCCGTCGCTGACACACTGCGGTACCCTCAGTTTCCACTCGTCTCGCTATCCTGTTAAGCCCGTCGACACTGCGAAGAAGTTCAATCCCAAGGCTCACAACCACGTCGTCTTCGTTCGCAAGAACAAGTTCTACAAGGTGCAGCTTGCGGACAAGTCTGGTCGCGAGCTCTCCGCCACAGAACTTGAGGTGCAGATCGACAAGGTCATCGCGCTCGCGGGCAACGAGAAGGCGATTCCTGTCGGTGCCCTCACCTCGGAGAACCGTGACACCTGGGCAGATGTGCGTTCTGTGCTCTGGTCGGAGTTATTCACTTTGTCTAACCTCAGTCTTGTTATTAGGCTCGCGCTGCTCTTCTTGCTGCTTCACCATCGAATGCTGCCGTGCTCGAGGAGATCGAGTCCGCTATATTGGTTGTAGCCCTCGATGACACCAAGCCCGTCACCCGTAAGCAAATCAGTTGGGCATGCTGGGTGGGCGACGGCAGGAACCGCTTCTACGACAAGCATCAGCGTAAGAGTGTCCACTGCTCGCATTTCCCTACATGTGGAACTTACCTGACGTCTTAGTGATCGTTTACGAGAACGGCAAGTCCGGTTTCCTCGGCGAGCACTCCTGTATGGACGGCACGCCCACCCTTCGCCTGAACGAGTTCGTCCTCGCTGCCCTCGCTGCCGGCAAGATCGACCTCGGCTCCGCCCCCACGGGCGGCGTGGAGCTCGAGCCCCCGCGGGAGCTCACGTTCACGCTCGACGGCAAGACATGCGAGTACGTCGCGCAAGCAGAGAAGAACTTTGACGCGCTCGTCGCCCGGCACAACATGGAGGTCCTCCACTACGAGGGCTACGGCAAGGAGCACATCAAGGCGTTCAAGGCGTCGCCCGACGCGTGGGCGCAGATGGTCAAGCAGCTGGCGTTCCACAAGATGTTCGGCCGCCCGGGCGTGTGCTACGAGAGCGCGCAGACGCGCAAGTTCCAGCTCGGGCGGACGGAGGTCATCCGCTCGGCGAGCAACAAGAGCAGGGCCTGGGCCGAGGCCATGCTCGACCCCGCTCAGACCGTACGTCGTTTGCCATCCCGCCGCTCATCCCCCTACTCTACGTCCGGACTGTGCAGAAAGCTGACGTGCTGTGATCCAGGACGAGCATCGCGCCGCGCTCTTCCGCAAGGCGATCTCGCGTCACCTGCAGTACGCTGCGTGGGCCGCCGACGGTCAGGGCGTCGACCGCCACCTCTTCGGCCTCAAGAAGCTGCTCAAGGAGGGCGAGCCCGTGCCAGAGATTTACGCCGACGAGGCGTTCAGCAAGACGAACCACTGGGAGCTCTCGACCTCGCAGCTCTCTTCGCCCTTCCTTGACGGCTGGGGCTACGGCGAGGTCGTGCCCGACGGCTACGGGCTCTCGTACTCGATCGGGGACCACTACATCCGCTGGACGATCACGAGTTTGAGGCAGGATACTGCCGAGCTCAAGCACTACCTCGCCGAGGCTGCGACGGAGACGCGGGTGATGATGGAGAGCGCGGCGAAGAAGGCGGAGGTGGAGAAGGCTAAATTGTAGCATACTTAATAACGGTAATAGAGTGCTTCTCTGTGTTGTAAGGTCGAGGTTAAGGCACCTGAACGGTTCCGCACACACAGAGGTTAAAGATCCACGCCGTGTGTATAGAGCATAAAGCTAGAGTTTACAACCTAGAAACAATATGTGGTGTGCTCGCCGGTACCGCCGTAGCCTCCGCGCCGTCGAAGACCGGGTGCCTCGGTGGCGTGTCTACGTGAGCTAGTGCCTCGACGTTCTCGTACCACCACTCGATCGCGTACTCCTTCTCCGCATCCCCGACGTCCTGCGAGATCGCCTTGAAGAGCGCCTCGACGAGCTCTTCCCGCATCTCTTCCGCCCGGCGGTCCACGGCGCGATCGCTCGACGCCGAGAGAGGCACGGAGAGCACGATCGCCTTCACTTCCGTCAGTAGTCTCGGGAGCAGCGTGAGGGAGACCGAAGGCACGCTCGCGATGAGGGCGAGGTGGAGCCGATGTAGATGTTCGGATGGGGTCTGCGTCGCTCCCGGCGTGGCGACCGCCGATGACGATGCCTCGGTCTCGGGCGCGAGGGCGGCGTTTATCGGCGCGACGCCGACGTGCCGTATCGCGTCCAGGAGCACTTCGATGCAGTACCACGTCATTGTGTCTGCTTGGATGGTGCTTGCGTGATGCACGTCGCCGGGCACGGCGTCGGCGTATCCGAAGGCGCTTGCACTTCGGACGAGCGCAGCGTAGGCCATGCAGAGCTGCACGGTGCTCAAACGGCCGTCTGGCGAATTCTGTGTGAAGACGTGCGAAATGTGCGAGCAGTCAGCCAGACGAATCCTTCCGTGCCACGCTCGGTTCCGTGAAAGATAAGTACCTCGACGAGACATCGCGCATACATCGGGACAATCTTCTCCGCGAAGGCCGCTTCAGCCTCCGGTTGCCACCTCCTTGTATTGCTGCTTTGTGCATGGGAAGCGAATATCGCCAACATGACCGAGTGGGCAGACTCGTATCTTTCCCGGTGACTAGGGTTCCAGAGGCTTCTACAAGAATAGACGGCGGTCAGCAGTGCTGTCTGACGTGTGTCCGGGTTCACTCACGGGAGACACAGGGGATAAACTCGGGACTGAATCACTTCCTCTGAGAGAACGGGCATGAGCTGTTCGGCGCATGCGAGGGCAAATGCCTTCTTCGTATCCACCATGCTCCGCGGAAGGTTGTCTATCCCTGGGATCTCGGTCAACGGAATCTGGGAACGAAACCATTAATGGCATACCTTTGCCCTTGCCCGCCAAACCATCATCGTGGCACAACTCCTCCACGAAACGATCCGCCTCGGTTTGGCTTGCGGACAGCACGTCCAGTGCCATGTAGAATGCGCGCTTGAGCTCCGGCAGCCCTCCTTCAGACATCGACGCTACACCACCGAACTGCGGCATAATGAAGGAGACATGCGAGAGCGTATGCAGGACGTCCAGAGCAATAACATGACGTGAGGGAACGCTTGAGGACGAGCTATATGCGCTCCCATCATGAGCATTGGGGATGAAAACCACGGCTGACAGAATAGATTGGGAGAGCATGAGCGTTGTGAAGAGCAAGGTCTTCAGTATGGACCAGGTAGCGGTGGTTACACCGCGCGAGCCCTCGTCAGCGAAATCAGCGTCGTTCTCGAGTCGAGCGAGAGGGCACTTCGCCCAGTCCTTCTCGACGGTACTTGTGAGGGATTTGAGGCGGTCGAGGGTACGGCCAATGGCCTCCCATCCGTGCACGCGTCTTGACTCTACAAGAACGGTGAGGGAGAGCGCAGTGAACTTTGCGAGTGAAGCCATGGACCCAATATGTGTTGACTGGGCAATTGTCTGGATGGTCTGAGCGAAAGCACCGTCTGCCTGGAGAGACATTGAAGCCACGATCTTCAAAGAGCAACAGCAAACTTACAGGAACGGACACTTTGCCATTAGCATCGGTCACAACAGATAGCAATGCCCCTGCGAGGAACCCGCCGCCATCGAATGAACGATATACAGTGGTCACAAGCACGTCTATAATTGCCTGTATGTGCTTTGAGTTTACGGTAGACTCGCAAACTCGATTGGACATACCGGTAGAGGCAGAGCCTGTAATCTCTGTGGGTCGACAAAGGACGCGCATTGCGATGCGAGGAGAACCGCAATAGCGAGCGGATCTGATGCAAGTGAAGTGAGGACAACATCCTCAGTCGCGGCTTGAGACGATGAAGCTCAGACGAGACATACCTTCTGCCTCCTCATTAGCCTCCACAGTTCTCTTGAAGTCCGCCTCCCACCCGCTCCCCTCTCTCACATATGCATCCACAATCTCTGCGAGCGCAAGCACGACCTCCTCCTCGACCTTCGACCTCGCCCTCGCTTCCCTCTTCTTCACCTCCAGCTCTGTCTCCCAGTCCTCCAACCCAAGCAAAAGGCCCGAAGCACAAGCGAGCCTGATCACCGCGACGCCCCCTTTGAATCCCTCCAGCACCGCTCTTATCCACTTCCCCATTCTCCCCGTGACGTCCACACCCTTCGCCAGCAGCCCTCCCGGATTCTGCTCGGCCTCCTCCTTGTGCACCGCGAAACGCAGGTGCACGGCATGCCGGAACGCGACCGAAAGGGCGGCAAGCTTCTCGTACGTGTACGGACGGAAGACCGGGCTGCCGATGATCGTCGCGACGAAAGGCGTAGGGGAGCCGGGGACAGGACTGGGAGGACGCGCGAGGTAGTGCGCGATGGAGGCCTGGAGAGTCTCGAGAGGTAGAGTAGAGGCAGTGCGGGTGAGGTGACGGATGAGGTTGATGTAGCCGCGGTCTAACATGGTCGACAGTGCGCTCGCTACCTGTGTAATAGACGAGTTTGCTTGAACGTGTACCGAGGTCAAGAGGCAAGTAGCTGCGATGTTGGCAAGCGTCGCGATCACCAAAGCATGGGATTTCGCGGGCTGGCGCGCGCTCGCGAGGCTCTGCCACTGACAGTGACTACTTACATACTGAGCTCATCCTCAATCGCGCAAAGGACATCGACAAGACCGTTCTCTCCGAAAACGGTGACGCTAACCCGAGCTACAAGGTTTGTTCGTCAACGTTTCAACCTCGAAGACGAACGTTAATTCGTTCCTTTGCTGATAAACGACACTAGTACGCTGACAGGAGATGGCATCTGAAGAGAGCAAGGCAGCGGGCGCCAAGATCGCCGCAGAGAACCTCTCCAAGGCGTTGGGTGCAGGAGAAGAGGAGGCCGAAACCGATGCCTTCCAGTGCTATCGCTGCAAGCAGGTGCCCTTCTCCCCCTACTCGAGCTCGTTTCTCCAGCGCACTGCATGCTGAGCCGCCTACTACTAGCGGAAATGCCGTTACCGTACACAACATGATGAACCAATAACGGTACGTACTATCCTGTCTTAATCGCCGCTATCCATGCCCTAACACGGTCCTTCGCCGTCAGACATTTGTAACGTCAGTCATCTGTCGCTTGCATCCTTCACTTCGCCTTATGACCCCGACTATCATTTTTTTTACCCGCACAGTTGTACCGTATGTAATAATAGGTTGGTATTGCTCTTCTTCCCCATGCTTCGGTTTGCTCAGTGCTCACCCCTTCTGAGCAGATGGCAGTTCTCGTAATTCACATGCAGATAGTCGCGAGGCGCGTCGGTTTCTCACAGCTTGCGCTGCGTATAGAGTGCGGTAGTCGAGAAACTCCGGTTGTTCATGTCGCACAGTGAGAATATGGGGACGCGTTTGTGAGGCGCGATATATTGGGCAGCAAGTGGGTAAAAAAGAATGAACAACTTGCTGGAAAGGGGACGGTTTATCGATACAACCAGAACACCAGTATTAAAGCAGGCATCGGAACAGATGCTACCATGTGCACGCACATTGCGAGCAAAGACCCCGAACGTGAAAGGAAGCAAACCAGAAACAGAAACTCAGCCTGGGCGATGACGAGGGGGTATGAGAGCTCTCCCATAGAACAGCAATATCACTTCACCATGCCACGGTGGGAGAGGCAAACAGTCGGCCATCAAGTGAACCCTCGGGAAGATCGGGTGCCGCTCAGCGACGTGCCGTGGCCGTCGAAGCCGCAGTCACCGTAACAGTGACGGTCTCCGTCGCGCAATTCGACGAGTTGTCAGTGCTGTACGTTACAATCGCCGACATCAGTCCGAGTGCGACCCCTGCCGAGGCACCAAAGCACGCACCTCGAAGCGTTCCCACTGGCAGCAACGCCGGCGACAGCCGCGTTGATCTCGTCCGCCGTCGCGTCATCAACGAGCAGGTTCTGCGTGAAGATGCAGCCGTTCGGGTCGTTGGCGTCGTCGCAGCTGTTGCCCTTCGCGGTCGGGTCCCCGATCGTGCCGGGCGCGAACGTGCCTGACTTAAGCGCGTCCTGCGGGTCGCCGCCGACCGACGCGATCTGCTTGGCGAGCGCGAGCACGATCGCCTTGTTCGTCGCCGCGGCGCCGCTCGACGCCGGGTCTTGGTGCTGCTGGATCGCAGCGATCTCCGGGTTCGTGGCGGTTTCGGTACAGAGGACAGACGCGGTGCCGACTGCGCCAGTGTTGCGCTCGAGAGCGCGAAATATGAGTGCGTTGACCATGCTGTCGGTGTCGCCCGCGGCCTTCGCGTTGGTGAAGGCCTGGTCGGCGACGGCCTGCTGCAAGCAGTCGAGGTTCTGCATGACAGGCGTGTGAAATCAAGGGATGGGATGTAGTACAAGATGTATGCTCACCGTGATGTCACCGGCACCAGCAGCTGCTGCAGCGTTACCGAGGAGAGCGAAAACAGGGTCGACGATCTTGTCGGGGTTGTTGAGGTTCAAAGACGCGCGAACCGAGGTGAGGATCGGCTCATGCGAATGCTCCTGGGGAACCTCACGGCGCACGGGGGCGGAGAACGCGATGGCAGAGAAGAGGGCGACAAGCGCGAAGGAAGACTTGATGAAGACCATGGTGGAAGTGATGTGTGTGGTGACCCGACCGGTGCGGTTGTATCGACAAAGTCACAAAGAAGGGTACGCCAGCGACTACAGCGCAGGTGAGCAAATTGTACACAGTGGCCAAAAGCGAGGAACTCACAAGAAGAGCGGAAGAACTTGAAGAAGGAACGTCAAGACCCGGTCTTGGCTGGGAAATGGGAGGAATGAGGACGACTCTCTGTCCGGCCTCAGGCCTTTATACTGCGGGAAGACAGACTAAAGAAAGAGATAGTCGCCGATACCAGGGGTCCTGGCTGTTGCCATGCTGCGACACGATCCGAGGGATCTGGAAAATGAACGAGTGATGGCCGCGAAAGATTCCGGAAGTATCTTTCTAACAGAACGTCGGCCGTCTTCCTTCCCAGGGAAGCGTGGTCTTTTGCGTGGTCTGGTTGGTCCTTCATAGCAACTACAATCAAATGCGGTAAGTGATCTGCCTGAACCGGCCTCTCGTCATCGTATGCAGTCGATCGAATAAGTACTACATATGCTGCTGCATGGACCTTCCATCACCGCCCAGCAGGATTGTAGCGGTTGGGGCCAGGGGATTGACGGTACCTAGCGTCATTTTGCTAGGAAACAAGTAAATCCGACCAGAACCACGTCCCACGGTTGTTCGGCTCAATGATCACAGACGGAAAATGTCCGTCCATCGCCGTTATGTAGCGGCACGATATCCGTGCGAGTCCACCAGTTAAACGTCTGCCGAACCTTGGTTTAAATGCTTGTTGAAGCTTGACGACACGGTGTTGTTGAAGTGTTGATATTTCCGAGGAGTTGCCGCCTGCGGTCAACTCGGTTTCGGGTACAGGCACAGTCGGTTCCTATACGTCGGATATGACAATCAATCGGATATGGACAATCAACCGGGGTCGTTGGCTGCATGTTGAAGCCGTCGTCAACCTCGGACCATCAGCGGACCTACGCAGTGTGACGCTCAGTAACACCCATACCGACCAGGGATAGAACGAGAACAGAAGGCGGATCTATTGTTCTAAACAACACGGACGGTAGTAGCTTCCTTCTTGGAAAGAGCATGCACGTCTTGTTCTACCGCGGAAAGAAATAAGTGAGTCACCATGCACGTCCTATGGACGACGAAGGTACTCACGGATGCCCCACACATGTGCTCGCAGGTCAAGGAATTCTGGACGATGACGCCAATAACAACTTGAGCAAGCACGAATATGTGGAAGCGGGCAGTGCCAGCTTACCGATATGCAATCCATCGTATAGCTTCTTCACCTCGGCACGTACACGGGAGATGTCCTCTTTCGAGGCTGACGTTTCGCTCAATGCCTTGAGCTCCTTCTCGACTGCCTCGATCCTCCTGACATGTGCGGTAACCTGACAAGGAACGTCCACAGCTTGCACCACTGTGCAACACGGAGATGTAAGAGCGCACCTTCTGTGTGCTCGTTTGGAGCTCCTCCACGCTCGCTTGTAGCGCAGCCGAGGCCAACTTGTACTCCTCCAGCAAGTGGTACGCCGCAAGGGACGACGCGAGGGAAAAGCCGAGCAAGAACCCGACGACGCTAAGCAGACGCATGTATCAGCACACGAAGCGATTCGGAGTAACGCAAACACGGTGTACGTACCCTCCACGGAATGCACCAAGGGGCTTCTTGGGCGGGGGAACGGAGCCCAGGTTCGGTGTGGCCTCCTGACGCACGGCCCGCGTGGTTGAGAGCAAACGACTTGAAACGCGCTTGGGCGTTGTCCTAGCCAGAGAGAAGGAGCGTGAAGCGAGACTGGAGGCCATCGTCGAGGGAATCGCTGCTACACCCGAGCTGAGCTTGAGCACTAGCTTGAGGGCACTGGCACCAGCACCGTCACCCAGTCGCCAAGTCCACGCGCGCCTACCGCAATCGAAGCGCGCAGAGTGAACATCGTTGTCGCATTTATCCTCGGCCTAGAGGCCTCACTTAGCCTTCTTCTTGTACTCGTCAACACTGGACATCGTCATGGATCAAGGCGTCCCCTTCTCCCAGCCTCGAGCCGACTCGACATAGATGTACTACGCTGCGTCTGCGAATTCCTGACAGAGGTCAAAGATCTCCTCTCGTTTTCTCTCACTTGCTCCTCCCTCCGGCCAGACGCCATCCGTCGCCTCCTCAGCACTCGTCCCATCGTTCTCTATGGTACAAGTTCCCTCTGCAAATTCTACAGATTCATTTCTGTCGACAAACCAACCCGCGCTCCCCAGATTTATGGTCTGGACATCAAGCGGATATCGATGGACGATGAACCGCCGTACACTGGGTACATCATCGACCTCATAGAATGGGCACTCAATATTCGGTACCTCAGCATTCCCCTATTCCATCTCAAGATCAAGTCTCCAAGTACCGGCAGGCTCGTTCCCGCAATCACCGGCTTGACCAGCCTCCGAGAACTCTCAATCGCCGAGTGGTTTGCCGTGATCCCGGATCTCGTCCGTCAGGTTCAATCTCCACTCAAGGCTTTGCGGATCGGATGCCAGGACGATACGTCAGCCCGCCTCATCTTCGACTGCCTGGGACATCTGGCTCCGACGCTTGAGCACCTCGGCCTGGAACATCTGTCGTTTGCTGCCCTCACCCGTCTCTTGATCAAACACACCTTTCGAGCCCTGCGGTCTCTCGTCCTCACTGCAACAGACCTCATCTGTCATCTAGGTGTCCTGACCGATATGTTTCCCAACTTGGACCGAACGTTGCAAGAGGACCGATCTCGCGATGTCCGCTCCATGAATGCGGGTCAGCTTCGCAGTGCACGAGAGGACAACCATCGAGTTCAGGACACCCGCTCTTGGACAAGTCTTTCCCGCCTTGTTTGTGATGCGCTCGCGTTCTTCGTTCTAGGCCTCAAATGCCCGATCGAGTAGCTCGTCTGTGCCAAGGCCACCTCCGAATTAGTACCCTACCTTGCTGAGGGTCTCCGCGAGAACCCCATGCCTCGCCTGGTAATCTCGATCATCCTCAACGAGGCCGATATGCTCAGAAATTTCTTCCCGCCACCGGGCTCCCATCCGGTGCTGCAATCAATTCTATAGAAGGGACAACGCCGAACTCAATGCAGCGTTTCGCTCGGGGCAAGTGCTAGTGAGTTCTTTCCAGTTACCAAACCATTTTAGCGTTGTGGTGACGGGGTCACCTCACTCGCAGTCCAATATCCTATCCACCATCAAGAGTCTGGGTTCCTTGTCACATCTCTGCTTCGTCATCCACTGCGATGTCGTCGGCGACATAAACGAGAACTTTGAACATTTTTCTCAAAGCCAACCCGAGCTACACTTGGGCCAACTCGCTTCCCGGTTCCTCTATGAGGCGGTTTGTTATCAAGCCCGCGATCCCACTCCTTCCGAAACCATTCCTATCAGCGACACCGTTATGAAGGGAAAGGAACGGGTGAGACTTTTGAGGATGGGGAAGGAGCAGAACTTGGGGGAGGCGGGCAATGTCTCGACACATTGGCAAATCAGGATCATCACTACATTGTTCTCATACCAACTCCCCGAAAGCAGCATCTCATCCGACGAGGACTCAGAGGACTCGCACTCTGACGTTGACAACGAATCAGAGATGGATAGCGACTATTGCTGAGGACGCATGGGATGCAAAGGTACCTCAGCGGTGGCAGAGACGACTTTAACCCCGATGCGCATGAAGATATAACTCTTAGGATAGTGAGGCGGCATGCCCTAGTCTTCTAAGCTGTATTTAGACTATCCTAGGCGTGAAGAGCGAAGGCAAACCCGAGGTTTTGCATGTTGCGGCTCGTTAAAACCCTGGGCTGTCATCCTGGGCGATGATCCGCGCTTGCCCGCTCCGAATCCAGTATCGCCAGTCACAGGCTCCGCGTGGAAGAAGAATAAGAGGATAAAATTTAGTGTCGCGCCTGACGACGTACGCCCGGGGACGTCGCTTTCAATGGGAGCCGTGTGCCCCAAGTGGGCTTCACAAGGGAGCGTAGCGCGGATCCGAGGCTCGATGGAGGCTGCTTTCAGACATTCGGTGAACAAACTTGGCGAGCGTTGACGCGTAAACGTAGAGGACCAAGCTTCCATTCGTTAGCAGTAATCGTACATCGTGATCAGAGTCAAAATGGACGGATCTCTTCGTCGAAAGTGATTGCTTTCGGATCCTCCAAACCACTGCGCACTACCTCCCAGGACTGTAGCGCTAGCGCTCTCGCCGAAGAGAACGGGTGAACGGGAAGACGATGTGGCCAGGTGATGCCCGGGACATGTTCAGATAACGTCCTCGTCTCCAACGAGTGCGCGCATTGCCATCTCCGGCTGGTCCCATTGTACCTAAAAGACGCATGAGGGGTCCAAACAGGTACAAGGTTCACGTTAAGAGGCTAAACACTCACGAAGTGATTTCCTCCTTTGACCCGAACGATTCTGACCTTGCGGGGAGGAACGCCGTTCTCCGACTTCACGTGCTCCAACTCCGCAATAAGGAGGTGCATAACGTAGGATCCATCCGCATGAGACATCTGGCACCAAACCACGCGCAGCTCTACGTCGCCCCAGTGGTCGCCCTCGTCGTCTTCCTCGTTCTCCTCACCACCTCCGAAAAGGAAGAACGCGCGTCGGCGAAGGGTCGTGAAAAGCCCAGACTGTATCCCGGGCAAGATGATGGCCGAGTCCACAGCGCCTCCGGGTAGGTGTGTTAACTCCGCGCGTTCTTCCGCACTGAGCGTGCTGAAGGTGGACGGAGGGTCACTGAGTGCCTCATGTGATAGGCTGTCGATCGTAGCACCATGGGAGTAGTAACTGCTGACCGTTTGCGCGCGCGCCCAAGGGTCAAGCCCCTTGGTCCGTTCTTCCTCGGGAAGGCTTGTGTCGAATGCGCGGTTGTACATGTCTGACCGTCCTGGATAACCCATCACAAGGTGGCCGGTGTCTGCAAGTGGCACGGTGACTATCCCAAAGGCATTTTATGGAATCCAGTTGCTTACCGAGTATGACGACGCGTCTGACATACTTCGAAAGTTCGACGTCGTTGATGGGGAAAGAAGACACATATGCCATGAGCGAAATTATCCACAGTGCTCCGAAGGACCAGCCTGCGACGATGATCCCTCCGGCGTTCTTCTCCGGCTGAGCGGGCGGTATGTTGTCATGCCGCACGAGGTCCTGCAAGAAGTCGTACACCTCCCTCGCCCGCTCTCTCATGAACACCCCAAGATCCTCCTTCACTTCTTCCAGAGCCTCTTCATCCGCTTCGGGTGAGAGTTTGGGAATCGCGGCACGTTCCTCGTCGGTAAACAGGGTGCTGCCCGGGTACCCGCGCCGGTTTAACAGGATGATACGGGCGTCGTAGCTGCTCGCAAGAGGCACGACCTTGAGAAAGGTACCTTATGATGAGGAAACCCAGAAAACGATGCAGGTTAGACCGTGCTGCTGTGGGAGCACATGACGATCACTCACCGCTATGCCAGATATGAGTATGCAATACGACGAGCGTGGTATATGTGTGGCTGCCTTGAGGCGCTCCAGTATCGTGCACAATACCAAGTCGGCCCCCTGTGGATGTCGTCCCTGTCATGATGTGGCTCGCGTTGTAGCTCGGGGGAGGGTGCTGGAGTGGGGTGTTATAGGAGTCCAGCGAACTCTTCGTTGTTGGATCCTATATATAGAAGAAGCGGATGGGAACCTTGAGTGCGGTCTCACCGTTGGGAATAAGTGGTACCTATACGTCAGGGACCTCTCTGGTGTGTCAGCTACGCATCTCTTTGGAGAGCGATCGACCTGATTGGACCGTGTACTGGTAATTGCCTATGATACTCAACACCGGGGTCAGCCGGAACGTGCGCCTCGTCATTACGAAGGCGAGTGAGGGGCGCGTGCACGACGCGGTGCGCAAGCTTGATGTCTCCCACTTGGACGGGGAAGAAGAGCGCGAGGGTAGGGCCAATGGTGGACGACATGTTTCTAGCCTGTTCCTGGTGTTTCTGGTGTTAGGATTCTATGAGACTGTGTCGTCAAGGGGAGACAGCGGTACAGAGATATCCTTGTTGCGAATTGCCGATCGGTGATGGACATACCCTGCGTGTACCCGAAAAGAATTCAGCGAGAGCCTGTAGGACGGGCGTGCCTGAACGCGACCTGCGTACGTACTACCCGACGCAGCTTTGAAGCGCAGGAGATAACCAGCACGTACGGCGTGTATATGTGTGACCTGAAGTATGCTTGTAAGGTGAAGTTCAGCCAGACTCTTCAGAAATAACTGGAGTGGAGATGAAAATGTGGGGATTAAGACTTTCACGGGGAGTGGCTTCATACTGTTTGCCTTGAAGCCTTGAAATAGGAAATATTGAACGGCCCATAACACGTGTCTCGACGGTGGCAGCAGATGATAAGAGACAGCAGTGGGATCTGTAAGGCGTGGGTAAGTTGGTGAAGCTCGTAATCTCCTAGACTGCCAATACTTATCACTGAAGCACTGCCAGGTCCGATTGGCTGCCATGCTACCAGTAAGTCAGAATATTGAGACCGCATTCCAAAGCGCAAGTACTCACAGCCTTTCACATTGCATGGTTCAGTACTCTCGCCGCGCGATCGCGTACATGTGCATTGGTCACGTAGGTGTGCATTGATCATGAGCACTGAGGACAAGCCTCTCTGTCGGTATCCTCCTACTCAGGGTGGCGCGGCTCTCGGGGGCGGTGCGGGACGAACGCCGAGCCTCGCTGAGATTTGGGGATGCCTGCAGGATCTGGGCGTACTTTGTGGGAGATACCTGAGATATCGCACCGTACAGCATCAATGACGCTATCGAACGGGTTTGTCCGGATGATTCTCTTCATCAGAAAAGGAGACATCACATGTTGGAAGGACGGTTTGCAATGCACGACGTCCCATTCGCCCATGTGCATCACCAAGGTCAACCACAGAGCGACCACAGAATCGAGAAGCCGCCGCTCACCAGGTCGTCCCACTCTGCTTAGATACTCAGAGTTCGCCATGCAGGTCGAACGAAATCGATAACGAGAGGCGCCCCGGCGCGGGATCAGAGCCATCTGCTGGAATCCTCGTATGATGTCGCGCATAAACAGTCAGGCAAAGGGCCGCAAGAAAGTTCCAGCGACGACATACCACGTCCTTGAATTCACGCCCACCGCATCATCCACGCGTATGCCTCTTCCAAGGCCAATCGCCTAACACACCCCTCGGAATCGCATGTCCCGCGGGCCATTCTTTGAATACCGTCAGGCCCGCTTACGTTCGCCCCTCCTTCCCTCCCTTCCGAGCTCACCTCCATTCATTCGCGTCTCTTCTGGCCCACCACGCCCTCATCACGCGGCCCGCGACGCCCATGCGCCCGAGGAGGCTATGCCGGCAATAGGTGCCTTCCCCTCCTTCTCGTCCCTCCTGCAAGAGCCATGCCCCGAACGGCGACAGGCGATCTCACACCATCCGCCGGCGGAGGGAGCGAGGACGGCGTTTGAATCATAAATACCCGGATAGCGCCCCATGGAAGAGGCAAGCAACCCATGACCGCAGCGGTTCAAGGACCGGAGGCTGAGCTTAACGGCAGCGGGGACGCTGGGCGAGGTCAGAAAGTCTCGCTTCTGGTGCGCCCATGTCATTACAGCGTTCCCGCACGCGGTAAGACGAGATGGATGCGAGGGCATCCAGGGGGATCTTCGTCCGCATGTTTGGGTCGTGCGCTGTCGTATGTGACCGAGTGGGGTACTATGACCCTCGTGTGTCCGCCGGCGTTGCGCGACGGGTGTCGGAGCACAAGAACGCAGCGGTTTGATCGCTAAGTATGCGCACAGTTGCCGGGGCTGGGGAGCGAGTTCGCGCTTGGGCTGCGCGGCGATCTGGACCGAAATCCATAACCCCGGACGCTGTCATTTAGGTTTAGCGGGTAAAATCCACGATCCGGGGGGAAGAGACGATCGCGACTAGCGTGCGCGCGCGTCATCGAGCATGATAACGGCACGATGTGCATGGCCAGCAGGACGGCGAGGGCTCGACCGCCGGCAACTCAGGCAGTCCCGGGTTTAACGTTCTGGCAACAGAGTTAAGGGTGAAGTGAAGGCACAGAATCGATCGACGATGCGTGCGCAGAACACGAACCGTTCACGGTCCCGAGCCGTATATACAGAGTAGCAACGGCGTCGATGGCGGGATCCCGCCTAGGAGGAGGATTGCGCGAATCGGAAATCCTTAATGGGGCTTCAAGAGGCGGAGGTAAACGTCAGATGTAGGTGAACATGTCCCGCAGCCGATCGACAAGGCCTGACAAGCCTTGGTCGACGCCCAAGTCGTGTCCTGGAAGACATTGAGGGCGACGATCGCGCCCATAATATTAACTCGTGTTGGCATCTCATCTCTGGACTACATAGGCGCTACCTGGGAAGTCCGGGCGCAAGAATCAATCACGCTCCGAGTGTACAACCTGACGCACATACCTGGTTCCGGAGATAGACGTCCTGCCACAGAATCTGGAGTTTGTGCCGGGGACTAGATCTTGAGGCGCTTCGTACATCATACGCGTACACACATACACAGCGTGGAACCATGATAGAGAGCGTGCGAGAATCGATAACCGGGAACGGAGAACCTTGGCCTCCAGCGGAAGTGCCAGACATCCCAAGCCACAGTCAAAAGCCGCGTCCGAGAGTGAAGGATGTGTGATAGTACATGTATGTCACGCCTTGAGGTGATAGGAAGGGCAACGAGAGAGGCGTAAGAGGGATGGATTATCTGAAGCGCATAAGCAAGAGCAATTTGGAAGCGGTAGCAATAGCAAGTCGAGACGTAGGACATACGTGTAACAAACTGCAAAGTACAAACATGCGCCATTCAAACTACAAGCCGCGATGCCGCTTGGATCAATGAACGGGGCAAGCCGATACATTGTCTTCCGAATCGCTTGCACCGCCGTCGGCCGTCGAAAAAGCATCACTCGTTCACATCCACAGCTCGCCGACACCCAATCCTTGCTGATCAAGCGAGCGGAGCGCTCACCCACTCGATGGTCGCAGGATAACCATAAGGCCATCGGAGTGGGCGGAGAAGATGGCATCCACGACGCGCTCCTCGTCCGAGCGTGGTCGCGTGCCCGTGCGCGACTCTCGGTAACGCTCGCGATCGCGATCACGGTCTCTATCCCGATAGCCCGACAACGAAGAATGATACGGCTGGCGGGCATCACGCGTACGGGAGAGAGGGTCGGAGGACCCAGATCCGAGGTGAGGACCATTCCGGTGGCGCGGAGGCACGGGATCGGCATGGCGGATGCTGTAGGGGTAAGGTACATATTGTTAGTGTATGATTTGACTTGGTGCGAGGCACAAGCTACCGGCCATCATGGTATGGCAGACACGCTTACTGACCTCGAGTCTCGTCCGCGTATGATGAGATGGAACTTGCCAAATCCAAAACCGCCGTCGCTTGGCTGACCGCGCTCGTTGACACCCCAAGACTTTATGACGTCGATCCAGCTCCGGACAAGGTCTTCGTCTTTGCGGGAGACAAAGTCGAAGAAACTACGGCCCATGCAGGTGGTCGTTGAGATAAGGCTATCATTTGAGCAGTAAAGGACGCCGCAGTTGAGGCTGAAGCGGTCGAGAATGAGGGCTGTGCGAATGGACTGTTCCGGGAGAGGGTCGAAAGTGATAGCTTCCTTGCGGTCGCGTCTCCTGAGGCTGGGACTGGGCGAGCGCGAGGATGGGGTGGGGCAGGGCGGCATTGGGTTTGGATCGTTCCATCTCTGAAATGAGGAAGGAGCTAGTTTAGCAGGCGAATGACGTATTGGACAGCTGTCGCTTACTCTGAATTCGAGGTCTTTGGCAGTCGGAGTTATGATCTTAACCTCTTGGGCAGTCGAGGCGTTGTGCATGGCTTTGGGACCGGGGGCGGCAAAGGAGACACTTCCAACGAGAACATTCTGGCAGACAGTGCGAGACTGTGGAAAGGCGAGGGAGTTAACGGTGAAAAGTACCGTCACTGGGGGTGTGACGTACGATGCCGCAGAGGATGTAGCCTTTGTAGGGGTCTTTATGTTTCATGCGGAGATAGGCGAGAACGGCGGCTTGGTCTTGGGATATTGTTGTGTAATGGAGCTCTTTGACTTCGGAGAACTCATCGGGATGAACGAGGTTGAGGGAGGGGGAGCCGATCAGCTCATGTGGTTCATATCCTGATTAGGACAAAGTGAGAGATTTGCAGTGCGGTGGCGGTAGTGGGATTAGAGGGAGAAAAGCGCACCTAACAAGTCGTAAACGGATTCGGAGCAGTAAACCCAGTTAGCCTGGGGGCAAGGGATAGACAGTGAGATCAAGGGAAAACACGGAGACGGGCGTCAGAGTAAGCGCGCTCACGTCTTCGGTGAAATCTACGATTCCAACTGGAGAGGAGGGAGGAGAGGGTGAGAAGGGGAATGGGGAAAGGAGAAGAGAGAGGAGGACGGACTGAAGGAGACGCAAGCTGGTGAGGAGTCCATTGGGGGCGGAGGGTGAGACGGGGACGTCAGAAGAGGAGGAAGAGAGGGCAGGAAGATGGGCCACTGGGATGATAGTGGCGATAGGTGGTGTATTTCTAGAAGCGACAGGCGTCCGGTACGAGTGGGTGGGACAGGCTACGTGTTTGCATGAATTCTTCGCGTCTAGGCGGGCGCCCAGAAGGACGAGAAGAGGAAATGGCCGAGCCCTTGGTGGAGGGGCTGCGTGAAGGGCAGGTGGGAAGCAGAAAGGACGGCACCGGACTGTCGAGGAGGGAATCAGCGTCGGCAGGGATGAGAATGTTCCGAACTGCCTCTGGGCAAACGCGGAGTGGCTGACACGAACCTGGCTGATGTTGGGGTGCTCAAGAAGGAGCTGGGGAGGGCGAATCGGGGGGTAAATCCTGCACACGCGCAGGCGGCGCAGAAAGGGAGTCGGGGTGACAGACAGGAAGCATCTGCAGACCGTCTGCGAGCTGAAAAGGCCTCGGAGGAGACGCAGACGACGGGAGAGAGTCCGCCAGACAGCACCAGACCCGGCTCCCTGGCCTCGGGTCCCGCGCGTCTCCCAGATCCCCACCCATCTCAAATCTTCCCACGCTCTTCATCCGAGATCCCGTTCGGGCAAGATCTTTTCCCCGCCAGCTCTCTTTCCCTCCGCCGTAGCCAGCCTCGCCCTCCCTGCCCACAGCTCTGCCACAACCGAATCCCTCTCGAGCACCCGTCCCAATCCGCCTCCATGTGGTCGACCGCACGCGAGATTGCGGCTGGAGACGTCGTCATAGCGTGGATGGTAATCACCGCCCTTCATCTTTACGTCTTCTCGCGTTCACTCTCCTCCGCCCATCATCAGACTCGGGACATCGTCCAACCGCTCGTAATAACCCCCGGAAAGGAGCTCAACTCGAAATACGGCTACTACCGTCACTCGGACCTCCTCGGCGTCCCATACGGCTCCAAGATCCGCTCTCGCAACGGCAAGGGCTTCATCCATCTCCTCCGCCCGACCCCGGAACTTTGGACCCTAGCCCTCCCTCATCGTACCCAGATCCTCTATCTTGCAGACATTGCCTTCGTCGTCTCCTGGCTCGACTTAAAACCTGGAAGCAAAGTCATCGAAGCAGGTATGCGTCTTCCCCGCCTTCCTTCTTCAAAGACCGTACCCCTTGCTCTATCTCCGCCTCCCGGCCCTCATCTCGATAGCCTCCTCGTGCTTGGGGCTAAATCTGCCTCGCAACGCAATCTGACGGAAACATGCGACAACTCTGAAGATCCCGTCCTCCTCGCTATGTTTTCGCAACCGTCAGATCGCCGGGCCCCCTTGCGAACTAGTTTCAACTTCCCTATGTCCGCTTCATCGCAAATTTGACACTTACTCGAACTCTCTTCTGTGATTGGCATTATGATTCCTTCCCCTGAAATCTATTTCGGTCCTCCGAATGCTGATCAGCTACCTCCAGCCATAGTTGGTCCAATCCTGACTATATGCGCGACCCCCTTATGGCTTCCATTAGCTCACTATTTTTTTCTCCATCATGCGCGACGCTGTCAAATTAGCTCTCATCCCCTCTGACCCCACCGTGGCGCATCACGCCCGCTGCCCGGGCCTTACATATGTTCCAGTCCATCCCCGTTACCACCCCAACCTTGTCACACGACTTTAATTCGCTTGAACGTTGCTAACAATATCGTGCCATGCAGGTACCGGCTCTGGTTCATTCTCCCACTCAGTTGCTCGCACCATAGGCCGCATCGGTCACCTCTGGTCATATGAATTCCACGAGGCACGCGCCAACAAGGCGAGGCAAGTAATCCTCTTCCTATATATCCCACCGATTCTCTTCCCGTCTTTTCTCGCACCGAGAGGAACGGACTCCTGTGAGCTGGCGCTGAGCAAAAGATCCTGGGGTCCTTACCGATCTCGGACCCAGTGGGCAAACACATTGCTGTGCTCGCCTCCAGAGGCCACCTACGCCTTTCAGAAGCCGGCGGCGTGTGTACGACGTGGCGCGATCGTCCGCCCCGCTCGTGCATACCGTGCTCGGGGTTCTGTTTGTATGTAACAGTGGGTGTATGGGTCCCCAGGGAGCTAATCAGCATCGCGATTCGGACCCTACAGGGAGGAATTCAGCCGCCACGGCATGGACGACATCGTGACGTTGACGCATCGCAACGTCTGCAAGGACGGCTTCACCGTCGTGGATACCGTAGATGCAGGTCCGTACGCGATTTCCTGCACGCCCCCCGACCTCCATCGGACATCGAAGCTGACAGCTGATTCCGATCTGTCCCACGCTGATTGCCTTCAGTGTTCCTTGACCTGCCTGCGCCCTGGGATGCCGTCGAGCACGCCAAGAAGGCTCTCCGCGTGAGCGCCCGATTTCTTACTCCCGACCATGACCTCACATGCACTCAATCGACTCTTCCCGCGCCCATCGCACTACAGAAAGACCGTACCACCCGAATATGCTGTTTCAGTCCCTGCATGGAACAAGTACTGCGCACCGTTTCCGCGCTGAACGAGGCGGGGTTCACAGGTCCGTTTTACGCCCCCTCCATCGCCGCCTGCCGTCCAGACCGCTGACTTTATCGTTCGTCATCTCCGGACACGATTTGTTTTGAAAAAAAAAATCGCGCAGAGATCACAATGTACGAGACGCTCCTGCGCCCGCACCAGGTCGAGTCCGCGCCGCCGCTCATGCCGGTCAGCGCCGTGGGCGAAAAACTGAAGCAGTCGGAGGCGCGCCGCGAGGAAAAGCGCCTCCGCCAGATCGCGAACGCGCGGGCGGGCGCGGAACGACGAGCGGCGAAGCGCAAGGCGGAGGATGATGCCCCCGCAGAAACTGACGGCAAGCGGGTCAAGACCAATGTCGAGGACGGGCGTGTCCCACCCGACGTACAGGCGCAGGATGAGAGGGAAGCGGCGACAGCGATGGAAACGGATGTTGCAACCGGTCCAGACGAAGCCGCTCGAATACCTGCGGGCCCTACGTCTGCACCCGCTGTGGAGGTGGCGCAGGAACCGGCTGGACTGCAGAAAATTTGCATCTCGAAGACGTTCCCCGACGTCCGTGGGCACACTTCGTACTTGACGTTTGCGGTGCTCTTACCTGCCGCCGTCACTGAAGCGTCGGCCGTGAGTGAGCAGCCCTCCACCGCCGTCAGTGCCGAGCCTACGCCCCCGCCTCCATCAGCCGTTGAGGTAAGCGACTAGTCAAGCTGGGCGTACACGGATAGCTTGGCTGACAGGTGCTGGCACGATAAATAGGAGCCCAAAATGATTGACACCAGTCAAATGGGTTTATAATTTGTGCGACTACGCTGATTATACGGTTCGTCCTGGCTCCGGACGTGTACTGTAGATGGCATTGCGGTATAAAGATAAAGATGCTAGCTAGTCTGCGATCGCTCGCCGGTACGCAGCCTCCATCTCCCTCTCCTCCTGCACCTTAGTGGCGTCTTTCGGCTTGCGTGTCCTCAGCACGCGTGTCGAAGGTGCGACCGGCGACGGTGGTGCGCGGGTGCGTGCCTTCTTGGCTGAAGACGGCACGTCGTCTTCCCCGTCCTCCCCTTCTGCGTCGGAGTCGGACAGGTCGGCCTGCGCTCGTGCACGCTTCCGTGTCTGGCGTGGTGGGGCCTTGGAGGCAGCTGATACCTTTCCCTTGCCTGTCGTGCTTGGTCGAGGGGTGGAAGTGCCGCTCTTAGCCCCCCTTCCCGAAGCTTGTGTGCTCCTGCCATTCGCAGCGACCTTCTCGCCGGCGGGGCGCGGCCGGGCAGCGAGCACGAGCTCTTCCTCGGTATCTACCGGCGTGTTCTTACCCTCATTGCGGCGCGCTGCTTCTTCCGCGAGCTCTTGCATTGTCTTCGGCGCCCGGGCGGGCTGCTGCGGTGCGGCGTCGACCTCTTCCGCCATCTCATCTTCGTCCTCGCCCCCCTCGATCGCCCCAAGCTTATCGTCTAGCAGCGATGTCGGTTCTCGCCCCTGCTCGTCGACGTCATCCGCACCATCATCACCTTCGGCAGCCTGGGGACCGAGGCCCGGGTCCGCGCCCGTCTTCTGGAGCTCTCCCAGCGCCGAGCGGCTGGTGGACGCGTGTTCGACGATCTGGCGGAGGTTCCGCGGGAGCGCGTACGGCTGCACGACGTCGTCCACGCCAGTGAGGAAGCCGCCCGCAATCGGCCTCTGCGGCCCCGACTCCTGCAAACAACCACGATCCATCATCGTCATCATCAGACTCTCGTGTTCTGAATTGACACCGCCGACGCGCCACCTCAATCTATTGCGTGTCAGACCACGTTGACAGCCTCCCCTCTAGATCTCTCATGGGCACACACAAAGGATGCGTGCATGTGTGGCGTGCACAGTGGCGGCATCAAAGAAGAGAGAAGATGTGTCGCGGGAAACAAAAAAGAAGGGACGGATGAGGAAGGCCCGCACGCACCTCGACCGCCTGATGATCACCTGTCGCGGCGTCCGTTGTGTGCCCGTCAGTCTCCACAGTCATTCCTGACTTCGCGGACGTTGCACCGGCGTCGGGTGCGCTGCGGTCGGCGTACTGTTCGATCAGCCGCTGGCGGATGCGGAGTCCTTGGACGAGCTTCGTCCACCGCTTGATCACCTGCTCTTGCCGCTTCGCGCGCCGCTTGGCCTCGGCCTCCTGCTCTGCCTCCCAGTAGGCCTGCGAGTGGCAAGGAAGCGGTCGGGTTTGGTCGAAGCGAGTTGACCGGTCAGGTGGTGTGGTTTCGGTGGGAATAACGTACAAAGGATTGTGTCAGTGAATGGTCCTATGCTGCTTGGGGGACACGCGCCGCGCAATACGGGAGACGCACCTCGAGTAGCACGGACTCGTTCTCGGCCGCGACGACGATGCCGGTGACGATCGGGAAGGCCCCCCGCTTCTTGAACTCGAAGCCGGTCTGCAGATGCGCGTGCGTGAGAGGTGAGATGCGATCATGAGGAGCCCACCTGCACGGCGGGTCGTCAGCAGAGTACGTACCACCGCTTCTGCATAGTCAAACCCGAGCTGGCGTGCGAGCTTGGCAGTCCCTTTGTCTGCCGATGAGGGTCAGCAAGCCGTTCGCGTCGGGCGTGCTCGTGATGCGCTTCCAGAAAGGAAGAAGAGGAAAGCGGAAAGGAAGGACAGGAAGGCGGCGCAGAACGAGGCGTACTTACAAGGTATGTGCACAGCGCCCGCAGGAAGCATGGAAGGCACGTAGAGGTCGAGGTTCCCGAAATCGTTCTTCGGAACCTTGCCCTGTGCGACGTCCCGAACGCGAGCGGCCGCGACAGATCAAGGCGGACAGGTCGGGCTAGATGAGCGTCGATCGCATTTACGAGTAGAAGACAGAGATCGAGACTTACGCCGACGACAGGCGGGGGCTTGTACGGTTCGGTCTGGCGTTCAGCATACAACCCTTGCATGACGCCCTCCTCGGCGGCGAAGCCCTCTCCGCCGTCCATGTTCCCGCCGTCCACGTCCACCGCCAGCACTCCATTCTCGTCGGGGCCGTCCTTCGCATTCGAGGTGGACGAAGAGGCGGCGGCAGCAGCGCGGTCCCGCTGCCCCGCGAGCGCCATCTCGATCGCACGTTTCTTGTTGACGGTGACGGCACGCTGCTTGACCCACTTGAGCGGCTGGGCACCAGAGATGACGGTGCGACCCTGGCGCATCCAGTTCTCCGCGGTCTTGAGCTGGAGGACGTTACCCCGCGGGTAGACAGGTTCTCCGCGGAACTTGCCCAGCTCGACAGGTGGCTCGACGACTTCGTCACGCTTCAGGTGTCGTTCGAGGACGTAGAGCGGGTGGTCCTTGAAGCCGGTCATCGTTGTCGGCATCGCCTCCGTCATCTGGTTCGCCTGCAGCTCCTCGTCTTCCACGTCGTCCCGTTGCTGCGCCGTGACATGAAAGCGTGAGCGGATCCAAGCAAGGCTTCAGCTTCGCGCGAGGCACGTACCAGTCGATACGGCCGCCGCACCATCTTGCATATACGCTCCCACCACTCGCGCCGGCCCTTGCCGCCCTGCTGAACCTTGGCGACCTTTGCGCCGAACTCGCGCGCATACCGCGGCGTGACGTCGCGTGCGTACCCGTCCTCCTCGAACGCGAGGACGTACACCATCCGGTTCTCGACGCGCACCGGCCGCCGCTTGTCCGGCTTCGCCCCGTTGGGGTTCGGCGTCGGGTCGAACGCCTTGCGCTTGTTGACGATGACGCGGATCGGGTCAACCGGCATCCAGCGCGCGTCCGCACGCGAGAAGACTTCGGTCCAGAAGACGGGCGCGGTCGTCGTCGGGTCGGGGGTGCGCTCTCCTGCAAGAGGGGAGTTAGCATTCGCACATACTCCCAAAGCGGAAGGGGCTCACGAGGCGGACGCTGAGGTTCCGGGTTGCCCCATTTCTGCTTGCTCTTCCGCAACCTGATGGCCGGTGTCGCTTTCTGCTTGCCTTTGCCGTTCGGCGCAGGACTCGCGCCATTCGAACGCTGAGGCGACCGACCTCTTGAGCTGTCCATGGCGGGCGAGCCAGAGATGACCACCGCCTCCATGTCGTCCTCGTCCTCGTCGTCATCTCCATCGACATCATCCGACTTCGCCTTACCTTTCCCCTTCGCGTCCACCTCCGCCGGCTTCTTCTTCTTTTTCGTGCTCGGCTTCGGCTTTCCTACGCCGGCCTGCCACGGGACGCTTTGCAAACTGACCACCAATCGGGCGGGAATGCCCAGTGCGCGACACAGGGCCGTGAACAACTGTGCGCTCGTGTCGCGTGAGCCCCTCCACATAAGCGCGTGCTTCATCAGGCTTTTCTCGCTCCTGATGCGCTCGCCTTCCACCCCGTACCTGTCTTCGTCGTCTTCTTCGTCCTCGTCCTCGACCGCGCGTGCCTTGCCCTTGCCCTTCGGATCGGGTTTAGGGAGAGGCTTCGGCTTGGGGAGCGTGCGCTGGACTTGGTCGAAGGTGCGGGAGCGGACGTGACCGGCGGGGACGACGTCGAAAGAGGTGGCCCACCAGTCGGCGAGGCGGATGATCGCAGACTCAAAGAGGCGGCCGCGCTTGGCGGCTTCGGGGACGCGGGATTTGTGGATCATCGCGAACGCGTTTTGGAGCGGGAGGGGAGTGAGGGACATGAGACGCGCCTGTGAGCGCACAGTTTAGCGTGGGGGAAACGGGAGGGGAAGCGGGATGGACGAAGGGGACGTAGGTTTCGTGGAGAACACGTTTCCTTTGGACAGGGACGAGGAGGAGACGTACGTGGAGGAGAGGGTCGTTGATCCACTGATTCCGTACTTTGGCGTTCATGAGCAAGGTGACGGTGTGGATCTTGTGGCAGTCGAGGCGGACGGCGCGCTCTGCGGCCAGCTGAACGGCCCGCTCGTTCTTCCTTAGTACGACAGAAGAGTACGTTATGCTCCATTCGGTTCATAGATTGGCGTTACGCACTTGGGGCCCTTTTGCTTCCCTACAGTCTTTATGGTAATCTCTAGGTGTGACGTCTCCGAGGGGCCTCCTCCGTGGTCTCCATAGTAATCGTGTATGTCGACTGGCGGCGTAGCGGACGAAGAGGGCTGGTCGTCTTCGAGCGTTGGGGCTTGCGCGACTTGGACTTCCTCCCAGTCGAAGTCATCCTCGCTGTCCTCGCCAAAGAACGAGCCGTTCTCAACTTCCATGTCCGTTGCCAGCATATGCAGCGGGGAGAGAATAGATTGAAGTAGTCTTGGGTCTGTCGAGCTGGAGTCGGAGATGTTGCGAGCAAGTTGTGCAGCTTGGGGAGACGGCCCCGGGCCTGTGGCGGTGGGTTATTTAACGGTCAGACTTGCTTGATTGAGAGCATGCTACGTCGTCGACGGCACAAACGATGGGCGTTGTGAGGACTTCTGCCAAGTCCCCCGTTGGCAGGACGCAAGAGAGACAAGCTTCAGCTTCGACTCCCAGTCTGCATTCTGCGCGTCGCTGACTCAGGACGCGACGTGACACTGCTCTCGTGATTTCCGTCACCCTCACCCGTGACAGAGCCACTTGCGCGTTGACGAGCAGCACGAACGCCGCGTTCCGCAGCCCATGTCGCGTAGAGGCACGTTCCAAAGGTACGCGCAGAGCGGAGAGACTGATGGTGTCGGATTCAGGACCGGGCAGCCTGTGCAGGGGTCACCGTAGAGGGATAGTGGCAGCCCTAGGTTCAACGAGCCACAGCACACATACAAAAGAACAAGTTCCCCATCACTTTGCATGCCTATTTCTTCGAGTACTAGGTCACTATCCAACAAGCTCCATCGTCTTGCACACCAAGGTTACCAGTCCGACTTTGCCTAAACCTACAGATACCGCTGTGCAGTATCCCATGCGTCCTCAAACATAGTCTCCATCCACGTCCTAGTCCGCTTCGTCGTCAACGTCAGAATCCTCGTTCTCCTAATCCTCGTTCTCCTCGTTCTCGCTGGACGAGATGTTGCCTCTGGAGAGGCGCTGCGAGAAAACGCGGCCAGGATCCTGTTTGCCAATGCCTACCAAGAAACATCACCTGCCTTCCGACGTAAGTTCTCCTCCTTACAAACTTCAGGATATTTGAAGAAATCACTCTGAAGTCCCCAAACCTCGCACATGGATCTTCGTCGCTTTCAGCGCCGCATATCGGGCGTTGTACACGCTGCTTAGGACATCCTTGGGGAGAACCCTGAGCTCGAGGCCGACTCTGGAGTCGGCCTCAGTCGGCCTCGACCTCCGAAACTCGGTGTGGGCACCGGCGCTTGTGCTGGTGGGCACCAGTGACGTGGAGGCGCTTAACCTGCCGGGCCACTAGCCACCCAGTATGTACCACGGTCCATCACCACAGTCCCCATTACTCAACGAGTTATCAGCCATGGTGAGCGTCAACATTCAGCATACCAAGTACCAACTGAGTTCACGGCAAGCCATAGCATCGTATTAATTAATGCCCGAATACCCCAGGCGGTCTCCCCTGGGCGCTAGAATATCAATCCAGCCCATTTTCATGACGATTTCGCTAGAAGGTCAAACTGGAAGCGATCCCCGCTATTACATACACTGTCGCAGGCGGCCGGCATTGCAATTCTGCAATCACGTCCCACGCGCCATAGTATTCAAACCAATTCCGAGCTACTGGTTGAACGAATGCGTTGGGCAGCGTTGACCTCAAGGCGGCTCCGAGTCCGAAACGTATGACCCTGGTCATCTCAGGGAAGCTCAGCTTCGCAGATAATCCGCGATTGGACGCCGGAACTAAGTGCCAGTCTATCAAACGACTCGACGAGCACCAGGGCCCCTCCCTGCACTGGTGGCAATCTTCTCTCGCTTCGCCATCGCCTATCAACCGGGCACGGTGGAAGATTCTCCCCTGACACCATATATATCCCACGCAAGACCAGTGAAAGCCTTTCTGCCCTCCGTATCTCTATGTTAGCTTCATGGACCCCTCACCAACGGCTTCCTCGTCCGGAGGCGCTGACCAACCATTCGGTCCGTATCTGATTGGCAACTATGTCGGCCTAGTGTACGTGAACAGTCCACTTCCTGTAACAGTCCTTGCTTTGCACAGATGACGAATTGGTTTGCCCAGAATGTACGGTATCACCCTACACCAGGCCTACCGCTACTTCCACATGTATCCGGCCGATCGACTGGTTTTGAAGGCAATGGTATGTTTCCCTTACTCCCCGGCCTATTCAACCCTCACCGTTCCTCGTCCTCCAGGTTGGCATACTCCTGTGAGTAATTTCGCATCAAAACGAAGCATCTGCAACTGTGTAAATACGGCAACAGCGCCCTAGACACCTTCCACATGGTCACCATTGCTCATACAAAGTTCGTCCCCACATATCCGGCATTGAACAATATTGACATGCCATTAGCTACCATTACTTGGTGTCAATTTTCCCCAATCCTTCTGCGCTGGCGTTGAATATTTGGTAATAGACAATCGTGCGGCTATCGCCCGTAGAACGATAGTATGCTGACCAGTTTTCAAGGTCATTTCGAGTAATCCTCTTCGTTACATGCTTCTCTAACTGCCACGTTGACGAGCTTTCTGAACTAGCTGTTTAGTGCGTCTATGGTGCGTTCTGCGTATTTCATGTCAACTGCTAGGCTAATCTTGGCATACCTCAGGGCGCGATTATCTTCGTCGCACATCTGTCAAGAGATTGTCCCTTGGTTCCTCTCCCATTCTGGCTGAATCAAGTGTTCGCAGGTTCTACGTTCGAAGACTCTACCTATGTAGGCGCTCCAATCTTCTTGATCGATTCTTCAGAGGCTCAGAAGAGTAGTCACTACAGTGAAGCAATGTCACATAATCATCGTAATCGTAGTGGTAAGTGCTCTTTACACGTTCAATGGACTAGGTGATAAATGGTACCCCAGGCGGTCCTCATGTTGGTTGAATTTGGTATGTGGCATCATACCCCTGAAACTGCCTTTTGACTGAAATCTGAATTTGCGGATCGCTTTAAGGGACGTGTATCGGTGAGCTGGTAAGCTGCCGACGGATGTCATCAGGACTGATATTGAACAACGTTCAGCTGAGAGCGTCTTGGCGTGAGGACCTTTCCTCCATCTTGCGATCACGATGAGACCTGAACTGTTTCTGCCATTCCTGTAGGTTCCGCTTCCGGGATATAGCCGGATGGTCCGAGTTTCAGGTTAGCTCTCGCTCGGTGGTTCCGCTCTTCGTGCAAGCTGATGAAACGCGCGACTGTAAAGTGGCTCGGCATCTGGGCCCTCTCGGTCATTCTGGCGAACGACATCATCCTGTCGAGCACGCTCGTCTTTATCCTGCGCCGCCATTATCATCTCACCGGTTTCAAGAAGTTTGTCCGACTTCCCTTTCCGATCGATGCGTCGCCACTCACTGCATTGGCCGCCAGAACGCGCTCGCTCCTGGACATTCTCACAGTATATACGATAAACACTTGTGAGTTTGTCTCGGCCGGTCTACGAGCGTTCTGGAACTAAGGGATTCTTTGCAGGCGTGCTGACAAGGTAATGAAGACCCCGCTGCAGCTCTCGCAAACCACGCTCATGGTGACTTGTCCATCAATCGCAGCGTTTTGAACGCTTTGTCCTTGGGGCTGGTAAGGCAGACAACAATCCCAAATACGCCATCGCTTATGCTCGTTTCCAGGTGATCGCCTTCCCAACCAGTCTGACTGCCGTTGGTATTCTCGTTCCTGCTTCCAGATGTGAGTGACGTCGCGTTCGACCACAAAGGTTTCATTTGCTGAAAGCACACGTCTACAGCGTATGTGAACGCCGTGATATCCGTGTATGTCTCGTCCCAAGTTCCTCCGTTTTGAGCATACCAATCCTTCAACTTGCTCCAGATTGAACTCTCGGAAGTCACTTAAACAGAAAATTGGGGAGGAATTCGAGTTCGGGTCCTTCGGTATGAGCGACCTGCAGTTCCCCGACCCAAACGAGAGCGCAGAAGATTCTGCCCAAGTAAGCGAACGCTGGCACGTTTCGTTCGCGCCTCGATTTCCCCATGCGCTGATGCCAAAACGCCACAGACACAACCGCAAGAGTCGGACATCTCCGTCTTTCGCGTCAAAATGGGCAGCGCCGAGAGCCAACCGATCGACCCCGACAACGAGGAGCCAGCGGCGGGATCATCCAGCTTGAAGTATAAACGAACCGTCTCCGAAACGTGAGCGTGGGGCCTCGAGAGCCCCCGCGATCCTGTACAGTACGTCCTTGGTGCGGACCCACGTCCGCGTGTCTTGTCGAATATGCAAGCTTTCGTCTTCCAATCTCCTCTGTGCTCCGAATCCGGCCGAGCTCGCTAACAAAACATGCGAACTGGGCTCGTTTGACCCTCGGCAGATACCTCCGATCCACACGAACGACGACCTCCGCCAACTTGTAACGACGCAAGAGGTAGGTTCTCGTAGTCTCCGCCCCAAGGCGCCAGCTGACGACGGTTTCTTGACCGTGACAGACGCGTTCGTCGACCTATGCACCCACATACAAAATCAAACTAGGCCGAGTGCACACCATCTGACAGTCCAGTGCGTAGCTAACGGGGCGTTGTCTACGAGATCCCGAATCAAGCAAGTACAAATATCGCGTCGAAGGCTACTATGTACACAGTCTAAAAACCCTACCGATCCATCCACGATCTACCCAACACTATGCGTTCCCAGTCGTTTGAAACCCAGGGCTGACCCGCCCACTCTATATCCTCAGCTCATCTCATCGTACTTTCGACGAACGTGTTCCATGCAACACAACGTTCATGCGAGACGACTTACTTGTGCCTGCCAATTTCGGTAAGCTAATCCGCCGTGTACCGATTCGTCTTCCCACTCAGCTCAGCCTGGACTCTGAGCGCACGTGGCGCGTCCTTGGGCGGCATGATGAGCTCAACCAACTGGATCACCTCGGCCTTGGCGAACGTCGGGTCGTCGAGCAGGCCCGACAGCTCCTGCTTCGTGCGCACTTGGAACGACTTGCACGTCTTGCCCTCTTCGCCGCCAAACGCCTCGAGGAGCTTCGTCCATTTCCTGCACAGATCGCGTGCGCATCAGGACATTTGCTCGGAGTCGATGGGGATCGAAGCGAGCGAACAAACGCACCAGTTTTGGATGTCGTTGTACTTGCGGTCCATGCCGTGCAAGTACCGCTCGATCGTGTACCCGCTGTTGTTGAGCACGAAGATGATAGGCTTGAGTTGAGAACGGATCATGACAGAGAGCTCCTGCACAGTCAGTTGCCTGCGGAAATAACTCGAGATCAGATCCTGCATTATTCTACGCGAGATTGTACTCACAAACTACCATCGCCAATGAAGAGAATCGTGCGACCAAGGCCGCGATCCTGTGCGGCGAAGGCGGCACCCAGGGTGCTACCGACAGTCCAGCCAATGCTGCCCCAAAGGATCTGGCTGACGAACGTCGCGCCCGCCGGCAACGGGACTTCGAGAACACCGAAGCTCGAAGTGCCTGAGGTGGTGATGATCAACACGTCTGCACCAACAATTAGCAACCCGGAATGCGTACCGGTCTCAGCAACGATGATATCGTTCGACTTGAAGAATTGGCCGACGCGCGGCCACAGGTACGCTTGCGAGATGACGTCATTTGCCTCCTTCGGGACTGGGGCAACGAACCTGGGCACTTCGACCTGGAACGCGCCCTCCTTGAACGGCTGCAGACGGTGGGTAAGCTTGGGCAGGAGGCGCTTCATGCCGATGCCAGGGAACCCAGCATATTGCACACGCGTGTGATCGGAGTGGAACTAAACGTGCGCGAATCCTCAGCAATCAAGGGTCGACAACGAACAGAATGTACGACGCACCTCGATCGTCCGGCTAGTAGGGATGTGGTAGGTAAAGTTGCCGGTGTTGAAGTCGCTCTTAAGGCCTCCGATCGAAAGGATGAGTTTCGCGTTCTCAACTTTCACCTTGATCGGCTCGTGGGTGATCGAACCGACGTAGATCTTCAACGTACAATTGAGTATCACCCTTACACACGTATAAGACATGCATCGCGCCACTTACGCCTCCGTAACGCTCATAGGTCTCGTCCACGGCGGTCTTGCCCATGGGGGCAGCGTACACGGGGAAACCGGTGCGTTCATAGAGCTCCTTGACCTCCTCCTTGACCCGATGCCGGATCGCACAAGCATCGACGAGGATGATGACGTCGTTCTTGGCCTCCTCCACGAGCTTGACGATCTCGTCGAGCACGAACCCCTCCACGTCCGGATCGTTCTCCGGAGGCTCGGTGTTGAGAGGCGTCTTGAGGCGAGTGGCTGGGATCCGCTGGTACGCGAGATCAGTCGGGAGCATGAGGTACACGGGCCGCGCCTGTCGGTCAAGCATCCTACATGAGCATTCGGAATGCAACTGTCGAGAGAGGGAAGCGCACCATGACAAGACATTCAGTGAGGACGCGGTCGATCTCCGCTGCGGCGGTCTCTTTCGATAACAGAGACGAATGCGCAATCGAGAACTGCTGGGCGGCCTTGTAGTATGCGTCGAATCTTCACGCAGACGGGGGTGTCAGAACAGTGCCTATATGCGTGCAAACCCGCACTCACCGGCCGTCACCAAGAGTGTGGTGGAGCATAGGCTTCGCCTTCTGTTGCGAAGTGCTGGGAACACCGACAATGTGGAGAACAGGCACATGCTCCGAGAAAGCTGTGCGCATATAATGCGCTGATCAGAACGAAGACGGACCGCCGTCGGAGCGCCATGGACTCACCACCTGCGATGCCGTTGATGGCGCTGAGCTCACCGACACCGAACGTTGTGGTCAGCACACCGAGCTTGCCGTCGTGGACGCGAGCATAACCGTCAGCGGCGTAAGCTGAGTTCAGCTCATTGCTGGGCGGGAGGCTTGGTCAAGGCCTGATACGAGTGCCATGTGGAGAAACCAAGCTCACCAGTCGCCGACCCAATCGATCTTCGGATGATCCTCGACAAAGTCCTACCCCGAAGTCAGCAGTAAGAACCCAGGATGCATGTAACGACGCACAAGGAAACCTGCAAACACGACAATCGGTCAATCAACCGATCGGGCAGAAAACACCTCGTAACGCACCCAAGTTGAAGTCTCCAGGAACTCCGAACATTTTCTAGGATAAGGCAGCCCTTGTCAGACCATGCCACCCCCCGACAAATATGGACGCGCACCGTGATACCGAGCTGTACAAGCCGCTCCACGAGATACTGGCCGACGTACATCGTATCGCCGGCCACGGTGGACACTTGCTCGCCGAGCTTGACGGTTTGCAGCTCATGGCGAAGCTTGTTCACCTCGGCCTGGAGAGAAGCGACGGCCTGAGTAGTCATTGCAGTCGTAGGAGTGCAGTTAGAGAAGAGGGGATGTGAGATGCCGCCAACTCGAGGAGCAGAGGGTATTATATACCTGGGTGGCGAGGGGGTAGATCTGTGAAGCCATGCTAGGAGACACGCCTGGGCGAGGTCACGGTGGGTCTCGTCGAAGGCGATAGGGCGAGAATGAGTTCAATCACCGAGTGCGTTAAATCACCGATGACGCTCCTCACGCTGCCCTCGTCCCTTACCAATTAGATAAGATTAGATCAACCCGGGATCAAACCATGACGCCTTCGCGGCCCGATCGAGAGATCCGAGCCCGATGGGTTCTATCCAGTGACCACCAGCTGCTCATGACCCCAGTGGGCCACTCGTGGTCCTGCCATACCAACGCACCAAGAGCGTATGGTCGCACACGGGAGCCTGTGCGAGACCGACCGCGCCTGCCCGAAGCGGTTCCTGCGGCGGCCTTGAGGCAGCGTTATCTAGGCCTCGGGAACGATCCAATGAATGGGCTGGGCTTGAAGGCCTTCTCGAGGTGCGTCGCAGCCTGATCCAGCCACGCATGCGAACCTGGCTCTGAAACATTTTGCAGCGTGCCCAGTCGTACCCAATGATCGATGGTCCTTGCTTCCGTGCCAGATAGGACATGTCACAGTCGCAACTTGCCAACCGCCGACACTGGACAGTCTTCGAGCGGTCGAGACCCATCTATCTACTAAAATTATGAGCACAAGCACGAGTCGGCTTCAATGGACTCACCTTGCCGTTCACATCCAGCCAGCGGCCGATGCGTAGCATGGGAATGTCCATACCCACGACACTATAACTGTCCACGTACTTGAATATCACAGTACTCCACAAAGCGCACAAAATCTATGCAAAAAGGACTGTACACAAGCGCAAGTCATGAGAGGTCGTGAGGGTGTGATAGCTAGTAAGTATGCAACCAGAAAGTGAGCAACACATTCGTGAGAGGTAGCGCGGAACGACGGGCTCTGAGACCCGTCGCTAAGCAAGAGGGAGTGCAACTGTCCGGGTATAAACAGAACAAAGGTAACGGCGCTACGACGAGCGTGAATGTCTCTCCTCATGTACAATGTAACCAAGTCAGCGACAGATCAGCAGAAACCAGGTTCTGCAAAGCTCATCCGTTGTGTACGTATGCGTATGTTTGGACGTGTGCAAATGACCCGCCTCCAGGGCGACGATTTGGGCTTCGTCAGTATAGACAACATGCAAAGAAATCTTCAAGAGCGGAAACAAGATAGCCTAGGCGGATAATGATAGCAACGACCTTGACAGTGACAACGTGGTGAGCAGCAACGTCGCGGCGAGTGACCACCACGGCGCAACAAATGTTGAAGGCAGTGCGGCCCTGTACGTCATACATACCAACGATTAAGTGGAGATGCGCACAACGCGGTGAATGGGGCACCTACGACGATGTTGCAGACGGACTGGCCACCATCTTGACGGTGAGCACAGCGACGAAACCGTCCAAAGCCTGGACGCCGTTTCCACCAACAGAGGACGCGTGGTTCAGACCCGCGGTAGAATTCGACGAGATTCCAGAGAGGTAGAGCGCTTCGGTGCTGTAGGTGTAGCCCATATACGACGTCTGCCCCGAATATGACGTGCTGTTCGTGATGTTGCCTGTAGGGATGAGCTGCGACTGTGCTGTCGCATTCCCCACTAGCCAATCACTGCAAAAACCACGTCAGGCTCGCACGTGTATGTCAGTGAACACTTGTTCCTAACCGGCCAAGATTGTACCTAGTATTCCGAAATTAGCATCGCGTCCATCAAACACGAAGACTGATGAACGCACCCGTCGAATATAATATCGTGCCCATCTTGACACGGATTCAATTCCAGACATCAGGGTGGCACGGAAGAAGAACCACGTACCTTGAATAGGCAGCTCGTAAGAGGTGGCCAAGAAAAACGCTCCACTGAAGTAAGCCGAGGCTAAGTTTGCGTCTGTCATAAGGTCCACAGACGTTCCACGCACCTGTCCCCACTCTGACCGTCTTGGATCCAGTAGCGGAAGTGGTTTCCGCCGTTTATCGTCTCCTTGCACGTCCCTAGCGAAGGGTCGCCGTAGTCCCATCGCAATTCTGATGTCTGGTTTGCTGCGCACAAACCGAAAGACCCCAATTAAGAATTGATCTCAGCGACGCGAGACAGCGGGACAAACGCCGCACGTACCTTGGCCATTGCCGTCGCCGAGGTTGGCCGTCTGCGGGTCGCCGGCATGCTGCCCGAGACACTCCGAAGCGAACCCGACCGAGCTGCCCAACGCGTCAAGCTCCCCGACCCTCCAAGCATGCAGTACGAGTACGAGGACGAGGACTACTCACATCATGTAATTCCGGAACCCGCCATTCTCTTCCGTGTCCACGAGCACCCTCTCGTCCGAGTTGCCAGAGACGATCACGTTCAGCGGCTCCCCGAGCCCGCCTGTGTTCGGAGCCACCTTGGAGATCCCCCGGGGCAACCATCAGTCTCTGCGTGAGATCGGGCAATGCAAGGACTCACCGTCAGCATACTCCCCCCCGAGCTGGTGGGGTTGTAGAAGCCTGCAGGAGGTACCGAGCGGGAACTTGAGGCGCGTCGCCAGAGTGGGCTCGGGGTCCGGACCCGAATGGATTCAGAGTTGTGCGCGAGCGAGAGCGCGGGCGTGCAGAGCAGGAGCATGAAGAGAGTGGCAGCGGTCGCCGCCGTCGCGGTCGTGGACGCCATGGCACGGCGATTGTCTGGTGGGTCGAGGAGGGGAGGAGAAAGAGAAGTCCAGGTGGACGGAGGGAGAGAAGGTAAGGAACGTATCGTCGGCAATTGCAAGCGAGCGGTCTGATTCGGAGTCGCGGCGTGTTCGAAGAGCACCGTCAAGATGATCTAAAACGAGAAAACGATGTAGCGAGAGAGGCCGGCTACCCGATCGGGCCAAGTTACGCCTCCAAGCCAAGCTGTTATATAAGCACAATTAGAATAGAACGTGCTTCGCGCCGCCCCCCGCGAGCTGCGACCAGACACCGCCCCGGGCCCGCTCCACCGCAATCACCTCCGAGACCCACTCCAGCGTCGACTACTCTGCAATACTTATGGGACGTTGAGCGCACAGGCACTGAACTTGAAGTATGGATGTGCCGTCACCGTTCACGGAATCGAAGACGATCAGCGCCCCGCCACCACGCTAGGCCGAGCTCGCCCTGGTCGACATCCGCAGTTTGCCTGTCCTTGGCCTGTCCTCTCAGGCAGCTCCTTCTTGCCATTGGCCGTCTGGACTACCGCCCGCCTCCCCAATTTAGTGTGTGCGTGTCCAAGCCACCTCGAGCTCTTGTTTCTTCGACAACGACCACCGTGTTCTTATTATTCGGGCCATGGGCAAGCTGCGTCGACCTGGCGGCGGGCGCGACCAATTATCTTCTGTGCGGCTGTGCGACTGGTACGGTCTCAACGACAACGCCGAAGGTCCCTGGGCATGATATTTTGAGGTCCGTCGCATTGTTCGCTGCAGACTCCACACATTACGCTAAAATTCATCTTCATCGGCAACGACAATGACAAGGTGAAGTCTCACCCGTTCCGGCCAGCGCCCGGACCCGGAATCGACCATGCCGCCATGCAACGTGTATCCTTGGCTATCCTTGGTCGACGGCCTGGCAACCGTTGGGTGCGGTCTGTTCTTCGCAGACGGTTGATCGGATTCACCGGGAGTCGACGACGCCCAGCGTTCGTTCGGTGCTTGTCATCCTGCAAGCGCAAGGGCATCTCGGGACTGTGCATTGCTGGACCTGTCAGGCATCGGATCTGTCCTCTCTAACACTTACCTGTCGTACCAGCATCCATAGACACAGAACGAAGTCGGTATCGGCTGCGCACTCGTCGCTCAGCGACCCGTCTAGTGACCGATTTCGATTTTCCAGAAGCCGATGACGG
This sequence comes from Sanguinoderma infundibulare, assembly GCA_032821775.1. Lineage (NCBI taxonomy): Eukaryota > Fungi > Basidiomycota > Agaricomycetes > Polyporales > Polyporaceae > Sanguinoderma > Sanguinoderma infundibulare. The sequence goes on from JAVLRN010000007.1 coordinate 1,617,398, forward strand.
TGCTGTATAACGTTAGACGTAAGCATGTGCATATCGCGTATGGTACTGATTCCGCTGGCAGAATTCGTCTCCTATTCCACCCATGTCGACGGCGATCATGTCGGCATGATGTCGGAAACACTGACCAGCAGTGTCCAAAATCTTCGCGCGACTTCTAGCAGGTCCTTAGGGGTTGCTGCTGTGAGATCTGACATCGCAGGGTGGCCGTGAACGTTGACGTTTCCGAAGGAATACGGATCTCTTGCTCACGGTAAGTAAGAATGTGTCTGCCTATGACAAGCGCGACCCTTCTGATGTTGGAACAGTTCGCAGCACTCACTGCACTGTTGCAGTAGCGAAGCATCTGTCAATTCAGGTCGCATGTGTTGCGTCATTGCTCAGTGGCACCCTGTTTTCCCTAGGCGCAGATGAAAGTAAGTCTTTATCAGTGAGTTCGAACATGACTGACTCGGGCAAGGCGCATACTTGTGGAATTCGAAGGCTCGTCTCCTGTATAAGCTACGAGATGTTGCCCCTTGTCCCGATTTGACTTGACGCGGGCGCTCCGCGGTTCAGGTGGTGTCCCCCACTGTCAAACTGGCCCGTATCCAACGCCGCACTGACAGCGACCTCGTATGCGCCGGCGGGTTCTATTCGCACATGTCACTTCATTTTTCCCAGGGGCGGCCACTGACTCGCACCGGCTCCACATATGGCGCTCGATCCGGATGATTTTTCACATACAGTTAGCAGGTATTCCTACTCCCGGAAGTCCCGTCGCTCTATTCTTGCTATCCAGGAATACGGGGAGGTATTCAACTCAGTCTTCAGGAAGCCAGGTTACCGCCAAAACGCTTTGGAGAAGAGTGCATGCCGTCATACATTCGCATCTTCCGCCATCCGCCATCGTTTTCCCATCTCATGACCCGGGAATATCCCTAATGATACACGCATTCGCCACGCCGCTCAAAGTCCTTGACCGCAGTTTCCAAGGCGAGAGGCAGGCGGCTTACCTACTCCATAAAGTACGCGCTCGCGGGAGCAGCGTTCGGAACCTCTTCCTTCCCTGAGGCTCTCATTCGACCGTCCCATCCCTCCAGGATCGGCTCCATTGCCTTTCGACCGGTGCACCTGGCTTCGACCATGGCGACGATCCAAACTTTCCCGATCACCTTCATCCCTGCGGAGAGTGCGACGGGGCCAGCCTCGAGCTCTCCCACCGGCGTTGCCTCGGTCCCGGCCAATGGCTCCTCGGCTTTGCAGAGCCTGCTGGACGACATCGCGGATTTGAACGTCGCTTCGGCAGCGCTGCTTATCGGGCTGGTCATCGCGTCCATGTAACGAAGTCTTGTATATGCAACAGTTCGTTCTCCGTCGCTCATCTTCACCCGCATAGTACGTTCGGGATCGTGTGCACGAAGGCAGTAGCCTACTTCCGCGGGAAGCACAACGGCGGGGTATTGGCTCTCGGAACGGTGAGTCGTGTGCGTGGTCCGGCTCTCGCAACGGTGAGTCGTGTGCGTGGTCCGTTGCAGCATCGTTTGCTGATCGAGCCTTGGAAAAGGTCGTGATTTTGGTGTGAGTGCATCGTCTATTTGTCGAGATCGAGATGGGAGAGATCACACCTCAAAGGTTGCTTAACGTGGCCCAATTCGTCGCCACCGTCGCCGCGGCCTACTCCTCGATGATCATTGATTATGGGAATCGGGAGAGTCTACTTAGTACTAAATGGTGAGTTCCATGGTGGCCTGCTGTATTTTGTGTCCTGACGAATGCGTGGCCACGACCAGGAGCGTTACGGTAAGATACACTATTCGTGCAATTGCATAACATTACTCAAATATGCTTTGATCTCCCAGATTCAAGTTGGCCTTGTGGTAAGCCTGTGTCCTTGGCTGCTCTTTGGTCGCTCCCTATATTCATATCTCTAAAACACGCGCAATGACAGGGTTTCGCTGCAACGATCGCGCACATGTAAGTTTGCAATACAATGCCACAATCGCAATTGCTAAGCAAATGGGATCAGTTTCTTCGCCTTCCGTCTCCGCGCTGGTTAGTGGCCCCGTCATCTCCGATCTTGTTCCCCATTAACTCTTTGCTAGCCAAGCGAAGCACGCTCCTCACGATGACTATTGTGTGCATCTCGAATACGTTGGTAACGTGGTGAAACTAACACATCCTTTGCAGTTGTTCTTCACGCTGTTGCAATTCGGTGAGGCACTCATTCTCCGTGAATAATTTGGTTATTGATGGCCACCGTCAGCCATTGCCATCGGTAAGCGTCGGACGTAATTTGTCAGCTACGCATAAAACTGAACCGATGGGCGAAGTCGCTGTGGGACAGATGTGAATACCGCACATTTGATGCTTCGAACCTTTCTAACGGTGTGATACTCACAGGACCCAAATGGGCTTCGTTAATATACTGCTTGTGAACACCGGTAGCATCGTCAGTGAATGTGATTTCGAACTCCAAAGTACACACGCTAATCGAATATAACAGTGGCCTGAGTGCACGACGTACTCTATTGCGGCTGGGATCAACATTACCATTGCCGCGATTGCCTACGTATGGATCCAGAAGCCCTACGTTCTCCAGAAGTAAGTAGGAACACTCCTCCAAGTACAGTCTATCACTGATTACTTTGTATCAGATACGGCCACACGACGTTCATGGAGGAGTTTGAATATTGGACCGTCAAGAGTCTCTTCGGCGCCGCGTAAGACTATTTCCACTTCCATGCTGCATTCTGTTCTATCTTACCAAACCATGGTGATTCTTAGATGTCTCTCTATCTTCAACGCGATCGAATCCACTATTATGGACATTGACATGATCTGGCTTGCCGGCACCTTCGTCCTTGGAAATCGTACGTACTCTCCCGAGCGATGCTCGGATAACAGCTAACCACGCCGCCCATAAAGTGTACACGCTGAGCGTTCTCTTGACGTGCGTTCGGTTTCTACTGCATTGGCTGCCCACTTACTCAATGATCTCGTAGGCTGGAGTCAGATCGCCCAACTGGCGTCTCGCCGACTGTGATCTCCCTCGCGTCGGTGCACCGATCAGACACAAGCTCGACGCGTCGTCGCTCTGGAGCCTCAGCGACGACTCTGACGGACGACGACGCTGCGCTCTGGGATGACATCGTCAAGGCTCAGAGGATCAAGGCGGCTCGCTCGAGCCTCCCGAAGGTGCGTCCCCGCTTACCGGAGTGGGGAATTGGTCACTGACCCATGCTCAGGACTCTGCCAACGACGTTGGCTACGAGAAGGGTATCGCTGTGTGATTTCGGGCGGCCAAGCGAAGGCGCAGCGGTTTCTTTGGAGGCTCATGCTCCCTATATCCTATGCTCTCTCGATCGGGTTGCTTCTTGCATCCTGACTTTGGACAGCGCCCTCGTCTCATGGAAGGTAAACACGAAAACCCATTGTATCTTGTAATCCTTAGATATCCCCTTGTATAACGTATCGATGTGATGAAGACTCAGGACACTGCGGGACCTCTTTATGCACCCGCTGTGCGACTTCCAGCTTCGGCTATCGCAACAGCACTTCTCTCGAGCCATCGGATGTCTGACTTGGAACGCCGGCTGTCTCTTGCATTGTCCTAAGCATGAGCACTGATGTGATGTCCAATTTCAAGACATACGTAAGTTTAACGCGACTGCAGAGCAGCCCAGCTTCCCGACTCTTTCGTCCATAATGAATTCCCATAAGGGTGCGAACACACCTGCATCTTCCCATGCAGGTCATAGTCTCTTCGGGACGGCGTATACGTCCGGTTCACAGCCGCTTTGTCATAGGCCCACGGTGCGGCGCAAGGCCCTTCGATTACCTGCGGCGGAAATGACAAACGTAAATACGGACCACGGAATTGTGCAGCCGCATTGACGTACCAAAACAAGCCACTTCTTTGGCTGTCACTTTGGCTCGAGCCTGAGATCTGAGAGGCCGACGGACAACGCAGCGCACAGTCCGTCGGTGGGAACAAGACCTTGCGCTGATGGTCTGCATCGTACCATGCCTCTCGAGTGAGACATCCGTGTGCAGATAGCAACACGGGCAGTAAATCGGGTATATGGACTCAGCGTTTGCGACACGTTTGAGGTATCGGAGATACCGCGCACAGCCTAGGTCTCGCGACCTGGTCTGAGGGTTGCCAGATCCAGCACGCTGAGCGACGGTGCTCCCAGAAGCGCGCCGGCCGCATTTAGGATGCTCAGAGAGAGACAGAGAAGCTAGGAGGGCTCTGAAGGGCAGAAGGCGTGTGGCGGACACGGTAGAAGCGGGATATGGAGAGAAGAGGACGGGGCGGAGGTTGAGCGAGGGGAAGATCTGCGGGGGAGCGTGCATGGAAACCAAGGCCAAGGGGCATTGGCAAGGCATTGGCACTGGCAGCGTGAGGGTCGCGATGACGCCGGTGCGCTACTTCTTGTCTCTGCTCTTCACCTTCCTCGCCCGCCCCCGCCGTCTGCGACGCCGACGGCGCCGTCCTCGTCCTTCCTTCAGCCCGCCCCTCGTTTCTCATGATCATCTGTGTCCTCTAGCTGCGTCCAATGACCCCTCGCCCTGTGCAGGCTATTCGCAAGTCTCGTCCTCTGTCGGCAATTTTCATCGGCTCTGCTGGTTCAACGCCCCCCGCCCTCCCTGATCTACCTGAACCACCCAGCCCTAGTACTTCCTCCGCATCTGGTCTCCCCTCTCCACCCGCGACCAACTCCACGGGGAGCGGGAGTGTTGGTGGAGGCAGTACAAACGCCGGCAGTCTCCGTCACCGAACGCCCATCCAAAGCTCGAGCAGTAGCATGCCCGGCGGCGGCGGCGGCGACAAGTCTTATGACTACCGCAGGAAGAGGTCATCCATCATAGAAGACGACGACGACGCAGATGAGAATGAGAACGATGAGGATAACACGGCGCGGTTCGATGAACGGAGACGTTCCTTGACCAAGGGTACCGATAATGCGACCGCACTCCAGCAGATCAAGAGCCTGACCCAGCGGAATCGTATGGTATGTGGCGGGCATCGTACTGGAACGCATATACTGACAATATTCGCCGCCGATCATTTCGATTGAACCCATCTATTCGGGACGTTGCCGCGCACAAATCCCATTATCGCCTACTTCCATCTCTCCTCTCAATCTCTCTATCCTGGTATATGGTATCCCCTAGGTTCTGGACAAACTCTCTTCGATTTCCCGCCTCAACTCCCCGGCACCTTCGATGAACCAAATCCGATCCCCGCGGTCTGCACCATCTGGCTCTAACTCGTCGCCTTCTGCTTCTACTACGTCCTCTTCGCGCGTCTCATCATCTCACAGTCGGCCTCCCTCTGTAACCAACTCCTCCGCCAACGGACGGCGCCGAGACACACTTTCTGGCTCAGAGACGGAGCGCGAAAGTGTTCACCACTCAACCTACTCTACTTCCTCAGACGGTAAAACAACCCCTCCACCTTTCCCATCAACCCTCCCAGAAATCCGCGGTGCTACGTCCGCACGCCAGCGCCGTATCTCTGCACCAGCTTCTCCCGGAAAAGTCCGCGCGGGGACCCAAGACAAGGACCCAGGACCCTCACGGTCCCCTCGCAAGCGCGTATCCGTCGCCCTTTCGGTAGATGAGGGATACGGGAACTATCGTTCAGACGACGAAGACGTGACAAGGGCTGCATTGGCTGCGGTGGCGTCATCTCGGAGGAGTCCACCTGGGGGAGCCGGAAAGAAGGGCAGACAGCCGTTGCCTAGGGAGTTTAGGGAGAGAACGCTGTCGGACGAGAAGGTACGCATGCACGTCCTATTACCTGAACATTATTGCGAACGTGCATGTTCTAGGCACCAGACATCGAGCCAGCTACACCCCATCGTTTGGCCAACCGTGCGGAGTTGGGGCGGGCGTCGCCTTCTCCACGCAAACCTCGTATTTCCACTTCGGATCCCCCGGGATCCCCTCGACGAGCGGGCCAATCCCGGTATTCCACCGTACGCGAGCTCACGCGAAAACATCAGACGCGATGGTCGACAGACCTTTCCTCGCCCTCCCGTGAGCTCCCAGAACAATCGTTCGACAACGCTGGCAAGCGTCAAGGACATCGGACGGGGAGCGCCGAGGGTCCGTTAGGGACAGTCGGAGGGAGGAGTTTGATCGGAGAGGGACTTCGCGCTGCTGGCCTCGCCAAAAGACGAGACGAAGATGTCTTCACTTCCACCAATGGGAGTGTGCATTCACCGACGATTGGAGAGCAGACGAGGTCCACGGGCAACTCTTCGATCATGTCCAGCAACGATGGCGATTCTAGCTATGACCGCAGCTTTGACAACGGCAGCCGTGTTAGCGAAGGCGTTGGGCCTCCACGCAACCCGAAGACACCGATGAACGCGAGTATGCGGGCTAGACCACAGAGCGGGATATTGTCTCGTCCTGTCACCTCAATGGCCGCCCTGCACCATGACCAATTGGCACCTCCACGTACAGCCCCTCCTGCTCTCAGAAGCTATCGGTCGACCTATACGCTTCCAAATAGGAACGTCGAGGACCTTCAACGCCAGTCTCTCGACAGGTCCTCTCCGTATGGGACGATACGTTCGTCAACTGCGCTGGGCGGTTCGCGAGAGGCCAACGGCGACCACAGGAGGCTCATGCTAGAAGCGCTTACCATGTTCGAATCCCATCTCTCCCGCTTGCCTCCCATGGGGCAGACCACGACTACAACCATCCCCGAGGTTTTCCAGAGCGCCCAGCATCTTGTGCATTCGTTAGACAAGCTGAACGCCATGCTCAAGGAAGGGACCAACAAAGCTCTGGAGGCACAGATCGATGCCGAGCTCGCGGACTACAAGGACGGTGTCGACCTCCCGGAGTTATGGCGCGAAGTTGGTTCGGACCATCGGGAGAACCTTCGCGTTAGTGACGAAGTTGTCCGCAACATAACCGGCTTCATGCTGGGCGTTGGGAAGATTCTCCGTGAGGCCACCTCCGGCACACAACACCTCCGAACGATGAGTTTGGACGAGGACGTGACACGGAGGATGACTCCCGAGATCCAGTTGAACGGCGGTCGTGAATTGGATGGTCGTCGTAGTCGGGAGCTCAGGCGCAGTTGGGAGCCCGGCAAGATGGCGAGGCTGTCGAGCTTGGAGAGGAACGGGGCCGTTGGATCTCGCCCCGGGTCATCCATGAACGTCCCGCGAAGCTCTACTGGTACATCTAGTAGCGAGGGCCGCAGCGTGACCGACGCGAACGATGGCACGCCCGCGACAGTCCGCCAATCTGCACCGATCTCTGCCCCCACTACCGCCGCACGCCGTCTATACACCCCCCGGGATCGCGTAGACACCCTCACAAAGACCTTCAGCCCCGTTGACGAGTTTGGCAGTCCCGCCGACTACGAGCCGTCCCCTACCCCCATTTCTAGGCAAAACCATGTCTCTTTCTCCGATCGCCGCGCGCTACCCGCCCTCGCTGTTGCCCCTTCTCTTCCAACCCTACCCTCTGAGTCTCTGCTCAACCGAAGCACCACAACGTCTAAGACTGCAACGGACAGGCTGGGCCGGCGCAAGGTTTCCGGCACCTCCATCGTCACTGTCCGTGGTGAGCCATTCACGCCATCCATCAAGCCACCGAACACGACGACCGCAGTCACCCCTGCCACAGTGTCCCTTTCTCCTGAGAGCAGCACCAACACCGCGCCGTTCCCGATGCTGAGAAGCGACTCGGGTAGCTCCTCGCAAGCAAACGGTGTCACCTTTTCTCGTCCCTCTACAACCTCGGTATCCTCGACGTTGACTGGGCTGCGGCAACAGCATGAGAGGGGTGCGACGAATCGAAAGGTGTCTCTTAATTCTATGTTTGCTAATCGTACCTTAGCGCCCGCTCTCGCGCCTCCAGCCCCCATCTCATCTACCCCGTCTGGTTCCGAGTCTGAGAGGGAGAGGGAATCGCGCTCCCGAACCATCAGCTCTCGCCCTAGAGCATCGCTGGAGTCGAGTCACGGTGAGGGAAGTCCCGTAGACGCCGTCCGGAAGAGCTTGGCCACCACCGTATCTTATTCCGCCGCACGCAAAGAACGACGCCGAACGATCACCGAGATATTCTCGCAAAGATGAGTTCCTTCGCACGCTTTGTTGGGTATGCCCCACGCCCCTTCCCCGCCATCACGTTCCGCTGACGTGTCGCACCACAGACTGTAGATCAGACCCCATTCGATTATCGGCCTTCTATGACGAGCCGCACAGTCTTCGTCCATTCCCACTACAAACGCTCTGGTATTATGTTGCCGGACAGTACATCCCTTCGTTTTCTTCTGTTTCATTCTTGGCCTCACACGCACAGGGGCAGCATTGTGGGGCTCTGCACATAGCTGCGTGTGGAGTGTTGGGTGTGGTAGTCTTATGTCTATCTCTCTCTCTTTCCCCTCTCTATCTCTCCCTTCCCTCTGTTCTTATATCTCCCTATGTATCCACATACCGAAGTTGCACGTATGTTTATGGGCTTCATGCACGATATGACGACCGACCCAGAGTAGTCCTTGCTAATTAGCTATAGCAATGTAATGGGATGGTGTTCAGCTTATCAGCCAAACAGCTGCCGATGCTGCTAATCATCATCGATCAAGGCCTCCGCGGTTGAAGCGAGCGTTGGTGTCGCGGATTTCGGGTCCACCTTTTGATCATGTCTCCGAGTAATCTGCAGGCAATCGTCGAGAATCGAGATGGCTGGTGAACACCTTCACCTACCTCCACCCGGGCCAAGATCTTCTGGGCAGACACCTGGCACTAACAGTTGTGGGACGGCCTATGTCCATCTCTGTCTAGTGTATGGAAGCCACCGGGGATTACAGGACGTACGTTTCGAAGCTCTGTTACCACATGTTGCCAAGATTCTGGTCGGCTTATTCAAGTAAACAAGGTACTCTTCCTTCCTGAAGTTACGTAAATATTGAGCTGCTTGAGTCCATGAGAGGCAAACCACTTAGCGGTGGGGAATGGGTGGAGAAAGGGAGGCGATCAAAGGCACCATCATACAGAGGTCGTTCGTGAACCTGACTGCCAATTTCGGTGAGTATATGAGACAGGCTCGCTTTCGTACCTCTACATTCCTCCTTCCTTGCTCCCGCTCCCAGAGACAACTCTGCACTTGTGGCCTTCCTCCGCCGCCGCCTCCTCCTCCTCGTGATTATCGTGCTAATGCTTCCTGGCTGTTAGTCCCGGATTACTATGGACGAACACCAACCAAGGAGATGCTCTCCCCGCAGCTGACGCGCCTCGCACGCCCTTCATGGAGTGCGCGCCGTGTTTAGCTCCTTCGGGCCCTATAAGATAAGCTTCAACTCAACTCGAAGGCAAGGTTCGCTTCTATGCATGCGCGTTTATAGCTATCTGACAAAGGTCTGTCCCAAATTGCTACACACGGACCATTATTAGCAAACCGCGCAGGATCGGGTGGCTCGCAGCCACCGATAGTGGACCCGGGCCCGTCAACTTGAAGCTTGAAGCCCGTCGAAATGGCAACAAGGCACTTCGAGACGCAATCGACCGAGCTCCACGTCGTGTGGCCAGAAGATGGAACTTGAACGCCCGCATGGTCAGCCGAGCGTCGCAACCCTTACCTGAATCATTCGATACGCTGGTGATTGGCCTTCCTATATAATCGATATCCACATTGGACTGTGCCCTTCTCAAGCCGTTGATTCCGTCCACTCCCGCGGGCCCAAACTTGAAGGCAGCGCCTAGAATATAGGCAGTGGTTTTACTTTACCCTGATCATCTGCAATGGCAAGTCATAACCTGTCGCAACCACTCGGAGTCGAAGACGCAATATCATTGGTGGGGGCCACGTGCGTACAGTACTAGGAGTATTGAATCGCAGAGGATCTTGATTGAATATGTCTCGTTAGCGTCGAATGCTTTACGGCGTGTGACATCGCGAAAGCAAGATCAGATTCGCGACCATGGCTCGGGTCCAGTACCGTCGACGGTCGGTCCCCCGCGGTTTCATCCTCGTCTCACCTTCTCCTCCCCCCACTGTGGCGGCCCTTGAACCTTTGCTCTCCTCTTCCGTCGACAGCGTCGCGCTGGCCGACACCACACTCCTTTGACCCACTTTCCTTCACCACTGGAGCTGCAAGGTGACTCTGTTGCGCACCTGCGCACCTTCCACGATTCGGGATGCATGCGGCGCCTCGCGACATGGAGCACCGAAGGAGACGTGCCCAAGAACTTGTAGAGCGGGCCCCTGGTCTCGTCGGTCTTCCTCTCGCGGTGCCGTCCATCCCTCTGCTCAACCCCGTCGTAACCCCAATCATCGACGGTCCCGTCCAAACCACACCTCAAGCAACTGCGACACAAGCCGCGCCTTCACAGACACCTGCCACCACGCAACCATCCAACCCCCAGTCGCCAACGACTACTGCTCCCAGCAACTCAAACACCCCCAGCAATCCCCAGAGTGGTAATGGAGTCAACGGAAGTGGTGATGGGTCTACCCCAAACGGTTCGAATCCCGAGTTGTCTAGCACTTCCACTCCAAACCCCAACATCTCTGACTCGACGCCCTCTTCAGGATCAACCCCCTCCGACGGCTCCTCCCTGTCGTCCGGAACCTCTTCGCAGAACGGCAGCGGTCTCTCCGCTAGTGGAGCTGGCCAAGCCTTCGTCTCCTCTTCACAGACGAGCTCTTTGGCTGACGGTAGCTTGCTCGGCACGGGCACTATCCAGACGGCCATCCCTACCTTTTCGAGTGTCCTGACTGGATCGACCACCGGTACGAACACGGGTTCTGAGACGAACACCGGCTCCGACCCAGCAAGTCCTTCGGGTTCGGTAGGGGCTGAGTCCACTCACCACGGACTCTCCAGCGGCGTCCTCGCCGCCATCACGATCATCTGTCTCCTGTTCGGTTTCGCCCTGCTCCTGTGCTGTGTGCGTCGCCGCGCCATCGCTGCCCGCGTCCGCCGCCGCAAGGAATGGTTCGCTGGTGGCGCGACGCAGGACATGGCGTATGTGGAAAAGGAAGGGACCGCAGGTACCCGGTCGGCTCGGAGTAGCTTCGCCACGAGCTACGACCGCGGGCACGTCGCAAGCGCAGCGCCCACGTTTGAAATCACCACTACGGTGCACGTCGACCCACCGATGGTCTGGACGGCCGATCTCGGCGGCTCGATCGTGACAGCCCCGCCTGCTTCGCACAGCGTCGAGTCCTCTTCGTCCGACACCATCCGGAACGCGCCCGATCGGTCCAGCATCCTCTCTTCCTCTTCGGGGGGAAGCAGCCGCCCCCCGTCCCAGGTTGCCCCGTACCTCGTCGTGCCGCCGCCCTCTGCCAGCGGCGCGGCCCTTCCATCGCCGTTCTATGTTCGGCCTTTCTCGCCGTCCGAGACTTGGTCATTCCCCAAGCCGCCGAAGGACGACGACAGCGACCGCACTGCGTCTCTGATCCGCAACGGTTCTAGTAGCAGCTTTGCTCAGGCCTCCGGGTTCTTCACTATCGAGGACCCCGACGATCCTGTTGAGCCCGCGAACCCCTTCACCGAACCTGAGAACCCCTTCACCGAACACACCGACAGCCGTCCCCCCTCTGCATCGTCCGAGGGTAACTCGACCGAGCTGCACTTCGCGCCCGTCGAGATCATCCGGCGTCCCTTCTTCCCCTCCATGGAAGACGAGATGGCCGTCGCGATCGGCGACGAGGTGCGCGTCACCCGCCGCTTCGACGACGGCTGGGCGGTCGCCGAGAACGTCAGGACCGGCATTCAGGGCCTCATCCCGATCGATTGCATGCGCGCTCTCGAGGAGGACTTACCCGAGTTCCTGGCGAAGAAGCGGATCACCAGCTACATGGGCCCTCGCGAATCCATCATCACTCGCAACAGCATCATCAGCGGATCCTCGAGCATTGGAGCGGCCATGTAAATCACCTTGTCCCTTTCCGCCTTCAGTGTACGGATGACACTACTGCAGGTGAGCCCTGGACGCTTCTACATTGCTGAGCTTGCTTGTTGATCTCAGGCTGTAGCTTTAACTTGCTGTGCAACGTGCCTCACCACTATTCTACACCCACCTTACGTCTCGCTGGCCGTCGACGACTAGACGTCGCAACTGGTCTCGGCGGCCAGATGGTATCGTTACTGCGTTGTGTTAGAACATTTGAGGCCCCTCGACTAGTTGTTGCTTACATCGCCACACCCTCTCTCTCAATGTGTCGTTCTCGCATGGTCCCGTCCTCCCTAATCCCGCCTCACTTTCTTCCGACGACGACAGTCCTTTACGCTGCTGCCGACGTCCTATGTTTGTGCATCTCACTGTGCTTCTTGCTTCTCCATCGTCTCTTCATCGTCTGCCTTGGGCTCCCCTGCTCCCGCCGTTCGCCCGCCCGGTCATCTCGCCAATCCGTTGTTTGTGCCCGCCGTACCCATATGTTCCATGCTCCACCTTCACGGATACTGTATATAATGAGACTCGCTTCGTGGCGGACGCGGTCGAGAGGGGATCTGTATACCTATTCATGTTACCTTGGAACTGTTCTTCGTAGATGCTGCCCTTTCGTCGCATTCACCACCTTCTCCGCCGGATACATAAACCCTTCTCGAAGGCATCGTTCGATCGTGCCAGAAACCAGTACCTGTATTCCGGTACTGGGTCGTATACTACTGTACATGCGTGTACCAAAATTGTAGCACTGTCTGTCGTCTCGTGCCGTGATATACGGTGACCTGTACCCCCGAAAGTCTTTCAACATATCCCGCCGTTAACCGTGCAATCCCTGTGCCGGCCCTCTCATCGGACCCCCAGTTCATTAATGAGCGGGGCCCCGGCCTCGACATTCCACGTTCAACGTCAACGCCACCAGACATAATCAAATGACGATCGACGTGCACTCATGCCGGCTAACCACTTTTGTCCCGACTCGCCACCAGCTGGTCCCATTTTGGCCTTCCATAACAAGTTGCAACCAGCCATTCACCGGTCTGCGACTCTGTCACGCGCAGCCAAGACCACCAAGGTACAGTTACAATTGAATTTACTTCAGGCTTCAAAGCGGTGGGCAGATACAGATCTGCTGCGAACATCTCGCATTGATCGTTCCGGCGGTGAGGCCTCGACCAAATCGAGCCGCTCATAATGCATAAGCCTTGGCAGGAACCGAAATAGCACTCCTTCCGAAAAGCAATTATGTGGCAGTGTTTCGGTCTGGATTATGGCGGGTCCAAAAACCTGAGTCGCTGACACAGCACTCCCGCTGCACGCGTAAGGACTACCCTGCCCACGCAGAGGTCGATTGAACAATGTCCACATGTAGACACGTTCATGTACGAGTCGCAAATAACCCTGGACCAGGCACATTCATAGCATTTCTTCAATCCCAAAGCATTTCTCAGTACGGATGTCAGCCCCATATACTACCCCAATTTCCGGCACGTTCCTCGCATCGGCAGGAGTCCCCACTGAGGCTCGTCATGATACCACTCGACTCTTCTCAATCTCGCCTCCCGCCCAGCCACATACAACGGGCGCAACGCAGCGCGCAGGATCCGCGCGGACGAGTGCGCACGCACACCCGCCCCGCGCAGCTCCACCGCGCACCGCGGCGAGCCAGGTCTCCTCCGACAGGTGGGGTCGCGCTGGTCGATTCGCCGCGCGCCGCCCGAGGGCGGAACGCAGACACGCATCGAGGAGCTGCCTGAAAGGGAGACCGGCTGGGAGGCGTGTCACGTCGGTGATCATCGACGCAACGACACAACGAAAAAAGTCAAAGCCTTGTAAACATAGACGCAACGCACCCAAGTGTCAACCCGAAGACTTGTCAGCCGAATCCTGAGGCCTCGGTACAGAACTACCGAGGCCATTGTGCATCGGATGGACACAAGGTCCAGCACAAACAGTGATAGGATTACACGCCGCGCGCGCCAGTGCTCATCCAGGCACTCGCACTCCAAGCCAAGTGAGAGGAAAGCGAGAGGGCGCGCCGCGGTCGGACAACAGGAGAGATTAAGTGGTATATCTAGCGTATGAACGGGACAGTGCGGCGGGCGCGGTGGAGGCCAAGAACACAACAAGCACCGAAAGCTAAGACGTGTCAATTGCAACGAGTTAGAGCACGAGGGAGAGCGAACATGTCAGGGGGAGGGGATCGCGTGCGGAGAGGGAGGGATGGTGGGCCGTGTATCGTGGAGGGTGACCGTGAGCAAGGGAAACCGGATTCGGAGACCGGAGGATGGCGCTGAATCGAGCTTGGGGAGAGACATGAGAGAGAGAGAGCGGAGAGCTGAGGCTATGTGCGACTGAGACCGAGCGACGCCAGCCGATCGGTCGAAAACTAACGTCACCGATCCCCCAGAGGAGAGTATGAAGGGTGACCGTTCCTTCGCAGGGCACCATTGCCGTTCACGTAGTCTGCGCCGATGATCTCGCCCACGGGCGTAGACATCATAGGTGGAGCCGGGTACGCATTCATAATGCTGGCAAATGTAGGAGGGACGTGAGGCGGAGGCGAGTGGTCGCGCTCTCGCTCCCGTTCCCTGTACAACTCGCCGTTCGGGATCGGAGCATGAGTTTCGTAAGGCGAACGATGGTGGGGCGAAGGCAGCGAGCCTTGGGAACGAGAGTGCGCTAACGGTGGAGGGATATGCGAGTGATGGTCATAGTAGTCCCTGTCACGCTCCCGGTCCACACGTTCGCGATGCAGCACCGGCGAACGGGACGCGGTGCGCGAGTGAGCTGGGGAATGAGAGTCGACCTGCATCGCGTTTCCAGGGTACTCGTCGAATGCGGGGGCGGCGTTGTTGTTGCGCGAACTGCGGCGTCCTCGGTGCTCGGGCGGGGCGTTGGGGTACTCTTGGTGGAACGTGATCGGCTTCATCGGGGCGTTGTTGAGCTGAGGCGCGTGACGAGGGCGGAGCGACGGGTCCTCCTTCTCGACCTGAATGATCTGCAGCTCCCCATGCCTTCCAAGCACCGCTTGCGCCGGACCAGAAGAAGCAGGGACTGCGATGGGAACTGGCATATGCTCAGGCTCCGGGGGTTCGAAATACCCATTGCCGTTGCCTCCTGAACTGGGCGAGGGAGAGTCCTGTTCGTCTGGGAGTGCAGGGATCACCGCAGCATGTCGCCCGCCAAGAGGCCTAGAGGAGAAACGAGATTGGAGGAGAACGTGAGTGATCAGATTTCGTCTGTCCGCGCCCTGCGGCGCCAGCCCCTGCATCCGTGTGTAGTCGATATAGACCGTATGAGACGCGGTCGAGGCAAAACAAGGACGAGGACAAATGTATGGTGGGGATATGCGGCACCGCAGAGAGAAGTAAGGCGAAAGACGCTCACCCTCCTTCGGTGAAGTGCTGCCACACGTAGTCCTTCAGTTGATTCGCGTGCGGCAGCTCCTGGATGAGGTGCTTGATCGTATTCTGTCCCAGTCCAAAAAAGTCGGGCCCTGAGACCGAGTTCGAGTGCGCGCGGTTGCGAATGTGGTTCGCCGCGCGCACAATCACTGACCACGCGCCCGTCGCGGTACCGGCGACGATTGGCTTGTCCGGCGTGTCTGCAGCAGTGATCTGGAACTTGGGGCCGTCGCCTCCGTCGAGGATCTTGCAGTGATACACGACTTCAGCGTTGGGGTCGATCGTAGATAAGTAGCGCCTGAGAACGGACAGGAACAGGACCACGCGATGGAGACCAGACAAGCGGGCGGGGCGTTCATGATCAGCACATCGAGATCGCCAGCCTGGGGGTACCGAGCAAGACGCACCGCGTGACTTCATAGCCAACCGGGAAGATGTACCTCTCCGTATGGAAGTGCTCTCTCATGCAAACCTCTCCAAGATTGATTACAGTCATGATGCCAACGTTGAGGGGGAGAATCGGCTTTCCTCGCTTGTCGCGCGGGACGGTCGGGATGCTGAAGCTCTTGGTGGTGACTGTGTGTGCTTTGAGACGTTTTGGCTTCGTGTGTCGTTGGATGTCCGAGGGTCGCGAGTTGGCAGACGAGGTTCGTAGGGTCATTTGCAACTGCGACGGTGCGCCGGGCGGGGTCCCGTGTTGGTACGAGGGCGAGAGGCCCTCAAGAGGGATGGCGCCGTAATCCTCCTGAGGTGAGAGGACGGGCGAGAGGGATTCGGAGCGTGGGCGTACATGACCATGGGGAGAGCCTGCGAGCTGAGCGCCAGGATGAGGTGCGGGAGGTATAGACGACGAACCCGGAGGCCCTTCACCAGGGTGAACAGGAGGCTTGAGGCGCAATCGGGTGCCACCACTCGAGACTGCAAAAGGGGGCGAGGGTGCTGAACCAGGACCGGCTGGGGCTGGGGCTGGGGGCGGGGCGTTGTGGACGGGGGCAGGGGCGTAGGTCAAGGGAGCGCCAATGTCCTTGCCCTTGGGGGGTGCGGCCGCTCTCGGTTTGCGTGTTGTGGCAGGGGGCCTTTTGTCTCGCGAGTCCTCTTCCTGCCTTTCCTTTGCCTCGGCTTCCTGTCTTTTGCGTGCGGCGGGACCGATGTGACGTGAGAGAAGATGAGGGTCGATGTCGGGGTCCTCGCGCTCGAGCTCGTCAATGGCCTGGCGGAGGTTGGAGACAAAGGCCTGCTGGTGCTGATGGTTGAGGAGGTTGCGGGGGAAGGCGGTGAAGGGGGGTTCAGGGACTGGGGCACCAGGGTTGCGATTGGGGTCGAGTTCGAGCTCAGCGATGCGGTCGAGGAGGACTCTGGGCAGGATGAGGTTCCAGACATGCGAGGTTGATGAGAGATGGAGACGCACGATCTTTCCGACCTCCACTTTACATTTCTCTCTCCCGAGTTCCGTAGCTGGTGCATCGCCTCCTTGTGTTTCTGGAGAGCAGCGCCATGTCATACGCGGGATTTCGAAAAAGAGGATCGCGAAGGGTAGGGAGTGATGACGAGCGATGTTGAACGGTCGGCAAAGAAAAGAAAATAAGGGTACTACATACCTCCTCGAGCTCGAAATATTTCCGCTTCAGTCTGCTGTATTTTTCAGCCACGTCGAGTTCCTTCTGCTTCTTTGTGCCTGGTTGGCCGGACTGGGGAGGGAGCGGGGGAGGCCCCATGACGATATCTTGTGCGGGAGCCATTCGGGGCCCCGGAGAGATTGTCGCCGGATGAGGGAGGAAGAAGGGAGGGGAGGGGGTGATGGGAGACAAGGGGAAGGGCGAGCGCGGGGCCTTAG
Organism: Sanguinoderma infundibulare; assembly: GCA_032821775.1. Classification (NCBI taxonomy): domain Eukaryota; kingdom Fungi; phylum Basidiomycota; class Agaricomycetes; order Polyporales; family Polyporaceae; genus Sanguinoderma; species Sanguinoderma infundibulare. The sequence goes on from JAVLRN010000007.1 coordinate 1,634,545, forward strand.
GCTATATAGGTGGGGGCCAGGGGAAGCGGCCACGATCCCACATTTGCACTCTCAACTGCAACACCCCCGTCCGACGCGAGATCGCTCCTGGCGCCATCCTGCCGACATGGCATCATTCGGCACTCATGTACTGTCCGAGGCCCGCGAGGCCAGAGAAGGATTGTTATTGAATGGCTACGACAAATGGGAGATACATATACTGGGGCGGTACGGGGCGTTGAGTGGCGGAAATGGAGAGGATGGGATAGCGGCCAGGTTCTGGGCGGCGTGGCGTTGATTGACTTGTTTGGATCCAGCAGACGCCCAAACCTTGTTCCCACTCGTCCAGGACCCCAGAACTCCCAGTCCCCACCCACCCGCTCCCCGTGCACTGGCAGCTTCCTCGCCTCTCCTCCAGCGCATCTTTCCATCCCAACATGCTTTAATATTTCCCCTTCGGCCGACCCCATCGCGCCCTATCGCGCTGCAGCCCCCAGAGCCTTCCTTCCGCCCTTCTTCCCATTCATCCGAATCTATCATCTGTCAGCCAACGGTGGTTGTCATATTTCCTTCTTCACACAGCGGCTATTCGCCACTCCGTCTCGCCGGACTCCATCGCCACTCATCGCCATGCCTGACACTGCCATGACACTCGCATGCCATCGTAGCACTCCAACTCGCATCCGATTCGACAGCCCGACTGCCTCCCAGCCTCGTTCCATCCATCCTGTGCTCTCCGTTTCGGGCCCGCCTTGGTCGACTCTACTCAACGCCGGCCAACGACCCCGACACGCGTCCTTTTCCGGAGATCCGCTTTCCTTATAAGGCTACTCTCTTCCTTCCTCCTGACCCACTTCTCTCGCCTCCGCTCCTTCGGCGCCATCCGTCGGCCGTCCCACCACCCCCATCGCCCGATCTTGACGTCCTATCGCCGACGTTCCCATCCCCCGCCGACGGCCCCGCCCCCCACGACAATCCCTTGCCGCCCTATCGCACCCGCTCGTTTTTGCGCCCAGTGGCTGCGTGGCAGCCAGTCGCCCGACGCCATCACCGTCACGTAAAAATCAAACAAGGCCAAGAAACGTGTTCACACATCCACCAGGCTATGTATGTCGCGCGGATTGCCGCGAGGCCGATGAAGCTAGACGCGACACCAGCTCGAAGGCGCATTGATATTAATAATCTACTCTCGTTTCCCATTTCAAACGCCTGTCGCCCGATGCCCCTTACGGGCTTGTTACGGCCCACCTCCATCCCGCGTCCAATGGCATGACGTAGACCTTGCCCCCCGCAGGCGACTCGTGCTCGTCCTTCTAAGCCCTTCCCAGGCTTCTTCCCATTCCCGAACCCAACGTCCTCTTCTTCCAGACATTCACCCCGTCCCTTCCTGCGCTCAGCTTCCAGACCGAGAACATCATACTTATCTACACACACCCCCTCCCAGCCCGACCGCCCACATCCAATGGGCCGACGCGGGCCGGATACGTGCGGGTGCTGTACCTTGCAACGCCAGACGTGCCCACGATCCCCCTTCCAACTCACGGCGATATCTTGCATGACAAAGAGCAGATCTTGTTCGACTTCGGCCGAGCCCCCTGCCACCCACACCGCACCTCTCCTTCCTTTCCTCCACTCCGTGAGCAGCTAGCAGCTGCCACCATCTCGACAACAGCCCATTCATTCCCAACGGCCTAGCGCCTTCGCGCGGGCTTGTTTGACAAGCCACTTTGCTTTTTCTGCCCTAAGATGGCCGAACGGTCCTGCTTTCGGCATGAATGGTGCCACCCACGGTCTGCCGTCACCCGCGACTGCTTGCATGCGTATGTATTAGGACAAGAGCCTTGCGGATCCTCCCATGGAACATGGGATGTGGTCGTACCTGACTGGCGTTGACGTCGATATTAAAGAGCCCTTCTTCAAGGCCGCTGCGTCCCGGGCCATCCCATGCAGCGATTGCCACTGTGCAGCCCCGCTGATTCCCGCTTCGAGCCAGCCACATCTTAATTGCCCTACCAGGGCCCGTGCGCGGGAGCGGGAGCTCGAGACACCTCCACCACGCAGCGGGACACACACACCCCGACCCCGACATCTCGGCGAGCGAGCGCGAGTCAGCCGTGCTGCGTTGGCAAGGAGGAGGAGCTGTGGGGAGCTTCCAGTCCTCCGTCGTACAAACAGGGCCGAAGCGTTGCCCGAACGGGCGGAGCGACGACAGACGTGTGGAAACGAAGCCCTCCACCGTCACGTAATTTTAGGCATCCCGAAGCCCCGCTCTGGAAGGCCCGTGGACGAACGGGGGTCGCCGAGGGCACATGCTCGTGCCCGAAGCGGCTGCGAACCGTCGTGGGTCCCATTGGACAAAGGTCGAGGGCGCAAAAGGCAGTCGCGGATCCACATCCGCATACGCAGCGCCCGGGCAAGGTTTGACGGAAAACATCCAGGGTTCGTCGTCTGCGTTCTGACTCCTGAGCGCCGTCCTACTGGTATACAATTGTCGATAGCTGGCGACACGGCTGTGAACCGCGCAAGCACAAGGAGTACAAGCCCGATTCCAGGCTCCAATATAAAGGTCCTTCTCGGCCGCCAGTGTCAGCGCCCTTGTTCTGTTGCGTAATACCCTCGGTCGTTACTGGTGGACTGGTTCTTGGTTCTGGGGGTATGTCCAGACTTCGACGCCCTCTTCTCGCCGCCCCAGGGCCTGTAATAGTCTTGGTCTGCCCGCGTCACGCCTAAGGCTGAATAGGGAGGAAGACCCTGCGAATGTGATTCCTGGTCGGGTTTGTTAGCTGCGGAATATACGTTCGCCAAGTAGCAACCAAATCAGGAGATTCCAGAAGACCGAGGTTGCTGTTCCTGAAGAGGAAAGCCGATTATGAAACGTTCCTAGTTAATTTACAAGGTTTGGCGACGACCGTTGCGAGGGCTGCGACGCCACAAAGCCAGAGGGAACGCATGTGGAAGACTACACGCATCAAGCCGAGAAAATGGAAGACGCGTGACGAAGCCATGAACTAACGATATCGTAACTGGCATGTGCCGAATTCGCCAGACGACGTCCCAAGGAGACCCATCCTCTTCTCGTTGGGACCCCTAGTCTGAAGATATATTATGTGTAGAAAACAAAACATACCGTTCTCCTCTCCGCAGCGGTTGCACACAACCACTACGAGCTCCTCGCCCGGCTTCCGTCCTTCGCCTGCCAGAACTGCCTCCGATTCCGAGTCGGATTCGCAATCGCTGGCACCTGCACCGTCGGAGTCAGGTGCTGCAGCGCCCGCGTCCGGGGTCTCCTCGGCCTTCTCAGAGTGGGCGTCTTGCTCGACGTCGACCTTGGCCCAAAGCGGGCGCAGGCGCAGCGCCCAGTAGTTGATCGTGCTCCAGTCCGTGTCCTCCTCCGGGCTCTCCTTGGAGTCGAGCCAGGCGTTGAGGAGAACCAAGAGGCTCGTCCGTTGCGCGATGCAGTACTCGGCGACCTCGTACGGGCCGAGGGCGAGGTCCCAGAGCGCGGGCGGCTGGACGTTGAGGTCCATGCATATCCCGAGCGAGACCGTGTTGAGCGGCGGGGGGAGGTGGAACGTCGTGAATCCCGTGCCTGCAAATCGACGGTTCGGGGCCGGTGCGGGTGCCCACGATGGATGTGCATACGCGTACGCGTCCGTCGACATCATGATCAGTCAAAATCGAACGCAAGGCAGATGGACGTGCACATATGAACGTGTGTACGTGTGCATAGCACTCACCCGGGCGCGCCCATGTCATGTCGGTCTCGAAAAGATTCGTCTTGCGATAGTCGCCGACGAACTCGCCGCTCGGACCGTAGAGCGCGGCGGAGTTGGCGCCGACCTTTTCGGCCTCTTTCACTGTGCTGGTTTTGTCCGCTGGGTTAGGGAGCGCGACGGGGTGGAGCTCGTCGGGGATGAGGCGCTCTGGGTAGCCGGCGACGACGTAGCAGCGGAGACGGGCGGCGAGGGAGGCGCAGAATGTGGAGGTCGGGCCGGTGCGGGGCTGCTCGAGGTATGGAGAGATGGAGGCGGCGTCAGGGAAGACATAGCCTGTAGGTAGCACAGCGTAAAAGCTTATGGTTAGACGGCTGTGTGAAAGGTTTGAAGGCGTGATTGGAACGCACGCACCGGTGAATATCATTTCGGGAAGACAGACGAGGTCGACCGAGTTTGGTTGGAGTCTACGAGGATTGACTCGTTTCGCGCTCGAGCCTGGGATGAGAGGCTACAGACCGTTGGCATAGCTTATGGGCCCTGTCTATGTTTTCTTGCACCTTCCCGATCTTAGATTAAGGAGAGTCGGTGATTTAGCCTCGAGATCAGTAAGTACTCGGAGGAGCAGAGTGGCGGGGAACCGTCGGGAAGTACCTTCGGAGCGAACTGGACAACCGCGATGCGCATGGCGTTGAACCTGGTGCACCTCACTGGGTGCAAGCAGCGGCCTGGTCGTATAAACGTCTTGTTGTGCGTGATGGGACAAATGGCGCGGCGGTGAGTGGAGGGTGTGTTGACTTGTGTCCCTGGCGCGGGTAAGGCGCGGGCAGTTAATTAATAAGTATTGAAGAGGTGATCGGAGGGCGGATCTGGGGGGTCTTGGATGTCCGCCAGCTCCGATTGGAGGGACAGGTGATTGTGGGCGCAAGCGCAGGGAGTGGGCTGGGAGTGGGAGTGGGAGCGAGTCGTTTGCGCGGATCGCTGACTGTGCACGCAACGCCTCGAGGTTTGTCCGCCTCGTCTGGCCTCCTTGCCTAGTGCACGACTCGTCTGCGTCGGCCTCAGCTTCTGGCGGAGAATTCGTTCGGCGATCGCACCACAGGAGGAGAGTGTACGTGCGGTGTCACTGGTGCGTCCGATTGGTGACTCTGCATGGCAGAAAACGTTGACTGAGGAGCTGCCTAGTCGCCTTGTGACGCTGACGGCCCCGACTGGGCGGGCAACGTACAGGCTCCTTTTGTGCGACTGCCCAGCGCGTGCAGCTGCTCTCCACCCGCCCTCGTCGCCCTGCCCGTCCAGCCAAGGTCGGTTTGTCAAATCCTTGGTCGCTGATCCCCTCGATTCGAGATCCAAGATCCCCTGCCCCCGGCTCTACACCGGCCCACCTCTCCAACCTCACAGGTCAGCTCCAGCGTCCCTCAAGCCCCCTTTGCGCAGATTGTCCCCGCACATATCGCCCGCGCCCTTTCTCTAGCATGGGCAACACATCCTCCAACCCCCAATCCGCCCACGCCCGCCTCGACTCCTCCGCGCGTTCGTCCCACCACTCGCCCATCCCCGGCGGCTCCCCAAACCCGTCCTCGGCCTCGCACCGCGTCCACCGCTCCCTCCGCCACAAGAAGAAGTCGCTCGAGCTCCCCGATCTGGCGTCCCTCACCCTCACCCCCGCCTCCTCGACGCCCGCGTCGGTGTCGGTATCGCCCCACCCGGCCCACCGCCGCCCGCGCGCGTCGTCCCCCATCCCCATCCCGACCTCGGCCAATCCACCGCCGCAGACGTTCCGCCCCCAGAACAACCTCCCCTCGGCGGCGCGCATCGACCGCATGGCCGACGGCCGCTCGCGCTACAAGCACTCGTCCAGCGCGTTCGCCTCCACCCGGTCCTTCCAGAGCACCGTCGTCCAGGACTCCCCGCCCCGCAGCGACGTGCCCCTCAGGGCCGAGTTCGTGCCCGAGGTCGTCCACAGCACCATTCCGATCGCCCTCTTGAAGGCCGAGGAGGACGGCCACAAGCTCGAGCCCGTCAACTACAAGGTCGTCTGGAGGGGTGGAGGCAAAAAGGTCGTTTTGATCCGTGCGGGACACGATAATTGGCAGGGGCGACAGCCGATGGAATTCGAGTGGGTGGTTTGATCCTTTCGTCCGGTCTTCATCTGATTAGGTTCGTAGCTCGCAGACGAACACATACTGGGCCATGGTCTCTTTGTTGCCTGGGACACATCACCTCAAGTTCGTTGTTGACGACCAGATCAAGCTCACAAATGACTACCCTCGTGCTGTCGATGACCGTGATGGATCGCTTGCCAACTACGTCGCTGTTCCTCATCCCGCATCCTCGAGCCCTCCCCAGCACACCCAGCTCGCGACCCCTTTGTCTAGCCCCCATCACACCCATCCAAATCAGTTCAACTCATTCTGGTCGGATTCAACCGGCGTTGGAGGAGCAGGCGGCAGTTCGCGGGATGCAGCCTGGACGACAGAGATCCCACAGGAGCTTATCGCGGCAGCCGCAGAGGAGGAGGCCTACCTTGCGTCAGCAGATTCGCCAACCTCGTCCGCAAGTGGAGTCCCAACCCCCAACATTCCGGCTGCTCCGGCCCTCCCTCGACACCTTGATAAGCTCATCCTCAACGTTCGTCCTCCAGCGATGGCCGGCCCGGTCAGCTCATTAGGGACCAGCGATCGTGACAAGCGTCGTGGCAATCGCGAGAAACAACGCCGCGACCGCGAGCGTGCAAGGGACGGTCGTGTGGCTGCTGATGGTGCGTCTCCCGAAGATGGTATGGTTCCGAACGGCGTGGCTGGGCTGCCACCCCCGCTACACTTGCCCGTAGTGACAGCGAGCGGGACGGACGTGACGGCGCAGATGCTTGCAGGTCCGCCAACTCCTCCAGCTCACCCGCAGGGAAGGCCATGGGACGGCCCTGGAATGTCGGACGATGCGAGCGTCCTGCCAGTGCCTTCACACGTTGTCCTCCACCATCTCAGCACGAGCGCGATCCGCAATGGCGTCCTCGCCGTTGCCAACACCACACGATACAAGAAGAAGGTAAGTCGATGCTATCGTGACTCGGTTCTGGATTGTTGACAGTCACTGACACAGTGTGGCCGCTATCAGTATATTACCACTATCTATTACAAGCCAACATGACAAAACGCACATCTTGGTTGCTACGCCACGCATGCCTTCACGCCATTATATGCTGCCTCGCCCCATCTACCGTCCTATCGTCCGTCCTGGCTGCCTCATAGACTTCTGGGCAAAATGTGATGCTCTAGCCCCGCTCTCCGACCGTACCTCGCCTCGATGTTCCGTCATAGAGAAGAGTGCGCCTGGCTGGCGCGCTTTCCGTGTTCCGTGCGCCGACCTCCAGCAAGGGAGTATTTATCCACATCGGTAAGCGGCCCTTGTGCGCAACACTTGTCAGCGCCGGCTGGAATGGAACACTGACCGGTCTTCAGTGCGCTCTGCCGGCACCGTTATCATCATAGACGTCCGTGTTGTACCTCCACCCCCTACCGAACCCCGCATCTCACGACCTCTTGTTAACGTATTCACGACAAGACAAGAAGACGAAAAAAGAAAACAAGCTGTATTCGTAACCGTTTACCCCGCATACCCCTGGCCTGCCGAATACCCCCTGGGGTGTTCGCTACTCTGCTCCCATCCTTGTCTGGTCCTCCGCTGTGCCGTCCGCGGTCTCGCCCTCCGCCTCTCGCCATCGCCATCGACCGTTGCCGGCTCGGCTGTTGGAGGACGACGATGCCGATGTGACGGTCGGAACCTAGTCACACTTCTCACGCGCTCGACTGGTGCGAGGTCCGTCCAGGTGGTCGGCGTTGAAATCGGAGTTGGGTGGAAGGGAGGAGGGGTGGCGGCGCCTCAGGTCTTTGCGCTCGGACGTTCCACCAGTCACTACGCTTGCCACTCGAATTGAAGTTACCATTACCGAGCACGACCCCCAAGTTCAGTGGCCCGTTGTTACTATTCCCAACTCATCGTCTCATCGAAGTAGCCGTATCATCCTCGTCCACCATAGCTACTTTGTATCGGCCGATGAACATCCCTTTTGTCTCTCCCGCCCCAGCTCTCGGTTCCGGTTTTCGGGCTCGAGTTCGGGCTCCAACGTTCCAGATCCCAACTTCCCATCTCATCCTCATGTGCCAGTCTGCAGATTTCATTGAATGCGTCGTGTCATGCTGTATCCATCCATCTGTCGTTTCGATCTAGCCTCTCTCTGTCTATCGCCTGTTTCCCCCTGCTCCTCATTTCAAGCCTCACCGTCTGTCTCGTGTCTGCAGCATCCACACTCCACCGGTCCGTTGTCAGAGCACGTATGTACCTCGCCACACCCACCCAACCCCACTCAGCATCTCTGGACTTTGCAGCTATGCCTGTTGTTGTTGTTGCTGTTTTACTTAGACAAAGACAATTTTACGGGAACTAAGTACAAACAAAATAGTGGGATGATGAGCGCAAGGGAAGGGAATTGGGGTACGGCCTCGGCCCAGTCGTTTGGTAGCCTCGTGGCTGATGACGGATGTCGGGCCGAATCGACGGCCCCGGATTTGTCCGAGACATTTCCGTGCTGTTCCTGTTTACAACTTTGCACATGTCGACGGGTGCCGACGTTTGGGCAGAAGTTCGACGACCCTCTCCCGTTGGATACGCAACCCATCCGACCCGAAATACCTGCCATTTTCGAAATTCCAGCAGTCATTTGCCCGCGGCCAGTTCATCACATGGTCCACGTAGAACGCGAGCGACTTGTCCACCTCGGGAGAGAAGGTGAGTGCGGCGACCTGCGGCCAACTGGTGTTCAGGATCCGGTCTACCCTCGTCTTGTGTTCCGCCGCGAGCCACTGGAGAGCCTGATGCAGGTCATAGCCCTTCTCGTGCATCACGGTGGTGATCACGTTATGCAAATCGTCCCCAGCGGCTTGCTCCTTGTTGTATGACGCCATGTCCTGTACGTGCAACCGGTCATGATCAGCATTGGTACGTCGCACAGAACATGAACGAAGGCCGGCGAGTACTGACGTTGTCTAGGATGATGACGTCGGTCACGTCTCGTCGCAGGGCGACGACCAGTGGGTGCTCGAACACCTCTCGGGGAAGGTCGATCCCCGCCTCGGCGACGGCGTACGATGGCTCAGCCCCGATGGTCAACCGCCGGACCGATAAGTACTCGTCGACGGTACGGACGCGCTCGCACTCCCTGTCGGCCGCCTGCTCGACAACGGCATCCAGGAAGTCGCTCCACGTCTGCGCGAAGCGGCGTTGGAAGGTCGCCGACGAAGATTTCAGGGCGTTCACCCAAAGCCTGGTGTTAAATGGGGTGAGCGCGTCTGTCTTGAATCGCTGGGGTATTCCGTGGTGGTGCTCACTGCCTCGTAATCTCCCCGATCGTCGACTCGCTGTGCGGTCGCTCCTTGTCGGGGTGATGGAGGGCGTCCATGCTGATGTCCGCAATGGCCCGCACTGCGGCTGCGGGGAGCGTGTCGGTGTGCTCGTCGAAGACGAAGAAGAGGTTCATCACGTCACATGCGATGCGATAGTGCTCTGTCGCGGCTTCGTTGAACATGCGCGGGCACCACGCATAGGGTGAGGTGGTTTTCGTTACCTTTGCTAAGCGTTGGGTAGCTAAGAGCTGCAAGGAGTCCTATCCGGGGCCGAGAATGTTTGTCGGTTACGAACAGGGAGGGAGCGCGAAACCGCACGCACCAAAGTTGCATTTGTCGAAGGCGAGCTGACCGCTCGGACCGAATGCACGAAACCCGCGAATCCAATCCGCAGACTGCGGGGCGATCTCCTCGTAGTACGGGTTTATTCGACGTGGGAGGGGCCAGTTGGCCATGGTCTTGGGGAGGCGGATGACTCGAGACATGGTTCGTCCTCAGCGGTGTATGTGTGTGCGGAAAGGGGGGGAGGAGGAGGAGGGCTAAGTGGCGAGGGGGCCCCCGGGCTGAATGACAAGCTAGGCCTAGTTTTCCATCTGTTCGTCCGCTCCCTCAAGATTACACCGCCCAGGTTGTGCTCATACAGGCTCCGACATTCGCCAGCCACGGAGGCCCACGTTGCCTTGAACGAGGCCACAGTAAACCGTCGCAAGATGACTACCGCGTCAATCTAGCAGTCCGGCGCCGCGGCGCCCAGGGCCTCGCGACTTGGGAAACTGATACTGGCCGTGGAAGCATCAGAATACGAAGTGTGGGTCCTCCCTGGGAACCGACGCTACTATGAGACGGAGTTGGCTCCTGAAAAAAAAACATCGCCCTTGTCGAGGACATACCAGACCCCAGGTAAGTATCTTCATGTCAACCGCCGACATCCGCTCGCACATAAATTTCCAAGGTGAACAGTTGTGTTCTCACGGAACTCCCATCATGCGGGCCCGGACGACTCTACTACCGTACTTACTCATCAGCCTCTTCCAAGCACCAACGCGTACACCCGGTGAGCATATCAACATGCTTCGATCGAATCATTCCGTACTGATGGCGCTGCGCAGTGCGTTCCTCGGGTCAGAGGCCTCCCTCCTTGACGTAAAATATCATGGCGCTCACGGTGACCTCCTCCCGATAGGATGACGTAGGTCTGTTTAGGTGCCATGTTAGGGCCTCTCGGGGTGTCACAGAACTCAAGCGTCGACTGCGGCTGAAGGAGGTCGCCGTACGATGGAATGTCCCTTCTTTTGACCAGCATGCACCGTACAGAAGGCTCAAATGTTCGCTCTGAACTTCGGTACACAGTGCTGATCGGGTATCCACAGTGACCCTCAATTCCGATCTTGAGTCTACACCTCCCTCAACGACGCCGACGAGGCTCGAGCCTCGGCGGGCCAGACTGTCGTCTCCATGGGCAAGCCCTCAGACTCGGACGCGTTCCTCCCCTCCAAGGTTGAGGCCAACGTCGATTACAAGCTTGACGACGGTCTGCAACGCGTAGTCCATCTGAGTTAACTTGCACGTCGAGATTTCACGTACAACACCTTCGGCGATTTGTTTTGTGGACCGGCAATATCAAGGGTCGCTGAACGCTATCTCCGTTTTGTTCGAGTGGGCGTCCGACCCGAACGTCGGCGGCTTCCCTGAGGTTCCATGAGGCATTGGGAATTTACGTGAACCTCCTAGTAGCTGAGCCTACCACGGCAACTCGGGGCCAACGCGAGCATTGGGGAAAACATGGGACGGCGCTGCTGACGACGCTGGGAGCCTGCTTTGCTGATGATGAACAGTATACGGTCCCGGCGTATTCTCAAGCTAAGAGAGGCGGCGTCGATGTTCAATTCATTTTGCAATCTTCTAAGTCCGAACCCTGGTTTAATTCACACTACCGTCCCTGAGAAGCTGCACAGGTACCTGACGACCTTCGCTGCGGAGGAAACGGTCACAAGTGGTTGCACGCTCTCAAATGTCTAGGCCACACCAGCTCCTGAACGTAGCCACCGTACTGCGCTGGCGACGTTTGGAGTGAAACAGGATGCCGCGGACTAGCAAAATGCAAGTTGCGTACGACCTCAGGCCTCAGCACGTACGTAACGGTGACCGGCGTCCGTGTCCTAGTACGTCCGAAGCCAACACGTATGTTCCCAGCATCTCCATCGCGCACCAGTGGCCTCCGTCTCGAGTTTCTCGGCGGCACTTTATCTCTTGCCGTCGTGGTGCCTGTCGCCATCGTGCTTCTTTGGCTTTGGCGCATGATAAGACTGGCCATGGCCTCATGGCACAGTCCTAAACAATACGAACTAGTATTCTAGAGGCCCGTGCATATCCCATCTTACTTGCCTCGGAATTGTCTAGTATTTCGTCACTGAGGAAAATTCCCCCGTCCTCCAATTGCGACTGATGTCGCTTCGCGGCGTATCCGAGCTCCTTCGCATGTGGGCGCAAGCCTTTGGGCGTTGAGACGGCCATGGTACACCAGCTTCTTGCAATTGGTGGACCCACAATACTTACCATCGGAGCAAACGTCTTTGAACAGTGGCACCGGGACTAGGACTGGGAGTCAGAAGCCCCACAGAAGCCACTCCGGCGACGGTCGAGAAGCTTGCAAGGGCCGCCACTGGCGTTGCTTGGTCGCCAATCAGGTGTCGGCTAAATAAGTTCCACTGCGCTGCGCCTGATCCGCCGCCTAGTATCCATTAGGGCGTTGCCTTTGGGGCGACAGTCACCATTGCAGCGTGCACGAGCCACGAGAGCCTTTCAAAAATGGAGCACTACCATACATATTTCATCATGGACACCATAGAGCAGGTGCGCGCCGTTATGGGCGGCGGGCGGCCGTAGTTCGTTGTTTCGCAGAAGCAGTGGACAGCTTGGGGACGTTGCATGGACATTTAAATACTCGCACCCCGGAGGCGCATGGTCATTGTACAGTATATGCCGTTGTGTGTGTGTATATAGAGTCACTGGAATTCTTTGGAATCATTGAAAAGTCCTTCTAAAACGGTTCGTTCTCCTGGAATTCCTCTTCCCGCATGCTCAAGCGAACGATGTTGGGACGTGCCTTGCTCGGACAATGTCTACAATGTCACTGGAGGCAGAATTTCGACTTCAGCCGAGGTTACGGAGGAACATTTGGGAATACTGAACACGCACATCGAATGATTGATCTCACAAGATTTCGCTGCAAACAGGGGCTCGTGGCACTGCATCAAGGCCAAAGGTTCCTAGCTCGCATGTCTTGTTCGCGAGTTTCGCAAGTGACTTTCGGGAATTCAACCTTAGGGGGACGGATGAGTCAGTCCTGTGTCGAGGTTTTTGCGTGGATGGCCATACACAGCAAGTACAGAGAAGGGATAAGCTGCAAACAGGAACATTTAGCGACTCGACGCCCGGGATTTCCACTGAGACAGACGTACTCCTCGTGCTCACAAGGGCTACCGGTACAATTATTAGATTGTTTTGTGAAGCTTGAAGGACCTGTGTGTCGCCAGTATGAAGGATTGGATGAGGTACCAACAGTTGGTCTTCAAGACTCACAAAGACTAGATTTAGCGCATTCATAACCCTAGTAAATAGGTTATGCATGAGGGTCCTCGTCGTAGAAACTAGGGGAAACTGGAACCATACGAAGAAAGAACACCTGTAGTAGAGTACGGTTCGTTAGTGTATAAAGATGGAATTTCATGAGTCGACGATGGCTCACATGTGTTGATTGTGTATACGGCCAAAATATCCAAAATTGAGTCGCCCCTAAGATAAAAACAGTTGGCAACACATTGAAAGAGCTCGATGAAAATAGAAACATACTGCTTGAGACCAGTATGACTACGGTGCAGGAAGAGGACCAGCGTAATTGCAAGCATAGCATCTACTATCAAGATGATTGCAAGGACTACCGCATAAACAGTCTTCCACGTAGGGATTGTGACCCCAACGATTTTGTCATGAGTGACCATGAGCGCGGCTTGGGGAATTCAACGTAAACCTTTCCAAAAGGTGACTGTGCTTACTCATGAGACCGCCTAAATAGATGTCATTGATAGATTAGCAACATCGACATAGACAGGTTGATTCCCACATACCCATCTCAACGAATATGAGGAGCACCTATCAAAATGGTTGAGACCGCCGCCAATGGCAAAGGAAGCGACCAAATAACTCACCAAGATCACGACCAACACTTTGTATCGAGAGTTTACTGTACATCCAGCCGATGATTATGTGTAAGAGGGAAGTACATGGCGTCTACTCACGCAGCAGAAGTCTTCGGGTGTAGAATCTGGCGCAGACCAGTTAACCTCCCACTAAGATGACTGCCGTTGTCAGAATCTGAGCCTAAGGCTTACAGTTGCGTAGTAATAATAAGTCCGCCCTTGACATTGATAGAGATGAGCATTTGTCTTAGAGATTCGCAGAGGCGGAAATGGACATACAGTTGTTGGAATGAGAATCTGTGGGCGCATCATCAGATGTCTGAACCTGCAAAGAAAGCCAGGAACCGGCTTACAAACATGGACCTGAAGAATCTATGTGTAGGTAGTATGTACACCGCAAAGGTCAGTGTTGACTCACCAAACATCTACGTCCAGCTGACCAGGGTTGGAATAGTTTGAAACAAAATAATGATAACTGACAAACCGCAATGAGCACTGAGTCCGAGAGGGATGAGAAACTACAGCATCTTGTAAGTACCATGTATGGCATGCGGCGAAAACCTGCGTTGAATCAAGGATACTAAAGACATGTGTCAGCACCGCCGCACAGGAAAGCTCGGACTGCGTTTACTTACACCAGCATAGCCACCTGAAGATATAGTATTAGCCCTAACGCTCAGCGGTCAGAGTATACGCTGACGTTCGCCCACATACTGTCCCTTTCAAGCGCCATGTATCGGCTGAATATCGTCGAAAGTAACGGTACGTTTGCAGGATCGTAATACCGTACATGCTGGACGTCGATTGTTAGTACATGTCCAAGGACGAACGGGGAGGGGATCTACATATTGTTCACAAGTGTTCCTATTAAGATCGCGCCAAAGGTATTATCGAGCTGCACCGGGGCTGATAGGAAGGCGTTAGACATATCTAGTGGCGAGGATTGAGCAAGAGGTAAGCAGTGGGGAAAGACGTGATCTACAGAGTCACATGCGAAAAGGGGAAGGAAGGAGGTTATATACGCACATATGTTGACCGGGAAAGTCACGTTGGCGCCCAGTCATAGTCCAAGGATCTCAAAATGTTGGCAAGAAGTCGCGGTCGGCCTCAGTCATCATCTGCATCATATCCCCCGGCAAACGAAGTGAATGCAGGGTGGAGACAACGGAACGCCTGTTCCTCCAAATGGTCATCTTGTAACCGCCTGGATTTCGTACGCCTGTAAGCGAGCACAAACCCACCCCACGGACGGCTATTCTTGGGCCGACCGTGGGCAGCACGTGGCAACTTGAAGAATACGACAACGTCTGCAACGCATTCTTGGGATGTCCGGGGCCTCGAGACACAGTGCTCGTCGGGGATGGCTTGGAACCGAGTGTCGTGGTCTGAGAAGATAGAATATGCGGGGAGGAGCTGCCAAGCACACGCCGGGTAGGCGGCGGTGGTTTGACGCCGAGCGATCCATGTGGCTGCGGTCGAGCTTGCACAGGTTACATACCACATATCCATCCTGCGATAAAGGCGACCATCCACTGGCTTCGGCAGTCGGTCACCCGAAGTGACTGTCATACGTTTTGACTCAGATACGGAAGTTTACACGCCTGTTGTTCAATGGATGCTGAACCCATCAATGGTCATAGGCATCGGAATGTGGACGACGTACAGCCGCTTCTATTCTTGGACTTGAGAGTTCTATCCATATGCCGCTACCACCGGGGCGCCAACACCACAGGGACCTCAGGACACGTAGAAACATGGTAATCTTTGTAGCATGGACCTGAAGTAGTACACGGTCGCTTTGAACGCCGAGGGGAACCGCGCCTTCTCAATAGGGAGCTGTCCAGACTGGACGAGCCATCGCCATCGGGGAAGGAGAAGTTCCGCTCGTCGCGCTGGAGCGAGTACGGAGGGATGTAGATCGTCGTCCCAGGCGGAAGGTAGCTGCAGACGGACAACACAGGATGAGCAGCGAACAAAACCTACCCCATTTGGAGGCCCTTACCTGGAGCCGACGGTCATTCCTTTACCATCGGGCCGAACCCGGCGCGAACCACCACTCATAAGCGGGGGATATAGCCGCAGGGTCTCGTTTCTGTCCGTGTAATCAAGGGGACACGTCAGTTTCAACACAGGCTCATGTCGACCAACCACAGACTCACCCCACCGCTTGCAGATATGACATGTGCCGGTGATACTTGGTATCCAGTGCATCCTCGCCTTGAGGGTGCCACCTGTCAATCTCTTCTTGGAGCAGAGCGTACGTCTCCGGTTTCGTCATGAGACAATAAAAGAGCAGAGCGCTCGCCGCCGTGTTTGACCCTCCGACGACCGCCCTTGATGTCTTCGTTGTTCTATCATGGGTTAGAGAACTGGCGTCCGCGGCATTTCGTGAGATGTGCGTACTAGATAATGAAAAAATTCAGGTCGAGTGGACCCTCGTGATAATCTCCTTGTCGCGAATTGTTGGCCCAGACCCCGTTGGTGTCCCCATCCCGCATCAGCTCAGAGCCGCCGCCGAAGCTAAGTCACGATCCAAAGTGATAAGAAAATTAGCGACCTAAAAGCGGGGCAATTGCCGCCGGGTCCCTTATGGACAACTCGCCCGGACCTAAGGAATCCGCAAAGGAATTAGATATGCGTCTGGTAATGATCGTGGGGGACAATAGGCATACCTATTCAGATGAAATCTTGATGACGTTGATGGAATGCCTTGTAGTACTGGCAAAAGAAGGCTTGCCATATATTCGAGATAGCAAAATAAACCGCCATGGTGTGGGATTGAAATAGGCTGCTACATTGTGATATACAATAGGCACGATAGATCGGAATAAAACTTTCGCGAAAGAAGCAGATGGAAAGTACGATGAACTGAGATAATACGGTAAGAGATGGCGGTCTGAAGACCGAATGGATGCCGTGACAAGATGATATAGTACTGCCACCTCAATGACAGGGCTGTCAGACGGGGGGATAGACAAACGTCAACGGACATGAGGCCGAGCGCAAGCTAAAAATGTGGAGCCACCAGTGCAGATAGCGCAACCCCAGTTTCAATTTGCTTCGGCGAAATCCCTGAGGTACTGCAGTTGCTTCGAGACCTCGTCCTTGAACGCAACAATCTCGCTGCTGTTCTTGATGACCGCCCGGACCGTGTCTTCTTTCAGTCTGTTCACCTTCTCGATCTGCTCCCGATATCTGCGAAATCGAAGGGCGCTCCGTTAGTACACAAACGCTGGAACCATCCAGAGTAGCCGAGAAAACATGACGTGACGTTGGACTGACGCAGCGAGGCAGGAATAGGACGGGCAGGCTGACGGATGACAGATGAGATAGCAAGACGTACGCGATTTGCAGGGCCTGCAGGCGGGACTTCACGCCTACTCCATTGGCCATCGCCGCAGTCCGAGCGGCAGAGAGGTCGCGTTCTAGCTGAGAAGCCTGTTCGTTGCTGACCAATGCCTCTTGCTGCGCCGCCTGTGAGAGCCATGCGGATCCGTTAGCCAAGATGGCTCGCCCAAGACCACACCGATCAAGTCAAATCAATACGCACCTCACGCAGTTCGTCTGCCTGGTAGTTCAGCGCGTTCGTCTTGTTCGTCCCCTCCACGACCTCTTCTTCGATCGTTTCGCTCTGCAGCGTGAGCTGATCGAGCTCGTCATCTACCCGTATCCGTTCGCTTTCTACGTCTGCCCGCGAGGTCCTCTTTATCTCCACGATGCGGTTCAGCGTCGGCTTCACGATCTTCCGGATGTCCGCGCCGGTGAGCAAGTCTTGCGGGTTCGCTGCCGCTGAGTTCAAGCCGATCGTCAGGTCGACATCCTCCAGCGGCGGCGGCATTGGCGGGAACAGCCCGAGCGCCAACAGGAGGGAGCTGTACTGATCAATCGTCTCCTCGACGTCAGACACCTTCCGCGTGAGCGAGACCTCGAGTTGGGCAATGGCCTGCGAGGCCTCACGGTTCTTGCGCTCAAGAGACTCAAGTTCGCGCGCCAGGTTCTGGTGGTCGGTGTTCATACGCAGGACCTCCTCGGGTGAGAGGTTCTGCTCCTTGACGATGCCTAGGAGGCGGTCCTCTTCTCCGCGCACTCTCTCTAATTCCGCCACTGGACACAGACGATCAGCTCAGCCGTCCCTAAGAGGATAACGGACGTGTACGCACATATCATTTCTAGCTCAGTCTTCGCATCCTGCACCCGCTGCAGCCACTTCTGCTGGCGCTCCTCGCATCGACGGAGAGCTTCCTCGAACTTCATCCTATCTCGTTTGAGCGAACCGTTATCTTTCTTGAGCTCCTCTAATGGGGGCTTCAAGGGCCATCAGTGGCGTCCAGACAGGCATTAACATCGAAAGGATCAACTCACCGCGGACTTCTTCAACTGTTCCAACTCAGCTTGGATGTCCAGCAGCTTCTCTCGTTGCCGCTCCAAGTCGGCCCGAACGCGCTCGTCCTTCCGCGCTGCGGTAATGATCAGTCGCGTTTCGAGGCTCAAGACTCAAAAGGCACACCATAGCGTTCCTCCAAGAGTTTCTCCTGCTCTGGGAAAACGTCCTGCCCTTGCAAGAAGTCCTCATATGCAGTGGTGTTGTGGTTCAGGGCGACCGCCAGATGATGGTTTATGTCATCAAATTCGTCAGGGACCAACGTAGGATCCTGCAAGGTCGGATGTTGACTGTTCATATATTGGTCGCGGGTCTGGAGCGCGTTCAGGCGTTGCGGGGACCGCGGGATGGAAGGCGACACACCTTCCCAAGCTCTGCCAGCCAGTGGAGCATGCCGAGTAATGTCGGCCACGAGTGCATGGCGGCAGGTGTCGCGAGCCACTTAATGTCGATCTGTCCGTACGGATACTTCATGGCACGTAGCGCCTGCATGAAGTGATCTTCGAAGCGGATGTCGGGGTCAAATGGCCATAGAGGGTCTAGGCCCGTGATGAGGTGCTGAAAGACGGCTCGGAAGTCCTTGCCTGTAATGTTCTGGAGCATTTGGGGAGAATAGTTGAATCCGGTGTTGACGAGGTAGATGCCAAGGTCCTGTCGCATTTTGGCTTGGAATGACTTGTCGCGGAGGTCGCGAGTGTCCTTTGCAAACGTTTGATTTGATGGTGGCAGAACGGCTTGATTTCCACCTTGCCACATAGACCCTCGTCGGACGTTACTGTGGCATGGAATGAACTGGATAAGTACATACACACGTGTAACTCTGCTGACACGGGGGAAGTAAGGTGTCCGTTCACGTCCATTAACGATCGAAAGACGCACTCCTGTCCTCGGAACGTATGTAAACGTACCGCCCAATACCCAGCGGCCGACGGCATTGATTCGCATTGTGCGTAGAAAATTCGGATGACCAAGTCATACTTCAATGTTAAGACCCTCTCCACTGCTCGATTCACTCCCATCACACGCAATACCGGGGTTTGGTTCACAGATTCCATGCCACAACAAGCCTCACAAAGCAGCAGGGCGGGACTCACTTGTTCATGGGTGTGCGGCCGTAACCCTGCGGTTTGCTCGCACTCTGGAAGAGTGGGTTCACGTTCTGTGACCTCATGAGAGATTGCCTGGAGATTGACGGGGGCGGTATGGGTGGGCGGAGAGCGGGGCCAGCAAGAGACATTCGTCCATGGCCATGTGCGTGTTTCTTGGCGGTCGAGGGCACAGGCAGGTTGGATCGAGAAGGGTCGGCGTTCGCGGCCATTGTGCTACGGCGTCCAGCAAGAACCATGACAAGAAGGCGGCGACAAGCGGGAATCTGGGGCGAGAGAGCGAGAGAGAGACGGCGAGGCCAGCGCTGGTAGTGGACAAAGGCAAGCAGTGAGCGAGGGCGCGTTCAACTTCACGCACCAGTCACACGAGCACGTGCCCGCGACTGCAGAGGCGCCGAGGATGGACTCGGCGGAAACCTTCAATATGTCCTCTCCCCTTCTCCCAACCAACGCCTCTCCTTGTCACCCACACCGATGATTCCATCCACAGAAAAAACTATGTCTTCCACCAAGGAGCTATTTGGGGGCGCAATCACGGCCATACTACCATCCAGACTTATCGATGCTTCGTGCGTTTTCCTCGCCCCATCTACGTCATCGATGCCCGGACGCCCTCTTCATCCAGAGACTTGCGACAAGTTCCGAATAACCAGGAAGTCTTCCTATCCCCTGATTCTACGATCAGCATCATCGTCGAAGTCCTCCAGAGTGTCTCCGCGACTGATCTCCGAGAAGCAGCCGCGTATGTCGTCCCTGTCCTCCCATGTCTCCGTTTGCGTCTGAAGAGCATCCTGCTGCTTCGTAGCCTCCATTTTGATGCATTGGCGCACGACAATGACGCCCAGTCAAACGCATTCAACGAGACGAAAGAGGTCCCCAACAATTCCAACGGCGCCACACCCAATCCCGTAGTCTTGTACGGCACCCAGTCGGTACAGAAGTTCAACAGCAAGACGCCGGACGAGGTTCGGATCCTGCTTGCTCTTTATAGGGTGCAAGATAAGGACATCGACCTCGTCATGACGATGAACGTCCCTATGACCAGCGCGGACGGCGAAGCGGTCAGCGAGGCCGACTGGACGGCGGCGAAGGGCATCTTCGACGTCGCCGCCAAGTCCTTACGCATTGCAGACTACGGGCTGTTCGCATAGGATGTCATGAGATTTTGAAGTCTATCATTGTGAGTTCCCTCTGAAAATGACCTGCTCGTTATCCGATTGACCGGTGTGCTCTACATATCCTTTCCATGCCTGTATCATAGAACCATTCGCGCATCGTAATCATACCACGGATCGTTTTAGACTCTTACGCACAGCCATCGTGCACTGCTGGTTCGACGCCAAACGCTCCATGCCGCTGCGGCCTAGGTTATACACCACATATCTATCCTGCCAGAAGCAGAGAAGTTGTGCAAGACGATCATACACTGGCTTCGGCAGTCGGTCGCCCGAAGCGACTGTCATACATTTCCACTCATATACGGAAGTTGACGCGCCTGTACGTATATGTTAAATGGATACTGCGCCCATCAACGGTCACACACAGAATGTGGACGACCTACGCCGCTTCTACTTCTCGGAACTGACAGTTCTATCCATATGTCGCTACCACCGGGGCGCCAACACCACAGGGACTTCTGGGCGCGTAGAAACATAGTAATCTTTGTAGTTCGCATCGTACTCCCTCGGGTCCCATCCGTCGGCCAAGCGGAACCGGAACCGCTGAACCAGTGCGCATATAACCATCCGCAGCTCCAACATTGCGAGACCCTTCCCGACGCAGTTCATTGGACCGTACGAAAAGGGTATATACGCCGTCTCATTGTGCATGAACTTGAAGTCGTCCAGGCTCCCCTTGAACGCCGACGGGAGCCGCGCCTGCTCGATAGGGAGCTGCCCGGATGCGACGAGCCATCGCTCGGGCCAGAACGCGTCGGGGAAGGAGAAGTTCCGCTCGTCGCGCTGGAGCGAGTACGGAGGGATGTAGATCGTCGTCCCAGGCGGAAGGTAGCTGCAGACGGACAACACAGGATGAGCAGCGAACAAAACCTTCCCCATTTGGAGACGCTTACCTGGAGCCGACGATGATACCTTTACCATCGGGCCGAACCCGGCGCGAACCACCAGTCATAAGCGGGGGATAGAGCCGCAAGGTCTCGTTTCTGTCGATGCAAACAAGGGGCTACGTCAGTTTCGACACAGAATTCATGTCGACCAACCACAGACTCACATCACCGCTTGCAGATATGACATATCCCGGTGATACTTGGTATCCAGCGCATCCTCGCCTTGAGGGTAGCACCTCTCAATCTCTTCTTGGAGCAGCGCGTACGTTTCCGGATTCGTCATGAGACAAAAGAAGAGGCTGGTCAGAGCGCTCGCCGCCGTGTCTGACCCTCCGACGACCGCGAGGATACCATCGTCGACGAGTTGCTTCTTCAGTGGAGGGACCCCGCCCGGGATGTCTTCGTTGTTCTATCACGGGTCAGAGAACTGGCGTGCGCGACATTTCGCGAGATGTGCGTACTAGATAATGAAACAAATCAGGTCGAGTGGACCCTCGCGCTAGTCTCCTTGCCGCGGATTGTTGGCCGAGCGACAGGAACACGTTGAGGGGTCCCGAGGCGGCTGGTAAGTACCCGACGTAGATCCCAAGCCACGGAAGGTGCGTAAGGAACTGGGCAGCCCTTCATAGTGGCAGTTATCATCAGTCATTGCTGGCAAAAGAATCGACAGCGAAGCACGTACTTGGCGCCTTGTTGCAATATGGTCCAGACGCCATGGGTGTCCCCATCCCGCATGAGCTCAGAACCGCCGCCGAAGCTGTCACGTCACGATGCGAAGTGATGAGCAAACTCGAGTCGAGCAGATTGCGGCGAACCTACGCCATATCGCTCATAACATCGTAGCTGCTCGCAGACTGGTTATCAATGACGATGCCCGCTGGAGTTCGAGGACCAGGGCACGCACAACAAGTAGTCGAACCAATGCCCGAGAATCAGCTTCTCTCGCTTTTCTTCCAAGATGTCGATAAGCTGACGCGTCCTCGCCGCAACGTGGTGTTCGTATTCCTTCACCGCCGCTTGACCCAGTCCACGGTTCCAGGGCCGCCGACGGCGGAGATGTTCCTCGATGTCTTGAATTCCAATCATGGGAACATCCACTTTAAGAAATGATCCGATGAACACTGGTTGGACGCGGGGGACCAAAACCACAACGAGTAAGGTCAACAGTGACGGGAAGGTGGGTTATTCACGCACTCGTGCCTTTCGGCATCCCAGAAGCTCCTAGAAGAGGGACGATCGCCGCCGGGTCCCGTATGGACAACTCGTTCGGGCCTGGAGAAATCCATCAAGGAGTCCGATACTGCGTGTGGTAATGACCGTGGGGGACAATAGACATACCTATCCGAATGAAATCTCCATGACGTTCATGCAAAGCCTTGTAGTACCGGCTCCGTTTCCCCGTAGTAGAGAAGAAGGCTTGCCAGATATTCGAGGTTCGGAACAAGAGCGGTCCGGGATAGTGTGCAAGGGGGTGCCAAGGAGAAAGGCGATAGGCGACCACCGAAACGATAAGCGCAGAGTAATAGACCCCCCATGAGCGTAACAGAGCACTTCCAATGGGCAGGGAGTGCTGAGTCGAGGCAATGTAGGCCGCAGTCAGGACGGGAGGACCGCACAGCAACGACACGTGTACGGGAATAGAGTACGTCTCGTACTTCCGAAAGATCTGATGCACAACCTGGGGCGAATAGGTCATTCATTTCAGCGACGACACATGGAGGATCTAGAGACGACGTACCAAAGCAGCGACAACGGCGATACAGGTCAACTTGGTAATCGAATCCAGTGCTTGTTCCTCCGACGCCGCCATCGAGCGCTTCTCAGTTCCGGTTGCGATCGAGTGGTGCAAGTTCCGCAAAATAACTCAGCGGGACGCACCAGGGAGGCGGACGGCCTTTAAAGGCCTAAAAATCTGTGGGGAGTGCGGGGTTAGAGAGAGAGAAAGCGCACCCGGAGAAAGGTATATGAGCGGCCATCTCGCGGTTCTGAACCTTCCATGTAGCCGAGCTTTCAGAGCACGTAACCTACGTACTGTCAACCTCGCGGATGCGGAACACGAGGCGCGTAGAAAATGGCTAGACACCATTGCTGACCTTGCGGTACAGAAATCATAGTGGGCCTCTTCATGTTCGTCCGACAGTCCCACAATTGAGAGCACGGAGGAAAGCGACATACTAATAGGATCAGTACTACTGTAGGGACATCAAGTACGAAAGTCTGTCACGTCGAGGAGGACCCATGCCAAGTAAACTTGGGTAGCTGTCGACAGTGATGGTTTGTATGGATTGCTGGCAGTGGAACGTTGGTGGCAAGCGACAACGAGAAAGCCTGGGTATGGCTGCAATGGAGGATAGACGCCCTGTAGACGCCTTCGCGGAAGGGCAGCTGACTCAGCGAAGAACTGCACAGAACTGACGGCTGGCTTCGAACTCAATTTTGCCGCTTGCCGCAATCCACACACCGCCGCCAACAACCGCGCCCGCCCCGTCCTCAAGGTATAATCGCTTCTCTTTTCCCCCACCACTCAAAATGCCGGGCGTAAGAGACATCAGGTTCGCATCATCGCTGTCATTTATCCATGGAGAACCAAAGTTTGACTGTATGTCGGGGAACGTATGAACGAACAGCGCGGAGGCCTTCATCTCCGCATACGCATCCCACCTCAAACGTTCGGGCAAGCTCGAGGTACCTACCTGGGTGGACCTCGTCAAAACCGGTTCTTTCAAGGAGCTTGCTCCGTACGACCCCGACTGGTACTACGTCCGCGCAGGTCCGTACATCTGTTTCCATCTCCCACAAGTCCATCTCAATTCTGACATTCTCGTGTCCCCTTCCTGCACGCCGTCCTGCTATCCTTCCACGTCTTCTGCCGGTTCACACAAACCCACCACAATCCATATGACCTCCCCGGTTTCCGTTCTCGTTTCCCCTCTCCCTCTCCCTTAACCCGCCGACCGACACAAACAACAGCTGCGGTCGCAAGACACATCTACCTCCGGAAAGACGTCGGCATCGGCGCGCTCACCAAGCTCCACGGCGGCCGCAACCGCCGCGGGAACCGCCCCTCGCACCATGCCGACGCCTCGGCCTCTGTCCAGCGCAAGATCTGCCAGTCGCTCGAGAAGATCGGCGTCCTCGAGCAGACCGACAACGGCGGCCGCCGCATCTCCCAGGACGGCGTCCGCGACCTCGACCGCATCGCCACCGCCGTAGTCGAGGCCGCCCGCGAGGCCGAGGAGGACGAAGATGAGGAGGAGGAGGAGGAAGAGGAGGAGGAGTAGATGCTCGGCGTTCCCTCCACACCTCGGCCGCCAGGAGGCTGGTGATCGCACGCGCGAACGGTCTTGCGCTCTGCTGGTTCGGGCACCCATCATTCATCATTCATCTCTTCGTTTTGCTTTGTTGTATGAATCACCCGCTATCCCTCACGCCCATCCCCGCGAGACGACCGACCAGTACGATCACGACGTATGCTATATGCCATCCCAAAACTAGGCAGTAAACGCACGCTGTATTCCCCATGGCATTTTTTTTTCTCTGATACACCTTATGTGGGATTTCGATCGTGCCATACAAGAACATAGGTGCGGTACTACTGTCGGAGCCAACGGTAGGAGTCTCCCAAACTCGGTATTCCCATCGCTACCAGCCTGTTCGAACGGAAGCTTAACGTCCAACTACAGAACAGTCCCGACAAAGTATCAAGGCAATAGCGATAATTCCCGAAAATCCAATTCATTATTGCGCTCTGTAACCTACTTCGTGTGGGGTAAAATCTATCTCGTTCTACATCATGATCGTACAAGCGCATTGCCCGCTGCACTTGCACGCCAGACAGTCCACGACCGCCGAGAGCGCGCGGCCGTACACAAAAGTCTCTCTAGTGCAGGAAAGAGCGTGTCCAATGACTGACGCGATTGTCGTAAACGATGATGTGTGGAAACGGATATGCGATGCATGATGACAGCGTGCGGTTTCGTGTCGCGTTAAGAGGTGTGCGGGTGGAGTGGGATAAAGTATGGATAGTCAAGAATGGACAAGACATCGACAGCGACAATGCAGAGGGAGAGCGAGAAAGGGTGACGGATCGGATCGAAGGCAGAGCGCGTATTGCATCTACGCGTCCTTGTCGAGGATCTCGATACCCGAGTCGCTGGCAGTGTTGTCGTTGAACACGCCCTTGGTCACGGCAAGACCGTACGCGTTCTTGTAGAAGAGAATGTCCCCCTCATCCTCGACAAACTTGCACTCCTTGAACACACGGTAGACCTCGGCCCAACCACCGGGACGGCCCTGGAGCTTAATACCGTGTTGAGCAAGGCGCTTGCGGAGGCAGTCCGTCGCCTCCCATGCGTGGTAGTGAGGGATCTTGCTCGCGACGTGGTGCGCGACATGGGTCTCCGAGATGCCGTGGGTGGCAAACGCGCCGAGCCAGCCCATGACGCTGCCGAGGTCCCCAAGGAGGTTGCGGTCAAAGGTTGAGAGAGCACCACGGGGGAAGGTGAACTCGGATGCACGGTAGTGGGGCAAGAGAGGGTCGGTGTGCTGGAGGAAGGTGATGAGGACAAGCCAGTGGTTAACCCTAAATGGAAATTGACGTCAAGGCCGCTTCTTCACTTATTGCCATGTAACGCACCAGAGGTAAGGGACGAGATAGACCCGGAAAACCTCGAAGAATCCCCATTGAGAGATAGAGTACGCAACACCAGCCATCCAGAGGAGGATGCCGACATTGGAGATGATGATTTGGCCGCGCTGGTCAGGACGGAACATGACGGCCGCGGGGTCGAAGTCTAGGAAGATTCATCAGTTGGGGGAACGTGTGAAATAGTGAGTGTCACTCACGGCTCGTTCCGTCGGGGTACCGCGATTGACCGGAAGCGTTGACAATAAGGTATGCGGGCCAGCCACCGATCTATGAAGCAAATTGTTAGGTTACGGAACAAAACACTTCGGAACGGGAATGGTTACGAGGTAGCGGAGAGAGCCGTAAACGGCACCGATGGGGGAGTCCCCGAGAGCGTCCCAGAACTCATTCATGAGATCCTCAGAGACACTAGAGCCGGCGAGATCCTCCCTGGCGGGGTCCAAAGGGGGAAGACCGAGCTGAGAGCGAGTACGAGGGACGAAAACCTGATCCTGGGTCATGTGGCCGGTGGAAGCATGGTGCTTGGCATGGGTGATACGCCAGGCGTGGTAAGGGACGCCAAGACTTGAGGACGATTGTGGAATGAGGAATGAATTGAATGAATGGCAAGACGATCACGTGTGAGCGCGAACGTCTGTGAAGGGAAGCGACAAAGTTTACTTACGCGGAGTGGAGGACCCAGCCGACAGCGTTGTTGACGATCTTGCTCTCAGAGAAAGCCTGGTGGCCACATTCGTGTGCAATGACCCAGAGGCCAGTCGCGAAAAGGCCGACAAAGAAAGTGTAGAGGGCCCAGAGGACGAAGCGGGCTGCGGGGTAGAGGGCAGGGTGGGGGAAGGCTACGTTGTCTGGGGAGAGGAGCGCGTCGAGGAAGTAGGTGCCCTTGTAGACGGCGAGGATGATGGCGACATCCATCACGCTGGCGGTCTGATGAGCACCGGACGGGATGACACGTCAAAAGACGCGTTGGAGGGAGATGCACTCACATGTAGGACGAGGATCTGATTGCTGACCGCTTGTTGCAGTGCGCACTTGGAAGCCCATCGGGGTTAGGGACGGTGGACGAGGACGGCAAATAATTGGGCACTCACGGGATGGCGGAGAGGAGATCCTTAATGGTGAGGTCCGGAATGACGAAGGGTGTCTGCTCGACGGTTATTCGTTTGGGAGGAGTCTTTGTCGACATTTTGGGCTCGGGGCGTGGGGGAAAGGAGAGGAAGGGAGGAAGGGGACGTCTACGGAACCGGGGCCGTCTATGGGGTCTCTATAGGGAGGGGAGAGAGGCGAGAGGCGGGGCCAGCGAATTGGAATCCCGATTTTTTATGGTGCGACCGGTTGGACGCGGCTTCTTCCGGGGCCGTCTTCGCGTTTGGTTGGGGTCGTCCTTGTCAATCATCTCCCCGTCTCAGCCCCCACTCGCGATACAATAGATCCATCTGGGGCCTGCTCGCCGTTTCCAGCCTACTCCAGATCACCCTGCCCCCCACAACCGTCTCCTCGTAGCTGGGGTCCGCGTCCTCGCGCTCTGTGCGCTTCCAACCCGGTCGGCGTTACTCGTCTTCCATGTACGTCTTCCAACCTCGTGTCAATGGACTGCCCCATCGCTCCAACTGTCCAAGATGGCCCGACGTCTGCAGCTTGTGTGTCGAATCCTGGCTTGGCTGTCTCCGGCGTCGCCAGGCTCCGACTTAACCAGATGGTGCTCCTCTTCGTCGACCACCTTCCCCTCAGGATACATGTGAATACCCTACCGAGCATTCATATGCCAGCTCCAACGGATAGCATGCGCATGCAGGCGGCGCAGACAGGAGTGCATCCAGTGTCATTCACCGCCAGCCGTCGCGCCCGATCGAACGGTGCACATTCATGTTGCAACTGTCCACGTTGCAACGCCACGGCGAGGCCTTCCGCACCCACTTATGTGCGCCGCCTATACCCCTCTTTCCGCCGAGAGCTGTACTCAGTGCTGATCCCAAGCCTCTTGCTATTCTGCATCACGCGGATTCAACTTACCAACGTTCGTCCGCAGACGTCTTTACTTCTCCACATTTTCAGCCATCTTGGCTTCTCACCCTATCTCAACGGTGACGGTGTATATGGCCCGTTGTACGTAAGATAGGGCCCATGTGTCGCCGGCCTTGTGTTACTGTATGTTACGGAACAACTTGTACAAGAAGTCGTAAACCAGCCAAACTTGTTCTAATACGCCTGGCGTTGACCACGTTGTATGAAACGACGTGAGTTCACGATCAGCATGTATGTTGACCGTACTTTGTCCTTCGACGCAAAGCACCATTGCAGGCAGCGGCTTGGAATATTCGCCTGACCTCATCGGTCGCCCTCATTCGGCGATGATTTGATACCCCACATGCACATTCACCAGCCCCGGAATCGGGGATCCTCGATCTGGAGTTGCGAAAGTAGCACAGAACGCCACTTCCATGCATCAGTTTCATACCATCGCCGGCCGATACTGCGTCTCTCAGCATCCTGCTCAGCCCTCTCCTCCAAACACCCCTAGATTTGGACCCTATCATAGAGTACTCGACACGCCAAGTACGCTTTCTGCTTGCCTCACTTGCCACCCGTATACCAGCTGACCTTGACCTCCTGGGAAGCAGGTCATCCTATGGCAGCACTACTTACTTACCCTCCAAACCTTCCCCTCCTTCCTCGCGAGCAACGCTATGCGAGGAACGCAGTTATCCTAGATAGGCAACAACTTGCGAATGGAAATTAGCTCAACGCCTTCCAATCCGGCCGGTATTGGCCCATTACAGGCGTCCGGCAGCGTCGGAGAAGCATTGCCATTTCATCTCGACCCGGAGGCTTCGTGCAAGTAAGCCTACGCGACAGAAACAGCGGTCCTGTCCACGTACCCCAGCATTCCCAGCCCGCCGATTTACGTACTCTTGTGCCTGATGCACAGGCATTTTTGCTTGTGCGCAATCACGGAACCAGGATGTGCATGGTCTCTCCAACACCGCATCCCCCGAGTCTTGAACAACTTGAAGAGCGATACACGCATAAAAATGACAACAAAGACAAAGACGGGACAGAACAAGAACACAACTATACACATAACTTATATCTCACAGCAGTACTTATGTAGATCTCATGCCCAAGACCGCATCCACAGCCGACAACAGTCCTTGAATCCTCAAGACAAAGCCTCGATCCTCGCCGCCAACGCGTTCAAGAACCCGAACCCGTCCTTGGTCACCGTCCTCCCGCTGCTCCTGTCGATCACCTTCCCAAACTCGGCCACCATCCCCGCGAGCTGCGCGTTGCTCGCCGCGCCCCGCGCATCAAACGCCAGCCGCCACAGCTTGTTCATCTTCCCCTGCCGCGTTTCCCGCCCCGACCCGTCCGCCCCGCCCGCGACCCCGCTCTCGGAGCCCGTGCTCACCCGCTTCGTCCGGAGCGGCGCGACGAACACGGACGGGGCTCCGAGCTGCTTGTGGAGCGCGTCGAGCACCGCGAAGCCCTCCTTGGTGAGCGTCCGCGACCGGTTCTCCTGCATCACGCTGACGAACTCGCGCACGAGCCCCGCGAGCGCCCCGTTGTCTGTCGCCGCCGCCATCTCGCGCGCAACCTGCGCCAGCCGTGCCGCTTTCGTCAGCCGACCCGTGTTCGCGTTCACCACTGGGCGCACTTGGACGGTGTTGTCGGAGTTCTCGTCCTCATCGCTGCTGCTCGCGAGATCGATGACCTCCGGCTGGCTCGGGGCCTTGCCTTTCCCCTTGCCCTTCGCGTTCGCGCCCTTGGCCTCGGGCGCTCCGGGCAAGTCGCGGTTCACGAGGTTGTGGCGCTCGCCGAGGACCTGGCGCTCGCCTCCGAGCTGGAGGTTCGCGAGGCCGTTCAGGACGTCCTTGAGCTCGCCTGCGTCCTTGCGTGCGGTCGGCTTCGGCGCTGCGGTCACGCGCACCGTCGGCTGCATTGCGCAATGTCGCGGTCGTGAGATAAGCGAAGAGAACGTGCAAGGGCATAAAATATGCATCAGTTCTGAAGTAACACGCGCCTCCAACGTGCCCCTCGACGCTCGCACGCACGAACGTGCCAAAGCGCCGCAGCGGCGACTCGCAAACAAACGGGACGCACCTCCGGAAACGGCGACGGCCACACGAACTCCTCCACGTCCCCGAAGCCATACTCGTCCGCAACGTCCTTGAACTCCTCGATCCAGTGCTCGTAGTTTGGCATCGTCTGGAAGTCGAGCTTGCGGCAGTACCGCAGGAAGTCCTCAAACACCGGCGGCAGCCCACGACAGAGGTCTTCGGGTCGGGCGGTACGCTTCTCGTGCATGAGGCGATCATGCGCCTCGTCTGTCCGCGGGACGCCGTTGCGCGTCCAGTGGAGGCCGCCCGGGGTTAGGAGGTGGATGAGCATGAGCGCGAGCGCTTCCATGTCGTCGCGCCGTGAAGGCACTGGGAGGATGCGGTGTTAGCATGGGTGCAGGGACCGGTCCATGAGAAGACTTTGGACAGCATGCATCGATTCCAAGATGTCGGTGCTTCCGTCGTCCGATGTTCGGTAGTACAGACGGCGAATGGCACAAGTGCGGCGATCCGGAGGGCAGGGGCGGGTAGCATTACACGCGGCGCGCGGAATACAGTATGAGGGTGAACAGTGCGGCATGAAATGCAAGGTCATGCATTGTGCTAGCCCGAATCCAGTGCATCTAGTGCTCGCAATGGTCGTCTGTTGAAATAGACAGTCGATGTCCACAACCATAAACGAAACGCCGACGCGCCGACGGGTTATTGCCATGCCGAATGTCGCGCCGAAACTCTACCACCAGCGCAGGCATGGTCGAGATACGGAACGTGGTGAAGAGACGCACCTGTACCTCTACAGTGGACGCGCACTGAGGAGAACCAATAATTGCCGATGAAGTCCCTCGGCTCGCTGCTGTCGGGGATATGCCTCCCTGTGCGTTGGTCGCGGTAGAATTTGGAGAAGCCGAAGTCGATCATGTAGATCGTTTTATGGTTCGAGGCGAGGCCGAGGACGCAGTTGCCGAGCTGGATATCTCTGTGGAGGACGCCTCGGGCATGCATGAACCGGAGCCTATCGATCTTTGGTCGGGCGGGGCAGGATCCGACATGTCAACATCACTACTTGGGCAAGAGGAGAATGGGTGGGTGAGGGGTGAACCGGGGGAAGCGTCAAACTCAAGCATCTCGTTGGACTGGGATAGAAGAGGTGTTTGGACGGAAGGAAGGAGATGAACTGACCACTTGTACGGCGATGGAGCAGACGCTCCGGAGGTCCCAGACATCCTGCTTGAGGATGAGTTCGCGGTGTAACGAGTCAAGGCTGCGGCCGAGTAGGTCGATGGCGAGGTAGTCCCAAGGACCCTGGGTTCCAGTAGCCCATAGAGTGGGCATACCCTTTCCGCCTTGGAGGGCGGGGTAGAAGCCGCGCTCGTACCTGTTTGTAGGGCACGGTTCATCAATAGGCTGAAGTTTGAGGGCTACTTCTTGCTGTGTGTGGATATTGCGTGCACAGAAGATGGCACCTGGCCATCAAATCAACACGGTGAAGAGACTAGACATGGTTGCATTGCACACCCGAGAAGCCTGCACCGAGCTTGTGGCCGAGCGCATAGTTGCCAACATATTTCGGATATGGCTGATGGCCCATGTTCGGACAGATGGATCGATGATACTTTGGTGTCGTAATATGCGTAGATGTGCTGGAGGTGATAGCCTGGTGTAATGACAGAGGTGTACGCAATGGATAGCAGAGCAGTATGGGGGAGAGAGACTCAGAGAGATGCGTGTAGGGTGCGCAGAGGAGGGAAGGTGTCCAGTCGTAGTTGACCACTGGCGTCGCGTAAACGCCCAGTCCAACATCAGCACCCGCGATCACGTGGGCGTCGTGTTCCTCGGCGCTTGTCAATGGGTGGCAGAGCGGCCAGGTGAGAGGGAGCTCAGACAGGACCGTCGCTTCAGCGTAGCCTCAGCTTCAGCTGCCTCGACGTCTCCCATCCAGCCGCGCTCCGCCAACAGCCTTGGACGTGCTTTGTGTGTCCTGCCTCGATGTTTACCCTCCAGCCACGGTGCCGCGCCGTGGTCGAGCGATCACACCGGCCCAAGGTGCCCAAGTAAGTCCCTTCAGATATTCACGTTATCGTCTGCGATATCGCTCACCGACTCAACATGCGTCGTCCCCAGGCTGTATACAGTTCACCCCGCGAACCTTCCACCACCCGGTGTCTGCCTCCCCTCGAGGCCCGACGTGAATCCGTCCATCCGTCAACACCCATGGTAGCTTAGCAACCATTAAATCGTCAGTCGGAAACGCAGGGAAACGGCCAGCTTTCTGCTTCGACATTCCCTCGCATGCGCTGCGCACTCATGTGAATACGTCACTTTGAGGCCTGACCTCTAAACGCAAATGCCAAAGCATATGGCTCTAGTCGGAACATGGCTTTTGGCTTCAGAAGCCGAGTTTGCCCTTTCCGTCACCTGACGACCATCCATGCGCTTCAGCCTCCTTGGCTTACGCCCTCTCTCCTCTACCTGCGCCTGGTCTAGACCGCTTTTTATTTGGGCGTGT
Organism: Sanguinoderma infundibulare; assembly: GCA_032821775.1. NCBI lineage: Eukaryota > Fungi > Basidiomycota > Agaricomycetes > Polyporales > Polyporaceae > Sanguinoderma > Sanguinoderma infundibulare. Next base: position 1,666,602 of record JAVLRN010000007.1, read on the forward strand.
CCATCGATTACCGCTCGCTCGTCTCTTGTCCTCGTCTATCAACACTCTGTCCCCTTCTCCGCTCATCTTCCGCACAAGACAGCCACCTGGGACGGTCTCGAACGGCAGCTGATACCCATCCAGTCAGCCGCACTAGCACTGCCGCAATCCAGTGTGGTTTAGTGCGCTAATGTTCACGACCCTAGGGGACGATCCCCTCATGCGTCCTCATCTTTGCGCCCTCCGCGCCAGAGAAGCCTTGGAAGGTTGCATCCACACGGTGACGGCGTAAAAAATTTCCTCGATGCCAATGCCGCCGTCCAGTTCTCACTCGGCTATATATCCGCTCATCCGACTTGCCCGTATGCGTCATTGGGTCAGCCTCAGCCACGCAGTTTGCCTCCCAGAACCGAAAATATAAAGCTCGTGCGGATGGGATACGCCCCACCGGTGCCATCATCAGCCTCTGCGCCCGTTCCCTTCTCCACCTCTTCTACCACGTCACAATGGTCCGTGTAACGCTCTTGGCTGCAGCTCTCGCAGCCTTCGGTGTCGCGCCTACGGTTATTGGACAGCAGATCTATGACATAGTGAGTTTATCTATTCCTGTTTCGTTGGCTCATCCTCGGTCCACTGAAATGCGCGCCTATCATCACAGTGGGCTACGACCTGGGAGAGGTCCCATCTCTTTACCTACACCAACCTCGGTTCGAGCCCGATTAACTTCGTATCTCCGGGCGCTATTGGCAGCGCCGACATCGTCGTCAACGATGGAACCGTCCTTCAAAGCATGGCCGGCTTCGGCGCGTCGCTAAGTGCGCACATAGTTTCTTCTTCTTCACCATATCGGGTAACTGATGCTGACTGCGTAGCGGACTCCTCGGCTCAACTCTTGTATAACTTGAAGGTATACCCCCGCGTTTCTCCCTCATGTGCTCGTGTGGTGTTCACAGGAATTCGTTTTCCAGAATCAGAATTCGAACAACTACTGGGCCTTGATCAACAAGCTGTTCGAACGTCAGCAGCAGCCACTCGCCATTCGATCCACCTTACTAACTGTCTTCCCTGCAGCGACCAGCTTGTCTAACGCCGGTTTATCCTATCTTCGAGTCCCTCTTGGTGCCTCCGACTTTTCTAATAGCGGTAGGTCTCAATGCTAAATTGTCATTAGCATACAAGCACGCCGCTTATCCGCGCCTTACGCGAACAGTATACAGCTTCGATGACACATCTGGAGACACTTCACTCAACAACTTCAACATCAACAAGGCGCCTTCCTATCTCTTCTCTGTCATTAAGGACATCATGAGTGTAAATCCCCGCTTAAAGGTACACCTTCTGCCATGGTCGCCCGTGAGTCTTCCCTGCCACATCCTGCGTCCTGAGCGCTAGCTGATCCATGCATACTGCATTCAGCCTGGTTGGATGAAGAGTTCCGGCACGATGAACGGAGGGAGTTTTCTTTCAGCCTATACTAGCACATGTGCGTTCACGTCGCCGCAAGCGGTGAAGCGTTACAAGCACTGAACACTTGACTCCCCACCTTTAGACGCGAACTACCTCCTTAAGGCCCTTCAAGGCTTCCAGAGCAAGGGGATTACCCCTTACGCCATCAGCATTCAGGTCGTGATCTCTCACATGGTTTGCTATGGCAAGCACATGAGCTGACTATATGCGTCGTGTTAGAACGAGCCCGAGAACAACAACCCTACCTATCCGACATGTCTCGTTACAGCTTCACAGGAGGCGCAGATCGGCACGGCCCTCCGCACGCTCATGAACTCGAACGGTTTCTCGAACGTGAAGCTTATCGGTTACGACCACAACTGGGTCGACGCCGGCGGGTATCCCGTCCAGCTGGTACGTCCGCTCCCCGACGATCCGTGCTCCACTCGTTCCGCCGAAGAAAATGCTGAAAACAATCCTTAGATGGAGCAAGCGCCGAACGCGTTCGCCGGCGTCGCGTTCCACTGCTACTCCGGCTCGGTCAGCCAGCAGAACACGTTCGAGAGCGCGTACCCGAACAAGGAGATCTACTTCACTGAGTGCTCGGGGACGTACGGCAGCGACTGGTGGTCGGACATCAAGTGGTACATGGACAACATCTTCGTCGGCGCCGTCGAGCACTACGCCAAGAGTGGTCTCATGTGGGCCCTTGCGCTGGACGGGAACGGGAAGCCACAGCTTCCGGGCTCGAACAGCTGCGGCACGCCGTGCAGGCCCGTCGTCACCATCAACAGCGACGGGAGCTACGTCCTCAACCAGGAGTGTACGTCTCCTCCATCTCGTTTCTCGTGCAGGACAATCGGTTCTCATCGCGCTCGTCATTCAGTCTACGCGATGGCAGCGGCGTCCAAGGCGGTCACCCCAAAGGACGCCGGCGGGCCCTTCGCGCAGCGCATCGGCGTCTCCGTCGGCGGCAGCACGGACTGGGCCCTGCGCGTGAGCGCGTACGTGACCGCGCGGGCGAACGCGGCCGACTGGCTCCGGTACTCGCTCGTCGTCCTCAACTGGGACGACACCGCCAACGGCGCGTGGGCGCCGAGCGCGGTCAAGACGACGATCGAGTTCCGCGGCAAGCAGGCGACGTACACGTTCCCCGTCGGCGTCACGACGCTCTGGTGGTACGCGCCGAACCAGGGCCAAGCGCGCCGCGACGCGAACGCCACTGCGACCGAGAGCGAGAGCGAGTTCGACGGGACGGTGTACGCACAGAGCCGGGGGGACGAGCGGCCGAAGGCGTTCCGCTTCCGCAGGACCGAGGTTTGACATTGGAATCCTTACGACAGGTGAACATGATCTGCAACGAAGCTTCACGACTCGGGCACAAATTCTCTCCGGTGTTATGTTTGGGATGGGTGTGGTGCTGAGATGTATTTGCAAGACTGGATGCAACGATAGTAATGTTAACTGTATAACAGCATACGATCATTCATACTGTATCATGGGCTGCGCGGTCTCAACCTTCGGAAGCATTTCGGTCTGTAGTTCCCGTAATAGATCAAACTGGGGTTCGACAAGGGAAGAAAAACAGAAAACAGGCATGATAAGGGTGTTGTAATTTTGGCGCCACGGCGGCTTGGACGCGTTCCGTTCTTGGTCGCGCGATTCTGAGCTCTACGTCATTATTTATCATGCTTGGGGAGCAACTGCATGCAGGACATGAGTCGCGAAGCCAGCGCGGGAGGACAAATGCCTCACGATCGTCGCGACAGATGCAATGGAGCCTCCTTGACACTCGACTGCCCGCTCAAAGGCCTCCGCTGGCGTAACGCAAGAGGGGCGAGTGTCAGCGGACACGCCCGCGAGGGCGCGCGTCACGGCAGAGGCCTCGTACACTGCTCCCTACCCTCGGAATCGGCAGTGAACACGATGTTCTAGTAACTCAGGCTCGGATTTAAATGTCACAATGTCAAGTCGAGTCCAATCCGCGCGGATCCGGTGGAATGGACCGGTGTGTGACGGCGGTGGGCCTGGTGTACACTAGCCTTCTAAACTATATTTAGGTCGTTGCAGGTGTAGAAAGCGAGGGTTATTCGCAGATATCTGCATGTGTGATGCTCCCTGAACGACGTCACCTTCAATCTCCCATGGTGGTGGGGATGGTCTCGCCGCATGCACACAGCACGGTCGAATGTCCTTGTGCCAGTGGTGAACCAAGTTGGGAGCACCGCCACCAAGGCTAAAATCTAAAACGTCAACGATCACCGGATCACCGATGGATCGAATCGGAACCAGACTCGGAGCCAAATATCAAAATTGCACCCCTTAAGACGGTCTTGAGGACGAGCTCCGATGTCTGCTTTTCAGTCTTGTTCGCAATCCCTGAGATGCCGGATCAACAAGAGCGACCGCTCACTGGCAAGACCCGAAACTCCACAATCCCCGAATCCGCAAAGCCCGTAGTTCATCGTCCGGGCTACTTACCAGAGAACGGATGACAAATGGTCAAGGACAAGACAGTGGACCGCGCAAAACATGTGCGCGGCATAGGGGAGGGATAGGTAAACAGTGCAAGCCCAGGGCACATCGTATATGGTGCCCGATGCGAGGTACTAAATTAATGTGATACGGCACAAACCAAACTCCAAACTCTACTATTGCTACAGGTGCGAATCGCGGCGAGATGACATCAGCGTGCGTGTGTGTGGGATGTAAGTGTGAGTGTATGTGTGAGTGTATATGCAGGTGAGTAGACTGGGGACGAGAAGGCATGCGACATGATGGAGACGAGGGACCACAGAGAGAGAAAAGAAACCTGACAACCGATCGTACTTGAACGGATGGACAAGGCAAGGATATTGAGTACAGAAAGACGATTCATGCGACGGCAAGTTGACCCAAAGTGAAAACAGCTGGCAGCCCTGTGAGATGTGCGTGTGTGGGGTAGCAGTGATTATATCCAGAATCCATGGCGAGCGATATGCTGACAAACCTACGAAACCAAAAAAACAAAGCTAACCAAAAGCTCGTCCCGCTTCGAGCGGCCGACAGCATGTATGATCGGCATAGCCCGGGCGCAGGGCGCGTTAGTAGTGTATTATAAACCGGGACGTGTGCGATGCGTGCGTTCGTGTATATGCGTGCGTCGTGAATGCCGGGGGGTCCCCGACCGATGTCGTTTCGTGAATGAATGCGAAAGGGAACGAACGGGTGGAAGAAAAAAGGAATGCGACTCTAGTGCGGAGTATGAGTGCGGACAGGAGAAGCACGGCGAAGAAAAGTCCATCGTCCACGTCCAGCCAGCGTCCGTCGTCCGTCATTGGCAATCGGGATCAAGCATTAGGTTTCGTGAGCATGTCCGCCGAGACCGACGCCGTTCCCGGCATCTGGCGGCCCACATCCGCCCTCGCGGCAGGCAGCGGCTGCTGCTGTGAGGGGGACTGGCCCTGGTCGAGCTTGTCCCACTCTTCGAGCAGCATCTGACCAACGCCCGGCTCGAGCTCCGTCCCGTCCCTCGAGACCTTCACCTCCCTGTCGTGGTTCCACGGGTTTCGCAGATGCCGCGTGCGCGTGAACGGCAGCCGTTCCGTTCGGATCCACTCCACCTTAAAGGACTCGCCCCAGACCGGGCCCTCGTCCTGCGGCTGCATCGACTCGGGAGCGGGCCCCCGCCCTTCGCCCTTCCCCGTCCCGCGATCCTGATCCTCTTCGATCTGCGCTGGCGGCGGCTCGTCTTCTTCCGGGACGGAGTGCAGTGGCCCGTCGTCTGCCTTCTTCGCCGCCTCGGCGACGCGTTGCTCATGTGGGTCGCGGATGGCACGGATGGGCGCCGTCTGGTCCAGCCGGATTTCCTCGGGGTCATGCTGTGAACGGCACCCGTGGCCAGAGATAGCGGAGGCGACGGGACGAATGTTGTGTGCATCCTCGCTGAGCGCGTGTGAGTCGTCCTCCGTGGCCTGACTGATCCCCCGATGACGCCGAAGCATCTCCGCGGGCGCGGAAATGGCACCACGGTCGGCCTGCTGGGACAGTTGAAGTTGCACGTGAGGAAGACCGGTCGTGGTCGTGGCCGGCTGCTTCAAGGACATCTGGGGCGAAATCGGGGAAGGAGATTCGTCGTAGCGGCGCTCACTTGGGGGGAAGAACGTCGCCTCGCGCTGGCGGGTCGTCACCGGGCTCTCGCGCGGTGTCTGCTGAGAGCTACGGCGCTGAGGAGAGTCAGTCCGAGATGCCCAGGAAACTCGCGCCTCTCCGCGCATGATCGGTCCTGCCATCCTGTTTTGTTGTCGGAGGGTAAGCGACGCTTTATGAAGATGAACAACGGCGAAAGAAGACACCTACTTTGCGTAGCCGTAAAACTCGCCGGACTTGTTCACGCTGAAGATGAGGAACACTTCCTTGCTCGTCCGGACCGCCTGGTCCAGAATTCCCTCGTTGTGGCGCTGGGTCGCCCACAGCCCCTTCTCCACGCTCAAGTCCAAGTCGAACTGCCCCGGTCCGCATCAGTTAATCCCACGGTAAAAGACAGTGCGGGAGACAGAAATACCTGCGTGAGCGACTTGAGAATGAAGTAGCGCTTGGGGAAGTAGGCGGTGAGGATGCTCGAGCTCGTGGACGCGTATGAGCCGGAGCTGCTCGAGTGCGGCTCCGACTTCCGTGTCCGGCGTCCGATCCCACCCTCTTCGTCGCTCGATATGGACAGCCCTCCGATCAGGTGCGCAGGGTCGCCGGACGAGATCGGCGACGGCTGCTCCGACGACGCCGACGCAGAACGCCGGCATGCCGCCTCCCGCTCCCGCTCCTTCTTGTCCTTCACCCAGCGGACGTGCATGCCCGCCCCCCTCTGCCCGCCCACACCCGCCTTCAGGTCGTCCTCACGTCCGCGTACGCGGCACACCAGCCGCGGACATCGCGAGTCGTCCGACCGCAACGGCACGCCGTTGAAATGCTCGATCGCCGCATGCAGATGCGCCTCCGAGCTGAAGTTGATGAATGCGCAGTTCGACCGCGAGATGAGAAAGATGGACTGCACGCCGCCAAACACAGACTCGGAAGATGCCGTGGGAGAGCCCGTCCCCGTCGCCGACGCACCCACGGGGCCCGCAGGCGCACTCTGCGTCGACTTTGCGCTGACAGAGAGAGCGCCGGGGGATTCTCCAGGGCCAGGCGACGGCGGGGAGTTGAAAAACTGCCACAGCTCGTGCTGTGTCGCATCCGAGGGCACGTTCCCCGCCCACATTACCCATTCCGAACGGTGCGCAGGAGGATTTGGATGGTACGGACGACGAACTGGGGGAGGACGGTCAGTACTGGGTCGATTGCTTGCAGCGCTCGACGGCGACATGGGAGATATGGGTGACACGGGCCCACTGTCTGGCGGATGGCCTCGTTGCTGGGGTATTGGTGACATTTCGCCCATGCGTTGACCGTACGCGGGCTGCTGTGGACTAGGCACTATCGGTGAATGAGGTCCCTGGGTGTCAGGTGACGCACTCGGACCGGGATTGGGCCCTGGAGGACACGGAGGTGAGACGTGAAATGCGTTCGGAGACACGGGTGACGTCCCATACTGACTTTGCTCAACTTCGCGTGCATTGACTGAGCTGTACGACATCGCGTACGGACGCTGGAAGGACTCGAATTGTCCTGACCCATGCTGTGGTGGAAGGTACCACCATGTGCCCCGATTATCCTGCTCGGTACCTGGCTGGGGATAGGGCTGGGAGTAGGGTGGTGGGTATTGAGAAGTGTACAAGGAGGGAGAGGGTGCAAAGGAATGTGGGGGGTAGGTGAACGGTGGAGTGGAATATCGCATCGGCGAGTACGGCGCCTGACCAGCAAACGATGCGGAGTGCGGGGGTAACGATCCAGGGACAACGTGCGAGGAACCGGAGGTCGGAGGTGCTAATGGAGATTGTGGGGGCGGAGACGGATGAGTAGGGTGGGCCTGTGACTGCGGGTGGGCCGAGAACACGGCGGGGCTGCTAAAGGAATGACTGTGGCTCGAGGGCGAGCCAGATTCAGAAGATTGCGGGTATTGGTACACCTGCGAGTGTGGCTGCATCATAGGCATAAGCGTGGTCGGCGAGTAGGCTACGGGGGGCGGGTGATCGCGCGCGTGCAGGCCGTGATGTGGGGGCGGATACGGGAACCGAGGTTGGGAATGGTGGACCATGCCCATGGGCGGTTGGGAGTATTGGCCAACATAACCTCCGCGTGTGCCATAGGTGTACTGCTGCGGCTGAGGAGGACCCGGGAAGGAAGGGGCGCCGGAACGGTGTTCTTGTGGAGACGGGGGATATTGAGGCGTGGATGAGGGTTGGCCTTGGAAGGAAGGACGGGTTGGAGGGGGGCGAAAGTGGCCGGATTGAGACATGCCTCTAGCATGGTGGGGTTGCCTGCCAAGCTCGGAAGGCGAACGTGAATCGGACATATTCAATGTGGAGGAGGTGGAGGCATCCCCCGACTTATAAAAGTTGTTGTCGCGGTTGAGATATAAAAGATCGATGAAATCTTCTGGACTGTTCTCGAAAGTAGTAGCGGTCGGCTTTGACGGGTCGTCGGACGTAGACAACTCATGCGCAGCTTGGCGGACTAAAGGGGCAAGAATTGGATCAGCCGTCAGTCGAGTGCATACGGACGGAAAAACGATGAGATTCACAGGGGGAAAGGTGACGAGTAGGGGTGGTTGCAGAGTCTAGAAAGACAAGTGAGCGATCGACATGTCAAAACGGAAATGCGGTGCGAAATAAAGGATACAGATATGGCATGAATGATCGAGGGTCGTGCAGACGGGATCAGAATTAGACGACGACTAACGGAGTGCCAGCGACTGCAGACTGCGTCTGGGTGAGCAGCGTGAGCTCGACGGAAACAACGACCGCGGCAGCCACCGGCCACCTGTCAAAAGCCCGCGTGGCTTTCAGACTCCGGCTCGCCCCCCGATCCCATCCAGATCCCCCGATTTCCATCACGTGGCCCACATCCAACCCAGCGAATCGCAGCGTCCATCCAGCTCCCGCACCACCCGATGACGAACCAACTCAACCACTCGATGACCAACAAACTCACCTGCACTGTTCGACCCAGACAGCGGCGGCGGCCGCAGCGAGGGCGAGCCTGCGTCAAGCTTGTGGTCGGGTGTTCTGAAATCGGTCGAAGACGAGGGCCGTGGAGAAGGTTCCGGACTGCGAACAGCAGCTCGTGGCGAACTCGAATGCGAGTGTGGGTGCGAGGGCGGGTGCGGGTGCGAGGGCGAGTGCGGCTGTGAGAACGGGGCCTGGTTTTGCAGCGGCGCGTCCGGCTTGGGGGTTAAATCGCGGGCAGGGGATGCGCTCGTGAACATGGCGCGCATCGCGTCGCGGACCGCAATTTGGACGAGATTTGGGTATCGCTGATTGGCGAGGTGGAGCGGGGCGACAACGTTTGCGTGGATGGTGACCCTAAGGGGACGTGCTGATGTCGGCAATGAGGCGAGAAGTCGTCAGGTTGGTCGTGTGCAGCTGGTGTGGCATCCCACAGGCAGCTGGGGAGGGTGCTTATGAGGACAGCCCCGGCGGACGAGAACCAGCGGGACAGGGGAATATGATCGAGTGCGCCAAATGGTAATGAGGGTGGAGAAATGAGGGGCGTGGATCGGCACGCCGAGCGCGTCGCGGCGGCCGGTTGGCCCACAACCCCGCGAGCTCAGAGGGTGCAGGCGATGGGATACACGCTGCAGGACCTCCGTGGCTCCCTGCACAGCTTCCCTACAGACTGACTGAGAATGACCGTGCAAGAACCATCCTTCCAACCCGCTAATCCTCACCCTGACGTCATTCTCCTCCCCATTCTCCCGCCAGTTATCGTACCCCGCAACGTGGCCTCGTTCGAACTGACGACTCGACTCGGTCTTCCGTGACACGGCGGACGGATCCAGGACGAGAATGGCACATACCAAACATCAACCCCGACCAAACCTCAGCTCTCTCTTCCCCTCTCTCGCCCGACTTCTACGGCGGCCCGATAGAGCAGTGCGAGGAGTGCATGGCGGGCCTTGTTTGGTACCTGTGTCTGCGCAGCGATGCGATGATGTCAAGCTCACAGGCGTGGGCGACGACGACGCGAACCATCTCCCAGTTCAGAGATCGCGGCTGATACGATTCGATCAACTATACTCACCTCCATGATGTCATACCCGTCCACCCTCGCGGCTCCCTCTTTCCCATGCCGGGAAGCACCCTATTTCCGGCTACTAAACGCCTGCGGCATCTGTTTTCAACCCCAACTTGAACGCCGTGGCCACAAATGACAGGCAAAACAACCCCATCATGATACTTGCCATATCGTCATCATCGGCTCAAATAGTCCAGCACGCTCCTCATTTCACTCCAACGATTATGCCAAGCGAAAGAGGACCGAATGAATGTCAAGGCATGTCGTGCAATCAAACAAATTTATGCTACATCGCGATCGGGGGCCATTCGACGGCCCCACAACACTTGTGTCGCGAACGACACATGTACGTGATAACAATACAATGGCTCACGACCCCTCCTCGGCAGCATTAGTTCCCTCGGTCGTCTCCTGGCTCAAGTCCGTGAAATGGTCCGCCAAGCCCTCTTGCACGTCCTTGACCGTCGCCTTCAGCGCCAGCAGCGCGCCCCGTTTGCACTGCGGCGTCAGCGCACACGACAGGTCCGCGTGCATGAACAGCTGCTCCTCCATCGCCCGCAGCCGCCCGAGCACGTCCCCTTGTGGGTACTTCAGCGTCCCCTCCGACTTGCCGATCTCCCGCCACACCTGCGCCCACGTCCCCACACAGCCCTGTTGGTGGTACGTGCACCCATCCGGCCGCTGGAACTTGGGCGGGCTCGTCCGTAGCGTCTCCCAGAGCCGCGAGAGCGACCATTGACCGGAGAGTAGCCGCTGCTTCTGCTCGCGGGTAAGGCTCGCCGCCGTCCCTGCCCCTCCTCGCCCGGAAGCGTTCCCGTTTTCCCCGTTCCCGTTTGGCCCTGCTGTGGCGAGCACAGTCGCGGTGGTCGCTCCCAGACGGGAACGTGCATACTGCTTGCCGTCCTCGACAACGCCCGGGTCGAAGTTTTCGCCCATTTCCAACAGCTGCACATAATAAGCGTAGCCCTGCAGCCGTTTGATGCCGCTCCTGTCTGCAATCTCCAGAGCGTGCACGGGGCGGAGGTCTCGGGCGACAATGCGCTCAACCCATCGTTCTGCGACGTAATTGCGAAGGGCGTTATGTCCGCAAAGGAGGGCGACTTCGAGGAGCCGCTTCATCCAGGCGGACGAACAGCGGCCAAGTTCGTACTGTGGCTGCGGAGCGCCGTGCAGGCCAGATATGACGTTGTAAAGAGCGTCGACGGCCCAGGTCTCGATGGAAGCGAAATGGTACTTGTTGGTCATTTCGCAAATCGTCAATAACCGGTCGACGTTCGCGGCTGGGGTGTTGTACACTTGAAGCTGCAACGGCCTATAAGTTAATGGCAAGTTTGGCCACCAGATAACGTCAGCGGCGAAAGCTTGTCAGACAAGAGCAGTACATACAAATCGTAGATTACGGAGAGCAGAGCACGAAAGCGCTCTACAGACTCTCCATAGAGTATAATCGGGTTGTCATCCGAGCACCCTTCCATGTTCTGTACGTGATCCTCGGTGGGCATGCTGAACATGTGCTGGAACGCGGACGAATCGCGACCCAAGAAGTACCGGTGGACCTACAGCACACCCCCACCCCAAGTCAGTATGAATGATCGCGGGACATACATCGAGATCGGCATCGGGATCAACGTCAAGGTCAGTAAGTAGAGGGTAATCAACGGTTCAGGCTGCGGGGAAACGTGACTGCAGGCGCGGACACGGCGAGAACGGGGTGAGAAGGGGAGAAGAGAGGAGTAGGGAAGCCCGAAGAACGGACAATTGGGGCTACGCAGCACTCACCCTGAACAACGTGTTGTCCACTCGAATCACGCAGTCGGCGGTGTCGATGTAAAATTCACCATCCTGCACTGGTGGTTCCTCCACGTTGGCGTTTCTTAGTTCATGGCCCTGCCCAAGGAGACGGCGCCCGTTTGCGTCGTCGATGATGTGCTGTCGTCGCACCTCTAACGGTGACTGTGGGTTAGCGACGGCTTCCGCTCCACCTGTTGAGTATCCGGGGTTACTTCTGCCGGTTTCGGTTCCGCAAGAACGTGCACGAACCTTCTGCACCCGCTTCACCTCTACGAGCGTTTGGATCTATATCCGATTGAATGGGCTCCCAAGCCATTCGGCCGTCACTGTCTTCTGAGTCATCTGAAGTGGATGTAAGCATTGGCGTCAGGGTGCCTGATGATGATGAGGGCGCACCCTCTTCGTTTGCCTTCCCCTTCCCCTTCCGCCCCCCTTGCATATCCTGCAGAGCTCCATACACATCGCCTCTCCCACTTTCCATAGCGCGTGCGTGAGGAAGAACAGAACTGGTGTCACCGGCACCGCTCCTTTCTGCGTCCGCATCGGACTGCTCGGCGACAATGCGGGACGCGTCAGAACGATGCGCGCCCCCACTGCCTGACGCGGAAGACGCAGAGGAAGCGCCCATTTGAACATCGGTTATGTCGAATGCATCGCCCGTGAACGTCATGGACGTCCGCGAACGGCGACGGGCATTTAACGTAGGCGTCGATAGAGGCATGGAAACGTGTGAAGACGTGGTTGCCGCTCCTGATGCGCCTGGGCTTTGGGGCGGGCTCGAGTCAACAGTACTAGTGGCGGGGCTCAGTTCGCGCTCGGCGGTGCGTTTGCGTTTGCGTGGGGGTTCGGCTGTGGTAGACGATGGGTGCAACAGGGATGATACAGAATTGGGACCTCGCATCTCCGGGGAGTCGGGAGACGTGAGGCGAATTCAGTGTGTTGTGGTTGATGGTGGAGAGGATGGGGATGGATTGCTCCCGATCTAGATGCTGTATGCGGAGGAATCCAATCCGGATGTCGATGGCGATGGCGATTAGTAGTGCTCACTGAGGATTGAGTCGTTCAACGTAGGGGATGCGGCCAGAAGGAGTGCTGCTCGGTGGGTTCTAGTTGACAAAAAGTGGCAGAACGCGCTGTGTGGTTGTCCTGAGAGGTTTATGAGGATGCTTCTATGTCGCTATCCAAAGATGATGTTGCAAAGACCGAGAAAGCCGACGTAGAGCAAACGCAGTGGATGTGGCCAGCGAAGGTGCAGAACGAGTCGCGAGCATGGCTCATCGGCTGGATGTGCAGGCATCCCAAAAAGGAAATTTCGGGAATTGCCGAGAAGCGAAAACTTGGGAGGCGTCGAGGCTCCGCTGGGCAATACTTGCCATCCTGTTGCTTCACAGCTCATAAGCCTCTCCCCTAATCCCTCACAAAATGGTGTGTACGCCTTTCAGCGGATGTATTGCGAGTTCGCTGACACTTTTGGATGAACAGCGACCTATTCTGTTGCAAGGTGAGCAGATATATGGTCTCCCGGAAAACTCGTGGTACTGATTGTTCCCGAACGAATTGCAGGCCACGAACGTTCGCTCACGCAGATCAAGTTCAACAAAGAGGGCGACCTCTTGTTCTCGTGCTCAAAAGACCATGTCATCAACGTTTGGTTCGCGCACAATGGAGAGCGGCTAGGAACGTACGACGGGCATAACGGAACGGTGTGGACGATCGATATCGACTGTGCGTCTTCCTTAATATCTTTAGTGGGCCTACACTGACTGTTTGCGTCTCATCTGACCCTGCACACAACCACAATCGTTGTTCGCCTCGTGAATCGTCCTCTGCTTGACTCGCTCTCTTCTTCCTCCTGTCTGCCCTTGGCCATGACTTCCGACATCTTGTTGTGCTCCCTTCCCCTTCGACCATCCATCTCGCAGCCCAATCTCGGTTTCTTGTCAGTGGTTCTGCCGATAACACGATGCGCCTGTGGTCCGTACAGACGGGCAAGTGTCTTTTCCGATGGGAGTTCCCTACCGCCGTCAAGAGGGTAGCGTTCAACGAGGATGACGACCAGGTCGTCTGCATCACCGAGCAGCGCATGGGCCACCAAGGGGCACTGCGGATATTTGACATCAACCGGGAGGACGACGGGACCGCACGTGAGTACTTGTTCTTCGTCTTTCTTCGTCTTGCAGTCTATAGGCCCGCGGATTAACGAAGGAGAGTCATTCCGTCGTGGACCATGCGTACTTTGTAATGCGGATGGGTGCAAGATGGTGTAAGACTCTCATTTGACAAATGGTGTCTTCATTCCCTTGCCTCACATCCTTCATCACGGCTTCTTCGTGCGCGGGCGCTCATCGCATCTACCTATACCCCATAGAAAACAAGGAACCGCTTTCGATGTTCAACCCCATTGGTTCCAAAGCTGTCGTTTGTGCGTTTGGGCACCGGCCGGACGTCATCATCACGGGGCACGAGTCCGGCAAGATCGCGCTCTTCGACGCGAAGACGGGTGAAGAGATGGTGTTGAACGAGCATGCGCATCGGGACACCGTCACCGATCTGCAGCTCAGCCCCGACCGTTCATACTTCATTACGAGTAGCAAGGATAAGACTGCAAGGGTACGTCGATACAACGAATCCGTCTTTCTCATACGGATTGACGTTATTACCTGCAGATACACGAGACTCGCACGATCACTGTTCTCAAGACGTTCGTCACGGAGACGCCCCTCAACAGCGCGGCCATCGCGCCGCTGAAACCTTACATCCTGCTTGGCGGCGGTCAGGACGCCATGAGCGTCACGACAACATCGCTGAGGCAGGGTAAGTTCGAGACCCGGTTCTGGCACAAGATCTTCGAGGAGGAGGTCGGCCGCGTGAAGGGTCACTTTGGTCCCGTTAACACGTAAGTGACGCCGCCCTGTGATTCGGTATCTGTCTGACCAAACCATGGTTCAATTCAGTATCGCAATTTCGCCGCAGGGCGACTGCTATGCCTCGGGAGGAGAGGACGGTTACGTGCGGGTGCATCACCTCGACGAGAGCTACTTCCGCGCAAAGCCTTACGGTGATCTCGAGATTGAGGAATGAGGAGCAAAGTGTGTATGATAAGTAGAATCGTGCCATGCTGTGGTCTGCTTGTTTCGCGGGACATCGTCGGGATTGTTGAGAAGCAATCCCTGCGGCCCCGTTGTTGTGTTGTGAGTAGCTGTAGGCATACTATGTATATGACTCGCGTGGTGCACGTTCTTTCATTTGGCCTGGATCTGCTGCCGTCAAGGTTGGAAACGTGTTGGATTGTCGGCAAACGAACTTGGTGAGTTGCCTTTCTTGCGCTTGCACCGGCTGATCGGACAGGCACTGCATTACCGGCGCTAGGCGTCATGGGCCGGAGAGCGAGCCTTCATTTTTGACTATCAACGAGGCCTGCGAGGGTGCGGTCGTTGTATATATCTTGTCCCTCCACGAGCATTCCAGCTGCCTGACCCTTTGCACGTCTCCTTCTCTTTGAGACGCCATGTCGCAGCTACCCACCATATCCGCCCGACACAGCGAGGGAGCAGACACCGACTCGGGCCCGCAGTCCCGCCGGTCTTCTCAGGACTCTCGCGAGCAGTCTCGATCACCCCCGGCGCACACGGTCGACGCAAATGGGGGGTTCTTCGACTACACAGAGGAAAAGCACTTGCACCACGTACGTCCCTCAATTCCTATATCAGTCCTGAGCGCGTGCATTAAGGCCTGCAACCGAATGGTGGCCTCGATATAGATTGAAGCGAAGCTCCTCGCCCACCGACGAGGGTCCGACGTCAACCCTGCGTCCCGCCCCGTCTCTCTGCTCAGCTCCCCCAACCTTCCGACGACTGCGCCCCACGCAGAGGGCGCTTTCTTGAATACCGTCCAGATGTCCACAATCCCCGAGCCTGCAACCGCTACAGCGCCTGCTTGGGACGGACGCCTCCCGGACGCGTTGCGGCCAATCACTCCGACAGACACGAAGGCTCAAGCGAAGATTCCAGGTATGTTCTTCATCTGTCATGCCGAACAGGACTCCATGTCGTTTGCCCCTTCAATACAGAACTCCCGATGCTCGCGGAGAACGTTCCCATCCTTGAAGCGCTCGAGGACTGTCTCAACTTGCGCGACAAATACATCTCCCGCTCCGGCCAGAAGCTCGGCTTCAACCCCCGCGACCACGACGGCGTGTTCACCGGTATAGACGAGGACATTGTCGGGGTGTCTGGGGTGCACCCCGACGCAGACTACGCGGCTCGCCCAGCGCCGAAGAGCCCGTTCCGAAAGTGGCGTATGTACCCTCGGCCGCCTCCACCTCACTGGCACTGGAAGGGTAAGGGCGTCACCGTTCCGAGCAACGAGAGACACGAAGTTGCGGAGGACGAGGAGTTTTGTTTCTCCAAGTGCGAGATGCCTGGTGTCGACAAGTCGGACTTCGCCATCGATGAGAAGGGCGTATTCCAGGTGTACAACAGCGCCGAAGGTTGGTAATATCTCTGTCCTGCGTTTTGCGGCTCTTTGTGGTGTTACCACTTGCGCTGCAACGAAGTGCGCTCGGCGGACTTCGGATCAAAGTATGACATCCTCCCGTTTGAAGTCCACTTCGCTGCAGCGTAAGCGCGTAGAGCCGTGGCAAAGAGATGCAGAGTACGATATCATAGAATCGTTCTCACGACGTCGCAGAAAAGGGAAAGAAGCCGTTGTACGATGTGCCCAGTATCAGGGAGTACTTCGTCGATCTTGAAAAGGTTCTCGCCGTCATCTGTGACGGACCAACAAAGAGTTTCGCATTCCGAAGACTCAACTACCTGGCTAGCAAATTCACCATGTACTTGTTGCTCAACGAGCAGCAGGAGCTAGCGGAGATGAAGCGTGTGCCTCACCGGTACGCAAAGCATTTCGTTGCGTCATAGGTTTGTCATTCACGACTGACTGCAGAGACTTCTACAACCTGCGCAAGGTGGACACGCACGTTCACCATTCCAGCAGCATGAACCAAAAACACTTGCTCCGCTTCATCAAATCGAAAATGAAGCGCAGCCCCAAAGTACGTTTTGTTTCGCTTTGACAGAAGTTACTTAGTTTCCTACGTACAAATCAGGACGTCGTCATCTTCCGTGACGGGAAGGAGCTCACCCTCGAGGAAGTGTTCCAAAGTCTCAACCTAACGGCATACGACCTTTCGATCGACACCCTCGACATGCACGCTCACAACGATTCGTTCCACCGCTTCGACAAGTTCAATTTGAAGTACAACCCCATCGGGGAATCCAGATTGAGGGAGATCTTCCTGAAAACTGACAATTACATTCGAGGACGATACCTTGCCGAGATGACTCAGGGTGCGTTTATGGATGCATCAGTTCTCTGACATACCCTCATGGTGTTGGGTAGAGGTGATGACGGACCTTGAGCAGAGCAAATACCAAGTGTGTGGTTCTACGGCGTGCTGGGAGTTTCCAGGAATCTGACACGCTGCCCAGAATTGCGAATGGAGAGTCAGCATCTACGGCCGTAAATCCGACGAGTGGGATAGGCTCGCCGAATGGATTGTCGACAACAAACTTTACTCGCACAACGTGCGTTGGTTAATCCAGATCCCGCGTCTGTATGACGTGTACAAACAAAACGGGTCCATCAACACCTTTGAAGACATTGTCCGAAGTATGCACAGTTTCAGAGTTCTGCCTCCCTGGAGCGAGCACCTGACCCAATTACCATCAGATATCTTCCAGCCTTTGTTCGAGGTCACACGGGATCCGTCATTGCACCCAAAACTTCATGTCTTCCTCCAGCGCGTCATTGGCTTCGATACAGTGGATGATGAATCGAAGGCGGAGCGTCGGTTCCACAAGAAGTTCCCCTACCCGCGTCTTTGGGACACGAAAGAATCGCCCCCGTATTCGTACTGGTGTGTACATTGCCTTCCTTCGCCTTGCGATTCTCACGCATGGTGCCCTCAAAGGGTGTACTACATGTACGCAAACATCGTGAGCCTCAATCAGTGGCGCCATGCACGAGGGTTCTGTAAGTCGCCGTCGACCTGTGACGTCAGGGGTCTGGAAAAACTTATCCTTCATTCAGGCACATTCGTCTTCCGGCCACACTGCGGCGAGGCAGGCGACCCGGAGCATCTTGCTTCTGCCTTCTTGACTGCTCACTCTATCTCTCACGGCATCCTCTTGCGCAAGGTCCCTGCACTACAGTACCTGTTCTACCTCAAGCAGATCGGCCTGGCGATGAGCCCTCTGAGTAACAACGCGCTGTTCCTGACGTATGAGCGGAACCCGCTGCCTGACTTTTTCAAGGTTGGCCTGAACGTCAGCCTCAGTACGGATGACCCGTTGCAGTTCCATTTCACCAAGGTTTGGCATCCTGTGCAAACTTCTGTTACTATCTGATGTCAATGGACGTTCGATCAGGAACCTCTGTTGGAAGAGTACAGCGTTGCCGCTCATGTGAGTTGGACATTTTCCATGCAGCTACGAGGCTGAAGCATTGATGATGCAATTTGCATTCAGATTTACAAGCTCCCGCAAAGTTCTCTCGCCGAGCTTGCGCGCAACTCGGTCATCCAGAGCGGTTTTGAGATGGAGGTCAAGAGGCATTGGCTGGGCCAGAAATGGTACCTGCCCGGCGCTGCGGGAAACGATATCAACAAGGTTCGTTCATCGTCTACGCCGCATGGCTGACGTTCTTCCATCTGTCGTGTATTCGCTCACTGCCTCGCGTCTTCGCAGACCAATGTACCGAACTTGCGTCTGGAGTACCGCCGCCAGACGCTGCTCGAGGAGCTCGCCATGATCAGGACCAAGCAGCCCGTCGACCCGCAAACATACGTCTCCCTCACCCACGCATAGACTAAGTAATAGGTATCGTCTTGATTGCGTCTTGTAACCGTATATGTAGCGTCTATCTCCCCCACTTGCTCTCACGTACGGCACTGCATTGACATGTGGTTTGACGCCATCAACTGCAGCCATTGAAAGAGGGTAGTTGGGTCCTATTTTCTTTGGTGGTCCTTGTGCTCAGGAGAGACGTTTGCAGTGTACTCGATATTCGGGTTCCGTATCCTGTGCTGACTTGCTGACATCGTGGGACCCTCCCTCTATCACTTAAAGCTGCTGTAGCATGACCTCTCTTTGCATCCCCCAGATCCTCGTGAAAAATGTCCGCAGAGCAAGCTACAGAGGTACGTCGCTGAATTTATATTAACCGTACTCGCAATCTGATTCAGATATTTCCTGCAGACCGAGTATATACCAGGTGCTCGGTTGAGAACGACCCAAATACCTATTACTTGTCCCTTCACGGAAGACGAGATCTCTCGCTCATGGGAGCGTTGTTCCGACACTGTTCAGCAGCACTGCGACCAGATGATATCAAGATGGAAGGAGGAGATCGATATGTATCTCGTCTTCGTGAGTAACAAATCCTAACAGAGCAGATAAGCATATATATTGACCTGGATGCGTAGAACGGCCTCTTCTCCGCTGTACTGACAGCCTTTAATGTTCAATCATATGCTTGGCTACAGCAAGACAACACGGACTTATTGGCAGCTGCGCTCACTAAGGTCTCCGCGCAACTGAGCAGCTTCACCATCAACGGGACGACAATCAGCTCGACGGCACCAACATTTGTCCCTCAATCTTTCTCCGCACCTCTGTGGACGGTGTGGATCAACGGACTCTGGTTCTCGTCTCTAATATGCACGCTCTCCGCGTCCGCCGTGGCGATTGTGGTCAAACAATGGCTGCATCAGTACGACCTAGGCCTATCCGGGAACTCTCACGAAGTTGCGCGCGTTCGGCAGTACCGCTACGAGTCGCTCGTGAAGTGGCATGTAGTCGAGATTGTCGCGTTTCTCCCCATCATTCCCCAAATCTCGCTGCTCCTGTTCCTCGCCGGCCTCCTCATCCTCATTTGGACGCTTCATGCCGTCATCGCCGGCATTGCGACCGCTCTCATCGGAGCGCTGGTTGTCTTTACCATCGCCACCACTGTTCTACCTGCCTTCAAGGCGGACTGCTTCTACCAATCGCAGCTCGCCCTAGGGTTCTTCCTCGCGCTACAAGCGCTCCGCACACTCTTCCGGAAGCCCAAGGTTGGACCCAGCGTGTTTCGCAACTGGCATTCTCGCGAGAAGGTCGAGGTCCAGACCAAGCGCGCCGACCTTGACCGTAGGCTGGCGACGACGACTTACGGGATCTCACCGGACGATCACGTCCTGAACGAGGTCGTCATCCCGTGCATGTGGGACTTGCCACCGCAGCGCCTCTCCTCGATGCTCGACGACATATTCCGCATCTCAAACAGGTGGGAGCCGTTGGTCCCCTGTGCGCTGCACTTCATGTTGCTCGCGGCGAGGGATCCTGGGTCCAACACGAAGGCTGTCCAAAAGTTGCTGTCGAACAAGTGGTGGCCGCGGATGGAGCCAACCTCCGAGCTCGGAGAACTCTTTGTGAAAACCATGGCCACACTCGTCTCGAGAGGCGTGGAGGTGGAGTACGCGTTTTACAGAGTATCGCGCACGTTGTCGTACTCGGCGTTTGACAAGGGGTCACGGGTGAAACAAGAAGTCGTAGAACATCGTGAGCGTTTGATCTTGGTTCCGAGTTGTTTGTCTCGACAGTTACTGACGGATTCCATCGCAGTTGTTTCTATTCTCCCAAACCCGAAGACCGGGAAGCAGTTCGCTTCTCTGATTCGTAGCAAGGACCCAGAAGGGTTGCCACTGGTATACTCTTACCTGCTCACGCTACCGAAGCTCGTGCGGTACCTCACTCGGCTGGTCGTCGACTCCCCACACGAGACCGAGCGCATACACTTGCATGTCGATGCCATGTTCCACACCCTAGAGGCCTTCTTGATGCACATTGCATGGACACAAGATCCTTCCAACCTCAGCACGGCTCTCTGCGCGCTACGTGGTACCCGTCATGTCGCGCAAGTAGTCGCCTTGAAGACAGACGCGTACTGCTCCCCATTGGTGCCGCGAGACATCGTGCAGACATACCAGGACGCTCTCTCGAATATCGGCTCGGCGGTAACGACCAAACCGTTTCAGATGTACTTCAAGCGGCATGTGGATCGGGTCACCACGGCGAGCCTCGGTAGCAGGGACCCAAGGGAGCTTGTGGCCATGCTCCAGGACGAGGTCGACATGCTTGCAAAGTTATCCCAAGTCAACCCATTCCATCTGAGTACGCGGTTGCGTCCAACAGCGATGGTCTTCAACTAACGAGGGTTGACTACAGATTCGGAGATGCAGTTGCCTAAGCCCTGCCCACCTTACACGCCGCAACGGTTCATCGCCACCGTGGAGAATGGGGATATCACTCCCGGACCAATTCAATATCCTAGTGGAAATGGTGCGTCCAGTTGCTGGACGAATATAGTCCTAGAACTAATACGTTTTTAGGGTACCCTCCGACAACCACACGGGCCTCATCTCGGTTCAATAACCGCAGTCATCGCAGGTCAGCGACTCCCCCCAACTTGGGTTCCATCAACCTACAACAACCAAACCGGCTGGAAGGCGGGACTGTCTCGTTAAGGACGGCATTGGTAGCCGGCTCCTCGAGAGAAAGCGATGATCGTTCCTCCGTGGACAGTGAGCACCAGCACTCATTACCCCATCATACCTCTGTATTGTCTGTCGCTCACCTATCTACCGTTCAGGCATCCCGATCACCTCCAGACCTTCCCCAGCAGTCAGCCGACAGACTCGTCCCCGGCTTCGACCTGGTAATCAGGCTGTGCCGTCGGGCTACTCGCCGATTGCAAAGACACCACAGTCGGAAAGCGCTTCGTCTGCCGCAGAACCCTCGATACCGCCTCTCCAGTCCATCGTGGACGAAGATACGTTTTCGGAAGCTGGCGAGTCATCACCTTTCGTACCGGTTTCATCGGGGGAACCTCCGGAGATCGGCTCCGCCATTGTATGAATGTTGCACAGTGCCAGCATGGGCGAAGTGTTTCGGTTTCAGGTCCACACATGACTGCCTTCCTTCCGTTCTCTGAACCGATGAACCACGACGTGGGGGATGGTCGCCTGTGTGGGGCTCATGTAATGCGGCTTCTGGATGACATAGATGGTGTAGTAGGAGAGTGGCTCCACGTCCTGTACTCAGTCTTCTTGTCGAGCACAAATAGCCATACTCATCTGTATGAACATCGTCGAGCGAGCGCTGCGTTACGGTTCCGCGGAGTACTATCGGACAATCGGCCAAATGAGTTTAAACCTAAAGCCAGGAAGGGTTGTCTCCGCTCGTAATTCTAGGCTCCGCACAACAGTAAACGTGGCAATGGCCGCCTCGGGCTTCTTCCAACGAGTTGGACAGGATCACGATTCTTGCTTTCAAAATTACTAGTGCTACAGTCCTAATTGAAGGCACGCGCGCGATGTCGGGCTTATGCGTATCTTTGGGCTTACTCACCGGTTGGCTCACCGATGTTCTATTTCAGCTGACGAATTCGACAACCGTCGGGTATGAGAGAGCACCTTCACGACAGGTATGCCGTGAGTTTTGCATACGTTCTTTATGCGACTAAATCCGCTCTATTGCTCGTGCTAAGTGTGGTATACAGGATTAAAGGTTCTCTCCTACATGGGAGTTTCACTGTTTGATGCATGCGCTTTCCAAGTGTCGTCTCCCCTTGAGTCTCTACAGAAATACTTCTCACCACAAACGTTCCCAGGCTTGATCTTCATGGGCACCAATAGTGTTAGCCAAACAGAGCGGCCGCTTATTCCTTATCACGTTGCATTGCTTGCATCGGCAAAGGCTATGTCCTCCGCTTGACAGATGCTAACAACAAGTGGATCACGAGCAACAAAGAAGTCGATGGCTAGATGGCGAAGATGGGCGGCGTTCGGGTTTGGCCGCTCACGATCGACTCTGTAAGTGGATGCCCAGTGGTTTCATCGGCGCGATTGGTTGCTGACTGCGTTGTCCAATTGTGGCCTTGGATCGTGTGGCCTTGACGATGAATAGCCTTTCCATTCTTGTCACTACGCTCATCGGGACTGACAGTGTGAGACTGGCATTGCGACACCGGGGATTCCGAGGCTTTACGACGGCTGAGTTTGCTCTGGTTCCTGGCCGAGCCGTTCTACGACCGCCACGTCTATCATTGTTTGAACCAACATTCAATGGGAGTTATCCTATGCAGGTATACTAACGTAGACAATGCAGTGGCACGTTCTCGGCAACCTGATTGAAGCCGCTTTGGACCAAGACACCGCCTCGGTGGTCCCTGGCAATTTGCAAAGTGTCACCACCGTTCGTTTACTGGTCCAACAATCGTTACGAGTGGCCATCTCAAGACCGGGATGACGCCAGAGCCCATAAAGTCTACCTTCGACGGTTGCCTTCCGACGCCATCTCTTCCTCTCGCTCCTTCTCCCCTCCCCTTCACGGACGATGTCTGCTCATAGAACTTTTACTAGCGCAGTGTCTGCGACACCGACGACGGCACCGGTCGGCCCCATTGATAATAGTTTTGGAGCTATCCTCATCGGCAATTACGTCGGTCTTGTGTACGTCGATTCCCTGCCATCGGCAACGCCCTCCCGAACGTCGCCACTAACGCCGCTTCGCAGAATGTATGGGATCACTATCTATCAGGCATACAGGTATTTCCGACTGTATCCAATGGACACCAAGAGGTTGAAATCCTTGGTATGTGTCCATCTCAGTCTTAACAACCGAGGAGTGGCTCATGCGATGCACGCAGGTTCTCGCTTTGGTGTACGTTGGCAGCGCTTCCATTGCATCCAACGCCCTCACGCTAGATGCAGTACCTTGGATACGTTGCACGTCGTCGGCAGCTCTCACGTGTGGTAAAGTCACCGATCAAAGGATCTCCAGCGAACCTCGTGCTTATCGAATGGAAGCTATTTCTATCTGGTAACAAACTATTCCAACCCGGCAGCTCTCTTGGTCGGTACATGGTATGTCAACTGTCTATCTTTCCTCGAGTACTCAATCTTAGATTTCGTCCTCCAGGTCCGCAATAGTAAGCGTTACCTTCCCCTGGTACACCGGGCCAATTCTGATTGAACATATCCTTGGTCGCTTAGCTCATGGGAATCGTGATGGTGCGTCTATGCAATATGAACGAAGAAGGTAGCCCTAAACGTCATTACCAACATCCAGAGCATCATCATCTTCGTCGCCCAGGTGTATGCACCAACCCCATTTGGCCTCTGCTTCACATGCTAAAGATATCCTATCAGGTTCTATGTTCGGCGCATTTACCTATGTGCGCATCAGGCTCCCTGAAGTCTAAAATATTTCGGAACTCACAATCATCCTTGATACCTAGTCAGCAGCAGTTACAAAGGACTGGTCGTCGTCATGGTAGGCATTCCGCCAATACAGCAGTGTTTCGGTCGTTCTTAATTGCGCCGCAGACACTTCTCCTCTTTGGAGAACTAGGTGCGTGCCCAGTCCTCTAGAACCAACCTGTTCTACATCACTTGTCGCGAGCTCATCTGATCTTTGCGTCGAAAGGTGCTGCCACAGGTGAGTACCACCGCGCCTTCGTGTTGATCCCCAACACATTCTGACATACCGCAATGCCAGCTGCAGCCATCGAAGGGTAGGGCCATCGTCTTTTTCCACAGATCATTTGCAACCTTACAGCGTCCCCCTCCAAAGCTCCACACGGTACAGATCCATGTCCCGGACAATGCTGACGGTGCGTCCCCTCGGCCCCCAGAACCCATCGCCAGAATTTTAAAGTTAAAGATCCGGTAATAGCGTATCGAATCGACCGCTCTGGTGGCCGTGCTCACGGTGGACCTCTTCCTCGCGAGCACCCTCGTCGTCATCCTCCACCGCACCCGCACCGGTTTCAAAAGGTTGGCCGCCTCATTCTTCTGCCATTCCAGGCCGATCGTTATCGTTCATCCCTCTATCTGCAGGACGGACTCCCTGCTGAACGTCCTGATCGCATACACCATCAACACTTGTACGTCTTCCCGATCCACTTCACACTCTTCGTAGGAGACGGCAATAACCGCGGTGCTTACATATATGACAGGCGTCTTGACAAGGTAACTAGCTCATCCAGTGACCTCGTCCAAGCGAACCAAGCTACAAACTGACGATGATATTTCTGCGAAGCGCGATCAACGCCTTAGCGCTCGGTTTCGTGAGTTCAAACAGTAGTACAATATGCACATGCACATGCCCTGACCACTGCGGTACAGCTGATCGCCTTCCCGACCAACATGATCTACTTTGGAATCCTCACTCCCGCGACAAGATGTAAGACGCTCCCGTTGCCTTGCGCGGACTCCGATGGCTAATTCGCAACCGCCCTCGCAGCTTACACCATGGCGGTCCTCGCAGTGTACGTCTCTCCTCCATCCACCCCGTCTGCCAAGCTCCCAATTGACAAACCAACGTTTTACCACACAAGGCTGAACTCGCGCACGTCCCTCGCAAAAAAGTACAACCGAGCGGGAGGGGACCTCGGCACCTTCGGCCTGAGCCACGTCCGCTTCGCCTGGGAGAACGGGCTCGGGATAGCGAGCGTGGTCCAGAAGGAGGAAGAACTTGAGTCGATGCAGCAGCCGGACGAGTCCGGACCCGCACAAGTTTCCGCCACTCTGGTCAGGGTGGTCCTGCAGAAAGGCGGGGATTCCACAGACCACCTGCCGCCATCAGCACTGGGGGATGCATTGTAGTAAACAAACAAGGACCAACACACCTGAACCTTGGCCGGCGGCGGTCTCGTGTATATACGCGTGGCGGCGCATTGTATGTAACGATAAGGAGCTGGAAGCAGACGATGTACATACAGCATACGGCATACATGTACTCCAAGTAGACTATAACCT
This sequence comes from Sanguinoderma infundibulare, assembly GCA_032821775.1. Taxonomy (NCBI): domain Eukaryota; kingdom Fungi; phylum Basidiomycota; class Agaricomycetes; order Polyporales; family Polyporaceae; genus Sanguinoderma; species Sanguinoderma infundibulare. The sequence continues at coordinate 1,691,830 of JAVLRN010000007.1, forward strand.
ACAGTTGAGTGGGGAAAACCTAATATACAAACTATATACCCGAACGTCTATCCCGCATACATCCATCCCTAGCCAGACTTTGATAGAACCGTTAAGAACACAGCAAACAACCATCGTGAACGGCATGCAAAACGTCGTACAGCGCTAACCTCAAGAGACCCGCAACCGGTCCCCAAGCGTCTCCCCGAGCGCCTGGCCGTGTCGGAACAGGAACTCAGAGCAGCCCACGACCGCGACGCTCTCCACCGTCTCCCCCCTCCCCTCCTGCTCCGCCCGGTCGGTGAACACGATGCGCTTGCGCAACGCCCGCACGACGGCGTCGCCCGTCACGCGCTGGCAATGCCACACGGCGAGCCTCCTGAGGCTGGGCAGGCGCACGACCCACTCGCACTTAACGTCCGCGCCCTCGTCCTCGTCCTTATCCTCGTTCTCGTCCACGAGCGCGTGCGCGTGCATCGGCCACCGCCGGGGGTAGGGGGCGAGCATGCCTACGACGCGGTCGGACATGTCCGAGCCGACGATGCGGAAGTCGCGCAGGGCGGGGAGGTGGTCGAAGCACCACCGGAAGTCCTTGGTTCGCATGTCGGCGTAGTCCATGTGGAGCACCTGCAGGGGCGGGCGGGAGCGCTTGAGGAGCGTGCGGAGGCCCATGCCTGCCCATGTCCGCGTCCGTGTCGTAGGGGAAGCGGTCACATGGAGACAGGGACATGAAGGGGATAAAAAAGCAAGTTGCGTGATGAGGGATGGGGAGCTTGGGATGAAGAAGCGCGGAAGTGAAACACACCTGTTGCATGGTCCGACCACGGGCTCTGTGAAAAGTCGTGGGCCTCGTCGTCCGACTCGCCCTCGTCCGGCCGGGATCGGTGGGCGACATAGGGCTCGGTTCGCAACTCAAAGTCGACGTTGGTGTGCTCCAGGTAGAGCTCCTCGAGCGCGGGCGCGTGGAGGTGCTCGAGGATGGCGCGAACGGAGACTGTGCTCCTGATGAGGAGCGTCCGGAGGCGGGCGAGCCGGACGGGGAGCAGGAGACCGGGCTGGATAGGCTCGCCCTCCTGCGGCCAGCCGGAAAAGTGCAGGGTCTCGAGGAGAGGGGTGCAGCGGAGGAAGTTGAGCATGCGGACCACGTCCGTCGAGACCTCGAGGGAGAACTCGGTGATGGAGACCGACCTGACGGGGATCGGTTTCATGACGCTCTCGAGCGGTAGCGCGAAGAGCGAAAAGTGGAGGGCGAGCTCCGGGAGGCCGCCGTCCATAGGGCTGTGGGCACGGAAGATGGAGGAGGATATTCTGTCGTCGACAGAGTCGGAAATGAGGTCCGTATTGAGGCCGAGGGTATCAAGGGCGGACACGCCCTTGATGAGGAGGTGCAGCTCGTCGACGAGGCACGCACGGCTGGGGTCAAAGGCGTACTTCTCGAAATCGAACTGCTCCTCGTGCCTGCCGGATATCACGCACCGACGGAGGCGCTGCATGTTGGATAGGATGGGAGAGAGGAGGGGAAGGATCATGTCTGAGGAGGTTGCCTCTATGCGGACGTCGAAGGGCAGTGGGGCGGAGCGATCGATCCAACAAAGGGCCTGGTCGTGCGAGAGGGTGGTTCCATTGGACTCGAAGAGATAGAGATGCTGCCAGATGCGTGGGGAGAGGCAAGAGACGTCTTTCCAATAGCGACAGACCCGTCCGAAGAGGACGGGAGTGAGGAGGTCAGAAGGTTCGTCAGAACAGCGAACGAGGATGTCGATGAGCAGTTCTGGAGGCAGCCTATGAATGGCAGCGACATCTGCGCGCTGCCGCGGACAGAAGACAGACATCGCTCTTGATGTTCTTGGCTGGACCAGATCGGAGAATGTGGAAGCGGGCCAGGCAACAACAGTCCAAGCCAGTAGACTCAAGTACACCAACTCTTTCTCCGGCCCACTCTCCGTCCAATCCACAATCGTTCCCACGCGCCACCATCATTTCCCACCCCGGCGAAACCTTGCTCGTCTTGGACCACTCCGGTCCCCCGACCGTTGCGCTGCATAAATAAAACACGTCAGGGCGCGAGGCAATGACATCTATTAGGGCGGATATACGGGCCATACAATTACAACCGTAACAGGATGCTATGCATATGCAGGAGGTGACAGTCGTAGACAAGCGAGTGCGAAATACAAAAGAAAACATAGCGGATGACAACGATACAACGCTTCTCCAAGTCCGTCCCAGCGTACATCTACCCAACGTGAACCCAACGCACGCTCAGCCAGAGCACATGAGGCATGCCTCCTTGTTCTCCAGCGAGCACACCAGCTTCGCCTGCTCCAGCTCCCGTTCCCGCTGACGCTGCAGGGCGGCAGCGAACTCGGGGTCTGCCTCGGCCGCCTTCTGTGTCCGCTCGTCGAGCGAGAGCTGCGACGCCACAGACGCGAGCCCAGCATCGTCCGCGGTCGTGGCGGCAGGCGACGGTGATGGAGGGTCAGAAGACATGACTCCGTTCATGCCAGTGGTCCCGTTTATCTTCCCGTTCGGGATCGGAGTAGCCAACGACGGCGTCACGGGCTCCTCCTTGATCGGCGTCGAAGGCGCGACAGGCGTAGCAGCTCCGTTAGCCTTCACCGCCTCAGTCTTCTTCACTGCGTTCTTGAGGTACGCGCTGTCGACCGTGAACTTGATCGCCTGTGCTGCCGGCCGCGTCCGGAGGTAGTACATCCCCGTCTTCAACCCTTTCTTCCACCCGTAGAAGTGCATGCTCGTCAGCTGCCCCGTCGTCGGCGCCTGGAGGTGCACGTTGAGCGATTGCGACTGGCAGATGAATGCCCCACGGTCCGCCGCCAGGTCGAGCACCTTCTTCTGCGAGATCTCCCAGACCGTCTTGTAGATCGCCTTCACGTCGGCAGGGATCACGTCGATGTTTTGCACAGAGCCGTTGCTCGCGATGATCATGTTCTTCATGTCGTCGTCCCACAGGCCCCGCTCGACTAGCTCTCGCAGCAGCCATGGACATACGATCTGGAACTCGCCCGCGAGCACACGACGGGTGTAGATGTTGCTCGTGTATGGCTCGAAGCACTCGTTGTTGCCCAGGATTTGAGATGTCGACGCCGTAGGCATCGGCGCGACCAGCAGCGAGTTCCGCAGACCATGCTCCGCGACCTTCGCCTTGAGGCTAGCCCAGTCCCAGAGGTCCGTTGGCGTGACGCCCCACAGGTCGTACTGAAGCTTGCCCTCCGACGCCGGACTATTCTCGTACGTCTCGTACGGACCCTCGGCCTGCGCCATCTCGCAGCTCGCCTCGACGGCAGCGTGGTAGATAGTCTCGGCGATCTGGAGGTTCAGCCTGCGCGCTTCCACAGAGTCAAACGGCATCCGGAGCGCCATGAAGGCGTCCGCAAGACCCTGCACGCCGATACCGATGGGACGGTGACGCATGTTCGAGCGCCGCGCCTCCGGGATGGGGTAGTAGTTGCCGTCAATGATGCGGTTAAGGTTGAAGGCAACGACCTTGGTGACGTCGTGCAGCTTCTGGAAGTTGTACTGGCCATTCTCGATGAAGGAGGGGAGTGCGATGGAAGCGAGGTTGCAGACGGCGGTCTCATCAGGTGACGAGTATTCGATGATCTCGCAGCACAGGTTCGACGACTTGATAGTACCCAGGTTCTGCTGGTTGGACTTCCCTATACAATTTGTCAGCGGCAACAACCAATATAACGAATAAGGAATGTACTCACTGTTAGCCGCGTCCTTGTACAGCATGAATGGCCCACCAGTCTCGATCTGCGCCTCCAAGATAGCGTACCAGAGCTTCTGAGCCTCGATGGTCTTCCGTGCACGACCCTCACGCTCGTACCGCTCATACAACGCCTCGAACTCCTCGCCCCAGACCTCATGAAGACCAGGCGCCTCGCTAGGGCAGAACAAAGACCATTTGCCGCCACCCTCGACACGCTTCATGAACAGGTCGGGGACCCACAACGCGTAGAAGAGGTCGCGCGCGCGGACTTCCTCTTTACCGTGGTTCTTGCGGAGGTCAAGGAACTCAAAGACGTCGGCGTGCCAGGGCTCCAGGTAAATTGCGAAGGCACCGGGGCGCTTGTTGCCGCCCTGGTCGACGTACCGCGCGGTCGAGTCGTAGACACGGAGCATGGGAACGATGCCATTCGAATAACCATTGGTCCCCGCGATGTAAGAACTAGAAACCCGTCAGGCTAAGCATAAGCCTTAAACATATTTGGAGGAACGTACCCAGTTGCACGAATGTTGTGGATATTCAGACCGATACCACCAGCCGTCTTACTGATCATCGCGCAGTCCTTGAGGGTAGAGTAGATACCCTCGATCGAGTCGTCCTTCATGCAAACCAGGAAGCAGGAGCTCATTTGAGGGTTAGGGGTACCGGCGTTGAAGAGGGTGGGCGAGGCGTGGGTGAAGTAACGCTCGGACATGAGGTTGTAGGTCTGGAGCACGCGCTCGATGTCCGCACCATGGATGCCGACAGCGACGCGCATGAGGAGATGTTGTGGGCGCTCAGCGACACGACCATTGAGTTCCAACAAGTACGAGCGCTCGAGCGTCTTGAACCCGAAGCTACGCGACATCCATGAGGAACCCGCCATACGTACATTGACGACGAGTGAACTCACTAGTTGTAGTTGAAGTCGCGGTCATAGATAATGGCAGAGTCCAATACTTCAGCGTTCGCCTGCACAACTTCGTAGGTCTCCTTGGAGATCATACCAGCGGGCTTGCCGTTCTTGGGGTTAACTAGACCTCGGTAAACACCTTGCATCTCGAGAACGAGAACGTTGGATGAAGACATACCATAGTGATACAGGTCGCCGATAACAGCCGAAAAGCTCTTCTTCGTCTCCTTGTGCAAATTTGACACGGCAATACGGGCAGCGAGGATAGCATAATCGGGATGCTTTGTCGTGAGGTATGCGGCAGTCTCGGCGGCAAGGTTCTGAACAGTGCGTCAGGGGCTGTCACGCGTAGCGCGCGAAGGAGGAACTTACATCGAGCTCAACCGTCGTCACGCCAGCGTAAACACCGACGATGACCTTCTGAGCAATGCTGGACAATCGATGAGCATGGAACGCGTTTACTGAACGGTCATCTACGCACCCAATCGGATCCACATGATCCTTGTCGAGGCCATAGCAGAGCTTAGCTATCCGAGCCGTAATCTGCAATCGACATGAGTGATGGTCGAGGCAAGACGCGTGGTCAGACACGCACCTTGTCAAACTGGACACGCTCCTTACGTCTATGGAGGCATGGAAGGTCAGCACTACGCACCATGAACGCGTCGAGACGCGTCGTGACGCGACTTACCCGTCTGGGGAGGAGACGTTGGTCAGATCTTGGCGTGAATAACAACCAAGAATGACTTACCTCGCTTGAACACGTAGGCCATCCCTGGAGGTGTACAGGCGTAGATATAAAGTGGTCCCAGTGGGCGCGGGAGGGGCGGGAGGAGGGGGAGGAGGTAGTGGTATGCGACGAAGAGTTAATGAGACGCGACGCGCGCTCTTATATTCCATGGCGCGTGGATCACGCGCTGACTAAGAAGAGTTTTCAACAGACGCGTTGTTTGTCTCTGTATTTCGACGCGTCGCGTCATTAGCCAACCCCTTATCGCACAATATCCACGCGTAATCTCCTCGACAAAGGCCACTACCGCGAGGCCCACCAGCTGCTTAGCCGACGTCGCTCTTGTCCTGGAACTATCCCAACATGCCTAGCCAGCCGTACATCGTCCACCCCACCGATCTGCAGTATGTACCCACCATCATGAGGGCACCCTCCCCCTCGAGCACCATCGGCACAGACTACGGTCCCGACGAGACCACGATCGTCGACTCGGAGCTCTCAGAACACGACTTTGTCCGGAAATGCGAGGACATGGTCGGCATCGATAGGCCCAGGCCGGACGAAGATGAGGCCAACAGGGACCCGCTTATTCTACCCCGACCACTGTCGCGCCACAAGCTCACGGCACTGGAAGAAAAACGTGTGTCCCTTCCACTGATGCGCCTTCCGCATATTCCTTGACGGCATCCGCAGAGATGTTTGAGCAGGTCATGAACAACCTGCGCTCCGCGGTCAAGCAGCTCGAGGAAGATGAGCTCTTCGAGCAGACCGCCGTCAAGAGCGCCGATGTTGTGCTTGACGATCCCGCTCCGTCTTCAGACGATGTGGACGCTATCATGCAAAGCCTCATGGGGCTCTCGGCGTCGCCAACCTCCAATGACGTTGCCTCTCATGCCGCCCCCTACACCAGCACACCCTTCACCTCAAGATCAGAGACGGTCACTCCACATTGGGGAGGCCCACGTCAATCAGTCCCGAATCCATTCGGTTGGCAGTCCGGGGCCCGATAGTGTTGTTTGGACTGTGTTTTAGATCAAAGTATGTATACTATGATGTCATCGCCATAGTGCTGAATCAATGTATCCTATCCCGAACCTGCGAAGGTTACATCCCTCTCTGCGTATCAGCTTCAAGTAGCTTCACGGACACAGCGCTGCAATGGGTCCCATTGAGCGGCGAGAACGAAGAACGGGGACTCAAACGCACCATTTAATTGTTCCATGGACTTACCGTTAGCCTCGCGGAGAAAGTGTTGTATGTTCTCCCCGACCCACGACGGAATCTTCATCAAACGCCTTTCATCCTTCCCCTCCACCACACGCCACCACATAGCACATGTACTTGTCTCCGGGGACTCGACGCCGTCATCCATAGGTATGCAAGCAACGAAGCGGATCGATCGAATATGCCTCACAAGCTCCCGGACGATCTCGTGCGCCGCCTCCCTCATGGCTTTGGGCGTCACGTTCCCCTCTTTGATTCCTGGAACTTCTAGCTGAGCGAGCGATTCCGTCTTCTGACATACGGGGATGTGCACGCTCGCGTACACCAAAGGCAAAGAACGCAAGACGGAAAGATCACCAGCGTCCTTCCCCGGCCCGCTCGACAAAAACCCGTGCTGCAAACCCAAACCCATTCCGTCAGCCACCTCTTATTCTAAGCTGGGACTACACTATATGCGCACCAAAATGTCGACGCAAGCCGCATAATCCACGGGCTTGAGCTCGAGCCACCTCAGCCGCGTCACTCCCCTCGTGACAAACCACGCTGCGCCCTTCATCAACCCGCTCACCTCCAACGTGAGCCCCACAGGGTTGATACTCGCGATGGCCTCCGCGCAGTTCTTCACGTATGCCTCCGGCGCCGATCCCTGGCTGAGCGTATGCGGCCGCACAACCAACTCCAGCCGCGCCCTGGGCCCGAGACGCGTCGCGAGCAAGCGTGTCCCGTCCGGCTCCGGATGGTACACAACGTGGCGGAGCGTGTCCCCCCAGAGCGCGGTGCCGTCGTCCCCATCCGGTTCGATCTCCACGGCGATGTACTGCAGCTCGGTGATGTTGGGGAAAGACCTCGCCAGCACCGACGGGGTGAAATAGCCCAGCCTGCAATCCTCCAGGCGCAACATCCGCAACGACGGTACGCAAGGGACGTCCTCCGACTCTCGGTCCGACTCGGGCGGGCAGGCGAACGCGTGCGCCATGGCCAGCGTCAGGCTCTCGAGGTTCGGAAAGCGCGCCAGCCCCGCGACGAAATCGCGCACGCGCGCGTCCTTCGTGCTCACCCGCACCAGCCGCAGCACGCGCAGGTCGCAAGCGCGGAACAAGGCCGGCGTGCCCAACGAGGATGCGAACACGGGAGAGAGGGTGAGCTCGCGCAGGTGGCGCAGCCCCGCGAACGCGTCGGCCAGGCGCGGCTCGAAGCGCAGGAGCGCGTGGACGTCTTCGAGGTCGAGGCGGCGGAGGTTCTGCGCGCGTTCGAGGATGCCCAGCGCCAGGCGGGCCGTCGTCCCGACGACCTGTTGCGTCCTCCAAAAGTTCGACATCGCCTGCGCTTCGAATCCGATGGTGAGGTCGTGCAGCAGCAGGGGGCGCATGGAAGGAGGACTGCCGTCGCTAGCGTTTAGGTAGAGGTAGCGATGCAGAGACGACAATCGTCGCAGGCTCGAGCAGGTCGCGGAGTGGCATATCCGCGGCGTCGCGAGCGCATGGAAGTACCGCGAGGCCAGCGCAAAGTTGATGAGGTCCGTACCGAAGAGGCGATCCACGATGTGGTAGAGGACGTCGAAGGTCAGGGGAACATAAGCCGAATTTGACCCCATGTTTTTCGTGAAGGCCTCTGGCAGGTGAGGCAAGCCGATGGAGTCCTGGCAAGAAAGAGGGGCTCTAAGCAGATACCATGGTCGAGAGGCAGACACGAATATACTCGTAATATATAGGCGTCCCCTCCAGGTGTCAATACGAGCTCCGAGGAACGGACGCCGCTAGCAGGTACTACGTTCTTCCTGTCGAGCAGACAGCAAGCGGCGACTGTGTGGCTACCGTCGTGATGAGTTGCTGGAAGAGCGTGCGCACGTCCTCACTCGTCAGGACTATCTCGGCAGCCACTGCATGTGACCATGGGGGTGAGTGTGCTCGGACGCTTTCGATACAACGACCGATGCCAAACGCAGAAGGGCAGCCCGAGGTGTCCGTACATGGGCCAATTAATTGGGAACATCATGACAGACCTGACGCTACACACATCAGTCGACTAGATCACACGCGGTGGTTGCGCGGCGGCTCGCTTGTCTGCATCGGCAAATATTCTGTACAACGTGCGCAGCCTACTATTCGTACAAACGCTCTCCGTCCTTCGCGCTTCGTCGGTCAGTGGTCGCAAGGCTCTCAAGCTCAAGCGTCGTAGGCGATACGCGCCCCCACCCAAGCGTACGGGTAGTTGTGCTGGTAGTAGTTGCGCACCGTCCGACGCTCGGTCAGCCGCGGGATCGTCGCGTACGATCCCCCGATCACGACCTGGTGGTGGGTATCGAAGAAGTCGGTGGAGTACCTGAAGCCCCCATCCTCGTCAACAACGACGGACGCGCAGCGAGGACGGTCGGCACATACCCAGGGTATAACTTGGACTGCACGAAGCCCTCGTGCTTGTCGAACACGGTCGACGTCCACTCCCAGACGCCGCCGTTGTGGCCCTTCCCGCCGTCGCGGGTACCACCCGTCGTCGCCGGGACGGCGTGCCAGTGTCTGAACCCGACGTTGGCCCCGCCCTCGTATCCGCACTCGAACTTGTCCAGGAACAGGCGGAGCTCCGGCTCCGTCGGAATGCGGCCCCCCTTGACGTTGGCGTACACCGACAGGTTGTCGAATGACGTCTTGATCGGCCAGTGCTGGGCGATCTTCATTGGAACGGGGCCGTACATGGTCCGTACCTGGATGCCGTCAGTCGGAGATTAGGTTCAGCACGTGTCGTCCTGACGGAAAGTTCCACGTACGAAGACTTCGCCGTTGACCTCGACCCAGCTCTTCGGGAACTGGACCTTTCCCTTGCCGTTGCCCATGTAGAACTCGTAGAATTGCCCGTTCGTGACGGGACGCCATTCGATCTTGAACTTCTCCACTTTAACGTCGCGCTTCGGGTGCTCGTTGTCCCATCCGAACGAATGCCCGAGAACGTCGGTCGAGCCGTCCTGATTCTCGTCGTCGTCATGTCCAAGTGTAATCTCAGCAGGTCCAAGGGTGACCGTCTCCGTAGCAGGCAGAGGCTGCTTGTCCCATGATTCCGCGAGAACCTCCCAAGGAGGCGGAATGAAGCCGCTCGGAGCGATGGTTCCAGTGCCCGCACGCTGCAGAAGCATGTACAACAATGTCTGCAGTGGTGCAGGACGTCACGACATGTTTCGCACGGCACACCAGTACGAGGACTTACTTCAGCGTGGAACGCCTCATGCTCGAGCGTCATCTGAAGGACCCTCGCGACCTTACGAGTAAGCTTGACCTTCCCGGCGTCCATATCGCGATAGAGTTTCACGACGCGCTCGCGGACCCTAGACTGGAACTGCAAGATACTTGACAGCGAAGGCCAATCTTCATCCTTTTGGGGCACCTCAGAGTGCGGCTGCACGGTAGGCGAGAGTGAGCGGAGCGTTTAGATCCCCAACTTCAACACGCTTACATGGCACACGGTGGGATCATCGACGATTGGGTCGATACCGCGCTCGAAGATGTACTACGACGCCGAAAATGAGCGCACACATCGAGAAAATGGGATAATGTAACGTACCTTGAACTCTATAGGCTCGGTATCGGGCTCCTGCAACAACTTTGAGAGGTGGATGGACAAGAACGCAGGGATGTGTCCGCAATAGAACAGGCAAATGTGCCGGAGGTCGATGGGCTTCTGGAAGAGCATGGACGGAGGGATCATCTGACGAGTGACGAAGTCCCATGCCGCCCACATGTCGCGCCACTCCTCCACGGTGGGAAGCGAGAACGGCGAGCGCGTCACCGTCTTGACATCCGATGACGGCAGCGTCTTGAGCAAGGGGAAGGTGAACTTCGGGCGCTCGAGGAGCCAGAGGGAGTACTGCGACGAGCTGTCGGTCCATCTGTGGACCGGACGGAGGTTCGCTTCGGTGAACAACGTGTACGCATCTCTCTCGGAAAACTGTTCGCACAGTAAGTGATAGATCCAACGAGACAACAGGTGCGACAACACGCTTTACCTTGTGTGAAAACTCGACGTGGAGGAGCTCATCCTTGACGAAGGGAAAATGGGTCTGCGTCTCCGGATCCACAATCGTTTGGTTGCAGGTCGACCTGTAGTACGCCTCGTGGCGGCCTACAGACACCTATCAGCGTCTGTGCAAGGTTCAACGGGCGCGATCGCAGGTCTCTTACGCAGTTCCTCGTTGTATTTGCCGACGTACTCCCACTTGTCCTGGTCGAACAGACCCTCGTCGCCCAGCGCGCGCCCCGCACATGCCAGACCGTTCATGATGAACTTCCTCGTGATGCCCTTGGTGTCGTTGTACGCCGCCTCGATCTGCTGCGCGTTGTTCCCGTGGTCCATGCCGAGCAAGAGCGTATCGCCAGAGCCCGGCCGGAGGGGCAGGGACTTGAGGAATGCGGCATCTTCGCCGCGCGCGAAGTTGCCGAGCGAAGAGCCGAGGAACAGGATATGGAGAGGCTGCTGCGAGTCGGGCGTCGAGGGAGAGGTCGCCTCCGTGTCCTCGGTGTGGCTATGAGAAGAGGTGACGGAGCTCGGAGAGGAATCTCTAACGGCACGTTCGACTGGGTACTTGGAAGCGAACGAGGTTTCGATCCTTCCGAGCCTTGTTCCGTCTTCGAGTCCACCCTCTTCAATGAATTTGAGACCATCGTCGTACGTGCCGCACAGGCCAGCAGTAGCGACCTTGCCCTTGATCTGGGCACCGATTTCAGACGCGTCGAGTTCCATAAGGGTACGTTCGAGTTCGCGTTTCTCGAGGTCGAGGGCGTGGTAGCTGATAGGAGGGACTGGGGAGGAGTTAGGGACATGGCGAGCGAGCGCACCCAAGATAAGGGATGTCTTCCTGAGTGCACTGCCAAAAGAGGGGGATCAGATGGCTACAATCGGTGACGGAGGCGACGGGTAATGTTATGGCATTATTCGTCCCTATGACCGCACACGGTACGTCCATATTCTAGCCTATTACGGCGGGGTCGGCGAAGAGAGATTAGGATCAATGCAAATATCATCCCCACGCAGAAGTCAATCACACCAAGCGAGCGTTTAACGGCGCTCGCGGGCACACGGAACAAGATCCGAGCATGAACGATGCAGATGTTGTTTAACCAAAACGTGAAGGAGAGACTCACCCAGCGCCCAACTCGACCACAACTTCGTCTACGAGACCGCCACTGGTGACGCCGGAATGCATGACCTGCACGATCTCGTCGGCTTTAGTTTTGAGGATCTCCTCTTCGGCAGAGAACAGGTAATATTCGGGGGCATCGGTCGTGATCTCGTCGTAGATGCGAAGGCCTCGTTCGTCGTAGAGAAGGAGGGTGGGTAAAGTCTTGTGCCCATTGGGCTGGGTGAGACCGGAGACGATCTGGCCGCGAATCGAAGAGCCGGTGGAAGGCGCGCTACGGGCGCGGATGTCCAGGATCTGGACGGCGTTGGCAGGGCCATTAGAAGTCATGGGGAGGAGTGCGGATCGAATGGTGGTGAACAGAGAGATGGTGGGGGAGCGAGTGGATGCATATATACTGCTGGACTGAGCGGCAGTGTTTGGAACGGAAGAGGAGGAATCCAGAGGACCAATTAACTTACCCGCAGCGTCACTCTGCCGCTACCGTCAGCTTAGGTAAGCAATGCCTCCTTCTCTGCTTACCAGTTTTGCCCTGGTTTTGCCCGCAACGCCCGGACCTTCCTCCCATCCTACATAAGCCTCATCATCACTTGACCGAAGCCCGACCTCATCCCTGCAATAATAGGTCCCGGTACGGTCCCGGCCGTGTCGACAGGTCAGCGCCCAGCTGCCGGTTCGGGTTCATCCTGCGTGTGTGGAACGCTGGGAGCGTCCGTGAAGAACGTGAAGCGTTACGCTCGAGATCCCCTATGACGACAGGGGCACGGATGATGCAAACGTGTGCATCAACATTGCCGCTCTCAGACGGCGTACGTTCTGTCGGCATGCAGCGCGCGGGTTTAACCCAGCGCCAAGGGACTAAGACCCCGCCTTGTGTAGAAAGACGAACGTGTGGGGGACCTTCGCGGGATGCGAAGGACGCCCGCCTGATGGAAGGACGATTACGACGTTCAATACTTCTCCGTATGTAACGTAGGAGCCGACTTACATACCTCGCAGAGTATCGAAGCCTTCTCCTTTCACTCCTATAGTACGCGGGCAGTATTCCAGAACGGAGTAGACGTCCAGAGCTACGGTACTCACGGAGACCAGAGTATGATTCGCAATCGCCGCGTATGTCCCCTCCAATTCGGAATTGATGTATTGGGGCACAGCACTCACCATGATCAACGTCGATTGCGTTTTCCGTGCTCACGACCCAGCACGCTTGGTCGCGTAAGCTCCATGGGGTAATCATAGGGGGAGAAATGGGTATATTGAAGCCTTTAGGCCGGCTTGCTAAGTAATGCAAAGGCATACTGCGTCGAACCTGGCAGCCTGACACAGGCTGGGTCTGATTGGCAGGAGAATCTCTGCGCTTCACGACAGCGTTGATATGTCATGGCAACATCTAAGTCCAGGAGGTGTCAACAAAAGTCAGGCTCGGAAAGATCAGGCACGCGCCTGTTCACCATCGACTCGCGACAGTGTAGCCATCCTCGCCACTATTTCCTCCTACCCTCCTCGTCCTGCTCGTGCTTCCGAAACAAGGGAAAGCGCCCCGTTCGTTGAACAAGTCGTGTCAGAAGAATTGCGGTGATCAGTCTGCCAATGCGAAAGAGCAAGCAAGGGGTTAGAGAGCGGTCGATGAGAGCATGGAGGAGAGAGGGAGAAAAGAGGAAGGAGTCAGCGAAGCGAGGGCTTCCCGGTGAGTTGAAGAACTGAACGCGTGAAGCACGCATTATGGCGACATCTGGCGCAACCGTGTCCAAAGAAGTGGTGACGGTTTGGGGCTCACAGTGTCCCAATTGAACAGGTACCATGCCATAGAATGTCGTGCCTCGCCACCAGGCAGTTACAGCAATAAAACTGTAAACAGCGGGGCTGCAGAAGTTCCCGAGTGCTCAGGCAAAGTCGATTAGACGTCCTAGATAGAGTGTAGAGGAAGATGGGATGCCGTTGGGGGATACCATCGGTGGTATCTGTGTTGAATTGACGGGTTTTGAGAAGAGGTTGGCTCTAGCAGGGCTGCAGGGTCTCTTCAATTGTCGAGGTTAAGCGGGTGTGGTTGAGCAGGTCAACAAGTTCGATCACGTCGGCCCCTGTCGGTCCGAATAGTCCCAGAAAGCCACGTGTCGCAGACGGATTTAGCCGAGGGACATGGGCAGGCCGCAGGAGCCAGGCCTGCCAGGCCTGCAGAGTCCTACCGGTAGCCTACCTCGTTTATAACTTTGTTTTAAATTGGTGAGTATCTGCCAACGATTTCAAAGCCAAAATGCTGATTCATACAGAGGATGCCATGCGTGGTGCTTTCGAGACAGCATGTTTGGACGCATCCTCGGTTTAGAGCACATGAATCGATGATGATGAATAGTGGTTTGTGACGTATGCCCCATCTAGCTGCACTTTCGGACTGCATTACGGTGAAACTGCTTGCTTGGCCATGCTCCGTCGCCTTTCAGTGCTTCTTCCTATGAGCTATCGTTCGTTGCCAACCTGTGGCATAATGCTGATGACCGTTTCTGTCCCTACCGTCTAGCTCAGAATTTGAATATATTGCGTAGAAGTGGCACAGCTCTCGACTCCCCTGTGCGGCACCGAAAGATCAAATCCCTGCGCACGGTTCGGAACAAGGTCGGGCAGACCACAGGGACGGGCAGCTCCAGGTTAGAGCGTTATGTCCGTGTTGTTTTCTGGAACACTAACAATACAGTAGTTAGCACTCAAAGGAACCTCCGACAGATCCCATGTGGCATCCGCAGAGGTGACGGCGAGGATCCTTCACAAGATGAAATGGAGACGACGGAAGTGGATCCCCAGTTTCCAACGCTACACGTTCACGCAGCGCGGCGTGCGTGAGCTACTTATCTTACGACGACGGTGAGGTGGTAAGTGCCTATTACCGGTCCAGTGCCAGAATCCTAACCTGAGCTTACCGTAGGGTTAGCAACGCCTCGTGCGTAATACGGTGGGCGTGGAGGTGCGTTATTTATAGCCGATACCTCGGCCCCCAGCAGAGCTGAAAAAGGCAGTTGTGCAGGCTGAAGAGCATATGGCGGCCCCATCTGCGGAATCCCTCGGTGCGAGGTGCCTGAGATAGCTTATCTGACCCTATTGCACCATCACTGCTGCTGTCTTGTGTGCCTGGCAATTGCAACCCGCAAACGGGTGACCTCAGGTGTTAGTATCCGACTGCCTCATGCACCGCAAATCCCTAGCCTTCTCGCCACAATGCCGTCGGCAATACTGATCCTCCTGCTGCGCAAGAAGCCTCCTACTTCACAGCCCTAGGCACTTCAGCATCCCCGGTTCGTCTTCTAGGGCATCCTTTAAGGCTGCTTCCGCGGTCATGCTCGGGATATTCCCGCCTCCTACCTGCCATTCAGACGCAGACGAGACCTCGACAATGTTGTGATATCTGCCGGAAGTGATTCGACTTCTGTGATCTGGCGGCTTCCGTGTCCTCCGTTCGGCGTTCTCATGCGCGATATCTCGGGCCTCCAAGGCGGTACTTGCTCTTTACGACATGTGCCTTCCTCTGTCCCACTTGGCCCGCGCACCATGCTCCTCACATATTCCAAATCCAGTCTTGCGATGACGACGCCCCAGCTCCCTCGCGTTATATATACCCTGATCCTGCGTCTCTGGCGATATCCCCTCAGAGTATCCCATCTAGCATAACATGGCCTCCATCCCCTTCATCACTCGCGTCGCCGCTCGCCACGCCAAGGACATCCTCATCCGCGACCGTGCTCGCGCCCAGAAGTTTCTTCAGAGCATCAACCCCCACGGCCCCGCCGCGTTCCATGAGGCCCGTCTGAAGCGTCATGGTCACCACCATCACCACCACCACCACCCTGGTGGCGGCCATCCCACCGACCCTTCTCCTTCTGACCCCGGCTCCGGTGGCGATTCTCCCTCAGTCCCTGGTGGGGTAGACGTGACCGACGCCGGTGTCACGTACACCGCGTCTGTTGGGGTTGGCAACCCCGCCACTCAGTACACCCTTCTCATTGATACTGGGAGTTCGAACACCTGGGTGGGCGCTGACAAGGCCTACGTCAAGACCAACACCAGCAAGAGCACGGGCCAGAGCGTCGTAAGTCCGCGTATAGATACCACAGACATCGCGCGTTGACTCACAAATTCGTTCACAGCAAGTCAGCTATGGCTCTGGTCAGTTCTCAGGCACCGAATGTACGTGCTACTTTGGACGAACGTGCGGCGGACCGGTGGAGAACCTTGTGCTAAAGCGGTTTTATAGACACCGACCAGGTGACGATTTCGGACGAGCTCGTCATCAACAACCAGAGCATCGGTGTTGCCAGCGATGCGGAAGGCTTCCAGGGTGTCGACGGGATCCTCGGCATCGGTCCCGTCGACCTCACTCAGGGCACCGTTTCCGACAATAACCCCGTCCCGACCGTGACGGACAACCTGTTCGCGCAGGGCACGATCGCCAACGACTCGATCAGCATCTTCTACCAGCCGACGACCGAGAGTGGCGCGCTCAACGGCCAGCTCACTTTCGGCGGCATCGACTCGAGCAAGTACGTGTTCGCCTCGCACTCGCACTCGAGGATAGGACAGGGTGCTGACTCGTAATACGAAACCCCAGGATCTCGGGAGACGTCGGCTACGTCCCGATCACCTCCACCTCGCCCGCCTCCAACTACTGGGGCATCGACCAGGACGTGACCTACGGCAGCTCGACCACGCTCCTCTCCGGCTCCGCGGGCATCGTCGACACCGGCACCACCCTCCTCCTCCTCGCCACGGACGCCTTCCAGGCGTACCAGGACGCGACGGGCGCGACCCTCGACAACAGCACCGGGCTCCTCACGCTCTCCCAGGCGCAGTTCAGCAAGCTCCAGAGCCTCTTCTTCAACGTCGGCGGCACGACGTACGAGCTCACCGCGAACGCGCAGATCTGGCCCCGCGCGCTCAACTCGACCATCGGCGGCGAAGACGGCAAGATCTACCTCGTCACCGCCGACATGGGCAGCGACAGCGGCCAGGGTCTCGACTTCATCAGTGCGTCGTGCACATGCACAGGTTTAGCGATGTGCGTGGCGTTTGCTGACGGGGCGTGTGCGCAGATGGCTTCGCGTTCCTCCAGCGTTTCTACAGCGTTTACGACACGGGCAACAGCCAGCTTGGACTCGCCAGGACGGCGTTCACGTCGGCGGAGACCAACTAGGTCACGATCAGCACGACAACGTATCCGGATTTGGATTCGGTTTATGACTTGATGGACAGATTCATGGAGACGGATTTCGAATGTACTTACATGGCCTTCGGCGAGCATGGAAACCTGTCTGCGACGTGTTATCGGCCAGGAACATACTACTCTTTGACCACTTACTCTGTCATGACCGCAGTTTGTCAGTACTGCCTTCGTCAGTATACACAGTGTACATTGTGTAATCAGCATGGCGTCTGGTTTCGACAGGATTTCACGTTAACGTTCAACACTTGACATGCGAGTCAAACATCGGACCATACGACGTGACTTCCACGTACTAGCCTGAGCGGGATTCCAGGACGCTGAAGAATTACATCAGACGACGTATGACGACGTCGGTGATCTCGTAGTACCTCATCATCCTTACTCCAACGAAACGTGCAACCTACTACTAACTATGCCCAACCATTTCACGTGTACGCTCTCGTACAAATCGGCTGAAAAAAATCGATTATCACCGCTAGAAGGAAAGCTAGATGTACTGTCCAAGGGCCACGCAGACAAGGCTAGTAGGATGGGATCATGATACCGATACAACGTTACCAGAGGGTGGACGTACAGGTACAGGCTTAGTAGGTAGGTGTTTGAATACAAGAAGGCATCTATTCCAGCAATCCCAAAGGATTGCATATGTATCAGCCGCGAAGCGACATGACACATTCGTTACGGGTCGTTATGCATCCCCAGGTCATGCCTACCCCGCAACGCAAGCGTAAAGCACGGGATAAAAACCCTAAAGGACGGCGAATCGTGAAAAGAGCGGCGCTCCGAGTCGCGCACGGAGAACACATGCACGGAGCTCGAAGAAGCCAACAAGACGGAAAGCAGAAAGGGGACACGCGGACCTCTAGAAATCGTCCGAGAAGTAGTCCGCCAGGCTCTCCTTAATCTCCCACATCCGCATCGACGTCGCCACCAGCGCGCTCTCCCTACAGTGCGGCATCCCGTCCAGGAAACCCTGACTCGGGATCTCCCTCTCCACCAGCGCCTTCATCATGCTCTCCGCGAGCATGACCTTCCCCAGCACGTCCTCGCGCGCCAGCCCCGGCATCACCCGCGTCCCCGTCTCGAGCACGGTGCGCCAGAGCGCGCCCCACGCCTTCGCGCATCGCTGCTGGTGCGTGCACCGCGCACCGTGCGTCAGCGCGGGCGGCTGCGACGGCAGGCTGTCCCAGAGCTTCGACAGCGCGTAGTATCCGGCGAGGAGGCGCACGCGCTGCGCGCGCGTCAGGGCGCGCTCGGCGTCCCACGCTGCCTTGCCGCGGAGCATGAGCGCGTGGTAGGCAAGCCCGACGATGGGCCGCAGGTTGAAGCGCTCCCCGATGCCGATGGCGAGCACGAGATCGCGACCTTCGCCGATGAGCCGCTTCCAGCGCGTGAGCGTGCACTCCAGGAGGTCTGCGCGCTCGCAAAGCGCGGCGAGCTCCGTGAGCTGCAAGAGCGTTGGCGGGTGCGAGGACGAGGCGGCGGGAAGGCCACCTGCAGTGACCATGGGCGGGTGGTGCGTGGCGGTGAGAGGTGTGGGGGCGTTGCTAGTGGAGATGGTGGTGAGGATGTCGTCGAACGCGCCCGGGCGCGAGTAGTAGTGGAGGAGGGCGGAAAGCGCCCAGGTCATGATGTTGCGGAACTGGTACTTGTGGGTGATGCGGACGAGGTTGGCGAGCTGGATGCAGTCGGCCTCGGCCGTCATCGCGATCGTGAGCTCGTGAGGTCTATGCGAGCATACATCGGGGCGAAAAGATGGGGGCATAACGCGCATAGCATGCATGGGCAATGGATGATTGGAGGGTAGGGTGAGAGGAATGATTGTGAACGAGAATGGGGCAGTGAGGACTTACAGTGAGTAGAGTGCCCACAGGAGGGCGCGGAACTCGTCCGCAGTATCGCCCTGCAGCCTGATAGGGTTGTCGTCGCTCTCGCCCTCCTGCGCGACGGTCATGCTTGAGTCTGAGCGCGCCGAGTCTGTCTCGCCGGAGAGCTGGAACATTGTCTCGAATGCGGACTTGTCCTTTGTGAGGACGAAACGGTGGACCTAGAGTGGTGCAAGACACGGTCAATGTCCTTGACCGCGTCCCCTCACGAAGGGTGGATACGGACCTTGAAGAGCGTGTTCTCGACGAGCAAGACGCTGTTTCCATCATGTATGTAATAGGATGGGTCTCTGCTCGGGCCCGGCATGGAGAGAAGGAGGATGCCATCGTTCAAGAAGGAGTTGGTCATGTTCATGAGCGGGCTATCGGGAGGGAGAGTTGGCTGGTCGTGTTGATCCATCGTGGAGCAATTTGGCGTCGTCGCGGGTCGTCACGAAACGGGAGAGTGACAGAGCACGGAAGGGAAGAGCAGCTGGAAGTAGATCGAGCTCCGGATGGGGGGATGGTGGCAGCTCGCGCGTAGGGTATGTGAGATCTTTACGTGTGTTCCCTTCTGTTTATATCCTTCGGGGAGGGCTTCGGGTGCGAATGGAAGGCGAAGGCTCGGAGCGGGCGTCGGCGACAGAGCGAACGTTGACCTAGATCAGGTAGTCGACATGGAGGCTGGGCGCAAAGCAGCGGGGATTAGGGCGGCGGTCAAGATGCATTCAAGCCATGTACAAGCCTGCTACTTAGCTATGGGATGACTACAGTTCCAGCTCTGATTGGCGCTGTCGAGCATAGGACGACCAGCTGCCCCACGCTGCCGACCATGCAACCTCTCATTCCGACCCTCGCAACTCATTCACGTCAACGCCTGTGTATGCATAGGGCCTTGCAAATAAACTTCATCATCTCCGCACTCAGAACGACTCTCCAAGATGCATGCTCGTCCATCGCTGGCAGCATTTCCGGCTGAACGAGGCCGCCGTTTCCCTCAGCAGACTCCCTCGGATCTCCAGTCCGTCGGGCTCAGCAAATTCAGTTCCGTGAGAATCCCTGGGAAACGGAGAGCATGCACAGGCTCTACTCCCTCGGCATCTCTCACGTCTGCGCGTCGGGCATCACAGAGCCCAGTGACGAATACCGACCGTCCTCCGGACAACCAAGGATTAAGATAAGCAAGCTTCCACGCGGCTTACTCTGCCACGACGAATGAAATCTGTCTGGCGATCTCGTTGATATAATCCCGCAGGACGTCCTCTTTCCAATTGTCTGCACCCTGTAGCAGCGCACGTTAGCGCGAACCGCAAACACAGTTCCAGAGCTCTTCCCAAATCCTACCTGCAGCATAATCGAAAGCTTCCCCTGGATCGACCACGAATGCACGACCCTACGAGCGCGCCACCAGTCAGGTCACCGTCTCCCAAAGGCCCACCACTGAAGTACTCACGGCCTAACCCAAGTCATCCGATGCCCGATATGCATCTGGTCCACCCTGAACACCGGGACCTCCCCCGGCCGCACGTCCCTCGGCCACACCGTCGCGACGTAGTTCTCGACCCGCCCGATGTTCGTCATGCTCGGCGCGTGCGGGTTCGGGTTCTGGGCGACCTCCTTGATGGGTGGCGCGATCCGCGCGAGCTCCGCCGTCATGTGCGGCAGGCACGGGTTCGCTAGCCAAGCGTCGTACTGGTCCTTCGCCTGCTTCATCGCCCCGACGATGCGCGCCTTGCCCGGCGCGAGGTTGGCTAGAGGCGCGTAGTGGATCGTGAGTGGGGAGTTGACGAGGTACGAGACGAGGTGTTTCCGGCGGTCGATGGCGGCCGGGAGACGGTCAGTCATGGAAATTCTGTGATCCCCCCAAGTCAGCGAAATGGAAAAGAGGTGACAAGAGGAGGAGAAAAGTCGACTGACACGCTGACGTCGTTCGCCACACGAGCCGTCTCAACTTTGTCGTCTGGGACCGGGTTCTGCTCGAACGTTGCGAGCGCAACGGCCCCATCAAGCAGCTCGGAGAACGTGAAGCCCAGTGTCTTGAGGGCTTGAGTGATTCTTGCCGACTCCTGCGCCGTGAATGTAATAAGGAATCGCTGCAGCTTTCCAGGATCTCTGACGGTAGAGCTATCGCAAACAAGGCTATGGGAGGGCTACGAACGGAACAAGATGATAAAGTCTATTAGCACGGTTGAGAGGACATGATGACTAAAGAGGTCGCACCGTCTGTTCCGCGAAGAAGGCTCCCAGCTTTTGCAAAAGCTCTGGACCGTGAGTATTCCAATCCTCACGAAGGCCGCCGGTCGCCGTGATTGGGCCGGGGGGCAGATTCTCGTGCTCCGTGCCCCACGGAAGGTCCGCAACGCTCCCCATGTTCGGGGTCGACATCCATTCCAGAAGGAGAGAGATGGCGTTCAAACCCGGTTTCGCGTCGATGATTGAGTGGGTTGCGTGCAGGAAGATGCAGAACGTGTTGAGCGTGCTGTCTGGCCGGGTGACGAAGGCGCGGAGGTACTGCTCCGAGCCGTCGGCGAGAACGTAGGGAATCTTGCTCCCGACTAAGGATTGGAGGAACGAAGCGGTGTCCGTCGGGTCAGGATGGTAACGAACCGCCTGGTCTGCCCACTTGCGTGCTTCCTCTACGTTCGCGAGAGGTGCATATACCCAGGACCTGAGGTCGGGATGGTGGATGCCTTGCTCGAGCGTCGCGCCTACGAGCGGGCATTCATATCTAGGTTGGAAGTCAGCTAAGTTGGAACGTTTGGCGGCGCGAGCACAATGGCATGAGTATAACGTGCTCACCGCAATCTGATGAACGCTTCCTTGACGCGAGCGTCAATTTCTCGCTCAGGGATTGTGGTAGTGAACTGGACGCCTATAGCGAACTGAGTTGCTCTGTTATCCGCACAAAAAAATGCGAGTCAACGCTTCAACTACTTTTGGTAGCATGTATTGCGGCACTGACCCATCTTGCAGGCGCATCGTTTGGTCAATCAGCAGCTCTGAACCAAGAAGGGGCCTGCAAAAAGGCAAATGAGAATGAAGACTACGTTGGCGATGTCTAAACTCACCGGGTATACACATTTGGATTGATCATTGAGAGGGTGCGCTGCTGCCATCCTGGTTCGGGTGCGGACATCTCGCGATAGTCTTTGCACTAGGCTTGGGTTCTGGTGCCGCGGGGTGTATTCGCTACCCTGGCCCAAGCCTGTATAGTGATGTCAGTCGGTTATAAGTACCAAGAGAATGTGCGCCAATACACATACGGCAACAGCTGTTGGCAGATCGCAGTACCTGACCGATCAATCGATGCATGTCGGTCACAGTCGGTGGCGGTAAGACGTCGCACGTAGCGGGCTAAGTATGGGAGCTGGCACCAAACGCGGTCTGCAACACTGCCTAAGAACGGCTTTTGGCCGTGTACAGCTGGCAACTTTTTGTCGCCAAAGTGTACAAACCTGGTGCAGAAGAGCGGGAACAAATACGCCTGGCGACCTGACCACCAGCGCTCGAGAGCGCGTGCGTTCCGGAGTCTCCTGCACATGGACGCTCTCGAGCTCCTTTCCTTAGGCCTCAGGCCTCATTCTTGACCCGGAGCATAGCTGTCAGTCCGGGCCGAAAATTCAACTTTAAACTGTAGCTGACATATAGCAGGCACGACACAGGCGCGATTTGCTCCTGTGGTGCTGTGATCAAGCAGCTAGTGGTGTGCAAGGCCGGGCTTCAAGCCCTGAAGCCCCGGGTCCCCGGCCCTCAAAGCCTGAGCCCGGCTGGGCCCGTTGGTGGGCTCTGAGGGCTCCAGGGTTTGCTCACCTTCGTACAAAGCCTGAGCCCGGCCCTCAAGCCTGGGCCTCCAGCAAGGCTCCTGTCAAGGTACATGGTGCCTATAGGAGATGCATAATCAGTAGGTCTCATTGAATATCATTACGGGGTGAAGGCGAAAAGGTACAAGAAGGATTGAGCCAGAACATGGCGACACGTCGGAGCGCGTCGGTGGCTGCCACATGGGCGCTAGTTTTCTCAAAATGGGCAGTTCCGTCTGACAGCTGTCGATGGCGAAGTCTTTTCAGCTTTGTTCTACTTCTACGCCGTTTCCTCGTCTGCTAAAAGTTGCATAGGCCCTTGGTAAGTTGCAATTGATTCCAAAATATCAGTCTTCAGGCTCACTATTACTGCAGGCTAAAAGCCCGGGCTTGAGCCCAACCCAGCCTGAGCCAAGCCAGAGCGCACTATGAGGGCCGCTCAAGGTGTTGGTGAGCCCGAGCCCCCATAAACCAGGCCCAAGCCCGGGCATTTGAGCCCGGCCCGGCCCTGCACAACACTACAAGCAGCGCCGGTGAAACTTGGATGGCGCGAGCTTTCCGTCCAACGCCCCAGAAGAAGCGACGCTTCGGCTCGCCTTCAAGTGCATATAGAGCGGGGTCAGCTTTAACGCAGGGGAATAGTGAGTCGTTCGCCGTCTTTACAAGAAATTTCGTTGCCCCGGGCTTGCAACCATCACGGGCTTCCGTTACTTATGAGCTTGTTTAAGACATTCCACCGAGCGTTCATTTGAATGTCACCTTTTCGTGTGGGATGATATAGGCTGCCTCTGTCCGTGACTTCGACACGGCAGTGAGGAAATGCGATCTTCCAATTCCATCTCATCAATGCTTGTGTTGCACTTGCGCGTACTTAGCCGCTATCTCGCTATCAAGGCGATCTGGCGCACCCCGGCGTGAAACACGCTTAAACTGTAGGCTTCGGTGGCATCGGAGGAAGTCTTTTCTGCACTTGTGGTACTACCATTCGGTTTGCCGCGCTTATTTTCGGGGTCAACCAGTTATCAACCACACACACTCTCTCGAACGCCAATGGTTCTCCTTGTGGACACATGTAAGCTCTTGTCCGATCCAACCGTACTAGAACTGGGCGCTCAATGGAGCACGGATTGAACGTCTCTGAGGCAAAGTGAGGACACAGGTACCCTTGCTCATCAAGTGGCATACGACTTTCAGCGAGTTCAACATCCAGAGTTAGCGACTGCCAGTCGGTAGTAGTACCTTCGAGACATTACCATAAAGCACATGCACTCATCGCATTCACGACAGGATTCAGGGAAACTTTTTTTTCGTATCGTCCTCTGGCTCGGGTGACGCGGACAGCTTGGCCACCTAGCAATCGAACAGCTGGCTAAGGAAGAAACAAAGTTGCTCGCCAACGCAGCGTCCCCCAACCTCATTGTTGCGTCATCCTCGTCGAGCTGGTGCTACATCTCGCGCTAACAAGTACTTGCTCCGAACCCGTCTCGTACCCCGCCTTTCGCACCCCTCCACCGCAGATACACAGATCGGCCTCTTCACCGCGATGCAGTCTTCGCCGACATTTTCCCTACCGCCCCGCGTATGATCATCGGCAACAACCGTGCAGCCGGGTTTCATTTCGTCTACGACGTCGTCATGTTGCGGCTCGGTGAAGACCTAACCGGAAGGAGCAAGTTGGACATCTATTTTGGCGGACGCCGAGACCCGCGATTTAGCTGCCCAGTGGAAAGCGACTTTGCGCGCCAGGCAAGTTGCACGATTCACTGTGAGTGCAACGGCATATGCACTGTGCCATCAGAACGCATTGTCTCGCCTTGCATCGATCCGGATTTCAATGTGGGTCGTAGCTGATGACCTATTGATTCGCAGTCCTGCGCCCGGCAACGACCATCATAGTGTGTTGGTACTTAATATAGTACCACACGAGTTGCTCCCGCGCGGGAGGAACTAGAGCGAAAACGGTCGCTTTTTGGCATTGAAATGACGAAAGGTATGTGGTCAAATCCACTCATGCAGCAGGTCGTTGTACGACGGCCGAACGCGAACTTGCGCTATATCCCGACCATTATGACGGGTATATGATGAACGTTCTCCGATAGCTCCGGCCCCCGATAGTGGCTTCCTTGGTAATTCACTGTTCGCTTCAAGAGAAGCAGTTACTGATAAGGAAGGAAGGATCTAAGAAATGTATCATAAAAAGATCTGGAGCCTGAATTCAAGGTGCGTATGGCGCGCCGAAGCGTCATGACGGCCCATGGAAACCAGACTGATACGTCTTCTTGAGTACGTACGCCGCTCAGTCATTTACGCGGTATGTCGTTCGTTGCTAGGGCTGGCCGCTGGCCGTCAGTAATTCACACGAGTTCTGAAACATCTGACCCAGATGATTCAGAGGTTTCAGACACGTTCAGACTCATGATTCAGACCTGTCAGAAGTCAGAGGTCAGAGACGCAAAATCTGCCTCTCAGACATTTTGAAAGTAACACTTACCGTGCAGCTATGTGTCCGGCCAGTGCTTGAGTGGCTTGGATGTTCCCTGAGAACACCCCCCGACGGCGAAACCAGTGTACGACGGGCGCCATCGCCGGCAACGATGGTCGCCGTCGTGCATGATTGTGCGAGGACTGAAACAATCTCCAGTCCCCGCGCGTGGGCTGCGCGCTCCCAAACGGTTGCGCGAGGGCAATAATACGTCCCGCACCTCAAAACCTGGCGCCACGAAGGGTGGGTGGCCGATGGTAGGTCGATGTTTGTGTTTTTGGCCTCTTAGACGGCCTAAGCGGCAGATATCCAGACGTTGAGAACTCGTGTGAATTACTGATCAGTTGCTGGGATTGCCGCGGCAGAAGTGGGAACGTGCAGGGGTTAGCATGCGCCATTGTCGGCGCAGCAGCACACACAAACTCTATCAGGGCCGGGATACGTACTCAAGACGCTCGACTGCGACCTTCCGATGCAGGGTTGGAAACGTTTCTGATTCAGGCAGTGTTTCGCTACAATCCAGCAGGCAGCGCGCCAGCCTGTCTTACGGATTACCTCGACCCTAGAAGCGAGTACCATCGCAATATCAAGTAAAACCCGTAGTATATTACATTCAGAGACTAAGAGAGTACGCTGCGATCCGTATCTGTCGGGTATATGTATGTCAATCTGCGCTAACAAGCAGCATCTGGCGGATGACCTCGTTGAGGAACTTCTGAAGGAGGTCCTCGTCCCAGTTGTCTGCGGCCTATAGCATCAAGTCAGCATGCGTATCGTTGACCACATACGAAGCAGTGTCTCACCTGCAACTGGACCGTAAGCTTCGAGTGCATAGTCCAGATGTGGAAGAACCTAAACAAACGATCAGCACCTCAGCAGCCACAACACGCAGACGACGACGTACGGCAGTTGCCAGAGCAAACGATGGCCAATGTGCATCGCGTCCACCCTGAACAAAAGCGGCGCGCCCGAAGCTGCCTTCGCTGGCCACACGGTCGGCAGGTACTTCTCCACGACCCCAATGTTGGTCGGGCTCGTCGCGAACGGGCTGCGCACTGGGGGGATCTGCCTCAGCGGTGCGATCTTGGCGAGCTCAGAGGTGAGGTGCGGCATGCACGGGTTGGCGATGTACTCGTCGTACTGCGCCTTCGACTGCGCCATCGCGCCAAGGAGGCGAGCCTTGCCCGGGGCCAAGGCCGCCAACGGCTTCCATGCGATATCAACGGGGACCGTAGCGAGGCAGGAGATGAAGTGGCGCCTGAAGTCCCGTGAGGGTGGGAGGCGATCCGCGATGGAGATCCTGCAGCCGATGTACGTTAAGGGCGCACGCTAGCAGGGGATGGGGCTGAGAATAACTTACGTGCTCAGGTCGTACGCGACATGTGCCTTTTCCTCCGCATCCTTCGAGACCGGGTTGAGCTCGAAGGTCGCGACTGCCGTGGCCGCATCGAGCAGGTGAGTGAAGGTGTAGCCTAGGCGCTTGAGGGCCTGGGACATCTTCGCCGTTTCCTCTGCTGTGAAGGTCGTCAGGTACCTGTGCAGCTTCCCAGGGACGGTGATGTCGGAGCCGGGGCTCAGGCTGTGGGAAGGCTGTAAGAAGCATTGAGCGCCCTTTGCCCTCCTTCGAGATACGGAATCCTTACCGTCTCATTAGCGAAATGAGCCCCGAGCTTCATCAAAAGTGCCGTCCCGTGCGTCCCCCAGTCCGCACGAGGACCCCCGGTGGCGGTGATGGGCCCAGGAGGCAGGTTTCCGTACTCCTTTCCCCATGGAAGGTCAGCGACGCTACCAACCTTCAGGTCGGACATCCACTCGAGCAACAGCGAGATGGCATTCAGCGACGCCCGAGCGTCCAAGATGGCGTGAGCCCCGTGGAAGAAGATGCCAAACGTGTTGTGAGTGATGTCCGGGCGCACGACGTACACCCGAATGAACTGGGCGGTGCCGTCTACGAGCTTGTAATCGACGTTCGTCTCGATCTTCGACGCGAGGAAGGCATGGGGGTCCGTAGGCTCACGGACAGAGACGACCGTCTGATCAGCCCAAGTCCGAGCCTCGCCGGCGTCCTTGAGTGGTGTGTACACCCATGATCGCAGCTGGGGGTCGTGGATGCCGGCGCGCAGGGTTGCACCCACAATGGGGCATGTGTACCTGGAAAAATATATTAGCAACGCGCTTGAGCCCGTCTATCCGATGAACAGGAGCCAGACTTACCTCAGCCGTACGACCGCCTCCTTCACCCGCGCCTCGAGTTCGGACGCGGCGAGGGACGTGGTGAACGTAGCACCCACGCAAACCTGGGTCATTCTACCGCGATGATATAATGAGAGCTGAAATGGAGATAGGAGACAACGAGCCTTACCCATTCTGAAGGAGGACCATTTGGTCGGTGGTAGCCTCCGAACCCAGCAGCGGACTGCGTAAACGTCATCAGGACGATACGCGACACCGGAAAGTCGTGAGGGGATGCTCACCGCGTGTACGCGTTCGTCCCTGCGAGAGGCTCCCAGTTCGGCTCAGCGGCAGACATATTCACTTGAAATCTTCAACACGTTTATCGCAGTGGGGAGGTCGTGATACAGGACTCGATTGACCACCTTGAGGTTTTATACGTGTGCTGCCGTATTGCGCACGGAGGCAAACGAAATGCGGTCATATTCATGACGGATGTCGGCAAAATGTAGGCTAGAAGCCTGGAGCATCGATTTCGTCAAAAGATAAATAGTGATTATTGATCCGCGGTGTGGGTTGAGAATTCCCGTTCTGGTGTTTTCAATTGTACGCATCAGCTTCGAATTAATGGGCGCAGCGCCTAGGCGGGGTCATACGTAGGATGATATCAGAGGATATCAGTTCGCGTAGTAAGTACATAGAGCTGGAAAGACGAGACGAGGATTATAGGATTACTTGCCCCGTGAATCCAGGACTTGGTGATGCGTGGGATTAAATGATAGATGCTGGCACACCATGGTCGGAGGGGGGGGACACGAGCGGCGAAGATGGCCCTGTCCGGGGACGGCGGCTCCAGACGATGTATCGGCCGCCGTTCCGGAGCGCACGAGAGCAGTTGTCCACGAGGCATTCCAATTCACGGTCCAAAATTGATTGAAGTGGAAACTTGGCGGAGAGGGCCTGGAAATGGATCCATTCCCACCGTTCCTTGAGTTGCTGGAAGCCACTCGTCCCAGAGCCCTTGCCTAGCCTGGGGAGGACTTGGAAAATCTTTATCCTTTTCCTCGGCTTGAGAGCAAGCGCGATCACTGTGACTTAGCCGTCTTGATAGCCAAAACCGTAGACGTACTAGTGTCAGGTTCAGCCAACCATATATGGTTTTCAGGAGATTGCTGGCGACGCTGGAAGGGCCAACACGCATCAGTTTCCTATGCCTCGTGTGGTCGAATGTGAACATAAAAGAAAGCTGGTGGGAGATATGTAAGAAAACATACGATTCGTGTTCGCACTCCCCCTGGCACACCATGTCCCAGACGATCCGCCTCCCGGAGACCATGGCCAATTGGCCGCTCCCACGACGAATCAACAGATACTACGAGGAAGTCTCCCCGCAATCCGCAGACTGGATTCGCGGATTTGGTGCGTTTGGTCCAAGTGGACAACTGGCCTTCGACAAATGTAACTTTGGTGAGTACCATTCCGTGCTGCGTCCGTGTCCCCCACTGACCAGAGTTTGCGCTTCGGGTAGGACTCCTTGGGGCGCTCAGCTATCCGACGTTAAGCAAAGGTAACGCTCCTCGCCATGTGAACGGTATCTACGCAACTTAGCTAAAGCTACGGCTGCCTAGAACATTACCGCATCGCGTGTGATGTCATGAACCTCTTCTTCGTCTTCGACGAGCACACCGACACGCTTCCGGCAGCCGAAGTGAGGTCGATTGCGGACATCAGCATGGACGCTCTATGTCACCCCGACAAGGAACGGCCAGCCGACGAGTCGGTGATTGGCGAGATTACGAGGCAGTAAGCAAGAGATCCTCCACAGATTGAGCATTATTACGTGTACTTACGAAATATCCATGTGGGCAGGTTTTGGGTGAACGCCCTGAAATCTTCGTCAAAAACTTTTGAACATCGTTTCAAGACCACGTGGAGCGAGTTCTTGGACTCCGTCGTGGAGCAAGCGGTCGACCGGGAGAGTGCTCGGTTCCGTACTGTCGATGAGTATCTGGCCGTTCGACGACTAACCATCGGAGCGGAGCCGTCGTACGCAGTTGCGGAAGCGGCAATCGAGCTTCCGCAGGAGGTGTTTGATCACCCGCTCGTCGTCGCTCTACGACGGGATGTCACAGACGTGATAATCCTGGACAATGTCAGTTTTCCGTTTGCTTGCGGCTGCATGTGTTAAAACCATCTCTCGTACGCTACTTTGACAGGACATGGCGTCGTACAACAAGGAGCAAGCCGCGGATGACGATCAGCACAACGTAATTACCGTAGTGATGCACGAACAGGGCTGCGACGTGCACGAGGCTCTTGCCTGGCTTGCGGCGGAACACAAGACGCGGGTAGACCGAATCCTTGGCACCCGTTGGCCGCAGGTCGCCGCCCTTTCCTTCTCTGCGGAGGTCGACAAGTCGCTCGCGTTCTACGTGGACCATGTGATGAACTGGCCGCGGGCGAACGACTGCTGGAACTTCGAAAACGGCAGGTATTTCGGGTCGGACGGGCTGCGCATTCAGCAAGAGAGGGTGGTGGAGCTTTTGCCCAAACGTCGGCAGGGACAAGTTGTCGGGAAGGAGTAAGTCAATTGAAGAGGGAGGACGACGGTGCGGTGGCTATGGCCGGCGGCCACTGCTAGTTGCCTCGGACAATGCCGGGATTACATTATTACTTAGACGCGCACGCGCTGATCGTGGTTTTCTCTTCCCAACGCCTCCCTTCTCCGTCTCCGTCTCCGTCTCATCTCACTTGTATCTCGCCATGTTGTAATGTCAACGAGTCAGGGAAGAGGTCTCACCAGTTACGGATCACTGCTTGATGTAACTGCAATGTCGGCTTTCCTTTCCGAAATTTCGAATCTGTACGTGACATCAGCTTCTGGACATCGTGGCATGCGCAGCACATCGTACTGACCCCGCATTCATGTACGCATATTCGACAGGAAGCCTTCTTCGCTCGCGTAGCATTTCACGGAGCCCATTGGAAAGACTGAGCAAGCAATCGAGACGACACTAGTGCTTTCAGTACTACTGCGAGTCGTCGGTTCCGCGAGCCCATGAATATCGATTCCCGCACCCCGTAGTCACATCTCGTTCTGGCGGGCTGGACTGGTGGCGGCTATTCTGGTCCCTCTTGCGCTGCTTCACGGGTCTCTGGCGGGATCAGACATGAGTCTCGCTTGTCGCCGGCGCCCCGCCCATGCAAAGAAGTCGGATGTCGACCGGCGTTTTCTGCATGTGAAACATCACTCATTATGTCCCGCTTCTCACATGGCTCCGTCCCTATTACAGATATACTCCAGCCTCGAATCCCACAACCCTTTGCAATCAGCTCCCGATGGCATCTCATACCAGACTAGCATCCGTTGCTTTGCACTCGAACTTTGGAGGTCCATCATATAATCCCCGGACGGAGCACGAGAGCGCCACTGGCTCCCTCCTCCGGAGGACATTCGTTCGTTCCAATGGCCTCCAGCGCTGTCGCAGCAATCCCGCCCCTTAACAAGATTTACATCGTCAGCACCTGGGTCGAGACAGTCCTTTGGGGTACGTCATTCGTAAAGTCGGTGCCGTTTTACGTCCTGATCTAACTCATCTCACCCTAGGTTTCAAGTGTGTGACGCCGATTGCACCCATGCCTATCTGTACGCTGACTTCTTCATAGCACGCTCGTGTTTTCGGTTGTGTGCTGGGTTCTCTTCTGGAGACGGCCAGGTCAACGCAACAATGCGTACGTTCTCGACTTTGTCTCCTCCATGATCCTGTCTAACTTACGTCGCTTCAGCATATTGTTTACGACGTCCCTCTTGTTGTACATCTGCGCGACCCTCAACGTCTCAGCCGCGCTGCGACAAGAGCTTGAGGCTTTCATTTATGCCCCTGAGGGGGCACCCTCGTACTATGCTTCAGTTTATTATGCTACCCAGTCGAACCCATTGGCTGTGTTGAAGACGTCCACATATGTCGTTGCGGTATGTTGATTTATCCCACTGGGCACAACGCGGCCATTGACGATTGGCGATTGATGATCCTCACAGATCCTTATTCAAGACCTTGTCCTAGTAAGCCCTCTCCTCTTGCATGTCTGCGACAACGTCCTGATAGGCCCCTTAGACTTGGCGGATGTACGTTGTCTGGGGATCAAGGTGGCAGGTCGTCGTGATCCCAGTTGAGTCCTCTCAATACCTCCGACGTTCCCGCGTGTGCTGACAACAGCTTAGCTCATCCTGGAGTTGACGCGCTTGGGTGTGTATCTGCGTAGCACGTATGTGGTACTGCGCGCTGATCAGCTCATGACGAATTGCAGGCGTTGCTCTATCCGGCGTGATCATCCTCGCGCAACCAGGGGCCGATCCAGATTCGACAGTGCTCAGGGCGCTGAGTTCGGTCAGCTGGCCGCTCGAGCTCATCGTCAACATCTCCGTCACGGCAGCGATCGCCTCGCGGCTCTGGTACACCGGCTTCCGCATCTCGAAGGCGATGTCCCAGCCGTCAAGGACCAACACCTACATCCGGCACATTTTCTTGCTGGTGGAGTCGGGGGCCCTCTTGCTCGGCACGACCCTCGCCATGCTCGTCCTCTACAACCTGAACAACCCGGCTGCGCTGTGCATCTTGGACATCGCAACCCAGATTGCGGTACGTCCCGGCACATCTTCCTTGCTTGCTTTCACTGACGCGACCCTCCGAAACAGGCCCTCGTCGCGTACCTCGTCATCGTGCGTTCCGGTCTGGGGCTCACACACGGTCTCCCTGGCTCGCCGCCCGACAAGTCGGTCGTGACCTCCTACGCCGTCGCTTCCACTGCGAGTGGCATGGTCTTCCGCATGGACCAGCTCGACGCGGGCGGACGCATCAGGTCTGAGAACGGCATCCAAGTCACGCGGGAGGTCGTGACCGACTCGGGCAAGGGGACCTCGGTGGAGGATTACAAGACGGATCATGGATCTTCGCATTACGCAGTTTAGAACAGTACGGCTCGACGTTCATCTTCCAAGTAGACTTGCATGTCCGTTCGTTCTATTGTACTAACATTATAGTTGGATACTGTCGAAATCGTAGGTCCTCTGTGGACTCCGCTCTGCGAGATTGTAGCCGCCAAGCCTGCTGTTATCCGACTCATGAGTGAAAGATTCTCCTAACGTTTAACAATACGAGGTAGGAACACCGATGTCCTAGTGCATGATACGCGTCCTGTATTCAGTTAAAAATCGAAATCGTAGTAAACTAGACATAGGAACCCATCGAGGTGAGATCATACCACGGAGCCTTCTAAATGACGCCCCTCCAGACATTCTTCCATCTCCTCAGCGGCCAAAACCTCATAGCCCGCGCTTTCGCTCATCATCGTGAGTACAACCGTCCCCACCGCCAGTCCACAACTCTCGCCATCACGGCGGCCGCCTCCCGTGGCTCCATGCCGAAAGATCTGCAAATACATGTAGAGACTTAAAAAAGTCGGCTTAAAGGTTCGAGTTCGGGCTAGTGAACGCTGGAGACGAACCCACGAGACAGAGATCCGCTGTATTTGGTGGACGGCTCGAGTACGTGAATATCATACGATTCGCAAGATTGGGGGTCATCCCCGTCGAGCGCTCAGCATTCAGACCATAGATATAGATGAAAAGTACAACGATCACAGCCTTCCAGGTAACCCAGGTAGATGCATGGATACCATTTATCATGAACTACGGCTTCCGCGCCCAGCACTCTTTGAGAATAACAATGAGAACGCTAAGAAGCAAAGCCGGGACGAGAATGTACTTGTTCTTGCGAAGGGTCGCAAGGACGTTGCCCCGGGGGCCCTTCGCGCCAGCTTCGTCAATCGCAGCAACTTCCTCGTCCGTAAGAGCAGCTAACGGAGCGCCCATTAGCCTGCATTCATCTTTTCACGCGAGAACTTACGAAGGTCAGCGACGGCGAGGTACTCCTGCAAATGCTGCTTGTTGGAGCTGGTTGTGACGATGGCAACGCCCTTGCTCCTGACCCACGACAAAAGGACTTGTGTGGGGGTGGCGTTCAAACGCTTCGCTGCCGCTGCCACAGGGACGTCGACTGGGCCGCCGGGATATCTTGTGATGGGGCTGGAACGAAGCAGAACGTCAAAACATGGAAATAAAGCGAGAAGGCGAATGACGGCGAACCTGAGGCTACTGTAAGCTTCAGTAATGATACCGTGTTTGGTGCTGTACTCCAAAAGATCCTTGTTCTCGACGTAGTTGTACGGGTGGAAGAGAATCTATACATGATATTACTAACGGATCCACAAAATATGTTTGCTTCACATGAGAGCGTACCTGGTTAACCGCTGGCTTTATCTTCGCTACCTTCAGAAGCTTCTGCAGCTGTTCGAGCTTGAAGTTGCTAACCCCTATGCTCCTGCACTCCGTCATTATTAGAGAACAATCAGAGGACGGTTTTAGGTTCAGCATACTTTGAAAGGCCGGTCTCCTTGATCTTCTCAAACTCACGCCAGACTTTCTCGAAATCATAAACGGATGAAGGATTGTGGATGAGGTAGAGATCGACTTGTTTCACGCCGATCTTGAGAGCGATTTGTCAGTGAACTCATATTGTAAAGGTGCTCTGTGGAAGTCGTACCTTCTCGAGACTGTTATGGATGGCTCGAGGGATGGTGGTGAGCCCGGACCATTTGGTGGTGATGTATAGGTCGTTCCGGGCCAACCCGCTGTCGCGGATAGCGTGTCCCACACTGTCCTCCGTTTGGTACCCTTATCGAAAACGCACATGTAATGAGGGTGGGTGGGTTGACAGAACCGTACAGGAGCGGACGTACATTGTGCAGAATCAATGTGAGAGAAACCAGTTTCGATGGCTTGGATCACGTAGTCCGTTACATCCTGGAACCATGCAATAGCGCTTCAATAGACGCATAGACAATCCACAGGTTGCAGACGCGCCTTTCCCTTCCATTTGGACCCCGTCCCGAACGCTATGACGGGCATCTAGCACGTTGAGGTCATCGTGAATGCCTCGCAGACGGGCCTTGGTGCTTGCAGACTGCTCACCTCGTTGCCATCGTTGAGCTTGACGGTTCCGAACGTCATTTCGACCACCTACTGGACGTCGGGAGTACTACCGTCGTGCTAGGGAGGGTCGCAGAGGGTGGTGGGAAGCAACGGCGACTGCTGGCCGACTATAATAAGCCGGCATCATGCTGAGTGAGCTTCCCAGAGCCCAGCTGAAGGCGAACGACGCAAGGCTACGCTTACCAGGCGCAATAAGCCGCCTGTTCCGCCGAAGATAAGATAAGGCCTGCTCAATCTAATCTATAGCAACCTCGCTGACGACCGCCTCCGAGTCCCTCGTCGCTCGGGGACTTCGCTTGCAGCTGTTCTTTGTTCACAGCCCTGCCTACCAGACCAACATATTCTGAAGATGGCTCATCTCACCCACCCAACAAAGTACAACATCGAGGACTCGAACATCGCGCTGCTTGGCTCGGATGTATGTCGGAACTACACCATCTTTCCTGGAGTTATCCCTTCACGATATCCTCCCATCCACTGTAGCTCGAGAAAAAGGTCAGAGAACATGCGGGAGACAAAGAAGCTGCGTGGCAGTCGGCTGGTCAAGAACAGGGTCTGCAAATTTGGAGGATCGAGCAGTTCCACGTGAAGGAATGGCCCAAGTCGCGCTATGGCTCCTTCTACGACGGGGACTCTTACATTGTCCTGCATGTACGTCCCATCTATCACACCAGAGCATGCACATACGTCTTACATATCAAATCCTCAGACGTACAAGAAAGACCCGGAGAACGAGCAGCTCTCGTTCGACCTCCACTTCTGGCTCGGGTCCGACACTTCGCAAGACGAGGCCGGAACGTCGGCGTACAAGACCGTCGAACTTGACGATCGTGCGTAGAAATTCAATCTACTAATCATCGCATTCATGCTCCCGTCGAATCTGCCCAGATCTCGGCGGCGTCCCCGTCCAATACCGCGAGGTCGAAGGGTACGAGTCCGCCCGCTTCCTCTCCTACTTCCCCAAGTTCGTATCCCTCCACGGCGGCGTCGCCTCCGGCTTTCACCACGTCACGCAGCCGCCCCCGGACAACACCCGACGTCTCTACCGGATCTCTTCCGTCCAAGTGGCCCACAAGCCCACGACTCTCCTGCAGATCCGCGAGGTGCCTGCGCATGGCGCGAGTATCCAGCAGGGCGGCGTGTACGTGCTGGACTTGGGCCATAACGTGTGGCAGTTCAACACGGAGCACGCCGTAGGGAAGGTCAAGTTCAAGGCTGCGGAATTCGTGCAGTCGCTCGAAAACGAGCGGCAGGGCCAGTGCGAGACGACCGTCTTCGGTGCGTTGTCCCGTTCTTGAGTGTGCAGTGGTGAGCTGACTCCCCCAAAACATCGCAGACGAGCACAGCCAAGGCGCAGGCCGATTTCTCTCTGAACTCGGCCTCGAAGCTGTCAACCCCGCGCCGCCTGCCGCGCTCGCCGCTGAGAAGGCCCTCTTCCGCCTCTCCGATTCAACTGGCGAACTCGTCTTCGAAGCCGTCTCCCCGCCCACGGCGCCGTCGCTCTCTCCGCAGGATGCGTTCGTCCTGGATGATAGCGCCAACTCCGCTGCCTCCGCGATCTACGTCTGGATCGGGGCGAGCGCGTCGCTCACGGAGCGCCGCCTCGCGCTCCAGTACGGACAGCACTACCTGCACAAGCACAGGCAGGACGGTGGACGCTCGGCGTTGTCGATACACATTGTCAAGATCAACCAGGGCCAAGAGACGGATGCCTTCATTGCTGCCATAGCATAAAGCGAGTCGTTCGAACATAGTTACCAACGAGTGGGGTGCGTTCTGGATCAAGAAGGAAATTGGTGGCGCGGACTAGGCAGTGTAATACTACGATGTTGTATGATTGGATAACCCTGTACATCTGTAGCCGTCGCATACTGTCGACAGTCGTACGAAAGGAAGGACAGCGCGGGTTTGTGGGGGAGTCTGCGCCCATGGCGTTCGTGTTGAACTACAGCGGGCTCGAGCTACCGGTAGGGAGCGGAAAGTCAGACTCTATGCTCACTTGCGAGGACAAGCCTCCCGCGCTTCACCATTACACGTTCAGAAACTTGATTTCGGGGAGAGTTGCTGGGATGGTCAGCTGTTGAACAGCGTTCTGCTTCGCCGCTAGCCGGGCACTACGTCGAGCCTGGGGCCTGTGACTCAGGGAGGTTGGTGGCCACGTTCGAACGCTTTGGCTTTTTGCCCTCGACCATATCGACGTCGCGCTCTTCCGAGGCGCGTTTACCCAACAAGATCGCTTCAGTGGAGTCGAGTCCTGTGCGGGGATCGTGTTGGCCTCGGGCGTGGGGATCGGCGTTAGAGACCTTGTCATGAGATTTGGGTCTACAAGAGGTTAGTTCAAAATGCGTCGAGTTGGTCCTCGGCCATGTGGTAGTGTCTCTAGGCGGCTAAAGGTGGCAATAAACCGGTGGGTGGGTCATGACCGGTCCCTTGAAGCGGCCCGCGGGGGGTTCAAGGACGTCCCCGTGAAATACTGAGTCTCCAGTCTCCATAGGCTGCGAAGCTGTCTACCGTCAGTTGAACCTATTTAACAAGACGAGGGGGTAAGCTCTTAAAGGCGGCGCACGATAGTAAAGGGGGCTTTTTCAACACCCGTTTCGGAGCCAGCGTGTCGACCATCAAAGCGAAGTGTAGAAACCCCACTCACCATGTGCGGGTCCGTCGCGGTGGCTAAATTTGGCGTTTGTGGGAGGATCCGTATCCATGAATATTCGAAGAATCGTCCTACTGCGAACAAGTTTGTCTTCTCTAAGCAACCTATAATTGACCTTTCTAGAGGGGGTGGATAGAACAGGGTGCTTTTTCGGAGAAACAAAGACGCTGCAAGCCGCAAATATCAAGCTCCGACTCACCAACAGCTGAAGAAGCGGTCGCACGCTGCACATCTGCGCAGGAGGGAGGTGCACTCACTGGACTAAAATTGTTAACCGCCGACTTGAAGCAGGCGGAGGTCGTGCGTGTTTCCAACGCGAACATGCGGAATACTTCACCGAGCGCGGAAGGTCATTTCGGCTATCGTTTTTTAGAGGGCACCGATTACTGCATGGGCGGACAGTGACGTTCAACATTGATTACAGCTGAAGCTAATAATGCCACTTACGTCGCCGCTCCTAGGCATGCAAAGCGCAGGCATGCCAAGGTGGAGGATGTGCACTGGAGTTCGCTGCGGGACGGAGCAGGTTGTGACGATCCAAGACGACATGACAAATTCTATCTTGCGGTAGCGCCTCCGATGCTCGCTGGACGACGAAGTTGACGCCACAAACCCTATGACGGTGATAGCATATGGCGTTCCGCTCGGTATCCCGAGAGGGCAGGGGCTTTTTGCAAAAAGAAGGGAGGTATATTTACAGGATGCTGAAGCCTAAGCGCTGCGCAGTGGGCACGTCATGGCGTGGTGGTGCGATCAATGTCGGCGAGAACTTCGCGACTAAGCAGTCGTACTTAGTGCGAGGATAGATTGTGAAGCTCGAAGCTTGGCGATCGGCCGCGGGCGGGGACTGCGACCGCACTGCGTCTTGACCGGTCGGAGGCGCTGCAGTTACGGTCTCTATTCGGTCCGCAGTCAGCGTCTATAGCAAAAAGCAGGGAGTCGTGTTACCGGGATGGTGAGATGTCTATGGCTATGATTGCCCGGAGAGATAGTGGCCAGCGCGAAACAAAATGGGCGTGGATGGTGATTGGTCAAGAGGCTGTTAACGCATGTTGAGTAGCGGCAGTGCCAAAGAAAGTGTCTTCTCCGCTGCGCGGAATGTTCTTGACTGCCATGGCCCGGTTGCTTGCCATGCCTCGGCGAGCTGCGAAGCCTGTTGAGTGGACATTGCTTACGCCCCAGAACTCCAGTCCGGAGTCGGTGTCCGAGCGAGCCAAGGCAGCCATGGATCTGCATCATACGCCGCCGGGTCCGCGTCCTCGGCGTTGCATAAATATCAGCATGATTCCGAGATGGGCCGCGAATACACTCGCCCACCTGTTCTTGTCGCCGAAAAGCCCTCCCAATCGCATTTTCCGAGCGCAGCCTTGGCTGTTGAAGTCATCGAGTCTCGTGGACGGTGCCGACAACGACCGGCGGATCGAAGGAAGGATGGGCAAGAGCCGCGTGCGTTCTCGAACGCCTCCAGCACGGACGAATATGGCAGGCGGAGGGTATATCTCCCGCCCGCGCTCTTTCCCTCCGGACGCCCCGCGATCATCTCCCTCAACACCATCCTCGACATCCTTCCCTCCGGGCGGCCTCCGCCTCCTCACTCTCTCCATGATCAACCTCCTCCTCGTCCTCCTCCTTTCCTCCCCGTCTCTCCTCACCCCCGTCCGCTGCACCCCCGTCGACTGGCTCAGAAAACTCGCAGGGCCCACAGGTCCCGGCAGTGCCCGAGATGACAGCAGCTGGCTCTGGGGTTGGGCTTGGGCCTCCGATGGTAGCGTCTCCGTCGTCGACAGAACACCGCCCGTCACTTTCCCCGCTCGCCCGGCCTCGTTTGGTGCCGAGCTCGCTGATCCGCTCTTGGGCTATGTGATCCCACTGTCCTCGTTCACTGCGCCTTGTCCGAAGGACACCGAAGAACCCACAAACGAGACGGTTATCGCCTTTCGATTCGAAGCGGACCCTATTCTTGGATGTCCCGAACTTTGTCTTAGCGGGGACCACCAGCCGGAGGATGCGGATACTTGGATTGCGCTTGTCCAGCGCGGTGGGTGCCCCTTCGTCGAGAAGGCGCGCCAGGCGCAGAAGCTGGGTGCCAAGGCGGTTGTAGTTGGGGGAGACAGGAATAACCCCGATGCTTTGCTTAACATGTTCAGCGAAAGTGAGTCTCCGTTGCTCGTGCAGTTTCCCTTCCTTAACGTGTTCGCGCCCCCGTAGAGGATGCGTCGGACGTCAAGATCGCCGCTACATACATCAAGTATTGGGACTACGTTCAGCTCACGGCTATGATAGCAACATCTAACACCACACACAACGGCTTGAAGACCCTTTCGCTTCTCATCAGTACCGAGTATTCCGCCTGGGAGTGGTATTCGTGAGTCTTGCCCTTGCATCGCGCAGGATGTCGGCCACGCCTAACTCGCCGACCCACAGTCCAATAATCACCTTCATAATCATTCTCTTGCTTCCCTCTCTTCTCACCTTCCTTACCCTCCTTATCCATCGTGTACGGGCTGCCCGCGCAGCTCAGCGCGATAGGGCGCCGGAGGATATCGTACACAAGTTCCCTTCTCGCGTATGGACCGGTACCGGTTGGGAGAAGCAGGAACCTTTATTCATTCCCGCGGACTCCGTCAACGCTGATGGAGATCTTGAGAGGGGACCGGACGCTTCGTCAAGTTCGCATGACCCGATGCCGGCATGGGTGGAGGAGCAGGTGGAGTGCGCCATCTGCTTGGAGATGTTCGTCAAGGGCGATCGCGTGCGCGTCCTCCCTTGCTACCACCTCTTCCACATCGACGAGATTGATGAGTGGTTGATTCATAAAAAGAAGTTGGTGAGTAGTTGGGTTGTCAACATACGTGCGACAAGCAACCATTTCTGACCTTGTCCGCAATAGTGTCCCATCTGCAAGGCGGATGTGACGCAGCCACATTCACCATCCCCTGCGCCCGCTTCTGCCGACGCACATCATGACCATGACCATGACCATGACCATGACCAGCCCACGTCCTCGCGAGCACCGTCTTCGTCTGTGCATCCAGACGAGCGGACGCCTCTCCTCCAGTCCCCCTCCAATCAGCAAGCCAATCCTCCAACACCAACCTAACTTATCGTTGTTGGACGCGCAGCGAGCTGCGTTCACGACAGTCATGACCCATACCCTGGACATGGGGCCATCGGACCTCAACCCCTTACAGTACGTCGCCCGCTGGGCTCTTATTGTAGGTGTACTTGCTTTGCTTTGGGGAAGTAAGATCAGCGCAGTCTGTGTAATACATAGGTGTACCGTTGCTCAGTCGAATGCATTGACCCCACCGAGATGAACTCGATCTGCTCGCTCTATTTCTGCGACAGAGGCCTGCGGGTGTCGCCAGAGCAATCGGGCATGTCGGAAATCGGACCGCCAGCCGAGACCGCAGGCGGTCGGATGACGTAGGGAACGACGGCCCAAATGAGGTAGGTTCGTTTCTCCCAAGTCGATGACCCGTGCTCACCTCGTACTTGATATATAGCGACAAGACCTTCTGTCCTCGAGCCACCAAGGCACCGTCATTTTCGCAGCATGTATTGGAGAACACACGCATGGCGCGCATCAGAACTGATCTTGGCTGCCTTACCCAAGCAATTGTTTTGTTCTGAAACGTGGGCGGTCCTCGTTCGGACGCGATGCACAATCTTATTGTCTCGCGCCATCTTCGATCGCCGTTCCTTCGACTTGCATGCCCCGCGACCCCCGCGCCGGCGACGGGGGGACAAAAGAAAGCGGGCGGGTCGCTTTAGAGTTGGAGCTGACTAAGCCCGTGGGGGGACATTGTTCGCCGTTCTAGTGAGCGGTCGCTCTGCCTGGACAAGACCCATGATGGACCAAGTTCATCCGCGGACACTCGCCGATGGGGGGTATAAGACAAGGTGCCGGCCAGGCGACAGCCGCTCGTGCCTTCTCGCGTTCTCGAGCATCGTCGCTGCAGCTTGTGCTGGGATTGTGCTGTCGACTCCTGGCGCGGTTAGCTTCGTCGGACCTTCTTAGTTGAGCTCGGACGCGCTAGCGCTGCGGTACGTCCAGCAGCACAGGGCTTACTGAATTTCTTGCACTGCGACTCACGACAACTCGGCCCAGGCGTTTGACGTCTAGCTTTTGTGGATCGGGAGCGGATTCCCGTCTGGTTCTTGCCCCCATCGGCATTCTTGGCTCCCTCCATTCCTTTTTCCACGCACAAACCGCTCCAGCGAGCTTCAGCAGCTCCGAGAGCTCAGGTGGCACCTTCACCGCGTCACGGCACTGATTCAGATCCATAACTGATCAGGTTAAACGGCGGCGCGCTAACCATCCGGAGCACTCGGGTCGAGTGGCGCGAGAAACAATAGTTTCGGGCAACGCGTCTCGCAACTCAGGTGAGCGGAAGTGCGCTTATTAACATCTGTGACGGGTCCGATGCTCATGCCGTCTCTTTTTCTTGTTTGTCCCTTACCGGATCCCCTTGTCTATTCGATCTATATATTAGTCTGCGGCAGGCGGAAGTCGTCGTTTTTCATCCTCCTCTTCCTTCTGCACCTGCGACACCTTCGAACTTCGACCTACCACAAACCACATTTCGGGGTAGAATTGGAGTAGAGAAAACATGAACGGAAACGCCAACAAACGCGAAGACAACCAATGCGCCGATGGCGACTCCAGCTCAGCTGGCCAGAAGTCTCGCAACCCCCGGTATCGGAGTAAGTCCCTCAAAACACCCACACAACTGCTCGGAACGCTCACCAGCTC
Source organism: Sanguinoderma infundibulare (assembly GCA_032821775.1). Taxonomy (NCBI): domain Eukaryota; kingdom Fungi; phylum Basidiomycota; class Agaricomycetes; order Polyporales; family Polyporaceae; genus Sanguinoderma; species Sanguinoderma infundibulare. The sequence continues at coordinate 1,733,519 of JAVLRN010000007.1, forward strand.
GTGTCTCACTCCAGCGAAACTCTGCCGCAACTTTCCGCTAGGCACCTGCCGCTACGGTGACAGCTGCTCGTATCTGCATGTAGCGCACACCCCCTCCCCCACAGCACCAATGCTATCTCCCCTCCACACCGTCGCGCGCTCGCTCTTCTACCCCACGCTCTCCCTCCCCGCCTCTTCCCGCTCGCCTGCGTCGGCGCCCGACGCCCGCCCAGGAACAAGTCCGGGACCCGCTCAGCTCGCACAACCGCACAACCGCACCCACGATGGACGGTCCCGCGCGCCTCGCCGGGACCAGCCCCACAGGAGCATAAGGGGCCTCCCGCGCGCACGCACGCCCGCCGAGGAGTACGGTGCGAACGATTGTCCCGAAAGCGAGAACGACGCTGTGAGGAAGTGGTGGCGCCAGCGCGACGAGTCCGTGTCCTCTGAGAGATACGCCGACGCCGACGCCGACACCGCGCGCCAGCACCCGCCCGCGCCGCCGGCGACTCCTGTTTCGGTTTTGGGACGCGCGGGGGCCCGGGCGTCATCGCCATGGAAGGACGGGGCAGCCACAGGAGGTGGGGTGGGGAGATATAGGCGGCAGACGGTGAACCGCGAGGAGACGGCTCAGCTGCTCATTAATCTGTCGACGATGGCGAGGCTAGCTGAGGCGACCAGGACGGTCAAGCATCGGAACCAGTTCTTCAAGAGTGCGTCCTTCATGTTGTGGGCTGCGGAGGTGGTTAGGCTGATCGTTTGCTTGTGATTGCAGCTAAGCCGTGTCGGTTCTACGCAGAGCCTTCAGGTTGCGTCAAGGGTGATAGGTGCAACTTGTAAGTGTGGTGCATTATATTTGCCTTCTTGAACGTTGTTGACCGTGCCATGTTAGCATCCATGTGCATCCCGATGAAGGGCGTCGTCCAAGCGGTCTCGTTGCAGCTGCAGAGCCGTACTCAGAGAGCGAACCCGAGCTGAGCGGTGCGGAGTCCAGCATGCAGGGTGACCCGTTGTCTCCATTGTCTCCCAGCACCGCTTCTACGTCAGAGCATGCATCCGAGCACCAAGAGCCAAAGAAGAACTTCTACCCGGTTACATGGCGTGTGGTGGGTGGTGGGGTTATGATGAGCGGCAAACGTACGTTACAAACTACGTTCCACGGATCATCTGATACTTATACTCATCTTATCGTGTCTTGCGAACAGGTGAAGTGTGCGAGAACTTCATGGCAGGGCGTTGTTCAGAGGGTGCGGAGTGTCGATACGCCCACCCCGAAACAAGTGCGTCGCCCTCGCTTCTGTTGGCCTTGAATGTATCGGAATTGACGTATGCGTCCACAGACGAGTCCGAGTACGCGGTCACCTATCCGGAGCCTCCACCGATGTATAGCCCTATCTCGCCAGTGATATATGCGTATCCGGTCGTGTACCCAACGATCTCCCCGCCGCAACCATTCGCGCTTCCGGCAATGCCCGGCCCGGGTCACATCCCCCCACCTCCCGCAGCGGCCATACCTCAAATCCAGACTGCCCAAAACGTACAGACGTACAACATCTGGTCCGGTCTGCCGTACTCGCCGATTGACCCACCCAGCGGTCTTCCGTATCCGGCCTACTCTCCTCATCGTGTCGTCGATGGAACCACGCTAGTCGAGTCGTCGCCACAGTCATACATGTACCCTGAAGGCGGGCTGTATGCGGAGACGCTGTTCGCGGCGAGATCGACGATCAGGCCCGTGTCCACGCCGCCCAGGTCCCTTCATGGGTATGAAGATGGGGTGACGAGAGTACGTCCCGCGCGTTCTGCTGTCCATCTGTCGACGTGCATCTGACGGTGTCCCGGTGACCTCAACAGCTGTTCGCTGCGGAAATGCCATGAACCCTCAGATGGTCCGCACAGGAGCGTGGACTGGACGCTGGTTCATGTCCGCTCATGGGTTCGGTTTCTCAAGATACGACACCGTGTTGTGGTCGCGTCCTCGGGTCCTGTGCTTCGCGCGCCACCGAGAAGACGCGCGGCGTCCACATTCGACCTTTCGGTTCCCAGTATCCTTTTTTTGGTGGTGCAAGCCATCCGGTCGGGCACAGACGTGCCCCTCGGTGGACTATAGCGCGGTTGTGGGCAAAGCCCGACACCGTGGGTTCCCAGCATCCTTCCTCAGCAGCTTTCCCGGTTTCGGCTAATACGTGTATATCATCTCGTCTCTCCTCTCTCGCTCGGCATCGTCATCATCCTCATGGACGGACAGAAGAAGCTCCTTCTTTAATCCCACGCAGCTATCCTGCTGCAGTGTGACTCCATCCGAGACCTACGTTAGAGTTCACGTTCCTCCTATTGCTTCATCGTAATCGTATTCCTCACCGTACCATTTCAGCGCCCCATTCGGTTGTACTCTAGTACCTGTTCCTGGTCTCTTTGTACATTAATGTTCTTGCTCTGCCGCTGCTGTGTTCTTGCGGCGATGCTCCGTGGTAATGCCGGACGTATTCATAGATGTATCCATCTTCTCAGTGTCTTGACGCCTTCGTCAATCTAAAAATGAACTTGTCAGATTGTCTCCACCAACAAGCGATAACCACCTTAAGCTCAGTAGGACATGGTCAGTTTGAGTTACAAGCTTTGCCAGTCACACACGTCGTGATCGTGAGCGTTCAGAGTATTCCAGCGCGAGTCGGCAGTGGACGGGCGGGACCGACCAGTCGGACTGTGACGATCGCGGGCGTCGCAGATCAGGCCGCAATAGGACTTATCAGATAAGATAAGGCGCGTCAGGCCCATCATCGACACGGAAAACCTGTTTGGCAGAGTTCCTTCCGGGAAGATGTTGCGTGCTCTCTTCGCTTTCTGACTCTTTCCCCTTCTTTGCCCAAGTCCCGCTTACGCGGATCATCACCGCCTCCCGGGGAGGCCTTACTAACTTATACCTAAACACCCACATACGCCACTCCTCCCGTCTGTGGTGCACCTCCGCTGTCGCTGCCCTCTGCAACGCTGGTCGTCCCATTCCTCTCTCTGCACTTGCTCACGACATATCCGTCGACATGCCTTCGGTCGTAGACCTTTCCAAGCCCATTGCCGTCGTCCTCCGCGAAGGGACCCATGAAGCCCACGAACGCGCAGAGCACTCCAGGGGAGCCCAATGGCTCACGCGTGGCGAACTCGACCGCGACGAATACGTGCGCTTCCTCATGATGCTCTGGCACGTCTACGAGTGAGTTCCCCCCGTCCCTCCACGCATCCCCCCGCAACTGAGACATCATGCGTGTGTCGCCAGTGCCTTCGAGCGCGCCCTCGAGCAGCACGCCACGCACCCCGTCCTCGCCCCCACGCACAACCCAGGCCTCTTCGCACGCTCCGCGAACCTCGCCGCGGACATCAGCTACATCCTCCAAGTCCCCGAGTCGTCCTGGCAATCGCACCCCTTCCACACCGCGCTGATGACCGCGCAGCCGCCCGCGCTCTCACGCTACCTGGCACGGATACAGGAACTGGCGGCGGGCCCAGATCCGTCCCGGCTGCTCGCTCACGCGTACGTCCGCTACCTCGGAGACCTCTCTGGCGGGCAGTTCATTCGGCGGCGCATCGGCAAGGCCTACGGCCTCGAGGAGGGCGTCGGCGGCCTCAGCTTCTACGACTTCCGGACCCTGACTGGGGCCGTAGGTGAGGCCGCGAACGCTGGAGAGATGAAGTGGATCAAGGAATGGTACAGGGAGGGCATGAACGACGGCGTCAGGGACAACGTGGACCTCAAAGGTCAGTGCCAGCGGCGTACATACGTGTTCCGGGGTTCGGGGGTGGTGCTTACGTACCGGGCACTCTGCAGCTGCGATCCTGGAAGAGGCGAACCTTGCTTTCGAGTTCAATACCGCCATCTTTGACGACCTGAAGACACCTTCCAAGCCGACCTCGGTCGCCACTACGGTTGTGCTCCCTTCGCCCCTCCATTCGCCTGTCGATTCTACCTCTCCGTCTCCCCCGTCGACACCGTTCGTGGAGGACATGGGAGACTCGCCACTGCTTGCTGCCATCAAGGCGCAGGGTGGATCGAAGACTATATTCGAGGCCGCTGAACCGCCTTCGTCTACCTATGCGGTGACATCCGTGATCGCCTTCATCGCAGCGGTCTCGATAGCGCACTTCGCTCTAGTCGTCGGCGGATTCACTGGTGCAAAGGGATTCGCCAAGCTCGAGCTCTTCACGCAATGGCTAGACGACTTATTTGCCTCTGCTCCCGCTCAAGCGTGATAGCACCTGACGCGGCGTCAGCACTTCGCATCGTACGACACGGATATTTGGGACACATCTATCACGGATGTTTTGGGCCGGGATACGGCTCCTGTATATACCCCGGCATAAGGTTTCCTGGAGGTCCGCACGTTACATATGGATACATCTCACTTGTACACGTAGTCATGGATAACCTACTCATTTCATCGTCCCATCAGTGCTGCTAAATCAGCCCTTCACGCTAAGCAACAGAGTATCTTAAAGGTAATTGTGTAGACTTACAGTAATTACACGGTCCTTTGTACAACCCCCGGTCCTTTGTACAACCGCTGATCCCTGCTCTCCCCCAACTTTTTATGAAAAAATTCATTGATACCAATCTTTGTGCATGTCATGGCTATGTGCATCCCAAATTTTATGTCCGCCGCGCCCTCCGATGTTGAAGGGTGGGTCAGTTTACACCCAAAATTCGTGATTTTCGACTTAACACCTAGATCTACGCTCTTATGTTGCATATGGAGGGCTCAAAATTTGTCAGGATGCAGAATAGGGTCTTTAACAACACTCCTGTATGTCTCTAGCCTTATCGCCAGTAATGCGTTGCAACGAAACTTGTTGGATTGAGAGAGCATTGGCGAGGTCATTTCCATCAAAAAGGGCGGTCACGCTTCTATATCGGGATTGAGATATTGGCGCGTCTAGATGTCGGAACGCCGAGAGCCGCTCGTTGCGCTTGTAGCGCGCGTCGGTTGCTTGAATTTCCTCTGCATGTAATGGGCCACTCTGCTCTCTCTAAAATTAAGCAATATGATCTGGAGTCGAAAATCAAGAAGAATGGGTTCAAATTGCTGCTGACAGACGGGACGAGGAGCTATAGTGCGGCTAACTGCACCCAAAGGGAAGACGCAGATGAGGAGGAGGAAGATTATCAGGCAGATTAGATCCCGTGATCATACCCAATTTGGTAGATCATCAACGTGACGTGACTGTACAAAGGACTGCACAAGGTTTGATAACGGCTTTTCAGACAGATTGCGTTCGATTTCTACTGTACCTCTATCGTACCACATATAACTTCGCACATGTACTCTATATGCAGGTATCTAATACCTCTCCAAACCGATTGCGCCCTACTGGCGCAGTTGGACAGAAATCACAGCCGTAAGATTTGGGTGTACAAAGGACCGTGTAATTACTGTACTAGCTTCCGGGAAAGTGGTGATCATCAAGACGTCAAGTTGTGGAAGCTTCAGGGCATCACCTCCTCCCCCTTCCAATCCCACACCCTTCCCCTTTGGTCCTCGCGCAGGCTGTCTACGACCTCTGCCAGCTTCGCGGCAGAGTCCTCGGGAGAGAAGAGCTGCTCTGGTCGTACGCTCTTCCAAAAGTCCTTGCTGAGGTCCGTTTTGACCGTTCCGGGGTGCACGCCCACACATATCGCCGGGAGCTTCTTGGACTGGAGGCGGAGATCGAACGTACGGATGACTTGGTTGAGCGCTGCCTTGGATGCGCGGTAGGAGTACCAACCGCCCAAGCGGTTGTCCGAGATGGAGCCCACGCGGGCCGAGACGTGAACCCATTTCGCGAGTGCTCCTCCCAAAGACGCGGATACGGATGCTGGAGGCAGGAAGCGCGAGAAGTGCTTGATGAGGAGGAGGTGCGAGATGACGTTTGTGTTGAACGTCTCGAGGACGCGGTCGAGGACGAGGTCAGCGGGCCGGCGTTCGGGATGGAGGACGCCTCCGAGAAAGAACGCGGTGTGTATGTGCGACGACGCAGGCGCGTCTTCTGGAAGCCGGGCGAGCGTGCGACCGAGCGCGTCGGCCGCCGACGCGACGCTCTCTTCTGAGGTCTGGTCGAGCGGGAGGAGGTTGAGACGCGAGGGGTCGACGTCTCGGATGGCTTCGAGGATGTGCTCGCGGACTGATTCTGCGGTCCTCGGACGGGCCGATAGGTCATTGTTCGGTGGGTTGGGGCGGTATGTAGCGAAGATGGGAAGAGGGGTTGTACGGAGGTAGTGACGGGTGAGCGCGAGGGATAGACCGCGCGTTGCAGGGGAGATTAGGATGAATGGGGGCATCCTTGGTGTTGGGCGTGGTAGGTGTGCGGAGACGATTGGCCTAACCTCCGCCTCCACCGTCAAAGCGAGACACTCACCGATGTAGCCCACTAAGATGTCAGCCTCGGCGGCAGGCCTCATCGGGTGGACCAGGAGTCCTGCGCGAACGCACCTCTGGAGTTGCGGGCCTGGTTTCGCTCCTTGCTTGTTCAAGTGGCCAGGTGGACATCGTAGTGGTTGGATTCAAGGCACTCGCTTGCATTTGTGCAGCCCTCGTACCAAGATGTACGTCGTGGAGTTGGAAGGAGTTCCGTAGGAGGCGCTGCGGATGCAGGCGCTGAGTTGGATGTCATCATTGCTTGCGCCCTCGGGTGCGACACCGAATACTACCTTCTTCTTCCTGCCAATACCACACCAGACAGGAATTCCTCTCTCCTGCTTCCGTACGGCACGCGGAGGACACATGTGGTCCCATAATCCAAACGTTCAATCCCGGTGATCGCTTCAAGTCGTCAAACTCCACTGCCGGCGGTCCTCCCCCCATTCATGGCCTTACTAGACCTCCTTCCGTCAGAGCCTCCTTACTTGCGCAGATTGGCCGCATCCGACTCTCATAGGAAGGATGCACCGACCGTCTCCCGACGGCATGCTGCAGAAGCATTGCTACAAGATGGACTCCCCTACTCTAAGTTGCGGCCAAGACATGTGATGCGTGGACTCGTCGCTGATTCATTCCTTTTTCTGCTCAGGAAGCTTATTGGGCATACATCGTGTGTTAACGCCCTAGCATTCTCCAAGGATGGACGGTGGTTTGCTAGTGCGGGGGACGGTGCGGTGTTAACTCACTCTATGTTGTCCGCATATACTCATCTTAATGCGCAGACCCATACGTACAGATATGGGACTTTCACCAAGAGGAGCTATCGACGCCAATATGCAACTTCGTCGGACCAAGGGTGGGTATCCATGAACCAGGTCATGCCCTAAGACCACACTGAATCGTACAAATGTGTCGAGTAGGCGAATGTCTTCACGCTCGCCTTCTCAGCTTCGGGACAGTTTGTCTACTCGTGAGCGCTTTCATGCTGTCCGTTGTTGCTGTCGTCATGAACATTGAGGACCAATGCGACAGGGGAGATACGCGGAATGTCATACACCAGTATGATCTATCCAATCTGAAAGATCCTGTAGCCCACGTAGAGTCCAATTCTCAGGCAGCTTCCCCGAGCTGGAGCAACTACCAACACGACGTGAGAGCACTTCGACCTGCCTCATTGGTTTTGGAGCTGACGTAACTCAGGACAGCCTGCGAGCGATATCTTGTCATCCTGAGCAGGATAATCTGTTCCTCAGCGCGGCGTAAGGGTGTATTCTTTATGACCGTTGCACCTATTCACAACAATCAATTTTTGCAGCGAAGATGGTCGCATAATTTTGCATGATATGCGCGCCGATTCCCGATACACCCGCACCCAGCGCATCCTTCAACATAGCACGGAGTTGACCGGCGTCCAATACCATCCTACGATGACCAACATTTTTGCCACAAGCGACAATCACGGCCAAGTGTGCCTGCGCGATATTCGGATGGCGTTTGGGCCCCTGTCTCAGCGCCGAGATGAAGGCATTGTACACAAGGTTCGCTCTCCCCTGTCTTTCGCGCGCCCGAGCGAGGTCATGACTTTCAGTAGTACGTAACGACTGTAACGAAACAGGGTGTCGCAAACATGGCCCGACCAGAGGCTAGCAGCCTGGTGTTTGACCGTGATGGTGAGCCCCTTGCCATGTGCCATTTACCATCGACGCTGCATCCTCATCACGTAAGTCAGGTCGCAGACTCGCCGTCACGATGCTCGTGAGTACTATCATATGCTCTGTATCGCCGCCTCCAAGGCTGACCGACTGCCAGCATCATTTGCCGACATTATATGCACTGAATGACCCGTACCCGATTGCAATATTTAGCGGACGTCATTATCCGAACGGGACGACAGTCTCCCCAGGAGAGAAGACATACTCGAACAGCTGCACGATGAAAGTGGGTGCTTTATCCGCCGTTATAGCAAGCAATCGTGCTCATCATGTTCTAGCATGGAAGCTTTGGTATCTTGGGCTCTGATAGAGAAATGTATTACGTGCAAGGCTCGGATGACTTCCGGACATACGTGTGGAAGATACCGGAGATGTCTGCTCTCCTTGAGAGCCGCACGATTGTCGAGCACTCGGATTGGAGCAAGTGCAGAAGGCCTGGAGAGCTAGGTGGGTAACTTCGCTGCCCGCCTTGCGTGCATCTGTCGCGACCGTTCCAATAGGATACTCTGCTACCCATCTTGGGCCAAGATACGTTCCACAGGAGATATCTACGCCTCTCGCGCGCCTCGGTGGTCAGTCTCCTACACACGTCGTCGTCTTTTGCACTCGTCTCAGACATTGCACGCAGGACACGACTCGATTGTCAACACTGCGCTCTGCCATCCATACCAGCCGTACATCCTGACCGCAGGCATAGAACGCTTTATCCGCCTCCACAGTCCTACCGAAGCATCGCCGAGCACGGAACCTCTACCTTTGACCCCCAAAACGGTGAGGACGGTGCCGTCCTCCAACCCGAGCTCCCACGACATATTCCTCCGCGCGATGGGCATGATGGATGATTTTGAGCAGGACGGCGACGAGGACGAGGACGACAGCCAGTCGATCGCGCTGTTCGACCAGTGCGTGGATACCTTTGTTGTGGGCTGGGCCAGGGGCGGTGTGCTGACAGGTGCGATAGGATACTCCGGATGGAGAGCGACGGAGACGTGTTTTCGATCCGTCCATGGAACGAGGACGAGGCGGACACGAGTGACGAAGAGGGGGATGCGGACAAGGAGTCGGATTCGGACAGAGAGATGCCTCTGTATCAGTAGGTTAGTCATCTCGATCTTTGTTCTTCGTACGCTCAAAGGCGGCTGTGTGCTATGTTAGCGTCTAAGGGACAAGTGCGCCGTCGTCGTCGGAGTAGCGTCGGAACCGACGCCGTAGTGCTCGAATAGTCCCCTTGCCCTACATAAGGAACGTCCGCTGCACTCCACATGCTCGGGCGCGATACTAATTTACGCTACCATCCCACCCTTTTCTTTTCAAAGCTTGCCATCTTATTATTTAGGATTTCAGGCGCTGTCGTCTGCATTGGCCCGAGGAGGGCCACGCGTCATATGCGGTTCTATCGGCGCTGAAGTGTTGGTTGGTCAGATGTCTGTATACTAGTCATAATGCATAATCTCGCGTCCCGGCCAAAGAGCATGGCTCGCTCCAGCTGGACCAGAGTGGAAGCCCACACTAGGAGACGATATGGCGTCACTCCTCTACGTCATCCTGTACTGCACCCTCCTTTGGCTACCACACGACGCTTCCAAGGAAGAGCTTCAGGACGTGATCTTCGTGATGTTCGACGTCAAAACCTTGCTGGTGGATCACTACGACGGAGGTGACGGCAAGACCTCGAACGCCTACAACTGTCTCTACACGCAGTCCATCACATTCAACGAGCCTCTCCACGCATGATTTAAAACGGTCATGGACTACCATTCGCCCCCACAGGAGCTGCGGGCAAGTACAGAGGGTATTGGTCTGATACAGACCATCTCGAGTCGTTCTGGGGCAGGTTCCTGGAAACTCACCCTTCCGCACGGCGACCGGGTGACACACGACCATCACGCTGCGACTAGCGTATTCGTCCATCCTGGAAGTTCGTAGGTCCCTTAATCCACGGAAGTGATTTGGTTTGGCAGGCGCGACCCGGCTGGTTTCAAAGTCACGCACCCGGCAAGCTTCCCCCCGGCGTAATGAGGGGATCAAGGCAAAGGCCGCGAATGCACCCCCGTTTCCCTAGGACCCGCATCGGAAGGCGTTACCTCAAGTTTCTCAATGTTCCGAAGGTCTCACACCTTCCCCACATTCCCCTGAGGATTGGGAACTGCCACTATACACTTCCAAGTACAGCATCCTGCTTCGTCAATCCGCCGCTACCCGAAGACTTACACCTGCTTTTGTCGACCGCGCAGCTCGTTTACTCACGTACCTAACAACATCTCGTATTAACTCAATCACATTCCCCCCTGCTACCATAACTCGTAAAGATTCAGTAGGACATGGCATCCGACACAATATAACGTACGAACAAAAATCTCATCACGAAGTCGTAAGAGGTCGTCAAGGAGAAGTCGCGCGTCGAATGCAGGGTATCAAGGGTGCGATTCGACGCTTGAGCGACGAATAAGGGAGCAGTCGTAGAGATACAGTGTGGGCGAGAATGGCAACAACACCAGAGAACCGACAGCAGAGTCCAAGGCCGGAAGAACATTGAACAGAAGAGAGCGAGGGTGACGCCCTCACCAGTGCCTACGGGACCTGAACAGCGGCGTTTGTTGGTCGTCCAGGTTGCCCGCATACTTCACATCGTCCTCGTCGAACTCTGCGTCCTCGTCGATCTTGACCGCAGGGCCCTTGACGCCTGCCAGGTTGTCCTTAGAGGGCTTGAACACGACGCTCTCGGTGGTGTTTCCAAACGCGACAGTCGCGTTCGCAAAGTCGCCGTCGAACGAGTGGCCCTCGTTGGGTGCGTACCACCAGAGGGTTGTGACGCCGACGGGGAAGGTGTACGTCGCCTGCATCCCGCGGAACTCGATCGTTGTCTGGATCGGTATGGGGTCCCACGGACCATTCGGGTGGTCGTCCCTACGAACGAGCCAAAGCGACCGCGATCAACACTGACGAAGGCGAAAACGGGTAAAGGAAAGAGGGAGAGTGACGTACCAATTGAGCACGACGAGGCTGTAACGCAGCCAGTCGGCGGGGTTGACGCGGCCGGTCACGTATGCGCCGACGACAAGACCCCAGCTGAGATCCCCGCCGACGCTAACGCCGATGCGCTTGCCCCACGGCCCGCCGGCGTCGCGGGGGAGGATCGCCTTCGATGCTTGGCCCATTGAGTAGACTGCGGATTGCACGCGTGAGAAGTGATCAGTATCGAACGACAGAAAAGGAAGGGAAGCAAAAAGCAGGAGAAAGAGGGGCGCGGCTGGAAGGCATAGAAAATGCAGACGCACATTCCTGATTCACACTCCAGCTCCCATCGCTGTTGACGGTCACGACGGGACGGCAGGGCGTACCGCATGAGTTCGTCCCAGGCAGCATCGGACTGCCGTTTCCGTCGAGGGCGAGATTCCACATCAGGCCATTGTGGGAGTTGTGCAGGATGGCCCCGATGAAGCTGTGTCGCACATTAAAAATTCAGGAACGATACGGAAGCGGAAGGAGAACTGAATGTGAGATGCACGAAGCACCCGGACTCACATGTTGTCCATGTACCACTGTGACCGAGGACGACAAGGGTTGGTCAACCGCCGCGGAAAGCGGTACATTGAATGGGAGATGAACGGACCTTGATGTCGCTCCACCAGTCGCTGCCCTGAACGCCAGAGCACTCGGTGAAATAGATCTCCTTCGTCGGGTATGCGGTGTGGAAGGTATCTTGTTGGCTCACGGAGCCTGAGTAGCAATGGAACGAAACGCCAGCGAAAGCGTCCGGGGCGTCTTCCATCTACGAGCACATCAGGAGCGTCAGTGCTGTGCACATTCCCTAACCAATCAAGTATCCCAGAAGGAACTCGGAACATACCAGAGTGATAGGATATCCTCCAGCATCGTTCCAGTTGTGGTCGTATCCGATAATTTTCGTATCGGAGAAGCCGTTGTCGTCCATCATCGAGCGAAGGGCAACACCGATCGACGCCTCCTGAGATGCAGAGATCATGCACGTCGGGTACGTAGGGTTGCTATTTTCCGGCTCATTCTGCGAAGGATACGCATACAGTTAGCACGCCATCGGGTGTGAAAGGTCACTCCCCTCGGCATGAGCAGAAGCCAAGTGCTAAGCAAAGACGAACCTGGATGCTGATAGCATAAATCGGGATGCCCTTGCTCTGGTAGCCTTGAAGCGCTTTTAGAAGGTAGTTGGCGTCTGCATGGCACGCGACAAAGCCAAGTATTGAACGTTAACCTTATTCACTCGCGGCGTGCACTCGGTAGCGCAACAAAATGGGGTTGCACTCACAAACGGCAGTGTAGCCCGAGACGAAGTTCCCGCCGAGCATCGTTCCAGAATCCTTCATCCATCCCGGCTACATTATGGGCGTCAGTCATGAGCTAGACACAATCTATGCTCACGGTGTGCCAGGAAACGCACCGGCGACCAAGGAAGGATGTGAATCCGAAGGACGTTATTTATGCTCCGGATGTCATTGAGGACAGAATAGAGATAAGAAGGCGCGTTGTTGATGCTGAAGTCAGAGAGGGTCGTGTCGCCGGTTGTGTCATCGAAACTATAAACTGCATGAACGGTAACGTGGACGTCGTTAGCGAACCGCCCCGCTGAACGACCGCATGCTTCACCGTCGCGGAGCGGCGTGTGACCAGGACATGTGCTGTATATACGCACCGCTAGCGGAGAAGTCGGAAGCCCCAAGCGGGACGCGCAAGTAGGAGAAGCCCGAGGAGTTCGCACCGTCCGTCGCTGAAGAGCCCCAAGGGGTGGGAGCGAGAAGCCGTCGGAGGTGGCAAAGTGACGGAGGCGAAGGTTAGTGAACATCAAGGTCACTCCGGGAACAATGCCCCCTGCCCAAAGGGAGCACTCACGGTCGAAGAGGTAGTTCAACAGGGCCCAATAGCTGGCCAAGTTCGTGCTCTGCACCCGCGACGGGATCCGTCCATCAGCCAAGACATTCGGGGCCGCACATCCCTACTGGTACACTTGCCTTCAGGTCGTTGAGGATCAGCGCAGAAGAATCGGCTGGGAGGACAGGCAGCAATGACATCAGCGGGCGCAGTCAGATGACGCACTAAGGACGACCGACCCCCGCACACGCTGGGACGGTGCCGAAGCATGGCAACGCGACGTACTCAGGGAAGCGCCGAATCCCCAGACGGATTGGTAGGTGGAGTTGTCGGTGATGACGATGTCTGCGTCGCCGATGGCCCCGGGGGAGGCGAAGTTGATCGGATTCGGGGAGAGGTTCGTGTAGGTGAACGACTTCGACCTGTCCCACGTCGTCGACCACTGCCGGCGTCGCGCGAAGGCAAGATGGAAAGCAAGAAAGTCAGCTACTTTCGGAAATCAACGCAGAGTGGATGAGACGGAGAAGCAGGAGTACGTACAATGTCATAGATTTGTTGGCCCAAGATGGGGACCGTGAAGGTCAGGACCGACGCGACGATGGATGCACGCATCTCGCGATGACCACGAGTGCGATGTTCAGCGTCGATGGGCGGTGAGTTTGAGGGGAGTTCCAAGGAACTCACTAGACCTCGAGTGGTATAGTCGAATTGGCAGAGGAACTGCAGAGGTGAGTAATGATGACAGACGATAGCCGCAGCGAGCCTTATATAGGCCCCAGATCGAAGAAGGGAAACATAGAGCAAAATAAAAGCGAGAACGGTTCCTGTGACGGGAATCCACGCCGCCGCTTGATACGTTTATGTGCGAGCACCCCAATCAGCCTTAAGTCGAGTGTGTGCTTCTGCGTCATTCACGCTCAGGCGCGGCAGCCTCTGAGCTGATGTTCCTTGCAATGCTCGCATCGACAAAGCCTGCATTCTCCACTGCACTTTCGTCTACCCACGTCTGCCCGGCCGACATATGTGCTATACGTCATTCAGCCCCTACGGAGCATGTAGGCGAGGTGAATATGAGGTCACAGGAACACTGTGATCCAAGAGGACTGTGCATGATCGTTCACGACTACTCTCTGTGCGAACCTCTTTCCATGGTCACCTGGACACGCCCGCCCCTCGGGCCCGATCATGTGCGATCACTCTCCGCCAAGGGGGCGTAGAAGAGTGTAGATGAGCACGTCGGAGACGACACAACGTCTCGCAGACCCCGACTCCTGGAATGTCCTTTTCCTTTAACGGCGCTCCCAGGTGACAGAGTGAAATGAAAGCAGACTTCTCCTGGTACCTGTGCATGTGAAGCAGCGACAGGACCAACGAAACACCGGGCCCCACCAGACGCTTCCTTGGCTACCACAAATCTGTCCACGTTCCTATGAGAGCTGTCGAGACCGCCACGACGCCCGACAAGCCTGTATCGCCACAAACTCGTCTCCGCCCGCAGCCATTACACCCGCGAGCAAGCTTCATGATCATCGGTCACCAGTCTACAAGACAGCAGTTGTGCTTACCGAAATCATGCAAGCCGATTTGCGCCGCCTGACGACCGAAGTCTAGTCCCCAATCGTCCATTTGAGTTGGATTCCTATGCTACAACACGGAGAGTGACATATGCTTGGTTGGCGAGAGCTTGCTTGAGTACGCTTCCGGTGGTCCGCATTTGTGCTTTACAATTGTATCCAGGCCGTCCGTCCTCGTCTTGATCGTGTGCACGATTCTCAGGTCGCTAGGCCTGCGGCGCCTCAGGTGGGGTGGGGGGCGCGGACCAGTCGTCCACGACCGCGCTTGTCATGCTGTCGATCGACCAGGCGTCCGTAGTCAACCGGATGGGGATGACCAAGCGCATCTCCTTGAACGGCGCCTTCGCCGGCTCCGGTGGGTGCATCGTGAACTCAATGAAGTCCTGGAGCCGAAACCGTGAGCATGAGCTGCGCGGAGATTGGCAATCCGCGTACCTTGACACTCAGGCCGCCGGCCTTGAAGCTTCCCACTTTGACGTCCTTGTCTACGTGGATCTCGCCGTTGAAGCAGAGCCATTCGTGGCCATCACCCTTTCAAATCACCCCAGATCAGTCACGTTCGCGCTTGCTGCAAACTGAAGTCCCTAAAACTTACAGAATGCTTGAAGTCACCCTCACCGATCATGTCCACCCTCCAGATGTCCGTCTTCGTGCCGAGCACAAGCTGGTTCCGAACGTCCACCGTCGACTGTCGTAGGATGCGCAGCCGCGTGAACTGCTTGTTCGGCGCGAGGATCGTCGCGGTGGGGCCGTATGGCATGAACGACGCCAATGAGAAGGCCGACGAGCTGAACATGACGTGAAAGGGTATATCCTGCCGGATGCTGAACACCCGTGACTCTGGAATGTACAACTGCAGCACAAAACGCACAGAATTTCAGGAAACGTACGATCAAGTCGCTCCGGATGATTGCACGCACCTCACAGACTACGTCCTTGCCACCAGCCTGGCGCGTCTTGATCACAGACTCATACCGAGTCCAATCCGGGTCTGGGATGAACTTGAACGTGTCGAACGACTGGCGCATGGACGCGGGGAGCGGCACGCTGGGACGTGATCGCGGGTAGTAAATGAAGGGAGTCGAGACGTTTCTGCGGCCATCAACTGTCAGTCATTGTCAACCCCAGACACATCTCACAGTGCGAGTGGCTCTACTAACCCATTTCCTATCCGCAGGATTTGCGACGCTCTGCTCTTTGCCACCGACACGCCCACCGTGTACTCGATCGTCGCATTAAAACCAGGCACACCGGACAGATGGACGTTGTGCGTTGGTGGCAGTGGCTGAAGGAGGCCAGGCGCAGGTCAGAATCGCAATGACGGGGCCACCGCGCATACATGCACTCACGTAAGTGTCCTTGCCGTCCGAGAACGTCGTAGGCAGCGTCAGGCTGAACTCCAGCGTACTCGGACATGGCTCCGAGCTCGTGTCCTTGCTCCACAGCGAGACCGTGTCCAAACAGAGCTTGTAGGTCGTCGTTCCGCCCTCCCCGACCTCCCGCAGATGCAGACTGCCCTCGATCTACCGACACAGCGGGAGAGGGAGCGGCACGGGTTACCAACTGATGATCGGCGACCCAACGGTAGCACAGAACACGCACCTTCACATCAACAGCGGTGACCCCTTCCAGCTTGGACAGAGTGACGGCGCCCTCGACGGCGGCACCGCATCCATACACCGGCAAGCTCGCGTTGTCCTCCTGCGCGTAGAGCCGGAGGCTCACGTTCTTCGATTGCTTCACGAAGCTCCCCGCGGGTCTCCGGGCGGGGCGGTTGAGGGCGAGGCGCTGCTCGTACGCATGCGGCTCAACCGAGTACGCTGGCGTGCGGACGAAGGGCGGCGGCAGGGTGTAGCTCGGCAGACTCGTGGTCGACATCGTGCTTCGGCGGCGGGGAGGGGGTGAAGGTGGGTGTCCAGAGGAAAGCTTCAGACGTCTGTTTTGGCGACAGGGTGAGTACTAGCACCGCGGTGAGCAAGACGGCAGAAACGTCGCAGGGGTGGTGACTAAGGCAATCGTCGCTGCGCACGGAGTGCGCGACTGGATTAGGACGAGTCGGAGTCTGACACCGGCTGGTGACCGGGCAAGAAGACCTCGGTGGCGGAAGGCGTGTGGGGACGGCTCGGATATGTTTGTCACCAACCAGTGGCTCGCGGCCAGATCACATACCCACCGTGGCGTACCAGCAGAATGCCACCAAGTCAAGCCGCAGATGCGAGTGGCACGTTGGAACTTGTCTTCGGCGTTTGAGCCCCAAGTTTGGGCAAGTCCGAGTCCGAAGTGCTTCGGCCAAATGGTGGAGATTCCGGAGAAGCAGGTACTAGCCCTCCTACGCCCACTGATGGAATGTCGTCCTCGCGCTGGTCGGCCTCGGGATCAACGAAGTTGCGTCCCAGAGACGGACCTTGTGGCTGGTCGGTCGTGCGCAGTGCGATCCCAAATTTATCCGATTCCAATGCCTATCCTTGAAGACTGACCGCGTGTGTCACAGAAGCTTGGAGACGAGCGGGACGCTTTATCTGAAGAGAGGGAGCACATGGAGGACCGTAGGAACAAGCAGCGCCATCGTGGCACACGGCGCCAGGCCCTTCATATGTTTGGCGCTCAACGTTCTCACATTCTGCTGCGCACGAGCTCAACATATACAGCACTCTGCATTTTGTTGTACACGCCATTACATCCGTTCAATGATAAAGTCCACTGTTTTATATATCAATAGAGTGTCTCCAGAAAGTCCGAGATGTAGCAGAATTAGAGGCAGGGGTATATCCCATCATCATTGATATGGATCGACCGTGTCGCTCCAGGTCGCTCCGCGGTCCGGGAAGCCAACGAATGCCGGAGGACTCAGGATGTCGTCTTCCAGGCCTCGACGGAGGTCACTGGCAACCCATGCTTGGAATTGGGACACCAATACGAGATTTGAACAGGTCCGACGTAAGGACGATGGGTATGGTCTCGTTTAACGGGATATACTGCGACCTGAGAGGCGGTGGGGGTTCTATTGAAATATTGATACTGTCCTGTCATTCAGCCAGATGTCATCAGCATCGCTGTACGTATAGCCAAAATCCACGTCCAAAAACACAGATCGAGAGGTCCGCGACGACGGCGCCGAGGACCCCGCCTGACCACGCAGCGGACGATACAGAACGGAACAGATCGAACAGAAGCCAAGGATGCGAACACCAGAACCGAGTACTCACCACGACTTTCAGCCCATTAACCTCAAACCCCCCACTAAATCCTTCTCCGCTCGGCGGGATCACGATCGCACCGGACCACACCAAGGAACTCGCACGCCTATTCGCGCTGTGCACGACGCCCTGGCCAATCGCCCGCGAGCTGTGCATCGAGCTCCTCTCCCCTTCCCCCTTCTTGTCAGACCTCGACTTCCCAGACGCAGACGAAGAATGCGACACATCGCTCCTCGTGAACAGGTCGCGGACCGCCTCGACGTGCCGCCCAGCACTCATAATTGATGACTGGACCGTCACGGAACTGGCGAGCCCCGCGCTCGTCGCGTCAACAATCGTCCTCCGCTGTACCTTGATCTTGAGCGGGCACCTGAGCGCCGCCTTGCGCGACGAAATCTGGCTTTGGACGGACTCAAAGGATGTGCTGGACGCAGCCGCGGCGATTGGAAGGAACGACGAGGGCATAGGGCGGTACTCCGCGAACGGCTCCAGCGTGCGTTCATCCGCAAACAGCGTGACGTGGAACGGGATCGGCTCCCGGTGGCAGCATACCGGCGAGGACGGCAGGTACAGCTGCGCCAAACTGACAATCAGGGGTGTCCAGGACGCTCGCTAAACGGAAGTAAACACTCACTTGGACCTTCATAACTGGTGCGTCTGCCTTCTTCGCGCGCAACTTGAACGTCCATGACGTGCGTGGGCACGGTGGCGTCTCCATCTTCTGCGGGCCACAAGGGAACGGTGATGGTAGCGTAGGCCTTGTCCGGTGGGTGTAGCGGAACGGTACGCGTATGCTATATGCGCGCGGGAGGGTAGAAGAGTATGGGAGGTCGAACCCAATAGCACGATCAGTATCGCCGACGGAAGGTATTGGGATGCCGGAACAAACCCACTGGCTCATACCGCGCCACAAAGTCGAGGGCTCCCGGAGCACAGAGAGATTGACGACCACGGCATACGCAATTTCGACGGAGAACCCGGGGATGCCATGGAGTTCTGCCGAGTAGCTGGGGGGCAGCGGATAGTCCTTGCCAACGGCCGAGTCGTAGTAAGTGCTGGGCAGCGTATAGCGAAAAGCGGCTCCAGGTGGGAACGAGGGTGAATTTGAAGCTGACCAAGAGAATATCTTCGCGTTGATCGTCTTCACACTCACCGAACCGCCCCCCGCTACCTCTTCAATGAGGATCCTTCCTTCGATCTGTTGAAAAGTTGAACAAACGAACTGGGAGCTGGCAGCTCACGCACCTTTACGTCCAGTGCAAGGACTCCGGTTGGCCGAGCAATGGCCAGAATCCCTTCGATAGTGTCTCCATTGGAATAGTGAGGGACATACGCGCCATCGCGTTGCCCGCTCAGCAACAATGTGAGCTTGCTCGAATGCTGGACGTAATGCCCAAATGCGTTGCTCCTCTTTGGCGGAGATGGCGGGACAGGACGGTTCGGCCAGAGGTCAGCCTGTGGAACCGAAGCCGGGAAGGGGGGTACGGGTGGCTGCTCATCGTCGATCAGCCGTTGCTTGCTGGACTGTGGCGGGGTGTCGCGTTCTGGCGTGGCAGGTCTTGAACGAAACGGAAGGAACGAGGATGGCCGCGGATATGAAACAGCGGCAAATGGATGGCGTATCATCGAATGAGTGCGAAAAGAGTCAAGACCGGGAGGTGGGGATTGCGTGGCAGGTAGAGCTCAAGGAGGCGAGGGAGGGACGATGAAATGGAGAGATATGCCACCGGATGTGAGACGGTCGAGCGTAGATGCCAAAGGGCGGCGCATGAGATCTGAACGGAGGGAGATATAAGGCGGGGGGCCGAGGATTGCACCGATCATTGATGTTCTTGCTGCTTCGCAGAGTGATGATGAACAGCGAGAATGCGAGGACACGTAACTTGCACCACGGAGCCAGCAGTTCGTGCCGACCAGATGAGGGGGCGATTAGAAGTTTGCCGCACAGCACGGGGGACTGCCGCAGGTATATTACGGGGACGTTGCTCGCTGCCGCTGCTAGCTGAGCTCCGGATCGACTTGGCGCATGGACATACACAGCAGGTACGTTCCAACCAGTCTGGCATTATGTCAAACCTACATGCTTCTGGGAATGGTGCACCTGGGCGGGTGGGAAAGCCATGCCAGAACTGACAGGATTCTGGATGGGTTTCAGCGCTGATGAAGTTGTCGGGCGGGTTTCGCACTACGATTGTGTCCACATCCAAAGAAACCGATCAGGGTATTACGCTGTACTAACAAAGCCTACTCACTATGGACTCTGGTATACTTCATCGTGAGCATCATTTTGGCGAGGCCGAGTCGCACGCAGCCACAGGACGACGAGGGAGGGGAATGAGGTCAACGAAGCTTGATGGTGCCGCCCAAACTTGTTAGATGATCTGCTTCGCCCTGAGTTCAGCTATCTCTTCGCTCCCATACCCCAACTCGGTGAGCACCTATATCGGGTCCGATCAGCCTCCGTCAATCAGATGAGGAGCCCTAGCCCACCTCGGTGGTATGCTGAGATAGGTAAGGAGGTGGCTTCGTAATCGGCATACGCTTCCCATTGTAAGTGACTGCCGGGGATACCAACTTAACCTTGCCTGCGCGCGGATGCTGCGCGGCAAATTCAGATACCACCGTGGAAGGAACCTGATGCGACCCTGACGTACCTCCACCTCAGAGATCATCTGGCGAGCAGCCACTTGTGGGTGAGCGAAGGTTTGTTCGATGTTGTTGATAGGACCGAACGGCACGCTGGGTATCAACAGGTGAGTGCGATGCTGGAGCTGGTGCAAGATGAACACAAACCCCAAACCGGTGAGCTTCTCAATCCAGTGGTCGCGCCCCTCCTTCTGTAATGTCTCCGTGATGAGAGCAACAAGCTCCAGCCTGTTGGCAACACGGGCTTTGTTGCTACTAAACTTCGGATCCGCCAACAAGTCAGGTCGTCCAAGAATAACCTCAGCAAACAGTTTGAACTGCATAGTAGACTTCGGTCAGCGGAAAACTCCGAGACAGATCGAATATGACATCCGAGGGACGAACCTGTTTGTCGTTCCCTGCACCAATCATGATAAAACCGTCCTTACACGGGAAGACCTGGTAGGGAACGATTGAGGGATGCGCTGTCCCGTGCCTGCCGCCCTTTTGCCCAGCGATAAGGTAGTTCGATGCAATGTTGGCTAGTCCAGCAAGCTGCCATTTTCGTCGGCATCGACGAAACTCCAAGCACAGCATGACACGACGAACGCACCTGAGACTCAAACAAGTTGCAGTCAATCCAGACGCCCTGCCCTGTCTTGCCCCTGGACAGTAGTCCGGCCATGATGGCTCCGTGTGCGTATAGGCCCGTGGCAATATCCGTTGCAGCAACGCCGACTTTGCATGGCGGACCATCCGGCTCACCAGTACTGTTCGAATAACGTTCGAGCAACACGAAACACATCACTGTGCCAGGAACTCACATGTGCATAAGGCCAGCCTCCGCTTCGACAATCACGTCATAGCCAGCAGCCCTACGATATGGCCCTGTCTGGCCATACCCTGATATACAAAGGCTCAAACGATACACAACGCGACGTGATGTGATATACGTACCAGTAATACTCGCATATATGAGCCTCGGGTTAAGCTTCCTGCAATCCTCCCAACCCAGTCCCATCGACGCAAGTTTTCCCGACACAAAGTTCTCCACAAGAACATCGGCCTGCCGAACCAGTTTGTGTACGATTGCCAGGCCCTCTTGTTCCTTGAAGTTGACGGTGATGGACCGTTTGTTCCTGTTGACCGCGAGGAAGTATGCGGATTCCGGAGGCAGATGAGCCGCCCCTTCCGGTGCGGTGTCTGACAGCGGCGCTGCAGGCGGGTACCAGGATCCTCAGAGGGCATGGTCGTCAGCTACCGGGACGCTGTGCAGAGGATTCAGTCATTCGACTCGGCGAGCTCACTCGTGTCATCACCTCGAGAGATTTCTTCGACCTTCACCACGTCCGCGCCGAGGTCGGCAAGAAGCATGGTCGCCGTGGGCCCCGCGAGGACCCTGGTCAGGTCTAGGACCTTGATACCCTGAAGTGGAGGTGGAATACCCTCCAGCAGCTGCGCATGGGCGACGTTGAGGCCACGACGTGAAGTCAGGCGATTGCCGCACGAGATTCTTGTCAAACGGGGCAGGGTCGCGCGCATCAAGAGGACGGAGGTCATGGTGAAATCGAACGCCTGAGTCTGAGCCTGAGTATGAGGATGAGCAACACCGTCGAATGGCTCAGAGTCACAGACATCGTCTTCCGTTGCCCGCAGGCGGAAGGCCGTGCGGGTAGACCGGCGCTCCGCGGCGTTTAAGTTGGTGCGCACCCGGCAAATAAAGTCCTTACCGCGAAGCCAAAGGTTCGTGAATTAGTATTATCAAGTCGTCAGCATGGTCATTACAATCGTGAGATGTCCTGTGAAGTCGTGGGGGTCGTAAATATTATTACGCGGGGGGACTCGTACGTATATGGCAGTAGAATTATCATAACGTCACAGTATGACCACTGGATCCAACCGTTCAATGGTGACAACGACACTGTCTGAACAGGTCATCTGGACAGCAAGAAATCGAATAACAAGCGGGGCCATTGGACTGGGACTGAACGTCGTCCGTCACTGTCAGATCACATACGTCTCCGTTCCCGCAGTCCATATCGCGCGAGGGGTATACTTGAGACTTGCGTCTTCCATCCGCTCCTTGACGCTGATGTGGAACTTCGGCTTGCCCGAGAGTTGCCTTCCTCTCCCAAGATGCACCCTAACACGAAAACGCTGATCAGCCGAACCACAACTATTGTCCGGAAGACAACGTACCACCACTTTGTCAGGGTTTTCCCGTTTGCATCCCTGACCGAGTACGTTAACGGGATGATCTCGAGCAGCCACCAGGCCGGATCGATCTTCAGCTCGTCGTATATCGGCTGTAGTGCGTCGATGTCCACGTACAACGGCGCTCCATCGCCTTCCATTGGGCCAGTGGGGGCCTGAGGTTCGAGGCCCAACTTCGGGTCTGAGATGGACGGGTCGAGCTGCTCTTGCAGGTTAATATGCTCGACACGCTTCACCTCTGGAGAGAAATGGCAACACCGTGAGAAGAAGGGTAGATCATTATGATGACGGGAGGACTTGCCCATGAATATGGACTCCGGAATATTGGCACGCTTCATCGCTGCCTGGTCAAACTCAATCCCAGTCTGGGCCTGGGCGACCTCCCTGACCATCCAGCGCAATGTAACATCTGACAAGCTAAGCTTCGTCGAATTGGGCACGGAGCCTCCGCCAACATCTATCCAACGCTCAACTTGGTATCGGGGTTGATTACACAGGACAAGTAAATACTTACCGCTGTGGCACCCTGCGAACCAGACTTCGAGAACGTCGGTTCTGATGATCACGTCACTCCGACCGGAAGGCATCGCAGGGTCCGAAGGTTGAAAGGCATCTGAAGCCGCCGTAGTCGCAGCCTCGAGGTCGACTTCTGTGGCCTGTCGAGCCTTGGATGGCGCTGCGCTGCGCTGTTTCGACGGCCGTCGTCTGAAGAAGGAGCCCAAAGAGCGCTGCCGCTTCACATCCGCAGCGAAGGGCTTCACCTTGGCGCGTGCAGAACTGTCTGATGTGGAGATGTCGGTATGGGCTGTGGTCGTTGTCCCCGACCCATCACTTGGTGTACTCCAGTGGTAGAGATTGGGCAGGAACCTGACCCGATGCTAGGGCACAAGATCAGACAACCTAGCGCGCTAATGTAGTTGAACGAACCCTATACCTCATCCAAAGACAGCGCATGCCTGAACGTTTTAATGGTTGTATTGGCGCCAGTAAACGGAAGCGTGCGGCACATGAGCACGCCGACGCTCGTTATAGTGTCCCTGAGTCAAAATACGGACATCAACATCCTGCCTAGAAGTCCTCTCTCAGCCCACGTACCAGACGCCGACAAACTCGATTTGTACGTCTCTGCAGAAAGTCTTCTTGAACCCAGCAGCAAGCTCAATGCTATTTGCATCCGTATTCTTGTAAAGCTTGTATGCGAAAGGGACTTGTTGCGGGTTGTCCTTGGGCAACAACCCGATCTAGTGCGCAAACCGGCGCCCAACTCAGCTCCGAAACCATGCTACATTAATAAGGGCAAGCGCACCTTGTGCAGCATGCCTGCCAACGCTCGTGCGGTATACGCACCACGCGAGAAGCCTGTCAAGAAGGTAAGGAAGGTCCGATATTCGGCACGCCTATTGAGTGGGGTTCACCGACCAAAGAGACAAATCTTATCACCGGGGTTATAGTTCTGCATGAGGAACTGATATCCCTCACGAACGTGCATGTCGAGGTACCTGAGAAATACCAATTAGTCACCTTGCAGAGCGACCAGCGAGCCCACAAACCATGCAAGCGCCTCATCCAGTATCTTTGCACACCACTGGAAGACGGGGGACACAAGCCCGGGATTGAAATATGTGCCTATCCCGGGCTGTAGAGATTGCGACGACGATGTTAGGACGCAGCGAAAGAGTTGCATGATAGTACAGGGTAGTATCCGTACCTGGTAGTAGCACACCTGGTGGTCGCAGTCAACATCCTTCTTGAGCAGTGAATAAAACTTGACAACGTTGGTGTTCTACGCAAACCGTACATCAGCATTCGGCAAAGCTCTGGGGGACCCGGAGATTCTCAGGCTTGATGGATTTCTCACTTCACTGTTAAACTGATCTGCAGTCCCGTCGAAGCAGAGAATGAGCGTCCGTGGCTTGCGTTGCTCGCTGCTGTTGATATCCTCGAGGGGTTCGCTTGGGGTAGACATAGCGAGCCGCCACAAGCGTGCGAGGGCAAAGAGGACAGCGAGAGAGGACGGGGGTACTGCGCAATGGCTCGGAGAGAGGCTATAAAAAGTCCTAGAAAATACTGCCTGGGTATGATGACGACAGCTCCCGTGAGCTAGTGATCATAAAGGTCCGGAGCACAACGGTCAACAGGTTGGGAATCGAGGGCGGGAAGGAGCTTGGCCTGGGAATGAGAATATTTAGCAGGTCGTCAGTAGGCATGATCACTGGGACTTTTATGGACAGTCCTCGCACTCCTTGCACCCTGTGGGACGGAACGTGTGACATGACACGTTCGCCACAGCACTAGGTCGAGGCATGGGGAATCTGGAGGAATGCATATCAGAATGTGCGCCCGTTGATGCGATTCAGTACGCACGTCACCATATCCAGCAGATTTGGGTGCGCCGCTTCTCAGAAGCGAGAACGCTGCGAGATCACTGGGTCCGGTCATGCAGTAGCATGGTAGAAGATTAGTCTATTTCAGCACATGGATCTCTGTAGGATTCATGATGGTAAGAGTTGGTAGCAACTTGGTGAGCTCGAAATGATGCTAAGAGTCATGGTGCAAGGTTGAAACGACTGAGTGGCTTCAAGTATTGTCAAAAAAGGATTAGTCTAAGCCTTCTTAGCTCAGTGGTAGAGCGCGCCACTCGTATCTTAGTCAATACGAAATGGTGAGGTCGGTTGTTCAATCCAGCCAGGAGGCACTAAGTAGAAACAGAGTGTTTTTGCTCCTCCTGGAACGGGCCTTTTTAAATACTGAGGAGTATCCCGTTCGAGGTTGAAATAAAGGTTATCTTACCAGTGGCAGAAAGGAGGGCGAAGCCCGATTAATATTCAAGCGGGCCGGCTGATCATGATTGTCGACAGAACTGCCCGGAGGGCCTCACGCTATGAATACATAGTGTACATCAATGCAAAGTATCGACAACTCCTAATGTACAGTACAACAAGTACTAGCGATGCAACTTCCACATCCCGTCCTTGACCGTGACCAAACCCTCCCTCCGAGCCGCCTCCATGAATTCCGCCAACTGCTCGATGGTCCGGTCGTACCCATTCGCAAATTTGAGCATCCCCTGTATCCGCTGCAGACTGAGCGCACCGAGGTTTGTGAGCATGCCCTCGATGAACTAGAGAGCAGAGTCAGCTGCTTGTCCCGAACTATTAAGAATGGATTGAGCAGCGATACGCACCTTCCAGTACACCTTCATCTGCTCCGCCTGCTGTTGCTGGACGGTCAGCACCGCGGGTACGTCCTCAATGACTACACAGGCGCCCATCAGCCCACCGACTGTTGCCCTGTGAGTAGAAATACGCACCTGGCCTGGGGACGGACTTCGTGCCAGCCGGCGCTTCCTCCGCAACCTCGAGGAGCTTGTACTGGCTCACGTCGTCTTCCTTCAGCACTCCTAGATCCACCCAGGTCAACAGCGCCTTCAGTACTGCTGTCTTGTCGACCTTCATCTCGGCCGCTAGTTCGTTGATGTCCCAAGTGTCTGCGCAAATAGTCAGATTTCCGTTCTCGAGAAGCGAGGTGACGATAGAAGTCGCACCTTTGATTGAGAAGAGCTCGATAATGGCAGCTTCGAGAGGCGGAACCTCCGCATTGACCGTACGATCTTGCAGCTCGATCTCGAGCGAGATCGTACCCAGATGTGGCAGCCAGTGCAAGTTCTTGTCCGGCTTGAACGTATGGAACTCCTTGGCGTACGTATCTTGGATCCTAGCGCGAACCGCATGAGTTCGTTACGAGCTGGAGCGAACTCTTATACGAACGTACTCCTTGAACTGCCCAGGAATATTGAAGGTGCCGGTTTGTAATGGTGGCCAGAAATGTCGAGAGACAATGGTCGGGTGCAATGGCATCTATGCTGACAAGTGAGCTACTTGGACGCTGCTGGGGAGCTTTGAGGACGCTATACGCACCGGCTTCTTCTGCTGAACATGCTGATCGGTACGTCTGGAGTCTGTCATGTCGCGCAGCATGACCTCGCACACTTGCAGTGCAGCCTCTCCGAATCGAATCTTCAAGATTTCGATATTTCGCCGCTGCATGCTGCCTGTCAAACCCTGTCCCCTCTACGTATTCGCACAGCGACGCACCTCTCGTTCGTAGTTGCCATCTGTGACAGCAAGTAGACGTTGGGCAAGGAGAACCTGCAGCTCCTTGACGAACAGGTCCTTCGAGTCGTAGATGCTGACTAGAGTGCTAATGACGTCCGTTGGCTTGTTGGTCCGGAAGTCTAGTTCATGTGCTTCGTTAATCGAGAGCCCAGTGTAAGCAAAACGAACATACCTGGACCGGCGTCGAGAGGTTCTGGCTCCCAATTAGGGTCCACGAAATCATCCGCCTGTCGTTGTTGCAATGGCTGAATAGGTTCATTCTCATCCACCAATGAGTCCCCACTCTCGCCGTCCCCGACGAGACTCGCAACAATACAACGAATAGTGTCTGGACGCTCTCTCAGGTACTTTCGGATGGGGTCGGCGACCTTATATAGCAAGACACCCGGTGGGTCGATCAGACGCAAACATCGAATGATGGAAACGTATTGCGTCAGGATGTCCTTTGTGTCGGCACCCGGGTGAAGAAGACGTTTCTTGTTCCTGCGATAGAGCTATTAATACGGCAACGAATGAAGGATGACAAGTCACTTCGACGCTTACGCTTTGCGCAGAGTCGTGACTAGTTCGCTACGCTGATCGACTCGCATCAGGCATTCCTTCAAGTCCTGCAAAGCTGGCTGGGAGTCGGGGTAGTCGATGATGATGTCAAAGATCTCCCGTGTCCTCAGGTCGCACAGCGTCTTGCAGACATGGTAATCGAATCTTGATCCGACACCCTGGAGCATCGAACGAGCTTTTTCCGCTACAGAGACGAAGATGGGTCAGTCAAACGTGCACATGGATACTTACAAGAGTGCAAACCCACCAGTTCTGGCACCTCGCGCATATGGCATCACCATCCACGGCACGACCTTGTCTGCCATCCACTCCCTTAGAGGCGTGAGCATAGACTCATCCCATTTCTTGGCGCACGTCTCCATAACGTGCGCTTCGATGTACTCGTAGCACACGCTCGCTATGAGCGACTCATACCGGTCTAAGAGCCCCAGTGTATCGCACGCAGTCCATAATGGGAGATCCGGACGTTGGGGCGACGAAGAGACGCCCTGTGGTTCCGGCCGGAGTGCCCATGGCGGCGGATAGGACGAGCTAGCAAGGATGAATGTGGAGCCGATGAGAGCTTTGAAACCGTGCGAGAAGGACGGTGGGAAGGCCGAGTATATGTGGGTCTGGAAATTGAGGGTGTATGTGGAGAGTAGGGTTGCACCAAGCCTGCGAGGGACGCTGGTCGGCAAGGTTCGCAGAACGGTATGTAGAGGGACTCACTCTGATAGTGGCGACCAGGCTTGATACCACTCCACCAGTCGGAACAGTAACCTCCCGATTGCCTCAAATGAATCTGTCTCCTGTTCGCGATCAGCAGCACTACTTTCGAAGGACGAGTGAGTTTTTCACCTCGTACTCCGCCATATACTTGTGGATGTCCCGTTCGACGAGGTATAGCTGTTGCCGCATGTTCTCTAGCTCGCCGTAAATGCAAGTTAATCGCTCTCATGGACAACAGTGCCCACCGAGGAAATTATCCATAAGCAAAGGCAGCATCTTCGACTTGCTGAGGGTATCGAAAGCTGCCCGGACATCTTGGATATCTGTGTAGCCAGTCTTAGTCTTGACAATCCCAACTAACTGAGGTCAATCAACCCACCGTATTGCTTATACGACGATGTATCGTTCAAGTCTCTGGGGTACAGAAACGCGCTCGCCGTCCTCCACGCCTATACACGGCCTGTCAGAGTGGTTACAAGTCTCGAAACGCGTGGGTGGCGGACCTGGCTGAAGGACAGAAGTCCGGATATCTCTGGCTCGCCACGGTTGAGGCGGTTAAAGGCGTGTTCCCACTTCGCACTGACTTGTCTGAAGAGGGGTTGGTGTGTCATTGCATGGGATGGTCGAAGGAGGGAGGCGAGATGGAGGCCAAGAACTGGAACGTAGACGACGCGTTGCGGCCGTCGCGTCCGCGGCGCACTCGCAACAGACGCGCAATCCTTTTCCCGCAACCACCACTAGCCACGACTCCTCTTGGCCGACGACCGCTCGGTTCGAATCTGTTCTGCGTCTCGTCATGGTGTCTGGACCCGTTCTCTCTGGCGGCCGCCTTGAAACCCTGACCTTGGTTTACAAACGCACCAAGACCCATCCTATCAACATCGATATCTACCCTCCTACGTCGTCCTCTCAGCAGCCCTCAAGAACCCCCGCGGTGGTCTATTTCCACGGAGGAGCACTGACCGTAGGGAATAGGACAAGTTGGTTCCCCAGCTGGTTGCACCGTACGTGTCCCGACCGCGTCGCGTCTCGAGCGACCCTTTGGTGTCGCAGGTCTCCCACTTACATACTATATGCCCCTCAACGTGTTTCATCTACGCCGTCTTTGTGATAAATAGGCGGTGTCTTGTCCTCCGGTATCGTGTTCATCTCGGCGGACTACCGACTTATTCCACCCGCGACGGCGCATGATATCCTTGCCGATATCAAGGACTTGTTCACCTTCCTGGAGCGCGACGTGAACAAACTCATTCAAGAGTCCCTCGGAGAGCATGCGTTTGAAATCGACAGCAACGCTCTCGCCGTCGCGGGCAGCAGCGCGGGTGCAATGTGCGTGTACCTCGCCTCGATCCACGCGTCGCCCAGACCCAAAGCTGTCCTCTCGTTATACGGGATGGGCGGCGACATGCTAGTATGTCCACATCTTTCCCCAGACGCGCCTTTGTTTTTATTATTTGCGTAGACATGGCAATACCTCGCACCCAAAACCACCCCCTTCTTCCGCGGCCGGGAGGTCCTCGACCCTGCCGAGTTCTCTGACTTCCTCTTCCCTGCTTGCCAACGCCTGCCTTCCACATCGGACTCCCCTCAGGCGTATCACCCGCCAACATATCGTATCCCTGGATACCCCGCCAATCCGCGGCAGCTACTGGGTCGACTCTACCTGCAGCTGGGCACTTTCTTGGACTACTTCACCGGCGCCCATGAACCTAGTCTCAGTGCCTCCTTGAGGACTCTGCTGTCTCGGGACGGACGACTCACCCAAGATTCACGTTCTGATGCGGTAGAAAGCGACTCGAAGTACGCCGCCACCCATATCCCCGCGGAGCATCACCCCTTGTTCCCGCAACTCAACGTCAACTCTAACCTTCCACCGATGTTCCTAATTCACGGATCCGCCGATACCGCGGTCCTCGTTCAGGAGTCGAAGGTTATGTATGCGCAGCTGAAGCACGTCGGTGTGCAAGCCGAGCTCAAGATCGTAGAGGGGAAGGAGCATAACTTCGACTATGAGCCGAACGCTGAAGAGGAGTTTGGTCAACCCGGCGGGTTGTTCGAAGACGCGGTAGACTTCCTCATAGGCCGCTTGCTTGGGTACGTGATAACCTCTTGTGCGATGTCGCCGATGATGACCTCTTCCTTAGCACCCCTAGAGAGCCAGAACTGGATTAGAGAGTGTAGAGCCGTGATCGTTACACAGCAATACGATAAGTACGACCCTAAAAGCAAGAGACGAGAGCAAACCGACCAAATGCACTACTTCACTGGCAGCAATGCACCTAGTCTCAGTGACTACTTGAGGGCTCTGGACAGACGACTCTCCCGAGGACGTGGAAGATGGCGACGCAAAGTACGCCGCCACCCCGCCGTTATCGCTACTTGTTCCCGCCATTCAACGTCGACTGTAACCTTTCACCCATATTCCTGACTCACGGATCTGCCGATACCGTGGTCCTCGTAGGTTATGTATGCGCAATTGAGGAACGCCAAGATGCAAGTCGATCTTGAGGTTATGGAGCATCACTTCGACTACGAATCGAACACCGAAGAGGAATTTGGTCAACCTGGAGGACTATTCGAACAAGCGGTAGACTGCCTCACTGACCACTTATTCGGGTGCGTGACTCCTCTCGCGCGATGTCGCCGATCATAATACTCTTCTCCAGAGAGCCAAAGCTGGATTAGAGTGTGTAGAGCCGTAAATTGTTACACAGCAATACGATGTGATCCCTAAAGCAAGAGACGAGAGCAAACCAACCGAATACCACCCTGATCTAATCCAAGACCATGTGTCCCAAGAACAGCCAATCCCCCAACCAACCAACCCAAACCAAGTCGACATCCTACTCAAACGAACACTCACAGCCTCCCCTCCACCGGTATCGCCGTCCCCCCAAGGATGTACGGCCCTCCCTCCACGGGCGTCGAGTCCCCCGAATCGCCCACCGTGTTCGACGCAAGCAGCAGCTCCTCCGCACTCAGCGTCCGCGCCGCGAACGTGACCGCCGCCTCCTCCATCAGCGGCCCGATCTTCTCCGAGCTCTCCAGCGCGACCATCAGCCGCTCCGTCAGGCTCTCGGCTGCGTCGAGCTTCTCCTGCCACTCCGCCGCCGTCGGCGTGCTCGTCCCCTTCGAGCCGCCGCTCCCCAGCCGCCCGACCTCGACCTGCTCGTGCGGGGGGAGCGCCGCGGCGAGCGCGCCCGTCCTGAACATCTTGTCCGAGCTCTGACTCATGACGGGGCTGAGGATGCCCGTCGACGGACGTGCGGAGGGCAACTCGGTCTTTGCCCACTCACGATCCAGCGCGTCCTCCCAGCCGAGCTCGCGGCAGAGGTCGCGGACGAGGCCGTCGCACTTGCCGAGGAGGAGGACGTCGTCGGCGCGGGTGCCGATGTCGCCGGCAAAGTCGAGGTTGATGAGCACGCGCGGGCACGTCTCGGGCGCCATCGCGGCGAGCTTGGCGAAGGGCTGGATGGTGAGCGACGTGCCGATGACGAAGAGGAGGTCCGCGCTGTTGATCCTCGGGATCGACTGCGAGAACAGTTCGGGCAGCTGCGTTACCACCGCCTCATGAGCTTCTCGCCCGCTTTTTCCGGTAGGGCCGGAACGGCACTCACCGACTCGCCGAAGAAGACGACGTCGGGCTTCACGAGCCCGGCACACGACTCGTTGTCACAGCGGACGACCTCGTCCTTCTCCACCGCCTGGCGCATCTTGTCCGGATCGTACCCCTTCTTGCAGTCGATGCAGTGCTGGGACGCGAAGCTGCCGTGGGCCTCCACGAGCCGATCGGAGGGGATGCCCGCCTGACGCTCGAGGGTGTCGATGTTCTGCGTGAAGCACGTGTGGAGCAAGCCGGTGTCGGCGAGCAGTTTCACGAAGGTGTGCGTCAGCGTTGGCCGAAACCGGCCGGGGTAGAGCTCGCGTGTGAGGGTGAAGACTGTTGACCGGTGGCGCGCCGTTTGGGAAGACATCGAAGGCGGGAGACGATCCACACGATCAGCGACGATGAGCATCAGAATTCCGATAGTGGAGATGGGTGTACTGAACGCCAGACGTACAGGGGATCGGGTTGAAGCGAAAGTAGTTGAGCTCGAAGAGAGCGCGGGGATAGGGCAGATTGAGTTTCGCGAGGTTTGCCTGCAGGCGCAGTCAAGGATTTAGGGTTGTATTAGGCATTTAGAAGATGTGTAACGAAGCAAGGGCTCTTACATAGAGTCCTGGGTGCAGGATTGTCAGTCCTGGATCTGGCTAGAGAAACCCGACGTGGCGCACCTGTTCTCGGAGATCTGAAGTCCGGTATCCCGGCTGCAGTGCTCACGCCTACCCGTATACTTGCGTCAGCATGTTTGTGAATGCAGCCTCTCTACCCCGAATGCCTCACCTGCGCCCAGCTGCGAGACGTCTCAAGCGGTATTAGAACTGCCACGTATAGAGGTGTGCAGTGTGCCTACCATAACAAAGACCCGCTTGCACTGTGGGGATGTCATGTATCTCGCAATCGAGGGCAAGTCCCGGCCCTCGAGGATGGCCGTGGGCCCGTCGTAGAGCATGAGCAGCTCGTCCGCATCGTCCATTCTAGTCCACGCTGCTCCGCGTCCGTCCTCTGTCCTGGTGCGCGGGGCTGTCGTCCTGCGGGATGCTTGGTGGGAGCACCCAGCACGGTCAGCGCGCGGATGCATTCCGAGGGCTCCCAAGCGTACCTGGCCCGGGTTGAGAGCGGGGGAGGGCCGCGAGAGATTGGTGCTAGATATCCCAGGGTGCTCGCGCGCTGCCAGCAAGCGTCCGATCGTCGAAGCTCTGCGCCTGGATGACCGATGCGATGCTTCTGGATGGCCGCGTCCGGGGTCGGACGCAAGCTGGGAAGAGAACGCAAAATTTCCCCAGGTGGGCGGCAGAGCCAAACTGTCAGGAATCTCAGTCCCTCGTCGCCTTGGGACGCAGAGCATCCGCTCGATCCAGGGACGCACCTGTGTGCCTGGGGGCGGACGGGGCCACCGCGGGGGGTGCGCAAGACGCGAGCTCGAGACGGGGTTGCGACTGTGAACGTTGGAGGGGAGGGGGCGGGGACTGGAGCTTAAGCTCTAAACTTCTGCCACTAGGCTCGCTCCTTCCCGACCTATGGCATTAATCGCATCTGTGAAAAACCCTGTCACCCAGCTCGATCAGACCTCGTCATGTCCAATTCGATCGCCACTTACCGGCAAACATAACATTCACACCAACGCCTCCAGCTGCCATGGCCAACCATGACGTCGCCGAACTCAGATGAGCAGCACCGCATGAGACGATTGAATGGGCCGGCAACTAAGGCAGCAAGCCACCGACAGTGCTAGCTATTGTACATCGTGGATTCTCGAGGTCTCAAGGACTGAGACCAATGTGGACACGCGCGGGAGTCGACGGAGAGTCATCAGTCTAGCGCTGGGTCCGACGAATGGCCATTTGGCGAATGTCCGCTACTTCCTCCGCTCAATCCCACCGCATACAAAGACCGTTCTACATTTAGACATATACACAATATCTAGGGCCCCTCAATTAACACCCCGCTCCACAAACGAAACCGCGATGCGAAAAAAAAAAAACACAACCCGACCGTAAACCCAGCCTCAGCCTCCATCGGAAGCCTTGAGGTACACGAGATGATCGTCACAGCTTCTCCTTCTCCTTCTCCTTTGCCGTCACGTCCGATTCCGCGGCGGGCCCGTTATCTGCTGGCGGTCCCGAGGCCGAGGATGGCACGTCCGAAAACTCGCTGGAGTCCGGACTGGAGTTGTCCGAAGGCGACCGAGGAGTGATCGTCTCCGTCCGAGCCGCCTCGACCCCCTTGTCTTCCGCAAACGCAAGGGCGCGCGCGACCTTCTCCGTCAGCGCCTCGACCTTGGCCTCCATCCGCGCCTCTTCCGCCTCGCTAACGGTAACAGCAGGGACCGCCGCGGGCTCTTCCGCTACGCCAGCCTTCGCCTCCTCGTCCTTCGCCTCTACCGCCTTCGCCTCTTCCTTGCCGAGCGTCTCAAGGGGGACGAGGACCTCGGTCTTGCCCCACTCGCGATCGAGCTCCTCCTCCCACCCGAGCTCCTTCGCGATCTCGCGGACGACCTCGTCACAGCGCCCGAGGAGCACGACGTCGTCCGCCCGCGACCCCACGTCCCCCGCGGGCTCCATATTGATCAGGACGCGGGGACAGCGCGCGGGCACGAGCCCCGTCAGGGACGCAAACGGGTGCACCTTCAGCGACGTCCCGACGACGAACAGCAGATCCGCCTCGCGCAGCTTCGGCACACTCCTCTGGAACAGCGGCGGCAGCTGCAGCAGCACAGTTCAAAGTTTCAGGCAGCGCAGCGCAGCCTCGCGTCAGAAAATACAATCGAACACGGGGAAGACCGGGTCATGGCGAGAAAAAAGCACGCACCGACTCGCCAAAGAAGACGATGTCGGGCTTGACGAGCCCGCCGCAGTGCGTGCACCGGACGATCTCGGCGCTCTCGACGGCGGCCTTCATCTTCGCGCCGTCGAAGCCGCGCCTGCACTCGATGCAGTGCTGGTCCGCGAACGAGCCGTGCGCCTCGACGATGCGCTGCGCGGGCACGCCCGCCTGGCGCTCGAGCGTGTCGATGTTCTGCGTGAAGCATGTGTCCAGCAGGCCGTGGTCCGCGAGGAGCTTGACGAACGTGTGGCTGAGCGTGGGCCGGAAGCGGCCCGGGTAGAGTTCGCGGGCGAGCGTGTAGACTGGAAAAGGTTTCTTTGTGTGTTAGAGCGACTTGGTGCGGGATGGACAGGGCGCGAGTTGACGTACATGGGAGAGGGTTCTCTGCGAAATAGCTGATCTCGAAGACCGCTTCGGGATATGGGAGGTCTAGCCTCTCGAGATTGGACTGTAAAACCGTCATGCGCCAGTAAGTCCGTGCGGGATTGCGCTAGACGCGAGGCAAACCGCAAGACGCACGTAAAGGCCTACGGCGGATGTACGGTGAACGTCCGGCGCGGAATACGCTGGAGAGAGAGACGTACCTGTCCCTGGAGTACGGAAGTCCGGGATACCAGCTGCCGTACTAACACCTGCGGCATTTCGTCAGGAACGCGTTCTTGCAGCCATCGCGAGGACTTACCAGCACCGAGCTACGAACTCCAAATGAGCACGTCGGCAACATATTTCGGAAGCCAAGCCAGTGACGTACCATGACGAACACCTTCCGACATTCCTTCGACTTCATGTACTTGACGATGGAACGCACATCCCGTCCCTCCAGCATCTCCGGCGGGCCCTCGTATGGCGCGGACTGCTCGTTCCCCATGGTTAACCAGCCTCCTCAGTCAGACGTCGTCGTGGTCCAAGTCAGAGGTGTAGAAGTCTCACGCGGCGGCGCATGCGAAACTTGCACATCTTCTCGTCGGTCGTATCCTTCAAGGGGATAATATAGGCGTTACAGAGCGGCCGCTGCCAGTCAAGCTGACGGCGCCTGTCTTTTCCGGGTCCGAGTCAGGCCGCTCTCAGGCTCGCACTAACGGCTGACGTCACGACATACTCAACGCCCTTCAATCGACGGTTCGGTCAAGCATTCACTATCTCGTAAACACATCCTTCTGGTATACACCGTGACTCAATGTCACGCCCGAGCACGCAAAGCAGCCCAGTCCTCCAGCCAAGAGGTCACGAAAACGATGATGTCCTCGTGGATCATCTGGATCTGCGGCGGCTCCTCGAGCAGGTCGCTCCGCCCGTTCTCGTCCCAGTGGTGCACGCCGCCGCGGATGACCTTGAAGGGACGTAGGATGGTGTCTTCCCTCTTGCGCGCGTAGTCGCTGTGCGGAGTCACTGGCCTCCATGGGTCGACTGGAGAGAGGTGAGGCCATGAATCGGGAAAGGCTGAGGTGC
This sequence comes from Sanguinoderma infundibulare, assembly GCA_032821775.1. Lineage (NCBI taxonomy): Eukaryota > Fungi > Basidiomycota > Agaricomycetes > Polyporales > Polyporaceae > Sanguinoderma > Sanguinoderma infundibulare. Next base: position 1,769,311 of record JAVLRN010000007.1, read on the forward strand.
AACGTACCTTCGCCGTCGATGATGGCCAAGCGGTCGGCCTCGATGTCAAAGTCCCCGAGCTCATTCACAACAGTGATGTTTGGGAACGCGGGGACGGTAAAGTGTTTGCCTGGGGGGTATGCCTGCCGACAGATCTTGGACTCGTATTCGAGTGTCAGCAGGCGTGAGACGATGCGTGGGTGGCCCTTGGGCGGAGCAGTCTACAACGTGACAGCATCAGACTAATTGTCGCCTGAATAAGAAGAGCTTCGGACGGACCGAGAAGTATCCCCACTCAGTGCAAACCTGGAAGAGCCAAAGTCTCCAGACCTGGTCGAGGCCATCATCAAGAAACTTCGAGTCGTCATAGGTGCCAAAGCACTAGGTTTCATGTTCAACGTGCGGCTCCTGACGAACGAAGAGAGCACGACAGACCTCTTCAACTGCACCATTGGGGCAAAGCGAGACGTAGTTCTGATATGTGTCGCTTTGTCAGTCATACTGCTACAAAGCCCATGATCTAGCTGAACACCGACCTGCTTAATGTACCGCGCGTAGTTGTATACAGGCACAAGGACCATAAGATCCTCCGCAATGGTGACCATATCCGTGCCCTCGTCGAACGACATAAATTCCATATCAGGGTCGCGAACGAACTTCCCATCCAACGCCGCACAGAAGTCAGCCCAGCCCGTAGTGCCCACCTCCGGGTCCCAGTTACGGCCCTGCCAGTGACCGAGGGGGCTCTACAGATATCAGGTGGCCGCGCATCCGTCGTCAGCGCACACGCGTGATCGGCGACCCACGCAGTACACGGACATACCTCCAAGACAGAAACGAAGTCCTCGTTGTGCTTGAGGCCAGCAAGGCCGAAGAGCGCCTTGATAGGCCTGCCAGTGATCGGGTTGCCGAGCAGCGAATCGACGATCTCGACGGTAAGCTGGATGTTGCCTGAGCACTTGAGGTCGGCGGAACGCCGGATGATCTCCATATACTCCCAGTTCTCCAAGCTCGCGTGGGTGACGCCTGAGGGAATGAGATGATTAGTACGAATGGCGATGCAGACGTCTGAGCGAATGCAGACGTACCGCTGGAAGCAATAGCACCCCATACGAGTTCGGGATAGAGAACTTTCATATGCGCGGCGCGAGCGCCGGCATACGAGCCCTGAAGCCAACAACCGTGAGCCCGGCACGACGACAGTTTGAAGATATATATGCATACGCCATAGTAGATCCAGGGGTGGTTAGGCGCGGTCAAGTCCTCGCCGACGCCTTCGAACTTCACGTTTGCCATGAAGTTCGCCGAGTCCGCGGCAGACTGGGCATTGTTCAGGAACCTTCGCGACGCGACACGTTGAGCACGCAAAAGCCTGTGCCATTTTTACATGAACAAAAGAACGAACTCACCGAAGGGAGTCCGTCGTCAAGTTCTTCACAGGCAACGAGTCGCCTACGTAGCAGCCTATCCTTCAGCCTCTCTCGAACCCCGCTCACCACGCTCTGGTCACCCACCATAATACCTGGCCCCGCAGAAATCAGCTCAAACCCTACACGCCGTCTCCAGAACGCACGCCGTCTCCAGAACGCACGCCGACCGCACACACGCACCTATGCTCCAGCACAACGCCCACGCCGCCCGTCGCCCTCGCCAATATCTCCGCAATGCCCGTGTCCAAGAACCCGAGCCTGTCCTCCCCGCTCGTCTCCCCGCCGTCGATGACGAACACGGGGGTGTTCGGCCCAGGGACGTAGTGCCTCGTATTGATCCAGTACCGCTGCCTCCACGTCTCCGTCTCCGCTCCATGCGCGAAGTGATCGAGCGGCTGCTCGAACCAGTGTTCCACGAACCTCCTCCTCAATCTCTCCAACTCGTTCCCGGTTTCCCGCGCATAATCATCGTCTTCTGCTCCGTCCTGGACGAGGAGTGATTGGGAGCGAGCCTGTGCCTGAGCCTGCGCGCGGGCGTTCTGGAGTTTCCAGAGGTTGACCGCCTGGGGGCCGAGGACGCGGATCTGGTCAGAGATGCCTAGACCGACACCGGCGCAGAGAGCAAGTTCGGCGTAGAGCCCGAGAAGGGCGAGGGCTGCCCGCCCTTTCACCATGCTTGTTCGAGATCGTGGTCGAGGTCGAAGTCGAGGTGGACGGGTGACGCGATTAGTGGACGCAAGTTCACACCGGAAGCACCGCGTTCGCGGACCGCGGCGTCGACGTGGGACGCGTCCATCACGTGTGCGAGCTCGTTTTGGTTGCAAAGAACCGTGGACGCGATGAGAAAGGGCCCCAGTATTAACCATAGGCAGGGAAACAAAGCTACAGGGATGGCGTCATTCGCGAGAAGACTACGGTAACAGACTAGGGATACGGCAACCGCATGCGCCGCTACATGTACTGCTGCAGTGCTATTACATACCATTACATGGATACACAATCATCCGAGGACGACGCCCGACGCACTCGTACACGGTACAGTATTGTGATATGAATGCAGGGAGTCGCGAATAAGTAAACATGGCAGGAATGATGAAGTTCGAAAAATATGACAGGGACACCAGGCAGGAATATGAATTGGGACTCGATCGTACATTAGCGTCGTACCCAGCATGCAGGCCTACATAGAAAGGGGATCGGGTTCACTCCGACGAGGGCTTCACACAAACGCGTTTGTGCTCCTCCCAGTCGAGCCGCTGGTGCTCCGGAGAGCAGTACTTGACCAGCTTGCACCGGCTGCACACTAAGCCCGGAAAGGCGCGGTCGCTCCGCGACGGCGAGCCCTCCTCGCTCGCTTCGCTGCCCTCGATGCTCCCCTCGCTGCTGCCCTCGGAGACAGAGCTCGCCGGGGGCGTGTCGTCCGAGAAGCAGACGTCGCATTCGATCCAGTTGCACATCTCCTTCGGGCGCGCCTTCCTGCCGTACCGATACCGGATTTTGCGGCGTACACTCTTGGACATGGGGGAAAGTACGGAAGCGGTCTCTGGGCCCTTCTTTGGGAAGCGGATGAGCTCGCAACAGTTGTCTGTGCAGCCGGGGTTGGGACAGCCGGAGGGGAAGTCGTGGTAGATGTCCTTGGCGGGGACGAAGGAAGGGTGGGCGAAGAAGATCTGGGAGTAGGACATGGTCTGGTGGGAGAAGAGGACGATGAACGGTGGCCGTTTCTCGTGCAATATAGCGCGTAGTGTGAGATCGATTTGTGGGAAGCAGGGTGTTCGGCGATCGAGTGCGTTGTTGAGTAGGATGTCTATAAACTGAGGTCAATAACGGTTCATGGTAGTCCAGCGCTATCTTCAATCGCAGCTTGCGGCCCTCCGACAGGTCGGAGAAGGGACTTGGGCTGGGGGACAAGGAGCAAAACAGCATCAAAGCCTAGTGGCCGAAGCTTCCCATCGTTGTCAATGGGGACAAAGATCTCAGAGAAAAAATGGCGCGATGGTCGGGCGGCCGGAAACGAAGGCCATGAAACGGGCTGGTTCCCAAGATGCAAAAAGTGAGACTCACAATCGTGATTAATCTTTTGCTCCACGCTCGGTTTGCAGTAGCCTCCTGCGGAATTCTGGCAAACGTACTTGAAGTACTCGGCGACCTGGTCCATTTCGTTGCGCTTGAGATCGGTTACAATGACAAAGATGTCGTCGCAGCCGCGGTCGTGCATGCCGCGGAGGAGCATAAGTTCGGGGAGCTGCAGGGGCGGGAAAATGACAAGGTCGCGTCAGTCGGGGATTGGGCGCGGGGACTTGGGGTTCGCGAGCGAAGGAAGATGACAGACCATGCTAAAAATGACAGGCATCATAGTGAGCCGCTTCATGGAGCGGTGGTGATAGACATGTGTGACCCAGGTGCGGTCGAGGGGTATGAGGCGGCCGGTGTCGACGGTGCGGGTAAAGATGTTCTCGGGAACGAAGACGCCCTTGTTCCAGAGGAGAAGCTGGTCGCGGCGGGAGATGTGGGTGTTGGCGTTGGCAGTGTGCTTGCGCTCGCGGAGGCGCTGAAACCAGTCGTGGTAGGAGTCGGGTCGATGGGGGCGTTCGAGCCATTTGTCGATGAGCATGTCGGTAGCGTCGTTGTCGAGCTTCTGGCAGACGAGCTCGCTCATGGCGAGGCTGGGGGGGATGAACTTGGAGTAGTGTCGCGCGGGCATGGCTGCGCGCGGGGGCGGGGAGAGCGGGCGAGAGAGGGGAGGAGGGTCGAGCGAGCAGGAAATGTGAAGGTGGAGGCCAGAGACAGGCGAAGCGTCTTGGTCGAGCGTGACACTAGTACTGAAACTGAAAGGAGCCGGCACTGAGCCCAGCGCAAGACAGGCGCCGTCGGACGCGAAAGAGCCCGCCCTAAACTGGGTCCGCTTCTGCGACCGCGGACTGGGACGCGTCGTTGCTGCAGCGATGACCATCCTAGGGTGCAATAGCGTGTGCCAGTGTCCGCTCTCGGCCTCTTCTGCCCTCCAGCCTATATATGCAGTCCACTAGGCCCATCGTCTTTTCCAGCAGGCGGGCCCAGCATTCCTCGCACAGCCTTTGTCCACCACGAGAACGAAGGCAAAGTTCCCCTGGACAGCCTACTTTCCCCGATGCGGTGCTCGTGCTGCTTTATTATATACGCACCTGCTGCAGCAACTCTCACGCTCGCAGGTCCGTCCGACATATCTCGCTCGGGCAACATTAACTGTTTTTCCAGATAGGTCAGCTTCTCTGCAAGTTGAACGCACGGACTAGAATGCACCTCTTCTGCCTCTTTATCTTCTCCAAGGTGCGCATATGGCAACGTGTCACACTAGTGTCGCTCTGCTATTCTGTCAACCGCTTTTTCTGCCCTCCTCGTGTCGTTCCCTGTCGCTCCTCGCTCCGTAGGCGCTCACCGTATTAGGTTCACGCCAACCTGTGAGCCCCCCTCAAACTCGATGCCCACCCTCATCTACCCGTAGCTTTCGCAATCTCCAACTCGTCAACGCCTCCTCCGTATATGCTTTCACGGTGCTATTGGCTGCTCGTCCTTCTTGGGGGCATCTGGGAAATTGGGTGCGTCGGACTGATTCCGTCTCTGAGTTGCGCTTCTGGACGTCTGTGGTCTACAAAGGCGGTACCACAGGTATTAGAACGCCTTCTCCGCGTTGCCTGTTATTGACACACCTGATAATCCTCGACGGCAGCCAAACGGCAGCGCTAGTATTATTAGCTTCGAACGCCATCAAAAGTTCGTCAGCCATAAGTATGTCATATCGTTTTGGTCTCGACTTCATTCATTCACTTTAGTTCCAGCCCCCAAAGCCGGTCTTCTGTCATTACATTGACTCGGACCTCAAGAGCGTGGCTGACTGTCACAATATATCGGCTACGGTGATATGCAAGGGTTTCCCCGCACCTTCACCTTCCGATCCTGGCCTCCGAATATCTGAATACCAAGTCTTCTGGCGTGTTCAGTCTTCTCCCTTCTCTAACCTTCGCCCTGCAGCATCCAATTCGGTGGCACCGTCGGCCTGTCTAACTGTCCTGAAGCACCGCACCTGGCCGTCTTCGCTGGGCGTCCTGGACTCCTGGCACCACCGCCCCTTCGTCCCTGCACCCTCTCCCCGCAACTACCGGCACAGCCGATGCCATCCTCCCCTGGACGCAAGACGTGGGATTGTTCGCACAATGTATCATCCCACTCCGCGGCGTGCATACAATCGACACCCAGGCGGCGATTGACCCTTCTGTGACGGGGATACCTTGGCGCAATCCACTCCCAGTTCTGCTTGGAGGTACGCCCAGGGTACGCCTGCAGCAACAGTTATATCCTCGCTTTTTCGCAAAGGGCGAATACCAGCTTATGAGCGGCTTTTCTGGGCGACCATCGACATCAAGCAGTTTTCAAGGCACGATATACTCAGGGCGACCCACATACAGCGCAGTACAGCGTCAGGCGAGGCCTTCTCTGCAACCAAGGACGTGTTCAGAATCCGCCTCGGACGCTTTCATCGCCTGACACCGTCGGACCGCGTGTGCGTGGAAGTCGTAAGTATATTGGTTCGCGGAACTGCCTCTCGCTGCTCATGATCACGCATGCTCTTCATTATCTTTCTCACCCTTCTAGCGCTCTCTTTCTTGGTTTGTACACTAGGACACGACCACCCCCTGAGGACGGCAATGTACAACCACACCTAGAAATGTATTTATCTTAGCAGTGTGGTACAGAGGAGTACACGCCCTATGCCTCAGAACTTCCCCTAAAACAACATCCATATCCCGCATGCAGCGTACTGCAGGTACCTCCTACGCCTATTGAACACGAAGAACTTGCCGACCTAGCGCCTCGACCCTGCGTTGAATGACGGCTGTCACGGCACTCCTCACCCTCTCAACCTCGACTACCCGTTGAGGGTATTCTTTCCCCAACGCCTTGGCCACGTCGCCCACCGCCTGGGCGATGGGCTTGCCAAGCCACCCCTGCTCCACAACAGAGGCGCTGCGAAGCTCCTGCTGAGGTCTGGCAAGATCTGCTAAGCCTCCGGAACGGCTTTTGGGAGCTTCGGATACATGCTTCTCCTGGACAAGCGTAGCCAGCGTATCCTGGATTTCCCGAGTTGGCACTGGTTCACCAAATGTGACGCTCAGCGCGGCACCAGGCCGCGGGAGGAAGTTGTAGGGGAAAGGACGACCCTCTGGCATAAGCTTTTCAAAGCCTAGAAATGGTGACAGTCAGGCGACGTATGCATCTTAGCCACAGGAAGGACGCACCCGTCAGCCACATGGGTATGATGACGGGAGGCCTTTGGGCCTCCATCATTATTCGACCACTGGCTCTGATGATTAGAGTGCTTTTGACATGGGGAGGATGTGACTCACATTCCCCACTTGAACCGGATGAGTTTCGCAACACCGGGCTTCGTGGTGTCGTTCGACTCCTGGTTCACCTTGCCCTCGCCGAAGAGATGTATCTGACAGTCGCGGAGCGTAAGCCGTTGTAAGCCTCTCGAGGCGACGCACGTCCGCACCCATTCTCCGCGGTTCAGTTTTTGAATGGCCTCGTCGACGGCGGGTTGGAATATGCCACTCCCGCGGAAGGTTTCGATGACCTGACCGTAGCGGAAGAACGTGGAGAAGACACTATCTGACGGGCGCAAGCGACACCCGTATTCATGAGTATACCCGCGGGTGCACACGCGGACAAAGGACGCACGGATTCGTGAACATGATGTCGGCGGCGCCGAGCGTCCACCGGGTTCTGCGAGAGTCTCGGTAGAAGCGCGTCGGCAGGACTCCCCACACGACCGGGTCATCTAGTCTGTTCCTTTGTTGAATCCGACCTCCCGCTCTATGACTGACCAGCGTAAAACTCACGTAGATATATGGTTGGACACTGACGTGGTCCAAGCAGTTGAGCATGCGAAGAGAGAAATGTCTGACTGCAGACGCACTGGTAACGATGCCCCTTCCACGATTCCGCTCCTCATCCTCCAGTGCCTTCAACAGGTTGTCCAGGCCATTGACGGTCACCGAGGAGCAGAAGCCTAGCTTCAAGAGCGCCTTGCTACCGAGCCCGACCGCGCTGACCGTCATCTTCGAGAGGAAGCCCATCCCCGGGCTTCACTAGCACCCCTAGAGACAAGCTAGTAGAGTAGTGTCAGCGAGTGTTAGAGGGTGAGAGGACGGAGACGCGAGCTTCGAGGTCGTGGCGGGCGTTGAGTACATAAAACGTGCGGCGCGTCTCCGCCCAAGTCGGACTCGGACTCGGCCGCGCGGACGCGCGCCTCCGCCGCGTCGTCCGTCTTCCGCTTCCGTCACCGCTCGCCCGTCGTCCCACTCGGTGACGGTCGTCGTGTCCAGCTTCAACCGTCGCGGCCGACTCTCTGCACTTGCGCGGCCCACCTGACGTCCCCCCTCCATTTCCCCAACGCTCCGACACTCACACCCACGCATCCGAGGCAACTATTCACGGTGGTCGGGCATTGGGCTGGTCGGAATTGGCATCCTGGTTGAGGTACGTATGTTACACACGGTCATCTTGGGCTTTCCTTCTGTCTCGATGTCGAGGTCTTTCGACGGCTTTGCGCCGCCTTAGCTGCGAATGATTCTCCTGTCACTTTTGGCTGTGTAACTCACGAGTTACGTTGCCTCGGACGGGCACGTTTCGGACATGCTTTTTTCGATCTCCAGCCATTTCGTTCGGCTGCGTGGTCCTTGCAAACGGAAGGGCGTTTTTGCACTGGCAAGTGCGATTCTACCTCCCCGTCCCCGTCATCGAGTGCGCGACTATTGCGTTACGGTTTGAGCCTCTCTTTAAAGGACACATTTGCGAGTGTGGCGTTACGCTGAAAGCAGTTGACTGAACCTAGCAAATTAACTCTTGTGGAGCATGTTAGCCAGCGAGCACTAGCTGATGTCCTACCACCCACAGGTCCTACCATGTCTCTTCGGATCGCATTCATACAGCCCTTGAGACGGACAGGCGCCGCGTTCGTCGCAGCCGTCGGGCGGTTAGACAAGTCGCTGTCGCCGAGCGATTCCATCAACCGTCTACGCCAGCATAATTTCACCTTCTCCGACTCGGCGTACCTCTTCCACATCTCTCTCGCATCATTCTGGTTGTACATCATGGACGTCCCGTTCCTGTTCAAGCTCATGATACCCGTACTCTACACCGTAGCGCTCCTCATACCCTTCACGTCCCAGTTTTTCCTGCCTGCGACCCCCATATTCCTCTACCTCCTCAGCTTCTTCGCCTCAAAATACATCCCTACCGAGTATCGTCCCACTCCCTCTGTCGTCCTGCTACCAACATTGGAGTCCGTGCTGTACGGGGCAAACGTCTCCGATATCCTGACGCGATTCACCCACCCCATCCTCGACATCCTCGCATGGGTCCCGTACGGGGTTGGCCATTACGTTATCCCCTTCATTGTCGCGGCATTCCTCTGGCTATTCCGTCCCAAGGAGTCTCTCCACTATTGGGCTCGCGCGTTCGGCTTCATGAACCTGACAGGCGTGCTCATCCAGCTCGTCTTCCCTTGCGCTGCACCCTGGTACGAGCTCATTTATGGCCTCACCCCAGCCGACTACTCAATTCGCGGCTCACCCGGTGGTCTCGCACGGATCGACCGGCTCTTCCACTCCAACGGTTATACGGCCGCGTTCTCGAACTCCCCCCTCGTATTTGGTGCGTTTCCCTCGCTCCACGCGGCGTCCGCAACGATGGAGGCGCTCTTCATGTCGCACTTCTTCCCGCACACCACCAAGGGCGTCTTCGGCTACGCAGCGGTCCTGTACTGGGCGACGATGTACCTCACGCACCACTACCTCGTCGACGTCGTCGGCGGCTCCTGCCTCGCCGTCGCCTTCTTCTACCTCATGATGCCCGAGGAGCTCAAGAGCCCCGCAGCCGCGACGTCCCCACCGGGCGGCCTCGGCGCGTCCACGTACCGGTCCAAGTACGAGATCTACGACCTTGAGCAGCCGCGCAGGCGCGCGGGGCGCGGGACCAACAGCGCGATCATGCGCGACGCGGAGGCGTTCGACCTCGAGGAGCTCTCGGACCGCGAGTCGGACTCGGAGATGGACATCACGTACCGCTCGCCGGTCGTGCCCGCGCACGAGTCGACGGGCCCGGCGTCGGCGGTGCCGCTCGTGAAGCAGGGCGGAGGTCGGGCGTCGCCGACGAAGAAGAGCCATAGGCACACGGCGAGCATCGCGAGCCTCATACGGGCGGAGGAGCGGGGCGAGGAGGGGTGGAGCGCGATCGGGGGTTCGTTTGCGTTCCCACCGACGCCGACGAGGGCGCAAGCGTTAGAGGAGGGCAAGCCTGGTCCGGGGCCGAGGGCGACGTGATTTTTGTGTTGGGGTGCTTCTGAGGGTAGGATGGGGGCTTGCAGGGTGGAATGGAGTGTGCAGTATGTGTATGGGGTTCCGGCGCAGGGCGCGCTCGTTCTTTGTACTATCCTTTTGGTTGCAATTCTGGGTTACTAGTAGAATTACTGTAATCACACTGCTATGCTACTGAACACTGTAGGATGCGTGCGGGGATCGATGATGTCATCAAGTGATTGACCGGACCGCGCACTGGGCTCGCGTTTGACCAGCTCTTCTTCTGGACCACGACTGACGATCCGCCTGCACTATGGCCATGCGATACCTAACATCAAGGCTCGCACAGCAAGTGAATCAACCACTTCCACAAGGATACTAGCTGCCGTTAGAGCTTATACGACGCTGCTGTTGGATAGATCGACGAAGAGCTCATGAGCTCCGTCGGGTCCTTCAGCATTGATCAGGTCTGTGTCGTACCCCACTCACGAGAGAGAACTCGGGCTGAAGCAGGGCATCGCATTTCCGATTGGCACAGCTAATGGAGCTCGCTGGGCTAGCGTGCGCCCAGACCCTCGCGACAGTTTACGGGAAGGAAAAGTACCCCCGAGTGCTCGTGTGTTGTGGGCCGGGAAACCAGGGAGGGGACGGTCTGGTTGCTGCGAGACACCTTGGTGCGTCCTCTATCCGAAATCCCAGGAGGGCTTCCTATCGAGACGAGGGCATGCAGGCCTGTTCGGGTACAAGCCTACGATCTGGATGCCTAAGGTAGGTTGGGGCTACATACGCTGAGGAACTTCGAACGGCGTCGCTGAGAAATAGGTATATGAGTAGCCCGGGTCGAAGGACATCTACCAGGTACGTTGTGCCATTACCAATCTCATCCCTAGTTGCCGCACCAAGCCAATCCCCTCCCGATGCCCCGCAGCGTCTCAAGGTCCAGTGCGACAACATGCACATCCGGACGCTCGCACCCTCCCTAGACGTGCAGTCGCTGAAAGACGCAGTGTCGGCGTCGGACGTCATCCTCGACGCGATCTTCGGCTTCTCGTTCACACCGCCCGTCCGCACGCCCTTCGACGAGGCGCTCCCCCTCCTCTCCCGGTCGGGGCTGCCGATCGTGTCGGTGGACGTGCCGTCGGGGTGGAACGTCGACGAGGGCAAAGTCGACGAGCGCGCGCTCGAGCCGGACGCGTTAATCAGCCTGACGGCGCCGAAGGAGGGGGTACGGGCGTACAAGGGCAGGCATTTCCTTGGTGGGCGATTCGTGCCGAAGTGAGTCGTCGTGTTGCTTCTTGCGTGTGGGGGTTTACGGCTGACTGGTCTGCATGTAGAACACTGGAGGAAAAGTACCAGCTGAACCTGCCCGAGTACCCTGGCTTTTCGCAGATCGTTGAGCTACCTAGGGCAGAGGACTCGCAGAAATTGTAACGTTGAATACATATAGTATACATGTGTAGAGCAGCTATTGGAAGAATGTACAGTACCTTGATGTCGAGCTTGGAGATGTGGGCTGAGTGGGATTCGAACTGACGGCGGACGCGTCAAATGAGAAGCTCAGCCACCGACGCGACGATCGTGATGACCGCGAGCGCTTGGGATCTGGTGCGTCTTGTGTTCCAACCAGTGCGTCACTGTCACTATCCCACATTCCTCAACTTGATCATGTCTCGACACCACGAGCAGCTACTAAGACGAATCTGCCAAAATGAACCTACGTTCACAAAGGCGAAGGCCATCCTACATACTGCAGGTCTCAAAACCACGTCGGGGTCCGGCTACGAGCTGGGTCAAGGCGCGAGCGGGCTCCCAGCTGTATGCGCGTACATCGCGGCCGAGGAGTACGTGTTTCTCGCGTTTACTGCCACTCAGCACATGCTGAAGCAGCTATGTAGGCTGGGAGATGACGAAGTCGACGAGAAGACTGCACAAGCCGCGTCCTGTCTCAAGCCCAAGGTCTTCAAGACAACCCTCAACACCGTCCGCTCTGCCCTCGCCGCCGCCGCAGCTGCGACCTCCCCTACGAAGAAGTTTTCACGGACGGTGAGCTACAAGGTGCTTCTGGATGATACGAAGATCGGGCGCAAGGGCGTGGTAACGGGGTGGATGAACGACGCGGAGCGAACGCTCATGAACAATACCGAGGTGCGGAGGCGGTTTGGGAGCGCGTATGACGCGATCACCCTCGCGGTGTTCTGCTGGGTTGGCAAGATTATGATGGTGCGTCTATTCCTCGACTCTATGCGGCCTGGTGGCAGGCAGTAATGGGAGTGCCCGCAGAACAAGAGGGTCAACCCACCAGCGCTGCTAGACAAGTACGACGTCCCGCGAGACCAGTTCGACGAGCTCACGGACACGCTGCACGAGCTCTGCAAAAGTATCACGAAAAATATCCAGCAAGACATCACCGCTATCAAAGCAGGCACTTACGCCCCCAAGCAGCCCCTAGCCGTAGTGACCCCATCCTCATCCCCAACCAAAGCCTCCGCGGCTATCCTAGCCCTTCCCCTTCCCCCACCTATAGCCGATCCCTCGCGCTCGCGCTCGGTCAGCCGCTCGCCTTCCAAGTCCGCGCTGCGCGCCCCGAGCGTCGGCCTGACGCCGACGAAGACTCCGAACCACAAGCGCAAGGTCGCGTTCGACGGCCCGATCGCGGAGGAGGACGAGGACGAAGAGTTCGACGTGAACGCAACGCCGTCGAAGCGCCAGAAGTTCTCTTCCTCTCCCATCAAGCCCTTCCCGTCCGGTAGCAGCATCGCGTCAACTCCGCGCGCGTCCACCCGCATAGCAGCTCGACAAACCACGGAGGCCGCTCCTGGACCCTCGACCCCGCGGCGTCAGCAGACGACGCCCTCGCAGCCGTCCTCGACACACTCGTCGCGTTCGGTCCGTTCGCGGTCACAGACAGGTAGCGCACCGATGACCCCGAACAGGAAACCGCGCCTGGCGACCGTTCGCGAGGAGCCGGAGGGGCCCCCGAGGCGCAGGTGCCGGCCGGTGTTCGCCGACCAGCAGCAGTGGCTGAAGGGCGACTCGCGGCTGGAGCGCGAGCTGAAGCCGTGGCAGGACAAGTGGCGGGACCTTGTGCGGAGGGCCGGGGGCGACGTGTGGAAGGCGGCGGGCATGGCTGGGGAGGGCGCCGCGGCGACGGTACGGGTGGGTGCGTAGTACGTTTGTGGCTTATTTACTCATCTAGCACTAGTCGGATTTACTGCTGTGCGCGAGATTGCCTGGGACGGAATCAATAGCATTCCCTGACGTAGCGGCGTACCAGAGTTGCTTGTGGATGTCTCGATTCCTACTCTGACTTAAAAGTATCATAGATTCTCTCCGGCAGTAAGTTGCGGTTGCTCGTCGCGAGATCAACATTTTGCATACCAGTTTAAGTTTGATAGAACAATGCTTTTGGAACGGACGTCGATTTATACGTGCTACATTTACAATTGAGATATCAGCCTGAGTGGGTATGTCAAGCATGCAAGATAGCTCGAAATCGATGGAGCAAACACCATCACGGGAAACGATGCCACTCAGATATGGGGATATGCGAAAGCTTTTGTAGAATGCTGAAACTGGCCCAACCCAGGGCATGTATAGACACGAGGCAGGGTACATATTGTTAGTTCTTCTTAGACTTTGTGCTTGCTTGGGCAAGGCGCAACGACTTCGCGATGTGGCCATACGAGTCGTACATGAGCCAGAGGGGAATAAACACCCAGCTATGAAGAAACGTGACGTGGTCAATATACATCCTGCAGAGTCTAGACACGTCACGACGGCACTCACATGACATTCATGAACTAGAGAGACGGGCACATGAGCGACCATCGAGCAAGTACACAGTTACGGTCATGGACTTACGACGAGGTAGACCCAGAGGTAGAGCACGTTGGAGGTGTCGAGGTTCGGGCTGCCGGTAAGCCATTCCGGGCAAAAGGTCATCCAACTGCCGGCAATCGAAAGTCACCACACCCATTCATTCATTCATTCATTCATTCATCTTGCAGCACGCGCGACGAGCGAGGACGTACCCGCCGTAGATCTCCGAGGTGCTCAAGACGATGATCCAGTAGTGCCGCGCGGGATCGTCCTGGACGAGCTGCTTGAGGACGTAGAAGCACATGGTACCGACGCCCAAGACGGTGAGGATCTCGAGCGAGACGACGGTCGGGTCGGACACACCCCAGCGGAAGTCGGCGAGGGCGTACTCCCTCCCTGTCGATGGCGTGGGTTTCTTAGTGAGGAGCGCGAGAGCGGAATGAGAGAGGATGGGGACGCACACATCTGAGCCATGGGTCCCGGGCTGGTGGCCACCTGCCGCCCGAACATCGAGTAGTAGAGGAAAGAGCCCTCAAGAGTGTAGTGAATGATTCCGTCAAACGCCTAATAAGCCGCACCGTTTGCGGTCAGCTCTTGCTCTGAAGGTTTCACACAGACGTCGTGTGCGTACCAGCCATATGAAAGTAAAACGATCCTGCCAGGTCGCGTTCTTCGGGAGGAGGGCCTTGGACGCAAAGTAGGCGACAGCACCGACGCCGGCGACGAAAGCAAGCGAGAATGCGGAGGTCGCGGTGAATATGGGCGGGGTCGTAGCCATGATGGGGGATGGATGGAGGAGGGTGGGAGGGCGAGAAGCAGCTGGCGGTGCGGGGTATGGACGGGGCCCTCACACGGTCACATGCGCGACGCGTCTCAATGGAGATCCAAGATCGCGTCGGGTCAAGCTCCTTGTCCTTGTCCCGGGCAGCGATGAGCCGAGCTTCGTCACTGACCCCCTTTCTGCCCAACCTCTAGCACGCTCAATGGCCCCTCTCGTCTCGGCGATAGGAGAGGCAACTGGACGGCACGATGTCCTCATCCAGGGTGACTTCGTGCAGGCACCCTCACTCGGAAAGATAGAGATCTTTCGAAACTATCTCCTCCGTAAGCTCGCCGTCCGTTTCCGTTTTCTGACAAACACTGTGCTTACGGAGATCTTTATCATGCACCGCACGGGCAGGCACCGACAAGTCGGGGATCATCGACCATTTCGCCGACGCCGCCCATCCCATATCCTTGTCGATCCTCGAGAGCGAGCCTCCCGAAAAGTTACAAATACACGCGAAAGGGTCTTTCATCGTGCCTACGTTCTGCGATCTGCACCTCCACGCCCCTCAATTCCTGTACCAGGGCACAGGACTGCACCTGCCGCTGATGCAGTGGCTGGACGAGTACGCCTTCAAGGCAGAAGAACGCCTGGACGCGGACCCGAAGCTCGCAACGAAGGTGTACGAGAAGCTCGCGGCCAGGTTGATCGAGAACGGCACGGGCGCCGTGCTGCTTTTCGGGACCATCAAGACGGATACCAAGTGCGCCTTCCTCACCTCTTTGGGTGACAGCAGCTAATAACTAGTCCTGGACTGACTGGCGCCGATGTTTCTAGCCTCATCCTCGCGCGAGCAATGCAAGAAGCTGGGATCCGCGCATTCGTCGGCAAGCTGTCCATGGACATCTCGTCCCGACCGTCATATCAAGAGGCGTCCGCAGAGGTAGCGCTTGAAGCAGCGCAAGAATTCTGTACGAGATGTCGGGAAGAGGTCGCGTCCGCCGAAAGGGAAGCGCACCGACGCCTGGTCGAGCCAGTCCTCACCCCTCGCTTCGTCCCCACGTGCTCGGACAAGCTGCTCTCTGGGCTTGGAAAGCTCGCCTCAGAGCAAGGCCTCCGCATCCAGAGCCATATGGCCGAGTCACAGGATCAGATCGACTGGGTCCGCGCACAGCGCAACGCGGGAGACGCGGACATCTTCGCCCAGGTACGTACGTCCTTTCGCTTTCATGCTCTCCCCCCTCAATGCGCTCACGTATACATAACGAAAAAAAACCAACAGCACAACCTCCTGACCCCCCGAACCGTCCAAGCGCACTGCACGTTCCTCGCTCCGGAGGAGTTCTCGGACCTCGCCCCCACGGGAGTCGCGATCGCCCACTGCCCGCTCTCCAACGCGTACTTCTCCGGCAAGCGCTTCCGCCTCCGCGAGGCCCTCGCCGCGGGCGTGCCCGTCGGGCTCGGCACGGACGTCGCCGGCGGGTACTCGCTAGACATCATGAACGCCATGCGCCAGGCGGTCGTGATCTCGCGCACGCGCGAGGGGGCGCGCGCCATCGCGTCGAGGGCCTGGTCCGACAAGGACAAAGCGGCGAGGGACGAGAACAGGCCGTTGAGCATCGACTGGAAGGAGGCCCTGTACCTCGCGACGATGGGCGGGGCGATCGCGCTTGGGCTGCCGAAAGGGCTCGGGACGTTCGCAGTCGGGGTGCCGTTTGATGCGCAATCGAGTGAGTGCAATGGCATTTTAACGCGGTGACGACGCTCAGTCGAGACGACACATTACTCACACAGTTGAGCTGTATCGCGACAAGACGATCGAGTCCTCGAATGTCCCAACGCATGCCTCCCAAGTTGATATAGAAGAGGTCGGGGCGATGACGTTCTTCGACGACCCTCGGCCGCAAGGGCTGACAGAGGATATGGTCGAGAAGTGGTGGTGTTTGGGAGACGCGCGAAACCGTCGTAGCATGTGGGTCCAAGGGAGGTATGTTGGTAGAGGGATGAGAGGTGAGGATTGAAAGCGACTTGAAGTTCGCGGTTCATGGCCATCCTCGAGACGAACATGGTTCCGCGATAATGCAAAGGTGTACGTCGTGTTATGATGCCTACAAGTACAGATACATACATCGCCTCCCTATAGCAAGAAACTGCAGGAGTCCGTCACGTAAACGAGGAGAAAGCGAAGCGTCACCCGCGCGACCCGCTCAGCCCGCCATGTCCATCTTCTCCAGCTCCTCCCAGGACGGCAAGCCCACGACACTCGGCAGTTCCGCCCATATCTTTTCCCTGAGCGCGATGACATCGCGCTTGAACGCCCGCCGGCACTGCGTGCACACGTTCGGGTCCTCCGCCAGCTCGTCGATCGCCTGGACCATGTAGTGCAGCGGGCCGGTGCGGACGACCCACGAGCGGGATAGGCGCGAGCCGAGCCGGACGAACGCCTTCTGGCACGCGCCCTTTGCGCCGATGCACGTCCCGCACGCCTGGCGCGCGGAGCAGGTCTGGCGGATGAAGTCGAGCACCACGGCGATGCGGTGCTGGAACATGAGCGTGTAGTCTGTGAGGTCGCGGGGCGAGAGCTGGGACGACGGGCGGGAGGGGTGGTCGACGAGGAGCTTGGGGTGGTCCGCGCGGAGGAGGTCGGGGAGGTTGTAGAGCGAGAGGAAGTAGAGGGCGGAGGGGACGACGGCGGAGACGTGCGTCTCGCGGGCGAGGTTGAGGACGTGGAGTGGGTGGACGTACGGGTAGGTGAGGTCGGCGACGAGGGGCGCCTTGACGGCGCGGTCGATGAACCGGTCATGGCCGGGGAGGGTGTGCGGCCAGGTGTCGAGGAGGTGGCGGATGGCCTGGCGACGGAGGTGGGCGACGAAATACTTTGTGGAGAGGCGGAGGATGGCGGCGACGTGGTAGAAGTCCTCGATGCCGCGGTTTTGGAACGTCCTGTCGTGCGTCGGGGAGGATAGGGTGCAGATGAGAAGACAAGGAAGGGACGTTACTATGAGATCGGGCGGAAGGGCGTATACGACGCACCGCGTCGGACTCGGACTCACGCTCCGTCGTACAGCGCACGAATAAGCACGCTCAGCTCCGTGGGGCGGTCGTGCATCCGGACGACCTGACAGTCGTCCGCTACCTCGACGTCGGTCGCGGCGGGGGAGGGGAGCTCGAACATGGACTGGAACACTTCAGAATGTCGGGCGAGTACGCCTCGGTGTAGCTTGAACGCGACGGTGACATCCGAGTCGATGTCCTCGGCGAGAACGACAATGTTGCCATCTTCAAACCAGGGCTCTCCTCGCTGGTTGGGCGGTATCGTGGCCCGCGGTAGCATAGACAAGTCGTTTTCTTGAGGAGGAGGGGGGGGAGACGGATGAGGCAAAGTCCGTAAACGCCGGAACGCTCTCTTGAGTCTTGCGGCCATCTGGTGTCCCTGCCGCTTACCCTGCCGCCGTCTTCTCCATTTTCGCCCCCCTCCATCGGGTACCGTTTCTTGGAAATGAGATAAATCAGACACCCCGCTATGTCGACTACACCGCGTACGCCGCGCTCGCGTGCACCGTCCCGCGCGCCGTCTCGTGCACCATCCCGCTCTGGTACCCCCGTCCCCGGACGGTCTCCGTCGCGTCTGTCCTCGCGTCCTGCCGTACCCCCTATGCCCTCAGTTTCCAATCTAAAGGTCTACAGCCATGGCGCCTCCACCTCTGCAACGCATTCACCAACAACCGACTCGCCGTCCGGACACCCAGAACCTGGAGACACCAGCTCTTCTTCCTCGGTCATAGAAGGCATCCTTATCCAAGAGCCAGACGCGGACATCGATATCATGGATGGAGAGCAAGCAAGTGCCGTCGGGTTGGTAGAATCTCGTGCTGGGGACGAGGAGTCCAAGAAGAATCTGCGGGACCACTTGAGGAGGACACTAAGCAAGAAGGAATCCTTCTCAGGTGAGAGGAGCATGTTAATTATCCGGGTGTTTGGTGTCTGATTTACTCCCAGACATCTCGACCTTCAGACGGCGACTTAGCGACAAGCCTCCATCTATGCAGGAGGTAGCGTATACACCAGGTGAGCACAAGCACTGTTCGTTGCATACATTCATGCTCATGCGAGATCGATTGCTAGCGGAACAGTATCTTCCCCGGCAGTACTTCGTCCTGACAGATGCCGGAAAACCCGTCTTCGTCAGGTAACTCGTTCCATCTACTCCAAGGTACACTATTGAACTCTGGTCCGGCAACCTACAGCGACCGAGATGCAAATTCGGACAGCGTCACCTCTATGTTTGGTGTCATCCAAGCACTCGTCTCCATCTTTCTCGATGACGGAGACAAGCTTCGGTCCATCAACGCGGGCAACACCCGCATCGTCTTTCTTCTCAGGCCGCCGTTATACTATGTATGCGTCTCCTCATGGAGCGAGCCAGAATCAGTCGTCAGTAAGCTTGCACTTGATTCCCCAAGCTAAATACTGATGGTTACAAAGCAAGACCAGGTTCCACCTTGAGTACCTGCACCTGCAGATCTTGAGCGTCTTCTCTGCAGAGCAGCTCAGACGAATGTTTGAGCAGCGACGGAATTTTGACCTAGGACGGCTACTAAGAGGTGTGTTCGCTCCCCGGCCCCCCTCGTATCTTATCCACCCAGTTGAAACTGTATAACAGGCGCGGAGCCTCTCCTATACTCGCTGCTATCTCGGTTAGAGTGGGACCTAGCAATGACCACCTCGTCGCTACACTGTCTGAAGCTCGACCCATCGCTACGCAAGTCCGTGGCCGATATTCTCGTACCAACGTCCAAGATCAAAGTAGATTACTCGTTTTCTCCTCTGTATGCGCTGTCTCATGGCTTCGCAGGATATGCTCTACGTGATTTTGATTGCTCAAGGACGAGTGATCACCCTGGTCAGACCGAGGAAGCACTCCATCCATCCGTCAGGTAATGGACAACGTTTATGGGCTTCGCTGACCCCGACTAACCTGCTTCATAGATCTCCACATCCTCATCAACACCATCCACTCACCGTCTATCCTCAACAATTCTGCCACGGCGTCGTATCTGCCTGTTTGTCTTCCGAAGTTCAACCCCTCGGCGTTCGTCAACGCGTACGTCATGTTCCTTCCGGGGAACGAGCCGCAGGATGCCGTCAAGAAGTCGTCAACAACAGCCTCCGAAGGGGACGCAGAAAGCGTGCGATCCAGCGCTGAAGAGCCGCGAATGGACGACATGCACAGTACGCGTTCCGGAACCTCGACCAACGACCGCCCTGTGGAAGTGGCGTTGGTCGCTGTCAGCGGCAATGTAGATTTCGAGCAAGTCAGAGGGTGGGCGGATAATACGATTCACGTACGTCTCCCCCTTCGCCTTCGCCATCCCCATCCCCATGCTCGATAGATGTAGTCCTAGTCCCTGACGACATTGCACCCACACAGCGCCTCGCCAACGACGGTCTGCTGAACGCGCTCAACGACGCCATCGCCCAAGGCTCCACCGAGTACTCCGTCTCGAACCTGAGCATCCCCGGCTTGCGGCACTTCATCTACAAGTCGCGCTCGCACGTGCAGATCACGATGCCGCTGTTCGACGACCCGTACGACGACCCGAACGAGAAACGGAGGCTCATCACGCTCTACCAGACCCTGTACGACGCGATACACGCCAAGTCGGGCCAGGAGCGCACGCTCAAGCTGCAGTACGTCAAGACGAGCCAGGAGGCGGTGATGGGATGGGTTCGTACTACGACAACGGCCTCCTCTTCTCCCAAACGATCATGGGTGCTGACGGCGTGCTGTTACACAGATCACGCAGCCATTCGAATTGTACGTCGCCCTCTCTCCCCGGCTTCCGAAGAGCGCCGCGGTGGGCGCGGCGAACGCCATCGCACGTTGGGTCCAGAAGGAAGAGAAGCAGCTGTTCTTGAGAGATGCGCCTGTATTTTAGCATATACCTCGACGATCGCTTTTGATGGAGATACTCAACACGTGCATGACAAGCTACTGCGATATGATGATTGTCCAATGATGGTCGAAAGCACGAGTACAATGTCCTGAGATACACTATATGCTACACACAGCCAGATCGCTTCAGTCTTGTGATACATCCATTCGGACGACCTCCTCTTGCGGCCGGTCGAGTGCGGTGTTCTTGTTGCGTCGTTCAGCGAGGAACTCGTCGATACGCTGCTTGAGCTCAGGATCTGTTTGTCAAAAGCGTCAGCTACAGCCACAATCACAGCTCGACCTCATGCGCGAAGCAGACATACTAGGGATGACCTCCTCGAGGGTCAGCGGCACACGATTGAACGGGTCCTTAGTGTCGGACAGGAGGTGAGACTTGATCGTAGACCTGTCGACGACAGCCCTGGACGAGGGGAGCGTGACCGGGTCGCGCATGAGGGTGCACATGAGGGGATCTGTACACCGGTCGTCAGACGAAACCGGCAACGATGCGCATCACCACACGCTCACCGAGGAACTCGTCCGGGATCTCCCCGAGGTCCTCCTCCGCCTCCAGCGTCGCCTTGGTCTCCTCGACCTTGACCACGAACAAGCGCAGCTGCTCGATCTCGTCCGGCGACTTGAGCGACGTCCGCTTCAGCACGTCCGCCGCCTGCTCGAACAGCTCCTTGCGGTAGCTCCGTCCGTCGGCCGCGACCGCGCGCGCGAACTCGTCCTCGCCGCTCAAGTTGAGGTACACCTGGACGATGTCGCTCAGGAGCGTCTTTGGGTTGAACTTGTACTTCTCCGGGTTCTTCACGATCAGCTCCCGCGAGCGCGGGCCCACGAGCGTCTCGAGGTTGTAGTCGAGCATCGCCGCGAGCCGGTCGACGATCTCGGGCACCATGAACGGTGTCTTGGTCTCGCCCGTGAAGATCTTGAGGAGGTCGACGGTGGAGTTGCCGAGCTGGACGTAGCCGCTTGCCTGCCGTTCGAGCTGGCGGAGGGTGTTTTCGCGCTCGCGACGGTACTGGGCGGACTTCGCTTCGAACGCCTCGCGGTCCTTCATCTCCGTCTGGATCTCGTGGATCTTGGCGAGCTCGGTGAGCGACTCGTCAAGCAGGTATGTGACGTCGTTGATCATGAGGTTGACGAAGCGGACAAACTTCTCATGGTTGTTGCTTAACACCCAGGGTAAACTCTTTAAACTTTATAGAGGTAGCACATACACTCACACAGCCTCATTCTTCAGGGCCTCACGATGCGTTTGGTTGTTCCATATCGTCTTGAAGATGTAAGCAATATTTCTGCGAGAGTCTAGTGTCGAGTTGATTAGGTCACAATGCTGCACGGCGTAGACGCATATCACGTACTGAACTTGTCGTAGAACTGGGAGCTGGCCCCGGTCTGTTCAACCTCTGAGAAAGACCGTCAGAATGTTCACTAGCAAAGGTGCAAACAATTCTTACCGATGTAGAAGTGCATGAGTGCAGGCATCAAGTGCTGCAGTGCAACAGGATGCGTGTTGAGGAGTGTCGTGAGGACTCTGCGTTGCTCACCCCAGTTCAAGCAGCCAAAGAACAGTACTTCGACAATCTTCGCCTTGAGGAAAGGGTTCTTTATATACCACGTCGACGTCAAGAAAGTCAGACACCAGATGAGCATCTCATTCCGTCCCGAGAGCTCGAGGCTCTTCGGACTTTGCCTACAAAACCCCAAGGTTACTTTAGGATCGGATACGCGTTTCAATTTGGCAACCAGGAAGACGTACCGGATAACGTAAAGATGGTACTCGATAACATCTTCCGCGAGATACTCAGGCAAGACGCGCCACGACGTGGGCACATCCTTCGGCAGAGGCAACCTAAGTATCAAGTTCATTGTTAATGCTCCGATATGGGGGAGAGGAGCAGACTGCCAACGTACTCGATGAGAGGATTCGGATGTTTCTTCCGAGGATCGACCTGCCGAATTAGCCATGTGGAGACGAGGTTGGCAAAGCTAATCGACCGGAACACGAGCTCCGGATCGGACAGCTGCGTCTCATACGCCAGTTGTGCCGCATATAGCTTGTCTTGTTCCGCCTGTTTCGAGTCAGTCGTAGAAACGACGAGAACACGCGCCCCGACCGACCTTTGCAGAATTGATAGCAGCCTCAGTGCGAGCCTGGAACGGAGTCTGACCACCGCGTTTCAGCATCATCAGTTGCGCATATAGCCAATGAAACGTACCCCTCTCCAAGACTGGTCACTCTGGAGGACGTCGAGATGCCTTCGGATATCATCGTGCTGCCTGCCCATGTCCTCAACGTTGTTGACCAGCTTCAGCTGCCCAATGTGGTTCACAGCCAGCGTCAGGTAGAAAATGTCCGAGATAAAGTTTGGTGGCGCTGTGGAAGGCGGGCCCAGTGAGCAGAACCCTTGTAGAAGGCTACCATGCGAGCCTTACCAGAAGTCGCCTCGTTCTGTTTCCTCCATTCTTCCGCTTCATCGTTTGTCGCATTCACGCGCGTCTCGTCTGTGAGGTCGATCCTCGACGAGTGCGCGTAGTACGCTGGGTCGATCTTGTCCATCTACACCGTGCCTTTGTCAGTTTCAGCTCGCAGACCATGATGAGCAGACGCTCGCGCACCTTGCTGTACTGAGAGTCCATAAATGGCTCGCAGAACTGCAAAAGGATGATCTGCAGGTTCATGATGAAGGTATCGGACGAGACCGTCAACATGTCGACCTGCATGCCGGCACGCTTGCGGTTGAGGTTGATGGCACGCGCAAAGTACCGAAGTACTCCTTCTCGCGCGCCCGCGGATGCGCGCACGAGCGTATTGAACACTTGAAAGAGCGAACCCTAACAACCCCAAGAGTCAGAATTTCGACTTGTGTGGAACAAATGAAGGACACTGACCTGTAAGGTCTTGAGGGTTCCCCGAAGGCTGGCCATGGCAGAGCTAATCTCTCCCTGTGGACGCGTCTCGTGGTTCATGAAGTAGGATGCCGAGATTGAAGGCTAAAATTGCGGGTTACTAAATCGCCTTGCGTTCCATGAGAGAAGATATATTTACCCAGTCTCGGTGGAACACGCCCAGCCGCAGAAGCGGCCCCAACAGGCTCCTTGTCTCGAACTCGGGTGCAGATGAAGTCTCCGGATTCCACTCGGGAAGCCTGGTAATCATCGCAGCGATAGCCTTGACGCTGACCAGGGCCTCCAGCCCGGTAATGACACCACGCCATCCGTCTCCGCTCGCAAAACCAACAGCCAACGACTGATGGGAGCAAAGTCTAGCAATGACTGGCCCAAGGACCCCGTCGATCTCGTTGTCCGGCTCGAACCGTCGTACGAGATCCTGGAGAAACGTCTCTATATCAGACGCGTCGAGGAGCCCCGAGGAATTTGATGTGAGGTAGGGCCCTGAGAGTGCTGAGAGTGACATGAAAGATGGGACGAGCTCCGCTGCACCGAATTCCTTGCCGGAAATATTGGGTTGAGGGAACATCTCGGGGTCCTGCAGAGCAAGGCCCGTGTAGCTGATAATCAGGTCGCGGAGTTTGTCGAGAGCATCCAGTGCTTGTTGTTGTTCTAGTGGTACATAGTTCTGTGAATGTATGCCATCAACGCCAGGTAGTTTGAAGACGGCGGAGCGCACTGACCTTCTTCAGGACCGCATTTCTAGTTGTGTTCAGTCGTTTCCAACATCCGATCAGGTACTCCAGTACCGTTTGTTGTGACGGAAGAGACGCGAGCACAGGAAGGAACTCAAGATCGTCTCTGTATGACGAGTGAGATTGCGCATATAAGGAAAGGTGAAATAAACTCACGACATTGCGTGTGGGTCCAGCTCTAGTCGCGCAATCAATGTGCGGTCTGCCGCTCCGGCGTTGAATTGCAATGAGAAGCCTAAAAATACTACTCGTACAAACACATCCGTCAAATAAAGAGAATCGACGTACCTTCGCTCTGCAATTCCTCCGCAAGGCCCTTCAACCAAACAACATCATACGAGGTACTCTCTGCAACTTCTTTCTGCCCACAAGCGTCGGACGCAATTCGTAAAGCAGAAAACAAAGCGAACGTACCTTGAGCGTTACATTGAGCACGTTTGAGATCGTCTCGTCCTCCCAGACGGGGAGATCGAGGTGCACCGGTGTTGCGACCGCCGGGGTCTTCTTCTTGAGCGGCACAGGGGACGGCGCCGCAATAGCGGATTCCGCTGGCCTCTTCTGAACAGCAGACGGCGGGATAACCTTTGGCGTCAGCTTTGGGGGTGCAGCGGTAGGTACAGGGGCGGGGGGCGCAGAAGTAGACGCGCCCGGCGGAGGGCTCGCAGACGAGGGTCCCGGTCCTCCGAGCTTAGCTAAACGCTTCAAGCGGATCTGTGTCCTTCTCGTCAATATTGTCCATGACAAAACGTTGAGGGGGTCAAGCGTACCCGCTCGGCGTCGTCTTGCGGGTTAGATGCCATGGTGGGGTTGGGAGGGGAGGAAGAAACGAGGTGGACTCGATCGGTGCGCAGAGAAGGTCCTGAGACTGGCCCAGAAGCGCCCAATCCTTCGCGAGGCGCGTGACCGTAGCCTCGACAGCGTCCTCGGTTGTGCTTTCTCCCCTCTCCATTGTCCGTCGTTTCTGGACGCTGTCTTATCCTCTGCGGTCGCAGCCATGTTCTTGTTCACACGCGTCTTGGGGACGGCACGTCTGTTCTCCACGTCGGCGGCCGCGCAGTTCCCGAAGCTGAAGTCGCATTCTGGAGCCAAAAAGCGGTGGAGGTCAATAGCGTCGGGCATCTTCAAGCGGGTATGTGTTCTTAATGCCCGTGTGCCGTCAGCATTGTCCGACCATGGTGTATGTCATACAGGGAAAGGCAGGCCACAAGCACTTGAACGTCAGCAAGAGCCCCGCCCGGAAAAACGCATTGAGCCAGACAGCCTACTCCAATGCCTCACAAACGTCACGGCTGAAGAGGTTGCTCCCTTACGGGTCACCATGATGCGTTGGATCGAGGGCCGTAGACAGGGATTGTGGTGTGTACTTCCTCATTCTCGTCATCTCTCTTCGCTGAGGTCTTTCCAGTCCGCGTCATTCTGTATCATACCACACGACTTCTCGTCTAATACACGTTGGACTCTAGAACTTCCAACCAACTAGTTCATTTCCACGTTCGCCTCGTCTAGCGCATTGCTCGCCGCGCGGCCTTCCTCAAGTCTCGCCCCACCGAAGAACGCACGAATATCTTTCTGTTTGGGGTCATGAGCAGCGCTGCCGATACCACCCTTCTGGCGTACCTGCACATCCGTGGAACGTTAATGCAAAGGCTTGAAGCGTGACTGCGACTACGTACCACGCCGGCAAGATGCTCGCGGTGATTCACCTCGGTGACCCTGACGTGAAGCCTCGGCGGATCACTGTCCGAGAAATCCAGCGGTTGTCCTTCCTTCGCCCCCTACGAAGTAGGTTCAATCCTCGAGGCCAAGCACAGCACACAGAAAGGTGAGTTACCTGGACCTCGACCGCCAATCTAGTCCACGCCGTATTATGCAGTCCTCTGTACTTGTCTCCGGGATGGCGCCCGCTCTCGTCTTTAACGAGCAGGGCTGGAATGAGCTCGCTGATGCACAGGCCATGGCTCGCAAGGGCGATGTTGACACCTGCTTTGCCCTCTCTTGCAGCTTGCCAGATATGGGGCATCACCAGCTCGTCGATCGCCTTCGATGCGCGAGCATATACGTCGTCCACGCTCTCGCCGCCGGGGAACTTCTGTGAACGTTCATGCAGCACTGGCCAAATCCCTTTGGCGAATTGCTCCTCGAGGGTCAAACCAGGTGTCTGATTCCAGGACCACGGGTTTCCCTCGGCGTCACCAAAGTGTTGTTCCCGCAGAAGGGGAGACTCGGTGAGGGGGGGCTTGGGGTCGGGTTGGGCGTCGCGGACGGCCTGTCCGGTCCAAAGGGCGCGCTTGAGGGTAGAGGCGTAGATCGCGGCGAAGCGGGTGCTGGATAGTGATTTCCCCAATGCTTTGGCTTGCTGCACAGAGGTCATCTAATATGCTCGTCCGCTTCTCAGACTGGGATTGCCTTACGTTCATGCCTATACATGGGTAAGCGCCTGCAGTGGAAGGTTGGAATTTGTTGGATGCTTACCATGGTTGCTCAGAGGTGCATCTTTCCACCCCGCCCAAACTTCGAGCTGAATGTCAACCATGGTCTAGGTTAATACTACCGTTAAACGGGTCATTGAGCTTGCCCAAGCACCAAATTATCCGTTGATTCTCCGTGCCTAATCTGCATCGGCTGTGAGTCTCTTGTAGCATTCGGGATCCAGTTGTCCACTCACGAAGGTGACGATGACTGTGGGCGTGGACACTGAGGACATGGTTGTGTTCCAAAGAAGGTGCCCACCGCCTGTGCATGGTCACCGATACCGAATGAATGAGCCGAGTCAACGTGCTTTGTTAGCCGGCTATTACCTCGAGCTGTGCTGGGCTGACTAAGCGTGGGCGGGGAGGGTGGGCGGCGCGGGGGGTCTTGGCTTGCGCCCTCACCGTGTCGAGCAGGCTTGCGTGTCGTCACCGTCAGTGGACGCGCGTCCCCGACGCTCGTCTTTATAAGCTTTCCTTTCGGCTACCACATCTCTACTCTCTTTCTCGTTGTCCACGACCATCAACTTCACGAATACCTGGATACCTCTCTCGCTATGTCTACCTCAGCCTCCCCTGACCGCGACGCTCAGCTTCTAGACGTCGGCAAGCAATGCTCCGACCCGACTTGTCTTCTGGTCGACTTCCTCCCATTCAAGTGTCAGCATTGTGCGCAGCCCTTCTGCGGTGAACACTTCTTGCCTACCGCCCACCACTGCTCCAAGTACGATGCGGCGAAGCATGATCGGGTCGCACCTTCTTGTGAGTCCGCCATTCTTCCTGTACTTCGCGGTTCACGAGCGCGCCGCTCATTCCTGAGTCCAGGTCCTTTGTGCAACACTCCTGTGGCCATACCTCCCGGGCAGGATCCCAATATCCGCATGGAGCGACACATCAACACCGAGTGCTCTGTCATGACCGGAAGATCTGGTAAAGCCAAGAGTACGCCACGCTGCGCTCGACCCAAGTGTGGCAAGTTGCTCTTCTCGCCCATACGTTGCGACGTGAGTGATTCCTTTCTCTTCGCGGCAAGTTATATCCGTCGTTGCACAACTTCCCATTGACTTCTTTCCGGACGTCCTGCCCCGGTAGTCATGCAAGCAACAATTCTGTCCAGAACATCGCTTCCAGAAGGATCACCCTTGCTCCGCGCTCAAGGCGTCTGGGTCAAGTCACCATGCCGGCGCGAAGGCCTGGGCGAATGTGCAGAACCAGACGAGCGCCGCGTCGGCCGCCGCCATGGCTGCCATGAAGCGTGCTGCTGCGTCTGCAAATGCATCGCCTCGGACAGGTCAGACACAATCACCGACTGCGGCCTCCGACACGAAACCGGGTTCCTCTTCGCGATCCAACCCATTTTCTTCAACGGACCGGTGAGTTATCTCCGTTACCTTCGTTCTCAGTGGATCACTCATGGACGTGCAGTCAAACCATCCTGCTGGCAACTCCACCTTCCCTCCCCGTTGCTGTTTCAACGCCTAACGATGCTGATGTCTCCAACGATCCGCCGACACGATGCTCACCCAAACCTACGACATCCAATAATCCGTCTACTCTATCTTTCGTACCATCGCCGCTGTTCGGCATGGCGTAATGCTTGGACACCACCACTGTATCGATATCCTCGTCTCCATCCATCGAATGATTGCTTTGTATCATCTACTACCCACCTCGTCGCAGGCGTGCGAAGGCAGAGCGGGAGAGTCGGCGGAAAGCCATTGAAGCACGGGCGCGGAAGGGCATTCCGCCTACCGAGGCAGAGAAGGCTTTCTTGGCCGAAGGGAATGGGAAGGACGAGTGCGTGATCATGTAGGGTTCTTGCTATACCGCGATGTGGCTCGTTGACTGCTATAGTATCCACAAATTGCATTGTCGAATGTCGCCGGAAGCTTGATTGCTCGGAGTGCGTTTGATCGAATGAAGCTGTGGTTTGATACTCTTGTCTTCGCTGTCTCTCTGAGAACTACGGGCCACAATCTCACGGAACGTCGTCCCTCCGCCCCAAACTTGAATATGTGGATGAGGCAATGACTCGGGGTGCATCTAGTCGGTCGTTGACCGCGCGCTCCGTGGTCAAGGAATGGAAGACCTTCGAGGAAGTGTTCGGGAGGAGTCATCCGGCGGTTTGAGAATCCCTCGCTGGTGCTCTTACCCACTCTTCTCTTCCTGTCTGACAAGGCGTAGATCTACCATTCTCTCCGTCGTGCACTCCCTATACAGTCCTATACCGCTCTCACACCTATGTGCATCCATTTCCCCCCTTCGGCCCTGCAATGGACCTCTCTGGCAACTCAGGCATCCTACTGCCACCTGTGGGGGCCACGATTGCGTGGGTGCTGTTCGGGCTCTGTTTCTCGCTGCTGTGCGTACTCTGAACCTTCGGACCACGCTTATGCCGGGGGCTTACTTGCAGCGTTTCGCAGGTTCTATGGCGTCATGTTGTGCCAAGCGTACTGGTACTTCCAGATGTATCAGGAAGATCCTAGGGACCTAAAGATTACAGTGAGCAGTGCTGTGCTCGAATTCGCTCATTTCCTCATCATGTTGCGTGCAGGTCACTGCAATACTGTACGGAGGCCAGCTATCTTGTATTTTTGTGGAGTGATTGACTGCTGCGCAGAATCGCCAACGCCGTAAACCTGGCTCTCATCATGCATACCTGGCAGGCAGTTTTCGCTTGACTGTTGGACGTATATGCACTAACTACGCGCAACGCAGTTACTTCTATGCCGTCGGGAGCTACGCGGCTCCAGATGCTTTCAATCATATATCAAGGTACTTCATCTCCTTATTCTTAACATACCGATAACTGATCGCCATCTCTGGCAGCTCCCTTGTGGTACGTCCTTGCCCGCTGTCTATATTCCAGAGGAACGCGCCGTTAATGCATTGTTCAGTTCACGCCCATATCTATAGTAAGAGTTTATGATGTGAATTCCATTGAATGCTGATCGCGACTCGTCTGCTAGTTCATATGCATTTTGCTGTGCGAATAGTGCGTCGCGACCAAATGTCGATGCTTTAATGTGCTGACTATTCGTTGACAGTGTTTACGTCCGAAGAACCTACTTCAGTGAGATGTCTGTGGCTTGTCCTCTCGGGACAGGTGCTGACGAGCCGACAGTCTTGCCCCCAATCGCTAGATGGGTGTTTATCATGCTGGCCGTGAGATCTCCTCTTCCGACATTCAATACGGATGGACTAATCCGCTTCTTATCAGGTCTTGGTTGTAGCATCTGCCACGGGTGAGTCGCACGATCACTGTATGCATGCGCGCCGTGTTGAACGGCTGCACAGCGTTCATCACTAGTGAGCAGCGATTTCATTTGGTCCAGAAGGTTGCCTTGCAGTCTCACCACGTACTCTGGCCTGGCCAGCCCTTACGGTTCAGGTGTAAGTGACCATGATGCCCTCTCGTTCATGCACACCACTTACGGCGCTGTTTAGAGCATTGCAACCCACGTTCGAGCAATGGCTGAAGTTCAAAGTCGGTCTCAACCGTTCGGAACGAAAGATGTCTGTTCTGACCATTCGTATCAAGTGGCTTGTGTCTGCGACGTTTGGCTGCGCGACGGTGGCCGACTTGGGTCTGGCAGTCGTCCTGAGTTTGGCACTGCATGTCAGCCGCACAGGCTTTAAAAGGTTGGTAGTTCAAGCCAAGACTTCGGCCTCGGACTAACCGGATCTCGATGGCGCAGGACCGACGTTCTCCTGAACTCGATTATCATCAATGCGTTCAGGACGGGGACCGTGACGAGGTAGTACCCTCCAGATTCCCAAGGCTATGTAGTGCTGCTCACGTCCACGTCAACCTAGCCTTCTGAGCGTCGCATGCTTGCTAGTCGTGAGTCGCCCGAAATGAGTGATCGTGCACACGTGCTCATCTTCCTCAGGCAGTGTTCGAAGGGAAGAACGTTGTGATCATCCCGCTCAGCATAATGGTCGCAAAGAGTGAGCCCCGGGGCCCGTCTCATCTCCCTCCTCGGACGCGCTAGTATTGACCGACCGTTTTGACAGTTTACGCGAACGCGACGCTCGTAACGTAGGCCTTCCTCTCGGAAGCTTCGTGCTTTAAAAACTTCATTGCACGCGCTGACCTGTCCGCTTCCAGGCTGAACATCCGGCGTGGCTTGTCGGAGAAGCTGAGGCCGCAGGCCGGAATCGGATCGAGCGACATGATCAGTCTGAGCGCCTTCGACTGTGCCCCACGATGGCCATCGGGAGAACGAGAACGCGAGAGGGGCGAGGATGGCGTCGCGGCTGTGCCTACGGGCAGCCGCTTAACGCCAACGCTTGACGGCACGGTCCACCAAGTGTGAAGACATGATGGACATTCTGAGAAGTTTGTTCATGGAAGTCTTGGAAGGGTCCGTGGACCCCGGCCGTATGGCAATGCAGCCGGTACTCGGGGCATCTTTTTGAGATGGTATGGACTCGAACTTCTATATACGAGATTCATATATATGAGTTCGCACGGTTAGCGTATAAGCCTGGAGGCATTCACCGACAGTGTCGCGCCTATTTCAAACTGTCGATTGGATTATTTGAGGGAAACAAACGCATGAGTATCGAGCAATTTCCGCTCCACGTATGATCGGGCCGTTCACGTGGCAGGCAGATCATTTCGACGCGAAGATTGTACAGCTGAAAGGTGTCATGTTGGACTGCACTAGTCCACTTGGGATCATTCTTCGTCAACGTTGACATGATCGAGCGCAACCTGTGGGTCCACCAGCAACTAAGTAGTAAGTACGCCGCCCGTCTGCCATCGACGTGCGACAGGGCTTCGCTCCGCGACTAACGGAATGGTATACAACATGGGACCTTTACTCTTATGATAACGGACATCATGCCTACAAAGAGGAAACCTACGACTGACGAGAAACCACACAAGTATGAAGGAGGCAAATGAACGGACGGCCCAGACGACGCCACCCTCACGCGTACTCTGCAGAATGCTCACTCGCCTTGGAATGACCCAGCTTCTTGGTGGGGAGGGAAAGGGTGGACGACGCGCCCGCCTCCCCATAGCGGGGATCTTTCGTGTCCGCCATGTCGACCATCTCATGCGACTCTACGTTGACGAATATTTGCTGCGAGTGCTGCGGTGCGGATCGGCATTCTGAGTGGAGGCAGGGATAAAAGGGAGGGGGCGGGCTGACCTGTTTGCTTCTGTCGCTTACGGCATTTACATGCACGGAGATGTGCTGACGGTCTGTAGTGCTCTTGCTGTCGTCGTATGACCATCCGCCCCGCGAGTTCAAGCTGGAAATGAGCGTGTTCGTGTACAGCTTCGCTAGGGGAAGATTGAAGATGAGGTGGATGGTAGAAGTCTGGCAGTGAAGGTCGGCCAAACGCCAGATCAAAAAGGGATTAGGACATGCAGAAGAACA
Organism: Sanguinoderma infundibulare; assembly: GCA_032821775.1. Taxonomy (NCBI): domain Eukaryota; kingdom Fungi; phylum Basidiomycota; class Agaricomycetes; order Polyporales; family Polyporaceae; genus Sanguinoderma; species Sanguinoderma infundibulare. Next base: position 1,801,099 of record JAVLRN010000007.1, read on the forward strand.
CGGTGCTTACCGATATCAGGTAGGCGGCCAGGTCGATAGTGGCGCAAACAGATGTGATCAAACCGGTCTGGACAGTGACTGCGTTATCGCGAAGACCACATACGCCGTGTCAGCAAAACGAGGCTCTCAACGATGATCTTCAGAGACTCACGGCGGATGATTTTATCGACGATATCGTCCGTAGCCGTCATTCCGGTCTTGTTCTTCCGCTGTCGGAATCCGAAACAATATTCGTCAGCGGGAGTAGCACGACAACCGTCCTAGAACATACCAAATGCCAGACGAGCGTGGCAGTGATCGAGATGTCGACGACCACCGCGCTCACGACCCAGAGGATGGCGACCGATTCGAAACCTTGGAACTTGGCGTACACAAGGGTGCGGCTGATCGCGACGGCAGTGGCGATCGCACCGGCTAAGATGGGGCGGATGTGGCTCGCGTCTGAGACACCTACCAAGGCCAGGAACGATAGAAGAACCACATACCACACGCGGCGAGGGATCCGACCACGATAAACCCAACAATCCACTTATTATGGGTCAGGATGTGGACACGCCAGGCAAAGAACAGCTGCACTAGAATGGTGATGACTGCCTATAGGAGATGTCAGTCGGCTACAACACCTGTGATAGCAAGACTATCTTACCGTTGTGCCTGGGTCTACACGGCAGCCAATTTCCATCTCAGAAGGTGCGATGAATGCGGGCAAGGTAGCCACTTACCTGTACCCAAGACTGTAGAACGATCGTTTGTTAGAAAGTCATATGACGACGAGAATAGTGAACACTTACAGATGCTACCTTTGACGAGTGAATCAGGGTTCCCTATGCACACCGTTCAGCACATGGTGGATCGAACGAGTTCTATGAAGGCTACTCACCGAAATTGACTATTAGTGGCTCATACACGAGGATACAGTCAAAACACGTATTGGCGGCGTCCATCAAGAGCAGCGAAAACACCTGCTCAGCTAGTCGTCAAAATGAACGGCGCATCGGAACCATTGGACACCCACGAGGACCTTCATCCACGTCTTATCACTGGCGTCGCTTCGTCAGCAGGCGACCGGCTACTATGACGAGGACGGGACTCACCGTTTGTATTGGTTGAAGTAGATGTACGTCTGGGTGAGCGTAATCCCGAATAAAAGGACGTTGATGATCACGCCGATGAAGATGGGACCATAGCTGGAGGTCCAGCGGATAAAAACCACTGTAAATGGCCATAGGATGATCAGAACTTACACGGCCTGTGCGGTTTTCGCCATCTCCGTAGCCATCTTGTGGAGGGAAGTGGGAATGCACTGAAGCACGAGGTATATTGCCGAGGTCGAGAACAAGGAAAGAGGGCTAGGGAGTGGGCCCGGTTCGGTGAACGACGGGGAAACTGAAACTAAGGCATTAGCACTTTATACCACGACGGCCCCAACAACGATGCCATGCTACAGCTCAGCTCGCGCATCCAGATGACCTCTGAGGCGCGAGCAGCATAAACGTCCGTTTGAGCGTCAGGGCGGCACACTGAAATTGGAATGTTTAGCAGTCTCGATCGACTCCACATTACCCTAGTACCTAGTACCCGACGTCGAAACGGAGGCTGCGATGGGACCTGCTACACTCCGACTCCCGTCAAACGTCGAAGTATGGGTTCGCGGAGCTCTTACTTCACGGTGTCGTCTATTCAGGGACAAGTCTGGAGGTTACGTACGCTGCGGAATTATTCACCTCCTCTGAATCCGTACGTTTCCGCACAAATCTGATGGAAGCAACTGCGTCCCGTGCATTCGCGGCTGCTGATCTCAAGCTGATCTAAACAGACGTCGTCAGTTGGCATTCCGACTTGGCGTACCTAATCCCTACAGCTTTGTGATGCGACCGGATAGCAATCGCGGCATGCTGGACCTCGGCATCAGTCCTAAGTAAGGAAACTGGTAAGGAACATGGAATATCACTTGAGTCATCGGCGCACGCACTGGAATAAGGAACGATTTGAGTCCTAGGCCGCTCACGTACAGCGTGCGTACAGTGTACGGACTTGGTCGTCCCCGCCGAGTTGCTGGCACTGACTCGGACGCATGACCTGGACTGGCAGTGGCGGTGCAGTCATGCAGTCTGCGCAGACTGCGCTTGTTATCAACTTGCTCTGATTATCTTCGGCTCTGCATTCAGCGCTCTTCGTCGGCATATATCGCAAGGTCTTTCTCAATCGGTCAACCCATGAGGACAATGCTGGCTTCAACTTGCCGCGAGTCGGGATAAAGGCGAAGGGGGCAGAGAGCTAAATATCCGATTGCCCCGGTATGGGAGATGGAGGCGTTGGGTTTGGTTTCCGGCGTGGATCGAAAGGCATTGCCAGCCTTCGCATCGGCCCAGTAACTTGTATATCGCAGGCGTCTCTGCCTGCCCTGGAACTCGTCTTGCGATACGTCGCCATCCTACACCATGGGAGGTTTCGTTTAACTTCGTATATTTAGATAGGTGCCTTGAAGAGACGACTGTTTTGTTCCAGGGGTGCCGCACATGATGTGCGCATACATCTCGAAGTTCGAGTCTTCTAGGGTTACCAGAAGCGCTGACTGCGTTCCTTTTCTATCCAGGGTGCGGAATTTTCGCGACTCTAAGCGCTTAAGAGAGGTTTGCGAAGTCCCGTCAGCGATCGGGGACCTGTCAGTGGAACTTCCGTCATATCTAGTGGCCACTGGGGGCGACCTTGTGGACGGAAGCTTCGTCTCGAACGTTCGCTCGGCCAGCTGTGTGGCCGACATCAATGTCCCTTCCTTTGCACGGTCAGTCTTGCGCGAGCAATGTGCACAGCTTGCCTGAGGGCTCATTTTCGATGGGGTATGTGTGGCTACAGTTTTCTATCCTCAGGAGAACACATGAACTTGATAAATACCTATCTAGGTTCCGGGACGACGAAGCGGTCGGGAAGGCACCCATTCGACCAAGAGCTCTTTTAGCTGTCAACGTCACGAGCATCCGACACGTCGCGTTTGGGCCACAGGCAGTGATACAGTGCGATTTCGACTCCTCTATCATGCGATACGTGCTCCTACCTCAGTCTGGACCCTTGGATAGATGCAGTGAAGCCCAATAATTAAGGTCCCCGTTATCGTCGGCGCGGGCGAACACGTGCTTAGGCGGGTGAGCATACGCTTCGAACTGGCGCATAACCTTGTCTGCCTTTCATATCGGTGGCCATCTCCGGCCGTGCAGACGGAGAACATCGCTTCCCCGCCGGCACGGCGGAGCCTCTGACGCATCAGGTTCCTCTTTTTACGCCGCCCATCCGGGACGTCATTTCGCCGTATGTTTGGGCACGAAAAATGGTCGCAAGACATCTATGACGATAGCCTATGTTCAATGGAAGTCGTAGACCATCCAGCTTCGTGGGCCTCACATCGCGCGACCTCCAGATGTTCAAGTCACCCTCGGTTGGACGCTTTTTGGGTTGTTCTTCGGCCCATTTGTTGTGAGTACTCTCATTCTTTCGACATGTGATATCAATCCTGAAATTTGGCAGAATTTACGGTGTTGTGCTATGCCCCCCCATACTGATATACAAGGATACCATGGCTCTTAAGGTTTTGGCAGACAGCTCAGTCACGGTTCTCGAACCCTCCATGGACTCGGATCATCCCTGCGACGGCCATCCGGAGAACGAGAACGCGAGAGGAGCGAGCATGGCGCCGCAGCTGTGGCTGCGGCAAGCCGGTCAACGTTTGACCGCACGGCCCACCCAGTGTGAAGACGTGACGGATATTCCCAGAACTTTGTACATGGAAGCATTTACAGGGTGTTATACCCGGTCTTCAAATGGTCCGTGGACCCAGGATGTGGAGATGAGGCGAGCGCCGCCATGTAGGGACTGCCAAGCGCGAGCTTATATTGCCGCGCGGTCGTATGGCAATGCAGCCGGTACTCGGGCATCTTTTTGAGATGGTATGCATATGGACTCGAGTTTCTTGGTATGATGTATATACGAGATCCATGTATCAGTTCGGCACGGTTAGCCTATAAGCCTGGATGCAACGTTACGGACGGTGTCGCGCCTATTTCAAACTATCGATTGCACGATTAACTATTTCAGGGAAACGAAGGCATAAGCATCGAGCAATGGGTTAGCGCTGCACGCGTTGGGATCTTAAGCGGCGGGTTTTATGGGGGGTGGGGTAGAGCATGATATCTCGCCGTCGGACATGAGGAAGTCCGGCCTTCTTTCGCTCCGCATACTATGGACCGTTCGCGTGGCGGGAAGATTACATCGTATAGCTGAAGTAGAGTATACAACGACACTTGCAAGTTCGACGCCTATTAGGCGTCTCCCACCTGCAAGTGCGGCACATAGGCGCTGGAAAACACAGCCACATCCCCGCCTCGTCTGACCCCCCTAGAGGCCTCTACCGTCCTCATTGGAGTCCCCGCCATTACTCCCACCTCCTGCTCATTGGTAGGCTTCACTGTGGGCCTTGACGAGCACAAAAAAGTAGGTAAGCACTTTACAAAAAAAAACACTACCTGGCAGGCTTGAACCCAGAGCACACCATTTCCAACGCTAATCATTGAGCACGCTTATCTACTAGACCATCAGGGCTTGACATAAAGTTAACAGTTTGGCTATATATACCTTCCTCTGGCCCGCAAACTTGCAAGTACGTTCCTCCGAGAGGACTTGCAAGTTCATTGACCCTCTAAAGTTACTTCTAGCACTTGATTTGGGGGGCCCATGAATGTATACAATAGGTACATATATGTTGTATGACCAAACACTTGAAAAGACTGACGGAAAATACAAAGAGACGATGGAGATATAGAAGCAATGGTGTAGAGAGGGGGTGGGAGGAGAAGGTATACGTATCTCGGGAACTTCTTGTTGTATTGCGACGTTCTATAGCGCGTTATAAAGCGACAGACTGTCGCGTTCCAACGCGCTATAGAACGTCACCATACAATAAGAACTCGTGGAGATATGGAATAACAGCCATTGGAGATAGGGTAGGAGGAAGGGGGAGCTGTACCGTGGATTCTAGCAGTCATGACAATGAGGTTTCTGCCATGTTGGATAGGGAATATATAGATAAGACGATGTACGGAGTGTCAAAGTGATTCAAGACAAACTGATTCCAGGGGAAAGCGGGGAAGGGGAGAGATACAGGGCAGAGTGTTGACACAATCGAAAAGGAATGCGTGGATGAATACTCACGGTATTGGAATCGTTCAAAAGCTGTCCAACACCTCTTTCCAACGAGCTATTACCCATCAACACCGGCCTCCATATGCGAGAGATACGACATGATCTTTCTTCCAGGCTGGGGGGAGGAGGAAGGGGAGGACATACCAAGGCTTCTAGTGGTCGAAATAGTGTCATCTTGGACTCGTTCGATGGGGAATGAAGAGGAGAACAAGAATCCACGATATTAAAATGATCCATGAAGAAACCATACTGAAAGAGCGAAGATAGGGAGGGATAGTATAGGGTAGCACAAACAAGGAATAGAATAAGAACGGCCTAACGAAAACATACGCTTCAGGGCTTGTTTGAGAGCCCTTGAATCTCCCTTTCGAACGCATCCTTTTCCAGCCCAATCGTCCAAACCGCCACAGAGATATCAGCCCATCTTCCTCCCGGCCTATCCTTATCTTGATAATTTTGCCAATTTGCGGTAGCTTGAGCTCCTGAACCACAGAGGTCGACATGTAAAGAAAGAGACCTAGTAAGCCCAAAAGAATGAAGCAGACAGCGGCTGGCGGTGTAGATGGCAGGTGGCGGGGTGAGCGAGAACGATGGCGGGGCGCTGCGACAGCGCCTAGGCGGATAGGCGGATGGGAGGCGCGCGTTGGAAGGGGACTTGCAAGTTCGGCAACTTGCAAGCCGTAAGTACGCGGGGCGGATAAAGGGATATCAGCCTAAAACAAGCTAGCAAATCAAGGTCCACTTGGCTTAGTTGTCAGAGCGCCTGGCTCATTTCTTGGGTTGGGGGTTCGAACCCGGGTTCGCCTTTGTTTTAGGTTGATTTTCTGGGCGCCAGTGGTGAGAATGTGGCTGTGTTTTACAGCGCCTATGCCCGGCACTTGCAAGTGGGAGACGCCTAATAGGCGTCGAACCTGCAAGTGTCGTTGTATACGGCTCAGCTGAAAGGTATCATGTTGGGCCGCACTAGTCGACTTAGGATCGTTTGTCGTCGACGTTGACATGATCAAGCGCGAGCCGTGGGATCCACCAGCAGCTAAGTAGTAAGTATCCGCCCGTATATCCGGCGTCCTGATCGCGGCCCGTATACCATCCATGTGTGACTGTTGCGACAGGGCTTCGCTCCCCGGCTGGTGGACTGGTATACAACATGGTATCTTCACTTGTCTAATAACGGACGTCATGCCTGCAAAGAGGAGGAAAACTTGTGCTGACGAGAAACCACACAAGGAGAATCACGCAAATGAACGGACGGCCCACACCAAGCAACCCTCACGCGTACTCTGGAGAATGCACCCTCGCCTTGGATGAGTCCGGCCTCATGGTGGGGAGGGGGAGGGCGGACGGCGGGCGCGCCTCCCCATAGCGTGGATCCTTCTTGTCTGCGACCTCGACCAACTCGTGCGACTCTACGTTGACGAAGATCTGCTGCGAGTGCTGGGGTATGCTTCAGCATTCACTGTTGAGGGAGAGACAAGGATAAAGTAAGATGGTAGGCTGACCTGTTTGCTTCTGTCGCTGACGGTGTTTACGTGCACGGAGATGTGCTGACGGTCTGTAGTGCTCTTGCTGTCGTCGTATGACCATCCGCCCCGCGAGTTCAAGCTGGAAATGAGCGTGTTCGTGTACAGCTTTGGTAGGGGAAGATTGAAGATGAGGTGGACGGTAGAAGTCTGGCAGCGAAGTTCGGCCAAACGCGAGATCAAAAAGGGATTAGGACATGCAGAAGAACACTGTGCTTACCGATGCCAAGTAGGCGGCCAGGTCGATAATGGCGCAAACAGAGGTGAGGAAACCGGTCTGGACAGTGACTGCATTATCGCGAAGACCACATACGCCGTGTCAGCAAAACGAGGCTCTCAACGATGATCTTCAGGGACTCACGGCGGATGATTTTGTCGACGATATCATCTGTGGCCGTCATCCCAGTCTTGTTCTTCCGCTGTCGGATTCGAAATAAAAATTGTGAGCGGGAGTAGGGCAATAGTAGTGCCTTCTAGAACATACCAAATGCCAGACAAGCGTGGCAGTGATTGAGACGTCGACGACGGCGGTGCACACGAGCCAGAGGATGACGACCGACTTGAAATCCTGGAACTTGGCGTAGTAAAGGGTGTGGGTGATTGAGACGGCAGTGGCGATCGCACCAGCTGAGATGGGGAAGATATGGTTTGTGTCTGAGACACATACCGAGGCCAGGAACGATAGAAAAATCACATACCACAGGCGGCGATAGATCCGACCACGAGAAAACCAACAATCCACTTGTTATGGGTCAGGATGTGTACACGCCAGGCAAAGAACAGCTGCACTAGAACGGTAATGACCGCCTGAGGGAAATGTCACTCGACTACAAAACCTGTGTTTGGAGGATTTCTCACCGACGTGCCCGGATCTACACGACAAGGAATTTCCATCTCAGGGGTGCAATGAAGGTCGGCAAGGTGGCGACTTACCTGTACCCCAGACTGCAGGACGATCATTCGTTAGAAACGCTGACAACGACGAGGTTAGTCTGTACTCACAAATGCTACCCTTAACGAGTGCCTCCGGGTTCCCTGTGCATGCCGTTCAGCGCATGGTGGATCGGGCGACTTCTGTGAAGGTCGCTCACCGAAATTGACTATGAGTGGATCATACACGAGGATCGCGTCAAATACCGAATTGGCGGCGTCCAGTACAAGTAGCGAAAGCACCTGCTCAACCCCTCGTCAAAATGTGCCCTGCCTCCACGTATCGGAGCCATTCGACACTCACGAGGACCTTCATCCATGTCTTATCACTGGCGTCGCTTCGTCAGCTCACGACCGGCTACTATGACGAGGACGGGACTCACCGTTTGTATTGATTGAAGTAGATGTACGTCTGGGTGAGAGTAATCCCGAACAAAAGGAGGTTGATGATCACGCCGACGAAGATGGGGCCATACCTAGAGGTGCATCGGATGAACACCGCTCTAAATGGCAATAGGATGATGAACACTCACACGGCCTGTGCGGCTCTCGCCATCTCCGAAGCCATCTTGCACAGCGAGGCGCGAAAACAGGTATGGAGATCGCACAGTTGCCGAGGACGAGAACAAGAGAAGAGAGCTGGCGAAAGGGCTCCGTTCGGCGAAGAGGCGGAAGCTAGCACGGACACATTAGCCCTTTATACGACGGCACCCCCAAGGGCGATGCCATGCTACAGCTCGCGCCATTCGGGTGGCCGTTCCGTTAAGCTTGCGTTGAGCAGCATAAACGTCCGTTTGAGCGCCAGAGCGGCACACTCAAATTCGAACGTTTAGCAGTTTCGACGATCGACTCCACATTGCCCTAGTACCCGACGTCGAGACGGTGGCTGCGATGGGACCTTCACGGTGTCGTCTATTCAGGGACAGGTCTGGAGGTTACGTACGCTGCCGAATATATTCCCCTCCTACAAATCCGTGCGTTTCCGCACCAATTTGGAGGAAGCAACTGCGTCCCGTGCATTCGCGGCTGCTGAACTGAACAGACGTCATCAGCTGTCAGTACTATCAATTCCGACTGAGTGTACCTCATCCTGACAGCTTTGTGATGCGACCGGATAGCAATCGCGGCATGCTAGACTTCGACATCAGTTCTAAGTAACTGGTCAGGAACATGGAATGACTTGAGTCCTCGGCGCACGTACTGGAACATGGCACGATTTGTGTCCCAGTGTGTGTAAGTACTAGTACAGTGTACGGACTTGGTCGTCGCCCGGGCCACCGAGTTGCTGGCAACGCATGACCTGGACTAGTGGCTGTGCAGCCTTGCAACTTGCCATTGCACATCTACTTTGCCTTGGACTCCGCATTCAGCCTTCGTCGGCATATATCGCAAGGTTTTTATCAGTCGGTCAACCACATGCTTACATTGCGCGCGGAGAGGATTCAGAAGGAGATCGGTCGCCAGCGGGCTGGGTGAGACGAGAGGGCGGAGGGACTCGTAGGATTTTGCTCTGGTTGGATTGTTGAGAACCGTACGGCTGGTGAGTGTCGAATTAGGCTCCAAGCCGTGGTCGGGGCTGGGGAAGGGCTGAATATCCGATTGCCCTGGTCTGGGAGACAGTGGAGGCGCTGGGATTGCCTTCGGTTTCCGGCGTGGGTCCAAGGGCATTGTCAGCCTTCGCATCTATACAGCAACTCGTATATCTTTGCCTGCCCCGCAAATCGCCTTGTGAAGGTTTCGTTCAACTTCGTATATTTAGACAGGCGTCTTGAAGGGGCGACTGTTTTGTTCTGAGTTGCCGTGCATGATCTGCGTAAGTTCTAGTCTTCTCAGATTATGTACCAGACGCGCTGACAGCGTTCCTTTTCTTTCCAGGGCGCGGAATTTTCCCGACTCTAAGCGCCTAGGAGAGTCGTACGAAGGCCTGTCGATGATCAGGAACCTAGAACTTCCGCCATATCTAGTGGACATTGGGCGCGATGTTGCGGCCGGAAGCTTTGCCTCGAACGTTCGCTCGGCTAGAATGTCCCTTTGTTTCGATGGTCAGCCTTCATCCCCGTTTCATTGCGAGAGCAATGTGCTTGTGGCTACACTCTTCCATCCTCAGCAAAACACATGAACTGAATCAATACCTATCTAGGTTCCGTGCGGGTTCCGGGACGACGAAGCGGTCGGGAAGACACCCATTCGACCAAGAGCTCTTTTAGCTGTCAACGTCACGAGCATCCACGTCGCGTTTGGGGCGTGCACAGTCAGTGATATGTACGGCCTTGCGATTTCGACTCCTCTACCATGCGATACGTGCTCCTACTCTGGACCCTTGGATAGATGCGATGAAAGTCCAATAATTAAGGTCCCCGTTGTCGTCGACGTGGGCGAAGACATGGTTAGGCGGGTGACACTGAATGACTTGGGTTCAGCGCACTTGAACATACTGTTACATGCACTACCAGCTCGAAGTTTATGAAGGGCCATCGGAAGGCTGGTTCAGATATGACACGGGTAATGTTTTGCGCAACGTACTGAACACATGAGTAAAGTCTAAAACAGTCTAGAACTTGGGCTTGTGAGCATCTGGAGATGCCAATCAACTCTGCCCGTATCATCTCGGACGGTGTTTTTAAAGGTTTCTAGTGTAACTACTGGAGTATAGAGTTCCTGCGAGAGAAAGCCTGCTCTCAAGCTAATGGATGTGTTAGTTGATGTATCCATTCACTGTATTCCATGCCATATGTAGCATGAGCCTGCGTTTCCTCGATGCTCTGGCCGCAGGGGTCCAAACGGTGCATGAACGACCGTCCCTAGACTGTCCTCAGGGCCGTCCATGCCAGGTGGCGGTGCGAATTTCCTCCGCCAGGCGCGTTCGACGCGCCTCCCCCACAAGTTGCCTCCGTCTGCCTTTTGTTTGCTTCAATCTCTCTGGTGTTGCTAGGCTCATACTCCCTGAAACCTTTGGTTCACCATGTCTGATTCCGAGAACGACGCGACTGTCCTTGGGAAGCGGTCTAGGAATGGTCAAGGCTTGGAGGGGACTCACGTTACGGAGGATGCGGACTCAGGTCGCGACCAAACGAGCATGGACGACGATGACGACGACGACGTGGGGCCCATGCCCATGCCCGCTGGGGCGGAGGTTCATACTGCGAAGAAGAAGCGCAAAGGTGTGTCTGGCGCGCCGTATCTCCTTCATTGCGCGTCCCCAACACGATCGAGTAGTGCTTCCGCACGAGAAGCTCTACCTGGAGCACCTCCCCAGCGCGGACCGCTACCACAAGAGTTTCATGCACAGAGATGCGATCAACTTCAGTGTTTTTACAAGGTGTGTAACCTACCAGCTGCTGTTGAATCTCACTTGAACGTTGCGCTATGTAGGACGGAGTTCTTGATCACGACCTCGATCGACGGCCACGTCAAGTTTTGGAAGAAACAGGAACAAGGTATCGAGTTCGTGAAGCATTATCGAGCACATCTTTCCCCAGTGGTAGCTGTGTCCGCGAGCGCGGATGGCCAACTATTCGCGAGTGTCGCGGAGGATGGGAGCGCGAAGGTGTTTGACGTTGTGAACTTCGGTGCGTCCTCGCATTAAATGCGTCTCGTTAGAACCCTGTTGTAACCCTTTCCAGACATCATTAACATTCTGAAGTTGGGATACACGCCAAACGCGTGTTGTTGGGTCCACAAGCGCGGTCAGGCGTTGGGTGTCCTTGCGATGTACGTCCCTCCTACCTCGCTGGTTCGGCTTCCTCACACGTTGAGTAGTTCAGAACGTGGTTCAGGCACCATCCGACTTTATGACGGAAGAGGCGATGGGAAACCATTGGAAACCATTGAGAAACTCCACCGCTTCCCCGTACATCTCATGGCAGTATGTGTTCTTTTGCGCTTGTCGAATTACTTCTTCCAACCCTTGGTCGCAGTACAGTGATAGATATGACTGCGTCATATCTGCCGACGAGGGCGGCTTCGTGGAGTATTGGCAACCGACGGAACCGTTCGAACTGCCAAGGAATGTTCACGCCTTATGGAACTACAAGAGCGAGACCGATTTGTACGAGTTCAAGAAGGTACGTTATGTCCTCTGTCATGGCTTTCGTCATATGCTCAATTCACACAGTCAAAATCCACCCCAACATGTATCACAATATCTCCCGACTCAAACCAATTCGTCACGTTCTCCCTCCCAGACCGCCAAATACGCATATTCTCCTTTCTGTCGGGGAAGATGACGCGAAAGTACGACGAATCCCTTCCTGCCGTGCAGGAGATGCAACAGGCAGGCACCGCGATATACAAAGTCGAAGACATGGAGTTTGGCCGCAGATTGGCCGTTGAACGCGAGCTGGAACTGCCAGGGACGGATGATCGGATACCCGGAATATGGATCAATGTAATCTGGGATGAGAGCAGTTCGTTCGTGATCTATCCGACGTTGCTTGGAATCAAATGTAAGCGTAGTTGGTATTCCTACCATTTGAATCTCGCTTATGAATGCGCACAGTCGTGAATACCGTCACCAACAGGGTCGTGCGGTTGTTAGGGAAGGATGAAACCGTTCGTTTTATGAACCTAACACTGTATCAGGGTGCGCCCGCGAAGAAAGGACTTACGACGGCAGTGCGTGACTAGCGAATCTTCATGTTCCACTCTTAGTATTGATGGACGTTTTGTCTATTAGGCCGCAGCTGCGTCTTCAAACCCCCTTCTCGCCGAGAAAGCCGTCCGCGACCCCACCCTGGTGTGTACCGGCTACAAGCGTCAACGGTTCTACATGTTCACCCGCTCAGAGCCGGAGTACGCTATACCTCATCTACGGCTTCGGGTCGTTGCTGACTTCGTAGTAGGGACGACAAGTCCGGCGATCGGGACATCTTCAACGAAAGACCAACGCGCGAGGAACAAACTATTGCAGCAGCCGCGCCCGCGATCAAGGGCGGCCCGTCTCCAGTTGCCAACAGCGCCACGATACACACAACATATGGAGACATGCACCTCCGCCTCTTCCCCCAGCAGGCACCGAAGTCGGTGGAGAACTTTGTGGGCCACGCGCGCAGCGGGTACTACGAGGGCGTGATCTTCCACCGCGTCATTCCGAAGTTCATGATCCAGACCGGAGACCCTCTTGGGGATGGTACTGGTGGGACGTCCATCTGGAACCGAGAGTTCGAGGATGAGTTCTCGGACGACCTTAAGCACGATAGGTGAGTTTCTTTCCAGCCTTTGCCGATCTACCACAGGAGAGATGGACTGACATGTATGTCCAGGCCGTATACTCTCAGCATGGCGAATGCGGGCCCCGGTACGAATGGCTCCCAGTTCTTCATTACGACCACCGCAACACCGTGGCTGGACAAGAAGCACACAATCTTTGGGCGCGTGCTGTCAGGGCTGGAGGTTGTGCATGCGATTGAGAACGTGAAGACGAACAAGTTGGACAAGCCATACGAGGATATCAAAATCATCAACATTGATGTCGAGTAATATGTAGCCATGTACCGTATCTATTCGCATGCTTTCTGCCACGACGCTGGACGTTGTTGTCCTTCCGCATGGGCGCTTGTCACGTTCTCGGTGACCACCACTTCGAAAGTCAAACGCTTTGCCGCGCCCGCCAGAAACCTCAGTTTTGTCCCACTTCTGCCTACTGTCATGACGGAATATGTCGGACTCGGACCACATCCTACTGGCCGCAATGCCGCCATTGCGAAAACTGCTCTCCGGACCGGTTCAGTGATCGCTTCTGTCCCAGCTCTTTCGACCTCTTTGCTATCCACGGAGAAGGGAAGACGATGCGATGGATGCCATTTGCTGGAGTCCGAGGTGGTGAAGCTAAAGAGATGTTCCGGGTGCGCCTCGTTCTGGTACTGTGGAACAACATGTGCGAAGAGATACTATCTCGCTGATGCCATCCGCTCACGCAGTGTGTAAGCCAGGTCAGAACAGGGATTGGGAGCAGCATCACAAGAAGATATGCAAGCACTACAATGCCTTTGTCACGTCAGGGCAATATCAAGCACTAACGACCCACGACAAAGTCGACGCACTGCTCCTTTCTCAGCTGGTCGCCGATCCAAGTGGCTGGCATGCCAACCTGCCCTCCGACGATGCATCGACATTTATGGGCCTACTGAAGGTCCCTAGGCCCGATGGATTTGTGCCTCCGCTGTGCCTGTCGAAAAGTGCTCAAACGACGGAGACGGTGGCTCTGGCGGGGGACCTCTACTCGCGCTTCGGGAACAACAACTTCTTCCTGCACTCCCATCTCGATTCCTACGGCCATGGCGTTTTCCCCCTCGCAAGCCGCCTATTCAACCACTCCTGCGTGCCGAACGCGGTTTGCAAGTACGTGATTACACCGTCGGAGCCGGTGAGGATGGAAGTCGTCGCGTTGCGTGAGATCAGCGAGGGGGAGGAGGTAGGTCCCGCTCTCACGTCCACCCCGCGGCGCGATCCAGTGTTCACGTCTGGCTGCAGGTCACGATCCCGTACCTGGATCCCGCCCTTCCATTTCAGACGCGCCAGGACGCTCTCCGCGTGAACTACGGGTTCGAATGCGGCTGCGGGCTGTGTGCCTTCGGACGCCGTGTCGAGCCGGTCCCCACCCCACCCACGAGGGCTTCTACGGAATTACGGACGTTGGAGGCGGCGCTCCGCTCTTTCTCCCTTGGAGATATCCGTCAGGAGGTGCGCGCCCCGACGATGGCTGGGTCGTTTCAGGGGCTGCCAAGAGAGCTTCATTGTGTTCTTCACGAATCGTACCTCCCGTCCCTCTCCGAGTCATTCAGCAAGGCTTCCCATGAAGGACCATATGGGGACGCCGTAGAGAGCGGGCTCACGCTGCTCGCGTTCTACGTGATGGTATATCCGCCGAACTACCCCCAGATCGGTAAGTCTTCCTAGGGACTGAGAGCGCATTTGCGTGCATGACTGACACGACGTTGGCACAGGTATGCATGCTCTAGAGTTGGCCAAGACGCTCTGGAACCTCATCTGCACGGACACGAATGCGATCGCGGGGGCGAATGAGGCTCAGCTCAAAAGGCATGCTAGGACAGTGCTGGGATTCGCGGCGTTGGTATTGCGCAACTTTGGTCCAGAGGGTGACGACGGCGGACCATTGGAGGAGATCCGGGTGTTGGAAGGGTTGTTGGATGAGCAGTAGTTGTCATCGGGGAATATTACTGGCCTAACGTTACTCCTGCCCTCCAACACCGTACGTCTCAGCAAGGATGACGATGACAAAATTGCGGGTATTTGACTGATCTCCGGCGGCTTCGCTGATCACATTTCGGGATCACAGGGGGGAGCACAGTCCTTCCTCGTCGAGTTCCGCATCAGTACGCACAGAAGAGTCTATCAGGGCAGCAAAGCCGGTGAATTGAACCAGTGCCCAGGGCGGAGCCGACTAACACAAGCAGTGACTTCTACATCGGGAATAGAGCGGGGCTATCACTTTTGGATGCGCCGCGGGGCGTATGGAAGGATTCAAGGCGCGCTCGTGAGAGAGCATGACCTGTTGATTCCGAGGAATTTTGGTAAGTGGGCGTGCCTGTGGGATCATAGAAAGCTTAATCGAAAGAGTTCGGGTCGTGTCGGCATACTTCAACCCCACAAAGCGGGGATGACGTCGCGGGCATGCAGTCTCGCACCGGGACCACTATTCCACCGACAAACCACCCGCCAGTGCCCAGTAATTAGATGTGTGAGTTGACGGGGGAGTAGGTGCTCTCAACGACAGTCACTGCTACCCTTGACCCGGGCAAGTGCATCTGAGTTATGAAGGACTTCGTGGATCCTATTGAGACGTAACGACGCTGCGGCGCTGCGTAATGCAATCCTCGAGAGACGCCGCAGGCCGAGCCCTTCCGTCGGGGAAAGGCAAAATGCTTCCTGTCGGAAAGCTCGCTAAAGTAGTCTCATGCTCTGTTCTGATGCTGACAGAGCGCGTCGGTGGAAGAGGATGACATGGAAGCATTGGACTGGGAGATATAACGGAGACGAGCGGGAGAGGGGATGAGCAAGCCTCGGTGCTGCCGGTGGGCCGTTCACTCGCCCCGCTCGTCCCTTCCTACCCTCACGCCTTCCTAGCGATACCGCCGTTCGTTCCTTGGACCATGTCCATCCGTCACTCGTTTCTCTCCACCACTGGCCTGATCAGGCCCATCTCTGTGGCGTCCTTCGCGTCGACAGTAGACAATTATCCCCCAGACCAACGTGCTCGTTCCGGGGCCACGACATCCGGAAGGACATTGAAGACTGCCCTTCCATCTCCCAAAACGACGAACCGACTCACTACGAGGGCTGGGGTCATCCCCCTTGGACCGACGTTCATCGCCAGCATAACAGCCGTGCTGTCATTGTTGTTCATTGCGGCCATATCCTTCGCATTCATCTCGGACGGTGATGAACTCCCCGCCATCGCAAGCGTCCTAGACGATGTTGCAGCCAACACTCCGGGAGTGAGTGGTTTCTCGTGTTCGAAACAGCAAAGGCGCTCACAAGAGGAGTAAGATCGTCTTGTTCGGGGATAGCGTCGACGTTGATGTCGACGAGCCCTCATTGACCATACGCTGGTCCATCATTGGTTGCGGCCAGGCATTTGTGCTGGAAGGATCCGAGGGGACGCACGGGAGCGAACGTTGCGGGCTGCCACCTATGGCCCTTCAATTCTTCGTCGATGGGTGGGTGATTGGTCGGACATGCTTAACATATGCGTGATACTCACCAGAACCAGGAACGAGCAAGCCGCTGGGACGTACAACCCAACCTTGCTTCCGTTCCTGAATGGAAGCGGACAGAGGCATCAGTGAGTACCTGTAGCATTTGTCCCACGAAAGCTTGCCTAACAATCAAGGTTTTTAGTATACAAAACATGTTCCAGTTCGACGGCGACCACGTCCTTGACGTGCACGAAGCCCGCTCCTATCCGTTCGACACTTACCTACTGACAACCTCGATACGAGCCGTGTCAACCGCCGACAATACGACCGTGCCCATCCAGAAATTAGCCACCATCTTGTTTACCTCGAGCTTCGTCACAATCTCTAGCGACACCGCTAGTTTCGTCCGCGTCCCAAACGGATCGGCGTCGAATTTGCCCACAAGGGATTTGAACCTTCGTATTAGTCGGCCGGCGGATGCCCGGGTGTATGCGTTGCTTCTGTTCGGATGCAGCTGGATGCTTGCGCACACAACCATGTGCCTGGTCGTACTCTGTTGGCGAGTGGAACGCGCAGAGAAGATGCTGCAGCACCTCGTTGCTACCTTCGCTATCATCTTGCTCGTTCCGCAGATGCGCAACGCGATGCCTGACGCTCCGGATCTCGACGGTGAGTCTTCCGTGAGCGGTTCTGTAGCCTCCGACCTCTCGGCTGACGGTGTGTTGCAGGTGTCCTGATTGGTGAGTCGCAACTCATTGCGTGAACGGAGTCGAGAGAAAAAAGGCACTGACCAGGATCGTAGACGCCATCGGCTTCTTCCCTCAAATGATAGTTTGCGGCGCGTCCGCTATTATCCTTTTCAGCATGATGATGAAGAGGGAGTTGCAGTACCTCGAGAAAGCCTCCGTTCCAATGGAGTTCCGGAAAGAAGCACCTTCACCTTTGTCGACCGGCCTTCTCAGGATGCGGAGAGGAGGATCCTCCCTCGACATCAGTCACGTCCCAACCTTCAGCCTCAGTCGACCAGGTCTAAGGGGCGTTCCGATGGTGTAGGAGACATGTTTGTACATAAGCACTGTTTGATAGGACAATTGTTGTACTGTAGTCTATGTCCAGAAATCAATTCGGAGTCCAAGTCCAGATACTTGAATCATGGACTGACCTGGCGCCATGCATGCAGCCTTCTAACCTCCCATTTACTTCGTTCGATCACTGTCAACCTTCCCAGTGCGCATGTATAGGTGGATGGACTCTCTGTGAAGGTTTGGCCAACTTCAAGGCGACCATCGAATTAGCGCCCATAATACGCACCATGCAGCGACACGTGACCGGATGCGCCGGCCACGTTTGTGCTTGTGTGGCAGATCGAGGACGGCGAGGACCATCATGTTCCCCTGCTCTGCTTGCCATCTCTGCCACGCCCTGTTTCCCTGTCCACCACTGTAGTCTTGCCAACCATTTTACTGGAGGCGTAGCTGGAAGAAAGCGCAATGCCGGTCGGAATTGAAGCCTGGGTTATTCAAATTCCACCCGTAACTCGGGCTTGGCTGGCCCTGTCGGTGCTAACAAGTTTAGCGGTTGTGAGTCCCTCATTTCTGCGCAATGGAGCTCATTCAAACAACCTGGTGCGATAGCAAACGCAACTAGTGACGCCTCTGCAGTTGTACTTCAGCTTCAAAGCGGCGTTCACGAATGTGCAGGTGCGTGCCCCTCGTCCGTCAAGCACTTCCCCGTTTTGACGCGGCCAAAGCCATGGAGAGCCTTCACCACTTTCTTTTACTTTGGAACGATATCGCTTGACTTTATCTTCCATATGTTTTTCTTGTGAGTTGACCGCTTCCCGTTGCGCCATCTCTCTTCGAAATGACACATGTTATCACAGCATGCGCTACAGCCGGATGCTCGAAGAGTCCTCGTTTGCAAATCGCAAAGCAGACTACTTCTGGCTCCTCCTCCTCTCCTCCATCATGCTTCTCGTGAGTCCTTCCTGTTCCTTCCAATACCTTGGCGAGCGCGGCATACCGGATGGCGACTGACGCGGTACCCTCTTTCCTCACGCCTATCCTCCCTGGTGTCGCCACTATGGTGAACTCATGGCAAATGCCTTCCACT
Source organism: Sanguinoderma infundibulare (assembly GCA_032821775.1). Classification (NCBI taxonomy): domain Eukaryota; kingdom Fungi; phylum Basidiomycota; class Agaricomycetes; order Polyporales; family Polyporaceae; genus Sanguinoderma; species Sanguinoderma infundibulare. Next base: position 1,819,511 of record JAVLRN010000007.1, read on the forward strand.
CCTGCCGGACATAGGCCTTATCGCCTCTCGTGAATCTGCCCTTCCTCTCATCACCGCTCGCCTTCGTGCCTATCTATCTGTGGTCTCGGCGACATCCCTCAACGCCAGTATCCCTCTTTGGTCTTATAACTATCACCGCGCCGTACCTCCCACTCGCACTTGTCGGCCTCTCATGGATACTGAATGGGACATGGAGAGCGGCCGCCGGGGACCTCGTTGGCTGCGCCGTCGGCCACGTAGGGTGGTTTGTCCGTGACGTGTGGATGCGCGAGATGACAGGCGGGCCGACCATCCTGAGCGAAGCGCCAGAAGTGCTGTGCGTTTCTTCTTCCATTTGACGACTCATCACTGCGGCTGACGTTTCGACATTTGTTTTTGGGACAGTAAACGCCTGTTTGGTGACGTCTGATTGTTTGCGAGCGCTGTGTACGATAGACGGACCCATCAGTGGAAATGAGACTGCTTCCGCCGAACCTCTCAAGGCCTGTGTGCGCTCCGTGGGATTTGCGAAGATCAGTTTCGCCATCTTGTGAAGGATGTCCGCTTTGAAAGTCCGTGATCGGCGTTGTTTAGTGTTCTCTAATGAGCTCAGCTCTGAATATTGATTGACACTTGGAAAGTGGATTTTTGCTCGAGGTCTGATGGACTGTAAGTATACCGACGGCAACTGCCAGGCGACCGCTTGAAGGCTATTGACACCGGCTACGCAACAGGTGGCATAATGCGTGCGTACACTCGGTACCGATGCGATAGGAAATCCATTGTACGTCCAAGTGCCTTGCGTGTCGTGACACCTGTCGGAGTACCTGGACGCCCCGATGATATATAGTTGCACGTTCTCATGGCAGAGTGGGACATGCACTGCCTCGTTTTCACCATCGAAACAGTAGACAGTGCTCGTGCATGCCAGACTTGACAGGCCTGACACGCCGCAGAAGCCTTGTTCGAGTTGCGTGCAGCGTGAGCCGTTGACGGCCAATAAATTTTCTGCCTCTCCGCTCGGACCTGAAGAGCAGCGGAGTCTTTTGAAAAACATGACATACATCACAGCGCCGATAGAGCACGTCATTCTTTATCCGAAGGGCTAGCATGTGCAGACGACGCCTCGAAGTTGAGCATGCCCATCCGCGAAAGGCATGTGAATAGACGAGTCTTCTTCGTATGCTAATCAGGCCCATAGCAATCCTGCAGGAAGCTTCGAAAGGGTTCATGAGAAAGGGACGGGACGGCTAAGGGCCTCCGATATCTCTTCATCTGGAAGGACAGGGCCCGGAACATCTCTAAAACCAGGATTTCGGATAGGACGATGACGGGCCCTAGGGTCGCGGGTTAGTCGACGTCTTCGCCTTCGATAACGCGCTCGCCATCTTCCGAAAACTTCACGTCGTGCTGCGAAATGCGGTAGTGTGAGAACGGTGGGCTGCGACGCCATGAAGATACGGCGAGAAGAACGAGGGTTGGAGGCATGAAGGTACGAACTTTGTGTCCCGCCGACTTTCCGACGTACTTGGTGTGATCTGTGACAGTCGGTCGGAGTGAGAGTGACGGGCGAGAGAAGGGTGGGAGAGATAGGGAGGACGAGGCCATCGATTTAGGCCAGGGCGAGGCAAAAAGTGGACATGACAGTGGATCAGTAACGTCAAGAGTGGACACCGGTTGATAATGACAGTCCGGCGAGACTCACGACCGTACGCAGCCAGCTGTCCTTGGGCGTTGTAAAAATCGACGCGGGTGTACGCCAGCGATTTGCCTGTTTGCTCGAAATAGGTTGATTTGTGCACGGAAAACAGACGGAAGATTAGAATAGCGCTCAGTTGGCGACAAGACGGCGGTGAATGTGGGTTGGATATTGAGCAACTCACCAAGCCCGACGATGACAGCCTTCGCTGTCAGCTCGTCCCCAACAACCCCGGCGGGCTTGACGAAGGACGTGCCTATGTCGACGGAGACCCCCGTCATGTAGTGGCCTTTGGTCGCGACAGCGAGAGATCCAAGGGTATCCGTGAGGGACATGATGAGGCCCCCATGTACGGTCTGTTGTTTGCAGACGTTACTGAACGCGATTCGAAGCTCCAATCGGACAGCACAAGAATGATAGCGCGGTTAGAATGGACACTCACGCCAACCCGATTGACTATTAGGGTACCAGAAGTAGGTCAACACCACGAAGTTAAGATGGTGCATAGCCTCAGGGCACTCACGATTATAGGGTTCGATCTTGAGAGAAGCTCGAAGCTGTCCAGGCTTGGCGTCCAGTATCCGTAGCTACGCATGGATCAGGCACGTCCTGACTCCTGAGCTACGGGAAACTCGAGGAACGGACGGTCGGGACGCACGTTTGGAAAGCATTGCTGGTCGTGCCCTGGAGGTGCCAAATATTCGGAAGGAGTCAGTCTAGAGGACGCGCAAGCCGCACTAGAAGCACCGCAATCAGGCAATCGGTTACACCAGTCACCTTTGTTGTCCACAAACGAACGCCAGACCTGCCAGGAGTTTTGTGCGAGACAGTGAGATGAGTCCGTCTTCCAGCTCCGAAACACGAGGAGCGCCGCCGCTTACCCGCCGAGTGAACCTGAGACATGCGGCCATATCACAGACAATGAGCTGGTAAACGTGCAGCGCACTGGAACCGTCGAAGCTGTTGACCGCAGGAGTCAGGACGACCCACACGCCTCCACAGGCCCGTTCCAACGAACTTGGGACTCGAAACCACATCACGTGATACATAACAGAACGGTTTGGCGCCGCAGTGTCACGGCGTCCAGCTCTGTTTGACCCTGCCTCCTCGTCGAAATGCAAGTCTGCTTCCGGGACTTGCTCCAATGGTCCGTTTTGCTTATCGACCTGAAGAAGACTTCTTGCAAGGAATATCGATCCGGGCGCTGCAAGCAGACCGCCTGGACTCGTGGCAAGAACCGCTGCATGGAGATTGCGTGGACTAACATCATGACAGACGTACTGTCTGGTTGCTCCAAATGCGTCTGAGACCTATGCTGCTGCGAAGCAGTGCCGTTTTCCACGGTAGGTATGATCTGCGCCAACCTATCGTCATTGGGCGTATCGTGGATGCAATACTGGAGTCCGCTCTGGTGAGTACGATTGCTGCTGCGAACAGCCTCTATTTTAATGACCGCCGTGAATTGCAGATGCTGGGGGAGCAAAATCTACACTAGACATATGCGGTGTTCCCATATTAGAAGCATCGCAGGGGCCCCTTCAACTTATCGCACGCGTATCGGGTTGACAAAGCAGCCTGCCCCGAAGATTTCTCTCCTTGACAATCGAGGCGGTACCTGTCGCATTGTGAGTGTCTAAAAGCTTTTCCTGTACATAGGGCCAGCCTGCAGGCAGTGACAGGTTGTGGAATGAAGGGTCGATGACCTCAGCCGAAGAACGTGCAACACCACGACGCGTTTTTGTCGTGTCGACACTGGTGACAAATAAGCGTGGATTAACCCTCGCGGAAGAATGCTGCGCAGCACGGCTAATGTGCCCCGGATGTCTCGACCCAAGCGAGCGTGAATCTTCGGGGACCGTGAGCTCACGTTTGGAGATGCTGAATTCTATATTGCAGCCGCGATCTACTCCCAGAATTGGTTCTGAAGTCATGGAGACAACCGGCAGTGACTTCCGACGCCGATGGTGTCCCACGCACGCTGGCGCGACGCGCTCGGGTTTGATGTACCGTCAGAATCGAATCATTGGAATTCAACGGAAACCTTGAGGTCCCGATGAGTACAGTTATTCTATGCCCCAAACAGCTTGGTTGGATCATCTCCAAGAGACGACATGCTACGTGGCTGACACGCGTATTCTATCTCCGCTTTCCTCATGCTGATCGTTATCTTCAGCAGTGACTCGCCGGGTCGCAATTTCGCAAATTGCGGAGGCGATTCCAGTGGACCGAACGTGGCACTTAGCGCCGGTTTGTCACTCATTTGGCTTGCAGATGTCCGTTACAAAGTTAACGTTACCCACGTATAGGTCCAAGCGCCTCTCAGAGGGACATGCTTCCGTTTTCATTGTCCTCGAATTAGTATCTCCAAGCATCGCGTCTTTGAGCGTCATGCGGTGCTTGCGTTGTGCGAACCCATGCAACGCTGCACGCAGTTGCGAGTTCTCACCGTATCGGCACCGGATTTGGCATCCTCTTCACCCCGTTTCCAATCTGACCCGGGACATCGGGCTCGTAATCATGGTCCCTGGACATCGGCTTCTCGAGATCCACATATGACAAGCGAATCAAGGTGAGTTTTGCACCCGTGCGCTTCTGCGATCCTGAAGGGATAATCTAGATCCATAACGACTACTGTCTATCAAGTCTCGGCTTTCAGCCTGTCGACTGCCGGTCCCTGCACTCGCAACACGCGTCTCTGGGAGCTCACAATGATTTTCTGGACCGCCGCCGTTCGCTCCGGACTGGCAAGGTGGAGAATGGGTGGGTATAAATTTCAGGGCATGGCTTCTTTTGAATTCCCAGCATCTGACCCCAGGAGCTCCCCCACCCCCTCCCCCTTCCTCCTCTTCTCATCCAACTGCGGTCGAGGACGATGTCCGGCTCCACCTCTCACGGACAAAAGGCTCCAGCGGTCGCCGCGACCCTCGCTGCTCCTCAGCCCCCTCGCCTCCCCACCGTACCCGCCATCGCTTACGAGAAGTCCCCTGCTGCCTCAACAGCGGTTTCTACTTACGATGGCAAGAGCGAGGTGTCCGTATCCATAGAAAAGGGAGGCCCGGTCTGGGAAGGGTACCTGGAGGACGACCTTCCCGAGAAGACGCATGGCCACTTCCTCCGCAACGTTCGTTTCCAGATCTTCTCCCTCTACCGGCGGTTGTTCGGCATCGTCTTTATCACAAATATGGCCATCTTCATCACCGCCTGCGTCAGAAGCGGCACAAACACGGACGCCAACTACCTTGGCAAGATCTCCGTCGCGAACCTCTTCGTCGCCGTTCTCATGCGTCAGGCCTACGTGATTAACGCGTTCTACACCGTCGCTTGTTGGGTTCCTCGTTCGTAAGTAGCGCTCTGTGCCTGGCGTTGTAACGTTTTTTTGACCTGAATGGTGGCGTTTAGATGGCCGCTTTGGATTCGAAGGATTGTTGGACGGGTTTACTCGATCGGAGGCAGTAAGTTCGAGACGCCGCTGACTCTGCGACCGGTGTTGACCTTGTGCCTTTCAGTTCATTCAGGGTCCGCGGTCAGCGGCACTGTCTGGCTCATTCTTTTCGCCGCGAAGGCGACCCAGCAGTTCCTCCATAAGGATAAGGTACGGTCGAAGGTTCTTTTACGCTCACTGTCTGTAGCTCACGTGACTCAAAGATTACTGTCCCCACTATCGTCTTCGCGTACGTCATCCTCGCGCTTTTGCTAGGTATGATTGTGTTCGCGTACCCACGGGCCCGGACTCGGCATCACAACACTTTCGAGATGGTTCACCGGTTCTGTGGATGGACTGCGATCGCGCTCGTATGGTGCTTGGTAAGTATTGATGCTCTGACCCTCTACATCTTCCATTCGCTCAAGCGTCTTTACGTTTCAGATCATCTTCCTCATCAAGGATTACAAGCAACCTGGCGAGACACTTGGTCAAGCTGTCGTGAAAGCGCCGCCGTTCTGGCTGGTGCTCATCATGTCGTGCTCGATCATTCTCCCATGGCTCCGACTCCGTAAGGTCCCGGTCCGCGCGGAAGTCCTTTCCAACCACTGTGTTAGGTTCTTCTTCGACTACGGTGAGTGTCGGGTTTGAGTGTAACGTCCTCCGCCGCCCCCGACCGCGTTGTTAATCCCGGACTTGCCGCAGTGGACACCCAGCCCGGGCACTTTACACGTCTATCGCACCGCCCGCTCCTCGAATGGCACTCTTTCGCCACCATATCCCTGCCTGGCACGAAAGGCTACTCCGCGGTCGTCTCGCGCGCCGGTGACTGGACGAGTGAACAGATCGGAGAGCCCCCCAAGGAGATCTGGGTCCGCGACATCCCGACGTTCGGGGTCGTCGCAGTCACTCCTCTCTTCCGACGTGTGGTCATGGTCGCCACTGGGAGCGGCATTGGTCCGATCGCGCCGGTCATCTACGCCAAAAAGGTCCCATTGCAGCTCCTCTGGACTGCCCCGAACGTGCGGAAGACGTTTGGGGACGGGCTAGTCGACTCGTTGCTCGAGGCGAACCCCAACGCAGTCATTTACGGTACGTTTCGGCCCACCGGCCCCGCGCTCGCCTGGTGCTGACATTCGCGATATTTCCATGCGCGCAGATACGCGGGAGCATGGAAAGCCTGACATGGTCAAGCTCACGTACCGCCTCGTGCGCGAGTTTGAGGCGGAGGCCGTCGTAATAATCTCCAACGAGCCCCTCACGAAGAAGGTCGTTTATGGTATGATGAGCAGGGGTATTCCCGCCTTCGGAGCCATCTGGGATTCGTGAAGGACATCGTTTAATTTTCTTTAGATCGCTTGCTGTTTATTATTATCTGAGGCTATTGTGATTGTACCCTCTAGATTTAAGATGTACATATAGACCTGCCCACATAGCCTATGTAGAGTCCTGACTTATCTTCACGATTATTAAATATTCAATGCTGGAGATATCTCTGCAGACGACGTGCACATGTACCCAACAGCTCCCGCGTCGGAGTCAGCGTCGGAAACGGATTTGATGCTGATCTTCCATTCCAAAGCTCTCTGCGCAGTGATGGTTGCCGATCCCCATTTCCTCAAAAGTCGATCAAGATCATCCTGACGGTTTTGTTATATGTGGTCTTGCATCGGTGGCTTGAGTGAATCGGTCTAGACCTCATTGGAATTACGAGCGCGAAGTTCGAACGGCGACGCATTCCAAAGCGGGAACGGGACACGCTGAGGCACAGCTTTCAGGTCACGGTTAAGAGCCGCGACTCGGACGATCAAGGATGATCATCCCACCATCATCCAGGTCCCTACCGGTAAGTAGGCTCTCGCGTGCGCAGGCTCGTGTTTTCTAGTTCTGATGCGACCCATACGTATTCGGTATTCCCACCGCTGATCGGTTCAACCCAGGCCGAAACCGGTGTGGCGCTCCCTGTGTACGTGATGGCGTATGGTTCACCGCGACTCGGCTAGTCCTGCCAGACTCTTCATACTCGACTTCGACTGGCAGACTCAGTTCTTGATAATCCGGTCCTCCAAGTTTCAGGACATAACACCATCTTGATATCGTTTGCGCAATGCGTGTTGAAGAGGGATTCCAACCGGTGAGAATGCAGCTCCGCAGATCATGATGGAGTTAACGCATTATGAGCTGACCATGGTCTCCAGGTGCCGTTTGTGGAAGGCAATCCGTACACGACGGATCCCACTCTCCCTTCTCTGCTGCGGCGTATCCTTCCGCCACAAGCGTTCAGGGATGTGGCGCAAGACCTAGAACGCTTCGGCCGTGAAGTGCTGACGAGTGAGCGAGATGCCCTCGCGTGCCGCGCTGACGCGGCACAGATCCTGGTCCGCGGTGTTGAAATACGGATCTGTTGGCAGCTCTACGCGAGACGAGCAAACTCTCTGCCCCTCCTCAGCTGATCCAGTATGACAATTGGGGCCGCAGGGTCGACGAGCTGCGGACGTCGGAAGGATGGCGCCGCTTCAAGGACATCTTTCACCGCGAGGGCCTTGTCGCGATCCCGTACGAACGCGAATATCGGGAGCACAGCAGGACGTACGGCTTTGCAAAGCTGTTCATTGCCACTGCGGACTCCGATGTGGTGCGTCCGTTGCTAGCATTGTATCTTCCTTTCCTATGTGTTGACTAGCCGCAATAATTCCAGACTGATTGTTCTATGAGCATGACAGATGGTGTTGCACGAGGTGGGTCTTCATGCGTGCATCGGAGAGTGCCTGTGGTTGCTGGCAGTGTAAGGCTCCTTTCGTGCGGTCTGACGCCACATCTATGCCACTGTCCTAAGCTGGCTAGTTTAGACAGTGTACGAACGGACAAATGCCTGCTGCTCTTGAAGTTTGGGTCACGTCCCAGAAAACCTTCTCCGATGCGTCGGGAAGTGATCGCTAACCTGTCCTCCATTTTACTCAGTGATCGAGCTCACTGGCTCCGAGGCACTCAAGCGAAAGATCTTTCCTAGACTGATCAGGTTCGTCTCACGTCCTATCGCAGTCGAATATTTGTCTTGATGACGGCACTCGCCTTAATTTCCATCGGGATTTGCCTTGTTATCTTATTCCAATGCTCTTGACATCACTGGCAGTCGTGACCCTGCTCAGGCATACACTGCAGGGCAATGGATGACAGAGGTACGCATCGTATCTTACCGACAAACTGACCAATGATCTAATATTGACATCCCTCTCTTCGGTGTTCAGCGACCGGGGGGCTCGGATGTATCGCGCACAGAAACAATAGCCACGCCAGCTACGACGACACAGCCTGGCGAATACGGGTTCCAGTATGAGCTTCACGGCTTCAAGTGGTTCTCCTCGGCGACCGACAGTGACGTCGCACTCGCGCTCGCGCGCACCGGCCCGCCAGAGGATGGCTCCCGGGGCCTATCCCTCTTCCTCGTGCCAGTGCGCCTCCCGCTCGTCCGCCACCCAGGCGCGCCACGTCCTTCTGCCCTATCGAACAACATATTCATCCACCGCCTCAAGAATAAGTTCGGCACCAAGATCGTCCCGACCGCCGAGCTCTCTATCCAGGGCGCTCAAGCGTACCTCCTCGGGGAGCCGAACCAAGGCGTGAAGCTCATCACCCCCGTCCTGAACATCACGCGCACGCACTCGGCCGTCGGCTCACTCGGGTACCTCCGCAAGTGTCTCGCGATCGCGACCGCGCACTCGCGCGGACGTGCGATCCGGGCGGGCACGCAGCTGCTGAAGGACACGCCGCTGCATGTCGCGGAGCTGGCGAAGCTGCATGTGCTGTATCGGGCGTTGTTGCATCTGACGTTCGGGTCGATCGTGCTGTTGGGCAAGACGGAGTGTGGGGTGGCGAGCGAGGGCGGGGAGCTGAGGCTGAGGCTGCTCACTCCGGCGATCAAGGCGTTCGCGGCGGAGAAGTGCGTCACCGCCATGGAGGAGTGCATGACCTGCCTTGGAGGAGAGGGATACATGGAAGAGAACGGGATCGCTAAGTGAGTGTGGCTATGGCACGCCGTTGGATGTCCGCGCTGATGGGAGACAGGTTGATCCCGGACGGAATCGTCGAGAAGATCTGGGAAGGGACGATTACCGTGCTTTCCCTCGACTTGGTCCGGGCGACGGAGAAGTCGCCTGCCATGGACGCGTTCGTCGCAGTAAGTTGGGCCATTTCTTCGACTTTGCCTCTTCTGACGCTTCGGATCACAGTGGGCACACGATATCCTTAAGTCGTGCCCAAACTCGCTCGTCGAGTCCCTGGGTGGCCCTCTCACGTTCCTCCGCATTGCCCTTGATGAGCTGGCAAACGCGTACAAGGCACCGATACATCCGCTCCTGCCCCGACCTGCCTTGTTCCTCTTCTGCCATGTCGCATCGAGTCTGTATCTCCTTGAGCATGCTGTCTGGGCTGTCGGTACAGGAGAGGCTGAGGGGCAGATCGATGTTGAGGTTTTCCGCCGCTGGGTTTTGGAGGGGAGCCTTGACACGGCATTGGAGAGTGTTCGGAGGACCAAGAGCATCCAGAAGGACCGTATCCAGTTGGATTCTGCGATCGTATACGGGTCCGGTGATAGTCGAGCGGCAGCAAAGCTGTGAGCGCAAAACATTGGATATCACTGCTACTTGTCATTTTACTATGTCCAAATTGGCATTAGTCCGTTCTTTGGAGGTAATGAGTGCTCTTCTGTTTCGGCGCAATGTCTTATATCGCGACGTGCGTTCGAAATCACCATCATACACGACGTCGCCACGCCTCTCGGATAGAAATACAACGCACTACTGATACACCTTGTTGACACAACCCCGGACTGTATAGCATCCAAATCGTGGCTAACCAGTGTAAGGCACAATGTGACAGCTGCAAACGAAAATCAGTTACACATCCCCAGTTCATACGACGGTGACTTGCCCTAACAGACCTCGCCCGCCCCACGCCCGTGATGGTACAAATGTCAACTTGACTGGGTCGTTGGAGCGGAGGACTTCAACCGTTATTTGTTGCTATATGCCTCAAGGTTAAGTCTCCGGAGGAAAGCAGAAGGCCAACGCGACTTACGTTCTCTTTGGACCCAACTAGTTCTGCTAGCGGCTGCAATGACGAGGACGTGAAAGATGCCTTTGTCAGGTGTCCGAAGGACAAAACGAGATCGTCCCGCCTCAATCCCTGTAAACACGATTGTCAGCTCCGGTAAGTAATCCATCAGAAGGGAACGTACCGCTGACGCGGCGGGGCTTCCAGGCGCAACACCATCCACCTTGGCGAATGGTTCCGAAGCAGCACCGGGCGTACCCTCCGCAGCCGAACTTGTTGGAGCCTGTTCTCTTGCCAAGGAGCTGGGATCGTAGACATTTTGCAGAGCAAGCCCAATCTCGTCGATGAGCGCGTTGCGATCATTTCTGAGTTCGATGATTTTGACACGGGCACGGCGGACGGCCCAGATGTCAATGTACGCTCGAGGGAAGCCGTCGGGATCGACGAGCGGGGTGTCCATATCTGCGCCGTGTTCCTGCAGGATAGAGAACTGCAGCTCCAAGTCGGCATCGATGGCGTCCCGACGCGCGATGAGGTCGCGCGCATGGGCTGTGGATGGGTTGTTGTTCATTCGTGGAGGCAGAGTAAATCCCATTACTGATGGAGGGAGAAGAAAAGAGGACAAGGAGAGAGGTCGCTTACGCAGCGGGCATAGTCCGAACTCTAAATCTGGACATATGCCGTAAATGTACCGCACGTCGCGCTCGACAGCGTGCGCGACCCTCCCAGCTCGACCTTCCTCTTTCTTAACCTTCATCTCTTTGCCTCCGGCTTGTGGGCGACATGGACGAGTTCGCGCGGGCGAGTTACTCTTCGCCGCCAAAGACGCGCAGTGCTCACAGGACCTCACTACACTCACTTTATTCCAACCAAACTGCCCCTGTCAACTGGCCTAGCCGACCCGTCCTGAAACACCAGCTGTCATCCAACAGCATTCGGAGCGATGCGTGCGTATGCTCTGCTTTCCAACCACCATGCTCAAGCGGTTACTGAAGGCGCGTATCGACACGTCCTGCAGCTCAGACCGCTCGGAGATTCTCGCCCCAGTCCCTCTCAGACACCATATCCTGCAGACCTCAGAAAGCCGCCATTGGCTTGGGACGCCTCCGCTGTCTCCATGTTCTCCCCCTACCTCTCCTCCCTCGACCTTGGCAGCCTCGCCAGCGCGCAGCAGGAAGCGGCTGAGCCATCCCATCAGCCTGAACGCGATTGCAAGTCAAGATCGACAGCGCCTTACTTCCCTCTCACACCCCACCGCTCTCCATCCGCACAAGGAGCACAAACCGGAAGATGACGGAAGCATGGCAAAACGGTGGCTGCGGTGGATGCATCATCAACACATGAAGGCCTATGTCCTTCCCTGTCTGGTGGTCGCGTCGATATGGGTGAAGTGGGCAGTAGGATTAGGACCTTATTCTGGTCTGCAGTTCATATGCTCTCGTCAATCCCACGTTGTTTACCAGACGCACAGGCCAAGCGACGCCGCCCATGTTTGGCGACTATGAGGCCCAGCGACACTGGATGGAGTTGGCGGTCCACCTACCCACTCGGCAGTGGTATACCTACGACCTCCAGTACTGGGGCCTCGACTACCCACCATTAACCGCCTATGTATCATGGGCGTGTGGCATTGTGTACGTTTCTATGCTCTCTTTCATCTGTCTCTGTGCTTATGCGTGTACAGTGGGTCGTGGGTAGATCCGTCATGGGTGGCTCTTGACGACTCTCGCGGTATTGAAACCCCTGGCAGCAAAGTCTTCATGCGTTCCACTGTTCTCGCCTTCGATACCTTGGTTTACGTCCCTGCCCTCATCATGTTCACGAGAGTATGGCAAGGGACTCGGTCTTCAAGGACGCAGGTATGCTCCTGATACTTCTCATGTCCTTGATGTTCCTTTAACGCTATACGACTCGTAGAATCTCGCCCTTCTGCTGTTGCTACTCCAGCCTGGGCTGCTCATCGTCGACTTTGGCCACTTCCAGTATAATTCTGTAATGCTAGGTAGGACTATCCTCTATATGCGCATGTATGAGGGTATTAAGGCGCGATTTCAGGTTTCACGCTGTTGGCTATGAACTTCTTCGCAACAGGACAAGACCTCATCGGCGCAGTATGTTTCGTGCTCAGCCTAGGCTTCAAGCAAATGGCTCTGTATTATGCTCCAGCTATCGGAACGTATCTACTCGCCAAGTGCTTGTATCTCGGGCCTTCAGAGGGGTACGTTTATGCCCATCATTGGAACCCACTCGATACTGACGAGGCGACTAGCTCCAAATTGTTCATTCGTTTGGGTATCACTACTGTCGCGTCGTTCCTTATCCTCTTTCTCCCGTGGCTACCTCCATTCGCTCCCCTTCGTGCCATCCTCGATCCTATTACTCGTATCTTCCCATTTAATCGCGGTCTCTTCGAAGACAAGGTGGCAAATTTCTGGTGCGCGTCCAACGTCGTTCTCAAATGGAGGTTGTGGGCTAGGCAAGACGTGCTCATCAAGCTGTCGACTGCCCTTACCGCTGTTGGCTTCCTTCCTGCAGTCGCTACTCTCCTCTTCAGCGGATACAAACTTCGTGTGTTGTCCACGACTGAGGCATCTCAAGACAAAGACAAGAAGGACGATGAGAAGGCGGCCGTCAAAGCCATTACTCCCCCTCCTCCAACGCCACTTTTGCCACTTTTGCCATACGCGCTCCTTACGTCCTCGCTCTCGTTCTTCCTCTTTTCATTTCAAGTGCACGAGAAAACCATTCTGGTCCCGCTTCTCCCCATGACGCTACTCTTGTCGGGCTCTTCCCCAGAGGAACCGAGCTTCGAACTCGGCATGCTGATGAACAATGTCGCCATGTTCAGGTGAGTGCATAACATCAAATGAATCGGAATTAATGACGAGCCGCTGCCACCTCAGCATGTGGCCGCTTCTCAAGCGCGATGGCCAAGGCATCGAATACATTGCCCTCCTCGTCCTGTGGAATACATTGATGGGCTACAACCCGTTCCGCGATGCCCGCCGCTCTTACCTCAAGCTTCTGTCCATTGTCAGTTCCCATTATGTGTCTACGTCTCCGTCACTAATCGATCCGCGTGTCTGCTTTCGTAGGCTGTCTATGCAGCGTGCTTCGTCGTTCATCTTGCAGAGCTTCTCATCGCCCCTCCGGCCCGTTTCCCAGACATCTTTCCCGTCGTCAACGTCCTCGTCAGCACACCCGTCTTCGGGCTCGTGTGGCTCTGGAGCATCAAGCGTGGCGTCGAAGTCAGTTGGGCCCTCGGCGGCCTTGGGTCCCGCTCCAAGACAAGCCCGTCGCAGAAGAGGCCGCTCGCTACCCCCTCGTCGTCGACACAGCTCCAGCCGTCCCCCATGGCCAGCCAGCCAGATCAGCATTCATCTGCTTCTTTGCGAAGCACAGGATTCCGGACTATGAGTCTGGGATATGCTCAAGGGCGGCGGACGGCACGTGGGCGAAGTGGGAGTGTCGACACTCATTGATGTGCGTATTACTCAGACTCTAGTAGACGTATTGTGTGTGTATCGTAGATGGCGTTGTGCTCTACACTGGATGCTGTGTTCTCTATCTTGAAGGCGCTGTCATAAGCTGGCTTTGATCGAAGGCGTTTCAGCTTCAGAAAGCTCGCGGAGACAAGGGACTCATGTTCAGGTGAGTATCGGAGCCTCTTTGCAGGTGTAGTGTAACTCAACCGATTGTAACACTAGCCATCCGTGTCCTCCGCCGGCGTGCAGAGACGATGTTACCAACGTCATCGATGTCGACGTCCATGCTAATGGTGATGATATCATCGATTCTTGTCGTGCCAACCTACTCTGCAAGGCTTACGTCTTATTCGGCACCCTTCGTAGCTTACGTACACACCCGTTTATAAGCTTCCACAGACCGAAAATCCTGTTCTTCAGTCCTTGCAGATACGCTACCAGGTACGCATCTTCACTCTCATAGATCTACAATCCTCATGAACGCCATATCAGATATAAACATTCTTCTGCCTGTAGAGCTACCCCGCTGAGCTCCTTGGACACGAACCTACAAGCCTCTTGCCCCGATTAGCCCTTCTAGGTTCCTACGTCGTCTCTGCCGGACTCCCTGCACGCATATACCCACCCTTCTCCTGCATATATCGACCCCGCATCATCATGCGCCCAATCCCGGACGCTCCCGTCACATATCATTCCAGAGCCGCTCCTACGCTCGGCGAAGGGACGATCACGCCAAGCGTCATCTACAGGTTTGAGCACGGGTGCCGCTCATTCTTCCGAGACCGCGATATCGCAGACGACCAGAAGGTTTTCAAGGCTTGCATGAACATTGCGAACACGCGTGCCCGCGACTGGTGCATGGTCAACTTTAAGCGCTTCGATGGCACGGACTTCGACGATTTCATCCGCGAGCTGCGTGCCTTCTGCCTCCCTTATGGCTGGGATCACTCTATCAGGTCGTCTATCATGGACGCTAGGCAGAGCCCCGAACAGTCCTTCGACGACTATGTCTATGGCATTGAACGACTCAACGCGTTGCTCTACTCGTCCACGTGCCGCTTCCCCGACGACTTTCTCCGCATCCTCATATCCGCCCACGTCTGCGACGAGCTTAGTCAGGCAATAGTACGCAAATCCATTGGCGGTATCAAGGACTATGTCGAGTGGAAGTCTGCGGTCTCCCGCGCCGACCGTGAGCGCCTCCGCACCGCGGCCGAGATACGGGAGCTCGTCGCCAATCACCCCGCTCTGTCTGGCCGCCGGGGACCTTCACCGGACGCTGTCGTCCTCGCGAACCCCCGCACGAGACCGCCTAAGATCACGCAGGCTGAACGTCAGATCATCAAGAACAACAACGGTTGCACGAAATGTCGTCTCCTCAACGTCGACCACGAGGCGCACAGCTGCCCTAACGGCTACCCGGACGGCAGGAACTACGTTCCGCTCACGACTAGGTTTTCCCACCTGACGAACAAGAACGTCCGTCCGTTGCGTGCTATTGCCGATGGCCCCCGCGACGAACCCAGCAACAATGGCCCAACCTTGTTCATCGGGTCCGTGACTATCGGCGGGGACTTCCCGCTTGCGTACACCACCGGTATCTTGGGCAATGGGTCTGATTCAGGATCTGACTTCTAGTGAGTTTCCCCTTCCCTTTCCCCTGCCGCCCCTTCCTCTCTGCTCGTCTTCTTTTGCATGCTGCCGGTCACGAGATACTGATTGACCACGGTTGCTGGACTAGGTTTTGGTAGACATGGCATCGTCAAAGCCATGGGCACGCAGATTTGTCGGCGGGAAGGTTTTCTGGACACGAACCAAGTATTGTACAACGATCGTCGAACGAGACGGCGTTCAGCTCAGTTTGTGTGGTTTTCGCTGATTGCGAGTCGAGGCTTCTGCCGCGCGAGCTTTGCATGGCTGGTGAGCACGAACCTTGCAACGCATGTGCAATGACTGACCATGTGCGTTCGGGGTAGGAACTGGCTGCAGGTGGGTCACTACGGCGCGAGAACCTCGTTAGGTTATCAAGCCGAACAACTCTGCCGATTGCAGGGTGGGAACTTCGTTGGCTTGGTCAGTGGCTTCGCGATTCCGAGGAGCGAGTCGCAGAACCGTATTTGAGTCTAGCTTTGTAATCCTTTTGCGAGCCGCATAGCGGTATCTTGCGATTCAGGCCGTCCGTCGAGCATCCGCATTCTGCATCTTATCAACGAACGAAACAGGGGCGCTTTGGACGAAGTATTCTAGGAAAAAAGATGTCGGGCAAGATAGCGATCTTCTACATTGGAGCGACCGGTGCGTGATATGTTCTACTCACTGCCGTGTACGATCCAAGTTAGAATATAGCCACTCCTCTCAGGTTACATCGGCGGTTCTGTCCTGCAGGCCATCCTCGCACACCCGAAGGCGGTCACGTTCGAGGTCACGGCACTCGTGCGCTCAGAAGCGAAAGCGAAAGCCCTCAAGAACACTTTGGGCATCCAAACCGTCATTGGATCTATCGAGGACCACACTATCGTAACCAAGCACGCCGAGGGGGCGCGCGTGGTTTTTCAATGCGTGAGTGATGGCGCCCCTTCGTGGGGATAAGCAGCCTTCCACGTTTATGCTCCATGCAGGCGAACGCGGACGATGACGACGCCATGAAAGCTATCCTCACCGGTCTGAGGAGGCGCTACGAGAAAACAGGCGAAAAGCCCATTCTCATCCACACGGTACGTCTCTCGACCTCTTCTCCGAGGACGCGCTGAGCCAGGCTGGCTCACCCAACCCTGCTGATAGTCTGGCGCAGGACTCCTCGTCGACGACGCACGCGGCGAGTACGCCTCGTCCATCATCACGTCCGACCTCGACCTCGCCGCAATAGAGCGCCTTCCCGCATCCGCACCGCACCAGAACGTCCATCTGCTCGTGAAGGCGGCAGACACCGACGGCTACGCGATGACCTACATCCTCCTCCCGGGCATGCTCTACGGTCGACCCAAGGGCGCCCTCTTCGACGGCCCAGAGCTGATCGCAAACCCGTACTCGTTCCAGATTCCAACGTTCGCTCGCGCGTTTGCGAAGAGAGGCCGCGCGGGCGTCGTCGGAAAGGGCGCGACGAGGTGGCCGAACATCCACATCGATGACAGTAAGTTTCCCGCTTCCCCGCCATCATTGTCCTGCGTAATGTGGCGTAACGCCCTCGTTTGCAGACGCGGACGCGTATTTCCGCCTGTTCGACGCTGCGCTTTTCGGTACCGCACGGGCGTCGCACGGGCGCGAGGGCTACTTCTTCGTCGAGGGCGGCGAGCACAGCTCGATCCAGATCGTCAGGGCGTGCGGCGAAGCCCTTGCCGAATTGGGGCTTGCAAGGGAGGCCGAGCCGGACGTGTTGACCGCGGAGGAGCGCGTGACGTACTTTGGGAGCGACAGCGTTGCGTTCTGGCACTTCTCGAATGCGCGGTGCACGGCGGACAGACTCAGGAAGGAGCTGGGATGGGCACCGAAGTACACGACGGATGATTTCATTAGGAGTATCAGGGACGAGGTCAAGGAAGCCGTGGAGAACCTGGAGACATAAGCATAGATTGAGGTGCGAATGATATATATGAACACGAGTGCGTTACAGAGTGGTATCGAATCAGCCTCACAAGTTTTTCATGATCACCCCCAACCCAAACTCGTTCTCAACGATTCATAGACCGGGGGGAGCCGGGTGTCCGTCTTGAAGGAGCAATTTTGGAATGCGGGGAGGAATGAAAGCCGACTGCGAAGTTCATCGCCCTGCACGATCGAGTTAGAGGATCCGTCGGTGCTGATAAATCCATATTTTCGGAACGTGAGTGGGACTGAGTGAGCGTGGTTGGCGGCAATGTTATCACGAAAGTTGACACAAGGGTCACTGTACAGGAGTGGCTTGGCACGGTTTGCACCAGCAAATCGCATCGCAGTCGCAAGACAATGCTCACCTGATCCCTCTTGATCCTGTCTGCAGTGTGCACCCATGACTATGGGCGATACTGTCCACGATTGCGCGATCGCGATAAAGGTTCTAGTGTGGGGAAGGGACGGAAGTTCCTGACCACGAATAGTCGATCCAGAAGCTCTTGAGCGCCGAACATTGTCCTGACATATATGCAGCGGTCTCGGACGGAGAACCACTTGCAAGGCCCCTCGCGGCACACATTCCTTAGCGTGCCACTCACCCGTTCGTCCGGCGACCATGCCGAGCCCAGCCAACCTCTTCGTCTTCACTGAACGCGGCTCAGCCATTGACGAGGCCACCTTCGAGGATTGGTACGACAACGAGCACATCCCCCTCCGCTTGAACCTCCCCAACAATCTCTTCTCCGGCGTCACCCGCTGGACTGCCGCGGACGGGAAGACGCCTCAGCACCTCGCTCTTTACGACCTCTCCTTGCCTGACGCGACCTCCCATCCCACATACGTCGCTCTTGCGAGCTCCCGCACCCCGCGCGAGATCGACATCCTCGCGAAGCTGGCCTATCTCGACAGGCGTGTGTATGCGCCATTCGGGCGCGAGCCGATTGACGAGAGGAGGGCGGGATATGACGAGCGGAGCCCAGGTCCGTTCTTGCTGGTCGTAGAGCTCGCCGTGAAGGATACGCCAGAGGCGGAGGCGGAGCTGGAGAAGTGGTACCTCGAGGAGCACATCACGGCGCTGAAGAAGATCCCGGGCTGGGTTCGGAGCAGGGTGTGGCACGTCAAGGAGGTCTTGAGTGTGTGGGGAACGTCCGTGGACGTGTCGGCGCCGCAGAAGGCTCCAGCGAAAGTGGTGGGCCTGCTCGAATTGGACAACGTGGAGACTCTTGGGGGACCGGAGTTTCAGCAGGCGATTGGGACGGAGTGGTCGAAGAGGATTGTGGGCGGTGAGGTCGCTACGGGGATGGAGACCCGGCTCTTCAAGTTCTTGAGGGGCTGGGAGGGCAAACATGACGCGTAGCGGGACCAGCAGGAGGAACAGCATTACGAGAGGGCCATTCGCACCAGGCGACAGTTTGTAGAATTGTATGGGGCTGCATACTCAGTAAAATGTCATGGATCACCATCGCTGCTGAAGCCAGTGTCGAGCATAATGAGCGCAGTCGTGACAGAATGAAGACAAGATGAATCCGAGCGCTTGTAGACGGTGTCGGGGCCGCTCTGCTTGTCTCCGGTTCACGATGATACGTCCTTCTACCACCTTTAACGATGCACTCACCACATGTCTCCAAGTCCTTGGAAACTCTCCCGAGGTCAGACACGTCTCGAAATCCAAGCTATGCCAGTTCGCCTTCGACATCAGCATTGTAGCTGCTGCCGTCCGGTAAGCTTGTCTATGCTACCTCATACAATCGACTTCTGCGATTGCAACGTATACGGGGACTCATTCATACGCGTTGCATTAGTCAGTTCGGGATACTTGTTTGACGCTTTTACCCTCCGTAACTCGGGAAAGACATTGAAAGAATTCCTCCTGGAGCTCTTGGCAACGTTACGACAGGTACATTATCCCGACCTTTACCTGTCAGAACGCGTGCTGAGTGATCATACAGAAGTTCGACATATTCAAGGGGGTTGCTCTTTTGCATGAGCCATCCACCGACCAGATCTTCGTCGTGAATGTGCCGAAGCTAGGAGCGTATTACGACCCGGCCTGTGATGTTTTGAGCCGAGGATTATTGTCACGGGTCACGTTCCTCGAGGTGGACGGGTCCAAGACCAAGGTCTCTTCTATCATAAACCTCATGGAGACGTTTCATTTAATGTCTATGGTTAGGTGACCGGTCCCCCCGTGGCTTTATCAAAGATGCTAGGTGCCACCCTTCCCCGGTCTCCAACTAACGCGGGATTACCCTTGCTGTTGACACCGCCGGAAGACGACGCACGAACCTTGGGGGACATGGTCGCATTGGCGGCGTGCCTTCTCGAATATCCAGTGGCATACGTACCCAAGGTCGACGGCTCAGATCCATTCTTGGCGGGTGTTCCTCTCGACGTATACGAATGCGTCCTGGAGCAATCTTCGCCAACTCCTCTGAATCACGTCATGCTCAAGTTTTCATGTCCGCAGGCGATGGCTACGGAAGTTCCGGAGCTGCGACAGGATGTTCTCATAGATCGGCTTAGATCCCGATTCGGCGATCGCTTGGGACAGGCTGGGGTCCCCGGGAGACTAGTCATACGGCATAATGTACAAACGATGGACAGGGTCGCTTTGTGATCATGCTAATAACCAACGCGAATACAGTCCTATTCTAGCATCGCAGAATCCACTGAGGAATCTAGTCAGCAGAGGTATTACAATGGTCCGAACTGTGAAGGAAGCCAGAGAAGAGACCGGCCTGCATCGTTGATATGCCTTGAGATACTACTCGCACTATTTTGCTTAGAATACCTGTAACACGATACTTACTCTTCTATCGGAACTCTACTATGGGTATATACTCCCATGGTGGCCCACCTAATGCTGAATCGACCAACTCTAGAGCTTGTTTTTTAGTCCGGCGTGCCACACTCCCGTCGTAAGCTCGTTTCTCTCTTGTTGCGCCATCCATTCCAGCACGGTATCGTTGACTTCGTCTGCCATCTAGCAAGGAATGTCAGTAAGTGTCTGCCGTGACATGACCACCACGTACACCAGTAAAGTTGTGGTCGGCCTCCTCGACATAGTGTAGAGTATGCGTCCCAGGGTTGCGTGCACCATATATGCGCGCATATATAAACGCATCATACGGTGGGACGATAGCATCCCGTAGACCATGCAAAGTAAGGATGTCCACGTGTGGGGGGAACTGGGTCCAGACAACGGACGAGTCAACTGACGCGAATGCGTCGTAGTCTTCCTTGTACAATCTAGGACAGAGCGGCAGTCAGAGGAGTGCAGCTCAGTAATGGCTAAGAAATACCTGGTTACGAAGGGCTTGCGAGCGACCATCGCTTGGCGTTCGATGTAACCTTGCCGTTCAAGCACCTCCTTGTTGGCGTGCATGTCGTCTTTACATGACCTCAGCCCTTTTTCAGATGAATGGCAGCACATCGAACGTACCGTAGATTTTCTGCGGTATCGTAGTTCAACCCATAAAATCAAGGCATTTATACGGGAGAAGCATACCTCCATCCTATACCGACCGGAGACATTCACATATCTCGTCACGGCTTTCGCATCGTCATCTCTATGCCTGCATAACCATAGCATGGAAACCACGCTCCCTCGAGAGTGCCCGATGAGCGTGTCGACGACGTAGCCGTATTGTTCCCTGAGGTACGCCACCACGATCTCGAGGTCTGTCACGTCCTCATAGAAGTTTCCAAAATGCCATGGTCCCGGTGTCTCGTGGTTGCCTCTATGCGCGAACGCTGAGCGACAACAAACAATGCAAGTGGGGTGTGGATCGACGCACCGAAAATCGAAACGGAAGGAGTCCATTGGCAGGCGGAGTGCAAGACGCTTCTGGAAGAGGTAGTCTTTATGTCTGAACATTGCACAAAGGCGAAGAGATCAGCAAATTACGGATGTGTGTATCCTGAGCGAGAGCTGCACCCCATGCTGCCATGAAGAATCTATATAGATAGACAACTTCAGGACTGGGTAAGTTCATCGCCGGGCAAAACTTGCTTACGGACCAATGCGATCCTCCGTCCCTGCGTGGGCTCTTCCGGGGCAACTTGCTCCAACACCCCCGCAATGGCGATCCCTTGCTGGACAGTGTGTGGAACTGCGACCCTTGTCGTCATCCTGGTAGACGTGTTACTAGCGGCCGAGCTCATCATGCGGCCCTCTTCGAGAGACAGAGATCGTGCTGGATGTCGTCCGAGGAGTCTGGCAAGAAGACAAGGCCAAGCGGCATTCCATCCTGCGCATTGGTCGGTGGTCGGCAAGTGAGAGAGCCGTAGCCCGAATCGGAGCACTGTGTTACCATCCGCGGCCCGGAGTAGCCGGAGGCCGTGGGAACTGGCGTAGTTGCTGGTGCGGAGGAGCGCCTAACGGTGCGCTGCTCGACATGGAGGCCCTGCTGTTCAACGTGCGCACCTCTCCCAGCTCGTTCTCTCCTGCTCGCTCAACGGTGCTTCCATCCGCAGGTTTCTTCCGGCTTCTTGGAGGGCATCGTCAGGGGGTACAAGGCCGGTCTCCTTACCCAGAACCAGTACAACAACCTCACCCAGTGCGAGACCATTGAGGGTACGTCCGCCCGCTGCCCACTCAGCTCGGTGAGTAGACGAGAAGGCTAAACGCCGTTTAATCACAGACTTCCGAACACAACTGTCAGCGACGGACTATGGCAACTTCCTTGCAAACGAGCCCCTCCCGATCTCCACTTCGACCATTTCGGACAAGGCTACGCAGGTCCTCGTGGACCAGTTTAACTTCCTCCGGAGCAATGCAGTCGAGCCCTTGAACAAGTTCTTGGAGTACATGACGTGGGTCCCATATATCGGTAAGAGCGTTGTCTGTACGTCTGACATCATCGGCCGCTCGCAGGTACGCGTACATGATTGACAATGTCATCCTAATCATCACCGGAACCCTCCACGGGCGGAACACCAACGAGCTGCTTCAGCGGTGCCATCCTCTCGGTGTCTTTGACACCATGCCCGCCCTTTGCGTCGCCACGAATGTAGAGGAGCTGTATCACACCGTCCTGGTCGAGACACCTCTCGGTATGTGTAACCTACTCCTTCCCCACAACCCTCCCCCACCCTAATCAGCAATCTTCTCCTTTCGCCTCCCCTCTGCACGTCTGTAGCTCCGTACTTCCGCGACTCCGTCACCGCCGCGGACCTCGACGACCTCAACATCGAGATCATCCGCAACACGCTCTACAAGGCCTACCTCGAGGACTTCGACACCTTCTGCGCCTCCCTCGGCGGCCCCACCGCCGACGCCATGCACGCCATCCTCGCCTTCGAGGCCGACCGCCGCGCGATCAACATCACCATCAACTCCTTTGGCACCCAGCTCACAAAGGAGCAGCGTGCCAAACTCTTCCCCACCATCGGCCGCCTCTTCCCCGAAGGCAACAACGCCCTCGCCCGCGCCGACGACATCGACCAGGTCCGCCAGGCCGTCGAGCCCGTCTCCGAGTACCGCGCCTTTTTCGACACCTCGTCCTCCGCTGGCCCGCGCCAGGCGAACGGCGCGGGCAGCGAGAGCACCGCGAACCTGCTCGGGGACCTGGGCGTGAACGACGAGCTGGGCGCAGCGGCGGACCTCGAGGACCGGTTCTTCGTGCACGAGGTGCACCTGAACAAGCTCGCGTTCCTGCAGCAGTTCCAGTACGCCGTCTTCTACAGCTACATCAAGCTCAAGGAGCAGGAGATCCGGAGCCTGACCTGGATCGCCGAGTGCATCGCGCAGAATGCGCGCGACAGGATACATGACTTCATCCCCATCTTCTAAGTCCGGTGTCTCTACGTAGCTCTGCATAGCTCCGTGCTTGGAGCGGGGGGTTCGCATAACTTACGCTAGCTGTCGATGGACTTTGTATGACAAGGAGTGGCGTAATCATATACCTCTTTTTCCCTTGAGCTTTTCCAGTCTCCAGACACAATCAGTTCAGACTTGCGATCGAGTGGGAGTACGCAAACGAGATATATCGTTATTCAAGACCCAATGGGCCAACAAGGAGGTATCACAGGTACCTAGCTGCAAATCCAAACAGTGTAGCGGCTCTAGGTAACGATACAAGACTGTATGCGGATTACTATACAACGCTACTATTATACACTAACGCTTCGGCTACACAGGTGCCACCCCGTGCAAGCGCAACGCGGTCGGGATATGTAAATACGCGAGCATGCATGCGCATGCGTACGCAGTGCTCGACGAGGAGAGCGAACAAAACAACATAGAAACGACACAGCGACAGTCCACGCTGGACAAGTAGGAAATGTCCGATAGACTAGTGTGCGACGACCTGCACAGGCGCGTCCTGGTGCAGGTCCCCGCTCTGCACCATTCGTGTCTCGGGGTGCTGCTCGTACACACGCCGGACCGCGAGCTCGATCGTTTTCTCGGACGGCAGGTCGGCGAGGTTGACCCCGGGTCCGCCCAAAGGCGGCGTCGCGGGCGGCGGCGACGTGTCGACCGAGGACGCATCCTCGGACGACGAACTCCCAGATAGGCGGAGCTCCGCCGAGGGCGGGTGCGCGAGCTCCCCGGGCAGGACTGCCATCGTCGGCCGCTCTCCCGTGAGCCAGAGCTCGCGCCTGCGCTTGCGGTCGTGCATCCACGGCCCGGCGTTGCTCTTCATGCAGCCGCCGAGGCCGGCGCAGGTGCACTTGCCGCCGAGGTACGTCGGGAGGTTCTCGGCGTCGATGATGTCAAGGAGCCTCGACTTGTAGTCCGAGCCCATGATCGTCACCTTGGCCGCGGTCTGTTTTGAGATCCAGGGCTTCATGACGTTCCAGATTAGCGCGAAGCCGCGGGGCGCGTTGACGATCGCTAGTCGGGCGACGCTGAGAAGTGGTAGCGTGAGTATATATGCGTCGGGACGCAGACGAGCAGAACGAAGCTGTACTCACGTTTCGGGAAAGTAGTCTTGCGAAACTTGGAAGGAGCTCCTTGCGAAGTCCTTCATCTGCCAAAATTGGCTGATGCTGAGATACGCGGATGGTGCATAAGTGTTAGCCGGCGCTAATACGGGATCGACCAGGCACCGAGGACACGCACCCGAAGCCCGAGAGGTCGACGACGACACAAGTACCGAGAATGGATTTCCCAGCGGCCTCCGCGGAGGCGGGGAGAACTTCGCGTGGGAGCGCTTCGCAGTTGACGAGGACGGTCTGCCAGAAGCGCTCCATGCTCATCTTGCCCTCGAGTTTGGAGAGGTCGATGCCACCGAAGTGGTGGAGGTTGATTGGGTGGCCCTCCTACGATCGTTGGATAGACTGTTAGGGATGCCGGATGAGACGGATTGCGGTGCTGCGCACTAACCTTGTCGAGCTGTCGTTCATTGAAACGTTTCAATTTCAACGATCTCAGATATGGATGTGGGTAAATTTGGAACACACCTTGTGAAAGTATAATGGCCAGCTCTCGAAGACGATGTCGCGCTCGGGGTACTAAACAGACGGACGTTGGCAGGCTTGGGCACAAAATTGAGGGCGGCACGTACGTCAAAGGGATCGATCTCCCGGTAGAGCTCGTCGATGCCGCGGCCTTCTACTGTCTGCCGCCACACTTGACAATTCTTCCACATCGTCAGAGCGTTCTTGAGGTTGTAGCTGCGCGCTCGGAGGAAGCGGCTGCCGAACGCGTGGGGCAGTCGTGGGGAAAATGGGAATGAGCATCGGTTCGGCACCGCGGAGGCTGTGGATGGAATGCACGAAAATAGGCAAGGAGGTTACTACTTACTGCAACGTCTCGTCATCGGTGCCGATGGTATCATCTTCGTGGATGAGATCCTGCTGGACGAGCTGCTGGCGGAACTCGTTGAGGATGACGTGCTGGTCCTTGGGAACCATGTTGATGTGCAGAGGGAATGGAGCGGAGGTTGATGGAGGGAGAGGGAGCCAGAAAAAAGGCGGGGGGAGATGATGAGGAAGCGGAATAAAAGGGCCAACGGGCACGGGGCCGGGGCAGACAAGGGCGGCGGGGTAGCCATGGAAGGCATGTCCGAGGGCATATCGGGCCTGTGCATCATCCCGATGACGACTGGCGCTGCACGAGAGCGGTCAGTTCGGCTGACATACCAGCCGGATCGCTAACGACGCCTCCACTGGCGTTCGGCGAGGGGATGCATATCTTTCGTTGGAGACTTGGGCTCGATATGACTCACCCCACCGTCCTCTATCTACTCCAACTTGACCTTCAGAGCCCACATCCTGGACCGATTGCCAACCAGCCCGTGCCGTCGTGACGCGTTTTCGGTGGCCAAATTTGGCTTAGCCTGCACACCCGATCAAATCACTCGCCAAGACATAACCACCTCAGGTCAGCACCCGACCGCGATACACGCAAGCGTGGAGGGTGATCGCGGCAAGGCAAGGACAACCAGAAGGTCTATCACTTGTCCTCGCATTTAGGAGGCATTCGGTGACGATGACCCCGCCCGAGCCTCACGAGGTTCCATGTTTGTTCTCAGAGTCCCCAGACTCGGACGAGCGCCTGGAATGTGTAAGACGTCCCCTGTCGATTCATGACGGCGTGTGACTCCGAATACCACAAGTGGGCCTCAGAGGGAGAGCGGGGATGGCGGCGAGAGTGAACGAGTGACGTAGCACTATGGGTCCAACGACGTCCACCAGGAACGTCGATCCGAGATCGAGTTTTGCTGCCGAGTTCCTTAATCGGGACTCCGAGGTCATTGCGCTTGTCGATCACCTCGTCCTGTCCAACTGGCGTCGCCCTGGCCAGGCTCGATCGACGTCTGAGTAAAAGTTCCGCCCGGGCGTCATGCGATAAACACCGGCCAACCGGTCCATTAGGTGTACAGGTCACATTCGTACATTCCTTGAGGATGAATCGACGAAGATTGAACTCGAAGAGAACTAATGTCCGAGCGTGAACAAACGTGAGCGAAGCAAGCAGGATTGGAAAGTATGTCATGATCTTCCCTAGATGGGCGTGGGCGTGACTGGCAGAAAACAAGTCGTCAATTAATCGCGACATATAGTCATGGCCCCGCAACGGGGTAAGTAAGCAACACGCACGAGATTGACCATCCACCGCTGTGGTTGACCGTGCAAGGGAGCTCGGCGAGTACCTCGCCAGCCCGCCCTCGTCCGACTTGGCGAACCACGAGGTCGCGCTGTTTGCCAGCGCGTGGCTCACCGCCAGGCTCTGTCGAACCAAAACCAATGAATTGCCATCCACATGATCAACCGTCTGACCACGTACCGGGATGATAGGCGGGGTATCGAGACGCGATGCGAAGTCGCTGTCCGCCTGTGCCCATGGGAGAATGTCGGTGAAAGTCAACAAGGGGGCAGAGCAGAAGACGTACGAGTTCCCGTTCGACGCGGTATCTGAGCCTCGCGTCGACGATTTCCGGGTCATGGCCGATGCCATCCCTGGAGGACCTCATGTTCAAGCTGAAATCAGGGGCTTAGCATTGAGCGGCACTCCAAACAAGCGTGTAGACTTACGTCGACAACAGGGACATCGTGTGCACTGCGTGAGAGTCATGACATACAAGGTCGAATGGGCTAAGCGGGTTTAGACGGAAGACGGACGGACGGACCTTTGCTGCTGGCCATGTGGAATGCGAGCCACACTAAGCGAGGACGGCAGGCGAAGTACTGCATGGGTATCAGAACAAGAATGGATGAGAATCTCTGGAGTCATGCTCACCGTCACTGTTATCATGACCTGTACTAGCCTATCAGCGAAACGATATGGTCAGTCAAATCATTCAAAATGCATCAAGAAACGTTCCGCATACGCCGATAGTCCGCCACGATTGACGGCAGAGACTAGATTGTGCTTGACTCGGGTGCGCTTCCTGTACCCGGCAGATGTAAACACCCCAAACAGAACTCTTCAAGCAGAAGATGTAGACGCACTTCATGTTCCCGGCGCGGTTGTGAGTAAGCCAGTAGAGCAAGCCGGTAATCATAACGTCGGTACCAATCTGGAGACCGGCGCTCGTGCTCGACAAGACCTGTACCCCCCGCATGAGAATGTTCCGAACGACGCTTCGACCGCTTGTGTGAACGCCTACGCTAAGGAGGTGAGGGAGGTTGGGCCCATTCAAGTTGTACCTGGAGCTATTCAGATTTCAGCTGCGAACGCGTACAGCCCACGAAAATTTGCGCTTACCCCTCGACCGTCGTGGCTTGGAAGGGACTGGCTGTCAGTTGAGCAAATCATGCGATGATAATGAGCAACTCAACCCAATCCCGTCGCTGCGAGGTCGGAGTGCCTCAGTCAACGAGCATCATTATGGGAAACCTTGATGGCGACGTACCGACCCCACCAGTGGCCAACAGACCCTTTCGAGCCCTTAATTACGACAGCAGCAGGAAACGCTGGGGAAGACGTACCACTACGATTGGCAAATACCAATGTTGTCTTCCCACTGTATATACTGCTAGTTAGTCCACCGCTAATAAAATCACTTAACGTTGACTTACGTCGTCGTATGCGCACGGCGTAGAACCTGCTTCGCGTGTTAAACGTTGAACAGCTACTTGAATCAAACACATGCGTACATTTGAACCCCGTACACCACTGCGTACTGTTATTTTCTCATTGAGCTGCACGACGAAGCGACGTGAAAATCACGAGCCGTGGCTTACAGAGAAAGCGCGTTCAATCTGAAGGCTCCTGCAAAATTTATCAATCCGGCGTGATGGCTCGCTTGCTGTAGGACTAGGGACGTACCAAGGTACAGGAACAAGGGCGAAAAGAGTGCCATTATAAGATACCGAGTAGGTGTACAGCGCGTACGCTTCGAATAACATCGTCAGCGTCTCGAGAAGCCTAGCATAAGGCGATGAGCCCGTTGAAGCCAGTTGCGCATCGTCTCATGTAGGCCATACCATAGTACAAGAACCTGTCCACAGAGATCGACTCTGAGGAATGCTAGAGGGGGAGACTGGATGGGTACGACGCACCAGAAATTTCAGGACGGAAGAATCGTTGTAAAACCTATCTGCATATTGTAAGCTCTGAAGGACCGTCACGCCATATAATCTGTGACCGTCAAGGGTCAGCTTGGGACCGGGATAAACTTTGAAATACGTACATGCCAGCGATGACAGTGGCGAGGAGCAGCACGCCTAGGGTACCATCGGGAGAGATCGAGTCGGACACTGACGGCCACCACATGATGGGCGAGTCGCGAGGACGGGGAGGTAGCGGTAGGACAGGGTAAAGACAGTGGATGCGAGGAGGGGACGCGCGGAGCTCCCTCCATCGAGCCGGATAATAACCACATCAATAACGTCGGCCGGGAAACATATCGACTTCCAGGAGTTGACGTGAGGACCGGTCCAGGTTTCGGGCGCGAATCTCGTCGAATAGTGACATGTTTCGCTCGGTGAGCGGAGGTCGTGCTTCCACGAGACCGCAAGTAAGGCCGCGGCTGCAAGAAGCTGCCCCAAATGGTCCCGCTCACGGCAGTCGAGGGGCTATCACGGAGTACAGAAACATACCTGTGCCTCCCATCGGACTCAGTGCGCGGACACGTCGTTAATGCGCACCAATGGATGACTAGGCGGCCTTTGCTGGTTATGTTGGAATGTACCCGTGGTACCACTCGAGCACGTCGCCGAAGGTAACCAGAAGAGGGTCCGTCCGACTTTCAGGCTGGGGCAGGGTAGTGAGAATAGCATGCAATTATGGATGCAAGTAACATAACCAGAGCAGAATGCAACCATGACCATATCTACTTCTTCTTCACAGTCTTCATCCTGATCCGTTCGTTGCCCACAATGATACCCTACACGAATTGGATTGCAGTCGCAATGATGAATAAACCGCATACAACCCAAGCCAACCAACGTGACACGACGTACCTTTCCCTTGTACGGCTCTGGCGGCCGCCAAGTCCTGATCTGCGCAGCAAACAGGCCGAGCTTGTGCTTGTCCGTGCAGCTCAGCACGATTTTCGTCGGGAGCGGCACCTCGGCCTTGATGTGGTCCGGTATTGACACGCACACAGGGTGCGAGTATCCCAGTTTCATGTTCAGCTGCTGCCCGCTCCGCCCATCGCCCACCCCCCGCGGGTCCGCTTCGAGCGCCGCACGGTAACCGACGCCGACGAGGTACACCGGTGTGGTGAAGCCCTCGGTCATGCCGATGATGGCGTTCTGGATGAGGGTGCGCGTGAGGCCCCACATTGCCCGCTGCTTGCGCTGCTTGGGGTCTTCTACGGCAATGGAGAGGGTGTTTGGCGCAGGGTCGGAGAGCTTCACGAATGGCATGAGGGATACGGCGGTCTCGCCGAGCGGGCCCTTGACGGACACCTCGGTGGGCGAGGACGTGAGGGTGACGGAGGGAGGGATGGTGATGGGCTGCTTGCCGATGTTGGAGACGATGCCGGCACATGAGGGTGCAGAGGCCGAGAAGGAGCGGAGGGCATGGCGGGCACCCGCCTGCCACCGAGAAAGCATGGCTGGTGACTGTCGCTGACGCTGTCCAGCGCGACGTCCTTGCCGAAAACCGCGTCGGGCGCGGCTGTGACCGTCTGGCGTCACATAGCAGATCACGGAACGCGACGGGTCACTCTCTGTCGGACGCGTGCACGTGAGGAGACTCTGCCAAAATGCGTTACTTGACTCGGGGACTCGTGCAGCGACTGCCTGGCCATCGATCCGTGCTTGCTGCTGCTCTCCATCTCAGAAAAATGTCCGTCCAGGCCGCACTCGCAAAGCTTGCCTCTCCGCTCCGAGATCTCGTCTCTACCGCCGCCCAGGACAGCGGCGAAGCCTTCGGCAAGTCCGAGAAGGACAAGGCCCAGGTCGCAGAATGGATTGACAAGATTGTCCAGGGGGACGTCACAAAAGCGGAGGGCCTCGAGGTACGTGGCCTTACTGTGGCAGATTTTCTAGGTGAATGACACGAAGCAGGACCTCGAAGCGTCCCTGGTTCCCCGCACATACCTCGTCGCGAACTACTTTACTGCCGCAGATGTCGCCCTGTACGGCGCGCTGCACCCGGTTCTGGTGCGTCTTCCATGAAGGGCACATGCCGTCTCCCCGCTTATACGTTTGGGGCAGTCGCAACTGCAGCCAGCGCAGTACTACTCCCACCCCGCCATCACCCGCTACTTCGACCATGTCCAGAGCCGTCCCTCCGTCCGCAAAGCTGCAGAGTCACTAGCACCCGCCTTCTCCCTCGTCTCCTTCGACCTCGACAATGCGCCGCCGCAGGAGCGCAAGGCTGAGCCTCCAAAGGAGAAGAAGAGCAAATCATCGACACCTGCTCCTGAAGGCGACAAGGCGGCCGCGAAGGGTGACAAGGCCGACAAGGCGGCGGTGAAAGCGGACAAGGCGGCGAAGAAGGGTGAAGAGGGCAAGAGTGCGGCAGAGGAGGGCGAGAAGGAAGGCAAGGCACAAAAGAAGGAGAAGAAGGCCAAGGAGCCCAAGGAGCCCAAAGCTGCAGAGAAGAAACCGGCCGCTGAGGAGAATGGCCCACCTATTCCCTCTATGATCGACCTCCGAGTCGGCCATATCGTTGATAGTGAGTACTCGTGTGATATTCGGTCGAATTGCCTAACAGCCGGCGATAGTTAACAAGCACCCTGATGCCGATGGCCTCTATGTCGAGCAGATCGACTTCGGCGAGCCGGAGGGTCCGCGAACAGTCGTCTCTGGTCTCGTGAACTATATCCCCATTGAGCAGATGCGCGACAAGTACCTTGTCGGTGTTGTAAGTACCTGTGACCAGTGTTCAGTGCTTCCATTAACTGACGCGGATTGGTTCAGTGCAATCTCAAGCCTGCAAACATGCGTGGAGTGAAGAGCTTTGCCATGGTGCTTTGCGTGAGTGCTTCTCGGATATTGAGAGCAATTGACAGTCGCTTACGCTTCTCTTTCTCTCCGTTATTAGGCAACACATAAAGACGGCAAGGACGCAGGCATCGAACTCGTCCAGCCTCCAGCCGGTTCAAAAGTCGGAGACCGGATCTACTTTGAGGGATTCGAGAGTATGTCCTCTTCCCTGTTTGGTAATACTGCCTCATACTGATCTACCGCGCTGTGCAGACAAGGAGCCGTTGTCCCAACTTAACCCCAAGAAGAAGATCTTCGAGACCATTCAGCCTGGTTTCACGACACTCGACACCCGTGAGGCTGCCTGGATCAACCCCAAGACGAAGAGCGTGCACAAAATCCGGACGAAAGAGGCTATATGTGTAGCACCGAACTTTGTGGGGGCTTCTTTGTCGTAGACGTGTTACATATCAAGGAAACGACGTAGACGTAGACCACATGTAGTTGTATTGCCCCCTCACTGACTAGCATGCATCGCCGTTCTGGTAATTCGGAGGTATCGTACAACATCGAAGATGTCCGGATTGGTAAGTATACAATGGTCACTCGTCACCATGACACCTTAATCGGTATCGTATCTCCCCTTCCCAGAAGACGCGTAGTTGCCTGCCAGTTTCTTAACGAGGAAGTCGCCATACACAATCGGGTCATGCAACTTCAGCGGCTCTGCAGCTTCATTGCTTGCGCGATACTTGTCCTGAATGCGCCGCGCGGCAGGCAGTGGCTCCACAAGTGCGTCGAAGTTAGCTTCGAAGAAGAACGGGATCCTATGGATGATGCTCAATGCGTGTGGACGGTAAACCGAGCCAATGTCACATGAACGCACGAAACTCGGTAGTTGGTCCCCCTGTGGACGACCCTGTGCAGCGTGCTCTTGTAAAGGCCATTTGTCCAGACTTCCCACACTGATGGATGATGCTAATCAGTCACACATATATTGAATGGATAATCCCCATAACTCACTTTCCCCAATATTGCAGACAAAGCAGCCTGCGATGGGGTCGGCGTTGATCCATCTCCCACCCTGTTTAGCTTGTTCGCCAGGTTGGGTGCAGTCCTCCTTGGCAGGCTGGTTGAGGAAGACCTGCAAGGCTCCGGGTGTAGGATCGGCATATAGGAAACTAAGTAAATTCATAAATTTAACATGGTAGACAGTCATGGTTTCACAAAGCAACCAACGTTAGACACCCATAGTCTTTGTGTGCCCCGCAGGAGAAGCCATCGAAGCCGTTCGGGAGGGGCGGGTACCCTGAACCCACATTCAGAGGATCTCATTTTCTTCTGATGGGGCGTGCCGTACCTATGATCCTCATAACCCAGAAGCTCTTGTCAATTTTGCTCCGAAGCTGCGCCCACTCCTCCGGAGCCATACCCAGCCCAGTAGCCATACTGCAACAAAGAGGCCCTAAGCTCGTGCATTCCCAAAAAAATCGAATTGAAGCTTACGCTTCCATCACAATCAGACCCAGCTTCTGCATTTTCTCAGTCCATATGTCGTACTTCTCCTTGAACTTTGGTATCGCTGGCCATTGGTTCTCTCCCCAGACCGTCTTGGTTTTGTCCGGTATCTCGACAGGTCGGAAGAAGTCGATGGCTTCGTGGTTATCAGCCTTGCCGTTCGTAACGTTCTCTTTCAACCTCTGGTAGCCTAGTGCGATCGATCTGTGAGATGATCTCATTTGGTGGACCGTCAAGCACATACCTCGCACACCATCCTCGTTTGAGATGGAGATCTTTTCTTTTTCCTGCTCTGGTAAGGCGAAGAACTCGCGTGCGAGTCGTGTGAGCTCTTCTGGCTCCGATTGGTCTATATAGGATGAATAATCGAGATAGAAGAAGCCATAGTTCAAACAAGCCGCGTGGAGGGCTGCAGCAGCTGCGAGTCTTTGGGGGTCATCCGGGCGCAAGAACGGTTCTACATTGATGATTGGGAGAGAAGCCAGCGTGGTTTGTCCTGGATTGTCAACCATGGTTCAGCTGGACAGAAGACACAAGAAACCGAGAGCCTGCTGTCCCCATGGGTGTATTCTCGGACTCAAGATAACAACGGCTTTGGACCAAGTGGGGGAGATAGGGTTTGCAGGAGAAGGATTAGATTAGATGCAGAGACGCCTATGCAACTGGACCTTGAGACGAACCTCCCGCCTTGACGCGTAGGAACTCCTTTTCGTACACGTTCCCTCTCCCCCCGCTTTTCTCTCGCTACGCGCCCCTCCCTCCCACACGATCATCCCCGACGAAAACTGGCCCTCCGGACCTTAAAACATGGCTCTGAGCTTCACCACCATCTCTGGAGACGGCCGCCACTCTCTCACCGGCACGAACTCCGGTTTCAACTCGGACATTGACGAAGAGGAAATCGACCAGCTGGACTCGGGCCTGGACGATGAAGAGGACGACATGGAGCCAGAGGTGGAGGAAGGGAGCGCGTCCTCGTCCAAGGGCCGGAGGAAGCTTGGTGTTCGTGTGCCGGGCACTACATTGGTGCCGCAAGACCGACTGGATAATATCTTACAGGCAGAAGGCATGTCTAGAACCAATCCTATGTTTAAACATTACCTGAAGCGAATCCCACGTCCAGGTGCCGGACCGCATATGTCGAAAGAGGCTGTCTACATGCTCTCCATTGCTACTGTGAATACCGTGCACAACCGCATGCTCAAGGATGTTACTCACGTTTGCCCGTAGGAGGAGTTCGTCAAGCGCTTGGCCGAGGCAGGCCACCAGCAAACACTATCGGAGAACCGTCAACATGTACAATATCGGGACATGGGTTCGTCCTTTGCGACGCTGATGTCATGGAAGATGCTAACGCACGCATATAGCAACCCTGACACGCAAACATTCCAAGTTCAAGTTCCTGGAAGGTACGCGCGTACTCCCTATTACACTGTCGTATCCCTATACTAACGCGTGGTCGTTACAGACACAATACCCCACCCCATATCGATCGTTGAAGCCATTCAACGTCGTTCTGCCAAGGAGCGCGAGCTGCTCGAGGATGACCCAGCAACCTCCACCACAGCGCCTTCTCCTCCTCCTTTTGTCCCAGGCCAACTACCAAAAGCCTCTGACAGCGTCTCCGCCGTGAAGCCCAACACCAAAAGCAGGCAATCTCTTCCCGCACAGACTAACGGGAAAGATATCAATGGCATTGCGAGCACGACTGCCGGCACGAGCGCAACCGCAGCCGCCTCCCGTTCATCACGAGCCCGTGACCGGAGAGGACGGTGGAGCCACGGCCCGTCTACCAACGGTTCGCACGAGGGCACCCCGGACAGCACAGGAACGACGGGTACGCGGACTGGCACACGGGCGGGCAGCGCTCGTATCCGAAACAGGTCAACACGAGCGCGAGAAGCTGATGAGGCGGCTTCGTCCGGTGGCGGCCACACAAATGGTGCCACAAACGGTTGGAGTGCAAGCACTGCTGGTGCTCACGGTGAGTAGAGCTGAAGGGCGCAGGCGGCCGTGCAGTCGCTCATTCGTGTGTGGCATGGTTAGTCTCAGTAGAACCTCTAGGTAGCGGAGGTCTGCAAGACCAATTCGCTCCTGGACCGGTCATCGGTCCTGCTAGCGGTTTCATGGAGGATGGGAACCGGCTGATTGCCAATGGACGGAACGCTATGACGGACAACCCTGGACGGACGATATATTCGCAGCAACGACCCCCTCCCCAGCGCTAGCCTTGATCTACGCACATCTCGCATCGTTTCCCCCGCACACTACGCTTCTATATGCTACAAGTGTTTTTCGTGTTGTTCTCTCCCACACCAACTCGCCGGCCAATCCATACTGTTAGGTACGCACACTAATCAGGCAGGGGTCGCTGATTATTGAACTGGATTCATTTCAGATGCAACCATACAATGTACACGGTCTTTCCATATCGTACAGTCCTCTCATGCGCGTGGGGTGCATCCAAACCATAGCCCTTCAATCGATGTTGATCTGGACGCTGCCGGTCTCTGCTGCCTTTGGCACCGTGACGGTGAGTACCCCGTCAGCCAATTTCGCCGACACCTTGCTGCTGTCTATGACATGCGGGAGCAGCACGGTGCGAGTGAAGCTCGACGTTCCGGTGAACATCCGCTCTGTTGAGATAGCCGTCTGCGTTGGCTGATTTGCGACTGTGGACGTTAATGCGTCAGCAGGCTCCTCCGTCGCCTGTAAAGAAATCTCCGGCAACGTACCAGCAGCAGAATGTGAAGTTGTCGTCGGCGATGGCACCGTCGTCGAAGCCTGTGCCTGTGCCTCCTGCTGGGGCGAAGCCGCACCTTGGCGGAAGACCTTGCCCTCGATGGTCAGGCTCCTACCGCCGTCGCCGATGCGGACGCTGACGTTCTCCTTCTTGACGCCCGGGAGCTCGGCCTCGACGATGTAGTTCTCGCCCTGCTCGTGGACGTCGACAGCGGGACGGAGGGCAGGCGAGGAGGTGAAGAAGGGGTCTTCGAAGAACGAGGAGCGGGCCGGGTTGTTCCAGCCCCAGGAAGCGGGCGAGCGGCCTATGGGCTCGTCGAGCATGCGGAAGAAGGGGCGGAGCTCACGAAAGAACTGGCGCGAGAGCGACATAACTGCGATGTTGTCGTGTTCTGGTTGTTCCGAGAGAGGGAAGAGTTCGATGGTGCGTGGTAGTGGTGGGGGTGACAGAGAACGATGAACTGCGGCGCACGGTTGGCTCGTTTCGGTGGAGCTTTTATAAGGAGAGGCAAGATTCGAGGTATGACCTGGAATTTACGTGACGCTGCCCATTTTCAGTAATGGAAAGCCCTGGCTGTTTCCTACTGTTTCCTGAATTTCTTGGTGCCGGCCGGTTTCGTCATGGATCCCAAATGGATCCTCTCGCCAGCAGCGGCAAGATCGAGACAGATCC
This sequence comes from Sanguinoderma infundibulare, assembly GCA_032821775.1. Classification (NCBI taxonomy): domain Eukaryota; kingdom Fungi; phylum Basidiomycota; class Agaricomycetes; order Polyporales; family Polyporaceae; genus Sanguinoderma; species Sanguinoderma infundibulare. The sequence goes on from JAVLRN010000007.1 coordinate 1,855,441, forward strand.
AGAAGCTGATAGCCGTGGAAAGTGGTGGAAGCGCCTTCCACGTGGCCATGTCAATGCCTAATATGGCAACTCTGGCAAACACCACTATCAAGCATGGAGTTGACAATCCATCGTACGACACATCTGTAAGCGTATAAAGTGTGTGTGATACTTAGGCCATCCTAAACAAAACAGTAGCGATAATAATACAAGTATGATACACTCGACAAACCAATAGAGAAGGTACCAGAAACCAATAGGTCATACCGGCATCCAAAGGAAACCCGAATGAAAAAAAAGGCTTAGTCTTTGCCTGGCCATTCGACGACCCACATTGCCTGCACCAAGTGCTCTTGGTCGTCATCGTCCTCGAATCTCAACTTGTACAGGGGAACTTGGGGCTGCTTCGCTGCCCCTCCGCTCTGCGTTCGGAGATTGGAATGATCAGGGCGCGAGGACAACGGGCACAAACTCGGAGAGGAGCTTACGCGTCCTGTGACGTTCATATCCTTGGGGGTCGCGATGACCTCCGCACGATAAAAGCAGCTGGTGTCCGGGTAGAGTGCCATGACGGTCGCCCCCGCTGAGAATTCGGGGTATGCGTTGAGATGCGCGGCGCTGTCGGGGGGCGCGTTCGGATCCGGTAACGGGATGATCGCACGCAGTGTGGTGTTGTACTTCCTTTATGAGCCGGCAGCACGTATAAGCGTCCGTGGATGGGTGGCAAGACATCCGGTTCACTCACTGTCCTGGTTGACCGTCTTCCTGTGGTTCGGGGTCTTGGACTTCGTATCTGCAATATCGATCGTCAACCACACGCCGCGGCGTTGGGGCGGGGGTGCTGTACCGATTTTTGTCCTGGTTTATGCATTTGGTGACGACGGCGAGTATCCACTCTTCGTCTTTGCCGCCGGTGGCCACGTCGGTCTTGCTGGTATTTGTTGGCGGATGGAACGCCACTTTGCGACCATCTTGAAGGGGCAGTTGCTTGGCCAGTGCTTCCCGCCGTGCCTTGGGTTCACGTGAGAAGGGTATGGATGGCTGCGGGCCAACTGAGCCTCTCGGAGGCACCGTTATCGACATCGACCGTGAGGGCGCGGCCGTGGCGGGTGTCGCAGCTGGCGCGACAGATGGCGAATGTGCTCTTGGCCGCTTGTTACGTTTCTCTACTTTGTGGGGGTCAAACTTGGTTCGAGCGGGGCGATTAGTCAGCCTACCTGGTGGTTGGGGCTCTGGCGCCCTCCGTAGGGCGATGAGCACGGTGAGTCGTTCGATGACCTCGTCAATCGCCCTGCGCGAATGATAGTCAGAATCGGACATGACGTAAAGCGCTATCGGCGTACTCTGCGTCCTTCTCGGCGTTGGCCTTGACCTCGTGGAGGCCGGATATCAATTTCTTGTGGATGCTCTTGACACCATCAATCCCTTCTGAGGGAAGCGAGTCGTCCGATGGCCACTGAGAGAGCAGTCGGTGGACGCGACCGATGGTGTCGTCACGCTCCTGCTCGGAGAGCATTGTCGACAGCTTGTTCAGCGACGACGCCGCTTGAGCCCAGCACTCGACCTCTGTGAAATATTCCGTCAGTCAGCACCGAACCACGATAGTGACGGGCCGATTCTCGTCCCAAGGGACCGAGAGGCGCGGCGCCGAGAGCGGGACGTTTACCTTCCGACGACGCAGGCCGCTTGGAGACCCCGCGTCTGCTGGCCATGTCCGCTCTCAGTGGAATATTGTGCGCGGGGGGTGGTGGTCGAGAGACGATGTACGCCGGGTGCGGTGCGGCCGCGTTGAACTTGCTGTAATCCATCCGACACGCCGGGTCCGCAACAGTGGTCTTCGCGCAAAAAGTCCGCGAGCTCCCCTTCGATCTCGATCACCGCCGGTTTAAGGCTCATCCTCCTCTCACGTGATCCAGTAAACACAGCTTGGCGCCCCTTTTCATTTGGCGCCCATTCCCAAAAGCAGGCGAATTGGTCCTCGTCGAGTGTAAACTGTGCTATAATTCTATACTGTAGCTGAAGTGTCGCAGCCAGTAGTTTACATGAGATATCCAAAGCAAAAACGAAGCAACGGAGACATCAGAGTGTTGCTACTAGATATTCCGACTCGATTCCGGCAATCATAGGATTCATAACTCAGCCTGGGCGGAGTCCTTGGAGGATGGGGCGAGCTTCCTGAGTGAAACGTCGTACACAACTTCAATACGGGTATCAGTGCACGATAAAGTGAGCAAAAAGATGGATCGGCTCTACCTTCTTCGATCTTCTTGATGTCGTATTTGAGGCTATCATAACGGCGTCGAAGCGTGTCGTTCTTCAAGTTGAGCTGGGAGACAATATGTTAGCGGTGCCGCATTCAAGTACCTCACGATGGGCAACAACCATGGAAAATCCCGCGAAGATGTCTTTTACAAACAAGGATATCTTGATGGGCTGTTCAAAGTCACCCAAGGTGACCGAGTTGACGGCCAAGCGCGACTGAACACGAATCAGTCTTTGCAAGTTTGTGAGTCAGTGAACCTTAACCCACCAGCTCATTCACAAGTGTGATAACGCCGTGCAGATAGTCTTCCACCGCAAGGATGACTCTATCTTTCCACTCCGGTTTGACTAGGGATGAGCTCAGATGCGTCCCCTCGACAACGATAGGGACACTTACTGCCGAGGGTGTCTGCAACCGCTGGCAACGAAAGAAGGGCTCCGCTTTGCAAGTACTCCACGAGTGTCGCTGAGAACACGGCATTCCTCAGTGATATGCTCCACATCTCCTTCCATCTCCAGAACTGGTCAGGGGGGATGATATTTGCTAGAGCAGCGGTCGATTCACGACAGCTTGCTAGCACAGGACGGGCCTGGTCGAGTAAGGCCGGGACTGTTGACCTCCATATCAGGACAGTTCTTGATCTAAAAACCCCACCACCTTTTACTTACTCTGCTCCGAACGCGTCGAGTGTATCCTGTTGAGGGTACCTGAAAGCGTCCTTGTCTTCCTGTCGAGTTCGGCCACTTGCTCCTTGATTTTCTGAGTGCATGTCGGAAGTCACGTCGTTCCATGGCCTCTCTATGTGAGATTTGGATGTACTTCTCTTATCTCGGCCTCTGCGTCCAGCATGCTGTTTATTTTCTCGAGATTCTGAGGGTCCATGGCGAGGTACCGCAGCAAAGAGGATGACAGGCGCTAATCTAGTTGGCCTCATTAAAGAGGCCAGAAGCAAACAGGGACAAATAACGCGCTGCAGGACGCGTCTGAGTCTGGCTCTGGCTGCGGCTGCCGTCAACGACTGTGCTGCTTCCGCCATCCACCCTTGCCACTCGCTTTGTTTTCCCTTTGACGACCTCCTTGACTTTCATACTTTTCGCTGAGCTGGTCCGCCATCAAGCTCGTTTATGGCAGGGCAGCCATCATCACCACCGCCGAAAGACGAGGTGAAGAAGAAACTTGCCGAACTTCGCGATGCTCCAGTCGCACTCGTGCCCGACGAGGTCCTCAAGTTACTGTCCACGTACCTTCTTGGAAGCCTCGAGAAACCTACAAATCCTGCCACATTCTCTCCTGCGTACCACCATTGGTATTGCTCACAAGCGGATGAGGTGACGAGGGAGGCGGCCGTCTTCCTCATCCGCTTGCACGCCTACAGCAGCGCCTCGGTCGAAGTATGGAGGCTGCATATGAAGCGAGTGTTGTCGCGATGTTGCTATTGCGTCAGGGGTCTGCATGAGGCCGAGATCATGTCAAGGCATACGTGAGTGCATCTTTATCGAGGCTCGAGTCGTCGGTAACACACTACACTAGCTACTTTGGTGCATTCACTGATAATATCTTGAAGACATTCTATGGCAACTTTCATAAGTTCCTTACAGAATTTGTAGTGCAAGCTCTGACAGAGAAAGGCTTCTCCGCTGAAAAGGACAGGCCACACGATACCGGACGAACCCTTGCTGATGCGCCACCAGCAATTACGTTCCTCATGACTACCTATCTGCACATGCTTCAAGACACACGCATTGCCACGCTGCTACACAATTACTGCCCTCCCGCACCTATCAAAGCTTGGCCCTCAGACATTCCATCGTCTTCATTGCTTGCGCTACTCTTTCACCAATCCCACGACATTCGCAACTGGGCACAGAAGCAAAGCGTATTATGCGAGGTTGCCCCCATCCCAATGGAGAACTTCTCCCCCTCCCATATCACCGTCTTGAAGTCCATCTGCGATTCTATTGCTTCCGCCCGTCCTCTGTCCGACTGCCTGGGCGACTCGTACCAAGTCCCGTGGCTGCAAGACTTTCCCCCTGTTTGGGCGGGTTTCACCGTTCTCCTCCGCTTCGTTCCTGTCGAGCTCTTCCGAGCAAGTCGGACATTCGACCTCGATATCCGGCATATAACAGTAGGCCATTTACACGATACCGGAAACCGTCAGCGATTTCATTGTTCATTTGCCTGGTATCTACTGACGTAGTTTCCTATTATATACGCGATACACTACGGGCAATAGATTTCGTCGACGTCTTGAAGAGCTTCGTCGTCATCCTGAGGCGCATGGGTCCAGACGTCTGGCAAGACGAGGATTCTGAGTACCCGCACGTCGTCTTCAACTCGATTAAAGACAATGCTCGTTTCGGAGACATCCTCTGCAATCTTAATACCCCCGTTGCGAAAGACGAGTGGCTGTTGAAGTGGCTCGAGCTCTACGCAAACTCCATCGGGAAGCTCCCCATATTCAAGGATATCCTTCCGTCCATTCTCCAATTTCTATGCGAGCAGCTACAACACGTGCGTTTCAAGGCAGTCCGTCCGAACGCTATGGGCATTGCATCGAAGGTACGTAAAATACTACACGTTTTGGAGGCCCCTTGATCAAACAAGCTTCATAGCTCCTCTTCGCTGTCCTGGCGCATCAAGGCAAGGACGGGTCAGCTAGACAAGACCTTGCTCTAGATCTCCTTACCGTTCATTCTGCGGTCTACGTCAATGTCGCGTTTGGGAAGAACTACGCAGACGAGGCCTGGGAGGATGCGCGGAAGCAGACACGCAAACTAATAAAGCAAGCCCTCCTTACGGACGTCCGGAGGGTCGCCTCTACAATCAATTCCCTGTGCTCACCTAACGGCGACGCGCCACCTCTCCCTCCCGCTCTCATTCACAAGCGACTTTGGAAGGACATCTACGACGGGGTGGAAGGCAACGGTTCGGACGCTGTCGCCTTGCTACTCTCCGTTATAGCGCATGTTGCGCATATAGATGACCTGAAAGCGGTCGTGTTCGCGGATATCTTCAAGAAGTCGCAGTCATCCACCACGTCACAAGCCATCGTTGCAGCTGTCAACGATGCTCTCGCTGTCTTCCGCGGCGGCTTCCGAGACGTCCTCAGTCGCTACACTGACCTCAATCGAGCACCCACTGCAATCGACCTTCTCAAACGAGACGACGTTGTGAAGCATGTCGTCGCTATTATGTTCTCCCCCGTGGAGGCTCTCCGAGAAGGCGCGCAAGGCATAGTATCTCTCGCGTACGATGTGGATGGCCGTCTCGATTGTTTTCGAGCCCTCTTGGAGTACTTCCCGTCCGCCTCATTTACCGGCATCTCCGAATTCCACACCACTTATGTCCACTATGCAACCGCCGTACCGGAGGCCTGCTCCCTCTCACAAGCCCTCGCGCACTGTCTCACGGATATCATCGAAGGTCTTTGCTCCAGCCCAGACGGCTTACTCCTCCAGCCATCATTCCTCGTGTCAGCCGGAGAGGTGCTGGCGGATAAGATTCCGAGGTGGTGGCAGCTGATGACCGAGACCCTCTGCGTCATCTTCGCTCACACGCCCCGCTGGGCGCGGTACTTCGAGAACGAGGAGATGGTGCTCTGGATGCGAGACGCGCTCATCTTCGGCCGCGACCTTCTCGCCCAACGGCGGACCCTCGAGTCCGGTGCACTCGCGCGGTCGCAGAAGGAGGCTGGGGCGGCGGGCAAGAGGCTCTCAGCGGTCGGGAAGAAGATGGTCGACGACCTGCAGCAGGTGCTCTACGAGCTGACGAAGTGGCTGCGGCTGACGGACGAGGAGCTGCTGCACCAGTCGTTCGCGCTGCTGGAGTCGCTCCTCAACTGCTTCCAGAGCGCCAACAAGCGGCCTCGCGAGGACACGTTTCAGCGCATACAGCGGCACATTGACGATGCGCGAAAGAACGACCCGAACAGGATGAAGTCGCGGCTGGACTCGACGCGACTACTCCGACTGCAGGAGGCGGTCGGCGCGTTTGACGAGGACGACGATGATATCCAGATCATCTCCCATACCTTCGCGCCGATGCCCGCTAAGGCCAAGGACAGGGCGAAGATCAAGGAGGAGGTCAAGGTCAAGCAGGAGCCGAGGCATATTCTCAAGTCTTCGACGAAGGACGTCAAGGGGAAGGGCAAGGGCAAAGGCGGAGCTTCCATCTCCAGTTACTTCTCTGGCGCAGACGTGAAGACGACTGGGGTAAAACCCGCGATTCCGTCTACCAGCTTGCGACCAGGACCTGTACCCGTGAAGAAGCCTTTCATCAAGGACGAGAGTGCGAAGTCTAGCCCTGCAGTTTCTAGCACTTTGGACGAGTCGAGTAGCGAAGAGGAGAGCGAGGAGGAAGAGGATGGACCGAAGGGTCTCGCGGGTCTGTCGAAGCTGCAGAAGACGCCGACGGTTAAGAAACCGACCGAGCGACGGCAGGTTAAGATGCTAGACCTCCCGACGGACGGCAAGAACCAGAGGCTCGAGATGGTGCGCAAGCGGGAGGACGCGCGGCGGACTCACATGCGTCTCAAGCCCGATGTCTCCGGCCTCTACCGCGCTTTGTTGTCATGGAACTACGACCACGACGGGCCCATGCCTCCCGGGGACAGGGACAGACCGAGACCTGCACCCGTGCCGGAGCGGTTCCAGGATTACGCGCACTTCCGTAGCATCTACGAGCCGATGCTCTTCCTCGAGATGTGGAACCAGCTGACGGAGTCGAAGGAGCAGCCACTGGAATCGTACGAGTGTCGTATCCTCAGCCGCCAGTATACCGACGAGTACGTAGACTTGGAGATCTCTATCGACGGCATGGTTGCGAAGGAATGGAGTCTCGCAGAAACGGACGTCGTGTTGTTGTCGAGCCCGAACGGCAAACGACGGGTTATTGGGAAGGCGCAAAGCTATCGTTCCAACCACATGGGCATTCATGCCACCATCCGGTACCTTGTCAACGGCGGCGACTCGGGACTGCAGGCCGGCACCACATGGAACCTGGCCAAAGTGCTCAGGTGAGTTTGGCGTTGTGCTGTGCGTGAATGGTGTTCCTAATTCGAATCAGTCTGTCCACCATCATCCGCGAGTACGCTGCCCTCATGGCGCTCCCGCACTATGACCTCCTCGACAGTATCCTGCGAGCCCAATTGCCGAGGCCGGGAAAGGTCGATCCTGTAGAGGTCCACAAGGTTATGAAGGCGTATAACGTGAATGAACCTCAGGCCAATGCCATCCTCAAGTCGCTTGACACGGAGGGCTTCGCCCTCATCCAGGGGTGAGTCTGTTGGTGTTCGTTTTCGTGCCTTGTGCTAAGCGACGTAAAGCCCGCCGGGAACGGGAAAGACGTCGACTATATGCGGTCTGGTGCAATTATATCTGTCGCGGCGATCGAAGACTATCGGACGACCAGGCGACAAGGAGCTGCCCAAGAAAATCCTCCTTTGTGCACCGAGTAACGCCGCCATCGACGAAATCGCGTTCCGTTTGAAGGAAGGCGTGTCCGGTGCTGGACATCGTGCTGAACATCCAAAGGTCGTCCGAATCGGTTCTCTTAAGGCGATGAACCTCAGCGTTCGCGACGTGTCCCTCGAGCACCTCATGGACCAGAAGCTCAACGCGCACCCCGAACTTCAGAACACGAAGGAAGCCGGGACCGAGCTCGCCCGTGTTCGCGCCGAGCTGGAGTCGGTGAAAGTCCAGCGGCAGCAGAAGATAGACGAGATCGCGCTCATCCGTGACAACACGGCGAAGACGCTCGCGCTCGAGGAGGACATGAAGAAGCTGAATAGGGCGAAAGCCATGCTGACACATCAACTCGACAAGGTCAAGGACAAGCAGAAGTCGGACTACCGTACCCTTGATGCCACTCGAAGGAGGTTCCGGAACGAGGTCCTTCAGGAGGCGGATGTCATATGCAGTACCCTTTCCGCTTCGGCATACGAGTATCTGGAACCTTTTGACTTTGAGGTCGTGATCATCGATGAGGCAGCACAAGCCATCGAACTCAGCTCGCTCATTCCCATGAAGTATCGTTGCAGGACATGCATCATGGTTGGAGGTACGATGCTATTTGTCTACCAAACTTGTGGCGTTGCTGTGTTGATGCAAGGGCAATAGATCCCCAGCAATTGCCGCCTACTGTCAAGTCGCAAGAGGTCAGTAGTTTCTTGCAAAATGATATGGCACGTGCGTAGCGATTGACTGTGGTCGCAGGCGTGTAGGCTTGGATACGACCAGTCGCTTTTTGTTAGGCTTCAGAAAAGTCAGCCGGATGCTGTGCACTTGCTGAGGTGCGTACAGGCCCCCTCCGCATCGAGGCAGAGTCACTGAGGCAGCACACCTCGCAGCATACAGTACCGTATGCACCCGGATATCAGCCAGCTGCCGAGCAATCTCTTTTACGACGGGCGACTTAGCGACGGCCCTGACATGGCTGAGAAGACGACACGGTCGTGGCATAGTCACCCAAAGTTCGGGACCTATCGGTTTTTCAGCGTGGAGTCCGGAACAGAGGAAAACATGCCTGGCGCTGGCCACTCCCTCATGAACCGCTCCGAGGCGCAGGTTGCTGTGGCCTTGTACAATAGGCTCATCAAGGAGTTCTCTTCGACGAATCTCGACTTCAAAGTCGGCGTTATCTCTATGTATCGGGGTCAGATAATGGAGCTGAAGCGCGCGTTCCGGCAACGGTTTGGTGAAGAGGTCTTGAGTACGGTCGACTTCAACACCGTCGATGGTTTCCAGGGTCAAGAGAAGGATATCATCATTTTGTCGTGTGTTCGGTCCGGTCCGAATTTGCAGACTGTTGGTTTCCTTCGAGGTAAGCACAATTTCTATTGTCATCGACGCCCGTGAAGTGATCCTGTGTGATAGACATGCGGCGAATGAACGTCGCCCTGACTCGTGCCAAGGCCTCCCTGTTCGTCCTTGGCAACGCATCAACCCTTGAGAGGAGCGACGACATCTGGCGGAAGATTGTTGACAACGCAAGATCGAGGTCGTCTCTCATCAAGGTGGGTTCCTGATCGATTTGCCATCCACCGCTGGGATGTTAAGGGGCGTTCTCATAGGTCGATGTCGAATATTTCACCGCTCCCACCTCTTACACGAAGCCTCCATCACAACCAACGAAGCCGAAAGCCAAGCCGCCGTCGACCATACCTCCCCCACCACCACTACCAGATCTCCTCACGCCTCGCGAGCTCAAATCACTTGCAAACCGCTCAAATGCCCCCGCACCTATCACCGCTCCGCCGAGTATCCCGAGCAAGGCGGGGACAGTGGTCGAGGCACCGTCCGTCGCCACATCAGAAGATGCGCAAGTGGGTCAAAAGCGGCGCGCAGATGCCCCGCCAAACGACGAGGCCGGCGGCTCTGGTCCCGCCCAAGGCGATTCGAAACCGAAACCCAAGCCGCCCCTGGCGAAGCGTCAGAAGCAGGGTCCGAGTTTGTTTATCCCTAAAAAGGTACTGCGCGCTACATTATCTTTGGCATTGAGGCACGGCCTAACAGCTATACTAATGTCCTGCTCGCAGCATCACGGTTGACCTTCGGCCACAGCATGGACACTCATCCTTTGCATTCGTTCATCTCTTTCGTATCTGCTTTCGTCGCAAATCGGGTCATCAGCACGCACACACATTACTTTATTTTGCATTGTATAGATCATTTAGCATCTGTAGATATTCTAATACACGCACGTTTCATGACACTCTTTCGAGCAGGTCAATACGATTGATCATCATGACAGGGATTTTGAAGGAGCTCGCTTTCCGGCGCTGGTATCCGCAAATCTTGGTTGTTGCGTGTAAGATCACCGCTCGCTGGCAACGTATAGAACGATACGGCGACAATCGTGCGTACTCCGCCGTATCATATCTACAGTCATCATCCCAGAACTAACGATCCAGTTCCCGCTGAACATAGCTTCTCTCCCGTCTCGTTCATCTATCTCTCTTGTCAGCGACCAACGATGCTGACAGAACCTAGATATCATCCCGACGGATAGTAATTCCGGGTTGGAGAGGTGCATCACCATCAAAACACCCGAACAGACTCCCAAGGAGGGAACTAAAATGCGATGCAGGATCACCCCTGCGGAGGCACACCATCAGCGCGGGTGAGGGATCGACGCTGGTCCCGCTAAAGCGAGGTACGGCGCTGCGGTACCGGTCTGTCCACCATCAACCGCCCAACAGACACTGCGAGGTTAAGTAGTTACTGTCGCAAGGAGCGCTAGGCTTCGGGCAAAGTGATTGAAACATCATGTAGCCGTCGCGACACACGTACCCAGATGGGAGCGCAACTGAGGCGGACACCGTGATGGGGGATCTTGAGAATAAGGAGCGCGACGGCTGATAGCATGTTACCAACGACGAAAGCTAGACGATACAAGCAAGGATATAGCGCTACGTCCTCCGCACCCGGCCCCCACCCGCAGGACAGCCATTCTATATCTCAGATGGATGTGTCCTTTATGGGAGGGAGCAGGGTAGGCACGGGATCGCCCACTGCAAACTGAAGTGCGATACAAAAACACAGATGACGACTCGAGGCCCGATGTAAGAAGCGAACAAAACACGCGACTCGTCCACGCTCACTGCGCGGTGGCCTGCGCGGTGAACGCGTTGTAGTTGAACGCGGGCGGGTTCGGGTTGAACGTGAAGTTGTCGGGCTTGAGGTCGATCACCGTCGCGCCGCTGCGGGAGAGGACGCCGTGCATGAACCCGTTGGGCTGGATCGGGAGCGAGAGCTTGTTCACGCCCGCCTGGACGTTGAACGTCTGCGCGTCGCTGTCCGTGCTCGAGAGCGTGAGCTGGCCGTCGGCGGTCGCGAGGACGACGGCCCACATCTTGTCCTGGAACTGTTATCGCAACAAGGTCAGCACACTGGTGTCATCAGACGAGTGTGCGGGGGCACGTACGAGCTGGAAGTTGGTCGGGGCACCGACAGGGTCCGAGGACTGGGCGTTCTTGGGGTGCGGGCGCGCCCACATGACGAGCTGGTCCTTGGCGATGGCGGGAGCCTGGCCGGTCTTGAATTGCGTTGCAAAGTAGTTCGTAAGACTGAGGAAGCCTATTTTTCAAATATCAGGGACGATCATTACGCAGCAGCGTAGCTGGTCGACATACCAGAGTGGTCGAAGCCATCGACCCACGCCTCGGAGCCAGCGGGGAGGTTGCCGTGCTGGGGGCCAATGTAGTGGGACTCGCCGAAGTCGTTCCAGGTGCAGATCTCGACGAGCGAGACCTTGTCACTGTTGGCAATGAGGGTCTCCCAACGAGAGACCCAGAGATGCTCATCGCCGTCGAACACGAACTGAGAACGTGAACAATGATCAGCCTCGAGCCACAATGTCCTTTTCCTTGCAGATACTCACGTTCTTGTTAAAGGAATCAGCGCCGAAGTGGGTGAAGAACCACGGCGCCGCGGCGGCCATGTACGTCTGAGCACTGCCCTGGACGTTGGCCAAACCGCTGATGAACTGGGTATCGGTGTCGAAAGCACCGATGAACTTCTGGAGCGCCGTCTCGCCCGCAGAGTCGATGTTGTTCAGGTCGACACCGGGGAGCGTTTGGGCAGCGTTCGCTGCCGTTATGGCCAGAGGCCATCCAGAGTTGAACTACGCGCAGAAGCACTTGTCAGTTTGAGATACACGGGGAACACAAAAGCGGCGCCCTCCCAAGACACTCACGTTGAAGGCACCGTCCATGACGCCGCTGAAGGTGTTGAAAGTTGCGGGGTCGATGAAGAAGGACGGGACGAAGTGGACCTTGCCGGTCGTGTCAGGGTGCTGGGTGAACTGGGTCTTCCAGCCGGTCGGAACATCGGAGGCGCCAAAAGTGCAAGACTCTCCGGCGAATGTGGAGACAAACGCCTTGCCGTCGACCTGAAGCTGAGGAGTCCGACTCGCGAATTGGTTGGTCAACGTGCGGATGGTCGCGCCACCATCAGCGGTACTGCAAGGGATGGAGCTAAAAACTCGATGTCAACATATGTAGATCACGAAACAAGCGCCGATGAATGTTGTCGCAAATACATACCTCATGTCAAATGAGAAGAAGAGCTTGAAGCTGGAGTTAAGTTGCTCAGCGGCCTGGTAGCTGTAGGACGGTCAGAGCTGAGGCAGGTTAATGTATCTGCAAGAGTACACACGCAAGGTCGACCTGAGTGCTCGTAAAGTCATCGTTGCCGACATTGAGCGCGAAACCGTCAATGCCGTTGGCCTGTGCGGCCTGGATATCGGACTTCCAGTCGTCAACGGTAAAGCCAGACGTGAGGCCGACAATGTGGTGTGCGACGACAATCTTAGGGACACCGGATTGGCGCGCCACCTTTGTCGGAGCTGCGTTAGTGAAAGCGGCGGCAGCAAGAAGACCGGCAGAGGTCAGGATAGAGCGGAAGTGCATGGTGCTGTTAGCGTGTGCGTGAGTCGTAAAGAGTGTGTGGTAGATGTGCGTTAGTCTGAAGGAGAAAGTTGGTGACGGCTAGCGTCGAGAAAGAAGATAATAAGAATAGAGAAGAAAGGGAGAATGAGAAGACGTTAGGAAGAAGCGTTGACGGCGCTGCAGGCAACGGTTGAGGCATAACAAGTGAAGAAACGTATGACTTTATACTCGGGGCGCGAGGCGACGAGGCGGGCCGCGAGGGCGCTGATGGGAAAACAATACGCGAATTGGACAATGATGGCCGGTTAGGGAAAGGGCGAGGCTTGAAGGCGCACAGAAGATCCATCACAAGCGAGTGATAGAGGAGATGGGCGAGGCGAGGGATTCCAACGAGGAGGGGAGGCTATTGTCGCAGGCCCTTGTCCTGAATTGGTTGTTTGACTACTCCCCATACCCAAACACTTGCCTTATATGGACATGAGCGCCATCACCGCGTTTAAGCGCCGGTAGTACAGGATTGATGCACACACCCTCGCCGGCGCAAAGCCGCCGTTGGGTGGTCAAGTGCAGCACGCACGACGCCCGCACGCGCAGCGTTGCATAGATTGTGGCGACTGATGTCCTTGGTTACCAGAGTGTCAGGTTCCTCTTGTGAAATTTGGCGTCGGAGGTCGTCTGAAATGTACGCACCTTTGCCCGCAGAGTGCGCTGAATCATCAGCACGATGACATCACCCCAGTCGGCATTGGCACGCAGCGCATGCATCCAGTGTTTTCCCGCATGGTGATCTCCCACTGGCCGAGAGTGGGCTGGACGTGGGCTGTATGATCTCGGACACTGGCACCGAGTTGTGGGAGCTGTTCGGCCGCTTGACCTAGTGGTAGCCATCCACCGCCGCATCGAGAGCGAGTTTGTGTGAGAACTGTGTGTTGGAGGCAACCCGCGAGGGGCGAGATGGATGTCGGTCAGGAGACGGCCGCGCTTCGAAACACGCAGGATGAGGCTGTGTTTCAGGCACGTGATCTGGTGTCGTAAGCCCAACTACTGCCCAACTCCGAGCCGTGCACCGTGAGCGTAGGTTGTCGTCAGACGAACAAATATTCGCACCCAACTACCTACACACCATTGCGAACGATCACGATGGCCAGCACCACCCTACCCCGGAGACGGAGCATGACCGATGCATTTCATTTCTTGCGGAATCCCGAGGCAGCCAACGCGGTCCGCAATGATCTCACCGACCTCGTCCAAGGAATGCGGTAAGTTTCAGATTCCAAGGTCCCTGCCGCTTCCGCATAAGGTAAACTCCGCGATTCAACTACCCCCTCAGGCAACGCAATGCGCATCTCGACAACTTCGCCAGGGAGCTCCCCAAGCTCACGGAGAGCGATTTGGCATCCCTCGGACAATCTGGTACGCATGAAATTTCGGCCCCACCCGAATTCTGACAACAGATGCATGTGCATTGACGTCCAATTGTGCAGAGAGCACCTGTCCCATATGCCTAACATCGCTCCTCGCAATCTTGGCGGAAGAAGAGACAGCGCTCGCCATGGATTCGCCCGCCCACCCGATCGAAGAACTCGGCGTCACACGTCTGGTGCAGACATGCGGACACATCTTTTGTCGCAAGGAGTTGAGTGCCACCCTCTACTCGCAACCATCCAACACCCGGCTAACCATCTCACCATTCGCGCCGCAGCATCCGCGGATGGTTGTATCAAGGCGTGAGTGCCTCCCAATCGTTTCCGTGGGCTGCGACTGACGATCATCAACTGCTTCTTTCTGATCGGCCCTGCGTATCATGCAGCACACTACCTGCCCCACATGCCGCACTCCGTTCATCGCAGTGCCATCTGGTGGCGAAGAGCGAGCACGAGAGGAGGCGCAGTTTCTCGATGCCGCAGCGGCGTCCTTTGCTGCCCGCACATTCGAGGCCCTATTGTTGCACGCACCGGACACACCCATTACCGTCGAGCAGCACGGCGGTCAGACATCCTCCGACGAGGACGAAGAGCAACTCGATGAGGCGCATTTCGAGTACGATCATGACCGGAGCGAGTTCTCTGGGATGTATTCCTGATCTCGCCGTGTTCTGCATCGCTGTTGGTGATTATCTCTGTCAAGGACAGGTCTGGCATATGACATACGAGAAACGGCAGATTTAACGTCTTGTACGAGTACATGGACCGCATAGCGAGGCTAGACGATAGATTCCTGATAGTTTACGGGCGCAGTGCAACGAAATGTATCCTATGATTGCCTATTCATAATCTCCCGGTAGGATGCGACGAGAGGGCGATGGTCAACATGTGCGCCTGCTTCGCACGCAGACGGTACTCCACAACATGCATATTGAGGTGTAGCTATCAGTTTGCATCCGATTATTCGTATGATCCCCCGAAAGGAGGACCCGTTGATTTCAGATGTCTGTCTACTTGTTGACAAGTTAAGTATTACAGCCGAGAATTCGCAGCACGCACGGCGATCCGGTCTTTGTCAAAGTCCATCGCGGCCTCGAGCTCGCATATCATAGATATGTGCCGTCCTGATCGCCCAAGCGCTGCTTTTGGGAGGAGGCCAAGATTCTTCTGATGGTGCCGGTGCAAGGGAATCATTGTGGGCACTATTGCATTTTGTGTGATCGTCAGACTCGGATTCGGTCCGAAACTTATGCCGTACCGAGGTTCATGGCCCAGTCAGCATCTTCGAATCTTCGAGATTTCCACTGAGAGGGATACAGTTGGGGTTGAAGTGCATCGCGGGCAGCGTAAAGTCATTCATTTTATTTCTCGAAAAGCAGCAACATTGCCGTCGCGGCGGTGCGGCGTTCAGTGGACCGAGCTTCAAATCAGTAGGCGCCCTGCCAGTCCGAGAAGGTGCGAGACGCCCATCGAGCCTCTCTGCGCACCTCTGACGCAATGGAGATCTTCGACGCTGTTCTCGACGTTCTCGACGTGCTTTGAGACTAGCGAGCCTTGAAAAAAAATGCCTTTCCCAGAACCTAATCGTGCTTTGCTTAACCCCAGGTTCGACGGATACAAGTTTTCGCCGCTGGATTACAATGAAGTCACCTCGCATTACCCACTCGAGCACAAGGCTTCACAGACCAATGTGTCAGGACGGACCCCTCTGTCCTTTCAAGAGGTCCAGAGCAGGGTTACCCACAACCTTCTCACCATTTGCACCCAGACCAGGCGGGCTGTGTACGTAGATGCGGAGCTGAGAGTCGTCGGGATCGATGTGGGCGAGGTGAGCCGCTGATTCATCTCTAGGCTGTCGAGGAGGAGAGTTGACGTATTTGCTTTTCGCAAAGTAGGCCACGCTCAGACCCGTCATTCGAGTTCTTTACGAGCTACCGAAGCCCATCCAGTCTTTCAGCGTCCACTCCCTCCAGAGAGAGTACGCTTCTGCTGCGTTCGTGGACGCTTCATCCCTGTTCGTCTCTGATGGCTACGGTTCGCTGTACGCCCTTCGTGTTGGGGACACCGGTGCCGCCGAGCTGCTCGCAACATTCGAGCTCAGCATCCCAGAGGTCTACGAGTCCTCCCAGAGCTCGGTGCCATTCCGGTTACATCAAGCCGTCGCTCCCGACGATCAAAGCATCACCCTCGTCCTATCGTCGAAGCACTACCCCAAGGACGCCCCGCCGGTCACGAAGACGTCCAAGGCCGCGTCCCCGGTCAAGTTTGACCTGTGGGGTGTGCAGATCCCCCTCCCTCTCGCCCAGTCCCCCGAAGCGCAACCGCTCCTGATCCTCTGGCACCGGCGCGGAACGGATGTGCCGGTCCACACAGCGTACGACGCTTCCCGCAAATCCTTCCTCTTTCTCGGCAGTTCTGCCTATCTCCCCGCCGCAATTCCCCCTGCGCCGTCGTACGAGCCCTCCCCAGACGAGATCGCGCCGATCCCCCGTGCTGGCGAGAGCCTCGACGGCGGCCTGCCCCAGCCTCCCCCTCCCTACTCGTGGACACAGACGTCCGACTCGGTCACGGTCGCGATCCCCCTCCCGGCCGACACGCCCAAGGAGCACATCAAAGTCGCCTTCTCCCCGCGCACGCTCACCGTCCTCGTCGAGGGCGACCCCAGCTCCGAGTCATCGACGCCGACGGACGTCCCGCTCGTCGTGCCCCGCTTCACGCTCAAGCACCTCTGGGACGGCATCCGCCCCGGCACGTCGCTCTGGACGTTCGACCGCGCCGCCGAGCGCAAGTACGGCATCCTCGCCCTCCACCTCGACAAGCAGCACGAAGGCACCCGCTGGCCGCAGGTCTTCGCCGAGACCGCGGCGGGCAGCGAGGCGGAGGTCCCGGAGACGCTCGACCCGACCGAGCTCTACGACATCCGCGAGGCGCTCGAGAAGTACACTGCGGCTTTGCAGAGCGGGACGGACGCGAGCGGGCTGGGGCTGGGCACGGGCGTGCCGAGCCTCGCGGAGGGCGAGCGGGACGACGAGGTGGACCTATCCGTCGGCAAGTCCGTCTGTGTCACTTGGGTCTCGAGCGCCGATGTCGACGGGCGCAAGGGCGGGCACGGGGACGAGTCGCCGCTGCAGGTGCTGTCGACGCCCTTCCCAGGGGCCGCGGGCGCATTCACGACTTCCCTTATCGCCAAACACGGTCTGGACGGGGTCACATACACTCTGCAGGAAGCAGCCGACCCGGACGACCCCCCGGTCTGGGAGCACACGTCGACCTACTCCGCGCTGTCGTTCGTGCTGGCGTCGAAGAGGGACACCCGCTTCGTCCACCACGTCTCGTCCGCGGCCGTCTTCGCGTTCGAGAGCGGCTCGCAGGACATTGGCGGGAACGTATACGTCTATCGCGGAGCTCCTCCAAAGGAAAACTGGGCGAAACAGACCATCCTCAAGATCGGCGGCGGGCTTGCAGGCTCGCTCCTAGGCGTCGGGTTGATGAAGGTACAGGACAAAGTCGTCATCCTCGCGCTTTGCGAAGGAGAGCTGGTCGTCCTCCATGGCGTCTTGTGAGCCGTCAAAATGTGTACTGCGGGGTTAGGCTCGTATCTTGTAGCTGTCATGAATCGATGTCGTACGTTCTGCTTATGCGTGTTGATTGAGTCCCGGCTCGGCTGCAGGAATGTGGGAGTGGTGCGGATCAGTAGTTGTGCGAATAGTACGGGTTGAACGCTACAGCATCTATCGACCATCGTCATGCCAGTCCAACATACATTAAAGGATACGTAACGTCATCAACACGACAACACAGCTGAAAGAGACATCATGAGAGTTAAGGGAAGATAGTGCAGAGGGAAATGCGCAAACACCGCCGTGGTAAACATGGACTATGAAGACATGCGCGTCGAGCGTTGAGAGCACTGCGAGGGAACGCATATAAACACAGAAGCTTGACCCGTGAACCGATGGGAGGGGAGAGCCGTCCAAACCACCATGCTCGAGAGAGGGAGGGAGAGATACACGCGAGAGGGAAGAAACCGTGGGGACGACGACGAGAATAATAGATAGCAGAAGTACAACACGTATGGGCCCGGGCCCGGATGACGAGTTATGACGTGTGACGAGACGACGCAAAGGCACAAGGAACGGAATGTGTGGTCGTGGTCGTGAACGAGCGAACGAGCGAGAGGTAATGGTAGGATGTCGCGGCAGAATACAACCATCGGGCACCGATGCGATCATGATTAATACAGTGCAGTAAAGTAGCCAATATACACCTCAGACCTTGAGCGGGCTCTCGCTCGAGTCCATGAAGCCCTCCGCCTTCAGCACCGCGCTCGGTGCGTCGCCATCGGGCAGATGTTTGAGCTGCACGGGCGTCGCGTCACCGTTTGGCGGTGTCAGCGGTGGTGGCGGCGTCTCCCCGCCCCGCGAGCCGAGCGTCGCTGACGAGGCTGAGGACATACCGTTGTATGTGTATGTTGGGGATTCTGGGTCGCTCCCATGTCCACCCTCGCCCTCGGTCTCCCCATGACCGTCGTGGTCGTGGCCGCCATGCTCGCCCGACTCATCGTCGTCGATGTCGTTCATGTCGACATCGTGCTCGCTGAACGCGCCCATCTCGTCTAGCTCCTGCAGCTGCTCCCGCAGACTCTTCGTCGAATCAAGCTGTATCGGGCGTCCGAAACCTGCACCGCTTAGGAGTGAGCGGGCGTTGATTCCATGGTTGTCCACGTCGTCGTCGTCGTCGCTGTCGTCATCGTCGTCGGGAGCTGTGTGGAGGATGAGGGAACCATCGCTCCCGAGAATATTGGCAAAACCTCCAAAAAGAGATGTCGTAGAAGGCTCAGGCACGGGGGTCACCCCGTTGGCGCGTTCCCGTTCCTCACGTTCACGCCGTTCCCGTACGCGTTGTTCGTACGCCTCTCGCTTGACCTTGAACGACATGAGGCGGCTGGTGGAGTAGAGCTGCGGGAGTGTCTCCGGTGTCTGGTATCCGTATTTGTTCTTGACCCTGTCCGTTACCCATTTATACCACTCATCCTGCGTTTTGCCGTTCAGAATCGCGACGATCATGACCGTCATGTTGTCGCAGCCGATGCCCGCGCCAGTTGTGGTATCGGGCGCGAGGCAGAGCTCGCAGATTTCCTCGCAGATTTGTGGTAGACGACGTCCCTGCGAGATGAGCAGTCTGACGACGTTCACGGCCTGTTGTGACGACAGGCAGTCCCAGATACCTGGGCATATATGCATTGGCGTTAGCTCAATTGCGATATGCGATAAGGATTTCGCCTCAACGTACCATCGCACGCGATGATGAGGAACTCGTCCTCACTTGTGATCTGGTGGTCAATAATTTCTGGATCACATGTGATGATTTGGGCCTCGGGGCTAATGGTCGTGTTCTTCTTGTAGTCGAAGTCGCCCAAGGCTCTGGCCAGAGCGAGATTACCTGTTCGAAACGCTTAAAAGTGAGACCAGCGCACTGAGCTATTCACGAACCATTCACGCGACCGTACTCGATGTACCCGCCGGCGGCAACAATGCGGTTTTTCTCCTCTGAAAGCGGAATGTCAGGCGGGGCGTGCGCACGAACGGAAGAACGCGGACATACTCTCATTCTGCGGTTTGTGGTCGAAGCTAAGCGGCTTCGCCTCGCCCTTGATGCTGATCACTGAACGAGAGTCCCCGGCATTCGCCTAAAAGCATATTCGCACAGATGGTCCAACACCCCATTTGGAAAAGAACACGTACCACGTAGACCTTGCTCTCCTTAGTCAGCAATGCCGCGACCGCCGTGCACCCGGAAGCGTCCCTGGAAAATTCAGGACCTGAGGAGGAGAATGGAGAGGACCTGAATCAGAGATTGGGGGATATGGGCAGGGGCGAGCGGGTGTGCGCACTCGACCGCATGTCCGCGTCTGTGCCGAGGAAAGCATTCTTGAGGGCAAGGGAATAGTTTTTGTCCTTGAATGCTTCGTCCTTGAGGAGGCGTTTGTGCAAGTACCGGCCCGCATACTTTGCGACGGCAGAGCCTGCAAAGGCGGGCGAAGGGGAATAGAATGGACACGATAAGGCTTCGCGAGAAAAATGATAGGACTGAAGAACACGCACCCCCGTGCCCGTCGTACACCGCGAAGAACGTGTTCCCACCCGACTCGTTTTTCTCGAGGTCGAGCACTGCAGCATGAGCATCCTCCATCGCTAGACCGGAACACGTTAGCTTACGATCATCTAATCAAAACGAGGCCGTCGGCGTGGCCACGCATATACACGTAAGGCGGACAAGGGGCAGGAGGCGGGCCATATATGAAGTTGCGAGGCAGGAACAGGAAACTTACTGATTCTCCAGCCCTGCATCTCGCTCACACCGAAATGGTACTTGTCATTTCCGCCCTGTTCCGTCGCCTTGTCCGTGGCTGCAGCGGATGATGGGCATCCCCGCGGTCAACGCCTGTACTCGAGCTTTGCAAATCACATGTGCGTACCCGGTATAGAGAGGGTTTGACCCTGGGGCGGGAACACGCATGAAATGAGGCCCGACGAGCGAGGAAAAAACGATCACGCACCATCTTTCTTCAATTCGTAGTCCAGGAGGCAGGCGTCCGTCTTGGAGCGTGTGTGGGCGGGGCGATCGAACGGCGGGAGCGTGGCGAACGTGAGCGAGCAGAAAACGTGAGGATGCGGCGGTCGTGTGGGGTCTCGAGTCAGGGATCTGTTGACGGATGTTTGCGGAGCAAATTCTCTGCAGTCGTCGCAGGTGGTGAGTCCCCAATATGGCAACCTGTCCTATGCCCCCGCGCCCCATCACATCACTCCGCCGGGATCGGCGAGATAAGATAATGCCCCACCGCCGCTTGATCTATGTTGCCCACCGTTGCTCTCCGCGTTTGCGGCTCCGAAAGTCAGGTACACGCAAGGTACACAACACAATGGATCACAGCACAGAGTACGGATACAGCGTCGACAGCAAATGAACCGTGTACATGGCAAATATAGCTAATAAGATTACGGAACTGTACGTATAAGCTTATATGTGCGCCCACAAAACTCTTCGTAGCCCCACTCAGCCCTTGCGCTTCGACGCGGACTTGCGCTCCTTTGTAGAGGAGGAGGACGAGGCCGCTGTCGACGTGTGCGGAACGCTCCTCTCGCGCTGCGACGGTGGACCAGGGGTGCAAGCCCGCGGTCGCAGGCGTCCACGAGGAGCTTCATCCTCGCTCTCTTCTTCCTCTTCACAACGAGGCTCTTCGGCCCGAGCTTTCCCCTTCCCCTTCGCGGAAGACGAGTTCCCTGATCCAGAAGCCGAAGCGCTTGCGCCAGCCCTTCGTGCCCGGGACGACGACGGTTCCTCGTCGCTCTCCTCATCATGGCCAGGAGGTGGGCTAGGCGTTAGCGGCCGGTCATTGTCGTCCAACTTGAACGACACACGCCGGCCCCTGGACCGGCTGCGCTGTCCTGGCGCCACAGATGCAGGGCGCAGGATCGGCGATGAGCTCGCTGGAGAGGACGGGATCGGCGAGGAAGGCGGGAGCGTGCTGTTCGAGAACCCGGGGTCATACAAGTATGGGTACGGGTGCGGATGGTGGGTGGGAGTAGAATATGTCGCCGGTCGAGAAGGACCTGCTTGGGACGATGGCGTGCCCAGGACGTGGGGTGGGATGGTGTGGTGTCGAGGATGGTTGGGGGTATAGGGAGGCCATGGCGCAGGTGAGAACGGAATACCGGGAGGGTACCCAGGTCCCGGAGCGGGTGGCGGAGGTTGGAGCGCTCCCACAGACATGAGATATGATACATAATACGCCGCTTGAGCCATAGCATATTGTGACTGTGGGTCTTGAGGGGTAGGGAACGGCGTAAATCGTTCGCCATGTTCTGCATGGCGACGATTATTGCTCGCAGATGGGCCATGCTCATACGGGGCATACATGGGCGGGTATGATGGGGGAAGCTGTGGTGGCATTGGCGGCGCAACGAGGCTGCTTGCGCGGGAGCGGCTACGAGCCGAATCCTTGGGGGGCCCTCCTTCTGCGCAATCTTTCTTAGCGTTGTCACACTATCCAAGGCGCTTCGCAACATACCGTCTTCATCGTCGGCACGAATACGCGAGGATGTTCGATGAGGAACGTCAGACGAATAGCCAGACCGAGAGCTGCCCCGCATGTTATGCTGTCTCCGAGCAGAAGACGACGCCGCTGGATGGCGTTTGGGAGTGACCGCTTTGGTTGGCGAGCTGTCTGATAAGGAAGACAGGGAAGAGACTCGTCTGCGCTTCGTACCTCTGAATGGAGGTGGAGGCTGAGGGGAACCAGACTCCTCCCTTGGCTCTCTCGTCGGAGCCCGCGGCTGAGACTGAGAACGTCGGGGTTTCGAGACCTTCGATGTACTTGCCTGGGCGGTAGATTCCGTTGCAGTGTCATCCTTCCCCTTCCCCTTGGCATTTTTGGGCTTGACGGCAGCTATACTGGGTGAAGGTGCTCGCTCGGTCGAGGGCAGTCGAACAGACGTTGTCCGCCCAATTGACCGCTTGTGCGATGTGGTGATCACGACCTCGGGCTTTGGCCGAGGTTTCTTCTTTGCCTTCTTGGGAGGCCCAACGGGGAAAGGATACTGCGGGGCCGTTCGCTCACCGAAATCGAGGGAGGGAAGCCTGTCTTGTACATCATCGCCGTCCTCGCTGGGAGTTCGAGGCCGCGGCGTGTACCGTGGGCGTGCTTTCGGGAATTTTGGACTAGGCGTCTCCGCCCGAGAGGCTGGCGAGCCATCCTGTTGCGAAACCGGGACGCTTTCGATGGCGGAAGAAGACGAGCGGGGCGGGGTGAGCAACTGCACCACCTGTTCAGGAGAAGCAGGTCGCTGGGGAGTTTGGAGACGCTTCCCCGCAGCAAGCGTAGGCAGCTTGGTTTTGGAGCGCGCACGATTCGGTGTCCCAGGAGGCCGAGATTGTGGTCGACCACGATGTGGGGGCACAGATGGGCGTGAGCGTGGGTCGGTCAAGTCGATAATGCCGCCAACGCGAGGACCAGAGCGGCGCGGAGGGATAGGGGTCTCGTCAACCTGAGCCACTGCGAGCTCGTCATCTGACGATTCATCGTCAGCGGGCTTGGGTGGTATAGATTTGCGGTGCTGGGGCATGGGTTTCGAACTTTCCGACAAAGGGCGTTGATGCTCGCCTCTTGGAGGAGCCGCCTCCTGTGCGTCCGTTGGATTGGGTTGGTCGCCAGGGCCCTCCTCTGCCTCCAAACCAGCCACCAGATCCTCATCCTCCTCGTCTTCATCGACATCCCCGTACAACTCTCTTTGCCTCTTGTCCGCTTCCTCAAACTCCCTGAACGCCTTGGCGTCTTCCGGGTCCTTCTCGTCTGCGGGTGGCACAACCCAAGTCTTGTAGTACTCCAACTTGACAGGCACGGTGGGGGGTGAAATTAAGTCCAACTCGTCCGCAGAGTCATCCTCGCCTTCCCCTTCCGCATCCCCTACACCCTCGTCCTCCTCGTCCTCCGCGTCCTGGCTGGCCGCATCTTCCGGATCTGCATCGGGTGATAGGAGAGACCCGATGCCATACGACCTTGCGGCAGAACGCACGACTCCACGGTCCTTAATGATTTTGAACTCACGGAAGTCGACGATATCATCTTCATCCAAATGCTTTGTGTAGCGCTCGGCAAGTGAATTCCAGAACTCGAAGAGATGGTTGCTGGACTTGAGACGCAAGTCGCTGACACTCGAAGAGGAGGATGGTGGCTGCGCAGAGGATAAACTAGATGGAGTAGATGAAAGCCTGGGTCGTTTGGAGAGCGACGGCTTGTCCTTCCGTTGCCAGAGTCGAGAAACAGGAGGAGACGCAGACGGGGTAATCAGAGGCGGCTTGAAAGGCGGCGCTTTCTCCGCGGGGAGGGCGGGGATGTCGTCCATGGCGTCGGAGACGAGCCGGAGGCAATAGCGAGTACTTTGTCCTGTGGTCGACGTTGACCTCCAAAAAGGAAATCGCCTTGTCGCCTTCAAACACGCACGTGACCGCAACGCGCCACTGCACGCGTCGTCGCGGTGCCGCGAACTCTTGCGCTCAGGCATCGTGGCTCCTCAGCTTGCATCCCCCGGCAGTGTCCCAGCGACCGTTCACCTCCTCATGCACATAATTCCGTTCACTGATCTGCGACCCACCAAATAATCAGAAGAACCCTAGGACTGTGAACGGAAAATAGAAGTTCTGTAGTAACCCATTTCCCCAACTTGAACGAGTTCGGAGACTTGCTGACGATCCGCATGCATGTCATCGCAGTGTGTCGAAGATCGCAAAGCGGAAGGCAGTTAGAAGTTTCACACAGGGGAATCTCGTCACTGAGAGAGCATGATGCCCGCAGCAATCGCAGCCGCAAAATACGATGCGGGAGATGAGCCCTTCTCTACATAGAGGCGACAACCTGACAGGGTTCAGAATGGAGCATGCGTCATCCACGGCACGACATGCAAGTGTCAAAAATACGCATTCCTGGTTAAAAAAAACAAGCCGGCCACTCAAATATTGCGATGATCCCCAGTGCCACCGGATCAACCTCAACGGATCGCCCAAGGATCCTCAAACCACCAGAAAGCCCAGTAACCCACAGACAACAGCAGTACGTCTCAGAGGTCTCGAACAGGGGTGCGCGGCGTCAGAATAGGATCCTCGCGACATACAGAAGGTCAGATCGTCCCCGGTGTGGCTCGGAATGCCTTGCGCGTTCGTTCATATGCGCTCCCAGAGTAGCACGACCAACGCCATCGGGCACTCCGCCCAAGCAGCTCATCAGCGCGGCGCACAATACTGGTCGTGTGACACCTATATCCTCGGGGTTCAGGGTCACCAAGGATGCAAGGCGGAAGCGATCATGCTGCCGAAACTCCTACACGAGGCTTTGCGGCCGCGCGACTTCATGGCACACGACCACAACTGCACCGCACCCACTCCTTTCTTCCCTTTCTCCCAAGTCATAAGACAACGACGTTCGCCTCCTTGCACCACC
Organism: Sanguinoderma infundibulare; assembly: GCA_032821775.1. Taxonomy (NCBI): domain Eukaryota; kingdom Fungi; phylum Basidiomycota; class Agaricomycetes; order Polyporales; family Polyporaceae; genus Sanguinoderma; species Sanguinoderma infundibulare. Next base: position 1,880,490 of record JAVLRN010000007.1, read on the forward strand.
CTGACGTCTCTCCTGGTGTGGCTGCCTACGACATCAGGAAATCAACTCGTTTTGTGAAGGCCGCTGACTCACAATGGGAGCCGCGAAATGAACTTCGAGAACCCAACGGTATCGATAGCGCAGTAACCAGTTCGTCCTTCTCATGGGTCGCCGAGCGGCCGAGGCGTGTCGCATCTTGCTTACTCCTTCCCAGCTTCATAAATGCATGACACCGTGGCATGGCCGAGCGGATCTCGGTGAAGTCGTGACTGCGTGAGCGAAGGCCCGTCGCGCTCGACCACTAGCCACAGTGCTGTTTGGACAGGGTTTTGGGCGCATCTCACAATTTCATAGCGAGTGTCACGCTGCATCTGAACCTTGAGTCACACCCATGCAGTCCAACGCCTGTGAAGGATGGAGGGGTACTCCCCAAATTCCGAGATTTTCGGCCCCTGCTGCTCGCGATGCTTTCCATCACCATACGAAGGTTTTGCTCAAAATTGGGAACTACTTACTTAGAATGCGCATGCTCGCTTCCCGCAACAAGAGAAGCCCCCACTGCACATGGCAGTCCTCAAGCACTTGACAGCTCGGAAATGAAAACGAGAAGAGCAAGGGATGCCGAGAACGGATGACGTCTACTGCATAGGTACGCAAAGTCCTTGGCCTGTTGCTCGCATGCACCCATCTCCCAGGGAATGACAGAGCCTCTAACAGAAGCCCCGCATAGCAGACGATGCTCGGATGGATCTAGAGCTTCATGGCTGTGACGCGCCAGTCGAGCTGCCGCGTCTTGCCTGAGGCCTACCTTCACTGAAGTGGACTGAAGTGGGCAAAATGAAAGATGGACGCTCGGTAGCCACCAGGATCCCTCCCACACGCTTTCTACAGTCGAGTCGCCGATCGCGCCGGGTACGCTCAAGAGCGTCATGCACGTCATGGGAGTCACGATCAATGCAATGATGACATACGTCTGGAACTGCTCAGTCGCACGTTCGCGAGGAATCTGACGACTTACCGAGCCTGCCTGCGACAGTCAACTCGAGAGGTGAACAGGTGACCAGTCGTTCAGGGTTTAGTCGGTGAGCTACTACAATCATTTGCATAGGGGGCCTCTGGCGCCCGAATGACGAAGGACCTGGCTCTTCCATGGCTCCAGCCTTTCGATCCTCGTCCTAGACAATATAGTACCTAAAAGTTTGCACAAGAAGTGAGCCCGGTACGTAAAGAAGACGATCTCTGTGCTCACCAATATTCCTATCTTATCTTTCATCCCAGTACACAACAGCGGCAATACCGCCGCAGGCCGTCCTAGGCTCCAGCGCACATTTCCTGGCATGTGCCCAGGAATCGGCCACGGCCCACGAAGAACGCGCACGGAAAGCGGCCGCGATCCTATCCAAAGTCGACGATCCGAGAAACGTTCGAACGTTCGTTCCCATTCCCATCGCGCATTCCGGCAGCTGCGGGCCCCCCCTTCCCGAGACGGGAGACCTGGTCGCCGGCTCATTGCTAGTGCGGCCCGCGGAGGGTCGCAGCTCAGCAGAAGCCTGTGCGTGACGTCCGCGCATCCTCCATTGCGTCGTGCATTGGGCGGAAGGCATGCGGAGTGGTGCCAGAAGGGGCGGCAGCGATGCCCCGTGGAGGGGATTTGAATGTAATGATCCATGGGAGCCACGGATAGCGGGCTGGAGTCGGGCACGCAAGGCTCATGATTTGCGCTGCGACCATGAGTGCTGTGTGCTGCTCCGCGATGTGACCGCCTGGACCTCTGAGAATAGTTCGAGGCATTCCGGCGCTGGCGTCGTTCGTCGTCGCCCGTCAACGATCACGTTCGCTGGGCGATTCCTAGGTGAAGGAGCAACGAGACCCTGACGTTCCGCATTATTTTGAAGGATCGCTGCTCGATTGTGGACGCGAACATGCTTTGTGTGCCATGTCACACGAGCTACTAGGCACCATTGGTTTTGCAGTTTTGTACGTAAGCCAGCCCTGCGGAAGATAAGTAAATCTTCACGAAGTAGTTGAAGACACCACCAAGCCACAAACCTTCTAGACTAGGGAACGGGCCTGGAAATTTTCACAAAAGACTCCTAAGGCTCATCTGGCATACGTCCCGGTATTCCGCAGACTAAATGCAGCTGAGTTTTAGGTGTAGGTGTTGGGAGGAGTGGCCGTGGACCAAGATGACCGTAGAAAGCAAGAGTGTGGCGAAACGCCGGCAACGTGGCCACCGCTTGGGAAATCCGACCTGCTTCTGAGAGTCAGCGTGTTCGCAACCACCACCACGATGCATTCACCTCTCGAAACTCTAAACCTCCCACTGCCTTCTGACTGACCTATAGGCCGACAACGCTGTACAAAGGTAACCCTGGGTCGCCGTAGATCGCGCCTAGACCGAAGGGTACTGACAGTGTGCTTGCTGGACGATGGGATACCACCATGAGATCCTCAGCTATCGCACGCTCCAGTCCTATTGCTGAGGATCAGTCGGGGCGGAGAATTACGCCGATAAATCGCACAACGTCATATGGCGAGCTTCTTGGGGGCCTGACGGAAGCGGGTGAGTGCCTGGTGACTCTCATTGCAAGACGGGTTACTTTGACGAGAGTGCGCCCGATTCTTGGGGATTACGTGAACAATCAATGCATCTCGAACAAGACTTCTTCCCGAGTTCAAGTCACTCTGAGGCGGAAATGAGCCTGCCATCATAGGCGTCAGGCCACCTCTCATCCAACAAAGGTACGGCGGCTTGGCCCCCAGACTCCATAATACTGCGGTCTGCTCCTCTCTGGAGAGGCGCATCGCATCGGCAATGGGCAGGGCCCAATACTGGTCCACCAGGAGGACTTCTTTCATCCCTGTCATTTGCTATAGTGGTAGCGATCGCGGGATGTGACATGACGAAGGGTCATCTTCTGACGACGAGCGCTGACTCGGTCAGACCAATTCTCGCAAGGCCTGGCTTATCGTGTTCTCCTCTCTTTTGGCCATCCGCAGTTTTGCCGAAAACGACCGCGCCACTGGTGAGTTGTGACTTGGCTTCCTTCAGGACACGGGGCGTTAGCTCGGGGCAGCGCTTGTGATCTCAGCTTTGCGCTCATCATCCAATATCCCAGATTCGCGCTCCCTCCCGAGGAAGTATATAATGTGGACGAACAAACCCGGCTCCTCTCACCTCACCCAGACTTCCTAGCCCAGCCCAGAGCTACTCAACAGCTTCTCGTCACTCACAGTCGACATGCCTTCCGCGTCCACTTCCATCAACCCGACGAACATGTCACGACCCTCTCCCAAGGTCGGTCTTGTATGACATCATCGGTCGCTCACGTTTCCTGTTTGTTGATTTCTTCGACTTTTTTTCTCACCACACAGCGTGCGGCGTACACTTGGCCGGGCACCGCCGTCTCCAGGAATCATTTCGAAGACTTCCTTCGAGAAATCGGCGCAAGTACCGAGTCGGCGCACTTGTGCTGCGTCCCCAAGAGTGAGTCTCGTTCTCGCCACGGCCGCTGTGAGCCTCGCTGATTGGCCGAAAATCCCCGTGATGGTGGATATAGGTGCCACGACGCATCCTCATGGTCACGAGCACCGCGAGAGATCAACATCCAACGTCCGATCTGGAGCTAGATCGCTTTCGCGAGCAGTGAGTGTAATCTGAGATAGCGTATGATCTTGCCCCGCTCAGCGTCGCCCTTTTCGTCCAGGCCGACAAGGCTCGCGCATCGTCACGGGACTCTTCCTCCAAGGCGTCTTCTGCCCCCGCCCAACTACAACCTCCGCGCGCGGAGAAGAGGGGACGAACCTTGTCCTTTGCGAAGGTCTCTGGCAACCTTACGACTGGACTCCCCGTTTCCCCAAAGAGCCCAGCTCTGTCTTCCATTGATCTTGAAAATCACGACGCGATGGCGGCATATGACTACCTTCCGTCCGCACGCGACTCTCTCCTTTCCTTTCTAGGTCTTCCGCCCCTGGACGAGAGGCCATCTCGTGCACCGACTCGAGCGTTGCGTAAGCCGATTTCCAACGCGAGCCGTTCACCTGAGCCGCAAGGTCCGTCCGGGCTCTCGCCGTCGTCTTCTCCTGCTTCTTCCCGTTCGAGGGAGTCGGAACAGCATTCTCCCGCGAGGTCCTCTGGACGCTCGTCGAGCCGTAGTCCTTCCATGGACTCGGTCGAGACGGCGTCGTCGTCGGAGGCACCCGCGACTCCAAAAACACACTCCATGTTCCCGCACGAGCTCCCGCCGGTGACGATCTCGCCGCTCGAGGAGCTGGAGCGCACTTCGCGGTTTCGTGTGCCGTGCGTCTGCATGACCTGCAAGCGCGCGGGAGCGAATTTCCCTGCTTGCGGGAAGTGCGGGGACATGTGGTGCTCGCGGAAGTGCCGGATGGGGTTCGCTGGCACTCACGCTTGCCACGGACGCACCGTCAACGCGGTGTGAGTCGTGAACGTGGCTCGTTACATACAGAGGAGTGGAGCTCGTTGATATCGTCCCGGTGACAGGCTCACCGGGGCCATAGATGGTGGGGTATAATATGACGTGCTATGATTATCTAGAGTTCTATGGCTATGCGCGATTGTACACAATACGTACGTCTTTATTGCACAACCATTATGATCGTGAGACGTGCACGTCTATTAACCTTCAGAAGTCAACCATTATTCGTGGGCATGATGCAGCTGAACGGACTAACCAACCTTTGTCGCATGCTACGGGTGGTCAAGTCGAAGTAGTACAAGACATGAGCACTTCAGCGCTCGAGCCTTCCACGGCCCTGCTCCATTGCTGCCGAAGCTCCGCCCTGGCGCGATAAGGTACGTACGCAGTTATTTATACGGACAAATAGGCTTTAGCCATACCTAACCTCGTGGTGGCAGAGTACGGCAATCGAATTGCCTGCGTCGTCTCGTGTCCGGCGCTTGTGTCAATTTCTGGTCGTGTGCCGCATTCTCGACGGTCGCCGAAACGCTAAGCGTACGCGTATACGATAAGAAGTTGAAGATAGCGACCTAGAACAAGTGCTAACTGCTTCAGTTGGACAGTGGAGATCCGGCTGCTTGCCTATCATGAGGGGACGATAATGCCCGGACGACAAAGGTCTTCAAGCACCGTCGTTGCACGCAAGGTCCGTGGACAAAAGCTGGGCGCTGGGCGGTGAGTAGAAGGAGCACAATTTCGATCGGAACGGTTGGACTGATCAGCCGATGGAGCAGACGCTGGCGGAAAACACAGGATGAGTGGCGCCGGCGCTCGGAGATCTTTCAATTTGGTCGTGTGACAGCCTCCAGTGCCATAAATCTCGTCCGGACCACCATGTCTGCCTGAGTCTTCTCTCCTCCACCGCTCCCTGGTCCACACCATGTCGTCCGTTATCTGCGAGACAGTGCAGTCCACCTTTTTAATGACACTCCACGCAAAACAGCACGGCCGCATGCATTGGGTACGTCTCGCCGACCTCCTAAAACATTTTCGTCTTGTTCATCGCTCGCGTCCGGTTTCGCCCTTGTAGCTGTTTGGTTCTACCAGAGAGCGCGAGCGCAGTAGCAAGCCACCTGTCCTCCGTATTGTTACCTCCGAAACTCTGCCGAGCTCCTCGTCAAACACCAATCGTATTCCGTCCACATCAGGGGTGAGAGCGGTCGTCCCCACTGCTTCCTCTCGCGCAGATTCTACCGACGCCCCGGACGTAATACACCAAGAACAGGTCCAACAACACATTCTCGGCCAGAGATCCGAAGTCCCGTTCCCTCGACGCCCTTCGGGGCACGCCCGTACCCAATCCACATCTGCCGTCGCCGAGTCCAGCGCGAACCCAGGCGCGTCGTCCTCGGAGCGGCCGCACCGTCAGACCCGCACCGCGTCCTCTTGTACCGGACCCCGTCCTCGCCTTCTCTCATCGGTACTGACCCAGAGCAAAGCCCCCGCCCAGCCTCGTGAGTCCACCAACGACCCAGGGCTGCTCGGGTCCTTCGCACCGACGAGCAGTCCGCGCCCGCGCCTCCGCAGCCTGCTATCGGGAACGTGCGCTCCACCCGAATTTTCTGGTGCGCTCACCTCATCATGCTCTTCGCCGTCGCAACGGCCTACGCCACCGTCTTCGCGCGGCCTATCTGCCTCGCGATCCGGCCATGGTCATGCATCTGAACGTCACCGTCCCCGCCATCAATCTGAAACGCCGCGAGCTCGGGCTAGCGTCGTCAGGCATTGGCGTCCGTCAGATCCTACGCCCATAGACCCTCCCGCTTCGCCCGACCTCCCCTCGATATGTCGCACGCCGTCTTCCTACTCCGATTCCGACTACTTCCCGACCGCGCCCTCGTCCGCCGGGCCCACCACGCCCGTGCACACCGCCGCGACGCTCCCGTTCAGGGAAGGTCGCAAGTCCAAGTCTGAAACGTCGTCCTTGCATCCCGTCTTGGAGAATCTCGAACGCACGTCGATGTTCCGCATACAGACGGCTTGCGCGACCTGCGGGAAGCACGGCTCCAACTTTCCTTGCTGCCCCAAGTGCGGCGAGATGTGGTGCTCCCGTCCGTGCCGACTGCAGCGGGGGAACGGGAAGAGGCATATCTGTTCGAAGAAGGCGGATTGAGTTCTCGCCATGTAATCGTCCCACATCCTCGTGCACTCTCTTTGTATGCCATCATCTCCCGTCCTTATCTTTATGGACGACCACGCAGTAATACTGTCGTCTCGTCTCACCTTCTCCGTTCTTGCATGTGTATAATTACCATTGCTGCCATTCTCCTGCTGCGGCCTCTCGTCATTTTCTATGCTCCCACTCTGCTCGTTCTTCCGTAGATATTAATTTAGAGAAGCCCCGGCCCTCCACACTGTACTGTATCATTTGCACGTCTCTGTCGTTCCTTATCTCGCGACGATCGCTCGTTTTTGGATATTCGTGTTCTGTACTACTATTCCGCCAATTCGTTCCATTCCGATGAACGCACACTCCTAGCGCTCCGAATGTCCGGCGAACGTATCGCAGGTGAGGACCATAGGTTAAAGTGAGTTGCCGCAAAGCTGCTTGCTCTCCGGCCCGCGAGTGCTCGCCGCTCGGCTTGCGCTCTTCTACGCAAACGTGATTTTCTTCCCCTGGGCTGGCATGATGCCAGGGTTCAGCTTCTCCTTCAGCTTCCTCTTGGCCTCCCAAGAAGGATGCAAAGGTTTCTCCCCTTGCTCGCCCTTCGCACCACGCCCGCCTCCAGCCCCTACGTTCCGTTCTGGCCCAGCGCCCCCTAAGTGCCTCGCATCGTCGTGTACATTCGCGCCCCGAGCTTGATGAGGGAGCGGGTCGGTTTTGGATTTGGGTCCACGTTCATCCCGTCCACCGCGCGGGTCTCGTTTCTGATGCTGCCGCGGATCGTGCCGCTGTTGTTGCTTCTTGACGTGGTTCGCGTTCCTGCCGTACTTCTTCTCCCAGATGCTGTAATCACGTTGAACAAGCGGCGTGCGGCAATGCGATGATGAACGTCAGGCCGAGGGAAACGAGAAACGACAGCGGGTGCACGTACGCTCTGCGAGCACGCTGGCCGCGCCGGTTCTTCCGCGGCGCGTCGGCCGCCGCCGCCTCGTCCTCGCTGATGTCTGAGGCGTCCGAGTCTCCGCGGGTGAAGCCCACGGAGAGGGAGGGGAGGAACGTCGACTCGCCGGCGGCTTTCGATCTTCCCTTCGACTCCTTCCCTGATGGTTTGGCTTTCTTTGCTGGAGGCGCGTCGGAGTCGTCAGCAGCCGAGTCGCTATCTTCCTCATCGTCGACCTCGTCTTGGTCCAGGTCTTCGTCGGACTCGTCGGAAGAGTTCGCGACCGCGATCGCGCCGTCCTCATCGATTGAACCGGACTCCCAGCCTGAGCCGTCGTCGCCATCGGTCCCGTCGACTGTCCCAGACTCCCAACCAGCGCCATCGTCCTCGACCTCGACCTCGGCCTCGCTCCCACTCTCCTGGCTCTCAACTCCCTCGTCAACCGATCTTGCCCTCTTCCCTCTCCACGAACGCTCGTCAGCATCGTCTACCTCTTCTTCACCTTCCTCTGCTTCCTCGTCACTCTCCCCCTCTTCCTCCACACCCTTCCTCGCCTTCTCCTTCGCCAAAGCCGGGTCGAGCACCTCCCTCAGCGCGTCCACGACCGCACGCACGGCGTCCGCCAATATCTTCGAGCTGAGCAGCCGCGCGTGGACCTTTGCCGCGGACGACCCGGGTTCCGGCGGCGGCGCGACGACGTTCTCCCCCGAGAGCTTGTCCTCCACCGCGCCCTTCACGTCCTCGCTCTTGGACAGCAGCCCATCCTTGAGGATCTTCGTCCTCAGCGCCGTCTTCCCAAACCGCTCGTGATCCGCGTGCTGCAGCAGCTCAACATTAGGCGCGAGAACATCGCGCACGAGGGAAGAAACACCACACACACCTTGAGCGCTTCCAGCTGTCTCTCCATCTCCGCAGCGTCGTCGCCTTTCTTGCTGCCGCTGCCCTCGACGCCGTTGGTCCTGCACAGAAGCGTAGCGTATCGCACGAGCGAACCGTTTCCACATGAGCGCGATGATGATAACGCAATGATGAGCCCCGAACGATCGAACCCACCGGGCAGCCTTCAACCGCTTCACCAGCTTCCTGAGCTCGAACGTCTCCGCCTTCTTCGCGGCCTTCCGCACCTCATGCATTCCATGATGCTTAACGAGTCGACTTTCCCCATTAAGCCTCCATGCCTCACATGCAAATTCACATTCGAGGCCACTCACCAGTTTCTTCGCAATCACCTCCGCCCGAGATTCCTGTTTGATTGCGGGCTTCCTGACCGACGGCCGTTGCCTCTTGGTTCCGCGCCTCTTCGTTGCGTCATGCTTGTCAGAATGCGCCATAGAGTGACACGGCAGATGATATAGGTGAAAGCAGATATCCGGTATTCCAGAGAGTATGGACGAAAGGAAAGACTGGGCGCCAACAGATCGACAACTTTCTCATGGGCGTTTCAGGTACCAAATGAGGACGCCGGGCCGGATTCTACTCAACGCCTCCAACGAGTTCCATTTCCGGGCCGAAAGCCTTGCATGCGCAAAGGGAATGAGTCCAGCGTTAGGCACCTAATGCGCCTCATTGGGGTATAATACAACATGATTAGCGGGTGTACATATCGTGAACACCACCCTGGATCGAAGAACGAAGTAGGGTCGTAGTCCACGATGAGCAATACGGCGACAGTAGTAGTAAAGAGAGGGACTGCGACTAAATTGGGTAAGGTAAAGAGCGGAGTGGGTGGCAGATCCCCGATGACTGAATGCAAACGGGGGATACAATCGGCGGACCCGAGGAGGGAACGGATACTGTTATGGACAGCAGGGATGCGATGAGTGAGTCCTCGGTGCTCGGAGACATGGTACTAGTACAGCGGGGGGATAATGATTTCACGAGGAAGCTGCAATCAAGAGTCAAGCTGAAACGTACTGTATGCTCGAGTAGCGTAGGGAGGTCTACCTGGAAGGTCGCCGTCACCAGAATATTTGACAACAGAGAGGAGGGGCATGATCATGTGCGAAACATCTGCAGGGTGGACAAGGTTTGAAACGACAGCTGGATGTGCTAAAACCTGAAAAGAACAGAAACATCATGATGTGTACCGGGATGCGAGGAGTGATCGGGATTCAGGATACACGGCGTTAGCTGACAGGTGAACGCCGATACCGTGAGAGATATGAAATGTAGAGAGTTGAGCTGGACGTAGAGTGTAGAGCGACGATGACAGCAGAATACAAGTTCCATGCATAAGGATAAAATTTTACACCCACAACAGAAAATGGCCGGCCCCGCTAGACGACGCGAGTTTCAGGGGCGGCCACCAACCCACCAACGATCGCGGCACTAACCACGAACGCTATGATCGCACTCCTCACCACAATCTCCCACTGCCCTCTAGTGACGATCGGGTTCAACACTGGGGTAAGCGGAGACGCGAACGCCGGGACCTGGAGCATGCGCCTGAGCCGCTTCTGCCACGACGCCTTGCTCTGCACCTTGGCAGGCGATGGTCCCCGAGGCTTTTCCAACGCTGGCGACCCAGGCCAGACGACGGACGGAGGGCTGAGGGTAGATGTGGGCGAAAGAGGTCCAGAAACGGACGCCCGCATGTCGATGGGACCGCTCACGCTGTCGGGTCCCGTCACGGTCGAAGTGGAGTCGCCAGCGCCTCCGAGGAAGTACATCGCAACGTTGCGGGGGCCACACTTCTGCTGTATGAACCCTACGGCTTTCCGCACGGGACTCGGAGTTAATTCCGGGTTGGCAGGAGCGGCTGAAGCTGATGGGCGGCGACTGTCCCCAGTGCCAGAGGCGAAGTGGACACCGCGGGAAGCCTTCTCCGGGTCGATCGCGGGAGCATGCGGAACCATTGCCGGAGCAGCGAAGGTTGGCGTTGTCGCAGAAGGTGATGAAGGTGCCGTGGATTCCGGGCGGCTTTGTCGTGGCGTTCGCCTAGGGAGACCGTTGAAGTCGAATGCGTCCATACGTTGGCGCTCGGCCGCACACTGAGCTTGCGACTCAACATCTTGAGGGCAAGTGGAGCTAGTTGGCGGGTATTAAACATATAGGAAGGCGTTGTGGGTTGGACGGACGTACTCTTCTAGCTGATCCCACCGAAAGGGATGGATGAACGTCGCACCCGTTCCGATGTCCTCGTCGCTGCTCTCGCCCCACACTGAACTACGTCGACGTTCTTGAGCGTCTGCGGTGGCGGGCCCCTCGGGACATGGGTCCTCGTCGAATATGGCGTCCGAGATGTGGATCTCAGGTTCACGCCGCCGTCTCCGACGAGCCCGCGGATGTTTCCCACTGCCGGAAACGGTCGTCTGGAGGTCGGCAGTTGAACCTCGAGAGGCATGAGATGCCTCCGAGCTCGCGTCAGTCTCAGAACCAGTCTCGTAGTCAGACTCGTAGTCGGAACCACTGTAATCGGAGTCGGCGTCGCAAGTAGAGTTGCTCACAGCCGAGAGGTTCCCTGACTTGTCGGAGTGGGGGAAGAACGCGGACACTGACTGCACGTTTACGTCCGAAGGTCCCGCACGTGATGATGTGTGAATGTGATTGAATGAGTGGGCGGGAGGTGGCGGAACCAATCGCAACTTGGGCGGAAAAGGACGTGACAAGGGCGATATGGAAGGCGCTGGGGAATGGAGAGGGGGAGTAGGCGAGTCTGCAAACACAGACTGCCTGAAAAGCGGTGGTGGCGGACCCGTGAGGGGTTGGATGCTGGTCCTCTTGCTATGGGCGCCAAGCTGAGGCGGTGGTTGCGGAGTGAACGATTTCACGGTAGGGTTTGGTTTTTTCTCCTCTGCTTTTGCCGGAGAAGACGTTAATGCTTCAGCCAGCGGAACACGGGCAAGCTCGAATGAACGAAGCTGTCGCAGGTCACCGAAGACGTAAATCATCATGCACACCTAAACTTGTTCATGAGCGTCATCCGCAACTGTGTGCATGAGTTCAAGGATACGCACACCGTACATCGCAGAGAGGACGATTGTCATGCCGAGCCACAGCCCAGGGAGGGCTGAAAAGCGCCACCATCGGGAGCCGCCGGTGAGGAAGTTGGCGAGGAGGATGGGCAGACTGCAGAGGGGATGGTCAGTCAACCGAACAAGCTGCTATTCTTCGCGATGATCCAAGATCGAGACGCGAGTACTTCAGCCGCTGTCAAACAGGGCCAATCCGCCCTTCTCAAGCCTTCTCGACCTCACGGCCCCGGGCCCCGGGCACAGTACGGCGCAGAAGGAACACGGAAGCCGGGTCCAAGAAGCCAGCAAACGCCAAGGAAGGCATGCTGGTTGCCAAACCTGGATGACCTTTCCGCGCAAAGTACGTCCGGTAAAGGACCCGGCAACGGCGGAGAAGCCGCGCGCGGTAACGTGGGCTCACACACCGAGCGGCGAAGAAAAAATACGTACCTTCCTGTGAGACCGATGACTGTACCACCTGCGCAGCCGCAATAAGCCCGCGGCATGCCGACGTTATGGAAAGTCGCGACCACGAAGCGATCTAGGCTGTCCGAGAGCATCACAGTGACGCGTTCTTCGAGTTCCTCGAATATTTCTGGATATGGCGGGGGTGGCGGCTGCCCAGGGACAGTCAGGAGCGGATCTGGGCCCTGTATCGAAAAGGTTGACGGGCGTCGACCGTCGAGCTCGAAATCGAGCGAAGAGCTGAAGGAAGCGAGAAGATGCGAGGGCACGGGGAGGGTGTAGGGAGCGTATGGCGTAAGGAACGTCTCTTTGGCACGCATGTAGAACTGGACGAGTGCGGGGTTGGGAGGCGGGGGAAGAGAGACCGAGCGGTATGTCCGTGCCTCGGGGTTGGACGAACATCGGATGGGCGAGCTGGGCTTTGATTGTCGCCTCCAAGCGGTGTAACGAGATTTGTACTCTCGCAACCAGAGTATGAAATATCTGGGAAGCGGTGAGACGCGTCGAGCGGATGGTTAACGCGTTACGTACAGGCACTCCGGCATGCGGTCAATGTAAAGCAGCCACTCCTCAAAGTCCTTGAGCCCCAGGGGAGGAAGATGCTTGCGGTCGAGAATCTCCTGGAGAGGTATGCGGAAGTGGGGGGTGATGCCCCATGCCGAAGCCTTGGGTTGCGGGGGTGGTGGATGGGTGAGGCGGTAGGGCAGAGAGAGAAGGCCCTGGGGGCTAAGCTTGATGGTCTTGGGTGCCGAGGGAGAAGGAGATAGGCGGGAGGCGGCGGGCTGGGGACGGGACGACATGAAGGGAGGGGAACATACGGACGGAGGGGAGGAGGAGGACAACCCAAAAGCCTGGAGGGAGAAGAGGACGGGGAGATCTGGCTAGTAATTATGGGGATCCTTCCATGCAGCGCCACGTGCAGACGGGGCCACAGCTCCCGCCGCTCGCTGCACGTCAACGGACGGAGGGCGCGCCGTCTGCGCCATATGATCGCCTTCCTGACTTGCCCCAAGCTCTCGCTACGGCCGCATTTTCCTCTGGCGCGCATGGGCAGCGCGACAGCCGCGGCGGGCGAGGAATGCTGCGTCAACGTCGTCAGTCGAAATCGCGCGTATCGATGATGGGTGGTGGGAATCTCTCATGCCTCGATCGTCCAATTCGCGCGGTAATCTCCGCGTGTTCTCCGCGCTGCGTCATACGCACGCACCGCGATGGATTGGGAGCCTCGAGCACCCCAGCAGCGAGTTCGCGTATGTTTGTGGCTGCGACACGGGAAGGAAGTACGTAGCACTGGGGTAGGCGTAACTTCGGCCCGTAAGGATGGCTTCGAGCGTAGCGCGGCGCCGTTAGAGAGGCCCATGTCCGACATGGTGGTGACTTCTAAGACCGACTTTGAGCCAACTGTCCGCGGCCATCATCATTCGATCGCCTGGGGGCCAAATGCGCCGGCTAGAAGGCTGCAGACGAATGAAGCAAAGCGTGTGGAGTTAGTTTGCCCATCACGGAACGTATGTCTGGGTGAACAGGGCTCGCATCGTGTGCGCAGTTCGATTCCAGGCACCGATTCCGTGCCACCCAAGGCCCATTTATGTAAAGCTTTGGCCTGCAGAAAGTTTCAAGGGTTGCCTATAGTTTGGCGAGCATCTGAACCTCTTCCTGAGCTGCAATGTTTGACAGCAGAACGTTTAGAGCAGAACCGGCTGAGAGGAAGCCGGTAAGCGTCACCCATTATTCGCCGGGCGTCTGTGGTGTATCGATTGCCACGTGGGGAGCAACTGATTTCGCCGGCCAGGTCAAGGCTGAGGGCGAGCATGACGCGCTCGCCATCGTCAACAAAGTCCCCTCTCTCCTCCTGAAGACGTCCGCGGCGGTGCGCATAGATTGCGGCGTACATGATTCCCCGGTACGTAGCGACCCCCGTTCTCTAGTGGCGATCCAATCATTCATACACCACCAACAGTGACCCGGACGACACAAAGGATCTTCCCGAGCCCAACCCGTTTTTTCCACCCGAGAGCGGACGCTGCGTCGTGAACGAACTGCCCTCGGAGCTACTCTCTCACATCTTCACCCTCGGATGGGCCCCCGAACGCGACAACGAGTCGGACGATGACGATTTTGAGGACGTGGATGACGGAGACTCGGACCGTACGTTCTCAACCGCCTCTTCCTTCTCGGACGACGGCCGGAGCCCGACGCGTCGCGAGCGGGAGGACGAAGATGACGACGACGAAGACAACCACGACGACGACAGGGCGCGCAAACAGCCCTTCAACGTGCTCGTCTCCCACGTCTGTGCCCGCTGGCGTGCCGTCGCCCTCGACAACTCGCTCCTTTGGACACACATCGACTTCATCGGTCCACCTCCATGGGACCGTGCATTGATATACCTCAATCGCGCCGGCACCGCTCCACTTTCCATCACTGTCGACCGAACCCAGGACGAAGATGAGGACCATCCTGACTCGGATGACGATAGTGACGACAGCGACGATGACGACGAACCCAAAGACAACGACCCCGACCTCGCCATCATCACAGAGGTCATGGACATCGTCGTGGCGCATATCGAACACATACAAAGCCTTGAGATCGCTGTCTCCTTCTATCCCCACATGCACCGCGCGCTCGTCAAGCTCGGTGCGACCCCCGGTGCGCCAATGCTCCAAATACTACAGCTCTACCACCACGAGGACTTTGAGGAGGACACGGATGAATCCTTCAAGTTCAAGGAACTCCGCGACCAGCCATTCGTACTCTTCAACGGAAATGCTCCGCGCTTGACCAATGTCGCGCTGTGGGGTGTGCACCTGGACTGGTCAAGACAAGGCGTGCCCTTCCTCACCGGACTGAAAGACCTCGAGCTCGCGTACCACCCGCGCGACGTACGCCCGAGCTGCAAGGACTTCGCGCGCATACTGCGTGAGTCCCCGGACTTGCACACACTAGCTCTCTCCGCATCAGGTCCGGGAGGCGAACCGGCCGAGTGGTCGTCCATAGACCTCTCCACCGACGATGATGACGACGACGGGTCAGCAATGGTGCTCGACCGTTCAGCGCCCTTGGTCCTCCCAAAGCTAGAAGGCCTCGTCCTGGCGTACCTCGACCCGTCCTACCTCCTCTCCCTTCTCCCCCGCCTGTCCATGCCGGCCCTCACCTCGCTCGCCCTCGACCTCAACGACGACGACTTCAGCGCCTTCCTCTCCTACCTCGCCTCCACCCGCTCCTTCCCGCAGCCGCCCCCGCCGCCGTTCTCCCTCCGCGGCCCCGGCGTCGCCGGCTCCCCACCGCCCCGCCCGCGCTCGCTCCTCTCGAACCTCACCGCGCTCAAGGTCGCCGGCCTGCATTGCAGCGACGCCGTCGTGCTCGACGCGTACAAGCAGCTCGACAAGGTCACCGCGCTCAACCTCAACGTCTCCTGGCTCTCCGACCGCTGGCTCGACCTCCTCTTCCCGTCCCCCACGCCCTCGACCTCGGCCAACACGAACCAGAACGAGCTCTACCTGCCGCGGCTCGAGACGCTGACGACGACGGGCGTCGACGGCGCGCGCGTGCGCGAGCTCGTCGACGCCCGCGCCCAGCGCGACGCGCCGCTCCGGACGGTGATGATGAACGAGGCCGACGATCTCGAGTCCGACGACGAGCTGTGGCTCCAGGGCCACCTCGAGCGGTTCGACACTTTCGAGGGCTCGGACGAGGAGGATGACGACGGGGTCGAGCTCGTCGACCCGTTTGACGACGACGACGAGGGCGAGTGGGAGGACGCGGAGGAGGGCGACGACGACTTTGATGACTTCGAGGAGGGGCAAATCCTCGTCTTGCCCTTCTGAAGTGCCGAGTTCCGGGTCGAACGCTGAGCATGAGTATGGGTGTTTGGGGCTACGTCGGCGAGACCTTGCGTTTCTTGCACCGGATTGGTTGTTCTAATACTACTTGTCGCTCGGACGACTCGGGGGATCCGTATACTGGCGCATCCATGCATGTGCCCGCTCTGGTACAACACATTAACAGATGTAGAGGTGGTAGACTAATAGTGTACAATGCTAAACGAACGACGTTGTCTTCATGACTCGGACGGCCGACCGACTGCATCCAGAATGGGTAGCGTAGTCCATGTGCGTGAACAGGGTAACTCGACGATAGAACTGAAAAAAGCGACGGGCCTCGATCGATGCTTCGCAGCGGTATACACCAGAACAGCGAGAGGAACACTGGGGATATCATGACGTCTAGTCCCTTGGCTCGTCCGGAGGAATCGGGGGCGGGGATGCCACAGGCAGCCATGCGAATCCCAGAATGACGTCGGGCACGCCCGCCTCCTCGTCGCCCTCGTCCCCCCACATGTCCAACCCACGCCCCTTGCCCTTGCCCCCGGGGGACAGCTGGTGCAGCTCCTCGTCCACAGAAGGCGGCACGTACGCCGTCCGGTGCGGGTTCGGCATGGCGATCACGACCGCGATGCGCACCTCGGCCGCACGCTGGACGGCGTCCCGGTGCTCCTTGAGCGGGATGGCCGGCGGTTCGTCTGTGCCGCCGCCCGTGCTGGGCGTGCCTGGGACGGTCGTCGTTGTCGAAGCGTTTGGCCGGGGCCCAGCGGCTCCGTTGCGGTTGGGACGGCTGCGCGGGAGGACGCCCTCGAACAGCGAGCGGAACCGCGGCTCGCGACCTCGGGGGTTGTTCGCGGGGGACGCGGCGTCAGCGTCGGCGGCGGCGGAGGGGTCCTTCGCTTCGGGCTTTTCGGCGTGGATGCTCCCAGAGAAGGGCTGCGCGTGAAGACCCAAGGCCGGAAGCATTCAATATCCCCTCCGAAGACCATATAACGGGAGCAGGGAGAGGGCGAGGAGGGGCGGACGACTCACCATGACCTTTTCCCAGCTGCCGTCCTGGGGACTGGAGGACGAGAAGTACGGAGGGAGGACGCTGACGTCGAAGAGCGTCGGGCGCTGCAGCCTGCGCCGGTGCGAGCGGGGCCCTCCCGAGCCGTCGTCTGGGGAAAGCAGGACGCCTGCGGCGATGGCCTCTTCTAGGCGGCGGCGGAACCGGCGGCGGAGGAAGATTCCGCGCATGATGATCGCGGAGGAGATGGCGAGGAGGAGGAAGAGGGTCGCGAGGAATGTGAACCTGCAGCAGCCGTCCGCGCCGCCATGGCGCATCCGAGTCGCAAGACGTTGGGCGAGACAGGGGCAGCATAGCGATCATGGCACGGCGTGTGGAGCACGTTGAACACGACATGATGGACAAAACAGCGTCAGTGGATGCGCGAGACAACGATTGCCAAACAAGAATATAGGAGGAGGACGAGAGGGTACATAAGCCATAGCCTGCAGGCCGAGTGCACTCGCGTCCACACATCCGCTCAGGTAGCTGCGCACCCCAAGACCATTGACGTACAGGTATAAGGAGGACGACGGGGGGCCCAGCCCCCCGGGGTTCTGCGAGCCCGACGCAGCTGGGTCGCCAGTGGGAGAGGCGAACGAGGAGGAGAAGAACGGGGGGCCGGAAGAGTTGGAAGTTGTGGTGAGACTTGGCGTAGTTCCATCGGCGGACGAGGACGAGATCGACGAGGACGTGGGCGCGGACGCGGATGCTCCGGAAGAGCTCGTCGAGCGCGACGTGGAAGACGACGACCCCGACGAGGTATCGGACATGGCGGATGGGAGAGACGACGAGGCCCAGCAACGGCCGACGAGGGCTGTGGCGAGAGGGGATGCGGACACGGATTGGGAATCTCGCGCACAGCTCCTGCCAGTCTCCTGCCCTGATAGTCTCCCTTCCGCATCTCACTCTCCCCATCTCCCCCTTCCCCTCCTCTGTCCCTTGTCAATCTCCCTCTATCATCCAACTGCGGATCGCCCCCTTCAAGCAGACAGCCACTCGCATCCAAGCACGACACAGCGAATGAGTCTCTCCATCCAGACTTATCATCATCTTGGAGGCCGCCGGTGTGCCCGCGCCCACGGTGGTGGCACTTGACAATCCTTCTCCGCATCTCGTCCATCCACACCCACTCAATTGTCAGGTCACACCCCTCGCCGACCGCACAATCACCCCTGTAGAGCGGGTTTCGCTTTGGGTTTCGCCTCCATTTCGGCGCGAAATCGCTACCATCCCTATGCATACTGTACGCACTCGGACAATAGCCGACAACCTTCGGGTAACCAATGGGAATCCATTTCACAACCGTGCCTTACGTGCAGGTCGCCGTCCCGCGAACCCTGTACATACAGTTCCAACTTCCAGCCCCCCGCCGGTCGACCAGCCCAACAGCCCGACAGCTCAACGGCCCTGTGCAGTGCTCCGAGCTCGTGATAATTATATGCAAGTTCCAGTGACCTCAACGTTCTTGGAGCCTAGACACAGCCGAAATTTATCACGACTTCTCCGCGAGCGCATCATACCGTACAGTGCTACAGCCGCGGTCGCCCAGATACGGTCGTCGATCGCTCGCTCGTCGCCAAGCGTGATTCAGACGCGTGAATCCTAAGTACGGTTGCTTACCCTCCTCGTGCACGCCGCATGTGTGGCCCGTCGCGCGCATGCGCTTCTGTGCGTTCATTCAAAAGTTAGAACGAGACGCGAACGCTCCAAAGCTTCAGGCCTCAGGCCTCAGGCCTAGTACCAGGTAGACGCGTCCGTGCCTACCAGTACTTACATCAGAAGGGTCCAACGATCGAACGCAAAGCAAACAAGCTTGTCGACGAAGCTAATGTGTCGGCGAAGTCTTGCTGAGCCCCGCGGACCACAACTGTTGCCGGCACGCCTGCCTCGTTGCAGGTGCTTTCGCCAACGCGAGCGGTCATGCCACTACCAACTGCAGTTGTGATTCGTTAATCGGCACACTCGTTCGCGTCATCGGACATTGGTCACCTGTGGCCATGGGTCTACCTAGCCCGCACTCACTTTCAAGAAAGGTTGAAAAGAAACCCCACCAGACGTTCGATCAGAGTCTCGCATGGTGTGCTAAGACCCATCAAGACCATCCGAGTACACACATCGCGGTAAGGAACGTGCGAGGGCGTTTGGTAGCGTAAAATAGCTTCTTGACTTCTTTCATTTCATTACTATCCACAAGTACGACTGTAAGGGGGTGATTACAACTAGTAACGTCGACAGAAAGGTAAAGAGGTATGGCGGTATAGAGAGAGAGCGAGGGCGAGAGCGCGGCCGACGACATTACGCGTCGTCAGATCGTGAAAGGATGCACAAGGAACACAATGATGGGCTCGGAGCGGAGCGTAACGGAGGGATCGTGACAGCGCACGCAGACAGCGCAAATGCGAGAGAGCAACTCGATCGGAACCCAGAGCTAGACTAGACGCAAAGTGAGACCCGAGCGGCACGCGTGAATGCGTGGATGCGCACGGGGGATGACAGAGTCCAAGCGTGAAAGAGAACAAGAGCATGGCGGCCGCGAGGGCGGAGGCCGCATGAGACCAGACCGATACCCGGACATGTCGTGGTATCATACCCATTCTTGTACTTATCGTCGTGTTCAGAGGACAGAGGCGGAGAGAGGACGTGAGGGGCGGAAAGATAGCCGCGGAAAGGGGGCAGCGCTTGTGCGTGAGGCGAGGCGATCGCGTGCTCGGAAAGAAGTTTGAGTCGTGCGGGTCATACACACGAAACTGGGTATATGTGCAGGCAGGAGCGTGCCACGTTCGGCTATGACGAGCTGAACGCAGGCGCATGCGTCTCGGAGACGAGAGTGGGTATGGGTGCGGGCTCCAGCTCGCATTCGGGCTTGTCGAGCCCGAGGAAGGCTGGCTGCGCATATAGCGAGCCGTACACGTTCGTGTGGATCGACACGAGCTTCGCCGCGCGTTCCGCCAGGTGTCTGATCTCCGGCATGAGTGGCTCGAGCCCGCTGGACGTGCTCTGCGCGTCGTTTTCAGTTGGGCGTTCGGGTTGTGATGGTGATGAAGGGGACGGCATGGAGGAAGGTACCGATGCTGATGACGAAGCCGTGGAGAGGACGATGTTCAAAACAGCCTCCTCTACGCAATCTCGTATCCGTTTCTTCATGAGGGTGCTCAGCGGCGACCCTGCACGAAGATGGCTCTGCGCCCAACTGTTCGCCAAGTTGAGCACAGACGCGTCGGGGACACGCAGAGACTCCGCGCTCTTCGCCGGGGGTTCGGGAGCCGGATTTTGTGGGGACCTGGGTTCCGTAGCGCGCATCGTAACCTGAAGCACGACGTCCCCGACGTCCGACCGCCATTTCTTCATCTCTGCTTCTCGATCTCGCTCGCTGCGCTCGTGTCGACTCGATGACGACGACCTACTGCTCCCGCTGCTAGAGCTCGGACGCGAGCGATTTTGCACGTAGCAGAGACCGAGATGCGTCGGGCCAATCTCCCAGATCTCCTTCTTGAGCTTGGAAAGCTCCTCGTTAGTCACCTGTACCTGGGCACTCCGCGATTGTCGGTGTGAGTGCGAGTGGACTAGTTGACGATAGAGCATGAGCAGCATATAGAGTGCAGTGAAGTCTGCTGCATCCGTGCCCAACGTCGCCAGACGGAGGTGGTCGAGGAAGAATGTCTCGGGGTAACCGGCGAACTGCGATGATGAGCTAGAGCTAGAACTGCTGGAGCTGTGGGAACGACACGAGGCCAGCGGAGGTGATGAGACGGTAGGCGTTGACGCCGCAGAGGGAGCTGGTGTTGATGTCGATGATGACGGAGCGGACGACGGGGGTGAAGATGGTGGGACTGCTGGGGGGTCAAAGATCAGGTTCACCACGGCTTTCACAACTGCGATCGCGACACGAGTCTGGAGGGAATGTTTCAAGAACTTCTGCGAGTGCAACGACGAGCTCTCGGCGGCCTCCTGATACGCTGACCTCAGCCACGCGCGCGCGTGTTGCAGCGTCGTTGGATGTCCGTTCGGGTGGGCCTCCTGGAACGTCCTCATCTCGTACTGGGCAGCGGTCCGGACGAGATAAGGGCGAAGAGTCTGAAGCTGATGGTTGGCGACGTCCTATTGCCGCATGTCAAGCAATGCACATGCCCAGGAGACACAAGCGATTGCCAAAAGGAAAAACGCGTGTCACGCACGGAGTTACAAGAGCGATGAGAATACACGCACATCAGACATGCTCAAAGATCAGGGACGGCAAATAGCACGACTCACCAACTTCATCAGTTCCATGATCTCGAAGCACATCCGGATCGCACGCACCGCATCCAGCTTCGTACCGTTCCCTCCAGGGGCACAACTGAGGGCAAGGGTGACCATCTGGTCGACGGCGGCGTCACGCATGGGTGCACAGTGACAGCGGATGATGTGGCCAATGGCCTGGAAAAGGCCAGAGGGATCAAAGAGGCCGTGGTCGATTTCCTGCTGAATCAAGTCAGGGTCAAGAAGCTGGCGAAGAAGGGCGACGTGAGCGACGTTCTGCTGAAACTGCGGGTGCTGTGGGGGAGGTGGGAAGAGAAGGTCTGGAGTGCGAGCGTTGGGGGGCTGAGGTGGCTGAATGATAGACACTAGAACCTCGAGCAGCTCACGAAGGAGGGGGCGGATACGGGAAGGGGTGCGGACGGTCATTGTGCCGGCGGAGGAGAAGGTGTAAACGGGGCGGTCGAAGGGCATAGAGAGGGTATCGCAGGCACAGCGGCGGTCGGTGAGTCGGCCGTTAGAGTCAAGAGTGGAGCATGTGCAGCCGCACTCGAGCTCACGGACGATGGCGAGCCAGTAGTTGTCTGCAAGGTCGCGCTTGCGACGACTAGAAGTGGGACGGAACTGGAGTCCGGAATCGAAGAGCAAGTCGTGGCCTACAAGAAAGGGAGATGGGGGTGAATACGATGCTAGCTGGGGAAGAGGAAGGGAGACTGACGGAGCTGGGGGTTGCGGAGAATGGCGTCGAGATCGAGTTCCTTCAACGTCTCTCTGTTTATGGGAGGTTGGTGTGAGGGTATATGAGGAGAGATGGTCACGGGCTCGGTGGGGGAGACGGGGACGGAACGGGAAGTGGAAGAGAGAGATGGAAGACTTGCGGTGCGCAAGAGAGAGCCTCTGCTGGGACCGGGTTCGGTTGCGGAGACAATACCTGTGTCGCGGGTTTCTCCTGGGCGACGCTGGCGACCAAGGTGATGAGGGAGTGGTCTGTGGGTCCTGCGGGTACGCTGTGGCGCGGGTGGGGATGCGCAAGGAATTGATATGCGAAGGCGTTTGGGAGACGGTTGACCTTCGCGGTTGCGTTGGGGGATAAACACAGAGGGCGCGCAGGAGGGAGAAGAAGGCTGGTGCCAAGACGGAGGCATACGTTGCCTGGAATGGGCTATGGACCATGTCACTGCGTCGGAGGCTGGAGTGGGTGGGTCGGCCGGACACCGGGGCGTCGCCTGGGGGTCGATGAGCATGGAGTCTGAGGTGGAGGTGGGATCGGAGGAGGGTGAGACATTGTGGTCGTCCTGGTCTGCCTTGCGCTTGCGGTTGAGGGAGTGGATGGGGAGGGACTCGTGGGCCGGGTCGTCCATGGGAGGGCGGCGGACGGGGGAGAAGATACGGGAGGGAGGAGGATATGGCGGACCATATTTAGGGAGGCGAGAAGGAACGCGTGGTAGCAGCCCGCTTGGGGGACACGCTGCCATAAGGCCTCTCAGCCTACCGCACTCGGCCTCGCTCGCGCGCCCTTGGTCGGCCCCTTTGTTGCCTTGCCCACATCCTCTCCATTCTCCCCCTGGCCACCGCCTGCGTGCTGCCGTTGCCACCGCAGGTGGAAATAATATCGGTGGATGGCAGCGTTGTGTTCGTCTTGTGTCCGTCTCAGTGCGCGCGGCCGCAAGATCTGGATCGTACGCGTCTGCCGCAGCCCGCCGGCGCGTGCGGCCGACGGCCAATTGTGGCAGCTGAGGATTGTCCCACATGGACCCACTGCCAGAGTCGGCCATGGCCTCTAACGCGGCAGCCACTGGCAGCCATCGCACGCCTCGCATTAATATTCTCTCAACCTGCAGCTGCCCCTTGAGCCTCCCCAATCCGACAAAACCCCTCCAGCCCGCGCCTTCACACGCCCCTGCCGCACGATCACCACGTTGAGGCAAGCACCACGATTCAGATCGTGCGCGGTCCAGCTCGGGGGGTCGCACTCACCGCGAGTACGTAAGAAGCCGTTTGGAATCAGATGTGCACCTCGGAAGCCCCCAAGAGCCCCCAACGCCGCGCCCCTTCCTCCTGCTTCCGCGCCAGGCCCCCGCCCCCGCCGCTGCTCCCATTTCGCCCCCATGCACCTCCCTTGCATCCTGCCGTCCCCCGCCGCGCGCACCAAGCCCCGCTGCGGCCCAGCTCGACAACAGACTGTGCCCGTGGGCTTGTCTTCCCCGCACTTCACCATCCCGCCGTGTCCGACTTGCCGGGCTTTCACTTAAGATAGCCATCACCAACACGAGGCTCTCATCCCGTCCATCCTTGTTCTCTCGGTCCGGCTTCTCTCACCCCCAGCCGCCGCCCCTCGCACTCCGCCATAGACCGCTGAGAGTTGCCGGATTCCCCATGCGAATCCGCACTACAGATCACCAGCGTTCCGGATCCGTCGGTCGCTGCCTTTCCGTCCGTGACCTTTGGCGCTCCATCCCAATCTCTCCTCCGAAGCCGATTTGCACCATTCATTCTACCGCACCTCCTGCTTTTCTACCACCTCCTCTTCCGATCCGCTGGCAGTGCGCCCAATGTCTTGGTCTTGATCGTCTCATTAATCGCACGGCGGTGGCGATTTCTCATCCTCCTGCTACGCCGTTATGATGCAAACCTTCAGGCCTCGATGCAATCAATCGTCTGTCTCTGCTTCAAACAGAACGCTGCCTGCACCTTGTCAAATTCTAACTCCATCTCCACCTGTTCTCCAACCAGGGTCACCACAAAGCCCCGACATGACCCGATATACCATCTCCGGCTAGTTACTCCTTGCACGATCCGCACTTGTCGCCATCGGGGTCATCACTACCAAACTCACATCTAAACAGGCTCCGAGCACCTGAAACGTCTTGCACCCAACTTGGATATCCCGCACAGTTTGCGACGTCTTACTGACATCCGTCTTCCTGGCATCCGTCAACAACACCATCTTGTTCGACCTTCCACGTCCCAGAACGCCTTCATCAATCCACTAGGTCAACGTGAAACCGCTGCAACAAAGCACACACCACATCACTCGCACCATCCGGCCGGAACACTCACCACTCAATGGTCACCCGCCGAGCTTCGTCGGACTTTGCTCGTGCCAAAACTCTGATTCCATCGCGCTATCCGAATCCAATCCCTCCCTATTAACTTCCCATATCTGCTTCTCCCAGCCTTCTTCTCCGGTATCCTGCCAGATCAGGTATAACTATTTGTCGTCCGCACCGGTCGTCCTCCGCGGCCCCTCTCCTCACCCAGCTCGCCTTTGACTGTCATTCGGCTCCTCGCTCGGTTTCCCCGTCAATGTCTCATGCATCCTCCATCACCTATCACGCCTCGGACTCGTGCAACACTGCAGGCTACGACGACGTCTCCCCGGAGCTCGACTTCGCTCATTCATCCATTCCGTAATCTTGCCGGCCCTGGTTCGTGGGACGGCACTGAACTCTCTCGGATCCTGCTGCGAATCCGGACGCGCACGCCGACGGGCGACGGTTTCAACGTTGGACGTTTCTACTTAGCGCACCTCCTTTCCGCTCCTCCATCTCCTGTGCTTTGCGATATCGGGGACATCTTCCCCATCCGTCCGTTTCCCTTCCCATCGCGTGCGTACTCCCCGTAGATGAACGCCCCTTGTTAATCAGATCCAGATGCTTGCTATTGCATCCAATGACCGTGCGGCTCCGGATGCGAACGCGAATGAACAAGACAAAGATGCCCAAGATCCAAGCCTCCGACGCCAATCTGGCAAACCTCCGGCGGCGTTCCCACCGAGACGGCCGGGATAGGGAATTATCTCCAACCAGCGGAACACGCTCGCACGAACATCGACATCACGCGATGCGACATAACATAATGTCGTATTGTCGTGTTCGTCTTGTCATCCAACTAACCGCTCGGCCGGTGCGAGCCGCGTGCGTACGACGGATTCGGCGACTCATGTCGCCTCCAGTCGTCACGTCTTTGTCTCTCGTGTCAAAGTTCACAGCCCTCGTCTTTCTTCGTCTCCCGACAATGCCATTCCAAAGTCCCTGTCAAAGCTGACCACATACATATCCGGCGGTACTCCTGCGCCGTGCTACGTCCACAGTGCACTGTTGCCGTTAGACGGTCAATTCTCGCAGCCCCCGTCCGCCGGTCATCCCATGCTGTACTCAGTATGTCGAACAAGACTTTGACAGACCCCTGTTCTCGACTTGCTAATTCCGGGCGCACCTGACCCAGGCTTGTCAGAAGTCAGCGCTCCAGCTACGGTCGGACGAAGTGCGTCGTCCCACGACACGACAAAACCGGACGCAGGGATTAGGGACTAGGGACTAAGGCATCAAGGGGGGTGTCCTACCCCCACCCCCATTTCCTCCATGCGCGGCGACGAGGCGAACGCGGTGATAGCGAGTCAAGTCGTCTGTTCAAGCCGCAAGAAGAGGACCGTACTGCAGCCAGGCCGAGCCCAGCTCCAACGCGCGAGGCGTAAGTATTGGCGGTCTAAAGCGTCCGAGGCACTCGCTGACTCAGACTGGCATGATAGCAGGGCTCTCAGACGCAGACGCAGACTCGTGCTCGAACTCTGCCCCGTCCTTCCCCATCCGTCCGCGCCCACGTCCGCTCTCCGCCCGCGCGAGCGCCATGGCCGTTCCGAGCTCGTCTT
Organism: Sanguinoderma infundibulare; assembly: GCA_032821775.1. Taxonomy (NCBI): domain Eukaryota; kingdom Fungi; phylum Basidiomycota; class Agaricomycetes; order Polyporales; family Polyporaceae; genus Sanguinoderma; species Sanguinoderma infundibulare. Next base: position 1,906,177 of record JAVLRN010000007.1, read on the forward strand.
CTATGCGCTCGGTAGCACTCCATATGTATGCACGCCCCGGCCTCGAGACACGTTTCGGCGTTCGCGCCCTCTCCGAAGAAGGCCAAGCCTTCCGAAGTTCCTTGTCCTGATCACGCCCGCGGATGGAGGCTCATTTCGCCCACCTGGACGCGCCGCATCGCATCCCTGCGAGCAATGATAGGGAGATACAGACTACAGATGCCGATGTGCGGGGAGAGGGCTCCGCGCATTCCTTGTACAGTACTTAGGAACACGCCGGTCGCTCGCTCCACCACGCTCGACTTCCCCGCAGACCGCAGGCCGCAGCTCGCCTCTAAATTGCCCCGTCTCGCCGTCTCGCGAGAAGGGAGAAGTGCTCAGGGTGTACATCATGATGAAACCGTACCTTTTGCTTCTCTCCCCCCATCCGCGATTGCTCACCGGCCTGCGCTCCCGCCGCCCCGAGCGGGCAGCGGTCGGGGCGGGTCGGGGCCCTCATTTCCCTCAGTTAATCTAAGGCGTTACGAGAGACGTTCAGAACTCGACGGGAAGATCGGCCCAAGTAAGGCGGCCACGACCACCACTCGCACCGGGGCTCGCAAGCGGCAGCCAGCCCGGGTGAGAGGTGAGATAAGCCATGGCCACACGCTGCGAGCGGGCTATCCGCATTCGCCGCGCTCGCTAGCGAACTCACGTCACGGCACGGCACCATTTGTCGGGCTTGCAAAAAAAACATACTGTAAGATACCTACGGTGAGTTCGAAGGCGCTTCACTTTCGATCGCGCTCTCGACGCACACACACGCACGCAGCTGCAGATTCACGCCGCACACTCCACCCACGATGCGCGGTCGGCCCCCCGTTCTTGTCCTTCTCCTTCTCCTTCTGAGCTCACTGTTATCACGCTACATACACATACAATTGACATGCACTGTGCGCGGCAGGGGCAGCAGCAGCAGCAGCGGCCGAAGCGGCTCGCCCAATCTCCAATCTGAACGAACTGTATTCCGACGATTCCTCGACTCCGTTCGAACCTGAAGCGTCCGAGGGCGAATCCGCCGCTCTGCTGTGCTAGCATGAGAGAGCTGCAGGCGGGAGAAGGAGAAGGAGAAGGCGCATGCTAGCCGCGATTCAGTTATCCCTCGAACCTGGAAGACGAGGATCTAGAGCGGGCCTCCTGCAGCTCAGCTCAGTAAGTAGGCAGGCGTACGGGGGCTTCCCACGGCGCGCCTCGCGCGGGGACCCAGATGGGGCCTGCACGATTGCACGATGCGCGCGAAGCACTGCGCTGACGCACATGCGCGGGCGGGGTGTGTGTGTCCGCGATCTGGGAACATCTGGGAACGTCTGGGGGGGTGGGGGGAGGGAAAGGAAGGGAAGGGAAGGGGAGGGGAGGGGAGGGGGAGGAAAGAAGATTCTGGAGATTCTGCGGCTGAGGAGGACGCGGGGCGCAATAGCGCAGCCGCGGCGGCCAACACTACCGAGTGAATACTGTGTATGACCCTCTTCTTCACGGCCCCTTGCTTGGGTCGGGTGGCAGGTACGGTACGACACACACCTTCGGGATCCCAGGCTGACACAGGGTTGAGGGCATTCCGTCGGGCGACTGTTGCTGTCGCGTGCGAGAAGTGCTGGCGAGACTGGGATGCTGGACAGAGTTCCGCCGGGGTGCAGGTACACTGAGACAAGGAAGTCCCAGGAGGTAGCCACAGGCCTGCTCTATTGCGCAGAGGCGCCACCCCGGGCTCCCGCGGTGGCGCGGGGACGGGTAGACGGGTAAACGTTCGTTGGCGTGCTAAATGCGCTGGCACGCGGGTGTATGCGTATCTTGCGTGGACATAGGGATCTGTGGGTGCGGTCTGTCAGTGCTAAGTTCCCCCAAGGGCCAAGTAGCCGGGAGAACGGCGGACCAGTGGCATGAGAGATTGACTAACGCACGCGAGGAGGGGTAGAATGTTCCAAGTCCAGTCCGATGATGAAGACAAAGAAGGCGCGGACATGAAGTTTTTGCTTTGTGGGCGATTTCGCGGGAGAGCGAGAGAACGTGATATCGGCGTCCAATTGGCTCTTGTCGAGGTCAAATGGGCGGGTATCTCATTCGTGCCATGTTGAGCTCTTGGAGAATCGTATCGGACGAATAAACGGTTGCTGGCTAGGTTGCCGCTGCCAAATAATTGTCTGTCAACTTCGGCCACATAGAGCTGTGCTTGTGGGTGTTGGGTGGAGCCCCGAGGACGTGTGTACTCGAAAAGCTTCCACGCTCCATGCAAACATGCTGCGGTACGCACATCCAACTGCACGCTGACGTCACAAATGTCAATTTGTCACTGCCGAGAAACCACTCCAAAACTGAGTAGCGTACCGCAAATGATCAGAACGGGACGGTCCAGGTCTCGCCTGAAGCGCACGAGCAATTGCCGATACGAATCGGCTTCCAAGTGCGCCACCAGGCGTCCACCCAGATAAACGCTAAGCCACGCTGTGCGAAGACAATGTCAAGTACCACACGCAGCAGCATGCACATACCATGCTTCCATCTCGAGGCGAACCTCGTACGATTAACATAAGGCAGCCGCCCAGCAGTTTGCAGCTTCTCAGCGCCCACAATCTCCGCGGTCCGTCGGGATGGAATAAAACAAACGTCTTCGCGGTGAAGGTAATATGTACAAATATCGTTGGCAATGGCAATGGCAATGGCGATGTTCGTGTCGTCTGCGTATGTTCGTCCGCTGCATCAGCCTCCACGACAAAACACCGTTGTCCCCGCGACCTCGGTCGGGGGGTTGCACGCCGCAGCACGACGCTCATGCTTATGCGTCGTCGATGAGCTTGCTATCCTGTCCCGGCCCCTTGACGTCCTCCGTGGTCTTGCGGCCCTTGCGTGCGTAGAACTCAGCGATGATCTTCGGGCTGATACGATTGAGCTGCTCCTTCGGGAAGATACGCAGCAGCGACCAGGCGAGGTCGAGCGAGTCAAAGATGGACCGACTCTCATACGCACCTGTGGAAGCACGGATGTCAGCCATGGAGGCCAACGGGTACGAATTAGTATTAGAAGGCCACGGAGCGCCTGCTCAGAGCGAGGACACAGGGTGGGAGAGGGATGGAAGGATACACGTACCCTGGCCGACGAACTGCTTCTCGAACTTGTCGAGGAACTCGAGTGCAAGCTTGTCCTCTGGTGAAAGCGCTTCCTCGCCGACGACGGCCTTCATCGCTGCAGCGTCACGCCCGATTGCGTATTTCGCGTACTACAACAAATGTGTTCGTGACAGGTACGTCAGTCTAACTATGGCCGCATACAAGAAACCGCCACCGCAATACGGGCGGCGACACGGATACGGGCAAAGGGTTCAGTGGAAAGCACGCACCAGCTGGTTCGAGACGTCACCATGGTCCTTGCGCGTAAGCTTCTCACCAATAGCGCTCTTCATGAGACGCGAGAGGGAAGGCAGAACGTTGATCGGTGGATATATTTGCCTGTTGTACAATTGACGGTCGACGAAGATCTGGCCCTCCGTGATGTACCCGGTGAGATCGGGGATGGGGTGCGTGATATCTGGTAGACGCAGAGGAAAGCCACGCGCATGACGGCGTGGTGGCCGGAGGCGAGTCGGTTAGAAGCCCAGAACACGAGTGAAGAGGCATCGCATAATGAGTTAATTAACGGAGCGGCGTAATGGAACTGAGGCAGGAACGCACCATCATTGGGCATAGTCAAAATGGGGATCTGAGTGATTGAACCGTTACGACCCTCCACGCGACCTGCACGTTCGTAGATCGTGGACAAGTCGGTATACATGTAACCGGGGTATCCACGACGACCAGGAACTTCCTCTCGAGCAGCAGAGACCTGCATCCCGCGAAGGTAGTTGAACCACAGTGATTAGATACCAACTCATAACATTGGTGGAGGCAAATACTCGCCTCACGAAGCGCGTCGGCGTATGATGACATGTCCGTGAGGATGACCAGTACATGCTTCTCAAGCTGGTAGGCGTAGTACTCAGCTGTGGTGAGGGCAAGACGAGGCGTGATGATACGCTCGATCGTAGGGTCGTTGGCGAGGTTGAAGAAGAGCGTCACGCGGTCAAGACTACCGTTCTCCTCGAAATCTTGCTTGAAGAAACGCGCAGTCTCCATGTTTACACCCATGGCGGCGAACACCACTGAGAAGTTGTCTTCGTGGCCGTCGTGAACGTCCTTCGTGGGTCCCTTGACTAAGCCGGCCTGTCGCACGATCTGTGCGGCAATCTAAATGTGCAAGACGATGAGCACGCCGCCTCCTCGATGCACGGCACGAGCTGCTGCGAACCTCATTGTGTGGTAAACCCGCAGCGGAGAAGATGGGAATCTTCTGTCCTCGTGCAATAGAGTTCATAACGTCAATGGTGGAGATACCGGTCTGGATCATCTCCTCGGGGTATATACGAGAGTAGGGGTTGATCGGAGAGCCTTGGTATGCGGCAACACATTAAGAGAGCAGACATCGAGTTAGTGGGCGGAAGACGCACCGTTGATGTCCAAGTAATCCTCAGCAAAGACCTTCGGGCCGTTGTCTATGGGTTGTCCAGAACCGTTGAAGATACGCCCAAGCATGTCTTCTGCAACCGGAAGCTTCATGCTGCTACCGGTGAACTCGACGTGGGTGGCCTTGACATCGACGCCAGATGTGCCCTCGAAGACTTGGACGATCGCCTTCTTGCCTTGGACTTCGAGCACTTGACCACCGCGTTTCGTGCCATCGGGAAGGGTTAGTTGTACAATCTCGTTGTATGAGGGGAACTGGCATTGAAAGTGAGTGCCAAAATAAGACCAGAGATTCACACCTCTGGGATCAAACGCACCTTGACATTGTCCAGAACAACTAGCGGTCTGCGTTGACATTATTTCACGCACTGTAGCGTACACGAGGCGCTCTCCACTCACCCATTGACCGCTGAGACTGTCCGGTAATCTGTACATCCCTGGCTCAGTACCTCCCCCTCCTTCGATGCGCCTGTGCCGGATATCCTTACCGAGATGGGGCTTGACGTTGTATTCGCGCGTCACTGCAGCAGCATTGATAGCAGCAAGTTCATGATCACTTAGACGAGGGCTTGGAGGCATGTCGGAGGTCGTAAGTCGTGGAAGGAGACGAGGACACTCGCGCCGTTCAGAAACAGTGACGTCCGGCCCATAATGTTCTTAGACGCCCAATGGAGTGCTCGCTTCGGCCACGCTCCCACGCTTATTACACGGCTCGCGCGCGGAGGCGGCCGCTTTCGACGGTGTCCATAACCTCAGAACGACACTATTAGTACAACGGGCGTCCACCTCTATGCTACACTAAACTGCCTCTGCATTAGACAACAAATCGATGCAGCGTCTCGCGGCTTCCTCCACCAATGCAGAGTTCCCAGACGACCTAAAAGTGACATCAGACGGGCAAGTTTCGCAAAGGTTGGATGGTAACTTGCCATTCCGTCTCAAGAAGAATTTCTTCTACATCGTCAGTTTCTACACCGGTATCCTTGCTGGACAACACGAGGTATAGGTACTCTGCCGTGTCTGCTCTTACCTGTGGCTAATAGTTAGTCGCCGATGCAGCACGGAAGAATGCCTGAACTGACTCGTGGGTATTGGTGTCCAAGGTAAGCGGATAACTGGGAAATGCACTCTTTCTGGAGTTCCGGGACTGGCAGCAGATTAACAAGACTGGGGTCCTGCGTTCAATATTTGTACAGTTCAGATGACCCACGATCCCGCTTACCATCTCATGGACATGGTGATTCGCTGTGGGTTCTTGAGCCGTGATGCATTCTTAGTTACGAGGGAAAGAAGAGAGCGCAACCTGCGAGCGTCCCTAGTCAATGGGTAGCTTTTCCCGAAAAATCATGCTTACGCACGTCTTCAATCCCTGAGGGTCCTGTGGCAAGTTCTCGAAAACATCGGCCTCAAGGAGCACATTGAGGGTCTGCAGCACCGGCACGACTACATTGTTCGAACCCGTATTCTGCAACGCCTGAGATAGTAAGTCTTGTGCGAGTCCTCGGAGATCGTATCGGTCGTGTTCAGGTGCAACGACAGGGATGTTCAGCGCCCAACCCACCAACGCGGAGGTTACCGGGCGTTGCTACAAATAGTGTGTCAGTGCTCACAGCACACAAAGTTTGCTAGGTAGCATAGAAGATGATATGACGTACCGTGCTGTCGGTTTTCGTGCTCGCGCTGAGCACTATCCCCGACAGAATCTGATTGCGGTACCGTTCTATATCCAAAAGCTGTACAGCTCGGGGGAACAGCCAGCTGCCGTCATTCCACCCGACCGACTCTTGCTCACTACGTCACCGTCATGAGTCTATCCAACGCCATATGGGAAGAAGGCAGCGACGTCATTGCGTACCTGAGGAACAACTTCTTCATCCTCGCGTCACCCCGGAGCCTCCAGGGTTCCGGGTCTGGGACCACAGGAGGAGGCAGTAGCAGAAGCGCCAAGAAGTTCTCCCCTGCGATCTGTCTAACGTTGTCCAAACGTTCCACACCCTGCTTGAGAATTCCGCCGATCGCATCATGGTACTTCTCCGGAGGAGAGTATCTTGCGAGGTCCGATACGGAAGCCGCGCGCGAAAAGAGGCTCTGAATGAAGGAGGTGAGACCCTTCACACACGATATTCGGACCCAGGAGCCGACATCGCCTCTCGCGTCGCTCGTGTAGTCGGTCAGACCATCCAGAAGTGCGTCTTCAAGCTGGTTGACGAGATCTGCAGAGAGTTCTATTCGCCACTTAATTGGAGTGCGTGTATGAAAAACACCAAGGCGTACCCTCTTCCAGCTTGCTTGATATATTGCCTAGTATCAAGGGCATCGCGTCGAAGGCGTTTCGCCGAGCTTCGATGTTCGTGCTCCCGCTCCCGCTCTATTGAAGCAACGAGTCAGTGCCGCGCCGGACAAGCAATTGCCGAGGAGGAACCACCGCCCACCCACCTTCCGATCGACCATCCGCAACAAGCACCTCGCGGCATCCTGGACCCCATGCGGAAAGGCGGCGTAATCCAGCACGCCAAGGACCCTTGCCAAACTCTGTTGCATTGGGGCGCTCTGCCCCTCAAACTCCCTGATGAGCCTCTGTACCACCGCGGAACAGTCTACCAGGCGGCTGACGGCCGCAAGCGCAGACGCCGCGGCCTCCTGAACCACAGCATTCTTGTTCTTCAGGCCAGAATCCACGACCTGGCGCCAATGCGGTACCGTGGTCTGGGAGTGCTGCGTCTCGGATAAAGAGATGCCGGAGGCAATGAGGTTGCAGGCTGCGGCGGCAATTAGCTCTTGGCGGCTAGATTGAATTGTGGTTAGGGGGACCGTCGACAGAGCTGCGAAGATCTAGTAGAGTTCAAGATTATCGCTCTGTTCGGAATGGAAGGCAAGGCGTTTGTACGGACCTTGCGACGCTCTGGCTCCAGCTGTTCAGCATGGGGCGAATTGCGGAAGGCTGCTGCGAGTTCTGTGAGGGCGAGCAGACCACCGTGAACATCACTGTCATCTGGAATGGTCAACAATTGTGACTGAAAAGTAGTGATCAGCGGGGAAGGGGATATAGCGGACGCCATTGACGTACAGCGCGCTTCGCAGCATCGGGTCCTAGCTTTACGAGATCAAGTTTGCAGATGCACCGCAGGGACTGTGCGCCAATTTCCCTCAGAGCCGGATCCCAGTGTCTCAGAGTTACGGCCAGAAGGTGGTCGATGAGACAGTCGCGATACTCCCCGTGCCTACAGGAATTCAGCGACCGCTTAATGACACAATGTGGTGTGATGACGCACTCAGCAACTTCCGGTGCAGCAATGGTGAAGGCGTTCCTGCGAATTCCGACCGCATAAAAATCGGTCTTGCGCAGCACATCTATGCCATGGGGAAATAGGCTCTAATTTCCGATATCAGCTATCTAGCGGCGCTGTCGTCGGGGCATACCCAATACCGGACACCTACCGTGCGGCCTACATATTCCTGGAACGCAGCGCTCGCCGCCCGCCGAATGTGGATCTCCCGGTCAAACAGCGACACCGCGACCAGCTTTCGCGCCAGCTCTAGGGCGTGAGGCCGCAGCGCATCGACGCCCTGTGCCCGCGCGAGGGACCAGAGAACATAGGAGGCTGAGTCGCGCACGTTCGATCCGATCGAGTGTGCGCCTTTCCGGATGTCGAACAACAATGCCTGTTCCTCGTGAGCATATATTCCACCACGAGGAAAAAAGGCAGGAACAGACCTTGTACAGCCATCCGACGAGCTCCGACAGTCGTTCGTCGGGGATAAGTCCGCGGCGTGCCATTTCGGCGCAGGCAAGGCACGCGCCGTGCCACGTCGCCTCTGCGATGCTCGGGAGATCGTATATGCTCGCAATGCCGATCGAGTGGATGGAGAACAGGTGCAAGACTTGATCCAACACCTGTTCAGCGAAATCGGTGGGGAGGCGTTCGGCGATCCGCGCGACACCTTTCGCCGCGGAGTAACGAACAACAGTATCCTTGTCGCGGACTGCCTTCAAGAGGTCTTCCAGCACGGACTCGATCTCTTCCGACACGTCAACGTCTTCTTCATCTGTGACGGCTTCTCCCCAGAGACCGCCTTCTGTTGCGAGGGTTCGCCCTTCATGAAGAACGTCTCGGATCAGGCGTGCGGGGGCGATTGGGCGCTGCACGCACCTTTAGCGCGAAGCCGGCGTGTCTTTCCAGGAAGCAAGCGGATGGCAACCCTTGCTATCAGTTTCGTGCGAAGCTGGCGGATGACCGTGTTGCTCATGAGACTCTGGTTGCCTTCCAGCGTGGAGACGACTCCCAAGAGCTGCTCTTTGCATGTTTGTACCTGTTCGGGGGACCCGAGTTTGGTAACCTCGCAGAGAACGCGAAGTAGTCCTGTTACCTGGCAACGAACTCAGTGATTGGAGGGATTAAAGCTGCCATACATGTGAACGTACAGGAAATGGGTCCACCGTACTTCCAACGGTCTCCGTTGCCCATGACAGGAAGTCTGGGAACCTTGACGCAGTGTCTTTCCTACACATGATCAGCATTGGTCTCGCCTGGAATTTACACCACTGTACCTCATGTAAAACTTGGAGAGCAGCAACGCTGCTCCCTCACGGTCCAGACCAGCTTTGCCCATGAAAGATCTGCCAACAGACTCGACCCTGGAAGCTGTGTCGCCCTCTTTCCCGAGCTCATCAAACTGCTCCAGGTCGAATGGGATCATGCATACTAAGGATAGCCAGAGGAGTAGAATGTAACGCAGGCTCCAATGGAAAGCCTGGTTGACTGGGCTTTCCTGATTTGTGACGAATTCGAGAGCTATTGTGAGATCGGCTATCTCGTGAGGAAAGAACTTCGCTGATACAAACATTGGTGAGGTAAATATGAGGTACAACACGAGAAAACTAACTGATTGTCTTGTACCCGCGAAACTTGACAAAGAGGTACGGTAGCATTGAGAAGAAATGAAGTCTGGCGTTGGATACGGTCTTGAAGTCTCCGCTTGCGAATTTCTTAGCGTGGGTCTTAAACTTCTCGACGACGGGTGAGATAAGGGACTCCAGGTACGGGTCCCAAAGGTAGGACTGCTCCTGGTAGGAATCAAACTGACGAAACATTCGAGTCAGCCGTGTTTGGTGGTATACAGTGCATATGGACGACTTGCTATCATACTGATCCTTTTGTAAGCATTCCCTTCGGCGTTTCGCTGGTCTTCGGTGGGTTCAGAGTAGATGTCCATCGACAAGAGTTGGTCTCGGAGCGCTACGAACTCATCCTTGTTCTCGAACCCGGCGTATAGCTTGAATTCTGTGGCGTGCTCGCCATCCTGCCAGTTTTCGTCTGCCATACGAGCTTGTACGGGTTGTAGAGGAGCACAACCGCGAGACGTGGAAGAGATGCACGAGACGCCCGTGGCGGTGCCGGCGGTGTGCTTGGGAAGGGCGGGAATTCCCTTATTTGGGACAGAGATTGATCTGCCAGAGCTCTCTACATATGGGCGTCTATCGCCGACAACGTCACTCTCTCCCCTATTAATATGGCTCCTCCCGTCTCTGCCCCATCATGGCCACACAGCCCACCTCGAACCACACCTCTCACTTGCCATCGTGGTCTCAGGATGCCGTCAAGCAATGCGACGTCCATAAGCGGCGGCGAAGATTCATTGGCCCCATCCCAGCCACCGCCTTGGAACCGGATCAGAAGCGCCCTCGGAATCACAAACACGACCGCTCCCTACTCGGGAGGAGCGAAGAAGATCAAGACAGCAGCTCCAGTGACAACGATGACTCTAGCAGTCTGTCGGACGTCATCCACAGGCACGCTCTTGAATTCTTCCTGCGGCACGGCGGTCGGCGCGATGATTGGGGTGAGAGCCAGCAGAGGAGCGTTCGGAAGGAGATGCGGAGGCGGTGGCGGCAGAGCGACTGGGGTCAGGCGAGGCAGGTGCAGAAGAAGGGGGGCAACTCGCACAAATGGGTCGGCACTTCCTTCGACATCGGTGTCTTCCTCGGCGTGGACATCATGGCACCCTCCTCGCAATCCCACGCTTGGGTGACCTCCCTCTCGACTCCTTTGGAGGAACCGACCGCTGAAGGCGAGTCTCCTACTACGAGAGCCGAGACATTCACCGCGGACCCGTCTCTCCTTCCAACAACGGAATCACCTTTCCTGACCCCGATGATCTCTCAAGAGCTCCTCGCCACGAAACCGAGTGTGGACTCTACTACAGCATTGGTCCCGTCTGGTAGCGCTCAAGAACCTCGCACTCCTGCATTGAGTGACGAAGGCTCGACCAACGGACCGGTTGCACCAGCACCCCAGGCACAGACGAACTGTACCAGCACTGCTCCCCCACCTCAATTGGACAAGGGCAAGGGGAGGGTCCTCCGTGTACACTATAGCGACAGTCCCGCGCCGCCCTCCGAGGTCCTTGCGCGTACCGGAAGTGCTGTGAATGTAACGAGCGCAGGCGCTGTTGAGCAGACGACCTGTGAAGCTAAGACCAAGTGGGGAGACGTGATCATGCGAGGTGGGCATTAGACTTCGGTGGTTGTATGCGCTAATACGCACCTAGGTTAGATCGAATGCTGGTCAGGATATCTTACACAGAGCACGGCGTCCCTGCACCCTTCGACGAGACCCAGAATCGTGTAACGAGGCACCTCGAGAATGAAGACTGGACCGAATACATCGTTGCGTGGCGGAAGGATCGGCTAGAGCTGTATACAGATCAGGTCAGTACACGTCGTAGAGCGGGATGTAATATGTTGACGTCGCATTATAGCATGTGTTTGGGAAGGCATGGTTCACCGACACAAAACGACTGCAATATGTCGCGCCGCTTGGGTCTTCGTCGACGAGGCTGTCCCTTTACTCCTACGTTGACATGACATTCTGTATCACATGTCCTCCGGCACCCTTGAAACCTGACTCGATGCGGGTTAGGTACTTCCACTCTGATAGAGGCACACATATCTTTGTCTTCAAGCTCAAATGCCGTTCCCGGGCCATCGACTGGATATGGCAACTCTGGTATGATGTTTACCAGACGTATGTGCGCGTTATTGTGCTGACATGTTCGTCAAGGCGCCACAAAGGCGGCCAGCTTCCGCCGTTCATCGAAGTACGGAGCCCCGCGTTGGACACACGAATGAGAGTGGACGTTCCCGGCTTTGACACAGCGGACGTCGACGCTGCATACAAAGTCTTCCAGAAGGACAACGTCATCCGCCTCTGTGAGAAGTACATCCGCAACGCGCCGGAGTACCGAGCCTTATTGGAACGCGAAATCGCAGCGGGCGCAACATTCGAACTGGCGTGGCGGCTCAACACAGATCTGGACTGGGTGTGGCAAGAGACGGACGTGCAGGGCAACGCTCGGAGGTGGGCGGTGCTCTCAGGCCTAGCACTCAAACAGGGGGGCAAGCCGGCGCACCTGGAATTCCGCATCCAGCACCACTTCCCAACCCGCCTCCACATGAACGACGGCACTCGTCTGGACGAGCCCGTAGCGATTGAAGGCTATCTTGACCGCATCCGCCTGAACCAGCAATTGCGGCAGTCTGTGTACCTGGTGACGCACGACGGGTACCTATTCTCCCTTCCGCCTGCGCACGCACATCCCCCACACCCCCCAGGCGCTCCAGGGACGCCCCCGACTGTCCCACAAAGCATACTCGACTCTGCGGGCTTGCTGGGCTCTGCCGCCACGCGCCGCAAAGCGGAGGTCCGTCGCGGACGGCAGCAGATCCTTGAGGCGACGGGCGTGTTCGACCTGCGGAGCATTGTGACAGTGCGGCGCGCGTTCCAGATGATCCCTCAGGGTTCAGAACACAGAGCAGTACCCCCCGAGGCGGACTGGGAGGACTCCGAGGCCTTCTGGGAACAGGTCGATAGAAGCGAGAGCGATGACGAGGACATGGGCGGAGAAACGGGCCTGTCGAAGTCCCGGGACAAGGTTCGCTTGCGGATGCGGCGGTCGTTCGAACTCGTGCTGGTTACCGGACGAGTGCTCAGGTTTGAGGTGCGTGTTGCCATCCGACCGCCCCTTTTTACCCTGTAATGTATTAATATGTTTCCCTGCACTGCGCAGGCATACTCGTGCTCGACTGCAATGGAATGGATCGTCCGGCTCCGCCAGCTGGTTTCCTACTGGAAGAAGCGTCACCAGGTGGAGGCGCGAGTCGAGATGAACATCGCCCACGCAAGCACGGGGCACGACCGTATTACGCCGCAGCGGCCGCGCGATGCCCACCCCCATACCAACGAACACACGCACGCCCCGCCGCCGGAGCCGCTGTTAGAACGTGAGGCGGCCTTGCCGGAGCTCTCGCGCTTCTATAACTGGTGTGTCCTGGATAGCTGCCGGGTGATGCTGAAGTGTGGACGGCTGCACAGCCGGAAGGGCTGGTGGGGCCATTACAAGTGCGTGCCCATTCCCGATTTCCGCTCGATACAGGGAGACTGATGTCCGCGCAGGCATGTCCAGCTCGTGCTGCTTTCGGGCCACCTCCTGCAGTTCGACATCCTTCCTAGGACCTCGATGCACCATCGCAGAGGCAAGGTCATCAACCTCCTTGACGCGTACGTCATCTCTGGATATTTTGCCGCGCAGTATCTTCCGGCGGGCCAGTATGACGCGAACGCAGCGGCGGTCGCGCGACGTTATCAAGATGGGTTGGAGACGGACGACGGAGAAGAGGACACGCTGTTCATCATCTGGCACCGACGCGTCCCCGGGGAAACGGAGGGTGTGCGAAGAAACAATATTGAGGCAGACATTCCTCCACTGAAGTCGAAGCGGAAGGTGAACGTGTTCCGAACGAGGAGCAAGCTGGAGCGGGATGCGTGGGTGTGGGCGATCAATGTGGAGATTGAGAAGGTTGTGAGGGCGTCGAAGGAGAGGGAGGAAGCGGTAAGGCAGGCGGGACAGTTGCTCAAAAGGTAACTCGGACTTGGGAGAACCGTCAATTAGCTTGTTACGTGTTTTCGATCCTGGCATGCGCGGACCCTCGGATTTTGCAGAGTTGGATGACTTGTCTCTGCTTCTTTATTTTTCTTTACCTTGCTTATACCCATGATACCTGCTGAACGTTGAACGTTTGGTGCCAACATATGTCGTTTCTAGTATGAGTAGGATGCATGAATAATGTACGTGTAAATCGACGGTAATGGAATATGATGCAGCCATGCAGCCTCGAGAAGAGGCAATGTGCCGATCATTGCTGCTTTGGTCGTTTTGCTATCGTGTGCTTGTCAGCATGCGCCTTGAGGACGCACCGAAGGTCAATACGTACCTCCGTACTTGCTCCGCGCCGTTACCCGGCCCACCACACCGCTGAAGTCAAGCGTTCCACGAACGACCTTGTAGCTGTGCGTCACACGCAGTCAGTACACGCAACATCTGTACTGAACGTCCGTGACACGCACCGAACACCAGGAAGGTCCTGCGCACGGCCTCCGCGGATAAGGACCACACTGTGATCCTGCAGGTTGTGTCCCTCTCCCGGAATATAGGCCTGCACGGTCTTGCCCGTCGAGAGCTTCACCCTGGCGACCTTGCGCTTGGCTGAGTTGGGCTTCTTGGGCTTCGCAATGAAAATCTGGCTGACGACGCCCTTCTTGTGCGTGTTGCCCTCGAGAAGCGGGGACTTGGCAGGCTTCACCTTGATCTTGGGCTTCCGGCGCGTGGACTGGTTCAGAGTGCGGGCGGCGGGGAGAGTCGGGTGGAATGCGCGAGAGAAAGCAAAGGGAAGGACGGTGGAAGCGAGACTAGGGCAGGCGGCCCGTTGGAGTAGAGTAGATGCTGCCCATGGCCTGGCGATGTGGGCCGTCAGTCGGAGGGCAGAGAACATGGCGCGGACGGCCGACGCGGTGAGCAGAGAGCAAGTCGAAGCTTGCGCTGAAGCGACCGACGCTGTGGCAGAGGTAGACGCCCAGGAGATCGCGGTGGGGCCTGCCCTGAAGTGGTCACACACCCGCACGCCTCGCGCTCTACAACGCGTCTTGCTTCTGAGCGGCGACGCGCGACAAACGCGTTTGATCTCCGCGCAGGCCATATAACCGTCCGTGCCGCCAGAAACATGCCTACCGCAAGCTACTCTCGCTCAAAGAAACGCCACAAGCGAGCACCCTCCTCGGACATCGAGGAGGATTCCGGCCCGAGTCAGCGCAAGCAGCAGCAGACGCAGGAAGAAGACGTGGACATGGACGACGAGGACGAGCAGCCGCGCAAGTCGAGGAAGAAGACCAAGCAGGAGAAGAAGCGCGCTGCGAAGGACGACTCCGATGCGGAGATGGACGATGAGGAGGAGGAGGAGCTGCCCCTGCCGGACACCAGCGACAAGCCCCTGGACAAGAACCAAGCGGTGAAGATTGGTCAAATGGCGAAAGACTGGGACGTGACCCGCAAGAACGTCCACTCGCACGGCTATGGCTTACTCAGGGAGGTCGCGGCATCCGTCGCCGAGTTCACGGACGGCGAGAAGGGCGAGAAGGTATGTCCCGCATGTTGCCGTTCGTCGCATGGACAGGAGGACTTACTAGACGCGACGGCAAAGGCTCTCAAGCAGATAGATGCTCTTATGCGCGAGCTGCTCGATACAGAGCAGCACTTGAACGCGCACGAGCAGAGTCTGGATGAAATCCATCAAAAGCTCGCTAGAGGGGAGCAGATTGTGAGTCCGCTCATCACCAGTGCTACGATTCGTGCTGAAGGCTTGCTAGGTTGGTGTCACCGATCTGTATGAGAAAGGCGTCGAGGAAAGGATGGAGGCATACAAAGTCAAGACGTCGCGGCAGAAGTACGCCAAGAGCGACCACTATTCTAAGTTCAAGCAAGCCATATACGTCAGTGATGTCCTTTCGGTGCATACTCCGGAAGCTCATAATCTGCTGTCTCGCAGGAGGTTCACCATCCCGACACCGCGATGCCGCCACTCACCGACCTCATTCCCCGAGGTTAGCTCACGCTTGCCATCCCTGTTACCCTTTGGCCATCCGGAGACTAACCTTCCACCGCAGAGGAGGGCGACGACAGCGACGACGACGACGACGTGCAGATTGGCGGTATCACCCAGGACTACAAGTGTCCCCTCACCCTCACGCACCTCGTCGACCCAATGACTTCGTAAGTTTCTCTGTCTGCTATGGCGAGTCATCCGACGAACTCGGTCTTTCCAGGAAGCAGTGCTATCACTCCTACTCCGCTGAGGCAATCAAGGAGTACCTTGGCCGAGGCAGGAAGGAATGTCCTGCAACTGGTTGCAAGAAGATGCTTGCCCTCTCCGATCTCGAGGTCGACAAGTCCCTTGGCAAGCGCGCGAAGGAGGCAGCCCGTCGTGAGCGTGCGAGGGAGGAGCATTCGGACGATGACGACGACGATGTCATCGAATGAGCTCAGCATGCATATGCTTCTGTGTTCACCTCGCAGAGTCCTCAGTAGTACTAGATTGACCAAGTCGAGTGCCCCACCATATTGTACCCTTGTAATGGTATGCTAGATTTTCATGTACGTATACCCTACGTTTCCGCTAGTCTTTTGCGCCCATTTGTCTCCAGTCTGTCCCTCTTCCTGAGTTCCTTGTCGCGAGTCGCGAAGGACGACGGACCCAGAGCGTGACATTTTGGTCTGTGACAGCCACTCGTAACGCGCTAGCCCAGTTTCAGTAGACGCCTCCAGCTCGTCCGACTCTGTCACCTCCACTGCGCGGTCTCCAAAATGCTCTCTGCGCCTGCTGTCGCATCTCGCGCGGCGCGCTCTGTTTGTGCCCTCTCCTTACACTCGCGACGATTAGCCACTCAGGTCCCCGCTACCACTGGAAGCTCGAGTTCACAGGTCACGCAGGATGATGGTCCTTTGCGACCCCAGCTCGACATTCCGGTGAACCCAGACCACGGGCTGTATGCCTTCTTCCGGAAGAAGGAGAAGGATGGGAAGACGATCTATGACACGTTGGAGCCTGTGGACATGTCCACGGACAAGAGCGGTATGTTTCGTCCCCAGAGCGCCGATTGGCAGGCCCTCCGTATTGACTCGTTACAGGACGTGCATGGACGGCCGTAGAGCTCAGACGGAAGAGCTTCAAGGATCTGCACACGCTGTGGTACGTGGTGCTGCGGGAGCGGAATCTCCTTGCGACACAGCAGGCGGAGGGGCGACGGCTCGGCGTGAACGAGCAGGCTCTTGGTCTGTGGCCTAGGGCGTTCAGGGTACGTATCCTCATTCGCACGCGTTTTTAACCTCTTGATTCGCTCCTTTGCTTCTCACTCGCATCCCATGCGGTCCTTCTTTCTTCAGACGTCGTATCGTTCGTACTGACTTGTTTCATCCTCGGCGTGTTCGTCTTGGTATTCAGTGCCGCAAAACGATGGCGCGCATCAAGTACGTCATCAACGAGCGACGCCTCGCTTATGAGGGCGCCATGAAGATCCACAACGAACGGGGACAGCGGCTCCTTGAGATCCGGGCCCGGGCTCAAAATGTGGTCCATCCCGAGGTCGTGCCCCTTACGGAGGAGGAGATGAAGCTTGCTGCAACAAGGGCGCGGAGTCACGAGGAGTTGAGGAGGCAGCGCGCTCATGTCGAGGATATCGTCACCCGGTCGTTCTTGGAGCAACCCGACGTCGTCCAGCGGAAGGCATAGCGTTAGAGTAGGGGGTGGATATATATCGTACTAGACATGGTAATCGCATGTGTACCCGACCTCTTAAGTAGAGGGAGCTGTCGGACTCGCATAAGCTGCGACATACATGAGCGACGAAAACCTCTTTCCCGCTGTAAATCCTGCGTCTGCGTCGACGACAGAGGAGCTTGGCGGGATACGTGCACGGCTAGCGGTTGACGTTCCCACTGCGCATTGTTAGCTATCAGTCGAAGACCTTTCGCCTGGGAGACACCTTGGCAGAACATGGGACGACGGAGGGTCAAGAAGGGAACCTCTCCCGACACGAACGAGAGTTCTACTTACACAATCATGAGCTGCGCCCGGGGCCACATGAGCAGCACGCACGCACCTTTGACCGCAAAACACCCGCGGGTTGCGCATGGGTCATGGCGTGCGGCCGGGGTCTGGAGTGGCCGCATCTTCCTTCTCCCCTTTCCCCGGGTTCTGCGCTGCCCAGTGGAGCATCTGGGTGCTCACGAAACAGTCGCGGACCTTCGGATCCTCGTACATCTCGAGCTGACGGCGCCCGCGGCGGAGCAGGTGCTCGATCGCCGCAATGTCACGGGGGGAGATGGCGCCGGCCTGGGTCCTGAAGGTGTAGCGGACGAAGAGCCGGAACTTGGGCTGGGCGGCGGGTGGTTTGGTGGCAGCCATGCGCAGCGCTCTGCGGTAACATTGTGTGTGGTTTGGTTTGCGGTGCGGTGTGAGATGGTGGGTGGGGCGGGAAGCGGTGTGAAGGCGGGACAAACCTTCGATAGAGCGAGAGCACTTCCTTCTGCAGTCCCGAACGCCTGAGTGACATTGATGACGCGCCAGACGATCCTCCGCGGGTCCGCGAGACGTCTTTGAGATAGAACCAGCTGCAGGACAAGGGAGAGAAGCAAAAGAAGGATGCACAAGCTTAAGCACACCGTCGGCTTCCCTAAGGTCCGACGGGGCCGAATTCTCGGACGTACCTCGGGCCGGAGTACACCGCCGTGACACAGTATAAGTGTAACGCGAGGCGTGACGAAGCGCGTCCGGGTCACGGCGTCGCGTCATGGCCCTCTGGACCATCTTGTCTTTGTCCCCTCGTCTGCTGTCGCTGGACTACAGTTTTCTGGCCCCTCTTTGAACCCGAAGATGCTGAGGCTTTGCCAGTATTCTCTTCGGCTTCCACGTCGGCCACTAGGCTCTGCACATCTGCCTTCTGCCTCTGCGGTAAGGTCACTCTCGACGCCCTCGGATTTTCCAGAGGGAGCTGCAGCAGACCCAGCCGCCTACTGCAGGGACTATGTGCGCAAACGGGACTACGAGAGCTACCTCATCGGAGGATTCTATCCGCGGGATTTGCAGGGTGCATTCTTCGCGCTTCGCGCCTTCTACGTGAGTCCGGACGTTTCATACTTCTTTTCATTACGGTCGTATGCAGCTCTACGTATGCGTGCAACTTCCCCACTCCTTCGTGTTCACGATGCTTCCCGTTGGCGGTTTTATTTGGATATCTCACACAGCGTGAGAAGGTCTACACTTGCTATCCGCTGGTTCCTGTGAAAACGAGAGAATTACTGCGTACGGGATTGTCCGCGTTTCGAGTTCTCTGCTGCAGGACGCTAGACGGAAGATGCAGCGCCGTTTCCGATCCAAGATTTCATTTTGTGGCGGTAGTGCCAGAACTCGAAACTTCTATCTCTATCTCTCTCACCCTACTCCCAGTCTATCTCTCGTGACCCCCATAGTGCTAGTCTGACAGTCTATGCGTTCTAGGTGGAGCTGGCTTCTATCCAGGACTCCGTCTCCAATTCCATGATCGGTAAAATGCGTTTGCAGTTCTGGCGGGACGCCATCAAAAGCATCGCTGATGTACGTTCCGTTGCGACTTCTTCATTCCCGCTCTGACCGCTCTCCAACGTAGGGCAGACCGCCACAACATCCCATTGCGCTCGCCTTGCATGATGCTTCACAAAGAGCGAACGTTCCTGCATATCATCTCCGCAGGATCATTGATGCGAGAGTGCGTTTGACTTCGGATAGCTCGTTATATGAGATGGTGGGCGTGACGCTCTGACGCTTTCGCACAGGACGCCGAGCTGCACACGCCGACGCACCTCACCGTGGAGTCTTTGACAAGGCACGCAGAATCGACATCGTCAACATTTTTCTATCTGCTTCTCTCGTTGCTTGACCTGTCGTCGTCGGACGTGTTCTCTCATGCGGCCTCGCATCTCGGAGTTGCGCAGACCATCCAGGTACTATTGCGCGCCCTTCCTTATCATGCTTCCAAGGGGAGGATGATCGTCCCTGCCGAAATCACGGCGCGCCATGGAGTTCGCCAAGAGGACGTCTTTCGCAGGGGTGGGAACGCGGACGGCATTTCGGACGCGGTATTCGAGTTCGCGACAGTCGCCAACGACAACCTGCTCACCGCGCGCGAAATGTTCAAACAATCGGGCGGGACGGTCCCGCGGATAGCCATGCCGGTGTTCCTTTACGGGGTACGTCATTCCTGTCAAACACCCTTTGTAAAAAGAGAAAAGATCTTCCTCCATTGCGTTTCATCCGTGACGTGCTTCGGACGATTTGCACACGCCTGTGGGGCGGGCCGGTGGGGAAGGATGCTGACAGGCGTTGTGGATTGGATTGTCGGCTGACTGGGCGTTGACGAACTTTTTTCACATAGCTACCGACGCGAGATTACCTCGGACGCCTCGAGGCGGTCGATTTTGACGCGTTCGACCCGTCATTACAGTTGCGGGACTGGAAGCTCCCATGGAAAATCTGGCGGGGTTATTACAAGGGAGACTTTTGACGTAGTGGGAGGAACGGAGGATCGGGGCTCGGCAAGGCGGGACGGTCGGGGCGTACATAGGTATTTAGTACGATATACAATAACGTCAAGGCGATTGTAATGCACGCCTTTCGTGGCTATGCTGGCGTCGTTGCAAGGTTAATGTTACGTTGGATGTTGAGGACGGCTGTCGCAGGCGTCTGTGACTGTGGCCCTGCTGGAGCCCGCTGGCCGATCTGCGACCGGATCCGAGAAGGCTGGCGGACCTCCAAATCCCGAAAACTCGTCCAAGCGTCCTGGTGGCAGATCGCACCTTGTCTCCTCCCTACCATCTCCGGCTCCCTCCTCCATTTTCCTTTTCTCCGCTGCATCCCGCCGCCCCTCCAGTGGCGAGTCCCCCACTCCCGTCGATCCCACCTATTCGTGTGCACCTCTTCACCCCCCCTCGCACTAGTGCACATCACCTGCCTCCTGCTGCTCCTGCGGTGACTGCTCTCGGAGGACTTTTGAGACCGTTTGACACTCCCCCCTGACGACGATTTCGCAACAAGCCACCACATTCCACTCCGAGTCTTACCGTCATGGATCGTCTCTGTGGTACGTCATAGATCGCACTTCTGGGCAGCTTTGAGAGGAAACTCACGTCGGTCGCAATAGATGAGATCTTGCAGCTCATCCTCAACGAACTCAACAACCCCGCCGCATTCGCTGTCGTCTCCAAACGCCACTATGAGTTCACGAAGGACCCGTACGTCCGTGCGATGTATTTCCTCGCACGTCATGGACGTATCCAGGCGCTGTACTGGGCATTGGGGAGGGGGAGGCTGCTGAACGAGAGAGTCCTCGACGTGAGTGTTGCTCGCATGTGTCCGCTTCTTTTTCGCTTCTTTTGGGATGTCCTCCCATCCCTGCTGCCAGCGGCGTTAGCCTGGTTTGGTCGGCCACGAGCAGCCAGCCGTCCTTTTGGCCACAGCGGGATCGACGGCACAGTCGCCATCCGCTGCTCCGTCCCTCTTCCGAGCTCGCAGGCGTCGGGGATAAGTGCGCGGCGGCAACAGCACGTTTCCCCCCGCTCGGCCACCTCCTCGGCTGTCAGGACTGAATGCTCAAGGTTTGAAACCTTGTAAGATCCGCTGGAGGAGGCCCTTTACCGCTTCCGACATATCATCCCCCAGGCGAGGGAACTCCACGCACTCTCCTGTCATGTACGCTTGTGCCGCGCGCGAAGGTCGGCTGCGGGACAGCACGCCGACGCCACACGAGGCGCGAGGCGCATGGTCGATGTGGATGAACTGTACCGCGATTCTGCCGCTTGTGGTCCTGCCCCGCCGCCGCCGGCGTGTCTGTGGGGAATTACGTTGTGTCACACCCGTATGGTCTATCCCGATGCTCCTCATCACGGTGCGTGGCATGAAAGCTATGTGCGGCGATGCGGGGAATGCGTGTATCTGGTGTTTGGCATACTTTCTTTCGTGCGGCGCAATTCTTGGTATGCCTTGTTGCAGGATCCCAAATATTCTCAGGAGAACATCCTTGGTCAGTCCCGCGCTCTACATCCACATCTGAAGTGCATATAGTTCCGTTCCTGGAGCATGTGCATTGTGAAGGACCGGGCACCCGGTTTGGATGATGATCCACGTCACTTTGGATGATATATGCTCACCGTCCATCGTCGCGATTCTAACAGGAGGTTGTTAGGCGCGCATCCCTTGCCAGTAACTTGAGCGAGCACTCACTATTGATGCCCCTGTGGTGATAATTGTCCTCGGGAATGTCTGGAGCGCGGTTTTGATAACTAGTGCCTCTGCGCAGCGACCTTGTGTTACGAAGACGGTCCGCTGATCATCGCTAACGCTGAACGACAGATTCTCCTGGGAAGCGGCGCCCATCTATCGCGGTATTTGGTACAATGCGCCATGCACCATTACTTCCGGACACAGGTCCCTTTCATAAAGACACGCTGGGTGCGAACGCTCACCCTTCCTGTCTTCACACATTTCCTCTCCATCGCGGCACGAACGTATGGCGACATACCAGCGGGAAAGGGCGAAGACGATGGGACGATCCTCGCTCTGTTCTTGAAGCAGAGCAGGTTCCCGGCTGAATACCGAGCGGCCAAGTGGGAGCAGGTGAGGGATGTGGTTGAGAAATACAAGGTGCGTGAGCCGTCGCTCCTGGTACAGACACCGATAACTTAATCGCACGCGCGTGTAGTTCAACCCCTTCTCGGATAGGGTGCGTGTTTCAAACTCTAACGCAGGATATAGAGCGAAGGTTTGCTCATTAAATACGTTTTACGTTTTTTAGGATCCCATGATGGCTCAATATCCACTAGTGCTTGCAATTGAGCCACGATTGCTGCCATTCGCTCGACAGAACGGATTCAATATGGATCGAAAGGTAAGTGAGGTCATCAGCCTCCGTGGTTTTCTTCAGTCCTCGCGGCACCGTCTAACTCTGAACGCCGATTTAGTATCGTGACTTCATTTTCCGCAGAATGTTTGAGAAGCCGGCCATGATGTTTGAATCCCGTGCGGACGAGATTGTACAGAATGTACGCGAGCTTACGCGACTGGACCCTGAGTACGATCCCGTTCCTTCGCGAGCTCGGCTCGTGGTGTTTTTGTGTCTTGCTCATGTTCCTTGTTTTTGCATCGTTCCCGTGGGAGCAGCATGTTTCTCAGCCGGACAGTTACGGCGGAGATCTGCATGGAGGCAAAGACGAACGAACCGGCGTATTCGGCGTTAAAGCGTCTCGACAAGGAAGGCATCCTGCGCTTTGAGTTATCGTACGTCATCGCTGCTCCCGCTACACGTGTATTGCATCCCGATCGCTCACCTTCGACCCGCTAGCTCTGTTGTTCAGGACCTGATTAAGGCGAGTTGAGACCAAGGTTGTGGATGGAATCAGCTAGATTGACATCCCTGAATAGCTCTTCTTGAATACCCGATCCGTGACCACGCCGCATACTGCATCGGTCCTTAGGGTCCTTTACAAGGACTTCCCCAGCCAAGATCCGACCGTCCGTCTCGTACTGTTGCTCACCATATTCCTCTCCGACCCGCCAGCGTTGCCTCAACAGTTCTGGCTCACGTTCGAGACGACGCCAGCTCTCAAGCGATATGTCGAAACGTGTAGCGACGAGATCGAGGAAATGGAACTCGGGCCGCTCACGCGGAAAGACATTGTCGACATTCTGCTGAGCAAGTTCGTCCCGGAGCGCTTCGGTGGGATCCTCGAGTACGCGCGCTCTGTCCTGGAGCTGGACAAGGAGGCGATGCGGGGCATCGTCACCGAGGTCGCCCTGGGCTGTCTCGAGATCGGCTGCAAGGGCAAGATGCTCGCAAAGCTCGTGGAGGCGTACGAACACCTATCAGACATCATCGCGAGGCACATCGTGAAGAACTTCCGCATTCAGATCGAGGACCTGCCGCCGGCCGAGGACGAAAAGGGGTGCAGGGAGTACTCGGCACCGCTGTGCGCGGACCTGATGATGAGGAGAGGCGTACCGCTGACGTTCGAGGAGGCGGCTGCGGCACCGGTGTCTGTCGTCTCGGGTCCTGCGCCCCCGCCCGAGCCTGTGGAGAATGAAGACGAAGTCGACCCAGGTGAAGACGAGGTCGAGGAGGGAGGGGAGGATCCAGAGACGCCTGTTGAAGCTGACGGGGAGGACTTGGTGTGTGGCTCCCTCTGTCATCTGTGTGGTCGAGTGGCACCGATAAATTTGCTAAATCCGCGCTCTTTCGGCAGGGACCCATCGGGCAGGACACACTATCAGCGATGATCCGTAAGGACGAAATGATGCCTTCCCGCAGAAGGCGGTATCACGAATTGTACACAAACTACCACGACAGCATCGGCAAGTTGCCTTATCCGGCCGGTATGTGGTTGCATCTCGTTCGGTGGCCCCGAGTGCCACTCGGCGGTTTGACAGAGGTTCCTCGGTTCGGCTCACACGGTGCATTGCCCAGATTACGCCCAGGTCGGCGCATGGCTCCAGAACCATTTTGGACACCTCAGCGCGGTCGCTGCAGTGGTCCGCATCCACGCAGTCATCAATCAGAACTATACGGTGCGTTTTGACGCAGGCCCCTCGCTCCGGTGTCCCGATGTGCTAACATATCGCATTTTGTATGTTTTGCGCTCGTTTCCGCGCCGCGTCTCCCCTTGCGATGTTTTCCCCGCAGGTATTGCACCACCACCTGTACAACTCGGACGGGCCGCTGCCGTCGTGCCGGGTGCCGACGACGCTGAAGCAGTTCAAGATCCTCGCCCGTCTCGGGCGGACGCCGAGCATGACGCTGTACGACGACATCGAGTCAGGCACGGAGTTCTACTTTAGCGAAGAAGACTATATAAGTCAGGAAGAGTTGAACGGAACCGCCCAGGCCCCGCTGAAGAAAGCCCGGAGGGCGGCCGGGAAGGCTAATAAGTCTGAGCAGGCGATCAAGTGCGAGGCCAGTCCGACGCCCGGGCCGTCGACCGCGGGGCCGTCCACGTCGAGACGGGTGGAGGCTTCAGGGTCGTCGTCGTCGGCTGGACAGGGGAGGAAGCGGCCACGGCGGAGCGCGGCGAGCACGGTGAAGTCGTACGTGGTGCCGGACAGCGACGACGAGGACATTGTGATGGAGGGCGAGGACGACAGCCTACAAAAGTTTGCGAAGAAGCGCCGGCAGGAGACGAACATGCAGCGGTGGATCAAGCAGCTTGCGATCCTGTATAAGGAGGAGCAGAGGAAGGTACGTGAATTTTTTTTGGCACAGGCTCCACCCCTCGACGGCTGTCGTCATTTCATGGCGTGCATCACGATTCACACATCTCGGGAAGATGCGAGCGGCAGCGGGCTTACGTGTTTTTTTTTTCGGTCTGCTTGTTTCCGCTGGACAGTACAACGATAGGAAACGCCGGATACACGCCTCGACGCCGCCTGGGGTGAAGGTGAAGGTGCCCAAGGTACGTCCGCTTTCCGGAACGACGAAATGTGGCGAGTTGCTAATGTGTTCATCCTTTGCACGTTGGATGTTAGACGGAGTTCCACAAATCGCTCGCGTTCAACCTCCCTCGCCTGCGCCGGATCGATCGGGTCAAACGGGAGAAGTTGTACGGCGCGGAATTGGCTGACGTGGACATGAGTGAAAGCGACGAGGACGAGTATCAGTATCGGACCACGCGCTCGAAGCGACGCAAAGTAGAGGACTAGGAGGAAAAATGGGAGTATGCGCACGGATTTGGCTTGCGCACTATCGTCGTGGACGACGCCCATCATCTTCCATCCGCTTGCGGCTGCTTCCCTACCCGCTTTCGCCTTTTAGTTCCATGCATTCGCGGCTACTGCCAATGTTTCGATTCCATTACGCACGGACGGACATTAATCTTCCTGCACACTATATCACCGCACGACACAGAGTTCGTTATCGTCATATCGTCATATGTTGCTGTTCGCGCCCGTCGGATGTTACCTGCCGGATCTCTGCCAGTTCTCCATTTGTTGCTCGCACCATGACGTGGGGCCATGTGAAAGTCTATTCGTATAGGCTATAGCTTGTAGGCAGCCTGGAGACGATGGAAGGAGGACTGCGGTTTGCGGACCGGGGCGCCGGTGGCACAGGACCCGGGGAGATCGGGACGAGGGCCGGGGAGGGCATCCGGGAAAGGGAGGGAGCGAGGGACCCTGAGCACAGGTGAGCAGAAAGAGAGAGAGAGACATGGTCCCCGCTAGGTGGCCCAGCGCGCGACGTGGCTCTGACCGGTGCGTCCCAATTTGCCCGAGACCCCGCGCGAAACGATCACCATTCACCGCGGGGACGAGGGCAAAAATTCGCCCATAAATACCCTCGTGCTCCGCCCCTCGACCGCCTCCCGCTTTGCGACGACTATGGACGTCGACGTCGACATGCCCGCGCACGCACCGCGCCACCGCTCCAGCCCCCGCTCGCCCGCCCACCACTCCAGCCCCCGCTCGTCCCGCTCCTCCGTCCACCACCGCTCCACGCCCCCCTCGGACAGCCCCACGCTCGTCATCCGCAACGTCCACCTCGCGTTCGAGTCCGACGATCCCACGCTTGCCGATCCGCTCTACAACGTCTACTGTGTCGGCGGTCGCGTCGATCGCATCGAGCTCGCCACGCCAAACGGATCCGGGAGCGTCAGCGGCAGCAGCGGGCACAACTCGCCCGCGCGCCATCCAGAATACCACTCCAGCGTGAGCTCGCGCAGCGGCAGCGCGGGCCCGGGGAGAGACCGTCTAGGAAGCAGCGAGCACGGAGACCTCGATGCGCAGGGTCGGGGCATCCTCTTGCCAGCGTCCGTCCGCTCTTCCATGCATGACGTCCGTTTCTGGCACTCACCCGACGCCTTTCTTGACCACACAGACTCGTGCATGCACACGTCCATCTAGACAAGTGCTTCTTGCTCGATCAGTGCGATGAGCTCGTCACTGGGTACGCATTCCCATCGCGCGGCTCCGCTGGGTGGGCTGACATACCGATTTGTCTGGTGCGGATCTCAGCCACTTCTCCGAGGCTCTCCGCGTCACCGCGAAGGCCAAGAGCGGGTTCCCCTACAATCTCGACGATCTCTACGATCGAGGCCGGAAGCTGATCTCCCAGAGCATCGAGTGCGGGGTCACCCTGATGCGCGCCCACGTGGAAGTCGACGAGACGGTCCACTTTGCGTGCGTCGACGCGGGGCTCCGCCTCCGGAAGCTCTTCAGGGACATTTGCCACGTTCAGATAGCAGGTGAAGAACACGACTTGTTTGTCCGCCGCGCGTCGTGGTTAATGGATCCTGTACACCAGCTTTCGCACAGGAACCGCTTTTCGCGTCCCAGTACGACGACCGGCCGGGGCTCAACTACGTCCTTCTCCAGAGCGCGACCCGGCGACACGGCGTGGAGGCCGTCGGATCTGCGCCGTACGTCGAGCCCAGCATCTCGCTTGCGAAGCGCAACATCGACCTCATCTTCGATCTCGCGTTCGAGGCCGGCATCCACGTCGACTTCCATCTTGATTACAATCTCGAGCCCAGCTCCGAACCTCTCATCTGGTACGTCCTCGACCAACTCCGACAGCGCATCCAGTCCGGGCGATGGCGCACCGGCTGTCACGTCTGCGTCGGACATGCCACTCGACTCACCCTCTTCACGCCCGACGAGTGGGCGGCCCTTCGCGCGGCGCTCGTCGATGAGCGGCTGCCGCTGACCTTGGTCGGCCTCCCCCCGAGCGATCTGTACATGATGGGCCGCGGCATGGACTTCGGGCCCCGCGGCACGCTCAACGTGCCGAGGCTTGCGACAGAGCACGGCCTGCGTGTGGCGATGTCGGTCAATAACGTCGAGAATGCGTTCACACCCCAAGGGCCTGTGGATCCCCTCGGGCTTTGTCCGCTCGGCGTCGCAGTCTTCCAGGCCGGTACGAAGATGGATTGTCGGACGCTTCTGGTCAGTAACCGCTCCTCCACGTCCCGATTGTCCGATAGCCTCTGCGCGCATGCCGTGATGCTCATGACGTGTTTGTGTTCGACAGGAATCGGTGACACTCAACTCCCGGCTTGCCATTGGCGGCTTCCACAAGGGCTCTCCGCCCATCTCGCTCACGCCCGCCCCCGGCATGGTCGCCGACTTTGTCCTTCTGCACGACAACGACTCGCTGCACTCCGCCGCTCTCAACCCGTCCTTCTCGCGCACGACCATCCGACATGGCGTCATGGTCGCACGCCGCATCCAACAGAGCTGGATCCTTCCGCAAAAGACGCCATCCCCCGATCCGATCCCCCCTGAATAACTAAAGACTGGGCGGCCTCGTCCCCCTCGCGAATACCCCTTCCGTTCACGTCCATGTTTCACGAATCGACCGCGTACCCCCTACTCTCCGCGCATCCGTCTAGTGTAATACAACTCCCTCCTCATCCATGCTGTCCCGTTGCCGTTGGACCCCGTTGCTTAATGCTCCTCGCAGGAGTGGTGGTCGTCTGGATACCAAGCCCGGTTCGCGTGCGATGCAATGACTCTCATAATGCCCCCGCGCGCGATCTTGTGTTATTACGAGCTGGGCTGATTTATTCTGTATCATATGCCGTGTACGTACATAGACCGCGTTGTGTCTCCCGGTCTCCCGATCCCCCCCCCCCCTCTACCCCCATCCGTCCTGTAGTAGCAAAATTTGTGCATCATCAGTTGTATCCTCCGGCATACCCGCTATCGATGTCTTGCTTTACGCTTTCTGGATCATCACAGGCCTCCTCCGTCGTCCATCGCCCATTTATCGCAGCCCGGGGACTTGAAAACTTTCGACAGTCGGGTCCTTGGCCCGCAGATGTCAGCGCCGTGTGTCCCCCTCGTGTTCCCCTTGTTTCATTCTGACGTATCTGATGTTAGCCCGCAGCAGCATTTGAATCACCGTTGGGGCGAATGTCGTCGACAGGAACCGTTCCGTAAGAACAGAGCAAAAAAAATCAGACTGACCGCGCATGCCAGGCAGCACGATCACTATCAACCCGGCCTTCATTCAAGATTTCCCGACGGCCTCGGCGCGACCGCGGAACGCGGAACCTTATTGTCTATTTGGTCTCTGGGTGATTTGACCGGAGGCGCAGTACTTCGGGGAGGTCGGGACAACGGCCACCTACGTAGCTGACCGCAAGATCGACCATCTGGCCCAGGCCAAAACGTACGCATCGAAGACAAAGAAGGTAAGGAAAGGTGCTGACGACGATTCGATTGCAGGTATGCTACCGTCCGTGCTGTTATGTGGCCCGGCGAAAGCAAGGCACCAGTTCCAGCGATAGAGGATGAAGGTTACCGTGTCATGATCGTCTCCCTTATGCATATAATACTCATCATTTCTACCGTGAGTTGATGAACGCCACTCCACATGCTAATTGTTGCGACGGAGAACTAGCACCGTACCGCGCTGGAGCTTGGCATGCCGCGGCGCAGGGGTGGGTCGTCGTGCATGATCCCTGGGCGTCAGCTGACGGAGCGACCGGTCCAGAATACGAGAACAGCTTCTACAGGAGTCCGGTTATCCGGATAGTGCGGATGGACCTGACGGACCGCACTTATCTCAGCCCATTCTTTTCTGAACATCTCATTCTGGATGGCGACGCTACCAGCGTTCTCGGAGGCTTAGATCCGGGGCTTCTTATTTGAAAACTTCTGGACCGAGAACGAGCCCATCGGTGTCTTCTGCGTCTGACCGAGCTCAAATCATGGAGCCAGCATGATGGGACCGAACGGGTCCATTCAAAAATACTGGCAGTGGACACACGCGAAAGGTCGCTAGGGCGGAAAACCTAGCAGGGTATGGGATGGACGGTTGGATATATAACGCGGGCCTAGATCACGACGTTCTAGTGGGTGCAGACACCTTAGTCTACTACGATATGAAACAACTTGAACGGTATGAACCCATACAGAGACAGGCATACGACGATCCATGTAAAGATCCATGAAACGGGGTAAATAGAGTAGAAACGCAGCAAACTTGGGGCGCAGGCATCGGGAAAGTTGAAATCCTTCAGCGCCATGGCCTTGACCCTTCAGTAGTTCATCGCAAGGCGTTCCAAAATGTACTGCTGAACCTGTGGGACACCGGTCAGGCCTGAGGGGATCAGCCAAGTTCCAGACCGCTTACAGAGATTGGTTCGTATTTCGGCGGGTTCTCTTCTGAATACGTCCCAGGCATGCACTCGACAACTTCGCAGAATTCCTAGCAAACCGTGAGTAAAAGCCTATCGCGCTAGTTTTGAATATATGCTCACGGGAGAGCAGAACTGTATGATAGGGAGATAAGCAAAGACGCACACGCAAAAAATGTGGCGAGGATATACATACGTATGGGATGGAGTACCGATCAGGGATCATACCATCCGCGGTCTTGGCATTTGGAGGCGCACGCACGCGGTGGATAGTACTCTTGATGACATCGTTCGACCCTTCAGCATGCAGTCAGTAGATGTCATCTTTTGAAAGGAAAAGGAGGGCATATGCATGCTCACATCGCATCATAAAATCACCGGCGTTCACGATGAGAGCTCCATCAATGGGGGAAGCACTCTGCACCGCAAATTAGCAATCAAGTATCGTCCTCGTACGAAGCGAGCCTGGCACACCATGAACTCCCCGGGCTTTCCGGGAACCTCGACTTCAAGGCCACCGACGTCATCCTGAAGCAGGAGCGTAATAGACCCGTAGTCGGAATGAGCGTCGATCCGCGCGATCTTCTGATCCTCAAGGTCTTTCGCAGGCACGCTATTTGCGGGCACGGGACCAATATCTCAGGCCCGAACTGCTGAACGCATACGTAAGACCCACCTGGGATAGTGCAACAACCGGAGCTGGTTGTCGTGAGCATGATGATACTTCACGAGGTAGTCCTCAGAGATCCCGAGGGCGACCGTGAGCGCTCTGAGGATTTGGAGCTCAGTCTCGTGACAAGTCTGTAGATAAGGTGTGTGCGTCAAGCGGTCGGAACTGTGGCGGACGCCGGACGCAAGACAGGCGACTGACCCAGTAGAAATCCATGCATGCCTCCCTGAAGCCCGGAAGGACGTCCTCAGGGAGCCAGATGTTGGGCATGCCCGCGTTCTCCTCCCACCCGCACTCAAAGTTCTCTTTGACGTCGGGAGCTTTGGCACGGGCATCCTGGTCCTCTTTGCCATCGTGGTGGATCACCTTCTCGAGACCCGGTGCAGAGTAACCTGGAATCCATCTTCAAGTCACATTTGTGCGTTGGAAACGAAGCATTGAACCCACCCCTATGATGAGTCCCGGAAGGAGGATGAGGTGCGAGCTGTTTCTTCTCCATCGGAAGGGCAAAGAAACGCTTCGACTTCATATAATTTCTGTCAGTACTACAACGCGGGTCAAAGGCTCGGATCGGCGACGCACCCACTCGAACATCGCCTTGGATTTCTCTTGGGGTATGCCGTGGTTCACGAGGTATACGAACCCGACGCGCTTGAAGGAATCGAGGATGGCCTTAGCCACATCGTCTTTGGCGGATCCGTCAAGGAATGGCTTGAAGTCAACCACGGAGATACCGTGAGCGTTTCCGAGCAGCACAGAAGACATCTTAGGATGTGCGTAGAGGCAAGATGATGATGGGCTCTTGGCGTGTAAGTAGCGTTAAATATCTGGGGGATAGGAGAGCGGAGAGCGGCTGGAGGGTGGAGCCTGAGAGGACGATCCGGCTGTCGGGGTGCAGCTTATCTGTCATCTTACCAAGCTATCCCGCCGTCTTCTAGTTCCGCTGTGACCTGCAAGGCGGCATCGGACTGCACATGGGGAAGCGGGATACACGGTGGGACAAAACGACGATCGAGGGATCGAGGACTCTCGACGCCCATCCTGATATGGGAATTCCCGCCGTCTCTCAAACTCAGCGGGCGCTTCCCAGCCTTGTTTGCATTCATGAGGCTCTTTAAGATGCATGAACTCCAGCAGCGGCCACCGGCCGATTTGAACCGCCGTCTTCTCTCCGAGCGCGAGCTTGTTGAAACGTCGAACGTTGGACATTCACTATTTCAAATCGACTGGCGGTTGCAACTAGAAGGCAAGTACTAAAGCCCATCAAACTGCCTTGGCTTGACCCTCGGTATTCCACTCTCTCTCCGACGACAGGATGATCCAAACGTCTACCGCCATACTCACCCACCGCAGACACAGCAGATCAGGCGAACTGAAAATCGTCGCGAAGCGTTACGTACCCAGCGGAAACTCTAACCAGGATGGTCCTACTCTGCTGTTCTACCACTGCACTGGGTCACGTAAGTCCTTTCATGCTTATCGCCGGCCACTACGTTCTCTAACAAGACCCCTTACTCTACAGATAAGGAAGTCTGGGAACCTACGATTGACCACCTATTGCAGGTCAGAGACAGAGCGGGGTCATCTCTTGTGCGTGAAGCGTGGTCCTTCGATATGCAGAACGTCGGAGAGGCGGCTGTGGTCAATGCGGATGTCTTGAGCGACGAGAACATAGTTTGTAAGCCCATTGCATCTTATCGTCACTCTTTCCACGTTCCCTCACTTATTTGTCATTAGCTATCGAGGATTGGGCAGATGGCGTCAAAGCCTTTGTCGCGTCGGGCAGACTAGATGGCCACAAGCTCATCGGTATCGGGCATTCATCAGGAACGTGCCTCATGTGAGTGCATAAATTTCCTTGGATGAATGAGGCAATGATATGTATCACATCGCAGGGCGTATACCGTTGCCAACAATGGATACCCAGCTATACCATACAAGACAATTATACTGGTAGAGCCCTCGATTTCCACCAAGGAAGCGTACCTCGAGAATCAAGAGGAGCGGGAGATGTCCGTCGAATTCATGATCAAATCCCTAGTCACCAGAAAGGCGTTCTGGTCCGACCGGGAAGAGGCGAGAGCGTTCTTCGCGAAGAGGTTACCCTGGCAATTATGGGATCCTCGTGTCTTGGATCTGTGGGTGGTAAGTCCGGACACTCTGAATTTCCCCATTTGATGTTACAAGTTTTCCATTTGCTCTAGAAACATGGTCTGAGAGACGTCAAACCAAAGGACACGAATGGGGGATCGAACAAAGTGACGCTGTCTTGCACTCCGAAGCAGGAGTGGTCCCAATACGAGCATGGGGAGCTTCATGTCCGAGCGGCGGTTCATTTCACAACCAATGTCCCCCAAACCGTCCCCATCCACCTCATCTTGGGAGAACGTGTGGACCTGATGTGCGTACTCTGAGTGGCGCGGATTCCTTTTTTCGGTGATGGTGATATACATCTAACATATATCACTTACAGCCCCGAATGGGCCTACGAGTCTATTCAGAAGACACTGAAGATCGGCTCGGTCAGAAGGGTTTCGGACGCTGGGCACTTTGTCCGTATTTCGTTTCCTTGTCACGAGACTGACCCCGCTCACGCACGGCATTTTCAGGTCGTCCAGGAGAACCCTATCGGCGTTGCCAACGCCCTTGCTGAGATCTTGGCTGCGCCGTCCAACACCGTGACGGCGCGATTGTGAGAATACCGGCAACTACGGTCCTGGCACTTCGTCTGCGGGCTGCGCGGCGTCGAAGACACATCCGGAATACACCACTGGATTTCGAACCATTCTGATACGGCAGGGAACCAATGGTACGATAGTATTAAGGAAATTTGGATAAGGAGTACGGACGTTCGATTCTTCCAAGTGTGTTACGGTACGTTTCGACTAGGGTTACAATAAGTCTAACTGAGTGGGGTTATGCACGAGATGCTACAAGAGACAATGATTGAAATATTCGCGATGTTGAAAGTCCTTCCAAATGCCCAGCTTTCTTCGGGTATCGCACGAAATTCTGCACGAACGGGCGTATCGCCTTGCGTCAACGTCAACGTCAACGTCCATGCCGCGCGACCGTCGTCGCATCGTGCGGGCTGTCGGATCGCGGCCGGCAAGCGTCCGGATATCCAGATTTAGGTTTGGGCCTGCTCCCCACGCCTGTCACCCATCCCCCTGTGCGCGTCCTCGGCAAACTTCGCGGACTCTTCGCGCTCGAAGCTGCGGCACCTCGGTCAGCACATGGATGCCGCGGAGAGAGGGGAGCGTGGGTTGCTTACCAGATGCGCGAGCCCTTGGTGGTCATGTCCGGCTCCTGGAGCGCGAACGGGTTGATGTCCGAGCTGTACTTTAGGTTCGCCAGACTGTGGTTCACGAACCGGTGCGTGGACTCGTCGCTGCGGACGGCGTAGACGACCTCGAGGAACTTTGCGTCGGGCCCGAGGCGCCAGTAGTCCTTCGCGATCTCCGGCGCCGGGAGGTCCGTCCTGTCAATGAAACATTCCTGAGGTCAGCGCCCGTCGGGATTGGACGACGGGGAGCGAATGGGTCGCCGGGACGCACCATGCGGGAAGACGGCCGGCCTCGATCTCCTGGATGCAGCGCGTGTAGGTGACGACGGCCTCCTCCTCGATGTGGCCCACGAAGCGGTGGCAGGTCGTGGGCGAGATCATGTAGCAGAGGACTGCGGGGCTGCGTGTGAGCGACGTGTGGTGCTCGATGCGCGACGCGGGGACTTACAGAACGCATTGTAGAACACGCCCTGGGCGCCGAGGACCATCGCGCGGAAGAGCCGCGACGGTTTCTTGAGCGTCATGAACGTCATGAGGTGCATCCGCTCGTTCTCCGCCTCCTCGAGCAGGGTGTGGATCCAGCCGTGGTCGCGTTTCTACACAGGCGGTTAGAGAGAACTGTCGAGATAAGCTCCGGGATAGAAACGCGCTCACCATGAGACGCAGGCTACGGAGGTGACGCAGGGTGGCTGCCACCATCCCAGGCACAGCCGCGATGCTCTCGAGGAAGAGAATGCGCTATCGGCCGGGCACCGATCAGTCGGGTCCACAGTTGGACACGCGTGTGGATGGAGTACGTACCCTAAGCCACTGCGTTTCGTCCATTAGGTAACCTTCCTTGCGGAGTTCCTCGACCGTCATGGAAGCAGCGTTAGCGGGGAGAGGCTTGTGCTTGTACCCCGAGGCAAGGTCGAAGACCCATCTATGCATAAGTCAAATCAGTCGCTGGACATACAAACGTCTATGGAGAGTCTATTTAGTGCTTACCTAACAATCTTCACAAACGTATGCGCGACTTTATCAGAGAGATTCTTGGACTCCCGAAACAAGACCTATTGCAGCACGTGATAGCGTATCAGAGAGAATGTTAATGAAAAGCCGGAAGCAATCAGTGACAGACCTCGACGGAACGGAGCTCTTCAGGGGTATACACTGGATGGAAGAGCACCCAATCGCCACGGACCTCCTCGGTGTGCCCGACCGGTGCTTTGGGGGGCAGATCCTCTGACAGAACCAACGCGGAGTACGTATTAGTAGTCGTACACGATGAGGCAACGTTCACGTACTAATGTGGAGCCCCTCAGCTCCCGCACCCAATGAGGACTTTTCATTGGTCTTCTTCGCCTGCAAGACCCTCTCGTCAAGCCTCTGGCATGAGGTCATAAACGAGCGTCGAGAACAGAGTGCTGAGGAGGCGATGCATGGCGCGAAGAGGGCCCGGCGGGCAGATAGCGCCCGGGCGGACATGGGTAGCATGCGACCGACGACTTTAGGCGAGGGCAGCACATGCATGATGTGCGAGAAAATTAGCAGAGAAGTGGTAGTAGTGTAGTGGAGAGGATGTGTATGAGGACAAGAAAAATGGGGGGCTCCGTGCGCTATATAACGCCTTAGCGCAAGGGGTCCGTAACGTTCCGGCACGCAACCCGACCTTGACCGTAACCAATGTCAGGATGGGACCGCAATGACTTGCCTCGGGCGGCTACGCGCTGCATCGGTATCACCCGTTTGAGCACTGCTTGAGCGGCCTCGACTGCGAGTCCGGAGTCTCCAGGGGGATCGCACAGTTTCGCTCGTCGTGGATTAGAGCAGGGCGCCGTCTGGTAACTCGACGTAATGCGGTGCAACGTTAATACTATGGTTGCCCGTTTTGGTAAAATTAGCAGCCAATCGTGGCTCGAGGATTCCCTCCAATCCCAATTTCTAGTCAGCTTCCGTCTAAACACGAAATAAAACACAACGACGAGTGCTCTTCTGTGCTGTTGGAAGGTTTGAACTTGGATGGTCTGCAGTTCCTGTGATTATTTGTCTTGTCGTGGCAGCCAGAAGCGATGCTCCGGTGAAACGTGTAACTGGCGCCCATCCCAGACATCCCGACGGCGCCGGGAGGTCGAAGTCTGACGTGAAGGTGAGGGCTAGAGCTCTGACCGAGGAAGGGGGATGTATTCGATCCCGAGACTGTCTGACGCATGGCATATCCATCCACAACTATGAGACGGCCGAGCGTAACAGATTCAGATGGTTAAGGGACGGACTTTAGACGCGAGCGCGTTGGGTGGATGCAGGCATTGCGACAACTAGCTTTAACCACTGAAAACATGCCTGATGTCAAAACATGGATGTGCACGACTTCCGTGAGTGTCGGAATAGGCGGTCGGAAATGTGACGCACCGCGCAAAACAATATTCCTTCCGAAGTGGACCCGGACGCCTCCTGCAAGTTTGACAGGCGATGAGTCCCGAAAGTTGGAACGGCGACAAATCCCGGTCGCGCCAATCTTAAACATAGCCTTCCCCTTCGCTGTGTCACGTTACAGGCGGGACGGAGTCGGAAGGGCGTCGAATCCGCGGGAGAACAGCTGGGATAACAAAAATACCGTATCAAGCTTCTAGCCATGATGCGAAAGTATCAGAACCGCACATACCGGAGTTCTCCCACTGTCGCACGCTAGCGTTTCTCAGAGAGCTCTTCTGCCTCCGTTCCCGAGGGACTCGGGTAGGTGCATCTCACGGTCGGGACAAAGGCAGGCCTGCAACTTCCGTAAAGCTTTGAATACGCGAGGCACAAGCTATGGCCGTAAATCCACGGCGGTTGGATGTAACGCGGCATTGTGCGTAATGAATGCACCCGAATGCACCTCGATAGGATTGAATGGTCGTACTGATGACGTATGATACTCCGACGTCGACAGGGAAGGTTGACTTTGGGGAAGAGCCGGCACCGTCTGCGCCGTCTCGCCAAAGTCCGAGAGAAGATTCGGTAATTGCGTAGGTATGTGCATAACATCAGGTACCTGCAGCGCGCCGTTAATGCACGTCATGCCGCCACACCTGCAGACTCTACTCGGGAGCGGCTGGGAGAGCAAGTAGTGGTGCAGTGTCGATGCGGCTGGGGGGCTGACGAGACGAGGTTGGAGCAAGATCTTCCCACGTTCACTTGCCGGCCATGTAAGATCGGACCGGACGAGGTCGGACGCGAGGATTCCAGTTGGAGTTGGCGCGGGAAATACCCAATCACGGTGCATCATGATTGCGTGCCGAAAGGCGTTGGAATCTGATCGGAAGCGCAGGTTTGAGTTTCGGTCAGCTGGTCTGCTATGTGGGACGTAGTGCGTACCACCGGGGAAGTCCTTGAACCTTGGATGGCCGCAGGCGGTTCGGACTTGACCGTATCTGCGCCGACAAGCTTTTGTTCCTCGGGGGAAAGGGAAAAGAAGGCCGCTTTCTGTGCCTGCAGCCAGCGCCTGGGCTTGACGCGTCATGTCAGCTGGCGGAGAGAAAGAACGGCGAAAGGACGAACATACCGGCGAGAACACATGTTCGTGATCGCCAAAGTCGGCCAAAAAGACGGCGTAAAGGATCGTAGCTGGCAGAGGGAACACGGCGGTCTGAGCCCATATCCGATCGAGTCTGTTTGCCAGCAGGACGCACCGGGCACAATGAGGAAGTTGGCTATTCGCGACACGGGGGCAATCCACGTCCTGGCCTTGGGCTGGCCACCGGCGGGGCCGTGTATCTCTGGCCACGGACTGGACTTTCTGCTGGCGCTCCTGGCCGCAAGGTGGTGCGTTCTTGGCAGGGAGGAGGACCGGAGGAGAATGCGAGGCGAGCGGGACCGTGACAACATGGAGGTCGGCTGCAGGGAGGAGTCCGGAGCGCCCGGGGCGGGCAAAAGCTGGAGTCGGCACCGATCTGGGCGAAATGGAGGACTGGCGGCGGTAAATATTACAACGCGGGAATTGAATTTGGGGCAGGTGGCAGCCTCGGAGCCTGGCACTCAGCGGTCCGCTCTTTTCGGTCGCAGAGGCGCCCGCGCACAGTGACCCCGTCCTGCGCTCGTCTTCGGCCCATCCTTCTCTCCAGTCCTCGAGCATGAGCTCCGTCCACGAACCCCCCCACGCCGACTACCTCCCGCCTCCAAAGCGGCCCAGAGTCGACAACCCACAGCTTCCCCCGCCCTCCTCCTTCGTCCCTGGCCCCCCCGGTCCAAGTACCGCTCCCATTCCCGACCAAGACGGAGCGGCGGACGCCGCGTCTAAGAAGAACAGAAAGAGACCTCTTTCGTGTGGAGAATGCAGGAGGTACGTCGCCGTGGTCTTCCGCAACCCCAGCCCCTCATCCGCGTCGTCCTCGTGTCCAGGTTGAAGCTCAAGGTGCGCCCCAGCGCGTAACGAGGCATTGACGCTATGCTTATATTGCCGAGCCAGTGCGATCGTGTGTTTCCTTGCCAGTCATGCTGCAAGAGAGGGTGTGCAGAAATATGTCCAGATGGCGCGTTGACTGGCGGCAAGGGCAGCAGGTGCGCACCCTTCACTCTTGTTCATCACCATGTTTGCTCAACGCCCGTCGGGGACCTTGTTACCAATGACAGGTTCATCCTGGCCAACACGGAACAGTTGCACGATAAAATCAAGTCTATGAGCCTTCGTATACGAGAACTCGAGGATGCGCTTCAGGAACTCCAGGTCGGACACCCCCTGCTACGCGAGGACCTCCTGCTCATCAAGAAGTCGGCCGACCTCTTCGGCGTGGACCCTAGTCACGGCCACGCAACCGCAGGGGAAAGCAGCAAACGTAGCGACGCGCACAACGGCTCGGTCAACCCAATTTCCCCTTCCATGCTCAGCGACGTGAGTCGTATTAAGTCCTCGGGTAACGTGTTGGGGCTTATTTTCGTAATTGCAGCGACAAAGTCACTCGCCTCCCGCGAATGGCCATCGAGAAGACTACGGCATACCGTCAGACATCCTTCAAGTTAGCGATAGGTTCCCTGCTCCTAGCGCCCTCACCGTCGACCTGAACCCGACCTTACGCAAACGGATATTGGACCTACTTCCCCCTCAGAACGAAGCCCGGTATCTCTGCGAGCAAGCAGCAGAACATGCAGCATGGCAGTGCGTCTTTGTTCTCTTCTTCCATTCCTTCACGACCGCTTTTGGCCGGCTCTTGATACCCTGCATCTTCGCGGAAAATTACTTCATGAAGCTTACTAACCCTTTGGCTCGCAGCCAAAATTCGGACGGTAGCGACGGCGTGCCGAACATGGTGCACAGCGTTTACAACGCGTCCGTCACCACGCTCAATCCGCACAGGCTGTCGTACTTCCTCATCATCCTCGCCATTGGCGTGTGTGTGGATCAGCGGCGCAGCCATCGCGCATGGCAGCACGACGCGGAGAGGTTTCACCAGCTTTCACGAGCGGCGTTGTGTGAGACATCGATCATTAATGAACCGAGCATAGACGCGATTAACGCGTTGGTACGTGCGTTTTCGAATGCTGCGGCACTACGGAACTGACATAGTTTTTTGCAGTTCTACATGTCGCGATATCTGACCATGTTCTCGGTTGAGAAAGAGGCGGTTGAGTACGCCTGGGCTCTCCTGGTTCGTCTTGCGAGTGTTTCGGTCATCGCTAGCTGTGAAACTAAAGTTCGCTTTTACAGGGTATCGCGGCTAAGCTGGCTGTTGGTGTAAGTCATCCCCCGCTCAGATCGTACCACACCAGTTCCTGACCCTTTCCCATTGACAGATTGGACTCAGTAAGTACCACTAATATAACACTCTCTGAAAGCATGCCTGACCATTGACTTCCGTGACGGCATCAGATCGGGGCACTACTCGCTCGAAGGTCATACCCGAAGAGCTGGACAAGCGGAAAACGCTCCTCTGGTGCATGCTCAACGTTGACAACCGTCTGGTGAGCCTCTTATCCATTTGACAAGCAATTACCGGCTGCCGGCTTCGGCTTACTTGTTAACGCCGTCGTATAGGGTTTGATGCTGCGGCGCCCGCCTTCCATCTCGTTGCGGTATGTTGACGTAGATCCCCCTACTTCAAGCGAGTTTCCTCCTCAGGGACCCCGGGAAATCTGTGCGTGTATTTCATTTTGTGTTGGCGCACGACCGTCAGTCCAAATGTGTCACAATTCCTGACATCGTTTGACCTCCTTCAGACCAACGATGGCACTATACGTTTACCGCGCAATGCATCTCACCTATTTCGGAGATCGTTGCGTCGACGACCCCTCCGCCCTACTCGGAGATTCTCATGCTTGACGCGCGGATACGGGACTTCGAGGTACCTGCGTTCATGCAAGTCACCCCGGGGACCGCGTCCGGGAATGCACTCTGCGTTATACAAGCGTGGACACACATGACCCGGGAAGTTGGTGCGCGTGTTTTAGGCTAATAACCGGGGTGACCGGCCACTCATGTTATCTCCGCAGCAATCCTGAACCTTCACAGGCAATACTTCACTCAGGCCCTCGGGGAAGGCTTTTGGGCAAATCACAAATATGCTTCCTCGGTCGTCGCTGTCTATCGGGCGTCCCTGAGTCTGCTGTGGTGTCTCGAGACATACTACCGACAGCAGCCCGAGTATTCGGTTCGGTCGCAAATGCTGTGGTCAAACGGGTTTTCGTCAGCTGTTAGTTCCGATGCTGTCGGACCTTCTTTCTTACACCCGTGAGCTAACCACATTGGCAGATTGCACTGTCTGTGCTGGTCACCCGTGTTCCGCCATCGGTGATGGCATCCAATGCATTGCTCGAGCTCGCGAAGGCCCTCCGACTGTTTACGGACGTGAGCGACCGGTGCCCGATCGCAGCGAAGTCTTGCGTGAGTAACCGTTTCTTCCGCGTCCCATGTTGCCCGCTCCTGACCGATCATGGCGGCCACAGTCTGTTCTTGAGACCCTCTTCCAACGCTCCCGGTCGACGTACCTGCACAGTAGGTACGGCACCCATCCGGAGTTCCCGCCCGTCGAAGACGAGGTATGCAAGATCGGGCTCCGCTCCGGGATCCTGGTTTCCCCATCGCGTACACCCGGCCCCCTGGGCAGCGAGCTTGAGGTTTCGTCGTTCCCGCTCGACGGCACGCACACGGCGCTCATCCGGGCGTACGAGGAGGCGACGTCCACTGTGCCCCCGCCCAACGACCCGATTCTCATGCCCGGCCAGCTTCTCGGCCCGTCGTCGAGCTCTAATCTGAGCCGGAACGGGGCGTCACCCTCGACCGGGTTCGGCGTCTCCGCGGAGCGGTCGGGGTGCCAGAACGACGCGTACGGCAGCATGGCGAACATCAACGTGGGCATGCCGACGGCGGGGTTCAGCGCCGTCGCGGCCGGGGTCGCGAGCCAGCGGCAGAACTATAAGATGAGCGCGGAGTACAGCGACAACCACTGGATGACGTGGTTCTAGCTTCCTGTCTGATTAGTTCGAACATACTGTATATGCTGCAGGCTGCGATCTGGGACGGTTCCATCTTCCACCCCTCCACCCTCCGCCTTCCATCTTGTATGTGCTTTTCCTTTGACCGTCCGGTTTAGACCTGCCGTAGTTCTTGATATGTACGTTTCTGAGTTGCTGTTTTCGTGTCGCGCATATTGCTATCGTAAACATATAGGAGATATATGATGTTGATGTTTGAGCGGAGTGGAATAAAGCGAGTTTTGAGGATGCTACGTAAACCAGCGAGGTTGGTGATCGGGTTGAGCTCGAGGTAGCGTTGCCTCAGCCTCGTGGACATCTGTGGCTTATTAAATGCATATGGAAGCTTGAACGCGTTCCCGTCCTAGGTACTGTATGGTGATACACTGTGAAATACACATTTTATTCATGCCCTTCTACTCCTTCGGATATAGCCCAAATTCTGGGTTGCGACCACCGTGGTCTAGGGTAGGATCCTTCTAGCCCGGGAGAGAGTCTGAAATCTACCTTAGCTCAAGGCGCAAGCCGCGTGATCTTCCACTGGGGCGCATCGTCCGGTGTGCCTTGCACTCGGGTGTAGCATACACGATCATGGAGACGAGAAGGTTTCCCGAGCCAGAACTCGACCTCGCTGCGGCGGAGGCGATACCCATCAGGCGATCTGCCGCTTTTGCCAGCACAAACGGACGGGAGCACTCACTCTGGGATGATCCTCCATCCGCCCCAGAACTCTGGCGCGGGGACCTCGCCCCCATACTTCTCCTTCAGCCTGTC
The DNA here is from genome assembly GCA_032821775.1 of Sanguinoderma infundibulare. Classification (NCBI taxonomy): domain Eukaryota; kingdom Fungi; phylum Basidiomycota; class Agaricomycetes; order Polyporales; family Polyporaceae; genus Sanguinoderma; species Sanguinoderma infundibulare. Next base: position 1,947,884 of record JAVLRN010000007.1, read on the forward strand.
CACCCGCGCCTGCACCTCGTCCTCGGCGACCACGGTGCTCTGCTTGCTCGCCCAGGCGCCGATCTGCGAGCCGACGGGGCGCGAGCGGAAGTACTCGGCGCTCTCCTCGGGGGAGACGCGCTCGGCGCGGCCGACGACGCGCACCTGCTGCGAGACCTCGCGCCAGTAGAAGCTGAGCGCGGCGCGCGGGTTCTCGGCGAGCTCGCGCGACTTGCGCGAGCCGTAGTTGGTGAAGAAGACGAAGCCGTGCGCGTCGACCTGCTTGAGGAGGACCGTCCGCGCGGACGGCACGCCGGCCGCGGACGCGGTGGAGAGCGTCATCGCCTCGGGCTCGTGCACGGTGCGCTGGATCGCGGTGAACCACCGCCGGAACTGCGCGAGGGGCTCGGGCAGGACGGTGTGGGGCGTGAGGTGCTCGGGGGTGTCGTACTGCTCGTGGGCGGTCACTTTGAGCGAGTCGGGCGAGGGCTGGGCGAGCGTGGTGCCTACTGTCATCGTCATCGTGGATCGGCGCGGGGTCGCGGAGGGTGCTCTATGGACGATCGGCGGCGGGTGTGGGCGAGTGTAGGGTGAGATGCGCCGCTGGGGGGACAGAGCGAGGGAGGAGAACGAGGATGGAGAACGAGTCAGAGAGAGCATGAGCTCAGAGCTTACGATGGTCTGCCGTGCTCAGTGATTACCATAGCCAAACCAGAGTTCCTGTCGGCGCTTCGCACAGATCTGGGCATGCGCCCGTGGTCCGACGTCATCCCCTACGGTCTTGAGCACTCGAGAACTGGCCAGAATATATTTAACAGCAACGTTTGAAGACATGGGGATGGTGGGTTTTCTATCACGTTAAGAAAGCATGGCCTAGTCAAGTTGATAAGAAGGCGTGTTACTGGAGACTACTAGTTGTTCCTGCGGCTCCTTGATACCGAGGTTCAACTTGAAGACTGGATGAAGACCTGGAAAATCTCGCCATTCGCCACCTCATCGCATTAAACGGTTAGTGCAGTACAGTAAATTTCGCCGAGGCGGCACTTGCCGTCCTCGACAAGCACTAGTGACGACGGGGTTAGGCCAGACGTTTGTACCGTGACGTTGGACTTGGCAGGGAGTCGAGAAAACCCAACCGACATTCGGTGATCACTGTCCATGTGTGACGATGTCCCAAGCTTTCCAGAAACCTACAGTGAAGCGTTTCGACTGAAAGCCATACTAGATCAAGTACGTTCCTCCGGCTATTAATGTGTGCATGTTCTGTTGGGTCCTGTTCCGCATTCTAACTGAGAAACGAAAAGCGAACCCACCCCAGATATTGAGCCAGGGTGATTGAAAGCTGTCCACTGGCAGATCATGTATTTAATAATCACATTGGCTGTGTGATGCACTTACCCTGGGGGAATACGGTGCCTCCACGACCAAACCACCTCTGTTAGTCTCTCCTAAGCAGACAATAAACGGTCTATGGAGGGAGGGGGGATACAGTCTGTAGCTTGTAACTGAATGGATAGACCACGGTTCCTCTCCTTCCTATCGGTGTTTGTGGGGGTGGGGCCGGATAAGGCTTGGACCAGGAACGGGGTATCTGAACAACATGGCAGGGCACCGTGTACTGGGGTGACGCGAGCTACAGATGGCCCACGGACGACCCACGATAGCCCACGATATCTACGGCCGATTCCCGAAACTCAGGGCGATCGAGTCTAAAGGTGCGCTGCACTGCCTGCCCCAGACTCGGGACTCGGTGCTCCGGGGTAAATGGGTAGACGTTTCCGATCGTTCAATATTCAATAAGTTCGATCACTCAAGGTAGTGTCAGTGCTTGCCGGCACCCTCTGCGTATTAGGTGTGGTTGCCGGTGGAACAGGATGTGGCTAGTCAACGATTCAACCTCGCCCGTGGGCTCATAATCACGTCAGATTCTTCTGAGCGAATGCAGTTGCCAGGGCCTGGCATGAGAACGGTGGACATGCACACCATGACAGAAAGAAGGTTGTATTCGGCGCCCCGAGTGCGAATCCAACCTTGTCGCACCGCTTTTTGATACTTCTGTGCTGCGATCCCGGCTTCACCAGTGACACTTGAGGGGCACGAACAACGAAACAATCTTTTCTTTTGCAGAGCGCATGACAGGGAGCATAATATGCGGATGGCGACGCGCTGAATGGCTGGGGTCACGTCGTAGCTTATGGTGGCGCAATCGTCGAATCGCGCTGGGTTTGGAGGTTCCGGTGTCGTCATTGTCACACACCATATTTACCCGCTGCCTTGCGTTCGGGGTTCCGTTAGAAGCTCGCCCTCAATGCAAGGACGTTTTAGCCCCACTCGGCGCAGCAACAGAACCGAAGGTCTCAGAGTTGGCTGCGAATGCAAGAGGCTGACTGCGCACAGTCTCGTACCCATCTATCTTAGCGCGCAATCCACCACTGGCACCGACCGTATCTGCAATGGTGGGGTGCGATCTAATACGAATAGATACCGAGACCAATTACCGCCAAACCATCGTTGCGACATGACGAACACGCACTGGAAAGACTTCTGAGCAATTGAGTGCACATACCGTGGTGCATTGGCCGACTCTCAGACATGGGATCCGATGTGGCGATCCCCACCGGTAAAAATGAAGGCGTGCATTCGGGTTCACATGGCGGGGAAGAGAAGCTGATTGAGGATGACCGGGACGATGGGTAGCAACATGGAAATCTCACCCGTCCCATGTATCAGGTGAACGGTGGAGCATCGGCATCGGAATTTGCTTGAAAATAGAGTTGTGCAATGGAAGAGGATATCGACGGGTGGACATTTTGAGGTCTGACGGCCGAAGTGGGAAGGAGGTGAGAAGGTCAGGGACGTTGCCACATCAAACCCCTTTATGAACCCATGACGTCCAGCTGCATTTCTGGTCGGTTGCCCGTAGGATCCGAGTGACGTCGAGCATCAGCATATGTCGATGTGGACGTGTAAATGAGCGACATGGCGTCTGTGGGAGCGAATTGCGCAAAGGAATGAAAGCAGAGAGACTTTCCTGGTGAAGGGATCCCGAAAACGGTGCAGGCGAGACACACGGGCGTGAGTGGCTGATAGAGTACAGTCGGTGCAGGGTAGGAGCTGCGTATTGAAGTCGGAGTAGAAGTGTTTGGTAGTAAGCACCCGATGGGGGAAACCTGAGAACCGTTGCGCTAATCAGTGCACGCGAGTCGATTGGTTCAAGGATGAGTTCGAAGAACAAACGGTCATTGGTGAGATGATTTAGTCTGCACGCTCGACTCGGCCTTGTGGAAGACCGTATGCGATACATGGAATTTGTAACGGAGTCGAACGACGAACTTCAGCGGAGATTGTGCGGACGGCTCGGAGCGATGAGGTAAAATTGAATGGGTCCACTGTGGTCTGCAATGATAGCGCAACGGTTGGGAGAGGGAGTGGTGGAGGAGGCCGAAAGAAGGCGCAAGGCCACTGGCGAGATGCGGGAGATCTAGCTGCCAGATTAGGCAGGATTGGAACCCCGCCATGGGCGTGATATTGGGGAATAGCATAAGCTCTGGCTGGCTGCATCATGCCTCGCCGCCTGTAGCTACCTGCCCTCGTCCCTCTCCTCCCCGACGTTCCTTACACCCTCCCCGGACCCGCCGTAAACCCGCGGTGCGGGTGTCTCTCTCCTCCACCTTCAGGCTGCAATAGCCATGTATCCCATTTCCGATCTCACCGCCTTCTGCCGCAAGACCACCGGCGATGTACCTCCCAAGCTCGTTGTGCGTCCTCCGTTTCCCATACACTCTCAAACCCGTCAAATAATGTGCATGCGTGCTTAGGGCGCGTCAACTACGGTCGTAGGGTCCAAAATGTACCTCTATGTGAGTCTTCATATCTTCGACGCGTCGAGATCTGTGTCTTGAACGCGATCCTCCATACATGTGCAATCCAGGGCGGACGTTTGGTTTCCGAGCGCAAAATGGTCTCGGAGATTTACATGTTCGACCTCGAGACCTTCAAGTGGGAGAAGGTCAACCAATCTCTTGAGGACGACATTCCCCAGGCGCGTTACTTCCACAGCGCTGATACCTGTACGTATCCCCTACGGTCAGCACCGCCCATGACGTTCTTCCCAAACTCACGTCGCGCGCCCATGCAATAGGGCAGGATCATCTTATCATCTTTGGGGGTATGGCAATCAAGCCACAATCAGACAACCCCGAAGATCTCTGCGTCCTCAACGACGTCCGTCTCTTCGACCTCACCACCCGGCGCTGGCTCCCTGCTTCACCCATTCCTACCGACTCCTCCCTCGTCCCAAATTCACGCTACGCGCATTTGTCATCCGTCACCTCGGATCGACTCTTTATCATTGGCGGCCAAGATCTCGCGAACGTCTGGCTAGATGATGTCTACATTTTCGACCTCGTCGCCAAGACGTGGATCCAGCGACGCGATTATCCCCGGCACTGTGGCACCTACCGCAGCGTTGCAGTCACAGCTGATCAACGTGTCCGTCTTCCGCAAGACGAACTTCGTGGAATGAACCAGTCTTCCAGGCTCGGCCAGCCCGGCACCCGTTTCAGCATCGACAAGAAGGCCCCTCCTGCGCCGAACGCGACACAGAGCGAGTCCTTAATCCACCTTCCGTACTCTGCCGCACCAACGGATGAGTATCCCTGCGATATCTTCCTTTTCAGTAATTACAACGTGAGTGTTTGTCGTCAGGGCTTGTATCCAACGAGCGAACCACTTATGAGAGCTGACAGTTCACCGATGTGCAACGCGAGTTGGAAGTATTCACCCCACTTTCCGACGGGGACTTCACTGTTTCCGATCGATCCTCCGCTATGACCGGTACCTCCTTCCCTCCAGGACTTCGTTTCCCCACAGGCGCGATCCTTGGCACGTTCTTCATCGTGGCGGGCACATATCTCTCCCAAACCTACCAGTCGTTCTCTATCTGGGCTCTGGATCTTATAAACATGACCTGGTCCCGAATCGACCCCGGTAGTGCTCTCGCATCTGGGTCCTGGTTCCGCAGTTGCCTGTGGGCGTCCGCCAACAAGTTTGTCGTTTTCGGCAACCGACACGGAAATCTGGTGGAGGACTACAACCGCCGCCTACTCAGTTGGGATCACGTTACTTGCATTGACCTGGAGGCGTTTGGGATTTACCAACCCCCCCCTCTTCAGCTCGATATCCCCATGCAAGAGCTTGGGATGGCGGCATTGGAGGAGGGTCTCATGTCTGACTTCGAGATCATCTGCGATGATGGTCGGAGGATCAAGGTTTCGCGAAAACTCTTGGAGGAGCGCTGGCCTTGGTTCAAGGAGGAGCGGAAGGCGTTCGTCCAGGCGGCCTCGCGTGCGCTCGAGACGATGCCAGCGATCTCGTCGCATACATCCATTCCGGACGTCCCGAACGCCAATCGGCAGGAGCCTCGACCCGATCCGCGTTTGACGTCCCGAGCATTCAACCTCTCGGAACCCTACCCCATCACGCTAGCGTTCATGCAGTACTTCTATTCCATGGCATTGATCACCCCGCTCCAGCACGCACCTGCTGTTTTGAGCCAGCTCCTGCTGCTCTCGAGCACCTATCAGCTAACCCACTTGCAATCGTTGGTCAAACATGCTATGCACCGTGCGCTGAGTTACGCGACGTCAGTGGGCATTTATGGCGTTTCCACGCTGTGCAGTTGTAGGAGTCTCCAAATAAGGTAAGGACTCGGCTTTATTTGGGGGTGCCTTGCGCTGACACTTGATTTCGCTTGCGTTGTCATCCAAAGAGCGCTGCGTGTCGTTATGGTGAGCCTATTTGTCGTCTACCCTGGAATTTTGAAGTCTGACCAACGTCACTTTATCCGATGCGACACAGGCGTACTCGCAGAAACGGCCTGCGGGTGGGCGCACGAAGAACGATAAGGATGGAGGGGCTGGGAGAAGCTCAGATGTCGGCGGCGGGAGTGCCGGAAACGGGCGTCTTGACGCGCCAGCTGCAGCGCGTCCACGGGGGATGTCCGATGCATCTTACATGCGGGGAGGAGCCGATGGCGGCAGCTCGAACACGCGCGGGTTCACACGGGGGTTGGTAGGATCATCACCGTCAGAAAACAGTGAGTACTAGTACTTACCAGTACATAGACATGTCTGTCTCGCTTCCTGTCCCGTTTCGTGCTTTATGTCATCAATGTTGCGCTTTCGCTCACCCCCGCGCCCCCCAGTCTCCGAGCCTCTGTCAGTACTTGCGGACCTCCAGGAGTTCGGCATCCCAGGCCAGGAGGTGCCGCTCCCCTCCGAGGCGACCTTCGCCGCCCTTGCCAATTCGGCGACGCCGAGCCCCACTATATCAAGCTTCAAGAGGCTCTCTGACGTGTCGATGGTGCTCCCGCGTCCCGACGAGGACACCTATCAGGACTTCACCCCGGGGACGACGCCCGTCACTCCCAGTACGTTGTCCGCTTGGTGCGTGCTTGAACCGATGACCCTGACCTCGAAAGCTCAGTGCGTCCGCCGCCGCCCAACATTCCGCTTCCAAGTCCACCCATGGAGGAGGAGGAGGAGCTGCGGCCGAAGCGGGTGGGTTCCTTAGACTCGCTCCCGTCTCTCGACTTCGCCGTCGACGATGTCCCCCTCAAAAGTCTTCCCGTCCCCCGTCCCCGTCCAAGGCGCGTCACATCCCCGGATGTCGAAGGGCAGCTGTCCTCAGATGGAACCGGTTTTGCCTTCTCCGCCACCCCTGCTGCCCGTCCATTCAGCGTCATGTCTCAATCGACCGAGCAAGACCTGTTGGCTTTCGCGGAGATGTTGTCACCAGCCGTGGACGCGAGCATGGTCGACATAGAGCCCATCCCCGAGGGCCCCGCCCTGGATGACTCCGCCTCGTGCCACGATATACTTGCCGACGAGGTCTCTCCATTCAGCGCTGTCCGGGATTCGTTTGGCTCCGTTTCTTCGGACTACTCGACACGGTCGCAACGGCAGTCTGGGGTATCGACGCACTCCACGTCGATCGACACCGACTCCGACGGCGTGTCGTATATGGGCGACGAGTTCCACGACCCTGCGCTTCTCTCTCCTCCCCCGCCGCATGGGAGCCGCAACAGTTTCCCACTCCACCGTGGCCCATTTGTCCCTCCACCATTGGACGATTCACACTCGCTATCTTCATCAACTTCCTACAGCTCCCTTCGTACGCCCAGCCTCAGCCGAGCATCTTCTGTCGCCTTCCTCGCATCACCGCCTATCAGCCCAACGTCTTCTTCCTATTCGCCAAGCGATACTGCGGGTCCTTCGTCGCCAACTGCGGCTAACCCGAACGCGAAGCTTCTCGAGATCATCGAGGAATCTCTGCTCGCGGAAGAATCCGGCGCCGATCGCTGCCGTCACTCGCGACGCACGTCCCAGGAGACGGAGACGATCAACGTGGAGGAGTACCTCGACGACGAGGAGACGCCCCAGACGCGCTCGTTCCCCCCGCCTCGCGTCGATTCCTACTTCATCCGTGATGAGGACATCGAGCCGTCGAGGTGCGAGTCGCGACAGGGTCAGATGCGGAGTCCGTCTGGCAGTTTGTACCGGAGCACGTCATCCACGTCTCTCAGGAGTCCTTCCATCATCTCCCCGGCGTCGACTTTACCTAGTCCTTCATGTCTCAGTCCTGGCGCCGTTCGTCGGCCGCCTCCCCCTCCGCTGCAACTCGTCCGCGCGGCAGCCTCCCCAGCATCTGCGCCTCCAGCTGACGTGAGTGCCGTTTCGCCCTTTAATGTGCAACCCATCTTCCGCCCGCAGCGAAGAGCCACACACACTCTTCCGCCCCAGCCGCGTCTGCCTCTGGCCGCTCAGCATGCCGCAGTGATTGAAGAGTATCCTGAAGACGCGGAGCTGGCGCGTGAGCTGCAGGCCCACCCTCCTCCCTTCGGGACGCTTCGCTCGGTGCACTCAATGGAGTCGCTCTCGCCCTTTGAGCGCTCGCCGTACACCCCGCACACGCCCAAGTTCGCGGATTTATCCGATTACTCGCCAGAGCTGCTTTCTCCTACGCTGCCCTTCGACAAGCCGTCTCCGTACGATAAGCCGTTTCCCTCTGGGAAGCCGCAGCCCTTCCGGCCAGATCTCAAGAAGTCCAAGTCGCAGACGCTGTCGATCTCCACCGCCACGCCCCGCCCGCGCTCGCCCGTCGCGTCCTCCCAGTCTGCGCCCTCGGACCAGTCCGAGTCCAAGCGCAGCGTGAAGTCGGGCCTCTCGCGGCTGTTCGGCAGGGGCGGCGAGTCCAAGAAGAGCCCCGCCGTAGAGACACCCTCTGTCCGCAACTCGACGGCGTCGATGTCGAGCATCGGCGGCAGCCCCTCCCCCAACAGTCTAAGCAAGGCGGATGAGAAGCGCCTGAAGAAGGAGGCGGCCAAGGCGCGCTCGGAGCGGGACCTGGCCGAGAAGGCGAAGCGGCGCGCGGAGGAGGCCAAGGCGAAGAAGGGGGACCACGTCAAGGACAAGTCGAAGCACGCTTGGGAGGAGGGCGGTCGCGTGTACGAGGGCATCCCCTCGTTCTGAGGGGCGTTCTCTGCTGCATCTGCTTCCGCATGCTTGTTTTATTTTTTCCAGACAACTGCTGGTCGCTTCATCCACGCACCCGTCGCTCCCTGCTTTGGCTCGTTTGGCCTCTTTCACTGTGATTAATGCCTATCCCTGCCTTCGTGTTCCGCGTGCTCGCTCCGTTCCCTCGCGGACGTGCCATAATGGTTCGTAGGCTTAGTGTGCCTCCTTCCCCTCCTTCTGCTGCCCCAACATCGTCGATCACATATTACTAGCTAGTCGTGTATACCAGACTGCTTGTGCTTGGTTAATGTTTCACACAGCCGCCGAGTGATAAGGTGGCTACGTCCCCTGCCCCTCCTTTAGCGTATTTATATTTACTGCTACAGTTCAACTGTTCGGTTGTTGTGTTCTACTTACCACACTCCTATGCATCGTTGCATTGCCTCGCTTCTATCGCCTCGGAGTGCCGACCTTGGCATTCGTGACGTCTACATGTGAACGTTGCACGCCAACAGAGCTTCGCGGATATCATGAGGAGTCCAGTCATTCCATTGAGGCTCGAGGCGCGAGACAGCGTGCGAGGTATTATTAAGTACAGGTACAGAGCGTGACGTGATCCTTCCAACCAATCCCGATAACAGTTTGGACGACGAAGGGACGAGAGAGACGTGAAGATGCAGCAGAAAACTGAATAGGTGTGCTCGACTTCATTAAGAAGATCGATAGGAACGTAACAATGGCGTAGGACGCGCCTCCACGGTTCGCGGAGTCGCAGCACGCGACGGGCGATATCGAAGCATTATAGCAACGCGTCGACCTCGTCGCGGAAGTCCTGGGAGGACGGAGCCGAGCCGAACTCCGCGAGATCTGGTGGGTACTCCACCGGAGGCAGAATGAGTGGGAGGAACGACGGTGGTGGAGGGAGGTCGTCCACGGGGGGTAACGGTTCTCTTGCGGCGGCTGCGGCCGCGGCGAGAAGAGTAGCAGCACTTGACTCCGCTCGAGTTTCGCTAGAACCTTCAAGTCGAGGCGGAAGGAGCCCAGAAGCTCGCGGTGGGAGGTCGGCGTGCGGGCGGACATCAGGTTCGCGGATGGGCGCTGGTTGAGATGCAGGCTCAACTGCAGGTTGGGGCTCGGGCGCTGCAATGATGTGGTTGACTGGTGGACGCATGAGAATGATCAGCAATCGTGTACATAATCACGACGTCTTCCTTCATTCACAACGATGGACAGCTGGACTTACATTCCTTCGCGTGCGCTGGGGAAAGGGGCCAAATCTCAATATACGTGGGCTAGCATAACGGTGGGTGACACGCACCGTGATTCTTCTGTCGGGTGCATTGGCTCCCTTCAGGGCAGTCCGGGCGTGCCAGGACGTGCGGCTCGAGGAAGCCCTTCTTGCGCTCGCGGATCCACCAATCACGCAGACCGTACAGGAGGATCTCAGCGGAGCAAATCCTGCAAATCTTGGAACGGGGAGCGTGGGGATCGGGATCGGCACCGCTCGCTACTGGGTGCACGTCCATAAACAGCTCGAGTTCGATGAGCGGCGCGAACCCGCGGGGCTGATTTTGAATATACACGACAATCTGGGTGATGGTGGCGTTTATATTCGACGACGTCAAACGAACGGGCAACTGATGACGACACACCTCCTTGTAAATGTGCTTTGGTGTAAGACCTTGCGCGGTCAGATAGTCCAGCATTAAATCGACCTCGACTGTGTTCCCGTCGAAGCACTCGTAGACTTCGCCGGACTGGATCAAGTCACCTATGTCTATGAAGCTATGGGGTTGCTGCGATTGTAATGAACTTGCTATGCATCGTTGAGGCACGTTGATACCGCAGAACGAGACCTGGCAAAAATCACATCGGGTGGTTGTAGGTGCTTGCAACGCAAGGATGTTCTCGCTGGTAGCACGAGTCGGTTTCACGCGGTCGCAGCAAGTCAATGTTACGTACCAATTCCCACAGACGCCATGACCAGGAGGGTTGCCGTCGTCCGCTAACCACGCGTTATTCGGGTCCACGTCGGGGTCGACGATAGGCTGGGGACATCTCCAACCCCACTGGTTTCCGGCGATGCAGTGCGGGCAAGGGCGGACGTAAACGCTGTTCGCGGCGGGCAAAGCAGGCTCGGGAGAGGGTTGCCTGGGACTCGGAATCTGCATCGAACGACTATCAGCACTTCAATCGAATGCGGAACGATGGGACGGATGGATACCCGGAGGTGCACACCAGGGTGATAGAGAGCGTCCGCCTGCATGCGTTCCGAGGCCGACCGAGCTTTGTCCGGCGCATGTCGTAGGAGCGTGTCGACAACCTTCTGCAACGGCCTGGAAAACATGACGGTCGTGGAGACGGTTCTGCACGCCGGGCAACTCGTACCGCCGTTCTGCAGAATATCAAAAGCTCGTCTCGTCAGCATATCAGAGACATGCACAAAGCAGGCGAAACGTTCGGGGTCGGTGCAACAAAAAAAATCATACGACGAACGCGTCCCGACATCACCACAGAGCGCAAGACCGAAATCGCCCACCTTGATCCAGAGCATGACGCAACTGCACCGCGCCACCACAGCAACATCTCTTCAGCCTAGCCGCCCAGCAGCGTCCGCGAGGACACAGAACGTGCGCACACACCTTCCGCAAAAGAAATGCTGGCACGGGTTCACCACCACCGGCCGGTACACGATCGCCGAGCAGCAGCCACACTGCAGTTCCTCTTCCAGGTTGTCCGCGAGCGCACCTCCGTCCGGTCTCGCTCCGACCTCTCCGTGGTCGTCTTCCCCCGCACCCTCGTCCGAGCCCTTCAACTTCTTGTGTGCCGTCTGGTCATCCGAGTCGTCTTCGAAGGCCTCCAACGCACTGCGCTTGAAAGTGGCAGTGGCGCTCGAGGACGCTTCTGGTGCAGCTCCCGGTAGCTCAATCGGGCCGGACCTGACACGAGGTTCGTCGAGGACCGCGTGCGGGAGAGGGCCGTCCATGGTAGGACTAGATGTTCTGATGTGCTGGTGGTTGTCGATGATGGAGAGAGGATGGAGGCGGAGAGCAGATTAGGAGCAGAAATACGCCCAGGCGCTCGTCACACTGTGATGGGCTTCGGAGACGCTCGAGAACCAGGCTGCGCCTACTGCCAAGCGACCCAGATCAGGGCGGGTCCGGAAAGAAATAGAGGAAGCGCGTGTATCAGATTGAGAGGAGCTACGATACGTATTGGATTGTATACTACAAACAAGCTTGCCATCCTGAGATACAGTTAGGGATATATATATATATATATATATACGCATACGAGAGGGAACGAGATTATCGTGAACCACCAAGGATCAATGGAAGTTACATCATATTCGTGTGTTTGGAGTATCGTGACGACGGGTCGTGGTAAAGGTAATGACCTGCAATAGGGTATGTGCGCACAGTAGGCCAAAATGCTTGGTACGAGGCGAGTAGGGTAACGCGAGCATGTAGACGAAAGCAAAGCGAACGCACCAGAAAGCAATACAAAGACAGATAACACAGCGAGACATATATCCAGGTAACCTTTTTGAAAGAAACAGGGGACGGACGGTCGCTGTTAGCCATGGTCCCATGTGCGAAACCCCTACACCGCCACCGGTGGACGAGGTATGGCGGTGGCGGGAGGGACAGGAACACCCGCCGCAAAGACAGAGTTGTTCACCTTTTCTTCGAGATCCTTCCATCGACGGCGTTGCTCTGAGAACCGAAGAGAAGCCTGCGTCAGCCGTCACAACCCTCATCCATCTGCCGCCGTGCCGTGAACGCACCTGGGCAAGGCCACAGAGTCATGAGGTATTCCACAGGCCGCGACAGCGCTTTTGCAACGTCAAGCGCGAAGACCAATGACTGATCGTACGACCACAGTGTCAACGCCCTGAATCGCGCAAGCCGGACGTACGTGAGAAGCGCGGACCCAAGCCGCATCCAAGAGAATCCAGGCACGCCGTCAGGACGGGACGGGGAGCGCGACGTAGAAGACCGCCCAGAACGTGAAGTAGACAGTCAGGCACCCGCATTATAAACACAACAATGTCAGACACGTACCTTTCGATGAGAGACATGAACCAGAAAAGCAAGAACGGTCGTTTGGTCAGATCCGCGGTAGGCAGGCCAGTCAGGGAGCCGTAGTCGGCTTGGGCGATTCTCTTAGCAAGAATCGACTGGTGTGTCACTGCGAATCCAATGGTAAGCGCGAGCGAAGAGAAGGTCAACGATCAGACATGGTCATCAGCAACGTGTAGGTACGTTCGGGAAATATGCGGCTCGAATACTTACGCCATTCCTCCGCCTTCCGCCGGTAGAACAATAGATTCGCGTGCCTACAATCGCGCACATCAGTCCACCATGACCACCCACAACGACCGCAGCTCGTCGCGGGGGAGACGAAGAAGATTACGTACTGCGTAGGTTGTGGCAAACACCGTTGAAATTCGTACGCGATGACCATCCGGGAGCTGATTGCCACAAGCGCGGGTTCCGATTCGGTGCGAGGCGCGGAGCGGGAAGCGGAGCGCAGCGTCGGAGTCGACGTCGGCCACACATCACAAACGCATACATCGAACGCGATCGTAGCAGCGCGGAGGCGAGTATGGCCCGAAGGCGGTCACGACCAAACAGGACAAACAGTCAGTCACTTTGACCTCGACACAGCATCAAACAAAACATTCGCCGAAAAACTTACTTGAACAGGAGTTCCCGACCCTGAAACAGGAACGACCGCTCGATGCCGCAGCTGTGCCTTCCTAACGCCTCTTCGATTGCGTCGATCTCTGTCCACGCCGTGAGCGCGAACTGCGCCTTGTCCGCGTCTGGCAGGCTTTCATCGGTGGACATCCGAATACAGCTATTCCACAGAAGCATGGCGCGCATGTAGAGCGCCCACACGGAGTCTTTGGACGGTGGCGGGATGTTGGGGGCGTTGTTGACACCAGTGAGCGACTCGCCTGGAAAAAGGAGTGCAAACTACGGTCCGAGAAAACGCGCGGGATGAACGTGTTCAAAAATAGGTCGGTGGCGAAACTTGCGGAAGCACTCACGTTTCTTGGATCCATTAAGAACAATTGCTGGACGTCGTTCTTCGAGCGCGCCGCAGTGTAGGAACTATGACCGGCGCTGAGCATGACGCTGCTCCAGACGAGGCGCCGACACTCCTCCTTGCGGATATCGCTCTCGGTCCACTCGCTTTGCCAGGTGGGTGTCATGTCCCAGAGCGGCGCAAACTCTTGAACCATTGCCCAGGAATGACCCAGAGTGAACGTGAGGCAATGACAAGAGGACTTAGCGGCGGCGGATGACTGCTCCGGTAGGTGGGGTTTGGTATGAGGGAAGGATTGTGTCGGTGGGGGCGTAAAAGGAGTAAAGTGTTGAGATTCAGCCGATGGTAGGGTCAAAGGGAGTGACATGGGTGGATTAGTAGTCGCAGGCGACCAACCGTGAAGGAGGGTCGATTGCGGGTCAACAGGTGATTGTGGAGTGTACGTAACAGGTATACCCTCGGGCGACAGTCGACGGCGTCGTCTTGGAGAACTGGTGGGGACGATGGGTACAGCGGAAGTGAACACAGAAGCGCGAGGGTTTCCTGCGTCCAACGCCAGAAGGTTTAGGCTCCGGATCAAGGAGTCGAGCAATCCCATCGACGAGCGGGCTCGAGCAGTGGAATGTAGCGGGTGCGCACATATTTCAAAGAAGGCGAGTAGCTTAAAAATCCACCGTAAAAAATCGTGCCACGGTTAATCCTTGACACGAAGGGAAAATGCATAACCACTCACCCATGCGGCTTGGACGAGACCATGATCGACCCATCGAGAATTCAAACTCGCCTCCAATGCGCTCTGCGCTTGATCCTTCAAAGACATCGCCCTCTCCCTTCCCCTGCTGCCGAGTTCTCCTTCTTGACTTCGGAAAAAGGTAGAAAGCGCAAGCGCGCCCAAGATCAAACCGGGCTGGATGCTGTGGCGTGCGTGCGGATCGAGCAGAGAACCGAAGAACCGCGGGAGGTTGATGAAGTGTAGCCAATGCGGCGACGCACGAAAGATGAAGCGAAGATCCGCTGTGATCCTCGCTGTTGTGGTTTCCCGCACCCCAGGTGGCATCGCCGGCGTCATATGGAACGGCTGCGCGTTCCGGCCCTCGCTCGCGTAAAGGACAAGGAGGGCATCCCACCATGTTTCGCGCATAAACCGTAGGCCAGGGTCCGACGCCATCACCACACCCTTGCGTTCCTCTTCTGCTGCGCCGCTTTCGCCGTAACCATATTCGTCGGCAGAACTCGTGATACGAGCAAGGTGAAGTCCGCGGAGGTTCGACGCGCTCGCAGGGTAACCGACAGGACCGGAGGGAGTATCAGACAGAGGGGACCCGAGCGACATCGCTTCATAAGCGGCCGCTTGGGTCTAAGTGCGCAGGGTGAGTTGAGGCGTTGATGTCAGCTAACGAAGCTGATGAACCTACGAGGTTGTGCGGATGGGAGTAATGTGACCCGACGCTTTCAGACATAGAAGCTCGACTGGGCTCAGATAAGCCCTGGCGGTGGCGGCTATACTGGCCAGGCCCGACTTCCTGGATGATAGTCAGGTTGTCTGGGCCAAGAGGTGCGTCGGCCAGGAAGGCCTGTGAGGCCGAGGCAAAGGACGTCGGCTTCGTCTCAACTGGGCTGACGGATGCGCTATGGGGAGCGACGAATAGGTGGTCCGTGCCATCCTGTTGTGTTGTGCGTCTTCGTCGCCTTGGGGGCTTCTCAGCCATGGTGGCAGCAGAGCGCTGCCGGGCTCCTGGAATTCTGTCCGGACCACGTCGCTTGGGGGCAGCGTCGTAGGTGCAGACATGAGGGTTCTCGGTCCTCCGGCTGCAGTTGTGGCAGATAGGTTTCGCTCCATCGCAGCGGATTTTTCTGCCTCGGCTGAGTGGTCGGAAGGCGTGAGCACCCATTGAAGATACGTATACAGCGAGGGAAACTGACCATTGTACGCACGCAACGTACACGCGGGTCCTCTGCTTTCCCTGAGTCGTTAGAGGTTGATCCGGGGACAACTCGACGCGAGGTTTCTCTCTGCGCGAGCGGCCAGTGCCAGATCCCGAGGGGGTAGGCCTGTGAGAGGTAGGAGACGCGGCGGAGAGGATACTCTGTCCGTGGGAGGAGTTCCCGACGGACGTGTGGGCGATGGGGTTCTGATAGTCCCTCGCGATGTTCATGTCGAGACTGGGATGGTCAAGACGCGCGCGCGGAGCGTCCGGGACTGGCTGCGCGTATTGCCAAGTCTGTTCTCGCTGGTGTCCGTGCCCTTGGGAGTGCGAAAACGCGTCGGCAGGATGAGCGGAGCGAGGGTATTGGTGCGAGTCGTGGTCGGGGTGGTGAAACATACCAGAGAGGGACGAGGAGGGTCCGGACGGGTTGACTCTCCCATGATTAGCGTCGAAGCTTGTGCTTCGAGCAGGGAAAGAGGCATATTGGTATTGGGAGCTCGAGGACGGGGACGGGTATGTCGGGGAGTGGTTGCTGGAGGAATAGGGGGCGCGATTGTTAGAGAGAGGGTAGGGGAGGTTGCCGGACATGGCAAAATAGGTAAACAAGAAGGAGAGGAAGGTTCTGAAACGAGTTTAGCGTTTGGTACAGCACCCGCCGTGCTGTGATTGATGAGTGGGAGTAGGGGCGGGAGGGAGTGGGCCGGGTGCTGTCGGAAGGATGTTAGCAGCACATACGCCTGCGCGGGAGTGGGCGTCGGGGGCCAGGATGGGATGCAGTTGGGGGTGGACTGGGAGAGACAGAAGGCGGAGCGGGGTGGGCCGTTGGGATTGGATAAATAACATCTGGCCGGCGAGAAGGAAGCGATGTCCATATTTGAATACACACTCTCGTCGAATCGCCTCCATTCGGGTTAGTTTCTGCAATTTCCAGATCCCATTATGTAACCGCGTAATTAACCCTCGGAAGCGGCAGGGAAGCAGCGTCCCCGCGCTCTTCTCGTCCTCCCTCCACCCGCCATGTTTTAAACTTCCCTCATTTTGCCTCCTCCCCCCCCCGCCCGCGATACCCTCTTGGCACCTCGCCTTCCGCACCGTCTGCCCTGCGAGCACCCCGCTCCGTCCCACGACCGCGTCGCCTGCATCGTGGAGTGGCTTCTGCAGCTGACGCTCCCCCCGGGCCGAACCGAGATCCGCCTGCTCAAGAGTGGCTTCGCTCGAATACGAATCCCATTAACTCTCTTCTCAGAACCTTGTCCAGGCTGAAATTTTTGCCCGGTCTTCTCTCGATCGATGCGGCATATCCAGTTCGTCTCTATCTTGTGCCCTGCTTGTGCTCTCCCCTTGTCATTCTTCGCCTCGACGCCCAGACCCCGCAGCCGCTTCTTCCCATGCCTCCCTTCTCTCCACCCATCTCTCCCTCCAATCTGCGGCGCCTCCCGCAAGCTCCTGCCCGTGCCCATCGCATCTCCCCACGGCCCCCCAGATAGCATCGTGCGCACATGTTATATTTCCATCCCTCGCTCCCAGTATCGTCCCCTCTCTCGCCTCCCTAAAGCCCCCGCACTCCCCTTCTCCCTCGAGCTCACGCGTCCCCGGCTCTCAGCCCAGCAGTCCACGTCACGGAGGCTGCCGCTCCCCCGTTGTTTTCAATGTCCAGTGTGCCGAGCTTGTGATGCTTGTGATTGGTTGTGCGCCCAGTGCATAAGGTTACGCCGGCATCTGCATGGCACAATGCCTCGCGCTCGCTCGCTCGCCCGCTCCCATTCGTTCCCGGAGAAAATTCGCTATTCTTGTCCGGCATCGGGAACCGTCTATCAAATTGCAGTGAGAGCGCGCGGCTCATAGCTGCCCCTTCGACTTCCTCTGGACCGTCTAGCGACTTTCAGCACTCCAGACTTGTCATCTTCTGTCCCCCAGTTCGCCTTCGCATCGCCTTCCCGCCTTCCCTGCTCCCATCATGGTAAGGAGCTTTCTTTCTCCCTCTCCTGATTGCCTTCCCTCGGAACACGCCTCTCAGCATCAAACGTAAGCCGCTACTCAATTCCTACAGGCGTTGTGGCTCTGGGTGATCTTCGCCTTCCATGCATACCGTCTACGTCAATGTCGCGCGCAGAACGTCCGAACCGGCTCCCCAGTGGTCGATATGTCCGAGTCTGTCACTGCATATGAACATACTGCGCATGTTTTTCTCACCGGTAAGCTTTCCATTGTCTCCTCCCCATCTTAGAACTTTCCCCGCTGAACCTTCGCTGCCCCCGTCCTTCCATCCCGCTACCCCCGGCCCCGCCTCGAACCCCGGACTCCGTCTGGTGTCATTCAAGAAGTTCGCGGCGCTACGCTGTAGGATTGTTAGCCTGGAACGAGGAGTCGGCGAGGCTCTTCCCATCGCAAGTGTGTACAGAAGTCTTCCTTCGATCTGCCACCCCAGCCAAGCTCGTAGAGCAATCGAATTGCCGGCTTCGGCAGTCCTCTTCTCCAATCATGCGTGCTCGTCATCGTCTTTACGGGGCGAAAGCGGGCGGCGCGGAACGCTATGTACGGCGATCAAGATTCCTTCTCGATCGTTAATGAGTGAGTACCAACCTCCCGGGCAGCGTGTGGGAGGGTTGTGCGCAGCGTTGGGACGTAATCTATGACCCCCACCGAGGTCTCTCTGGGAGTCACAAGGTGCTCGATATGGCGCGCGAGCGAGTGTGGGAGAGACGTGCGTCTGTACCGTAACAGAACAGCATGTGCGAAGGCCCCGCGGTGACAATAGAACATGCGTGGATCGCTCATGACTTGTATGTCTTTATTGCGCTTCTCGCTCGGCAAGCCGCGCAACAAGGCTCGGGGCATGTTACTGTCGCGGGACTGCAATGGAACTCGGCGGCGGCTCGCTGCTGGGCCTCGAATGTTCAAGCCCGACGCTTAGCCCCGGCCAAAACCATCCAGCGGACGGAAGCACCCAACACCCCGGCGCAGCGACTGGACTGCATCAATGAGATTTCTGGCGGGGTTGGCGCGTCGAACGTGAGTACCGTCTTCTGACAGCTGTCCCACGAAATCTCTGCTGCGCACGGCTGACGTCAAGCTCGAGCTTGACGATCCTGCACATGTGAAAGAGGGAAGGCAGTCGGATGGCGGCAGAAACCCCGACCCCCACGATTTCCCTGCTCACAGTCTCTCTGGTACCACCCCACGATCGCCCCGTCGGGCCCGCGCATTGCGCCGCCACGAACCTCCCGGTCGTCGGCAACGGGGTATCGCGACGCGAGCCGCGACATGTGGGTGCCGTACCAGTGCGAGGATCGCCCGTAACACCGACACCCACAAGTCTGCAAGTCTCGCGGCGGGTGCAGTTCTTGTCATGGCTGACCCCTGTCTTAATTAACAGGACCCGCCACGGTGAGACATCACCGAACGTCCTCGGGATCGAGAGGCGAGCCCGAGAGTTCGTCCAACGCCTCTGCTCCCGACCACCACAACTACTCAACGCCCGACGGCATACCCGAAAATGGCACCGTCGGGGGCGAGGCGCGTGGCGGCCCGGGAATTCTGACCGGGGTTGCTAAGTTGTGCTTTTTGTGTGGATGATAATTCTAGAACAGGGTCGCGTCTTGCTGTCTCTGGCTTATATCCGCCCCGGAGTCGCTGTGATATCCCGAGTCGACGACCAGGTTTTGGATCGTAGTGGAATCTCTGCAGAGTCATACTACGAGTATTAATTCGCAGGGTAACTCCTGGGACCTCGTTATCGCACACGTGTGTACAATGTACCTGCCTGTCATCTGAAGCGAACGGAGCCCACGATAATTACCTCATCGCGAACTTCTGAGGCCAAACGACGTTCGCTTCGTCGAAGTCTCGAGCATCATTGCGCGCTCGATCGCTCCCGCGGCTGGCGTTGAATCAATGTGTGGTACGATACCTTCTATTTTGGTGCGGGGGGCATAGCAGCGAGCGGGCTCGCGCGGACCCGGCTGGGGCCCGGATTGCGAGCCGGTTCCAGGAACTCGGTGATGAACCCATCATCAGCACTTCAACTTCATCAACGTACGACTATCAACCCCCCCTCGAGCATGCATCATGGGGCTCTTCGCCCATGTGCTGTACTCCAGTTACGGTGACATCGTGACCACAGAGACGGGCTCTGCAGATCGCTGTTGGGCGGTGGGTATGCGAGGAGTCGTTTTCAATGGATCAATCCTACCTCTGCCCCTTGATATGCGTTCTAACATCAGACATACAGGCACACACCTTCCGTGGTCCGGCTTGACACTCACGGTGGTGACTCATATCTCTGCGTCGACCTCCTCCCTCACAGTTGACGAAACGGAGGCTACAACGATCGCCTGTCATTGGCAACCGTTGACGGTGTACAGGGAAGGGAGAGGGAGCGATGCGCCGTCCTCTGAACATGCCGCAGACGGTGATATGACACAAGTGTCTTAGAGACGGCTGTGTCAAACTGCGAGATGCGTCGCTAATGCTTGCGTTGCCTGGGGATGTCAGTGCCCAATTGCGCGCCGAACATCCTGTTCGCAGTCGTGATCCGTCCTATTCTGGCAGGCCAACTTGCAGATCCAGGAGTGCCTCAGCCCGACATCGTAGCGTGCTGCCACGCCACCATGCCGTCGGTCACCCCAGACCAGTTCCTGGACGTGCACGTCCGTGTTCTCCTTTCGAGCACCCCGCGCGCCCTCCCGTGGTCATCCCCAATCATCCCCTCGTGAGCTGGCCCTCCGACTTGGCAAATTCTGACCTTGGGGCTCTGATTGGCGGCATTCGCATCTTTCGTTGGTTTCTTGGCCTTCCGTGTCCTCGCACCCGGCCGTGCACTTTAATTCTGGCCGCTGGCGGTGCCATCTTGGTCTGTCGCCCCACTCTTCGACATCGACGTCAAGGACAACTTAGGAAGAGACAACGAGGATTACTGGCTTGACCCTATATACCCGGACACGCACCTGACACGTCCTCGACGCTGGTACGCCCTCACGCCTACGACTTTCGCCATGCGTTTCTCCACCACCGTTCTCGCTGCCCTCGGCTTAGCGTCGACCTCGCTCGCTCGCCCCACTTCAAAGAGGTCGGCATCGGCCGTGTTGGCTTCGGACCTCGCGGGCTTCGCGCCATTCACCCAATTCGCTCGCGCGACGTATTGCGACACGAGCAAGCTCCAGGATTGGACCTGTGGAGAGGCGTGTGCTGCCAACCCGACCTTCCAGCCGACGTTGGTCGGGGGCGATGGAAACGCGATCCAGAATTGTAAGTCAAGTGGTCTTCCTGGTTGCCACGCGAAGTTAATGTGTCCGGGGTTGACCGAAATGAACGTCCGTGCGTCATACAGTCTTCGTTGGGTTTTGGCCGGACCAAAACTCTGTCGTCGTGGGGCATGAAGGCACCGATCCTGTTGCTTTGTGAGTCGGTCGAATCGACGAAGACGGCGAAGAGACCGTACTGAATGGCGTTTCGACGACGTTCCACAGCGAATCCGATCTGACGGACCTCAATTTCTTCCTGACTGGCCTGAACACCACGCTCTTCCCTGGGGTGACGTCCGACGTCCAAGCGCACAATGGCTTCCTCGCAGAGCACGCGAAGACGGCGCCGCAGATCCTGCAGGAAGTGAAGCAGCTGATTTCGGAGAACAGCGCCGACCAGGTCATCACGGTATGCCGCCTTCCATGCTGCATTTGCCGTCCGTGCCGTCTACCATGGAAGTCGCTCACCCGTTGCCGTCCGCTGCCCAGGTCGGACACTCGCTTGGTGGCGCGCTCGCTCAGCTCGATTCGCTGTTCTTCAGCCTCAACTTGGACCCCTCCATCCACGTCAAGGCTGTCACCTATGGCACGCCGCGCGTCGGTAATTCGGCGTACGCGACTCTCTTCGACTCCCAGGTATGCCCGGAGCCTTGGTCAGCATCAGGTGTCCGTCGAACTCACCATGTATGCGCAGGTTTCGGACTTCGTTCGCATCAACAACGAGGCCGACATCGTCCCCATCGTCCCCGGTCGCTTCCTCGGCTTCAAGCACCCCCACGGCGAGATCCACATCGTTTCTCCGGGCAACGCCGTGGCGTGTTCTGGGGACGACGATGCGTCTGACGCCCACTGCACGATCAAGACCGTCTCGAACATCCTGGAGGGCAACATCCTCAACCACCTCGGGCCCTACGAGGGCATCAGTCTGGGCACGATCTTCTGCACATGAGCAATATACCCACCGAAGCCGTTCTTGCGCAACCATAATGACCGTCCGACGTCGTCGTTATGATTCGCCTGGATTTCATTCGGGAGTCGGCCGAGAGGTGTCTCCTAGATCTGTACGAGTTACGGCGCATTGTACTTGTACTTGCCCATAATCTACTATACTGCACTGGTCAATCGTATGCGACATGGCATGCTTGGTCACGTACCGGAATTTTTCTCTTCATATGATGAAATTGTGAAGACTCTGTGAACCAAATGGAACTAGGACTGCATCATTCCATGAAAAGTTCGATTGAGCAGCAGACCACATGCCATCTAGTCCGCCCGAGCTCGAAACATAAGAGAAAGCACTCACATATGATATTTAACTTAAATATACCAGCAGGAGCCAACAGGAGAGAGCCAGAGGGCCACGTCAAGTCGCTGCAAGTGTCAGTCATGGAGGAGTCTCGCAAGGTGCTCCGCGTAGAATCTGTTGCTGCCCAAGAAGTCAGCCCCGAATCGAGTCGGAGGTGATGGCGCTTGGCCACAGAATGGGCGCTTCCGGGCTTTCCGCGTCGAACGAGTCGCCTCCTGCTCGTTCACTGCTGCCACTGCCTTCTCTTTTCTACTTTCTCGTTTGTGGTTCTCTGACAAGCCATGCCACGGGGTTCGCCTAGAGGTCAAGGAGAGTCGTCTCGCCGAGACGACCGCCGAGACCGCTACTCGCGCAATGACGACGACGGCTACCGCGGTGGCTCCCGACGCGACTCTGAACGTGACTACGGGAGGAGCAGGGGCGGGCCTTCCAGCTCCAGAAGATACGACGACGGAAGGGAAAGCAACACAGGCAGGGATGGAGATAGGGACGGGAGGAGGGACCTAGACAGGGATCGCTACCGCGACGGGGACAAGAACGGGGACAGAGACGGGGACAGAGGTCTTGGTCGCGGACGCGACCGCGAGGACGACAGGCGACGCGACAGAGACGATGACCGCCGCCGAGACCGCGAGGACAGACGTCCTGGACCCTCCCGCCGCTCGGCTTCTCCACGTCCACGCTCGTCAAAGCCGGAGTCGCGGTCGCGGTCGAGGTCGCGCACTGACGTCGCCGAGGACAAGGCAAAACCGAACTTCGGCCACTCGGGCCTGCTCGCGGCGGCGACGAAGACGGTACAGCACGGAGATGGCACGAAAACGGTGCTAAAGTACCACGAACCCCCAGAAGCACGCAAGCCGCCAGTCGGTTGGAGGTTGTACGTGTTTAAAGGAAAGGAACAAGTTGGTACGTGTTCCTGCGCGGTGTCATATTCTAGTCCCATGTTCCTGAATTCCGGTCGAATGTCCGTCTTTTCATCTAGACCTGTTGCACATACACCGACAGAGCGCGTACCTCGTCGGGAGGGACAAGGCCGTGGTAGATATACCGATCGACCATCCGTCTTCTTCAAAACAACACGCAGTCATCCAATGTGCGTATCCATGTCGGCTGCATTCGTTTCCCTGTCGTTGAAGGTTTCGCAGACCGACAGGTGCAGGAGAAGAACGAGTTTGGGGATGTGAAGGCCGCCATTAAGTAAGCGCTCGTGTCTCATCCACTAAAGTTCTATGTTTTTGACGATGCGGATATATTCCTTGCTCTGTGTGTTTCAAGGCCCTTCATCATCGACCTCGAGTCCACAAACGGAACTATTGTCAACGACGAACCGATACCGACGTCTCGGTACTTCGAACTCATGCCTGGCGACGGTAAGCGACGTTGATCTCCCCGTCGGTTTATGTTCTGAGCCGACACACCTCCAGTCATCAAATTCGGCGAATCTGTGCGCGAATACGTTCTGCTGAGCGAAGATGCCGCATAGACCGCCGCTAATTGTTCGTCGTCATGCTGTTGAACCGAGACCCTATTTCTCAACGAAGAAATGCTCGTCTGGTGGATCGCCGTGCCTATTGTAGCCTGCTGCCTATTGTAGCACAAGGTGCGCACAGGCTCTGGCGTCCCACACTGTACATAGACGATCTTACCCCGCATTGCTGCTGTGACTTCCCACCATGCGCTACTGGACATTGCGTTCAAGCACCACACAAAATGGGTTGGACAGTAAAGCCGAGAAAGTATACAATTGCCGTCGCCAAACAGAGAAGATTACAGCAGACTAGATACACTGGACATGATTGAATTCGCAAAGATACAGCTGATGATATGATGACAGAATTGAGATGCGGTGGGATGGGATATGACAGTGTCCGATGTGCCTAGGCCTGCGTCATCGCCCAGGCGTGTGGAACAAAGCATCGTGTAATACAGGGTATGAGGGTAACGGTGACCTGAGTTTTTTTACAACGGTTCCGAGTCTAAACTGTGTCACTCGGTGAGTACTCTGCCCTCCACGGTGGAAGAAATATTTTGTGACTCACAAAATCATTACAGGCCCTCTAAGACGTCGTAGACGTCGATGGCCTGCACACCAGGCTCAGTTGCCGCGGGGGCGCGAGTACTCCATGCTCCCCTTGCACTTCACGTTCGGGTTGTTCCAATGCCGCTTGAGCGCGTCCTGCCGGCTGAACGTCTCGTGGCACCCCCCGACCATGACCCGGCCCTGGAACGTCCACGGGTTGCGGTTCGGGTCGACCTCGTACGCGTCCGCGTCCTGCACCGGCACCCCGCAACAGATCCACTCCGCCTGCATCACCTCCCGGAAGTGCGAGAGGACGTGGCGCTCCATGTCCGGCGCACGCTTGTTGGCCTGGGTGTGTTTGCAATACTTGCACTCCCATGAGCCGTCCGGGTTCTTCTTCCACCCCTCGCCGCGGACCGGCACGGGCTCGTCCCATTTCTGTTCGTTGCGCGGCCCGGGGCGGCTGCGGCCGGACGCGGAGCTGGACGAGGACGAGGCGGCGGACGACGAGCGCGCGGAGGAGGGGTAGGGCGAGGACGAGAAGCGGTTCCGGTACCGGGTCTGGGTGGACGCGCCGCGACGGGTCTTTTTGCCCTTGCGGTTGCTGGAACGAGGATCGACGTACTCGTCCTCGGAGTCGGCGTCGCTCTCGAGGTAGAAGTCGTCGTCGTCTTCGCCCTCGGCGTCCGCGTCCTCGACGGGCTCGTTCTTCATCTTCATCGCCTTGGCACGCGCGGCCGACCGGGTAGCCAGGGCGCGGGTCGGCTCGGCGCGGCGCGCGGTGCGGGTGCGGGGGGCAGGGGCGGAGATGGGAGAGGGCTCGCGAGCAGCGACGGGATCGTCTATCTCAGGCAAAGGCGCGCTGATGTCTAGCGGGGAGACGGTCTGCGGGATTTGCTGGGGCTGTTGGGGGTAGCCCTGCTGGATGAGGGAGTAGGAGTGGAGGAATGGAGCCGGGAAGTCCACGGCGGGGCCGATGTCGAGGAGGGAACTGAGGTCTTTGTCCTCGACCTTCGGCACGAAGCTGGCGTCGTGGGCGAGCACGTGGCCGTGTCCTAGGACGGGGCTAGAAAGGAACGCGGTGAGCGATCGCGAGAAACGAGACAAAGGAGAGAGAAGCAGAAGCTGATGAGATGACTTACAGGCCTTCGTGCAGCTGCTCCGCGTTGTAGACGAAGGAGCCGGTGGAGACCCACTTCTTGCGGGTCTCGGAGACGTTGTAGGGGTGGTACGGATCGTCATCGGAGTCGGAACCCGACGCGTCATCGTCGGTCCCGCTCGCGTCGTCCTCGGAATCGTCCTGCTGGGAGGTGTAATACGACGAACTGGGCTGGGTGTGGAACTGGGGTGCTTCAGCGGCCAGCCACTGCAAGTTGGAGTCGAGGAGGGAAGGGTTGCGAGCGAGGCGCGTTGCAGGCATTACGTTTGGGACGGTGAAGGGTGATATCGCGTCTGTGCTGGGGATGGGTTCGGAGTGTGAAGCGGAAGGATGAAGAGACACGGTAGACTCGAGTGGGTGATGGTAAGTGGCGGGACAGGACGCGACGAGAGGCGGATTTATAGGCGCAGGAAGACGGAGGACAAAGGTAGGTTGTACGAGGCCAACGGCTTCCCGCGAACTGGCCCATTGCGAGGGCCACTGGGGAGAGGACTCCGACCAAGGCTATTGTCGCGGACGATTCAGGCGGTGGAACAAGACAGGGCATCTCGTCTTGTAGATCTCCGCCCGGTATCCTCGCTCGCCTTCCTTTTTCTCTCCCCATCAGTAGGACCAAGCTGCAAGCTTTGTTGTCGCATTGTCCTGGTCGCAACGTTCGAACCTGTGAACATTAAACCTTGAGCCATGCGCGCGCTGCGCCCCGACATCCGGTTGGCTCGTTGCAAGCAGGCCCTGCACTGAACTCGGTTAGCACGCCACTCGACCACCTTCCTCGAAGCTTCTCAGTGGCAATTAGGTGCAGTGCCGAAACACTCGGAATACGGTTTATCGCACAACGCT
Organism: Sanguinoderma infundibulare; assembly: GCA_032821775.1. NCBI lineage: Eukaryota > Fungi > Basidiomycota > Agaricomycetes > Polyporales > Polyporaceae > Sanguinoderma > Sanguinoderma infundibulare. The sequence continues at coordinate 1,973,930 of JAVLRN010000007.1, forward strand.
ACGAGTATATTACACCAAGGCCTCAATGCAATCCGATATGGTGTAACGGCTAACATTACCGCCTTTCACGCGGTAGCTCGGGGTTCGATTCCCCGTATCGGAGTAATATGTTCCACCATTTTTGAGGCTAGAAACCGTTGCACGGTTGGGGGCTGTTTTGAACGACAAGTCGCATGCTTGAAGACGTCGAAGCCAGTCCGGTCATTATGGTCGCCGTCGGGAAACGTCATCTCGGCTTCGAGTGATACGACAGTCGCCGAGGGAAAATCCGACGGCCTGTGCTCATCATAACCGGGTCTAGCGTGGATCATGCCTCGAGGCGTTGGAAGCGGGGCAAAGCGTCGGTATGCCGCGTATATTGCGATTAACGGCATAGGAATTACAGATACAGCGTATGGTCCAGAGCGCACACACGGTGCAAGCAACATATGGCTCACATGCCGCTATTGCCCTCTCCTCGAGCGCAAACGCTTGCCATTCTGCACAGCCGGCCCCCGTCTAGAAGCGAATGTCGTTGGTGAACGCGTATTCCCTCGGCACAGCTTGGACACGTACCCTCGGATTTTCTTCGCCGCCCTCGCCTGGTGCGCAAAAGTTTCAGGGTCCTTGCCTTCACGGAACTTCTCCATGCACCATAGAATGTACCTGGGAAGCACCGCAACACCAGCTCAGCACAGAGAGTACCACGACGCACACCATCCCGCAAAAGCGGCCTCCACGGCAATGCACAAATTCATGTGTAGAACACGCACCTGCGATCCCGCACAGCGAGTCCTGCCTTCTTCAGCTGGAAGCCGTTAGTCCGCCATAGCTCAGCCCAGGACGAAACACCGGTCAGTTTGGTCTCGCAAGAGCGCCCCATTGCCTTGAGGAAGGCCTCCGGTGTTTTGATATCGCCTGTTTTGCGAAGAGAGTGCGCAGGTCAGCGTTGGAGTTCGAGAGCGCTTTGTTGATTCGAAGAGCTGGCATACCACGAGTGGAGGGCGGTGACCGCTGAGCAGACCTGTTCACGACGGAACGAGTCAAGGAGGGAAGGAAGGGTTGTAGCCGGGCAGCAAGGCAAACAGACATGGTTCCGCCTTGTCCTTGGGTCGTCGAGGGGGAACGCAATGTGGGGGAGACGAGCAGAGACGCGTCGGCATCGGCGTCTCCAGCGCTCTCCGTGTCGCGCGGTCCGACTCACCAACTACTGTAGTTGTTCCGTCGTCGCCATGTCACACACCTCACTTTGGGGGAACAGCGGACAATAGAAACACAACAATACAATATCCAGAGTAACACATTGCAAGAGCTACAGGTAAGTAGAGTGATATCATGCGCCGCGGGCGGTGTATCGCAACTTTTCCAGTTCCTCTACATCCGTCTGCGCGTCCTTCATCCACTTCGTCGCAAGTGCAACAACTGCTGTCAGGAAGGCAGCGGTACTCCACCACAGTACATCGACCCTTCCGCGTCCAAGCAGGAGCGAATATGCAGGGGCTACCATTGGGAGGATGATTGAAGTTGGGTGTGAGAGCGGTAATGGAAGAGCGAGGGAGCGTGGCAGGGAAGCGTTTACTATCATTTGTCGGATGTGATGCTTAGGTGGAAGGCAGTATAGGATGAGGTTTCCATGCACCAGAAATTGAAGAATGAGGAACCCGTTGGCGAAGGGTACGGGCTCGGAGGGGAGATTTGGGAAAAGTGGCGCCAAAGGAGATAGCTTCGTTGGACTGAACGCGAAGATGACATGGCTTACGACACTCCCGTCAGCATGTTAGGATATTGGAACCAAGAGCAGAAGGAACACACATCCACAGTGAGAGGCCAATAACGATTTGTAGGCCCGTGCGGTAAACGGCATTAGAGTCCTCGTTCCGTTTGCGCAACCGATCGATCACCTCTTCTTGTTCTAAACAAAGCTTTAGTCATCGTCGGATACTACGAGGACCGTGACGCTCACCTTGCTCGTCCAAAACGCGTCCGTCCAAGTCGTCGTCCTCCGAGAACCTAAAAGGCACTCGCTGCCTCATCGCGGTAGCCATACTGCTGTAGTCTTGGATTGTGTGCTAAGGTCCTTGACGCTGATCTGGATGGGTGGTCGCAGTGGAGGTGTCCAAAGAGAGGGTGTCTGGCCGCGTGTCCTGACAAAATGGAAAGCGGGAGGGCGCAAGGTGAGGCTGCAGGCCGTGGCAGTTGCTGCTATAGATTAGATTAGATGACGTCGACGATTAGATCACTGAGATCTCGCAACGAATTTTCCTCGCCGCGCCCGAGTTTGACTTCTCTTCCACACTACTTACCGTCTTCGCGTTCCTAACTTATCAGACGACCTCATTCATAAGCATGCCATCTGCAGTCATGGCAAGACCGCACGACATTGTGGAGGATGGCCAATTCGACGATGCGCCAGGAGACGAGTCCGCTCCCGCTCCCGCACCTGCGCTTGATCCCGATCCTCGACAAGGACGCACCTTTATCGACGACGAGGGTTTGCTAGAATGGTCCTCGGACAGCTCTGAAGACGATAGCGAGCCGGACGAATTTGAGCAAGAGGAGGATGCCCTGGAAGTGGAAGCGTTCCAAACCCTACGCGCCGAGGACGAGGACTGGGAAATCGCCGAAGGAGGTACGTGCCATCCGCTGCTCATCCCGTTCAGCCGAACGAACCGCCCATGCAGACTTCACAAAACAGTATAACCGCCTGCGGCAGCACGTCGCCATCCGGACTGGCGTGGCGCAAGGTGTTGCCTCCGCCCTGAATTCCAAGGCCGCGGTAGCGACACTACCAGTCGTAAATCGTCCTCGCCCTCCAAAGGCTGCGGGAACGCAGGCTTCGCAACAGCAGCAGCATGCAAAGGACAAGACGGAGAACCAGCTTCAGGCTCTGTCGAAGTACTCCTCGCGTCTGCGGAACCTGGACAGACCGTACGATCTGGGTGTGGGCGTAAATCGGAAGGGCCCGTCAGCTACCGCGAATATGAAGGACAAGAGTGACCGCGCAACGAGCGAGCAGGTGCTTGACCCGCGGACGCGGATTATTCTGTTCAAGATGATAGGACGCAGCCTTATTTACGAGGTCAACGGTTGTGTCAGCACTGGGAAGGAGGTCAGTTGAGATATTTCATGGTTTCATTAGAAGATTGACATCATTTCAGGCGAACGTCTACCATGCACTCACGCCAGATTATAAGCATCTTGCTCTCAAGATCTATAAGACCTCTATCCTTGTGTTCAAGGATCGCGATCGCTACGTTTCTGGGGAGTTTCGTTTCCGGAGAGGTTACAGGTGAGAATTATCCGTGCCACAATCATGACGCGAGGCTAAAGCCCCGGGCCTGAAGCCGTCATAATCCGCGGAAGATGGTGCGAGTTTGGGCAGAAAAGGAGATGCGGAATCTGAAGCGACTTCGGACAGCGGGCATCCGGTGTCCAGAGCCCGTGGAAGTCCGCGAAAATGTTCTCGTGATGTCATTTGTAGGGGATAAAGACGGATGGTACGGCCGTCTTACTTTCTGCACGACCCACCAACCCTGATCGTTCATTATAGGGCATCTCCACGTCTCAAGGATGCGGTCATTCCGGAGGCTGCGTTTCCGGATCTCTACGTCGAGCTCATGCTCATGACCCGCAAGATCTTTACCGAGTGCAAGCTCGTACACGCCGATCTCTCCGAGTACAACATACTTTATCACGTTGATGACACCGAGCCCCGGCAGGCTGCTCCAGAGTCATCTTCCGATACCCATACGAACTCGGGCCAGGCTGCATCTTCTGTGGGCGAGGAGCAGCCGATACCAACGCCTCGCGGCCATCTCTATATCATCGACGTCTCACAATCAGTCGAGCACGACCACCCACACGCATTCGACTTCCTCCGCTCCGACCTGCGCAACGTCGACGATTTCTTCTCCAAACGCGGCGTCCGCACCGTCGGCCTCCGCCGCGCGTTCGAGTTCGTCACGCGTGAGCGCCTCGACACCTCCAAAGACGAGGGCGCCATCCTGCGTGAGTGGATGAGCACGCCGCCCGAGTCCGCGAGGGCGGACGACGCCGATGACGACGACGACGACGACGACGAGGTGTTCATGCGGTCGTACATCCCCCGCACCCTGAACGAAGTGTACGACCCGGAGCGCGACGTCGGCGTCCTGAGCCGCGGCGAGGGCGAGAAGCTGATCTACAAGGACACGATCGGGATCGTGGGCCCGAGCGAGAGCAGCAGGACGGACGAGCCGCCTGCTCCTGCGTCTGCTCCAGCTATCGCGAAGCCCCTGGACCGCCCGGACGGCGCCCCTGCGAAGAAGAAGAAGGGGGTCACGTTCGCGGACGAGACACGCGCCCCCGTCGGCGAAGGCGTCGAAGGGCGCGGAGAAGAAGGGGGCGTGGGTGCGGGCCTGGACGATGACGATGACGACAGCGAAGACGAGACGCAGTCTGGGGAAGGGGAGGGGGAAGGGGAAGGGGAGGACGGCGTGGAGGGCTTCAGGGAGAAGGCGCCGCGGGGCCACCGGCACGAGGACAAGGAAGCGAAGAAGGTGCGTTTGTATGGGTGGGAGGGAGCGCAGTGTGGCGATCCGGACGCTGAATCTGCGTGGCTCGTGGGCCGTGCTGTTTTTTTCCAGCAACGCAAGAAGGCGGCGAAGGAGGAAGCGCGGGAGAAGCGCAAGCACAAAATACCGAAGGCCGAGAAGAAGAGAAGGATCAAGGTGAGTGTGCGCGGCGGTTGAGCGATGAAGATGCCCGGTGCAGCTGGCTCGCGTTAGCGTACGGGCCCGGCGAGGAGCGGACTTGAATGAAGTGCAGCAGTACCCTGAACGCATGGAGCTCTAGACTAGCGAAGTCGATCATCGCGAAACCTTCGTGTGGTCGTTCAGAAACCTTTGAGGCGAAAATAGTAAATCTGTAACGAGTACCCATTGATAACTTATGTGTATACATACAAGTTCCGCTCCAGGCATTCTCTGTCGCTGAGTATCGATATCCGAGTACTGCTGCCCAGCAGGCCAAGGGAGTAAGTGCGTATATGTAGCCCGCGCGCCCAACACCCGATCGAAGAGCGAGTCGCATAACCTGCCGCGTGGAAAGATATGGGGATAAGTGTTTGCTTCTATAGTACATCAGTCGTGTGGATCGACGATGGAGTATACCGTGTCAACGAACGTGCTAGGACATGTTTCAACGTTTCAACGGCGGTGGCGTCTGGCGCTGCGCCGTGCGCGTCAAGATGGACCGACAAGTTGAAGTAGATGAAGATGACAGATGGGGGATGGCAGGCGTGAGACGGGTATATACATGTACATGTGTTGCTGCAACTGCGACTGCGGATGCGGACCAGGATAATTCGTCTGTGGCGTACAACATTGGGCTTCGACGCGGATCTTCTTCTGGTTTGTCGTACACATGCACACGCGGTGGCGACACCGTGGGGCACGACGAGGGCGGGCCCGACTAGAACGTCGAAGCCCATGCCTCGAGGTCGATCGTCGCCGTCCTGGAGCGTTCAATCCATGAGTGTTTCTGGCCAGTATGCGGTTAGTTTTGGCGTCAGAAGCACAACGAATAACCGAGCCGAGACGCACAAGCAGGTCCTTGGGCGTCTTCCGCATGTCGGGATCCTTGAGCAAGCAGCTGTCTACGAAGTCGTCTGCCTCCTTCGGGAAGCGGCCCTCGGGTGTGAGACGAGGCGCAGGCTCGTTCACGATGTGCTGAAGGAGCTCAAGGATGCTCATCGTCATCCCCCCGCCTTGGAGACTGACACCCTTGCTCTTCCGCTTCTTCTTCTTGTCCTTCTGCTCCTTGGTCAGGGAGAGTGTGGGGCGAGACCGGCTGGGCGAAAGGGTGCCCTCAAAGTCGGAGAGATCCGAGTCGTCCGAGGAGGACTCGGCGAATGGGAACCGGCCGAGGGCGAGTTCGATGAGCGAAATGCCGAGCGACCACACATCTGACTTGACGGTATATTGCGCGCCCTGTATACGTTCCGGCTGTGCAAAGCAAACGCATCCGCGTTCTCAGCATCTGTGATAGCATGCTGCGCTGGTTACGGGGGACTCACGCTCATGTAGGTAGATGTACCGACGAAAGTGTCCGCAATGGAGTTGATGAGCTCCCCAGAAACACCGAAGTCACAAATCTTGATCTGGCCTTGGGAATTGAAGAGAATATTTGAGGGTTTAATGTCTACAAGACGCGTTATGGGGTGGACAGGAACACCATGCATATCTCGGAACGTACCACGGTGGATAATCCGGTGGACATCGTAGAGATACGTGAGGCCCTCGAGCACGGCGAGCGCTACCTTGCCCATAACATCGATATCAATGGGACCGATCTTCTTGTAGATGCCGTCGAGGGAACCCTTGTCCATAAACTCCATGCAGATGCAGATGTTTGGGTCCGAGATGAAGGCGCCGTAGAAGGAGATGATGTTGTCGGAATGGCAGTCGTGCATGATTTGGAGCTCGCGGAGGATTTGTTTCCTCACCGACGGCTTCGCGTCAATCAAGACGATCTAGCAGGCATCATTCGCGCCCCGCGCACGGAGTTCGCAGATGGGGGCGCGACGCACCTTCTTCGCCATGATGGTCCCGGTGGGCAGATGCTCGACCTTCTTCACACTGCCACCGTTGCCCTGGCCGAGCTCATGGAGGTCCTTGAGGTCCTCGTTGCGGAGGTCGTGGTACTTGTGCTCCGAGTTGAGCTCGAGGTTGGCGAGCGTGGTGGAGAGGGTCGTGTGGTAGGTCATTCGGTGCGCAGAGGCAGAGCCTGTCGGTGGCGCCGAGTTTGAGCCATTTACGGTCAAAAGGTTGTTGTCTGGATCGACGGTGGCCGTATTGGTGGTGGAGACCTTGGGGGCGGCGAGCTTCATGGGCGGGGGCCGCTTCTTGCCCCCGCCGGCGGGCACGGGCGCGACGCGAATCGGCTCTGGCTGGGGCTCCGGGGCGGGCTGGGTGACGTCGAGCTGGAGGGCCTTAAAGTTGCGCTTCTTGCGCACAGGACCTGCAGCGAGGGATGCCATGATGAACCTTTGGCTGGATACGCGTCAGGGAGTCTCGCGAGGGGGAAGGACGGGGAGGAGGGGGGACAATGGCGGGGGGAAGGAGGGCGACGACGGGAGGGACAAGGGAGAGACTCGGTCGGCGGTGCGACTTGTTCAAGCACCGAGCGTTCGGGCCAATTCGATCGCCCCTCCCTCAATCTCTGCTGACTAAGCTCCCCCCACACTCCGACAGCCCCCGCAGGCGCCCGCGCGGGTCGCGTCCACGTCGCGCGCCCTGGCGTCTCGCGCATCCCTCACCCTCGCGTCCATCGTCCAGCCCGCCCTCTGCCGCCATGAACGTTCGCGCGACGTGCTCGGTCGCTGTCGCGTCCATCCGCCGCCGCCCCCTGCTCGCGCTGGGCGTGGGCGTGGGTGCGCTCGCCGCTGCTCGCTCGTCGCTCGTTCCTAGCGCAGTCATGCGTCTGCGCCAGGTCACGCCGTCTTCTCATCTGGGTCCGAATGGTAACCTCTGGCACTATCGATCGCACTCCTCGCTCTCAGGGTCAACATTCTCGCTCCCTCCCACTGACCCGATAATGGCATCGCTGAAACCGCCCCAGGCCGCACCCAAGTGGACCCACACCCCAGAGGAGGTCATCGCCCTGACCAAGGACGCCATCGAGGACGAGCGCAATCGTCTCGACAGGATCGGCTCCCTGAAGGCCGAGGAGTGCAACTTCGAATCTGTACGTACGCGCGGCCGTCCAGCCATCCGGTTTCAGTCGTTCGCTTGTCCACGTCCTCGGCGCAATACTCATTCAGTCTGGGTTGGGGTGTTGCTAGGTGTTTGTGAGTCCTCCCTAACGTCGACTGTTGGTTGCGGGGGCGGTAACCAGTGGCATTATAGTTGGCTCTCGCCGAAGGCGAACGCACGGCGGACGCTATCATTGAGCCCTTGACGTTCTACCAGAACGTGTCCCCGTCCAAGGAGCTCCGCGATGCCTCCAACGAGGCAGAGGTCCTCGCTCGCGACTTTGGCGTCGAGGCGTCCATGCGCATCGACGTCTTTCGCGCCAAGCAGGCCGCAGAGGAGAACATCAAAAAGTCTGGGAGGGAGCTCACTCCAGAGGAACAGCGGCTGGTCAACAAAATGATCCTAGACGGAAAGCGTGCCGGCCTTGCGCTGCCTGATGCCGAGAGGGAGCGGTTGACCGTCCTCAAGAAGGAGCTGTCCCAGACGTGTTTGGAGTTCAGCGTAAGCATCTGTCGCCATGCCATTACATGACTGCAAGATGCTCAATTTGATCGCAGAAAAACTTTAATGAAGAGAACGTGCGTCCTAATTCCCAGACCCATCGCGTTGGAGATCGTCTGGCGGAGTCGAGATTGAGTGAGGAGCGGGATACAATTGGGAGATAGCTCTTTCGCGCGAAGATCCGACTCCCAAGTTGCGCGATCGCCAGGCCTTTTGAGATTGTCCACCATCTCGCCTGTGTTTCGCCCGATACTCTATCCCTCAGAGCATTAGCCAAGGCCGTGGCAAACATGGTCTGGTTGCACTGGATAGTACACTGACATCCTTTCATTCAGGGTGTCGCCACCTTTACGCTGGACGAGCTCAAGGGCGTCCCCGAAGATGTCATATCAGGCTACACTAAGCGCACTGAGGACGAGAAGGAGGTGTACGATGTCACCTTCAAGACCCCCGACATCTTTCCTCTGGTAAGTCCTCCACTCTAAAATTCTTGGACAATCTCTCTGACAAACGATGCAGTTCAAATACGCAGAGAACCCGGAGACGCGTCGCACCGCTTATGAGAAGTTCGAGAACCGGTTGGCAATCAACAAGCCCATCATGGCCAAGTTCCTTGACCTGCGTCGCCAGATTGGAAAGCTCTTGGGCTATTCCACATGGGCAGACTATGTCACGGAAGTGAAAATGGTCAAGAACGCGAAAAGCGTAAAGCAGGTGCGCCTGCTGTGCTGTCGTTTTCAGCGTTGTTTACTTACGTTCGCACGTGTAGTTCCTCTTGGACCTTGAGCAGAAACTCCGTCCGGTCGGTACCAAGGACCGCGACACCCTCCTTGCGCTCAAAAAGGAGGAGCACGAACAGAAGGGTCTGCCTTTCGACGGCGAGTTCTACCTCTGGGACTACAGGTACTACGACCGCAAGTTCATTGAGCAGACCTTGAGCCTCGACGATTCGCTCGTCAAGGAGTACTTCCCCGTGTCTAAAGTCGTTCCTGCTATCCTCGAGATCTACCAGAACCTTCTTGGGGTCAAGTTCGTTGAAGTCAAGGGTGGCGAGACCTGGCACCCTGGTGAGTTCTCAAGCGCTAATGTTCGATATAAACCGTTGGTACTCATTATCGCCGAAGATGTCCAGATGTTTGCCGTTTGGGAGAAGGACGCGAGAGATAGGTCCGGCTTCGTCGGGTACTGCTACCTCGATCTGTTCCCTCGTGGTGCGTGCCGAAGCCACGCGGCTCTTCATCTCGCCCTCATGCCCATTCACTTTTACAGCATCGAAGTACTCGCATGCAGCCGTGTGGCCGCTCCTGGCCGGGTACGAGAAGCGGGACGGATCACGCTCGTACCCGCTGACGGCGATGGTGGCGAACCTGGCGAAGCCGACGCCCGCCAAGCCAGCTCTCATGCGGCACGACGACGTGACGACGTTTTTCCACGAGATGGGCCACGTCTTCCACGGGCTGCTGTCGCGGACGAAGTTCTCGCGGTTCCACGGGACGAGCGTCGCAGGGGACTTTGTGGAGGCTCCGTCGCAGATGCTGGAGAACTGGTGCTTTGAGCCGAAGGTACTGGAGAAGATGAGCAGCCACTACGAGAGCGGGAAGCCGTTGGATGCGGAGCTGATCGACAAGATCATCAAGAGGTGTGTGCTATCCTTTTTTTTCTACTTGACTTGGTTATGGATGTTCATCATTGCTTTGCAGCCGATACGTCAACGTCGGGTTGTTCTATCTCCGCCAACTGTTCTTCGCCAACTTCGATCTCAAGGTCCACACGGACCAAGGTCAGCGGTTTGCTTCGTTTGGTATTCACTGCTTGTTTAAGCATCTTTGTGTGTTTCAGAACCGGCGGACTACTCAGAGCTCTGGAACTCGATGCGCGAATCGATCTCGCTCGTCAAGGGCAAGAATCTGGGCGCGGGCGAGGGCACGTTCAACCACATTGCGAGCGGGTACGACGCCGGGTACTACGGCTACACGTACTCGCTCGTCTTCGCCGCGGACATGTACGCGACGATCTTCAAGAAGGACCCGCTGGACCCACAGCGGGGGAAGCTCTACCGCGAGAAGATTCTACGTCCGGGTGGAAGCCGCGACGAGATTGACTCGCTCAAGGTACGTTGTGGGATGTTGGTTTAGGTACGGTCGCTGACTGGATCGGGGGGCGTGCAGGACTTCCTTGGGCGGGAGCCGAACTCGGAGGCGTTCATTAAGGAGCTGTTCGGCAGCCAGAGCTCGTGAGCGCAAACGGACACGACGTGGTCCCACGAATTGAATGGTTCTGGTTCGGGCGAGGCTCGAGAGTGAGAGTCGGATGTGGACGGACATGATGTAATTAGCACGCATGCACTGTAACATACATACACTACACACCGCTCTGTCCATGGCTTGGCTTGTTGGTGGTCGTGTGATGCGATCGCCTGGATTGCTTGGCCTGCGGCCCCGATCGGTGGGTTAATTTCGTGTACCTCGAGCTTAAAAAGGGAAGTCCGTGTGTGAAGAGTGGTGAGAAAGATGCAGGTTCGTAAACCTTGTTCGGTTGCCATATAGGTAAAATTCGGTGCTCATCCGTCGGTCGTCTGAGGTCGGTGTGGTCAGAGTGTGCTGCTCTGTGATTCAGAGCGGGGACTTGAGGGAGACCGGGATCAGCTGATCGCTCCAGCGGAAGCAAAAACATCCAGGCCGTACTTATCGATGCCATCGTGCAGCACTCCACCGCTGCTTAACTTCATTCTTCCCCATCCGCTCTCCTTGGCACTTCGACGTCGTCACTCCAAGCTGCAATCCGCGCGATGACAAGCCATTCGCGGGAAGACATCGCGCAGTTACCCGAGCCGAGGCTGTTGGAGAGGGCGGCAAGAGGGGCAGTTGAGGTAACGTTCCTGCCAGCGTCCAGACGCCGCGCGCCGGCGGCGGATCGTGTTCGAGTCGAGTCGCTGACGATTTGTCGCTGGGATCGGACACGGGGCAGGCCACGGGCGGAGGGCTGGATGCTGCCGCGGAAGATGTGCGTTCGAACTTCTTCTTCCACCCCATACTTAAGCTTTGGGCACCGCCCGCGTTCCAAGCATTCGCCCGCCTCCAATTTCTTGGCAACACTGCTTTCCGGACGCATCGCCTGCCCGAGTTCCTCCTTGCTCTTCAACCCTCTCGACCGCTCAGAGCTGACCACATCCTCCTTCGACCTTGCACAGGCTCTGTCCGGAGTAGCTCGCAAGGCCGAGGTGAGCTAGACCATACCTACCCTCTTCCTCTCTCTTCTTCTCCTGCTCGCCCGCCGCCACTTCTGTTCGCAAAACTTGTGCCATGAGCGAACGCCGCAAAGAGCGCAGACGCACCTGGATGGGTCGTTACTCGGCCTCCTGGAGGTCCAGCGTTCTCGATGGCAAGGACGCGGTCCTCCCCAGCCCGCAGGAGGGCAAGGAGCAGACCTACGACCGCGTCCCCGGCTCGCCTAATCCCAGCGGCTCTGGCGGCACGGGCGGCGGCAGCATTCTGCCGTTCAAGAGGAGCAACTCGGGCCAGTCCCTCGCCTCGCTCGTATCCCCACGACCGGGCACGCCGCTGACCACCAAGAAGCGCTCTGGCTCCTCGACCTCGCTCTCCCAGGATGGTCACAACGGCGACCCAAATCAGGTCCAGCCTCCCAACAACGGCCATTCGCTCGAGCGCACCATCTCATCTCTTTCCACACAGTCCACCTCCACCATGACACACCCCGCGCCCTCCCAAAAGTCCCCCGATCCCGCCGCGCGCCACCCCGGCTCCTTCTCCAAGATGTCCATCGGCTCCATGCTCTCCTCCCTCTCCCTCACACGCGGCGACCGCGCCAGCCACGGCCACGACGAGGAGCGCGGCCGCCCCCAGCGCAATGACAAAGACAAGGACAAGGACAACGCCCGCTCCTCCTCCTTCTCGGGCTCCCAAGCCGATCGCGACACCTCCGGCTCGCGTGCCCGCAGCCATTCCCCCTTCCGCCTCCGCCGCCGCCTACGCGATCCCTCTCCCGGCGTCGAAGCCCTGACCCACTCCGATGTCGAGTCCGACGCAGAGATGTCCCGCATCCGCCCCCGCAACGCCTTCTCGTTCTCGTCCGTGTCCGACGACGAGTCCGGCGACGAGACAGAGGAAGGCACCTCGTCGGACGAGTCCTGGACCGAGGACGGCAAGCTCGACGACATCACCGAGCAGAACACCGAGGCCAACGCCCTCGTCCCCGCCACCTCCGTCGATCAGGACGTCCCGGACTACCTCGGCGAGGGCGTGAACGTCATCATGCCTCCAGAGCCCTACTTTCCGTCGACGCTCAACGGCGGCCAAGGCCGGAATCCGAGAAGGCGCAAGTCGATGAAACCCCAGGATACGCTCCCTTTGGACACCTCGCGCCCCGTCTTCCAGAGAGACCGCTGCATCATTACCGTCACCCACGGCAGCCCAGAGAGCATACATCGAGAGACGGGTCGCCAAGGGAAGCGGTACGTCCTCGCAAGCGATCTCAGTGAGGAGTCGAGGTACGCGTTGGAGTGGGGGATTGGCACCGTCCTGAGGGACGGCGACGAGCTGTGAGTCCGATTACGTCTTCCTCTTGTACCCCCGCGCGCGGCAGGTGCTCATGATCGCCCGCTCTAGCATCATCGTGACAGTGGTGGAAAACGAGAGCAAAGGTGCGTGTCCCCTGCCGTCATACGACCCGTGCGCGAGATGTGTGTTCCAGAGTCCCGTCTCTCCTGACCTCGGGCTTCTCTTTGCCTTTTCTTTAGTCGACCCCCAGATCCCCAACCCCGCCGATCGCGCTACAAAGCTCCGCGCCCAGCAAGAGGTACGTGCCTAAACCTCGCCCGCGGGGCTGAGCTGAACTCGGCACCTAGCGTCAAGCCTTGGCGTACATCCTCGTCCGCCAAGCGACGAGCCTCCTGCAGCGCACGCGGCTCAACGTCGCCATCCAATGTCAAGCTTGGCACGCCAAGAACTCGCGACATATGCTGCTCGGTGCGCCTCAATACACACCCTTATTGACAGAATCATCTGCTCACCCCGCGTGTCCGTCGCGCAGACATCGTGGACCACTACGAGCCGGTCATGCTCATCGTCGGCTCCCGAGGCTTGGGCAACCTCAAGGGGTGCGTGCGCTCACCCCTCATTCATTCTCTTGCGCTAACTGACACACCCAACGCACGTGCACGCGCACCCCTTACTTACTTCCCCCAGCATCCTCCTCGGCTCGACCTCTCACTACCTCATCCAGAAGTGCTCCGTGCCGGTCATGGTCGCCCGCCGGCGGCTCAAGCGCCCCCCGCGGCGCGCGGCGCACCTCAAGGCGCATCGCGCGCGCGTCTCGCTCGCGCAGGCCGCCGTGGACCGCGTCGCGTCCAAGGTCGACCAGGACGTGGCGAAGATGCGGAGCGAGATCGCGCGCGACGACGAGCGCCGCAGCGGCGACGGCGGCCACACGGACGTCGAGGACGACGTCGAGACCGAGGTCGAGGGCGAGCCGGGCCCGCCGCCCGTCGACCGGGAGAACTCGCTCGGGGAGAAGATCGGGAGCGGGGAGTGAGCGCGTTTTGGGATGCGGGCGTTCGTGTTCGCGTGGATGGAACCATCATGGAAGACACGACCGTGATGATGACTCGGCTCGGCATATAGCTGCTGGCGGTCGAGCGATGGAGGATGGCGGAGGAGGGTGCGTCTGCCGTCTTGGCTCTGACACGATACTGGTCGGTTTTCCACCTCGTATATTATACCTCACGCTGTGTAGCGGTGTCGTGGGCTCGGGACTCCCTGCTCTCACTGACGACTCAGTACTACTCGGTACTCAGCTAGTACTCATTATATTCGGAGCGATGGCCCATGTATTACTCATTATAGATCACTATGACTATGCTACTCATGACATGTCTTGAGGTGTGCGGTGTTGCATTGATAATCCAAAACCAACCATTGTGCACCTCGCAAGTCCATCTACTACCCTGGAGGTTATATGGTTGAACGGCGCAGATGGCGCGGTTTCTTCTGTTTCCCCTATTCCCCCTTCGGTATGCCGCCTTTGGTCGGGGAGGCGACCTCTACCGCGGGCTCCTCAACAGCAGGCTCCTCAACGACGTCTTCGATCGTCGCCTCGAACGTCGCCTCCGGGAACTCAGCCCCAGCCTCCATCGTCGGTTCCGCGTCCGGAAGAGACTGGGCAATCGCCTCTTGCCGCGCGTACGCCTTCTGCCTTCGGGCTCTGACTTCCGCCTGCGGCTCGTCGACGCGCTCGAGTTTGAACTGGATCCCCCCTGCAGGCCAGCATGAGGAACGACGGAGCATGACACGGCCAAGAGACAGAAAGAGGAAACGTACAAGGGGCGTTTGTGCCGATCACTTTCGCGTCTCTGGTCGGCTTGCCGTTCACGACGTTTGTCAGGGACAGCCTGAGCTCGACGACGGGCGGTTGGGAGCCGGGATTGGGGTTCTTCAGGGGCTCGACCCAGACGCGGAGGTATTGTTTGTGCTTTTCAAACGTGCACTGCACCGACTGTGTGTGTCCGTCAGCATCCCCACCGTCCCGGACGCTCCCTCGATTGTGCTATGGCAAACGAACGAGGGACACGCACCTGGTTGGGGAAGCACTTGGTGATGTGCTTGTAGAGCATCTCCATGATGCGCACGCACCGCAGGAACACGCGCGTCCCCGCGCCCTCGCGCCCGAACAGGCAGAGGTCCATCTCCTTGAGCGACACGTACTGGAAGCCGAAGAGGCGCGCCGTGTTGTGGTACGCGACGAGGACGCCGTCCATGTTGCCGATGCGCGCCTGGAACGAGTACTCGAGGAACGCGGCGCGGATCATGTCGTAGTACTCCTCCTCGAACGAGTCGCGCCGGCCGGTCAGGCGCTCGAGAGAGATGTGGGTGTGGTTCAGGTAGTTGTACACGTCGTGCCGGACGGCGGAGATTGCGCGCGTCTTGAGGTCGAAGACGCCCGTGCCGGGGAGGCGGTCGTCGACGCAGTCGAGCTGGGAGCGCATGAGGAACTTGCCGTGCTGGAGTGGCGAGAACGTGAGGGTTGAATGCGGGATCGGGTGTGCAGGGGATCATACCTTCGCGTACCGGTGCACGTCTCTTAGTTTCGGGTGGTCCTTGCCGGTATACGACTTCAGGAACTTGTTGAAAGTATTCTCGGGAAGGGTGAGGAATTTCTCCAGCAATGTGCCCTGTTTGTATGTCAATGAGAGAGCAGGGCGATATTTATCAAGAGTACTGACCAGAGGTAGAAGGATCATTTCTTCGTCGCACGGGTCACGCGAATCATCGGAATCTGTTGTATAAACACCGTTCTGGTAGCGAAGAATGACAGACGTCGGTATTCGCTGCCCTGGTGTGAAGTATCGCGGCTGATCCTGGTTCAGCGATTGCTACCAAGGACAACATGATTGTGATACTCACAGCCTCTTCAAACTCTTCACTCAACTTGCTTGTATTGATCGACCTCTCGAGGGACATAAGCAGATATATTTGGGTCAGAATCCCAGTAAGAGAAGATGTGGACCCGATATATTTGCACTTTGCTTGATGAGCATTCGCAATCAAGCCCTTGTCTCGAGAACTTGGCGTGAACCCGGGTAACTTGTCGAACGCGAAGTCGCTGACTCGGGGGATGTTCTCGAGGTAGGGGGTAAAGTTGTACTTGTGTGACTCTGGATCCCTGAGTCGATGTACACCTGGCCTATATACTTATGTTACACGACTGGAAGCGTGGACGGAAGAGTGAAGGGGGACGAACTTTAAAAGGACTTGTCCGAGACCGTGGGCTAGCTTCGGGACGCGGTTCCTCTTCCATTTGTTTGCATCTAACGACCAGAGAGCCTGAAAATGCGTGTCGATGACAAACATCGCGGAGCACATACCTTGGAGGGGTTTAAATACGCCATCTTGCCACAAGCCCGACTGAACAACAACCCCATCGGATGACGGTGTTTCTGAGTCCTTGCCTTGGGCAGAAACAGGATTCATAAACAGGCCTACGATTGATTTAGACGGGAACGGCGGGAAATGGTAACCGACACATACTTTCCAGTGGGTGGAAGGATTTTCGCTTGGACTTCTTTGTCGTGGTGTGTAAGACCTCACTGCCATCCAGTTCTACCTGGAAAATGTCACAAACTAGGCGCATGAGACTTGCAGAACCATGCGCACCTCCGCTTTGCCTTTCTCATCAGAGCCGGTGGCCGGCATGTTTGCGTAGATTAAGTGCCAGGGGATCAGATTCGCGTCAGGATCTGGCGCGGAGGTTGTCACTGATCGTGACCAGGCCGCAGTACGAAGCGAACTAGAGAGATGGCATGTCCTCGATGAAAGCGAAGCCGGTCGAGGTAACGCGCGGAGGTGCATGGCGAAGAACAGCTGATCGCTGGCAGAGTTCCAGATGAAATGAAGCTGAAAACGAGAGCGAGAATGACAGACGCAAAGTCCTGCCCCGCAAAGGCGCAGCTAGCCGAGAGAATGAGCACCGTAGTCAAGGCGTGGTGGACGGTGAAAGCAACCCCCTCGAGCAGCCTCGAGCTCACTGTCGGGCACACGAAAACGGCTACTCACAGCCACGTGCGCGTTGTGCATGGGCGCTTCCCCGCAGCATAGCGGTCGCGACGGAGCGCAGGCCCGGACTTGCCAGTGCAGTCCCTGCCTCCACCTCCACCTTCTTCCTCTCGCCCAACGCTGTCGACGACTACCCACTCACGGCTTCCTTCTCGTTCAACGCTAGCGGCCGGTCAAGATGGCTTCTTTCTTCTCTTCCTTGCTGCAGTGGTTCAGCGGGTATGCATACCTCTCCCTCCGTGTGGCGACTCCGCTAACCCCGCAACAGCCTCTTCTTTTCCAAGACAGCCGAAATTGCCATCATAGGATTACAGGTGAATATTCAATTGTATGTACCTTGAATGCCGCACCTCAATTGAACCCCTCGTCAAGGCATCCGGCAAGACTTCGTTCGTGAACGTCTTGGGAACGGGCCAGGTGCGTGCACATTCTAGACCACGCGCATAGCTGCTATCCTAACCCTGGCACTCCTTCCAGTGGAGCGAAGACGTTGTACCTACTGTCGCCTTTAACCTAAGGAAGGTCAGGAAAGGTAACGTCACGCTCAAGATATGGGATGTAGCCGGTACGCCCCCTCCCCCCAACCGTCGCGCGTTCCTCCCAGGTGCAGACCCCCGCTAGGTCAACCGAGATACCGGTCAATATGGGAACGATATTGTAACGGTGTCGATGCTGTCGTGTACGTGCATGTGCTTGGCTCGGACTGTCAAAAACCTCGTTCACTCTCGAGTTGCTCCTCAGCTTTGTAGTCGATTCTGTAGATGTAAGGCTTTAGGAGATCATTGTCTATATGAGCTCGCTAACATCCACCGGCACAATCAACAGAAGGAGAAATTCGAGACGGCACGTTTCGAGCTGCACCAGCTCCTCGCGCAGCCTAGCCTGTCCGGCGTTCCCCTTCTAGTGGTGAGCATCCCTAACATGTCTCTGCGCGGCACTTGGCACACTGCCGGAGCCGGACTGACACGTTCGACAGCTTGGGAACAAGAACGACCTCGAGGGCCATGCGTCCGTCAAGGAGCTTATCAACGCGCTGTGAGTGTTCCCCAGTTTGAGCTTTTTCAGGCACGGCAATAATGTCCATGGTCATTTTGTACTTGCAGCCAACTAGAAAAGATTACGACTCGACCTGTCTCAGTAAGTCCACTATAGTCTAGCTGTTATTCCCAGATCTGACGACAATTTCCCCAGTGCTATTCGGTGAGTTGTTTGGAGAAAATATTGCGCTTGATCCCTTACCCCTCCACAGTGCTCAATGAAGAGTCAACACAACCTGTGCGTACCAGTCTACCTACACAACACGTGTTCACTTGCTCATTCCGATCATCACTGCAGAGACATTGTATTACAATGGTTGGCTGAACGGAGTCATTGATCTCACGCATGCTCTTACGACGTACATTACATACCTGCTATTTCGTATCCCGGAGGTCGCTTTTTTGGTTTGCTGCCTTTACTGTACTTTATCCCTGTCGATTTGTGACATGTTCCTTCCTGTCCTCGTTCTGCTCTCGTCTCGCCAATCCATTGCCGCCGTGCGTGCGGCAGCAGCAGTGCTGATGTATAACACTCTACTCAAGGCGGATGCTGGAACTAGTCTGGAACATTACACACATCCATCTCTTCGTGATCAGACCACCCGGAACCCAAGTCCAACCTCAATCCGTATCCATCCGATCCCCACTCCCCTCCCCATCCGCCTCCCTCCTCGCCTGATCCTGCAGCGCGCGCAAGAACGGCTCGACACCCGTCCCCGCCTCGGCCGGCAAGCCCAGCGTCCTCACCAAATCGCCCAGGAGCCCCGTCCGGAGCGCCATGTCGAGGTTCCTGACTGCCGCGCGGAACTGCGGCGACGAGACGACCTGCTCTAGCGTCTCGACCGTCGGCGGCCGCGGCAGGTCGGGCGGCAGGTGCGGGAAGAGCGACTGCGCGAGCTCGGGGCGGGCCGCGAACAGCGGACGGAGGTTGGCGGGGGTGAGGACGTCGGTCAGCGAGATCTCGGGCTGCTGCTGTTGGGGTTGGCCGGGGCCGGTGAGGTTGGCGCGGGCGTTGGTGCCGAGGGAGGTGACGATGGAGCGGATTCGGGCGAGCTCTTCCGGCGTTGGTTGGTACTCGCCTGGGCGTTGGGACCTGGAAGCGGAAAGGTTTGGAATGGAGGCTTTGGTGGATGGGAAGGGGAACACTTACGCGGCAGACGTGGAAGACGACGCAGCGGGGGCAGAGGAGGTGGACGCCCGGTTGTTGGGGTTGTAGCCCTCGGAGTACCAGATGGGGACGATGCTCGGGTCGGCGAGGAGGCGGTTCAAGTTGCCCACGAACTCTTCGTCTCGGCTCCCGTCAGCATCCTAGCGGATTCCTTAAGTTAACCGATGTACGCATCGTGGACCTGGTCGAGCCCGCTCACCTGCATCCAGAACTGGAGCACAAGAAGGAAGAAACGACTTCAGCATGACAAGATGGCTAAAAGATATGACGCGACGTACGAAGTGCCGTTGGTTCGACGACGAGAACTTGAGGACGTACGTCCGTCCCCAGGCGGACTGCCCGACCTTCTGGAACGTCGCGTCCCCGGGGAAGAGGATGAGGTCCTTTACAACCGTTAGCATATGGCAATCTATTGTCCTAGGAGGATGTGTAGCACACCTCATCAGCATTGTTGTTGGACCGGTTCTTCCAGATGAAGTGCAACAGGCCGTCCTCGCCGTTTTGGAGGAGGACCGCGCCCTTGGTCGGGTCGGGGTCGACAAAGTTGGTGTTCCCGCGTCGGAAAGCGCGGCCAGCCTTGAACGCGAGTCGGGTTTCCGCCATGGTTTGTGTCTAGGTCAGCGAGGATGGACTGGTGTGCGTGGTGTAGGATTGCGTTCTGCAGCAGGACGCGTCACCGCCGCGATCGGGCGCTTGTGACCGTGAACGCGACGCGCGCTTTGACGCTCATCCAGCACAGACTGCACACTACGACCACATACACCTTATTCTGCCCCCAATAAGCCTTCTGGGTTAAGATATACCTAGAGTACGGCAAACAAAAAACTGGCTTCGCAGGTACCCCCGTGCCCGGCCGGCGTTAGCTCGTGAGTCTGGAGCCATTCGTCCTGACTCTGACTCTGCCCCCCCCGGGCGATTATATCTACTTTCGGGCTTCTCCACCAACGCCAAGACTAGCTGCTTTGATTTCGCACCCAACCAGGGAATTTCGAGGAGTGTGAAACTCGGCCCCGAGTCAGTTCCGAGCGCACTGCGCAGTGCGCATCGTTCAGGGCATCGCCATTGCCAATCCAAGTCGCTGCGTCGCTTCTGTCCCTGGTGGCTACTTAAGAGGTGCGTAGGCCGTAAACTCATACGAAGTCCACTGACCCAGATGGCGGTTTCGACGATCTTCAGCTCCCCCTTCACGAGGATGGACACCTTCCCTACAGAGCTTATCGAGGCCATCTTGGAACACGTCTACTACAAGAAAGGCGTTCCAGACTACAACACCCTCCGCGCATGCGCCCTTGTGTCTTGGACATGGCGAGAACCCGCCCAGCGGCTGCTGTTTCGGCATGCTACCCTGCGCGGAATCCATCACGGCCGCCAGCACCTCTCGTTTCTTCAAGCCACCACTTCAGAGACGGAATATGGGCGTACACTCGGGGGGCATGTCCGCGTCCTGGAGCTATTCATTGGGGATAAGGCGGGGCTCGACTTGGACGACGCGGACCTTGCGGACATCCTCAGTCGCACCCCCCGGGTATACGAGCTCGTCTTACGGGTGACCGGAATACATCAGTTCGCAACGGGAACGATGGAGAAGCTCCGTACCCTCGCCGCCCCCCACGTCGCCGGCGAGCCCTCTCACACGCCCTTGCGCATCCGTGCGCTCAGCCTGCTCTCGTGTGGGATCCAGAGCCCCATCCTCTACCACCTCCTCTCCATCTGGCCCGGCATCGAGTTCCTCTTCGTCGGCGTCGAGATCGCCGCGCCACCGCCCAAGTGGCAGCCAACCTTCAAGCTCTACCAGCTCACGCTCATGCGCACGCCCCGGCTCTCCATCCTCTCCTGGCTCCTTGCCTCGAGCACGGACAGCCTCCGGATCGTCTCCTTCCGCGACGCGCCCGGGCGCGAGCTGGACCCGCTCCTTGACGAGGTCGGCCCGCGCCTGCGCTCGCTCCAGCTGATGAACTACAGCCTGCGGGCGACGAAGGTGCTGCAGCGGTGCCCGAACCTGGAGGAGTTCGTGCTTGTGCAGCTGTCGACGCTGTTCGGGCTCGAGGGGCTGCCGAAGACGCTGGAGCATTTGAGCTGCAGAAACCTGCCGTCGGAGACACAGTCGCTGGACTCCGTCATCGAGGCGGTGGGCATGCTGCCGAGATTGCGGGTGGTCACGTGTGACCGGAGCGCGATATCGGAAGAGCGGTTTGGTGAGCTGGAGGGGTTGTGTGGGGAGAAGGGGGTGCAGTTGTTTGTGGACGAGACTCCATTTTGGGTGGTAAGGACTCCAGCTTGGGTTGAGCGAGATTGGTGTGTGACTGAGTGCATTGCCGCAGAGAGAGGATCCAGTTCGTGTTGGTCGCTTTCCGAAGAGGAAATCTGTCGCCAACTTCGCGCTCATGAATTGAAGGGATTCCGGGAGGGACGTAACGGGGTGTAGGCTCGAGATGGGCATAACGTGTGTAGGCACGTCTCACGAGGAATTTCAAGGAGTGTTTGCAGCATACCAGTGTACAACATAGATAGGAGGTCGCAATCAACGACGCTTCGCCATTTGCATGGTCAGGTTGTCGATGTACATCTGTAAGGTCTCGTTGCCAGAGATGAGCTTGTCGACATCCGCCTGAACACCCTTCGCCTTGACCATCATAGCTGACAAAGGTTTAGCCATCACTTCAATGCACATTGGTTCAGGAGGAGTGTACAAACCGCGCAAGTCCTCTTGGGCAGCAACAATCTCCCTGTAAGGGGGGTTATTGGGCAAGTTCCACACAGCTGAACAGCCGAAAATGACGCACTTGATTATCTTCTCCTTCC
Source organism: Sanguinoderma infundibulare (assembly GCA_032821775.1). Taxonomy (NCBI): domain Eukaryota; kingdom Fungi; phylum Basidiomycota; class Agaricomycetes; order Polyporales; family Polyporaceae; genus Sanguinoderma; species Sanguinoderma infundibulare. Next base: position 1,995,717 of record JAVLRN010000007.1, read on the forward strand.
TAATAGCGTTGGTAACAATATCACCAGCTGAGGAAGGGACTGGCACGTCCCATCCAGGGGTTGTGTCGTCGAAGCCGGAGAAGGACATGCGTAGGTCGTCGAGGTTGTGGTCAAGGCCAGGAGCATGACTATTAGCGCCGCCGATACCCATGACATCACATGACCTGTGTAACGCGTCGCGTCCGCGGCGCGCGTCTACCCCCTTTGACTGGACCGCCGACTGCCATCGAGGCACGGGCATAAACCTCGCTTGTTGACCCCTTCGCCCTTCCTTCCGCCATGGCACACCTAAACAAGCTAGCTATACGGGGTATACGCTCCTTCGACGACAAGAACATCGCCGTCATGGAGTTCTTTTCCCCCGTCACAGTCATCGTCGGCCACAATGGCAGCGGCAAGACGACGATCATCGAGTGCCTCAAGTACGCGACGACGGGCGACCAGCCGCCGAATACGCGCGGGGGCGCCTTCATCCACGACCCGAAGATGGCAAACGAGAAGGAGGTGAAGGCGCAGGTCAAGCTGCGGTTCTACGCCGCCAACGGCGCGCGGATGCTCGCCGTCCGGAACCTGTCCGTGACGATGAAGAAGAACGGGGCGCTGACGATGAAGACGCTGGAGAGCATTCTGGGGCTGGCTGAGAATATCGAGAAGGGGAACGGCAAGGTGCGCCGGCTTGCTTGTATGTGCATATATGCGAGGAGAGCAATTGGGCTCAATCCGAGCGTGTCGCAGCGAGGGGTCATCTCGACCAAGTGCGCGGAGATGGATGCGGAGATCCCTCATTTGCTTGGTGTCTCCAAAGCGGTCTTGGAGAATGTCATATTCTGCCACCAGGAGGATTCGTACTGGCCTTTGTCGGAGCCCTCAGCCCTCAAGAAGAAGTTCGACGATATTTTCGAGGCCACCAAGTTAGTTTATTTGGTGTAGCCTACATGGTTTACTCTGACCTCCGCGTTGCGCAGGTATACGAAGGCACTCCTCAATATCAAGGATTTGAAGAAGGAGCGCGTAGCCGAGCTCAAGGCAGAGACTGAGCGGCTAGAGTCCTTGTCGCGTGAGAAGGCTCATGCAGACAAACTCAAGGACCGTATCTCGGAAATGAACGACAGGATCGCTGCTCGTGAGGCGGAGCACGAACACCTCAAGGACGCATACGAGAAGCAAGTGCGCTCCAACCAGATCCTGAACGACACCGGGAGCAAGTTCCGCGAGACGTACGTCAAGGTCGACCAGCTTAACCAGCGGAAAGACCAGTATAAGGAGGAGGTGAACCTCGCCAAGGAGAACTTGCAAGAGATCGATGGTGTGCTTGCTTCGTTGTGTCCCAACTTGACAAATTCACTGATTGCTCTGCATGCAGGAACGGACGATGAGCTCTCTGAGCGCGTTCGGACACATGATGACAATATCTTGAACCACAAGCAAAAGCGCAAGACTCAGGAAGCGCGCCTTGAAGACGCGGAGGAGTCCATTCGAGGAGCACGTTCTAGCCATGTCGACCTGATGAGTAAGCAGGGAGAGCTGCTTGCGGAAGAGAGGGTAGGAGTTCTGGCGTATTATGACGTACAGGTTTATGCTCACGCAGAATATCGACGACTGCAGGTGATCGAGCAGCGCATGGCGGAGCGAGAAGAACTCATCCGAGACCTCGCTACTCGATACCACATCAAGGGGTTTGAGCAGTCGCCCATTGAGCGCGAGGAGGCCCAGCAATTCCTTGCAGCCCTCAACGATGTCAAGCGTCGGCAGCATGCCGAGACGGACAGGTTGCAAGTGGAGAGCCGCACACGGAATGACGAGTACAACGTCAAGTCACGACAGCTGCATACAGACCTCGAGGGCCACAAACAGGAACGACGAACTCTACGCGAGCGGATGGTAAGTTGGATTTTGTAGACCAAATTCGTATCATTGCTGAAGTGCCGTGTCCTCCAGACCACCCTGCAAGGGAAGGTCACCCATGCGGAGCGTGAGGTTGATGCTGCCCGCGCTCTCACTACTCGTCTGGCAGAGCTCAAAGCCGACATCGAGGAGAAGCGGAATAGGTTGATCAGGGCGCAGGAGGAGTTCAAGTCAGCGGGCTTCGAAGAGAAGATCCGGGAGGCTATGTCGCAGAGCACCAAGCTGAATGACAGGAGAGACAACCTGAACGAAGGGCTGCGCACGCTGAGTCTGCAGGCGGACAGCAGAGCGAAGCTCGAGCTTCAGCGTGGCCAGCTGAAGACCAAGACTGGTGAGATCAAGACGACGTAAGTCACGACGTGCGAACTTCCAGTCGACGGTTGAATACTAACGGCTGCAGTTTAGCATCGACCTGTGCAATCCTAAGTTCCGGAAGTTGGTTGGCGTAGATGCCCGGCCGGAAAATATGGAGCAAGAACTTGACCGTGCCGCACTGTAAGTTTTTCGCCCGGAGCTGGTCGGCATGGATCTGACATCGATCTCAGGGAGAAAGAGCGAGAACAGAGCGAGCTGGAGATTCAATCGAGCAACGCCAACAAAAACCTCCAGGCAGGTCAGACTGGTCTGTCAAGCCTGAAGGCGCAAATGAAGGCAAAGCAGGATGACATCAAGGGTGGGCCGTTTTCGCCGTCGTCGGAACCTATTAATTAACATCACGGTAAAGGCCTTGACAAGCGAATACACGCTGGTCTTAGGGATGGGGATTACGACTGCACCGTTGACGAGGCAGTTGATACCGCGACCAAAGAGATCGGTGTCCGGAACGAGTGGGTTCCCTTATAGTGAATCGATGGCTTGGGTCGTTAACCCCATTTGCAGAGATCTCGGAAAGTCTGCAGGATCTCACGATGTCTACGAGCGGTTCCTCAAGACGGGCAAGTCGAAGAAGTGCTGTCCACTCTGCGTGCGAGGCTTGGACGACCGGGAGATGGCGACTTTCGAGAAGAATGTGCGTCGGCTGCCCGATATACGTAGCGGACAACGCTAATTCCTCTTGTATCCTTGTACCCTTGAAGATCCGGGATGCGATGAAGAAGTCGACACCGGAGGCCATCAAGGAGCTGCAGAAGGAGCTTCAGGATTGGGAGTCTGAACTCAAGCGACTCCAAGACCTGGCGGTCCTGTCGGCGTCTAAGAACAACCTCGAGACCGTTGAGCTTCCCTCCCTTGAAAAGCAGATCAAGGCGAAGGAGGCGGAGATTCCCGCTTTGACCACTGAAGCCGAAGAGGCAAGCAACGTTACACTGCTTTTGGGTCCGGCCTACTAACGCTGTGGTTGCCGGCCTCGCTAGGCTGCGGCACAGCTTGCGGAAGTCACTCGGGATCTCAAGGAGATTGCGGCCATGCGCCAGCATGCAGCTTCCGTCTCCAAGGCCCAGAAGGATATTCAGCGGCTGAAGCAGGAGATTGCGGCGCTCGAGAGTGACCTCGTTGCGACAGGATCGACGAAGACGGCAGATGACGTTCAGCGCGAGCTGGACCAAGTCAAGGATGAACTGTACGTCTTCCCTTCATCTGTCCAGCCCGATCTAGTTTGTCATTTGTATACAGGAAGGCGAGCGATCGGGAGAAGGACAACCTCGTTCGGGACCGCGAGAGCAAGAACTCCACGCTGCGGCAGCTCGGAGACGACCTGCACAAGAAGGAGCTCGAAGAGAGCGAATGTCGTAACCAGCTCCGCGACAAGGACGAGCTCGAGCGGCGGATCGAGGAGATGAGGGCGGAGATCGCCACGACTCAAGCCCGGCTGAAGGTTTGACTTCTCGTCGGATGTAACGCGGTGAGCGTTCTGCTGACTTGCCGCTGGCATGGGCAGGATCTCGATGGCAATATTGCGGAGGCGCAAGAGCCGATCGAGAAGCTCGAGCGGGAGCACAAGGAGCTGGAGCGAGAACTCGGCGCTAGGATCTCACAGGCGCAAAAGGCTTCACAAGACCTGAACATGAGTGCGGACAAGCTGGAAAGCCAGAACAAGTGGCTGTCCAAGTGAGTGCCCGTGGCGGCGTGGACGTTATCGACAATACTGAGGGCACATGACAGGAATGGCAAGGAGAAGATTGCACGCCGCCTCAAGGACGTCAACGAGCTCATTGAGGAGAAGGAAGCGGAAGTGCAAGAGCAAGCCCTCAAGCTCGAGCAAATCCGTGCCAAGCTCGGCGAGATCGATAAGGAGATTAGCGAAGCTGCCGTGACCCTAGCCAACCTGCGCGAAAACATCCGGTTCAGGAGATTGAAGCGCGACCTGGCCGCTACGGAGGCGGAGCTCGACGCTATCGACATGGAAGAGGCTGCGAAGGCGAAGCGGATATGGACGGAGAAGTGGAATGTAGAGAAGCAGAAGGAGACCGAGCTCCAGACAAAGGTCCATTCTTTGCGTTACCCCGACATTCAGATACTGACTGATCCCATTTGTCGGGTCAGTCTGCGCACATCGGCGGAGAGTTGAGTTCCTTGAAGGGGCAGCTGAAGACGTTTGAGAACGACATGGCGGACTTCAAGAATGTCAACAAGAAGTACAGGGACCAACTCATCAGAGTCAAGGTCAGTCCATGAACAGATCATCTGCGTCACCATGGTTAATGTCTTTGCCAGATGTCTGACATGGCTAACAACGACCTGGAGAAATATGCCAAAGCTCTTGACAAGTCGGTTTACCGTCGTTAACCGTGTGTCGCCGCTGATGTCGTTCCCAGTGCCATCATGAAGTACCACTCGCTCAAGATGGAGGAGGTCAACGATACAATGCGGCATCTATGGAACAAGACGTATCAGGGGACAGGTGACGTTTGTTACGGACATTGGGCGAGGCCTTCTGTTTGACACATCGTGGTCCGCAGATATCGACGGCATCAAGATATGTTCCGAAGGTGAAGGTGGCACGACGAAGCGGTCCTACAACTACCGGGTATACATCAGAATATGCTTAGAATCCGCTGCTGGGCTTATTTTTATCCATCCGTGCAGGTGGTCATGACGAAGGACCAGGTGGAGATGGACATGCGTGGGCGATGCTCGGCTGGGCAGAAGATGCTGGCCTCGATTATTATCCGCCTCGCTCTCGCCGATTCCTTCGGGCAGAACTGTGGCATCTTGGCATTGGACGAGCCTACAAACGCCCTCGACACGGAGAATATAGACGCGCTCGCTGCCAGTCTAGTGGAGTAAGTGATCTCCAGCGTCTGAGGTCTTGCGGACGTTATTGACACCATGCGACAGCATCATCAACGAACGCAGGAACCACGCCAACTTCCAGCTTCTTATCATCACCCATGACGAGAACTTCCTCCGGAAGCTCGGCCAGAGCAACGTGATGGAGTACTATTGGTGAGCTTCGACCGAGGACTTGCCGTTCTTCGACCGCTGACAACGATCCGCAGGCGTGTGTCGAGGGACTCCCGACAGAAGTCGATCATCGAGCGACATCGGTTCGGTTAGTTTACGGACTGTCGTCGGTGTGGAGCCTGTTACTATATTCAGTCGTCGCCGTGATTGTTTATGCATGCTTCTTCCGTTCGGCTAAATCTCGCCGTTTGGCTTTGGTTTGGCTCGCAGAGTTCGTCCGCGACGCCAAGATGAGCCTCGAGACTGGACTCGTGAACCCCGCACACGCGAGAGGTTCACGGGTCCTGAATTTCTCCTCGTTTGCGTCATTCGCGTACCCGCTGGACAAGAGAGCGTCCAGCGACATCGAAGGCTTCATACAGTCCCGAGGTCGGCTGAGGACCGGAGTCGGCTCCATTGTTGTTGTTGAGTGCTTTGGTGTCGGAAAATGAATGGAGCATGCAAGGAGACGCGTGGTACAGGTACATCGGAAGGTCGAGTAAGAGCTGATTTAGCGGGTATATGATAGTACGCCAAGGCTAGTGATTTAGCTCTAACTACGCAGAGCGACGGTGAGCTAGGAGTCCTAGCGAATGAGAGCGAGGGGAGCATACGTTCAGCCGCTCGGTGCCCTCGGGTTCCGATGTTGTCCGAGCAGAGGTTGTCAAGTCGGCATATGGTCCGCGCGGTGGTATGAGCGGAGAAACCTGTCTGGAGCAGGCCACTCACATGGATTTGGCTCCGTGGAGGATGGCAGAACTTTTTATGATTAGCTGGCGATGTTTCCCCATTGGAGCTCAGGGATCGAAGGTTGCGGAATCAATGTGGTGATTAACAATGGCTTGGACAATTAGAGCCCAACGGTCGGGATCAGTATCCAACTCAGGCAGTCGAACGGAGCGAAATGAGACCTGCCCCGCATGTGCAAGGGTCGAGGAGGCCCGCAGCATATCTGCGAAGGAAAGCCGAATTGCGAGGAACGCGGGCCTGCATTCGCCATTTCACCCGCTATTTGTCAGGACATTGGTGCTAGTGTTGATATAGCTCCTTTCTATCCTTTCTTGCTGGCGAATGATCAAGTTGGCATGGCCTCTGTAATTGTTGGTCGAAGGCTGACACGTAAGTCCCGAACGCCACAACTCGAGGCCGCGGCTCACCGTTCATGACAGTCTCTATCATTGGCTCGCCCTCCAGAGTTTCACATCCATTGTCTGACAAGCGACCGTTGGCACATTGCAGAACGCCGCTGTACGCGTCCGGAGGCCACCGGTTTGGAAGAGCGCTGTAAACACGTTACATCGCCGCCGGTGTTCTTACCTAGCCTCACATCCGCACTTGTCCCTATGGTTCTGACAGTCAAATAGGCTTTGAAATTACGTCGAGGCGGTTCCTGCCCAAGTGTCGAAGGTGAGGCATGCTTTGAAATAGTTGCGCTGTGTCCGTGGGGATTGTAGGGCCAGGGCCTGGTGAGTCGTGACGGCCACCGGATAGCGGAGTCCATACCTGTATGGATGCACAGAACTTTAGATGAGCGCCGCCACGTCTCCGATATGTGTCGGATACTGGTGCAAACTGTCGGGAGCATCTTTCAAGTTCGCAAGAATCTGTGGGGCTGCAGTCGCAGCCATAAGCATGTTCCGATATTAGGTTGAACTTTTTGAACACGAGTACTCAACGTTAACCTGTTCTGAACAACCTATCGGATAATATTCTGTGCGGCTTAAAGGACATGTATTGACGGTGTACGAACTTTCGCCAGCGCCGCGCCGCTCAGAAGCGCCACAGAGGAAGCAAGTCCGAGCATTCAGTCGTCCGATGGTCGCCCTTCCGGTGTTGTTCCAGCGGAGCAGGCCTGTCGATGTATGGCAAGCGCGCGACATAGATGCGCATTCCTGCTCGACGTCGACGTGAGGTGCCGTGACCGAGGTTAGCTCGGGGTTAAGGGAGAGTTTGGAGTCCGGGGGTGCACCAGTAATGCCCGACTCACCACCTATAAGATTCGCCTCTACGTCCGCCCTCGCGGGTACCATCCCACGCACATCCACTCTTTCCCGCCATACTCCTCGATGCCGAGGGGGACCGTTCGAAAATCTTGACATCATCGCTTAGCTGCAAGACGGTTTGCGGTGTACTGGCGCCCATGAAATTCAACGTCGTCTGCCCGCCGCGGCCATGACGGATCTCTTCCCGCCACCGCCGTCCTCCCGCCGTCGTGGTCTGCATCGCCGTGCTAGTACGCCATGCTTGACCAATGTACGCTCTTGGTTCTTCAATTGTTTTTGTCCGTGTAACTATCCCTCAAGTGGTTTCGGTTTCCGCCAAATTATCTGTAAGTTTGACCTAGTGTGACGCATTTGCATAGCTCCATCGCTCACTGTCGCGCACCGTTCATTGTCATGTCTAGAGTGAGCACAGCGAATCATCATATATCACGTCGGCGAGGAGCCTGTCCACGTCGAAATCGGTCAGAGGCGAAAGATCATCTCCGCTGTGTACGCTCACCGCACTTCAACCTCAATGCCGGTGGCGCTCGTCCGGCGGTTTGGATTCGCAAGGCGACCGCGCGGTCAGGGTTTCAGGTATCAAATCGGTCGCGTTGGGTGCAAATTAGTGTTTTAGTCCATGGTGCAGGTCGGTGGGGGGCGGTGGTGGACGGTGTGGCCCCTTTCCCCCAACGATTATGTCGGTGAATCGGGGCCGTTCACCATCTCCTCACGCCAAGCGAAAGCTGGGACGTCTGTATGGTGAGACAGACGGTCCATACCGAGGCATTCACACGTTCTCTTGGGAAAAACTTCGGCCTGAAGAGTTGAGGCGAATGCTGGCGACGCTGACGCTAACTTCCTCCAATGAATCGTCGGCACAAAATAGATCGGCGACTTGGGAACGAAGAATGTCTTTATGGTATGCCACCGGTCTATCGAAGCAGCCCTCCCGCGCTTGGGACGTGGTCCGCATCCTCGCCGAAACGTGGGTCCTCGATTATCTGCCGGCTATGCTATACAGCTGATTCCCCTTGCGCTACGCCATGCTCCGACCACCACATGCCGCATGCTTCGTTTCCTCTCGAAGGTTTCCACCGTTGCGACATACCAAGCGTCCTCCAAAATCCCGATGCGATCTCTCCAGGAGACTCGACCGTTCATGCAACCTCGCGGAGGTTCCTGTCGACTGATGGATCACCTGCTGGCATGCCTGAATCTGCTCAACTCTGTGACACATGCTCTGTCCCTTTCTCATCGGACATGATGGCTGAACATCGGCGGCGCTCTGTGCTGCGTAAGGTTCGAGCTGCTAACTGGAAGTGGATTTGGGCAGCACGAGGATGCCGTGCAGAAGGGTCAACTCCACCGCTGCGCCATTTACCTCGGGGATATAAGGACAAGTTTTTTTTCTCGACATTCACCTCAAACCCGGCTCCCTGCCATATCCCTTCTCTGGGTGTAACTACCCGCTATGGCCACCGTCGTCCACCACCCCCTCACCCTCACGGATCAGCAGCAGTTCGACCGCTACAGCTATGGGGACCGCGAACGTGCCCCCTTCCGCTGCGTCCACCATGCCTTCGAGCACCACTCTGCCAAACAACCCGACGCGGTCGCAGTGGAACATCTTGGCGACTCTATCACTTATGGCGAGCTAGACCGTCAGGCGAACATCCTCGCTAACCATCTCCGTGCTACTGGCGTTCGCCCTGGGGTCCGTGTCTGCCTCTTGGTCCAGCGGTCCATCCTCATGATTGTCGGCATTGTCGCGGTCTTGAAGGCCGGTGGCGCCTATGTGCCGCTGGACGGCACCATCGTCACTCAATCGACGCTAGAGCATGTCCTAAAGGATTCCAAGGCCAGCCTGGTACTCACGTTGAGGGACTACGTCCAGCGCGTATCCGGCACCCCTACGTTTTGCTTGGAGGACATCGCGGAGCTACCCCAGGTCGCCTCGAAACCCCAGGATTTGAGTGCGTCAGCAGATAGCATTTACATCATTTATACGTCCGGTATGTCATATGTGCATGGAGACAGCGGCCTTGACTTACTGGCTATGCGCAGGGACGACTGGAAAGCCAAAGGGAGTTGAGGTCATGCACGGCAATGTCACCAACCGTAAGGCTTTCCCACATTAAAAACTCGGCAACAGTTGACGCCCTTCCCAGTCGTATGTCTATCGCCGGGTAACATCGAGATGTGTCCCGGCCGCAGGGTATCGCAGCTGCTTAACGTGGCGTTTGACATGGCGGCATGGGTAAGCGGCCGGCGATGACGCTGATGCTGCCTTCTGACATGCTATGTGCCTTTAGGAGATCCTTGGAAGCCTCAGTAACGGATGTACTCTCTGCATCCGTGGCAAGTCATCTAAAGAATGGCGCGCGGTCATGAAGACGGTGGATATAGTCATTGGTCAGTAGACCCTATTCCGAACATGTCGCCCTCATCTGATGTAGTGGGTATTTTCAGCGACGCCAAGCATGATGGGTGCGCGTTTGTGGCGAGGCTCGCTCGGATACGGACACTAAAGCGTACATTCGTAGCTCCTCATGACCCCGCGGACTACCCCAATATCAAGGTCGTCGCTACAGCTGGAGAGCCTTGTCCTTTACGTGCGTTACAGTGCCGGTGCTCCTACTCGGATTTCACTGATCTCCCCAAAAATGTAGCCCTTGCAGAGAAATGGGGCAAGGCGGCCCACTATTACAACTGCTGTGGTCCCACGGAGGTACGGTCCTCCCACACCTACTTTCCCCGAACTCAGGCTGACCGCCGCCTTTTGCACAGGTTACGATCGTCAACACCGTCTCTTTGCACACTCCGGGCACCTTTCTGACCATCGGCGCCCCCGTACCCAACACGAATGTCTATGTTCTAGATGAGAACGCGAACCCGGTGCCTATCGGCGAGACGGGTGTCATGTGGGCCGGAGGGGCATGCGTGAGCAAGGGCTACCTAAACCTCCCAGAGAAAACATCCGAGCGTTATAAACTGGATCCCTTCACGAACGATGGGTGGGTTGTTCTATCTCCACTTGGTTTGGAGCTTCGCAACGGACCTATAATGTCGCTTATGCTACAGGACTTATATGTTCAACACCGGGGATCTCGGAAGGTGGCGCGATGGCGGAAAACTCGAGCATTTGGGTCGAGTCGATGACCAGGTCAAGGTCAAGGTACGTCACGGCGCGCTCATCAGAAGCAGAAGCATTTTGCTTAGCTCTTCGTCGTGCTCCTTTCAGGGCTTCCGTGTGGAACTGGATGGCGTTTCCGCAGCGATGCAGGTAACGGATTCCGTTCCGTTCAGTCCCACCCGCGTCGCTCACATTTACGCAGACCTGCCCTGCGGTTAAAAACGCAACTGCATTGCTGGTAAGTCATGCCCAGCCAAAACCTAAACTCCACTGAACTTTGCACTTCTTCAGATCGAAAATGAACTGTGGGGTTTCGTGACTCCAGATACGGTTAAGACCGAGTCTGTCACTGCCGCGGCTTCGCTCATTCAGCCGTACTATGCCGTTCCGACGCAGTACATCACCCTGGACAACTTCCCTTACACCAGCAATGGGAAGATTGACAAGCGGGCTCTTCGTCAGATGGCGCTTGACAAGATCGGCCGGGTCCAAGCAGAGAAAGAGCAAGCAGCGCTAGTTCCAGCGAAGCCGGCGTTTTATGGCCCATCTCCGTACGACGGGAAGCTCCTCGCGGACGTTCTCTCTTCTTTGCCCCATCCGCTCCCGGTCTACAATGTGGACATCAAGGGCGACGCGGGCGCGGTTCTCACTTTGCAGGCGAAGTCAGAAATCACGCAATCGACTTCCTCGATCTCGGCTACTGTGGAAAAGAGCGAGGTGTCCTCCGCCCACGAGGCCGGAAACGTCTGGGACGGTTACGAGAACGACGAGCTTCCCGAAAAGACTCAGGGCCACTACGCCCGCAATCTGCGTCACCAAGTCTTCTCGCTGTACCGCAGGCTCTTCAGCGTCGTGTTCCTCACCAACTTGGCGATCTTCATCGCGACGCTCGCGAAGGGTGGTGCAAACGCCCAGCAGCTGGGCCTCATCGTCGTGGCGAACCTCTTCTGCGCGATCCTCATGCGCCAGGACTACGTGATCAATGCGTTCTTCACGGTCGCGTGTTCAGTTCCGAGCAGGTGAGCAGCTCGCTTTGCTTCATATCGACTGAACCCTGTCTGACAGTTTGCGCAGTTGGCCGCTGGCGATACGTCGAGTTGCCGGCAGAGTTTACCACATCGGCGGCTGTGAGTGTGCCTTCCTTGGAATCAAAGACGAACAGAAGGCTAAACCTTCCGTTCCTCGTTCGAAGTGCACTCGGGCTGCGCTATCAGCGGGCTAGTGTGGCTGATTCTCTTCACCGCCCAGGCTACAAGGGAGCTGCTGAATAAGGAGCGGGTGAGTATTCAGCTCATTGCAAAGGCGTGGACGACATTCATCCGAGCTGCAGACGTCGGTTGCCACGGTTGCGATAACTTATTTCATCCTTATGCTATTGATCGGAATCGTGCTCTTCGCATATCCGAAAGTTCGCACCAGCCATCACGACGCCTTCGAGCGCACACACCGTTTCCTTGGATGGACTGCTACGGCCCTGGTTTGGTGCCAGGTACGTGGTAGAAGAGTAGATTATGCGGTCAATGGCTCATTCCCTTTGTCTGCTTCAGGTCATACTTCTGACAAACGACTACCGTGCTCCCGACGAAACTTTGGGTCACGCGCTCGTCCACGCACCACCCTTCTGGCTGGTCACGATTATGACCTGCTCAATCGTCCTCCCTTGGTTGAGGTTGCGGAAGGTTCCGGTGCGCGCAGAAGTCCTCTCGAAGCACGCGGTGAAGCTATCCTTCGATTACGGTCCGTCCATGCCACCAAGTTACCTCTCGTACGTCTTCTGACGCGTCTTGTCACGTACAGTCACGACACGACCCGGCCACTTCGTTCGCATCTCGGACAACCCCCTCATGGAATGGCACGGCTTCGCCACCATCAACGAGCCAGGGAAGGCCGGCTACTCGCTCGTCGTCTCGCGCGCCGGGGACTGGACGAGCAAGTTGATCGAGCAGCCGCCCAAGGCGCTCTGGGTCCGCGGCGTCCCCTGCTACGGCGTGCTCAGGATCTGTCCGCTCTTCCGCCGCGTCGTCTTCGTCGCGACCGGGAGCGGCATCGGCCCCTGCGCGCCCTGCATCCTCGCGCAGCGCGTGCCCATCCGGCTTCTCTGGACGTCCCCAAACGTGCGCCAGACGTTCGGCGACAAGTTCGTGGACCAAATCCTCGAGGCCTCCCCAGGCGCTGTCGTCTACGGTTCGTGACCTTCACTTTCCTCCTGCCGAACGCGATCAGACGAAGTTGACGGCGGCGGTCCATATGTTCTCTGCAGACACGCGCAAGCACGGTAAGCCGGACATGGTCAAGCTCACCTACCGCCTGGTCAAGGAGTTCGACGCGGAAGCGGTGTGCATCATCTCGAACCAGAAGCTGACGCAAAAGGTCGTGTATGGCATGACGAGCAGGGGCATTCCTGCTTTCGGTGCCATATGGGATTCGTAATCGCAGTCTCTGGCCCGGGTGGGGCTCGAGTTTCTCTGCGTCCATCTATTTCTAATCTATGGATTTTGTATAATACGTCGACTGTATCTGCTGTTCTTCAATATATGCAGTCTTTAGATCTGCCTTTTGATTACTGCAGGCCCAGGAAAGAATCATTCGACGAGGATCGGATGAGATCAATGCAACGATCGAGAGGGGTTGCCGTCTTCTGACGTTACGGCGACTTGGGGAAGCCCGATGGTCGTGGATTCAAAATGACACTTCTAAAGAGTACGCACAAGGGACACAAAATACCGAATTCCTACACACATGCACGCACGCGCACTATAGAGCTGGTGATCCAATAATTGGTACACATATTGTACTGCAACACGACGGTTACACAACAGCGGCTCCGAGAACAGCATGCAGTCGACATGCCGAGTGGCTACTTACATAACGACCCTTGCGGTCTGCAGTACTACTGTAGTACGTTGGAAGATATCCCAGAGAACCCTACATAATGTACAAACACGACCGAAGCCCGGAGAGCCTCGATCAGTGCCAATGCGGACCCCATTCGCCATTCACGTCCCACGCCCGCCTGGGTATCTTGCCGACGACGAACGCGTCCTCGGGGCGCTTGATGACCTCCACGTCGCCGCCGACGGAGTTCACGCGCGCCTTGAAGTAGGCGTGCAGCGAGGCGAGGCGCGCCATCTCGCTCACTTCGCTGCTCGTGCGCTTGAGGAGGTCGTCATCGAACGAGGGGATGGGCGTCGGGGAGCGGGATGGGAGCCGGTTCTTCTGCGGGCTCTTTGGCTTGCGGGCGATGCCACAGAGGGTGAGGGGGGAGAGGAGGACGTGCGCCCATGCGCGGAGCACGTCCTGATCAGAATGGGGGTCAGAGATGGATCTGGGCGGCGCGATGATGGTGGGTGACGTACTGGTTGCGCAGCGAAGATCAAGAAAAACACTGTTCCGACTTCCCGACGTATGTCAGTGATGGACAAAGTACGGAACGGCACACGAGGTTGCTCACCAGAGGCAGCAAACATATCGGGAAGGACACTGGTGTCGTTTACAGCGGGAAAGAAAGAGGACAGCACCGCGCTGCGTTACGTTTCAGCGGATCGACTTCGACTCGACTTCTGGGAACAGCCTTACCAGGCTGCAACAACGATATAGGCCATGAAGACCCCAACGCGTGCAGTCAGCTGAAGATCTACCCCAGTGTTGAGGCCTGCGCGACGGAGGGCTGTCCAGCGACGCGAAAGCATGACCAGGAGATGTACTGAGACCAACACCTTAGTGCCTCTAGATAGGCAGAAATTAATAGTTCTTGTATGCGTACCTTGGAGAGCGGCGGCTAGGAGGCAGACACATGCCGTGAAGATGGCCATCACGTCGTTGCTGTAACAGTCAGAGTGTAAGTAAGATGCAAGTTGGGAAAATGACGAGACTCACTACAGCGCGCTGTCAATGGAGCAATAGAAGAATCTCCGTGAACGAGTCACTTTCTCTGGATGTTGAAGACCGAGCTAGAATTTTGGGGAAAAGGTATAAGAGACAAATAAGTACAACAGCCAAACACGCCATGCAGACTCACATGTAGACCAACGACGGCAAAGCTGACATATACAACATATGGCACTACGAGGAGCTGCCTCGGCGCGTCAGAGGGCGTTTATCCAAACTTTTGAGGAAGGAACATACGCAAATAGTGGTTAAACGGCTCATTGGCACTCTCGGACCAGCATGCAGTTTGGGCCGTCGGAATGTAGACCATGTGTAGTACACGAGCGCGAGGGCCGAAACGGAAGTCCTGCCGCAGAATATATGAGCAAGGAAGGCGTAAAGCGCACCTTTCACTCACATGGGCGGGACGGGGACGATTAAGGCCATCTGTGCAATGCATAGGCCTTTTTCCGGTTCTGGACCGACATGTTGACCTTTGTAGAACCTTCAAGAAGTCAGGACAAACGCTCGCAAATAGCCAACAGTATCCGGTAGACGTACAGAAGTAGAGAGACAATGCCGGTGATGATCCAGGTTACACAGACGTTGATCACAGTTGGATGTCGGGTGACGGTGCGGGAGAAAAGGAAGGTGAGGACAAGCAAAGGAAGGAGGGTCTGGTCTCCGGCGATATTGAAAAATAGCCAGATACCGCGGTCGGTGGAAGCGGCGGAACCAATGGTCTGAGCGTCGACGCCTGAAGCGGGGTGAAACATTCAAACTCTGAAAAACCATCGTGAAAGAGCTCGGGAACTTACGCTTGTCGTGGTAAGAAATGTGGCCCATCTTGGTGACAGAGCGAAGTCAAGGACAAGACAAGTCGTCAGCTTCAAGGGAGGTCGCGAAAGCCGCCAGAGGGCAAGGGTGGCCCGAAGTACGCATGCAGGCTGGTGGACAGACGAACCCCAGCCCACGCAGGTAGACTCCAGGACAGTCGGCCCGGCGTGCGCAAGCGCAGCCCTAATGAGAGTGAATGAAGGAAGGTGAGGTTGCTGAGGACGGCAGCGAAGGAGCAGAATAGATAGAGAGGGGGGCAGGCCGGCGCACTTAGAGCGCAATGCAAAGTATACTTTCATAGCGACCGTGCCTGGGACCGGATAAATACAGGACTCCTGTCCAGTGTCGTCGCAACAACTTGGACATGCGTGCGTGTGGAGCGCGACGTCCGTGACGGATGGAATTTGAAAGCACCGGGCGCGGATAAATCCAAACCTGCCGCAGCCACGTCATGTTGGCTGCTTAGAAGACAAGACGGGTAGGACGACGAGAAATGGGGAGGAGAACTGTGGGTGTGCGAGATGCGCCCGAATGCCTGGATGATGCCTGGACCGAAACAGGGGATCGCAGCAACCCTCAAGAAGGTGTATAGCATTCCTCAATGAGAACTCGCTGCCGGCATGGGACCGACGTCGCGCATGAACACCCCGTGGACGAAGTGAAACCTAGGTCGGGAACGGATGGTTGTCAGTATCATACCGAACGGGGAGCGAAAGGAAACCGACTTTGCACGATAGGTCGATGGGCTAAATGTCCACGCACGTTGGGCATGGAAGAGAATGCATGTTTCCCTGCTTGCTCTATATTCGCTGGCCTATCCCTGATCATATGTGAAGGCCATCGACGGGTGGAATATACGGAACAAGGGTTAGCATTAGCCTGGTTGTGTTGTCCGAGTTTTAGGCTTTCTTGGTCAAAGACGATGTCCGGAGCGCAGTCACGATGGGAAGGATGATGGACTGTGGACAGGATGCGGGCAAGATGCGGACAAGGCACAAGCGGGGTCGCTCTCTGGTCGCTCTCGACCACCATTCCTGCCACGGTCGGTGGCCCCGCTCTCTCTCTCGCCAGCTACAAGGCTTTCTCCTGCTCGTCTGAGGCGACCTTGACGAATAGTTACGCAAGACTGGCGGCCGACTCCATATATGGTCTCCCCGCTTTCACAAGTATTGCGCGACCGCTATCGGCATAGTGATACCCATAGGTATGCTCCGATTCTTGTCGAGACAGCTCTGGGGCACTCAATTGAATGACGTCTCGATTGCTCTGGCTATCATCCCTTCATCGCGTTTCACGACTCGCTCACACACCCGTCTTGCTCCGAAGATAAGAGCAAATATAATATCTTAGACTCGGACCACATCAGCTCCCTGTTCCCTTATTTCCGCTCTGCTGTTACTCTATGGCCGCATCCTACGTCCGCAGACGCCTATCGCCAACGTCGAGAAGACATTCGGCCACAGAGAACAGGAGAAATGACAATCACGAAGATTTGAACACCATATCCGCTGACCATTCCGTATACATCTTCCCCAACCCGCTCTCGGCCCCTCCCAGCCCTCTCACCCCTGGGTCATCCCTCTTCTCTATCCCTACCGACTTCGAGCCGTCCGAATCATTCTCCTTCGCCTCCCGCGATCGCACGTCATCCAACGCCACAGCTGCCACAGAATTCACATTCGACAGTCGCGCGGATGGCACACGACAACGTACATCCCAAGTCACAGACACCGAAGTCGAAATCGACGTCGAACTATGGGAGCTGAGCACCGACCCAGACAATGCCCCAGACATCTCGGACGCCGACGAGTCCTGGGTGCTCGAGGAGCAGGTCGAGCGCATTAGCGCGGGCAACGTCGACGTATCCTTCGTGAGTCCCATCCGAACCCCCACCCGCCCCCGAAAGCTCTCTGCGCCCCAATCTCCCGAGACCGCCGCCAAACACTACTGGATCCTCCGGCCGCAGCGACGCGCTCGATCGCATTCTCGCGTACGGACCCTCAGCAGCGTCTCCTCGCTTGCGCCACCTTCCGTGCGCCGGGCCGCACCCCATCCACGCACCCACATTCCGCTCTTATCCTTCTTCTCTTCCTTTCTCTCCGTCGACCTCGACGACCCCGCGCTCCGTCTCCTCACACACGCGGACCCCGGAGACGCCGAGTCCATCCTCTTCCCGGGGCGGACAACCGCACAGCTTTTGTCCCAGGACGGCCGCTTGAACGAGAGCGACCCAGAAGGGAACCCAGACGTGAGCGGCTCGAGCCCAGGCGAGGGCGAGCTGCACGGTCTGCCAAAGCTCCTCCTTGCATCGTTCTCGGACCCGTCGACCGTGGCTCTGCGCTCGCTCCGCGCCGGGCTCGCGGTGTGCATACCCCATACCCCGGAGATGTCGCTGCCTATACCCGGCACGTCGGGCCTGTTCGGCCTGTGGCGCGTCGTTGGAGAGGTTTGCGCGAGGAGTAGTCAGGCGTGGAAGGAGGTATGGGGAGGCTCGTCATGCCCGGATGCGGGTTTGTCATGATTCGTAATCGACACCGTGTGTTGTGGGTTTCGCGCGGTCAGAAATTCAGGTCGGCAAGATATGGACGTCGTTGCCAATGGTATGTAGCTAAATAATTCGGTTTGCATTGTACGACTTTGATGTATTCGGTACTGTATAGGATGCGACTCTCGTTGATGTCATTCATACCTCCTTAGACTACCACTCAGTAATCGGAGGACCCCCAAGCGTTCTCGCCCACGCTGGAACATTCAATCCAGAGGACCCGGTCTGTGCGCATGCGTGAGTGCATAGCAGTCAGGACTAATTGTGTCAAACGCTCGCAAGGTGACTCTCACGGCCGCGGTACGTATCCCCGCAGTTCCGATGAAAGGTCCCGAATCGGACACGACCACGCATTGGAAGGTAGTGTATCCCATGCCGCGGAGCCGCGTACTACCTTGCAAGGCAAGCCTCTGTACATGTCCGATTCGGGACCTTTCATCGGAACTGCGTGGAGGTGGAAGTTCAGACGAGAGAGGTGATCAGGGTGGTGGTGGCAGTGTTGGTTGTATGCGGGCATACTCCCCCCACACCAACTGCATCCGTAGCAGCGACCACCGCGGACTACTGGTGGCAGTCTGGTGCCGCTGTGTTCGTCTTCGGTCAAGTGCCTTCCTCAACACGACCTCACAGAACGCGTCCGAACGGCACCGCAAGAACGTCCCCTCGCTGCCAGCTTGAGCCGACGGTCGCGTAATGTCAAGTTGTTCAACTATCGAGACTCAACATGCATGATATAAGGATGCGACATCGACCGCCAACCCTACAACACAATCACTCGCTCTCCATCTACCTCCCAGTCCACAGCACAAATACCTTTCTCCATCTCCCCCCAAGTCTTGATAGTGACGATGAGCATGCCCCCGGCCCCCGTTCCAGCGACCAAGCTCGGCCGCCACCGCCAGTTGTCCCCGCTCGCCGGCATCCATGTCTCGCCCATCGTCCTTGGCGGCATGAGCATCGGCGACAAGTGGGCGCAGGTCGGCATGGGGGCGATGGACAAGGACTCGAGCTTCAAGTTGCTCGACGCCTACTTCGAGGCCGGCGGCAACTTCATCGACACCTCGAACAACTACCAGGAGGAGTCCTCTGAGGAGATCATCGGCGAGTGGATGCAGACGCGTGGGATCCGCGACCAGGTCGTCGTGGCCACCAAGGCGAGTTTCGCGCGTTGCACGTCCTGTCTTATCTTTTCGAAGGGTTTGGCTGATATTTGAGTGACTCAGTACACTGTCCTCTACAAGTTCCTCGACCCGAGCGTCAAGCAGAAGACTCATTTCGCGGGGAACAACCTCAAGAACCTGCACATCTCGGTCGAGAGGTCGCTCAAGAAGCTGCGCACCGACTACATCGATATCCTCTATATTCATTACGTATGCACTCATTCATACCGGCCTTCCGTCCCACTTTCTCAACAGTTTTCACTAGTGGGATTGGACCTGCGGAGTCGAGGAGGTCATGAACGGCCTCCACCACCTCGTCGCCTCGGACAAAGTCTTGTACCTGGTACACGTTGCCCTTAGTCATAACATTTGTCTTTTTGGCCAACATTCCATCTACAGGGTATATCCGACTCGCCTGCTTGGATCGTCTCCAAGGCGAACATGTACGCCCGCCAGACGGGCAAGACCCCGTTCGCGGTCTACCAGGGCCCGTGGAGCGTCCTCCAACGCGACCTCGAGCGCGACGTCATACCCATGGTCAAGGCCGAAGGCATGGCCCTCTGCCCGTGGAACGTCCTCGCCGCGGGGAAGATCCGCAGCGACGCCGAGGAGAAAAAACGCCACGAGACGGGCGAGAAGGGTGCGCACCACTTGCTCTGTCTCCCTCCCGCCCGGGTGTGCGAAGAGACACGCGTGCTGATTGGGATGGATGGGCAGGTCGCGCGCTGATGGGCAGCCCCTGGGAGCGCGAGGAGAAGCATGAGAAGATCGCCAAGGTTCTCGAGGAGGTCGCCGCCGAGGTCGGCGCGGACACGGTGCAGGCTGGTGCGCATTTCCATTCCACCTCTCTCTCTCTCTCTCTTTGTCTCTCTCGTCGACGCATGGCTAAATAACCCGTTTTCTGTCCAGTTGCCATCGCCTACGTGATGCAGAAGCTCCCGTTCGTCTTCCCCATCGTCGGCGGGCGCAAGGTCGAGCACCTGCACGCCAACATCCAAGCGCTCGACATCGTGCTCACCCCAGAGCACATCAAGACGATCGAGGCCGCGGCTCCGTTCGACGTCGGCTTCCCCGCCAACTTCATCGTGAGTAGTGTCACATATCATATATGCGGTCCTAGGGGTTGTGGGTCGGTGTGAGGCTGACTGTGCGTTTGCATCGAAGGGCGACGGGACGGGCTACATGAAGAACCCTTACATGGACTTCAACTTCGACAAGGTGCCCACCGTCCAGGCGATCCGTCCGGCCAAGGCCGGATGATACCGGCCCGAAGCGATATAGCGGGCGGGGTCGAGTAACCACTGCTATGTATTGGGATGTCAGGTCATTCTCAAATGTACAAAGTATGACAGCTCTGTCAGATTCAATCGTACTTCTCGAGCTCTTCGACATTTAGTCCGCGGAGGGCCGAAATCTGCGGAATGACTCACCCATCAGCAAAACCTTACGTGCCCCTGGCGATTCTCGTGAACGCGTGAACCCTAAGGCCAAAGTAAACACCTAAGCGATTTCAGGGGTTGTCGGCTTGTATGGCATACCTGACTTAGAACCCGAAGCATCCTGTCACGGTAGACAACCCTGAGCTCAGAGAGTTAGACTACTTCAGGGCCCGTTCCAGTGTCTGCGACTTTGGCTTTCCTGATGCTTACATCTCGGATCTTTGGCCATATGTGTCAAAGGCGTTCTCTCCGCCTGCAGTGTTCCGCACACGTTAATCGCATGTTATGGAATCAGAATCGGTGTACCCTGCAGGTAACACGATCCCTGCTGCGACCGCCTTTGCAGGGATACGTGAGACGGCGTGCCAAACCTGCTCAGGCTGCCGATACTACATCGCCTTGAAGTGTTACGACAGCTGAGGTGCATGCCCCCGTGCTCGCTTCGCCTTGATTCTTCACTCAACTCGACGTATTTATAGCAACAACCAACCAGTTACCATTTCCCCTGGCTTGTAAGGTGTTCTCCTCTCCAGGAGCCCGTCGTTGCGCACCTTTTCTGCCACAAAACTGGAGGAGCAACCGTCGATCTCGTTTGCACATCTTTCCATGTTGCAAACACTTGTCGGAGAGAGCGTGGCTCTCTCGGGTCCCATGGACCTGTTCCGCGGTAGTGGGGCGAACTGTTTTATCCTCTTCAGAAAAGAGCAGCTTGAAATGGCTTCAATGGACGATGTTCTGTCTTCTCGTCACGAGCTCATCACATTTGCCCTGATCTAATAGCAATACATAGTATTAATACATCCCCAACCCCAGTTTCTCTTTCCGTCTAGATCTTGATTCTGCACGCTCATTTTCAAAGGGGGTCTAATTCTGTGTAACGAAGTACCTTCTGTCCCGGGTTCTCCTTATCCTCAACCAACTCCCCAACCCGTCTGCGACCACCGCACCGGCGGGGCTGTTCGATAACCACGCAAGCCGTGCGGAGGGCGGGGAAGGAAGGCACGAGGGCATGGACGACCGCGAGCACATCGATGTCCGCGAGGGTGCGCTCCGCCAGGTTGAGCGACACCGGACGAGCCCCAATTGATGGCGACTGGGCGTTTGGGGATGAATCCGGTATGGTAGAAGTAGTAGTGTCGGCATTCTGGTCCCCGGCAGCGTCGGAGGGACCCGACTCAGGCTCAGTCTCCGGTTGCAGGCCAGCGTCCATCATGATCAGGCCGAACTCGAAAAACGGCACGCCTAGGAGCGCATTTCCGATATCGTCCTCCGGCAGACGTCAGCTGGGAAGAAACTTTTCACGAATGCTGGGAGTGATAGAACGGGACTTACCAAGAAATCGCCGACATCCAACTCACGGTCCTCCGCCGTCAGATCAAACGCGAAGAACACGCTCTCCAATCCCGACACAGCAGTACTCCGCAGCGCGTTGAGGAAGTCCGACACGAGTACCGCGGTCAGCGGGTTGTCGCGGAAGCTGATTGAGAGGTGGACCGGGCGCGCGTACGCGAGGACATCGGTGAGCGCAAAGGGCGGGCGCGCAGCGGAGTCCTCGAGGCGTAACTCGCGGATAGGGCAGGCAAGGCCAAGGACCCAGAGATCGTAGAGAGGCCCGACGTATTGCTGCATGTCCTTCCATGTGTTTGCACTCTGCAGCACCAAGCTCCTGTCCCGAAGGGCCTCAGTGAGAGGCAGGTGCTTCAGCAATTCTACGCCTTGAGCAACCGTGCGTTCGTCTGTTACGAAGAGGTGCGTGAGGTTGGGAAAGGCTTTGATATAAGGAAGAGGGTGCCTGACGACGTAATGGTCGAACAGACTGAGGCGGTGGACATTGGGATAGACGATTTCGGGGGGATCGAAGACCTGTTGTGAGTTCGACTCGGGCCAGTCGGAACACGTCAATTCCTGGAGAGTGGAGGCTGATCGCCGTAACATGAGCACCGGGTGAGGAGGGGCGAAACGTTCATTGGCATTGGCATTGGCAAAGGCGGCTTTGTTGAAGTAGAGTGTGGCGGATGTAAGCTGGGACTGGAGCGTCGTGATCAGCTCACAGCACCGCTCTCCAGCTGCGAAGACAGAGAGGATCTTGATGGACAGAAGCGAGGCGAAGGCTGGGAGAAGGTCAGGACAAGAGAGGAACATCTGGTCTCCGTTGAGAGCCAAAGATCGCAAGCGAGTCATTTGAGGAACGAGGTCGACCAACGCTTTGACAACAGTCTCTGGTACCGTCTCGGTAGAGATTTCGAGTGTGCGCACGTACGCGCATCGGGTTCGATCTTCGGCCTGAATGAAGCGCAGAAGCGAAAGGATCTTCTCCTCTGATCCATCGAATTCGACTGGGTCCT
This sequence comes from Sanguinoderma infundibulare, assembly GCA_032821775.1. Lineage (NCBI taxonomy): Eukaryota > Fungi > Basidiomycota > Agaricomycetes > Polyporales > Polyporaceae > Sanguinoderma > Sanguinoderma infundibulare. Next base: position 2,018,314 of record JAVLRN010000007.1, read on the forward strand.
CCAGGACGATCTTGGCTCCTTCATGGTAGAGAAAGCGGCAAGTTTCCATCATCGCTGTGGCAGTTTTCGGAGGAGAGACAGATAAGACCGACAACAAGATGTCGTGGTTCAGAGCGGTCGGCAACATGACTACCGATTAAGTGAGCTCAGCATTGTAGGAGCGTCAGAGATGGAGTAGGGCTTACGGTCGATTGTTCAACTTTGTCGTGGGGGTCAATCAATGTGGCGGTGGGAAGCAGGATACACGCCAGGGACGATCATGGGTACCCATGGGTTCTTGCTTCGCACAGTGACTGAACTTACTCATGACGCTTGTACGTACTATCCGTCGGCTGCCAGTTAACACTTGCAAAAACCGCACTGCACTGGCACCATTAGGCCAGTAAAAGAACAACGTGCGACGAACTCACTCATGAGGCTTACGATCGTCAAGTCTTGAAAAACTAATCGATATGTTGATCAATAGGTTCAGGAGAAGGGCGGCCTCTACTAGTCAATTTCCCACGATCGTGGCTCCCACTTTATTCAATGCTAACCTTGTCATCCATCGTGCACCGTGACTCGCACACTCGATGCGTCCTTCATCGGGCAGATGTCATTATCAAGCGGGTGCATCGCTAACTCCGCCAGAGCGGCTTTGCACTGCAGTGACATCATTGCAGATTTCATCCGCTGCAGTCTGTACAGGGGCTTGGTTGCAAATGCGTGCAATCCGTTGGTAAGCCATTCTCCGACGCTCTCACGCCAGTCTAAGCTAAATACCTCTGGCCCACATCCCGCTTAGGTTGCGCTCGTACTTTGCCTTCTCAGCGCATGCTATCGAGAATGACCAACGTCGCGAAACTGCCCCCTACCATCCGTCAGGGAATCCTGAACTTGGCCGGAACGACGCCTGAGGCCAGGCGTGTCGCCGAGAGGATCCTCGAACAGGACCGGGAGAAGCACCATTGTTTCTGGGGCAAGACCGTCGGTTTCCACAACCACCTCAGCCACCAGTGAGCAGTCTTGGTTTTTGCACTGCGCTCTGACTGAGCCGTCCTTGTAGTGTATTGGCAGCGTACGACCTGGGCGCGCCAGCTGCTCTCCTGCAAAAGATATACGATCAAGAGGCTGCAGGCCAGTCGGGTATCAAGTCTTGGGAGAGGCGGAGCGGTAAGGTCGAGGCCGCGCAGGAGATCGTCACAATCGAGAACTGGACGACGTTCCTTGGGAATGAGAGGTTCGCACATCATGTAGGTTCCTTGTCAAGGAAGAGCTACTAACCTGTGTTTCGCCAGGTATTATCCAAACTACCTCGAGTTCTTCACGAAGAAGATTGCCGACTTAGGTGGGGCCGACGTCTTGGAGAAATATGTGTTTTCGCCAGCTGCGAATGGGAACGAGGCGTATATGCTGCTGAGATTCGTGGGGGGAGCGTAAGCATGAAGGTTATGTGTTTACCCACTTTTGCTCACTTCAAAATCACTTTGGATTCAGTGTCCATCCGTTGATCCAGACCGGGGTAAGCAATTCATTAGTGTAGCGCGGATGTCGCCAATGACCCGACATTTCTTGCTTTAGTACGCCGTTGAGTTCGGCAGCGATGCGATGTTAGCGCAAGGTAAGAGTAACGGTCGCTCCGTCATCGAGCGAGTATACTGACACATTCTTTTCAGCTCTGGCTCAAGCCGCGGTTCATGACGCATTCTACCCTGAGATCTTCGACTTCGGTCCTCCTTCGCCCTTGAAGACGCTCGACTACAAATCTGGGACATCTACCCATCGGCAGCCACACAAGGGTCATTCCCTGCTCTCTATCCTTCGCCAGGCGTACGACTCTGACATCATGAAGCCCGTCATGCCATACAACCCCGATGCTCTCCTCTCTGCCCGGTTCAAGTCTGCGCTTGAGGACGGCACCCGGGGAAAAGAGATACGTCGACTCTCCGCCCTCTGGCAGATCGACACCTCCCGTGGTCAAACCGAGTTCGACGAGAAGATCGAAGAGCTGCTGTGGACGACGACCCTCCTCCTCGTCGGCTCCGGCAAGCGCGGCCGAAAGCCACGGCTGGACTTCTTCCTCATGCACATGCTGAACGCGTCGCTCTTCGTGCCCTCCCTCCTTCAGGCGATTCCAACTACGGAGTCGAAGGCGGCGTTCCTCCGCGCGATCCCCCCGGTGCTCCTCATGTACCTGACCGTCCGCGGCCGGCCGAGGGTCGACGCGGACCTCGCGATGTCATACACCGAGTTCCCCCGCCCTCCAAACACAAAAGTACCGGAGCCGAGCGCGGACGCTATCGGGGACCCGCGTGACCCGAAGGAGCACAACACTTGGGCAGACATCGTTGCGGACGCCATTCACGCGCCGGACGCGCACACGCCCAAGGCGATCCGTGCGCTGTACTACGCATCACGCATGTACGGGCGCACGCCGTCTGGGGAGGTTATTGGGGCGTTCGACACGGAGGGACGGGAGACACATCCGGGGATCGCCAAGGTGGACGGCACCCTGTTCACGAGGGCGGCGGGGGTGGTGATGGATGCGCTCGGGTGGGTGACGCATGGACAGAAGGAGGGGGGTTGGGACCGGAGCGCTTTGGGGTGGGAGGATGCGTGGAAGGAGGGGGACTGACTCTTACGAGGAGTGGCATCGAAGTTGTAAGGTAGTGCCGTTGTGTGTATTTGTATCCCCCTGCGTGCGCTTTCTCTAATCTTCAGTCTCAAATGTATGTATGATAATGTATTAGGTATATTAGAATACGAATACGACGCGTTGCATAATCTATCGCCCTCCAGCTTGTCAAGGGAAGGGGACTCGAGGATTCGAGACCGCGCGATCACGTGAGGAACGCGACCTTCGCGTATCTGCGGGACGGGCTCAGATTGGCCTTGCCAACGACCTCCCCCTTGCGACATCGCGTATAATACCGACTGCACTACTCGAAAACATATCGCATTCATTTGTGCTAATTGTCAGTGAGTCCCTGTCTTCGGCTACGAACTACACCGGGGACCCGTGGGAGCTTGGCTGGAGTCAGTGCGAGTTCGTCGCGGAGAGAGGAGGAGGTGGACCTGAACGATCCGTGGGAGAAGCTCTTTAGGGAGATAGAGGTGCCGAAGAAGACGAACGGGGAGGTGACGGTCGAGGACTTGTGGGCGTGGAAGAAGGAGGAGAACTTGACGAGGGGCAAGTGCAGCAACCAGGAGATCGCGATCAAGTTCGAGTACGATCTTGGGGGTGAGTGTGCCTGCTGCTCCGTTCTCATGCCCACGCGCATTTCTCCCACGCGCATTTCTCCCACGCTACGGTGCACGTATTGACGCGTTTGATGGCCAGCGAGCTGGGAGGTGCGCGTCACCGTCGAAGTGGACAAGGACGGGGCGTACATGTGGAAGACGAAACTCCCTACGAGCAACCCGGTCATCAAAGTGGCCAAAGGAGGGGTGGGTCTATACTTGAACACATTTTGGCATCAAGCTAACGACTTTCTAGGTCCCTGTTGAGAACGCGCGCAGCTCCAGAGGAGTAAGTTGTCGCGTTTCGCGTTCGACCTCCGTGACGCCTGTGCTGGTGGGTTGTATTCATCACAGGAGATTGAAGGAAAGAAGAAGAAGGTCTCGCACATGCTCTTCCTGCCCGGTGTACATATTCGAGCGGTATCTCAAGGGTGAGGTCGGCTCTGAGGCCCGGAAGATGGAACTTGCTGTCTTCAACGTCGAGGAAGAGGGAGCCCGCCGGCAAGCTGAGGCTCAAGAACGAGAGAAGCGGAGACTCAAACGCCAGCAATAGCAAGACGAGGGCTCAGGTGATGACCATGAAGGAGATTTCAGCGATGAGGCCTGAGGATGGCAGTTTAGACGAGCTTGACTATACCCTAGTAGCGTCTTCTAGTAATGTACTTAGCGATATTACACATTAACACATCTAGATCAGCAGGAATACGTCCCGCTAAATACTCACCCGAATACTGTTTGAAACTTTCATGTCTCGACGGGGACAACGCAAAAGCTTGAAACGAGTGCTGTGGCAGGTAACCCTAGCTCCATGACCAAATGCGGAACCCTAGGCCTACCAACGCTGGAGCCCGCCTTGGACATCGACGTCCGCTACGGCTCCTCAGGTAGCCATCGTCCATTAACGTCTGTTTATCCACCATGTCCGTCTGCCCACCATACGCTCCCTTCTTTGGCTTCGCAGGCGTCGCTTCCGCGGTGCGTTTCTCTCGCGTTTGCTATGTCATTGCCGTCTCGCATGCTGACGCACCCAAACGTGCAATGCAGATGATCTTCAGCAGTGCGTATTCGAACACCTTTTCGGCGGTGAAGATAACAGAACTCACGTACCTATCTTAGCGGTCGGAGCGGCGTTCGGGACAGCCAAGTCGGGCATCGGTATCGCGGGTCTAGGGACGTTCAAGCCTGAGCTGATCATGAAGGTACGTGTCTGGACGTCATTGCGAACGACCCCTTGCGTCTCACCGTTCATGCTCGTGGTCGTCACCAGTCCCTCGTCCCCGTGGTCATGTCCGGTATCATTGCCGTGTACGGTTTGGTGGTGTCCGTGCTAATTGCCGGTGGACGTGAGTATTGTCTGTCCCGCGCGTCTGGGCGAATGCTCGGGGGCTTATTTCTCCGTTTCTTGACAGTGAGGCCTACCGACTACTCGCTGTTCGCTGGCTTCATTCACCTGGGCGCAGGTCTTGCATGCGGCTTCACCGGTCTTGCTGCAGGCTATGCGATCGGATTTGTGGGCGACTCGGTAAGCCATCATCGGGTAGGGCTACAACTTGATGTCACTAACATCCACATGGCAGTGCGTGCGAGCATATGTGTTCGAGTCCAGGGTGTTCGTGACTATGGTGCTCATACTCATCTTCGGAGAGGTGTTGGGGTTGTACGGGTACGTCATCCCAGCCACTCATCTGTTGCTCTCAGAAACGTACTCAACTGGCCCGCAAGCCTGATCGTTGCACTCATCATGAACTCACGAGCGACGGAGGCCGCACGCTGCCCTTGAAAGATCTCATCCTTCCTGGCTACCCTCGGTTCGCCACTCTTGTACATACTCTACCACCTGTGTTCCCAACCTGCTCATGGACTTGCGCATGGAACAAGGTCATAATACTACATACCCCAAGCATATGTAGGTGCTCTACATAACATACAGAAAGGTGTGGGATACAGCACAAAGGATAAGGAGCAAGGTGGCGGTGGCCGTTACGGTCTACCGTCTGTCCCTCGGGCTTCGGCTCCTGCTACGACTATCGCTGCGGTATCGCTTCCTCTGTGGGCTCCGGCTACGTGAGCGACGCGAGTCGTCAGATGAAGAACCGGAAGAGTCTGAGTCTGAGGAACTGTCGCTGTCGCTATCTGAATCTGAAGACGAAGACGAAGAGGACGCGGATCTTGAGCTACGGATCCCGTCAGCCATGTGCGTAGAAAGGGCGTAACATGGGAAGGAACACACCGTCTGCGTTTGCGAGAGGACCCCTCGCCTTTGTCCTCGTTTGTCATGCGTTCTTTCTCCTTCTGTGCAAGAATGCGGTTCGCGGTACCGCTCCTGGTTTCACCGTCGGCATTGTCGCACACCACAAGACTTAAGAACTGTATACGCACTTGGACTTGAACTCCTCGGGCACGTCAACAGACGGTTTCCCATCGGCCTTCAACTTCGCGAGCAGCTTCGGGTTCTCGAGCTGCTGTGTGCGGGATGGGCGTGAGACATACGGGCGCGCGCCCTTGCATTCATAGATAAAGTGACCTGGGAAGCACCATCTTGTGTAAGAGTAGGTTCTCTGCACCTTGTGCTGCAGGTTGACTACGCACCTGTTCCGAGACACTTCTGACAGACGGTGGTCGCGCTGGCCCTGGGGTTGCTGGCGGACTTGCGATGCGGCGCGTACTTGGACATTGTTTGTGGAGCGCGTAAGGATAGGTCAGAGCTGGGGTATCTGAGGAGGAGGACAGAGAGAGGATGTGGTGGACGCCTGCGAGGATCACCTTCGCCCGACTTGGCTTATCTCAGCAGAACTCAAACTCAACATTAATTCCATTAATTCCACAATGGGCGCCAAGCTGACTCGCGCTCGCTCGCTCGCTCTGGTCCGCGCCGAGCTTGAGTCACTGCAGCACAATTGCCACAGCCCTCACCGTCTAGACATACATACTTAAACCATACCCCCTACTGTGTGACCCTTCAGCTTCAGCCTTCTCCCCCATTCGCTGCTCGAATCTCGGCCGGTGCCTCGGGCAATTATGGGCGGAAACGCGTTCAAGAACCTCCTCCAGCACGCGTCCTTCCCGCGCATGCACCCTACGGTCTACCATACACTAAAAGCTCAGCTCCTCCCCGTCCTGCAGTCTCTCTACGCCCACGCGACCGTCGCGCCCGAGGCCCCGGGGAAGGCGGACTTCGGCGACCTGGACATCGTCGCAACCAGCCCACGCGAGGGTCTTACGCACGAGGAGGTCAAGGCAGCGCTGCGCGCGACGTGCAGCATCCCAATGGCAGGCAACAGGACGAGCAACTTTGCCGTCCCGGCTGACGCGTTTGAGGCTGTCGCGGAGGCGCGTCGGAAACTCGCAGCCGCGAGCCCTGTCAATGGAGGAGACGCGAGGGGGACAGAGACAGAGACGGACGCGGAGGTGTTCTTCCAGGTCGACGTGAATGTGTGTGCGGACCACGCGCAGTGGGAGCGCACCGTCTTCTACTCGTCCTTGAGCGACCTCGGGTTCTTCCTCGGGCTATTTGCGCAGACGGCGGGACTGTCGTTCAACATCTTTGGTATGAAGGTGCGCCTCCCCGAACCATCCTCTTTCTCCTTTGTTCGACACATCTCACCTGACAACCATTTCGCGCCTCACAGCTCGCAGACCCAGTCCCCACCTACCCCGCTCAGACATTCTACGTCTCGTCCTCCATGGACGACATCCTCACTTTCTTCGGGCTCTCGATGGACAGATGGAAACAAGGCTTCGCGACAGAGGACGACATCTTTGCCTGGCTCGCCACCTCCCCGTTCGTCCACCCCCTCGCCGCGCGTTATCGCTCTCCGGCGTACAAAGCGGCGACGAAGGACCGCGTGCAGGAGCGCCCCATGCGCCAGCACTTCGTCGACTACCTGTGCACGCACGACGTCCCCGTCCCCGCCCCCGACTCCTTGTTCGCGGAGGAGGGGAACGTCGAGAAGAAATTTGAGGTAGCGCTGAAGTTCTTCGGGAAGGACGAGGAGCACGCGGCGCTCATCTATGCGAATCGCGCGTGGAAGCGGTCGAAGGACGTGCTGAACGGGACAAACGTCATGGCGTGGACGGGCGTGCAGGGCATGACTATCCGCTTCATCATGGACGAGGTCAAGGACCGCCTCGCATGCCTCCCGGTCCGTTCTGAGGCACCGCAAGCGGTCGGAGATAATGTTCCGGCTTGGCAGAGGGTGCTGTTGGACATGTCCGAAGAGGACGTGCGGGCGTTGGTGGTGCGCGTGAAGGAGGAGATGGCAGAGGATGGACGACTAGAGTTTGACTGGAAAGCTGCCAAAGCATCTAGACTAGAGAAGAAACAGCAGATGAAAAATGCAGCTTCGGTTTCTGAGGAAGAGGCAGTCACGACGGCGGCCGCGGCGATCGCAATAGCATGATACCCTCTGCGTGTGTAGATAGGAATGTGGAACAGCGTCTAGTATAGTCGCTCAGTTTGTGATGATAAACATGGGATTGGGACTTTCGCAGAGATCCATAAGACTGAAAGCGGTGAGTCCTCTTTGTCGATAACAGTGCGGGGAAAGCTTCGAGGTGAGGAGACGTCAACCAATTGGTTACAGGTCACCATGTGGAAGTTGTGTTGATTCGTGAGACCCGTACTGCACTGCTGGTGACGCGGTCATGAATCGCAAGGCTACTGGCTCTCGTCTGCGACGATCACAAGTCCTGAAAACGAAACATCAGGGGTCACAAATTTCTAGACAAGCTGAGAAGTGTGGTTTATCACTCGTGTGCTGCCAACAGAATATTTCAAGTCATTGGACTCACCCCTGCCCACTACTCTTGTCGCTTGCTGGGCCGTAGTGCTCGCTGCATACCTTATCGCCTATTGTTATACAATATCTGGCAATAAAACGACAGCAGAGGGATGGGATTGTGGTGTGGTTATCGACGCCAATGTGGATAAAAGAAGCGCCCTGTCGGAGTTCGCCGAGAGAAACTGCATAGTTGTGGCAGACAGAGTTCAGCCACCCAACTCCTCCCGTACAGCGCTGTACTAACGACCAGCAGTGGGCACGACAGACTTCAAGACTTCAAGATGGGTGCGTACCCAGAGACTATGTCATCGCTCGACGTGTCTGTGGTGCTGATTTGTCGTCTGTTTGAAATGCAGTTCGTTACGCCGCCGCTGCCCTTGCCACCAACCCCGAGAAAAGTGCGTTTGGAGAGCGGAGGCTCATCGTGGTTTTGTTGGGAGATTGCGGTGGGGAACTGACGGTGGACCTGGTGCGTTTGCAGCTTCCCGCGCCCGGGGCGAGTACCTCCGGACGCACTTCAAGAACATGCGCGAGGTCGCCGCTGCCTTGACGGGTCAGTGCCTTTGGTTGTCCGCGCATGTTGGGCTTTCGGCGGGAGACTGAAAATGGGATGGCTTCAATCTTGGTACAGGCCTCAAGCTCAAGAAGGCATATGCCTACCTTGGCGACGTTGTCGAACACAAGCAGGTTATCCCCTTCCGCCGATTCTCTGGCGGTGTCGGCCGTGCCAGCCAGGCCAAGCAGTTCAAGGCTACTCAGGGTGCGTTATGATTTGTTACTAGGCAGAGGGGCGTGGGCTTAAGTTGGGGTGATGGGAAGGTCGTTGGCCCGAGAAGTCTGTCAAGTTCATCCTTCGTCTCCTCAAGAATGCCGAGTCGAACGCGGACGTAAAAAACCTTGATGCCGACGACCTCTACATCAAGAACATTGTCGTCCAGCAGGCTCCCGTACGTTGCATCTTCAGCTGAGCTCGTTTTTTAATAGCTCGTCTTACTGACGCGTTCGCGATTCAACAGAAAACCCGTCGCCGCACGTACCGTGCACACGGTCGCATTAACCCTTACCAGGGCAGCCCTTGTCACGTCGAGATCATCCTCTCGGCATCCGACTCGGAGGTCGAGCGCGCCAAGGATAAGGACGCAGTTGCCTCTTCATCACTCTCTGGCCTGAACAGGCGACAGGTTGCCCGCAGACGGATTGAGGCCGCGCGTACCGCATAAGTCTCTCTATCCTCTCGTTGAGGGAGCGATGTGAGGTGCTGTGCCGGGAGCTTGTCAGTGGGAGTCGTGCTATTGCGTGTTGTTTTCATATGTATGCGTATGCCATGTTGCCAAAACGTGAAGAGTGCAAGCGGTACTATACATGGATTATGCATCTTTTTCTTTGCACTTGATTTGCACATGCCCGCGAATGAGAGGGTACACGTATGTGTGTGATGAATGCGAAAGTGAGTATGAATACAAAGCAGTACGACATCGACAGCGAATAGGATCAAAATATAATAATAATGGGGGATGCGTGCCGCAGGGTTACTTCTTTTTCTTCTTGGTTCCCCGAGTTGTTGAACCGCCGCGTCCACCACGAGCTGCTGCAGATCCTCTTCTACCCTTCCCTTTGCGGGTCTGTTTCGATGCTATAGATGCAGCTGCGACACATGCCTTGAGCACACTAAAGGAGACGACGGGATTCCATGAGCGCATACCTGGAGATTGTCTAAGATCCTCTTCCTCCTCAGCATACTCGGTCCCCGCATCTGTCCCCGTCGCCACGCTGTCTCTTGGTGTCGGCGCAACGCTCTCGTCCCCGCTCTCCTGTGTTAATGCACTACTATCACTGTCCCCGCCGACGAGGCCCGCCATCACCTTGAGTTTGCTCTTGCCCTTGCGTCCGCCCCGTCCGGACTTTGTGTTAGCCGCCGGCGATGGTGCACGGGAAGTTGAGGGCAATGAAGCGGACGCGCGCATGCGCCGTGCGGATACGAGTTGGTCGATTGTTTCGTCTTGTGGGAGGGCGTATTCGCCGCGGAAGAAGGGGTGGTTGAAGATATTGTCGGATGGCGTGGGGGAAGGGGGTTGTTGGAACGGTGGGGTGCCTGCATGGCTCTCGCCCGGGACGTCGAAGCCGTCCGCTTCCTGCACGTCGTGGATGGTCCGTCATGTCGTCCGGGAAATGTTGATGCAACCCATGTTCGCCAGTCATTCGCGCCGAAACCGGAGAGAGCCAAAGCATATGTACACGAAGACGATAATGATGAGTGAACACTGAAGACATGAGCGACAGGGTGCGAGTGGCGGGCTCACTGACAATGTTCTCGAGGTTGTCGAGGTCGTAGCACGCGCGCAGCTTCTTCCACAGGTCCCCAACCTCCACCAGACGGCCGGTGTCGCGCAGGATGGCGTTGCGCATGGTGAGGACGTGGAAATGCCGGTGGATGCCCACAGGGCGGGCGCGCGTCAGCGAACGGAAGAACGCGATCTCGCCTTCGACCGTGTCCAGCCAGGGAGCAGCCTCGGGTTCGTCGACGTCCATGCTTGTCGCCATGCCGGTTGAGTCGAAAGGGGTGGAGACTGAGGCACTGAGAGAGGGAGAGGCGGAGGTGCTGTTGGCGGCAAAGGGCGCGGGAGTCTGGCGGGCGTCGCTGTCCAGAACGAGAATCCAGCGCTTGCTGCGTACTCGACTTGAACAGCGACCACCATCTCTCCTCTCGTCTGTCTGAAGTTCTCAGAACCATGCCAGAAAGCCGCCAAAGCGAACTTGTGTACCAATGCACACGCTCAGAGTGCAAAGATCGCACAACGACCGGCATTGAATCTACAAGGGTGAGTTTGAGCCGTGGAACCTAGTTCGCTGATGTAAGTGAATCTATCCTTTCACAGATGCACGCAGTCGCCGACATCGGTGGAACTAGGGCAGAGTTCGTTGACAAGGATGATAAAGACGAAGATTGCATTCAAAGTCGGGCCTTCAGTGTGCCCGATGGCTGCGTCTGCCTGTGCCCAACACGAGGCATGCGTCTGAATGGCGAGTGGGCGAAGCTCTCTGTGTGTGAGCTCGTCAAAGGCTTCCCATTGTTGTGCGCTCCGACTCGGGCTTCGACACACAGCACAATAGATGAGGAACGCGTACCGTCCGGATGATTCTGGAGCAATGGATGCATAGAAGATATTTATCAAATTCGCATTGTGGTTGGGAACCCTACTCTCACAGACTTCTATCACCGTAAGCGGTTTGAGGCTTCCAAGTATACCCTGACCAAAGCTAATACCTCGTGGTAATGCAGAACCTTTTCGGGATCCATTCTGCCAACGAAAACCTTGAACTCGTGCCCGAGCACGACCTGTTTGACTGTTACGCCCGCGTCTGTGGAAGAAATGCTATGGTCGTGCAGGCTAGCGGAACAGCTCGCGAAGTACCGTCTGAAGCAGAAGCATTGCCTCCGGGACTCACACAATCTCCCTCCCGAAGCTGCGTAATGAACGGTGACTCTTCGATGCTAGTTGCGCGCGGCGTTCGTGCGTCAAACCTAACCTAGCCTTATTTTTAGAATTCTAGACATGGACTCCATTGCCAATCTGCGCTGCTTGCAACCCACGAGTTGAATCATGTCGCTCAGGAAACGCGATGCTGAAGCTAGACAAGCACCACAGACCGATGTTAATACCGAGTCCGCAGCGGCCTTCACGCCTTCGAATTCCGCCAGCTTGGATCACGTCCTTCGACAGTGCTGTGCGTGCCCCTCGCGCTCCCTGTCTTCTGGAACACTTACTTGACTGTTCGCAGGCGGTGTAGGCTGTATGCAGGGTTGTGGCAGGCTCCCCTCAGCAATTGATCGAACCCAGGTGCCACCGCAATGATACGTTCCACCATGAGGCGGCGGCTTCTCGCAATCCAATTGCAATCGGCTCACAGCGCCAGCCATTCCGGACACTTGGGAACGTGCGTCGTCTTTTCAGGCTAGCAAGGGCCAACCAGTACTCACAATTGCAGCCAGGCTGTCCGGCGTGGTAGCTTCTGCGGCACCTCCCGAGACCCCGGGTGCAACTTGGATCTAGTCGCATGGCAGTGGCGGGCTTCTCGCGGCCAGAGTCCCTGGAAACCGCTCACATCCGGATGCAGAAATATTAGCTAAGCCGTATGGGTATAAGAGGCGGCTTGGTTAACGCGGTGTCCAACAGACCGCTCCCCTGCATCGCACTTCCCGACTACACTCCAACCGCTCCGACTCGAACGACCACTACTAGCCCGACATGTACTACGAGGAAGAACGCGAGACCGCCGAGACCGTGAGCAGTTACAACGCTCGAGCCTTGGTCCTTGACTGATGGATGTCTGCCTACAGACCGACTACAACAACGGCTACGAGAACGTCGAAGAGACCACCGAGACCAGAGAGGAGGTCGTCGACACTCCCTTTGGCGAGGAGGTACGGTTGTGTCCTCTGTATAAAGCTGCTTCCGGCACGTTGTGTTCATGTTGTTTGCATCCAGGTCGTAGAAGAGCGCGAGACTGTCGAGACCGACAACTACGGCTACGGTCGTGAGCGCGAGGTCGTCACCGAGACCGAGGTCGTTGAGGAGGTGAGCTTTTTCTCGACATCGGTTCAGAGTGATTCCTTGGTTGACATTCCGCAGAGAGGATGGTAGACGACGTACGATCGTCGGGCAGACTGCCCCAGTCAAGCGCAAATGTTCCGTGTACCATATAATGGATATGAAAGAAATACCAGAAGGCTGTGTTCGTACCGAATGCCGAAGTCTCAATCGACTGAGTTCTCCACGTATTCACGAAAACCCTACTTCGGGTCACTCGACGATCCCAGGAACGAATTCCTCAAGTTTTCCAAGCACATCTCTGAAAGAAAAGGACCCTGAGAACGCTTCTGTCAGACGTCTGCCATCGATGGCTTCAGTTGAATACTCCTTAATACTCCGCAGTGTTCCTTCCAGTTTCCGCATACTTAGCCCCGCCAGCTCAATGTGGCCAAGGACAGGTCGGTCGTTATTATGCCTGGAAGCTCAAGCTACTCCTGTCCCCGCGCCGAGCGCCGACAGCGCGCCGACGAGGCAGTGAAACAACCACAAGGCACGGGACGCCATAGCCTTGGTAGATCCCGTGTTGTGGCGCCCGATGGCATCGAATAAGTTAGCAACTAGGAGGACCGTAGTACCGAAGCCGCACCGGAGGGGCAAATTGGCCAATGCTTGCGCAAACCGTCGCAATCAGTATCACGAGACTGTGGGTTCACAGATTGAACGCCTGAATGCATGCGTGCGGTCCTACGAAAACCAGAATCCGAGCAGAAATGCGTAGAGGATTCTTGCAACGCGTATCCTTGTCCTGCGACGTCAGTCAGTCGGCCGGCATTCTTTTGCGAAGCAAAACCAGCATTTAGTAGAGGTTGGCACCCAACGATGCGACCTGGGATAAGACAACGCAATTAGAAACGAAATACCTAGCTAGACAGTTCGACAGCCTCCTGTTTTAGCAAGGATCGCTGGCCAACCTAACTTTCCTGCCCCTTCGGATATCCGAGTATTCGCAATGAGGCATCCGCGATGCTCTCATGCCACCAACTTTCGCGGATGTAGGAGGCACTGCTTGACATTGTGCCGCGGAAAAACCAAAATCAGATTATTCTAGGGTAACGTACTTTCGGAGGAGAACCAGCATTCTCCCTCCTGTCAAGTCAACAGTAGGGGTTCTGCCTGAAATTCATCCGCGGATCCTCTACGCATCGGTAATACATCCGCGGCTCGCGTCCTCGACGAGCTTGGTGTATTTGAACAGCGTGCCCTGCTTGACCTTGAGCGCGGGTGCCTTCCACTCCGCTCGCCGACGCTGGAACTCCTCGAGCGATATCTGCAACTCGATCGTGTTCTTGACGGCGTCGACGGAGATGATGTCACCATCGCGGACGAGCGCGATGGGGCCGCCCACCTGCGCTTCAGGGACGACATGCCCGATGCAGAACCCGTGCGATCTGGTGGTGCAACCAAAGGAGAGGCGCAAGGGGAGGCGGGGTCAAGAGGGGCAGGAGTAGGAAAATTAAACGACTAGGGGTCAGCGGGTCATTTGAGACGAATTAGGTGACGAGAGCCATTACCCTCCACTGAAACGTCCATCTGTGAGGCAGGCAACGTCCTTGCCGAGACCAGCACCCATGATTAGACTGGTGGGTTTGAGCATTTCCGGCATGCCTATAACAGGTGAGATGGTGGAATGCGATCGAGGAGAGATCGGTCAAACAACCGGGCACGAGTCAAGACTCAAAAACGCACCAGGACCGCCCTTGGGGCCAAGATACCGCAGGACGACGACGGTCTTCTCGCCCTTCTTGATAGAGCCCGCCTCGACAGCTTTTACGAACTCGTCCTCGGAGTCGAACGTGCGCGCCTTGCCCGTGAACTCAAGGCCTTCCTTCCCAGTGATCTTGGCGACAGCCCCGCCGGGTGCCAGGTTACCCCGCAGGATTCTGTCAAACCGACGCCATAAGGAGACACAATAAGTGCCAGCGAAGATCATCCGCACCGCAGGTGTCCCGTCTCCTTTATCGGTTTCTCCAGAGGCCGGATGACGTCTTGGCGGCTGAACTCCAGCTCTCCGTGCTCATGCGTCCATCTGTCGAGGTTCTCTCCGAGGGTTCGACCTGTTACCGTCATGTTGTTCCCGTCGATCAACTTATTTTTGAGGAGGTACGCCAAAACCTCTGTCACGGCGCGACGTGTTAGCACCTAGCCAATTAAGCGAAGACGGAACAAACATACTAGGAATGCCACCAATCTTGTAGACATCCTCCATGACGTACTTCCCGCTGGGTTTCAAGTCAGCGATGAAAGGTATTCGGTCGGAGACGGCCTGGTAATCTTCAAGGGTGAGTTCGATGCCAACAGAGTGGGCGATGGCTGTTAGATGCAGGACAGCGTTCGTCGAACCGCCCAGGATCATGGTGAGGACCTACAATACATCAGTAATGACTACGGACTTCCAAAAAACGGCACCATCACTCACCATGGCGTTCTCAAGTGCTGAACGCGTCATGATATCTCGAGGGAGAATGTTCTTCTCCAGGAGGTTGCGCATCGCAGCACCGATCGATGCACATTCCTGCAACTTTTCGGGATACTCCGCAGGGAAGGACGAGGATCCAGTCAGCGTCATGCCCATGGCTTCCGCTGCGCTCGCCATGGTGTTTGCGGTGTACATCTGACATACATACACTCAATAACAGCCACGTCAGTTAACGCATATACTCACACCACCGCATGCACCAGGGCCCGGACAAGCATGACGGACGGTGTTGTGCCGTTCCCGTTCGGCTGCCTCAGTTTTTCCGTCTTGGAGGTACTGCCCATAAGCCTGGAATGCAGAGACAATGTCCAACTGGGGTGCACCCTCGCATGAGCCAGGCCGAATGGTTCCACCGTAAACCATGATACCTGGCCTGTTCAGTCTTCCCACTACATTTTTGGGCATAATGAGAGAAGAAAAGAAACGCATATATTGATATGACGTACGGGCCATGAGGACACCAGGCATGTTCTTGTCGCATCCGGGCACGACAACCATTCCGTCCAACCAGTGTCCTCCAGCAGCGGTCTCGACTTGGTCCGCGATGAGGTCCCGGGACTGCAGAGAATACGTCATGCCCGCAGTTCCCATACTAATTCCATCGCTGCCAAACGCGTTTGAGGGCTTGGTTCCAACTCCGCAAGCGCATTTATTGAGGAGACACACCTAACGCCGACAGTACCGAACTGGTAACCGATGAGCCCAGCGTCGACGAGGGACTTTTTGACGTGCTGGCCGAGGCCGAGGAGGTGCTTGTTACATCTAGCCTGCTATTGAGTTGTGAAACGAGGACAAGGAAGAAGTGTACGCACGGGTTCCCCTCGTACCTAGAGCCGGTCAGCTGGGACCACAGATGCGCGGCCTCGTGAGCGACTACACTCACCAAACACTTGCTACTCCGACCATCGCCTTATCAAAATCTTCATCGCCCTGTATGCCATCGGTGTCATAGAGCATGGCCTGGCTTGCGCCTTGACTCTTGGGTTTAGTGACCGTCCGACTGTACCGGTTGAGAATGGGCTTTTCGGAGCATGTCGGTGCAGATGTGGCAAACAGCCGGTGAGAACTACGCCTAAGAATGGAGCGTGTGCGGAGGGAGGACGTGGAGGAGAGCATAGCCGTCGTCGCTGTTCGACTCGCCTTCGTCCTCGTCGACTCCTTTGCCCCTCCAAAACGTCGAGTCACCATTGGCTGTGACGCCGCGAGCACGTGGCGTAACTGTCACAACCCAAGTGCGGTGATGAGCGCATGCGGCCGAAACGGAGATCGCGTGGCGCCCACGTGGCGCTTGTTACAGATTTGCTCCGACGCTGCGATCTCCGTGGGCGCTGACAGGGACTGAGATCAACCTCCAAGCATCGTCGGCCAAGTTGCGCCCAGCTGCTGTTCCCCGCCGCAGCGTCAGGAGCGAGTGCATGCTCCTTCATGCTCCTTTTGTCTTGTCCACGCGAATCACACGCGATGCGCACGCGCAGAGGAGCTCAACTCAGTCCACCGATATCAAAATCAGGCGGCTTCCAAAGTCTCTTCCGCGATCGAGATAGCGTTTTTCGCAAACGTGCTGATGCCCCCAAAAGGTTAGGTCCCGACCTCCCTGATCGAGCCTATCGGAGGGCAACCTGTGGGTTACCACATGGAGAGACATGGCGTGGCATCAGCCCGAGAAAAGTCTCTCCGACTCCGCTAGAGCGACTGAATGTCCGCCGAGGAACACGCTCCCTTCCATAGCCTTCCACACGCTACAAAGAGGAGCTCGCGCGTGGGGTGTCAACTCTGGTGTTACCAGGGACGCGGCGCCACATGCACTAATCCAGGGCGTCAGCTGGGCACGTTGAGCGTCAGTCACGCCGATCGTGTTTCGGATGGACAGTGTGACCGTGACTCGTTTCTACACCGCAACGTCTAAACGCGGTAGTAAGATCATCGCTGCCCCGAATTTCCACCCCGACAAATCAGCGGCCTCTCCACTCCGTCGCCAAACCCACCCTCTGGGCCTTTGCAGGCGCATGAAAATGTCTGCCCGCCCAGCGCAATTTGGCCGCAAGATGTCATCTGGCACGTTAGGATGTCGGCGTCGGAGTATCGATCGTTTCTTCACCGCATTCCCCCGTAAGCCAGCGCTTGAGGAACAGCGATCTGGTATGCTCCTCGTGTCCACGCGTCCTATGGGCTGTAGATTTGCCCCCGCCACCCGGTCTCTCCAGCGGAAGCAAAGTCTTGTCGGCACGACCTTCCAGCGGAACAGAGCCATCCGCTCCTCAACAGCGGGACCTCGCTCCCTCCCCTCTTTTTTTCTTTTCAAAGTAGGATCCCCGCCCCTGCGCACCGCACGCCTGAGGCACATGGGACCTCTATCCTCTACCGCCATCTCCTGCCGTTGCCGCTTCGCGCGAGTCGCCATCACTACCCGCGAGTTCCTGAGAGAAGGTTTACCGCCGTCGGCATGGACCGACAACGACGTGGGGGCCCGCCGCACCGACGACAAAGCTCGCTCCCGTCCAGCCTCCATCGGTTGATGGTTCCGGGCCCTCCCCAACCTCGCAGGCGCACGACCCAAGGGGAAATAGCAAGCTCATCGGTGTCGCCGTGGCCAGAGGAGCCGGAGGATCCGTGGAGGAACACCTTCCCCACCAGCGGGCATCCCATCTCATCAACCCCAGGTCAGCCACTCCCCTCGCTCATGCTCAGACGAGCAGTCTTCGATGGCGGCGCGGAGAGCAGCGAGAGCGAAGAAAGCCGGGGAGCGAGCCAATACCCTGCGTCCGGGACTCCTGGCCAAGATGCTGGTGCTGCTATGCTTTCGATCCCCCACCCGCCCGCCAGAGGCATCGTTCGATCCGATCCGGTGTATTATGCGTCAATGCTCGCACACTCAAACACTTTCTCTGTCCCACCTCCAGGTCCACCTCTCCCGCCCATTTCCTGGGCTCCACCAGAGGAGGCCGCAGGCCCGTCGCGCGCCGCGCCGCGGCTCGGTCCGGATAGGAGGGATCCGCCGTCATTTTATCCCATTCCGCAGCAGGATACGCGACGTTTTTCTGCTCCGTCGCCACCACTCGCAGGACCGTCGCGACTGCACGGGGATCCTCCGACAAGTCCTATCAGGCGCAAACATCGACGTACGAAATCGCAGGCTGCGATACCCGCGCCGGAGGCCGTCTACCCATCCGGGAGTCAGCCCATCGACATACCATGGCACGCATCGAGCGATAACACGCACGGTGAGTCCTCTGCTTCCGGATCGCGTCTAGATGCGTGAATACAAGCCGAGCAGATGTGGGGAGCCCTACTCAGGCGCCACCATCAGGGTTCCCTGTCGACCACTGGGCGATGCGCCCCGTTCCTCCACGCCCGCCGGAAGGTGCAGACTTTCCGCGGCGGACATCCGAGGGGGGTCCTTCGTCCGTGTTCCCCGAAAACTACAGCGTCGCGGTTGGCTCGACCGCCTACCATGTCACGACATTGGTACCGCTCCGGACGACCGCAATCGTTTCGCCCACCGAGGAGTCGGTGCACACATCGGTATCTTCCGCGCCTAGCCCCCAGTCCCCGAGGTTCCCTGGTTCAGCCACCATCTCCTCCCACGGCGCCCAGGCTCTGGAATCCGGCTCGAAGCCAAAGACTGCGAAACGGACAGAGTCCGAGGGTTCAGTGAGCGGCTTGGGAACGAGGCGACGGCGGGGTAGGGCAGAGAAAGAGAAGGAGAGCGGGAGTTCGGAGAGCTCTGAGCGCGCGCACGCGCCGAAGTCGAAGAAGACGTTGATTGCCTGTCATTTCTGCCGAGGTGAGCACCGACTCGAGTCGTGGACTTATCTGCGACCGTTCCAGCCTCTTGCACGAGGAGCGAACTGACGTCTTCGCATCGGGACGGTAGCCCGGAAGCTACGCTGCGACGGACAGAAGCCGTCGTGCGCGAACTGCACTCGGCGCAACAACCCATGCACGTACGAGCAGCAGCCGAAGCGGCGGGGGCCTGGCAAGACACCGAAGGGGGCGAAGTCAGGGCGACAGGGACAGCGGGCGAGGGCGAGCATCAGCGGGCCCGAAGCGACGGGGCGGGGACCGGGAACGGACAGAGGCCCCAGCCCGCCGGCGGCCGGGGGGCGGTTGGGAGCAGTGTCTGTCAGTGCGCCGCCGGGCCCGGGCCTGACAGCTTCGTTCCCATATACGCGATCGGCATTCGAACCACATCTGACCGGACCAGTGCCCTCGTACCCCGGGTTCGCCTACCGTCCGCCGTCGCCCTCGTCGTCATTCAGCGCCGCGTCCGTTCCATTCACCTTCCTCAGCGTCCGCCCCGGCCCGAGGCGGAGTGCCGCCTCTGCGTCCGAGAGCGTCCAGTCGTCGACGACCTCCTCCGCGCCCTCCGTCCCCGACTCCGAGGACGGCGGGCACACGGACATCGCGGACGTCGAGCACGTTGACATGGACGAGTTCCATCGCGGGCCCCAGCCAGGACCGCTGGAGGAGCCCCGGAGCGAGCGCCCCGCCGGGACATGAGGTGAGCGGATGGACGCCGAGGAGGGGGGCGTGGGACGGACGCTGACGTCTTCTGCTTCTTGTCGTTCTCGACCAGGTCAGGGTCCGTTCATTTCCCATGGGCTTCGCCGTAACCGGGCAACTTTGACAGCTACACTCGCGCCCGCCCTGATTCTCACCCTCATCCACGCTCCCGCAGTGTGCCGCCGGTGGCCACGGGCGACGATTCTTCAAGACGATCTGCCGTATGTCTGGCGTGTTGGGGACAACAGCTTCGGATACGCTCTATCTTAGGTGCTCTTAAGCCGTAGTGTACGCCCGGTATAGCTTGCTAGTGTAGACCTGTTCTAGAAGATAATGCATTTCCAGTAATACCATTGCAGTTCTCGGGCGCTGGTCCCGATTCATTTCATCTCGGGATCGGAGCACGTAGGCAGTTGTCGTTCCCTCGCAGCTGAATGTAAAAGCACTGCTGGGGTTCTTTCCTCCGAGCAATGAGCGCCTCTGCATGCTTTTGCCCTCGTCCCTTCGCCCGTGGGCGTGAGGGACGGTCTAGGCTAGGATACACCGGTCCGTACGCAAAGTTTAGAGGTGGACTGACATAACCACTCCGAGAATTCCCACCTCTTCTCCCATTCAGTTTCTCTCGGATAAACGCACTCGGACCTGGTTCATGATCGCGCCATGAGGATGGTGAATGTCCGCGTAGAGCGGTCGGGAAGCAGCCTACGCCACTGCTTCGCGCAACTGGCACTTAGCCCGATAGAAGTCCAATGCTGCGCTCATACACCGAATCGAGGCGTGTCGACGCTGTGCCGCAGAACGCATGCAGAAGCGTTCATGCCCGCTCCCTCGTTGCGGGCCATCTAGACGAGTCGATTCATCTCTGGCGATCAAGTTGACGAAAAAGTGAGTGTGCATGTGCGTCATACCGCGACGGTTGGCGGGAAGTCGTTTGAACGACTCCTCCCGCGTAGATCGTGTTGGGGCGGGCGGCTATTGCTGCTTTTGGACATGGGCCGCCGGCTGTGAGGAACCTTGATGGGCGCAGAGTGACAGCAAAGCTGGACGACAAACAAGCGAACGTCGGGGAGATGACAATGATCGTGTGCCTTGGCCGGGAATGCCAACGGTCGATGGTGGACGGTATTGAGCCCGTCATCGAGGACGGCGGGGTCGATGACGGTGTGCGGTGTATGTGCTGTTCGAGGCGTTTGAATAGCGGGTGGGAGGAGAACGATGACGGAATGGGAAGGGAAGAAACGGGAAATGGCCGTTGGGCCGCGAGGGAGTCATGGAGGTGAAACAGCGTTCTGGTCGGAAGGCGGGTCCGGTTGATAGGGCGGAAGGGGGCTCCGACGGGGATTGGCCAGAAGAATGGACACTGGATTCGGTTCGGATCGCTGAGCCTGAGCGAGCGGCTAGGTCGGCGCCGGAACCTCGCTGATGGTTGTATGCGTTCGAGAACGTCCCCATCCCCGCACATCCGCACCGTATCCCCTCCGTCATCCCTTTCTCTCTCCTCTCATGAACTCCATCGACCACCGCCATCGACGCGCTGAAATCGACCATGACCACCTCCTCTACGAACGCCCTCAACTAAACGCCAAGCACCACCACCAACGCTGTCTAACTCACCCTCCCTGCGCCGACAGGATGCTAGCCGAGGAGCCCTCTGCGTACACACTAATGGTCGCTGGCCGTCGCACAGGCAAGACTTCCTTCCTCCGCCTCCTCCTCGACACCAGCAGCGTATCCTCCTCCGTCACCCACGACCAGCTCGCGTCCGTCGCCAAGTTCGTCCAGGGCTGCAGTGGTCACACCGCGCATGTCCGGTCCGTGTCTATCGACATTGACCTGGCGCCCGACGAGGTGGACGAGGAGCTTCCCCTGACCCTGACCCTCATCGACACGCCTTCGTTGGACTTCGAGGACGAGCCCTCGTCCCAGCGCGCCCTTCAGGAGATCCTCCGACACGTCGAGTCGCGGTTGGGAGAGAGTTTGGACAATGCGAGTGTTCCGCTGTTAAGCGCCCATTTCATCCTGACGTCTCCCGTTGGCGCTACAGGATCGCAAGGCCTTTGCCGGCCACCACCTTGTACATCTGTACGTCCCCCTTTTCATTTCCATCTCGCATATCACCCTAGTCCGCACCCTCTCTTGCCCTCGAGAGCACACGCGCATCAACTATGTCCGTCTCCCCGTCCGGGGCACTTCGGTCATCTTAAGCGATCCTCACGCGTCACGGAACTGGGGCCGTAGAGCCGGACTTTAAGGCTTCGCTCTCACCCTTGGCTTCCTCCCCTTGAATTCATGCCGTCACCGCGAGCGGGCCTTGTGCTGTTTTGAGCTCGACGGGGCGGCGTGCGTTCAATGTGGCTCGTCCGAGATCTTCGGTCCCTATTCGTCCCCGTTTCAGGCGGGCGCTGTACAGCGCGAGCTCTCTCCTCCAGAGCCCGACGCCCCCGATCGTTGCTATATGTGGCTTCTAGTGTTTGCCTTTGCCGTCCTACGTCCGTGTTCCGCGCTCTCCCGGCTTCCCTTGTTGATGGTGGATGGCCGGCATCACTTCCCGCTGCGATGGAACAAGTGCGGAGCGATCCCTCGGCAGGAGACTCGTTCCTCACTTCCCAAGCCTCGGGAACTTGCGCCTTTGGAGACACCTCGTCGCATCTTTTTCGTTTCCTCTGCGGAACCGTGAGCACTTCAGAAGTCCAGGCTTTAGATGTCATGTGGACGCAGGCCGATGGATCTCGGGGATTCCGCAATGCTTGAGGGAATCTGGGGCGATGACGCTTTAATTGGCAGAACCCGCAGTTCGGCGGCTCGCTGCGCGTACCGGACGCCCAGCGATTCCTCGACTTCTTTAAAGGGATGACTGTGTCGTCAGAACACCAACGCGGGAGTGATGATAGGCCGGGATTAGCCGATGAGCTGGTAGCGTGCATGAACGGACTTTATGACAACAGTCCGAGACGCCATGTTTTGCGACTCTCGACCTGCGTGGTGTGGGGTACTGGATTGCTAACCGAATGTCTTTCGTTGCAGATGTGTTTACTTCCTGGATCCGGACTACATAGTGTCGCCCTCCGTGCAGGCGCCGCCCGTCCCTCTTGTGCCTCGTGCACGTACCAACAGTCTTTCGACCCATGAGTCCGAACCTGTCATCCTCGAACCACCCGTCACCAACAACCCTCTGCTGTGTCGACCTATCCTCCCATCCTCCGACATCACCGCCATACGCCGTCTATCACAGCGCGTCAATGTCTTACCTGTTTTAGCCCGTGCAGATACTCTGACGACTGACCGTCTCACTGCGGTGAAGATGGCTATTCGCAGAGATCTTGCCGAAGCGGGTATCGGTTTCGGCATCTTCGATCTCGACATCCCCTTGTATGCACAATTGGAGTCGAAGGTCGCGAAGAACAAATCCGAGAACGGCTTTATCAAGCACCATCTCAACGGCAACACCAACTCGCCGCCCTCCACACCCATCACACCGACGCTGTTGCGGCTGCCGTTTTCTTTGATTTCCCCTGATATCTATTCGCACAGCGATGGAGTCAATCGACCTCCGTTGTCCCGCCACGAGCTTGTGCACCAATACGCTCCTTCGAAACAAATCACCATCAAAAACCAGTCGACACCGAAAACCGCGCTTGGCAGGTTCGTGAGGAATTACAGGTGGGGATCGCTCGACGTCATGGATGCGAGCCATTGCGAGTTCCTTCACCTCCGCGGTGCTGTCTTCCATCACATGGAGGTATACCAGCTGTCCCATGCTCTCTGCTTAGCAACAATGTACTGACGCGCCTTCCCGACGCCTGCAGACCCTGCAAAAGTACACGAGGGAGTACTTGTTTGAGAAGTTTAGGGCCGAGGTGCAACCCGCCCCACCACCCCCCGTCCGCTCGTCGCAACAGCCGACGCGAGTCGACAACCGCCTACCACCCATGCGCACCTCTCGCCCTATCCTCGCCATCGATACTACCCCAGCTCCTGCGAATGGGAACGGCCATGTTTCAATGCCGCGTTCAGGTATCGTCAATGGCCATGGCGAGCAACTATCTGCACAGATTCTCTCCGCTGCAGCCTTGGCGGAGCTCTCTCCGAAGGCAAATTCGTTATCTCGTAAGCCGGAGCTGTTTTTTTCTCTCGGTTCGCCGCTCACGTCTTCTATTTCCCTAGGATCCCAGCGCCAGCGCGCGAAAAAGATTACGGTTGCGTGCAACTTCTGCAGATGTAAGTTCCGGTCTGCTCTTGCATTCAATCGGAGCGCGCGTTCTCACTCCTGCTCGGACGCAGCGAGGAAGCTCAAGTGCGACGGCGGCAGGCCGGCATGCGGCCAGTGCTTCAAGCGTTCGAACCCGTGCGACTACACGGCGAGCAACAAACGCCGCAACTCTGCAAAGGGGCGGAAACAGTACGGCAGCGACAGCGAGGGTGACAGCATCGAGGACGGCACGGCCGACCTGGATCCCTCTTCCAATTCTCCCGAGCTGTCATCGTCCGCTCCGCACTCCCGAAGAAGCTCGAACGTCAGCATGCTTCTGACGGACACGCTTCCCCCCCTGAGCGCCGCGGTCGAGCCACGCGAAGAGGCTCCTGCGGTTCTGCCCCCGATCAATTCTCAGGCTGTTGGGTACGGCGTGTCCTCTGGGTCGCGCCGACCTTCTCTGAACACGGAACTGCCGCCCATCGCAACCTTGTCGGCGCCTCCCGGTCCGCAGGACGAGCCACCATCGCTGGCAGCGCTCAAGCACGCCGAGAACGCAGCGTCACGACGTCGCACATCATCCAACACGTCGGGCTCTGTGACAGGGCGCGGCGGTCGTGGCGGCAGCGGATCAAAGATTGTGGCGTGCAACTTCTGTCGAGGTACGTCGTCTCATGTTGCAGATGACGAAGATTGCGGTGCATTTTTTTTGACTGATCTCCGTCTCTCCTCGTCTGGCCACCATCTTTCATGTCGACACACAGCTCGGAAGACGAGGTGCGATGGCGCACATCCCACGTGCAGCAGTTGTTCGCGTCGATCGCTGCGGTGCAATTACGTGAACGATCCGACCAAGGCGCGGTCAAAGAGCACGACGAGCGGGGGCACGCCCCCCGATGTGTCCGCGTCCGCGTCGTCGCGGTCGTCGCCCGTTGGACCGTCGTCGGTGTCGATGACACCGCCGAGCCCGCGGTCGGTCGGGAGTCGGCCGCTGAGCTCGCACGATCCAGACATGATGCAGGCGCCGGCGAAGAAAATGCGGCTCGCGCACGAGCTGAGCACGCCGTCGATCGCGGTGCTCGCCTCCGGTCCATGAGCATGAACGATGAATCGCGCACTGACGCGAGCATTGCGCGCGGGGTCGCCGTGATGTGTAACAGTGTAACAGTGTGTATCGTGACCGCGTGTACACTTTGTTTTCCATCTCGTCTTCCTATAACTCGTAACTTTTTCTATTCAGGCAAAGGACTGTTACGGATAGCTTCTGATCCGCTTCTGTTAAGTAGAGAGCGTATACGCATAAGATCATATTCCCCAGCTGTCTTGTTTTGATTACCCACCAATTGCTACCCATGTTTTAGCATTTATCCATTCCCCATATTCTCCCTTCAATTGCTACCAATATCTGCGGCTCGTGGACGCCCCTCTCCCCTCCTTGCCCCCTCACTACTCTCATGTCATTCTTGGGTCTTTGGATTGCGATATGCTTGTTGTGCATCGGAACTGTACTATAGGCTCTTCTATCTTCTGCGTTCCAAGTGCTGGTACCCTCGCTACTGGCCCCATCCGCTACAGTACGCGTACGTGTTGATTGCACACACCTGCCTGGAAAACGATCCTTTGAACACCCAGGGACCTCGTTGGCCAGAGACAGAGCTCTAGATGGCCGGACTTGCGACCGGAATCCGACGACGCGGGCAACGTGTCAACGTCGCACGGACTGCAGTTCACAAGTGCCGCCGCTGTTCTCAAGATGATGCGAAATGTGGCCTGTCCTGCGAGTGTGAAGAGGGAGGTATGAGCTCATGCTGTATATCCGTTCGGCTCAGGCTGGCGTCGTGTCATGACGGAGAGTCACAGGCATGCATAAAACGCGGCAACGGCTGCCCTTTTTCGACAGCCTTGGCTTATTACCGACGTTCGGTGCGTCTGCAGACAGCGAGGAGAGTGCTGCACGGCCGACTTGACGTCGACAGATGCTCTCTGAGTGATTTGATGTGGGAGAAAATGGGACCGGTACTAGGCGGGCTGGAGTGGGACGAGGCTAAATAAGGGCAAGGGTGGCCGGGCGAGCGCGGGGCTTGCCAGAAACAAAGGGGTCGGCAGCGGGGTCTGTTTGCAACGCCAAGGTTGGCACTGGCATTCTGGCCGTCGACGGACGTCGCGAGCGCAAAGAGTCTTTGATTCCGAACCGCTTTGCGTGCATGCACATACCCCCTCCGCTGGTCGTCGCTGGTCGCCCGCTCTCCTCCTTTCTTGCGCCGCTCCTTTCGTCTTCCCCATAGCTGTTGATACCCACCTGCACCCGCTCTCCTACTCGCCCGCCACCATGTTCTCCTTCCGCCGCAAGCCCGGCAAAAATGCCGAGGACACCTCGCCCATTCGTACCTCGCCCTCCCTCCCCGAGCTCTCCTCCCAGGGCATCCCATGGCCCAGCAACCTCGTCGACCTTTCCCAGCTCCCCCAGGACCCACCTGTCCCCCGCGGCGCCGCCAAGACGTCGTTCACGACCGACACTGTGACCCCCGTTCCATTCCACAAGCCGTGGTCCTCCCCCGGGAAGGCGACTGACAGCCCCACGGGCCCGCCGATCGCGTCTTTGTACCTCTCCCACCCACCGTCCGCGTTCGAAGCCCGCAAGGTCAGCACCAACTCCACTCGCCAACGCGCGAGCCAGAGGCGCAGCAACAGGAATCCAACCACGTTCAACCTCATGGTGCGTGCAAACTTGTCTGGTCCACCATCCATGTTCGGTCGCTCACCTCGCCGTGCTCGCTGTCGTCATGCATACGCCTAGGTCGCTGGCGCGCAAGGCACGGGCAAGACTTCGCTTTTGCGCCTTATCTTGGACACCGCAGACGTCTCCCCCACGGCCACCGCAGACCAGAAGGTGGCCATGGACCGCTTCCTCCGCGGCTCCCCCAAGCGTACGGAGGCCATCCAGTCTGCGTGCGTCGAGATTTGCGAGAGCAGGTACGACAGGCTGCTGCTCTCCGTCATCGACACACCCGGCCTCGACTTTCAGGAGGGCCACGAGCTCAAGCTGGAGCGCCAGGTGTCGACGATCGTCAAGTACCTGGATTCGCAGTTCGCAGACACTCTCAACGAGGTGCGTAGCTGCCTCTGCTCCCAAGTACATCGCGTCGCTGTGCGAACGACTGGCAGTATGCGTGCCTGGGATCTGACTTCTCGTGCAGGAATCAAAGGTCGTCCGTCAGAGCAAGGGAGACCAACACATTCATTTGTAAGTCCCGAGCCTGCTTCTAGCGACCTTCCGGATCACCCGCTCACTCCCCATGCCCATGCAGATGTATCTACATGATTGATCCTTCGTCCGTCATGACAGAGGCCGCACGTCGCGTCCTGTCATCCTTCCCCACAAAGGTCCGCTCGGAAACGACCATCTCCTACAAGCCCCCAGACCTCACGTCCATGTCGGACGAAACCGACTCCGATGACGAGGAAGACGAGAACGGCCTCACCATGTCCCCCGCAGACATCCGCGTCATCCGCCGGATCGCCGCCCGCGCCAACGTTCTCCCGGTCATCGCTCGCGCCGACTCGCTCACGGACACGAAGCTCTCTGCCATTAAGAAGGTCGTCCGCCGCGACCTCCGCACCGCGAACGTCGACTTTGGCGTGTTCGGGTCCGTCGTGGACGACGCGAAGAGCTCGTCCAATGGACACGGACACTCGAACGGCCACGACCAGGCGACCAGCAGCGAGGAGAGCGCCGACGGCGCGGCGCACACCAACGGCAACGGCCACGCCTCGCCTGAGCCGAGCCAGGAGAACGCCAAGGACGAGCACGAGGAGACGGAGCAGCAGCGGTCCTCCCGCCCCATCATCAAGCTACGCGCGACGCGGCTCAAGCGCCGCCCGTCCCGCTCCCGCTCCCGCCTCGAGATGTCCGAGATGGCGCTCGCGGAGGACCCGACCGCGCTCGAGCTCGTGAACGACACGGAGAGCGTCGCGAGCGTGCGCTTCTCGGCGCACATCGTCACCAAGACCGACCTGAGCGCGAACATGCCCTTTGCGCTCATCACTCCCGAGCACTCGCGGCGGCGGGGGGCCCTGAAGGCCTCCCTCGGGTTCCCAGAGTCCGCGTCCGCAAGCGTGAACGGCCACGGGGCCCCGGCGGAGGGGCACGCGGCGGACCGCAGGGACTCGATCGTCGCGCCGTCGGAGGACGGGCATGCGCCGCCCTCGATCGCTCAGAGCATGATCATGTCACCGGTCAGCCCGTCGTCCCCGTCGTCGCTGCGCTACCCGTACCTTCAGGGCCCGCCTGCGGACCTCAAGGGGGTGTTCGTGCGCCGGTTCCGGTGGGGGACGGTCGACGTGCTGAACCCGGAGCACTGCGATTTCGCCGCGCTGCGGACTGCGGTTATGTCGACGCACATCAAGGTTCGCTCCCTCTTTTTGCTTATGTTAGTGCCGCTTCGTGGAGTTGACGAGCTGATCATCGTGCTTGTGTTTGTTGCAGCTGCTGAAAATCCGGACCAAGGAAGTGCTGTACGAGAAGTACAGGACGGAGAAATTGCTCGCCAGGCGCGCTACACGCAACATCAGCGAGGACGAGACTCGCAGGTTGCTTGAAGGTGCGTACTGTCAGCCCCAGGTAGATTCTTGGACTCCCCACCCATGTTCTAACATGCCTGCTCTGTTGCAGATTTGGGATTGTGATTATCTTTTGGTGCCTGTGTCCGCCAACAGTGCTTGCGACTGACTGCTTCTATCTCTCACGATATGACCTTATTTTCGGTCCACCCACAAGGTTGGTGGTGACTCTCTAACATTCACTGACCATATATGCGTATCGCTCGCTCCACTCCCTCAGCCTCTCCCCCACCTCCTTCTTGCACATTTCTACGTTGACGACACTTACCACTTACCATACCGTTTGATTGCCCTTTATCTGTGGTTAAAGTCCGGTTTTTCATCTCTCAGCCCGGACAGTGCTGCGGTCCTCTCGCCCGCCCTATCTTATATCTATGTTCTTCGTTGCTGTTTTCGTCGGCCCACGCCGACGGTGATGTTGACGATTTCGAATACCTGCTTCATTGTGATACCGGAGGTGCTTGGTGAATGTATGCGTTACACGCAGAGACAATCAGCTCTTCTGCTTCGATGCGAGCGCGTCTACCTCCTCCTGCGAGAGCCCATCCAATCGTACGAGAAGGTAATCCACCTGCTCAATTGTTCAGATGGATGTTGGCACAGGCGGCTGCACGGACGTACCTCGACCTCCTTCGTCAATGGGATGATGTAGTGTTCGTACAGCTCTACCACTCCGTCTACATCTATCTTCCGAGCCGCCGAGTCGTTTAGGGGCTCACCGTCCGGGGTGAAGTTGATGGCGTACAGTGATGCCTTGCTCCGTAGCCTTTGCAGAAGCTTCTTCTCGACCTCCGGTTTGGTGATGAGTGCGTCGAGCGCCGCGCGATCGCGCGACTTGATGTGCGGGATGAACGCGGCAGGGTCGTCCCTGAACTTGCTTTCAGACACAAACTTCCCTGCATCGTCATATCGACCGCACACACGCGCGCGCGCAGTCAGTTCGATGATGATGCGGCGGCGCGACGCGATCTGTCCGGCGTACCGTAATGGACTCGCTTCGAGATCGCCTGGAGGACCTCGAAGTCGACAAAGGCCGCGCTCCCGTAGTTGCCGTCGTCCTCGTACTCGTCGTCGCCCGAGATGCCGTGCGCGCGCTTGCCGGCTGCGAGGGCGAGCGTCGCCTGACGGGTGATGCGGGGCACGATGGACTTTGTGTAGAAGGAGAGGATGGAGGCGTTGACGTTGACCTTGTTCGGGTGCAGGATCTGCGGGTGCGGGAAGGGCTTGAGGATGGGCGGTGGGAGCTCGTTGATGTTCGTGAACGGGTATTCGTCCGGACTGCATGTGCCACCCCGGTCAGCTTCCTGTCTTCTTTTTCTTTTCCGCCAACGCGCGATGTGTGTGTGCGGATGGGACATCGTACGCACCTGGTGTATCTCCTTGCCTTCGCTGCATGCGGTGATCGCGACCACAAAAACAGCCCGCGTCCGAATCAGCACACGGCACACGGCACACAGCACACGACGACAAATGTCGGCCGGATTCTGGAGGCTCACCGTGGAAGGACTCGGTCTCTTTCAGGAACCACTCGAGCCAGCTGCCCTCGAACCCGATCTCCTTGAGCTCCTTGACCTCGCCGCGCCGGTAGGCCCTGGGGTTGTGCGCGAACTGCGCGCGCTCGATGAGCGAGAAGATGATCGTGTCCTCGAGCCGTGTCAGGATCGCGCGGATGCGGTCGAGCGAGAGCGGGTCGCCGCCGAGGATGAAGTTTTGCTCCGGGAGGGGGACGCTGGCCATCGTGCTGGCGGTCGGAGTCCGAGGTGAGTTTGGCTTCTATGTAAGGGTCGAGCGACGGGGAAAGGCTGGTGGGTCGTGGTGAACTTTAAGTAAGTACGGCCCTGCTGGCAATGCATGCATGACTGGAAGCCGCGCCTGGTGACCCCACAGTTGGGAAAAATGGCGGCTGGCTCAGCTCCTATCTCGCCGCTGGAGGTGATTCCAAGGATGCCATGACACCATTCCAAAGTGTGCGGTGACAGCGGTGTGTTCGTTTATCGTTATCCCACAGTCGCCAGACCATCCCTTGGAGAGAAGTGTATCACCGTCTTGCCTGCGACCCTCGTTTCCGCTTAGGCAGCAGTCAGGAAGGGTTCAGTCAGCAGGGCGACAAAGGTAAAGTCAGCCATACCGCCGCTAGAGTCGCAGGTTCTGACCTCCGTCTGTATCAGGCCTATCCTTTCTCCACGGGGAGCGGCATACCGTAATAAAACACTAGCAGGCCCGGAACGACACCTCACTCAGCGTGCATAGAGGAATTGAACGTCGAGTTCTCATGATCCTGCCACACTTTATACGGTTGCATTCGTGGTTGCATTCGTGGTTGCTCCAGATTCTCCGCGCAGCACCAGTGACAGTTATTCGGGAAGCTTTCACGGTTCAGGATGCTAAGACACCCTAGGGACAATTCAAGGTTGATACGGTATGTAGTCCGGTCATTATCGGGTCTGGAGCGGAAGCCGGTTCGTTCGACACGACCTTCATATCGTCTGGAAATTGTTTCCCGAACTTTGTCTTTGCGCTTGGCTTCAATTTCCGACAAGTTCGAGGAAGTGGGATCCGGTCAGATCCATCCCATCACTAAGGTATGCGAGGACAGGGCTCTGGGTAGTGACCATGCCAATATACAACTCATGCATGGATGAGCTGCATGACGGCATCCTTCCTATACTCTGGAGGATATTCCTGTCCCGCGTAGGTCAACGGTTTTGCCTTGGTGCCATACCTCGCCTCAACGAGTTGCTAGGTTGGGCCAAGGAGACAAAAATAAAGTTTGGAGGTTCTCGAGCTCTGTTGACTCGACTCCAGTGCGCTATGATTGGAACGGTGCGAGTAGGACGGCCGGTATCCCATGACGCCTGACGAACGCTCCTGCAGGTCATCTGTGGATCAACATCACCAAGAAAATTCAAGGAAGTGGCTCACAAGGAGGACCTCCCTCTTCATACGAATATACATCCCCCTTCGGTCAATGCCATTCAATTCGAGAACGAATCACCGTGGATCCCGAACCTCTCCAAATGGCTTCGTCAAACCCAAACCAAACGGAACCTCCCGTGGGCCGCCGTTCCGTCTTCAACCCGTGGACCCCGACGTCGAGTTAAACGAGGCTATCGAGCTATCAAAAGCTGTTTAACCAGATATCGATGTGTGACCGTTCGAGGTTTGTTCCTCCCCGGAAGGAACCTCGGCAGCCCGCCGAGTATCCGACCCCAGTGGATTGGTGGAGTGCATCCACCCCTAAGCGGACCAAGTCCATCCCAGGGCCCTATGGCAGACAACGGATGACCGAGATTAGGCTCCGTTCTGGATCTCAGGGTCCGTATATAACCCAGCGGATGGAACTGCTCACGTAGACTCCTCCCGACGTCCAAGCACCCACCATGGCCCCCGCAGTGATATACAACTCCCAGCCCGAACCGGCCCCGCTCCTCGGCAAGGCGGGCCTGAAGGAAGCGTCACCTGCTGTCAGCGGGACGTACGACTGCAAGGAGGACTACAACGGCGACTACCGCTTCGCGCCCATCGAGGAGGCGCAGGTCTCGCGAGCCATGATCAAGCGGTAAGCGCCCCCTCCGCTGCCCTGCGTCCATCCAGTCCCCGCAACGGTCCCACAGGTACTTCAACATGATGTACGAGCGCGCCATCTCCGACGTCGTCATCATCGGCGCGGGCAGCGCCGGTCTCTCCTGCGCGTACCACCTCGCGACGGCTCGTCCGGACCTCAAGGTCACGATCATCGAGGCCAACGTCGCGCCCGGCGGCGGCGCGTGGCTCGGCGGGCAGCTCATGACGCCCATGGTCGTCCGCAAGCCCGCGGACCGCTTCCTCGCCGAGCTCGGCGTGCCGTTCGAGGACGAGGGCGCGTTCGTCGTCGTCAAGCACGCCGCGCTGTTCACCTCCACCGTGCTCGCGCGCGTCCTCGCGCTGCCCAACGTCGTGCTCATGAACGCGACCGCCGTCGAGGACCTCATCGTCCGCCCGGACCCCAAGTCGGCGGCGGCGGGCGGACAGGGGCAGGGGCAGGGGCAGGGGCAGCGCGTCGCGGGCGTGGTGACCAACTGGACGCTCGTCGCGCTCAACCACGACACGCAGAGCTGCATGGACCCGAACGTGATCACCGCGCCGGTCATCATCAGCGCGACGGGCCACGACGGGCCCATGGGCGCGTTCTCCGCGAAGCGGCTCGTCAGCATGGGGCTGCTGAAGGAGCTCGGGAACATGAGGGGGTTGGACATGAACCGCGCCGAGCCTGCGATCGTCAATGGGACGCGCGAGGTCGCCCCGGGCTTGATTATGACTGGTGCGTCGTTCTCCTCGCTCCCATCTGCTTGCGTGGTTGGGTGGGGGGCTGATGAGAGGGTGCAGGTATGGAGCTGAGCGAGCACGACGGCTCGAACCGGATGGGACCTACGTTTGGGGCGATGATGGCGAGCGGGATCAAGGCTGCGCGCGAGGCGATCCGCATCTTCGAGTCGTCCCAGATCGTCGACGGGAAGGTCGTCGCTTGAAAATGGCTGGGATAGTTTTGAGAACAGAGGACAATAGCCGAAAGAAGCACGAGCTAGGTAGATATACAAAAGCCCAACGAGGGTAGACTCATCTGTAGCAGAAATCAAGTGTACCATCAGCGCATTGTCATCCATTCAACTGCACGCACCGTGTTTGCACACAAGACGATGTCTTCACCCACCTGCTGCACGCGATCGCGCGAGAGCTCGTCCGCAACCCCAACTAGCATTACGGAACGCCAACATACTCGTACAACACTAGACCAACCGAGGCAGTACTCGGTGAGATTCGATCGACCTGGATGCGCATGTATATGTACGTAGATGTAAGGTAGATCGGAGCACTGCCCGCCACTGTCAGAACCAGTAACCAGTAACCAAAAGAAAGAAGAGTCGGAACGCATCAAAAAGCTCCAATTGGGGGAGCGGCAACCTGTGCTGGGGCTCGATAACTCCATCGCAATAGAAAAGACCAGTGGGGTTTAAGTCTGGGTAACGGGGAATAGATGAAGGCATAAACAAGATAGTGTACCATAATTCAACTTTCGGCCAGAGATTGAGAGATCGCGCGGGGTATTGGCATGGGGGGTCGTGAGCGAGAGGTATCAAATGGGGCGGCTTGTGTCTTGTAAGTCGTTGCCCATCACGCCTCCTATGTAGTTGGGGAAGTAGGATATCGGTAATTCGTGCGTCTCTTCTACGCGGGACCTTGGTAAGCGGGAATGGAACGTCGTCATGCGCGCACGGCTCGGGGAGCAGGAGCGGCGGTCTTGGGCTTTGCCGGTTTCGCACCAAGCGCGGCCCCGGCCATTTTAGCTGCCCGCAACAACGCGCTCTTGTTAGGTCTGGGAGCAATGGTAGGGGCCTGGAGGCTGCTAGGACGCGGACGAGGCTTGGCGGGTGCCTCCTTTGCGGTGCCATTAGCTGTACCATTGGATGTGCCGTTCGTTTTCGGGAGAGCCCCAGTTGTCTGGGACGTAGGACGGGGTCGTGTAGAGGAGGTAGAGGTAGCACGAGAGAGCGAGGGGCGCGAGGCTGGCTGGACGACGGAGGCAGCGGAGGGGGGCCGAACGACGGAGGGACGGGCCGATGGCGTGCCGCTGAACGACTGTCGCGAGGACGAACGGGCGGGAACGGACTGTCCGGACGGCCCACGGACTAATACACCGCGACTCGAATTAATGGAAGTGCCGGGTAGATATAGCAAAATACGCACACATGAAGGACGATGGGGGCCCAACTTCCTTCGAAGCCCTGAGCGCCGCACTCTTATTCAACCTCGGCGCGACAGAAGGAGGGCGCGTGCTTGCAACAGGGATCGACTCTCTCCTCTTGTGTCCGGGAACACCGTCAAAGGTAGCTTTGACGTCGGCCGCGTTGGCAAGGGCAGGCTTCTTCCTCTCTTCTGGCTTGATACCGAGCCTGAGCGAGGCCGCGCGGGTCATCCTGGGCGCAACCGCAGGGGCGGCAGTGGACGCGACCGTAATGGTCTCGGTACGCTTGTGTCCAGGGACGTTTGCGAAGGTCTGCGCAAGGCGCTCTTTTGTAGGCGGGGCGCGCTTCTTGTCTTCAATGGGGATACCCGCACGCAGCGCGGCGGCCTTGGTAGTGCGGGGGACGATATCTGGGCTAGCGTGGGTAGCAGGGATGGAACGCGCCCTGAATGCGGGCTTGCCGGCGCCGTTGAGGGACCCGCCCGCGCGCGACGAATAATCTGAGCCGTTCTTGAGCTGCTCGAGGACCGAGGATGATACGGACCTCATCGAACCGCCAGTGAAGCCGTTCTCATCGAGTCCGACATCTGGGAGATCGGTTGTCGGGAAGGGGGGTGAGGAGGCGAAGATGGCTTGGATCTGGACTTCAGCGGTCTGTACGTCGGAGGAGCCCATGACGGCGTTCTGGGCTGCGGAGAGGCCGTAGAGCGCGCGGATGGAGTTGGGGGTGTCTTTGCGAGCAACTTCAGGGTCAGGATCGCCCATGAGAGAATGCCAGACTTCGACGGCGCGGCGACGCTCGAGGACGTAGACCCAGACGGGGCCTCTGTCGAAGCGGTTATGGGACGGAGAGGAGGGAGAAAAGGAGGATTTAGGAAATGGGAGCGGCTGGCGATGGCGCGAGGCACTCACTCGGCGAACGATTCGTAATCGGGCCCAAAGATATCGTAGAGCGTGTCGGGATCGGTGTCCACATCGAACTCCATCTGTCGCTCTTTGACAATCTACGGCGCGTGAGTCTCGACAGGCAGAAAATTAACGGCGCGAGGCAAGACGCACCTCAAAACCGGCATCCGAGATGCGGAGCTCGATCTCAAACCTATGATTGAGCGCATGGCTCTTGATGATGGCGACTGTCCTAGTCGTGGACGAGACAGGGCTCGAGAGGATCTCGGCGGGTGCCTGGTTGGGGGACGAAGGGACAGACATTGTATATGACCGACTACTTTGGCGGAGAAGTTGATGTTCGGAAGGGGCGAAGAATTCGAAGCGGGAGCAAAGAATTTAGAGAAGAAAGAGAAATAAAGCAGCCAGAAACACTCGAGAAAGAAAGCAGGATGAACAGAGGGGCCCCGGACGAGATGCAGAGGATATATACCGTTCAAGTTGGACGAGGTTTGGGTTGAAAGCGATGCAGACACCCGAGAGCTCTACCTGCGACCATCCCCGCCCGCGCGCTCGGACCCCGGACACGCGCTCCCTCGCGGCCTCGCGGTTTGTACGATCGCTTGTAAAGGATGCCTGTCCTCGCTCGCTCTGGGGTTTCAAAGACGTGTGTCACCCTCGTCGTTTGCGAAAGTTATGAAAGCGCTCGCAATGGCCGTAGCATGCGACCAGACGCGTCCTTGCCAGTTTCTGGAGCGGAAGTGTCCGGAGGGGTGACCACCTGGCGTGACGGACGCGCCCCGACACGTCATGTCACGCATCACATCGTGGTATCCTGGAAACGCGGGCGTTTCCTAGGCCACGTTTCTTCCGCCTCCTCCGCGTCCTGTCCTCGAGGCTTGACGGACTCCCAACGCTGGTTCTCCGTCGCCCATCGTTCAATTGTCCTGTGCGACACTGCCCGCAGATATACTTATTCAACTTGGTCCTATGAGCCATTATCGATTGTCGCACAAGGCGGAAACTCAAGTATATTCTGCTGGGTCAGGTGCGTAAGGATCTGCATGGACCGGCAGATGATTCTTCAGAAACACTTTTATGTATCTTCGCGGTTGGACGTGTGTGGACTCTCAGGCTTTTTCAATGCCGAAGCTTCAGAACCTCGTTGCGCAGGGCAATTTTTCTGGCTTCCCTCGGATACCGTATACGCCATGAGGAAACCATCGACCATGCCGCGACCATGCTCCCCACGGGTAGCAAACGTTGCAAAGACTGGTGCAGCTCTGGTCGCCATCATTACAACCTCAGAGCTAGCGGCACACAGGCGGCATACGATGAGTACCGTGCTTGTGCTTTCCAATGGACCCGCTACATAACAAGTCCGCCCGCGCTCCGACTTCTTTCATCCCTTGCCTTAATACTGAGTACTGAGGCCTGAGGTGCGGTTAGAGCACGTCACTACTCATCTCATGTGCTTTACGGCCGTCTTCTGGTCGTCTTTGATCTGTACAGTATGGTCTCTCTGATTGCTAGAGACATTAATATTAGCACCAGCCACCATAACCATTGGAACGGCTCCATCATCTCGATGGATATGGGCGAGAAGCTAAGCCTTTCAGCAGACGCGTCCCTTGGCTTTCCTTCGATGCACCCGTGCCAGTTTCTCCGTTCCAGGTCCCAAATTCTTTTATTGAGTCCGATGTTGAGATCATACGGAGAACACTGGGATGACTGCGAACAGGCGATCGCAAGCGTTTCGTAGCCGAGAGGCGGCCGAAATGGAGCGCATCCACTTCTTTGGACTGACCTTCCTTCTCTCACCCGCCGGGCCCAACCTGTTATGGTCGCCGTGTCCCGAGAACCCGTCCCCATGCGTCTCGCTAGCGACGTTGATACCAACATTGCTTCCTGCACTCCCGCTAAGTAAGTATTAGACCTGGAGATCTAGCCAATATCAACATGAATGGGTTGGCTGCGCTCACGAAGGTGC
The DNA here is from genome assembly GCA_032821775.1 of Sanguinoderma infundibulare. Taxonomy (NCBI): domain Eukaryota; kingdom Fungi; phylum Basidiomycota; class Agaricomycetes; order Polyporales; family Polyporaceae; genus Sanguinoderma; species Sanguinoderma infundibulare. The sequence continues at coordinate 2,055,294 of JAVLRN010000007.1, forward strand.
CTTAAGTTTGGTCCCCGCTCTGCTTTAAAATGCTGCGTTCGCGTAAAGGCCAGGATCCATCCCCACTCTTTGGGCTCTGTGGACATAAACCCCGCGATACCCTGTCCGCTCCTTTGAAGGTCCTGTTAATTGAGCGAAGCTGCGAGGGGTCTCCCACCGTGAACGCCTCTGAAGCCAGTCGCTAAGGAGCACGCGGCCTTCTTCGCGCCGCTACATCCCTTTCTTCTGCACTCCTTTTGCCTTAGAACCCTCCAGGTTGCAGGCATCGACGCCGGACTGGCAACACTCTTTGTGTTTTGGTAGGTCCTCGTGTCCCCTGCATGCTCGCACGACTGCCCGAACTGACGTCTTTGATGTGCTATGATATGCACGTTATCGGTCGCTCTCTTCCCCATTCGTGCGTAGGCTCCTACTTAGAGCTCTTCCCGTCCCGACCTTGCTACTCTTCTTGCCAAGAAGTTTTGAGCTATAATCATGGCCTGGCCAGCCGCGACGCCCTCCCTCCGCAACCTCTCTCGAGTTCCCCTCCCCCTCCCCATGGACGTGTTCCCCATTCGAGCGCCGGGGCTCCCCTTCGCGCACCTCGCGCACCAGGACGCGCTCGCTCTGGCCGTCGGAGTCGGCGTAGTGAGTAACCCACAGCCCGTCCTACGACCCATGACGTCTGGCGTTCTCACCGACACTCGCCCACACAGCTCGTCTACCTCGTCTTCAAGCGGTTCGAGCCCGTGCACGCCCACCAGCACTTCTCGCTGCTCGTCGTGCCGCCCATCCTCGTCGCCGCGCTCCTCCTCGCGCCCCACCACGCGCCGCAATGCGCAGCGGCCCTCGCGTTCGGCATACACTACGCGACGATCCTCAGCGCGACTTTATTCTACCGTGCCGGCCCTTGGCACCCCCTCGCGCAGTACCCGGGGCCGTTCGTCTACAGGCTCTCGAAGCTCGCGCTCGCGTGGACGACGAGCGATGGGAAGCAGTTTGAGCACCTCAAGCGGCTGCACGACACGTACGGGGACATCGTGCGCATCGGTGAGTTCGAGTCCGAGTCGCCCCGCTTTGCGCATCGAATTTCGAAGCGCGACCGCGTGGTTTACCGTGGTGGCGTGTGAGCGGCGGGACGAAGGCAGAGAGATGAGGGTGCGAATGCTAATCCGAACGGTTTCGTTCGGTCATCCGACAGGCCCGAACGAAGTTTCGGTTAGGGACCCGTCTGCGATCGTCCCAGTGCTCGGGGCGAACGGCCTCCCCAAGGGTCCCCGTAAGTAGCACTTGCACACCACACGTTCCCCGCGTCCCGCGATGCACACTGATACCGACCTCCCTTCTCTTCCTCTCGCACGGCCGTAAATTTCCGGGGTCACCATGACGGCAACGACGCTCGTACTTGTATTTCGCGCTCCCGATATTCGTCAACGTCCATGTCAATGCCGCGCGCGCGGGGCCAGATTGGGCGGGGCGGAACATGACGGACAGCGCGCAGCAGCTGGTGAGCCTCGTCGACGTGCGGGAGCACGCGCGCCGGCGGCGGCCATGGAACCGCGCGTTCAGCGTGCCCGCGCTGAAGGAGTACGAGGAGAACATCGCACGCCGCGCGGAGCAGCTCGTCGAGCTCTTTGCCGCGCACGGAAAGGAGGGTAAGCTGGTGAACGTGGGCAAGTGCGTCGGGTCGTTCACGTACGTCCTGTTTTGATCTTCTCTCCACTTGTTCGTTTTGTTGATGTAATTGTAAACGGGTTGTAGGTACGACTTGATGAGTGACATGGCGTTCGGTGGTGGATCCGAGCAGATGCGGGACGGGGACGGGGATAGTGTTTGGGCGTTGATGGAACAAGGACTCGCGTGAGTTTCTTCGCGATGCAAGGGAGTGATCAAGCGTTCCTCATGCGTGTCTGGGCGTAGTGCGTCGCAGGTCATGGGCCACTGCCCTTGGTTGGGCATCTACATGGGCTACGTGCCGTTCGCGGCGCGCCTGATGAAGAAGCTTCTCGACTTTGGCGAGGAGCGCGCTGTAGCGAGGGTGAAGAACGGCTCGCACTCGCGGGACTTGTTCTACTACTTGGTCAGGGTGGCATCTTTTCTTCTGTTGTTACTGCTAATACCTGACGGCGGTCGCGGTGGCAGAACAACGAAGATGGGGCGGAGAAAGTGTCTCCCCGACTCGGTACAGTCGCGATCGACGGTACGCTCGCGATTGTGGCAGGATCTGACACCACCTCTTCCGTGCTTGCCCATACCATTTACTGCCTTCTCAGCAATCCCGACGCGTATAAGCGTCTGCAGGCGGAGGTCGACGCTTACTTCCCTCCGGGAGAGAACACAGTGGATACCTCAAAGCACCTGGACATGCCGTGGGTGAACGCGGTTATGTGAGTAGCACTCTTTGTTGCGGAAAACCGAACTCACCAGTGACGTAGTAACGAGTCCATGCGACTGTATCCTCCGCTGCCCAGTGGTAGTCAGCGCGCGACAACGCGCAAGACCGGTGGATGTATAGCGGGCCCATAGTAAATTCAGCTCTCAATCACCTTCAATGAAGAGGCTAATCAAGAGTTTCAGCTTTATCCCGCCAGAAACGACCATCAATCTGCCCTTCTACGTCCTGCACCACGACCCTCGCAACTTCTCACCCAAGACAGACGCCTTCTGGCCCGAACGCTGGCTGATTGCCTCCGGCCAAGAGAAATTCGAGGGTGCACCGGGAGAGGAGTTCGTGCACAACGTCGCCGCGTTCATTCCGTTCTCTTACGGACCGGCCAATTGCGTAGGCAAGGCCTTGGCGATGCAGGAGATTCGGATGGTGCTGTGTCTGCTGATCCAGAAGCTGCATCTGCGCCTGGCAGACGATTGGGACCCGAAAGTCTACGACAAGCAGATCCTGGAGTGGTTGGTCATGGTCAAGCCGTACTTGCCCGTGGTCGTGGAACGCCGGCCTGGGCTGGTGCATTGAGCGGATGAGCGGCTGTGTAGAACGTAGGGACACCGAGTGTGTATACTTATCGCTTTTTATCGCCGTAGTTGCGGATGTAGGATGTATGATAATCGTTCTGGGGACTGTCTCAGAGGATCTCCTTTATGTCGAGCACGTTGAGCAGAATGCAGGAGCAATCGAGGGTTCGCACTCGAATGCCGAAAGATTGTCCGATGGGTCGCACGAGGTGGTCCCGTGACGCGAGCGGCCAGGACTTTGCGAGGGCCGCGACTTGGGCAGCGTCGAGCAACTTCGGATGAACACCGACGACGACCATCGTACTTTTCAGGCCCCCCAGCTCGCTCTATATCGTCTCTCGTTTCTCTCTCCCTAGCTGCCATGCTCGCCCGCACGAACGCCCGCAGGCTCCCCACCCTCCTCATCCGCTCCCTGTCTACAGAGACTGCGGCTTCGTCCGGCCCACAACCCTCTCCCCCGCCTCCACCCTCCGCAGGAAAGCATCCGACTGCGAAGCCGGCTTCTCGTACTCGCTTGAACCCTGCCCCTCGACCTGCCGTCTCGCATCGAAGCCAGGTGCTCGCACACCTCCCACCATCCTTTGGCCGGAACCAGATCCTGCCAGTCGCAGACTCCACTCGCGCGCTCCTCGAAGCCATCGTCGCGGGTTTCGATGCTCCTATACGGTATGCGTTCGCGTACGGTTCCGGGGTGTTCGAGCAGGACGGGTACATGACAGGCAACCCTACGAGCAAGGACGGTCCCATGCTCGACTTCTTGTTCGCGGTGACGCACCCCGACCACTGGCATTCGATCAACATGAACCAGTTCCCCGGCCACTACGCGTTAGGCTCGAGGATGTTGGGATCGTCGTTTGTGACGAGGATGGAGGAGATTCCCCCAGGAGTATGGTTCAATTCGATGGTGAAGATGAACGGAGTGGTGCGTATGACGACCAAAGCCTACGTTATGCCCCATATCTTTATTGCTTTCAACTAACAAGCGTCGCGCACTCCGCAGACAATTAAGTACGGGGTGACTACGGTCGATAATCTCTGCTCAGACCTCCTGAACTGGAAGTCCCTATACCTCTCGGGGCGGATGCATAAACCCATCCGAATCATCAAAGACGATGCCCGCGTCCGCCTCACCCAGCAGGTCAACCTCACCTCCGCAGTCCGCACCGCCCTTCTCACCCTCCCCGCCGAATTTTCCGAACGCGAGCTCTTCGAGCGCATCGCCGGGTTCTCGTATGCCGGCGACGTGCGTATGCTCCTCCCCGCCGAGAACCGCGGCAAGGTCGGCAACATCGTGCGCAAACAGTCCCCGCAGTTCAAGGAGCTCTACCACCGCCTCGTCGTCGCCCTCCCCGGCGTGCACTGGCCCGCGCACACGGCGACGATCCAGCAAGACACGAGCCCGCATGCGCGCGCGGCGCACCTCCGGAAGTTGCCGTCCAACCTGTTGCAGCACGTCACGGATCACTATGCGGCGGCCCAGGCGTCGATCCCCGCGAAGGAGGCGGACGAGGCCGTCTACTGGGCGAAGCTCGCCGGCGACGCCGCCCTCCCGACTGTGATCGAGCAACGTAGGCCGATTGACTTGTGTCCTATAAAATCTATGGCTAACTTTGTCTTCTACGCAGAACTCACCAAGATCGTGAGAGGGCCTTCCACGATCCAAACGCTCAAGGGCCTCGTCAGCGCTGGTCCGGTCAAGAGCGTCCGGTACGCCGCCGAGAAGGTGAACAAGTGGTGGAAGGGCTCGAAGTCGAGCCCAATTTCCAGTCCAGACGCGGGCTCTGGTTCTGGCTCGAAGCCCTAATGACAGACCGGGAATCGTTCGTCCGGCGCATGTGCGGGACGCAGCGGACTCTCTCTCGTACTTCTCGCAGTACTGAGTACAGGTACATATGGTGGAGGAGCACTAGTTACTACCATCGACGATTGTCGCATAACCCCCTATTCCTCATATACTACTTATACGGTGCCATATTACACTTAGAGAGCGCGATCGCGTATGGCTTTACGACATTGTATCAATAATGGTTGCATCTTGCATTACTGAAAATACACACCGCTTGTGCACTCGAATGCGTTTCTACACGATTGTGTTTCGCAAGGGTCACCACTGCCCTGGCAATACACGGCGGAACAGGTCCCTATGGCCGAAAGCCTACTTCCTTCCCCCTTCATAAGTGTTTGAAACATGGTAAGTTTCACGCGATTCACCGGCTTGATTATTACATCTCGACGAAGGAACGCAGCGAGTGTTTCGAGTCACGGTGGACGATGGGGTTAAAGCGGCGGGAGCCATAATCGTGGGAAATTGAGCGCCGTCCAATATATATGGCATTGGAAGCGCCCTTCTCCCGAACCTATTCCAAGCTCACGACATACCGAGTAGTTTTTCAAGACTTGACGATCGTAAGCCTCATGAGTGAGTTCGTCGCACGTTGTTCACGATGCTTTTACTGGCCTAATGGTACCAGTGCAGTGCGGTTTTTGCAAGTGTTAACTGGCAGCCGACGGACAGTAGTACGTACAAGCGTCCTGCCAGAGTAAGTTCTGTCACTGTGCGAAGCAAGAACGCATGGATGCCCATGACCGGCATTGCTCCATGGCGTGTACCCTGCTTCCCACCGCCATCGTCCATCGATTGACCCCCACGACGAAGTTGAACAATCGACCGTAAGCCCTACTCCATCTCTGACGCTCCTCCAACGCTGAGCTCACTGAATCGGTAGTCATGTCGCCGACCGCTCTGAACCACGACATCTTGTTGTCGGTCTTATCTGTCTCTCCTCCGAAAACTGCCACAGCGATGATGGAAACTTGCCGCTTTCTCTACCATGAAGGAGCCAAGATCATCCTGGAGGACCCAGTCGAGCTCGATGGATCAGAGGAGAAGACCCTTTCGCTCCTGCGCTTCATTCAGGCCGAAGATCGAACCCGATGCGCGTACGTGCGCACACTCAAAATCCTCACGCAAACGGTACCAGAGACTGTCGCCAAAGCGTTGGTCGACCTCGTTCCTCACATGACTCGCTTGCGATCTTTGACTCTCAACGGAGACCAGATGTTCCTCTCTTTTCCTGACCTTCTCCCAACCTTCGCCTCGCTTCGGTCCATCAAGATCCTCTCGGTCTTTGCAGCTGGAGAGCGGTGCTGTGAGCTGATCACAACGCTCCAGTCCCAGCTTACATCCGCCGTACTCTGCTTCAACTTCAACTCAGCGGCCATTATAAATGGCGTTGAACGTTTCGCCCCTCACCCGGTGGTCATGTTACGTCAATCAGCCAGCATTCTCCAGGAATTGACGTGTTTCCACTGGCCCGAGTCGGGCGCACAACACCTCTCCTGTCCCTCCGAAATCGTTTATCCCAATGTCCACCGCCTCACTGTGTCCGACTATGCCGTCGCCAGGTACCCTCTCCCTTATATCAAAGCCTTCCCCAACCTCACCCACCTTTCCGTGAGAGGCGAGCGTACGGTTGCTCACGGTCAAACATTGCTGCAGTATCTGCCTGTCATCCAGGCCCTTCGGGACAAGACCTTGGTGCTGCAGAGTGCAAACACATGGAAGCACATGCAGGAATACGTCGGGCCTCTCTTAGATCTCTGGGCCCTTGGCCTTGCCTGCCCTATCCGCGAGTTAAACCTTAAGGACTTGCCCGCTGCACGCCCGCCCCTTGCGCTCACAGATGTCCTCGCGTACGCGCGCCCGGTCCACCTCACAATCGACTTCCGCGACAACCCGCTGACCGCGGTACTCGCGTCGGACTTCCTCAACGCGCTGCGGAGTCCTGGTGCGTCGGGATTGGAGAGTGTGTTCTTCGGGTTCCATCTGACGGCGGAGGACCGTGAGTTGGATGTCGGCCGTGCCTTGGTAAGTCCCGTTCTATCACTCCCAGCTTACGTGAAAGGTTTCTTCCCAGCTGACGTCTCCCGCAGGGTGATATCGGAGATGCGCTATTAGGCTTGCCGTTGCTCGAGCTCAGCCTATCTGTGAGCGACATCGGCCTGCAACCGGAGACCGAGCCTGAGTCTCGTCCTTCCGACGCTGCCGGGGACCAGAGTGCCGACACTACTACTTCTACCATACCGGATTCGTCCCCAAACGCCCAGTCGCCATCCATTGGTGCTCGTCCGGTGTCGCTCAACCTGGCGGAGCGCACCCTCGCGGACATTGATGTGCGCGCGTTTACCCGTGGCCTCGTGCTTTCCTTCCCCTCCCTCCGCGCGGCTTGCGTGGTTATCGAACAGCCCCGCCGGTGCGGTGGTCGCAGACGGGTTGGGAATCTGGAGTTGGCTGGGGACACGGAGAACTCGGGACAGAAGGTTATTTTTTGCACAGAATTAAACCCCCTAAAATGAGCGCGCAGAATGAAGATGGAAAGAGAAACTCAGGATGGGGATGTATTACTAGGATGTATTACTATTTCGCTAGGACAAATGTGGTGAGCTTATGATGAAAAGACAGCGCATCGTTCATTGGAGCCATTGTAAGCTGCTTCTGAGGATAAAACAGTTCACCCCACCGCTTTGGAGCAGAACCACGGGACCCGAGCTACGTTCCCTCGGACAAGTGTTTGCAACACGGAAAGACGTGCAAGCGAGATCAACGGTTGCTCCTCCAGGTTTGTCACGGTCGGAAAGCTACATAACGACGAGGTCCTGGAGAGGAGGATAACTTGCAAGTCTGGGAAAATGCCAGCTGGTTGATTGTTGCTATAAAGTGGGAATCCCAAGGCACAAAGGAGGAAAACACAACCATACAACTTGCATGCAACCATCCTACAACACACTGCGACGAACGGCTCACTGACAGTCAGGTACAACGGACTTGCAGGTAACGAACACGGCATCAAATCACGATGGAGCCCCGGCCCCGGTGCTCCCGATTGTCTTGGGCATCTTCCGATCTCCCGTCGCGAGCTGTTCTAAGTCAGCGGCTTTGAAGTAGTGCGGAGCGACTGCAAAGAGGAGTGCGACAATCAGCATGACCGACTCGAGCTCCCGGGACGATGCACCACAGCGCTCACCTTCCATGAGCCACGCCGGCTTGATCTCCATTACCTGCCGCAGATACGACTTGGAGGTCATGACGAGCTCGTAGTAGAGGACGGTCTTGATGGGAGGGGTGTGATTGAAGAGACTCGAAGACGGGTGAACGTACACCGTCTGGTTCGTCTTGAGCGTCCGGTACGAGTCTCCGCTCTTCTGCAGTTGTGCCTAGAAATGCACGAGAAATCAGAAGCCGTAGAGGGACGGTAAAAGTCGATGCGACTTACAGTGTTGTAGAAGTAGCCCGCAGTGATCGCCTTCTGGATGGGCGTGACGTCGTTCGTGTTCGGGTTGCTCTGCACGACGATCTCCACGCGCTCGCACAGGCCCGCGAGCTGGTCGCGGATATCGCGGGCCCTGCTCAGGCTCTTGAACTGCAGGAACTGCTCGTAGCAGAACTGCTGCGAGTAGTTCGTCTCCGCCCACTGCTCCCACACGTTCAGCAGCGTGAAGTGGTCGCCGCCCGCACGCACAAAGTTCTGCCGCGCCTGGTCCGCGTGCAGCTTCTTGTCCTTGGGGCGGTAGAAGAGCGAGGACGACTCCTGGAGCATGGAGATGATGGTGAGCACTTCGTCCGTGCACGAATAAGCCTCGCTCGCGATGATCGCCTTCGACAGCATGGGGTCCACCGGGAACTCCGCCATTCGGCGGCCCAGCTTCGTCAGTTCCCCTCTGTCGTTCAATGCACCGAGCGCATATAGCAACTCGAGAGCACGCATGAGCGTCTCTCCGGGCGGTGGGTCCATGAACTCGAAGCCGATGAGGTCATTGATACCCAGGGACTTTAGCAGCAAGACTACCATGCCGAGGTTCGTCCGCTGGATCTCCGGGACCGTGTTCTCTTCGAGTTCATTGGAGTAGGCCCATTTGGTATAAAGTCGGAAGGCCTTTCCTGGACCCACTCGACCAGCACGACCTGCTCTTTGGTTGGCGGACGCACGTGAGCACTGTCGGACGACAAGACAAGACTGTAAGCCACAAGTTCGACGCATACATGGATGATGCATACTCACAGGGACCACCACAAGGGACGACATCCCCGTCCGAGGGTTGTACGAGTTTTGCTTGACGAAGCCGGGATCGATGACAAAGACGACGCCGTCGATCGTGATAGACGTCTCGGCAATGTTGGTCGCAAGCACGACCTTGCGTGCGCCTTCTGGCGTGGGCTCGAAGATCTTTGCCTGCATGTCACTGGGTAGGTTGGCATAGATCGGACAGATGATGAGCTCCTTGATTTTGTTACCGAGTGCTCGGGCCGTCTCCTGCAAGTTCTCCTGGGCAGCTTCAATCTCATCTTGACCCTGTTCAGGCGGCTTGTCAGTAACGGACAGGATCGTGGGAGGCGCATTAAAACTCACAGTGAAGAAGACGAGGATGTCACCTGTTGGCTGCGTCGTATGGATCTGGAACACGGTAGTGATTGCCGCATGCAGATAGTTCGCCTCTGGCTGAGGGGTGTAGTGGATGTCGACGGGGTACCTACGTCCAGGGACTAGCCACAATGTCAGCATACAAGCGCGCATATAGCAGGCTCCGAGCTCACCATAGAATACAGGCGCATCGTCGAAGTACTCAGAGAACTTCTCCGCATCCATAGTCGCACTGGAAATGAGCAATCGAAGCTCAGGTCGGAATCGTGCGATATCCTATCCGGGGACGACGGTCATCAAAAACCTGCTAGACACGCGTGAGAGCAGTCAAACACGCACCTTCACCAGAGCAAAGAGAATATCCGTACTCAGTGTTCTCTCATGCGCCTCGTCGATGATCAGCGCCGAGTAACCCGCCAAGTCGGGCTCTGTCAGGAACTCCCGCAGAAGCATGCCGTCGGTCATGTACTTGAGGACCGTCTTGTCGCTTGTACAGTCCTCGAAACGGATCGAGTACCCGACCTCGTAGCCGACCTTCGTACCCATCTCCTCTGCGACACGTGCGGCGACGGACATAGCTGCGACACGACGAGGCTGAGTGCAGCCGACCTTGAGACCACCTTCGGTGTAGCCAGCTTCGTGAAGGTATTGCGGGAGCTGCGTCGTCTTTCCCGAACCGGTTTCGGCGACAACGATGAGCACCTGGTGCTCTTTGATGGCTTCAAGGAGTTGTTCACGATACTGGTAGATTGGCAGGGATTTTCGAGTCTCATCTATGGTCTCGGCTGCATGGATTGGTCAGTCCAGTCCTATTCGTGCAGTCTATCAACGATGCTTACCTCGCTTCTCTGCCTCGTCGATCTGCTGTTGCAGCAACTTGTCCGCGGCACTCATCGTGTTCTCTCCGCCGAGTGTGGACTCCATGACGAACTTGATGGTCTGGCTTTCGTCGAAGACATATTCGTAGTCCTCCACAATCTCCGGCTTGTCCATCGCACCGGTCTTGAACGTACTGTGCCTCGTCTGTGCCGCCTCCCACTGGTCGACGTCAGTTGTGAACTGGTCGTCCTTCGGCTTTGCGTCCTCGTACCGCTTGTATAGGACATTCTCTTTCTTCTTCTTGTCGATCTTGCCCTGCTCTGTGAAGTAGTCTTCCGGCAGCTGGTACCCCTCCCACTTGTCGTTGATCTTCAGCCGTTCCTCCACCAGTCGCAAGAGCTCCTTCTTCTTCTCCAGCTCCCGCTTCTCCCTCTTCGTCATCTTCATCCCGTGGAACAGCGCCTCGTCATCCGCGATTTCGCGTTTGAGCAACTCGATTTGCTGAAGCTCGCGCTTTGTGAGATACTCCTGTCGGGAGTGCTCGCGCAGCCCGGGCATGGCACGCGCACGGGCGTCCCCATCGTCGGCGAGTCGACGTCGCTCTGCCGCCTCCGCGGCGGCACCGCTGCTCTTCGAAGACCGGTCCTCCACCATCTTCTTCGTCTTCTCCTTGTCCCTATCCCGAACTCGCTCCGCGAACGCGTCTCTCTCGCGCAGGTCCTCCAGCCGCTCCCGCTCCTTCCGCACATCCTCATCCTCTGGCATCTCCACGTCCATGTCGTCCTCTTCCCGATCCCTGCCCCTCTCTCGGTCCCGCCTCGACTCCTCGTCGTAGTCGTCCTGCCTCGGCCGCTTCCTCGCCTTCTCCTCCTCGTCACTCTCCCAATCCCGCGTGGCACCCTCCCGCTTGCGCAGATGCCTCTCCTTCTTCTCCTTCTTTTCCTTCTTGCCAGATCCTCTCGAGCTGCCGACCTCTGTCACCCCAGCGTCGTCCTCGTCGAGCAGGAAGCCGAACTTCTGCGAGCGGAGCACTTTGGCGTCTTGTTCGGCCTGCTTCCGCGACGAGTCCGACGCCTTCTTGTGCTTGTGCTTGCGCGGGGCTCGTGTGAAGACCTCCTGCGCAAACTGTTGCGCGTCCGGGGTGTTTGGCAAGCCGGAGGCGTTCAGCGAGGAGAAGAGGGCGTCGGCAGACTTGGCGGAGGACGCTGCGAGGTTGCACCACGGGCAGGAATGGAGGGGTGGGAGGAGATGACGACAGCGGTAGAGCAGACGTACAACGGAAGGCATTTTGTCAGTCAATTAATACGCCAAGTTCCAGCTAGGGGATGCTCACCTGATGCTACGACGTAGTCCACAATGCTGCGGTCTGAGAGCCCGAAGAACTGTCAAGTAAAGTGAGCGACGGTGGTTACTCTGCGAGACAAGATTGCTGACCCGAAGAGCATTGTCGCTTATGTAGCGTTCAAGGTCGGACATGGAGGTCGAAGCGAGAAGGGAGATGGGATGCGGAAGGGATGCCATCCCAGACTCACGCGGAGCCGCCACCGTTCATCGGGCGTCTCCCTTTCCAAACACGGATCACGGCAACCTCCTTGCAAGCACGACTCACCCGGGCCACAATCCTCATTCACTATGTCGAAGTATAGTCAGAAATCTGACGAACCTCTTTTTTCAAACGTGACGGACCTGTTCCGGTCGAAGTACACCAAGTACACCAAGGCGGACGGGAATTCGTAAACAAGGGCTCGTTCAAGCGGATGGTGGTTTGCCCGGTTGCTGTTGCTTGAGAGATCCCGTCCGTCGATACTGGCGTAATACCTGTTCATTGAGCACGTTTCCATCCGCCCGAGAAGCGACACAAACCCCCGTGGATGACGTTAGGGCGGCCCTTCACTTGGGAACCTGATACGGTGAGTGCTCTCCCAGGCGTTGCGACTTATCCAGATTCCACACCCATATCCCCTGCACTGCCTAATCAAGGGACGCCATACTACCGGACCATAGTGGATATTATCCTAACAAAAAGCAGCGGGTGGGTGCATCATGTCGAGATACTTATTTGTTTCTGCCAATGGATGACTGGACGCGTATGCCTCTCCAGATGCCACCCCGTCTCCCTCCAGAAATCGCGGACGAAATTAATGCCTTCCTCTGGCCAGACAAGGCGACGCTGTGCAACTGCTGCCTTGTATGCCAGGCTTGGCTACCTGCCAGCAGGCTCCACCTCTTACACGAGCTCGATCTCACCAAGATCTCCTTGGATCAGTTCGTCCAGAGGGTCGTCCGCTGCCCGGAGATGCATCCCCACTTGACGTCAGTGCGCAAGGTATTCCTGGATCAATTGAAATACCCCGGGATGCATAGATCCACTGCGCATCGATTCCTTTGCGAGCTCGCTGGACATCTTCTCTCCCTGTCTGGACTCTCCATAGATTCCGAGAACTTATCGCGATGGCATCCTTGCAGTCGCTTTGCGTTCTCTGGCTTCCCGCACATCAGAGAGCTCGACCTCCAGGACTGTTGATTTCGTTCATTTGATTCCTTCAGATGCATCATCGAGGCGCTGTCTGCTCTGACCAGCCTTCTTTTTCAGCATACTTCTGTCTGTCGCGTCTCACCGACGTGCCTCATCTGCAGATCCACCTCGGTGGAGTGGGGGGCCGTCAGGGACCGGCCTGGGACGCGGTAGGCCGTATATTGAAGGACGTTGCTGCATCCAGTGGTATACACACCCTTTCCCTCAATATCGACAACCTTGTACTATCCCAAGGCGACCTTGTTGAGAAGGACGGTTTATCATCGATGGCGACGGCATGGAGTCGCTAGATCCTATCCTGGATTCTAAGGTCTTCACGAAGCTGGAGGGTGTCGCCATTACCGTTCACACCAAGTACTTATACGAGACCGTGGTTACGACCAATTGGCGCTGTGCGGATCCCTCCTTGAAACCGTTCAACGCAAGCTCCCGAAGCCGTATGTCCGTGGGGTTGTGCGAGTATCGGCCGTTGAGTAGGTGTGTAAGCTCTCGGTATGAATGACAAGTAGTAGGTCTAATCAGACTGCAACAGATTGGCCTAGGTCGAGCTGGGACTCTTCGCCGCAGGTGGATTGTAAACTATACCACTAGCGCCCCGAGTGCAGCTCTAGTAAGCACTCTAATCGCCCTTCCTTCCCCGACACAGCGTTAGTCACAGCTTCTGTCCTCTTTTCTAGACCGAGGATTTCCATCACCAAGAAATTATGGTCAACTGAATAACACGGATTTGCGGCCCCCGGCGTTGTGGCCGAAGCTGACACAATCACGCGCACCATTCTTCATAATTGATTTTCGATTTCTATTGCACATCGTGGATGCTCACCGCAACACAACGCAAGTCAACGGTCACCTATGACGGAAAATACTTTTTTGGTGGCTCCACTTCTCCTCGTTGCGGCTGAGTCACTTCCCCTAATGGAGATATGATGAAGTCTCAGACGATCCGTCTCCACCTGTGGCTGGTGGAATGGATATATAGGGAAGAAGATCAGTCGCTGCTTCCCATTCACAACACTTCGAACAACCTCTACTGGAGCTTTAGTGCCTATCATGGCAGCACCCACCCAAGTGAAGATCATCACCGTCGACAACGGCGTCGAGGTCTTCTACCGCGAAGCCACGCCCGCGGCAGCGAAGGACGTCTCCTCGCTCCCAGTCATCGTTGTCCTCCACGGCTACCCCACGTCCTCGTTTCAATACCGCAACCTGATCCCCATCCTCGCGTCCAAGTATCGCGTTGTGGCGCCCGACCTGCCGGGGTACGGCTTCACGGTCGTGCCCGAGACGCGCAAGTACGAGTACACGTTCGAGGCAGTCACGAAGACGATCGCCGCGTTCTTGGACGCGCTCGAGATCAAGGAGTTTTCGGCGTACGCGTTCGATTATGGCGCACCCGTCACATGGAGGTATTTCGCCTTGCCGATCGGGTTGCGCATCGTCTGCAACCGTCGATTGACTTGCTGCGACTAGGCTTGCGCTCCAACGCCCAAAGGCGATCAAGGCGATCATCAGCCAGAACGGCAACGCGTATGAAGACGGTTTCGGCAAGGAGTTTTGGCAACCGGTGAAGAAGGTCTGGGAGAACCCGTCGAGGGACAACTTGGCCGCTCTCGAGGATTCTCTTACCAGTTTCAAGATCACCAAGTGGCAGGTAAGCACGTTTGCACTTGCCGTAAGAATATGCAAATGACTCACGGTGCGCGCGCAGTACGTCCACGGGTCGCCGAACCCGTCAGCGATTCCTCCGGAGACGTACCATCTCGACTACTACCTGATGACGCGTCCGGGGAACACGAAGATTCAGGTCGACCTCATCCTGGATTACAAGAACAACGTGGCGCTGTACCCCGAGTTCCACAAGTACTTCCGGGAGTACAAGCCGCCGCTGCTCGCGGTGTGGGGCAAGAACGACGCGATCTTCGTCCCGGCTGGCGCGGAGGCGTTCAAGCGGGATAACCCGAACGCGAGGGTCAAGTTCATTGACGACGGGCATTTTCCTCTGTACGTCGGTTGCCTTTCGTGCCCAGCTGGATTGGAAATGATTATATTCGATACAGGGAAAGCGCGGTTGAGGAGATTGGGAGCGATATCCTGCGGTTCCTGCAGGAGCACCGTGTGTAGCTAGATTTAGAACCACCTTGACGTCACAGGGTTGAATTCAGTTGTGCATAACGAGCGGTGTAATTGGAATGAAAGAATGCCTGAGAGTGTGGATTCAAGTCGTTAGACTTTGTTCTGGATGGAGAGAAGGAGTGTGGTGCGAGGAGAAGAGACGTTTTGGTTCAACGTTGACGCGAGCGGCGTGGACAGGGGCGAGGCGCGTTGTGGGCGGGAGGCACATGACCGTGTCTGTGCCTCGTGTGGTGGGCGAGTTCAACTGGAGGACGGGCGTCTGCAAAGTCCAACAAAGCTCGAGTCCTTCTCCCGCCTCCCGCCGTCCCCTTCCCAGCCTCTGTCCTGGCCTAAGGCTACTGCCTACCTCGCCACCCTTTCTCCAACGCCGCTCGCCAACTGCAGCTCCCGTAAATCTCCAAAGTGCAACCACTCACCAACATCCTCGGTTCGCTTCTGCACCCCTCGTCCTCGGCTTGAACGCGTGGTTAATTGTGGAACAATTACACAGATTCCCGACGTGTATTCCAACAACGCGTACTATTAGACAAAGTTTGGTCCATCATACCTCATCGTGTACGTACTCCTTATCGCTGCCCATGGCTTCAACTCACTCGACCTTCTCCCCCAGCAGGGGCTCGGAACGCTGACCGGTCCATCACCATCAACCCCGCATGTTGACCAGCTCCTACACGCTCGTTGAGGGGCGTGCGTCCTCACCCGGTACGCCCTCACATTCCCCCCCTCCAGCACACGACGGTCCCAAGAAACTTGAAGTCTCCCCTGCCAACTCGGACGACTCGTCTATCGCCTTCGATGATTTCTCCTTCAACTACGACTATGAACTCGACTCGCGCGGCCAATTAATTCGTGCCTCCAAAGGCTCCTCCAAGTCATCCACCCCTCCCACCCCCTCCGCCTCCCCGTCACCTCCGCCCAAGGCTCCCTCTCCACCCAAGGCTCCTTCTCCGCCCAAGGCTCCTTCTCCCCTCCTCGGCCCAACCACATACTCCCGCCCAGTACCCCTCGCCCGCTCGGAGTCTCTCCCTCAAGACACCCTCTACCATCGCCAATTCCAACGCACCAGCTCACTATCAATCACCCCTGCAGGCACATCCCGCGGCTTCACGGCGCTCGCTCCCACAAACGCTGCCACCGGACGTAAAGTCGGCGGCCCCCGCCGTGTCCGGATCGAAGATCGCCCCGAGGGTGACCCTCCGCTCAAGCCGAACACCCAAGCTGCGGCTGGCGTCACGCTCGACGAGAAGGAGAACCACCGTGCACGTGTCATTCGCCCTGCCAGGTCTATGTGCAAGGCAATGGCCTTTGACCGCATCGCCGAAGCCAGCGAAGACCACGACGTTCCTAACCCCGTCCAGCACCAGCACCAACCCATCCGACCCCGACGTTCTGCCAGCCTCAGCGATGCCCCGCCGCCTATTGACCCCCTACCCGAACGCCCAGTGGTAGGTCACCTAAGACCAGGCACTGCGTTGGGTGCGCGCCGGGTGACGCTAGAGGAGAAGCTGCGGCAGGAACGGGAGATCGCGCTTGAGGAAGGCTACCTCAATGCGCGCCGCGAAGCGGAGGAGATAGCAGGTGCGTGTGAATGTGTACTGATCAGCGTTCTAGTGTGCTCGTACTGACGAGCCGCGGCAGCCCGCGCGCAAGGATACGCCCCTGCACCCTCTCCCACTCACGTCGCGCTCCCATATCTTCACCATCAGCGCAAGGACTCGGAGACGATGCGCGGTTCGGGCTCTCCCACCGTCGTGGAGGGCGCACGCCATCGGTCGAGCCCGACCCTCATCGACTCGCAGGCCCATAAGCAGGCTCAATGGGACGACGGCGAGCTCCAGCAGGCTCCTTTACAGGCCGCGAAGGCCGCTCCCGCGCCGCCACCCGCCGCGGCGCAAAACCAAGGCGGGCGGACGATCGTCGTTAACAAGAAGGGCTACTCGCGGTTGGACCTCCTCGGCAAAGGCGGCTCGTCGCGCGTGTTCCGTGTGATGACGCACAACCATGAGGTCTACGCCCTGAAGCGCGTCATCCTTGACAAGGTCGACACCGAGACGATGAACGGGTACATGAACGAGATCGCGCTCCTCAAGCGGCTCGAAGGTAACCAACGCATCATCCGCCTGCTGGACAGCGAGCTCAAGCCGGGCACCGCTGGCTCCAAGGGCGCGCTGCTGCTCGTCATGGAGTGCGGCGAGATTGACCTTGCAAAACTCCTGCAGGAGCAGCAGAAGGAGCCTATGGACCCCGTGTGGGTGTCGTATTATTGGAAGCAGGTGAGTCGTGCCTGTCATTGCCGCACACTGACGCATATGAGACTCAACTCTTCATGGGGCCGAACAGATGCTGCAAGCGGTGCACGTTATCCACGAGGAGAAGATTGTCCACTCTGACCTCAAGCCGGCCAACTTCGTGCTCGTCAAGGGCCAGCTGAAGCTCATCGACTTTGGGATCGCGAACGCGATCGCCAACGACACGACCAACATCCAGCGCGACCACCAGATCGGGACCGTCAACTACATGTCGCCCGAGGCGATCGAGTGCCCCGAGGGCATGCGCCGGCTCAAGGTCGGTCGCCCGTCGGACGTGTGGTCACTCGGGTGCATCCTGTACCAGATGGTGTACGGCCAGCCGCCGTTCCAGGCGTACAACGTGTACCAGAAGATGAAGGTCATCCCGGACGAGAACCACGTCATCGAGTTCCCGGAGTACGCAGTGCCGGTCATGCAGCGGAAGAAGGACGGGCCCCCGACGGGATCCCCGCCACAGAAGCTGGACCACCTGAAGGTCAGCGTGCCGCAGAGCATCATCAACACGATGAAGAGCTGCCTCGTGCGGAATCCGAAGGCGCGGGCGACCATCCCGGAGCTGTTGCAGCAGAACTGGCTGGAGCGTGAGTGCACGGAGTTCCATCAGATTGTTGTCGGTTTCCCTGATCCTTTCGTACGCTGTCTCCAGCCGAACCATGCCCACCGCCCTCTCCGCCACCGTCGCAGACTCCTGGGGTGCAGCTCCGGGAGAACGAGACGATCATCGACCCTCATTATATGCGGCAACTGCTCTTGTACGGCTTGAAGATGGGGCACGCGGGTATCGACAGCTGGACTGAGGAGCGTCTGGATGCTGAATCCGAGGTTCGTGTGCAGAACTTTGCGGCTGGCGGTTGTTGATTTATGTTTGTTGACGTGCCTTTGCAGCGGCTGGTGAACGAACTTAAAAAAATCAGCCAGGACTCCCGCCAAGTGTTATGAGCGACGACCACAATATGGCACGATTGCACGCTTCAGCGCCGTGTTGTTCGCCATCCTTCGTTCTCATCCGCGAACATGGCGGCACGCCAGACAGCCGCTGTCATGGCTCCCATGATTCAGCACCGCCGATGTGGTCGTTATCTAGGACACCTCCCCACAGCCTTTCCTCCACCCTGCCGAGAATGGCGGACGACCGCAGCCACGAAGAGCGCCACCCGCGCGTCCCGCGCGCGTGGGGAGCGTACGAACGCATGCCAAAGAGTTTGTCTGTTTTCCCCTGGTACCGCTGTCAGATCGTCGCACACCTGTTTGATTATATCGCTATGCTATGTTCTTCGCTCAGCCGCTGTCGTCGTCTGTCATCCCACCCTCTGCACACGCATATCCATACATTTTGCCACCTGCACCGCACGCCCGCCACCAAGCATTTGCATTTGTCCCGTGTGCGGTCGCCCGAGCTTGCGTCTCGGCGCATCGTTTTGCGTTCTCCTCTTCCCTTGCATCGTCGTTCTCTGTGGAAGCTGGACTTTGCCTTCCAGTAGTCTCGCTACTACCACCAATGTCTCTGGATTCCTCTCCGACCACTGCCGTTGCCTCCTCCCCTAATACTGTACCATCATTAGTCCGGACCCGCGCATTCCAACCCTCGCTGTTTCATATGCACAACTCGACTCGACTCGACTCAACACGCACGTACGTACACGCATACACCATACACACATGCCTGCATACCTGCCACACCAATTGTATGATCCCACCAGCATCGTCACGGTCTCCGCCGCCCAAAATCAATCTTCTCGTCGTTTTCCTATTTCCGTCCTCTCGTTTTGGACTGCTTCGGATCGTCCTCTTTGGATGTGGTAGCTGTTTCTCAGGCTCCTTCAGAATTGAACCTTTATTCCCCGTTACCCGTTGTAACGATGGTAGGCCTCTGTCCTACGATAGGGACCCGCTCGCCCTGCTTTTTTTGTCGCTCGTTCGCTTCGCTTCTTTGCTTGTTCGTTGTCGTTGCTGTTCGTTCGTACCGTCGTTGACTCGTTTCCATGCCATGTGCCTGTCGTTCGCCATGGACTGTTAACTGCCTGTTGGTTGTTCTGTTCAGCTCAGTCGCGTCGGGCTCCGTGTCCCTGCATTCATGTCTGCTGTCAAACGCTAATTCATTTCATTTACCTCTCTCTTTCATGAAGCATTTTCCGCTCCTCCGAAGGCGCGTTGCGGACGGGTGAGGGGATGTGGGTCGGCATGGAATGGTGACAGTAAACAAGGTGTACTTGTCCGGCGTTTTCGAATTCAGCATGCGGGGCCGTGGAGGATGCGCAAGCGAGGATATCCACTTGGTCTTGCGCAAGCCCTGCGGCTCAATCTGAGAGAACGGTGAGGATCCAGGCCCAATAGTAGCGTTCCCACATTCATCTGGCTAATACTATGTGCTGCATGCAATTGCCAAAAGTCTATCCGAGAAAGCGGAAGCTCGCCCCACGCCCGTCCGTCTGTGGCCATCGCGATTCCCAAGGGCACGAGGAAGCCCACAGAATGCACCGACATCCCAAGCACACGAGCACATGCATCCGCTCTCACCCGTGCCCACGACGCACACGCAGACATACAGTAACTAGGCTTCAAGCTCTAGCAGCAGCCAGGATATATAATTACAACGCCAGGTGGTGGGTACTACAGACAAAGCATGCGAACAACGGAGTCAGCAGCAAGCAAACAGTAAACAGTAAGTCGATATCGAGTCGTCTCCGCCGCACCGGCGCGACCGCGCCAACGCGGGGGAGGCGATGCATATGAATCAAGAAGTAAGAGAGAGCAGATAGGAATAAGCTTCAGGTGCTTCGTACGTAGCGCAAAGTCAGATGAGAATGATTATATGCGTTATATGCGGAACGATGCAACGAAGGCGTGCAACACTAGAACGTTGCGCTGGCGATCTCGTCAGGGGGACGCGTGCGGGCATTGCAAGAAATAAATAGAGCAATGGGGCGCGGGAAGTCGCCGAAAGTGGCGGGCCCGGGCGCGGTATTTGCTCTCCCCTCCTTTTACTTCCCCGGGAATCCTCTACGCCACATACCTCAACCTACACAGTTACAGCACCGAGAACGGGACGATCGCGGAGAGAACACAGAAATCGATAAAACGAAGCGGACGGCGCGACGCTCAGTTCTTCTCCTTCTGGTACCCTGCAAAGTCGTCCTCGGTCTCGACGGTGACGTGCACCCCAGGCTGTTCGGCGGTGGGCGAGTCCGGGTAGATCTCGGTGACCTTCTGGTCGCGACCGCCGACGGAGCTCTTGCCGTCCCAGTCGGTGCCCGCCTTGTCGCCGTCGGCGAGCGGAACGGCGTACGTGCCCTGGTCGTTGCCACGGATTGAGAGCACCTGGGTCGCGGGCGGAGGGCGGTTGGCAGAGATGACGTGGGTGGTGTTGCCCGAGCGGCTGGGGTTGGTGGAAGACGAGACGGCGAAGGAACCTCCATGGGCCAGAGAACCACGGACGGCAAGGATGATGCGCATCGTCATGGACGCGGTGAGGACGGCAGCCATGGAGGTGACGATGGTGCGGATCGGGTCATCAACGCCCGTGGGGGTGATGATGAACCAGAAGAGCATGTTGACCATATTGACGATCCAGATAGCGCCGTAGAGGTTGAGACCATCGCGGAGCATGAGCTTCCAGTACGAGAGAGGCTTAACCTTGAGTGAGCGCAGGGAGCGGTTGACAGCAAGGGCGAACTAGGGATTGAGAAGGATCATGTCAGTTTAAGTTGATGATAGGTACAGGAATGCGGCGTATAAACGCACCGAGGCGGTGTACGTGAGGGTGGCAGAAAGCCAGTAGATGCCGACCCAGTTGGACTTGGGCTCGGCAATGCAGCCCTGGCCGTCGAGAAGGGGTGTTGCTATAGAGGGAAGGAGTGAGCAAAGCGATTCAAGACGAATTCAACAAGCCGAGGAATGGCGCTCGGTTTCCCATGTATGGTAGAATGCATCACGAGAAGCAAGAAGCACGGAGGGTTTGGTCAAAGCATATGCCAGAATAGTAAGATATGCACACCGGAGGACATGCCATGCCAACGAGCATGCATGGGTGGGAATGTGGGCAGCCGAGGCTCGCGCGAGGGAAAGTGGGACTTACAGCGATAGAAGCCGCAGCATATGGCGGTCACGACGACCTGGAGGGCGAGGAGACCACCCAAGCCGAAGAGGACATTCCTGCTCTTCTCGTATATGGCATGGATGCGGATAAGGTGGACGATGGAGCATGCGGCGAGGAGGACGGCGGTGCTGATGGGCTCAAAGAGGAAGAAATGAGAGCATTGCTGGAATGCAAAGGATTAGCCACACAATCCAATCCAAGACGCGGATTGCCTCCGCGCGGGCCGTGGGAGAGATATCGCCGGTATCCCCGGGCGATATCTCTCCCAGTCCCCATCGACGTTCGGTCGGGGGGCATATCGTGCTTGAAGGCATGTAGAGTAGAAGGACTCACGGCTTGGGACCACTTGGTATCAAAGAAGGCAACACCTGAAGCACGACTGAGCGAACGACATGCAGTCTCGGGCGACCGATTACTCACCGACGACTGTAAACTCCATGGGCATGAAGAGACGGAGGAAGTGGAAGAGGAGCTTCAATGGGGGCCATTCCTTGGTGCGGAGAAGGCGCCATGTGCGCGGGGAGAGGACGAGGGTATCCCAGGCAGCGACAGTGAGCGTGCAGACGAAGAAGTACTTCTGGGCGGAGAGATGGGGAGGGAGGTTGAGGTACGGCGGGAGGATGTCTGAGAGGTCGGGGGAAGTCGAGTTGGTTGAGTTGGACATGGCGGCGGTCTTCCTGAGAGCCGGAGGAGGAGGGAGGAGGAGGAGGAGGGGAGGGAGGGATGGCAGTGTGGGACCGAGTCGAGGACGGGGCAAAGTATACCAAACGCCGGCGCCAGACTCATGATCATCACCCGTCCAATCCCCGTCCCGTCCGCTGCCGTCCAGCCCATCCAACTTCTCCGTCGACAACTAACACTGCAACTAACACATCCCCGTCCACACTCCATCCTCTTCTCTGATCATCTCACCGCCCATTCCCATTTTGCCCGACTTCTTCCCGTTGCTACACCCTCCATCTCAGTCGCTGCGGACCCGACAAAACGACATCCACTCAGCTCCGTTTGCATCTGGCAACCAGCATCCTGGAGTTCGTCGGGTCACTCGGTACAGCCTCTATCTCGTTTCGCAGAGACGTGCCCATTCGAGGGGATCGTCTAACCCATCAACAAACCTACTTTGACTGCGGCACGTTGGCGACTCCTCCCTGACTTCCGAATCTGCTTCCACCCCCAGTCAGGTCCTCAGACCAACAGCCCCACCCGTGGTCCTAGCGGGCAGCTATCCTCCTCTTTGTTAGTGTACATATATTGTCTGTGGATGTCCCCGCTTCCTTCTTGCACGCCCATCGATGAGCATAAGTCTCGCGCGGGTAGAGTCTTCGAGGCTCAAGCTCAAGTCCGGTGTCTTCAGGCACAATCTCGGACCCTCTCTGCCATGTACAGCAACTCGGCGATTCGTGTTGTCTCAGCTCCCCGATTCGGTCAGCCCAAGAACCCTTTCAATTACACGTACCACGACAGGCCCTTGTACTGCACGGCGTTCCTGAACGAGATACGCCGGCACAGGAATTGATAGACACCGGTCGGTCGATGGAGCGGAACCACACGCTGTGCACGTTAGCCTGATTCGCCTATGCGCGAGCCGCCACAGATCGATCGCTGCTGGCTGCACGTACATGCTGGATGCAATTTCTATCATACATTTTGCATCCGCGAGCCTTAGCGTGTGTTTGGGGCACAGGCTGCAGACTCGAGTGCATTCCAGCGAGGGATTCACGCAAGAATTTCGCATTTCACGAGACGCTCAGAGCTTCGTACAACGCGTCTCATAGACGACAGTCGGCTCCGAAACGATCGCAGTTTGCCTTCAGATATCGACACACACATAGCACGCGGCGTCCAACCGTCCTCGTACCATGAACGTGAATCATGTCGGACATGCGGTGCGAGTTGCAAGGCGCCCACTCGACCAAACGACTTCGATTTCTTACCATCTCAACCCCCACCATTCCACCCATCCCACAAGGATGGAATTCCTCTCCACTTCTTCACGCGTTTCACGGTGAGTTGCCAGCATTCCAGAATCAGATACAACTTTAAACAAGGCAGACTGTCAGGGTATCCAATTCTCACCGGTTGCCGGCCAACATGAACACACACCCTTGCGGTAAATACTGCCGCCGCCAACAAATCAGAGCTCGAAGACCGAACCCGCATCGACCGCCTCATACTTCTCGAACGCATAAACCGCTTCCACCGCCCCCCATCCCACCGCAAAACGTCTTGCCACTCCTCGCTCTCCTCCGAGAACGCAGCCCGGGACCACCTCAAGAACGCCGCGAGCGTGATGTCCGCATACACGATCCTCCCGCCCTCGCCCTCGCCCGAGAAGAGCACCTTCTCGCTCCCGTCCGTCTCGAACCAGCCCGCGAACTCCGAGAATATCTCCCTGAACCCCTCCCAGTGCTCCCTCCGCTTCTCGCTCCCGGCCGGCGCGAGCCCCTCGAGCTTGCCCACCACGGGCTCGCGCGTGCGCCTGAAGTACTCCGCGCTCCGCTCGGTCAAGAACGCGACCGACGACGGCATCCCGATCGCCGCGGCGTGCCCCCCGCGGTAGAACGTCTGCATGAACGCCGTCTGGAACGCGGCGTGCAGCGCGTCCGTGTCGGCGGGGATGACTCGCGGCGTCGCGGGGTACGCCTTGTCGAGGTAACGCGCGATGGCGGCCGAGTCCGAGACCGCGGTCTGGGTGTTGGGGTCGTAGATGACGGGGAGGGTGTAGAGCGGCGAGCCGTCGGGGTGCTTCTCGGTGGCGGATGCGCCGATCTTGAGGCAGACGGCTTTAATGTCCGGGTACTCGACCCAGACGGTCCGGTAGGGGATGCCTTTGACGTTGAGGGTGTACCTGAGAAGGGAGGCCGTAAGTAGGTTGTTTGAATTGAGTGGGATGCCGGACGCGAGAGCATGGGAGTGTTGTGCTCACCTCGTCTTCCAGCAGTTGGGGTTCCAAGCCCTGACCTCGTTCGCGGTGACCTTGCGATTGATGTCGTAGAAGACGATCGGCTGAGGCATGCTGTTTGTGTGGGAACGTTTCTAGGGTATGTTGTACTGGCATGCTCACATGGGTCCCTTTTGTACGGACATACCAACTGTGCGCGCATCCCGTCGCACTTGCCGGCCAAGACGAAGGCTTGTGAGTATTTGCCTGGAAAAGGAACAAAGCTTACATCCATCGATTGCAATTGCCGACTTCACAACATCGAAGAGAGGTTAGTAAGCCACTCTCGGGGGTGAGGGCGACAACTTTGAGTGCCAGTCCGGCAACATCAGCAAATGGCATCACTGAAACATCGGAGCCGAAGGCTGAGGAAGCTGGGCTCGACTATCGTACCCCGGGTGGTCGGGGTGGGAGCTTACCTGGAGCTTACTACGGCGCCGTACGAGACCGGGCCATCGGAGGAAGCTTGTTTGTCGCGTCTGTTCGTCGAAACGACTTGAAGGGTGACCGAACAGAGGGTACGGGTATGTGCGCCGCGGCGGAAGCTCGCGGTGGACGCCTTCGAACTGTTCTTGTTCATGACGTAGGCGGCCTTCAACCTGTTCCTGGACCAAGGCTGGCAATCGCGCGCGGTGTGGCACAGTGTGTGCCACTGTGGCGTCACGCCGCGCGAAGGCGCGATTCTCGAAGTTCGAGCCCGAATGCCTTCGCCCTGCACCGTGCACCCTGCGCGGGCTTCTCCGTGGGTTCTCCGCGAGGTTCTGCACGTCCAGTGTGGGGCTGACGGCGTTCGACTTCGTCTCGCGGCCATCCAACGGCCATCGCGCGACAGCCAATGGGCGCGCGCGTCCTGCCTCCCAACTCAGGATACACCGACAACCAGCTGCAAGTGACCCTTTCACTCCGGGGCTCTCCGGAGTCAAAAGCTCACTTGCGTCTGGTCTTCGAAGCTCGCTCCAGCAGCCAGCTTCACTTCCTGCATGCCTTTATACCTTCCTCACCATTCATAAAGACTTTTTGGGCCTCCTCTGGACATGCCCATGCAGGTCTGGAATTTTTCGGAGAATAATGTGTGTCAAGGGGTGCAGTAGGGCCATCCGCATCTGGCAGATGGGTTACTTTTCAGGATTAAGGTAGTTATAATAATATCATCGGACTTAGCTGCGGTGATAAGTGACATAATGGCCCTGGAATAGTGAAAAGGGGCGGCATGGCTGGGGTTGCACTGCCAAAAAATTCCCCGCATTTACCCTCTACACTTCTTGTCACATAAAACCATTATGCCCTGCCAGCAGCAATCACAGCGGGGAAAACCCCGCCGCAGCCTGCCCAAGACTGCCAGAGACCGGCGGAGTGGTAAGTTATACTTTTTGCCTAATCTGGCAATGATGCGCTGATGTGACGATCACAGAGCTGTTCGCCAATGGCAGGCGCCCAACGTTGGCCGAGAAACTCACCGCATTTCTCGAAATCAAACTTATCGCTGGTACCGAGTGGTACACCGAGGAGCAGCATGAGAAATGGTGCTCGGGACAAAAGGTTCGCAACGACAATACGGACTATGCCAAAGGTAAGTGAGACTCAATAAGTACCTGGGCTTCTAGCACAAGGTATCTAAACGGTAACCCAAACTTGCGGCACACAGAGTATGTCAAGATGCATACCACCAACCCCAGGGAGGTACCAGTAGGACTTATCATGGACTTGGCCCATCACCTCAACGTGCCCGAAAGGGACATCTTCGCGATCGTCTGCGGTTTCGCGCGCGCCGACCCTGCTCAGTCCGCCATCGCGCAGTCGGAGGTTTA
This sequence comes from Sanguinoderma infundibulare, assembly GCA_032821775.1. Classification (NCBI taxonomy): domain Eukaryota; kingdom Fungi; phylum Basidiomycota; class Agaricomycetes; order Polyporales; family Polyporaceae; genus Sanguinoderma; species Sanguinoderma infundibulare. The sequence goes on from JAVLRN010000007.1 coordinate 2,081,301, forward strand.
GGGAGCTCGGGAGCTTGTTGTATTCACAATATCTTCCTGAGCTTCTCTGGAGATGCACCGGACTTCATGCGGGCGGGCACGGGTTTGGAACATGTCTGGTCTTGACGGGCTTCGAAGATGTGAGTCGCGACGTCGGAGTCATTTCCCTTCTCTAGACATAGTAGTTATCTGTGTTTCGTTAACGTCGTGATCGCGTACACAAGACTTCATCTTTTGCATAAAGCGTACATAGTCATCAGCAGGGGCATCAAACAGAAAAAAGACGTCGGTATCCAAGCTAGGCTACAATCTGTGGTGTGATGTTAAGTAGCAATGGTATCGCCTAATTCGTCACCTTAAAAGTCGTCACAACTTCGGTTGCGGAGCCTTCAGTTGCTGCTCATAACGTTCTTGCAGAACCCGACGCAATACCTTGCCTGTCGGGTTCTTGGGGATCTGCAGAACACGCGGCATGATCAGATCGTATTGGTTCCGCGCCGCTCGAACAAATGCGTCCTCACCTCGTCGACGACCTCGATGCCGCCCCTAAGCCACTTGTACTTGCTCAGGCTCTTTTGGACCCAGGAGTTCAAAGCCTGGATCACAGCGTTCTTTCCGCGCCGCTGACCCTCGTCACTCAACACGACCCAAGCGCGGGGCACCTTCTCGTCCGAAGTCCGTCCACCGGACACGCCAGCAACAGTCACATCCGAAACGAGCCTGTCGGGGTACGAAAGCAGCGCGTTCTCGATCTCCGTCGGGGACACCTGCGCGCCGGACACCTTGAGGATGTCCTTCGTGCGCTCGACGAAGCTGCAAACCCCCGTACCCGATGTAAACATGAATGAGCGCACAGCCAGGCAAGATTGGAACAAAAGAAGTGGGTGAAAGGGAACTGACAAAAACTGCCCATCGTGGTCGACGCGAAAGCGGTCCCCAGTGCGGAGCCAGCCGTCGACGAACGTGTCCTTTGTCGCCCGCTCGTTGCGCCAGTAGCCCTGCGCAATGTTGGCGCCCTTGAGCCACAGCTCTCCAGGCTCGTTCGGTCCCGCGAGCGCGCCGTCGTCCCTGACGATCCGCGCCTCCATCCCCGGGAGCAGGATGCCGGTGCTCCCGGGCTTGTTCGTGCCGAGCTTGTTGGGCATTCCGCGAGTCGCGGTGATCGTCTGGCTCATGAAAGAGATCAGAATTGTCGTCGGACGGCCTGGCAGATGGGTGGGTTCCTCACGCATTCCGACATACCGTATCCTATCCACGTCGTCAGTTATGCATGATTGAAGAACGAGCTTCCTCACCTTCTTGGACGGACTCGACGTTCTTGAGAAGACTCTGCCATGCCTTCGCCAGCTTCGGGGGCAAATGCGCAGCTCCGCTTCCAATGGTCACCACCGAGCTCAAGTCGACCTCCCGGATACGCCGGTGGTTGGCGAGCTGTAGCAAGGCGGGCGGTGTCATGGGCATTATAGAGATGCGAAACCTGGGCATACGTGATGAGTGACGAGTCTGGCTGCCAAATAAATGCAGAAGGTGGAGAAGGAATGCCGCTCACTTGGGAATAATATCAAGGATAGTATCTGGGTTCCACTTAGGGACAATGACTGTTGGGACTGCGCCCAGGACGGAGCGGATGCACCCGTAGTGTAGGCCATAACTGTGGTACATGGGCAGGAAAGCAAGCTGGACAGGCGGGTTGGTCTAGCAAAGGTCAACCAGTCAGCACATTGCCGGCTAAAGCAGTAGCAGGCCGCGGATGATGGTCTGCCAGGGAATATGGCTGAAGCCGAATTCCAATAGACTAACGAGACGAGACGAGACGAAAAAGATTTTCGTCGTTCACCCAAGAGTACGCAGACCATCGTTCTGCGGCCTGTTAGGTTTTGGAGACCGACCTCGAAAAGAGCGTCAAGCTCTTCGGCGTCCGGCGTCGAAGCCGCGGCCTGCATGAGGCTAGCGATCACATTACGATGCGAAATCATGACAGCTAGGTTGCACATCAGCCTGACGCCAAATTCTGAGCACGAAGACAACTCGCCTTTAGGCAAACCACTTGTCCCACTTGAGAACACGAGATAGGCCAGGGCATCACCCGTGACTGGCCTGCATGGCAACTGAGCGACTCTCCGGTTCCGAACTTCATGGATCGCCGCGGCCAGGGACGTCCGGCCCTGGACGCGTCCTTCGATGAGGTATATCCGGTCGTCCGTGACCCCGAATTTGTGGGCGGTACCGAGCGCCTGGGGAAGGAGGCTCGGATGGATGAAGAGACGCGTCGCTCCGGACGTCCGGAAGAGGTGCTCGAGCTCGAACGCGGTCGCCCCGGACGGGATCAGCGAGAAGGGTATCGCGGCCCGGAAGCACGCATGCACGAACGTGATGTATTCCTTGTATGCGTGTGGTTCATACGCGGTTTCTCTCGGAATAAATGATTCCAGTACTCACGAGGCAGTTTGGGCTCATGATGGCGATCATCTCCTCGTCCGGCACGAACCCCAGGCCACCGTCAGATTCCGGAGTGAAGAAGGCAGTCGCGGCGTCGTAGACCCTCTCCTTGAACGCATCCCGGTACCACCGTCTCGCGGAAAGGGGATCGATGAGGAGAAGCTTATCGTCCGGGTCCGTTAATCCGGGAGAGCTGAATATTAAGGTGTGGACATTGGTATCCGGGAGAGGAGGAAGCGGGGGGTATAGCGACTTGTAGTGCATCTCCGAGATTGACAGTTGTCTAAGCTGACAGATGGAGTCGGCGGGTACCCGGAGACCACCAGAGGCGGGGCAGGGAAGCAACAGGCGGCGGGGAGATAGTCAAGTCGCAGTCAAGGTGAGATCAGCCGGGGAATTTGTATGCGCCCCTGTGCGGGGACGGCATGAAGGGTGTGTCCGGCTCTGGTGAGTGGTTCCGGCATACTGAGAGCCGGAGGAGGAGGATCAGATGCCCGCAGTGCTGAGAACGAGCGCGACGGCTGCACTAACATTCCCGCGTCGGGTGCCGCTGTTGCTGTCGTCCCTGGCGCGGTTGCCACCCTTCGGCCCGGCGATCCAAGTCGCCCTCGTGCTTGGCCGCCACTTCCGGCCCACCAGACAATGTCCACCAAGCAATCTTTGGTTTCCGGCCCTCGAGTGCGACGGGCATCTCGGGTTTACAACGCTGCAGCTGATGCCATGGGTCTTTGGACGCAGTACATGTATTACAACCTCGACGTCATGCTGCAAGTCCCTTCGATCCCCGGCGGCCCCGCATTGACCCCAATGATCTCTTCTCGTATCACAGGCCAAATATTCTGATCCGCGTCTAGTCGAATTAGAGTCCGCTCCATGGGCCGTCATGGTCCATGCCAAGACAGCTTGGATCACCATTGCTCGTCGCACGTCGGCGACGCTATACTCGATCGCGACGCCAGGACGCTCCATTCGTACGGAGATCGTTCACTGGCCAGGTCACACCAGCAACTCGCCCGCCGCCCGCCCCTAGCCTGGCACACAAAACCCACGCCTAGCACTCCGGAGGCGCGCCCAGACCCCTCACCGAAGCTGCTAGAAATCGAACCACAAGCTCGTCCCAGCCGCAACAAAGCCCGAGCACGCATGGAGTCCGCACGGTTCAGAACTCTTTCTCCGCCCAGGGTTCGCGCGCAGCCGAGACATACATAAACCAGCCAGCCCGCGTGCGCGCCCCACCCCCTGAGACTCTCTCCCCACTGTCAGTGCCTTTTGAGTCCCCGGCCGCGACGACCCCCTTGACGACCTTGACGACCGCACCCGCCCACGCCGCACGTTGGAATTTGGAACGCCTGACGTCGAACAATGGTCCACGCCCTCGTCGGAAAGACCGCCCCTCCAATCTCTCTCCCCGGCGCCGACGGAGAGACGTTCGTCCTGACGCCTGGAGCCAAGGGCGTCCCGGTGGCGCTCTTCTTCTATCCCAAGACCGGTGCGCGACCTGCCCGCTCGCCGCGGCACATGTCGTCCCGATGCTGACGTTGCCCGCGTAGGATCGTATGGCTGCACAAAGGAAGCATGTCAGTTCCGCGATGCGCTCGCAGGTAAGCACGTCCCGCGGCTCTCCGCGAGGCACGCATCACATCGATCGTACGTCCCAAACGCGCAGAGAACGAGCTCTACAAGCGCACCAAGGTCGAAATCATCGGCATTAGCTCCGACCCCGTCGACAAGCAGAAGGCGTTCGTTGAGAAACAGAATCTCACCGTCAGTGCACCCGCCGCCTTCTCTTCGTCTCGACTCATATCGGAACATCTAGTACCCGCTCTTGAGTGACTCCAGCGGGGAGACACGCAAAGCGTACCACGTTGGAAAGGGGCTCCTGGGCCTTGCAGAGACTGCGCGGGTTACGTTCATTATCGATAGGAAGGGTACTGTTAGGTCAGTGGATCGCCTGCACCCTATCACCGTACGCTGCGTGGGCTCATATCAGATCTTCCTTCACCTTACGTGCAGAGAGGTCCTCGACGCGACCCTCAACTACTCCGCACACGTGAAGTTCGTGTCCAAATGGCTCGACAAGCTCGAGGCGGAGGAGAAGCAGGGCGCTGAACCATCCGCCGCCGCCACTGGAGCGTCCGCGGGGAACCCACCGGAAGGTGCTGCTGAGCCTGCCGCCAGCCCCGAGGCACCGTGAGTTTGGTCGAGCAGCGCATGGTTTGGGGAGCGAGACGTGGCTTGCAACTCTTCACACTAGCCAGCATCCCAAGCAAACGCACGCCTACGCCCGTATGCTTCGTGCTTTGATCGTCCCATGTCCCGGTCCTTCCCTACCTACCTACTTTACATCCGCGTAATTCGGTAATGAGAGGTTCGAATGCTGACTGACCTTGCTGTTCGTCCGCGGCCTCGTGTAGCGTTTTGCGAGCTTCGAGTGAGTTGCCTCCGTGACAGTCGGAGACAAGAGGACATGGAGTTTGCGCCGCGGTTGCAATCATTCGAGGCGGCAACGCAACTGCCTCGGAGAGAACCATTATAGGGTGGGATTATACGTGCGGACGCAGCGAAGCTGTACGGTACAAAAGGAAACCCCGACGGTCGGAGGGGGTTCCTGGCAGCGCGTTACTTGTTCATGGCTGCACCCATCATTTCTGCGGAACGGCGGGAGGAAGGAAAACGTCAAGCTCGGCCAGGCACTCGTCAAATTGTTCGAACGGACACCCACCAGCGTTCTGTTCCGCGAACCGTGCACCTACTCGCTCCGAGTGCTTGAGGAACTTGTCTGTACAGTTCAGGACACATTGCTCCTGAAGGGAGATAGAAGCGTGCGGTCCACCGTCAACGTCGCATCCCAAATACACCCAGCGAGAGGACCGGAACTGTGATTCGAGGGCAAGGGGACAGGAAGGCCGGCGGTGATAGGGAATGGGATAGAAGGGCGACGTACCTCTTTTGATGACAGGGCCTTGCTGGTGAAGTCGTTGCAGCACGAGTTGAAGCAGCGGTCGACGAGGTTCGAGTACATGCGCATGAAATCTTGCATCTGAGGTTCCGTCAATCCAATGTGGTGGCACGCGGCGCAAAGACGCCTCACGCACCTGCTTCCGCTCAATGACCCGAGTCATGTGTGCCTGCTCGGCTGAGCTCATTCCAGAGAAGTCCATGGCGAATGTGCAGAAGGGGGTAAGGAGGAGCAGGAGGAAGGGCTGGATGAAGCAAATGACAACGCGCTGGCCTCGTCGCGGGTCTGGTCTTGGGCGTCTGCTGCAGTTGAGTGGAGGCGCGCGTCTCGCGTGGCGCTCGCGTGGGCGTTACACGGTCACGTTGGCCGCAAGCTATTGGTCAGTGGACGCGGCGATGTTTGACGCGAACCTTGGGCGTATCTCCCGTCTAAAAGCCTTATTTGAACGATAGATAGACCACAGTGCAGAATTCGCGAGCGTGCGTCATCCTTAGTTCATCCGTTGACTAACCTGCATCTCTAGGGGCAGTGACACGAAAACAGCTCTCAATTCAAACAGCACCCGGGCCCCCGAGCTCTCCGTCTTCTCAGGATAAGGTGCGTGTTCTCGTCAACCCGTGCGCTTTGGCTGGCGCTTGTCAGGACAGTGAGTACCAGCGCAGAGGGATGGCATCCTACGGAATCTCACGGAAAACGTGGATCCAGTGGCACTTGAGGAATCTCAACCATGCTCTGACACGATGTCATGTCAGGTGCAAGCTCCATGGTGAAGTACCCACTAGAGTTAGTGTTGTACAGTCCCGCGAGACCGCCACCCGTAGGCCTGTGGAGGTTCCGATACACTCTGCCGCAAACCCTCCGACTACGGCAGATCGTCGTGACGTGCCTGCGCCTCGTGCATGGACGGCACCTAATTTTTATAGGATTGACTTTCAGGCACGACGAGTATGATGAGCATACGTACTTGAGCTTGTCTTCTTTGTACGATGCGCTGAAAAGAGGGGTCCATTACTCAACAACTAAGGTTTGGGGCACGCTCCAGCCAATGACCTTCTGCCGTGGTTTGTCAGTTGTGCTTGTTAGAACGCCCGGAGGAATCCCGAAATTTCTACGAACGTTTGACGAGCACGCGTCAGTAGGGGACAGAGCGTGGTACACTGAAGGCGCACTTACACCTGCTTATACATCATGTCTGTACCCTCCCGTCCATGTGGAAGCTTACACGTATTACGGAAAGAAAGTTGCATGTCGGAGTCCTCATTTTGCGACTTAATGACTCTTTCTTGGACCCAACAGATCCCCGCCCATGGAGGTGACACTCTCGTCCCACCACCGGTATTAGTATCCATATTTACCGGCGCGGTTCTAATACCAGTCACCTGGGGATACAAGCACTCTTGGCAATGAACCAATAGCCATGCCGCCTCATAGCATGTCTGGCGTTCAGGACTGCGGCGGATTGTCTCTGCGTGGCAGCGGTGGGGTTTAGTCGACTCGGTGACGTTCACGCTGATGAGCTTTGTCAGAGCGCAGACGAGCGGTCAGATGTCACGGCTTGCAGTGGAGATAGCGACGACGGAAGGGGGAAAGGGGACTGCACGTTGCAACGACTACATGCGCTCAATGGATGTCAACCGACGGCGCGAGCGTTGCGGCCAGACGCACCGTGTGTTGCGAGCGGCGAACAGCCCCCATGTTCATCCCACGTCAGGAAGCTGTTCACGTTTCCCGTGGGATATCCGAGTGGATGTTGGGTGTATTTGGTTAGTCGTATATGGAGTGTAGACTGGAAGGACGTCGAGAGTGGGTCAAGGTTGATGTTGAGTAGATGTCTACCCGGATGGGTTCACCGCCTTTGCGCCGCGAGGTTAATTCCGTGACGCCCAGAGGCCCGATCTCGGATCGGCGATCGGAAAAGGGGATGCGACTGCCGTGTCAGGCGTCTGCACCGTGCACTGACTCAATTCCGGCCTCGTCGTCCAACGTTCTCATCTCCTCGTCCTTTGCTCCATTCGGCCTCTGCCCTTGGTCTGGTGCTGTGCATCACATCCGAATCCGTGGAAGCGACCAACCAGTATGTATAAAACATCCTGCATCCAACACAGGACTAAAGCAGCGTCCTCGCAACTCCCATCTTTTGCACGTTCGCACACCTCGGGTCGCCCACGTTCAACTACATATTCTCCCGACCCGACGTCGTTCTTCCACCACTCATCCTCGACCCACCTCGTACCCAGTGTCGGCCGATATGTCCATCACTGTTAGGCATGCGCTCGCGCAACTCGACGACCGTCGCGTGAAGGTTGTCCGACCTCTTATTCCGCCTGCGATTCTGCAGGAGGACCTTCCGTTGTAGGTCTCGTCGGGCTTCTTACAGCCGGTATCTAATATGCTTTTAGGACCCTCAATGCTGCCGAGACCATTCTCGAAGGCCGCAAGCACACAGAAGACATCCTCCACTCGAGAGATGACCGCCTGCTCGTCGTTGTAGGGTGAGTTTGATTTCGTTGCCTTTCACGCGCGCGCTTTCTTTCTTTCGTACTGCATCAAAATTGCTTGTGGCGTTCGGAAGCGGTGACACGATCCGCCAGGCGCATGCCGTTTAGCTCGGGATCTCCTTTTTTGGTTGGTAATCCCGCGTGGCTCATTGGACTATGTGCGGAGAAGAACCTTGCACATTGGGAGGCCATCGAGCGCGCTCATTCCGTTGCGCGTTTCTGCGACCGGTCTTTCAACGACGGTTTTGACCGCCGTCCTATCTGACCTACCCTTACCTCTGGAGCGCGAGATGACTCATGTTGACTCTGACTCATACTGATGCCGTGACTTCACAGACCTTGCTCGGTGCACAACGTCGAGTCTGCCATGGAATATGCGCGTCTCCTCCGCGATTACGCCGAGTCTGCAAAAGATGACCTACACATCATCATGCGTGTTTACTTCGAAAAGCCCAGGACCACCGTCGGTTGGAAGGGCCTCATCAACGACCCTGAAATGAACGGCAGCTTCCAGATCAATAAGGGTCTCCGTATGGCCCGCTCTTTGCTCATCGACATCGCCAAGATGGGCCTTCCCGCTGGCTGCGAGTTCCTGGACACAATTAGCCCGCAGTACACCGCCGACCTCGTGTCGTGGGGCGCCATTGGAGCACGCACCACAGAATCCCAAGTTCATAGAGAGCTTACGTCCGCGCTCTCAATGCCCACTGGGTTCAAGAACTCGACAGACGGCACGGTCGGCATTGCCATTGACGCTTGCCGCGCTGCCAGCCGGCCCCACGTCTTCCTATCTGTAGGCAAGGGCGGCTTGAGCAGTATTGTTGAGACCGAGGTGCGTCATAGTGTACGTCGTTTACGAGAATCTCGGTGCTTATCTCGCCATCCGCGCTCAGGGCAACTCGGACGTGCATGTCATCCTCCGCGGGGGCACCAGCGGCCCTAACTACGGCGCGGAGTTTGTTCGTTCGTGCGGCGAGAAGCTTGCCAAAGCAGGCTTCCAGCAGAAGATCATGGTGCGTTTAGCCGGGCAATCAGTCCCGCAAGCCTCGCACTCACTCCGAGGTCGCCATGCCAGATCGACTGCAGCCACGGGAACAGCCAAAAACAGCACGTGAAGCAAATCGAAGTAGCGGAGGACATCGTACGTTACCGCTCCACGGCGATCTTAGAGGGGTCAATGGCTAACACAAACCTTGAATACAGGCACGCCAATTGGAGTCCGGCGACACTTCCTCGATGATCATGGGTGTCATGATTGAGTCCAACCTCGTCGAGGGCCGTCAGGACATTCCCGTTGCCGGTCCCGCCGGACTGAAGTACGGCCAGTCTGTTACAGGTCCGCTGTCGCTTCCGGTCTTCCTCCGCTGGACGCGGCTCTGATTAACGTTCGCAGATGCGTGCATCTCCTGGGAGCAGACCGTGCCTGTGCTCGAGAGGCTGCGCGAGGGCGTCCGCGGACGCCGGGCATTGGTCCGGCAGAGTGCGCGTGGCGTTAGCAAGGCCAACGCCGTGAGCGGTGGCAAGTTGAACGGCGCGAACGGCCAGACCATTGGTGTGGGCCACGTGAATGGAGCGAATGGTCATGTCAACGGGGAGAATGGCTCAGCATAGACACCGTCTGTTTTGACCGCCGTATAGACGACTTGTACTAACATGCTTTTTGCACCTTTGTTTGCCTTGCACGAGTAGCTTGTATAGATTGGTGACCGGCCAGGTTGAACTTAATTTAACTTGCCTCTGTTGTACACTCGTATATGATTCCCCTTCGTCTACGCAGTCGTCTGGCGTCGTGACTACTTTCTGACAATTCATGGTCTTCGAAACTATCGGCGTGTAAGCAGAAGCATTGTGGCGGCATGAATCTAGAACGTCCATCAAAAGACGTCTGCCGGAAATGGTCGCACGCCGGAAAGTCGGCGTCTAAATGGACCTTGGCGAACTCAGTGCGAAGACGGTTCCTGCACCGGTACGCTCACCTGCAGGTCTGGCTGAACCCGCGTTCGGACGCTCTGACGACCTGCTCTCACGTCTCTCTGGTGCTGCGCGACGATTCAAGTGCGTACGGAGATCGAACGACGGGCGAAGGTCCTGACCGATGGGTTCCGACGGAATGCAGATCACAATCCCAGGTGCGTCAAACTCATATACATTCGTAATTTCTGGTGGTGACCACAGCACCACGCTCGCTCAGACTTCACCGACGATGACGATACGTTCCAGTCGACGCCGCTCTTCGGTGGGCGCAGCCTATGGGGCAGTTCAAATTCCGGGCTAGAGTCTCCGACCATCCTCACGCCTCAGGCGGAAAGGTCTGGCTCGTACTTTCATTCGCGCGGGGACTCGGTCACGTCCCAAGACTCTGCGCAGTCGTATACGACAAAGAAGGTCAAGGCTCCGTTCACGCATTCGACCCAGTCTTCCGTCGCGACTACCAGTGGCTCGCCGTTCACGAAGAAGGCGTCGTTCGCCTCGCTCCGGAACGCATTCAAGAGCGCAAAGGCCTCCGAGCCGCCCCCTCTGCCCCCTCTGGACTACCAGGTATACCCCGCGCTGAAGAACCCATTCAACCGGTCGACTTCCTCTCTCGCGCATAACCCTTCTTTGCCACAGCGGTCGCAAACCATGGGCGCAAGCCCACCGCAGTTTGCCCGCCCGGTTACACCTGCAGGCGGGGACGGGAGGGCGCGAACGCCGAGGATGAAGGATCACCAGTACGCGCGGTCCCAGCATTCCCATTCCGGGTCGATATTCCATACCTCGGACGGGGGGAGCGACGTCGGCCTCTCCTACTCCTTCTCTTCTTCCCCGCCGCCGGTGCCGCCCATGCCAAACGCGTTCGGGAGCCACACGGATGACGGGAGCACGTACTCGGAGCTCGACGACAAGATCAATCTCGACCCACGGACACCCTCGGATTACGCCCTTCATGCTATTTTTATTCGTTTTGCTGCTTCTGCGGAAACCCACATTGACGAATTTCTACGCTTTCCGGTGGTCCGTGCTTGCAATTTCTGGACGCATGCGTCGTACTGATAGTCTCGGCGCAGGATCGTGACGTCCACCTGGAAGACAATATGGCTCCCGGTGTGGACGAGAAGTTCGATGACATCCTGTCGTCGCTGGGGAAGGTGGCGCAACGACATGCGAAGCCCGTCGTGGACTCTATCATGCGCTGGCGGAGGAGCCAAAACGAGGGCGTCGGGCCAGACCTGATCCGCCACCACCACTCGCAGTCGTCTTCCGCGGCCCGTGCCATTCGTATGCCGGACGTGGCCCACACGCTGGACGAACGAAAGTATCTGGCGTCCGTGTACATCATGTGCCGCGCGCTCATCGCGGTGACGCGGTCGATTGCCAAGGACGGCCTGCCCGAACAGGTCGGGCACAGATTGGAGGAGCTAACGTTCGAACAATTCAAGAGGAACGACCTCATGAAGCTCGCTTCGCAGTCATTGAACTATCGGCGGATTGTTGAGCTGCATGCGACGCTCCTGGGCCAACTCTCGGACATTCGGTGAGCTTCTGTCGCGCATCTGATGTTTTCGATTGATCGCTTACGAGATTGTGTAGCTTCGAGAGTGTTACCGATCGCTTCTTGACCGAGCTCGCCCCCGTTGCAGCGGGTCAGGTCGTCAAGGATGCGGACATGAAATACGAGAACCTGGTTAAAGGTTTAAGGCATATCAACATCAAGGTCAGGAGACGATATCTGCTTGGTGCGAACTGTGCAACTGAATTGTCACAGGTTTGGCCGCCTGAGCGCTTCGAAGAGGGCGCTGAGTTCCTGGCCTCGCTCTCCAAGTCCTTTGAGAATGCCCACGGAAACCGTCTGAAGACGATATTCGCTGAGACGCTCGTTCAAATTTTGCATCCAATTGGCAAGGTAGGACGGTCATTATGAGTCTTTTGTCGCTTGGTGAACATGATGTATAGACGGCGCAAGCGGAAGTTAACCATCCAGACTGGGCGAAGGCCATGGAAGTGATTTACCCGAAAGCCAGGGACATGATGTCAAAACCCCGATATTGGCCTGTTGCGTATCCTCTGGCTGTCACTGCCCTTTGCGTCGCACCGCACGAGTTCTTCCTCCGCAATTGGTTTGCTTGTTTCGAAGCTGGTCTTGGCAAGCTCAAGGTAAGCCGAATAGATTTGCTAAGTAAAACGATATCTCACACCAATGTCACAGGAGAAGATCCATCGAGTGCCCGTCTTGAATGGCATGCTGCGGCTGCTATGGACGTATCTGTACCGCTGTCACGAGCCTCTGTCGACATCCTCCGCCAAACTCGACAACATATTCAAACTCATCTTTCCCTCGAACCGACTCGCGGTTACCCCACTTGAGGAACACCTCCAGCCATTCGTTTATATCGTTCATTTCGTCCTCTCGCGTCATTTCGACGTCGGCAGCGAGCTTTGCCTCGACCTTCTACAGGAGCGGACGATGAATTCGCAACCAGTTCAAGTGGCGCAAACCTTCGCTCCAGAAAGGATCACCATCGCGACCCACGCCATTTTGCTCTCATTGAATCTCATCGAACGCGAAGAGCCCCTCCCTGCCTGGCCTTCGAGCGCCGATTTTTCTGCCATCCCTTCTTGGGAAGACTATCCCTCGTCTTCGACACCTCTCCCTGCCTCGATAACATCGAAAGCCAGCTGGTCAGATTTCTTGGATCGGGCTACCTCCTGCTTGAACCTCATGGCTCTCGCTTGCTGTCAAGTCGTCGGAAGGTGGTCGATCCTCGACGAGCAGTGGGCAACATCTCGCCTCGGTCCTACCTTCGAGGAGGCCCACAACCATGTCATACGGAATCATCCCGAGGGTTCGATCGCGTACCCGGACCAATACTCCTCCTATATCCACATGCTGCAGGTCATCTTCCAGTCCTGGCCGCGATGCCTTAACCCTTCCCTCGCCCTGGAAGAGGCATTCGACATCCTCCTCCGCGCTGTCCTTCACATAGAACCCGGGATTGGTGAGGCAGCGACACTCGCTTTGCAGCGCTTCATGGCAGTGCCCGCCCACGCTTCGCTCCTCCTCAAGCGCTTCTCCGCATTCCTTTTCGGACCAGTTGCTATCACACAGGAGGGATACGGAGTCCGTCTCCCGATCGATTGTACTCGCCTGCTCAATCTGTGGTACATCTTTGTTGAGCGTTGGACTAACGAGATGAGGCAGAAGCCATTCCAAACGTGGACGAGCGAGGAGACCGAGAATGCCATCGCGCGGGCCGAGGAGATCGAGGGTGGCGCCCTGTTCCTGCTGGCGAATATGAAGTCGAGCGCGTTTACAACCGGGGTCAAGATTATTCGCTTGCTCAGGCTCCTTATGGAACACATGCGCCCGGCACCTTCGTCACCATCGTTTCCCCCGAACGGACCTTTGGCCATCATCAGAGCACTCTTCGAAGAAGATGCGGCCGATGCACTGTTCCGCGGTCTGGATGAGGTTCTGGAGGGCGATGAGTTCGACCGTTTGATCCATTGGAAGAACGCATCCGTGCCGAACAAGTTGATCCGTCTTGCCGGGAGCGAAGATTTCAAGGACAGAGCCCTGTGGAGAGACGTCTTCCCTATCTTCATCCAGGGATGCTTCGATTTTGCTCCATCAATCGTCGCAGGCCTACGGGAGAAGTTGGTTGCCGCCGCCACCCGCGGAACGCAACTCATGCAACAGCTCTCCGGGGTCTCGTCCAGGGTTCCGAGCAATGCGCCCCAACGCACGGGTTCGTCTGGCGATGGGCAACTCATGCTGCCTGAGCATCAGGACTATGCCCGCCAGTGGTGGATTTGGGTCAAGATTATCGCCGCGACGGCATCTGTGTCCGATTTGCGACCTCCGATGGGCGGGATGCGGGACCATTCGCGCGCTCGGTCAGACTCCGAACTGGGACCGGAGCAGATGCACAACACTCACGATCTCTTCTGGGCCCTGAGCAAGTTCCTCGACGCGGAGTTCTCCATCATTCGCGATATCGCCGTGTCCTGTATCAGCTCGTTCCCTGCCAATGGCTACTCCCAGCTACTTGAAGACCTCAGCAAGCTTCAAGCTAGGCAACACTATGATGATCCTCGGGCGAAGGGTGCTGCGACCGCGCCTATGATCGGACGTTTACGTCGGCAGGAACGCTTCCAGGCCGGGGTGGCGCGCATCTATTTCCTTACCGCGCACCTGCTTCGGGATCAGAGGTCCTCGGGAAAGCAGGCGGCGCTGACGTACGTCCTGAAGTATGTTCGGAATATGCACATATTCCTCATCTCGCCCGACAACCGGGAACGGTGGTTCATGCAGCGTCTGCGGCGGTACTTCTGCGGCACCATCGAGCGTCTCTTCGATGCTCTGGCGACGTTGAAGGACTCGGATCGCTTCATACCCCATAACCTTTACTTGACACTGTTCACCATGTGCGAGGAGTGGTGCCAGCTGGGCAAGCAGTCGGATGAAGTCAAGAAGCGCCTTGTGTACATGCAGACGATGGCAGCCAAGTCTTTCACCACCGCGGCCGACCAGGCAGACGTCATCCAGAAGTTCCAGACAGAGACTCGTTTACTGTCGCATGCTGCTATTGGTGCCATGGCTGCAGTCTGCGTGCGTGGAACTGTCAATGTTCGGATTGATACTTTTTTCTGACGTTCGTCTACAGCAAAAGGCCTTCTTCCCGCCCGATGTGGATACTGGCTCACCGACCGACCGTCAAGCGCTGGACTTCGTGAAGCCTTTGCAGACTGGCCAAACCCTCGATCGGCTCACGGCAATACTGGCTTCTTTCCATGAACCGAACCAGAAGGCCGGGAAGTGAGTGAACGTATCGTTCATGCCAGTGCTAGTTCTGATCATGCGTTTAGGAAAGCCTTGCGCGCTCTATTGTCTCATCACCGATGCAGTCCGACGTTCCTTGACGAGTGCCTACGGAGGGCATTCGTTACCACTCGGGAGCTCGATACTAGCAATGCGCGCTTCTTCGAGGTCGTCGCGGACGCCATCTCTAGTGGTGCAGCCACTGCATTCGGCTTCGCACAGATAGTATGTCTCGGCTTGTCGAACCTTTGCCACCCTCTCCTGGAGATACGCCGCCAATCGTTCAATATCCTGGAGATGGTCCACGAACAGTCTGCTGGTATCATATCGTTGAGTCAGTACGAGGCTGCCGTCGGGAGCAGTGCCCCTAGCACGTATCTTTACGCCCACCGACTTATCTCCGACGTTCTTGCTGGCGAACATCCGGAACAAGGTGCCAAGGTCCTCGCGCAGCTGGCGGTCTGGATCCCGAGCGTCTTCGACAATCGCGCCGAACGCGGAGCCTTGCTACTCCTGCAGTGCCTCGAGCACTGGGTTCCCAACATCGATCTCATGAACGAGGACAAAACGGAGTTGTCGAGGGACGGACGCCTCACCATCTATCATTTGATGGCGCTGACCTTGCGGTACTCGGAGAACTACGCGGAGCAAATACTCGTCCTCTGGACACGGCTTGTCGATCCTCCCAACCAATCGAACGGTCATGCGATTATCCGCTTCCTCCTCGAGCAGTCCCACAAGGTTGGGAGCACGATATTCATCAGCTGCGCGGCGAAGATAGTGGCATGCCTCGCTCAGAGCGCCATTGGCAGACAGATCGTCGAAGAGCTCTGCAGCGTTGTGGAGCCCGCTCGCATGTTGCCGAGCATCGAGCACAAGCTTGCACCGCCCAGCGACGAGGACCTCGAGCTATGGTCGGACCTTGACGTGCTCTTCTCTGGAAAGCCCCGCCTGTCGCTCGGTGTTGCGCAGTTTGCGCTCTTGTTCCTTTCCGAAACGATTCTCGAACGTTATTGGGAGTTCCAAGATCAGCTGCCTGTGCTGTTCCATGCACTGTTCATGCACCTCGATCACCGTCAACCCTGCGTCCAGTACCGGTGCCGCCACATGCTCTTCCAGCTCCTCCGCTCGTGCCTTACAGGATACGATGAGCTCTCCGACCGATCACTACTCCGATCACGGCCGGAGCTGAAGGCTGTGATACAAGACTTGGAGAAGGAAGTGGAAACCAAGCTGTGGAAGGAGGACGACGACGCGGCGGAAGCGGAGCCGAAGCTGAAGTGGCTTGGAGACGCTGTGCTCAGCCTCGTCGAACCGCTCCATCCCACGCTATCGGAGCAATGGGGCACTCTCGCTCTCAGTTGGGGAACGGCGTGCTCAATACGTCCTGTTGCGTTCCGTTCACTGCAGCTCTACCGCGCGTTGATGCCTCGCATCGGCTCGACGCATATCAGCATGCTGCTCGGCCGACTTGCAAATACCGTCGCCGACGGGGACCATGCCATCCAGAGCTTCAACGTCGAGATCATCTCTACCCTCTCTGCGCTTGCGTCTTCAAGCGAGCTCGAGTCGACTTCGTTCTCCCAGCTCTACTGGTGCGCTGTGGCTTGCTTGTCGACGACAGTGGAGGCCGAGTTCCTGCAAGCGTTGCATCTTCTAGACAAGGTGCTATCGCGCATGGATCTTGATGACCCAAGCACCACGGAGCTCCTCCTCCAGTACATGCCGGCCAACTGGAGTGGACCAGCGACCATGCAGTCGAGCTTGCTCATGGGGCTACGTTCCTGCGTCACGTCCGACCTGACACTGAAGATCCTGCAACGGTTGACGAAGATCAGGGACTCTAGGTTGATCGACCAAACAGAAGGTCGCGTCCGGGACCTGTACACGCTTTCGCTACCGTGGTGCTTGCATGCCATGACGGAGGACCTCAAAGACGAGTCGCTTCCGGAGTTCGCTCTCAACATCAGCCGCTTGGCTGAGGAGGAGGAACGACCGAGCATCGAGCGCATCATGGTGTCCTTCGCGAAAGCCCGCTTTCGCACGAAGGACGACTTCTTACGGCAATCGGTCGCGAGTCTTCGTGAGCACTACGGCGTGGATAACTGGACCGAGGTCATCACGCTTCTCATGGGTCTCGTCCTCAACAAGCAGCGTTGGCTTCAAATCCAGACCATGCAGATTCTCAAGGTGCTCTTCCAGCAACGCGAAACGAAGAGCCAAGTGGACCGCTTGGGGTCGGAGTTGCTCATGCCGCTTCTTCGCCTCTTGGAGACGGACCTCGCTTCCGAGGCGTTGGACGTTCTAGACGAGCCTATGCAAATCTCTGGAGGCCCCGCGGCCAAACACGTTTTGCGCATGTCGCTCCATCATCATTTACGCGCGAATGTGAAGGAGGTCGAGTCCGTCGCCGAGGTCTTCGGCATCCCACAGGAGTCCGGCTGGTGCGTGCCGCGAACGAGCGAGCTGCGCAATACATGCCGAGCGAACGTCGTCGCCGTCTTCGACCTCGGGAAGGGCACTCTACGTCCTTCGAGGATTGACTTCCAGCCAGACGATGAGCTCGCGATCCTGCACAGTCAACTGGAGGACGACCTCGGCGACATGGTGCAGAACCTACACGAGCTCAGCAGCTACTTCCAGGAAGACCCGTCGGTTGGCTCGGTCCCACACCGGCAGCTCGAGGCGCGGGTGGCGGCGATCCTGGCAAAGTCGACGGAGCCTGTGGATTCCGTCCCGCAGACGCCGTTCGTCGACGTGTTCAACGTCAGTGGCCTGTCTCCTACGTATGAGGATTCGGAGGACTCTGATACGGATACGGAGTCGGATTTGTTTGAATATGATTCGCCCAGCTTTGCGCGGTTCGTCAACCCGAACGCTGCGAATAGCTCACACTAATATTATTAGTTCGTCGTTCCTGTCGCGCTGTCCTGCTTTCGTTCATTTCACCTGGACTCCTGCCTCTCGTTGCCATCATATCCTCGACACGATCGTACTGTAGACTATACTTATCATACGGGCACTAGACTCCGGATTAGTGGATTTGGATCTTGACATAGCTTGTAATTTTATCATCGCATCCTAGACTGCTAGCACATTGTGCCCCGTCGTTCCCTTAGAATTTCATCTGCTATTGTTCCCGTCTTCGCATCAGCCCAGAGATTGGCAAACTTGAAGGACTTTTCCGAGTCGAGGACAGGCGCGCATGCCACAGGTTCGAATTCAAGAAGCCTCTTCTCTCTAATCCCCCCACCTCTCTCCTTCGGCGCACAACTAGTCCAAGCTTCGTCCAGGTTGCAAAAAAGAGACTCGGGGCTTTGAATTCTTGAAGGTCATCGACGCCGCAAGGCTCTGATGGCTTCCCTCCGGTTGCAGTTGTTGTTAACCAATATCTGCTTCTTGCCAACGACTCCCACCGTCCAGCCCAACGTCAGTACCGGGGGAGTAAGTGCCTCTTGTATCGCTATATGGAGTCTCTGCTTCGAGGCTAAATGGCACTTATTTTGCGGAAGAATGGCGAAATTGCTCGAATACCAACCCGTGAAGACGTTTTACCTTGTGTTCTTCGTCGCTTCTCTCATCCTCGTCAAGATTCCCCTATGGTCCATCCGATACCTATCGACATCGCACCGGCCGCGCCGTACATGGACATTGAAACGATCCTTGATCATACGCGCGATGCAAGAGCTCTTGGGGGTCAGAGTCCGTGTCAGGTCCAACAGGCGCTACCCGCTGAAAGAAGTTGTGGATAGCTCCCTGACAAACGCAAAGTTTGTGTGGCTGGAGCCCATCCCGAACGACTCAGCCTTATTCTGTGGCGAAATCAGGCGGGTTGCCGACATCACTGGGGCAAAATCAGCCAGGGTTGCCGGGTACTGGTTCGTCAAGAAGGGCTCAACCTGGAGCGGGCCTAAAGCGAAGCCGGGAGAGAAAGTCGTCCTGCACATGCATGGCGGTGCCTTCTGTGTGCGTTTTATTTTCCTCGCCCGAGTTGAACGTGATGTCTGTTCAAGTCTAAAACATATCCCTTTACAGTTCGGGTCCGCCCATCCATCTGATATGACGGCAAATATCAGCAGAGGATTGCTTGAGCACTCGACGACCCTCGACCGGACGTTCTCAGTTGATTTTCGGCTGACGGCATCCGCACCCAATCCCCCAGCCAACCCATTCCCCACCGCGGTCCTAGACTCGCTCGCCGCGTACCGCTACCTCGTGCAGGATTGCGATTTCGAGCCGATAAACATCATCCTCGTCGGGGATTCCGCAGGCGGTAACCTCGCGATCGCACTCGCACGGCACCTTGTCGAGAACACCATCCCGTCTCTACCGCCACCGGGACGCATGTTCGTCAGCTCGCCGTGGGTCGACTTGTCTGTGTCCCGAAATGGGGCAGACTCGTCGCACGTCCTGAACGCGATTTCGGACATATTCGCGACAAACCGCCCGAAGACGGAGCTCTTTGGAGAATATCCGATCACGTCGCTGAGAGGCCCGCTGGACTTTGAGGTGGTGAAGATGAACCGCTACTTTTCCCCCGCGGGGTTGCATGCGCAGCCTGCCGAGGGGTCCACGCTGTTCAAAGGCTTCCCAGAGACGTACGTCGCGGCAGGAGGGGCAGAGAGGCTGTTTGACGACTCGAGGGCGTTGGTGGAGAGGATGAAAGCGGATGGAGTGAAGGTTCATGCGGACTTCCTTCCGGATGCTGTGCATGACTTCTTCATTTTCAAGTGGCATGAGCCCGAGCGGACGGAGGCACTTCAACGGGTATGCCAGTGGATTGACAGGGTGTAGAGAGAACTATGCGTATGCATCTACTGTGTGCTTATCCAATATTCCAGTCCTTGTACTGTATTGGATGATTTTACTGAGGCCTATCTTACTCTCTCTCCTCTCATCTCTAATATCTAAACCACCATATGTTCCCGACATATACTAGAGTTGCCTTATTTGGAGTGAGGTGCATCTGACGCAATGGCGCCGCGGGTTTCGCCTGGAGTCCAGACGTCCTTTGCGCATCTTATACCGACTGGCACGACCACCTGCTGCTTTATTTCACTTGACTGCTCCCTTCGCTTCCGACGACACTCCTTTCCATGGCTGGCGACGACTCGAAACGCTCGTCAAAACACAAGCACCGTCATGACAAGGATGACCGCGAGCACAGACACAAACGGAAACACAAGTCAGAGAAGGAAGGCTCCAGCAGGAAGCGGTCGCGGAAGGACACTGAAGACCACCTGCACATTGTGGATGATGACATCAACGACGAGGACATGTGGGTGGAGAAGAACATCGACATGGACGGCGAAGTCGTGCGTGGTTCGTCTCGCAAATTCGAGTCCGTCATTGTAACCCGCGCGCACATTCGCAGCCGCTCGCGACGGACATTCCGTCCGCTGAGGACCTCAAGCTGAAGACGAAAGCGCAGCCGGGTCCTGATGACCCTCCATTACCCCCCGCCACGCGTACGGAGACACAGCTGCAGCGCGATGAGTGGATGCTCCTACCGGAGAGAACTCCGCTTGCGCCAGCGCCCTCGACTGGAGGTATGCCGATGGACGAGGACCCCACGGATGGCTATGGAGATCCTTCGACGAACGCGCGGACAACGGGTGGCGCCGTAGACTTCTTCTCGAGCTTGGGCACGGAGCGCAAGAAGCAGCCACGCCCAGACCGCCCGAACCCAGACAAGGTCGGCTTGTTTCCCTTTTTGCTTACCCATGAGCCAAGTGGATGCGACGACTCATACCTCCACAGCCCCACATTGTTCACCACAAGGAGCTGAATACTGCGCTAAAGGAGGGCAAGAGTGTTGATGACCTTCCCGATGCACCCAAGAAGCCCGCCGTGGTTGGTGGCCCGGGCTCGCAGTGGCGCATGATGAGGCTTCGGAGGGTATATGAGACAGCGGAGGAGGAGGGCAAGTCGATAGAGGAGGTCGCGATCGAGCGGTTTGGGTCCCTGGAGCTGTTTGAAGAGGCGAAGGAGGAGCGACGGATATTGGACGAGCGCGAGGGCAAGCGTGCATCCCGGGGAGGTGAGCGTGAGCGCGACAGGGACCGCAAAGGGAAGGGAAGGGAGTCCGAGGGCGAGCGGCGGCTTATGTTCACGGACCTCTCGACACCCAGTGGTGGAACAAGCCGTAGTTCGTCATTCCGCCGCCCAGATTTGGACCGCAGTGGGCCGCCAACCCCAGGACTTTCTGAAGGCCCGAGGAGACAGGAGCCTTCTAAGCTGGGCCAGACGACTAGGACGACGCAGGCGCAGACCCGAACCCCAATCCCGTCGGCGATGACGCCTAATTTGACGTCCTCAGGCGTGAAAGGGCGTGCGATGTCTCCATCATCGCTCAACAAGCTGCAGGCGAAGGTGCTACGCGCGAAGCTCATGGGTGCGCCGAACGCGGAGCAGCTTGAGAAGGAGTACGAGGAGGCCCAGAGGCAGGCGAATGGAGAGGATACGGGAGAGGCAAACGTTCGGACGCGGGTGGAGGTGTTGCCGACGTTGGACGTTCATGGTCGGTTGTATGATGTGGGCCAGGGCAATCACGATACCCCTCCCCCAGCGGGAAATCGCAGGTCTAAACCAAAGGTGCGCTTTTCTTATGTTGCTGCTATGCGTTTGCGAGTTCACGGTTTCTCAGGTTGAGCAGCGCGATCCCAAGACTGGCGAAATGGTTCGCATTGACCCTGATAACGACGACATCACGCTCGGAGAGATGCTTAGGCAGGAGAAGTTCGGAGCTGGGATGGCGGACCAGAAGAATCTCGACGCGGAGTTCGCACGAGCAGTCATGACGGACGGTGGATTCCAGGTGAGTTTCGGTGCCGATACTGTCTCAACGGTCTGCTGAAATGCGAGTTCTCCGTGTAAGAACAACCTCGACTATATTGATGACAATGCGGATAAACTCGCGAGGAAGAAGATGCGAGCGGACCACATGAAACGCCAATTTGCAATCAATGGTAAGTTGCTCAGCATCGTCTGCGCAAGACATAACTCAGATGCCCGTGTGCAGACTACAAGAAGACTATGAAAGTTCTCGCATCGTGTCCATTCTGCTATGGTGAAGACGATTCCCCACCTAAAGCCCCAATAGTCGCCATGGGCACCCGCGTCTACCTCTCATGTACACTGAACGAGGAGTTGGTCGACGGACACTGCTTGATCGTTCCCATAGCGCACCACCTGTCGACACTCGAGGGCGATGACGACATGTGGGACGAAGTCCGGGTACGCGGTTATTCTACAATCCTTTCGGAAAGCTAACTAAATTTACGCATACAGAATTTTATGAAGTGCCTCATGCGCATGTTCGCGCAGGAGGATAAGGGAGTCATCTTCTATGAGACTCTGCTGTCCATCAAGGCGCAGAAGCATACTTGTATCGAGTGCGTTCCGGTCCCTTTCGACCAGTTCGAGCAGATCCCTGGGTACTTCAAGGTTCGAATCCGCCCTCCCTATGTCAACTATGGATGGCATTCTTACTCGCTTTCTACAGGAATCCATCCTCATGTCCGAAACCGAGTGGTCACAGCACAAGAAGCTGATCGACTTCTCTGCGCGGCCGGGTGGCTTCCGAAGGGCGATGGTTCCTAACCTTCCGTACTTCATGGTGCAGTTCGACTACAAAGGGGAGAAGGGCTACGGTCATGTCATCGAGGGGACTAGCGAGGCTTCCGGTAATGGGGAGGAAGACATTGACGAGGGCGAGAAAGGTAGTGGCGAATTCCCTAGGTGAGTATTTGGGCATCTCCTGCAACGGGCTCCAGCGTATCCGTCTGCATTCGTCGGGCTTCGTCGTCCACATGCTCGTGCACGCGAATCATGTTGCATGCCGAACATAGGCTTCTGTGGCTGACTGATTTCGCAGGTGGTTCGCAGCGGAAATTATCGGAAACCTCGTCGATGTCGAGCCTCGCCGATGGCGGAGACCGCGGAGAATCGAGTTTAGACAGCATAAGGACCGGGTGAAGAAGTTCAAGCAAAAGTACGATAAATTCGACTGGACAGGATTAATCGAGCGTTCTTGAGTCTTGAACGCACATGGCTCCTATCGCTTTCTGATGGAAGAGAGACTATGTACCTTACCATTGCTCTGTATTGTACCCCTATTACACAACAGTTCCGACGGTCATGGCAACGTCCGTAGGCGTTGAATACATTCAGCTTGTCGGCCGACGATGCCCGCACTCTCGACTACTCGAGACCACTGCGGGTATAGGTGGCAGTGCCACCGGTGCACGTTTATATTCCCCAGCCTTAGCTTCAGAGTTGGAAGTACTAGCCTTGCGTCATACCACCATTACCACAGATTGCTACCGGACACGATGTTCAGAGCTACGCTGCCCAACCTACGTCTTCGCGCATCGTCATCGCTCATTAGTGCGCATCGTGCTGGAGTCGCTGCTGCCAACTTCAGCGCTACAACTGCCCCGGCTCATCGGACTCACAACGATCCTACACACGGCCCGGGTAGTTCTGGAACAGTCGAGGAATGCGACGCACTGCCCACCGCCGAGGACTGTAGGTTTGCTGCGGATGCTGAAAAAGCTCACAAGCATGCAGAAAACAGCGAGCGTACTCACCTCGGCCGATCATACCTTTATGGTTCGTGTGCTGTCCATGACTTGCAGGGCAGGCAAGGACAACACTAACCGCGTTGTTTCCCTTTAGTTCCTGCTACGGCAGAGAAGATGCTCGAGAAATCCCTGACGACGCAGTCCGATGTGATAATATACGATCTCGAGGACAGTGTTCCGCCTTCGCCTGCGGACAAGAATGGCGCGAGGGCACGCCTCGCCCACTTTCTT
Organism: Sanguinoderma infundibulare; assembly: GCA_032821775.1. Lineage (NCBI taxonomy): Eukaryota > Fungi > Basidiomycota > Agaricomycetes > Polyporales > Polyporaceae > Sanguinoderma > Sanguinoderma infundibulare. The sequence goes on from JAVLRN010000007.1 coordinate 2,104,791, forward strand.
ACAGTACGTACGAGGGTGCCATGAGCATCTTGACAGCATTTGACATATGGATTTCAGACCAGATCAGGGAGCCTGCCGTCTCCCGAGCGAATTGCCGTCAGATTGAACTCGAATGCGACTCAGTTCTTCGCCGAGGACATCATGCAGGCGGTCAGTGCGGCAACCATCACACTGCTACGAGTGGCTCACAATGAACCCTTATCAGCTGCGCCTTCCCTGCGTCCGTACGCTGGTCCTGCCCAAAGTCCATTCGTCCAAGGACCTGCATCACGTCTCCGAGGAGATATATATGGCCTACAGGGCGCACAAGGTCCGCAACCCTGACGGGCCGCCCGTACAACTTGTGGCGAGCATCGAAAGCGCGAAGGCCATGTACAATGTTGGCGAGATTGCGTCGTGGCAGTCGAATTGGGGCTCCGCGCAGGGCGGAAAGCTGGCTGCTCTACTGGTACGCTCTCGTGCTACCATTTCTCTGAGTGCGCAGTGCTGACGAGAATCCCTTGCCATCCAGTTTGCTGCGGAAGACTGTACGCTGGGCTCCGAAATGCGTTGTCAAGAGTGTAGCTGATATGCAGCAGATTGCGCCGACACGGGCATCATCCGGACGACCTCGCGCCAAGAGCTGCTGTACACTCGTTCGCAAATTGCGGTGACGGCCAAGGCGTTCGGTCTCAGCGCTATTGATATGGTTGGCTCCGTTCCTGCAGTACCCTCTTTCGAAGCCTCTCTCATGCAGATATATTTAGGTTTGCGTGAGCTACAAAGATCTCGAATACCTCCGCAACGAATGCGAGGACGGGCGGCGGCTCGGCTACACCGGCAAGGTATCCGCATAGCAGTTGTCCCTGGCCTCGTTCTATTGCTGAAGCCGACCCCTCCATTTAGCAAGCCATCCACCCCAACCAAGTAGATGTTATTCAATCGACCTTCATACCTAGCGACAAAGGCAAGTGGATCCTTCCCTTCAGCGAGGTAGTTTCGCCTTTCTGACGTCGGATCAACTCGTTTCAGAGATCCTCCGTGCTGCAAGGATTCTGAAGCAGATGGAGAAGGCGCACCGTGCGAACCGGGGCGCAGTCGGCCTGGAACTAGAGAGTGGGGGGATGGAAATGATCGATGCTCCCATGATCAAGCAAGTAAGTCTCCAGCATCCCAGAACGCCCGACGACAGCTCACATGCGTTCTTGTAGGCGGAGCGGATTGTCGAAATAGCGAAAGCAGCAAGGTTGACAATCCCAGATGTTGCATAGACAGAGAGTCGTGTAGTACGCTTGGAGTGTACGATAAACCGTGAGCGCGAAAGGATATGTACTTATATCATCAAATACCTTGGACTGATAGGGTCAGTAACAGACGCGCCGCGGTGATGAGGCTATAATGAGCGCAATATTGCGAATGACAACCCCAAGCATAAATAAGGGCCATGCAAAGCTTCGACACAAGACTGAGCCCGCAAGGCAACCCATAACGCACTCATACAGAAGGTGATATTTTTCATCAAGAGGTCTGCTCTCCCAAGGGCAAGGTCCCCACTCACCCAACGCGGTCATCATTGGCATGGCGTCCATAACGGATAGAATCACTCACGTCCGTGATAGGGTTGCGGCAGCACAACCAAAGGCAGAAGGTCGGAACTGCCCTGACCATGATCATCATTCTACATACAAACTTGATCAATGTTCAATCAAATCACCCTGAGCGTGCGATCCCATAGCAAGCCTCTCCTAATTATTACCGCCCATGCGACCACCCCGCCCTCCAATCATGCCACTTACTGGCGGGCATGACGCTACTTTTGGAGCCTCGACACAATCGAGCTCCAGCCTGGCGTTCTGGATATGAGCTGCATCTTGGTTTGCTACTCCTGGCGGGGCCCGCGATGTCCTGCGCTGGCCCGGGATCTCCAGCGAGTAGACGCCGCCACCTCGAACGCCGTGCAGAACGGTCCGCGCACTCGGCGTTCATTCATCGAGATGGGGGCCGTCACTTCCTTGTATGTCGGCCAGGTCCATCAATTTCCTTGTCCTGTGTTTCGGAGTTGACGCCTCGCAATACGCCTGCGGATCCCGCCTCGAGGCTCGAAATCCAAGTGACTGTCTCGACGAAGAGTGGCGTATGACGCATGGCGCGGGCCTAGCACTCGTGTTTGCATTCAGCAAAGGAATGAATGCTTGGAATGAGCAACAAGGGCAGGGAAGCACGGTGGGCAACGGCATGAGGGAAGAGTCGGAAAGAACGCGGAGCCCAGCGCGCTCGTCTACAAAAAGCCGCTCTCCTGCAGCAGCCTGGCCATCTTCTCGTCCTCGCGCTCCCGCGGCTCGCGCTCGAGGCTGAGGTTCCAGAACTGGTCGCCGTAGTCGACGCCGTCCTGGTACTGCTGGAAGCACTCCTCGAGGTACGACAGGATGGACGCCACCGTCTGGAAGTTGTACGGCATCGCCTGCCACCGCTTGATGTCCTGGATGACCTCCGCGGCCTTCTGCCGCTTGCGGAAGTTGACCATGTTGCCGGCCAGCTTGTCCCCGGCGCCGTCGTTGATGAACGTGAGCGTCGTGAGGTACACGCCTGTCGGGACGGCACACTAAGCCTATTGGCTAGCTCGCTCTGACTTAAAAGAGACGTACCAATGAAGGGCACGCAGGGCGGTTGTATCCTCGCCAAGGTAGAGCGGTAGTTGTTGAAGTTCTTGTTGGTGTCGACCGTCGACTCGCAGATCTGCATCTGCGACATGAACTTCGCGTTGACCTGCTCCCAAGTGCGCTTCAGTCGACGAATCGGAGGCCTGTTCAGGCCTGAGATAATCGCAGTCATGGTCGAGAAGTTCTGCAACGCGCGACATCGCTGCACGACACAGTTAGATGAGAACATCGTGGTTAGCAAGATGAACGCTCACGTCAGCGACGTTGATGAAATGCTTCATTGCCCGTGCGCGTTTCTGAGAATCTTCCCTCACAAGGATGGTCTCAGCTACCCAGTCAGCAATCTGAACCGCAGTGATTATTATCCGAGAAACTCTTCGATGGCGATTGAAGTCACCCACCTTGTTGCTCAGCTGGATGATGACGGTGATGTTATCCGTCTTTCCAGGCTTCGCTTCTCGGGATCGCTGCAAGCACTCCATGGGACGGATCTTCTTATACAGCGCAGCCTCCATGAGCGTGAGCTGCCGGGCCAGCTCGAGGGGATCAATGTCGAGCAACTTGAGCTTCTTCGACGTCCTTGGAACAATGGGTGCCGGCGGTGCGAGGGGGACCGTGTTCGTGGTCTTGATAGGTGCATCACCATCCCGTTGCTATCAAACATATTCAGGATCTTAGTGACCTTGTAAAAAGTGACGGTTCACTCACAGCCCGTTCAATAAGAATGAGAAGTTGCTTCGCGGCTGCGAAAGTCACGACCTCCTCGTGGGACGCGAACTCCTTCATGCGGGCGAGAATGTACATGTCTTCTTTCTCTAGGACATCGTCATCCGTCACCAAAGTCCGGAAGACGTTCAACACACTTGATGTCATGTCAACGCCGAGTTCCTGACGAGGTTCGCGGGCGACTCACCGCATTCGAACGATTTGCTGCTTCGCGCGAGTCCACTCTTCCAGTTCTTTCGGCTTCAGGTTGAGAGGGGGTGTGATGAAGAAGCGCTGCTTAAGCAGCTCGAACAGGTCGTCGACTGACATGAACGACTTGAACGTTATCAGGAAGTTCTTGTTAAATGTCGATGTCGTGCCTATTGAATGTTCAGAAGCGGTCCGTATTCCCCGAGGACGGTTTGATACTCACCCCCTAGTTCGTGTGCAGTCAAACGCTCAACCAGGGCAGAGGGAGTGCCCGCGCGAATTTGGCCGTCGGGATCGATGAGGATTTCGGACTGGTCGTAGTTCGGGCGCAAGTACCACGCCTTCCCGTCCGCGTTCAGGTTGTCAATGTAGTGCCTAGGCGCCTCCGCGCCCAAGATCTTCATGAGTTTGTTTCCCTTGCCCCGCTGGGATGGGGACTTGCCCATGAGCACAGCTGTTGGTAACGGTCAATCTCACAAAGCAGTTGAGACGCGGCAAGACACTTACGGTCGTCCTCGTCCACAAACGCCACCGCGCCTTCGTCCAGCGGGGATGACATATCCGGGGAAGGCGGTTCATTGAACGAACTGTCTCCATATGCCGACGCCTCCGGCTCGCTAACGCTGTCCGTCCTCGACCGCTCCGACGTGCCAAGAGATGTCCGGGACGGTTGATTCGCATTACTATACAGCGCCGAACCGGCCGAACCTGCCGACGGCGCAGTGCGCATCGTTGGCTGAGCGAATGCGTGCTCCATGTCAACAAATTCGTCGTCGTTACTGTCGGCCAGACCCGAGATGGCAGCGAGACTGTCGGCCATATTGATCCGGGAGGTCCGCCACTCGATCGAGTTTCGGTAGTCGCCTTGACTTATCGACGCCTGGTCGTGTCCGATGGCAAGCAGCGACTCGAGGGTTTGTGCGACAAGCACGCAGTTGGACCGGATGGTAGGAGCGACCGTTTCCACAGTATTGACTAGGGCGGGACGATTCCTCTGAGCGAAACGCTCCGAGAAACTGAGGTACTGTACCGCCATGAAGATCGTTGCACCATCGTCGTACAAAGCCTGCGTGGAGGCTTCCAAGGCGCGGACGAGTTGGCGAGCCCTATCAACCGTCTGCCGGTACTGTGGACCAGAATCGGGCCGGACTCCATCCACATCGACGTGGTACGCGATATTGATTGCACAGAGGGACTGCATGAGCCACGAAAGGTAGGCGGAGGCACTTTGACCTTCTTGAGACACTCGTTCTGTAAACGTCAGAGGTTAGATGACATTAGAGGCGACGTGACGTTGCAGCTCCTCACACACCTGGGTGACTGTCCAAGTACCGTAAGGAAATGACTAGGGAACCTAGCCGCGCCTCAAGTGCCTTCAGGCAGCCCTTGAATTCGATGACGACATCGTCGGTCAGCATCCGCGGGGGCACATCGGTACCATCGTCTGGGGCAATGTACCCGAACCCTCGCCACTCTCCAGCAACGCCGGCACCGGGAAGGCCCAAACCGACGTTCGCAGTAGAGAAGACACCATAGAGGCGTTTCCCGCCGCCCGTCCGTGAGAGCGTGCTCGAGAGTGCATGCTGCTCCTGGTAGAACTCTACCTCCTGCACGAACGCGGCGACCGCCCGCTCGAGCTCCAGAACATCCGACTCCATACGATGCGGTTTGTCGGGCGAAGATAGACCGGGATCATACTGTAGCGCGAGCGTCGAGAGAACGAGCTTGGACAGGGTGCCAGCAACCTTGCGGTGTGCTGCCTTGAGATGTGACTGCAGAGTCTGACCGGTACTCGCCAGCCGTGGATCGCGGGGGTCACGGGGATAGAGATGGCTGGGGATATGGCCACTGGGTGTGGCGGTCACGTACAGTAGATTGCGTACGGCTATCACCACTTCCAGGACCAGTTGATCTACGTCTTGATACTGTTCTGGACGCCTTGGACCGGATGTGCCCTTGAGATAACGTAGAATGGCTGCCACGGAGTCCCGAGTTCGATCTGAGAGCTCGACAACGGTGTCAGGGGAAGACGGCGATAACGCCTTCTGGAGCGCCCTCGCAGACTTCTCAGCTGCGGTGAGCTCGAGAGCGGCGGGCCTAAGGGGGTTGGAGCTTGAAACGGATGGGCGCAGAATGCTACCTGCAGTGCTCGTCCCGGTGGTGGTAGACTCGGATCTATCTCGTCTTGAAGAGAAGACGTCAGATTCGTCGGAGTGGATATCGGTACTGCTCCCACTGTGCTCCTGTGTCCGTGAGCCGGAAGTCCCTGCTCGCAGTCGTGAGGTGCCGTTGACATTGGCACTTCCATTGTGCCGAACAGAAGAGGGAGAAGTAGTGTTGGAGATCGAAGAAGTGGACGTGGAGGTGGTGCTCTTCGAAGCCAGGGGTCCCGAGTATCCGTCTTCGCTATAAGAGGGTGGGGCGGTGGGCTCTGGGAGGGTCCAGGAGACGGACCCGTCGAGCCTGTTCAGGTAGTAATACGATAGGCCATCGTCCGCCAGCCGTCGTACCCATGGCTCGGGGGTCCGTGACCTCCGCGGAACACCAAATGCCGCGCTGTCCCCGCCAGTCGCACCTGCAAGACCGTAGGCGGCGGTGGTGCCCGGACGAGCGGATGGCTGAGGCGAGAGTGCAGCAGCCTCAGCGTCCAAGTCCACTTGGCCTTCGGTGGGAAGGTCCGCCGACTGTTGGCCGGTCTCCGTGTTGACGTAGAATATCTGTAGAGCACAATAAGGCTAAGGGATGCCTCGGGAAGGAAACACTGGGTACTCACTCGACCGTCCTGAGAGACCTGTGGCACCCAAAAGTCGCTGTTCTGCGCTCCGCCGCCGATCGCACTGCTGCCATTCGCGGAACCCCCCGCGGCCTGCACCTGATAATCGGTCTCTCCAACCTCAACCCTGAGCCAATCTCCATCCACGTCCGACTCTGACAGCGCCCGGGCCATGGAGTGCGCCATGTCGACGACCATCGAGTCGTCCGCGAGCGAGGGCTGGGAGCCGGGGTATTCGGGCCCGCCGAACGCAGCTTCAGCCTCCTGGTCGGAGATGACGGTCACATAGTTGGACGGGAACCATCCCCGCTCCTTGTTCAGCAGCCCGTCCCACCAGCCGGATTCAAGACACGTAAGGACCTCGATGATGTCGTCCTTGTTGAATGATAGGGAAGAAGGGTCGTCGGACTGATAGTTGTACAGAGCACGGCAGAAGAACGTGGGGAGGTCTTCGTCGCCGCCCGACAGAGATTGCTCGTAGCCCATGGAAGTGCTTGTGTTGTACATGATGTCCGCGGCGTCACATACGATGGCAGGCCTCACAACAGCCCCCGAGAGGTGCAAGAAGGGGGAAAAGAGGCCAGACTGTGGTCAATGATGGAGTGCAGCGGTATTCCACTGCCATCCCTGCCAGGTTCTCACTCTGTCCCACACGGGCGCAGTTTACTGATTGCGCTAAATGACGCCCTCATTTCCGACGTATCGGCCTCCCAAACGCGCCAGCAACATCAGCCAGGAACAACTCCAAAGGCTACAACGTTACTTGTTTTGGCAAAGATACATCTGTGAGGCTTTACATGCTACAGTGAAACCAATTCGCCACCCCGAGTCTAGCGCTTGAGCGTCCGCTGCTTCTCCGCGAACTCTACGATCTTCTTATCAACGAACATACCCTTCCGCTCCCTCACCGAATCCATGTACGCCTTCGCGATGTTGATACGGTCCGCCTTCTCGCCTAAGTCTTCCAGCTCTTCCTCGGTGGTCGGAACCCAGAAAGGATCCTGGTCGAGCATCTCGTACCTTACAGCGCATCATCAGAACTCTATAGCCTGCCACAAAAAACGATCGACGAGTACACTCACCCGCTGAAGATCAGCTGCGGACTCGCGGCGCCAGATGTGCGCTTCCGGATATCTAATGGGGAAGTGTATCAGAATCAGGCCGTGAACTGCCCCAGGAGCACGTACCGTCTGCGAACCCGAAACTTTCAACGACGGGAAGCTTCGCTCGGACGGTGAAGAACTCTGTCCCCTCCTTCATCTCCTCTGCGACGATGCGTCCGCGCCGCTTGGCAACAACACCATACATCTTACCCAGGACATCGGCTGGAGCAAGTGGTGGTCAGATGCGATGTAACATAGGAAGGCGTATCCGCTCACTGGAAGCTTGGATATCGCACGTGTACATGGCCAGCATCAGCCTAGGCGACCAGTCGAGCAAGCCGTTGCGGCAGCCATCTCGCACAGCAGAGATGAAGGACCCAGTCAAATGCGCCATCCTGTTCGATGCTGTCACAATTATCAGCAGACGATTACAAATGCAGACGAACGCGACATGCGCATGAGGATACCTTGCTCCTGTTCGATGCCTTCCCTTTCAAGCGTGATCGCCTCCACGAAATACGCCATGCCCTCCACGGGCTCCGCGCACAACGGACCCTGGAAGGTCGCCAGCTGGAACCCAGTCTCGAAGTGGCTGTCGAACGCGAGCGTGAGCGGGTCCTGTTCCTTCACCTCTTCCTCAGCCTTGATTTGAGCGGATCGCTGTTTCAACCTTCCCCAGCAGAGTCAGTGCACGCCTCGGCCTCTTGATACACATCAAGATTAAACACGTACGAGTTTGGCTTTATCGACCTCGCGTCGATCAACAGACACGTTCCCATACGCCGCGGTCCGAACGCCCAAATCTTCTCGACGACATCGGCCCATTCCGCGCCCTCAACCTTGCACTTCTCTCCCAGTGTGGTCCAGAACTCTTCCGCATTCACCGTGGGCTTCTTGATGTACTCCCCCTGGACGTCGTAGTCCTCGTCTCCACCAGCCTCTTCATCTTCGCCCTCGGTGCTGTCGTTGGCGTCCGCTGCGCCGGGCTTGCGTTCCATCTGCATGCGGCGCAGGATTGCGAGGTTGTCCAGGAGGAATTCGAGGATAGACGAAGGCAAGGGGCTTGCGCGAATGGTGAACGTGGCCAGGTTCTGGGCCGCCCCATGGATCGTACCGCGCTTCGCGTTTGGCGTCTTGGGAGGGGCCATGTCTAATGAAATGTTAACGACAGACCGTTTCATTTCTGAAGTGCAATCCTGCTGCTCACCGACGCCTTTCACGGCAGTTTCTCTGAAGGGTACGATCGGCTCCGACGCGTGAATCTTGATCTTCGCAAACCGTTCACGGAGATCCTTTAGGCACCTCTGCAGTCATCATAAGCACACCAACCCAACAGGCAGCGACAGCAGTTCCACCACCTACCTCGCCGTGCAGCTCGCCCGCAGTCAAAATGACATGCTCCCCGGTCTGTTGCTGGAACGTCTCCACACACGGGTCGGCCTGCGCAAGGAGCTTCAGGCCGCGAATGAGCTTGTGCATGTCGGCCGGGTGCTCTGGCTCCAGCGCGACGCGGACGATCGGCGCAGTCTGAAACCTGCCTGTCAGAACGGTGCACAAGTAATCACAATCAATGGACTCACATAACGGATGACGCCAACCATGTTGACGAGGCTGTCCTTGACTTCGGACAGGTCCGTCACGTCTCCGACGCCTGCCGCCCCAGGTGCACACAGCGTAGCGTTCCTCCAAACCTTGCCATCTAGACCCTTCACCGCGAAGACGTTCCCAGCAGGGACGCTCTGCACCGGTACGAGCTCGCGTCCCATCATGGTGTAGAGCGCCTCCACGTGCGCGGTGACCAAGTGTTGCACGTTGCGCGGGTGCGCCGGCCCAAGCGCGGCGTTGTACTTGGGGAGGACACAGACGATGCTCGTCCCCACGCGGATGGTGCCCGAGTATATGCGCGCGAACCCGAGCAGCGTCTCCCCCTCCTCCTCGGCCTGTCCCTTCTCTCCATTCTCCTTCTCCTCCAACTGCGCGTTCTTCATCGCCTCCTCTAGGGGAACGGACGACGTCTCGGACGGAGGAGTGTCCGCAGACGCGGCAGCGACGGCAGCTCGAGCCTCTCTGGCGGCCTTCGCGCGACTGCGCATCTCGTCGGCGGTGAGGGCCTTCTTCTTGTTGCCGGGCAGCTCTTTGGTCGGTACCGCGAACATCTTGCTGACGAGCGCAACCACGGACGCGCCATCGTTGCTGTTGCAGGCGTACAGGACCTCCTCTAGCGTATTCTTTGGCTCGATCGTCGGGTCGTAGAGGTCGGGGTAGAGCATCTTAGGGATACGGGTGCGTTGGGCGTCGGAGGGCGGCGGAACGATGTCGACGATCGTCTGGATGACACACGTGGACAGCGGAAGCCACTGGGAAAAGATGAGCGAGAGCAACTGGCGAGTGTCCTTGGACTTTTGGTCGCGCGGGAGTATCTTGAGGCCCAACGTTGTAATGATCTTTGCGACCTTGTCCGGGTTCCTGTACGCGATAACGATCACCTTGAATGAGGGTGGCGCAAACAAAATATATTGGAACATACGGGTTCAACGCTACAGCATCGTACACAGCCCAGATGTTCTCCAGCACGAACTGTACAAACAGCGGCTTCAACGAGCGACCGCGAAGATGCTTATGACTGATGACCCGCTTCGTCTTCGGGTCCAGGTAAAAGTCTCCCCACAGCACCGTCCGGAGATTCGCCTCTTTGATTCCGAGTTTCACGGCGTACAAATGCGTGAATTTGCCGATGCGGAAACCCCAGCCGTCGATCGCGGACGCGAAGACGACATTGCCGCGTTCAGGCGCGAAGTAGATATCTTCGTCGTCCTTCTCTTGGTACTCGTCTTCTTCGTTCACTGTCGCGTCGACTTCCTCTGCGTGGGCCTCCTTCTTGTCGGCCAGTCGACGCTCGCGGTCTTCTCGCCAACGGAGGTCGTCCTCCATGCGCTCGCTGGCGAAGAAGCTACCCATGACGGCATTGACTTGTTCTATAAGCCGAGAGAGGTGGTGGTAGGCTTCTATGGGAGATAGCTTGAGCTCGGTGATGAGGCGATCGAACTTGTTGATGACGAGGATAGGTCGGAGACGGTCTTGCCATGCCTGTCTCAGGACAGTGATTGTCTACGAAATATGGGTCTACATCGGCATTCCGGTGGACACATCGAAGCATATAGGTACTCACCTGGGTGCAGACGCCTTCGACCACGTCGACGAGAACGAGGGCCCCATCACACAAGCGAGAGGCAGTCGAGACTTCACTCGAGAAGTCGACGTGCCCGGGCGTGTCGATCATATTGACAACGTAAGTCTTGGGGCGGGACTCTGCTATCATTAAACGGATTCGATGCTAAACCTGCCGCCGAGTACACACCTCCTTCCGGACCCTTCTCCGTAACCTTGAATCTCAGAGAGACGGCGCTGCTCTCCATCGTAATTCCTCGTTCCTGTTCGTCCTCCCTGCTATCCAGATACCTGATCTTTCCGGCCATCCGCGTAGAGATGATGTTGTTGGCTGCAAGGAGGGCGTCCATCATCGTGGTCTTGCCATGGTCGACATGCCCGATCGTAGTGACATTGCGCACGTCCACGGCCTCTGCTGCAGCCATGGATGTAAAACCAGAAGACAGAAGATTATGCGGGTAAGAGGTGCTGGACAAGTAGGAATACTGGCCAAAGAGGAGAACAGAACAACAACACCTGGTCTCCGGCCCCGCCGCGGTCCCGAGGTGCGACTCGGAGCGGCGAGCGTTCAATAAAACAGCGTGGGCGCTTGAGCGTCCAAAAGGGACTTAAATACGTCATTTAGCCGAAAGGAGTAGTTGTCGCATACATCGAGTGTTGAGCGCTTATACAACTTGTCGAATAACCAACTGCTAACAAGCTTTGAACGCGCTCCAGCAGGTTCTGCAGGTTCTGAAAATGGCGAAAATTTGCTGTAAGGCTGATCAATTTTGTTTTTACATAGCGCTTAAACAGGGTCTGTCTTATCAGGAAAGCCTGTGAAGGCGGCCACGTCACGTCGTCGCCTTCCGATTGTTTGAGCTCGGAGAGCACAATGGTGAGCATGGGTATAATCCATAACGTCGAACTCAACCCGTGATCAGTGTCAGAGGCGAGCAAGATGTAAAGCTGTTGACGACAGCGATCATACAGAGTTGAGTCTTTCCAAAGTCTCGTGTGCACAGATTTACCTAACAGACTCACTCTAGCCTTACTTTGCACACAGCACCTATAAAGTGGCACCACCAGACAGCAAATCATGGGCGCAAACGTCACATGAACTTCCCTTTGAACCTCCTAGAACCTACCGTTTAACCAGAAGACTGACGTTACAACACGGTGAGCACGGCGAGTATTGTGTAAAGGATCACGCTTGACATGGTCGGTTTTTAGGCGGACCCCGGGGCTCCCTGAATCCGTAGCGGCGAATGCTACGTCCGCATTCTTGCTCGGTAGCACCCCCGGGCTCAATCTGCCCAATCGAGCAGAGGCCGTTCACGCTCTCGAGCATCTTGACCAGATCTCCAGCCTCTAAGACCCTTGGCATTTCAAGAACTCAAACTCAGAGCCGCATGTCGGTAAGTTTGCCCCTAGGCCCGAACATCGGCCAGGGAACGGCATTGGAGTATTTGCGTTCAAGTGTCCTCGGGCCAATTTGCACCCGGCAAGTGCCTGCTCTCCAGTATTGAACTATGATCCCGTCTTCGCCTTCTATGCTTGAGATTTGAACCTTCTTCCTTGTTCTCAGTGAATGCAGTCGTTCTTCGACATCGTCAGTGGAGGTTGGACGCCCTTCTCGTCCTAGCGGTATATTTAGCTACCGAATGTGATTCGGATGGACGCTCGTTCCTCGTCCTGTAGACCTATGTTCCCTTGTGAGTCTCGTCTTCCAAGATCTTCCATGCACGAGACTGAACCAGGCCCTGTCATGCCGGACTTCAGCCGTTGGACAGGGCGCCGATGGAAGCAGATCAACCCTCATCCGTAAGGCCATATGATTTCAGAATCGCGTCTAAGGTATTCCATGCATAATGCTCGTTCATCGAGCGATGGATCGCCGGTCAGGGATTGCAAAACTACGGTTCATCGAACCGATGGATTCCGTACCAGTGTCAACATGTATTCAGCCCTGGTGTCCTGCCGCGAAAACCCAAAACCTAGCACGACATCGAACCTGCCGTGGTAACGTTATGGCGGGCAGGTGGCCTCTGAGTCCAGTCTCGCCCGTCGAGCATGAGGGCAAGTCGGAATATGTAGAACTCCGGCGAAACTGATCCTCCAGGTATAAATCTCCCTGGTGGCGAGTCCAGTCCTTCAGGCTCAGAGTCGCATCTACAGTACAACCTCCACTCACGATCATGGTCAACAAGCCCGACTTCGACGCTCGTCTCTTCATCGCCGGCATCTATGTGAGTCGAACGCTGCTGTTCTAGCTCTCGCCATCATCATCATCGTCATCATCATCGTCGTGGTCCATGCTATGTTTGTACTTGGGGCTGACAATCGGCATCGCGCAGGTCGTATACGGTGACCAGCCGTCTCAGGCTCCCTCTGACCGCGTCCGGGAGCTCACCGGCATGAGCGACGATATCAACTACCAGTTCGGCGGAAAGTGAGCATCCCTCTTCGCTCTCCCTCAGTACACATGGAGCATCGCCCTGACCGTTCCGTTTAGATACGTCTGGCTCGTCCCTCAGTACACCACGGAGCCCAGCGCAGCCGTGACCGGCTTCGACATCGTTATCCAGGGCAGCGCCGACGGCTCCCTGCAGGACCTCGCCAAGGGCGCAGGCGGCGACTACCGCTACCTTATTCCCGCCACGGATATCACGCGGGAGCGCAAGGTCACCCAGGTGACTCTGCTTCGCCAGGACCAGGCCCTCGGTAACGTTCCTGCGGGGTGGGACGGAGCCACGACCGACATCAACAAAGGCCGCGGCAAGACGTACTTGTATCTCCTCTGGAAGACCGCCGCCTGAGACGTCGGTCAAGGTCAGTAGTCTCGCACGCCTTACGAGAGTTTGTTATCGCTAAGATAGCATCTAGAGAAATCCCAGCGCGTTCAAGGCAATCAGTGTCAGTCGAGGTGTGAAAGGATTCGGGATTCCGCTGCGTTCATGTTGCACTTCCATGTACGAGTACTTCTAACGAGTTGAGAACCGGTGTCGAGCTAGACGTCTGCCGTTGTGCGAAGGCGATGCAGGAAGTGAATGGTGCGAGGGCGGCCGGAAGCCGGCTCGAAGTGCGCGGGACAACCGCAAGTCAAAGTCATCCTGTCGAATCAAACGGACTGTAGACAACGGAAAGGTCAGCGAGCTCCGTTCTGTGTGTCTTTCATTGAAGTGCTATAATAAGCTGTAAGAGCGCCGTTTGCTTCTTTGGTGGCGACGCTGTATAAATTGCTGCAGTCACGTTGTAGAGATCGGACGGACTTGGGAGGTACCTATGCTCGATCCTCCGCTGTAGGTTTGCGCTGCATGTCTTCCGAAAGTATCTTACCCCTATCATCACACGTTGCTTACTATTTGGAACGCCTAGTTCCGAGACAAATTAACTAGATGCTATGTATGTCAACGACGAGAAATATTTCACAAGACGTGCCAAATCACTCACCTAGACCTAGACCGAAGTCTTAGGTGGCGGTCTTCCAGACGAGGTACAAGAATGTCTTGCCACGACCTTTGTTGATATCGATGGTGGCTCCGTCACCCCACCCCTCAGGGACGTCACCGAGGTCATGATCTAGGCGAAGCAGAGCCACCTGGGTGACCTTACGGTCCTGTTGGGCGTCCTTGACGGGAATAAGGTAGCGGAAGTCGCCGCCTGCGCCCTTGGCGAGGTCCTGCAGGGAGCCGTTGGCGCCGCCCTGGATGATGATGTCGAAGCCGGTCACGGCTGCGCTGCGCTCCGTGGTGTATTGAGGAACGAGCCAGACGTATCTAAATGGAACGGTCAGTCTGGAGATCCATGGGTGCGGAAGGAGTGCGAAAGGCATCGCTCACTTTCCGCCGTACTGGTAGTTGATGTCGTCGCTCGAGCCCGTGAGCTCGCGAACGCGGTCGGAGGGGGCCTGAGAGGGTTCATTGCCGTATACGGCCTGCGGTTGCCAGTGCGGGGCCCATTATCAGCCAAAGGTCCAAGCACCGTGGCGATGATGACAGGCCCAACAGCCGTCCGACTCACATGGATGTTGGAGATGAAGCGACGAGCGTGGCGTTCAGACATGTTGGACATGAAACGTGAATAGAGGTTGTGCTGTGGGCCGTGGTTATGATTCCGAGCCTGAAGGACTTGATTCCCCGCCGGGGGTAAGTATTAATACCTGTGCGGTCAATTTCTAAGGAGTTCCGCATAACCAGCATGGTGGCCTGACGAGAGGCTGCCGGCGGGACATATGACCATCTCAAGTTCGATGTGGTGGTATAGACTCCGGGGTATCGAAGATCTTGGCCCTTGAACGGTGCCAATTCGCCTGACGGACCGTACTTTTACGACACCTGACGGGCGACTCGATGTTCGAGTCGTCCAATTGCTCCGATAGAAGTCAAGCAAGACCCTTTCTTGTACATGCGATGTCTTGGATAGGACCCACGGAAATCATACGGCCTCAAGGAAGTCTCCTCCGATGGCACGAAGGATGGAGGGTCTGGTTCAGTTTTACGCCATCGAAGGCCTTGGAGGACGGAGGAGATGGCCTCACAGTGGATGCGCCGAACTAGAAAAGAGTTACTCGAAGTGTGACAGTCTCCAGGATTTTGCTTCACCTTGCGTGTACAGGTCATGTACGAGATGTAACGAAATTTGATACCGGTGTTTAGCCAGATCGTCGTTTTGCTAATTAATGGAGCGCTGTCTAAATGGATCCAGTTCAGTCTCGTTGCAGTGAAGGAATCGCTTTTTGAAGGCACTGTCCGTTATCTGCGCTCAAGATGTTCGATCCAATACACGAAAGTGAACTTCGTGAGATGGCGGTCCTGAAGGTGGTGTCTCGAGGCTTGCGCCAGAGTAGCGACAAAATAGGACAAAAGAACTCCACACCATCACGGCCTGCGTGGGAGTCGAACCCGAACGCAAATCCATATACCGAGTGCTGAGCATTATACTGCTACACCGTCACGCAATATAAAACTAACGCCGAGTGAATACCATGTAATGCTTTGTTCTTACCTTACGTCAACTTTACGATCAGCTCGACTTGCCTCCATCAATCTCAACCTGTAACCACCGCCAGTGGGTGCAGAGTTTCTGTGCTCCCCCACGACCACAACGACCGCACCAGCACGATAAACATGGAGGAAGACGCGTCGTTCTTCGAGAAGGAGCGCGACAAGCTCACAGCCGAGATCTCCAGCGTGAGTCGCGTCAGGACTCGCATACTGTATCCGCAGTGCGCAGTGGCTCAAACTTGAATCGATCGCAGGGTTTCGAGGAGTTGCTCTCCTCCAGCAACAACCTCAACCGCAAGCTCGAGGAGGTCCTCGGGATGACGCGTGAATACGAGACCATCGCCGCCCTCTGGCAAAGCTTCCACGAGCTCATGCGCGGCCACCGCGACGACGCCGACCTCTCCGCAGAGGCAGAGCAGCAACCGCACGGCCTTCCCGGCACAGGGGGCCACGTCTTGGCCGCATCGAAGTCCGGCGGCCTCGGGGCCGTGCACGAGGAACAACAGGATTCATGATTCATGACTGTGCGTAGAGTACGTACGAGGCACACGTTCTGGAACAAGGAGGTATAATGCCGTATACCTAGGAGTCGTACCTATATACAGCGGATTGAGGCATTGACAAAGGAGACGTTGGATACATGAGGGGGAAAACTTCTCTGGGGGCGATTGGCGTTTGCGAGTGTCATAGACAACACAACAGGTATCCAAGTACAGTGGAAGGATCATCGTGACGGACGGCAGAATGCACACACAATGCGACAGAACAGCCAAAACGTAATAAGTATGGTGAAGAGTCCGTGGACTTGCGTCGCTCAGATGTCGGCCCAGCTCGCCACCCAAGAGAAGCCGTTGAACTCCGTCTGGTCGCGCGACGACAGCTGGGTATGCACAGGCGTCAGCGTGGGCTGTTCCCGAGTGAACTCTTCGTCGAAGTTGCTGGTATCTGCCGTTCCGTTCTGCGAGACGAGGGGTGTCAGAATTGATCTGGACGATCAAATTAGGCCAACGCACGATCGTAGGGAAGTATGGCGGAGGAATGCGCTTGTGCAGTACGTCATCGAAATTGACGTCCTTGAAGAACGGATGTCTCTTGATCTCTTCTGCGTCACCCTTACCGGAGCCAAGACGTCGCAAGGGGTCGCGCGTCAATAACTAGAACGCAGGGATCAGTATGTTAGATCACCCAATGCTGCAGTACAGCAGACCCCTCACCTTTTGTAAGACTGAGACGGCATCACGAGGCATCGTGATGGGGTACAGCGGCTCGTCTTCCAAGATGGCGTCGAATATTTCATCTTCATCGTCACCACGGAAGGGAGACTGCCCGAGCAACATCTCGTACATCAGGACGCCGAACGCCCACCAATCGACTGCACGGCCGTAGCGTTGTTCCAACAAGATCTGATAGACGACATCGAATGAGATCTAAATGAAGCTCGAAGGCGATAAATGACACCTACCTCAGGAGCCATAAACTCAGGAGTACCACAGAATGTGCTCGTTGTCGAACCGAACCACATGTCCTCCTTGCAAAGACCGTAGTCGGCAACCTTGACATGGCCGTCCAGTGTCAATAGAATGTTATCAAGCTTCAAGTCACTGGATGGCAACAGTTCAGTACAATGATTGCGAATAATCTCGTCTCGAACATACCGGTAAATGATGCCGTTTGCGTGGAAGTACTCGAGCGCGAGCAACACCTCCGACGCGTAGAACTTCGCTTGCCGGAGCGAGAACTGCTTACGCTGAATGTGCAACATAAGATCACCGCCGCTGACGTACTCCATAACGAAGTAGACACGCGTCTCGGTCTGGAAGCACGAATGCAACCCGAGAAGGAATGGATGTCGTTCCCGCGCGGCCGTCAAGAACACTCGCTTTTCTGAGCGCGTACTGGTGGCGTACCATCACGTCAGCACTGCATGGGAGACGATGCAAGCGCGTAGAAAGGATTCGGGAATTTGGATGGGAGACATGAATGGAAACGAAATGATTACGCACCTCTCGACTTCATCGTTGTCGATGATGAACTCCTTCTTCAACACCTTGATAGCATATAAACTGCTCGTCTTCTTCTCCTCGGCCAGCATGACCTTGCCGAAGTTACCCTTACCCAACACCGCGAGGAAGTTGAAATCGTCAAGGCCAACTTTTCTCCTCCGCGCCGGTGTTTGCGGCTGCCGCGGTGGTTGCTGTTGCTGCTGCTGCATGGGGGGCAATGAGGGCTGCCGATCCCCGGGTGACATACGCGGCGGCATGCCTCCAACGGCGCCCATCGGTAGCGGGGGTTGCTTCTGGGGTAGCGGAGGCGCACCCTATGATGCACATAAGTCAACCCACATGCGCTCAGAACATCGGAATACACAGGATATCGACATACCGGATAGCCCTCCGGCGCCGACGGCGGAATGTCATACCCAGGCGCAGGTCGTGCGTGAGGCTCTGTGGGGAAAGGCGGAGTCATGGGCGGACGACCTGCTTGGCGACCGCCTGGACCAGCGGTGGGCTGTTGAGGGTATGGCGGCATCGCCTGAGGTGGCAGGCGCTGATCAACCATTGCACTCGGACCCATCTGGTATCCGTAATCTGGCATCGGAAGCTGTTGAGCAACTTCACCGATCTGCATCCCACCCATCTGCTCGACGGGCGGTTGAGGCGGCTCCATCGGGAGTGGTGGCTGTTGCCCGGGCGAAGGGTAGGACTGCTGAGGCGACGGGCGGGTTTGAGACGGTGGGCCTTGGGTTTGGCGACGTTTCTGCTCCTCTTTGCGGCGGGAGACCTCGCGAGCCTCACGAAGGAGGGCGTTGGCGGTCTCCATAGACATACCGCAGAAGTCAGGAACGAGGTGGGCGCAGTTCGCGTGGCAGGTAATGTCGCACTCAGTGCAACGCCGCGCGTTCTTGCGGCCGAGAGGCAGCATGTAGCCGCAGTGGCAGCACCAGTTGGCACCGATGTTGTTGATGGGCTCGAACCGATGAGGGATGCGGTGGTTGATCTTCTCTGCGTCGTCTTCCTATATACGAGAGCGTTCATGAGGGGCTGTCCTTGTATCGTGTTAGGAGCCCGTCCACTTACGCCTGTATTGGACTTCGATATACACTTCGTGACAACCTTCTCGTAGCATTTCTTGTGACATGTGTACCGACAGTCCTCGCATTGATATCCGGCCGCATTGAGGAGAAACTCGTTGCAGAAGGCACAAAGGATGATCTGGTAGAACTGCCGCTGGACGAACTTGTGGCCGTTCATTTCGTGGACCTCATCCTTGCGCTTACGGACGGCACCCTGACGACCCAGACCGCCAGGTGTATCGAGCGGCCGCTTCCGAACGTTCTCCTTGACTGCGACAAGGGTCAGCATGTAACGTCATGTGTCAAGACACACGTTGACGTACTGAAGTTCAACCGCAATGCAAGGGCACCAGCTGGCTCGACGGCGAACCACGCGTCAATACCCTCAGATTGGCCTGCTCCCGGGGCGGGGCCACCTGGAACGCCTGGAGGAACGACCCGGCCATCACCAAACGGGATAGGAGCGTTCATGTCGCCGATGCTCCCTGCCTGTCCAGAAAAGCCAAGCGCATCGCCATTCATAGCACCTGCAGTGACCCAGCCGCCTTGTCCGCTTTCCATCATCACTTTCTGTCTTCTCTGCGCTTCGACGAGATCGTTGATTTTGACCCACAACAGACCGATGAGCTGCGCGTTCTGTTCGCTCGCTTGCTTGTCGTACACGGCAATTTCAACTTCGTTCGCCTTATCGATAGTGATCTCGAAACTCTCCATCCAGCGGTCGGTCTTGGTGGGGTGCGAGCGTGCACGCTGAGTACCTTCAACGCGGAAAGAGACGAAGGTCTCCATTTGCTTGGAGGCCGAGCGGGAACGGAATGTTGAGACGACGGGGGCATGGTCCAACTCCCGGGCACCTTTGAGAATGACTTGGAGCTTGCCGGAAAGGGGCTTCGAACGAAGGTTGTCCTTGCGCTCGCCGTCAACACCAGGACCAGCAGGCCCCGAAGCTATCGGAATCGCACGGCTTAGCCGATATCGTGGGCGAAAATGAATGATCGCGTACCTTCCCCCTCATCCTCATCCGCATCATCGAGGATGTGCAGGGTTTTGTAGCGTTTGAGAGCGGATTGGAGCAGCTGAATCTTACGATCACTCTCAACACGCTTGCTCTCCGCATCCGCCTTGGCCTTCTTGTCTCCGTCTGCCTGATACAGCTTCGCCATTTTGTCGATACCCTTCTTGTACTGCTTCTCGACCTGGAGCTTGTACTCGAGCTGGTGAAGCATACGGGAGATCTTGGCCGTGGTGTGGGGAGTGTCGGCCTTGATCAGGTCGAGATTGGTGTACGTCTTGGGCTTCGGGATCCCGTAGGCGTCATCTACGGGTGACCCACCTGGGGGAGCCATCTCGGGGGAGCGACCGCCGCGGGCAGCGTACTCGGAGGCGGTAGACGTCCCGGGGAAGCGGCCGTCCGGTGGGCGACCCATGTTGGGAGAGCCGGGGAGCGAGCCGCCTACAGAGCCGGAGCTCCCAGATCGAACGTGATCGTCGCGGCCCTGTTGTTGAGCCATCTTGCGGGCGTGCAACTCACGGAGGGTGTCCTCGAAATAGGAGAGGGAGCGCTCCGCCTCCCGGATCTGGGCGTCGTTCTTGCGGAGGACATCGGGGTTGCTGGTGGCCTGGCGGATGAGTCGGGAGGCCTCGAGAACCTTGCGCTCTGTCTCGATGCGCTTGTAGACGTCCTGAATCTTCTGGTCCAGCTCGTGCGCCTTGGAGATGGCATTAGACGGATTGGGCGAAGTGGGGTGATTAGATGGGCACGATTGGATGCTCACCATGGCGGTCGTGTGTGTGGGAGACCCGCGTTCGCGGGGGACGGGTTCGGGCGAGCTGGCGGAGGAGGACGAGCAGTGGATATAAGCTGAGCAGTTGGGAGCAGTTCAGAGAGCCTGACAGTTCCGGACTCGGAGGGCAGTGATTGTGTGCATCTGCTTGTCTCATCGCCACTCCGAGTGATAAGATGCTTATCGCGCCTTATTTACCCTCCTTACATCTCTCTTTAGTCCACATCCGCCTCCGACTAATGCCCTCCTTCGCCACCTCCTCCGTCGTCCGCGACAACGCGGACGCGTACGGTATCCAGCTCCACGCCCGCCACGTATTCGTCGCACGCAATCCGTCCGACGTCGTCTATGCTGTCAAGGATGGCATCCCCAGCGACCTGGACGTGATTCTCGAGTCCGACCTCATCATCTCCCTCTCGGGTACTTTCGACCGAACCAGACGCGAAGGTCGCGACTTGCAAAACTCCGCGATTGCTCAGCACTTGCTGGACTACTTCCATGCGGTTTGTTTCACTGCCTTTCGCTGTTGCCACCGCATTCACTCGTTCGCGCCACGTTGACGCGCCCATCTAACCCCCCGCATCTCTCAGAACAGCGATAATTTAGGTGTGAGACCCTCATCCAAGCTGTTCCTGGATGAAGATGGCAATACAAAGCGTGCGTAGCTTTCTCTCACAGCCGACTATTGTCATCCTATGCATTGTCGCATGTCGCGCACCGCTTTGGGCTCAGGCGGGCAGCGCAGCGACTGCGGGTTTCGACGATCTTTCCTCACGCCTCAACCCACGCACTCATCCGCATATATGCGCTCATTTATATGACGATCAGTGACGTTGAGTCCAACCCGACCAATCCTGGAGACGCGATCACCACACATCGCTCTGTCCTCAATTGACCTCCTCTACGTCTTTACAACACTGCTTTCGCCATCTCAGACGCCCGGCATCCTAGGTCCGTACTTGTCCCCGACACACTTTCCCCTTGTTGGTTACTCACATTGCCCACTTTGACTGCTTCCGCAGTCGTCGACCCCTTTTCACCGAATGCTTTCCTTCCACTAGTTGCTGCGTTAGATCGCCTAGTGGAGAAGCTTGTCGCTCGCCTCGTCAAGTGGGTGTTTGTTCGTTTTTACGGTGCACGAGACATAAGTTGGGATCCTTGGCTGAACATTTATGTAGGCAGTACCCATTGATTTTTGGCCCGTGGCGAGAGGTGTGTAATAATACGTAGTCCACCCTTAGGACGGACAGCTGACACCTTTGAAATTGCTGGCAGCGGTTCGATGTAGAAGTCACAGTCTTCTCGAAGCTGTCGCGTGCTCTCGCGGACATCATTTGCCGTTCTCCTCATACCGCATTCCGCAAGAGCTGTCGCCGAGTTACAAAGGTGTGCCTGACGTTCGAAGGTGTTCATAACGGCTGATTCCGACCTTTTGCGACTCGCCAGGTGCTCCACAAGAGCGATGTCGCTGCCACCGGCTCATCAGCAAGTTCACTGCAAGCAATCTTGGGCAACTCAACGATCGAGTGCCTTCTAATCGCAGACGACGGTACCATCGACCCGAAAGGTGTGTCTGACCCATTTGACTATTGTGACACCTTTTCTCGGGCTATGGAGCGGGTCTACAAGACTACATCGAAATCCCTACGATACAAGGTGAAGATTCTGCTTCGACAGTGATCCTCCGCTTCTTACCTTACTTAGGGCCTTCGTCCGACAAATCTAAGAGACCGCGGAAAACCTCCATACGACGATTTTGTGTTGTCGGAATGCCTAGAATCTCCGGCCCGGAGCGCCGAAATGGATCTGTTCTGCAATATCGAGCTGGATGCTCGAGTCCCGGCCGAGCTCTGGTTTGACGAAGATGCGGAGACCATGGGTGGGAGCCAGGAAGGCGAAGGCGTCTTCTATGGCGACAACCCGGAATCGATAAACGACATAGATATCTGGGTCTCCGACGAGCCGGAGTCTCCTGCTGGTCCTCCGCTAGAAGATTCTGATGACCTCTGGGACAGCTCGCAATCTACGACGCTCGACGTTTGTCGTCATTGTCTATCCCTGCGTGCGCTGCTTATTCATGCTTATCGATGACACGTTTTGCTCAGGATCCGATGCTTGAGTGGGCGGGCCTGTCGTCCTCTGATTCGTCTCAGACATCCTATACGACAGGACCAGACGCGGCCTTCTCCGATCCCTATCCGCGCGCCGAACTCCCAGATTTTCCCCAGGATTTGATCACCGACGACGATGAAGACGTCAGATGGCCGAACGACCAAGCAGACCGTGCTCTTGACGACCAGCCCTTAGCTCCTTTCTCTCCACTGTCGACGGCGTTTCAACCCTCGGAGACAATGTCCTTGGATATGGATCTGGCGTACAATCTGCATCCGTCGATGCATCCTTCCGGATCTGGCTGTTCTATTCCTAGTTACCCACCCTCTCACACTCGGGCTTCCAGTCCCCCCTTCGAGGAGACTTTGGACATGGGTTGGTCGACATCATACTTCCCTATTCTCATGGACGACGATCTCGAAGGCGACGAAGGAAGCGGCTCTAGGTCTCGCCCTCCGACCCACACTCAAGCCACCCTTCCGCCACCGTCACCCGGCACGAGACCCGGTGCTCAGGTCATCTGACGAAACCAATCTATGTTGCTCGTCCTTGCGCGCCTTCTCCTGAATCTACGACGTTCCGGAACCATCGTCACGGAGGCATGTGTACTCGATCAGGGCCGCGAGCAGCACGCGACGGGCAATCGATGAGCAGGTTGAAGGCGGTGAAGGGGATTGCAGACGGGAGGGTGGAGAGGCATGTGGGGGGAATGAGGGCAGCCTCGTTTCGGAAGACGGCTAGCACGCGACGATGATAAGACGCGACCCCTTGGACGTGCGTGGAGCAGAACGGGGGTTGCAGACTTTATGCGAAGATGGGGGTTTGGCGATTCTTGGAAGAGAATGATAAGTACTTTGTTTCAATGGCCAGCGGCTGCGTGTACCGGTGTTTGGGGATGGAGTGCTCTCACACCCGAAACTTGGAGGTGCGGAGTCAATGTGCACCGGACTAGTGTCGGGCGTGTTTAACTTTCAGCCCGAACGTTCTGCTTGCCCTGCCGACATAGTGCTGTCCAGCCAACGGCTCCGCCTCGGTTCTGTATATTTGTTTCAGGCTCCTTCCGATTGAGTCAATTTGAAAGGGAAAGTCGAGCGATGGCCAGACGACGAGTAGAGGCGAGATCTAGATCGCGGGATTGTTACGTCACATCCGAAGGAGCGGATTCCAAGTTCCGCCAGACTCCGCCTGGTCTTTTGCAGCCTGTGGTGGCTATGGCCGAGCGATGGGCGCCTGAGGCAGCTCTTCAGCTCACGACGTCCACCCATAAACGATCCTCATCCAGATTGCTTTCTGACTTCGTCCACAAGACCTCCGCTCCATCCCCTCCCCTCCCGCTCGACGGAGCTCCGCTCTCGCCTGCGTCCCTCCTACGTTCTCTACGCCGCTCGCGCCAGCCGCCTCTCCCCACTGCCGTTCTGCCGACATGTTGCCTGCTAAGCGTAACAAGGTTGACATCAGCGTATGTACTTTTGATCTTCTCCCTGCGCCTCGCGATCGTTTTTGCTCCTGCGGAGTGTATGGCGATTGCGCATTTATCGCAGCCGTCTTGTGGGTCGGGCTGACATGGCTTATGTGTTTTGCAGAAACTCACGGAGGAGGAGCAGAAGCTCTTCCGCCTCTATGGCAAACTCCCGACGCACAAGAATGTGCTGACGAAGATGCAGAAGGTGTGTGCTATTCTCGAAGCTCGTCGTTCTCTCCTGCTGCGCTCCGTCCATTGCAGATCTAACTACGTTTCGTAGGATCGGAAGTACTTCGATTCTGGGGACTACGCGCTGAGCAAGGCCGGTAAGGCGCCCCAGAACACCGTCGGCACCGCCATCCCCAACCCCGAGAAGTGAGTGTCGCGCCGTCCGTTCAACCTTTCTCGCTTCCCCATCGTCAACCCCTTCTTTCTCCCGCGTCCTGTCTCCCGCGCGGTGCCCTGCGGTGCCTGGCCTGCGCAGCGTTCTCCGTTCGCTGCCAAAAGCCTAATTTGATATAGAATGCAGAAGTACTGACTCTGATTGTTCTCATCGCCGCTCAGCATCCCCCACGCCACCTCGCCCCCCGTGCACCAGTCACTCTCGGTCTCGCCCACGAACTCAGTCACGAACGCGGCACCCGCCAAGGAGAGCCCGCTTGCCGAGCAACCCAAGTCTGAGGCCGAGGGGGCTGAAACCGCCGAGACGGAGGCTGAACCTACGACCGTCGATGCGGAGTCGGCATGAGGAATGCTTCAATCGTCCTCCCTGCATCGCCCCCGCACACGACGCGCCTCGAGTCCGCAACGCATTCACTCCTCCACGCGCATGACCGCCACGCCCCGTCACGCTCTGTCACCGCTATCTTCCGCTCCTCCACCACTCTGTCCGTCGTTGTCCGCTGACTTGGACACCTGACGTGCGTTGCCGTGTCTGTTCTATCATCATATCATATCCACCGTCGCATCCCACTTGCACTCTGTTGATGTTGTCCCCCTATACTCCCTCCCGTCTCCTGTCATCCAACGCGTATCGTCTATCATCTATCTGCTATACTGAAGCATATACATTAGTTGCGCGACGTGCGGCGCGAGTATGTGAGCATCGGAGCGATCGCAGGAAGGAGACGGGCTCGGATCTGTCCTCTCCCTCCTCCGCGAACCTCGAGCCTCTGACGTTCCGCACCTTCCGAGTCTCGAGATCGAGGTCGATCGCTTCCTGCTTCCTGACATGTCACGCGTTCCGCTCATGTTGCCTCGTCTTGCCCGTCTCGTTCTGTGCGGCTGTCGTGTATGGGATCAGAGGCATACGAGACTGTCTGTACGGTGTAATAGTATTGTGTAGGTACGACTCGGAAGTTGCAGTTGTACGACTTCCGGATCGGCTCCTTGTACCTAGGTCGGTGGAGTGGCCTTGACTGGTGTCGCGAGTAGTGATACCAGAATTTCCACGATTGGTTTTTGAGAAGCATGTGTCTCCAAAACATGTCATGGAACATGGACCAATAGTGTGTATGTTGAGTGTATGCGCAAGGGAAATCAGCCTGAGGATTCGATGCACTGCATCTGCTGCTATATATGCTCTTGCTTGATCAAACATGCAGTGCATTTTGCTGCTGCCTCCTCCCAACGTACGTTCGATCATGATGCTCTGGTTGCGCAAGGCGAAAGAGAGCTGCGGGCAAGGATATTGTGACCGTGACGCTATGATGATCACGTGCTGGTCACGAGTGTGACGAGACGCGTCAATGTGCGACGCGATGATGGCTGGCTTGTACCTTGACCGTCTTCCGCGAGCTGCTGCCCCCTCACTCGAACGTGGCGTCACTCTCGACCATGGCCTCAGATGCAGACAGGATCAGGGCCTCAATTCGGGAAAAGTTCGGCGCGGATTTGGACGACAACCTCATGTCAGAATGTGAGCACCTCGCTGCTTTTGATCGAGAGTAGCCCCAATCCACCAACAACTCGCTTTGTAGGCGTAAGGCTCTGCCAATCGCATAACATCAGCGGACTCGATCTGTGGTATAAGTGGGAGGCAGTGCGATTCAGACGCGGTCCTACGCAGTTCACAGTCAAGGACGTCCAGGAAGTCAGGGCCGCAATCCAGCGTGAGCTCAGGAGCAACATGACGAAGAAACTCGCGCGAGGCAATCTGTCCGGACTCCAGTCGAAGAACTTCGCTGCCTCTACCACTCGGAACGGGAGGCCCAACTTGAGTGGTCCACCGACCACGCCTGCCAAGCCTGCGGTGCGGGTTCAGGATGGCATGCCCCGGATCGAGGAGAAGAAGATGCAGGTTCCTGTTGCTGGTTCGAGTCGCGTTCAGAGTCGCGTGGAGATTAGGTGTCCGTCTATGAATGAGGGGGCGCGTAAAAGGCGTGAGTGTTTATGTGAATCCTTGGTATAAACCATCTGCTGAATGCGACCACACAAGACCGCTACATGTACGAGAAGATCTCGGAGCGCAGCGAAGGTGAGTGTGTCACATGCCCCGGCTATGCACGAGTACATACCGTTCCCCCGCGACCACAGTGTTGGACGACAGGATAGACCATTTCGGCGAACTCGTCAAGGATTACTATAATGTAGAAGACCTGGGCGATCCCGCTGCCGTCACAGAGGTCCGCTTCCATGCAATTCCTATTGCATTCCGCTGCAAAGTTCTGACTAGCACCCCCACAGGAAGACGTGGTCGTGGTTGGTCGAATAGTCCTGGATGCCGAGGCGTCCTCTGGTCCGGTGAAGCTGAACGAGGCGTCCCTCGTGCTCGAATCGTCACGCATGATGGGTTCTGGCGTCCGGGTTCCTCTCCGGTTTGATGCTGATGTGAAGGTGCGGAAAGGGAAACGAGGCTCGGGTGGTCAGGGTCTCTTCCCTGGAGCTATCGTTGCGCTCAAAGGCAAGAATGGCGGCGGTGGGTCGTTTCTAGCTTCTGAGATTCTATCTGTAAGTCCCGCTGGACCGTGACGAGCGCGTTTGCTCACATTTGCTCTTCGAAGTTACCGCCTCTAGAACCTCCTATGGACCCTCTCGTCAAATCTGAAACCGGGGAAACACAATTTACCATGCATATAGCATGTGGGCCCTTCACCCCCGACGGGGATCTACAATTTCGTCATTTCCAGAGTTTAATCGCAAAGCTCAAGATCGCAAAACCTGATGTTGTTCTCTTAGTGCGTTCTACGGGTCTCCTGTCGCCCTCCCAGCATGTTCATCTTTACGCCGTCAGGTCGGACCGTTCATCGACGCATCTCATCCATCAATCAAAATTGGAGATATCGACGCGACGCCCGAGGACATGTTCCGCACCGTATTTTTCGACGGTCTCCGTGGCTTCCTTGACTCTTCCGAAGGCAGTCATGTTCTACTTCTTCCAAGTACGCGTGACATCCTGAGTGGTCATGCCGTCTTTCCACAACCCGGACTCAACGCCACGTCGCTCAACGATTCTGTATGTTATGGCTACTCCCCAACTGCGTTCGGGCTGACCCAGTATTCCGATTTATGCAGCGCATAACCCGGCTCCCGAATCCAGCGCGGTTCACACTAAACGGAGTGCATTTCGCAGCTAGCAGTGTTGACGTCCTCTTCCACCTGCGCAAGGAAGAGTTCTTCAAGCGGGCGACAGAAGTCGAGCCCCTCACGGGTCCTGCAGACCCAGAGGGACAAGCTCCATCGGATGCGATGGCCAATTTGTGCGGACATGTTCTCCAGCAGCGAAGGTAAGCACCGAATGTGTTTCCTCTCTCATTTTCCCCGGCCTAGTGGCTGATCTGGGTGTGTTTAGCTTCTATCCCATCTTTCCGGTGCCGCTCGACCTGGCACATGAGGTAAACCTGGACGTATCGCACTCGGATCTCCTGCATTTGACTCCACAGGACGACGATGTGGAGGACGCCGATGGTGCCAGGGACCCCAGCAGGGCGCGATGCTCCCCGGATGTCCTCATCATACCCAGCAGGCTGAAGAATTTCTCCAAGGTGCGCATCGATGCCGTTGTAACCCAAAATGACACATGTTGAAAAGCGCGTGGGGGAACTAGGTCGTGGATAACACGGTCGCGATCAATCCATCCTTCCTGACGAAATCGACGTATGCGGTGCTCACGTATGCGGGTCACGCTGGTCCTGGACTTGCGAGACACAGGGTGAAGGTTGAGATTGAACGCGTGGAGGTGTAATGCTGCTGTGAGCCACGACGGCTTGTGGAATCATGATGTATCCCCGATCTTGCCATGTGTTGCTAGAGCTATCATGCCTTGCTGTGTGCTATCACATTCATGAATGGTCGATGCGGGATCCCTCGAGATGGGCTAACATCGGCCGGAGGTGTATGCATGGAGCAAGTACTTGTTCTATCAACAAGTCCGTGCCATTTTCACCTGCTTGTTTGCGTTAGATCAAGGATGACGATGGGGCGCTAGGTTGTTTATGACAGGACGATCGCCAGACGCGCGGAGGGCGGTACATAAGAGGATGTTCTGCTCCGCCGACGGAGCAAGAGACAGGAGAGTGGGAGGTCGACGTCAGTGCTGCAGAGTAGTGCTTGACGATGGCGATCTGCAGGCCAATGAAAAGCCTGGAGTGGTTTGGGGGAGCGAGCTTGGAGCAGGCATGAAACACGGTCCACACGTCCTCGTCTCGGAGCCGCCACATGGGGCGCCTAAACTCGCCAAATATTGTAATTTCCGCATTCTGAATCCACGTGGGCCGGATTGGTAGTCAGTGCCTCGGAAGCAGACTACCCTGTCCTCATCCTCCTCATCCTCCCCGCCCTCGCCCCCGCCGGAGCCTGGCCTGCTGATCGCATGCGACAACGGCGCACGCCATGTACGACCCACAGGCTCCCATGACCTACGACCAACCTCAGCCCGGCGACGAGCAGTACATCACTACCTTCTTCTGCCGCGCTCTTTACGACTATCAGACGAACGATTCCTCCTCCCTCTCTTTCGGCAAAGGCGATATCATCGAGGTTCTCACGCGTCTCGAGTCTGGCTGGTGGGACGGACTGCTGAACGACGAGCGCGGATGGTTCCCGTCCAACTACGTTGTCGTGATCTCCGACCAGGAGGCCGAGGCCGTGCTCAATGGCTCGGAGTACCCTGGCTCTCAGTCTTCGCTCCCGGATGATTCGATGGTCGACATGGCGCATTCGATGTCCCAGGCCCTATCCCAATCCGATGCCGACGGAGACTGGCTTAATGACGGAGAGGGAGATTACCAGGCTCAGCGCACGCCTGCGTACAGGAACGGCGCGCAGCAGAACGATTTCTGGGTGCCCCAGGTCGCACAGGATGGTCGAGTACGTCGCAAATTTTGATCTTGGGTCCTCTTTCTAGGACGTCCTCACCCCCTGCGCGTGCAGATATTTTACGTCAACACACAGACCGGCCAGCATGCCACGGACCTCCCCAATGAAGTTGAGGCAGACGAGGAAGCAGAGGTCGCCGCACTCTCGCCCCAAGGGCCCCCACGAGCGAGCCAGAGCGCCGCATACGGTCTGGCAGGAGCGAACGGCGCTGTCCAGGACAACGCCGGGTTCGGCCCTCCGAGGCGGACTCGCACACCGGAGCCATGGCTCAGGCGGTTGGCCGACGACGGCCTGTCATACTACTACGTGAACAAGCTTGACGGCACCGTTTCCTGGGCAGTTCCTGGAGCCAGCGCTCCGCCGCCCCCTGCATATAACGACGACGGGTATACAGGCCCTCTAGCTACGAAGGGTTTGCCCGCTGCTTCTGGCCCCTCAATTCCTCGCAACGGCAGCTCGAATGGTGTTTCGCGCTTGCGGTCGGAGTCTTCCGTTTCACGGACGCGGGACCACAGCGATAGCAGCGCCGACAGGCTCAGTATCCACTCCGAAGACTCCGAAGTGTATCCATCGAGGCGGGACAGGTCTCAGTCGTCGGCAGCGGGCAGTGCGAGACAAGGGGGAAACGGTGTCGCACGCCCACCCGCCGCCCCCTCTTCTTCGTCCTCGCGTTCCAATCCACCGGCACCTGGCCAAGCAGGCCCCGCTGCTCTTGAGCTCACTGCAGCTGAGGAGTCTGCGAGGGCTCTGCAGGAATCCCTATCTCCCTCCTCTCCGGAAACCGCCGTCGAGCTATCAAATCAAGTTCGCGAGGCGATCGCAGCCGTTCTGCGGTACCTCAAGGGCTCGTCTAGCCCGCGACGGCCGGAGCAGTACCGAGAGGTGGATCAGTTGGTGTTGAAGGTCGTGGCGTCGGTGCGCAACCTCCTGTACGTGACCGCGACGCCCAGTGGTCATGTTCCAAGTCACCTCTACCCCCGAGACGCGCGTGATCCGCGACTGGCCAGTAACGGTCAGACGCTTCAGTCTCATCTGAAGGCGGCTCATCGGAAGGTCGCGGGGACGCTGTCGAAGCTGGTGCTGTCCGCGCTTGCGATGCAGTACGACCCGGGGCTGTCCTCGTCTTCGTCCGACAAGCCGAACCGGATGGAGTCGGACGTCGCAGAGCTCGAGCGCGCGGTGGTCGCTTTCGTGCAGGAGGTGCAGTTCTATCAGGAGCAGCACGCTTTGTCAAATACGCTGTCACGGACGGGGGATGGGAAGCGTCTCTTTGGTGTGTTCTCTATAACAAACATCGGGCTGGGGTTGCCTGGCGCGGGTGTTGCTGGAGAGTGGCGAGGGTTTGGTTACGTCGCGCCAGACGACGGCTTGGACCTTCCTCAGCGGACACTGAGCGACGATGTCGTTATCGAGTACAAGGGCAGTCTGAAGGCGCTGGAGGCGCGGCTGGGGTCGCTCGTCATCTCGTTGAGATACCTGGACAGCCACCCAGGTATGTGCACGGTTCCGCGATTCCCCGTTACGTAACTCAATTATAGTGATCTACAGAACGAGTCTCTCAAGAAGGGCAGAGCGCCTCCGCATACCTATCGTGGCTACTGGCGTCGCTGTGCGGTATCAACATCGCACGCCATGTGGACGTGGACGGTATTCGTCCCGATTCCGGTCTCCCTTCGACATCACCGCAGTACATGCAGACGGTGGACAGAGCGCGTCAGCTCCTCCGCACGCTTGAGGTGTCGACGCAGGCGATGTACGACGATGGCGCGACGATTTTCATGGCCGTGCAATCCCTAGGACGTGGGCCCCTCATTGCACAGAGGGAGCGTGCTACGTTGGTGGGTGCGGTGGAGTCGACAGCACCTGTCGTGCGGTCGAACTGCGTGGTTGTCGCACAGACGCTCGAGTCTCTGCTTGCCACTGGCCACGACCAGGCGTCCATCAGCCAGGGCGACTACCGGAACTCGATTGAATGGCGCACGTCGCGCATAAACATGGCCGACAGCTCGATCGCCGCCATCTCGCGCCTGGCTGACATCCCGGCTGGGGACGACGAGTTCATCGACATGGAGCACGCTTTCTCGCAGCCGGTGATGCGCACCGCACCGTCGGCAGAGTCAGGGTCCTCGACGCTATACAGCAGCGCGAACCAGCCGTCGCAGTCGTCGCTGGAGATGTCGGAGCGCTCGAGATCTGACAGCGTGAGCGAGCCGGAGACCCCGACATGGCAGCCGGACACTGCGGATGGCACCTTCGTCGCCCCGCCGTCGCCCGAGATGCCGGATCCGCTGGAGGAGGAGTCTGTTGCGTTTGCGGACGAGGACGACCGTAAGTGTTTTCCAGGTGTTGGGCACACGGATGCTGACTCTTTCCTTTTAGCTGCGCTTCTTGGCAAGTCGCCAGCGCGGACAGGCAAGGGCAACAAGCTTATGAAGATCCTCGGGTCGGATGCGCCGCAACACTACATCAGCAAGTTGAACGCGGATCAGAAGCCGTGGTACTTGCGCCCGAATTACGACCAGTCCGAGATCCTCATCGATCCCGATGGGCAAGTTCGCGCCGGTACTCCGTCTACGCTCGTTGAGCGGCTGACCGCGCACGAATTGGGCGGTGAGTGGGATTGCTCTCGTTTGTTACGTGTGGAAGTTGATGGTGTGGTGGATGTAGATCCTACGTTCATCAAGAACTTCCTGATGACGTTCAAGTCGTTCATGACGGTCGACGACCTGTTCGAGCTGCTGACCAAACGCTATTGGGTGACGCCGCCTCCTAACTTGAAGCCGACTGAGCTTGAAGAGTGGACTCGTTTGAAGCAGCAGGTGATTCGTATGCGGTGAGTTGTCATCCTACCAAATGAACCGGAGGTATGGTATTGACATTAGGTGTAGTGTCTTGAATACGTTTAGGACCATGGTCACGGACGACGACATCTTGGAGAAAGAGGACATGTACATTCTTACCCGCATGAAGGAGTTCGCATCCAACGAGGAGGTCGTAACGTTCGCGGCGGCGAAGCAACTGCTTATCCTCATCGAACGTGCTGTACGTTACCTCTTTTCTCCTTACCGCAGTCCATTCTGATACATTTTCGATAGCAACGTGGCGGCGATGCACCCATCAAGACCACGAACATGGTACCGCTTGCACCTCCAGCACCTATCATGCCGAAGACGTCGAAGAAGCTCAAGTTGCTTGACATTGATCCCCTCGAGCTCGCACGGCAGCTTACGCTTATGGAGGCCGCGCTGTACAAGAAAATCCGGCCTATGGAATGCTTGCAGCGATCGCGAGAAGCCAAGCCTGGCAAGACCGCGGACAACATTACTACTATTATTCAGCTGAGCAACCGGGTGCGTGACAGCG
This sequence comes from Sanguinoderma infundibulare, assembly GCA_032821775.1. Taxonomy (NCBI): domain Eukaryota; kingdom Fungi; phylum Basidiomycota; class Agaricomycetes; order Polyporales; family Polyporaceae; genus Sanguinoderma; species Sanguinoderma infundibulare. Next base: position 2,137,484 of record JAVLRN010000007.1, read on the forward strand.
AAGGTTGGATGATATATGGAATATGGATTTACGTCACCCTCGCCCAGATTGCTAACTGGGTAGCGGAGTCGGTGCTGGCCAGGGAAGACTCGCAGAAACGCGCACGAATAGTAAAGCATTTCATTAACGTCGCTGACGTGAGTGCCGGCACTGTTGGTAGCTGCGTTGTTCTTGTTTGCTAACGTATTGGCGCAGCGATGCCGTGTGCTGCAAAACTTCTCGACGATGACCGCAGTCATCTCCGGTCTGAATACCCCACCGATTCGTCGACTGAAGCGGACATGGGAGCAGGTCAACGCCAAGTTCATGTCGCAGCTGAAGATTTGCGAGTCGACCATTGATACCAACAAGAACTTTAATAACTACCGTTCCCTTTTGGCGAGGATACAACCGCCCTGTGTGCCCTTCATCGGTACGTGTGCCTGTGTACCAGTCTCCATTGGGCCATGTTGATTGATGCGTCCGTTTGCAGGTGTCTACCTTACCACTCTGACGTTCATCAACGACGGCGCAGAAGACAAGTTGGCGGGCAAAATGATCAACTTCCGCAAACGGCAGAAGGCGGCGGAGGTGATCCAGGACATCAAGCGCTGGCAGGCGAAGCCGTACAACTTCCAGACGGTGGGGTCTGTGCTCACGTACCTGGAGGAGTCCTTCCAGTCGTATCAGGATGGTGTGGACTACGGAGACCAGTTCTGGAACCTCAGTCTCGAGCGCGAACCGCGGGAGCGTGAAGACGAGAAGATGGCGAGACTGCTGCAGGAAAGCGGTTTCTTGTAGACGAGAGAGAGGAATCGCGTGCCGGGCTTCGCGTCTCCCTCTTCCCGCCCCCCACCACCATCCCCATGACCACGACGACCGCCACGACCAGCACACTAGTCACCGACAATTAGTAGTACCCACCGCCGCTTGCGTCCTCTCTGCATCATCATCATCCTCTCGTATCCTTTTGCGTTCCATCGTTCTCTGCAGATATCCGCACCATGCTTTGTGTATTTTTTTTTGTTTTTCACGCCGCGTCGCACTTGACTTATGCCGACTACATGCTGTAATAGTAGGTTCCATTATTCGCGGACTAGGATCATGCTTGATAATGCAAGAATTTTGGGTCGCTTTTCCTGCTATGACAGGCGTGCTTTCGAGCCAAAGGGAGTCTGGCGTCGTCAGCGGAACCCCGAGCTCAAGCAACTCCGTCATGGGCGCCTGTTCGACGGGTGATGCCAGCGCTCCGACGCCGGGCAGGACCTCCATCAGCAAAAGCGCCAAAAGGTTGCAACGGGCACTGCCACGCCGGATGGGGATTCCAACCCCTAAATGGCAAGGGCGGGGGTTGCAACACATCACTTTGCCATTGTAAACGTCGTAGTGCCGGGGTATGTTCATAGGGCCGTCAAGTTGCCGTCGAGGAGTCAGACTCAGTTACAGCATATATTCAGACACTTCGCAGACATTTCAGTGTGAGCTCCAATGTATGTATTAGACAATTCCGAATATAAATACAGGATGCAAAGTCGTTATGGAAGTGCATAGCCCTGCGAACCGTACATCGCCGTCGTGATCTGCTGAGCTATCTTGAGCCTCGAATTCGTCACTGCTCACCTCGTCGCTATCCGCATGTGAGACCGCCTGATGCCCGTCCCTATGCCCGTACCCATCAGCTTCGGAACCCGGTATGCAGCACCACGCCGACGCGACCTCTGCACCGCGATGACCGCTTCGCGAAGGGTAGGAATGGACAGCGCCAGGCATGCCGCAAACGCGTGGACGTTGAACCTGTCCAGCGAACGTTCCGCACACCCACGCGGTGCGCGACGTTTGAAAGACCCGGGATCCATGTCCTGGTAGTCCTCTAGAGGCACAAGGAACTGCGGGTGAGGCACCGGAGAAATGGCCGTCGGTGATGAGGGCGGTCTTGCCACCCAGGCCTGCGCCCATGAGGGCCGCGGTCTGGCCCAGCATCTGCAGGTAGCAACGTTCGCGGTCAGCGGTTGCTCGTTTCGAGTACACGGCACGCTACCTCTGGCATCCCTAGCGCGCCCTTGGGTCCCTGATACCGGAAGATGATGACCATTCCGGCTGTGACCTCTCCGTTTTGAAGCGCATCGAAGAACGAAGGGATGCTGCACAGCAAAACATGAGACGACCGTCGGTTGACACCCCAAGTACCCAGCGGACGCACTTGTCACGAGGTTCCCGCGGAGGATCGTCAAGTGCCCAGTCCCCTTGATCGGGTCGGTCAGCGGCCGAACGCCGAAGTCGAGCTCCGGCGCGTCCTGGACGTTCTCCGCAAGCGTCTTGCCAGTAACGGTTATCTGCGTGCCATCGATGAGGTCCGTGGTCTTCAGGAGGTACTTGAGCAGCGGCGGGATGCCACCGACTTTGTGGAGGTCCTCCATGACGTACTTCCCGGACGGTCTGCACAATGTGTGTTAGCATATAACGACTGGAGATAGTTGGAGGTGGGAGCCTACTTGAGGTCGGCAAGGTAGGGGTCTTGTTGGCGACCATCTGAAAGTCGTCGATGGTGATGTCGACGTCCGTCGCGTGGGCCATGGCGAGGAGGTGGAGGATGGCATTGGTGGAACCACCGATGGCGTTCACGACAGCGATCGCATTCAAGAACGAGTTGTGAGTGAGGATATCTGTGCCTGCCTTGTCAGTCTCCATCTCATCCTCCTCGTCCTGCGACGTCACCAGCGCGAGCTTGGCGAGCTCGATCGCCAGTGTCACGGCAACCGTCTTGCAGAATTCCATGCTCCAGAAGAGGTCTGCGAGAAGGTTGACGACTGGATGGTCGGGTTCAAGCGAGTGAGTACGTGAAAGCACCAATATTGAGATGGAAAATTGTGTACGTACACTTCTTTGAACGCAGGATCTCGCGCCGTGTAACGAGTCGTCCACCGACGCGGTGGCGCTTGAGATCGTCGTCCGTGAACTTGCTATTAGCCAATGACTTCGCATCGGCCGTCGCGAGAGATGCGATCGCTCCACGCAGATCCTTGATGGTGTAGAAGTACTGGAGGAGCGAGTTGAGGTAGCAAGTGTTCCCGAGCTGGTTAAGGCCTCGGGGCATCTCCGGACTCGCGCTGACGACATTCGCGTCCCCGACTGTCCAAGGCGTAGTCAGTTCTCCGTAAACGCCAGCACAGCCGACCTTAGACTCACGATCGCTGCCCGTGGCCAAGAAGTGGCGCAATCGCTCGCTATTCGTCACCTCCGCCATGACGCTCAGAGCCTCACGCATCCTCTCCGACTGACTCGGCTGATCTTCGACCTGTGCATGCGTGCAGGTTCGGTCGAACATCAAAAAAACGACAACTACATACCCGCATCGAGTAAACCGTCAACAGCATTGTCTCGTCCACCTCTTTCGGCGCGTCCAGCGTCTGGTACGCGGTGTCCGGTGACATCCCCGTCCCCTTTTCCTCGTTCCACACCTTGATCAGCGTGACGATGCCCCGCTCTTCCGCGACGACCTTCAGGGCCTCGTTCAGCTGCGCGCGCCGTTGAGTGGCATCCCCTGCCGCATTCAGCCACGCCCGCTGCCGCGCGCTCTGCCACGCGTGCGCGATGAACTCGTCGTCGACGTCGCTGTCCAGCTCGACTGCAAGCTCGTTGTCGCGCCAAAAGCCGAGAATGCGCGCGTAGCTCGCGTGCTCATCGACCGTGAACCGGTACCGCTCCTTCTCCTGCACGATGAACGACTGCAGCTTGTCTGGCACGGTTGCGCGCAGGTTCACCATCGCGTTCACGATCGTGACCAGATCGGTGAAGTACAGCATCGTGTTCGTTGGGTCGCATCTGCACTGCGCGAGGTACGCAAAAACGAGGCGTTCTGCCCGGTTGCGGGTCAGAATGCGCGGAGGGATTTGGACGCGATATAAATTGAGCCTACCCCAGGAATACGTGCTCGCAGTCATTCCCAACGCATTCCACGATGATTCCAGCTGTGTCTGAGAGATAACGTGTTCCGAAATAACCCCGCGCGGGACTAAAAAGAAGGCCATGAGACGAAAGGCCCAAGAAATTTCGGAAAATGCTCACTTTGGGTGACGTGCGCACCAATGGCCGTCTGGTATAGATCGCGCGCGCTGTCCGCCATCACTTGCAGAACCATCGGATTGTAGGTCTTGAAGGCCTCCTCTGCGAGACAGTTAGCAGCAACCCTCATCGCAACCGATACTACACACTGTTCGCCTTGCCGTAGATGGCCAGCCACGCGCTGAGCTCCACCCAGGCGCGTAGAAGCTCGACAATCTCCCGCGTCTTGCCGTCGCCTTGCGGAAGGTCTTCGAGAGGGAAGCCGAGCACCTCAAACACGCGCTCGCTGTGCCCGGTCAGCGCGCGCGCAACACTCAGACGTCGCTGATGGCGTGACTACTCACACTTCGTCGTTCCAACCAATCTTTGTCTGGAATCTCGGCCGCGAGACAGGCAGTGACCGCTTCTCGTCTCTCTACAGTCGGTTATCGATGATACTAAAGATGAATGTATTGGCTCGAGGTAGGACACAAAGAACGCGTGCTACTCACGTCAAAACCGTCCCCCAGGCCGTGACAGCCGTCGCCTTTGGCGTCTTGTCGACGGCCGGGTGGGCGATCTTGTCATGCGTGAACTCGTTCGCGAGCTCGAGGACAATGACGCCGGGGATGATGTCCGAGACGAGGCAGGATAAGGAGCACTGGCAGCAGAGGTAGAGATCGAGCAGCAGCTCGCCATGGGCGTACAGGGGGTTGAGCTGGGCGGCATCGACAATCTTCTCGTACCGATGCCAGTGGTGGGTGAGATTGACCTGGCCGAAGGGCTGCTCGTCGTCGCCGGTGCCGATGCAAGATGCGGTGCGCTTGCGGTGATTCTGATCAGGCAAAGGGGTCTCGGGCTCTCTGAGGAGAGGCGGGAGGATGGTAGACGTTTTCCAGAGAAGGAAAATCCAGCCATTGTGCTCGCGGCAAAAGTAGACATAGGGATCGGGGACGGCGGCGCGCAGTTCTTCGATGGTGGGGGTATGGGGAGGGAGGGGAGACACGAGCGGAGGATGGGGGTGGGTGCTTGGCTTGAAGCGCAGCTTATCCTGTCTTCAACAGCTACACGCCACTCATACTCTTCCCCATCATCCTCGTCGTCGGTACTGGCTAGGGAAGATGCGCGGGAAGGGGGTGTGAGATCTGGCTCGAACCTGTGTGGGGGTGGTGACAAGTCCTGGTAGTGGACTTGGACAGGAAGCTTGCCCTTGGAGTCATGGTCGTGGTCGTAGTCGTGGTCGTGGCCTTGCGAATGGTGTTGGAGGGACGGGAGGCACGCAGAGGAGAAGCGAAGACAGTGATTAGCAGAGGCGCCTCTGCCCGGTTTGGCAGCGATGTGTTGTGACGTCACAGTTCGCGACCTACCAGGCTGCCTTTACTTAAGCCGCCGACCTCGTCCAGCCCCCACCATCCGCCTTCTCCCTCTACCCTCACCTCCGCATTCACCCATGCACGACTCTCCGCTGCCGCCCTAGCCCAAGGTCACACCACAGCCCGCACCTCGTTTGCTGCTCGAGCTGCTCGCGATGCGTACCGAAGGACAAGGCCATCAAGCGCTTCACCGTCCGCAACATGGCCGAGACCGCCGCGGTTCGTGATATTAGCGATGCCACTTGCATGGTGAGTAGCACTTTCAACTGACGACGACGACGACGCCCAGCTAATTATCCCTGCCCATGACGACGACGGCCTGCCCTCCAACCCTCGGACCAGAGGATGTCAAGAAAACCGGCCTCCAGATGGTTAGCGACCATAAACAGTGTGTGTAAGTGCATATATGCATCATTTTACTGCTAAAAGCTGATTGTATGCGTACTTTCCAGGAGTAGTGACGTCCTCGCTGGGTGGAACAAGGCAGTGGTTAGTACTTCTCGTCTCATATGCTTCTCGCTCGCCTGGTTGCTCATTCGCTCGCCTACTCGGTTGCTCGCTCGATTGCTCGATTGCTCGCTCGTTTGCTCGTCTGCTCGGTTGCGCGCTCTCGCAGGTCTGGTAATGCTCTGGTCCCCTGGTGTTCTTGACTGCACCAACTCCCGGTTGCGCTGATCTCGCTCGTTTTGTTAGTCCCACTTCGTGTCCATGTTACGTACATAGCGCAATATAATGCATGCTTTTTCTGGAATTTACCCCGTGTGATTTGTATGCCCTCGCCGCAAGTATCCAACGCCACTAGTAATACCTATCTTGCCGTTATGAGGACTGCCACGCTGTTGCAATCCTCATATGTCATGGTAACCCCTCACCTTGACGGTGGTGGGTGGCAATGCATCATCTTGCCACTGTGGGGGTTGCATTGCGAAGGGGTTAATTAGTTCTCATTTGCAACACTTATTATTGACACATCTGGGGTTGTAATGCGAACTAATAACTATGTTCCATTACACTGCCACTACAGTACGGAAGGCAACACTTTGGCGCTTTTGCTGATGCTCATGTTACCTCTCCTCTCCCATGTAGTCCTGCAATGCCAGCCCTGACCATACCTTCCCCAGCTCGTCTTTGGTGCTTGTTTCAATGATCTCGATCAGCATGCTCTCCGATTGGCCAAAAGATAAGCTACCGAGCCTACCCAGCTATTGTATGTCTTCGTCATCCGTGTCGCAACCGCACCGATTCCGTGTGTGTTGTAGCCACAACGTGGTGGACACGGCAAGCGGGTCATCGTTATCTATTCAGGTGAGTAGGGACATACGTCACTTCATTCATGTACCGTAGACTCGTTGAAAACACGCAGAGCACTCACCCGCTTCGCAGGTCTAATTTGAACTTGACAAGCTCACAAATCTCCCGCGATCGTTTTCGGCCTCCCCCACACCAGCTTCGCGGTTATGCAGGCGACCTGGTGCGATAGCGTGCATTAAATACTCTGTCTACTTTCCGATACTCCTTGTATGGCGCACGGTTTCAAAATTTGGCTCTCAAGTCCCGCACCAGTCCCGCGATACCCTACACCCGCGGACTCCATCGCCCTGCCCCGTATGGGCGTATTCAGGGGCTCATCGACCATCGATATACACTTCGCCCCGTAAATGAACGGGCTCAGTGCATGGCATTGGTGGACTCCTGAGGGATTGCGGTCCGCGTCCGATACACAGACAAGCCAAAGCTGGTGCACGACCGGATCCGCGCAAGAACATTGTGAGTAGGCGTCCGGCATATTTTTCATCGGCAGCATTCATTGACAACGCAATCGATGGATAGCATGGTCATCTGCAGCGAACAGCCGCTTTCTAGGTGCCACCCGTGATGTGTGGCTGCGTCTGTCTGTGGACAGAGCGTGGCCAAACCTGTGCAACATTGGGGTTAGACCGGTAGAGCCAGACGGCATCGTCCTACAGGTTGCGAAAGCCGCCTGTAGATGAAACACATGGTGGCTATAAACCACGTTGGACTGCATGTTGACATACACTGAGAGCGATAGTCATCGAGCCGGTGGCCGGCTTGAAGATATCTGCAGTCGGGGAGGCGGTATTTAAGGATCTGTGGAGGACACTCTCGAATGTAGCGGTAACCACTCACACACTTCTATCGCCTCGCATCCTCCGTCTCATAACCTCTTTGCTCGCCTACAGTATGTGCTCCGACGAAAACGGCGCCCCACACGCACTCCGTTACCTCAATGCCCAACTCGCCGTTCTTCACGAGAACGCGCAGAAGTGCCTGGACGATCACGTTCAAGCGCGGACGGAAGAGAACAGTACGTGTCCATTAATAGTCATTCGCCCCCAAAGCAGGTAGCATTGAACACAAACCTTCCAGAGCACTTCTACGCACTGGCCGAATTCGCAGTTTACAAACCTGGTACTTCCGATACGGCTTTCCACGCGACGTTCGGCGAACCCAATCTCGAATTTATTTGCGATCATGATGTCATCATCCGCTTCACCCTCAAGTCAAGCCATCTGGTTGTTGATACCCTGCGGCCCAGAGGAGGAAGGTGCGACCCTCGTCGTCCTTTTTTCCCCGTTACTCACTTCCCGAAATTTTAGCCAGGATGTTCAGCTGCCCCCTGATCTCGTGGTATCCTATCGACTTAGCTTCGAGACCAGGCGCATCGTCGGCAACGACATGAAGATCGGGGATTACGGGAGCGCAATTTCTCTGGTCATCCTTGACTTCAAGAGTGAGTACAACTCTCTTCACATCAATCCACATACTGATCTCGACGGCTCAACAGAGGCTTCCTTCGTATCTACGGAGCCGGAAGTGACTGTCGGACGCGATGTCCTTACTCGGTATCTCCGCGACTACCTCGAGTTCCTCCACGCTGCAGGGCATCATGTCCTGTTCTCGCTGCCGCAGTTCGATCAGGGCGGAATACCTATGGTCATCGACTACTCCCTCATGGAAACGTCGCAGTCATATGTCGGAGACATCAACGGTATCGCCGTCGAGCAAATCAACGCTTATATGTCCTCACTCTGGCTCAAATCCGCGATGCTCGCGGTTGGCGGAATGAAGACCAGCACTGATTGGCGATCGCGGTCGTTGGCGCAGTTAAGCTCATCGTCCTATGGAACGAGCGCGTATGGTTGGTTCACAATGAAGCTCGGGCCTCCGCGCGTCGAGATCCTCTGTGCACGAGAGGTTATCGTCTACTTCATCATCGACGAGCTCGACTTCTTCGCATCTGACGATCTCACTGGGTACGTTTATTTCTTGATTATCTTTAAAGGAATCTACTGATGTCATCCACCAGTTCCCCAGAGCGGTCTTACCAAGACTGGAAGATCGCTATGGTCGTTAATGTGCTGTACTCGAGTGAAGCCGAAGGCAATGTCGTCAACATCATGTTTGACCTGTCTCGTAAGTGCCCAGCATTCAAACCATGCGGCTCTAATTTGCTTTCTGTCAGACGCCCGTTACCACAACCTTGTGTCCAATTACCCGGGGTACGACGATGGCGACGATTTCGCTCAGGAATCCTGGAGACTTGTTATCGACTTCTTCTCCGAGGAGTACCTCAACATCCTCGAGAGCACGCAGTATCACGTCATCTACTCGCGCGATACGCGTTGGGAGGCAATGTCCAAGCTCACCTCAGCCGCCCAAGAGGCCGCCGACGGCAGTTGGTGGTCCCTCGAGCTCTCCGACAAGAGCGGCACGTCATCGCGGGAGACGATCCAACGCGCAGTTCGCGACGCTGTGCACCACCACGCCGAACATCTTCAACAGCTGGAACTACGAGGAGTTCTTCGCGGCCACATTCAAGCCGATGTCGCTTCGCTTGCTGAGCAACAACCGCGCGATCGTCTGGGTCCATCTTCAAGGCGGTCATTTGAAGACGCTGAAGGACGGCCTGCCGTGGGAGGGGTAAGCGCGCCGATTCTGTGTCATTACTGTGCTCAAACTGATATTATTCGGCCCTACAGGAGCGTGAAGTACGACTTCGCCGAGTGGCGCTTGGCCTTTGAGGTTGAGTTGAACATGTGCTCTCAGGAGGACCTCGAAGGCGCATCGTCCGAGGTGTACAAGAAGTCTCTCGCTTATCAGATGCACTACAACTGCGCCGATCGTGAACTCAAGCACATCTTCCTAGACTTGAAGAGTACGTTCCCTCGCAGCTGCTCGTGTGTTTCAAGGATGTTTATGCGTCTATACAGATGCCGAGTACCTACACGACTACTCGACCTTGAGCGATCTAAGCAATGGAGGCGATAACCGGGCCTCGATCCTTAAGCTCCAAGCTATCGTCTACTACCTCACGCAGAACTACTTCCCCGCCATCTGCAAGAACGGCCTTAACGTGATCTCCAGCATCCCAGTCTGGAAAGCCGGAAAGTCTCTCCCCTCCTACGCTCTCACCGATGTCGCCTTCCATGTCTATTGCAAGGTCGAGATCACCGGTCACAACTGGGCTCACGTCGCCCCGGGCATGGAGCCGATCGTCGTCGTCCTTGGGATGACTGGGTTCCGCAAGCTTCCCTCGGAGCACCTCGACTTCTCCACCGGTTGGATCGTCCAGGGCGGGAAGGGCTTCTCGCACGGCACCATTAGCATCTCAAAGCGCGTGTTCATAGAGGAGCGCTTGCTAAGCCTTCTGTCGCGCATTAACGCTCTCACCACGCTCATCCCCACCACGCCGGACATGGCGTTCCAAGGTCTCAGGCTGCGGCGATGGGCGGAACACGAGCAGCGGAAGGACCGTCCCTCGAAGTGGGAGCTCCAACCTTCGGACGGAGATGGCTATCTGAAGTATCTATGGGGGCACTGTGAAGAGTGGACGCACAAGCTGACCGGGAACAGTAACATGATGAGCGCCACTCAGGGCATCTCGTGTACGTTTCTGTCTTATGACTGCAAGTCGTGTTCTTGCCGGAAGTTCATATGATCGGCTGCAGGTATAACTCGGAACTATGTCGAGCTTCCGACGGCCGTGAAGCAAGGGGCACTCCGAATCAAGATCAGTGGTACCGTGATGCTCAAGCTTACTTTGCAGACCAACAAATTACACACGTGTGTGCACATTCTGGCCCCAATCATACCTTATCATGCTGATAGCACTTCTATTTCAGCGCGAGCTCCTCGGTCAGTTGGTCGACGAACATCGCCGTGCAGACGATCGGAAGCGGGATCAAAGTCAACACAATCGGCTCTCATGACCCGTTCTTCTCGAAAGCAGAGTTCTCGGAGGGCGCTGCGGTCAATTTCAGGAATCCGGCGGACATGCTCGCGGAGGCTTTCCCAGCCAAGGTGGACCTCGACGAACTCGTGCGGGAGATCAGTGCTTTCGAGGGCGCTTGGCAGTACTACTATCCCCTCGTTAACGCGTACTCGCTTGCGAGTCCCGTCTTCAACGACGACGGGGACCTCTTATTCGAGCTCCGGCGTCACGGAACGGCCGCTTCGTGCGTTCCTACAGTCCCGGTTCCGAACGGACGAAGCTCTCCTGTTCCGCGACCCCGCTCTGCACGACCGCGTGGACCAGCGGCTCCGGCTAAAATCAGCCAGGGTACGCGCTCCTCCAGTCTCCCTCGATCGCCCGCCAGTCGTGTCATGCATTTGAATGGTGAGCATGCTTCGGTGTCATCTATGCTGTTCCTGCGCCATGCTGAATCTTTCTATAGTACAGAGCCCCGTTCCGCTGGCGTATATTGGCACTCCTGAGTTTATCGATGGAAAGACCACGCCGAAACGTGCTTTCAACCAGAGCGTGAGCGCCGCAACCGTTGAATAGCCGCTCCGTGCTGGTGGGATTGTTGTAGAATGTGAGTTGCTCTCACCTGCCATCGATCCATGATCACCAGGCTGACATGTAAGGATAGAAGCATTCCAAAAGCCCGTCAATATGTCCCCATACCCTCTTCGATGAATACCAATACACGACCGCCTTCTCTTCTCTTCAAACCTTGTTCCTGCACGTGGTCGGTGGGAAGCTGTCGCTGTAGCAAAGTTGTGTCGGCGAGCTTGGCACTAGATGCCGCTCTGCCAGTGCGGGACTAGACCACCATGAGGTACTTCATATCGCAGTATCGACGTCTATAAGATGGATTTCGTGATTCATATCGCCTGCGGGGATTAGTATGTCTTCCCTTTCTCTGTTCAATGTGGCTGAACCTAAGCTGGTGCTGGAGATCACTTCGCAAACTATATGCGCGCCTCCTCGCGGGTATATCAATGCGCAACGTTGAGCTGGTTTCGATGCAGGTCCTCGTCCACCTTCTCCATCTCCGCCCGAACTCAATCGGTCCACGGGCATGCAGTCCTCCGTCTCGGACAGTCTCGAGGCTAGACTAGCGATAGAGTTTCTGAATGCCCAGCTATCCGTGAGTTACGATGCGGCCTTACAGCGGTTCGGGCTCTACCAGGATGCAGACCTGACGCAGGAACGAAGTACGTAACACTATCGTTGTCAGATCTGGTCGTGGCTGACCGTGGAGGTAACAGGGAACTCGTATGCTTGGGCGAGGTTCAACTCGCGACAGAAGGGACGGAATGCGGCGACGCTCGAGTTCGCCTTCCACAAACCGCGACTGTCTTTCGTTTGCGATCATGACGCCCTCTTGACGCTTGGAATCGAGACCGCGACGATGGTAACCCATGATAGGGATGGGATAGCCAGCAGGTAAAGCAACGTGCCCTAACTGTCGCGTGCGAATCGTGCTCACTGACTGTAGGACTTCCATGCACCATTGGAACAATACGACGAGGACCTTCCGTATCACCACTGAACGACGAACAATTGTTGGGAACGACGTCAAAGTAGGTGATCATGAGAGTCGGATCCACATGTTGGTTTTCGACTTGGAGCGTACGTTGATCCTTGATTACAATCGATCTGCTTCTAATGCGCATGCCACTTCAGACGCAAAGCCGGTAGCTCCAGGGAGACACGAGACACATACCGAGCATCAGGCGAGAGAGGACGCGGACCTTGAGCGGCATCTAGTCGGATACCTCAAGGCTCTTCAAGTCGCAGGGCACCACGTCCTGTTCTTAGCTCCAGAGTTCGACGAGGACGATCTCCGCTCTCCGATCCGCTTCTCGCTAACTTCCGAAGACCCTCCCGAACTCCATGACATCGCTGGTTTCACGGCCCCCATGATCAACCGCTACCTCTCACTTCTCTGGTATACTTCCGCGTTCGTCGCTCGGCAGAGGCGGCTCACCGGGCAGGCGATCTGGGATCACACGACCTCTCTGGCAGGCTACCATTCTTGGCTCTTCGCTGGCCACGAGGCAGAGTGGCATTCCTCATATAGAGTTGGTCAGCCAAGAGCGAGCATTCTTTGTGGGCGGGAAGTCATCCTATACTTTCCCCTGTCAGAGATCTGCTTCTACTACGCTGCCGACTACATAGACGGCATTACCGTGAAGTAATGATTTTCTTTGTGTCTAAATATTATTCGTTTGACTGACACGGCGGTCGTAGGTCGGAAGTGGACTATGGTGATGAAGAATGGGTGATCGCTTTGGTCGTTGATGTTATGACGTCAAACTCCGGGATGACCATCCTTGCCGACAGTACGTCACTCGGTGCATAAACTTCGCATCGGTTCCTAATCCTTCATGCTTTCCTAGGCGCTCGCTATGTCTCCCGTTTTTCCAGGTACACCAACGTTGCAGAGCAGCACGTGGGGGCGCGCGACTTGCTCATCACGTTCTTTGTCGAACGGTACTTCAAGCTCGTCGCGGGAACCCGACTCCAGCACCTGATCCGGAACGTACGAGACGAGCATTACATATCCCGGTCCACCCTCGACGCGGACGGTAGCTGGTGGATGCTCGAGCGCGATTCTAAGTTTGGCTCCAGCGCGCTGGACAGTACTATCAAACATACCAGGATGCACGGGTTCGACGTGATTGTCGCCATCTCCCAGACGTCGATCAACACCCAACTCCGTTCTCGACTCTCTAGGATCCACGAGCTGCTCAGGTGGCAACGCAGCGACTGCTACATAGAGGTGAAGTCGGTTTCCGTGCGCCTCCTCTACGTGGACCAAACGCTTGGTCCGAATGGCGTCATCTCGGACCCAGAGCGATCTCGCGCGATCGTAACGGTTCATGTATCCGAAGGGACATTAATGTCACTCGTCAACAACTACCTGGAACTCGTACCCTGGTGCGTCCCGCGTATCTACCTGCACATATTCTAATGCGCTGATGCCCCTTCTAGTGACCAACCATACCGGTTTGGGGAATGTCGCCTTGCTTTCGAAGTCACCCTTCGTGAATACGAGCATAGCCACCTACACAACCCGGGCTACTCCCCGAAGCCCTACTCGTACCCCACATATGACACCAACGATTACGACCTACACCATATATATCTGGATCTCCAGCGTACGTGTTCACTACCTCTAGGAGTATGCTTCCTGTACGACGCTTATCAATGCAACAGATGCTGAACACTCACCAGAGAACTCCGACTTCGACGACTCTTGGGACCTAGACGGCTTTATCGACAACCGTGTGCAGATGACGGTTGTAGATCGCATTCTCAAGGAGTACCTGCCGGAACTCATGAACCACGGCGCCCATATCGTTGCCACCATTCCTATCTATAAATCCACCGCTACCCCTGCATTCTACAAGCTTACGAGCATGACCTTCCGTACGTACGCAGAGACAAGCATCGCCAGTGGCGCCGACGCACAGCTGTCCGCGTCGCGCCCAGAGCAGATCCTATTCGTGCTCGGAATGACCGCAAATGGCATGCTGCCGAAGGTGAAGGCGTTCAAGCCCTCGACACGGTGGGTCGTGCACGCCAGTGCAGGCTTCTCTCACGGGACGTTCGCGATCTCCCGGAGCACGTTCCACCTCCGTCTGCACTCCCTCCTCGCGCGCGTCAACGCGCTCACCACGCTCGTGCCCGTCTCTCCTTCGTACGACGGCATGGCCGGCGGCCGAGACATCGTGCAGCAGTGGGCGAAGCACAAGGACTTCTCCGACCAGCGTTGCGACTGGAAGGCGGTCGACTCAGACGACAACCTCACGGCGGACAAGTTCGAGTGGCAGTACACGAGGGAGTGGAACATGTCCGAGGAAGGGACGAGGCTTGCGGTGAAGGGCAATTACTTCGTCTCCTGTGAGTTTAATTTGTCTTTTGGCGCACGTCGTGCATTCTCTAACCGGGTGTTTTGTCCAGGTATGACTCATAACGAACTCGAGCTACCAGACGTCACCATGCTATCCAGTGGCTCGATGGAAGTTAGGATGTCGGGCACGATCAAACTCAGGATCGCGAGCACGCGCACCGACAATACCTGGAGGTGCGTTCTCAAACTACATAAGACCGTATTATTTCCTGATTGTTGCAATGGGGTGGGTTTCCAGCACCGAATCTTCTGCTTTCTGGAAGGTCTCCATCAATGTCAAGACCGCCGGACGTGGCATCGTGAAGGTTGAGATAGACGGCATCGACAACGTCAAACAACTGCCACCCAAGACCATCATCCGCCGTGGGAGCGCCGAAGTACCAGACGCGTACCAAATCCTTCAAGCGCATTTACCGCAGAAAGAAGACTTCGCTGACGTCCTGAAGGAGCTCGAGGAGTTGCAAGGCGCCTGGAAGTATTACTACCCCAGCACGAACGCGTTCGCGTTGTGCAGCCCCATGTTCAATTTCGACGGCGACCTTCTCTTCGAGCTCCGTCGGTCTCAGACGATCGTCCAACACTTGCCGTCGGGGAGAGCCGCGAGCAGCCCGATCTCACCACATGCGAGGACCAGTCGATCAGCCTCCCCGAGCCCCGTGTCTCCGCACAATGGCACCACCGAACGCCACCGGGCACGCCTGTCGAGTTCTGTTGAGCGGAGGAGCGCGCCTAGTTCCCGTGCCTCGAGTCCCGTCCCTGACCGCGATCGAGGACGAACCCCTTCCCCAGTGACCCGTTTCGGAAGCCAGGTCGTCATGAACTCAGGTCTCACGAGGTCTTCTGTCGACATCTCGGTGGGCGGAGGGTCGCGACAGGGTGTAGCGCGGACCGGGACTTCAAACCCTCCGCCCAATGTGCGCAGAGACTCCAGCGAAGGCTCTGGGCTAGGCATCGGCGTTCGAATGAACGTTCCTCAGTCTGGTATGTTCTGACTTGGATGACTATGGCTTCTTCTCGCTGACGTGTGGTTCATAGAAGAGCGTGCTGAGCGCGCGCAGCCCATACCTGGGAGGAGTGCGACTATGCCGGTGAGATTCGGAGGTTCTGTGGCTGGACGTGGAGGTGGCGTGGGGGCGCGAGTTGGTTGAACAGCGCCGTGGTCACGGTAGAGTTAGCAGACTGTTGAAGTGACCATCCACCGATTTGTCAGTTTGACTTGTGAGTTGATGCACCTTCAACTTCACCTTCGCACGAGTGGGCTTGTACATATGCGTACCCTTGCATGAAGTCTCGTCATTTGGAACGTTTGCAAGTCCAGAACGGGGTGCGCGGTAGCCGCATCAGCTCTCACGGCAACGCCCGGTAACGTCAGTCTCGGCTCTCGGACAGTTTTCGGACTTGGAATTGAACCACGACCACTACGTACTTTCGAACCTGTGCTTTGGACTTCGTTACGCACGGCGTTCTGTGAGAGCCTTCCGCACAGCAAGGGGGCTCCTCATGGGGCCTCACAAATAAAAGGTGCGAGAAATATTTTCGGTTATCTTCACAATGATCAGACGCAGGCTGACGCGTCCTCTTGATCCCCTTCCGATGTTCTGTAGAAGTGCGACGATTGCAACTCTTGTGCATGCATGTCAACTCTAAAACTGCGGTGACGGGTGGCCAACGCCACGGCTTTCAAGCAATGCAGGAGAGCGTACCTGGATGGTATCTCAGGGTATGCTTCCCAGAGCGTAGAAGTCCTCGCGACTGTCAGAGTGACTGATCGTCATTCCCAAGTATGGGATCCGGCTATCCAAACCTTTCGTTGCTGATATATGTCTCAGATGCCAGTGGATTGGCCTGCCAAACAGCGTTGACGTCGTCAGTGGGCGCATGATCATCGGCCGGACATTCTTGGATGGGGGGCAGGCCACCTTTTTGCTCTTCGCCAACCTATGTGCTAACCTCTTTATTGACCATGCCTGATAGATTCATTGTTAGTCTCGCCATTCTGCAAGATGTCCAACATCACCGATGAATCAATATCGGGCACGATGGTGTGCTGAGGATTCTGCAGAGAACGTGCCGATACGGTTTCATTCGGCGTCGACTTCTTAGACATCATATGAGCGGTTAATGCGCTTCCTAGCTCGGATTGGGTTTTCAGGTGCTAAAGTAGCTAACTAGCTAATTATGTCGTGCGTCGCGCCGCGATCCATTTTGCTGCATAACAATGCTGGCTATCATCTTGAACCTGCGCTCAGCGAGCAGCAGAACTTCCTCTCACGATTCCTCTCGGTCTGTGTTTTAACTCGACGTGTATAACAAGCACCACTGATATGCGTCGACGCAGTCCATGGAATACGCCGCTTTCCACTCTCCTGCATGGTTGGGACACGTCGTGTGTCCAACTTCGTTCATATCTTCCAATCAGTCATCATGGGGCACAACCCGGTCTATACTTTCGCCGGGTCCTTGGTACATGACCCTCATCCTCGACGCCGTGTTTGGAATCCAGGCTCACTCTGCGGTCGCCCTGCGCGCTTTAGAAAGACTATTTTATGGCTCACCGTCCCAAGCACAACCCAACCTCCTCTCCTCTCATTCCCGGTCATAGGCTTTCGACATGTCCTCTTTCGCTAAAGCCGAGACCGTCGCCGCCAGAATAGTCCTCAGATACCTGAATTCTCAACTCGTCGAAAACCATACCACTGCGTCGGACTGGTTCGACTTGTATGGGGAAGAAGACAAGGAGTTCGGAGAACGGAGTAGGTGACCGCTTTTTCTCGAATCGTGCCTTCTTTTACACGTATGTTGCAGGAAATTCGTATGCTTGGTTTAAGTACCGCCATCAGCTGAAAGGAGCCGACGGCGATGTCATCGAATTCCTGTTCGACAAGCCAACGCTCACCTTCATTTGCGATCACGATGCTCTTCTCCGCCTTGAGATCAAATCCATGTCCAAGGTCTCACAAGATGGCAATGAAAGGTACTTCCCATCCGTCATCTTCAGTCCGCGACTTACCTTCTCTTCTGTATAAGGCCCATACAATCAAGTGCTACTATTTGTTACCGTGTTGCCACCCACCGTCGCTCAATTGTCGGCAACGACATGAAAGTAGGTGACCACGAGAGTCGCATTCGCCTCTTGGTCTGCGACTTTAACAGTACGTTTGCATTTTCTAATGCGTGATAACGTCTCTAAGCTGCCTTGATCGCAGATCCAAGATTCGTCGACTCTAGAGGCGTCATGGACGACACCTTAAAGCTCGACATCAACCGGTATCTCATGTCCTACTTGAAGGTCCTTTATGCCGGGGGCCACCATGCCCTATTCTTTCCACCCGAGTTCTCAGAAGACGACAGTCACCCCGAGGTCCACTTCTCGTTCGCAGGAAGCCGCGAGGACCGAGTCCTTCTCGACAACCTCTACGGATGCACGGCCGAGATGATCAACGGCTACCTTTCCCTCCTCTGGTACACATGCGCATTCATTGCTCGCGAGAGGGGTCAGCGAAGTCGCCCTCTGTGGGACAGAGCGTCGTCTTTGGCAGGATATAATTCCTGGTTTGTCCCCGACTATCAGCCCGTTGATTGGCACGTGTCTCTCAAGTTCGGCGAGCCGAGGGTGGCTATTCTCTGCTCGCGCGAAGTGATACTCCATTTCACCTTGACGGAAGTCAGCTTCTACCATGTTTCGGAGTTCTCCGAGGGTACGGAATTTGTCGAAAGGTACGTGTTTATGCTGCTGTCGCTTTGTCACGAGCTCATGCTCCAATCACACACAGGTCAGAGCCGGACTACAGGGACTGGAAGATCGCGTTGATCATCGATGTTGTTGCATCTAAAGTTGGTATTGCTATCAGGCCCGCAAGTAAGTGCGCACAGAGGTCGGGTCAGGCAGCCATGTGTTAACAGTCATGGTTAATTAGGTGCTCGACACACGTCGGAGTTTACGGAGTACACAGATGTGCGAGACGAGCACAAGGTCGCCATTGAAGTGCTCACCGAGTTCTTCGTCGAGCGTTACTTCAAGCTCATCGCGGCGACACGCCTAAAATACCTGTTCCACCGGATTCGCTCCGAGTACCTGGACGTCACTTCGTCTGGTTTCGACATCGACGGGAGCTGGTGGATGCTGGAGCGCAACTCCGGATTCGGCGCTCACATCCTTCACAGCACTATCAAGCACACGACTATGGAGGGCTTCGATGTCGTCATCGCTGTGTCGCAGACGTCCATCAACGCCCAGATTCTCCGTCTGTTCAAAGTCCACGAAGGGGCGCGGTGGGCTCGCGGGGACTCGGACTGGTTCGACATCGAGATCAGGGCGGTTACAGTGCGCTTGCTCGACATGGACGAAGCCCCGAAGTCCGAGGAGACGCTGGCAGCAGAGACCCCTCAGGACTCGGACGACGAACGCACCCTTGATGGCACGACGCCCACGAAAGGATCGTCACCTGTTTCCCGAGCCATCGTTACCGTCCACATCATGGAGGCGACGTTGCAAGGGATAATCGATGCCAGGCTGAACCTAGAGCGGATGTGTGTGCTCTCTTCCTTTCCTGCGGGCGTTAGCTGACGTCTCTTCTCAGTCCCGAACCATACATTTTCCGTGACTGTCAGTTGGCATTCGAGGTCGAAGTCAAGGAATGCGACCATTGGGACCTGAACTGCCAACACTACAGTTCCCGTCCGTACTCGGAACCCCCACCGAAGGGCGCTGATCGTGATCGCACCAAGGCCCGTGATCACTATGTGCTCCGACATATCTACCTCGATCTCGAAAGCATGTACTTTATGCGCTCATGAGTGTGTTGTACACAGACTAATCCTCGATGTCAACAGACGCACGCTTCGCTCCTGAATACAGCCCGTGCGACGACAGGGAATACGCCGAGGAGAACATACGTGCACGAATGACCCTTGCAGAACATCTCAAGATGGCCTACTTCCGCCAGCTCATCGAGCACGGCATGCACATCCTCGCCAGCATCCCCATCTACACCTACGCGGCAACCTCAGCGTTCCACCGCATGACTAGCATGACGTACCGGACGTTTGCAGCTGAGACGACGGTGTCCGCCGGGTTCACCGAAGAAGAGTCGGCGACGCGCTCGGAGCAGATTCTCTTCGTCTTGGGAATGATCGGCGGAAACCCTCTTCCGCCCGTCAGCTTCTTCAAGCCGTCCCCGTCGTGGCTTGTTCGCGGCAAGTTCTCGCACGGGACGCTCGCGATATCGAGACAGACGTTCCACAGCAGGCTGCAGGCGCTTCTCGCGCGCGTCAACGCGCTCACGACCCTCGAGCCGGTCTCCCAGACGGACCGCGGGAAGACGAGCGCGGACGTCGTTCAGCAGTGGGCGAAGCACCCGGACCGCAAATCGCACCCGTGCGAGTGGACGCCGATCGACGCGGACGAGGATGACACGAACTCGGACAGGTTTGAGTGGAAGTGGTTCCACGAGCGGCGTGTGCAGGAGCAAGGGACCCGGCCGTCGACGAAGAAAGAGTACTTCATTCGCTGTGCGTATCGCTTCTTTCATTTCCGCACCTATGTTGATCATCCGCACTAGGCACTACCAACAATGAGCTCGAGCTGCCCGACATCTCAACCCTCTCGAGCGGCGCTCTCGAGATCAGGATGTCGGGCACAATCAAGCTAGAGATCTCCAGCACGCGCTCTCTGCACGCTTGGAAGTACGTCGATCTCCCTTTTCCCTCTACATCTTTTGAACACGCTGACGATATCTAGCACCGAGTCGTCCGCGACGTGGAACATCGCCATCATCATCAAGACTTCTACTCGCGGCAGCGTCGAGGTCGAGATCGAGGGGCTCGACGACATCCAGCAGTCCCCGCCGAAGACGTCCATCCGCCGCGGGAGCGCCAACATCCCTGACGCGCATGCGACCCTCAAGAACCATCTACTCAAGAAGGAGGACTTCAACGACGTCCTGCGAGAGCTCAAGGAGTTCCAGGGCGACTGGAAGTACTACTACCCTGCGTCGAGCCCGTTCACGCTCTGCACGCCGATGTTCAATCTGGACGGGGACCTCCTCTTCGAGCTACGACGCTCCCAGACGACGGCGAAGCGGACCACGACGACCGCGAGTGCTGAGCGCAGGAGGGCCGGCAGGCGTGGCAAACACGACTCGCCAGTGACAGTGGCTGAGTCTCCCGACGCGGTCGAGCGAGCAGCGTCTGAAAGTAAGGGATCACGATCAAATCTCTTGCTCTCTCCCTAACTCATCTATAGGTTGAAGCAGTCGCTCGAGTCGAGGTAGCTGAAGAACATCAATTCGCACAATCCCAACCAGTAAACGAAGCCGTCTCCCCGCCCCCACAAACGACGTACCCCCCGACTCCTCGAAACCCACAGTCTCGACCTGTTCCCAGACGTCAGAACACAACGTTTCCCAGGATAGCTACCACATTTTGAAGTTTGTAATGATGTACGATTTAGAGGGTCATGTGGCGAGCCGTTGTCTAGCGAGTTGTCTAGAGAAGTTCATCCACGAATTTCCTCTCGGACGGGAGCCACGTGTGAGACTACGTAAAGTAGACCCGCCACTCACCGCGTGTATGCAGGGGGTCCCTTGGAAGACGGAATCTTGCAAGAAGAAATTCGTTACCTCCGAATAGGATAGGAAGTCCTCTGAACGGGGGCCGAACAGGCAACAATTGAGCGCCTACCCTATGTCGCTCAACAAGAGACACGACATGCCGACAATATCCGAACACTTTGCACAGGGTTACATAGCACAGCTGATAACAAACGACTCCACGTTCCGAGTTGACGATTTTATGTTATTGCATGTTTTTGTACCGGACTGCATCTACACGACGAACTCGGTGATCGTGCACATGCGCCGCCCAGGGTTTTCTCTTTTCTCCCGACTGACATCGACCTCACAAACCTCCATAAACGACCGCGCCAAAACCTCAACCAAAGCCCGTCACGACCCTTGGTGCATCCCTCTGGTTCCACCCCACGACCCCAGCCGAAGGCAGGGGCGCGAGGAACGCGCGCGCAATAGTGGACGAATCCTGCGCCAGCCCCGCGGGGGCTGGCGAACGCCTGTCATACTTGTCCAACGGGCCTCTGTCGTTCCGATATGGGCATCAGACAGGTGCTTCGCACTCGGACAACATGCGAGAGCTACTTGCCGAGGGCACTTTTCTGCGACGCTGTCACGACGCGTATGTGGCAGTATGGCAGAAAGGTGGCCATGCTCCAGGGTGCTGTGGACACGACCCTGCTTCAACCGCCACAGGCGGGAGCGGTAGTCGTATGCGCCAGACCGGCCTTCTGCAGCCCAATGGTCGGGATGAGCCAAGGTGAGTGGTGGGAGCTGCGCAGGCGACTCACAGAGTGCTCCTCCACGATCGTCACCGTGCGGTACACGGCAGAGCCTAATGCTTGGTGATCGAGGAGGGAAGCTCGAGGACGAGAGGGCGAAGGGACAGTAGGCGTCGTCCATACTAGTCGAGGGGCTGACAGGACCTCGGGGTGGTTTCGGCAGCAGGTCGAATTATGAGAGGGGAAAGCGAGGTCGAACGCGGGGGCCAGGGACGCGGCGTGTAGACAGATGTCCGACA
The DNA here is from genome assembly GCA_032821775.1 of Sanguinoderma infundibulare. Lineage (NCBI taxonomy): Eukaryota > Fungi > Basidiomycota > Agaricomycetes > Polyporales > Polyporaceae > Sanguinoderma > Sanguinoderma infundibulare. The sequence goes on from JAVLRN010000007.1 coordinate 2,159,631, forward strand.
CGCCGTCCCCAGCCGGAACACGTCGAGTCCGGAGGCCGAGTGGGGTGGAAGAGGAACCGAGGCATGTGGAGGGAACGTTGATAAGTCTTCTTGCAAGTAGGCTGGAGAGGAAGTAGATCCGGGTTTTGTTGTTTTCTAGATGCAGATGATCGAGAGAAGATGGTGAAGAGCATCGCTGGGGAGCGCTGGTGGTGGCGAGTCGCACTGGTAGATGATGGTTGTGGATGAGGAGATGATGGCGCTCCGGGGTGGTTCTTTATGCCCTTCACGATGGTGGCTAACCACCCAACCTCCGGATCTGATTTGGCAAGTCACCTTCCACAGATGGCTAGGCTCGGCTGACTTGCAAAGGACGAGGCTTGCGAAGCCTAGGCTTGAGTTGGCGTACATGCCTTCACAGCGGCTGGGTTTCCGGGGACACGACATGACACATTGTGGGGCAGGCATCTACGTTCGCGTGTTGTGTTTGCCGCTCTCAAATCGGAGGTACCGAGGTCAGTCTGTCCCCGCGAAAGACCAATTCCATTGCTGAAGCTCTACCAGCGCTGAGGGCGGCGATGATCTCGTATTCGCGCGTCCTCCCGAAGACCTCTTTGAGCTTGCAGTTCAGGTTGTTGCTGCAGGAGAGCAGGTCCAGCTCCTTGAAGCCCTGTCATCTATTTGAGCGCCTGCTGCGGATACGCGGTGGTCGCGACTCACGCTGGAGATCTCGGCTGTGAGCCTGCGCTCAGTTCCTTGCGTCTTCCTCCAGGTTTGCGGACTCGGGGCGTAGGCTGAGCCAAGATTGAGATTGGAGGCAGCTGGAGGCACTGGAGCTGATCCTAAATCGGCAATCTGACGTAAGGCGCGCCAAATATGGTTGGCGGAAGCGAATTCGAACCGAACGTCCACCCTATCCAGCACCAATTAGGAAGTTGTTGTATATGCAAGGTGCACGAGGGTTACACATACCTGCCGCCCCGTGGTCCCGTAACCTTTTGTCTTCCAGAACCGTAACCGCCAGCCTGGCTTGAGCGACCAGACAGCGCAACAGGTAATGTCGTGTTCTCGAACTTGAAGAGTCCTCAAGGGTTTGCAAACACTCAAACTCAGAGCCTCATGTCAGTAAGTTTGCCAAAATTAGTCAGGCCTATGGACCGGGCATTGAATGGTTCGGAACTGTCTCATTCAAGAAATATATGTCCTCGAGCAAATTCGAGCGAACCTCTAGAACGGAACCAAACCCTCCAATGCCTTCGTGCCGTCGGACACGGCATCGATACGAACAGAGAAGCATTGGTCTTCCTTGAGGCCGCGAGGCCCATCCAAGGTGTCGCATGCACAACAAGGGGTCTTGCTCTACTTCTGTCGCTTCGATTGGTCGACTCCCCCATTGGAATCGCCTGCCAGGTGTCGCAAAGGTACGGCCCGTCTGGCGAATTGGTACCGTCCAAGTGTCAAGATTCTGTACCCTGGAGTTTAACTCCACGGTATCGAACCTGAGATATGGCCGGCAGGCAGCCTCTCGGCGGCCCAGGCCAGTATGCTGGTTACGTAGAACTCCCAGTGTGAAACTGACCGCACAGGTATAAATACCCCTGGTGGCCAGTCCAGTCCTTCACGCTCAGAGTCGCATTCACAGTACAACATCCACTCACAAATCATGGTCAACAAGCCCGAACTCGCGGCTCGTCTCTTCGTCGCCGTCGTCTATGTGAGTCGGACCCTACTGTTCTACCTTTCGTCGTCGTCATCCACGCTGTGCTTGCACTTGGGGCTAACAAGCGGCATCGCACAGGTCGTATACGGCGACCAGCCGTCTCAGGCTCCCTCCGACCGCGTCAGGGAGCTCACGGGCATGAGCGACGATATCAACTACCAGTTCGGCGGAAAGTGAGCAGCACCCTTCGCTCCAGCTGCCTTCGCTCTCCCTCGGTACCCATCATGATCATCGCCCTGACCGTTCCGTTCAGATACGTCTGGCTCGTCCCTCAATACACCACGGATCCCAGCGGAGCCGTGACCGGCTTCGACATCGTCATCCAGGGCAGCGCCGACGGCTCCCTGCAGGACCTTGCCAAGGGCGCAGGCGGCGACTTCCGCTACCTTATTCCCGCCACGGATGTCACGCAGGAGCGCAAGGTCACCCAGGTGACTCTGCTTCGCCAGGACCAGGCCCTCGGCAGCGTTCCTGCGGGGTGGGACGGAGCCACTATCGACATCAACAAAGGCCGCGGCAAGACGTACTTGTATCTCCTCTGGAAGACCGCCGCCTGAAACGTCGGTCTCGGTGAGTGATTTGGCGCGCTTTACGAGACGTTCCTATCGCTGAGGCAGCGTCCAGAAGAATCCTAGCGTGTTAGAAGCAATCAGTTGTACTCGGGAGGCGCCGATATGTACGAGTACTGGGGTCGAACTAGGAGATGTATCTGTCGTTGTGTAAATCGAACTGAATCGTGCGTTGCACATGAATAAGATGGTTTCGGGAAAGATACGGAGCAAACCTGGAGGCCATACAGCGGCTGATCGAACGGGGGTCCGCCGCAAGTCCGGCCGATCCCCAAGGAACCTCACAGACTCATTCCGAAGTGACCACACCGTGACTGCAGCATTCTCAGTCAGCATCTTGACTGAAATTCCAGCCATTGACAGCCCCGGGTAGAACGCGACTGATGAAAGCCTCGAGAGCACATATCAGCGCAGACGAGGGAGTGTGGTAGCAATATTGACGAGGTCGAACGATGCTTGCGCCTCGGAACGAGGATGGACCGTGAAGCAACCTCACTCTGCGCTCAGAGAGGAACGAGACACAGTCCGCGAACGACACGATGCCATCGACACCAAGCGACTCGGAAGGGGGGATCGAAATAGGCCAAGCACGAGTCCGCCGTATTCAAGCACAGAAGACGCACCTTGGCGTATGTCGGAATGCACCCTGCCATCCTCCAGATCGCTTTCATCTCTACCCGTTGATGTAGTTTCCTCATACACACAGCGGCCATTCACAGCGACGTCCTGCATGAGACGCTTCTCCGCTCGAAGTATTGATTGCATATGCCTGTAACATCTAAGTCTCAGAGCGTCTTTATGCGTGCCTTCTCCTTCTCCTGGATAACCCGTTTCGCGTGCACGTCTGCAAGTGACTGGGTGAGACAGACCAGCCGCTTGCGATCCCAAGTAGAGAACGAGCCGTACCTCTGCGCTTCACCCACGCCTCGACAGAGATCCCTGCGAAGACCACGGCCGCCCCAAGCCATTGCCCAGGCGTGAGCTTGTGATTGTACACGACGACGGACAGCAGCATCGTGAACAGCTTCCGCGTGAGCGTGATCGTCCTGCATAAGACGCGTCAGTTTCAAATAAAGAAGCACAAACGAAACGGTGCGCATACACTAGCGTGAGCGACCCGAAATGCTGGAGAGTCTCGAAGATGAACAGCTGGCCCAGCGCACCCGTCAAAGCGAACTGCGCAAGAGGAACGACGACCGACGGGTGCGTCCGCACAAAGTCGAGCGCGGCCGCGAGCTCCGTGCCCGACGCGGCGGGGTGCAGTACGGGGATGTAGGGCAGGGGCAGGACGGAGATGAGGGAGGTGAGCGCGGTGCAGAAGACGTTGATCCAGAACATCATCTGCTGGCCGGTGACCTTATACCGCGCGAAGATCTCGTCCTGAGTCGAGTTCGTCGCGCCGTCGATGAGGAGGTTGATGAGGAGGTAGGTGATGCCGATGAGCTGCGTGTACGCCGAGAGTTCCCCGTTCCCGTTCCCGCTTCCGGCTTTGTGGGCCTTGCTGGGCTTCTCCTTGCCGAAGCCCATGAAGAGGGTGATGCCGAGGGTGACCATGGCGACGACGAGATACTTGTGGCGGGCGAACTTGCGGCGGTAGAGGAGGACGTTCATGATCATGACCGGCACGAGCTTGCACGACTTGCCGAGGACCATGGCGGGGTAGGTGATGTAGGAGAGGGCGGCGAAGCCGAAGGGGGCGGCGGAGGTGATGAAGACGGCGCACTGGAGGTAGCGGAGGAGGAGGGAACGGGTGTCGAACCGGGTATCTGCCTTGTCATGGTGGGTATGGCCGTTGGCGCGGCCGTTCGCCTTGCCGTTCGTAGACGCAGAACCATTCGCAACGCCGTTGGAGACGCCGGGCTTTGCGGCATTGAAGAGGCCTAGGGTCTGGTGAATGCTCTGACCGGGCTTGCGGCGAAGGAAGATGTAGAAGAGGGCGGCGAGTGCACTGAGGAAACTCTGGCATGTTCCCATGAATAAGGGAGAGTTGAACTTTTCAGAGGAAGTGCCGTCTATGTGTTGGAAGGGAACGGATACTGAAGGGCGTGTGAGTTGACGTATGCACAGGACACCTTCCTGCGCGAGACGTACGTCGTTCTTGGGCAATCGCCCACAGCTATGTGCGCTTCAGATAAATACTACGCAAGACGGTCGTATTACTCACCAGAAACATTGAATAAACCCCGCCTACGCATAATCCTAACCTGCCCGGATTCGCGTCAGTCAATGGGCCGAATGTATGTTGGCCTCCTGTACCTTAGGTATGACATCCGTGTTGTTGGGATGGGGCTGCGACGAGTCTATGCGCTGCCGGGGTATTAAGAAAGATGAAAGCGAGACGGAAGGCAATAAGTTAATGCAAAGAGCGGAAAGGCGAGGAAGGACAGCGGACACTGGGCGAGAAGCGTCTTGGTCGGAGAATACGTGGAACCTCCAAACAGACGCCCAGACTGCCACATCCTTCCATCGCCCCGGCCCGCCCAACCGGCCCGCCCCCGCCGTTGCACGGCTGCACGCAGAACGTTATTCCTGCGCGCCTCTTGGACACTAAAGGTATAGGTGCCACGGCACACATTGTATTGTCAGCAGTTTGATTTTCTACATATATGCCCAGGAAGAACACGAATTCGAAGCCCAAGACTGATGATAAATCAACGAACAACCGAGGACATCCAATTGCATAGTATTGAACGCATCACCACGCAGCGCGGACCAGGTGCGCTGCGCGCTCAGCGAGGATGTAAGTTGGGCCTTGCGTATGTCCAGACGGAATGAATGGCTGTCCACCAAAGTCGGTCAATGTTCTTCGACTAGTGTGGCCAGCTGCTTGACAACTCACAAAGGCCGATGCATCCACCACACGTAATCCGACAGTCCCTTTCACTCGGAGATGGGAATCAAGGGCTCCACCGGAACCCTTTCCCATTGCTACCGTGCCCACGGGATGGTCGACGGTATCCGAGTTGTTGCGGATGTATTCGTCGAGCTCCTCGTCCGTCGTGGCATTCGCGAACGCGCCAAACTCGCCGATGATGTAGTCGGACCAGATAGGCGCGGACACGAATGTGCGCGCTGCCTTGACAGCTTCGCGCATGACAGCTACGTCGACTAGGGTACCCAGCAGATTAGGGTCGATGAGCGGAGCATCGAACGGATCCGTCGAGCTCAAGGTTACATTTCCACCTGTTCCCATACTGTTGAACGTCATGATGTTTCGCAGTAGAGAGAACGTACGAGCAGTCGGGGATATCACCGCCGTAATGATTGAGAAGAAGTGACCCTCCGCTGGAAGCGCAACAGCCTTCGATACAAATGCGTCCTGTACATAGACATTCAATTAGTACCTTTAACAGGGAGACGTTTTGTAGTAGCTCACAATAACAATTTGCTCGAAGTGTGCAGAGGTAGGTCCCGCACTAGGATCCTCCACCCCAAATGACTGGAAGAAGCTTGAGGCTTGAGGCACCCGCAACCATCCAAATTGGCTGGATCCCCCGAGCCCCAATGGACCCGTGCCGTTGATTTTCCAGAGTGCCAAGGCCTCAGCAGCTAGGGTGCTATTGCGGCGAAGGTCATCAAGCGTGTTGTTCGAGCTTACACTCCAGGAATTGCCGAGGTAGACATGGTCCTTATCGTAACCAGGGTCGTCATTTGCTTCTAGGGACAATACGCGCGAAAGCCACTCACGTGCAAGTTCTTCCCGACAGCTGGAAGCTCAACAACTGGCTTGATACCCATAGACTCCAAGTACCCAGAGTCACCGATGCCGGAGAGCATCACTGAAATATGAATGAGTAATGTGCGGAGTACGGATAGACGATAGCACAGACAGATGTGCGGTGTCTTGAGAGATCCGGCCGACAATATAACCTCCTTCGTCGCGTTAAGGGTGTAAAGTGGTCCTGTCCGGAGGTCAGTCATAGCTCGCGGACTCTCGGCATAACGGCGAGTAACCATTGGCAGTCTGCGCAAATTGAACACCGCGGAACACAGGTTCCCCATCCTGAACGCCAACAGGCAATACCTTCGTTACACGAGTGTTTACTACAATATCCAAGTTTGTGCGGTTGAAGGCTCGCGCCAGGTATGAGGTGGCGGAGGTTACACGGTGCCCATCGTGAATCTTGACCTGTGGTCAGAGCCATTATGTATGGGACAGCGCTGTGCGACATACCGTGTTCTGCGACCAGCCTATATCAAGGGACGACATGGTTAAACCCCATTCAAATGACACCTTATCTACTTCGTGTGCGGACTCACTAAATCCAATAGTGTCCCCGGAATTGTAGTCTAGGGTGAACGGGAACTGCTCTGCTAGCTCTTGGGTAGTGCTGATGACCCTCGTATTAATCTCCAAAGGAAATCCTTCTACACTGATGGGTACAACTCCTGCCATTGAGCGTCAGAAATATCTCAACGTACAACGAAGACGGATAACGGCCTTCACCATCCTTGTGGATTGCGGGATCAAATTGGCCGGTGGTGTTATGGCGATCCGCTGGTGCCGTCATCCTGTCTACGTTGAAGATGAATGGAAGTAGGTTCCTCCAAGACCAACCGTCGTCTCCAGTCACGTCCGCCCAACGATCATAATCGTCTATTGTCCCCCGACAAAATACCATTTGATCTGTAACTCTGGCTTAGGCGCAATGAAGATCCAGAGGAGACTCTCGAACCTACTAATTGCTGTAGAACCGCCCAAGACGAAGCCCCGTGGGTACACGATCGGTCGGTTGTTCAGCCCTACTTGAGCTACAGTCGTGAAGTTCCAGTCCTACCGCCAACAACGACAGATGAGTTCTTGTTCGCGTCGCATAGTACGCTAATGAATGTTTACGAATTCTGATCTGGGCAAGGTCGACAATCGTCCCGGGATCGAAATGTTCAGGTTTTCAAAGTCACTGTGGGAGATGACGTTACTATCAGATATTAGCACGTGCATTCAACAAGCAACGACATGCCTTCCTCCAGCTTCTATGAGCAGAACTCGTGTCTGAGCATCCTCGGACAGTCGTGAGGCCATGACCCCACCACCAGCACCCGCTATTTCGCAGAGTATCTCATCAGCGCATTGTTGAATACGCCCAGAGTACTGTTGGACGCACCTCCAACTATGATGAAATCATACGTCCCCTGCAGGACTTCTTGTACAGGGCCCTCGTAGACAACTCCCGAGACCGAGGCAATGCTTAGTGCGAGAGCGAGCACAGTCCTATGAAGCATCTTCGTGACAGGGTACACCAAGGCGATAGCGTGGAGGAGGAACTCCGAGAAAATCCTATCTCTAACTGCCAAGCGGTATTTAAGGGTCAACCAACGCAGGACGCTGCGCTCATGGGGTTCAGCACCAGGCCGCCCGCCGCACAAGCCTCGCAACCACCAACTGTGTTCTTCGTGAGAGCCGTTTACAGTTTGATTAATCAGCCGGACAACACGGGGCGTCCGGCAGGCACGAGAACCTGATGAGATATCACGAACTTAGAAAGGACCCACAGAATCGCACGACGCACCTTTCTCGAATAATTCTACCGATACGTTTCCCTGGGTGACCTCGAGAGGCGATTTTATCGCAGGAGTCCTGCTGTTGACTTCACCAACCCAAGAGAGACGAGACGATGGTCACCTAAAAGCCCTATGCCATGATGCACAACCGTCGTAGACATTGTCTTCGGTGCCCTCACATGAGTAGCGCTTGGTCCGGAATTGCTCGGGTACCGTGAGTAGGGTCTTCTCTTACTGCAGACCTGCGTTTCTTCCATCGTTGCGACGCTGGTAGACCGCTTGTAGCCTTTGTGTGCGTGCTTTTTGCACGTGTAAGTTGTAACTCCTTTAGCTCAGCATCCAAGCTGTCCAGCTCCTGGATCGAGTTATGAACTGAGGGATCATGAAGCGAAAGGATTCCAACCACTCACCCCTTATGCTTTGCCATTGTCAATCAATCATAATTGAGCGAACATCGATGACGTGGCGACCAGAGCCCTGTGGCTGTGTCTCCCCGAAACATCGGCCCCCCGCCGCCGCAGTCCACGTCTGCGCATTCCGTCTGTCACCTCCCCCGCCCTTGCGGTATTGGCCAAACTTTCAGTCAAATACGGCGCAGAGGGCCAACATTGGGACTTGGTGAGTAACAGCGTCAGAGGTCGCCGATTTGCAAGCATGTGCAATTGATTTATAACATCTTCCTCGTCGGCGGAGCGCTGGATAAAAGCAGCAGCCAAGTCACGGTCAGCTGTTCAAATGAATCCTCACATGGAAAGGGTACGTCTATAAAACAAATCTTCGCGACCCACCGCGTTTACTAACTATACGAGATCCGTGGCCACATGATAGCCAACTTCGACGTGTGCTGGTTATTCGGCGGTCTATCCTGTGCCGGTCGAACTGCGGCTTCGACGGGTTGTCTTTTGCTGGTGTCGGTTGTCTCTCAAACTCGACGGCTCCTTATAAGGCCCCAAGCCAGCTGATTCATTCTCGAGCTTGTCTATTTCGTGTCAACGAGACCACCGCTCAGGTTGCGCAGCTGACCTGCGGGTAATGGGCATAGGTGCATGGGTAAGTTGTTTTCCTTGACTCGTTCTGTCTGCCTCAGAAATCTGAGTGTCAGCGTTCCAAGGTTGGGGAATACCGTGATGCCTTGACGACAATGGCAAACTCGCGGTAGGCGTCGATCTCATCCTTATCTGCTGCCAAAGGCGGTTCGAAAAAGTTCTCGACTTCGTCGGTGTGTAACTGGGGAAACTACCTGGAATCACAACAGTTTGATATGGTCCATGCAAATCTGGTGGTCATGTTCCGGACTCAGATCTTAGACTCGACGGGCGAGGAAAAGGATTCCTGTACCCCGGCTCCCGATCAGATATCAAGTGCGCAACGCAAGGGATGGGATTAATATTGGCTTTTCGCGGGGACAGAATCACATGCGGCTAGGTGATCGCATGTCCGGCAACCCAGCCACTCTGAAGGCAGGTCCGGCAAGTCAATCCTAGGCTTCGCAAGTCAACCAGCGAGGCTAGCCATCTGTGGAAGGTGACCTGCCAAATCGGATCCGGAGGTTGGGTGGTTAGCCACCATCGTGAAGGGCATAAAGAACCACCCCGGAGCGCCGTCATCTCCTCATCCACAACCATCATCAACCAGTGCGACTCGCCACCACCAGCGCTCCCCAGCGATGCTCTTCACCATCTTCTCTCGATCATCTGCATCTCGGAAAGAACAAAACCCAGATCTGCTTCCTCTCCAGCCTACTTGCAAGAAGACTTATCAACGTTCCCTCCACATGCCTCGGTTCCTCTTCCACCCCACTCGGCCTCCGGACTCGACGTGTTCCGGCTGGGGACGGCGTGTCGGACATCTGTCTACACGCCGCGTCCCTGGCCCCCGCGTTCGACCTCGCTTTCCCCTCTCATAATTCGACCTGCTGCCGAAACCACCCAGAGGTCCTGTCAGCCCCTCGACTAGTATGGATGACGCCTACTGTCACTTCGCCCTCTCGTCCTCGAACCTCCCTCCTCGATCACCAAACGTTAGGCTATGCCGTGTACCGCACGGTGACGATCGCGGAGGAACACTCTGTGAGTCGCCTGCGCAGCTCCCACCACTCACCTTGGCTCATCCCGACCATTGGGCTGCAGAAGGCCGGTCTGGCGCATACGACTACCGCTCCCGCCTCCGGCGGTTGACGCGGGGTCATGTCCACAGCACCCTCGAGCATGGCTACCTTTCTGCCATACTGCCGCATACGCGTCGCAGAAACGTGCATTCGGCAAGTAGCTCTCGCATGATGTCCGAGCCCGAAGCACCTGTCTGATGCCCATATCGGAACGACAGAGGTCCGTCGGACAAGCATGACAGGCGTTCGCCAGCCCCCGCGGGGCTGGCGCAGGATTCGTCCACGGTTGCGCGCGCGTTCCTCCCGCCCCCTGCCTTCGGCCGGGGTCATGGGGTGGAACCAGAGGGATGGGCCAGGGGCTGTGACGGGCTTTTGCGGGAGGTTTTGGCGTGGTCGTTTATGGAGGCATGTGAGGTCGATGTCAGTCGGGAGAAAAGAGAAAACCCCGGGCGGCGCATGTGCACGATCACCGAGTTCGTCGTGTAGATGCAGTCCGGTACAAAAACATGCAATAATATAAAATTGTCAACTCGGAATATGGAATCGTTTGCTGCCACCTGCGCTGACTGCGTACATAATGTCCGGATATCCTCGGCGCATTGACCACTGCCTGTGTTAAACGACACGAGATGTTTCGTTCCACCCCGTCTATGTTACCCGTCGATTTTATCTCGGGAGATACTTATCATGAACCCTTCATTTCACTCAATAGTTGCAACCTCATCTGTGCACCTGACCTTTGACGTGCCTTCTCTCGCCGTGGTCAGTTCGCTCAACAGGCTGCATGGCCGCGTTTCCGCCATGTTCACCGGAGGGCCTCACCCATTCACCTTTGACCAGCAACTGCGCGTCGCACGCCTCTTCGGTGGCCTCCTCTCGCCGCTTCCCGGTTCGATGCTCATATCCAAAGGCATTTGGGCCCCAGGACAGGACGCAAAGATGCACGGCCACCCGCCAGAGAGCTTGCGGGCCACGCGGGAAAATATTTTTGGAGATAGGCGCAGTAGTTGAGGTGACAGGGAAGTTGAGGAAGGAGATAGGCGGAGACGACTTCTGCGGGAAGTGGCCCGGCAATACTGACCCATATCAGGTCCTGGAATGATCGGTGACTCGTTTGATAAACTCGCGTCAGGGCGTACATGCACCTAGCGGAGAGCTCATGCATGCGCATCCCATGATGATGCAAGTGGGGATACAGATGCATTATACCTCGTATGCGTAGACTCCGTCTCTAGATCTCAGGTCCTACACCGTCGTTGACAGCTTGAGCTCCGGCTTGACTCCGCATACCGTCATTCCCCTGGAAAACGACGGGTCAGCACTACCCACAACGAGTGGATCGAATCGGGATGGCACAAGCCAGAACTAGACTTACCTGCGGGGGTTTCGATACGCAGAAACGACCCTCGCTGATCTCTACCACGACTGTTCCTCCTGTCTCGCGGTCTTCTTCCTCGATGAAGTCTGGCAAGTAGTGGACCATCGCACCATTGAGCCGCGTCATCGACACCGCGTCGACATATACGTTCGTCCGCTTTCTCCGCGGATGCACGAAGTGACTAGACACGTCGAAGCGGCGCATGCCACGGTCCGTTCAGCACCGAGCTCGAGGAACAAGCAGTCCAGAAACGGTCGAACACGCACTAGTCGTCGGGCTTGCGCGCAGTTTCGAGCCCCATCTTGTACTCGTCCTCGCGACGTATGCCGACCGCTACCTCGATCCGGAGCCCAGCGGCGTCGTTGTCCTCCCATTGGGCGATCAAATTGAGGCACTTCAGGACCAGCACAGGAGGACTGAGTGTGTGAAACGCAGGAGATACGACAATTGCCGTTGCAGACAGACGCACCTCGGCGGCTTTATCGGACATCTCTAATACGGCTTCATTCCGAGGCACCGCGTCCACGTCGCACTCATCCTTCTCCTTGTATTGTGTCCGGTTCTCCGCGGCGGGAGGATATGCAATTAGTCGCGCTCGATGATACACACAATCGACGTCCGTGTCATCTGACGAAGCGGTGACAAATGTTCTCCGGGTGCCTGTGGACGAAAGAGATGGTGGAAGCGCAGAGTGACGACCTATTTGCGTGGCTGCAGTCCGCCTCAGGGAAGTCGCAAACGGAGATGTCTTTGGAGCAGAAGGCACACGCGAAGACAGCGTTGTCAGCGCGCGGACAGGATCGTGTGAGCAGCGTCGAGGATTCGCGATGAGCTGTCTGAGCAAGTGGCGGGAGGATGCTGAAGTCATCGACTCGTTCGAAGGTCGCGGCCACCGTCAGCGTCGTCCGAGCCCGACTCGGCCACTGACAAGTCGTGAGTCGTAACATGATCAGCGGGTCCAGGGCGACGGACCGGCCGGTCCGACACGCGCCTGCACTTGACTCTCCCATGGCACAAGTCCGCTCAACAGTGTTTACGAAGAGGTATATAAGCTAACGCGCGCAAGGAGCTCGAGAATCGACCAAAGCCAGGCATCGCATCCCTGTGCTCCGTTGCTGAGAGGAGAGATGCCATACTTCGCCGTCTACGCCCCCGATTACACCGACGAAGGCGCCCTCGAGCGTCGCCTCAAGGTCCGCGAGACCCATCTTGCCGCTGCAGGGAAGGAGACCGTGGTCAAACTCAGTAGGTCTCCTCGTCTGCCTCGAGCGTACTGAACGTGCTGACGTGGAGCGACAGAAATCGGAGGTGCGATGCTCTCCCCGAACGAGGCCCTCGACACCCCCGACGCCGAGCGGAAGATGGCCGGGTCGATCATGATCTTCGAGGCCGGGTCGTACGCCGAGGTCAAGGCCCACATCGAGGCCGACGTGTACTGGACGGGGAACGTCGTGCGTATTTTCTGATCCCTTCTAGGGCGATGCGCCTGCTGAATTTCTGCACCGGGATCACCACCAGTGGGACAAGGAGAAGACTGTCATTACGCCATGGGTCTCGGCTCATCCGCTCTAGCTGCAGTGAAATGAAGGGTAGACGAAGAAGATTCTCCATCATGTATAACTAAGTCGTTGTATCACCACCCACCGCCGGGGCGTCTTCACACCTTTTCACCTTCGACCAGCTGTTGTGGTCGTCAATCTCCTTGCTGGTCTACTTGACCCACGCTCGATGACCTTCGGCCTCTACATGCGGACTCGCAGATTCACGGCAGACTCTAGCGAGAGGTAGGTGCAAAGGCCGAGGCGAAAGGAGGTGAGGAGTCCTTCGTGTGGATGCTGATGTCGTACACACCTTGAAGTCGCGCCATCTTCTTTCACCCTCACCCAGTCAGAGCACGTCCTGGCATTGTGCCACTGCAAGGGATGATATAGAGGTATCTTTATATCAGAGATAAGATGTCCTCTTATCCTTCACGACTTCAAAGCACTGCGCAGTGCAAGCGCACTCCCCTGTACACAAGATCAGACACGGTTCTATAAAACAAACGGGATAGAAGCTGAACGTCCATACAGCACGAGTGGCGATACGGACAACATGTAAACCAGGTATTCTTGCAATATGAAATTACCGAGTCAGATGTAAGATACCAAGAGCGTTCCGACAACAATACCGCAAACGCGGCGCAGGATGTATGCAGCGAGGGGGAGCCAGCCGGTGACTACGTCTGCATCGCGTCGTCATCGTCATCGTCCACCAGGGCACGCTTTGTACGCTCGCCCTCCCTTACCAAATCAGGATCAACGTCTCAGCATTCGAATCACGCATACAAAATCAGCAAGTGGTGAAGCACATACCTCTGCATGTGGTCCTCATCGTCTTCGTCCGAACGCTTCCTCCGGACGGAGAAGACGCGCTGCTGCGGATGTGACGCGATGGCAGCCTTCGCCTTGTAGATCGACTCGTACTCCTGTCAACGACGCGTGTTAGGTCCCATCCTGAAATCCAAGATCAAGAGAACTGACCTTGATCTGGGTCATGAAGCCGCCGTTGGGGGAGATGCAGTACCGCCGGTTCTGGACCAAATGCAGGGCGTCCTCCCAGGAGAGGTTGTAATACTGCATAACGTACATCACGACAAACGAGGGGGATAGGCTGATGCCACCTGGCGCGCATGACGCGTTTAAAGTTCAGCTTCGTCTGCTTCTTGGCGCTGGCGGGGCACAGGGGGACGGGGGACGGGGGAGGGAGGATGGGGAAGCCAACGATGAAACAAACGTGAACGCACCATTGCAATGTACGAGCACGCAGCCGCCCTTTGCGATCGCGTCGTCAATGAACTGTTTCGCCCTTGTGAAGCGCGCAGGGAAAGGGTGAGACACAAGGGGCTATGGAAATAAGTCGCGGCTGGGTGCTCACTGAGGAAATAGGCGGATGAGGTTCTGCTCTTCGCTGTCCTGCACGTCCAACACCATGTACTCGAAATGCTCCGGGAACCGCGGTCGTACAGAGAACGCCTCCTTCGCGTCTCGTATGCAAACACTAAGCATCCATTCGTACGGAACGTGAGCGAGTGCAATGTGGCGCTACGAACGAGGTGCGGCGAGATGCAAACATACATGTGCGTGATGCCGAGTGACTTGAGGATATCCAGGGATTTCGAAGCCTGGAGAGGACCGAGGTACAGGCGGGGCAGGATCTCCTGGCATTGTCGCCTCATTTCGTATCTGCCAAACGACGAACCGCATGTGAGCGACACACAGCACACGTTGTGGCTGACTTCGGGATGCCGGAATACGCACGTCCACTCTATGTCGCTCGGACCCTGGATGAGCTCCCGAAGCTGATCTTGGTTGTACTCCGTCGTCGCCATATGGGAATATGAGAAGGTTCGCAGAGAAGAGAGAGTGAGTGGGAGGAGGATTAGGGGAGAGGGAGAGGAAGGGATGTAAGGTACTTGGCGGCTAAGGACCTGGCGGGAGGGATCAGCGGCAGAGCGCCCGGCGCTTGCCTTCTTTCCATCAACCAAGCCTCCTTCCCTCTTTGCTCTCAAACGACATCCGACAGCGTTTGTCATGGACGACGCCGACGACATTCCGTGCGTCAATTTCGCTTGTCCCCCCGCGACGTGGAGTGCTAAGGGGACATAGAGAGCTCGTAGAGGCCGACGCTATCAGCACCGAGGACGCCCCGAATGGCCTTTCGATCCCAACGTCCTTGGCAGACGCGACTGACTCCGACCACGCCCCTCACACGGTGCCTCTGACCATCATCTGCGGCTTCCTGGGGGCAGGGAAGTCCACGCTCGTCCGGTACGTCCCGCCTAACTCAGGTCCGGCGCCAGGTCGAGTCCGGAGCGCGACTCGAACTCGGATCCGGCGGTCGGACGCGCCCAACCCTAATCCCGAGGTCGATGCGTGCGTGCGGAGGCTGACCGCGCTGTCCTGGTTGCAGGCGGATTTTGACGGAGCGGCATGGGTACCGGATCGCGGTCATCATGAATGAGTTCGGGGACACTGCCGTAAGGACAGCTCTCCCTGCTCGTTCGTCCAGCAAGTGCTGAGCGGCTCGGATCCCATCGAATTCGATGGAACAATAGGACATTGAAGGTGCGTGCACGCATCGATGGGACCGCTCCCTGATCAGCGTTATTGACGGGCCCCGAATTTGACTGTTCGCACTATCCAGCGAAGACGATCAACGTCTCGTCCCCTGACGACCCGACAAAGCAGTCCGAGGAGTTCCTTGAGCTCGCGAACGGATGTCTCTGCTGCAGCATAAAGGACACGGGCATCGCCGCAATCGAGAAGCTCATGAAACGCAAGGGTGCCTTCGACCATATCCTGCTTGAGACAACCGGCCTGGCAGATCCTGGTACGCCGGCCATCCCGCAGTGGCTTGTATGCGCTTTCATCTTTAACGCTGCCCCATTAGGTCCCATAGCGTCTATGTTCTGGCAAAACGAAGAGTTCTCGCAAGGACTGGGCCGGGACATCCACCTGGACGGAGTTGTGTGTGTGGTCGATGCCGTCTTTGGTCGCCAGGTACGTGCATACATAAGCGAACGAACGTATATAGCGGAGCTTTACCGGTCCTCTAACCAGCAAATGGAAGAAGACCATGCCGCCGATGGCGTCGGGGAGAGCTTGCGGTAGGTGGCGAGACAAACTGTCTGTTAACGTTTGTATACTGACTCATCCTTTTTCTTGTGGTGAATTCACAGACAGATTGCAGCGGCAGATGTCATCCTGTTGAATAAAGTGGACCTCGTGCCATCGCCCTCTGCAAATGCGACCGAGGCGATCATCCGTGGCGTGAACCCCGCGGCATCAATCCACAGAACGATCCGTGGGGAGATTGACCTCAGGCATATCATGAGCGTTGATGCATACGCCTCTAGGCAGCTACTGGACGTGTCTGGAGCGATATTGGCGAAATCGCATCAGGACCACGGACACGAGGACGAACACGAACACCACCACGAGCACGAGCACGCGAAGACGCCGACACATTACGAGCTTCGCGGAATCTCGAGTCTGCAAATAGACTGCCCAACGTTATCTCCGGAACAGATGGACCTTCTAGACGAGTGGATTCGCGACGTCCTTTGGGAGAAGCACTTACCAGGTCGCCCGGCCGGAGAGAACAGCGGGATTGAGGTGCTCCGCTGCAAAGGGCTCTTTGTGACAACAGCCGGAGAGCTTCACGTCCTGCAGGGCGTCAGGAACCTGTACGAGATCGCGAAGGTCGAGGACGAAGTACTCGGACTGCCGGACGCGGGGAAGCTGGTGTTCATCGGTAAAGGACTCGACGAGCATGTTCGACGCAGTTTACAAGAACAATTGAAGTTTGTATGAATACAGAGTGTTTGTCCGCTCTCCTTCTCCGGTGCCGGTCAACGACGCCTGCGTACGCTCTCCAAATTCTCGTTTGCCGACTGCGTTCGAAGGTCTTTAGGTTCGTCGGCATTGTACCTCTCCGTGACGTACGACGACGGCTTCTGTTCAGTAAAATCAGCTTACAGATCGAGCCGTCACAGGACCCCCGACAATACACCCATATCCCTGATCGCCTGTCCGGACAAGATTGACGGGTCCGGAAGGCCTTGCCTGCCCCAGTCCGCACAAAAGTGCGCACTTGGGATGGGACGGACTGATCTATTGTCCTGGACGAACACTTTACTAGTAGGCGTCTGGTCATGCATGCATCACACGCCTACGTGGTGATGTAACACCACGCTCCCACCGTTGCATGGTTTCTAACAATTTCTACCTCGCCTACTCCTTGAGTTGCGATGAAGAAATCAGGGATGGGGGCAGCGAGCACTTGTTCAGCTCCGAGTTGTGATTTTCTAGGCCTTATCCCATGTCAGGACAAAAATGGCCCCCCCGGCCGCTAAAACATGACCGGACAACCTTGGGACAAACTGGCCGAAAGTGGGCTACGGCAGATCAGGCATATATGCATATTATCGGGGTTCCTGCCACTACGTATGAAGGTAAACGTACCTGCTGTAGGCAGTGAGCCCGTGTGGATGTCCTTGATCGGGGGCGACAACATCCGCGTACATTGTACAGCTTCCCGATGCCTTCTTCCGGCATGCCGCTGCTGCTAGCTATGCAGAACTTTTTTGTCAGCGTGCATACATCCGGACACATTCGTGATATGCACATACCCGACCACGCCGGGGAAGCACAAAGGAGGACAGTCCTTCGACTCCCGGTGAACCTGCGCACTTCCCGGGATATTTGATCATGATCGCGACCAACGCCGCAGCAAAGACCGACGTCAACTCCATTGTAGCCCGAGCCCAAGCCCGAGCTCCAGAGAGATCGCCAGGAGGCGGTCCTTGAGCCGGACGACGTCCTCCGCCGTCGGCCGCACAGGGTTCGGGGCCCGGATTGCCGCTGCGTCAGACCCGGAACCGCCGCCATTCGTCATCCGGGCCATCAAATCCTCGAGGCCCTCCATGTCCCGCTTCGCCTTGAGCTCCTCGTTGAGCGCCGCCGGGTCAGCCTCATCGTCGTCCATCCGGTCTTGATCGAGGTGCTCCCTGGCGTGTGCGATCGCCTCCAAGTCGGGGGGCGCGATGTCCGAGAGGCGGATGTTCGCGAGCTCGCGTGCGATCGCGCGGAGCTCCGTTTCGAGCGTTGGGGTTTCAACTTGCGCGGAGGAAGAGGGGGTCCGGGAGAGGAAAGCGAGGAGGGCGGAGGCGAGCCCGCGGAGGATGCCCAGGTCACGGCCGAGGGGCGCGCCGATAGACGCGAAGCCGTCGTCGAAGCCTTGTTGAAGCGCGCCCTCCTTTCCGGCTGTGATGCCCTCGCGGTAGCCTGCCTGTATGCGTGCGTTGTGTTACGGTTTTATGGACGCGAGCCTAGGCACCCGGGGAGGGGAGGAGAAGGCGGTCGGGGGGACGCGGACGTACGTTGGTGAAGTCGTTCGAGATCTTCTCCCACTCCGAGTTTTGGACGGCCTTGGGGTCGTTGCTCCAGAACTGCTCGTCATCCATTGCTTCGTTCTGTGAGTGGTCGTAGAGCAAGAGATGGAAGTTGGACTCGAGGAGGAGAAGGTCAAAAACTGATAGCCTAGCGGAATTCGGGGAGCAGCTCAAAATCTGGGATCTGAGATTGGTTTGATCAGGTACCTTGACGCGATCGCAGTTTCTCCCGCAAGCTCAACTAGACATGATCCTTTCGTACATAGTTCAGTATAACCTCGAACGCTTAGTGAGGGCCTGCAATGTACTCTACTCTGTACACCACGCACACTGCTGTATCTAATGCTGACCGAGAGTACTTATGCGATTGCAAACAGTACATCACTACTCAGGCACGCGTACGTCTGGAACATTGGACACACAAAAAATCTTACGTGTCTTGTAGGAGAAGGGTAATGCGGTCTGGCGTAATGTCCTCATTTCACATTGAATAACCTCCGGAGATACAGTGCTTCTTATCGCGTCTCCACTCTTCTCCGGATGGGCGTTTTGGGCCTGTCGCTTCCCCAACGTCTGAATACTCATTTTGTAGCAGATGTGTTCATCCGGACACCATCCTGGCATGGATCTGCCTCGGTTGCGTAGGCTGATACAGTTTGAATACACCGATGCATGGAGCACGGCTTGGAGCCGGGCAGACACGGCCTCCGGACGGAGAAAGTGCGTGGGTCCTGCATTCCGCGGGCGACCGAGTTGGCTCGAGGACCGGGTACCGCGAGATACTGCGCCCCGCCAGACCCGGTTCTGTCAAGAGCAGCTGACACGAGCTCCAGAAGGTTTGCAAAAACTTGTGGGTCAAACGGGTCAAATGAGGCCCTGAAGTGGAATAGATGTCTTGCACGGAACGCTGGGGAATGGGTGTGCGAGTGGGGATTAAGCTGGGGACGTGCTCGAAGGAGAGAGGAGTGCTGAGTGAGACGCCGGATCGGATTCTTCTAATCGGGATGAGATAAGCGGGGAATCTGTGTGCGTGGCGCGATATGCCGAAAAGGGCGGGGAGGGACAGGGCAATATAATCGGCCGAGCTTCGAACACACTCACAGCTTCCGCAACCTCCTCGTCGACTTCTTATTCCCCCTCCCCCTCTTCCCTTCTCCCTCTCTCCGCCTAGTCACGGCCTCGCCGTCGTCGACCATGGCTTCCTCCGACGTGATCGTTCTCGCCCTCGGCGTCGTCCTCGCGGCCGTATACCTCTTCCGTGACCAACTCTTTGCCGCATCCAAGCCCAAGGCAGTCCCCGTAGCCTCCTCCAAAGCAAATGCAGGTGGAGGTAACCCCCGGGACTTCATCGCCAAAATGAAGGAGGGCGTAAGTCTTCATTCCGTTGTGTCCGACAAACACGGCGCTCACAGTCCTGCTACGTGTCCTCAGAAAAAGCGCATCGTCATCTTCTACGGCTCACAAACCGGCACTGCAGAGGAGTATGCCATCCGTCTTGCCAAGGAGGCCAAGCAGAAGTTCGGTCTCGCATCTCTCGTCTGCGACCCCGAGGAGTACGACTTCGAGAACCTCGATGAGCTTCCCGAGGACTGCTGTGTTTTCTTCGTCATGGCCACCTACGGCGAGGGCGAGCCCACCGACAATGCCGTTACTCTCTGCCAGAACCTTTCCGACGAGAGCTTTGAGTTCTCCAACGGCGAGCACAAACTCGATGGTCTCAAGTATGTTGTCTTCGGTCTCGGCAACAAGACCTACGAGCACTATAACCTCATATCCCGCAACGTTGACGCCGACCTCACAAAGATGGGTGCCATCCGCATCGGCCAGCGCGGCGAGGGCGACGACGACAAGAGCATGGAGGAGGACTACCTCGAGTGGAAGGATGGCATGTGGGAAGAGTTCTCCCGTGTCATGGGCGTCGAGGAGGGTCAGGGCGGCGATTCGCCTGACTTCGTAGTCACCGAAGTTGAGGACCATCCTCCGGAGAAGGTTTATCTCGGTACGTGTCCATCGTGACCAACCAGGTTTTGATTGCCAGAGCTTATTTGACCGACAGGTGAACTTTCCGCCCGCGCTCTCACCCGCTCCAAGGGCATTCATGACGCAAAGAACCCCTACCCTTCACCTATCACTACGGCTCGCGAGCTCTTCGCCGACGGCGCTGACCGCAACTGCATTCACGTTGAACTCAACACCGAGAACTCCGGCATCACCTACCAGCATGGAGACCACGTCGGTGTTTGGCCTTCCAACTCCGAGGTCGAGGTCGAGCGTCTGCTCTGCGCTCTAGGTCTTCACGACAAGAAGGACACAGTCATCCAGATCGAATCCCTTGACCCTGCTCTCGCCAAGGTTCCTTTCCCCGTCCCTACGACTTATGTCACCGTTCTCCGTCACTACATCGATATCAGCGCTGTCGCCGGTCGTCAAATCCTTGGTGTATTGTCCAAGTTCGCTCCTAACCCCGAAGCCGAGGCTTTCCTCAAGAACCTCAACACCCACAAGGAGGAGTACAACAACATCGTCACCCACGGTTGCCTCAAACTCGGTGAAATTCTTCAGCTCGCGGCCCAGAACGACCTCAGCGTTCCTCCCACACCGGAGAACACGACATCCTGGAAGATACCCTTCGACATTATCGTCTCGTCGATTCCCCGTCTCCAGCCCCGGTACTACTCCATCTCCTCCAGTCCCAAGCTTCATCCTCACTCGATCCATGTCACTTGCGTCGTCCTCAAGTATGAGTCGATCAAAAACGAACGTGTTAACATTCGTTGGATCTTCGGCACTGGTTCGAATTTCCTGCTCAACCTCAAGTACGCAGCCAATGGCGCAGAGACCCCTCTCCTAGACAATAAAGAAGAGCCCGCTCGTGTTCTTGCTCCCCACTACGCTATCGATGGTCCCCGTGGTGCGTATAAGCAAGAGACTGTCTACAAGGTTCCTATCCACGTTCGTCGCTCGACGTTCCGCCTTCCCACCAACCCCAAGAGCCCTGTCATCATGATTGGTCCCGGAACTGTAAGTATTACGTCCTCCCAAACACTAAATGACAGCGTGCTCACGTTCGATCCACAGGGTGTAGCTCCCTTCCGTGGTTTCGTTCAAGAGCGTGTCGCCATGGCACGCCGCACGATCGAGAAGAACGGTCCAGAGGGTCTCGCCGATTGGGGCAGCATTCGTCTCTACTTCGGCTCGCGGACATCGACGCAGGACTTCCTGTACAAGGACGAGTGGTCCGAGTATGCGAAGGAGCTCCACGGCAAGTTCACGCTGCGGTGTGCGTTCTCGCGTGAGGTGTACAAACCCGACGGGAGCAAGATCTACGTCCAGGACCTGCTCTGGGAAGATCGGGAGACCGTCGCGGACGCTATCCTGAACGGGAAGGGATACGTGTACATTTGCGGTGATGCGAGGAGCATGAGCAAGGCGGTCGAGGAGACGCTGTGCAGGATCCTGGGCGAGGCGAAGGGCGGCAGTGGGGAGGTGGAGGGTGTGGCGGAGCTGAAGCTGTTGAAGGAGAGGAGCAGGTTCCTGACGGATGTCTGGAGCTGAGCGTCGTTGGCAATTTTGTTCGGATGGATGGAGGCACATGACGTTTGGCGCGTCGCGTCGCATATGCTACGACACATTGTCGGCTCTCGTTTGCTGTGTGGATTCCTGTTGTCCTGATCGTTTCTTTATCGTATCCTCTCAGCTGCACACACACGACTTTGGCTCTGAACTCCTGCGTCTTATGTAGAGCTTCCTCACGGTCAGGCGTACCTCTAGATGTCTGGTAGACATAGAGCATTGTAATGTATAATGACATGCAAGCGTCGCAGTCGTGTGGGGTGTCGTGCGAGCAATTGCGGAGGACTTCGGACATGAGTCGGACTGGCGGGACGCCGGTGCGCGGGAGCGGTTTCGCGCTCAATGACGCCGATCGCAGTCATTGCTTTTGCGACCACCTCGTCCAGCCAACACTCCGCCAGACCGACCGCTTCCTGCCCGCGCACGTCCCCGTGGCCCCGACCCCTGGGCTGTAATGTACCGCGGCGCTCTCCGGGCACCTGCTGCTTCTCTCAGAACCTCTGTCTCATACTCTAATTCCGCTCGCAGCTCGCTATGCTATCTTAGACCCTCTGCTAGTTCTAGACCACGACATTTCTCTACTCCAACGCAATCTTCAGAAAACAAGAACCCCGTTTATCCGGAGGAAAAGTCTCTACCCACTTCCGAGACGACATCCAGCGAAGCGGATCCCTCTACCAGCTCAGAGCCGATCGTGACACCCCCGCCCCCATTCGAATCCTCGTCGTTTACGAGCGAAACAGAGACACCCACGAGCACGAAGGCGGCCAGTGCGGTCCAACTTAACGACCTCAAGGACCGCGTGCGGGACTTGAGCACGGACGCGCTGAAGCAGATGCGCGTGCGCGGGGACGAGTTCACGACAAAGGTCGCGAAGACGTTCTCGAAGCTCGGCGCCGAGCTCAACCGGGTCACGGGCTACGAGGAGATCGAGCTGCTGAAGCGCAAGGTCGTCGAGCAAGGTGTGCATGCTGTCTTTACTTCGACGTCTATGCTGGTGTCTCACCAATACACCCGCCCGCCACGATCAGAGAGCCGCATACACGACGCGCGCGAGGCCGCGCGGGCAGCGAAGGACGCGTACGACGCCGCCGTGCTCTCGCGCGCCAAGTCGCAGCGGGAGGTGAACGACCTCCTCCAGCGCAAGTCGCACTGGACGGACGAGGACGTGTCGCGGTTCACGACGCTCGTGCGCGAGGACCACGCGCGCGAGCACGACGAGGCGCGCGCGAAGGGTGCGGCGCACGCGGCCGAGGACGCGGTCGAGCGTGAGTTCTCGGCGCTCATGCGCGTCATCCTCAACCGCTACCACGAGGAGCAGGCGTGGTCGGACAAGATCCGGAGCGCGGCGACGTACGGGCAGCTCGCGGCGCTCGCGCTGAACCTCGCCGTGTTCGTGCTCGCGATCGTGCTCGTGGAGCCGTGGAAGCGGCGGAGGCTCGCGCAGACGTTCGAGCGGAAGGTGGAGGAGATGGGCGCGCGGACGGAGAGGGCATTCGAGGAGAAGACGGGGGAGCTGAAGGCGCGGATGGAGGAGCAGGCGAAGATGCTCGCGGCCGTGCTGGAGAGCGTGCACCTCGCGAACCAGGTCGACGTGAGCGAGCTGGTGGCGCTGCAACAGTCATTGGTCTCTGGACGAGGAGGAGAGGAGGGCGAGGGCGAGGAAGGGGAGGCAAGGGGACCCCCGCCGCCATACCCCAGCGAGGAGCGAATACCTGGAGTGTTGCCGAAACCACGGACAGACGGGGATCTGGTGCTCGTCGTGACAGCGAGCGCGGCGGCTGCGGGGCTGCTGGGCTGGCTGGCTGGTAGCTGGTTCGGACTGTCGTCCTGATGCTGACCAGTTGCACAATACATCAGGTTCGTAGCATCGTGGTCGGTGGCGCGGCTGTTCAACCCTGCCGTTCAATCCTGAAGACCCAGCGGGGCCGCCGCCTTCATCAGCTTCCTGACAATCTTCGCTCTGGGATGCTGTCATGGAGGGACTGTGCTTTCTCCTAATGTAAGTGGTCTTGCGGTTTGGTAGGAGCGTGTGATTGGGCCTGGCCCATTTGATTGTGATTTTGAAGGGCTACTTGTCTCCGCCGTTCCTCCCTGATGGCAGTGTGCCTTCGCCTCCCACAGGAACGCGAAAATCAGGGTGGTTTTCCATCGTCCCCCTCAGTCAGCTCTGCGCACCGTACGTCGCCGAAAGCCAAAACGGAGAGTCTACAATCCGTCATCCAGATGTTGCAGGGTCAAAAATGTCTGAGTAGGCATTCCCCTCGGGAGACGCCTCATCAGGCTGTTTTTCACCTGATGGTCGCACCGGATGTCAGGATTGCCGCAGGTCTCCATGGTGCTAAAGAAGGAGTGGGGCATGTTGCTTCCAACATGGCGTCGGACAGGTCCGCAACGCCGCTCAGATGGTGATCGTCCTCCGAGTCTGTGCAACCCCCTGTGTCTGTATCTGTTCTCGCTACAGGGGGTGGATGAGGCGGTTGGTGCCCCGCGAGTGTTCCACACGCACGATGTGTTTGAGGCACTAATCATATCGCGAACTACCGCCAGCCCGTAGGTTCTGTTACCATAGACAAACCCAACCCTGAGAAGGCAAAGCAACCCATGGTCTAGTGCCGTCATGCCCTCGGGACCTCAAGGTACCAATTTCGAGGATATGCTTCTTTTCGTGATCTCATTGATCTCCTGATTCGGCCTCTATCCGCGAGGACGTATATTCCTCTTGCTAAACGGTGCGTGATGGATGGCTATCATCAATGGATGAAATGCTGCCATGCTAGCGGCCTACGCCGCATGATTCTCTGCCCACAAGGATTGGAGATGTCGGTGCGACGCGGAACGTCAGAAATGCACCCAGTGATTTCGTCGGGGGAAGACGCCGTAAGTAGACTAGAGTGGCCGTAACATGTCGCGGTAATTCAACTTTCCGTTCCACCTTAGTGCGGTGCGTCCCCTAATAAAGTCGACCGCGAGAAGCTCACTCGGAGTCCGGATGTTCCTCCACCCCACCAGGTCGACACACTCTGGTACGATGCCGCAGAAGAAACAGTTTCTCCTGCCGTGCTCAGCGCGGTTCTTGCCTTTCGATCTTTGTATGACGGACAGACGGAGGAGGTGCTAGGCGGCACTTACGATGCTATCGTGGTCGGAAGTACGCATCCGCCTGCTGGCTGAACTTGTAATCGAGCACTGACGAAGGTTCCCTGGACAGCGGGCGCAGGTGGGGGGGTGATGGCCTCTCGTCTATCAGAGGATCCAAGGACGCGAGTGCTGCTCATCGAAGCGGGAAGCGGGCACGTAACTTGGTGAATCCGCGTTCATGTAAAATGCTTACGTTGGGTGTGCGCATGTATTGATTTTCTAAACCTTGATATTTATGTGCTTGGGCGGGCATTGGGCCTTGCTAGATCCGCGTTTGTGAATTAATGGCACATAGGACGCGTTCGACGCGCCACTCATCAATCCTGCCCTGCTCGGGAATGACGTCGACCTCGCGATCATGCGTGAGGCGGTCAAGGCGGCGCATACTTTCGTATTCAGTTGTGACTCGGGCGAGGCAACGACATCCCGCCAAATCGAGCCTCCAGGGTGCACGGCTGCCGCGTGTAGCGCGGTCCTTCCAACTTATCAATCCAATCATGTTCGGCTCTCCATACCGCCACTTGCATTCCACATATGGTGGGCCTTGGACATCATGTGCTAACCAAGTGCCCCGGGAGGTAAGTGGATAACTGTGCTACGGGTGCTCTATCCCCACGCTGACTCACTTTGAACATTCATATCGAGCAGAACGATGGTATCCACGCTACTCAAAACAAGTTGCGGCCTGTCACGCTTTTCGCGCCGAGTTATTGAAGACGCGGGGCTTAGGTGTGAGGCTCGCACGAGGCCAGGCGGCGCGGACCTTGATAAAGTCGATTGGGAGAAGCTGACTGGCAGTCCGAGCCTTCCTCGACACCACCACCGACTTGAAGCCGACACACTCCACGCCTGCTACAATGCTGCAGAAGAAATGGTTTCTCTTGCTTGTGCTCAGCGCATCTCGTGCCTTTGGATCTCTGTATGACGGACCAACGGAGGAGGTTCTCACTGGCACTTATGACATTATTGTGGTCGGATGTACGCATCCGCTTGCTGGCTGAGGTTGTAATCGAGCACTGACTGATGAATGTTTCCTAAACAGCCGGTGCGGGTGGCGGGGTGATGGCCTCACGTCTATCAGAGGATCCAAGGACAAGAGTGCTCCTTATCGAAGCGGGAAGCAGGTATGTAGCTCAATGAATAGGCGTTCATGCAATGTGCTTACGTTGGGTGTGCGCATGTAGTGACTTTCTGAACCTGAATATTTCTGTGCCTGGGAGGGCATCGAGCCTTATTAGATCCGCGTTTGTGAGTTAATGGCACAGAAGACGCGTGTACCCTGACCGACCTCCTTTCTGGAAATAGGACTGGAACTTCACCACCACACCTCAGGCAGGACTCAACGATCGTTCCCTCGTCTATGCACGAGGATTTGTACTAGGCGGATCAACTGCGATCAGTGAGTCTCCCTCAGCACACGGCATCTTGATGCTCATCCATTCACACAGACGACATGGTGTTCTGTCGTGGTACTGTCGATGACTATGACCGCTTGGCACGAGTCACTGGGGACGAAGGCTGGTCTTGGAAGGCACTTGCCCCCTTCATTTTTGGCGTGGATCGGATGACGGCACCAGTCGACCACCACAACACTACCGGGCAGTTCAATCCAGTTCTTCACAAGCATGGCATGCATTTCAGGACTTGTCTTTTCCTTGATTACTCTGACCTCACGACCGCAGGAATTGTGCCGATCAGCGTGGAAGGTTTCCCTCTAGAAACCGACTCCCGTGTGATCGAGACTACTCAAGAGCTCTCTGACCAATTCCCATTCACGCTGGACTACAACTCTGGCGACACCATTGGCTTCGGTAGGCATCTCTGTCTCGTAAGCACATTGGAGAGGTCTCATGTAAATGTTTCTGCTAGGTTGGACGCAGAGCACTGTATGACCGGATCTACAGCCCGAATGAGACCCGACCTCACCTGTATCGCAGATCCATAACGGGCATCGAGTGTCATCTGCTTCGTCGTACCTCGCGCAAGCGCTCAATCGTACCAACCTCGATGCCGTAGTCAATACACGCGTTACCAAGGTGCTTCCAATCGGGTACGAGAATGGGAAACCGGTCTTCCGTGGGGTGGAGTTTGCTCAGACAGCCGATGGTGGCTATCGTTGTCCATGACATGCGCGTTGAACGACTGACCTTGGCCCCCAGGACCTTTCTACACCCTGAATGCGACAAAGGAGGTCATCCTTTCAGCGGGATCGCTCAATACACCTCACATCTGTTCGTCGCTCGCAATCGGGAGCGACTTGCAGATCAAGCTGATCAGGCCATCTCTCCAGTGTTGCTCTCGGGAATAGGCGACTCAGCGTACCTCTCGTCATTCGGAATCAAGACCATAGTTAATCTTCCCGCTGTCGGTCAGAATCTTCATGTACGCCGCCCGGTCCCGTAATTTCCGTGGGCTGGTATTTATGCTGTTTTCACAGGAGCACATCGCCGTCACCAATAGCTGGATAGTGAACTCCAACAACACGCTTGACGACCTTCAGCGTAACGCTACCCTCGCGGCCGAAGCCCTGGCATTGTGGAAGATCAATGGAACAGGTCCGCTAAGCCTAGGAACTAGCCAGTTCGGATGGCTGCGCATCCCAGAAGCTGAAACGTTCTTCAATTCCTTTGATGTGGACGATCCGAGTGCGGGTCCTACCTCTGCACACTTTGAGCTCATCCCGGCAGTATGTCAGACCCGTGGATATCATTCGTTTGGTCATATAGCTTGACCTCTGTGTCTGCAGAATGGGTTCTTCTCCGGTACCGTTGCGCTTCCAGCCGACGGTCACTTCTTCTCCATGGTCACCAACGTGATCTCGCCCACCTCTCGTGCGCATCTGTCTCCTTTGCATCAGTCATGCCCCGTTGCTGACAACCTGTGCGCGCACAGGGGGAAACGTATCTCTGAACACGACGGACCCGTTCGACGCGCCGCTCATCAACCCCGCGCTGCTCGGGAACGACGTGGACCACGCGCATTCGTCAAGGCTCGCGCGTGGTCCGACTACATTGTCGGCGAGTTTGGGGAGTTCGCGAACGCGACGACAGACGACGCGCTGGACGAATACATTCGCAGCAACTCGGAACCCAACCACCACGCCGTTGGTACGGTGGCGATGGGCAAGGACGAGGACGCGCCTCTCAATCCTGACCTGAAGGTGCGGGGTACGGTGGGACTGCGGGTCGTCGACTTGTCTGCTTTTGTGAGTCCCAGTGTTATATAACTTGTACTTAGCTGTGCGTTGTGACGGCTTGCTGACGGTGACGTCGTTGCTGCAGCCCTTCATTCCGTCTGGACATACGCAAGGTCCGACTTACATCCTGGCCGAACGCGCGGCGCATCTTGTTCGTGCCGATCTGAAACTGTGAATGGCGTTCATGTCGCAGCTACGAACGATTGCGGTGCCTGTTTTCTCGGTAATGACATGGACAAATGATGTTTCAAAGTTGCTCAATATTGATCTGGTGGGAGTTTCTTGGCTGGGGACACGAGATAGAACGTCTTTGATTGCACACGACATATGAATGCGTCCCTCGTCGGTTTATGATATTTCGTGTTGGGTATCGCCGAGTCGTGCTTTCTGTCCTTCCGAACGATGTCGAACTGACTGCTCTAGTCCCTGCGTCCAACCGCAACCTCGCCGTTTGCCTGGTATTGGCCTGGTACTTGAACTTCGAATGACGAACAAGGCGTGGGAATGCCTGGCTGCTGTGCCTGAGGTGGAAGTAGATTGGTGAGTTCACGTAAGTGTTCTGTTGAGCTTTGAACCGGAGAACCTGACCGATTTGGATACACTAGGACGTTTCCATGGGGATCCGAAGCCACACCGGTATCGTACGCCCAAACCACATGGGTTCTAGGGCGAGATACAAGGCAAGCTTCCGACAGATGGACACGGGCCGGCGCTGCTGGGGATGTCAACCTACCGATTGCAATCTGCATGGGCGCGGGCTTAGTTCTGTACTTCACAGGAAGCCTGGGGAAACCTACACTGCCTCTACCGCAGAGTGCGCCCGCGGAATCTTTAAGAATGATGTAGCATCATTCGACTGCGATATGTGGTCCTTTGGCCACAGGACAGCTGTGTGCTGTCGCACTATGCGGAGGTCCGTATTATGCTTGTGCTTCTTTTCCGATGACCGTGGAAGCATCGCGCCCGCATAAAAGCAGAGGCGGTAGGATTCCTTGCACCCCCGCTTCCCAAGCCCCGGAGTGGCTGGCCATGGCATCTCAGGGAGATCCCGACTACGCTGGCGTAATCAAGGCATTTGACGATCTGTACACGCTCCCTTGATATTCTATGAAGCAGCCAGCACTCATCTTTGACGTTTTCACAGATTAACAAGCAACTACTGCAATGTCGCAGCAATGGGTAAGAGATGCCCCCTCACACCGAGCAGGCTGTTTCACAATCATCGCATGCTAGCGTTTCTCGTCTTCGACTGGTTGATCGGTCTGCCCCGGGAGATATCCTTGTACTGGTCGCGCGGATCTCTCGCGTCTACCGCTCTCTACGTTGCCGCAAGATACATGATCCTACTCAACAACGTCCTCTTCCTTGTTGAGCTCGCCGAGCTTCCGGACGATGTAAGCGAGTTTCGAACCACTCAGAGAACAATTGATGTTCATCCAGATGACAGCAGTCAGTAATGTCGAGATGCTCGAACATCGCGCTGTCTGATCCACTGTAACACCCGCAGGTGCACGCGGCTTGTCTGGACAAGTTTTATCACAGGTTCCATAGCTGCCACGCCCTTGATAGGTTCGCAGATCGTCCATATCTACCCGAACTATCTCCTAAACCGATCGACTGTTCAGTGCTCGCCGTGCTCCGTGTGTATGCACTAACCAACCGTCCGCTACTCTCAATACTAGCCTGTCTACTTCTGATGGTCCCGTTCGCGTGCAACATCGTTAGTGCACTTTCCATCATCGTACCATCCGGACGGCTTACTTACGGGTTCGAGACAGGTCCCGTACACGTTCAACGCTCAAGGCGTGGTCTACCCTATTGTCGGATGCCTGGAAGCAGACCTTACCCCGGTAGAATTGTATCAGGAGTGAGTACTACCCATTCACTCGCGCCGGGTCGCTGCTAATACCAATGCATTCGCTTTGTAGACGTAGGTATAGGTTGGATTTTGTTCCATCTTGGAAACTTACATAGTCACGCTCTCGCTAGTGATCGTCGTCAGCAGGGTGAACAGCCTGGCAGCGGACGTGCTGCTCGTCTTGGTCACCTACTGGGCCGCGCCACGGAGAAGAAAGTTCTCGGACATATTCAATAGCGACGGAAAGACGATATCGAGCGTGATGCTCTACAACGGTGCGCATACTCCCTGAGAAACACCGACCCGACCGGAGTCACTGACTTCTTGAATCACACAGGAATGATTTATTTTGTGTATGAACCCGCACCTTCGCGTCGCAACCCGGTAACAAACGGATCCGATCGTTGACTTGCTTGACTAGGGCGCTCGTGATCCT
Organism: Sanguinoderma infundibulare; assembly: GCA_032821775.1. NCBI lineage: Eukaryota > Fungi > Basidiomycota > Agaricomycetes > Polyporales > Polyporaceae > Sanguinoderma > Sanguinoderma infundibulare. Next base: position 2,190,024 of record JAVLRN010000007.1, read on the forward strand.
GGACACCCTTCATCTCGTGTTTTCCGTGCTCGCTGTAGGTCTCTGCATCTCCCAATCCATATCTCCTATATATGCGATCACTAACGCACGGTAGATTGAAGACCTCGGCGGGTCCAGCATCATCGTCATATTCCGCGACCCGTACGTCCTTTGCGCCATTGACTCGGAACCGGCCCCACATGCTGAACATGACCAACAGAATGGCCTCCGTCCTCGTCTCCCGCTTCCTGCTCGACCTCCAAGAAGCCCACCATCGGAGCGTCATGTTCGACTCCCGTCCGATCGTGTCTACCGGGTGCAGCGTCGTCGACGAAGGCACACTTCACTTCGCACGAGTGGCGGGACCGCTCGGTGCGACGATCGACCACGAGCTGGACGAGGATACCGACGGGTTTGGATCCGATCAGTACTTGGATACAAAGCACTGGTCGATGTGGGATGACGACGTAGTCAGCATCTCGGACCTGAAGGCGGACGGGAAGTTCTGGCTGTTTGAGGAATGGATGCGGCAGCGTTTTGACACGGTTTGAAGAGCTCTAAACAGAGACAACACACTTTTTCTCGCAATTCTCGCTGTCTCGCCTCTCGCGGTGGACCAGCAATATCGCAAACCACGTCACATAGAAGTATGTGATGGGTGTATTGAACCCTGTCGGAAGCGACCACGCGAGCGCCTCCCCTATGACGGAAGGCGACAGCATGTTAGCAGAAAATGGGGTACTTGAAGAACGTTATGGACGCATACATGTAGTTGGGATGTCTGCTCCTCCCCCACCAGCCGGACGTCAGTGGTCATATATTGGAAGTCTGTCAATCCCTTTGGCACATTTTGAAACGGTCGAGAGACACGTCATGTCCGAAGCCCACTTTTCGGGTTCTGTCCGTTCCTGAATTCATTCTTCTCCCCATTCGCGGCGCGGAAGATGTGGTACCCCAGCAATTTCACACCGACGATTAGCGCGGCGTACCTGGGCCCCAGCTCGACCTGGTGGAAGACGAGATAGCGCGCCTGGATCGAGTACGTGAACGGCACCCAGGTAATCGCGGACGCGAGCATGAACCCGAACCCGTCCGTGATGTCCATCGTCGTGAACAACGCCGGCTAGTGCCATGCACAACGTCAACTTCAAGTTCTCGGATCAGCCGTGGAGGTGGGTTCACGGACGCACCTCGTTGTAGACCGCATCGAGCGAATACCACGTCTGGAACGCGAGCACGAACCACATCGAATCCGTGACGTTGGCTATGCCGCCACGGCGCACCGCCTGCTCGCAAGCGGCGCTGATGTCCAGGATCATGTAAAGGATCAACCCCGGACGCAGCTCGTTGAACGACTTGATGTCGAACGAGCGTATGGACGGGTTCAGCTCGCGGCCGATAAAAAACTGCGAAATGCAACGCCATGCCGTCAGCCAGAAGTCTTCCATTCTAAACGCCCGAGAACGTACGTCGTAGATGTGACTCCCCGTGATCCCCCCAAGGGCAAGAAGCGCGCCCTCCCGGAAAGAAGCGATGTAGCACAAGCCCGCTTGCACGACCGACATGAGCGTCGACGCGGTGAGTAGGCCGACCCAGTGGCGGTAGAAGAAAGTCAAAGGTTCGGGCCCTTTGGAGCACAGGACCCCAGCAGCGATGCCCAGCGCCAGCAAGGCCGTGGAGAACGCTGTGGAAGCATACGGCTATGAATGTCTTGTCGAATGCACCGCAAAGAGCAGATGGAGCATCACGCACCATTGATCTTGTATTTCTTCCTCCTCCCATCGCGCATGAGCGTCCCCTCGATCCAGTCCCCAGGAAGCACGAACCACGCGGCGACCACGTACGCATACCAAACCAAGTACAGTACACCAGCACCGCCTCCGTATCACATAATCTCCTCCACCATGCCCACTTTGAGAGCGCCGCCACGACCGCCGCGCTGTCGAATGTAGGCGGACACCCTCCCGTTTGCTCCGAGCACCCGAAGAACAATGCACACATTGTCACAGGGACGGTGAGGACGATGAAGAATGCCCTGAAGGGACCCATGAACTCATAGTGAGTCGTTCGCGGGTTGAGGACGGAGGACTTCGGAGGAGCCATGGACGGCGCACGCCCTCGAGCCGCTGGGAGGAGAAAATTCAAAATCTCTTCGGAACATCATGGCGGGTTCCCTATAGAGAGTCGCGTCGATGTGGCTAGACAAACGTACGATCAGCATTATTCAATTAGTAAAATGGTTCGATAAACCAAGTTTCAATCTTGCTTACCCATCACGTTGCGCAATGTGCTACTGTAATGGCCAAGCACCAACCCTGGGAGGCCAAGCGCGACGTCGAGGGAGACATCGCGCCCAGGGCAGAAGTCGTAAATCCAGATACATTGCGCGGTACGTAGCTACGAGATACTGCCAGAAGTTATAAAAACGACATTGATCATTGTCCATCAGGTTGCGGGATGTGTACTATACGTATACGCAGCTGGCTATGGAAAGAGGGACAGGGAGAGGAGGGGGAGAGAGGAGAGGGAGAGACAGACATCAGATGTGGAGATGTGGAGATGTGGGATGATGTTGGACGTGGACGTGGAACGGGGGACAAGACATTGACATTACGCATGACTGATGAGTTTGAGTTTAGAAGGGACATTGGATGGCAGGAAGATATGTCGACAAGAAAGCGCGGGGAGAGAAGACGTGACGTGACCAGAACCAAGGTATATATAAGTATATCACCCTGAGAGCGGCAGAAGGGTATCAACAGCTGTGTACAGCAGAACTGTCCAGTGAGGTCCGGGTCTGCGGGGTGCAGGATTTGAGCTCGAGCTCAGTGGAGGAAAGACCCGACCGACTGAACGAGCGTCTGGAAGTAGCCACCGAGCATCTCGTCTTCTTCAGATCGGTTGGGCGCGTAGTAAAAGCCGGAGAGCAACACCAGGTAGGAGAGAATGAGGATGCTACCGCGGTGGTAGTTACTCTTCGCCTCGATGTAGGTGTAGGTCATCAAGAACACCGAAAGGATGATGGCGACGACGTCCCAGCGGGGGAAAATCAGGCTGCGACCAATGTCAGCACGATATCGTCCAGTTGCAGATGGAGGAGCCACTTACGTGAAAGTTTCAGCAACAGAACCCATCCTCTCAGGAGCATACCAAGCAGAAAACGCGACCATGGCCGGGATCTGGAGCAAACAGACCTGAAGGGCGTATGCGGAACCAATCTCCATACTGAAGGTGGAGCGTCAGCAACGCATCACACTAGGCAAAGCGAATCGTCTCACCTCAGCGCAATGTTACCATTCATCGCGAACGAGATAGCGTTCATGAACTCCGTCGTGTTCGGGACAAGCGCAAACAAGGTAACACCAAGGAACTTCTCGTCGATACCAGAGCCATCCAGGATGACATCCACGACATCAACGAGGATCTCTGTATACCCAAGAGGTGTCAGCCGTTGGCTCGCGTTAGGCCTACATAACACATGGATCACTCACCAGCAATGATAGCATACAGCGCCGTGCACGCCAACAGCACGCTCGCACTCGTCGCTCGACTCCATGATGGTGCGTCGTGCCCACCATGTCCCGCATCGATCTCCGCACCAGACGTCCTCGGGTGCGCGGGCGAGCGTGAGTGGTGCTGCTGGTGGCGGAGGGCGCTCACAGTAGCGACGGCGACCGCACGCGTGAACTCGTCCGTGGTAAGGCTTCCCGGAAGCTGAAGAGGTTGAATGCCCGAGTCCTTGATCGCATGGTCGACACTCTCCATAATGGGGGTGAAGCCTGGAGCATTGACGACCGGAGGGTTCGCGTACGAGATCCGACGAGGGAGCGCCGGCTGAGCAAGGGATGAAGGTACACTTGCCTGCAGCGCGGGATGCGTCGAATCCGTGGGGGACACGGGCTCGTGGACGCGAGGAACCGGGGTCTCACTCCGCGACGGCGAAGCGCTCTCGATCGTCAAACCGCTCGGCTTGTGATGCAACGTCTGCTTGTTATGTACTCCGGGGACAAGGCGGTGATACAGCGACATGCGGTTGCTCGGAGCAGCGATCTCGTGAGGGTGGAGGAGTTGCTGAGGGTTTTGCCAGATCTGGCTGGCGTGTGTGCGCAACGAGAACCACAAACCAATAAGGTAAGACTGCGATGGTACCGTCAATGCGGTTACGTGGTACAATGATTGTCAGGACTCACCAAGAGGAGGACGACGGCGCAGAAATACATCAAGCTCTTGACCGTGGACTGGTAGAAAGGGTCGTCCGCCGGTTCAGGGTGCTTGTAGTAACAGTGCTGGCAAACCCAAGGTCTGGTCAAGGATGACTCGTCGTCTGAAGGACATCCGTCGCAAATGAGTTCAAACTAGAGACGTGCGTTAGTTGTGGTACAAGACGTGTAGATAATGAAGCTACGCACACTACCATAGGTCTGATAGAACAACGTAGGGGCGATGGTGCCAATGAACGCCATGATGAGCAGCATGCTGGTAACGCCCGCACTCTTGGCATTGAACTTCAGCTCCTTTCCCCTCACCGCACCACTGACCATACTCATCCCAGGCATCAAAAGGACACCGGCGAGCAAGCTACCGACAATGGAGCCCTCGACGAGGTGGCCTTTGCTCTGGGTGAGGGCAATGGCGTAAAGTATGATTTCGATAATGGAACCGAAAGTTGCGTTGATGACCGCGCCCATGCCAATGGACGATTGGGCAGAAATCGAGGCGACGGCCATTCCAATGAAGTACGAAAGAGGAATGACCGACGCCAGACTCATCAAGAAGATGAGTGCACGGGAGGTGATGAATGCAAGGAATGCTGGGACATGCTTTCCTTGGTGCTCCCAACGCTCGACCAACGGCAGCAAGACGATGCCGTCTATGATGGCGAAGAGTACGAAGGGAAGAAGGTTGACAAAGATGATGTTAACGCCGCCGACAGTGTACTTGTAGTACTTCCAGCCCCACGCGGTGTATGTACACAGAAGGACGGTGGAGGTCGGGGAACCGGATGGGGCGGCCTGACCAGCGGCGAGCCTGGGATGCTTGAAAGCCACCGGGGTTGCTTCGACATCGCGACCTTCCTCCCCTTGACGGACCTCTTCTCCGTCCTCGGCCACAGGGATAAAGGGCGCGGAGCAGAAGCGGATAGACGTCGGGTGCTCGAAGAGATGCGTGATGAGGGCCCAGTTGAGCCTCGCCATGGGAATGGTGAAGATGAAGAACCAGCAGACGAGGGAGACCAAGAGAAGAAGAGGTGCGATAAGAGTGATCAACGCAAGCCAGAAACATGCCTTGCCGAGCCAATACTCTGCCTTGTTGTCGTTGACGATGTTGACACCGTACGTATTGCTGACGGTGGCACCGTACGACTTTGCAGGGTGAGGAGGAGGACGGGTTGGATCGCCGTTCTGGTGGCCAAGGAGGGATGTGCTCGCAGTGGGGACACCGGCCCATGAGGCCGAGCTGGCCTCCTGGATTATCGGATGGCGAGGGGTTATTGTCGAGTAGGCAGACCGAGAGACTTCGGATAATTCTGGGGCATGGGCATCCTCTGCGAAGTGCTCACTGCGAGCGGAATCGGGGAGAACGGCCTGTTCCTCGTCATCGGGAAGAGCACCAAGGTCGCCCTCGACGTACTTGCCAAACGGCCATGCGATGTACCATCCGAGACCGAAGACGAGGGTCGAATAGTGTTTGCCGCCTTTGGGAATAAGGAAAAGGACGGCGGAGACGACAAAGAAGCTGAGCGCGAGCCACCACCCAAACGCGATAAGCCAGAAGATGTTGCCAGGGAGGAGGTGGCGCTCGGCCTGAGCACTGGGGACCGAGTGCAGCGCCTGGTCGGCGTACTTTGTGACTGAGCGCTGCTTCTTGTACAAGGCCGGCTTCCAGATGGGGAGACCGAAAGGGTGCTCGACGTTGATGAGAGACTGCCGGTCCTTGAGGGTGATTGGATCCTCCTCGTGGTCCTCGTCCTCATCTTCATCGGCCGCGCGGGCATCGCCAGGCTGAGGGGTGTCGTTGCCTGACGAGCTGTCGTTGTCGTCCCCCGAGCCCGAGCCATCCTCGTTTTCCTCGTTCAGCGCCTGCCCCTCGTCGCTGTAACCCCTTGTCGTCGTCGCATGGGAGCTGGTGAGGCTGGTGCTGCGTGCGCCCCTGCGCCTGGTGGTCGAGCTGGACGAAAGGTTCCTGGTGGCAGCACTCGGGTTCGCGGAGTGGCCGCGGCGCGGGGTGGGGGAGACGGGGCGCTGTGTGAAGTAGGACGTACCCTGGTGGTGATGGGAGGGAGTGTCGGGGATGGACCACTGGGAACTGTGGCTCATACTACGGTAAAGCGGCCCTCGGGGACCTGCCGTGGGTGCGGGGCTGCCCAACCCGGAATCGTCCTGCTCGGGCTCGGACGAGTAGTGTGCGCCGCTCGCCATCGTGGATGGGGGTTGGGATCCGTTGGGATGAGAGCGACGTCGAGGAAGAATCTGAGCCTGCAGACGGTTAAACGGAACGAGGGCAAGATGCGACGCGCTTCCAGTTCGCGTCTCGACGCTCGGCACTCCGACGTCACTCCCCACCAATCAGCGCCCGTGCCCAGACACTTGCTCTCAACTCTCCTTTGCAGGATCCCCCAGACGTCAATCTGTCCCCACCGAGCCCACCACCCCGTTTCGTCCTTGTCTGCCACCCAGACCAGCGCAGGCCAAGTACTATTATTCAGTTTCAGGTGAAACGCTTTTATTGCCTGTATCTACCCGAAGGCGTATCTAGTAGAGTAGTACTCCACCCGAAGGCGGTCAGCCGCGCTTGGTACGCAGTCAGGTAAAAAATAACCCCGACTGTGCCATAAGAGCGAGTCCGAAAATTCGTCACCGAAAACCTGCGAGGAAATGCATTGCCGGACAGAGTGTGTGACCACAAGCCCGTTGTGATTACTTACCTGCATGTCCATGTCAACCCCAAGCATGGGGACACTTCCATCCGAGATCCTCTCTACTCTTGTCCACTTGCTTATGCATGCCCCCCAACATCGATGACCCCGCAGAGACAACTCGACTCTACCTAGGCATCATATCGACATTTCCCCGCCGAGCCGTCACGGGCCGCGCATAGTATCCGGTACGCATTCATAAAGAAAAACCTCATACCATCGCACACACCCGTCTACAATAGCCAAAACGCAAGCAATATACGCTACATGTCGGCCGGCCCGTCTTCAAGCGGGGGCAAACAACGTATCCAAAGAGGAAAGCATGGAAGATAATAATACACCTAATGATACAGCACTACCTTCATTTGCTACAACAAGAAGATCGTAGTTTGATCCACTCGCCACTCAATGCAGACTTTGCATCTGCACGAGCACGTCTCTAACGGTGCCGATGGGCAGCGTGACGCGCTCCGCCTCGATCTCGCCTTCCATGAACTGCTCCGGGTGGGGATGCGTCAGGAACTGCTCCAAGAAGTCGCCATCCAGGAAGCCGTACGAGGCCTCGGCGTCCGTGTGCCCGCGAGGGGTCGCCGGAGCTCGCAACCTGTGACACCCAAAGCCTTAGATCCCTTGAAGGAAAGAGGTTGGAATGAAGAAACATACGTGGTGTGGTTATCACCGCCTGGTCCCGTCAGGGTCTTCGCCATGTTGCGTTGCAGCGCAGTCATGTGCAGCGACGTGACGTCGTTCATGTCCATGATCGCGCCTATCCGACCGGATGCCGTGAAGAATACATGGCTCGCCTTCACTGTCTGGTCTTCGGCGACGTCTATCGATGACAATGTACCTGCGCAAACAACGGATCAGCACCAAAAGTCCACATCGAAGTCAGTGTAACTAGTCACGAACCCTTCAGGAACTTGTTCACGACGTCGTTGAGATGGTAGACGCCATCCTTCTCGAGGTCCGTGCGCCGCGGCGTCCTCTGCAACGAGAATGAAAAGAGGTTGCAGTCGGTCTGAAAGGACAGTGTTAGCTGTGCCAAGCAAAGGGAACTCAGCGACGTACATTTGCACCGATGATACCATTGCCAGTCCCCTCGATTGCCATGGGCCACAGCGGACCATAATCACGCGCGACACTCTCCAGCCGTCGCCGCGCCTCGTTCCACTTCAACACAGACACGGAGCTGATTGCATCACCGACGAGTATATATTCCCCATCTACAGCTAGATTGGTCACGAAGTGGTTGTGGTTCCATTCCGTGACCTTCTCCAGCAATAGAAGAGTCAGCTCCCCTGCGAGATTCTCGGTAGTTTTGAAGAGCACGACCTGCATGGTACTCCTCAGCAATGAGACGCCATTTAGAGCCTATCAGGCATACCGAGGTGTTGATCGCCGCAACGATGTGGTGTTCAGAGAGATGCGCGAGCGCATACACGCAGCCCTCTACTTCCTTGGACGCGAGCGTATGCAGAGAGCGCACGCTCAAGCTCCGCCCTCCCTCGTTCTGCGAGACAGAAAACATCAGGATCCTGCCTTTTGATGGCTCCCTCTCCTCCGGGCGGATATACGCTGTCCCAAGGACCAGCGCAGGTGAAGACCCCGACCCATTCGTCGGAAGCGACAAAATCGAGGTCGGCTCCTCCTCGATATGGCACAAGAAGTTGTGTAGCTCTGCCCATCCGTGAGAAGACGAACAAAAGAAAGGATGCGCGGGGAACGTACGTTGGAACGAATGCGCGTCCAGCAGCTTTAATGAACCCGTAGTCTCCTCATAGTCACCGATCCTGTTCGGCGCGACCCGCGTGCACGCAACTCCGAACACGCCTTGTCCGGCATGGTAAGCCAGCTTCCTCGGGCTGTCTAACCCGAGGGATATCTGGGATGACGGTCAATACACTTGGACGCGTAAGGTTACGCAGGCCACGAAAGCGCAAGCACACCCACCGATCGGATCTGCATCTTGTCCAAACCCCGCACGGTCCCAATTAGCAGCCCCGAAGAGGTCGCGATAGTCAGACACGAGGGGAACGTAGTCGTGTTAAGAGTCACACCTCTGACCATGTCCTGTATCGATCAAAGCTCATCAGTCTCCCACCGAAACCTGAGGCTGAGAAGGACCGAACCCACCTTGACGGACACAGGTGAGGGACGGACCCTCTGTCTGTCCCAGAACAGCACGCTCGAGCGCGTGCCGCTCGCGAACACGACCGTCCTCCCATCATTCGCGCACACCGACAAGCTCGTGGGCGCGTTCCCCAACGAGCTCTGCTTCCTGTCGTGCAGCCTCCCGTCCCTCAGCGCGTACGTTACCAGTGTACCGTCGGCGAGGCCCACGAGGAGATGCGGGCGAAACTCGGGGTCCTTTGGACGCATCCCGGTCCCGAAGTTGTGCAAGAGCACCGCGCGCGGCAGCGTCGGCATGATGGCGTCGCATATGGTCTGAAGTGGGGGTTTGGAGTCAAGCGCGAGGACCTCGACCTTGTTTGAACCCCAGAAGGAGACCGCTATCGCACTCGCGTAGTTTTTGGACGGGTCGTACGGCTGGCAGGAGATGGCGCATATCTCGTCTGGGAAGTCGCGCGTCCTGCACAACTCACGCATCAGTCAGCCTGCACCAAGCACCTGTTGCACTTCACGACACTCACTGCAACAGCTGCAAGGTGTCCGCAGGGCCCAGATTGAAGAGCGCCAGACGACCTCGGCCGGCACGGCCTCCACTCAGACCAACGACAAACTGGCTTGGGCTCATCGCGGCGGCAACGATCTGGCGCCCCGTATACTCTCCGCCCAGCGTCTCGGGGTACCAGCCCTCTCCGACCTTCGTGAATGCGAGCAGCGCAAGCTCGTACTCGACCAGCTGGATGCCCTCCGTTGTGATCTGCACAATCAGCGACGACGGCACGTACGACGACATTCCCATTGCTGAGACCACCCGGCGCGGACTGTTCCCAACGGCAAGTGTCGGCACCTTGTTAGTGAAGCCACCAACTGATGGGTCAAGGTGCGCGATCGCGTCCTTGCCCTCGAACGCGAAGACATGCGTCTCGCGTAACGTTGAGACGACAAGATGGGAATGGATCCTGCAGATTGTGAGCATCATGGAGGCGCGACTCCGCGGTCGACTCACAGTTCCGCAGAGTGCGTCTTGACCGGCCAAATGTCCGTGATGCCAGTCAGGCCGTCCAACCTCGCCTGCTCCTGGAAATCCGCCTCCGTCCGGATGACGCGCAGCGACCCGCTGTTGCGCGCGCCGGAACAAGTGATCACTTGCGGCTATATGCGCGCAATCCAGTCAGTTAGGGACACACCCACTACGTGCCCTCACAACGATCCTACCTGCCCGCTTCCGTCAATATCCGCAAGCGCTGCGTCCATGATAGGCGCGATGTTGTCGTAGTTCTGTAAGACTTCCAGAAACGTGCCATTGGTCTTCACGACCCTGCCTTCGTACGCCGATGCGCTTTCCAGATCGCCAGCCGTCGCCTTGCCTTTGCCTTTATCAGAGGGCACGAGCGACGAGGGTGATACAGACGACACGCCCTGGGGAATGGGCAACGTGTCCACGGTCACGTTCGCAATCGGAGCCGGGTGTATGCGCAACAGCTGCGAGTCTCCGTAGTGCGAACCGAGATAAAGTACATTCGACGATAGGTACGATAAGCATGTTGGGGACGACGCCTGCGCGGCCGTTTGAGCGAAAATGTCTTCATCGCGCGAGCAGTGAAAACGCACCTCGCCAAGGGGAATGAGGTTCAGACACATCTTGCTATCGTCGAACGCGGCCATCGCGAGCCGTCCGTAAGCGTCTCCAAGGATAACCCGCCGACGTCCCTCGTCCACAGCACTCCACCTAGACAACATACGCGCCAACTCAGCGCGCGTACAGTATGTCAGCAAACCGGCCCCTACTCACGCAGTGACCGCGGCCCAGGGCCACTTCACGGTTGCGCGGGGCTTTATCCGCCTCGACTCACGCTCCTTCTCCTTCTTCTTTGCCTCCAGCGCCGTGGCATCGTCCTCGCTCGCGAGGCGCTTGCTCAGCCGTCGCTGCTTCTCCTTGCGCGTGTCCTGTTGATCCTGCGTCGAGTGCTCGTAGAAGAGAATCTTGCGGCCCCCGAGGATAAGTACTCCACCGCGGTGTGCGGGCGCCTCATCGTCCCCTTCTAGATCTTCTCCTGCTAAATGGCGAGGGATGGGAACTAGCATGAGAGGCGAATCGAGCAAGGGGAACGTCTTGCTGGACAAGGTGGTCGTGAGCAGGAGGTTTGTGTGCGCAGGGGAGAGTTCGACTTCATCGAGGTCGACGTCCCGGCAAAGAAGTTGAATCTGGTTGCGATGGTTGAGGTGCAGGAGAGCGAGAGTGTAGCGGTCATGCTGTGTTGTGTACAGGAAGGTGAATGCGAGAAGGTTGAGTTCAGGAAGGCTGAAAGTAACGGTAAGGACGGTTAAAGATCGAGCGCATGCTGCAAATAAAATACACGCACGAGACATCAAACGCGGTGTCGAATTTCCCATCGGTCAAGGTTGCAACTTTGAGCTTGCCCGTGTAGCAACTGACGACGACGACCTTTCCAGAGGGATCCACTTGAAAGTCCGTCACGAACTCTGCTTGCCGCGCTGTCCTGTCCGCCAGAGAACTGTGGCCCACCGGCGCGAGGGACGCAATGCCATCCACGACGTGGTATGCAAGAAGGATAAGCTTAGGGTCTGGATGGTCTGTCATAACCAAAATATGCGTCCGTCCTTCCTGCAACATCGAGTAAAACCATGTCGCTGTTCGCAATGAGATGCATTGGACATACTTTGGCTGGAACGGCATGTAGCCCCACAACCCTCCCCCATATATCCAACCCACATTCGCGCTTGAGGCCCTCCGGCTGGAGTGAATACACCTCAAGCTTGTCCGTTTTCGCGACAACCAAGAACTCCAGCCCCGGATCCGGCGTCAGAGTACATTTGAGCGAGCGCGATACGGAGGAGGAAGGGTGGAAGGTGCCGACGACGCGCATATTGCCCAGATGCCCTCCCCGTGCCTCAGCGTCGACGACTAGATGATATAGAGATAGAAAGCAGGCTGAAAGAGCATCCGATAGGACCAGTGAAGGCGAGGGAGACCTCAAGTCGATTGCGCCGAGCACCTTATAAACGACGAACGTCACCTTTTCCCGATCGGGCTCACCCGGGCCGGGCATCCGACGATATCGCAGCGCGGCTATATCGGGGCTGCCAGAACATGGCACCCTTCACCATCAGCAAAAGTGCATTTCAAGCGGGCTCAAGCGGGCTTGAGTGGGATTGGACCAATTGGCGCCAATTGCACCGATTGGGCCGATTTCTCAGGCCAGGCCCACTGAGTTTAATCTAATCCCGCTCAAGCGCGCTTGAGCCCGTTTGAGCCCAATGCACCCCAATCGAATCCGATTGCTAAACGCCCAAAGTGGGCCGTAAGCGCACATAATTGCCTTCGAGCTGGTAGGGGCTCACTCAATGTTATGGGCATTGAAACTTTGCACAGGTATAAGGTAATGGATATAGTTGAAGGATATTGCAGGAAAACGGGACAAGCTGTGCCCTCGGAACTGCTCTCAAATCGTGCCAATTGGCTTCAATTGGCTTCAAACGGGCTCAAGCCCGATTGAAGCCGATTGGCGCCAATCATGCCAATTTTGGGTCGCAGACCCAATTGAGCCAATTTTATCCGAGCGTTTTGCACTTTTGCTGATGTGACTCCAGTGCGCATAATGCCGCGAACACAGAGTGGTTAACCGTCATACAGGTCAGTCTGCACCAAATGGCATGAACATCACGCGGTGGTCGCATTTTCAAGTTCGTGTCCAAGTTGTCAGTCTCGTAGCACTGGGCCCTGGCAGTAAACCTTGCAGCAGCCTTCAAACCGTGTCGCTCTCGTAGCAAAATCATAAGTGAGCGAGTACTACTATAGGTATGGTGTCATGAACTATAATTATGGTACATTAATCAAGGATAGGCACAACACGCATACATACATACAACCTAGTAGTACATAGGCCCTACACACAGGATCGGCATATCGACGCGCGCAAACCAACGCACTTCGCTGGACCCATGCTACCCATCCTCATCCAAACGGACCTTCCGATCCCGGTCCTCCCCAAGCCGCAGCGGCGTAAATTCGTACCACTCCTCCTGCGGTTTGGGGCGCCGTGTGGGTCCGATGACGTGCCGGACGGGCGCCGCCAACGACCTGCGGGGGACCTGGATTTCCTCGCCGCGGTCGTCGTGCACGACCCTCTGTTCCTGGACGGTGATGTTGAAGGGCGCGCAGGGCGAGTTCGGGCTGCTGCTGTGCCCGTGGTAGTCGGCGAACTCGACGGGCGACTCGGGGCGTCGACGGATGGAGCTGATATTGATGGAGGTCAAGTCGAACGATGAGCCGAAGCTCTCTTGCTTGTCGGCGGAGCGCTTGAGGTGCAGGGTTATGCGAGACATCATCGCGACGGTCAGACTGTTTGATGATAAGTGATAAGGTGATCAGTCTCTCGGAGTGTATCGTTAGCTGTCGTCAGGTTGGACTCACAGGTATTCCATTCTATCAGCAGTCGAGACGTCAGTCGGTGTACAGGCGTGATGGCATGATGATGTGAGACGTACTGCGCGCAGATGTTCTGGAGGCCCGGTGGAGCGAACGCGATCATCAACGTCAAGACGAGTGTCACAACGAAGATTACGCTGAAGGCCACCAGTCCATATGAGCCATGTCTCCACAGGGTTTCATCGAAAGTGGTTGACAGCAAACACACCTGTAGTACATCACACCCTCCTGGAGCAAAATCCGCATCGTGCGCCCCACTGTCGGGTTCCGGATCCCGCTGTACGTGCGATACGTCGTAAGGACCAGAACGATAGTGTCGTAAACAAGCGGCGTCCAGGCAGAAGCGGCGGCTGCAACACCCTTACTGTAGAACCCAACAATCCATCAGCTTCGAGAACTTGGAAGTAGTACACGAGCTTAACACTAGCACTTTGGTTGGGTCGAAAATCATCGTGCACACTTGAAGCTCTGGACCGTCAGTGTGAAATAACCGTAAGCGCACAGTGTCTGGCATCTCCCGTACCTTTAACTCCTTCGCTATGGTTTACAGCTGGGTGAAAGAGGACATCAGCACGCGCGTTACTGGACACGAACAAACCAAGAGGCCGCACCGATTCCGTTCGTGAGGAGCCACGCATTCGTACCGAACTCACAGCAGAAAATGACAGCGACGAACGCAACGACGGTCTTCCTCTTCTCGTACATGGCGTATATTCGGAGGAGCATCATGAGTGCTGCGACGTTGACGCCGATCACGGTCGCCGCGCCTTCGAAGCGCACAAAGTGCGCGCATCTCGAGGCGTGTCAGCATATGACCGCGACAAGAATAAGGCCCATAGCACGCACTTCTCGTGATCGAAAGTGTTGGAGAAATAGGCTGGAAGAGCGCAGGACTCGTGAGATTGAGAACGCGGGCTCTCGAGGCCAGGGAAACGCACCGTATAAGTTACCGACGAACGCTAGCGGTGTCAGGTAACGATTCTATGTTATGGGCTCAGCAAACCCGGGCACTCGCATACTCCATATAGCGCCCACGTACGAGAATGAATAGCCAAATGACTAAAACAGGCTAACATCAGCGCAGAATCCTAACCACCGCGAAGATGTACGCACGTGGACTCCGCTTTCTCTTCTGCCATATGTACTTCACTTCGTCGTCGAACGTGAGGAGGTGGTCCCAGATCAGCACGGTGTAGCTCGCCAAGCCCACGTACTGACCCACACAAAATAATGTGGAGCACGTCAGTGGACAATCACTGGCGAGCGACTAAATATACGCTCACGAAGGTAGTCATTCTGTGATGGCGTAGCCCCAACCGATCGACATTAAAATGTCAGCACCAAATTATCGATCAAAGAGCGCGGGAGCAAATCTCCAAAGCCTGCGAGGGGTTCGACGTACAGTTGAGACTCCTCCGTCATCGCTTCCTCAACAACAACTTGGGCAGTGACGTTCGCCATCGGCGTCCATGGAGGTCCCAGCTGTCCGCGCGGAGGGCCACGGTGCCCAGTGCTCGATCCTCAGAGGTCGTCCGAACTTCGAAGCAGGCCAGAACCCGAGACCAGGTGGAAAAATACGTGTGCGGGGAGGCGAACAGCTGGATGTCGACGAGGGCGGAAGGGGAACAGGCAAGAAAAACTTCGCCGGCAAGGAGTTCACGTCCTCTCGCACCTCAGATTACGCTAATATATTCAAACTAGGAACCGCTGTCCATCCCAGCGCTACGTCCGGGCGGTGCCCGACCGTCTCCAGGCTCTCGGGCAGCTACGGAAATCCAGTGGGCTGGTGACCACTAACAGGGACGAGCCTACCCAAGATGGCGTAGTGCCCCGCACAAAACAGCATGGTGGTGGGGCAGTTAGAGTTAGTGGCGCCCATCAGCCTGCGGTCTTCGGAGAAACGGCGCCTGCGGTATCCGAGACTGGTGCGACGTGCGATGTGACTTGGTCGTGGCGATTGGGCGACGACCACGCCCACATTTCGGCGGCCTGCGATTCCTTGAGCTGTATACGGATGCGAACCTTCTGTTGAACTGCTCGAGTCTCGACGCCGTCGCCCGACGATCCCGCCTGACCGCAGTATGCCATACAGAACGCTGGATGTCAGTGGCGTGGTTGCCAGTCGCAGTCTGTCGCAATCGGCAGTAAGATTACCCAGACGTTAGGGTGTAGCTTGAAGAAGGAGATGCGATCGCTGTTACGTCTGTGCGGTCCCGGGCTTCCCTGACCGCGATGTCTGCAGGTAATGTGCTCACAAACAAAAAAGTAGACCCTAGTATACTTCCAAGAACATCGTTAGCGACGATGTCACGGGTATACACTATACCCGCGTGCCAAGGCGAGCGAACCCGCACCCGAACCCGCGACAAACAGGTTCACAGGCCCACCCGCAAATTGGGATGAAAGGTATCAGAGGGTACCATTCTGTGCATCCATGGCAGATTGTGCCTTCCATCTCCCTAGCCCTTACATTGGGCCACCGCACGGGTACAGTGTCCAGCAAGGGTACCTGTAGAAGCTACGTCTACCAGCGGATACCCTTGCCTGTAACCCGCGTGAATCACCCGCACCCGTGCCATTCCTCACGCTGGCCAAGTTCTTGACTGGAAACACTCGCCAATGTGGTTCTTGCTGCCGGACACCAGGTAAGAGAAGATTGCCACGACGTACGCGTCACCTGTGGCCATGGTCGCGGGAGCTGGACGGGGACTTGCCGGTCGTTCTTAGTGTGGGGGCAAGAATCATACATGACGGCAACTTGCAGTGCGCAATGGCCATCTCCTAAGATTCTCGACCTCAGCGCCCTTTTCGGAAGAACGAAGCCGATGCTCACCACGCCACAGCGCTAGCCTCGACAAACCAATGAATGGAGAAGCTAAAGCCATGCTGTCCGCACAGGGGACCCAGAAGCCCTTCCCGACCGCGCCGTCAACTGTCGAAAACCACATTCTGATGGGGGAGGGACTGGGTACGCGCCACGGAAAGGGGGTCCAAAATGCGCTCGGTGCAAGGCGGTTCGGACCCCGTATGAGCCATCCGTCGGAAAGTATTGATTGACGAAAGTGTCGTTCCTGAACGTCCGAACGCGTAGGCTGCCACCGACAGATCCGACTTATAGCCTTGCATTCTACCTGTCCGATCTCAACGATCAGAACGCTGGCCTTCCAGCAAGCAAGCGGCTCACAGTGACTCGGTACGTACAGTTTGACATCTCCGATGGTGTTGCTGCTCTCCATACCGTAAATGTAAGGTTCTTGGTGCGTAGTGGTCGCTAGACCAAATGGATCCCCTGCGAAGAGTTTCGCAACGTGAGGAGGCCTATGTAAGCAGAGACTAGGTAATGACGTCGCTCCCTGTTCAACACGAAACAAAACCGAAACTGCAATCGTACTCACTACAATCGTCCGACATTCCGTGGGTACGCATGCAAAAGCATAACGTACTCGATGCTCACAATCAGAATGCGGGGTAGCGCGCAGCTGCCACACATCAAAGTTGCTCCACTGGACTTGTTCTTACGAGAAGTTGCTGGGCGTCTTGGGGTTACCATAACCTTGCGTAAGTCGCAATGGTTATGCCACCACCCGGCGACAGGGAGATGCCTCGTTGACGGCGCGTTGCGCAGAGATTTAGGGTGGAAATTGGGTGTCAGTCGAGAAGAAGCAGAGATGGTCCGATTTCAATATGGCCGCGGTGACTATACGTCAATACGTCACTGCGCAACCAAGTGCTGCATGGAGGGAGGACTTACTATTACTACTATCTTACATGCTAATAACACGGTCAAGGTCAAGACGGCACCTCTGACGGCCCTCCTCCCGACAGCGTTCCATCGTCGTTCACAAAGACTTGGGCCTGGGGTTCTTGCGAGACCTCCTTCCCAGAGTTGACAAAGTGGTCAAGCATAGTGGGTACCCTGTCGTCCTTGTAACTACCATCAGCACTTGGGGCCGACTTGGCTGGCTTGCTGCCCTTTTCCCTTTCTTTGCCCGATTTGGCGGACGCAGGCTCGGGCTCCAGGCATGGCATCGCCTCTGCAAGACATTACGGTGTTGGCACGCGGCAAATGGATGAGAGCACCACATACCTTCGAGAAAGGCATACTCCTCGCCTCGTCGTACGCACGCAACTGGACGGTGGTTCGTTTGCGGGGGGTGCACGTGGGAGAAGGGCAATCAAGATACGCACTAAGATCCTTGGCTTGAACTGTCGCCCTCCCTTCCCTTGCTGCAACAGCCTGTGAGGATTGCGCTATTCGGGCGACGAACTCCTCGGTGGCCCTCGAGATGAGGAAGACGGCCTCTCGTTGGACCATGATGAGATCCTGGGCGCATATAGGCGTTCAGCGCTTTTCGAGATGTTAGCGCGATGTTTACGTACCCTGTCTGCCTTCAAGATCTTCTGGACCCGAGAATATGGGAGCAATGACTTGCCCGGTTCTCGCCTGGGGGGTTCAGATGCCTTGGTCTTCTTTGGCTTTGACTTTCCCGACGCTGGTGCCTGCTCTCCCTGTTCGCCTTCTGCTGCTGGTGCTGCATCCATATCAACCGCCTCATCTATTTGGGTGGGCTCAGGTGGAGGTGTCGGGGAGAGAGACATTGTGGCTTAGGGCGTGTTGGCTGTGGATGAGGCAAGACGCGGACACGGTGGCGCGTGACTCTGACGACGAGGACGCGTTATGTCACGCGACAACACCACTCCGAAAAGCACGGAGTCCGCCCGAGCGGCCCAGCCGATGTCTGTGCACAGAGAGTCGTGGTGAGAGACGAGAGTCGAGTCTGTGGACGTCCATGGCCAGCATTTCGCGCATTCTTTGAATCCGCCGCTGTTCGTTGGGCTCTGCGCTTTGATCAACAGCGAGGCACCATACTGCACGGAAGCAGTAGCTAAGTAAGCACGTCCTGCTATGTCTGGAGCAGCAACTGATATCAACCAATTTTGCGACGTCACGGATCGCACATTACTCCCTTCCGACTAGAACTCAAATATGCTGGATCGCTGGCGGCCGACAAAGCTAAAATTGGGCTCGGAACGTGTCCGAGTCTATGGTCCACCGAGCATGCCGTCGACTTCCTTCCTGCTCCTTAGTGATGGAAGGAATAGCATGGTCGCGACCACGCTCGTCCGTCGTCACTAGTCGACCGTTCCTTGCGTCGCGACTGATTGACACGGTGAAAGATGGATTTGCTCATGAACCTGGTGACGTACACTGTCATCATCAACCTTCGTCCAGAGCATGTGGGCCAGTGAGAACCATTCCACATTGCTGCCTATTGCTGCCACTGTGTGAATGCATCTTAGGGCTGCAATAGGGGAAGAGGCCAAACTTTGGTAACGCTCCCGCCTTGGCTTCGCGTCTGATCAATGCATCAAGAAGCCGTCCGCTCCTGCTATATTGGCCCGCTCACCCTGGGCACTGTCCAACCCAGTCACACCATGGCCTCCATCATCATCTCTGACGGTGCGTCTCCCGCCCTCGAGCTCGGGAGCACATACGGCGTGTACCTAATTTCCGTCATCGTTACTGCTGCGTATGTGCCTCTTTTGCCCACGAGATTCTCTGCTTGACTTTCGTCATCCACAGCCTTTACGGAATCACCATTCTACAAACGCTTTATTACTTTGAACAGTTTCCGAAAGACAAGTTGCCACTCAAACTGACTGTAAGCCTTCCTTTCGTCCTTTAAAGTCCCACACTCCCTAATTTTCCTCATAGGTTGGCGGTTTATGGTGCAAAACACTTTTGTTTCTCCTCACCATCATTAACTCCCATCCCGCAGGATCCTGGACACAGCAACAATTATCCTTGACTCGCATGCAACGTACTACTACCTTATTGCGAACTACAACAACATCCCCGCGCTTCGTAAGGAGGTTTGGTGAGTGCTGCCTGTCTTGACCATATAACGACATCTCTGCTGACATTACGGTCGGTGTACAGGAGCGCACAGGTTCGTTGCTACGTGCTGTCTAGCATAGCCATAACTACTAATAGAATGCCGTGGCATTCAGGTTGAACTTCTGATCACTGTCAGTGTTTCTGTTCGGATCCCCCGCACTTTAGCCTGATGACATTTCACAGTATACCGTGGTTCTCATCGTGCAGATGTAAGCATCCTGTCCTGCTGCTACCCATCTCTTCTCGGTAGCTGATGCGACGTCGACAGCTTCTTTCTCTTGCGCATGCAACACCGTGAGTTTTTGCAGCCCCCTTGGCCGCGTACTGTTGCTAAGCCTTCGGTATTGAAGTCCGCCCGAATCTGTGGTTCATCCCTGCATTCCTTGTATGCATGTCTTCCTGTCGTATTCGAAGGATGGAATGGCTGAGAGTCTTTTCAGGGACTTCTTGCCTTGGCGTCATATGGTACGTCTGCCTGACGCATTAGAATGACGTGCGAAACTGATATTCTGGGTCTTCTCAAGCGAGCATCATCGGTACGTTGTCCGTCAAGGTCAGACACGTCTAAGTGCTGACGCTCCCACAGTGATCTTTATAAGGACGTAAGTTGAGCACACTGTATCACTCTTCGAGAGTCCTCATGCATCTGCTCAGTCTGCACAATACCGCGTGGCTTGACACTGCCGGTCCCGATATTACTGTATGCAGTCATATTCGTTGTAGCAATGTCATGCGAAGACGGCATTGACTCGCGATTCACAGCATCCCATTGTCGCCAATTGGCTCATGGGAAACGTGGTCGACATTGGGATCACCGTCATACTGTGCTGGTACCTGTGGAGCGAGAAGGTTGGCGTTGCTCACAAGTAAGCCCTCTCGAGTCTCCAGCATGTTCTGTCCCCGTAGACCCTGACGCGTCGGGTGTGATTACAGGACGAACGTTATGCTTAATCGTATCATCATGTTTATGGTCAACAGAGGCGCGATTGCAGCGTAAGTGTACCTACTATAACAAAAGCGAGGTCATATATGCTGAAAAGAGAATTCTAGTTGGGTTCAGGTGCTGACTCTTCTGACAGTGAGTGGTTGCTGGGGGCTCTTACGTGCAGTCCGGGGCTGACGGCATGCGCCTAGAAATTTATCTTCCCCCAAACGTTCGTTTGGCTCGCCTTCCACAACGTGCTGTCGAAGGGTGCGTGTCGACATTTATATCACTTCGCCCTAACTCACTCTTGAAACGACAGTCTACACTAACTCCATGCTCGCCACGTGGGTCTTTGCAACTTGCCCATCATCCGATTCTCGTCCCATCTGCTGATTTGACCGCGCTGCTGCACAGGCTCAACGCGCGAGTTGGCTTCCGGAAGCTCATCATGGACCCCAGCCTCGACCACTCCAAGCCGCCGCCGCCGACAGAGTTTTCCGTGGCGCCGAGCAGGCCAGTCAGCAAGCTGCCACCCCTGGGGCCCATGTCCGAAACACATCAGATCGCGGTACGTCCGTCCTTACTTGCGATCGTGTGTGCAGCATCGACCTCACACGAGTAATTCGCTGATGTCTCGATCTTGGGTTGGTCTGTTCCGCTTTCAAACGATGCCAAAACTACGAATTGCGGATCCGCGTTCGATTTCCGTGGATACGTCATCGACATCCGTCATGATGTATCGACCCACTTTGCCCCGGCCACGCACCGCGCATCGTGACATTTTCCAGGCGGTCGAGTTCGTCGACGAACCCGCGTACCCCCCACCCTCGTTCGACCAGGACAGCCTACGGAGCGCATACGCCGTGTACGACTCGCGCAGCACGGCCACCGGAGCGACCGCGCATGATCGATATGATCACTGGCAGGGGGGTGCGAACATGAACACAAGCGTGCTCAACCAGCGCGCGACCGCGTCCGACCAGCGCAGAGTCGCAACGGACTGGGACGCGACGGACTATCCGGGTCCGTACGTCGACCGTGCGGCGAGCCCGGGCTCGCGACATCTCCGACCGGTACGTCTCCATCTCTCAGATCTTTGGGCCGGGACTCGGACTGGTCCTGGCATCGGCGCATGCTTTCGTTGCCAGGCCCCTTCGGTCTCTTCAGGATGCCGAGCTGACGGCATTCTTCCCCTCTTCTGTCTTTGATCGCAGACGTTGCGCGCATTGCGAGACGACGAGCTGACGAGGTCGAGACCGTTCAACGCGGTATGAGCAGTGCGTTGCATCGTGCTTGCTCAAAATCGCTGGGCGTCGCGGATCCGGGTGTCCTTGCGCTTGCTTGTTCACGATTTGGGAAGGCATACGCTTCGGTAGACCGAGCGGCTGGCTTTCGTACTGTATGTACCTGACACTTATTGTACCTCATTGGACTATTGTAACGTTAGACACCTATTGTTTGCGATACCCCACCCGATTATGGTATGACACTAACAGACGACGTGACTACGGCTCGTGGGCAGTCAGGTTCGTCACTGCTCGTTTGCAACCGAACGGACAGCATGCTCGTCCAGAAGGATCACCCAATCTGCCCGGGCCAAAATGATCGACCATCTCAGACGAACGTTCGTACACTGCCCCTAGGTAACATCCACATAATGATAGCATGTAGAACGGACATAACATACCGGTACGCGAGAGCGGTACAGCCCAACAGCCGTATTTGGCCTATGACCGGCTCCGCTGTGCCATCCGTCTGCTCTTTCCAGGACGCTTAGGAGGCGCACCCTTGCCTCCCTTCCTGCCCTGTCCACCCTTTCCGCCTCCCTTGCCTCCGGCCCCGCCACGATGGACGAAGGCGTCGGTCGAGTCCTTCGTGTTTTGTTTCGAACGCCGGCCGGGGCCGCCAAAACCGAATTTCTTGTCGCGCGCTACGCGCGGAAGCTTGGACTTGCCGTTCGGGCCCTTCGCGCGCTTGGAAGGGCGGTCGGCGATCGCGTCCTCGACTGCGACGTCGAAGTCGTCGTCGTCGCCTGCGCCGCCGTCCAGCGCGCCCTTCCGTTCTGCATGCCCGCGTTCGATCAGCCATTGCTCGCACAAAGTAGTAGGGACTTACTTCGCTTGAGGCCCTTGAGGCGCTCCTCGACGGCCTTCTTGTTCTGCTGGCGCTCCTTGATCTTCTCGAGCTGGACCTGCTTGCCGAACTTCTTGCCCTCGCGCTCCTTGCGTTTCTCTTCGGCGCGCTTGAGGCCTGCGGTTTCGTCAAGCAGGCGCTGGCGGATGCGCTCCATGTGCGAGTCGCTCTTGACCATCTCGGCGAAGTAGTCGACAGGGCGGGTGAAGGGGAAGTTGGCTTTTTGTGCGAGCGAGCGGGCGGTCTGTGCGCCGTGTAGGGCTTGCTTGTAGCTATTCGCATAAAGCGGGAAAGACTAGCATGAGTGACAGGAGATGGAAGGGAGAACGATGGGGACGTACAATGCGAGTTCGCGGTTGAGGTCGTCCTCGACGTCGACATTGATGGTCTCGGGGTACGTGACGGTCAGAGTTTCTGTCCATGGTAATGAGGGGTCGAGTGCGATGGTCGCGCGTATACGCTCCATAGCAATCTACGAAACAGGTTCGTCAAACTGTGCAAAGCATATAATGAAAATAATACACACCTTGTTGTCGATCTCGACCTTTTGTCGAGGCATGGCATCTTCGTCGAGCATCTCTTCGTCCGAAAGCTCGTCCACAGGAATGGGGACGTCCTCGCTGGGACCTGCCTCGTTCGCTTCTTCTTCCTCGTCCTCCTGCTCCTCTGCGGACTCCTCCTCGCTGGACGCGGCCTCTTCCGCCTCCCCATCCTCCTCATCTTCGTCCTCATCTTCGCTCTCTTGAAGCGCCCACAACTGCTCCTGTGCAAACTCGTCTAGACCATCCGGTCCGAGGGCTTTCATGAGCCTCTGCATCCCGTCCTCGTCCACATCCTCCTCATCTTCATCATCCTCATCCTCCTCCTCCTCGTCGCTCACGTCCTCCCATTCCTGATCCTCTTCCCCAGACCCGGAGGGAAGTCCGCCCTCCTCGCCCGATCCATCGACTTCCTCATCCGACTCGTCCGAAGAACTTGCAGCCCGGTTCTGTACCTTGGTAGGCTGAACGGGTGCCTTGACCCTGGCCTGCGCTTGCGCGGGGGCTGAAGTATTGGAGCCATTCTTCTTCCCCTTGAGTTTGGAGGACATGTCGCGTAGAATGAGACGGGAGGAGGGTTAAGAGCTGAGTAGCTGGTCCTCTTGCAAGACTTTCGTGTGAGCGCCCAGGAAACTTCTGCTCACGTGCGCAGCGATGGTCTCGGGACCGCTCTGTAGCCTATGCGCGGCTCCCGTGGAATATGCAGGCCGTATTTTCGCGTGCTCGTGGTCACGTCTTTTCTACTAAGACACTGCTCCCAATATTTCGAACCTTGAGGAGGAAACTCAAGTACTCAACCAGTGCAATTACATGGGATATAAGCTGATCCAGGCCTGTTGTTAAACTTATGTAAGAGATACCGACTTGGTGAGCGCCCAGGAAACTTGTGCTCACCTTGGACTTTGTTTTGTCGTATGGCTTGACATCCATGTCTACAGGATGGCCATTGCGATCCCAGCAGAAGGTCGCTTCTTTTCCATCAACACTGGCGTGGTCTTGCCCACCACTTGTACACACATCCGTCTCTTTTGGTTCAGTCATTACCTTGCTGATCATCTGTGCGCGCGTACGCAGGAGGAACCTCATCTCCGAAGACGACCGACCCGTTCGACGTGCCACTCATCAATATTGCGCTGCTCGGGAATGACGTCGACCTCGCAGTCATGCGTGAGGCGGTCAAGGCGGCGCATACTTTCGTATTCAGTTGTGACCCGGGCGAGGCAACGACATCCGCCAAATCGAGCCTCCAGGCACGGCTGCCGCGTGCAGTCCGGTCCTTCCAACCTATCAATCCAATCATGTTCAGCTCTCCATACCGCAATTTTCATTCCACATACAGTGGGCCTTGAACATCATGTGCTAACCAAGTGCCCCGGGAGGTAAGTGGATAATTGTGCTACGAGTACTCTATTTGAACATTCATACTAGGGAGTCCACATCCCCTCGAGCAGAACGATGGTATCCACCCTACTCAAACCGAGTTGCGACTTGTCACGCCTTTCGTGCCGAGTTATTGAAGAAGCGGGGCTTAGGTTTGAGCCTCGCACGAGGGCAGGCGGCACGGACCTTGATAAAGTCGATTGGGGGAAGCTGACTAGGAGTCCGAGCCTTCCTCGACACCACCACCAACTTGAAGCCGACACACTCCACGCCTGCTACGATGCTGATGAAGAAATGGTTTCTCTTGCTCGTGCTCAGCGCATCTCGTGCCTTTGCATCTCTGAATGACGGACCAACGGAGGAGGTTCTCACCGGCACATATGACATCATCGTGGTTGGAGGTGCGCATCCCCCTGCTGGCTGAGCTTGTCATCGAGCACTGACTGATGAATGTTTCCTAAACAGCGGGTGCGGGTGGCGGGGTGATGGCCTCGCGTCTATCAGAGGATCCAAGGACAAGAGTGCTCCTTATCGAAGCAGGAAGCAGGTATGTGGCTCAATGAATAGACGTTCATGCAATATGCTTACGTTGGGTGTGCGCATGTAGTGACTTCCTAAACCTTGATATTTCTGTGCCTGGGCGGATATCGAGCCTTTTTAGATCCGCGTTTGTGAGTTAATAGCACATAGGACGCGTGTACTCTGGCCAACCTTGTTTATGGAAATAGGACTGGAACTTTACCACCACACCTCAGGCAGGGCTCAACGATCGTTCCCTCGTCTATCCGCGCGGATTCGTATTGGGCGGATCCACTGCGATCAGTACGTCTCCCTCAGCCCACAGCATCTTGATGCTCATCCACTCACACAGACGGGATGGTGTTCTGTCGTGGTACTGTCGATGACTACGACCGCTTGGCACGAGTCACTGGGGACGAAGGCTGGTCTTGGAAGGCACTTGCCCCCTTCATTTTTGGCGTGGATCGGATGACGGCACCAGTCGACCACCACAACACTTCTGGCCAATTCAACCCAGCTCTTCACAAGCATGGTATGTAATGCCGGATTTGTTATCTCGATTGCTCTGTCTGACCTTCCGCGGGAGGGAATATACCGATCAGCGTGGAAGGTTTCCCTCTTGGAATCGACTCCCGTGTGATTGGAACTACTGATGAACTATCTGACCGGTTCCCGTTCACGCTGGACTACAACTCTGGCGACACCATTGGCTTCGGTAGGCACATTTATCTGGTATAAACGTTTTGGAGCTCTCTGCTACAAATGTCTTCTTTAGGTTGGGTACAGTCCACTGTATGGCCTGATTTATAGCCCGAATGAGACACAAGCTCACCTGAAACGCAGATCCATAATGGTCATCGAGTGTCATCTGCTTCCTCGTACCTCGCGCAAGCCCTCAATCGTGCCAACCTCGATGTCGTAGTCAATACCCGCGTTACCAAGGTGCTTCCAATCGGGTACGAGAATGGGAAACCGGTCTTCCGTGGGGTGGAGTTTGCTCAGACAGCCGATGGTGGCTATCTTTGTCTGTGGCACGTGTTGAACGACTGACCTTGGCCCCCAGGACCTTTCTACACCCTGAATGCGACAAAGGAGGTCATCCTTTCAGCGGGATCGCTTAAGACACCTCACATCTGTTCGTCGCTCGGAATCGGGAGCGACTTGTAGATTAAGCTGATCAGGCCATCCCCCAGTGTTGCTCTCGGGAATAGACGACTCGGCGTACCTCTCGTCATTCGGAATCAAGACCATAGTCGATCTTCCCGCCGTCGGTCAGAATCTTCATGTACGCCGCGCGGTCCCGTAATTTCCGTGGGCTGGTATTTATGCTGCTTTCACAGGAGCACACCAGCGTCACCAATAGGTGGATAGTGAACTCCAACAGCACGCTTGACGACCTTCATCGTAACGCTACCCTCGCGGCCGAAGCCCTGGCATTGTGGAAGATCAATGGAACAGGTCCGCTAAGCCTAGGAGCTAGCCAGTTCGGATGGCTGCGCATCCCAGAAGCTGAAACGTTCTTCGATTCCTTTGGTGTGGACGATCCGAGTGCGGGTCCTACCTCTGCACACTTTGAGCTCATCCCGACAGTATGTCAGACCCGTGGATACCATTCGTTTGGTCATATAGCTTGACCTCTGTGTCTGCAGAATGGCTTCTTCTCCGGTACCGCTGCGCTTCCAGCCGACGGTCACTTCTTCTCCATGCCCACCGTCGTGGTATCGCCCACCTCTCGTGCGCGTCTGTCTCCTTTGCATCAGTCATGCCCCGTTGCTGACAACCCGTGCGCGCACAGGGGGGAACGTATCTCTGAACACGACCGACCCGTTCGACGCGCCGCTCATCAATCCCGCCCTGCTCGGGAACGACGTGGACCTCGCGATCATGCGCGAAGCGGTGAAGGCAGCACGCGCATTCGTCAAGGCTCACGCGTGGTCCGACTACATCGTCGGCGAGTTTGGGGCGTTCGCAAACGCGACGACGGACGACGCGCTGGACAAGTACATTCGCAGCAACTCGGGACCCGTCTACCACCCCGTTGGTACGGTGGCGATGGGCAAGGACGAAGACGCGCCGCTCACTCCCGACCTGAAGGTGCGGGGTACGGTGGGACTGCGGGTCGTGGACGCGTCTGCTTTTGTGAGTCCCAACCCTATATAACTTGTACTTAGCTGTGCGTTGCGACGGCTCGCTGACGGTGACGTCGTTGCTGCAGCCCTTCATTCCGTCTGGACATACGCAAGGTCCGGCTTACATCCTGGCCGAACGCGCGGCGCATCTTGTTCGTGCCGATCTGAAACTGTGAATGGCGTTCATGTCGCAGCTAGGAGCGGTTGCGGTGCCCGTTTCCTCGCATATGTCATTCCTTGGGTGCCCAGTATTCAGTGTTAATTTCGGTGGGAGTTTGTCGCGGACATGAGGCACTACATTCATATGCGTGTGCACTCTGCACTTTCTCTGACCGCACATGCGGAGACACCCTTTCGATCAATACAAGCAGACGTGCTGATCCAGGCCTGTTGTTAAACCTGCTTATGTAAGACATACCGACTTGCTGAGCGCGTGCTCATTTGCCATCAACACCGGTGTGGTCTTGCCCACCACTCGTACACACATCCGTCTTTTTTCGTTCAGTCATTCGCTTGCTGATCATCGATCATCTGTGCGCGCATACACAGGAGGAACCGTATCTCTGAAGACGACCGGCCCGTTCGACGTGCCGCTCATCAATCCTGCCCTGCTCGCGAATGACGTCGACCTCGCGATCATGCGTGAGGCGGTCGAGGCGGCGCATGCTTTTGTATTCAGTTGTGACTCGGGCGAGGCAACAACATCCCGACAAATCGAGACTCCAGGGCGCACGGCTGCCGCGTGTAGTGCGGTCCTTCCAACCTATCAATCCAATCATGTTCGGCTCTCCATACCGCAACTTGCGTTCGACATATAGTGGACCTCGGGCATCATGTGCTACCCAAGTGCCCCGGGAGGTAAGTGGATAACTGTGCTACGAGCGCTCTATCCCCACTCTGACTCACTTTGAACATTCATACTAGGGAGTCCACATCCCCTCGAGCAGAACGATGGTATCCACCCTACTGAAAACGAGTTGCGACTTGTCACGCCTTTCGTGCCGAGTTATTGAAGAAGCGGGGCGTAGGTGTGAGGCTCGCACGAGGCCAGGCAGCGCGGACCTTGATAAAGTCGATTGGGAGAAGCTGACTGGCAGTCCGAGCCTTCCTCGACACCACCACCAACTTGAAGCCGACACACTCCACGCCTGCTACGATGCTGATGAAGAAATGGTTTCTCTTGCTCGTGCTCAGCGCATCTCGTGCCTTTGCATCTGTGCATGACGGACCAACGGAGGAGGTTCTCACCGGCACTTATGACATCATCGTGGTCGGATGTACGCATCCCCCTGCTGGCTGAGGTTGTAATCGAGCACTGACTGATGAATGTTTCCTAAACAGCGGGTGCGGGTGGCGGGGTGATGGCCTCGCGTCTATCAGAGGATCCAAGGACAAGAGTGCTCCTTATCGAAGCGGGAAGCAGGTATGTGACTCAATGAATAGACGTTCATGCAATGTGCTTACGTTGGGTGTGCGCATGTAGTGACTTTCTGAACCTGAATATTTCTGTGCCTGGGAGGGCATCGAGCCTTATTAGATCCGCGTTTGTGAGTTAATGGCACAGAAGACGCGTGTACCCTGACCGACCTCCTTTCTGGAAATAGGACTGGAACTTCACCACCACACCTCAGGCAGGACTCAACGATCGTTCTTTCGTGTATGCGCGGGGATTCGTACTAGGCGGATCCACTGCGATCAGTACGTCTCCCTCAGCCCACAGCGTCTTGATGCTCATCCACTCACACAGACGGGATGGTGTTCTGTCGTGGTACTGCCGATGACTACGACCGCTTGGCACGAGTCACTGGGGACGAAGGCTGGTCTTGGAAGGCACTTGCCCCCTTCATTTTTGGCGTGGATCGGATGACAGCACCAGTCGACCACCACAAGACTACCGGGCAGTTCAATCCAGTTCTTCACAAGCATGGCATGCGTTTTAGGACTTGTCTTTTCCTTGATTACTCTGACCTCACGGCCGCAGGAATTGTGCCGATCAGCGTGGAAGGCTTCCCTCTAGAAACCGACTCCCGTGTGATTGAAACTATTGATGAACTATCTGACCGGTTCCCGTTCACGCTGGACTACAACTCTGGCGACACCATTGGCTTCGGTGGGAACATTTATCTGGTATAAACGTTTTGGAGCTCCCTCATACAAATGTCTTCTTTAGGTTGGGTACAGTCCACTGTATGGCCTGATCTACAGCCCGAATAAGACACGAGCTCACCTGTATCGCAGATCCATAATGGTCATCGAGTGTCATCTGCTTCCTCGTACCTCGCGCAAGCCCTCAATCGTGCCAACCTCGATGTCGTAGTCAATACCCGCGTTACCAAGGTGCTTCCAATCGGGTACGAGAATGGGAAACCGGTCTTCCGTGGGGTGGAGTTTGCTCAGACAGCCGATGGTGGCTATCGTTGTCCATGACATGCGCGTTGAACGACTGACCTTGGCCCCCAGGACCTTTCTACACCCTGAATGCGACAAAGGAGGTCATCCTTTCAGCGGGATCGCTCAATACACCTCACATCTGTTCGTCGCTCGGAATCGGGAGCGACTTGCAGATCAAGCTGATCAGGCCATCTCTCCAGTGTTGCTCTCGGGAATAGGCGACTCGGCGTACCTGTCGTCGTTCGGAATTAAGACCATAGTCGATCTTCCCGCTGTCGGTCAGAATCTCCATGTACGCCGCGCGGTCCCATAATTTCCGTGGGCTGGTATTTATGCTGCTTTCACAGGAGCACACCGGCCTCACTAATAGCTGGATAGTGAACTCCAACAACACGCTTGACGACCTTCATCGTAACGCTACCCTCGCGGCCGAAGCCCTGGCATTGTGGAAGATCAATGGAACAGGTCCGCTAAGCCTAGGAGCTAGCCAGTTCGGATGGCTGCGCATCCCAGAAACGTTCTTCAATTCCTTTGATGTGGACGATCCGAGTGCGGGTCCTACCTCTGCACACTTTAAACTCATCCCGAAAGTATGTTGGACCCGTGGACATGATTCGTTGGGTCATATAGCTTGACCTCTGTCTGCAGAATGGCTTCTCGTCGAGTACCGTTGCGCTTCCAGCCGACGGTCACTTCTTCTCCATGGTCACCAACGTGATCTCGCCCACCTCTCGTGCGCATCTGTCTCCTTTGCATCAGTCAAGCCCCGTTGCTGACAGCCTGTGCGCGCACAGGGGGAAACGTATCTCTGAACACGACCGACCCGTTCGACGCGCCGCTCATCAACCCCGCCCTGCTCGGGAACGACGTGGACCTCGCGATCATGCGCGAAGCGGTGAAGGCAGCACGCGCATTCGTCAAGGCCCGTGCGTGGTCAGATTACATTATCGCCGAGTTTGGGGCGTTCGCAAACGCGACGACGGACGACGCGCTGGACAAGTACATTCGCAGCAACTCGGAACCCGTCCACCACGCCGTTGGTACGGTGGCGATGGGCAAGGACGAGGACGCGCCTCTTACTCCTGACCTGAAGGTACGGGGTACGGTGGGACTGCGGGTCGTGGACCTGTCTGCTTTTGTGAGTCCCAGCGTTATATAACTTGTACTTAGCTGTGCGTTGTGACGGCTTGCTGACGGTGACGTCGTTGCTGCAGCCCTTCATTCCGTCTGCGCATACGCAAGGTCCGGCTTACATCCTGGCCGAACGCGCGGCGCATCTTGTTCGCGCTCATCTGAAACTGTGAATGGCGTTCATGTCGCACCTAGCAACGGTCGCGGTGCCCGTTTTCTCGCATAGTCATTCCTTGGGTGCCCAGTATTCAGTGTTAATCTCGGTGGGAGTTTGTCGCGGACATGAGGCACTACATTTATATGCGTCTGCACTCTGCACTTTCTCTGACTGCACATGCGGAGACACCCTTTCGATCAGTACCCCACACCAAGCCACATTGATTATTTCTTTGGTGCGCCCACGCCAACTCTCCAAACGGCCAAATCGCGTGCATATAGGCATCAACCGGCTGGCTGGTACTGACCTGACGAGCAGGGATACTACGCGACTACGACTCACATGCTACTACGATACAGAAGAAACGTCTGGAAGCACTTTGGCCTCAAACACGGGGCTCTCGACACTGATGACGCATTCGTATCCGGCATGGCCCTCGCTTGGCCCAAGGTCGCTATGTAAGCTCGAGCTCTGCGTCCAGCGCCGGTGTTGGACTAACACCGCCGCATATTGCCCGGCCACGACGCCGTTCGGCCTCATCCCGCTCGTCCAGCTCTGCCCCAACCTATGGATACTCGGGATCCCCGTCAACACATTATGACCATGATGTGGACGGGCATTGTATTTATCTATGTCGCTAATTCTATACCGCTACATCGCTGGGATTCGTGCACGGTCACATGCCTGGACGCGTCTGAATTGAATTTGGAAGGACGTGGCGACTGCGGGATTGAGGCGAGGTTGCCAACTTGCCATCCGCCACTTTGTGCACTACTTATCGTATGTCGTTTGCGCTAGCAAGTGCGACATCGTCTACGGTCTGGCACATCTCCACACTGCGGACCCTTTGGGACACCGGTACGCGGACTCTATATCATAACAAGTTAGACCGTTCAAACGTTCAAGAGCTAACTCCATGCCATCTACTTATACAGGAGCATGTCGGCATTCAGTCGATTTCCCCCAGAGCTGCATAGGTCCATATGCCAGTGGCTTATCTTGTACGATACAGATGTCGAGGACGATTCCGAGTCTTTCGGAGATGGGGTGAGGGCCGTGGCCTTCCTCGCCCGAACTTCTCGATCGATGTACGAGCCAGCGGCGAATGTGCTCTGGTGGACCATACCCAATGTCGCCATTCTCCTCTACACGATGCCAGAAGACTGCTATACGCGGAAACAAAACGGCCAATACATCAAATTCGTAAGCAGAATCGGGGCCGACACGTACTCGCCGTTGCTCACAGTCACCATGAATGGCGTCAGATGTTCACAAGGCCTCTGGAAGAGTCGGATTTCACTCGCTTCCGTACTTCCGCAAGACGGGTCAGAGCCCTGGGCCCTTGCGACCATCTGTCTACCGATGTGAACCGTTCCATCATTGCAACGAAAGCGCTAGAGAAGCTGGCCATCTTCGCCAGAGACCATGCGTGGCCCATTCTGCCAAACCTCGTCAAGCTCGAATACTGGCTCGGCCCCTGCTCGCCGACCATCCTGCACGTCATTCACCGACTGTGCGGGCCACAGCTCCGGAGCTTCGCGCTGAGAATGTTCTCGTTTCTGCCCAGGTCAAGCGCCCTGCAGCTCTACTGTCTGGCCCCGGACGGTAGCCACGAGACCGAGAAGGTCGTCATTCCCATGCTCGAAAGAGTGCTAAGGATCTGTCCGGACTTGCGCGACTTCAGCGTCGCGCTGAACGAGTACAGCAAGCCGCTCCTGAAGGCGGTCATGGACACAGGGACAAGCTTCAAGCATCTCACAAGTTTCCGCTGCGGTGCGACGTCCCTGCCCATCCCGCTCTCCACCCTCATCCACCTCGCCCTGCTCCCGGATCTCCAAGTTCTCACCTTCGCCTCGGACCGCGTCTCCTGGTTCGATACCGACTTTCTCCTCCTCGACGCGCGGCCGAAGTCCGTCGTCTTCCCTGCCCTCCGCGAGCTCGCCATGATCAGCACGACGCTCGACATGCCCATGAAGCTCATCTCCTACCTCTCCTCGCCCCGCCTCGCCACCTTCCACCTCAAAGTCAACAACCCCGTCTCCCGCAAGCGCCTCGCCCCCTTCTTCCGCAAAGTCGCCGGCCTCCGGGCACGCCACACCCTCGAGGACTTCTTCCTCTACGCGAACGTCGTCCGGGGCGACGGCCTCGACGGGCTCCCCGACCCGATCACCGCCAGGACCATCGAGCCGCTCCTCTCCCTCGCCAGCGTGCGCCTCCTCCAGCTCGACATCCTCTGCCCCTGGGCCGTCGACGACGCGCTCCTCACCGCGCTCGCCGTCAGCTGCCCGCACCTCACCACGCTCGACCTCGGCTCCAACCGGATCCACACCGACGGCGTCCTGCACCGCACGCCTCACGCGACCCTCTTCGGGCTCCTCGCGCTCTCGCGCCGGTGCATCCAGCTCGAGACCCTCGGGCTCGAGTTCTCCACCTCCGTCACCGCCGCCCTCTGGAACCCGCTCATGAACCCCTTCCTCCGCCTCCCCGGCGTCCCGTCCGCCGTCTCCCCGCTCGAGACCCTCCGCGTCGGCTACTCGCCCGTCGCGCCGGGCGAGGAGGTCGCGCTCGCGGGCCAGCTCGCCAACCTCTTCCCGCGCCTGCAGACCGTCGAGTGCGCGTGGATGGACCTGCACAACGCGGACGAGGCGCGCGAGCGGGCGCGGGGCGCGCGCGAAGGCGTCGCCTTCCGCGCGGACCCCGACGTCGCCGCGCGCATGGCGGCGTGCTACGGCCAGGCCGCGCGCTGGCGCACGGTCGAGGAGACCGCGGTCGAGTTCGCGCTCGTGCGGCGCCAGGAGCGGCGCTGGTTCGTCGACCGCGTCGTTCCTACCTTGAGGGCCAAGCAGCTCGCGGTGGAAGTACTGGACGAGTCAGACGGGGAGGATTCAGATGCGATGGACGAGGACGAGGAATATAGGGATATCCTTTCGGCTATGCCATGGGGCTTTGAATACGCTCCTACGGGCACGAAATGATATAGAGGTCCTCAAATTCACAGTTGTCACGAAAAATGCCCCTCGAAGTCCGAAGATCTATCAAAGAGACTTGAGAGTGAAATACTTAGAAAACGCAGACCATCGGGCCGAGGGCAGAGCCAGGGTACATGGAGAAAACTATCAATGCAGTAGTGTGTGATGTACATGGTCTTGTCCGAGTTTGATGCGTACAAACATTACCAAAAGCCAGCTCATTCTGGCTTGCTGTACTCTACGGGGTGGAGAGTATGATTATCCGATACAAGATGCATGTGCACATGTCAATGTGCGATGACGCGCGGGCCGCTGCGCTGGACTTCGCGTTCTTCGATGAAAATCACGCAGATGCCGGAGACGATGAAGACGGCGATGCTCGTGTAGACGGGGACGGCGTGGTCGATGACGAGCAGGGAGCCGCCCAGTATGGGGGCGATCATGCCGCCGCTGCAAATCCAGCATGAGTGGCTTGACGCAGGAGAGACAACCGGATTGACAACGTACACGCGAGATAGGGCGGAGGCGATACCACATGCCGTCCCGCGGACTTTCGTCCCGAAGATTTCTGGGGTCCACCCGTACAACACCGCGTACATCGCCTTCAAGGGACGTCATCAGCTTGAACGCAACAGGACATCGACCACGAAAGTACGCACCGTCGCACTCAGGCTGACGCCGACTGTACTCGCACGCACCAACCACGGGTGTTCGACGATGGCGAATATCCAGCAGAAGAACGCGGTCAGGAAGGTGCTCCCCGCAAGCGACCACCGCCGTCCCAGCGGTGACTCGATGAGCCACGCGCCAAGCTGGAAACATCATGCGTCACATTAGCAACCCAGTCTCGAAAAAAAACACCAGAAAAAGACACTCACGATCGCTCCGGGACAACCCCCGAGGGAGTAGATGACGACGTCCCAAAGACTGTCCCCCAACGACTTCGGGGCCCCATCCGAGCCGCCCGACGGCGAGCGCGTCTCGAGCAGCTTCGGCAAGTACACGTTGAACATCGTGTATGCTGCAAACACACGGATCAGCTCCCGCCTACCCAGCCGAAAGGATAAGGCTCGCACTCACCGAGAGACATCCCGCACCACGCGGCCCACACCAGAAGCGTCGTCCGCATCCACTCCGGGGAAAGCACCATCGCGACACGGTCTATCCACGCCAGCGCCGAGCGCCGCATCCACCGCGGGAGGACCCTGCACAGCGGCCTGCTCTTGCTCTCGATGTACTCGGACGCGGTCGACATCCTCTGCGACCGGCGGTGAGCACTCGACGCCTGCCTCGACCGCGGCGGCCTTGGTGTTGGTGCCTCTCCCACCTCGTTTAATACGGGCGCGGGGGCCAGGGACGGCACGGGGCAATTGGCTCCAGGGATGAGAGGCGTGCCAAACTGGTGTGAGCCGAGCGACACGTCTGGCTGGCCGACGGCACTGTAGTGCGCCGCGTCCTGTGGCGACGTGCGGAGCGTCTCGCTGCTCTGCTCGGACGAGGACGTGACCTTTTGTGAAGGGGAGAGCTCCTCCGCACCCGGAAGAGCGTTCGCGAGGTCGGTCTGGGTGGCCGACGCGGGCGCGGCCATGGGGACGGTGTCGTCTACGTCTTCGGGATCTAAGAAGAGCTCCGAGCCGTTGAACTTGGAGATCATCTGGAGGGACTCTATGGCTTCTAGGGGACGGCCGGCGTGCACGAGGTATCTTGGAGACTCATGCAGTCGGAAGAAGACCATGCGGGCCAGGAACATGGACAGGGTCTGTGAGGCGATCGGTTGGCCTCTGGGGCAATTGACATAACGATAACGTTACTCACAATCAACCCGAGGCTGACGAGAAGGTACTTCCAACCCATGTTCTCCGTAGCGACGTCGCAAAGTGACGGGGCGGGAGGACACGAGTGTCCAGGAATGACAAGGAGACCGATGATGGCAGCCAGGACGGCGCCAAAAGAAAAGAAGACGGAGAGGGCTGTGACGAGGTACTGCTTGCCGTTGGGCATGTGCTCCAAAAGAAGGGTTCCGTCAGTGGGCATGGAACCCTTCGGAAATCATTAGCGGACATTCGATAAGGAATACAACCGTCAAGTCGGCGAATGAGATGACATACCCCGACGGCGCTGCCGAGAAGAAAAAGTGCGATGCATAACCAGGGAAAGGTATTAGCGAGGGAGGCGAAGATGCCGAACAAGGAAGTTAGGAAGAGGGTGGCATTGAATGCGGTCGTGCGACCCATGAGGTCGCTACCTGACAACAAGACGTAATGTTAGCTGAGAGGCCTGTAAGCAGGGGCCAAGGACTTACATGTACCCCATCCGACGGCACCAAACATCATGCCGGCAAACATTGACGAGGATAGCAGACCGATGTATCTATCCTGAACTGGAGAGTCAAGTGAGCATATAATTCGCGGATTTGAAGTTGTGGGGTAGAAGGACCGTCTGCGCAATACGAGGGCGACAGGGAGAGTAGATCGAGGACGTGGCGAGGAAAGCGGACACAAAGACCGAGTGGATGACCGGACGCGAGGGGGGAGAATCGCAGAGATGACTAAAGACACACCTGAGAAGTGCTGCTGGACTCGAGGGAGGATAACGGCTACTGCTTGGATCCACATCTGCTCAATTGGTCAAAAACGCCGTTCTCAGCAACCAAGCCCACGTACGTTGTCCGCCAGCCAGCCTAAGGCGTAATTTCAGTGGACAGACGAAGTGGAGGAGGTATGGGTACTGACCGAATCCGCAAAGACAGAGGAGTGTCCATTGGTAGCTCCCTGAACGCCCAAGTGTTGGCACCGTCGATTCGTCCGACAAGAGAGCAACTCACCCATGCCTATGCGGTCAATCGTCCTGTCCAGCGGTGTCCTCCCATCGTCCTGAGGGATATCGAAGGCGAAACCCTCGAGATCGACGTCGGAAGCGGTCTCGTCATCGTACGAGTCGGCGACGGAAATGTAGCTCATGCGAGAAGAGGCCCAAAGACCGGATGCGCGTGGATTGATGGCTGACATCTTTATCGAGACAGCGAGTGCTGAGTCAATATTGCGCAATGTCGGAGCAGGCAGCGCCGCCCCGTAATGGCGATGATCAGGACGTTCTAGCGTTGAATTCCAGGGACCGGGAATGGAGGCGTTGGGCCAATCGCAGCCCTCTGGGGAGACACATGTTTAGCAGATTGGCTGGCAAAGCCTTGGAAAGCGGGGAAACAGAGGGGCCCACTCACTCGAGGCTGCACCGAATCGTCAACTAAGAGACAACCAGACGGCGCCCTCGGCCCATCCCAGCCCGTCCCCGCCACTCATCCGGTCAGGTGATCCCAAACGACGGTCGCGTCCGCAATGAGCGTGCACACGATTCCCTTGACCGCCGTCGTCTTCTTTCGGAGAGAAGTTATATAATGAGTCTCCCGTTGGACACGTCAAGCCTTCTCGCTCTATCCACAACCTGCCACCTGCTCTCCAACCTCGCATTGGACGACCTGTGGCACTCTCTACCCTCGGCGAGTCCCCTCCTCTACATCCTGCCGGATGACGTTTGGGCTGCCGGGTCTTCCACTCATTGGGTACACCAGTCTCGTTCATCGTGTACGCCCTGTTTCCGAGTAGCTCACAAATCCTTGATAGGTTCTACGTCGCCCTTTGGTCCCCACAGACTTCGAACGCTTTGTCAAGTACGCCGCCCGAGTGAGGGTCTTTACCCAATCCTTGGGCTGGCAACTCCCGGTCTATCGCCCCCCATCCGGACATATGGGCTTTCATCGAACCGTTTCTGCCAACCTCATGCCTCCTCCCAAATGTGCGCAAGCTTGTTTACTTCTCCCACCTCGACTCCAATCAGGAAACACGAAAAGACTTCCATCTTCTCAGTCTCCTTGTAAACGCCGCGCTTCAACAGGCAGACATCGGCTTCACAACCCAATCCAATAATATATCTCGCTATCATTCAGATTCGCTCGCTGACTGCCTCGCAAGGCTGGCACACAAAGCACAGCGTCTCGACTCCTTCCTCTTTCATGGAGAGGTTGCGCTAAACAGTCCCTTGCGCACCTGTCTCTCTGATTCTATCGCATCAATGTCCAATCTCACCTCACTCTCTTCCACTGTTCCGCTACTTCCCATTGCGTTTCTTCGCATTGCCAGCTTCTCACATCTCAAGGGAGCCGTAATATCTACCAGAACCGAGGATTGGTTGGAAGAGGACTGGCTCAAGCTCCTTTCTGCACTATCGGACAAGTGCTTTCCTGCTCTTACCCGACTTAACTTTGATATGCACGACCACGATCGGGCAACCAAAATACCGGAGCTGGTAGCGTCACCAAACTTGACGAACTTGGTGTCAACTTCAACAATGTCTCGATCGTGACAGCCGCCCGCTCCTTGG
Organism: Sanguinoderma infundibulare; assembly: GCA_032821775.1. Lineage (NCBI taxonomy): Eukaryota > Fungi > Basidiomycota > Agaricomycetes > Polyporales > Polyporaceae > Sanguinoderma > Sanguinoderma infundibulare. Next base: position 2,228,045 of record JAVLRN010000007.1, read on the forward strand.
CCTCTCTCCCAGGACGACCTTTCTCTAACAGCTTGCGCAACGTATCACTCGATTTCCGTGGCTGCCATTCTTCCACCTCTCATCCTATATGCCGACGATATCGCCCCTCTCTTCGAGCTCAACCTCGCAAGACTCTTCATCGGCAGCTGCGAAATTGCGACGTCAAATGAGCTTCTCCGCGACATGTCCCGCGCCTGGCCCAACATCACTCACCTCCACCTCAGCGCTTTTGGCTTGGGTCTCTACTCAATATTCACCGTCACCCTCCCCGGTCTTCTCCCCCTCGTCTACAACTGTCCACGACTCAAAGTCCTCGAAGTGCCCCTCGACGCGACCTACCTCTGTTTCCCCCAGCCGGTACTGGAAACCCGGTCTGCCTTGGGCGCAGAGCAACGCGTCTTGCGACGCCTCGGCGTGGGCTACGGTCGCGCCGCAGACGCAGCGTTTGTCGCCGGATGGATCACCGACTGCTTCCCGCACTGCGCTGCCGTCACATCGTTGTGGAGTGAGCGGGATCCAGAGGACCCGGAGAACGCAGCGAATGCGGCGCCCTGGTCGGCGGTGAATAGGATCCTGTGGCACTTCGCGCACGTCCGCGTGCAGGAACGCTGCACCGCGCGGGGCAGGGGGAAAACGATCCGCGGCCCAGCGAACCCGGAGTTCGTCAAGTACGCGGACGCGCTGCCGTTCGACCCGAAGCAGGCTGCAAGGATTGCGGTCGGATACAGCGGGTGGTGAGTTCTTGGCTTGCCTTGATGCAGCTAGCCTTCTGAAGAACATTTGCCACCGCTAGGCGTCCTCGCTATCCGATCCAGCTTCCTGCGTAGTCTGCGGGACTGAGACAAACCCCTTCGTCGGTACTTGGCACAGGGAACTCGCGTGATCGTCAAGCGCCCACGGGTTGGAGTATTTCGACATCTGAGCAACATCTGAGTTTCAATGGCCACCGTCAACTCTTTGCTTTTCATCACCTTCGCGAACCTCGACCTTCTTTTGCAACCGTCACTTTCAGCTTGGTCTAGCTTTTCGCATGACCCCATCTGTGCATGGACTACCTCCTGAAGCGCTCCGCAAAATATGCAACTTGCTCCTTGTTACTCGGAAGGCAGACTTTGAGAACGAGGCCGAGTATGTCGGTCTTCACACCATCCTCTCCCTCGCAAGGACGTCCCAGGTCCTCCACGAACATGCCGTAGATGCGCTTTGGGATACCATCCCGGCTTTCGGCATTTTGGCCTGCACGTTGCCGCAAGACGCTTGGAGCTGCGAGCTGGTTGGGGGAGGTACAATTCCCGGAGCTCCGCTTCAATTGGTATGTTGCAATCACTCTGTCTTGCTCGGGCTCATTTGCATCGGAAGTCATTAAGGCGACAGTTAGTTGAGACCGACCTGGTTCGCTTCAACCATTACACCCCCCGCGTAAAACGCATCCTCTTGTCGGACGTTTGCACACACCTCCCTCCTCGCACGCGAGCCCTCAGCTTCTCGCCGAACATATTGGACGCATTCGGGTCTCACCCTTGTGGACAACTCCTTCCGAACCTCCGCGTTCTCCGATATTCTCCGGACCCAGTGTACTACCGGGAATTCTACCGGTCGTTTCCCGTTCTCTTTGGTCCCAAAATGCAAGACGTCTCCACCTGGTGTCCTTTTGCACATCCTTCGTCTTTCGAAGTGGTGGAAAAGCACTACGAGTGGATGCTGACGAGGCTCCACGTCTTCGCACCGAATCTGCGCACTCTGAATCTGAACGCCGATGGCCAACCGTTTACATCAGCCATTTCGCGTGTAATCTCGAGCGTCGCGGTCAACACCTCCGAGCGCCTGCGCGCGTTCCAGGTCGGTCATATGGCCATCAATCGCTGGGCCATGGAACACCTGGCGCGCCTGCCCTCCTTGGTTATCCTCAAGGCGAAACTCGACGATGACATCACCGAGGACAACCTGGCCTCTTTCCTCCGTAAACCTGGTAAATGGTTCCCGAATCTACGAGAGGTCCATCTGGCCCACCAACGGGACTTGTCCCTCTTGTCCTTTTTCGTCCAACGCGTCCAACCTACGCAGACACCTTTGATGTCCATCGCTCTTGAAGTTTTGAATACGCAAGTCCCCTTCCAGCATATTACGGACTTCTTGACTAGCGTTGCGACCCGCGATGATGCGGAGACCATCGAGGTGATCGCCCTCGAGTTCTGGGTGGACCAGCACGCCCCACACACGCTCACCGAGGGCCACTTGCGTCCGCTCTTTGCGCTCAGACGGCTCACACACCTCGACCTCCGTGTCCGGTGCGAGTTCGACATCGACAATGGCACGCTCGAGAGGGCTGCCGACGCCTGGCCGAACTTGGTGGTCCTCGAGCTCGAACAGGCGCCGTGGAACAAGACGTCAAAGGTCACCTTGGAGGGCCTCATCCCGCTCGCGCTGCGGTGCCGCCACCTCGAGCGACTTGGGCTGACGATCGACGCGGCGGGACCGTCGGAGGCACCCGTTGACCTCAACGGACCGTACGGCTCGCTGATCCTGCACGGGCCCAAGGCCGATGTGGAGTGCGTTGTTGTTTCGGTATCGAGAAACTTCCTATCGTTTGCTGACCCTATGCCTCAAAAGCTTCGCGATGCTTCCCACACACCATGCGTCAGCCAAGGAGTACTTGCGACAGAGACCTCGGGACCATTATCATCCGCTAAAGGAGCTCAACCTGGGGCAGTCGCCTATCGGCGACCATGTTGCCGTCGCGCGCTTCCTGGCGTGCTTCTTCCCCTGCGTGACCAGAGTCCATGGACAGTGGCGGCCCATGGAGCTCTTGGAGATCGAGAACGACGAGCTGAGCTTCTCGGAGGAGGAGACGAGGACGATCATCGCCGAGGCAGAGTACAGGGAGGCGTGGGGGAGGGCGGTGAAGGATGTCTTGCCCGCGCTCAATTTGGTCCGGAGTCAGGAGCAATCGACCCTGGCCGAGAAGGCTCAGAAGTAGTCTCAATCTCAGGCTACTTGAGCTGTATGGGTGGGGTGCTGAGGCAGTGCACGGTAGTTTCATTTTCGGGGGGGCAGCGCTGAGGTGGTTTATGTCACCGTAGTTCACGGTGTAGCTGTGGCTGGTCTCGTCGCAGGGCGATAGAATCGCCTTCGCTTGTGGATCTGTAGGCGACAGGAGCAGGCGTGGGCGGAGGCAGGAGATGATCGTGCAGGAGGGGAACGGAGTAGCTGGGATGTTCTGAGGCTGACGGATGAGCGGCTGCACAGGCTGCGCAGGGCAGAGCTTCATGGGCGGAGGAGGTAAGTACGCTTTACCATCTGGTGCGTGTGCGGGGCCGCGTGTTCACGACTTCTCGCGTATGGTGTAGATTCCGAAATGTGGTTGCCGGGATGGGTGGGTGGCAAACGCTTGGTTTGACACCACGAGTGATTCAGATGATGATCCTCCTTGTCTCCCGAGTCGAGCGCGACCTCCACTTTGATTCCTTACACTCTGACGATTTTATAGTACGTTTACGAACATACTGGACTTTTTACAAGCTCTCACGTATACCCAAATGTCGACCCCCGCGCGATATTCGCGCGAACCCTTCAGGGTATAAGCGGCAACGTACACCGTCTGTACACGCTTCTTCTAGCAATATTACGTTGCATATACCATACGGATTCATACGACACACATGCGCAGTGTGTGAAAAAAAGGATTGAGAGATAGACAGCACAAGCAAAAGACGAAGTACAGACAAGAGAACCGCGATAGCATCGACGAATAACTTAGACGGGAAAGGGTGAGGCAGGAGTGAGAGCGGGCAGTGAGAGGATCACTCCTTGCTCCTCTTCTCCTTCTTTTCCTTCTTCTCTTTCTTCTCTTTCTTGTCCTTCTTCTCCTTTTTCGACTCGCCCTTCTGTGACAACAAGGGCATCTCAGTCAGCGCCATACCAAGTGAAGTACCGGCGCTGGGCACTGGCAAACACCACAAAACCAAAGCCACAGACTCACCTCAGCCTCCTCCTTCTCCTTCTCCTTGCGCTCCTTCTTCTCCTTCTTCCTGAGCGCCTTCTTCTCCTCTTTGCTCAGCTTCACCTTCTTCCTCGGCGCGCTGTCGTCGCTCTCCTCATCCACCTCCATCTCGTCGCTCTTCCGCTTCTTATCCTTCTTGGACTTCTTCTTTGGCGGCGCCAACTCGGCGTCCGCAAACGGCAGCGGATCCTCCGCCACCTTGTCCTTGCCCTTATCCTTCTTGGACTTCGCTTTCGCCTTGGCGGGGACCGGGCCGTCGACGTCCATCGCGTCTTCGTCGTCCGACTCCTCGTCTGCGTCGAGCGCGAGAGACTCGAAGACCTTGCGCATCGCGTCCGCGTTCTTCGATGGCGGCTCGCCCGTCTCGAAGAAGTTCAGGCGTTCTTCTACTTGCTGCCTGAGTGCCTCGCCGAACTTCGCAGTTGGGTTATCTGTGGATTGCACGTTATGGTGCGATCTGGATTGAAGGGAGGGAGGGATGGCACTCACCGGTGTAGCAGTCTATCCTCGCTGCTATTGAGCACTTGTTGGCTAGGAATCTTGAGATGCGGCCCTTATACTTGGGGCCTGCGCGGCCAATGAATGACGAATGGTAGATGAGACCGTACTGTGCGGTGTCAGGTCACAATTGAGAACGACGCCAAGTCGTGAACCCAACAAACACACCTTGGGAGTGTTGCCCTTCGTCTTGAGAGCACGGAAGAGTGCCTTCTCGGCACCAAGGATCTGCACTGTCGATGCCGGGTACTTGCTAAGGTTCGTTAAGCTGCCCGCATGGCTGATGAGCCGCGCGCCAATACGGTCGCCAAGGAGGGCAGTGAGGCTGGGTGCGACGTCGTTCATCTTTTCGTGGAGATATGTTTGCAGCGACTTGCGGTACTCCGCGAGGGACACGACCCGTGTCGCGAACATGCCAACGTTCACCATATCAATCTCCGACAGCTCCACGCCCATCGACCCGCGCGCCGCATCCAAGATGTTCTGCCCCTTCGTCTCGTCGTCGTCCAACAGCGCAGCCAACTCCGGCAGCTTCTCCTCCGTAAGCGTCTCCTTTGCGCCAATGAACTGCGTGACGCGCGCGTACTGGTAGTTGTCCGGCACGAGCTTGACGAGTTCGGGGAAGTGGTAGCCGTACCACTCGCGCACGCGCATCGAGAACAGGTTCACGTCCTTGTCGAGCTGGTCGAGGAGCGCGATGGCTTGGATGATCATATTGTCGATCCGGTTCACGTTGAATTTAAGCTTCGCACGCGAGTACGCGTGCCCGAGCCCGAGTTGGGCCTTCGTCAGGTCCTCGTCCTGCAGGCCCTTGAGCAGCTTGGGGGCGTGCTGGCGGATGCCGCGGAGGATGTCCGTCGCGACCTCCTTGGAGGAGCAGTTGAAGCCCATCTGCTCCTTGAGCACGGGCGCGAGCGCGGGGTTGACAGCGAGTACGACCTTCTTCGGCTTGGAGAGGTTGAGCTCGAGGGTGTCGCGGAGGTGGGAGTGAATGGTGTCTGGGGCTAGTCAAGGTCTATCCCGGGCGGGTCGGAAGAAAATGACATACTTTCTGAGAGGTCGTTGATATTCTCCAGCGCATGTGCGGCATCTTTGAATGGGGCAAAGCTGATCAAGGACACCATTTTGTTGAATTGTGAAAAGTCGTCAATGGAGGCCTGGACGGCCTTGTCGAGTGCGCCGACGACATCGTGAAGCTTGACCTCGAAGACTGCGTAGCCGGACGAAGTTTCGAAGAGCGCGTGAGTGGCCATGACGGAAAGAAGACCAGTCGTTGGAAGGAAAGTGGAGGTGGAGGTGCAGCCGATCAGGCCAGGGTCAAGAGTGAGGCCGGCACCGAGGACAACGAGCACAACGACGAACACGACGACTGGACCGACGTCGACCAAAATCGGCCCAGAAACTTTTGCACGAGTGCGGTCATGTGATCGCTCGCGTTCGCAATGGGCGAGAGGATCGACGTCAGCTCAACGCACGACCCTGGCTCGACCTCGCCATCTTCTCTTGTCTCCGCCCACCATCTTCCGGTGGGTGCTGCATTCCAGCAGATCCTACCATGGGTATTTCGTCTACTCCATCAATCCCACCCTACCACCTTGTCAACATCAGCGCGCCCTCCGACTACCCCGGCCTGCAAGATCGCTTTTCGAAGTCGCCTGGGCTTTGGATGGTTCAAGCCGGAGGATCCCTTTGCTATCGCTGCCTTTTTACAATTAATCTCCGCGCTTTGAAGCAATCGTAATGCTTTAGGGCGATTATCAGGTCGGCATGGGATCTCGAGACGAACAGAACAAATTTGAAGTCAGCCGCTGGAACCAAGTCCTGTTGAACAATTGCTCTCAGGGCCGTCCGACATCAGGAGGGAGAATGGGCTGCTCGTGCAAGCGTGGTGACACCTGGACATGCGACCGGCGGCGAAGAGAACGCACGGTACGTTACCTCCTCGTGAATCAAGTGTTACTTCCCAGCGATGGCTACTTGCACGCCCGGTATTGCAGGTTCCGGGACATCGCCTTCCAAGCCTGCTGGCCCGTTGGCCCGTTCCTCGAACCCCACTTGGCTAATGCAGCATCGCGACTTGCCGTCAACCGTTGCGGAATAGGCGTGGAGTCCCGCTTCGATGTACTCGTTGGCTGGACGGGGCTTAGGGACAAGATGTCGAAGCAATCGATCTTCTCTTTCGCTCTCCGTGATCACCAAACTTCCGCTCGTTTTGCGATGAGAGCGCGCGCTGATACCCAGGCGTTATGAACCTTCCATAGCTGCTACAATGGTGACTGAATCTGCAGTGGCATGGAGCCATCTTGTCAGGAAGGTGAATGCAGTCTCCATGCCCCGAGTAAATCCATCGCGCTGACGATGTTTTCTAGAGATCGTCAGTATTCAGCGATCGTAACGTTGGTTTCTTGGTTCTCGATGTCCAGCAACGCCGTTTGTACCCACCGTTCAAACGCCCAAGGCCCATTCATCGACCTCAACCAAGTCTCGATCGACCGCCAATAAGCTTCCGGCAGCGCGGTGCGGTGTTGGTCACACGTATACGCAAGCATGTCTCCGCACTGTCGATATGATCCTCACATCAAGCGTTTCTGGGCAGTCATGAACCTGCAATTGATGTCGGGGTGCCACTTCCGGCTGGCTGTGCATCTTCTGGCGACCACCGGCTCATGGCATCCATCCATCTCCTTGATCAGAATGGCCGGAAAGGACGTCGGCCATAAGAACGAGGAACGACGACTCCACACTGGGCCGGTGTCGTTCTTTCAAGTTGCTCAATGCCAATAGTTGCGGCAAAGGGCCGCCGTCATCCTTCTGTTGGCGTCAAGGCGGACACCGCCCAAGGCCCACGCCCCACGCCCACATATGAATGTAATAGCTCACCAACGCTGCCCCGCCCAACCACCTTCCCCATCGCGAACGCTCGATGACATCGTTCACCGCACTCGGCCACAGTCCCCATCCTTCCCCCTAATCTCGCGCTCGGTTCTTGCGCGTTCGGCACCACGAAGGCACCCCTTGACATTCCGCAGCTAGGGACGACCGCATCCAATACCGCATGAGATTATAGACCCCAATCGATCTCCCTCGTTCCCGCATGGATGAGCGGTCATCTCTGGACTCCGAATCCGGTGCGTCGAGATGCTCACGTTCCTTGAGTGTTTCTTATCGGTTTTAGGAAACGGGCACTAGTGTCACCGAAATGCTATGCATTCCCCTCTGGTACACCCCGTTCCCGAAAGCGGATGAACTCGTGTTGCGTCTAATCAATCATTCACTTTTTTTCGCTCCCCGGCGCCCGATAGAGCGAGGCTTTGACGCTCCGGATCGCACGTTGGACGTTCCTCACACCTCACCGTCGCACTCACTGTTCTCATCGGTATTAGGGCGAGCCTCGATATCCGGATATTTATTAGAACCAGTGCGGTGCTCGCCCCTGTATCCAACGCAGCATGAACCGAGGCTGTCATCGCGGCGGAAAGAAGCTCAGGGAAGGTAAAAATAGAACCTTCGGACTACGCCGGCCAACCGACGCCGCGAAATGCTGTGAGACCACCTGCTCACGCGCACGGCAGGAGAGATGCACATTCCTTAGGGTGGTGTGGTGGCGCACGTTCATAACTTAGTTGCTCAGGTATGTCATGGTGGTGAACATCCATGTTCCAACGTCAAGCGTAGATTGTGCGGTACAACTAATAACTCCAGCAGGTACTTGACGTCCGGTATCTAGATTACAAAATGGATCTTGTGCGAGGGTTACACATGTCTCAGGTGAGGGGCGATTAGCGCGCTCAGCAGCACATCTCGCACGGGCAGCCTGGAGAATGGTACGACGTTGGTCATACGGACATCGATGGGGCGGGGAAGTACTCACAAATGATGTCTGCGCAGCACTCGCAGCAGTCCTTGGAAGCAGGGTTTGCGTGAGAACGGCGAGCCCGTCCAGCTCCTCAAAACGACTCACTTTGCAGCATTCTACAGGGCGGCGGCGGCGGCGGCGGCGAACGGTCAGACACAAGCAAGAACTTATACGAACGATAAGGGGTGAAACGTACCGAAGCAGAGGAAGCACTCGATCAATCCCAGGAAGCAGTCCTGCAAGCCGCCGGTGAGGACGACGCGAAGATGGGCGGGGGAATATGAGTGCGTACCCTTCCAGCACCACCACCGCGGAGGCGTTCAGCCAGACCACGCTTGCGCTGGCATTCCTCGGAGTGGGTCTGGTTGCCCTGGCGGGCGGGGGGGTTCATAACGCCTGCATCGTCGCATCCCTTGAGCGGCCGTTTGGTGCTGCCAATACCGGTCGAGTACGTACTCATTTGAACAGCCTGGGGCTGAGCGGAGGTCGTCATGGCGGGCTTCGGTGCCTCCATTATTCTTTGACTAGTGCTGGAAGATGGGGAGCGAGGGTGTGTGCGCAGGGAGAGGAGGAAGGGAGGACGTTAGGAAACAAGGGGAGAGAGTGGGGGGATATTTATACGCGATTCGGGGTGGGGGAAACACCCGCCCGCAGGAGATTGGCGCCGTGAGGTCATATCATGGCACGGCAACGATGACTATATATAGTTCGATCGAAATCCTTATGGCAATGTGGTGGAGCGGTCTTAGATGTCAGCTGGAGGAGTGGCATGGGTTCGAACCTTGCCGATGTCAAGCATCGGACTAGGTACCATTTTCTTTCACTCCAAATGGATATCTAAGTTCGAGACCCTTCCTTTGGACATCTGTGAATCGACCGCATTGAAATGACGATACGAAGAGCGCATCTACAAAGAGCTGGACCCATGAGCTCTGTCGGATACCTGCTAGCGCGATGGCTTGGCCTTCAATACATAGATTCGTTCGTCCAGCCGGAGCGACCTGATAGCATGAGACTAACATTTCAAAGAGGAAAAAACGAACGTCAGGAAGAGTTCGAAGCCGTGGAATGCCCCGTCGAAGGAACATTTGGGCCGGTGTCAATTTTTATAGCACGTTGAACAGAACGACACCTCGCCCTTCCAAACCTTTGCGACGATTCAGACATGGAACACCTGAATATACTCTCCATAGGATCCTCCCACGTTCTCGCACAGCTCAAACCGGCACGAATGCAAGAACGACTAGTTTTTCAGCAAAACTCAAAAGAGCGTAACAAGGTAGTCCGTAGGGGTTGGCAGCAGTAGTACTTAGTAGTAGCAGCGGCAAACAAGCAAAGTCCATGCAAACTGTCCAAACGTTCAGTCTCGTCATGTGTAACCGGATCCTAGGAGCCTACAGGCATGATCATATTAGGCGGCGGTCGGAAGGGCCGACTCGGAAACCGGCTCGATGGTCGGAAGGGACGACTCGGTGGCCGAGGACGTCGAGTTGGTGATGGTGAAGCGGGGAGAAGTGTTGCCCGAGTCGCCGAAGACTGTGTGTGGGACGCGCATCAGCAACCAGAGGCGCGGCGGAGCGAAAGGACAGGCCACGTACGGACGACCGTGTAGTCGTCGCGACCCTCCACCTCGGGGACGGTGATGTTGACAGCGCCGGCGGTGATAGGGAAGCCCGACGCAAGCGGGTGCTCTGGAGGGTTCCGGTCATCAGTCGAACCCACTTCCATGCACATACACCACCCGACGCGACAAAGGGGACTGGCACTCACGGATGTCAAGGTTCTCGCTGGAGTCGCCATCCTGGATGTAACCGAGGAGGACGAGGCCGGTCTGGCTCAGGCCCTCGGTCGGGATGTTCGACGTGTCCCAGGTAATGGTCTGGGTGGAGCCCGTCGCCCACACGTCGCCCAGCGTGGGCGACGTGATCTGCGGGCGGAACACGACGTCGACGTTGCCGGGCTCCTTGAACACCTTCGCCGGGGCAGCGAAGACCGCCGCGGCGGCGGCAAGGACGGAGAAGGCAGCAGCGAGCTTGGTGGAGGCGAACATGGTTGCGACTATTAACGGGTCGTAAAAGGAAGGGACGGGTCAAGGAGCGTCGGGCTGGGCAACGAGATGAGACGAGAGGGGAGGGGAACGTAAGACCTGAGGACAGAGCAGGGCAATGGAGAATCCTCTGGCAGCCGAAGGGTCATCTTATAACGCCACCTCATCATCGGCTATGTGGTAGGTGGAGCGTCTTGGAAGCCGACCCTGGCGCTTCTAGCCTGTATGGAACGACCGACGCACGCAGGACGGCATCTCGCCTGAGCTTGTTCGTACGCGGTGTGCCGTTCAACGAAGGATCGCCGGCCGGCTCACGGAATAGACCTCATGTCCGACGCGCACGCATCGGGTTCCGTCCATGAATGCTGTCAAGATGCTAGTCGTGAGCACGTAGTATAGTTATAGTGAAGACCGTTCCTTGGAGTCTCCACACCTTTCAGATTTTCCAGCCGTTTCCGCTTCCTGGGGGGCGCCGCTGTGGCACATGGACGTCGAATGCTCCACCGAAGTCTGAACGTCTGATCCTCCAGTCGACAGTGGCTGTGCTCCGCGGTACCCGTTTTAGCACCGGCTAATCTCCCGTCGCGACGATCAATTGACGCAGCTGCGTAATAGAGCAATTACGTCGATGAAACCCTCCAGCAGACGGTGACCCTGGAGCTCAAGAAAACAAGTACAAAGACGATGATTAGTACGGATGGCGTTGCATACAGAGCATATAAAGCGGCAAGAATGAGACGATATCTAATATACATTCCTGACGTTTTGCAGTAACGGTAAAGTATGGACAGCGAACGGATGCATGACATGGAAGCGATGTGAATGCGAGGTATAGGACTTGCGGGGTAACACGTACAATCCGATGCATGGAGGAAACAAACCAGTTCAACAAAGCCAGAGTCTCGTGCGTGTGGCGTATCTAGGGCATATATCATACATCACTCCCTAGTGCGGAAGAAGATGGGATGTCGCTGGCGCGAGCGCGTAGATTCTTCGGCGATGGCTTTGACGAAGCGAAATGCTTGCTCTTCAGCCAGGCTGTCCGGCGGGCAACACGATCGAGCGAAGGGGAGTTCGACATGGTCGAATCATCGCTCGGAGGGTCGGAGCTGGTGTCAAACGCCATGCGCTTGATGCGACGAAGAGATGGTGACACGAGTCGGTGAGGTGTCACTTGGCCAACGTGCGGGTCATCGTCAGAAGGAGGGAGGTCTGAGAACACCGCGGGCGATGAGACCACGATAGAATCATCTGCAACAGACAACCGCGCGGATGGTGAGCGTTGATACACAAGGTGCCACCAGATAGACAGAACTCACCACTGCCAAATGGCGGCGCATCGTGAAGGGCGCGGAGCGGAGACGACATCCCTGCAGCCTCTTGCCGCAATTCCGCCGCCCGGTTCATCCTACGCCTCTTCGGAGTTTCCAGCCTCTGGAACTCGGCATCCTTTCCAAGCAGCTTCGTCGCAGATCGCGTGCGCCTGAGAGCGGGCTCAGGTTTTGGAGCTTGCTCAGGTTTGGGAGCTTCAGCGGGGCTGCTCGGAGGCTCAGCCGGCCGTTCTTGTTCCGCATTTGCCTTCGACGACGGCGTAACAATTTGTGTGCTCGAGCGGCGGCGGCGGATCTGATGGACAGAAGGCACCTCGACAGCGTCAATGAACACACCCTTACGCTTACGGGAAGCCGGCGTAGGTGTGGTCTCCACTGACGCCTCCGAGTCGGCATCCGATGCGTCATCTTCAACGTCGGGATGGCTCATCTTCGAAGTCCCACATTTCGAAGTAGACGTAGCGGGGACGGGAAGCTGCGGAAGGGCGTAGGATGGATCATGCATCGCCGTGTAGATCTGGACGTTCGACAGCGCAGACGGCGTGAGTGGAGGCACTTCCAGGCGACCCTTCTTCGACGGCTTCCCGTCCAGCTCAGCCTCTTCCTCCTCGTCATCATAACGCGGTCTCTTGCCAAGGATGGACTCGAGAAGCAAAGGAGACCGGGCCGCCAACCGGTCTGTGACCGACGCAATTGGGGGCAGAGGGGACCGATTCTCCTTGTTTCCCTTCGCCGGAGCCCGCCTTGGCGTTGTTGGTGCCCGACTGGGAGACGTGTCTACAGCAGGGGAAGCATTGAGCGGAATGGGGCTGAGCTGATCCTTGACAGCACACATGTGCGGGCGTTTCGGGGAAGCATGACCGCGAGGACTTGTCGTTGGGGTGGATGGAGCCACAACACGGGGAGCGACAGGAGAGGACTCCGGGGAGAAGATTGCCGGTCTAAGCACGGGCGTTGACCTGCGAGCGAGAGTCTCGGGAGAGGGGATGACGATCGATCCCTCATCTTCGCTCTCGACGGCCTCTTCTTCGTCAGGGGTGGGCGAGTTCTGGAGCACTGGGCTCTCCTGGCCGTCGTGAATAGTAGTCATGTCCTCGACCTTCAATGCGTCCTCTTCCTCCTCCAACTTCGCACGCACAACCGCCTCGAGACACATCGTAATGGACTCGGGGTACCCACAAGGCGGCTCCGGGATCTCGGCATAAGTAGCCTGCCAGAACTCCGAGAACGCGTCCACGGCGCCCGTGTGCCTGTCCATCCGCCCGCAGAATGGCGCGGCCAGGAGAGGGCCGAGCGTGTCCAGGACCTTCGAGCTGGCCTCCAAAGACTGCATGCTCACGAGCACCGTCTGGTACAGCGGGAGGATCTAACAAACCGGGCGTGAGCGATAGGATCTGAAAGAAGAGCATACACGGATCACGTACGTCAAGCGCATACTCCTCCTCGGAGCACACCTGGAAGTCGTCCCCGATCCACGCCTGCAGACCATCCATGAGCAGCTCCAGCATCGAGAAGCACAGCTCCTGCGGGCACAAATCGATCACCCTCGTGAGCGACCGAATGAACCACATGCACATCAGCTTGTGCCGCGGCGCGGGCGGGTACGCAGCATTGAGCGCATCGTTCGCGAACATGAGCACCTCCGTCGGCACCTGGCGAGCGTCCGCGATCTCGACGTTCGAGAGCAGCAAGTCCGCGACGCGCACGGCTGATGGCTTCGAGGGGGTGTGGTCCGCCGCGATGACGCCTGCGATCTGGTCGACGAGAGAGGTCGCGTCGATTCCGTGGTCGAGCGCAGCGTCGATCGCTCGCCGCAGGAACCCGTCCCAGTTGTCGATGTCCTCGCTGGACATGTCCCAGGAGCTAGGCTCGATGAATGGCGCAGAGAGGAGCACGACTGCCGCTTCCCAGCTGCGCGAGCCAGTAGCGTCGCCCGCGCTCCACCGGTCGACGAAGACCTGCCAGACCGACGCGCTCACATCCGGGTCCCAGTCTGACCATCGACGACCTTTGCGCAGCGAGTTGGCCCAGAACGACAACACAGCGCTCGTGTCGCAGGCGAAAGCAGCCTCGGCGCACAGCCACGCCCACTGAATGCGGACATCGTCGGAGCACTGCACGTCGCCAACAAGGTACTCCTCGTTGGAGTTGACGTACCGAAGAACAGATTCTGCGAGATCGGCGAAGATATCTGCGGGCAAAACAGCGCGCGTGATGGCGAACAGGTCGCGGACGACGAAGAGCTTGACAGCATAGTTCCAGCGCGGTCGAGGTAGCGGGTGGTCTGTGCCCTTCACGTTACCATGCCATTTGGCAGGCATAGGCGGCACCCCGGCGACGACGTCCTCGATGCGCAACGTGAAATCCAGATCTGGGTCATTGAGGATGCCAACCAGAGCGTTACGTGCTTTCTTCGCGAGCGCAGCCAAACCACGTTGGTCTCCGGAATCTGGAGGAGGATGAGCAGGTTGCCTCATCTCACCAGATGCTGAACATACCGAGCAGTGGTGCCGCGTTGCACTTCAGTAGGTTGAACCAAATGTCTCTGATTTCAACCTGCAGAGAAATTAACGGCGTTTTCCACATAGACGACGGAACGCCACGCACCGGGACTTCTTTGTTGCCCCACACTAAGCGCAGCACCTTCAGTCCGTGCTTCCAAATGGCCAAGAACAGGTCCCACGCCCCCTCCGTCGAAATCTCATCCAACGTCAGTGTCCTCACATCCGATATCTGGGGACATTGCTCGATCAGCGGCCTCACTGCAGGCGACAAATGCTTCCACTCCGCGGTCAGCAAGCCCGGATTCGCGGAGAAGAAGTCAGGCGCTAGCAGCTTGCGGGAGCTCCATTCGACCTCCTCGGCCTGCTCGTCCGAGAACGGTGCGGTGAGAAGGTGGATAGTGAGGTCCAACGCATCCTTGCAGGTCACGCCGCCCCTAGAGCTCATGCTGTGTATGACCCGGAGAGCGGTAATGATGAGTTTGTCGTCCAGGACCTCCTGACCCAGGAGCGCGGCAACGGAGGACACGCCTGCGCCCATGTCGACAACCGACGGTAAGAGCTTGAGGTTGCTGCGTAGCACCTCCTGGTGCATCTTTCGCTCGGCGACGACATCGTCTTCAGTCGCAGATTCCTCCTCGCCATCTGTCTCTGTGTCGATGATGACCTTGACGTGTGGAGGACGGAAGAATGCCCACGTCATTGAGCGCCAAGCGAGGCATCCAAGCGCGCGGACAGAACTCTTGTCGTGACGAATTCCAAGGGAGAACAAAGCTGAGATCGTGCGCGTGAGGTCGGAATGGAGATACACTGTGGGCCCGAGGAGAACGACAAGGTGAGCGATGACGCTAAATGCCCATACGGGCCCTTGGGCAGAGTGCTTGGGCTCGGTAGCCTGGAGTGTCGTACGAAGCGTGCGGATGAGGATTGGGTCCTTTGTTGGACTTGCATCCGGCTTCTTGGATGGTGTTGTAGGACTGGGATTTGGGGACTTGACGAAGCGCGCGGCCACAGTTGTCGACATGACTGTATGCGCCTCGCTTGGGGGAAGAGAAGCAGCGGCGAGAGCCAAACCGCCGAGTGCGTGACATGCCTGGGCACGCATGACAAGCGTCGGTCCAAGAAGACTGTTGAGAATAACACTGAGGACCGGAACGAACGCCGGCACGAAGATCGCAGGCTGGTAGAGCGCCAAGTCGTGGACAGCCTACGAACCCAGTCAGCGCATATAGCTAGGAAACTGATGGCAAAAAGCACCTTGAGTCCGTCGGTGACAGATCCCTTCTTTCCCTCTTTGCCCAGTTCGCCATTGATACCCCGACGGAGTGCGTAGGCGATCCGGCTCTTGGCCGGCTCTAGCACTTCGGCTGGGAGACGCTGGGTTTGGATGAGCCAAATTGCCAATGCACACGTCTTCCGGGCATTTGGTGTGGGGAGCTCGCTTGCGAGGGGGATTTCGAGGACTTGAGAAAGGAGATGCCCAAGGTCGTCCTCTGCAAGACATGTAAGGGCCAATACATGAGACGGGGATGGGCAGCCACCATCACTGACC
Source organism: Sanguinoderma infundibulare (assembly GCA_032821775.1). NCBI lineage: Eukaryota > Fungi > Basidiomycota > Agaricomycetes > Polyporales > Polyporaceae > Sanguinoderma > Sanguinoderma infundibulare. Next base: position 2,243,830 of record JAVLRN010000007.1, read on the forward strand.
ATCGAAAAGGTTACAGAGAGAGGGAACGGTAAAGAAGTCACTGAGCAACCTCATGACCGCGTGGCTTACGCTGCAAAGGTCTCGCGCACGCTTTGCCTGCTCTGCGGTCATGCCCCGCTTCCTTGTCTTCTTGGGAGTGTCGCGTGGGGATGGAAGGCTTGTTGTCGAAGGTGGTTCCCGGAGTGGCGACGAGGGTGGATAGGGATCGAACTCGCTCATGGGTGCGGCACCTTGGAGTGGATCGACGAATACTCGCTCAAGGTCACGTACTAATGCATCCACGAAAGCTTTCTTGTTTTTCCTGATTGGCTGGAAGAGGGGCCACGACGCGTCCGCATTGGTGTTGCCAGAGAGACCATTCTTGAGACGGGCAGAAAGGCTGTTGTACGCCTGGGTGAGATCGCATAATGACGCGTCGTCAGCAATGATGCGAGCCACAGGGCGGTCGAGGTAGTGCAAGTCGGTGAGGGGGTCTTCGGGCTCTGGCGTTGACTCTTTCTGAGTCGCGTCCTCGTCGTCGAGCAATACAGGATGCGCGGTCTTTTTGAGGATGGAACGCGACGGACCAGCCTTTGATGCGCTTGGCTTGGTAGAGATAGCGCGGGGGGGACTGCCAGCGATAGAGTGGAGCTCTGCCGTGTCTGACCACGAGACGCGTGCAAAACGCGGAGCCCTGTACTCCTTTTCGTCTCTGTGAGACGTGCCCGGAGGAGTAGGGAGACTCATCGTGTGTCGTAGTCGTGGCAGGAGGGAGGGGGGGACCGAGGAACGCGTGCTAGACGCTGTCGGGGACGACGAGGACAAGGGTGAAGACAGCGAAGGTGAAGGGACAGTGGCTCCCGGCGCTTGGCGCGCTTAATGACTTGTTTGGCTCTATTGACGCGATTTTTGTTGACGCGTCTGTCACATGCACCGCGTCGAGACGGGTCATCCTCCCGTGCGTGGCCTCCGTAAGTTGCCTTGCGAAGACGGAGGAAGGCACTGGATACAATTGCTGGGAATCTCCTCCGATGCCGGATCGCTCTCGACCTTCGCTTCGCATACCCCGCGCGGACGGCTGATATACATCTTCGATGGATAAAAGGGCGAGCAGGGTGTCCTCAACCTAGGATTCTCAACCTACCGTGCGTCGCCATCTAGTCCGTCCTTTCCTGCGTCTGACCAATCGCAGTTCAGTACTCAACCTGCGACCCGTCACCCAGAATGTTTTCTCCCCATATCACCTCCCCGAAGGCTGACGATCTGTGGATCGTCGGCACTCAGCAGACCGTCACCTGGGACGTCTCCGACATTCCAGCCGCCGATCAGAACGACATTGGCTACATCGTCCTCGGTCACATCGAGGAGGGCTCGACCAACGAGCACCTCGATATTAGTACGTGATATCTCACCGTGAGGGTGCTATCCCTCGCTTACCTGATACCTGAAGAGAACCCGCTCGCTGAGAACTTCCGCCTCTCGGATGGGTCAGTCACCGTGACCGTCCCTCAGGTTCCGGGTCGTAACGACTACGTTGTCGTTTGTGCGTATTCTTGTTGTTAGCATGCGATACAGCCCTAATAAATTATGATCAATCCGCTTCACAGTGTTCGGTGACTCTGGAAATGCGTCCCCCAAGTTCACGATCAACCAGGGTCGCTAGATATCATTCCACCGTCTCCAGCAGGGCACATCACGCACCCTCCGCTGTGAGATCATCTGCCAGCAATGACGTAGTCGTCACATTCCCGAGCTAGCAGCTTTACTTATGACCAAGATTGTGTTTGGTGCTATCCGCCGGAGCATGTCAGGTTGGACTCGATTGAGATCGGTGTCCTTGATCGATCGCGTACGAATGACGTAGTTTGCAGTCGGGGGAAACCCCATCAAGTTGTCCCCGACTCGTGTGGCTATGTCCTGCCCTGGAACGCACGTTGTGATCAACGGAGGCATCGGTCACCAGCCGGCTTTCTCAGCATGCCGCGGTGATCTAGCACTAGTACTCCAACGAGTTGCAAGCGTTGCAAGAGTCTTCGGCGTCTCTGGAAGGTTCGTGTTCGGCCGAAGTCCCAGCGCGCACCAAGATCTGGCAGTGGTGTACGGTGCCGCCCCAGCTCCCGAAACGTCTTCTCGTCATTCTCGAAGCCCAGAAACCCCAGTTGCCTGGTATGTACACACGTTCCCGCATCGGATGCCCTTCTGACTGGTCCTTACCCGCATGACCCCGCCCAATTCTACGCTTAGGCCATGCAATGATATAATGTATTCGGACGCAGCAGGCGGCCGCCGCTTCTATGGGAAGCATATAAAGGCGAGTGCTCCCGTCTGTGCGTTCTCTCCTCAATCAGTCATGCTCACGCTAGACACTCTTCCACCTCAACAGTTCCTGCTGGGTTTTCTCCTGGTTGGGTCCCTACTTGCGGCCACATATGTCATCGAGAGGTGGTTGCGCATCAAGGCTGCGGGCAAGAAGCTTCCACCGGGCCCTTCAGGACATTGGTTCTTTGGGAACACGCCGCCCCGATCCCAGTACGCAGCAATTCGCTCTACACGCTTGCTCGTTAATGACCCGCGTCGCCCCACGTAGTGCATACTTTCACTATGACCAGCTTGGGAAGATTTATGGACCCGTATACGCTCTGCGTTATAGCACCAAATACGTTTGCGTCATTACAGGACACAAGGTACGTGTGCTTCTTAGTCCTCCTTACCTTCGGTGCTCATTGTGCGGTAGGCAGCGATAGACATAATGGTCAAACAATCTCACAAACTCGTGGACCGCCCTCGATACATCGTTGCTGGCGAAGTCCTCTCCAAAGGCATGCGTGTGCTTATCACTCGAACTGGCAATCGTCTCCGGAGGTTGCGGACGTACGTTTGTCAGGCTCCATACCCATGCGACTGTACACTGAAAGCAGTATGTATGTTATCCCATGTGTCGAGCAGTTCCCTTCACGCGGTACTACAACCTCAAGCCGCAACCAAATACGAACCCATTCAAATGCAGCACGCGCGCAACTACGTCCTTGATATCCTGGATGACCCTCAAAATCATTTGTTCCACGCCAAAAGGTCCGTTGTACACACATTACTAGCTGTGCTAGAGCAGGCTAAATCTCGCTTTTCCGACACAGATTCGCCGCGAGTGTCATCATGTCCGTAACGTACGGAAAGACGACCCCGACCTCATACTCCGACCCTGAGGTTCAACAGATCAATCAAGTCACCGCACGAGTGGGCGACACACTCCGCCCGGGAGCTTACCTAGTCGAGTCGCATCCCTGGCTACGATTCGTGCCCGGCATGACATCCAAAGTTGAGCGGTGGCACCGAGATGAGCTCAGCTTGTACCGAGAGCAGACGAAGACGGTCAGGCAAAGTCAGGTCCGTGCAAATGGTTGTCCCCGACCTGCTCAGCGAGTCCCCGGATGACGTTTTCCTTTCTCTTCCACGACCGCAGGCGAAGAACGAAGCGCAGCCGTGCTTCGTGACCTACCTCCTCGAACATCAAGAGCAATCCGGTTTGTCAGACGACGAGTTGGCCTACCTCGCCGGTTCAATGTTCGGTGCCGGTTCGGACACCGTAAGTCGCGTTTTCCCCTGCTCTGCAAGAGTATGCTCACGATATCCGCAGACCAGCGGCGTGCTGGGCTTCTTTGTGATGGCGGCTGCCAAGTACCCCGAAACTCAACGAAGGGTGCAGGCGCAGCTCGACGTAGTCGTCGGCCCGGACCGTCGTACGTGGAGCTTCGATGTTTCATTGAGAACTCTGATATTTACGCATTTGTCGGGAAGTGCCTACCTTCGCTGATCAGGACAAGCTGCCGGAAGTATGGGCCTATATTGAGGAGACATACAGGTGGCGGCCAGTGGTGCCGGGGGGCATCTCGCATGCTACAACGGAAGACGTCTTCTGGGTAACCGTTCTCCTCAGCCTGCTCCGTGAGTGCATCTGAAGCTAACGAGCACGCAGAAAGACTACGTGATTCCTGCGGGAACGGAAGTCACAGGCTGCCATTGGTGTGTAGTCATTGGCTTTGCCACCGATACGCGAATGCTCAACATGAAGCTGAATCCTAGGTCGATTGGACGCGATCCCGACGTCTTTCCAGATGGAGACGCGTTCAAGCCAACCCGCTGGCTGGACGAGAAAGGACAGATGAGGACAGACTTGCGGTTCTTTAATTGGGGCTTTGGGCGCAGGTCATCCATCTACTTTCATCACGCAATCCTGCCCTGAACTTGAGCTTTCGCATAGGATATGCCCTGGCCAGCACCTTGCAGATAGGTCGCTCTTCATCACGATCGCGCTCGTTTTGTGGGCGTTTGAGATCTCCGAAGACCCAACGCATCCCATCGATACCATGGCCATCAAGGACGGCGCGCTGGCCCATCCCGAGCCGTTCACTGTTCGCTTCAAGCCGAGGATCAGCGAGCTTCGGGAAAAGATTGCGTCGCACCAGGGCGAATGAAGAGTTGACTCGATTTGTGTCAACATTTCCTGGAATAATACCATTGCAGCATGACTAGGGAAATGTGTTGAACTGTCATGTTTTCATGTGCGCATCGTACACGAGCGTTCAGACTTTCAATTCAGGGATTACTAGATATGGACAGGAACATACCTCGCAATCAGTGTACGGTAGTTAGGCATCACGACGTCGGAAGCGTGGAAGGCGTGGAAGACGTTCCCAATGATGACAACGCTCTCTATGCCAACCTGTCAATCTCCCATTACGCATCTCTCACCGTGCACCCGTCCCTCTCCCATATACATACCTGTCATCTGCGCAGAACCACGACGGCGATACTCCGCATACGAAACACGCTCGCGCATTCGCCTTTCTTGCAAATCAACTGAACAGCATTAGCGCTCATTGCGATTGTTGCCGGGAAAGACGATGAAAGTAGCCGTCGTCGGTTCTGGCGTGTCCGGCCTCGCTGCGACATGGGTAGGCGTATTGTTGCACGTCGCCTTCGCGCGCTGTGCTGACATGCCGTTTGTGACAGCTTCTCAACGAATACACCGACCATGAAGTCCACCTGTTCGAGGCCGATTCGCGCCCCGGTGGCCATGCAAACACCGTCACCTTGGAACGGCCAGGGAAACAACCCGTTGATGTCGATACGTGAGTACCTTCACCGTTGTCCACCAAATCGATCACGCTCAAACATTGTCGCATGCAGCGGTTTTGTGAGTGCTCAAGAGGACGTGTTGTCCCGGCACAGCAGCTGAAACGTCGCAGATCGTCTTCAACCCCAACACCTACCCGAACTTCATCAACTTCCTCAAGCTCTTCCCAGACCTAGCAGAGAGCATCATCGAGTCCAAGATGACCTTCTCCGTCTCGCGCGACATGGGCACCTTCGAGTGGGCGGGGGATACGATCTTCACCGTGTTCTCCCAGGCGAAACGCCTCCTCGACCCGGACATGTGGCGGATGCTATACGACGTGCTGCGCTTCAACGCCAACACACAACGGTTCCTCGTCGAGCCCGCGAGCAACTCTTCCGCATCAGAAATTTCCATCGGAACGTACCTCCAGCGGCATGGGTACTCGGACTCGTTCCGCGACAACTACCTCATTGTATGCGCTATTTGGCGGTATCGAATCCGCCTCGCGGTGTCTGACAAGGTCCTCTTCAGCCAATGACCGCAGCCATCTGGAGCACTCCGCCAGATAAATGCTCTCTCGACTTTCCTGCGAAGACACTGGTTCGTTCGCTTGGACCCAGCACCCCGAGGCGAAACACGATCGCTGACGTTGCCGGCAGATCCGATTCATGCATAACCATCATCTCCTTCAGGTTGAAGGCAGACCAAAATGGCTCACCCTCCGAGGCGGAAGGCAAGTGCGCTCAATTCGATCCCGCTGTGAACACGCTAACCAGCTCTGGTCCTAGTCGGGTTTACGTCCAGAAAATCCTTTCTCGACTGTCCCCATCGCAGCTCCACCTCTCCACACCCATCCAGTCCTTGCGGACATTATCGGTTCCAGACCAGGATACAAAACGGCAACAGCTTGAGCTCACCACTGCGTGTGGAGAGAAGTTATCTTTCGACCACGTCATCTTCGCATGCCACACAGACACTACCGTGGATATCCTCAAGGCGGGAGACGGAATGTCTTCAGAGGAAGCCTGTGTACTGCAGTCGTTCAAGTGGAACAGAAACGAAGCAGTTCTGCACACCGATCCTCAGGTCCGTCGTCTCTTTACATCTTTGTCGACCTAAAATGAGAACGCGATACGCGGTCTGTTTAGCTCATGCCGAAATGGGTACCCGCGTGGTCGAGTTGGAACTACCTGACCAAGTCCGTCGTCGACGATACCGGGAAGCGTCTCGCAAACGTCAACCAAGTTTCCTTGTACGTGACTCCATCTTCAGCGCGGACATGGTTTTTCTGATCCTCGGCTGGCCCTCCTTCAGGACGTGTAAGTCCCGGTATGGTTCTGAGAATACCTCTTCCGACACTGACCGTCGTGCCAGACTGGATGAACGAGCTCCAAGACCTCCCAAACAAGGTCACCGATCCCATCCTCGTCACCCTCAATCCCCCGTTCGCACCCGACCCCAACCTTACCTACGGGCATTACAAGTACGACCACCCGATCCTCAGCGAAGAGGTACCAAATCCTTCCTCTTCCTCTCTTCCTCTCTCTCCTTATCGTAAAACTCAACTCACTCTCCCAATCGCCCACAGGCAATCCGCGCCCAGGCCCTCCTGCCCGCCATCCAGAACACCCGCGGGATCTCCTACGCCGGCGCCTGGACAAAGTATGGCTTCCACGAAGACGGCTTCACCTCGGGCCTCCGCGCCGCCGCGGCGCTCGCCGGGCCCGAGGCCAGGCTCCCCTTCGCCATCGCCACCGCCGACCGTCCCCCGGACCGCGCCGCGCTCTGGCTCGCGCGCGCGTTCGACCTGTTCGAAAACTGCGGCGCGGCGTGGCTCCTCGGGCGCGTCTTGGCATTGGTCTTGGCCGTGTTGAGAGCGGTGTTGGGGGTGGATCTCAGGCACTCGGTCCCTGCGCACTGGCGAGAAGCCAAGGAGAAGGCGAAGGGAGACTAGACAAATGAGATAAGGGTGGCGAGTCGGGGGAGGTCTTCTGGTGGGTCTGGAACATGTTCGAACGCTTCGCTAGGGTTCAATGTGCCCGAAGGATTCTAAGTCGGCGATAAATGCCAGGACTGTAATTACATCTTGGGATCAGGATAGGACATAATGAGCGGCACCGTGATGTGGTATGTGACAACAGAGGAACACACTATATGGTGCAGGTTAAGAGTCTAACTAGGTAAACGTGGAACGAACCAAGCCGAGCACACAGTGAGGACGCCACGAAAGAGACGGCTAAATAATACAGTAGGACGCACGAGCCGAGTATAGATGACGAAGGTACCGCAAACCACATTATGACACAGCGCACAGGTATATAAGTCTATTCATAACGAAAAAACCAAACGTCCGCGATGCACTCGGCATCGTCTATCTAGTATACGCAGCCACGGACACGGATAGCGATCGTCAACACGAAAAAACATCGACAACGACAGCGACAGCACATCCCACCCGCCCCGGCCTCGGAGGGACTTTTCACAACGACGGGGGATATCCACATATCCAACATAATCACAGATCCGCCTCCCCTCCTCGCTACTGTTTCGCCTCTGCGCCAGGCAGGTTAAACCGGACGGTGCTTTTCGGCGACTCGTCTTCGGCATCCCCGTTTTCCCCCTCGGCCTCCGACACCCCATGCACAGGCGTGGTCGCCGAAGTCGACGGCACGATGCGCGGCGTCGAGCCACCCCGTCCGTCATCCGCGAAGCGCACCGACCGCGCCGGCGACATCTCGCGACTGGGCAGCTCCGAGCGGATCGAGTCGATGCGCCGGTGCGCTAGGCGCAGATGCGGGTTCGGGCCCACCGGCGGCGTCGCGCCTCCAGACCTCAGCGAGCGCGGTGGACGCGTCGCGGCGCTCCGCCCCCGCGTCTCCTCCGACGGCGTCTGCGCGCCCGACTGCGGCCCGTCCGAGTCGCCGCCCTCGGGGGACGACTGGGGCTGCGACGAGTGCCGGCGCGCGTCAAAGTCTTCGCTCTGCGAGCGTTGGAGCGTGTGTGGGCGTTGCCCGAGGATCCCGCGCCGCATGAACGACCGCTTGCTCTTGCCCTTGGGCTTGGGGGTTTTGGTCTTCTGCGCCTTCGCCTTGCGCGACTTTTGCCCTCCACCGGCCGACGGCTCCCCCGCGCTGCGATCTGACATCCAGCCCTCGTCCTCGGGGGAGTCGTCGTCCGCAGGGCGCGGGCGCCCTTCGCCCTCTCCTTCCTGTGGTGTGGTGGGCGTCGGGGAGGACGGAAGGGCCAAGCCGCGTAGCGCATCCTTCACATGCTTCGTGCGCTCCTCGATGTCCCTCGCCTCCTGTTTCAAGCCCGCCTCCGCCGCACGGAACACCTGCTCCAGCTCATGCGGCGCGTGCCGTAGCTTGGACCGGATGTCGTCCACGATGTGACGAGACCCTGCCTCCGCGATGCGCAGCGTGTGCGTCTGCGTCTCCGACGGACCATACGCGTTCCGCTGGACCTCGACCTCGACCTATATGCGGCGCAAATAATGATCAGCGACCCGCGTGCCGCTCGCGTATCACAGCGATCGCGCGGACAACTAGAACTAAAGCTCACCTCTGCTCCTGGGCCCTCGCGTCGCTCAATGATTCGGTGTGGGCCCTCCTTCCATTCAGACACCAGTTCGGTACCATCCGGGGGTGTCTCCGTGCCAGGAGGCGTCACCTTCTCGTGCGGAGTCTGAGGCTCCTCGTCTATGGGCTTTTCCTCCTGCGTAGAGGAGCCTTCGACGGGGGTCGGACTCTCCGCTGCTTCGTCGCGGTTGATGATGATTTCTTCGCCGGGCTGCACGTGGTGGATCTGCGTGGTCCACTCGGGCAAGATAGAACGCCTGCGAGAACCCATGGTATCGTGCCTGGACCAGGTGCGGGAAACCGAGTGCACGCGGCGGCCGAAGGTGAAGAACGGAATCGAGAGGCCATGGACGGCGATGGAGCACAAAACCATGAACGCGACGATTGGCTGGATGGAAGCTGCAAGCATCTGTTGCTGACCAACTGGAGGGTCCGCGGGGATGGGGAGTTGCTCAGCAGCGAGTGTAGAGATGAAGATAGCGCCTGATAGCACGCGTTAGGGTTCGCGTACTTTCTGGAAAGTTTAATCGAAGACGCACCGATGCCCATAGGACCGAAGTGGCCGCTGAAGATGGCCTCACGAAACGTTTTGATATCTGGGATCCACTTGTAAAGCGCGATGATAATGGGCAGCCTGCGCAAAATCAGGACAAGGATGGCAATGACAATAAGGCGCCAGACGGAAAGACCAAGCGTCGCATTTGAGAAGTCGTTGAAAGGCATCCATGCGCCCACGAAGACGAAGGCAGTGATGTTGAACAGCAAATCGATCACGGAGGAGAACACAGATTGCTCCGTCTGCTTGTTGAAGAAACCGTCCCAGGCGAACGCGGCACCACACGAGAAGGCGGCGAGGAGGTCGTCAGACCCGAGGAGGGTCGTAGCACCGATAGTGAGCATCGCAAGCGACACATACTGGGCGACGAACGACTGCCTGTCGATGAGGTCTTTGCTCTCGCAGAACCGCATGAGGTGCCGGAACCCCCAGCCTAGCAAGGCACCGAATACGATGCCTAAAACGACCTGATCTGGAACGTGTATTGATTGGCGTGGACTGTCAGATATTTAAGCGGGGGAAGGACGGAAAATGACGTACAAAGCCAAAGTAGGAGGATCCAGTCTGAAACGGCTCGTCCCGTGGACGGATCGACAATGAGATAAAGTGCGATGAAGAGGAAGGGAAATGCGGCGCCGTCGTTGCAACCGGATTCGGCTGCGAGAAGGTGTCGCAAGTGTGCGGGTACATGCTTGTCAGCGTATTTACCGCCGACGACTGCGGCAGCCAAGATAGGATCGGTTGGGGTGAGGCAGGCGGCGACAGCCAGGGAGGAAAGGAAGTTGAGGTTGGGAAGGAGCGCATATATGAGTGCGCCGGATACGAACCAACCCTGGGTTGAGGGAAGAGTGAGAGAGCGTTGGGTAGGGGTATTGATGGGACGTACCCATGTCATGATGGGCCCGAGTAAGAAGAGCAAGCTCTTCCAATGTTTCTGCATGTAGGCCTTGGGTAACTCGACGCCGATTGCGAAAACTCCGATTGCGAGAATGACACGGGTAACTTCGAGGGTGATAGTGTTGATGGTCTCTCGGTTACCTCCGCCCCAGCCTCTGGGATCGAAGATGTTGGCACCATATGGTCCTGAAGGAGTGAGTCCCGAGACAAGCTGTGGGATTCGGAGCGAGATGGTGCTCACCTATGACCACTCCGAAGAGGAAAGCCCAAATGGCTTCTCCGACATAAAGCTTCGCGATTAAAAAAACACGGGATGAGGACAAAGGGAGTGCCGTGGGGGGGAGGGGGCGCACCTTTTCACGAATGAAAAGCGAGAACATACCAAACTGTAGGGTGGGTGAGGGACGGCGATCGGGAAGTTAAGTCCGAAAAGGACTGACCAGTACTACAAAGCCACCCAACGCCGCATAGACGATATGGGGGATGGAAACTTGGAACTACGAGGTGGGGTGAGTATCATTGAAGAAGAAAAGCGACACAATGCTGACCGGATCGAACTTCATGGTGTGCGTTGGGCGAAGTGTCGTGTCTCGAGTGGAATGCTGAAGTCTACGGTCCGCCTCCGGCTCAAGGAAACGCTGTCAGCAGAAAAGACCGTAGTGCAGCAGGGAAGAGGGTATCGTGAACGTTGGGAGTCGTGAGGACGTAGTGGTAGACGGACAAGAACGAGAGTGGAGATGATAACGGGGTCCCAAGAAATTGCTTCGGTGCTTAACATAAGGCCCCTCGAAGAATCGCAGCGGATGCCGAGCGGCGCGGAGTGCCCAGCCGAAGGTCCACTGTAACCTTGTTGGTCGCTGGAGAGGATCGCCTAGTGCAATCCCTGCTCGGTGTTCGATGACGCTCCCGGGGCGCAGGAGAAGGCAAAGAAGAATGCGAAATGAAGACGAGTGGAGGGAGTGTGGTCCATGGGTTTTATGCGAGCCTTTTGCTGCAGGCGGTCGGCGCTCCGGCGGTCCCTGCCCAGCGCCTCCCGCCAAGACGGTGCGCCAATCACGAGACACCAAGCGGACTAGCACGAGGCACTGAGATCTCCTGCCCGATCGGGTTCTCCACAACGCCGTCGACGACGTCCTCGACGTTGGCCAGCAATCGCCTCGCCATCCCCGCCATCCTCCCCTCTTCGCGTCCATCAATGCTCGCCTGCACAGTCGATCCTCTCCCCGCCATTCCCAGCGTTCCCTCTCCCAACCCTGGCGTCTCCATTGATCGTCAAATTTGCACATCCTCCCCCACCGCTCCCGAATACCTGCGCCTGCCGAAGGGCGCCCTCGTCGCGTCCCATGGGAACCCGAAGCTGGCAGCCGCCTCGCATCGAGGATCACACGACGGGCACGCGTAGGAATCCACTTCCAGTCGTGCTCCACGTCCTCCCTTGTCTTTGCTGATTGGCCCTCCCCGCCGCGCGTGCCACACCCGGAGACGCTCCGTGACCTCGCTTTCCAACCGGTGGCCCTGAGAGCGTTTCACCAGACACTTCTCCGCTCGAAGACGCGAAGTCATCTCAGGCCTGGCCACCACGCTCGATGCACGGCAAACGGGCCCAACCGATGACTCCTCCGTCACCCACATCCCGGCACCCCAAACCCATACCTGGCCTTCACGCCGAATCTCCGTCCCAGGGACGTCCAGTCTACTGCCACTCCAATTAGCTCATTTGACGTCCTCAGTGGACGCAGAGGGGCTGCTCACCTTGTAATGAGCCTGCGGAAACGACGTCTGGCTCATATCTTCCGCGAGGCCTCCCGCACGTCTCGGTGCCGTAATCGCGTCGCATTTGTTGTCACCACGAGGTCGCGCTTTAAGGCTTAGCGGCTCTTACATTCAGGTGAGCACCCCTTCCTTTCCTGTTCTTCCTGCCCAGACGCGCGCTGGTCATTATTGCCCTTGCGCGGAAACCTACCTTCTCTCTTTGGTCCACGGAAGCGAATCAAGGTTCTCACCCAGCGGTCCTGAGCTCCGCGAAAGTTTTCGGCCTTGGCAAGACACAGCCGCGCTTCCGCATCGTGCGATGCTAAAACACCTAGAAAGCGTCATTTTCGCCATTGCCAGGGTCGACAACAGCACGCGGTCCTATCTGGTCCTATTCAGGAACACTTATCACGTTCTCATCACGTTCTGAATGGCTGAAGCTGACTGACCTTCCTCTCGTTCGTCGCTTGCCACCCCATGCGCCGTCAAGCGGAAGCAGCGGAACTTGGACTTCCATCCGACAACGTGCTGAAATTAAATTCGTTGAGACCGACCTAAACCTCATTGAATCACCCACCGCACATGCATATTCATCTTCACAACCGCTTACATCGCCAAGGATGTGTCAACCCGCAGACCGTGAATCCTTCTACGGTTCCAGCCGAGAGTTCTGCAAGGATCCAGCCAGGATCATCGCGCACCGCAGGCTCTCTCCATGAAGCTTAAGCTTCCTATGGAGCCCGACAAACACCTGTTCTGGATCTGAACGATACCAACCTCACGGGTCCCTGGAGTGCTCGTCGAGGTCGCGCAGCTTGCGTGGCGAGACCCTGCCCTGCTCGTGCTTTTCATCCCCCGCGGCCTGGCATGCGAAGTTGCCCCTTCAGGCAGGAATAGAAGCTTCGTTCTTCGGGGCGCTGCACTGCGGCTGCCCCTCTGTATGTCGTCGATTGCGGAGTTAGTGCGGTCATAGAGTCTGGCCCTTTTCCCGCCGAACATACGTCCTCGGAAAAGAGGTCTCGTTCAGCGACTCGCCTACAGGGCTCAGTCAATGACGTCCAACGCTGATGCTTCATGATCCGTACTTCGAAGCCGCACAGGGCTTTCGCCCTGTACTTCTTGTACGGCAGCCCGGCTTTCGCTGCGATCGGCGAAGGGGAATGAGCGCATAATTGCATGCGTGCTCCTCGATACGTGACGGTGTATAGTATTGTTCGGATGAACCACTGCCTTCCTATCATCGATCTGCGTATCCTGGACTTGACGGTACGCAGACGATGGTTGTCAGCGCCGTCACCTGAATACCCTTTGAGGTGTCTTACGGTGTCTCGGGGCCTTACGATTCTGTCCAATATCCAGCGGCGAGAGGCGTGGTACTGCACCCATGGATCTGTCGTCTTGCAAAAGGCGGATGTAATCGCGGTTTGATGCAACAGCATCTGACGGGTATATACGCGCTCATATGCAATCTAATGATGGTTTAGCATGGAAGTTCGCTCCAGTGCCCGTGTACCTCAATGCAGTGTTGAAGTCCTACCCTTTTGGAAACGACATGGTATGTATGTGAAACCCATCCCAACGAATCGAATCACACTCACCGGCGTATCATCTTAGAGATGAAGCGCAGCGTTATCTATCCCAAACCCAGCCCGCGTTCTCGTCTTCCTATCCATCTCCGTACCCGAGGCTAACCACCTTCACACCGTGTCTTGTGTTCTGAAGCGCCATGCAACTTTAATTCAAGAGATACAAGAAGAACATAAATTAATGAATGGCCGTGGTGGAAATATACATAAAAACGGACTCGATTACGATTATCGGGGCAGTAGGCAACAGGCAGCAATCAACATTCCGACGAGCAGCACGTCCCACGAGCGGCATGGTAGAGGTATCTTTAAAGGAGCTTCACGCCACAGCGCGCGCACCGCTTTTCAGAATCGGCGCTGCATACAGCGACCCGGGTGAGTGACGATGGTCCTATGAACGAGGTGGTAGAGAGACTGAAGGAGGCTGTACGCACCACAGACAGAAGAGGCCGCAGGGGAAGAGGAAAATGGCGCAGAGGATACCGCAGATGCCGTACTTCTTGACCGGGTCGTGGTTACCGGCGGCGCACATGTTCATGACTGCGTGAGGGGAGTTCGGTGAGTCGTCCGCGTACACGCACGCGCGCGCGTACTCGAGGAATGAAATGAAACTTCGGTTGGACTCACGGTTCGCCTGGTACGCCTGACCGGCCGCGTTCGGGTTCATGTCGGTTGAGAGTGGTGGTGACGAGATTAGGGGAAGAAGTGGGATTAGAGTCCAAGACTGGGAAGGATGAAGAGCCGGCGATGAAAGAACGGTCGACGTGCAGCGGTTTTAAGCGATGCGAAGACGAGACAAAGGACAGCGAGGTGCCCCGGTAGGAATGTGGAGGGGTAATGGTAAGGAGCCGCCGTTTCGCTTGTACCCTATATATCCCTTACGTCGCTGGGGCTGTTACCGACCTCCTTTTTCTCGTCTGCAGTGCGTGACTGCGTCATACCCTCAACGCCGCATATCATCCCGATGTGCCTCGCTGCTGCAATCTATCAGGACGGTGTTGTTGCCGCCGTTTGTCGTAGCTCGCATCCGTCTTTCCTTATGGTTATCATATAATCATCTGATCATATACCATTCCAACGCCGTATTCGATGTCTAGCAAGTGTCTTCGGATTGAACTGGGATTGTTTGGTATCGTTATAATGGGTGACAGCCTTCGTCAACCAAGAAAATGTCACTACCCTCCCCGGGCGCGCGCTTTCAAGGAGCGTCACGGTCAAGGTACCGCCGGCAACAAGGGACGACCGGTGAATTGACATCGCTGGTCACGGCACGATGCCTATGCACGCTGCCTCTGGACACGGTACCTGTGTTCCAAAGGAACATATCAGTGTTCCGATCGCTTTCAATGTTGACCATAATCCGCTTTCGATGGACCTACCACCAAAGGGGGATAGAAAGATACCGACCCATGGCCGCATGCGCTCACAGACGGGCCCTAGACACCGACCTTCGAATCAAATTCGATATCAGATGATGCTCACCGGAGAGTACAGGACGAGTGGCGATACGAAGCCAACCGCATCCATGTTCACACGAGGCCCCAGATTACAGCTCTGCCAGGAGGCGACGTCAAACCTTAAACCACCATCCCAGCGCGCCGTCGCGAAGACCGAGTCCACAGCCCATATCTCCACCTGCACAAACTGACGGTGATTGATTGAATGCCACGAGTGTCGGTTTCCGTTTCTCTCCAACCACTCTTTGAGACTTGGCATCAACGGATGTAATACTGCACCGGTCTGAGAATTCGATCCGCTCGCCACCCTTCGTTTCGAGTCAAAAGAATAACAGAGATATACAATAGTTACGAGGCGTGCAACGACGATGGGGGATATACATATACGATGCGTAAGGCCGAGGAGCAGACAGTAGAGGGTCAGAGATAGCAGAACGTCGCAGTCCGTGAACACAGTCATCAGCTGAGTCGACCACCGAGAAATACGTTCCATGCAGCGATATTCGCGATGAAACGTAGCTGGCGAGCTTCGCAAAGTCCAGCTCGCTTTACGCAACGCGGGTGCCGCAGCGCACACAACGTTTCTCCTGGTCGCACCTGTTCCGGACGAACACGGTCAGCCATCGCCGACAACGCTCAGAGCGTCGAACGGGACACGTACAGCATCGCAAGGAGACCACACGGGAAACACACAATGGCCGTGATGATACCGGCCATGCCGTACTTTGTCGTCACGTCGTGTTGGCCCTGTGCGCACATCGCGAACACTGCGATTCCGATTCAAAGGCTCTGGGTCAGTCATCCTATTCGATGCGCGAAGAAGCACTGCGACGGCACGCGATGAACAGAGGTGACTCACGTTGCTGTTGGTATTGCATGCCCGGGGCCATCGCGGGTACAGCACCAACTGGAGGGTATCCTCCCTGGGGACCCATTGGGCCTTGAGCCTGGATCATGTTCGGGTTGTAACCAGGCTGGAAGCCCTGCGGCGGAGGACCAGCCATGTACGGTGGCTGGCCGGGTGTCGGCGGCCCTTGAGGGTTGTAGGCCATCTGAGGCTGAGAGGGGTTTGGGTAGGAGGGAGGGGCCTTCTCGTCAATCATCGCGGCAGCAAGGGTAGAAAGAAGTAAGAGGAATGGACGGACAAGCCAGAAGGGGAACCAGAAGCCTGAAGGGGACGATTGTGGGGAAGGAGCGAAGAGAAATGCGCGGGCGGAACGACTCTGCGCGTTAAAAAGGGCTGACACACGGCGGACAGCCCGGACGAACACCTAACAGTAAAAATCGATCATCTGTCCCAATATTGTTAGCGATCAGTCCTGTCCAGAATGCATCTACGCGGGAGCAAGGCGATGCGGGAGGGAGCGAGCTGTCACTAGTCACTGCTAGCGCCATCGCTCCCCCGTCAGTCAAAGTCAAATAAAAATCAGCGCGCGTCGCGTAGATGGAACAACCCGTGGCCGACACGCGCCTGTACCTCAAACACCGTTCGTACTATAGAGTGGAGATTCCATTGATTCATTGACGGCAGTTTCAGAGACGTTGCAGTAGTATCCAAGATCGCCAAGTAGGCAGACACCCCTAATACGGCTGTGTTGGCTAGCCTGGACCTAACTCTTGTACATGATAAACGCGTACGCCTGAACGGAACGCGAACACAAGGCGAACACGTCAAAAATAACCGACCCGAAACCCCTTACAGAACGGGATAAATGACACAGCTTACAGGGCTGGACACGCCAGGGCGAATGTTGAAGGGCCTTCTGCCAAAAACTTGGAATTGGAACGCCCGAAACGCACCTGACCCGCTCTGGATTTGGGATGGTCCCGAAGGATGTCAACACTGGCACATCAATGTTGAAAGCTGAACACCCAGTCCACATCTTCCCCGCCGCTCCCTCGCTGCGCTGCCACTGTCCATGGAGACAGGACAACGGAGTGCCGACATATCGGAACAATGCCCTAACGTGGCCGTTCTCGTCAGCGTCAAATCTTCACCTGGAGAGAGGAGCGAGAACTACAAACTGAGGTGCATCAGCGAAAATCGCCGGCGGTGCACAGGAGTGCACAGGATATCAAGCAGGCCGGTCGTCGGCCAGCTATCGATGACAGATGGACGACATTGACAGTGACAGCGCCAGCGCAAGCGATGAGATGGAGGATGTAGCTATCCCATTAGGCTCAACTGTTCGGTATCAGAGGAGCGCGAAACTCGAGGCGGGGGGAGTGTACGTGTGGGGGGACTCGGCACGGCCACGATGTCTAATGTATGTGCGAGCAGAGGACAAACAATAGACGAAGATGGTGAGTGATTAACAACCAGGGGACGAAGGACGAGAGAGAAACAGACAACAAGTCGACGACAATACAGATTGAGATGGCTGAAGGAGAGGATGAGCTATAACAGATCGACACATAATAACAAGAAAGGAAAGAAAAAGGCGTGTCACTGCCCTGCATGCGCCAAGGTGAGGTAAAGCTACACGACAATATAAGCGCACCCAACGGCGAGCAACACGAAAGCAACTATGGTCTGTACGACGTGTGAGACGCATACGTACAAGGTTGAATGCGTCAGCACTGTGCCAAGGTCGCAGACAGAGAGAAAAACGTACAATCTAATGATACACAGTTCCGATCCGATAACGTCGAAAGTGGCGAGCCACGAGATTACCACGCCTCCGCATAGTGCGCGTGGCTGGATGTCGACTGTCAAAGCGAACGTCACCTTGCGTTTAGTCATGCGGTACATATTTGGATGGTGTGTGCGAGATCGACATACAGCAGATAGTGGGCTTTTGTGGTCCATCGTCTTGCTCGGTGACATAGCAGACACCCCAGCAGTCTCTGTGTCGATGTGGATAGACTGCTGGGTGAACTTCCCGACCATGAGGAACGTCGGCACTGTTGCTGTCTCTGCATCTGTTCCGCGTCCTCGACTTACTCGTCGCGTATTCAACCTGAGACGAGACCTGGTCAGCCAGATGCTCAAATGATCAAGACTTCCAGGAGTGCGCTTACGCGGCGAGGAACGAGTTCGCGTAGACTGAAGGGAGGATGGACAAATCAATGCCTTGACCCAACATACGGCAAATGATTAACAACGTACGTTTGCTGAGCACGAAGTAAAAAGCCATGAAGACAAAGTTATCTGGCATGAAGTTGTACTATTGTTTTGGTCAGTATGAGGAGACAACGAAACACAACCCAACACTGATATGCCAACCAATACGCGTCAAAGGCGGTCTGGAGGACTCAACGAAGTACAACCAAAGTCGATAGGTAGTGCACTCACCAAGATCAAAGTGGTAAAACTGATCGCACTGTAGACCAAGAACGCGCGCTCCAAGTCAGCACCGCACGGATCAACGGAACGCACGGACGTACGCAGTGATTCCTCCTGTGCTGATGGCGTAGACGATCAACGAGTTGATCATGGAGTCATCTCTTTGTACGTGTACAGAATTAGCGTTCGTCCACAGATACAAATGAGAGTGCTCGCACGCACTTGCGGTGCCCAGTGCGAAGGTTACGGAGGAAGAAGCAGAGGGACCCGGCGATCACGACATCCGTCGCTACTCCTATAGCTAGTGAGAGTATGCCGACCATCTTCATGCTAGGGAGGTCTTGTAGACTCTTCAGATGGAAACTGAGGTAAAGGATCAGGAGCTCGTTATACACACCCTGAGCTTGCCGAGTACTTACCCTTGGACAGTATATACTGCACGTCGACATAACAGATCAGAGAAGTGCAAAGGAAAACGTTCATTTCGATACAACTTACCACACGCGACTGCGACCTCTCCGAATGTGAGCAATAGCTGGAGAAAGTATCAGAAGAGTGTTTCCAGAAAGTGGATAAGGGTAACATACGATGAACGCTGTCACCCAGATGTTCTGCTGGCTGACTATAGCCCAATACTCAGCATCGTCTTTTTAAGACCTATGCCTCTCACTCACATCGCCATACGCGCATAGCGAAGTTCCTGCATACATACTGCATGAGCGCAAGGGGAAGAGTACTCGGACGCGAATCACCCACACTTTGACGATCGTTCCCGTCGCCACCTATACAATCGTTCGCATCAACATACCGACCCCGCCTCCACGTAAAGGCCCACTCACTCCAAGCGTTATTTGTAGCTGTAACCGTCATGAGCCCCAAACATTGCCAGACTCGAGAATGCGACGATACTCACGATCAACGACCACAACGGTGGCTCAAGCAGGACCCGCACCTGTCCCCAATCGCTGCAAACACGCAACCGTGTTCAACTCCCAACCAAACCACCACCGCGCAAGGTGAGCGAATGCGACGTACGTGACAAGGTAGCTGTACACTGCATGCGCGATGAGTGCTTGATCCGCGATCTCGATCAGCCTGTACGCGTCCATCGCGAGCGCATGGGCTGTCAGCTTCTCGCCCTTCGCACGTCAAATGCAATATTGTGCGCACCACAAACCGGCGACCTATCCGTCCAGTCAACCACTGACTAGTGAATCGTGATAGTCAGAGGTGGAACGCACCAGGAGCTTGTAGAACGGCTTGTCTTGTGGATATCGCTTGAAGTAGGAGTACGTCTGCATGCTCAAGATGCCCAAGCACCTGGTCACAGTCGCACAACGGGAAGTAAGTATCCTCCCATCGCGCCAAACGGAACAGGGTCATTCATGTGGAGGGGAGATCAGGGTCGTTGTTGATTTTGGATATGACGGGCAAGTTGAACAGAACCGAAACGTGAAACGCACAAGCAGGATGCTGCGAAACCAACGAAGGCCGCGCCGAACGTGTTGTCCTTGTTGAGATTGACCGCCATCTTGCGCGCGGGGGACGGACGTAAGCGTTTCTAGCAGCCAGAGGTCGGTGCCGGATGAGAGCCAGAGCCAGGGTTGCAGCGGAAGACGAGCCGGACGCAAGACGAGGAGCAGGGGAAAGGCGCTGGAAGATGAAACGAATGGAAGGATATAAACGAGAGTGGGCAGCGGTCGCCTCTGACAAACTTTACAAGAAGTTTGCTGTCTGGGCGTATCCTAGGATCCAGGTGGTCGCGGCGGTGCGGACGGAAGTAAGCTCAGAGTTCAACCGGGGGGCGAGGGCAACAAACTCACGATCAGGCACTGGGTGACGGAAGGGTGAAGAGGCCAGGCCGGGGGAGCGTCTGGGGTGCACATGCTCCCCGGCGATGGCCCGGGCTTCAAGCTGTTCCGTTCCACGCAAATGTGAAAATCGGGGCCGTTTCCCAGCATTGAATAAGCCCAGCCACCGGAATCCAGAGCGAAGCAACGCTCGCGAACCATCGACCGGCGCCGTGACAGTCGACCTGGTGGGAGGGTGGCCACGCGCAAGAGGATGTCCACCACGAGATCGCTCATCCGTCAAATTTCCCCTTTGCGACACCGCTGAGCTCATCTGTCTCATTCAGTAAGATAAGAGATCTGCGCCTAATCAAACCTTGAAGACAATGCGATGCAGGCTTGATTCTCCCTTCCGTCGCCACCCCGCCTGTGCCCCGCAGACTCGGATATGGGCGCGGCCTGCAATGTTTCGTCAACAACGAATGCTCGCAGTTCCCCGCGCACGTAGGCATGCAGAACAAAAAGACAAAGAGGCACACCGTGCTTACCTTCCCGGCAATATTGTGGTTCTTCGAATGGAGGTTCTGTTCCCCGGTCCCATCGAAACGACCACTGGAAGATTTCCAACATCCGGGCCTGAACGGACCACAGAATCCCGACTTCGAGCGCATCCGCGGTGATACAGCAATTAAACTTCCAACGCTTCTTGAATATCTTCTGCTATCTTCTGCTGCCGCCTTTGATTAGGGTTGCACTCACGCACGTAACGGCGCCCTCTCACCTCCTCTCACCTCTCCCATCCGGCGTATCAAACCTCCGGGTCACCAATTCCAAAACCTCCACCATCGCGCATGAACCTTTGCCCCGGACTGCACCTCCACCCGGTCGGTGCCGTCTATCCACCCCTGGTGGCGGGCGCTATCAGCAACCCCGCGTCCGGACCTCGGCCATCACGTCCTAAAATGAAGTCCAACTCAAACATCTCGCGCGGGGAGTGGCGTTGCAGCGGCCATCGGCGAGCTCCCCTCGACCTCCTCTTCCTTCACTGCATCTCGCGCCCCCACTGCCGGCCGCGTCGAACTCTCGCCCAACGTCGCACACACGAGGAACAGCGCGCTGTCCGCTACCCCCGCCCTCGCCCCGCGCGCGACGCCGCCCAGCACATGCGCCGGCGTGAGCACGCGCCGCACGTTATCAGCATTCGCATTCGCGTTTCGGCGCCCACGGCCGTGGGCAGGCGCGTGACGGTCGTGAAGAGCGGCCTCGTCATGACGCAACGCGTCGAGGCCGCGACGTACGAGCTGACGCACGAAGGCGCGCATTGCAATTGCGACGAGGGCGGAGGGTGCGAGCGCGGCGTTCGTCGCTTCACGAGGCTCATTCGTTCCTCCCAGCCCTAGGGATGGCTGGGCGGAGGTGGAGATCGGTGGCGAGCTGTGGCGCGGAGATACCGAAGGCGCTATCGGAGGCGCTATCGGAGGTGGACTTGGTAACGGCTGCGAAGATCGCGAGCGGGGTGATGACGACGGTCTCGGAGCGTAAGCCATGGTGTTAGGGCCTCCGCGGGCCCCGTCTTGGCCATTGGCAAAGCTGTCGTCGTCGCTAGAGGGCTTGCACGGAAGCGCAATCCCAAGCAAGAGCTGAAACGGGGTGGTGTTTTGAGGATGGGGGAAACCCGTCATGCGGCGGACTGCAACGACGAGTCTCGGGTCCGCGACCTCCACGAGCGCCGCGTTGAACTCCCTCACATTCAGCGAACTCGAGCCTGGGAATGGATGTGTGGGCAGGCACGACGAGGGCGAGAGAGCTGCTTCTGATTCTGCCTCTTCCTCTTCTTCCCGCACCTGGCGCCGCGCGAAGATCGCGGGATGCAGCCCGTACGGCATCTCTTCTTCGTCTTCTCCCATGATCAGTTTGGCCCCACATTGCTGCCCTGAACCGACAGCGACAGAACCAAAGCCGGAGAAAACTGACGACGCAGATTTCGCGCGACAGGCGAGGAGCGCATCGACCTCAATCACAGGCGTTCCTGTCACCTCATCCTCTTGGAACGTCGTGCACACCTCTTGCTTCGCATGCCCACGCCCAGATGCCGCTGTCCTCGGATTCTGAGATGAGGTCGTCGCCGTGCCTGGGATGATGTTCGCGACGGAACCTTCCTCGAGAACTGTCGGGTGATGCGCCCGCTCGAGCCCGCATGAGCGACAGTACGCGGGCGGCCCGCCCGCATCCGCCCCCCGCGCCTTTCTCGATGCCCGGCCCTTCTTCCGGACGTCGGCTTGGGAGATGGCTGTCTTGCTGCGAAGAAAGTGGCCGTCGTCTTCGAGCCAGTGGAACACGTCAACGGTCGACAGCTGCATGGGGGTGGAGGCGGGGGCGGCGCCTGCTTCCACTCGTGCGGCTTGTGCTTCCGGTGATTGATCTGCGGCTGAGCCTGTGGGTGGCTGGGAGACCATCTGGGCATATGCCTCGCGCAGCGCTCTCGCTCGGCCCATCTGCGAAATGGGGTGTAAAGCCGGCGCCTTCCATCAGCGATCCTTGCACTACTACACTGACAGAACGGCGGCGGCGGCGGATGGTCGAGAAGCTCGATGACTGACCTCAATCGCCTTACGCCTGCCATAATGGAGATTGCGGAACTGAGCTGGGGTCGAGATGAGGGTGTATGGCAGTTTGTCGCTTGCCGGGAAGCCTCGGCCTTTCGCGTCTGTCATGGAGGCAAGTAGAAGCCCGATCAGAGATATTTTTGAGAAGATCAACGGTAGCCTCTGATATATGCAGGAACAGTTGGGTGTGTCCACAGGGCAGTAACGCACCTCGCATCGTCAGGGGGAATCGCGGTAATAGGGATCTCAACTTCAACACCCAGTCTACGAAACGTAAGGAGGCGGTATCAGATGACCGATTTATCACTGAAGTTTACCGAAGTCCAAATCCACTCACCCAGTTCCTCTTCTTGCTCCTGCTCTTGCGCAGCCCTAGGTCCAGGCCCAGGTCCAGTGGACTGGACATCCTCCCACGAGACCGCTCGAGCGTCCTCGCGGACAGGGAGGAGCTCCGTGTGCCGATCGAGCTCGAAGTCGAACACCTGCTCCTCTCCGAGCTGTGCGCTCGTGTGCTGCATCGGATCGAGCTGTTCGCATTCGTGAAGACGCTCGTCAGCTTCTCTCTCCGAATGTGGGCATAATCATGCACCGAAAGGAACAAGCTCTACCCACCTCCACCCAATGTTCAATCTCCGTTTGGGGATTCATGGCACCTGCCCAGGCGAACGTCAGGCGGGCGAGGAAGGGCCGATCGGTGGTGCTCGTGATGGCAAATGGCGGCTCGGAGATCGTGATAGGTTCAGCGAGCGTCGAGGGTGGTGGATCTGTGACGGATGTGATGGTGAGTTTGCTGAGTACTGAGGAGATGGGGAGAGACTGCCGAGTATGGCGCATATTAGTGTGCGGAGAACATGACATGGACAGGGCGACGCACGTATGAAGGGGACGTGACAGCAAGTCGCCAGCGGTATGTGTGGTCTGGACGATCGGAAGACCGACGATCTGCAGAAAGACGGGTTTCAGTCAAGGCGGCGGTGGCGGGTGCAAGTGCGAGGAAGTTGGACTTACTCGGTTGGATGTAGAGGCTGTAGTCGGACACTTGGACACGAGCAGCGATGTGGAACCGCGTTCCCGCAAGCATCTGGAGACCAGACTTCTCATTCGAATAGTCATGCTCGGGTTGAGCGTCCTCAGCTCTGTTCTGGTCTATCTTCTTGTCTATGGCGTTCGTGGGTAGCTCGGACAGCGGGACGACCTCGTCCAACTCTTTCCGGGAGACATTCCGGTGAGTGTAAGGCTTGCGCCACATGCTGCTGGGCTGCAGCCCAGAACCCGCGGACGTATCCTGGATGTCGACCACGTCGTCCTCGTTGGCGCGCACGTTGATCTGCCGCTTTTTCGGGACTCGCCCAAGGAATTGCGCGAGAGCAGGCGTGTCGGCGTGATATCCGAGAGTTTTCGTGACATGAGGGGCAGAGTGAGGCGTTGATGTTTCAGAAGAGTTGGTGCGTACGTCCGCCAGGGGTGGGACTGGCACGAGGGTCTCCACTTTGACCGAGTCGGCCTTGACGGCAGGTGGCGCAGGCGTCGCGGACTTACTTGGCAAGGGAGGAAGTTTAACATTGTCTCCCGCCCCTACGGCAATTTCGAATAACCTGCGAAGACTTGGGAGGGATATACCAGCGACCTCGAGCCCATTCTGGACGACCCACTGATGGTCTTGCTCGGGTACGAGGACGGCACAACTCTGGACGCACTCATCGTGGCTTCCATACTCGAGTTG
Organism: Sanguinoderma infundibulare; assembly: GCA_032821775.1. NCBI lineage: Eukaryota > Fungi > Basidiomycota > Agaricomycetes > Polyporales > Polyporaceae > Sanguinoderma > Sanguinoderma infundibulare. Next base: position 2,268,156 of record JAVLRN010000007.1, read on the forward strand.
ATGGCGTAGTCGACAATGGTTTAAGAGGCCCTGGAGATTTGAGAAGTCAAAGCGGGAGCATTGGGGACAAGCGAGCTTTGCGATTTCGGGCGGGGTAGTGGCCATGTTTCGAAGAAAGAGAAGGCGTTTGAGAGGACGGGGCGGTACGCGAACGAGACCACGAGTGCGTGTCGAGCGGGAGACTGTTGGTAGGATTTGAGGAGATTCTGGTACGGATGGCGCTGGAGGGGGAGAATCTTGTGCCGGACGGGGGACGGGGACAGGCGCGAGTCTGCTCTCGCGGTTGAAAATGAGATCGCAAGGAGCCTCAATGGCATCCAGGGCATCCAAAGAGACGGCACGGAAGTCGGTCGACCCTTTGGGGGCTTTAGTGGACTCTGTGAAACGGTTGGCGGGCGACGAACCTTGCCCAAGGCTGTTTTGCACCGACTGCTGAAGTAGAAACGCCCAAGCAAGGCGAGACTGGATAGTCTGCGCGATACGTTGACGTATAGATATCTCGAGATCAATCTCTTCTAGTGCTACCTGCTGCAGGGTGGGCCGATGCCCTAAAGTTCTGTTAGCAGGGACTCAGAGAAGAAGGCTGTCGTGAACGCACTGCAAACGGTCCTTCGTCTTTTCCTCGGGCGTTCATCGTGGCTGCAAGCTGAATCGCTGTCGGATGAGAGAGGACTGACAGAGGGCTCCAAGACAGCGTGCATAAATCCCGGTCGTTTATTCGCGCAGAGGACAGAGAGACCCAAACCGGCCGCAAGGTTTTGGGCCCAAGTCACGGGCGTCTGTCGATCGTGAGCGTGACGGCTCCTTGTAACTAACGCGTTACGTCACAACGACGGCAGGGACGCGTCCGTCACGGTCCCGGCCACGGTGGCTTGGTTCCGCCATCCGCTGCCTTACGCTGCAGCACTCACTGGAACTCGTCCAAGCCATCTCTTAACCACACCATCACTGCTAGATCAACATGGGTATCAAGGGTCTCACCGCACTCTTGGCGGAGCACGCGCCAAAGTCCTTCCAGGTCCGTTACCTCTGCCCTGTTCACGAATACCGAGTGTGCTTACCCCCGTTCGCCCCACAGGAACATGAGATTAAAACACTTTTTGGCCGCAAAGTCGCCATCGACGCGTCCATGTCAATATACCAGTTCCTCATCGCTGTCCGTCAGAAGGACGGCGAGCTGCTGACAAACGATGCAGGAGAGACCACCAGGTACGTGTTAACCTATATATATGGTGGAATACCGATGCTCAGTGTGCAAGAAAGTCATTTGATGGGCTTCTTCTACCGTACAATCCGCATGGTGGAGAATGGCATCAAGCCCGCATACGTATTTGACGGGAAGCCACCAGAGTTGAAGGCAGGCGTGGTGAGTACCCATTCCTTCCGCGTGCTGCATCCCCTTCTCAACTCCATGCAGCTCTCCAAGCGTTTTGAGAGGAGAGAGGAAGCCAAGGAGGAGGGCGAAGAGGCCAAGGAGACAGGTAAGCCGACCGCTCCCCTATCGCCTTCACCAGCGAAATGACCAACCCGCGTGCATAGGCACTACTGAGGACATGGATCGCTTTTCCCGCCGTACCGTAAAAGTCACCCGGGAGCACAACGAAGAATGCAGGAAGCTCCTCGGTCTCATGGGTATCCCCTTCGTCGTCGTACGTCTTACACTTCTCTTCCCTCCTTGCCCTCTCACGCGCTTATCCTTCCCTAGGCACCCTCAGAAGCCGAGGCACAATGCGCCGAGCTCGCCCGCGGCGGCAAAGTCTACGCAGCTGGCTCAGAGGACATGGATACGCTCACGTTTGGCTCGCCTATCCTCTACCGCCACCTCACCTTCTCCGAGGCCCGCAAGACACCCATCTCCGAGATCAACCTCGAGAAGGCCCTAGAGGGTCTTGAAATGAATATGTCGCAATTCACCGACCTGTGCATCCTCCTAGGGTGCGATTACCTTGAGCCAATCAAAGGCGTTGGCCCGAAGAGCGCACTGAAGCTCATCCGGGAGTATGGGACCCTCGGCAAGGTCATCAAGCACTTGAGAGAAAAGTGAGCACTGATGGCTGTCGACTATGCGCGCCGCGTAACTGACACGCTGTGGGGCAGGGCGGCGGAGAAGGAAGAGGCTGCAGAAGAGGGCAAGAAGAAGAAGGGCGGTATCCAGATCCCGGAAGAATGGCCTTGGGAGGAGGCGAAGGAGGTTTTCCTGAAACCGGACGTCACGCCTGCAGATGAACTCGACCTCGAGTGGAAGAGTCCCGACATCGAAGGCCTCGTGGAATTCCTTGTAAAGGACAAGGGTTTCAAGTACGTTTTCCTGCCGGAGTGGGTGGTACATCCGAAGCTGACTAACCCCTACAACAGCGAAGAACGCGTAAGGAAAGGAGCCGAGAAGCTCGCTAAATTCCTCAACGCGAAGCAGCAAGGCCGTCTCGACGGCTTCTTCACTGCGAAGCCCAAGACGTCACCAACAAGGAAAGTGAAGGAGAAGAAGGAGAAGGAGAAGGCTGCAGAGAAGGGTAAGGGGGGTAAGGGCACGAAGCGGAAGGTGCGTCCAGAAGTTTCAACTAACAGGTGCATGATTGGCTGACCGCTGCGCTTCCCTCAGGCTGAAGACATGGAAGACAAGAAGGTAGCAGCAGGGAGCAGCAAAAAGCCAAAGAAAAAGTGAATTCGCCCAAATTCGCCCTTTTGACTTCGTGTCTTCGTCCTTCTGTCGGTTTCGCATCCATCGCACCATCTTGCCGTACATCTCGTCTTGTATATACCTCACCTGTTGTATTACTAGCGCACCTAATGCCTAATGACATGCTTCGGACGACCAGAGCTGAATGAAATGTTATCTCCGAGTCGACAGTCAAAAGTCGTCGTTGCGTTGAAACTTATGTAGTCTTGATGGCCGACCATATACCAGTAGGTTTTGCTATCCGTGTATGGCACGGTTGCACGGACGTCTTACCGTACATCTCATTTTCTGCACCTCCTGCCTCGTACGAATCAGACGACCACTGTCAGAGCCAGACGAAATGGCATCCCTCCCACCAAGCAACACCGAGTGCCCACGTACGCGTACAGCACCCACGGCTATCACTTCTTCGTATTCATCTTCATCAACGCCTTCCCGCTTCTCACCCTCTTCTTCGGCTTGTCCCTCTTCCCCTGCCCGGCCCCACCCTCCTTGCGCTCGCTCGCCCGCTTCCGCACCCTCTCCCTGTCCTTGTCCCCGGAAGACTTCGACTTCACGCCCTTCTCCGCGAGTGCCTTGGCGCGCTTCTTCGCGAGCCGCCGTGCGACGCGGTCCGCGTCCGCAGCTTTGACCTTCTTGCGCTCCTCCTTGGGCAGGTGGGCGAGCTTCGCCCCGAGCTCGGGGTTCCCTCTTGGGGTGCGCGCGGGGACCAGGCGCGGCGCGGGCCCGGGTCGTGAGGGAGAGGTGCCTGGGCGGGAAGACTTGCCGGAGGAGGAAGAGACGCGCGGGGGTTTGGCGACACGCAGCTTGGGACCGCCGGGGAGGGTTTTGCAGCGCTGGACGCGGAGCTTGCGCTTTGCGAACTTGAGCTTGGATTGGTCGAGCGCGAGGATCTCGTCGACGCATTCGCGGTCCTGGGGGTGCGTGTGTGAGACCGCGTACGACAAGGCTGAGAGGTTGGTAAGAGTGGTGCTCACTGCAAACTGGACATATGCGAAGCCCTTCCCGAGCTGCGTGTCCTTGTCACGGATGACGCGCACGCGCTTTACCCACGTCGGGGTCTTATCCTCGCCCCTCCCATCGTCCTCCTCGCTCGCGCTTTCGTCTTCTTCCTCCTCCTCGTCATCGCTGCCCGCGCTCGTCTTCTCTCCAGGCTTCCCCCTCTCCTCTGTCACCACACTCTCGAAGAACGCTCTCAGGTCTTCGTCCTTACTCGTGAACTCAAGGTTCCCCACGAATAGAGTCGCCTTCGGGTCCCCCGCCATCACATTGTCCCTCGCGCTCGCGCCCGCTCCACCAGCCTTATCCATCCCTTCTCCCTCCTTCGGCCGCGCATCTTTCTTCACCACATCAACCCTCAGCGTCCTCCCCAAGAACAGGCTCCCATCGCATTTCTCCGCACACGCGCTCGCCGCATCGTACGGGTCCATCACGGGCGCAGGCGGGGGGACGTTTGCCGGTCGCTTCGCGAGCGCGTCGGCCGAGGGCGGGTGCGCGAAGACGACGTAGGCGTTGACGGCGTCGACGTGCTCGTGGATTTCGTGCTTGATGAACGCGATCCGCTTCTTCTCCTTCGGGGTCAGGTACTGCTTCTGCGGGGCCGCTGCCGCCGCCTCGTCCTCGTCGTTGTCGGCACGCCAGGTGGCGGCGCGCTCGCGGTGGTGCTCGCGGGGTTTGCTGGGCTTAGAATTGGAGTGAGAGTGGGAGGTTTTGCGATTGTCGTCGGGGAGCTCGGCGGTGGGCTTCTTGAATGCGACGGAGCGGAAGCGGACGGACTCGATTTTAGCGGAGGGGACGAAGGAGAGGATGTGACGTTTGAGCTGCTTTTGTACAGGCTACGCGCACACACACACGATTCCTACGAGTTAGTGTATGCGCGCGGTAATAACTTGGAGGGAGGACGTACACGGGACTTGGTAACCTCCACTGCGACATTCCCGATGAATATTGTGCGTGCATCGCGCTGTTCTGAAGTCTCCTCTGAGGGCGCGAACTTCTGCGTTCCGTGTCGCGACTGGCCTGCCGGTTGCGAGTCTTTCTGGAGCGACTCGTGCACGAGTTTGGATGGGTCTCCTTCGTCGTCGGAGTCGCTGGAAGCTTCTTCTGCATCGTCCTCGTCTTCCGACACGTCCTCGCCTTCATCGCTGTCCTGACTCTCGTCTTCCTCGCTCTCGCTTTCTGCTCTGACCTTTAGGGCATTTGTGACGGCTTTCGCTTGTATTTTAGATGTGGAAGGGACGGCTAAAGCGCAATAATACAGCCCACCACATATATGGTGAATACTAGTTGCGGTCACATACCTGCAGCCTCAGATTTTGATCGTTTCGCCTTTGCATTATGCGTGTCCTCGATCGCCTTCCGCTTCTTCTCAGAGGGTGGAGCAGGGGCAGCACTCACAGATGGGGTGGGAGCCGCTGGACGAAGGGGTGGCGCCTTATGTCTGTCTGCTCAAAATGTGTCTTAAGAAATGGAGGGCATGCAAGGACTCACAGAAGTTGTTGAACGGAAGACGTCGTCCAAGCCCTTGTCAATTGCCTTGCCCTTGCCCTTGTTTGCCCCAGGAAGGAGAAAAGACGAAAGGCTCATGGTTTCGAGAAGTAAATGTCCAGCCAGAGGTGTAATGGAATGAATCGAGCTCCAGACAGCCCGAGTGCGGGCCTCAGCTGGACGAATGGCTTGCGAATAGCCCGCGCAAAATGACTTTTCTCAGAATGGCAATACAGACGCCCACCCCTCACCAGAGGCTCCGACTGTTCGCACACTTCGCATGAGCTCTTCAAACATTTCCTTCTCGCTAAGCGACAATCGTTCTATCACACTATATAATCGCGCTCAGAAACCACATCAGGCATGGCCTACTCTGTCAATTCCTGGGAATTGGGGTTCACCCTAGACACGACTCAAGGCCATCCTTCCTGTTCCCGCTCGGAGTTCGGACGACCACTACCTTGTCATTGATTCGTCAAAAGCTATACGCATCCACAGCCTTGGGACCAGTACGTTTCTGATTGCAGCTTCTCGTGGAGACATGTCGTACTTATTAGTTGTCGAGGCCCGCCAAGTTAACGGCGACCGACATGCCGAGACGCTGAACTAGGTTTATAGCCGTTCTAACCCGAAGCCACTTGTGAGCGATCGGGCCATCTTGGACGCTCAGAGTGCATTCCTGGCGACGGAGTTCTAACCGTGCCCAGAGTGTGGGCCCTGGGAAGCTGGATTGCTTTAAGAAGAGGTGACGTTCCTTTTCTGAGTCTTCAACTATGTTCCTCATCGCGCCCTCTGAAACGGTGATATTACTCTCCGAGTTGCCATTCGTTTACACCAGCGCATGACCCACCCTTATGTCCGGCCACAGACGTCCAGCACGTCATACACTACTATCTCCAGGCTGCCGAACACGGCGGAAGTCGTTCACCTCTGCCAGACAGTGCCGTCTTCTGCCGAGCCCATTCTCATGCGGTCACCTGGCGGCACGGGTGCACACTGGACAGGTCCCGATCCAACAACGTTAGGATGACTGCCGTTTATGCGGCGTATCCTTTCGAGGAAAACCTCGCACTTCTCGCGCTGTCGGATGATGGGTGGCGAAGACAATGTGCTATTATTGTCCGTAACGGATCGCACGACATTGTGCAGGAACATGAGTTAAGTAAGCGCAGATAGATGACTGAGCAGTTCACTCCTCAGAGGGAGCCTGGTGACCTTTGGTTCCACGACTAATATTAAAACCGCTCTAGCAGAGAACATAAATAGCGGGCGGTCTTCGCAATAATGGCTGGCCGACCTTGAGTCCTTCACAGCGTCTTCCACAGCCCAGACGAGTTGAACATGTCCGAAACGCATCGGCCGGGTTGGGACAAACCCCTCGATCCGTCATTCTACGCACCGGACGAAGAAGAGAAAGCGTTTCTGAAGGTGGCGATAGGAATCCAGGACAATGAGGACCTGAAGACGCACATCATCGCTGTACAAGCCAAAGCCTTTGAGGTATGTGAAACTACACCTATGCAACGTCAACTGGCTCTCACGCACCATTAATGTCAGCTTTACAAGTATCCATGTATTCGAATGTTTGGTTTCATAAAGTACGTCCTCAGAATTCAGATGGGGGATCAGCTGAATCCACAATGTCCTATGATAGCCTCAGGATTGCGCGTGTTCCTGCGTACCCCCAGTTCCTTGAGCTGGGAAAGCGGCGCAAAGGCGCAATAATGTTGGACATCGGATGCTGTTGTATGTCACGAGCAGTACTAGCTCCCGCGCCTCTTCTTGAACCATCTCTTGCTCTATTGCGTAACAGTCGGGTGCGACACCCGCAAAGCCGTCCTCGACGGGTGGCCTGTCGACGGAGTCATCGCGGGCGACCTCAGTAAGGGTAAGCCCCTCCGATCCGCCTTCCAGGGCATCCCATCGTCCAACTTCATCACCACAGACTTCTGGGATCTCGGACACCAGCTCTTCCGCTCCACCCCCTCGACCTTCCCCGTGCACCACCTGCAAGGCGACGTCCTCGACCCCGCCTACCTCGCGCAAGCCCCCGTCCTCGCCACCTCCTCCACCCCGCCCGCCGCCCCGCCGCCGCCCCTCGGCGCGGTGACGTCCCTCAACGAGCTGCACGGCCAGGTCTCCGCGGTCTTCGCCAGCGCCTTTTTCCACCTCTTCAAGTTCGACGACCAGGAGCGCGTCGCGCGCCGCCTCGCCGGCCTCCTCTCGCCCCTCCCCGGCTCGATGCTCTTCGGCATGCACAACGGGCAGCCCGAGAAGCGCGTGTGGGCTCCCCACCCGGGGACGCAGATGCACTGTCACTCCGTAGAGAGCTGGAAGGAGCTCTGGGAGGGCATCTTCGCCGAGGTCGGGGTCGAGGTCGAGGTGGACGCGCAGCTGGAGAAACGCGAGGACGGCGGGATGAGCGTGTACGGGACCTACCCGGACAACACCGAGCAGCGCTATTATATGTGGTGGTCGGTGACGAGGGTTTGAGAGGTGGGGTGAATGGTAGGTCTGTCAGTAGAGAGCGTTACAGTGGTTTACCTTGACAAGCTTGGCGTTGTCATTCAACTGCCCAATGTATTTCGCATTTAGACAGGTTGTCCAAGCCGTGGCAACTTGGTAAGTACACCTAAGGGTATGTATGCACAGATATTGACTATAGCTACATACAGTATACGTATAGCCAACTTCTGTTCTAAGCGAGCGAGCGTGTAGGGGATATAGACAGCGAGCGAAACAGAATAACGCAACGAAAACCTTTCGGCGTTCGCGAGGGCGCGTCGTACGCAACACGACCGCCCTTCTCCACGACGCCACGGACGATTAGGCCAAGTATCTAAGATGTGTACGGTACGTAGATTACACCCATTAGTCCAGGTATACGAATATACGTAAGCCAGCATCGGTATCGGTGTATATCGACGTGAACGGATTCGTGAGTAGTAGTGAGGTCTGAAACGTTAACGAGGGGACAGCAACTTCCAATGTGCCAAGTGCCAAGAGGGCTGTGGTGATAGTATTCCTATATTCCGTATATAATGCAAGACTCGGACGCGCGACAGCAGCAGCAGAAGCACACTCACACAGTTCTCCATCCAACCATTCCAACAATCCCGCCGACCAAACCCCTCACTTCCGCATGATCTTCTCCCGCAGCTCTGCGCCCTTCAGCCGCGCGCGCAGGTACTCGAGCCGCGCCTCGTACCGTGCCGTCACCTCCCCTCGCCGCCTCCGGATATCCGCCAGCTCGTTCTCCATCGTCATCAGCTCCTCGTCGTCGATGGCCGCCGCCGCCAAGGCGCGCCTGCTGACCGAGCCCGTGGACCCAACCTCGGAACGCGACGAGGGTGAGATCGGGCTGCTGATGCCCTCCACCCTCCGAGACTCGCGGCGCATGCTCCCACTGCGGCTAGTGTTCAGCTTCGGGCGGTAGCCCTCGGTCTCCTCGACCGTCTCGAGCGGCAGGTGCCCTGTGCTCCGCGCGAGGTTGACACTCGAGCTGCTCGCTAGACCCAAGTGGCCGACGACGGTGGGGAGCAGCGGCCCTGTCCTGCTCCGAGACGAGACGGACGACATCGACGTCTTGTGTCCGAGCGCCGGCTGGGACGAGAGAGGAGACGACGTCGAGGGGGCCGTCCGTATCTTGTTGCTGACCGAGGGCGTGCGTTTTAGTGAGCGCGCGGTGCGAATCGAGCCGCTGGACTTGAACGAGACCGCGTCGAAGTCCTTCAAGTTCCCAGCGCGCAGCGTCCCCAGCGACCAGCTGCCGTCGTTCAGGGAGCCGTGCGAGGGCAGCGGAGGTATGACGGGAGGTTTTAGCTGCCGCTGCCGTGTCAGGGTCGAGAGCTCGAGGCCGTTGAACGCGTCGAGCAGTCGGTGGCCCTCGGCTTCTACGAGTTCTATTTGGTGTCGGATATCTTGCACAGACTCGACCTGGTCGTCGTCGGGTAAGTCGTTGGCATTGATGTGGGTATACGTCGACTCGATCCCTTTGGACGTCGAGCCGGGGAAAGAAGAAGGGGGTGCTGTGCGGCTGCCTGACCGTGTCCTAGAGCGTGGCGGCCCCGGATCCGTCGCGCTGAAGGTGTGGCCGCCGATGACGGTTCTGCGGGAGAACGTGTGGGATAGTCGAGAGGAAGAGGCGTCGGTCCTCAGCGAAGCCTCGCTGGACTGCTTTGAGAGTGTCCGAGGGAAGGTAGCGCGCTCCGGAGGAGCGGTTACCACAGAGTAGATACTCACGGTATCGTTTCTGTGAGCATCGGGAGGCAATGAAACGATTCGACGGCTTGTCGCACGGCGGAGGAGACCGGTGACGGCTGAAGTAAACGACTTCTTGGAAACGACAGAAGGAGAGCGAATGGATGGGGGAGGTTGTACATGGAAGTTGGTCGAGGCACGGCGCCCATTTAATACCGAAGCTGCGCGGCGTCAATACGCGAACCAGTGTGGAGAGTGATATTTACTCACTTCGTGAGTCTGGTGTGCTCGGTGGTGGCCTGGACACGGGTACGAGGGGTGCCTCTGTGGGTACGGCCGAGCCGCTAGCAAATCGTTCGAAGAGATTTTGGCGAAGAAGACGATATTCATCGTCACTAGGGAAGGATTAGATATATTGTTGAACTTCTGACGAGGTTTGAAGGAGTAAGGGATGAATGACCAAATGGCTGGTTATGCTCTCATTGTACTGTCCGCACTCGCTCGTGCGTGATCGCGAATTCGCGGAATCAACTCTAGTCCAGCACGCGGATGCCTGAATGATCACCAAACCCATTTCCACAACTGACGTGCCCCATCCGAGAAACTATCGAGGGCATCCGAAGAATGGCCGATGACGACTCTGAGACATCCGCACCGTCCCGTGCATTAACCAAACGTTAGCGCAACACCCCTGCTCCATTTCCGGCGGCGACGGTGTGCAAACTGATTTCGGTTGATGCCGCTTGAGTTTGTAGGAGGAGTGAGAGAAGTGGGAATTGGGAAGCGAGGGCGGGAATAGAAGCCAAGAAGGGGAACCAGTTGGATATGGGGTCGTGTACGAATTTCGGAGTGAGATGAAGACGGTGGGACTCACCTAAGCAAGCCCTCCGAGTTGGCCGTTGCAAGTTCGTTTAGTCGTTGAGCGAGTGTTACCCTGGGGCAAGGGGGCGGATGAGGGCGAGAAGCGGAGAGGGTAAGGAGATTACTGACGTGAGGAGGTCGGTCGAAGTGCGAGGAGTTGTCATATCACTGACATTGCCATTCCGCCGGTGGGACGTAGCTGAGGAGCCAGCCTGATTCCGGGATGTGGAAGTGCTCGTCCGGGGACGACGGATGGAGCCTACGAGGGAGCGTTTGTCTGCGGCCTTGGAAGTGAGGGAGGAGTTGGAGACGGCGAGGGATGGGGAGGTATATGGGGTCGCGGGAGGAGAGGTGGGGTTGCGGTCTACCTCGCGTTCCTTGCCCTTGGCCTTGCCGTACTGTGGCGGATGTAATGAAGAGCGCAGGGAAGTGATAGACGATCGACGTACGAATCTGGAGCGAATGACGCGCACGACCGAGCCGTCATTGTACGCAGGAGACTGAAGGTCGTCCGGCCGTCTGGCAGAGAAAAACCCCATCCCTTCATGCCGGTCTGCGTCCAAGTCCCGCTGCACGACCACCCGGGGCGACCCCGGCCAGTCACACCATCCGTCACCCTGTCACTCCGTGACCCGTGATTTCTCTTCTCGGGACATATCGGCACCAAAATAATCGGAAACGTACGACACGCGCGACCGCGTCCACCACACCGCTAGTAGTAGTACTGCCAGACGCGTTCTCACGTCTCCTTCTCCACCACCACGACCTCCGCCACAAGTACGACGACGACCACGATGGCGTCCTCTTCCAAGGCCGCCGTTCAAGACCTCAATCCACGCACAACCCACTATGAATTCCTCGGCCCCCCTGGAGCGTTAGCCATCACGCTCGGTGTCCCAGCCATGACCTACATCCTCTTCTTTGCCTGCTCCGAACAGACTGGCGGTTGTCCGCCCCCCATCGACACCGGCCTCGTTCTCGACTCGCTCGCTAGCGTGGAGTTCTGGAAGAGCCTCTGGGACACCCAAGCTGTCCTCGCTTACCTCGCCTGGTACTCATTCACTGTTGCCGCCTGGTTCATCATTCCCGGAGACTGGATCGAGGGCACGCAGATGCGTAATGGGCAGAAAAAGCAGTACAAGATTAACGGTGTGCACTTCTCTATCTCCCGACTTGTGCCGTGGCTCATACCCATCAATTCAGCATTTGCCACTCTCCTCTCGGTTCTCGGTCTCACCGCGGGTGCCATTTACCGCGACGGTCCAGAACCTTTCACCTTTGTCTACCAGCACTGGGCAGGTCTTGTGACTGCATCCATCCTCATGTCTGTCCTACAAGGCATCGCTGTCTACGCCGCCTCATTCCGTCCAGGCGCCCTTCTCGCCCTCGGCGGCAACAGCGGCAACCCCATCTATGATGTCCGTTATCCTTCCCATCTTTGACCACCGAGCAATGTGGCTGATCATATCCACCGTGCAGTTCTACATTGGTCGCGAGCTGAATCCGTCCATTGGTTCCTTTGACATCAAGTCCTTCAATGAGCTTCGTCCTGGCCTCATCCTTTGGGTGCTCATCGACATAGGCATGGTTTGCGAACAGGCCGTTCGTCGTGGTGGTCTCACCAAGGTTACCGATTCAATGTGGCTTGTGCTTGCTTTCCAGTCGTGGTATGTGGTCGATGGTCTCTACAACGAGGTATGTCTCCATTCTTCTACAGCGACGCGTGCCTTTCTCATCTTAGCTGCAGCCGGCCATCTTCACCACCATGGATATCACCACGGACGGCTTTGGATTTATGCTATCAGTGGGCGACCTTGCTTGGGTTCCTTTCGTCTACTCCCTCCAAGCCCGCTACTTGGTCTTCAACCAGATCGAACTTGGCCCCATCTACACCACTTTGATCATCGCTGTCAACTTGGCGGGCTTCTACATCTTCCGTGCTGCGAACGGCGAGAAGAACGACTTCAGGAACGGTCGCAATCCGAAGAGTAAGTCGAACGCGTTCAGGAAATGATCGCATGATCTCACTGTCGTGACAGACCTGGAATTCATGACCACCGAGCGCGGCACCAAGCTCCTTACCACCGGTTGGTGGGGCTGTTCTCGTCACCCGAACTACATGTACGTTCACCTGTCCCCAATAGTTCGCTCATTTTATTCAAGTCATCGAATTTGTAGGGGCGACCTCCTTATGGCGTTTGCCTGGTCTCTACCGACCGGTTTCACAACGCCGATTACATACTTCTACGTGATCTACTTCGCTGTCCTCCTCATCCACCGTCAGAGGCGTGATGACGAGGCGTGCGAGATCAAGTACGTAACAACTTTTGAACGCAGCTATAATAGCGTGTTGACGAATTGTCCCAGGTATGGCAAGGACTGGCACAAGTACAAGAAGCTCGTGCCCTGGCGCATCATCCCCTACGTGTACTAAATGTGACAACTCCGGTGTGTGAGCTGCCCAGAGATAGCTGGATGGAATGGACGTTTGGACGTTGTTCTCGGATACTCTGAATTATTGGCCTGATATGCAGAATGTTCCCTAGTAATGCGATAGTGTTGACCAACGTTCGGCAACGGACATCCGCGATATTCCCCACGAGATGCTTCATGATGCGGCGGTTTGCGAATGGTAACTGGAGGATGCGGTTACTGCTCATTATCCAGCTTTAGGTTTAGTTCACTGAACGTCGCGACTCTGCGGCGGTCCACCATCGCAGGTCGAGATCGCCTCTGGGTGTCCTACGCGGGACGTAAGTAACGTCGTGCCCCCATTAGCTGGACGCTTGCTGTGCAGAATGAGAAGCCTGAAAGGTTTGGAGGACTTTACCAGTAAGCAAACCATCTGCGATCATGACAGTGCCAAGAATCAAGCTCAACGCGATGGCGCAGATGTAAACGTAGCATATCCGCAAGACGGAGCCACGAGGGCCGGTCAACGCATATAAATTACATGCGGGGTTTTGACACAAATTACGCTGTCTGCTTTCTGTGGATCAGGCCAAGGTCGGAGCCGATTCGCAAAGTAATTATCGAGTTGAACGAGTGGTCTAACACCATGAACGGTGTGTACCTTTCCTTTTCACACTTCTCTCTGAGCCCATGACGGTGAGCTCCGGATGACTTGTACAATTCAAAAGTTGACCCACCTTGCGGACGCAGGAATCATCTACTTTCTGTCAGTAACAGATGCCTCACCAAAATGAAAGCCGTGCCAAGACCACCTCTGGCATTCTGCTCACCCTAAACTCATTGCAGCTCACGTTCATACTGGTATGCGTAAGCAGCCCGTGCCATAGCCTCATACAGGGCATCCGCAGGACGAATAGTGACCATGTTCACGCTCTAGGTGGACATCACTACCCTCACGAACACCAGTTTCATCATCTACTTCACCGAGTCGTACGCAACAAGTCGCAATACTAGTTTTCGAATGATTGCTTATCCGAGAATCGCGCCAGGTTGATGACTACTTATCTTGGTATAGCGTTTCCTCCTGGACCTCCAATCGGTGAACCATCAGAAAGCGCTTGGCATCATGTCCTCAATAGAACTTGAGGAAGAGACATCTCGCGCAAGCTCAATCGTCTTCGATAGGGTGGTTGATTCGCTCGCTGCTTCTCTCACGCCTGAAAACTAAGGGGAGGATGACTCGGGACGTGTGGCTAATGGTGCATGTAGTAATGTAGCGGAGGAGTCGACTAGTGTCCCGGAGCGTCCTATCACTGAGGATATTCAAGTGACACTGGCACGCACAATGCGTGATTCTAGGACAATGGCATTTATTCCTGAGCGAACAATAGCAAGAAGTTCGCGCCGGCCCGCCGGCGAAGCTCTGAATTCGAACCTTAAATTCCAGCGTCGCGACGACAGGCATCTCTTAACATCGATCCACCACCATCGCCGTTGACGGAACGCATTGTCATCATGGGTCAATGCTGGAACTTGTGCGTTAGTTTTGTGCTACTTACTTTCAAGTTGGAGCATCCACTCACCCCACTCAACCGTCTAGTTTCAACATCGACAGACGTGAAGTGGGCGAGAGGAATGGGTTGATGAAGTTCGGCGAATTCTTCTTCCATAAGCAGGGATTCCTGGTCAGGAGCATCACAGCACCATATGGCAGGTATGGTCCACTCCGAAAGTTATCCATAGCGTCCACTGACGTTCAACTTCAACTACCGCAGCCCCGAATTCGATCAGGGGAACCTATTCCGGCTCAACACGAATGTGTCTCAGGTCATGAACGACAAGGGTTTACTCTCCCTCCCAAACGAAATGTTGCTGGGGATCTTGGAGTGTGCCGGCATCGACGACGGTATTTCTCTCTGCACCTTAGCGCTGACGTGTCACCGGCTGTTCGAGCTCGCGCGCGAGAAGGTTGAGGAGCTGCGACAGGCCTGCGCAGCACCCTGGGCATGGTGCCGCGTCGTATGCTTGGGAGACTACTCCCTGTACGAGGACGTTCCCAAGACGCTCTTCACTGATGCCGAACGTGCAGAGATCGAAAAGTCGTGTAGTCGGGAGACCGACGAAGACTCGGAAGAGGTTGACATGTCCTACGCTGGCGTCTACCATCTCAAGCTGGACGACTGTGAACTATCCTTCCTCGGAATACGCTCATTCCGCGACCCCTTCATGGCTCGCTTCACCCCATTGGACCGAGCAAGACACGACGCCCTCATGGGAATCACGTACCCTCCACACATGCAGGACTGGGCACTCTGCAACATCATCAAGAAGGAGTACGTCCGCGCGTCCGAGATCGCGAAACTCGCGGGACGACCTCACGACCCCCAGCCGTTCCTACCAAACTGCCGCGTGGACCTCGGGCACGCTCTGCTTACCCGCATCGCCTGGTCTTTCGACGACAGTATGGCCATCCCGCTGAACGCGACCACCGAGAAGCTGCACCGCGGACAGTGGGCAGGCGATCGGTTCGTGATCGCCACTTTGAGGCGGTTGGGCTCAGAGATCGAGGACTGGACCGATGTGAGCGAGGCGGTCGTGCACGATCTCACCGAAATCTACAAGGCGATGTACGGAGAGGAGTGGTTGAAGACCATCGAGAGCGGGATGAGAGAGTACGACCAGTGGGAGTTGTACTGGACGCAGTCCGATGGAGACGACGAGGTGGCTAGACGGGGTCGTGGTATGATCAAGCGACCGCCTCGGGGATCTGTTTTCTACATGTGAACGAGATGGGAGCAATATTGACGAGGACACGGATTCCAATGACGTTTAGGGTCGAACAGCGAGCACTACTAGCAGTGAATTTGTGGAAGGTGAATGATGGTGCATGGTAGAGAGCGATAACGTCGAGACACCTACCAGGTTTGCCGTCAGTAATCAATCAGAAATCGCTTGACATCATGTCCTCAGTTGAACTCGAAGCTCAGTCGAGGCTCTTCTACAGAGTGGTTGGGAAGGGGAGGGAGGATGTATCTCACGGTGCCTCGAGAGAGGGATGCATTAGAGGAGTATCCTGGAGCTTCCTATCGCTGACAGTTGTGGTGGCGTTCAACACCAGGGATTGATCGATGTCAGTGCTCAAGCGTGCTCCGCCAATAAAGAGTGCGCGCGTAGAGGAAGTCGACTTACCAAGCTTGCTCCGTCAGCAACGTATTCGAGAATATGTTTCCGAAGGAAGCCCGGGCAGGTACATTGGTCGCGTGTGGGAGTCACGGCTCCCTGCAAAGGTTTTGCAACATGACCGGTGACCACTGGGAACGACGGTGGTGTCTAGTACTTAAAGGTGCGCCAAGTGCTCACTCACGTCGCTCACATCACCCTGCCACCCTTCGCTACTCATATCTCATCTCGACTCGATGGAGCCGATCCTATTTTACGACATCCCCGGCAAAGCCTCCAAGGATCGCGCATGGTCCCCGAACACTTGGAAGACGAGGTGGGTGCGGAACCGATCTCTACCGCTTGGCACCCATTCGAACCCACCCTTGTAGGTACGCCCTGAACTACAAGGGCGTCCCGTACACAACCGTCTGGGTCGAATACCCCGACATCGCGGCCGTCTCGAAGAAGATCGGCGCACCGCCGACGGACAAGGGCCCGGACGGCTCGCCCAAGTACACCCTCCCCGCCATCTACGACCCGAACACGAAGACGGCGGTGTCCGAGTCCGCCGCGATCGCGCGGTACCTCGACAAGACGTACCCCGACCGGCCGACGCTCCTCCCGCCCGGGACGGACGCGCTCCACGCTGCCTTCAACGCGGCCTTCGTCCAGGCGCTGATACCGGACCTGCTGCAGATCATGCTGCCCGCGACGAACGCGCAGCTGAACGCCAAGAGCGAGCCGTACTTCCGCTCGACGCGCGAGGCCGCGTTCGGCGCGAAGCTGGAGGAGTGGGCGCCGGCCGGGAGCGAGAAGCGCGAGCAGCACTGGAAGGGCATCGAGCGGGCGCTCGACACCTTCGCGCAGTGGCTGACCGCCGACGGGCAGGAGAAGCTGTTCTTCGCGGGCGACAAGATCTCCTATGCGGACATCACCATCGCAGGGTTCTTGGTGTGGACCGAGAGGCTCCTCGGGAAGGACAGCAAGGAGTGGCAGGCTGTCTTGCGGTTTAACGACGGGCGCTGGGCGCGGTTCATGGAGGCGTTCAGGAAGTACGAGGGGGTGGATGTCGGCGCCGACGCGCAAGTCTGACGTGTACAAGTCATTCCTGGCGCAGCTTCTTCCCGAGCAGATAAGTAGACATGTAGAGTACCCGGATGGATCTTGTAACGGAATTGTGGCTGCTGCAAGCGACAAACTTGCAATTTCCTACGGCGTCACCTTTGCGCAGCCGAAACGTGTGGTTCACATCATCGGGATAGAGCATGAGGGGTAGTTCGGATGGTACACATATGCATGCCTCGGAGCACCCACCGAACTACGCTGCAGTATGCGCAGCTCTCCGGCTGCGCATCGTCCACCGAGCGTAGCACGTATACCATCCGGGACGACGCGCAAGCATGACACGCTTGGTATATATTCAAAGCCCCCCCGCGGCAGCTTGGCACGTCACAGACAGATACCCTCCAAGCCAAAGTGAGTTCTGCACAAGCTCTTCGATGACGTTTTGTGTCTCAGCAACTGACAACACAATGAACAAGAGCAGCTCTCACCCATGATCCTCATGTCCCCCATCGTCCGCGAAGCGACCGAATCCGACGTCGAGCAGCTCGCCCCGCTCTTCGTCCACTCCGTCGACACGAGCCTGCCCGGCATCACCTTCTCCGAGCACCCCAACTACGCGCTCGACGTCGTCAACTCCCGCTTGCTGAAACGCTTGTTCCCGCCAAAGTCGCGCAAAACGTACGTGCTCGAGTCGCACACGGGCGAGCTCCTAGCGTACGGGTGTGTGAAGCCGGACGGCGGACCGAACAAGGACGAAGACGAGCTCGATCACTTCTTCGTCAGGGCCGGAGAGGGCGGCAAGGGCTATGGCGGGAAGGTGATGGAAGTCATCCAGGAAGAGTTCGCCGAACGGGGATTGTGGGTGCAGGTCTTCGAGAAGAACGAGCGTGCGGTGCGGTTCTACGAGAAGTGGGGGTTCAGGTCATGCGAGGGCGGGAAGCAGACGTTGAAGCTCGGGTTGAGCCACGGGCCGGAGGAGGTGACGGTGTGTTGCATGAGATGGTCGCCGACCTCGACTTCTTCAGGATCGTAATCTTCGCGTTTGAATCGTATTCAAATTGACGTGTCCCGCAGTTTCATTCTGGACCATGTTAGACAGAGAGGGAGCAGAGAAGCGTCCACAGTCATATTCAGTCGTATACGTAGAGAGCAAAGTCATGCAGGGGTGTATGCGTGGTATACAAGTTGGCGCACTGCGCGTTGGATGCAACATAATGAGCACTATAATCTGTCACCCAGCAACCGTAAGTAAAACCACAAACTCAAAACCGAAACAAAAAAAGCGACATACCGTAGCAACAAAACATAGAATAGCCGACAACGATCCGATCTATAATCCTATACAGGCATGTTTTCCTTCAACTCACCCAGGACTTCCCTAGTCGGACTCTGTGAGCCCTTCAGCGCAGCGAGCCCGGCCTTTGGTGGAGAGATGCTCAGCGTCGTCTTCTCGAACTCGATACTCACGTCCACGTCCTCGCCGCCGTCCCACTCCTCCTCCAGCAAGCTCTTCTGCACAAGTTCGTTCCCCAGCCGGATCGGCGACTCGGTCTCAGCGACGGGCGCCATAGCCATGGCGGCCTCCCTCAGCTGCGACGACACCTTGCTCTTCTGCCGCTGCGCAAACAGCGCCGCCGCGCCGCCCGGCGTCGGCATCGGCGGGTTGAGCTTCGAGGCGGGAATGACGGGCCCCCCAAGCCCGAGCTGGTCGAACTTCTTGACGAACGCGGCGAGCGCGTGGCGCTCCTCCTCGAGCTTGATCCGCAGCTTGCGCTCCTTGTCGAGCTGCTTGACGAGCTCGTCCGCCCACGCGGCCTTCTCCTCGCGCACGCGCACCTCGGCCTCGAGCTTCTGCGCCCACTCCCGCTCGACGTCCTCGCGCACGGCGCGCAGGGGCTCGCCGAGGTTCTCCTCGTAGCCCTTGACGACGATCTCGAGCTCGCGGATCGTCTTCGCCTGCTCGTTCAGCAGCCTGTCTTTATCGCTCTCGGGCGCGTCAGGGGAGAGCTGTGGTCGTGTCGCCAGCGCCGCCTCGAGCGACAGGATCTGGGTTGCCTGCGTCTCCATCTCCCGCCTCGCTGCGAGAAGCTCTTGTTGGAGCTACAGTCAAGTCGTCAATGCTCATTCTGCGCCCCAGATGCATTCCACGGACCTGATACGGTGACATGTCAAAGTCGACCTTTGTCGGACTCGTCGGGCGACTCTCGTCCCCCTTGTTCTCATCCACCGTCTGGCTCGTCAAGATCAACTTCGTCAGCTGCTTGATCCTCGCGTTCAAATTGTGCATCGCCAAGCTCTCGTCCAGCTGCTCCCTCGCGCTGAGCCTGCGCCCGCGCACAGGCCCATCTGGAGCCTCCTTCTCCGCGAGCCGCTTCCTGAGCTCCTCGATCTCCTTTCGGTACCGCTCGAGGAGGGCGTCCGTGTCGACGACCTCCTTCTTCTGCGCGTGCAGCTGCACCTTTTTGATGCGCTGCGCGAAGAGGAGCGTCGACGTCGACTCGGCGACCGCGGACGCGTCTGGGTTGATCGTGCAGACGACGGAGATGCGCGCGTTGCCGGAGAGCGAGGGCTGGAGCATGCGCGTCAGCTTCGAGTTGCGGAACGGGACGTGGTCCGACTTGTTCTTGGCCGAGTTCTCGGCGAGCGTCGAGATGACCGTGCCGAGCGTGAGCAGACTGCAAACCAAGTGGGTATTCCGGCACAACAGAAAGAAGGCGCATATACCGACCTAGTGTTGATGTACTTGCCCTCTCTTGTCCTGTCCTTGTCGGACGTCGCCTTTTCGGACCCTGCCAGGTCGATCAAGCTCTGCAAAGGACTTCAGCATTCCGTCCGCAGGTCTTTCTGCGCATCCACGTACCAGAACAGACGTCTGAACGCTCCGTCCTCCCTTCGCCTGCAACCTCGGTCCGCCCGGCGTCGGTGGCCTAAACCCCGGCGTCGTCCTCCCACTTGGAGGCTCATCTCCGCCGCTCCCTCTCTCCCTGCTCTCAATCACCAATCTAAAGACACTATGGCTCCGGCTACTCCTCTCGTTCCAATCCGTGCTCGCCGTCCTCCTGTTCCCCTCGCCGCGGTGCAACACCTCATGCACGCCCTTCAGGCTCGTCACGACCTCCTCGCGCAGCGGGGTGAGCACCACGTTCGCGCCGGTGCCCTGGATCTGGACGGGCTGGGAGACCGAGGATGACGGGGGGGCCAGCAAGTCGTGGATCGCCTCGTTGTAGATCTCGAGGTACGAGCAGCGCAGGAGGTACTCGCGCGTCGGGGTGCGCTTGATGTACGCGAACACGTCCTTCATCGCGCGGGGGATGATGCCGGGCTGGTCGGGGTCCCCAGAGAGGGTGAAGGTCTTGCCGGACGCGGTTTGGCCGTAGGCGAAGATGATGGCGTTGTAGCCATCCATGGCGGCGCAGACATGGCTGCGGGCGACGGCGTTGTAGACCGGCTTGTTCTCGGAGCCGGTGAGGATCTCGTCGAAGCGAAAGTCCTGGGCGGGGGTCGCGGCGGACTTGAGGTGTTGGGGGTGGAGCTTGATCGTCTTTGGTTGTGTCGCGGTCGTGACGTCCCATGCGGAGGTGTTGTCTGTCGGGCGTATCCTGCGGGCGGGCGTGAGTTGTACGCATCCATGTATGCGCTGAATAGAATGGGACAAAGACGCTACTCCACGGCGAAGCTTCTCGTTCAAACCTTGACTGGTCCGAAACAATAACTCACCTGATAGAAACCAGCACCTTGTCCTCCTTGCCGTAATCCTCCCTGAGCATCGCGTCGACCTCGTCAATATCGGCGGAGACGTCCCCGGCCTCGGTCACGGTCTCAAAGTCAACGAGGGCCTCCTCCGGATCGACCCTGCTCACGTCCATCTCGCTCACATGCGGCACGAGGAGCGGGCTCTCCGTGCCCTTGCGCGGGGACGCAGGGGTCTTGGGCCGGGGAACGCCCTGGGAACCATCGCGGCTCTTGCTGCGTGAGGGCGTGGACGGGATGAAGGGGCCAGGCTTGCTATTGAGGCGGGTGCGGGACTCGGAGGAGAGCGGGGCTTTGTACTTCTTGGAGGATGCAAGCAGAGACGGGGTCGTGCAGCGGGGGAGGCGGGAGTCGCTGAAGCTGGTGTCGTCGGCGGTGGCGATGGAGAGCTTGCGCTTGGGGGTGAAGGGGACGGGGCGGACGAGCTTGCTTGTCGAGGAGGCTGACATGATCTGTGGGTTTCTTGCGGGCGGTCTTGTGTGTGTCTTGAGGTGTCTCGGGGCGGGGACGTCGTGCGTGCAGAATCAAACCAGCCGTCAGCGCCGCTGGTCGGGCACGCTCCGCGATCGGCTTCAACCGTGGAAACAGTCGCGTATCGCGTTCCAGTCACGGGGCCGCGTTCTTGGTAGCGCCGTCAGTTTTTTTCTCCCAACGCCGGCTATAGTACTTGGGCTCCTTACTTCCCTCTCTTCTCCCTCTCCACCACGATCGTCCTTGGCTGACAGGACCAGTTTGTTGCAAGTACCCATGCAAGTGGGTAGATTCACGCTAGGTTGCTTCGATGTCTTCGATCCTCGCCACATAGGCAGGCCACGACTCAGATGGCACTCGATGGTACGTCCACCTCTGTAGAGCCTGCGGCATTATCGTGCATGCAACACCTAAGTCGATGATTTGAATGAAAGTCTAACTGCTGTCGTACGCGTCCCTGGCGCATTGACGACTCATTGCGAGATGTCCTCTGAGACTCGCCGTTTCTCACCACCTTGCCCCTTCACTTCCGTCAGCCTTGTTACTGACTATTATCTTCTAGGCTTAAGGCCCCGCTGCTGCCCTAGCCTCATGCATTGCAATGAGGTGACCGGGTGCAGGCGATGCTGATTCCGCGTACCTTCGGAGGGTACCTCCCGCCGTCGCTTGAGAGTCGGGGCAAGGTCGCTCTCGGAGTGCCGTGGCCACGCTCAAGCCACGCTGCCGCCGATCCTCCTAAGGAACTTGTGAGTCCATCCTCCCGCTGCTCTACACCCACCTTGTCGATGATTCTATAAACACGAATGATTTAATGAGCCCAACCTGCGTCGACATATTCGATGCAGGCGTGACGACCCTTCTTTGCTGAGACTTGCCCTCTATCCTTCCCTATCGGCTTTTTTCAGCCCGCTCACCCTTCTCTTCCTAGATCTGTGACCCCATCATCTCATTCCCATGCAAACTCCATGATGCAATGCGTCAGCCGACAGGTGAGTCTGTGCTTCCCCGAAACCTTATGATCGGTACTCGCATATGCGGATTCCTCCGCTCTTGCTATTATTGTTCCAGCTCGGAATCAGGATCAGACTATAGATGGTTTTTCGGAGCCCGAAGGGCTTACAACGCGATGTTTTGGGGTGGTCTGGTGATACAAGGGTGTTCGGCACTATCTACCCACAACCCAAAGTCCTCTGGTTAGTGTCCAATAACTCGGTGCTAATGAAAACGCGACTGTCCGCTGCTGCTACTACCCGAATGCCCTTTCCAGCGCATACAAGGTGTGAGAGTATTCCTACAAGAGTCTAAATGAAGTCCGATGATTATCAGAAGGGCGTATCGTAATGCGGCGCGGTGGGACGCATTCGTGAAGGGGCATGTGCATGTGCAAGTCGTGAAGTCGGCCCTGGGGTGACGGGGGGGCGGAGGCTGAACCCTCAGAGTGTGGAGGTGTCTGAGATGATCTCGAACTCGCCGCTGTCGTTTCCGGAGTCACCAAACACTGGACCGGGTGATGGTCAGGATCCATGGCTGCAAGAATCAGATGGGCTGTACTTACGGACGATGGTGTAGTCCCTCCCGGCCTCGACGTCGGGGACGGTAACGTTAATCCAGCCCTGAAGGATATCAAAGTCGGTTGCGAGGGGGTGCTCTGGAGGAAGCCGAACCACCGTCGGTCAATGTTGGAGCTCGAGTCCGAATGAGCGACATCACAGGCTCACCGAGATCGAGGAGACCACCCTTGGCCAATACGACCTGACCCTTCTTGTTGGTGATGTTCGCGGGCGCGTTGGAGGTGTCCCTGTATTCACATTAACGACGATCGTACAGTGGCAAAGGCGGGACGACTTACCAAGTGACGTTCTGCTGAGAGCCAACGATCCAGACATCACAGGTGTTGGGGCTCGTCACGGGTGGAACAAACACGTCGCGGATGGCGATCGGGAGGGCGTACGCGAAAGCGAGGAGGGAGAGCACGAAGGAGAAGACGGCGAGCTGCATGACGGACTTGGACATAGCGGGGCGTGTGTCGTAAAGCGTAGAGGTCTAGTTGTCAATGTGGGTCGTATGCTGGAGCGTGAGCGAGGATGGGACAGCAAGGGACAACTGCTCAGAGCCTAGGGAACGAAAGCAATGAGACGGTTCGCTGGAGGAGAGCCAGAGAGACCAGGAGGGGGGAATATATATCCCCCAAGAGCCAACATGCACCAAAGCCGGAATGCACTAGACTCGGCAGCTAATTTGAGGCAGTTAGCCGGTGCCTCCGCGCGTCATGACGGTCATGCCACCCCTCCTGGGCCAATGGTCTTCGCTCCTTCTTGGCTCTGCTCCTCCATCAGCTCAATAAGCTCGGACCTCGGATGCTCTCACCAGTGCCAACGCCGATCTGCCACTGGCAAGTTCATCAAGGCGAACGGAGTCCGTGCTGTGTGGTGTGTGCGCAGCCCCGGGCGGTACTGTTCAACATGAGGCCGATTGTTCTGGACGGCGTGAAGAGGAAGCCTGTGAAGTCACACCACCCAGGCGAGCAGACCAGAAGCCCGTTCGGAGTGTCGCAGTGGCGCAGAGCGAGCCGAGTTGGGTGACGGCGCGCCGATGTCATTGCACGCCGATCGATGGCCTTGGACGGCTTCCGGGTGTACGCCATGGCTTCGCTTGTTCCTTGTCCCCTTCCGATGCCAGGGACGCCATTCAATCACTTGCTTCTTGCACTGTGCAGATGCTCGTCCACACGCTTCCTCGTCGAACCCACAAGACCACTCCGCTTGGATTGTATACTCTACTGTTCGGCCGCGGCCCGCGAAGAATCGATGAGGACAGGCTTGCGGCTCTGATGCGCCGCGACATACGTCCGACATTATCCTGCAATGTATTTGTCCAGCGATCCTGGTGCAAGGTTCGACTCGGTAAGTACACATTACTCAGGATCGGCGAGGCCTTGCTGTCGATGCGCTCATACAATAACGTCCCACAGCTGCGAAAGCAGGGAAGCTGGAACTGAAACGTCGATGGAGGGCTCCGCGCCTGCGCCAGCATCGGGCGATGCTCCACCCACCGTCTACGTGGCCTGCGCAGACCGTCCCACCGCAGGCAGATCCCCGCGTTTTACGTGTCTAAAGCAAGTCGCCGCGACTGGTACGACTCGGGCATAGCGAACTGCAGTGCGCCACGGGCCCATCGCTCCACGAACAAGGGAACAAGGTCAAGTGTGTCATTAATGTCCTCCTCGGTGGTATACGCCGATGACGGCGAATACGCTTTCGGCTTTGCAGGGCGGTACCCTCGAGGACTCCCCGCCGATTGCTGCGCGCAGTCAGCGAGGATCGGTAATGCAGCTCCGAGGACAGAACTCGCCAAGGAGGGCACGGCGAGCTGCGTGGCCGAGCAGGGCCCTCGTATCGAGAATATCTTTGCCGTGCGTCCGAGCGTTCCGTGGACATATCCTTGTGGACGCTCCCTCTATGGGCGTTTTGGCCAAGTCGTGCGTCAGGGCACGAATGCGCTGTGATTGAATGCGCAGCTTCTGGGCACACGTCGGCACTTGCGGACTCGTATCACCGCAGGCAGTCCACACCGCTGCCTGTTCGTGGCGCAGGCGCGGGCGAACCACACGTTCTTATAAGACGCGGGGTGTTGTGGTTTCACGGTCAGCAGCTACCGCACCGCTCCCTGCATCATGGTTTATGTTTCGCCTTGGCGATTTTGTGCGCCATCCATCCAAATGACAATCCTTGCATCCAGATGATCGATGCGACCCTCATCTATCTACCCTGTCTGTTTCTAGAGTCGCAACTCGCCCGCAGGCAATGACGTCATAGCACAACCATGAAAGTGCGTTTATCCTATGTAGACAGTGAGTCAATCGACCTAGGCATCCAATTTAAATGTACCGATCTTCGTTTTCAGCGTCAATGGAATATGGCCAAACTATTATCGCAATACTCGTCTCGGCAATCCACGCACTGGACAGTGGACGTCGCGATTGCCCTTGGACGCCGGAGCACCCATCCAATAATGAATGGGTGGAGTGACCTCGGCCACGGTCAAGCTTTGTCCGCTCAGTCCAGACATTTGGTCGACAACGGGTCTTTGTGCGTAGTGGCGTGGAACGGTGCCCCTCTGCTGAAGTTAAAAGGAGCTCTGCCTCGTCGGTACCTGTCCTTCATTGCATAACTCACCTCAACTAGTGTGTCATGGTGAGCCGCTCTGAGCCACTCATCCCCTCGCGCAGCAGGACTGACCCGAACTTCGTCGTAGACTATCAACAACTACGCTGAACACGCCGAGCCTTACCACCGTTCGACGACCGAGGTCGTGAGCCGCAACGCCGATGGATGCTGCGCTGCTTCTGAGGACGGGGTGGACGACAAGGTCGCTTTAGGATGCTGCGAGGACGATCCTGGGTGTGTGCTGCGACGAGTCATCGATTGTATCCGGGCAAGTTCTTCACGCTCACAGTTACTCCTCTGTCCACAGAGTGAAGGATGCCTCCTGTGGTTCGCACTGCAAATGCAGCTGCCCTTGCTTGTGCCAGGGTGCCAGTTGCACTTGCCCTCGGTAAGGCATATCGGTCCCGCGGCGCGTGCTCTGAGAAACACGAGGTCCTCGTCCGAACGCAGGAAACCATAGGAAGTCGCTAGACCACTGTAACGTGCACCGTGGACAATTGAGAGATACATACATGCTGCATCCACATCCGCGCCCGTCTCACAACCTCGTCACCGACCACTCCAGGACATGATAATGCTCCGTGTTCTCTGGGTACGTCCCGAACATGCTCATCCCTCCAACCTCCTTCCTCAGCCGCGCCCGCACCTCCACCCTCGCTCCCGCCGCCGCAAAGACGCCCTCCCAGAGTTCCTTCCAGCTCTCGGGCGAGTGGCAGTTCATGCGCGTGCCCTCGGCCGGCCGCCACTCGCCCTTGACCGCGCGCCCGCCCTGCACCCCGAAGATCATCGAGCCGGGGAGGGGCGAGAGGAGCGCGGCAAGGAGGCGTGCGACGTGCGCCTGGCCGTCGAACTGGAAGAGGTGGAAGAAGGCCCCTGTGAAGATCGCCGAGAGGGTGCCATGCAGCTGGCTGAGGGACGTCACCTCGCCGAGAGGCGGCGCGTCTTGGGCGGGTGAGGTCGACTCGGAGGAAGTGGGGAGGACTGGGGCAGGGGAGAGGAAGGAGGCGTTGAGGATGTCGCCCTCGAGGAACAGGACTGGGAACGTCTCGGGTGTGGAGCGGAAGAGCTCGTGGCCGAGGTCCCAGAGGGCTATGGGGCCCGTTCGTGCGTTCGTCAGCAAGCGCAGGACGCAGGACGCAGACTATCGCCTATCGCATCCAATGCTCAGCGGGGGCGCTCACCCTTGCTCAAGTCGCATGCGATCGCGCCCTGGACCGGCCATCCGTCGAGGACGGCTTTCCGGACGTCATTCCCGACTGGAGCGAGTTAAATCAGAGATCGTGCATCAGCATCAGCCGAAGTCCACAAGACGATGGAACTAAAAGCTTCGCATGCAATGCGCACAGCAGCATCCCATGTCCAGGAAGACTGCGCCTTCGCGCTGCTTCCCGAGCTCGATGAACTGGGGGTACGCGGGAAGCCGGGCTATTTTGAGCCTGTTTTGGGGGGATGGCTTCCGTCAGCTCCTGAGAGTCGCCGCCGTGATGCCCACGGTCGATCAGCGGGGGCGGCACCTCATGAACTCGAACATACGGATGCATGGGTACTTGTAGTGCTGCGAACAGGCTCCGTGAGTGTCTGTTTGACGACGGAGAGAGGGAGCTCGCATACCCCGAACGCCTTGGTCTGCACCGCGATGATGTGCGTCTTGAGCTCCTCGTCGTCCTGGATCCCTGTCGTCGCTTTCATGAACGCCTTCTCCTCTTCGTTCGGCGCAAATAGGGACGGGTCGAGTGGCTTCGCCCAGCCTGGGCGGTGCGTTTCAGACATGCCCGGCTTGTCCCCTAGGGTCCCGAGAGGAGATCGTGGCGGATTGGTGACTGTCTCTCAGCGTCTTGATATTTATATGTTCTGCGAGAACGAGAACGGCAGTCACGCTTTGCAATATGCCGGTATGAGGACGAATTGGGGAATGGAATTGCTTCCGGAAGGTCGAGCGATCGAACTCTGTCCTTTCACTGGCCCGATGCCGTGAGGTATAGAAAGGCAACCGTTTCCCTCCCATTCTGTCCGCTTCTCGATTGGTTTGCATTGCCTATACGGCAGCAAATCTGGATTCGGTGTACACCGGGTTCAATGGGAATTTTCTGGACAAGTCACAAACCACTCACCACAAACAATGCAGACTGCCGGGCAACGCCCAAAAGATTGAAGTGTAAGTAGATCACTACATAAGGGTCGTACACAACCGCACAGACATATTACCATTAAGTCGAGTCTACTAATAAGACCAGCAAGAACAACTACAAACATAAACCTATGCGCAAGTTCCGTTGTCCGATTAGTGCCCCGATATCGATATCTCAGACGTTGAGACTGCGATATACACGGCAATGAACTCTGCAGCGCAGCACGGCAACTCAGTAAAGTGGGAGGTGGTAACAGAGGAGGGCTCGGACGCACCTGTCTTCAAGAAGTTCGCCGTCAGTATCTATCATCCTGCACTCGGACCAAGTCTCGACGTCCCACTTGCACCAACCCCACCCATCCTTGATCTGGAACAGCTTTTCAGTACGCTTGACGTCGGATATCGGGGGCATGTCAGATTCTCACCTCAGGGCGTTTGTGCGGCGCGATGATGACTAGCCATCTCGCCTTCGTGCTGTACAAAACATAACCTTCTGTCAGCCTCCACTGATCCTATCGTCCGAAGGTAAATAAAGCCGCACGTACCTGAGCTCCCATAACAACGCGAAGAGCTCTGACGGCTTCTCGATCAGATGCAGCGCGAACGAACATATCACCATCTCGATGGTGGGGTCCGCACCGCTGCTGCTACTGCTCGTCGTGCTCGTAACAGGCGAGTACCCGCGCAGCGAGTTCTCGGGCGACGACGTCTCGGACGGGTTGTTGGATTTTGGCGCGCCGACAGGTTTGGAGGCGATTTCAGGGATCTTGCCTTCGGCGATGTCTTTGAATGAGAGGGGGTGGGCATAGAGGTGGGTTCGGGTATGGAAGGCTTGTTCGGTATACTGGGATGCTGTAAGGCTGGGGAGCGATCGTCAAATGAGAGGGCGGGACGTACTGGATCGGCAGCGAGGATACACGGGACGGGCATGTCCGGCGCTATGAGTGGGGGTCGAAGAGCCTGCGCTGCGGACGGTGGGCGCGCCGATCCCTCTTCCTCTGATCCCGAACTGTCTGGCTTGGACTTGCCTTGCTGAGCATTGAACGCAGCGCGACCGTCTTTCCACCATTCCAATACGGCCAATGTGGCTTCACCGCTGTGAGAGGAGATGAGCGAATGCGGGAGAGGACTTGGGAGATGTCACGATATATACCTGCCTTTATGCAAGTGTCAGCGAAGGAAGGAGAAACAAGACAGGCGAGACGAACCACAAGCCATGTCGAACACCATGAATCTCTTCCCTTCAACGTGCGGCAGTCTCATCGTCCACCATCTAAATGTCGATTGAACACTGAGCGGTGGCAGACGCGATTATAGGATGAATGCACACCTGTTCAGCCATAGGTACAGACAGCTCTTGACGCCTGGGAAGTGGGGGTTGCGGTATGTCGCGCCAACTTTCCTGTAGTACTGGACACGACAAGGACAAACACGCGTTCGGGGATCGGGTATCAAAAATAAGCTTAGGCGAGAGCACATACCTCGTCGACCCCGTGTTCTGTGTAGTTGTCCCTCATCGAGCTCTTGAGGATGCCAGAAGCAGCGTCTCGTTTGCCTCTGGACATCCCGCCCTTTGTCTTGCTAAAGATATCGCGCAACAGTTTGACGATGTGCCCGGGGGAACCGGCCGCCCTGTGCTATCGTTCTGGGTCGTTTGTCGAGGCCGTCCTAGTGCGCGGGAATGATGTTCCAAGCGGAACGAGAGCAGGAGGGCGAGCTAAGTATGTAAGAGGGATAGGATAGATGAGGTGGACCAGGGCGTCAGCGGCTGCTGTTGCTGTCTGACGGCGAGTCAAACACGAACCTGCAGGGGTGCCATGGCCCAGGCAACTGTTATCAAACAAACAAACAAGCAAGCGGCGCGTAATCGACGTATGTCGGCGGCGGAGGAGGGCCAAAGGAGAATGGCTGAGCCAGAACAAGAGTGCGGCAGCGCAGTGTGCCGGAACTTACTAGCTTGGACCAGCTTGGCTTAGCCGACCGCCATCACGGCACCCACCCACACTCGTCCTCTTCTCCATCGGACGTCTCCAACCCATCCTTCTCCGCACTAGTTCTCCGCACTGTACTCGATCAGAACACCCTCCCAGTCAGCGCGGAATATGACTTCATATGTCCTCGAGGCCCATGAGAATCGCGGCGCGGTCCCGGAGGCATGGCACTCGGACCCATGGTGCGCCTTCTGCAAAATCCTGAACGGCAAAGGCCCCGCATACAAGGTGTACGAGGACGAGCTGGTCATCGCTATCCTAGGTCCTTCCCAGCCTCTCTCTGACGTGGCACCTTCGCTTTGCTGACTTCGGCGGCCTCCAACTTGAAACACATCAACTCTCGAATATCTATGTGCGCGGCCGCCGGCACACGCACAGATATCGCACCCCTGCGGCGCGGCCATACGCTCGTCATTCCAAAAACGCATATATCGCGCGTCTCGGAGCTCCCGGGCGAGTTTGCTGCGGCCTGTGGCATGGCGGTCTCGAAGGTCGCTCGGGCTATCACAACAGGTGCGTTGCATGCCTTTCTCGTGTGCCCACGCACCGGGCCCTTTCAAAACAGGTTTGAGGTCGGGGAAGCCAAACTGACACATTGGGGTATCTCCAGCCCTGCAGAATACGGCCCTGAACGTGGTGTGCAACCAAGAGTACGCACAGGTTGTTCCGCACGTAAGTCGTCCTCTCTTCCTTCCCACCCGCTGCTATCCCTTGATTCTGGGGTACGTGGGTGCTATGTAGTGCTACTGGGTCGCCATGCTGGGATTTAAAAGTACTGTCATATCAAAACAATTCGCTAAACTTCTTTCAGGTGCACTATCACATCATCCCCGCTCCTCGGTCAGACTTGGGCGCGAGGAACGCGCCGGCAGTGTCGGGCGACACGCCCGAACATCTCGATCGAGTCACCAGGCCGCTCACAGAGAAGGAGATGCATGCCCGGGAATTTGAGGTACGCGGCAAACTGGACGAGGACGACGCTAAGCGACTTTTAGAGAGCATTCAGATTCATCTGTGACCATAGGTATGGTGGACTACAATCCTCGGCAACCACAGTAGATTGGGATTTAGAACATAGCGTACTTTCTTGCATACCATATAGACGACCGTATAACTCCGAATCACCGTGGTGCACTGCGGAGTCTCTTCGAACTTCAAAATCGCCGTTAAGGCGACAAGACTTTCCTCCAGAATCTGATCGGCGGTGGACTGGAGCCAATCTGTCTCGTTTCGTCGGCGCCGAACGAGACGAGAACTAGGTGAGCCCGTCTTCCCTTAAATGTACTCTGCAGGCCATCCAGAATACTTACATGAACTCAAATTCGTTGGCAGCTAACCGCATGCGATGAAAGCCGAGAATAAGCGAACATAGCGTTCAGCGTTTTGAGGACTTGGCTATATCCTCCCCAACCCTCGGTTATTGTATAGCAGTTTGGGCACCGTTGGCAGTGTTGAGATCGTCGTCGAAGGTCCTCTTACAGCACTAGTACCGGTCGAGACGTGGACTAGACGATGGTACATACAATCTCATTCTCCGCGCTTGCTGCTCTAACTAAATATATTACCAGAAGTCCGCCTTCGAACTGTGCATTCTTGGCCCGATGTTCGTGGACCAATGGCCTTCAAGGAGATGCCGCCTGCTCCGCCTGGCGTGCTCAGTCACCGATGATCGTTCCCAGAGAGGTCGCAGACTTTCTGCTTTCCATGAAACTTGTTTGAAGTATTGGATTCATGGAACCCGACGCGAAAAGGCACGTACTTATGAACGTTCTGCCTGTTCAATATTGATGCACCCCCTCGGCCTATCAAGGTACCAACTGACACGTCATCAACTTACATAAAGAAAAGGTCAACAATTGCGTGAGCATGAACCGCTCTCGTAAGTGGACGCAAGTGAGCACACTGCAGGAGACCAGGTGCGTGCTTCTGCAATGCAAAAGGGTGTTCGGACTACAAAATGCACAACGCTATTACATTATGCTAGTCATCTTTGCTCCCGCGTAATAGCTTAAGCCTACGAACGCTGTTTGCTGCTGTCTCAGCGTCAAGTTGCCGCGTACAACTTCGACGTCGGTCATCACTGGGGCCTTTACGGTTAGGGGCTGGTCGCGAGAGGCACACGCATCTTCAGGTCTAGGCGGTGGCTCTGGTCAAGTCCTGCTGTGATATATTGGAGGTTGTTGGACACCGTCTGCGACCGCAATTGTAGCGGTAATGAGGGGACTGGCCTCGTCCGCGTCCCTGAGTTTTGCGGGGAGTCTATTTGCCGTTCTAAGTTCTAAGGTGTATACGTACTGGGTTGTCCCCGCCGCCGCTCCTATTTTGGCGTTGTGGGTTGATTGCACTGGGCCGCAACAATAGGTCGTCCATTCGCCCTCGCCCTCCGCATCCCGGGAGTCTGTCTGGCTTCGGGCCGTCGAGTCTTGGCATGCCGCATGCAGTCACAAGCAGGACCTTTAGGCACTGAGGATCTTGTATATGCTTATACAGGACCACGGCGTCACCGTGGCCATGATGTCCCGCATCACTCGGATCCATCTCAAGAACCCCAGGCACGCGCCGAAGATTAGCACGGCCGCCCCCAGCCGCCCCCCTTGTCCGCAAAGGTTACAAAGTTACTTCCGGTTCAAGCACACGCGCGGGTTAAGGATGTACCTGCTAGTCGGCATCGCCGCTCACCAACCTCCACGACGACCACGCGGACGTCGTCACCGAGCTGCCCGCGACCCCGAACCCGACATCTTCGCGGATGAGAGCCTGGCCCGCACCTGCCCGCACAAGACGCGATGGGTGACACGAGCCTGGACCCGGCGCAAGCCACTGATGCGCAGACTAGACAATAGGGACGGAGATATAGTTATTCGAGACGGAGGATGGTCGACAGGAGGTTTCCAAATGTAAATATTACGCACGGCCGGTCGTCGTCCATGCATTCATAAAAATCATACTCATCTTCTCGTCCAAATGCCGGTCGCCAAGCGATGAGAGAGGTCCTTGCCCCCCTGAATAAGGGTGCACCACTGATGGACGCAAATTCGGATGGCATAAACAAGGGAAGAGGAGATCGCACGTAACACGAAGCGGGAACCGTCGCGGCGTCATGTCTGCCATCCGCTGGTCTTTCTCTAGATGTCAATGTCACAGCACCCAGTCGACCGCTGTCCACGAAAGGGATGCCAGCGCCGCGTGAGTTGCGATCCGACCCTGGACAAGGGCGACGAGTTCGGTCTTAAGAACCCCAACAGGGCAGAGTAGTGCAGACGTTCGTGTCTAGCGGTCTGTCAATGGCAACGAAGGGAAACTAATCTAATCAATCACCGTCCCGAAAAAAAAACTGCGAAGAACACACGCCGACAACACAGCCCATACACCATCATTTGAACAGTCACAGCGTCGGTATGGTCAAGCCGTTCGCCACGCCCCATTTCCGCTCTTGCTTCCGCTCTGTCACGAGCGCAGGCAGCAGACGCCAGACCGTCGTGTTCCACCGCGTCCGGTAGACCGCCTCCTCCAGCATCTCGTCGCGCTCGGCCTCGCTCAGCTCCTCGTTTTCCCACGCTTCCTCCTCGAATGGCTAGTTGCAGTCAACGTCCACCTTCGGGAACACGTCCGACAGGAAGACGGCCGCAGGGAGAACATGGTGCTCCTCGATCCTCGAATACCCCACGTTCAGGTTCGCAGCGCGTGATGTGGCCTCCCGAGACTGGGCCGAAGGGATGCGAGGTTGGGACCGACGACAGGGCGAAACGCGAGGGCGAGCGTGTGGCAGCCGCGACGGGGACAGGGTCGTCCACAACGGACAGCCCGACCTTCAGTTGGTACAGTCGGGCGTGCACCGCGCCGCCTCCTGGGCAGTGGTCGAGCGATGCGTGCGGGACACGCGATACATCCGTGTTGACGTGGAGCCCGAGTATCCGTAGGTTGGGGCAGAGCCGGACGAGTGGGATGAGGCCGAACGGCGTGGTGGCCGGGCAATATGCGGCGGTGTTAGTCCAACATGGGCGCTGGACGCAGAGCTCGAGCTTACATAGCGAGCTTGGGCCAAGCGAGGGCCCTGTCGGATACGAATGCGTCGTCAGTATCGAGAGCCCTGTGTTCGAGGTCAAAGTGCTTCCAGACGTTTCTTCTGGATCGTAGTAGCATGTGAATCGTAGTCGCATAGCATCCCTGCTGGCCAGGTCAGTACCAGCCGGCCGGTTGATGCCTGTATGCGCACGATTTGGCCGTCTGGAGAGTTGGTGTGGGCGCACCAAAAAAATAATCAATGTGGCTTGGTGTGGGGTATTGATCGAAAGGGTGTCTCCGCATGTGCGGTCAGAGAAAGTGCACACGCATATGAATGTAGTGCCTCATGTCCGGGACAAACTCCCACCGAGATTAATATTGAATACTGAGCACCCAAGGAATGACATATGCGAGAAACAGGCACCGCAACCGTTCCTAGCTGCGACATGAACGCCATTCACAGTTTCAGATCCGCGCGAACAAGATGGGCCGCGCGTTCGGCCAGGATGTAAGTTGGACCTTGCGTGTGTGCAGACGGAATGAAGGGCTGCAGCAACGACGTCACCGTCAGCAAGCCGTCACAACGCACAGCTAAGTACAAGTTCTATAGGGTTGGAACTCACAAAAGCAGACGCGTCCACGACCCGCAGTCCCACCGTACCCCGCACCTTCAGGTCAGGAGTAAGAGGCGCGTCCTCGTCCTTGCCCATCGCCACCGTACCAACAGGGTGATGGACGGGTCCCGAGTTGCTGCGAATGTACTCGTCCAGCGCGTCGTCCGTCGTCACGTTTGCGAACCCCCCAAACTCGCCGACGATGTAGTCGGACCACGCGCGAGCCTTGACGAATGCACGTGCCGCCTTGACCGCTTCGCGCATAATCGCGAGGTCGACTTCGTTCCCGAGCAGGGCGGGATTGATGAGCGGCGCGTCGAACGGGTCGGTCGTGTCCAGAGATACGTTTCCCCCTGTGCGCGCACCAGTTGTCAGCAACGGGACATGACTGATGCAAAGGAAACAGGTGCGCACGAGAGGTAGGCGATATCACGATGGTGGGCATGGAGAAGAAGTGACCGTCGGCTGGAAGCGGAGCGGTACCGGTACCGGAGAAGACGCCATTCTGCAGACACAGAGGTCGAGCTATATGACCAAACGAATCATGTCCACGGGTCTGACATACTTTCGGGACGAGCTTAAAGTGTGCAGAGGTAGGACCCGCACTCGGATCGTCCACACCAAAGGAATTGAAGAACATTTCAGCTTCTGGGATGCGCAGCCATCCGAACTGGCTATCTCCTAGGCTTAGCGGACCTGTTCCATTGATCTTCCACAATGCCAGGGCTTCGGCCGCGAGGGTAGCGTTACGATGAAGGTCGTCAAGCGTGTTATTGGAGTTCACTATCCAGCTATTGGTGAGGCCGGTGTGCTCCTGTGAAAGCAGCATAAATATCAGCCCACGGAAATTACGGGACCGGGCGGCGTACATGAAGATTCTGACCGACAGCGGGACGATCGACAATGGTCTTAATTCCGAATGACGACAGGTACGCCGAGTCGCCTATTCCCGAGAGCAACACTGGAGAGATGGCCTGATCAGCTTGATCTGCAAGTGGCTCCCGATTGCGAGCGACGAACAGATGTGAGGTGTATTGAGCGATCCCGCTGAAAGGATGACCTCCTTTGTCGCATTCAGGGTGTAGAAAGGTCCTGGGGCCAAGGTCAGTCGTTCAACACGTGCCACGGACAAAGATAGCCACCATTGGCGGTCTGAGCAAACTCCACCCCACGGAAGACCGGTTTCCCATTCTCGTACCCGATTGGAAGCACCTTGGTAACGCGGGTATTGACTACGACATCGAGGTTGGCACGATTGAGGGCTTGCGCGAGGTACGACGAAGCAGATGACACTCGATGACCATTGTGGATCTGCGTTACAGGTGAGCTTGTGTCTCATTCGGGCTGTAGATCAGGCCATACAGTGGACTGTACCCAACCTAAAGAAAACATATGTATGAGAGAGCCCCAAAACGTTTATACCAGATAAATGTGCCTACCGAAGCCAATGGTGTCGCCAGAGTTGTAGTCCAGCGTGAACGGGAACCGGTCAGATAGTTCATCAGTAGTTCCAATCACACGGGAGTCGATTCCAAGAGGGAAACCTTCCACGCTGATCGGTATAATCCCTGAGGCGTAAAGTCAGAGAAAGCAATCGAGATAACAAATCCGGCATTACATACCATGCTTGTGAAGAGCTGGGTTGAACTGCCCGGTAGTGTTGTGATGGTCGACTGGTGCCGTCACCCGATCCACGCCAAACATAAAGGGGGCAAGTGCCTTCCAAGACCAGCCTTCGTCCCCAGTGACTCGTGCCAAGCGGTCATAGTCATCGACAGTACCACGACAGAACACCATATCGTCTGTGTGAATGGATGAGCATCAAGATGCCGTGGGCTGAGGGAGACGTACTGATCGCAGTGGATCCGCCTAGTACGAATCCCCGCGCATACACGAAAGAACGATCGTTGAGTCCTGCCTGAGGTGTGGTGGTAAAATTCCAGTCCTATTTCCATAAACGAGGTCAGCCAGAGTACACGCGTCTTCCGTGCCATTAACTCACAAACGCGGATCTAACAAGGCTCGATGCCCTCCCAGGCACAGAAATATTCAAGTTCAGAAAGTCACTACATGCGCACACCCAACGTAAGCACATTGCATGAACGTCTATTCATTGAGTTACATACCTGCTTCCCGCTTCGATAAGGAGCACTCTTGTCCTTGGATCCTCTGATAGACGCGAGGCCATCACCCCGCCACCCGCACCCGCTGTTTAGGAAACATTCATCAGTCAGTGCTCGATTACAAGCTCAGCCAGCAGGCGGATGCGTACATCCGACCACAATAATGTCATAAGTGCCAGTGAGAACCTCCTCCGTTGGTCGGTTATACAGAGATGCAAAGGCACGAGATGCGCTGAGCACGAGCAAGAGAAACGATTTCTTCTGCAGCATCGTAGCAGGCGTGGAGTGTGTCGGCTTCAAGTTGGTGGTGGTGTGGAGGAAGGCTCGGACTCCCCGTCAGCCTCTCCCAATCGACTTTATCAAGGTCGGCGCCGCCTGCCCTCGTGCGAGCCTCACACCTAAGCCCCGCTTCTTCAATAACTCGGCACGAAAGGCATGACAAGTCGCAACTTGTTTTGAGCAGCGTGAATGCCATCGTTCTGCTCGAGGGGATGTGGACTCCCTAGTATGAATGTTCAAAGTGAGTCAGCGTGGGGATAGAGCACTCATAGCACAATCATCCACTTACCTCCCGGCGCACTTGGTTAGCACATGATGTCCAAGGCCTACTGTATGTGGAATACAAGTTGCGGTATGGAGAGCTGAAGATGATTGGATTGATAGATTGGAAGGACCGCACTACACGCGGCAGCCGTTCACCGTGGAGGCTCGATTTGGCGGGTTGCCTCGCCCAAGTCACAACTGAATACGAAAGCATGCGCCGCCTTGACCGCCTCACGCATGATCGTGAGGTCGACGTCATTCCAGAGCAGGGCAAGATTGACGAGCGGCACGTCGAACGGGTCGGTCGTCTTCAGAGATACTACGGTTCCTCCTGCGTATGCGCGCACAGATGATCAACAAGCGAATGACTGAACCAAAAGAGACAGATGTGTGTACGAGTGGTGGGCAAGACCACGCCGGTGTTGATGGCAAAGAAGTGACCTTCGGCTGGGACCCCAATGGCCATCTTGTAGACATGGATGTCAAGCCATACGACAAACTTACAAAGTCCAGGGGAGCACAAGTTTCCTGGGCGCTCACCAAGTCGGTATTTCTTACATAAGCAGGTTTAACAACAGGCCTGGATCCTAGCACGTCTGCTTGTATTGATCGAAAGGGTGTCTCCGCATGTGCGGTCAGAGAAAGTGCAGAGTGCACACGCATATGAATGTAGTGCCTCATGTCCGGGACAAACTCCCTCCGAGATTAATATTGAATACTGAGCACCTAAGGAATGACATATGCCATTGCCGAGAAAACAGGCACCGCAGCCATTCCTGGCTGCTACATGAACGCCATTCACAGTTTCAGATCGGCGCGAACAAGATGCGCCGCGCGTTCGGCCAGGATGTAAGTCGGACCCTGCGTATGCGCAGACGGAATGAAGGGCTGCAGCAACGACGTCACCGTCAGCAAGCCGTCACAACGCACAACTGGCCAGTACAACACTCACGAAAGCAGACGCGTCCACCACCCGCAACCCAACAGTCCCCCGTACTTTCAGATCCGGAGTCAGGGGCGCGTACTCGTCCTTGCCCATCGCCACCGTACCAACGGGGTGGAATATCGTGCCCGAGTTGCGGC
This sequence comes from Sanguinoderma infundibulare, assembly GCA_032821775.1. Classification (NCBI taxonomy): domain Eukaryota; kingdom Fungi; phylum Basidiomycota; class Agaricomycetes; order Polyporales; family Polyporaceae; genus Sanguinoderma; species Sanguinoderma infundibulare. Next base: position 2,305,894 of record JAVLRN010000007.1, read on the forward strand.
GAATGTACTCATCGAGCGCGTCGTCCGTCGTCGCGTTCGCAAACTCCCCAAACTCACTGATGATGTAGTCGGACCATGCGCGGGCCTTGACGAGAGCGCGGGCAGCCTTGACGGCCTCACGCATGATCGCGAGGTCGACGTCGTTCCCGAGCAGGGCGGGGTTGATGAGCGGCGCGTCGAACGGGTCGGTCGTGTCCAGAGATACGTTTCCCCCTGTGCGCGCACGGGTTGTCAGCAATGAGGCATGACTGATGCAAAGGGAACAGAAGCGCACGAGAGGTGGGCGAGATCATGCCGGCGCTGATTGAGAAGAAGTGACCGTCAGCTGGAAGCGCAACGGTACGGGACGAGAAGCCATTCTGCAAACACAGATGTCAAGCCTTGCGACAAAAGAAATCATGTCCACGGGTCTGACATACTGTCGGGATGAGCTCAATGTGTGCAGAGGTAGGACCCGCACTCGGATCGTCCACACCAAGGGCATTGAAGAACGTTTCAGCTTCCGGAATGCGCAACCATCCGAACTGGCCTGTTCCTGTGCTTAGCGGGCCTGTTCCATTGATCTTCCGCAATGCGAGGGCTTGTGCCATGAGAGTGGCATTACGACCAAGGTCATCGGGCGTATTGTTAGAATTCACGATCCAATAAGTGCCGACTAAGGCGTGATCCTGAAAAACGGTCGTAAATGCCAGCCCACCGAAAATAAGGGAGTGGAGGACATACGTGAAGGTTCTGACCGACAGCGGGACGATCGACTATGGTCTTGATTCCGAATGACGAGAGGTGCGCCGAGTCGCCGATGCCTGACAACAGCACTGTAGAGATGGCCTCATCAGCTTCATCCGGAGGTTGCTTACGATTGTGAGCTACGAACGTATGTGAGGTGTCTTGAGTGACCCTGCTGAAAGGATTACCTCCTTCGTCGCATTCAGGGTGTAGAAAGGTCCTAGGAGACCAAGGTCAGTCCTTCAACGCGCATGTCATGGATGACGATAGCCACCATCGGCGGTCTGAGCAAACTGCACCCCGCGGAAGGCCGGTTTCCCATTCTCGTACCCAATTGGAAGCACCTTGGTAACGCGGGTATTGACTATGACATCGAGGTTGGTACGATTGAGGGCCTGCGCGAGGTACGAGGAAGCAGATGACACTCGATGCCCGTTATGGATCTGCGATACAGGTGAGCTCGTGTCTCATTCGGGCTGTAGATCCGGTCATACAGTGCTCTGCGTCCAACCTAGAATAAACATTTACATGAGAGCTCTCCAATGTGCGTACGAGACGAAGATGCCTACCGAAGCCAATGGTGTCGCCAGAGTTGTAGTCCAGGGTGAATGGGAATTGGTCTGAGAGCTCCTGAGTAGTCTCGATCACACGAGGGAAGGTTTCCTGAGGAAAGCTCTCCACGCTGATAGGCACAATTCCTGAGGCCGTGAGGTCAGAGTAATCAAGGAAAAGACGAGTCCTGAAATGCATGCCATGCTTGTGAAGAACCGGATTGAACTGTCCGGTAGTGTTGTGGTGGTCAACTGGGGCCGTCATCCGATCCACGCCAAAAATGAAGGGGGCAAGTGCCTTCCAAGACCAGCCCTCGTCCCCGGTGACTCTTGCCCACCGGTCGTAGTCGTCGATAGTACCACGACAGAATGCCATCCTGTCTGTGTGCATAGATAAGCAACAAACAGCGTGGGCTGAAGGTTGAAAACGGACTGATGGCAGTGGTTCCGCCCAGTACGAATCCGCGCGGATAGTCGAGTTGACGACCATTGAGTCCTTCCTGAGGTGTGGTGGTGAAGTTCCAGTCCTATTTCCACAAAGGAGGTCTGCCAGGGTACACGCGTCCTATGTGCCATAAACTCACAAACGCGGATCTAACGAGGCTCGATGCCCGCCCAGGCACAGAAATATCAAGGTTTAGGAAGTCACTACATGCGCACACCAACGTAAGCACATTGTATGAACAACGATTTACCGAGGTACATACCTGCTTCCCGCTTCGATAAGGAGGACTCGTGTCCTTGGATCCTCTGATAGACGCGAGGCCATCACCCCCCCACCTGCGCCCGCTGTCCAGGAAACCTTCGTCAGTGCTCGATTACAAGTTCAGCCAGCAGGCGTATGCGCACCTCCGACCACGATAATGTCATAAGTGCCGGTGAGAACCTCCTCCGTCGGTCCGTCATACAAAGAGCCAAGGGCGCGAGCGATGCTGAGCACGAGCAGGAGAAAGCTTGTCTTCTGCAGCATCTTAGCAGGCGGGGGGTTGTGCCGGCTTCAAGTTGTTGGAGGTGTGGAGGAGGGCTCGGACTCCCCGTCAGCCTCTCCCAGTACGCTTTACCAAGCGACACGCTGCCTGCCCTTGTGCGAGACTCATGCCTAAACGCCGCTTCTTCCATAACTCGTCGCGAAAGCCGTGACAACCTGCGATTCCTTGCGAAGGATGGGCATTAGCGGAACCTCCTATGATTCTGAGCATTCAACATCGGTAAGCGTGAGGATAGAACACCCGTAATATGGTTTATCACATAGCTCGCAGGGCATTCGGGTAGCACATGATGCCCCAGTATGGGGAGCCGAAGATGATTGCGTTGATTGGGAGTACCGCACTACACGCGGCACCGGCGCATATAGCCAGACGGGACGAACGGCTGCTGATTGCGTAAACGCAAATGCGCGTTTCATCCACGTTGTCGTGGACTTCAACATGCAGAACAACGCACGAATGTGGAAGCGTCGACGACTCTCGACCCCACAATCCCCGTAACCGTCAAACCTGCTCGGACATACGGCGCATTCATAAATCGCCGGTCTCGGACCCGCCGTTCTTCTAACGTGCGGCGGCCCACCTCCTCTCTTGCATCCTCACGGTCACAAAGTGGCGCACCAAGTCCCCGACCTCGTTCCATCTCTGCCTGATCTCCTCCGGCGTCCCCACGTCCGCGTTCAGTTGCTCCATCATGTCGCGCTCCATCTCGCCTGTCCACGCAGACGGCACACAGCACAGCTCCGGGAACACGTCCGACAGGAACGCCGCGACAGGCACGAGGTCATCCACGACTGACAGCCCCACATTGAGTCTGTAGAGCTTGTCCTGGACTGTGCCACGCCCGGGGCGCGACTCGAGCCGCGGATATGGGGCACGTATCATATCCGTGTCCGTATTCACGTGGACTCCGAGCACGGAGAGTTCTGGACAGCATCGCGGGAAGGGGAGGAGGCCGGCAAGCGTTGGGGCCAGATGGCATGCGACGGGGTCCCGGACTGGACGGTCGATGCACAACTCAAGCCTGACGAGCTTGGGCCAGGCGAGCGCCATGTCAGCGAGGAAGGGGTCATCGATACATACTAGGTGCGTGATGTCGATGCCGAGGGTGTGGAGGTTGGCGAGTTCGAGGAGCGGTTCGAAGGTCGTGAGGTCGAAGCCAGGGCCGGTGTGTCTTGGGGAAAACATCTGACGAGAGGAGTCAAGTTTGGAACTATTCGCCAGAGCTCATGCGTCGCGGGACTGCAGAAGTACTTGCAAGTACGTGCAAGAGCAGCTAGAGTCCCTTCGTTGGCGAAGTCGCATATCTGTCTGAAACTTTCGGCGACGTGTATGGCATGGTGGGTTTCAGTTATTAGGACATCTGTCATCCCTTCAAATCCCCTGTCAACAACGACATCTGGACAATACTGTGTACTTACCAGTACGTTGGACCTTCGAGGCTAGCTGCCGAGCGAGTCGGTGCACCAGCGAGACTGAGGGACGTGTCACCGTGACGGCGCGGACTCGTGACCAGACGTGTCCGTGACGGCGGGCGCCATAAAGAGATACTTCGAAAGGAGCTGGCCACATCGCACTCCACCAGAGAGACGTCGCACGACGGACAAGGAAAGTCTGGGATCCATGATACAATTCTCGCCAACGGTTCGAAGACCGGGTACGAAGCACATACGCGAAGCAGCACTAAGCAGCAGTTCAGTGTCCTGGAGTGTCTACAATACGTACGCGTGCGGAAGATGTAGTGTACGGTGTGGGGCGGCGTGCGTGTATATATTAGCATTAAAAGAAAGAAAGTCCCGACATCCCACAGCCAACAGAAAACAAAAGCGACAGCCATTCACAGAACGTACAGCGAAGACAGCAGAGAGAGCGTGACGAGCACCACCGACGACCATTGCGCGCCGCCGGGCAGCCGGAGAGATGCCGCGGCCGCGTTCGCAGGCGTTGACGACGCCGCCGTCGGTGAGGGAGAAGATGCAGCAGAAGGATTCGATGTAGGCGTCGAAGCCGGACCGTTCGCAGTCCCGGACTGGGTTGCGCTCGGGCTTTGTGAAGTTGTAGTAGCCTCTTCGGTAATGAGACTGCTTGCGGTGGGCGCCGCATCCCCCTTGGCTAAAAAGCATACGGATGATTAGGAGTGGGACATGCGGGGTAGGACACGCGCACGAGACTTACATTCAAAGTTGCCCGACTTCTGCGCGTCGGCGACGGCCTGCGTGAAGAGCTGGTCCGCATTTTGAGGCACGAGAGACACGAAGCCGATGCGAGGCGGGTCAACAGAGGGGTGCGTGAGGTTGCCATAGTAGAAGATGACCATGTTGCTCTTCAAGAACGGGTCTCCAAGGTTCCAGCTGAACAGGGCGCCGGAGCTGGGGGCGTCGGTGCTGACGACGTTGTTGGCAACGCAGTTCGTCACGTCGCCCTGGTTGTTCTGCGCCGTGAAGTCACGCGGGTCAATGGGGAACATCTTGCCGCCAATCTGGTACGTCAGGGTGTGGGGCACGTCGCAGGGGAGGATGGGCTGAGCATTGCTGTTCGCGGCGTAGGCGGGTGAGACCTTGGTCAGAATGTTGTTCACGACATCCTTGGGACCACGGATAAGGGAGTTGCCTGTGTCGATGAGAGCAGAAACCTCAGACGTGTTGAGGCCGGCACCGGGTTGAGCGGAGTTGGCGAGCTTCTTGCCATCGAGGTAGACAGCATCGATCGGAACCTCCCAGCGCCTGCAAAGCAATTGTCACTGAGAGGTTTTCGAGCGAACGGGAAAAAGTGCATACAAGGGGTATGTCTCGTTCGAGGCGAACGTGGGAGGAGAAAGGCCACCTTCCGCAGGGGCGTAGAGGCGCACCGGCACCCAGGTGATGTTAGACTCTTCGACGTCGTCCGGAAGCTGTCCAATGGTGATCTGACCCTCGCCAGAAACATCGATCGTGTCGCGCTGGAGAGTGATCTGTATAGCGATAAGCAGATATCCTGACGCAGTTGGCAAACTTCAGGACATACCGCGAACAGGGGATCGTCGATCATGTCCGCCTCGATGAGACGCGACACAATCGGACCATAATTGGGGATTTGAGAAACGAACGTATCGGTACCTGACGGGTTGCTGAACTACACAAGACTGGACATGTCAGCGTTAAGCTTCCTGGAGTAAGTGGACAGTACATACCGCCGCATTGATGGCTGCTGCTTGAACGAAGCTGGTCGGACATGAGACAGGGAGGAACGACGAAGTATCCAAAAGAGCACATACCTTTGAGCGGGGAAGCCAAGGCCGAGGATACCTGCACCACCGTTCGAGACGGCAGAGTTGTCGGTGTCGTTAATCGCACCCAGGGGCTGGTTTGGCATAGTCAACGCGGCAAGCGTGACGGTATCGGTTCCAACAGGGCCGCTTGCGTGCGTGCCGCTGGTGGAGTCGCCGTATTGGAGCGAGACCGAGTTCCCTGAGGGCTTGAAGGTCTTGGAGACATCGTAGGGCTGCGCAGTCGATTGCTGGCATTGCGTGGTCTTGCAAGCGGTAGACATAACCCATAGATCGCTCGATCCGGTGTCTGCGGCCGGACGCACGTCAGACACACGTCCTCCTCACATACAGCTCGCATGAATTTTGATAGAACGGAACTCACCGATGTTGACGGCGGTAGTAGAGTTACCAATTGTTACGGCGACAGTGTAGAAGCTGGGCACACCGTCAATGTCGCGCGCGCGCGCACGATGATGGTTCTGGGACGTACAGGTCTGAACTATCACCGAGGCCGACTTCTCCACCGACAACGTCTCCGTTCTGGTCCCGTTTTTTGACCTCTCTGCGATGGTGTGCGAAGGAGAGCACGATCCCACCCTTCTTGGGCTTGGTGGACGTCGAGCTCTTGCTGCTTTTGAGGATGGGGGCAGAAGCGGAGGCGGGGAGAGGGACGGCCAGAACAAGCTCTAGGAGGGAAAGAACGAGAAGCGCAAGAGAAAGCGAGGAACTCCGGCTAGACGCGTACATCATGAAGACAAGCGGGCGACCTGCGCAGAGAAGAAAACAGAAAGTATACCAGACAGCGAGAAAAGGAGGATCCCAGACCGTGCAGCCTTCCTTCGACCAGAGCGCGACAGGGAGAGCACAGAGAACGCGCCGAGACCGGGAGGCATGGTATATATGTAAACTGCGATGACGGGATGAAGACAAGGCGGTCCAGTGCCCGCCAGTGGTTGCCAACCAACGAATCAGCCCCGTGTTCCTGGCCGAGCCACGCTCAAATCAAGCGCCTATGCCCACACTTGGCACCCGTCCCATTGGACGAGCACCGCAACAAGCTCCCGCCTCCTGTCCCTTTCGTACCCTTTTCGTCAACGCTTGTTAGCATCCCGTGTGATATCTTCGGGGCGAGAGCACAGAGCGACGCTAACAGCACTTCGACATCAAGGTCTTTTAATAGTTTTGATATGAGAGGTTGGAATCTCTGCGACTGATCGATGAACAAGAACAGGAGAACATTTCTGGGGAGACAAGCATCTGCATACTCGAACAGACCAGTTCGACCTCAGGGGGATGATGTCCATGAAAGACAGGGCGCATGTGCAGCTCAAGCCTCGGAGATATACGACTGCATCTCAGTTACAACGTGTTGACAGATCGTTCACAAGGCTATGAAGCAACTCCTGGCATGGTGATGGTCACCAGTTATTCTGTCCAAGATCAGTCCCATTTCATGGTCCATCGAGCTGTGGCATGACAGACTGTACATGACACCGAAAAAACGGCGCAGCGAACATCGGTGGCTTGCGGGAAGTTGCAGCCACCCCACTGCGCTGATCACGGCATCCGTCCTGATTAACCGAAGCACAGCATCATTTACACGATGAGAATCGTACACACCAAGCCAAACGGACCCCGCGATGCCCGAGTCTCCGCCCGCCGATCCTTCCCATCCACCTCGACAGACGCACAAGCGACACTCCAGGACACTCAATGCAATGCCTCTGCCACTAGCTCCAGGATCTCCTTCGTGCTCTTCCGGGTATTCGCAACGTCCTTAGCAATAGGCTGCCACGTCGGTCCGTGCCGTGGCTCCGCGCTCAAGGCTTTCTTGATCACTTCCTCTTGTTGCTCCTATCAAACATTATCTGTCAGCGACGCGTCCCGCCCGGAAATCAAGCACGAACCTTGATCCCATGCTGGCGCTCAAACTTGAGCCACCACGCCCAGATGTCGCCCCAGGTGTCGCTCGGCTGCTCGTTCGCCGCGACCGCGCGGTCGAACCACCGCCGCGCCTGCTCGATCTTCCGCTCCGCCCAGAACAGGCGCGCCACGCTGCAGAGCACCCACGGATCGCTCCCAGCCTTTCGGAGCGCATCAGCCGAGCGTGCCTTCCGTGTCGGTCGTGGCTCGGTCCAAATCGCCATTGACCACAGCACGCCCGAGGATGGGCACTCTTGCAATCCTAGATGACGAAGTGATCATCAGTTGCAAGCGCCACCCCAAGCTCGTGCACCCTGTTTCGGACACACCTCTCGCAAGCACGGTCTTCGCCTGAGCAGCGCCCCCGCTTCGTTCCTCAACTCCGACGGCCTCAGCCCACAGAACATCATTCCCAGGGTTCGCCAATCGAGCCTTGTCCAACAGAGCGCGTGCTTTTATGCTCTTGTTATCAGCTTCCTCGAGCCGGCTCGCCAGGACCCAGAGGTGTACGTCCTTGGGACACGCCTTGATCCCCGCAGCGTATGATGCACGAGCTGCAGCGAGGTCCTTCTGCTGCTGATGGATCTGGCCCTGGATCATGTACAGCTTCGCGAACTTGGGATACTTTTTGATTGCTGTCGCAAGTGTCTCAAGCGCATTGGACAGTTGTCCTTGCTGACGTTCGAACACAGCGGACTTCATCCAGATCTGCGGAACGACGATCAGTATTGCGTCCATCCACTAACTCGCACTCACGCTACTCACCCTCTGAGTATCGGCGACCGTCCGCGCGCGGACGAGGAGCTCCTTCGCGACGCCAAGCTCGCCGTTCTCTGCCTCCAGCTTAACCGCAGCGAGCCAGATCTGCTCGCTCTCGGAGTTGGCCACGAAGGCGCGCTCGAGAACCTCGCGAGCAGCAGGTACGTCTCCGGCCAGCCACTTCTCCTTTGCCCACATGAGCCACAAGACCTCTGCCTGCGGACAACGACGAACGGCAAGTTCCAAGATGTCGTTGAGGGATTGCCTAAGCAAATTAGTGCCATAAACATCAGGCACTACGGCTAAATCAAGAAAACATACCTCGTGCCATGAGCCTTCTCCAGGTCGGCGGCCTTCCGCCACAAACCCTTCCTTTCTGGGAAGACACGAAGAGCATAGGCAAGGATGGCTCGGGCGACCCCAATGGTGCCCTTGGCCTCTGCCGCTTCAGCGTCGCTGGTCCAGGTGTCAAGACGATCCTCCTCCTCGACATCCATAGCGACCGTGGCTTTGATGATCGCCTCGCACGTACGGACCGCGCCCTCGTTCTCGCACCGCTCCGCCTCCTTGAGCCACTGCTCGCGCGTGAGGAGCACTTGGTGGCGGCGAAGTTGACTAACACCAGCTTCGATGGTCTTGTCGACCATGGCAAGCTCCTTGTCGCGCTGCTCCTCCGTCTTCTCTGCGGCGTACGCCTCCTGCTCGAGGAGACGGCCAGCAGCAATCCAGATCTCATGGCTAGTTGGAATCGCCTTGCGAGCCTTGTTGAGCACAGCTTTCGCCTTCTCAGGAGATTCGAGGCGAGCGAGGGCGAGCCAGAGCTCCACCGATTGGGGAATAACCTCCACGGCGCGAGACAGCAGGATCCGCGCATCCTGTGCGGAGGACTCGAGGTTGACGGTCTCCTTCCACAGGCGCACAGAGTTCGGAATATGTTCAAGGGCTAACGATGTCACGTCAACAAGCAATACGTACACAGCGTCAAGTTTCATACCTTTCCGCAGCACGCGCTTCTTCGCCTTCACATCGTGCTCCAAATCGGAAGCAGCCATCCAGATCTTGACACTCTGACCGACGTGTTGTACCGCGCTTCCTAGGATGACCTTCGCATCGTCATTATTCTGCGCAAACTTTATTAGCCACTCACAACTAAACGACGGATGTAACAAGACTCACATGCAATCGCGCCGCCTCCAGCCAGATGTCTTCGCTCTTTTGGCACAGCTCACAACCCGACTTGATAAGCTTCCGGGCAGCGACCATCCGTCCCGCATGCTCTTCCAAACGAGCTGCAGCGATCCAGCCGGGTGCGTGTTTGGGATTTGACTTGACAAGGGAGTCGAACAGCATGCGAGCACGCTTGATGTCTCCAATCTCCGCATCGGTTTTGAGCACGACGCTATCAAGCGAGGTGAGGTAGCCTTTTGGGTCAATGGATGTTTGCAGGCCAGAAGTAGCGGTGCCGGATACCTATTCCCATAGAACGTCGGCATATGTCGAACTAGATACAGAAGAACGGCTCGCATCGACTCACCTGATCGAGCTTGAGAGAAAGGATTTTGTCACGAGCTTGGCTCATTTCAGCGAAGTTAGTCAGGGTACCGTTGTCGGCGGGCGTCTCAAAGCCGCCAGTCTGGATGCGAAAGTGAGTGGAGCTGAGGCAAGGCTGACAGAGTAGGACAGACGCACCGTTTGCTGGTGGGAATCCAACGAGGTCTCGTACTCGGTCCTAGCCCTGTCTCCGACAATGACGCTGTCGGATACAACGAATGACCTCTCGTCCTTTTTACGCTTTTTCCTCGTAAGATTGCCCACCTCAGGAATGCCCTCCCATTCTTCGTCCGTGACCTGAGACAACCCGCGCTTGAGGTCCGCGAATTGCTGCTGGATCTTGGGACGTTCGGCTCGGTGTTTGGCTAGCTCCGCGTCCTCGCGGGCTTCTCTAAAGCGGCAGAACGGTCCAATGAGCATTACGACGAGGAATCGGTGGCGAGCGACGAACCTGCGAGCCCGTCTCCTGGCGTCCATGTTCTTGTCCACCATCTCGTATATCTTATCCGCCTCCTCATCATCCGCCTCATACGTTGTTCCCGCAAAGAGACCGTATTCGTTATCCGGATCCTGGAACTGGTCCGGGTCGACTTCGACTTCTTCGCCTCGCCTTGCTTGAGCCTCGCTAGAGCCACAAGTCAACTTGGCTGAACGGGTATATCTAGTAAAACCACTTACGCGACGACCTCTGCAGAGGGACCCTCCCGAGCTGGACCAATATCAGAACGGGTTGTGAAGCCAGAAGCACTGGAAGAAGGACGCCGTCAGTTACGGTTGGAGGATTAGACGGGGTCCTCTCACCCTCGACCAAGACCGGCCACATAGGAGGCCGGCGCTGGCATGGACAGGAAAGCCAACTTGTTGGGTTTGTTGTTCGCCGCCATGGTTAGTGGATAGACAGTGAAGCGACAGGAGATATATAGGCGGATGGGAGGGAGTGGTAAGGGGCGAGTCGAGTTAGCGCCTTCGGTTGAGGATTCCGCCGCTTAGCGCGGCTTCGAGTCAAGCGTCGATGAAGTGGAAGTCGTTGGTACCAACATCTGCCTGACTTGCCTTTATGCATTGTGAACTCATTTTTTGATCGCTACGTGTGGATGGCCCGGTTGTGTATGCCCGAGGCGAGTGATATTTAATGCCTCCTCTTGGTCCAGAACTGAATGCAGTTGGTATGTACATGTAGGTACAGCGTGATTAACGAACATGGCCACAGATTCGGAAGGGGCCCCAAGAATCCGAAATATATGCTACATAACGAACACAGTAAGAGTGTCCATGCATCTCACGTCTTCGACGCACAGTCGCTGCACACCGATGGTCATCACACCGCCCTACACATCCAAGGGCTCGACAAATGGCGGCCATGCGAAAGCCCTCTGCCCATCCCGTTGCTTAGCTTCGAGGATTTGCGCAACCTGGACGACCTGCGGCACTAAGGCCTTCGACTCCGGGGTGTTCGTTCGCGGAGGAGAGGAAGCGACGATCGCAGCGTACGACTTCTTCGGCGGCGTGGAGAGCGGAGCGGTCGAGTTGAGCTTGTGGTTGGTGTTGACGGAAACCTTGGGTCCTGTCGAACCGATCTCGCACGCCCCCGGCATGTCCTCGGGAGTCTTCGTCGCGTGGCGCAACTCGTCGTGCTCGTCGTCCGCGTCGAAGCCAGACTCGCTGCTCGACGTGAACTCCGAGCCGTCGAGCTGTCCGATCTCAACTTCGTCCTCGTTACGAAGGATCTTCGCCGCAATGTTGACGCGCACGCCAGAGGCGTTGATTGGGGGTGGGACTTTGACGCGCCGGCTCAGGCGCGAGGGTGTCGCGTTGGAACGCACGTCGCTCTCGACCTCCCCGGGCGTATCGTTCGTTGGGATACGATGAACCATCTCGGTCGTCATGCTGTAGTCGTGCTCGTCGTCGGAGTCGCGGAAGTCGCCATCGCGCATGCGAGCTTGACGACGCAGGGACTTGCTCCGCCGGAGCTCTCTCCGGACGAAGTTGGGGCTGGCCTCGGGACGGTCGTAGGTGTCCTCAAAGGTACCATCGATACTGGCCGAACCCACAACGGCAGTTGTGGAGAAGGCGGTCGGGAGTGGAGTGTTCATGTCAGGGGAAGAGAGTGTGGGGAACGAGCCGGGCGAGCCATAGTCTTGCATTAGCGATGGTGGACTTGGAGTACGACCTTGGGCCGTGTTAGGCGGCACGCGCACTTCGGATGCCACCGTCTTGGTCGAGCTATAGGACCAAACGGGGTTGAAGAGCGTGTCGGTGTAGAAGTCTCCTCCGATAGACTAGGCACCAGGTGAGTGATCCACACCGCAGCATTTGAACAAAGACCGTACTTACGGCATTGTACAGTTGTGGGGGAACGTGGGGAGAATAACCTGGCTGCCAAATGCCGCGACCGACTTGCGTCGTCGCGAATTTCGGTTTGGTGGAGGCGAATGGCTTCAGCTGCTCCTTCTTGGTTGGGCGAGAGATTATGCGTGAGAAGGTGCTCATGTCGATGGATGAGACGAAGGAATATGTCGCGTGAAGGTCGTCGTGTCCGGGGTCGTGAGGTGCTATTGGTACAAGTTGGGGAAGGGGGGGGGGGGCAACGAGAGAGCCTGAGCACGATATGTGCAGAGGGGAAAGGCTGCCTATCTCGGTCGCGTTGACCGCGTCTTATACTTGCGCATGGTCCGGCAGTGGCACTCACTAGCACTAGCACTCCTTTGTAGCTGAAAGAAAGGCTTTTGACGTGGAATGGACCTTATAAGCTAAACTTCCTTTGCTGTTTTGATGCGTTATTTAGGTAGCGCTCCATTTACTAGGCCTCTCGGTTTTCGCGAGGGGTTTGGCTAACCTACTTAATAGCCTCATCGGTCTGGCATGTGTCCTGAGAAGTACGGTACTGAGTCTTGCAGTTCCACTTGTTCGCACAGGGTATGACTACTACGCGTACGTCCCCCCGATGTCTCTTAGAGAGAAAATGGAGTCCAGTCGCGGATAGACACGTAAAACAAAGCAAGCTGGTACCTGTTGCGCCTTGCCACTCGCGCGATTAGAGCACCAAATGACCCGGCCCGGAACTCGGGGAAGAATGCCATACATGGGCGCCTATCCCGACGTGGACTGAAGCCCGCGCTCTGCTCCGACGTCCTCGACCCTCCGCGACCCTGACGTTCTCCGCTTCCTCACCAGGACTCTCCCTCAAACCAGGAGAGATGTTCCGTCTGCTATCTTCCACCCTCCATGCCCAACTCTGAAGACGAAGAACCCCCGACAGAAGTCGATCCGGCCTACCTTGCATTTTTCTCGAAGAGCGTTGACGACTTTCGCGCGCACCTCGCCGGCAGAGATGGCAGCGACCCCCCGCCGGCCTCTTATTTCGCGCCCCGCACCCACTGGAGTAGTACGGAGAAGGATGCTTTCTTCCGGGGTCTCGCTGTGCACTCTCGTCTCAGACCTGACTTGATCGCGGAGGAGGTCAAAACCAAGACTGTGCCGGACGTCCTCGTCTACCTCGCGACCCTCGCGGAGGCGGAACGGGAGGTGAAGAGAGGCACGTCATACTTGGATGGACCCAATCGCTTCGCCGGTGTCAAGATTTCACGTGGTGACCTCCCCGCTGCCCTCGATGTATCCGAAGACTGGGTCGCGTTCGAGGAACGCATGGCCAACGCCATGATAGCTTTCCAGCCGAAGTTGGACCAGGAGGCCATCACTCAAGTCCGCGAGAAAGAGGTCCAAGCACGTAGGTCCCTCATCCGTGCCCCGAAAGGTGCAACTCGTGCGACTTCCAAGGAGCGCGATAGGGAGGGGGAGAAGGCTAGGCGAGAGGAGTTTGATAAATGGCTGGCGGAAAGGAAGTCGGACTGGGAGGCAGAAGATATGCTGTTGTCACTGGATCGCGTCAGATTGAAGACCCTCGATGCGATGCTCAAGGACGAGGAGGATGGATGCAGTGTGCTCGGGGAGGCCGACGGGTACAAGTCGGAAGAGGAGCCTTCGCCTCTGCGAGCGATGTTTGATATAGAACAGGCGGATGAGCAGCCTTCTCGCGTTGCACGGATACATGCGACAGATGACCAGCTCATTGATCCTGTGCTCCTCGAACTCTCTCAGCCCGCCTCCATATTTTCCTCCGCTGCAATGCCCGTGCCTTCTGGTAACGCCGCTGGATCCTCCTCAGTCCCAGAACCACTGTTATCCACGTTTCAACCCGCCATCTACTCTACACCTCCCGTTCCCTCCAGCTCGGCACCCACATCTCCACAGCTCTCGCTGCACACGACTCCCACCACTACGGCCGCTCCGTCCTTTGGCACCAACGAAGGTTCCGGTTCCATTGGGAATCTTTCGCAGATGTCCCCAGGTGCCAGGAGACGGTACCAGAAGAGACTTTACATGCGCAAAAAGCGCGCTCAGGCAACCGGCGGTGTCGTGGTCGAAGCAGCCGAACGGCTGAAACCGGGGAGGAAGCCCAAAAATGTTGCGCCACTCAAAAAGCTGCTAACTCAAGACGTGCCCTCCTCACCGAGTACGCCTGGAGACGCACTCCAGCCAGCTGCACTTACTTCTCAGGACGATCATAGCTCTGCACCGCGTGCCAAGGCGCCAAGAAGAAGCCAGCAGGATTCATGCCGAGTGGAGTTCACTTCGAAGGGCATCAATTCCCAACGATTGCGTAGGGAAGGTTTCGCCCTGTTTCACCTCCAGGCAATCGCGAAGCTGATGCAGTACGTCTGGCACTCTTCGCGCCCTTTGTTCACGCTTACAGACGTTCTTTTAGGACGTACAACCAGCTTCATGACGTTCCTCGGTCCATTGGATCTGCGATATCCGGTGAAACCCTGAGCATGCTGCACGGCCTTGTCGTCAACTTCGTCGCTGAGGTCATGTCGCGCGCGATTGTCTGGCGAGAGCAGGAGCGGGTAGCCAAGCTCCAGACGAAGGCCTGGCGCTTGAGGGAAAATCAGGTTCGTATGGCTCATGAACCGGCTCTGTATGCGCTTATGACTAAAGTACTCACCGTTCTAGGTTATCTCTGCAGCGAACGTTAAACAGGCGCTGACGCTATATGGCGCCGAGTCGCTCAACAAGCATGCTCACTTTACTCGTCTTCTCGATGAAGTCGTTATCGACGGCGACGAAGCAGGTGCGGAGGCAGAGGTGGTAGACGAGGCAGATCAACACATTCTCGCGTCATCATCCCCCGCTTCTGGCGACCGTATGGGCGACACCGAAGATGAAGACGAGGAGGATATCGATGGCGGAGCTGACGGGCTACTTCTGACGCCTCTGTCGCTCCTTCGAACCATATTTCCTGCCTTCACAAACCCGCCATCCGGACCTTTTGAAAATACCTCTGCAGCCGTCGATCCCTCGGTCTACATGCCCTGGCCGTCTTCCAGCCTCCTCTTCGGCGGTGCAGAGCCGCCAGCAGATGATGATCTCTTACCGGACCACCTTGACGAGACCACGCTCGCGAACGAGATCTATGAAGACGTTCAGCTCAACAAGGAGGACCGCCGCCGTGCCGTGGAGGAGGAGAGAACGCTGTGGGCGATGGTGAACGCCAAGGATCCGAACCCCGATCTCTCTGCGGACGCTGTACAGTTTGATCCCGAGGATCCGCCTATGCCCGTCGAACAGCCAGAGCAACCACGGCGGAAGCAGAAGCGGAAGCACCGGGCGGTCGAGGGGAAAGCGGATGCAGAGGCGGACGGGCGGGGCGGGGAGAAGGCTGTCGAAGGGGGGACGACCGCGGACGCCGCGATAGACGTGGACGAGCGAGAGCTGGCGGCGTCAAAGCGCCGTCGCGTGGGCCGTGGGGGGAAGAAGATGAACTACCTGTCGCAGCAGCAGCTGTTGTATATGCAGCCTGGGGCTGACAGTCGGATTAAGAGCAGCGTGTACGTGCTCGATAGCGATTAGGCGTGGGTTTTTGTGCTCCTTTGGTGATAACGTAACGTACTCGAAGGGTGGCGGAGGTCGGTGTAGGCTGCGCGTGCTGGTATTGTACCAAATGTTCAAAAGTAGCATACGACATCTTGGACACTTGCTTGCCAGTTGGACAATAGTATTATAGTGATCCGTACATCATCTAATCTCATACGCGGTCCCAGTATCTCGGATATGCTCGACTAGTAACCCTAATTGAAGCCCGACGTACAAACGGTGTTGATAAACCAAGAGGAGACCTATGAATCGAATCGTCTAGGAGGGGATTACAGCTAAGGTACAGTACAAGTCCCTCCGCCGTCCTAAATTATACCTGGAATCAGCTTGTAAGGGGTCCTCTGTGACCACGCCAACCACTCGTCCTTGAACTCCTTCCGAAGGATCTCGTCTTCGGTGCCCACCCTGAGAATCATAACGATGGGGATCCACGCCACTTCTGCAGCCCAGGCGACGACAAGCAGCCTCCCGATGAGCGTGCTCATGATCCCGCTCTCCGCCAACCAAGAGCCCGCGCCGGTTAGACACAGTAGGGTGCCGATGGTCACCATGATAAGGGCGGTGTAGCTCGGGTGGCGGACGATGGAATAAGGGCCGTCGGTGACGAGCTTGTGGTTCTTGCGGATGGAGAGCTCGAACGTGAAGTGGCGTCCGAGGGCTCGGTAGCAGAGGATGCGCATGACACCTCCGATGACGCAGAGGAAGGTGCAGAAGAGGAAGGTAGAGGTGATCCGCACGCCCAACGCGGAGTTGGCTGGACGCCAGGCGAGCATGGGCAGGACATGCTCGGCGACGGGTGGTGGGAGGTACGTCGCGAGGATGGTGGCGACCTCGAAGATGATGAAGCTTTGGGTCAATGTCTGTGGGACGTCTATTAGCGGGGGGTTGGAGCAAATAACAACTGTATATGTACCTTCTCAAGGGCGCGCACCCACGGCGGGCGGACCTGCTGTACTATGTACTTGACGCGGGAATACTTGGACTGCTCGTGCGGCGGAGAACGCGGGTTTGGGGGAGTGAAGGTGATGAAGTTGGCGTAAGCCGTCAGGAGCAGAAGGGGGATCTTGAAAAGAGCTGGTGCAGCGACACTCATGGTGGAGACGGGTAGTAGGTAGGACTACGGTGGTGCACTGTAGACACAGCAGCGGAGAGCACATCCTTATACTGCTCGACCGGATGCACTCCCGGTCTGCGTCTGCGACCCTCGGAGCGCATGACTGAGATGAAGATACCTGTAATGGACTTCACCGTCCTTGCGTTCCTGCAGAAACGACAAGGGTGGTCCATCCGGGCGCCGCTGTCGTGACAAGCGGACATGCTGATCCTGCGGTTCAGCAGCGGGCGCTGCCGAAGGAGGCAATCGAGTGAGAAGTTCAGTACAAAAGGGTGCTGGGAGCCGATATGAGGTGAGCTGGGCGCGAAATCGGTGTGCGTGTGACTCACCGAAGGCGCTGTGGTCTGGGAGAGACCAGGCTGCAGGGCGCCGAGGACAAAGATGGTGCTGCAGAAGACTACTGCAGTCCGTCAAGAGATAAAGGTCCAGTCACCTGTTCGCACAGCGGATGCTTCTGGGTGGGAGTGCTGAGAAACTAGGCACTCAATGAGTACGTTACGCCCGCCGAGGATGCTTCATGACCAGGTTAGCGCACCGTTTGAAGCGGACTGCCTGGCTTGTGTACCACCGGTACTAGACCTTGTCATTGCCAAGCGATCGAACAATCTGGCAAGCGAATCAAAGACGTTGCAAAGGTCACCGGTCACCTATGCTTTGCCTAACAGGCTATGCTCCAGATATCTATGCTCTAAATCAGCTTCGCTCATCCCAATCTGAAAGGATGGTTTGGAAAGTACATTGCAATTTCTCATAACGCTATGTCCGTACCCAGGTTTTCCTATGCATTATGGGCTCTTATGCATTACTGGATCGTCATTTGGGTGTAAAGCGCCCATTTGGTACCTACCCGATTCAACGCATTATGAGAAATTGTACTGTACGTACGAGGCTGCTACAGCTCGGAGATCTCGCGGCCACTGTGCACGAGCGAGTTACGGCGGACGAGCCGGAACCGTCGTTCTTCTGCAAGAGACGAGCGAGATAATGCGTCAGGAAGGCTTCCATCGACAGTACGGTTCGCCGCTCGCTACGGCGCTTGCTTGGCAGCGGAGTACGGAATTTCGTTCGGAGAAGGTGGCTTGATCGGAACCTACCATGTGTGGAATTCCAACAGGATTCTAAGTGGGGTCCGAATGTACGTGTAGTGTCATGCTGCATGTTGTGCGCAAGGGCCAGCAAAGAGCTGGACCGGTCAACGAGAGATGTTTTGGCGGCACCTTCAACCCAGACCTTACCACAGCAGGTGTGGGAAATGACATTCCTAGATTGGTCCCCTGATTGCCGGGCCGGAAGGTCCAGATATGGAAGGTCACGTTGTTGGCAGTTGGAAACTTGCTGTGGTTGCGGGCGTCGAGAAGCGTTGAATCCGAAGGACCACCATCCCTCCTCCCTTCGCTCAGGCCCCAGAGGCTGATCTGCCTCCAAGTTCGACACTGAGTGGTTCACCCTCCTTACATAACACCTCTGCCAGCCCTCCGCTGTTATGACCTTACGCATCACCACCAACAGGGGCCATGGCTGGAGGTTACGACACCACACCACATAACCCAACGCAATCACCAACATATTTCACGTCGCCCATCCGTACCCTTGTCGGATGCCTTGGGGATGACACTGAAGACGACATCAGCATTCACGACCTTTTGGACGCATACACGACGCTCGCCTTTCGCATGCGTGTCATTTGCGCCTCATTGACCGGGATCGAATCGACAATACCCGCTCTTCAAGTCCTTGATACTCGCTCCGTTCCCCTTTCCTACCGAATTCAACGCGACCTACGCCGTGCCCTGGAGGACCCATCTGGCTCGTCAACACCTCAAACCGGCAACAATACCCTTACAGGCGCGAATGTTGACCTTCACGGAGATCTTCTATATGCCGCCCGAGATTCGTCTGCTCTATGCCAACTGGCCATACAAGTTGTTTCACTGATATTCGGAGTACCTGCTTTGCATTCATTCTTCGAAAGTAAGTAAAACCTCCGCTTGTGGATGTATGCGCCCTGATATGTTCACAGCCCCCCTTCTTTCTCAACTTCTCCACGACTTATTGACGATCGCTCGTTCATCTGACCTTCCAAGCTTTGACGGTGATAGGACCTCCACGTTGGCTGCCACGGTTTTTGCTACTATTCGATTGCCCGCCACAGTCATGCTGTCCAACCAAGACGCTGTCGTAATGTGGATGGGGGAGTTAGCGGCACATATCTCACCGAAAACCAATGCTTCTAAGGTGAGTTTCCATGTAAAAACTGTCACGTCGGTAGTTGACACCGCGCCAGATCATGCACCACCTCTGGTCGGAGTACCCGGTGGTTTGCCTTCCCCATACCATCAACGTTTTGCCGGAGATTTTCTCTCGCCTAGTCTCCTCAGATACCGCCACCCGCGCAGATGCCACCGTCGCGCTCTCCGGATTTACCTGCGCACTGTTGTTCATGTGGTCGTCCGTTCGAAGCAACTTCAAAACGGCCATCCTTGTCGAATTGCGCCAATTCTTGTTCCCGGAACACTCGCCCGATCGAGGACACTTACCAGATCTTCAGCTCACTCACATCATCACCCGCGAACTCAAAGAAGATACTGCGGGCGCTCCCCACAAAGGTCCACGGTGGGCAATCACCGTTGTCTGCTGTCTTATCCTCCTCTCCGGCCATGGCGTCTTCGACAGCCACCGCTTGTGCAGGTTCGTCCTCAAAACAGCGGAACTGGTCACGAATCGCAAGAAGACACCGGGCTCCGAGCTTCTCATGTGCATCTGGAGGTCGCTCATCTGGGCGTTCGCACAGTTCCCCGAGGATGATGACATTCCCCGGAAGACGAATTCCACGGAGCAGTCCTCTGACCTTCCCGCAAGTCGACGTGAGTCCGCTTTTAAGATCGTGAAGCAAGAACTTCGAGGAGGGACTGGGATCTGCCTGATCGGTAGCCTACTATATGCGCGTCCGGGTCGCTCGGGGGATAACCCTGATCTTGACAAAGTGATCTCGGTTTTGAAGGCCATGGTCTCGAGTCCGTCCGACGCCATCTATCAGGAAGGCGTTTCCGTCCTCCAGAGGCTGGTTGGCGCAATCGGCACCGGTGAAGGCGTCGTCAGCGACGAATCCTCCAACGCTGCATGGACGCCGGACGATATTCCTATCAAGGCCATGTTCTCGCGTCTCGCACTTGACGCAGACCTATCCGTGTTCTCATCTTCCGTGAACAAGGCCAACCGCGTCGCTCTATCTGCTGTACCGCCCCTGCTTGAGCAAGAGATTCAACACCAGTGGAAGCAGCTCCTGGAGGTCTGGAATATGTGCGTTCGTCGGGAGCTTCAAGGAGCTGAGCTTGGCGTTCTTCCGGTATGTGTCACACTCTTGATGCGCGACCGTATATCTTATATCTGCGTCTAGGACGGTCTGCTGCACGTATGGCAGGCACTTCTCCTGGTGCAGACGCACCTGACGCAAGGGAAAGGACACCTTACCACATCTCAGGAGTATACGGGTTTTGTTATATCCGCCATTGCGGACTTGCTGGACTGGAACCCATCCACAGACGCGAAACACCCTCCCCTCTCCGCAAATGTCGTCCAACAGCGCGTACTATCCGCTTGCCACCAACTCTGGAGCGTCATGAAGAACGTCTTCTCAGACGCTTGGCTCTCATCCGCTGCCGGCTCTCTTCTCGCCAGTGTCGTCCGCCATACGTTCGACCTTTCTACAGATAATGTGAAGATATCATGGAGCGAGTTCTCCGCTTCTCTCGTCTCGACAAATGCCCCGGATCTCGTCACGCGGTTGGTGGCCGAAGACGAGGAGCATCGCAAAGCAGACATCCGTCAAGAGCTGTGGCTGCTAACCGCAAAAACTTGGACGTCGAGGAAGCCCCCGCCGAGTTGGATGGACTCGGTCGATCTTCTGATACTACCTCTCCGGTACGCTGAGACTCCACAGACATCACAATGTAGCTAAGCTCATGATTTTTCCAGGCATTGGACCATGGAAGATGCAGACGTGACAGTCTGGGGTACGATCCTGCAACATGCGGTCTCTCAAGCCGAACTGGCCTCCGAATCATCTCTGGTCGTTTTCGATGCTATCGCGGAACGGGGATTTGAGGATCCCGCCAGGTCAGTATCTACTGCAAAGTATTCGACCTCATGCCTGAATCGACATGCACTTGCAGGTTGTTGAACGCGCCGAAGATCTTCATCCATCTCTTGTCGTTGTTCAACGTGACCGGCGGCGTTGTTAAGACATCCGTCTTCCTCAAACACGTCGGCATTGTCCTGCGTGACCTCTACTTCGAGCCGGAGGAGAGCATCCCTACGGCTGTCCAAGCGTTAGGACATCTCCGACGCATCATCCAAAGCTGCCCCTCCGATGCCACCCTACATGTTCTTTACTGCCTCACTGATGGCGTATCCACCTGGGTCGGCGATGAAAACGCGGTGCTGCTAATTCAAGAGCATAACGACGTGGTCCGTATTCATTCATCGTCCTCGCTGCATCATTCACTAACCGCCTTTTAGGTTGTTCCGCTCTACTGCGATGCGCTTGACGCGCTGAGGAAGATACCCATGTCTGCCGATACCCTGAAGGCCCTCGCACCGTTCCTTTGCTCCGCATTCGTTCGAATACCTGAGCCCGGTCGCGGTCCACTCGCGTTCTGCGAGTTCTGGACTGACATCCAACCATCATTGAATCTCGTCAACGGGGCGTACCCGGAGGAAATCAAGGCAGCGCTGCGGGCTTCGCATGACGTCCTCGGAATCGACGTCCTTGTTGATATTTCTCTAGATTCAGAGTCACACTCGGATAGACTCTCATCAGCGTGGGTGCGTATCATCCTTCACAAGTTCTATATCCTGCGCCGAGCAAAGCCCTGACCGCCGTGCACGAAATAGACGTCCCCTGCGAAGTCCTCTCCCGGGAAGCCGCGACACGCGCCGGGAGAAAACAGCCATGACAATCAAGCGCGCGCATGGCAGACCACTCTGTCTCCACTCCGGGAGAAGTCCACGCCCACCGGGAGCCCCTGTCCATCGCCGGCTGTCGCTCCCTCGCGGTCCAAACGACGCCGTTCTCATGGACACGCGGACGCCGACTCCCCAGCAACGCTTGCAAGGAGACGCAACGACGACGCCAGTCGAAGCTCGGACTATATGCCCAGCTCTCCAACGGAAGCTTTGCGCGCGCGACGTCTCGCTGCGGGGCCTTTGAGCCGTGTTGCCCATGAGCGATCACGGACAGCTTCGGACCGACCCATCAAGCGCCGTAAGCTGTCGCCTCCGACCGCACCTGCAGACGGGCCTTCAAAGCACAAAGCTTCCTCTGCGGCATCCTCGAGCTCGAGTCGCAGCAAGTGGCGGTTCGACTGCGTGGAGGTCGAATATGCCGAGCGGCGCACCTCGACGACAGGGTCGTCTACTCCCAAGCCTTCCAAGACGGCTGCAGCACAGATCCTCAGCCCAGAAGTGCCATCACCTGCGGCGCAAGCCAGGACAGCGGGGCCATCTTCGGACGACTACGATGCATGGGAAGTCCCAATATGCGTCGATGACGACATGGACGTCGTCCCCGACAGTCAGCCATCGTGCGAGTACGGCGACGACGACTCCCTGCTCCCGAGTTTCATGAAGGCTCACAGGGGCAAGCGCGAGCAATCTCCCGACGACACGGAGGTCGTCCTGCGCCACGACCCAGTCGACTTGGACGACATGCCGTTTCCTTCGAGCAAGGCCTTGGGCAAGCGGCCGCAGCGCCCATCGCGCAACCAAACCGCACCTCCGAGCTTCCTGCGCGAAGACTCCCCGGTTGCAGCGCACGAGCACACCGCAGCTCCACCTCTGCAGCGGGCCCACACGGCGTTCGCGCAGCTCGAAGGGCTTCAGAACGTCCTGCAGGAAGTTGGATCGCAGCTCGATGCCGACCAGATGGTCGCAGTGTCTACCCTTGGGCATAACATCGGGACTCTGATGTCCGAGAAGTGGTTGAGGAAGGTGAGGGGAGATGGCAGGACGCGCCGGAAGAAGTAGTAATAATGGTCGTGGGATAAAGGGAAGGGCATAGAAGGCACGATGTCGACGGGCCTTTAGCTATGTACTGCGGGGTAATTGCGTTATTTCTATCTTTATTATGAGGTCTTCTGTGCTCGGGAAGCAATGACCTTCGAGGCGTGCGGCAAAGAGCACTGATGTTGCACTGGCTTAATAGCCGATTGGTCCGAGGAGTTATATTGACATGGCAGCTGAGACTACTCGTATACTTGGCAGCCGTACTGGGCGTTGCCTTCTCGACTGAAGGTAATGATGTGATCTGTAAACTCGTGTGCTTCAGCATCGCCCCCAAGTCCATCCGGCACAGAAGCAAAGACGTACCACCAAGGCGTCGGGTCGTGAAGCCCACTTCGCAGTAGCAGCTGGACGACGATAAGGCTCAGCGCGTCGCCAGTCGAACGCAGCATGAGAAGCAACGCACTAGTAGTATATCCATTTTCGCCTGAAGACTCCGATCTCCTCCCGTGCCGACGCATCGTCCGTGTCCATAATGCCGGGGTACTCAGCCTTGAGCGCTGTGAGCATACGTGCATTAGAACTGCGATCACATGGCCCACGAGCGAGGTCGCGACAGCATACCCGGAATGACGGTGTCTTCGAATCGAGCCTCGAATCGTCTCCGCCATTCGCGAAGCGTGCGGGAATAGTGCGGGCCGATGTTGGACACCGAGTCGACGACCAGCTTGCCTTTCGACCCCCTTGTCAGAGTGTCGACGAGGAAAGTCAGGGTGGGTAGGAAGCCTCCTGGGAAAACTGGAGAAGCGCAAATGAGAGTCAATAAACGGTATCGGAGTGTTCGATGCCGATTAGAGCCGTTTGAATCGAGACTCACTCTGGAAGCACGATATGTGGGCGTGAGCGGGGCCAAAGCGTGCCCGTTAGATGTATTTGGAGTTTGCGGATCGACTGTTGCTTACCCATTTCCGGATGAAGTCGACTTCACGCATGTACTGCTCGAACCCTGGGTGGACGGCCGTTTAGCGCACGCCTTCTCACGAAGAAAATATAAGGATACGCACTGGCTTCGGGAATGGTAATCCCCTGCACGACACCGGCTCCGGTCTCCTTGTTCAATGCCCAGTCGATTTTCGACCAGTAAGTCTAGGACGCATACATCCATTAGCTCAAGCTGACGGCGGGAACATGGATACATATATGCGCTCAGAACGCACCTCCATGTACTCCTTGCCCACAGCTTCGACCATCTCGATGCTCACGAGGCGGTCGAACGCGCCTTCCCATTCTGGGGGCATGTTCCTGTAGTCCATGAGGTGTACGCGAATCCGATCTGACAGCCCGGCAGCGGCAGCCCGCGCCCGTGCGAGCTCCGCCTGTTGTGTGGAGAGGGTGAGGGTGTCGACGGTCGTGCCTGGGATAGTGGAGGTGATGAGCAGGGACATGGATCCCCATCCCGAGCCGATTTCCAATACCTAGGTGTATGCGGGTCTGTCAGGGCCATGTCCGAGGAGGGCAAAAACAGATGGATATATGCGCATGCCTCACCTTGTGGCCAGGGCGGATGTCGGCTTTGCGGATGATGTGTCGCAGCTTTCGGAATTGCGCCGCCTCAAGAGGATCGTGTACATCGGAGTCATGGGCATGTCGGACCTGAGCGTGGTGGGCAAAGAGGCCGAGTACGTTGAGAGAGAAATCTTTGAACAAGTCGTGGTCCTCAGGCTCGGCGAGCGTCGAAGGAGTTGATGCGCCAGTAAGGGAAGGTGTTTGACCCTCTTTTGGCGAGGAATCGGGCGAAGTGGAGGGTTCGCAGAGATCACCGTCAAGTTCGGGGAAGATTGCGCAAGAGTACGTCATGTCTTTCGATAAGAAACCTGGAGAAGGTGCGTTAGCTGTATGCCCTCTAGGGACGACCGAACAAGCGCAGATAGCGACCCGAATGTCGACTGATGCTGTTGGGGGTGGCACTTACCCATAAACATAGCGTTGCTGATATCATAGTGTGCACTAATGTTTTTCCTCGCGTTCGTCACGGTGTTGACGATGCGCGCGGTAAGACCGAGTTCAGGCAAGTTGCTCACAAGACGAGTAAACAAGGAGTTGTCTATCGCAGAGAGTTGTGCTCGGTTGGCCAAGAAGACCTGAGAATACACGGTCAGACGACCGAATAGTTGGCACGCGGACCTTGCAGGCCACCGAATGGACGCACCAAGAAGACTTTGACGAGGTCTTGGCAATCAATCTCCCCGTACATGTATGCTTCTGAGAAGCCCAAGTCGCCCATGGCGCAAAGACGCAGCCAGAAATTTGGATTGCGTACTGTGAGCTCTGCCACTGGTACATGAGAAGTACCGGATTCATGGCTATGGTGATCCCTCTCCCGCCTCTCGCCGAAGGTGTAAGTATGGCCTGGCGTGTGGATTATGAGAGTGCCATTGGTGACGTTTCGCAACAGGCTGCAGAGTTGCATAAGAATGTATGCGTTCTGGTGGAGGTCACAGAACGATCACATACCTCGTTGCGGCTTTCTCGGCGAGTGTACAGAGGGGAGTCTTGAGGTACGAGGAGGAAGTTGTGACGATGGAGCTGGCAAGACCGGCCATGGGGGAGCTTGTTTCCTGTTGGGGTGGAGAGAGGCGGTGGGGCTTCGAGCTAAGTTCCAGACCTGCCGCTCTTATTCGCCTGCGAAGGACGTGTTGACGTCAAGATAACGAGCGATGCAGGTAGAGAAGTCGATGGCTTCGAAGGCTTCGAAAGATGTTATAAAGGCAGGGACCCGACAGGCGGCCGCGGAAAGAACGCGAGGGTGGGGACGGAAGAGACAGCGGTTGCCACTGACCTCCCGACCGACGATGGCGAGGGCCAGAAGTTCGGAACCTATCATATTCGCCAGGGCGGACATCGAGTTGAGGTTCGGGGGACGTGATGTCCAGGAGCGGCCAAATGACATGCTAGCATCGCGCACCGGCTCTGATGGACAAGGGTGGCAGCGTACAGAGCTTCCCACACCATCTGTAACCCGGGCGACAGCGACTGCTATCGTGAGCCACAGGTGGCAACGGTCGAATGCAGTCGAAAGTTGGTGCCACAGAAGCCCGCGTCGCTGGGGATGTCGGGTTTGCCATAGCAGTCGCCGAATGCGAACTGACAGAGTCCGCGGTGAAAGAGACGGCGCGCGCAGCGGACATGAACCCCAGCGCGGTCACCTCGGCCATCCCTCGGCAGATCGAGCCGGCTATCACGTGGACAGACTGGGCCATAAAATCGCCGCGACGCTCGTCCCTCCTCCTGCTCTCAACGACGACAGCACCAAAGCCGCGAGGCTCACGCCGTACAGGACGTCCGGCCTCGCCCTCCGGGCGTCCACCTTCGTGAGCGGGCTAAGGTCTGAGCGTTCTAATCCCTCTCTTCCGAGATCGGCTCTAGCTGGGCCCAGTCTGAACAGACTGAGCGTCGCACCAGACATCCAGTGCCGCTCCGGGGCTTGCCTCCCTCCTTGCGAGGGTCCCAGAGACGCGCCTCGGCGCCGAGGGACGGATTGCGGACTTTGGGATACGGCGCGGGGATCGGGCGTACCCTGCCGGATGGCTTCCGGCGGGGCAGCGTCCTTCAGTGCACTTCGCGGCTCGCATATTGGGGCTTCGTGCTCCTGCGAAACTCGATTCAGACTACTCTGGTGCTGTCGTCTCCCTCACCTTTCAATTTTTTCCTTCTCGGATGCTCTTCGTGAGCCATCGATGGGTTAGCAAGCTCGCCTCGAGTAGTTGATCCGGTAAGTCAGTTAGACTCTTCCTGTTTGTAACTACTCATTCTGACTCTCATCTTGAAGGTCCTGAACGGTGCTCTCTTCGCATATGTAGGGGAAGGAGGAGCGCAGGTAGTAGGCACGTTTGGTCTGTGTATCGTACCCCATGAAATGCAGCTGCGTCTTTTCTCCCATACACTCTTCTTCACGGCAACGGAAGGGCGCCCACCGACCACGTCTTTACTCTCCTACCATCATCACGTTGAGGAATCACCGTTGTGAATCCTCCCCCCCCTTCCCGCAATGTCCCAACCCGCTACATCCAAATCAGCAACCTCGACACCCTCCAAGACTACCGCACACTCGCTCACACCAGAGCTCGACAAGCTCACCACCGCCGTCCTCGAAGTGAGCGACAACATCCAAGCCTGTTCCCAAGCCAGCGACGCCCGCCACGCCGCCTGCCTCGCCCGCGGGGATGAGCAGAAGACGCGGACGGCGAGTATGCAGGATCGGATCGCGCAGATGCTCGCGATGACACAGGAGGGCCTCAGGAGGGAAAAGGAGGAGCCGCTCAAAGGTATGCACGCCCTCTTGTATCATGCACGCTTGCCGTCGGTGATGAACGCATGGCGCTCCACCAGTGCCGGACTCGCACAAGTTCAAACGCGATCTGCAGAGGGCTGCGTTCGGGATGGGAGGAGACTCGGAGTCGGCATCAAGATCGTCCATGTTGGAGTCGCGCAACTCGATAGTCCAGTCAGCGGAGGGCTCGCGAGAATCACAACCTGAGCCGGCACTGCAGCCTGGCGAGTATCCAACAGGTTCTCCAGGCTCCATACGGGCCTCGCGAGGGTCGGACTCCCAGTCGCAGTCAGTCATCCTCTCAGGTACGGAGTTCCTCAATCTACCATGTCCGGCGTTATTGACGCCCTATCGCTGCAGATACCAGCTCGTGGCAGGAGGTTTAGCGTTTACCACTACGGTGTAGGGTTGTAGGTTGCAGGTGGTGAAGCCGAGGTCGCTGTCTTGACATTCAGAGCGAGACATGATGATAATGTTACGATAGATGATCCACTAATATACAACGTACTTCCAATGTGGACGAAGGTTTAAAGCCGTCGTCGACGGCGTTATGCACTGGATACCGCCTTGACGGACGCAGAGTTGGAGATAGCGGCCTTGATCAAGTCCGCCGCCTTCTCTGCAATGGCAAGCGTCGGTGCAGCCTAGCATACATCCATGCATTAGAATCCAAACCAACAGCACGAATGTGTACAGAAAAAGATGACTGACCGTATGCCCACTGACGATGGTCGGGAACACAGACGCGTCCACCACGCGCAAGTTCGGAATGCCGTGAACCCTCAAGAACGGATCCACGACCCCGCCGTCCTCCCGCGGGGCCATGCGCGCCGTGCACGCGGGGTGGTAGAGCGTCTCGGCCTTCTTGCGGATGCTCTCCGCAACGGCCGCGTCGTCGAGCTGGTGGAAGGCGTGGTCGAGCTTCGCGTCGTCCTTTCCGGCAGGGTCGAGCATCGACGCCAGCGGCTCCGTGTGGAGGACCTTGGTGAGCAAGCGCGCGATGCGCACGAGGACGGCGACGTCGTGCTCGGTCGACAGGTAATTTGGGTCGATGACCGGCGGGTCGTGAGGGTCAGCCGACTTGAGGCGGATCGTGCCCGTGCTCGTTGGCCTGTGGTGGTAGAGTCAGCTCGGTAGCAATGGTCCGATGGCAACCGAGACGCACCGGAGGAGCACGCCATGTAGCCCAAAGTAGTGTTGAGGAGCCATCTTGACCAAGCCGTGCTTGAGGTACCCCGTGGGCGTAAAGAAGAGCTCGATGTCGGGCGCGCCGGGGCCAGACGTAGTGTCTTCGTACGTTACCTCAGAGTATTCGCTTGGCGGAAAGAGGTTCGCGTCGTCAGAACGTGCAAATGCGATCGCCTCCGCGACCTAGATAAAGCACTAAGCCAACCACCGCCTATGGTTTGCTGAAATTTGTTACGTTTGATGTCACAAGACCCCTTCCCGTCATCTTGTATTCGATTAACGCCTTCATGAGCGCAAGCCGGCTGATGAACGTGTCGCCTCTGAGTATCCCCAGGCTTGACTTGGTCTTGTCGCGGAAGTTGAGATCGATGACGATGTGATCCATGAGGTGGGAGCCAACGCCAGGGAGGTCGGCAACGACAGGGATGCCGTGCGAGGCAAGGTGCTCCGCCGGACCAACACCAGAAAGCATAAGAATCTGAGGGGTGTGCACAGCGCCAGACCTACGATGGTATCGTGAGCGGGTACCTCGTGCATGAGCAGGGGAGCATGCATATACGCACGATATAACGACTTCCTTCGTCGCCTTTACGCGATACTTGTCCCCCTTGCCGTGCGTGAACTCGACGCCCACTGCGCGGGGCGCTGGCCCTGACTGGTCGAAGAGGATGCGCGTTACATGTGCGTTCGTCATGATCTTCAAGTTCTGTCGAGCGAGGACTTCCGAGGTGAGGTAGGCATACTCGCTCGTGGCACGGCGACCCTTGGAAGTGATGTACGTCACTGACACCACGCATACAGTCAGGTAGGACAGGAATGACGGGCAGCGTACAGCACGTACTGGCCTTTGCAAGGCACATCGCAAGGTCAGCGTTCGAACGTATCGTTGTATGCGTTTGGTAAAACTTACTTTGGCAACGCCAAGGGTACCCTTGTGCGTATTGAGATCGGGCGTACGGGGAATGCCAGCCTTGTCGCAGGCGTCAATGAACTTTTTGGTACCTTGGGACACATATCCGAAGAAACCAGCTGCAGTGCACACGTAGGTTTCACGACCCAAGAGCATCTTGACGGGTACACGTACTCGGTATAGGTCCTGAGCGTCCGCGGAGGGCAGCATCTACTTGAGGATGATCCGGGCTTGGGTGGAATGTCTCGAACTTCTTGATATAGCTGAGACATCGGTGAGCCTGCGTACGGTGGCACATGTGCGACTCAATGCTTACTTGTTGAATTCCTTGAACGCCCATTGCCCAGCCCCCTCCTGGCCCTTCTGCAACTGAACCCATTCGTCAAAGTCTTCGGGGGCACCGATGTGGAATCTACGTTGATGGTCCCTTCAGGATCAACAGACGGTGCCACTAAAAAGTAGTTACTCGCATAAGAGCATTCATACAGGTGCCTGTGCAGAGTGGAATTGAGCCCATGTCTCGCGCAAATGATGTGGAAAGGACTCACATCCTCCGAGCAACTTCGCTGAACATTACATGCTTATGAGCAGCTGCAGAGGGTAGAAATAAACAATACTTACCCCTTGGCCAATACCTTTCTTGGTGATCGGCACTGGTCTGGGGGACGGTGAACAACTCCCAATCCGATGGGGTATGGAAAAGCTTGGAGTATGCCGAAGGGATGATGGCGAATGGGTTTTTCAAAGAACTGACGTGTTTTCGGTCGGAAAGACAGTCTCAAGCAGCGATACGGATGGATAACGCGTACCTTGAACCTGCCTCAAGCAACAACACGCGTATGGACGGGTCCTCGGACAACCGCGCGGCAAGCACGCAACCCGCGGTACCTGTTGAACACGGCTCGACACATTAAACGGCAAGGCTAAACGACAATAGACTCACCTCCACCCACGATGACCACATCGTACTCGTCAAAGTCGCGCTCCTCTTCTCCTGCGCGAATCCGTCGTGCGACCTTGGTGGGGTCATTCAGTAAAGCCGGATAGACGCCCTTGTTTCCAGCACGGCCGTACATGTAGCGGACCGCGAGCACGAGAGCTGCCAAAGCCACCGGCCAAGAGGTGATCATCTTTGGCCTCAGAGGTGTTGCAGGATGCATATCTGATATAAATGTTGGTGCTCGAAAGGAGTAAGTTAGGGGGACCGAGGAGGATGCATACACGGCCAACGCATGATTGGGACTGCATCCGTTGCGCATATCCCGCGGGTCCCCCACAGATGTCAACATCCTTGTGTCAAGCGTCTCTGTCTGGCCCCTTGCTAGCCCCTTGGAACTGAAACTATGCAGTCATGGAAACATCGGGTTTGCTATACTATGTCTACCAAACCGTTTTGCAGTCATCCAGCAGTCATCTCATATGGTCATTGTCTTGCTAGTCTCATACCGAGCTGTCGCCTCGACGCGGTGGGCGGTTTGCGGACGGTAATGTTGCGACCCGAGCCGGAGACCCCGGAAATCTCCGTTTGCCAGCAAGTTGAGTTTCTCCAGGAGCGGCGACCCCGTGTGTTACTGTGAGTCCACCAATATATAATCGAGCATATGGGAAAAGGTTAAAGATTTATTTAGATTCAAAGGAACTATGGCGGGTCCCACAACCCGTCGGGCCTTGGGCATCGCAGAAATCTACGCACGCATCTGCGAAGTCGCGGACTCCAGGACCTTGGCGACACTTGCTCTTGCAAGGCGTTCCACGATCCCGCCGTCTGCGCTCTCTGGAGTATACTACCCGACTTAGGGCTCATCCGACCATAAACCGCTTCTCGAGTTCAGCGAGATGGCTACCTTCCAGCTCTCTCTCGAGTGCTACTTCGTCACCGACGACGACTTTCTCCGCGACCTGGTGAGGGTCTGGCCAAACATCGAGAACTGCAGCTTGATGGACGATGCATACTGCATCCTCGACTCCCTGCCTTCCGTCACCGCACTCGCTCACTTCGCCCTCCATTCCCACGAACTGCATTCCCTTCGCCTCCAATGCAATGCTTCCCTGGTCTTGGGACGCACCGTACTCGATGAGGAGGACAGGGCGAGTACGTCAGGACTAGCTAGTCTCAGCGTTGGCCCGTCCTCCATCGGCGAAGTCGTGCCCGTGGCCGCGTTCCTCGCGCGCATATTCCCCGGGCTCGAAGAAGTCTTTGTTGGCGACCCACGGAATCCGGACGACGAAGTTGGTACGCGGTATTATCAGGGTTGGAGCGAGGTTGAAGCGTTTGGGAAGACGAACGGCGCAGAATAGCGCAGGAGGAATCGGACTGTGATGAGAACGGCAACGAAGGGGACGGTGGTTCTGAGAACGAATCTCCTGAGGTCGCTTCTGCACCCGTAGCAGATGGGGAGGATGCAGAAACCATGGCTGTCAATTGATACTGCCATTTAGACTCGCCGTGGTAATCCAACACGCCGCCGCCACAAAAGTCGGTAAGCCATGACAGTCCCGTACAAATTGAAGCGATGAGTAACCACCTTGTAACGTTCATGCCATAGACGTTTATATGTGGATGCTGTAATTATGTTTCACTTCTACGTCCACTGCGTTGTTCAAGCCCTTCTGAAATTATCCTGAGGCAGTTTGTTTCTCGTGGTTAATTTAGTGTTACTCCTGCGAATGGTTATGGTACTTTAAGTGGTATTGCTCCTAACCATGACATGGTTTACCCTCGTTATATACCAACTGCTAAAGCCCAGATAAGAAGACATGGGTGTGAGATAACAGGAAAGACCTCAGAAATCCACTTGAGTTCTTTACTGTAGTCGCCCATAAGTCGATACGAAGCGGCAGGGTCTTTCTTGAATGCGCATTGGCCTCCCACCGTCGTACATTTGCGGTGCAATGACGGTTATAGGTATGCAGTGTTAAGGCCACGTACATACAGAAGCCGGGAGAGGATTGACGCGGCACTCATCGACGCCCTTTGCTTCCAAAACGCTCGGTGTCCCAAATGGCCCGTTGCATGGCGTCCCGACACCCTTCAATGAAACGCCAACGTGCGCTCGATCCCGCGCTGGACGGTTCAGGCCCAAGATGTGAAAGTTGATGAGCAACATCCGACCGAGCGGAAGTGTCACTTAAGAAGGACTTCGGCTTCTATGTCATTCTGCAAACCACTAGATCAACAAATACGTAGGCGGCGTAGACACGAACGCCCACAAGGCACGCGAAGGCCTCTAGACGTTCGACTCCCAGGAACGAATGAGTCTTTCCGCGTCAGCAGAACGGGGCGTGATTGAACACCTGCAATCTTGGAGATGCCTACGCGCGCTTGTGAGCATCGTCCACCGAGGTTGTGATGATAATAAACGTACGATATGAACCCCGAGGTGTACTGCGGACGAATGTAAATAGGGTCTCCAAACACATCGCGTGGCGGTCCAACCCAGAGCGTGTGCAAAACTGACGCAATGTATATGAACAGGGTTGCGTCTCCGAAGTGCCGTCCCGGACATATCCTACAGCAGGTCAGACACGCCCGACCGATAGGTTTCATGGATGAGCCTACCGTCTACCAAATCCGAACGCGATCACAGTGGGATCCCTGACGTCCGGATTGAGTTTCCCATCCTTTAGGTAGCGTTCGGGCCAGAAGCGTTCTGGTGATGGGTACATCTCTGGATCGTGCATGATAGACCTGACCATGGTGTCAGTTGAAGTTGGTCATAATCATTTGAAGACGTTCATACCACACGTTGACTATGACAGCGGTGTTCCGAGGAATGCAATAACCGTTGTATTCGTCATCTTCTGTGGTCATACGCGGGCAACCCAGTGGAGCGGAGCTATGCCACCGTAACAGTTCTTTCACCACAGCGTTGACGTACGGAAGGCTACTACGATCTGCCAAGTCAGGTAGACGGTCAGGCCCGACAACCGCATCGAGTTCCGCTTGCGCGGCCCGCTGCACTTCGGGGAAGAGAGACATGGCGATGAAAAAACCGCACAAGATCGAATGTTGCTGCGGAGGAGAACATGAATGCCGCAGCCTTTCATGAGCAAAAACGCCATTACCGTGTCACTGCCGCCTGAGAGTTTTGTCAGTCATTTTGCCTCCAACGAGGATCGAAAAGTCTGACCTGCGTAAGTAACCCCAGCAACGTCTTTGGCTATCGCCTCTTCGGCGGCGGCGGAGTCACCTTGAAGTTCTGCGAGGCCTTCGATCATTGCGCTCGTCATGCTGGGGGACGCCTTGTTCTGGATCTGGGAGGCAATCAGTCGAGTACAGGAAGCGGCAATCTGCCAGACCCACGATTGCTTCCTTGGCCGCATCCCATGGCACATCTCGAAGCGCATATGTCGCTTGACGAGCAAGTTCCAGGTACCGCAGGAATCTGGTGCCTGGAAGCCATGTCGGAATACGGGCAAGCTTTGGGAAGAACTCGAGCAGGGGCCCGTTTGGGTGGGCGAGCAGGTTGAGCCCATCCATGCCCCTTTCAAGGGTGGATATGTACTTGTCATCACTTCGCGCGACATCTAGACCATATGTGACTTTGATTATCGAGGAGCCGAGTGTGCTGGAGGAGGGTTGAGCGCGGGTGAACAAGAGACGGAGCGGCTCTTGATTCACTCACTAGCGTATATGCTCACTGAGCTTCTCCGGGCTGACGAGGAGTCTTGACAGTAAATCGCGTGCGTTCTCTTCTAACGTCGGGAAATAGTCGCGTATGGCGCCAGAATGAAAGTGTTGCCCGAAGAGACGGCGTTGGCGTCTCCACACCGAACCGTAAGGTCTGAAAACGAGACCCCATTCCAAACCGATTCTAATTTTCCGTCAGAATCCAGTCGGGAATCCGGTGCGTAATCGATTACATACAAATTAACCATGGTCGACTCTGGCCTTGATGAGAATATTGCTGAGTGCTTTTCGAGCAGCTCGAGCGCAATTTCGGCGTTGTCTATGACAAGGACGCCTCGGCCTACGACCTCAAGGTAAACTAGTTTTCCTGGGGGACTGGTCAGAGGGTGATGCATTTCCGGAACATTACCATGCATTTGGAGAACATACCATAACGCCTGCTCAATTCCTTGTAGGCGGTCCATGCCGATCGTCTCGGCATATCGAGGAGGTTCCCAATAAACGGAAGACCTGGAGGACCAGGAGGGAGGGAGCGCTTTGAGCGAGCAGCGAGGCTTCTAATTCGGTGAATGAGGAAGATGATAAGACAAGCACCCAGTACAGAGGCTGCAAGAGTATAAACAACGGCCCATTCCATGTCGCGCATAGAGCTGATGGGGAGGAGATGGCTCAGGAGTTGTTTGTGCAGATCCCTAGGATGGCGGGCCCTTATAAAGACCCCCGATAATGCCTATAAGTTCCTGATCCCGCGGAGCCTCCTTTGAGGTCGCTCGTTCTCTACCGAAATCGGTGGCTTGGAGGACGTTTTGGTCCGGATTGCGCCTCAAGCCTTGTGACAGTTCGGTCAGGACAAAGGATTAGCCCTTCCAGCCCATATTGCGCTCTTGCGGTCCGTTTTGGAGCAGACGACCCCCTTCCGGGAACCTCGTTTGGGTCTGCAGTTCGGATCAGGGATACGTAGGAATGATGGGTCCCGTAGTAGAGGTCTGCAAAGCACAAACAAATTCCCTTGGTCAGAGTTGCAGCGCAGCCAGATGGACAGCGGCTCACCAGACGCGAGAGCTAGGGAGCGTTTGTTTCAGCCTTGACCGACGACATCGGGCCGTGACGTCGTAGTGTCAGATAGAGTGCCATGGGTGAGTCTCGCAAGCACAGTCGCCACACGATCTCGCGCTTGCTTGTTCGCACTGGCACTCTGTACGCGTCTTTCCCGTCCGAATTGTTACAGGGCCAGTGCATCTCCATACCGGCGTCGAAGAGGCGTGTAAGTCGATGGCGGTAAATCCGGCAGTATGCGGTTGAGTCGGAGGCGTTAAAAAGAGCACGGCTTTCAACTAAACATACTTGACCGTCGGATTGCTTTACGATAACAAGTCTGAAATGCGCCACCCTACGGATACAATCAATGCTATACGGAGGGGCGTCGATGCAGAGATAAGCCAGAAGCGATTGTAGCAGAGCCAGCATACGGGTACTTACTACAGTAACGGACATCGGATCGGACCCATGGGCTACGCCATTGGCCACTCGCTGAAAACGCCTTGGCCAAACCGGAAGAAACTGATCGTCCCAGCATCTGCAACGGCAATAACAACCATCTTCTTTCCGGTCTTGAGCGACGGGAAAGGATTGGTGGGGCGGGACGGTGGCTTCGCCTTCTCATTGGTCCGGGGTCCGGGGACTTGAGGTGCTCCGCTAGACGCAGGCGTCGTCGAGGCTTGCTTGGCAGGTGCCTGTGTCGCTGCAGAGGCGGCAAGCTTTTGTTGAGCGAAGGATAGTCGCTTTCGCGGAACAGGTGGCGGAAGTTCCGGTAGCTCTTCAAACAGGTTCGTGAGTTCGGAGATAGTCGGCATCGGAGTCGTCCTCGCACTATACTCGAAGTCAGCGCACTAGATTCGTATGCCACTAAATAAAGCACACGTACTTCACTACCACGAGTTGGAAATCTGGAGGAGGAGGCGCCGTTTTCTTGAATGGCGTGGATGGCTTATAGAGGTTATAAAAGATTTGATACGAAGATAGAGGCGTTCCCGGCGCCCGATGGACGGGAAGAGGAGCATGGTATCCGGAAGGCAAGAAACGAATTGAGTGGAACAGCGAAGCTACAAGGCGATGGTAAGCCAATCAGGAGGTAAGGGACGGCAGGAGAAAACTAACTGTAGTCCATATTATGATGCAACCAACGGCTGAATCGTATGGGTCGCCACCAATTCCGACCGCCGACAAGTGTTTGCACAAGCCTGGAGAAGAAGGAGGACATCGCGTTGTACAGTCGGCTGAACATTGACACCGACGACTGTGCTGGAAGGGAAAATGGAGGTGGTGTTGGATATTCAGGCGACGGGGGTTTTGTTCTTGTCACAACATAACCGAGTCGTTTAAGGTAAGCGTAGACCTAGCGTATCCATTGTGAGCGTAGGTCTAGGATGACGATGAGAACTCGCGTACTTGGTATTTTTCGAAAGTGAGGTCCTGGGTACCAATCATCTCTGCATAAGCCTGTTGAACAGACATAGGTACACCATCCATATCGTCCAGAAGCTCGGTTTTCGGCAGAGGCAGCTCTGTTGGACTCCAACAATACATCGCGCCTCTCTCGACCAAGTACAACGCTTCTTCGGGCAGTAGTTCGAGGCGTCTTTGGATCTTCTTCGGGCCTTCAGGTCCGGTAGAAGGTCGTGCGACGGAGTGGCCCATAGTGGTGAAGTGTATGCCTCTTCCAACGGTAACATGCGCCCTCTTCAGTTGTGGGTACCAAATGGCATGGCTGACGGATTTGCTGCAAGCGCGGATGAGGTGCATTCATGCCTACAAGAACATCCACAAGTCCACATACTTTGAGATGGTTCGCGATGCCTTCAGAGCCTCGAGCATAGCTGAACGCGAACGATCGAGAATGTGCCTCTGTAGGCCAGATCCTCCATGCGCGGTGGGTTCAAAGTCTTTCTCTCCCCTCTTGGGGATGACAGGTCGCGCGACCGCTAGACCACTGCGCGTATGTGAGACATCAGTTCATATGTCATGTACTGAATAAAACTCACGGGATCTTTGTCCAATCCGGTCCCTGGTCCTCGTCTCCAGACGACTGCTCCTCTTCCTCCTTCTCGACAGCAGCTTCGGGGTTGGAAATTGAAGTCGGTAGCTCGAAGCGATCATCCATCGCAACGAAACCTTCAGTCTGGTGGAAGCAAGGTGGTGCAAATGACAATACACGGCGAGTAGGCAGCTCAGCAGCGCGAGACGCGGTGGATCGAGGACGGAGGAGCGAAGATGACTCTGACGCGCGACAGCGCGAGCCACGAGTGACGCGACGCGTTCCCTGACTCCGACTGCCACCATCGGTCGTTCGGCCTCTCGCTCTCTCTCGCCTCACTGGAGGTGTAGGACAGTCCCCAGGACATGTCAACGCAGTCGTCACCAACATTTTACCAGTCGTTGGTGGTATGTCCGCAGCATACTGACTTTCGTGCTGGGTAGTGACTCCATGGCAGGCTGGCGGTGTTGCAGGGACGGCCGTCGACCTTCTCTTTTTCCCTATTGATACCGTCAAGACTCGCCTACAGTCTGCCCAAGGGTTTATTCGCGCTGGAGGGTTCAAAGGGGTTTACAAGGGTATCGGGAGTGTGGTAGTAGGGAGTGCACCAGGAGGTACGTGTCCACCCTTCGCTTTTAGACATTCACTCACGACGGCTGCATCGCTCACAGCTGCTGTGTTCTTCTGCACGTATGATACCCTCAAAAGAACTCTGCCCCTACCATCGGACTATGCTCCTGTGACCCACATGATCTCGGCCTCTATCGGGGAAGTCGTGCGTGCATCATTGCTCGTAGCGTTCTAATACCTACTGAAAGGCTCAGTGAAATCCCAGGCTGCATGTTCAATACGTGTACCCACTGAGGTCATCAAGACGCGAACGCAGACGTCGGCATATGGCGCAGCCGCCTCTTCCTTAGCAGCAGCTCGTCATGTCTTCTCCGCCGAAGGTGTCCGTGGTTTCTACCGTGGATTTGGGACCACCATCATGAGAGAGGTTTGTATGGCGTTCTCATCTTCGTTTGTTGCTGCTGATACTGCTTCGGGTCAGATTCCTTTCACTTCGCTGCAGTTCCCTCTCTACGAGCTGCTGAAAGTTCGTCTCGCTAAGACGTTCCACAGGCCACTGTACTCCTACGAAGCCGCCGTCTGCGGAAGCTTTGCCGGAGGGGTAGCGGCCGCACTCACGACACCACTCGACGTGCTTAAGACGCGCGTGATGCTTGATCTACGGGTTGGTTTCTCTCTAATTTCGCATGGTTTTGCCCGTTTGACCGGTCATCCTAGGACCCGACAAAATCCACCTATCCTTCTTTGCCAACCCGGCTTCGGAATATCTACTTGAAGGAAGGTGCGAAGGCTCTCTTCGCCGGTGTAGTTCCTCGGACGTTGTGGATATCGGCCGGCGGTGCAGTATTCCTTGGCGTATACGAGCAAGCTGTCCAAACACTAATGGGCGGTCCTACGAAAACATCCGACACGCTAGACTAGATTCCTTACCACCGTACGATAGATTGATAGATTAACGGACGCCAGTTTGGGCACTATGTATTATGCCGAACTTCCACATTCTCAACATTCGCGGCCAAGGCTTATCGTACATTTTGGTTCGTACTATTGTGCAGTGCATACCGTATACTAAAACGAGTTAAACAGGCCTGCTTTTGATACGCCCCACGGCGGACGCGAGCACCCAAGGCGAGGTCTTGCCGTTTCAGAGGGCCTTCTCCAAAGTGTCTGCCATCGCGTTCAGCGAGCCGCCACACGCGTCGTCCACACGAAACACTCACCCATGATCTTCTGGCCGGTAGACCGCTGGTCGTGCTGCCCTTGGCCGCCGTACTGCCCTTGTCCCTGGCCGTACTGCCCGCCCTGCGACTGGCCGTAGTCGTCTCCGTACCCAGTGCCCACGCCAGAACCGCCGTAGCCCTGGCCTTGGCCAGCACCGGCGCCGGTCTGGTACTGCTGACCCATGGTGTCGTCCCGGCCAGACCGCCCGTACCCGCTCGAGTTGAAGTCGTCGCTCTCGAACTCTCCCTGGCGCTGGCGGCGCGCGGTCTGGTCCGCGAACGTCGACGGGTCGGTGGGGTCGCCCGTGGGGCCGCCGCCGCCGAAGCCTCCCGACCCGTAGCTGTCGCCGGCTGTGGACGCGGAGGCGACAGTCACTGGTCTGCGACGAGCGATGAAGGACGAGCGACGCACCACTTTGGCCTTGACCGCCGAACCGGCCGCTGGGCTGGTTCTGGAAACCAGAAGCGCCTTCGTCGTAGCCGTAACCCTGGCGGCCCACGCCAACGTCGCGGCCTCCGACGTTGGAGAACTGGTTAGGATCGTCGCTGAAATCGGTGGGTCCCCGGCCGTAAGACATGTTGGAAGATGAGGGATTCTTGTATGTGCAACGTCACGACATCGGCTTTATACCACTCGACTCGCGGAGAACGTTTGGAGTGTTCATGACGTCGATCGAGTGGGACTCGGGACAACCTGACTTCATCCTCCACGCCTTATGCTCCTAGGTGTCACGACAAATACAGTACAGTGTATAAAGACCGAGGCTAACGGTACCTTGTTTTGTTTTTGGCGTCGTGCTCGTCTTGTCACAACTTGGCGTCGATAGTCCCGAGACCGACTACGCACCACTGCCTAGACACATGGCGTAGGGGCTCCCAGGAGCCACCAGAAACGCAAACCGCACCTACGCAATCAGAAGTTCTTGTTCAAACGCTTGCCTGACACGAAAACACTCGACAACGCATTATATCCGTCTAGAACAGATTGTACAAACGTGTAGAGTAAACGAAGAGGCGCAAACAGCAAAGCGAGGGTAGCGGGATTAGCACATGTGATGGAGTTGCGAATGACGTGTTGTACAATGTAGATATACTTAAGAATCTTCCAGTTAGGTGTCACCAAGACGGAGCAGCGACAATATTTTACCGTCAATTCATTCCACAGGACTCTAGATGTATTGATAGGAACCCCGCGATCTGAAGCTGAACTCCATGCGCTTGCGCATCAAGTTCAATCCAAATCGTCCGCCGGGTTGTAGCTTGACAGGTGCGGGACATCGTCGCCATCCGTCCCAGGGGACGGCGATGTGGGCATACCCTGCCCGCCTGGAGCGGGATGAGCCATGTCGAAGGTCGGGGGCGTAGTGGAAACCGCCGTTACCCAAGAAATGTCGGTCGCCGCCGCCGCCGCCGGAACGGCGGGTGTCGCAAGCGGCTGACTAACAGTGGTGGGTTCCCGCTCCCTCGTTCTTCGCCACTCCAGAAGGTCGCGAGATACACGAGACCGCAAGCCCGATGACCCCGCCTCGACCTGCTGGCGAAGAGCTTCCAGATGGCGGTTAACAGTGTCGAGAGAATCTACATCCACGTCGTTCGGGGGCGGGTCTCGGGAGACTGGTGTACGGCCCAAACGGACGACTTGATCCATCATACGCGGAGACAAGTTGTGGAAGGGAACCACATGCTCGCTGAAGTGTTGTATAGCGATTTCTTGACGGGCGCGTCGGTCCTGAGCATTGTTGAACCCGAAGGGGTCAAAAGGACGACTGGGCAGATACGATGGACTTGACCGGGAAGCTCCAGACGGAGGAACGATAGGTTCAGAGGGCGGTCGAGTCGGGGCTTCCTCTGTGTTCTCGGGCTGGGGATTCTGGACTTGCGCGCGGCGCGCCTCCAAGAACTGCTCACGCATCTCCTGCATATCGCGGTACGCAGTCGCCATGTCGAAGTTTCCGGTTTCGGGATCATAACCCCAAGTCGGTACCTCGAGAATTTCTGAAAGCGGAGCACCCGCTGGTCGTGTCGGTCTAGGTGGAGCGGCACCACCCGCGAATATGCCCGTACGAGTGCGGAGTGGCGGTGGAGGGTCTACAGACGAGTTAGAGCCATGGCTAACCACCTAAGGAACACTCACATTCGGGCATGACCACATCAGGTCGCTGACGGGGAACACCAGTTTCCTTAACCTTCTCCTCGGCCTCCAGCCAGTCGCGCATGCTTTCTACTTGAGGAGGCTCCCAGACACGCCGAGGGTGCGTCGGGTCCGGCTCTGGGTCGACCGGCGCGACCCCGTAGAAGCCTCCGGAGACTCGCAACGTTAAGGATAGCGGATCGATATCGAATCTACACGATGGGCAAGTTGTTTTCCGCGCCAACCACGGTGAAAGACAGTGTTTGTGGAAGAGGTGTTTGCCTGCACACGGGAAGGCGACCACACTGTCCATCTCGAAGCGGTATGGGAGAAGGGCGAACGCGGCAAGCACACGAGAAGCTTCTACGGCGTCGGGGGACTTGTCGACGAGGCCATCTCGGCATACTGCGCAACCGTCCACGTCCTCGCCATCGGCAGACCTCAACTTCTCGTACCGGACGATCAGCTCACCGGGGACGACCTCCATACTTTTGAGCAATGTCTCGGCCCGATGAGGATCGTTGTCCACGCCAGCGATACGCATGGTCAGGTCCGTGACGAAGTCCGGCAGAGGTTGGTTGATGTCTAAAACACCCCTCTGTTGTCTCTGCTCAGCACTAAATCGGTTGTCACAGGTTGCAGGTCGACTTACCGCCCTCTCAAGCAATGACTGCATCTGGCTGTCGAAATTCGGATAGAAAGTTGGCATGGGGTGAAAGGCGAAGACACTCGCGGCAGATGTCGCTGGGTTGTGGGATGCTTCCGAGGGGATACGCTCATTTTCGATAATGCGAGCTATGTTAGCCTCGTCGGATTCGTCCAAGCTTTCATCGTCATCCCAGTCTGCCTCCGACTCGCTCACGTACTCGTCTTCCTCGTCTGAGGAATCAGAGACACTTTGGAGTGAAGGGAGACTGCTGTCGCTCTCCGCACCATCATCTTCGTCGTTGGCGGCGCCCCTAGTCGGCCGAGTGGTTGCCCGGCCAGAGTTGCCTGGCCTCGCGAGCACGCCACGGCGCGCACTAGACTGCACAGAGACCGACGATGGAATGGCGGCAGGCGTGGGGTGAAGGGAAGAAGTGGGACCACCGGAAGGTGAGGAGGTCGAGGTGGCGACTGCACCGGCGAGAGATACAAAGGCGGGTTGAGGCGGCGCAGATTCCACAGACGAGTCGTCGTCTTCTAGAGGAGGAGGTTCGTCGTCGTCGTCCTCCAGCGTGGGCAGGCTGTCTTCGGACGGATTATTCCTCGACGATAGATGGGAGGTAAAGCCTTCATCTTCCAAAGGCGGGAGGTCGTCGTATGTTGTTGGGGGATGATTATGGGCCTCGTTACTGTCTCGAAGTTGCGGGGGCATGAAGTCGGGGTTGGAGAGCATGGCCAGCAGGCTGTCCGACTCCTCGTCCGTCCTACGTTGAGCGGGGCCAGCCGCAGTTGCTCCGCTGAGCTGGGCGATCACAGAGGAGAACGCTGCAATATCCATGGGCGATATAGCACGTAGAGTCGGCCAGCCAGAAGGAGAGCAGCAAACAGCAAGAGAATGGCGATCGTCGTCGATGAGAGGAGACAAGGCGTCGTGGCAATGCCCTTGCCCGCTTAGACCAAGCTTAGACAGCCAACGAACCGCTAAGCAAGGATTCAACATCCGATAGTCTTTTTTGAAATCCCGAAAGCCTGAGCAGCGAGCCAGCGCGCGACGCGTCGCGCGTCGTTGAACTGGCGTTGAACGTGAACACGAACCCACTCCAGCCACGATGGCCCAGACCGCGGTATTTCTCCAGAAGGCGTGCCTTCAGCATCGATTTATACGGTCGCGAGACACCTCTAACAT
The DNA here is from genome assembly GCA_032821775.1 of Sanguinoderma infundibulare. Lineage (NCBI taxonomy): Eukaryota > Fungi > Basidiomycota > Agaricomycetes > Polyporales > Polyporaceae > Sanguinoderma > Sanguinoderma infundibulare. Next base: position 2,348,529 of record JAVLRN010000007.1, read on the forward strand.
TGTCGAGCGTCCAGAACGGTTGCGCGCAATTAACATCGGTCTCGCAGCGGCTACCGCGCGATTAGAAGAACAATCCGCACTCACAGCGAACGGGGATCCTTCACTCCTTAGTCCCTCGAAGCCAGAAGAGGATGCAGACGAATTGACGAAAGCCCTTGGACAGCTGCGGCTCTCGCCCCCGTCATGCCCTGATTCACTTGCGCGTGTCCCAGTCACATTTGTCCACAGCGGCGCGTCCGTGGATATCCTCGACCATCCCGCGGTGAAGTTCGTTCACGGAGACATAGAGCGCGACGTATACCTGGAGAACCTCAAGAAATGGGTCGCCGAGAGTCAAGAAAAGGTGGACAATGGAGGTACCGAGATTCCCGAAGGTTTCTCACAAGGGGACCTTTATCGTATGTCTCCACAAGTCTGCCATACTTTCTTTTAAATTAATGCCAGTCTTAGTGTGCCCTGGCTCTCTGGATGCCATCCAAGGATCCCTTGGGACTGTCTGCGAAGCTGTTGACACGATTCTTGGGAACTCCCAAATCATCTCGGAATCGACAAGCGAATCTAGACGTCCCTCACAAGCATTTGTCGCTATTCGTCCGCCCGGGCACCACTGCGGGGAGGTAAGCAAACGTGTCAAGAGACACAAATACCCAGACTTACCATGTACCAGGATACGCCTTCAGGCTTTTGTTTCGTAAATAACGTAGCAGTTGGCGCTGCACATGGTCTGCCGTCCCGTCGGGTTTAAGGCTTTCTACGAGACTAATAGAGCTATAGCGCACCTCAATCACAACATCAATCGCGTCGTGATTCTTGATATCGACTTGCACCATGGTGAGGGTAGCGTTTGGTGAAACAAGCCGTACAATAACTGACAAATCGAACAAGGAAACGGAACACAGGCCATCGCTTGGCAAATCAACGAAGAGACCTACCGGAACCAGCTCGAAGCCGAAGGTGGCGCGCCTCCCGGAAAGCCAGGCTTGCGAGTCTACTACGGCAGCTTACATGACATTCTGTCGTATCCATGTGAGGATGGAAAACCTGAGCTGGTCCAAGCTGCGTCGGTCTCAATCCACGGCCCCCATGGTCAACACATCGAGAACATCCACCTACGTCCGTATACTTCCCCCGAGGACTTCTGGGACAACCTGTATACCGGGCCCTACTCCTGTCTCCTTAAGAAGGCGGGCGAGTTCCTCGACAACACCGGTGGAGCTGGAGATGACGTGTTGGTCTTCATCAGGTCTGCTGTCTTCTCCTCCCCTTCGCTCGATAAGGCTAACGCCGCTGTTATCGAGCTGTGGCTTCGACGCATGTGAGCACGAGTATCCTTCCATGTCGCGCCATCAACGTAAAGTCCCAGTATCGTTCTATCACCGCTTCGCGCGCGACACCCGTACCTTTGCGGAACGATACGCGAAAGGGCGGCTGATCAGCGTCCTGGAAGGAGGCTACAGTGATCGCGCGCTAACGAGCGGCGCTATGGCCCACCTCGCCGGTTTGGTCGATAACGACGACATGGGTGTCGACGAGGACTGGTGGAGCCTCGAGAACCTCACTGCGGTATGTCATTTCGGCATTAGCTGTTCTCGCGACAGTGATCCAACACTTCCCCTTCTGTAGCTTGAAGCCGCAACCAAGAAACGACGCGGGGCCCGCCCGTCCCAGAGCGGACCACCTCCACCACCATGGTTGGCACGAACCGTCGAAGTCTTCGCTTCGATCGACTCCTCCCACACCCTCCCCGCGCTTCCCCGCGCCGCCGTGCCTGCCTCAGATCGAACGCTGCGCAACCGCAAGCTAGGAAGCGGAACCAGCAGCGGGCGACCAAGTCCCGCAGCGTCTCCAGGCAAGAAGACTTCTGTCTCGAAGACAGGGACGGCACGAGGACGGCGCAGCGCTGCCGCGGCACCCACATCCTCCGCGTCCGACGAAAGCGACCTCACGGACGTCTCGAGCGGATCCACATTCGAGAAGGAGAAGGAAGCGGAGGGCGAGCCGGCACCGAAGAAGTTACCGCGGGTCATCCTGAAGCTGGGACCCGCTCCCGGGGCTTGAAGGCGGGGATACCCAATTCACCAGGTTCCACCGACGATTTGAGGCATCAATTCACATCCTTCGCCCTTCTCCCTATCCGACGACAGGAGGCTAGGGCGAATGGATGCAAAGTATTCCCGGCATCCGGCTTAACGGCCACTAAGCATGTTGCAAGTACGTGCGATCCCCAAGCAGGTGGTCGCCATCTGTCCGATTCTGTCGTCAGTAGCAGGCACTGGACATGAGCCATCCCGACCCTGGCGTATTTGTATGTTATCGAGTCAATCAACCGGCGGAGCACATACGTTAATCCTTGACAGAGTGCTCAGTCGAAATCGCACGTCTTCGCTACCGACCCTGTACGACCCCAATTCCGCAACGCTATCTGACGTAGGCGACTTGCCTAGCTCATTGCTGACCTCGCCTAGTACGTACAAGGTGGATAACTGAGCATCACGGGCGTCAGTCCCAGCTCACGCCCGACTTGGAATGAGATGAGACTTACCGAACACAGTATTTATTGCGACGCGCGCCATCCGCACAGGCGGTAAGACGAAGTGGGCGCCATCTGTCGCTCTTTCCGAGCCTTCTCGACTTCGGACTTCCCCCGCGCCCCGATCGACATCGCAAGCACCGGCTCGTCGATTCGGCCTCGTCCGGTCTGACCTTTGCGGTGCCATCATCCTGGCGGGTCCTGTACGCCACTGGCAGAGTGTTTTTCCTGTGATCACTGTCTTCGTGAATCCCCGAGTAGTTGTGATTTGCAGGCCCCCGCATCGGATGACCTGAACATGCACAAATGAGTAGCACTGTGCCTCACAACTTGCGACTTTCCGAGTCGACGACAGCACCGCTAACAATTTCCTTGCCAGCTAAGCCTATCGGAGCATGTCAGGCCACGGTACTGTCGTGAAATTGTGACGGCAGCTCGCAACTCACCGGCCAGCCCCATCTGATTCCGCGCCCGTCGTGGCACACCGAGTTAGAGTGAAGCGAGTGCCAATCACGTCTGTCACCGTTATTAGAGTGATGGCATCGGCTTCACACCGGGATTCGCGTTCGGCAGACCATTGGTACTTATGTCGCAGGTTTACTTTAGCAGCGCCTAGGGAGTGCGGCCCGCGTTCCTGACCCACCGCACCGCGCCAAATCCGTGCGCGTCTCGCCATCGTCCTTGATGCTTAGAGCTTCTCTCCGAGGAACGCCATGGTCAACTGTCAGCGGTCGCTAGCAATATGACTACGGCAAGAAGACGAAGCAACTAGAAGACACACCTGAAGCCGCGCTCAGCCGTGCAGGCACACGCTACCGGCTGGATGTGCTAGTTGATGATCCCGGAGTCGGAGGGGCGCGAGAGCGCGGCAGACCCCGTCGGCTCGAACACAGCCGTGTCGCGGACTTGCAACTAGTTCGGGTGTCCGGTCCTGAGCTCATGAGGCACAAGCTTTGTGGCGGTCCTGAGTCCATCCTCGTCCAATCGTCCAACGACCCGGTTGCCAGCGGCCGTGACTCGAACGCGCCCCGAGAGGCCTATTGGAATCCGAATCATGGCCATCTCCGAAGGCGGGAGCGAGCGGATCGGACTGGGCGAGGGACCGAACGTGCCAGACACCCGCCGAGACGTTTGTGGGTGCTTGCTTACTGCCGCGCCTTGGTTTCCATGCGTACTCTAGGGTCGTTTGTTTCGGAGCTATTTGTGAGCGTCTTGATAGCTGCGCGGTACCTTGAAGGACGAGGGACGTTGTTGTCGTCCTCATGAGTCGGTGTGGATGCATATGGCCAGTCATTACTCCCAGCATTGACGGGAGAGCACTTGTCCCGACTAAGACACATGCCCGCATAAGCACTTTCCTGGGTTGCACAGAGAGCGGCGCCGAGCGGCTGGATATCTCCGGAAGGGATTCGAGTGCTCCGGAAGAGTTGTTCCGAGATTTTCGCCATGGAGCGGTCGTAAATATGCACAAGTACGGCGTACGGCCGCCGCACTGTACTTGGAGACAAGTCAGCAGGCTGTGTGCGGCCGTACGCGAATTACAGGGTCGAATCTTTGCATATTAGAGCAATGATGATGGGAAAGCTGACGACGACATGTTTTTGGCTGCCGACCCAAGGATGGATGCACCTACAGACTTAACGAATGAGCACACGATCGTATGTAGTTCCTATATGCATATGCAGACGTGTGTGCGACCACAATAATCCGTGTCAACATTGTCGAGCGGTTGACATGGCAGCGGTGAAAACATGTCGCTCTTGGTCATAAACACGGCTGCGGCCCGCCAGAGCACGCTGTGGTATCGGATCAAAGATGCATATCACGACCGTGTTCGACTGAACACTTACCTCGGTGGATCGCGGAAGCGAATTGATATAAGCTTGCCAAAAAATAGCGCGCCGGAGCGTCGTGGAGGTCCTTCTATCCTGGAACTTATCCCTTGCGTGATGATCGTGACAACAGCTCGACAAACGTGGTGCAAAATGCTCACTTGCTATGTGCCGCGTGCGCATCGCTTGCCACTCGGCTCAAACGTGTCCTGTGGGTAAGTACACAGGATAGATCCATCGTTACCGTATCGACGCGGCGCAGAGTGTGGGGTAAATCACAGGGATGATTGTGCGAGATTCAAGACACGCTCTGTGGCTGATTGATTGTGTTGCAGGCTTGTGTGTTGCCTCCTACAAGTTGCAACGTGAGTCAACCTGTACGCTGTTGTGACCACTTAATAGACCCACGTCCTGCCTGGGACCAGCACGATGCCACCGCCTGGATAACAGGCAATCTTTCAGCCTACTCCGCGCCGACCGGAAGCAGGGGTCGAAGATCGGCTCCATCAAGTGCTTCTTCATAAACAGCAGCAATCCCGAGGACAGCTTCGCGGGGACCGCACGGGCACCGCGAGCTGGTGCTTCTTATCGGCAAAAAACCGGTCGCCAGGCTTGCATGGGATTGGCGGACTGGAAACGGCATTGTGTCCGAGGATTTGGCGAGCTGCGCTGACAACTCGGACGCTCACCCCGGGATGGGAGTATTATGGGAGTGCACACCTCGCGTGTACCACTTTGCACGCTAATCAAGCCATCATGTGGGAAGCGATGAGGGATCGGTATGACCACCCGAGATTATCTCTTGCCTAGATGAAGAAGAACGGGGATTGGGTGGGATGTGGCCATGTATATGATTTGCAAGCTTGCTTTGCGACGAGATGGCGTAACGCAGTCCAAGGGATGCTTAGCGTTTCGCTATAACTGGCTGCCATGATTTTATGGACGCGATGGAGCGAAGGACGCGAGACGAGAATCGACAGTGGCATAGAGAGAGACTCGGATGTGGCACAAAGCCAGAAAGCCGCCATTGGCTCAACGCCGGTCCATCAACGGACCGCCCCGGACCGTGACCCAACTCACCCCGCGAGCACGGGGCTGCTCGCAACTTGCGACTCGCCGCAACGCAGCTCATCCGATGCTCTCTAGACTCCTTGTTTCTCCGAACCTCGCACCTGAATTCCTGGCGCTCGTTTATGGGTGTAGATCTACTGGTCTTGCAGTACAAGGTAGTGGAATTCCTTCCCTCAGCTGTCAGTTTCGTGCTGAGACCAACACAGTTTGTTCATAGGTCGTTAGAATTCGGGCGAAAACCCGCACGTTCTGCGAGACGAATAGCACGTTCTGGAACCGATGTACCAGTGCACGGTGTCCATTTCATTTCCGAGGTGAACGTGTTGTCCTCCCCCACCATCAAGATAATCGGCTGGAACAGACCCGTCAAGGGATCGCTAGACTTTGTATGGTGGGTTTATATTGTCTTCTAGCCCACTGAAAAAACTAGATGTACGGTCTTGGGTTTGAGCAAGCTTCTGCGACCAAACCTTTGACCAAACCTTTCTGTCGATCACTGATCGGGATATGAAACGACGGCCATGGCGGGCACTAGCTCGTTTGAGGACAGCTATGCCGGGTTTGTCTGCGAGTTCAAGCCGTGCTGGTGATTCCTTGCCGTGACAATACTAAGTTCCCTTTGATACTTGTCTAACGAAACATTTATCACATGTCCAGTGGCATATAGCAATGCGCCCCCGATCGTTGGTAGGATGGCAACACAAAACGAGCGATCTGACGGTGAGTTGTGGGTCCATGCCCGTGTCTGGTATAACAGCAGCTAACTCCGCCTTGAGGTTCGCTCCGCCACTACTAAGCGCCTGGCGTCGTTACCGCCGTTGCTTTCCTACCATCACTTCGAGCACTGTCTTGATCGTGACCCACTTCTCGCCCGTACAATGTCCACAATGCACTGTACCACATGTCATGTGGTACAGGTCCAAACCACTTACCGTGTCCAAAGTATCATGTGGCACATGATACTTTGGACACGGTAAGTGGTTTGGACGCGCGCTGTTTCAAACGCCGCTGGAGTTCTCCTTGAAACGTCGGTCACTGGTGATCCCAACATATCCTGGCAGTCCTCCGGCGAGGGGCGACCCCGGCAAGACGGCATGTCAAACAATACCTCAATTCCAACGCAGCAGTTTACCGGGTTCTCACCAACCACCCTGTGGCACCCGGGCGTGCAGACGCGGGGCCCCGCATATAGCTTCGTTCACTAATACGTGGTGACTCATGCCGGGCAGGATCGTGATTGGTGCCCAGCGTTGAACTTGATGAGGGGCGTGCCATTCATTTCTAGCAGGGCGAAGAACGCTGAGAACGCACTCTGGCAGCGTGTCAGAGTGTGAGAACCCGATCTGGTCATAGGACGCTTGCCGAGCCCGCGGAATGCGCAAGACGCAGGCTTTACAGAGGACCAATGGGAAACAGAAATGGGGTCGTCCGGGAATTGTGCTTCGTACCTTTCGTTGGTGGCGGCGGGCACGATGGTCATGATATCTGCCGTAACGCGTCCCTGTTCTAAACATCCATTCATTCATCTAGTCCCCGAGGTGTTCCGACAGGAGTTTACATGAGCATCGCGAAGCAAGGACGTGGGTGCATGAATGGCAACGACACGGAGATGCTAGACGCGTGGTGCTTTGTTACAGAGGGGATCTGGCTTCACGCTGCGGGGTAAGTCCCATCATGAAGATCGATGTCCTCGTGCTACTGCATCCGCCAGCCAACTGTATGTCAATGTGGTCCCGTTTCAGCTTTGCATGAATGCGGACCTTTTTCATTCGTACATCTGCTTCACAACAGACAAGGGGTGTGCTAGGTCCAGACCTTGCAGGAGACATCCCATACTGTATGAGCATGCCTGTGGTTTACCACAGGGTGGATGAAGAGGTGTTGGTGCGTTACGTCCACGCCTTTCAGACGCCACCATCTTACTAACGCGATCACGGATCCCCAACCCTTGATCCTGTCGACCGCAGTCGCCCGTCGTACGTGGAGAAATCACCAAGCAATTCGCCGGTTGGTGCCCTTCTGCCTGCTATCCCCACTTTGGCTAGTTAAGAAGGCATATCATATTCCCCACAGGTCCGCGAAAGATGCCGGGATGAAGAGCGCATCACCGTCAAACGTGTTCCATTAGACACCGGGATGTCACCTCGACTCGCGTGCATGCCGGCTTTTCAGCCGGCGTGTAAAATGCGCTGCTTCTAGCGTCATCCTATCTTACTCTGAACAAGGGCTGATCTTCGGCATCTGTCGTTTAGAGGTCAGGCCGATATCAGTGGGAGAAAATATCTCAGTGTGTTGGCAGCTGCTGGTATTGCCAGCCCTACTCAACATCTCTGTTCGATGGTCGGCCGTGCCCAGCCCTCCCAGCCCTCCGAAACGTCCAAGGAAGGCCATGGAAGAGCATGGAAAACACGCGACACGTCACGTCTCATGCACGATGCTGAGGGTGTATGAAAGGGAGGGCCACTTCGGAGGAAGCCCTGCGCCCCATCCCGTTCCGTCTCTTCCTATCACCTTCTCCCGCGAGTTTCTACGCTCGGTGTGAGGCTTGCTGGTCAACGTTTGCGGCATCCTGACAGGCGGCCAAGAGGGCAATCTAGGCAACGTCCGGACGGTTTCAATGCACCAACCCCACTATTGAATCAACACTTGGATCAACGCCGCGGTGACCCTGGCTGACCGGTTATCCCGCACCAATCACTATAACCCGGCGTTTTGAAAAGTGCATCGAGTTGCCGGGAAGGTGTCGCCACCCTAGAAGGCCGTAGGTCAGCCAGTCTCCCTGTGAACATTCGTCGACCCTAGTTCTGACCGAGACTCGTCATTCAGAAGGCTCGCGGCTCGATGCAATGTGTCGAGCCTAGCGCATCGATCCTCGCCATCCGCTATCATCTCCTTAGAACGCCGTTCATGGAAGCCTGTCGCACGTCCGTCATTGGCTAGCAGAAATATCCCTTAAACGTCGCGACCCTACTGAGCAATCCGGCTGTGTAAAGAGTCCGTAAGTTGCATGATAAGCGCAGTACGTTGTTGATGTCCAGTACGTCTGTTCACCAACCTCTAGTCTCCGCTTCACGTACAAAGCCGCCGTACTGTCCGCGCTCGCGGCCCGGAGAGCAGCGTGCGTTCGCACTGCCGTACGTACCTGGTGTTCCGCCTTCAACGACTAATGAACAGCGTCGTCATGCGCTATCCGTCCAATGGCATTTATGAACCCCGATGCGCCCAAGTGCGGCCAAACGTATCTCGAGCAATCCAATCAGGAACCGATTACAAGGAGTCACCGGTGTCCAGCTGGTACTCAGCTGTGGTTCCCTGCCGCGGCCGTTCCCGGAACGGACAGTGCGAGGTAGCTGCCTACGTACATGCGCCGGTCATCTTGCCATCGTCCGCCGGCTTCCCAATTCACGCCAAAGGGTCCCCCCTCCGGCGACCAAGGAGCCTCGCGAAGAACGCGACGTCACCATCATGCATCGTATCTTCCGCCGGTCACTTACTTACCTCAGGACGCAGGGCTCGTACGTACGGAGTGACACGCAGGGTCCTCCAGCTCAGGATCGCATCGAGCAGACGTCCATGTCCGCGAAGGGGTTATCCTGTCGTAAGGACAACCCGCTTCTGGGCTTATCCCGCCTCGCGGAGGATAGGTCTGCGTTTGGCAGGTGCGTTGCACGAGGATGGACGAACTATCGCCTTCGGATGCGAAGCTTGGGATGACACTTGGGGTGGCTTTAACGCTGCGCGCGAGGGCTCGGACGCCCAATTTACTACACCTTCGCGCGATCCCCTGTCATCACCCATCATGCTGGCTTGGGCAAGGTACGATCTGACGTCATTGTGTATACTGTGCAGTCGTGTGATGACATGGGATAGGAGATGTGCGCATATCCAGGTTGTGCATTAGAAAGTTCGACAGATACGGAATGCAGGCTTCGGATATGTCGGTATATATTCGATCTGCGGCCTGCAATCATCGACCGTTTTCTGCGTTATTACCCGCACCGCTGAAGACTGTTCGTTCGTTCTGCAGGAACACCCCTGAGAAGAGCCAACTGAGTTCGTCTTCAGCTGTTCATGATGCTGATCATTACGTCGTACATTAGGGTATGCTCCAAGCTGCGTTCTATTGGTCATAACGCCATAGCATTCATGAGTAGCGAGGCGAATGGAGTCTCAACGAGGATAACAAGGTGCCAAGGCAAGATGTGCGTGAGCACGGTAGTAGTGCCCGGTTGCGCCCTGGACGTCTGCGCACGTCCACGCTTATGCCGGACTTATCAAAGTCGAAGCTCGCCCTCAGGCGGTACCTAGCTGTTGTACTAACCGCGGATGACCGGGCCTCCCGCGCTCATTGCGATGGCAAATTGCATTCCTCCCGAGGGCCTTACTTCGCAGAACATGTACCGAACTGTATGGCAAGGGCGCGCAGAGCGTAGCGCTCCCCCCGATATGATATGGCGAACCTTCGTGAGCGCCTCGCCGCGTCTGCTACCCCGCAGACCGGTGTTCCAGTCATCTTCGCGCGCGCGGGTACTTCACGCTCCGACGAGCTGCTACGCGCCCACATGCTCCAACTTCCCCGGGTTGCGCTCGATGTGCGGGTGCGCAGATCGCACTGCCTCGCGCGCGCGCGGGGCGAAGGAGCCCACAAAGCTCACGAAACATCCAAGCCTCTTGAAGGGGGAGAATCAATCACCCTGACGCGTCTCGCACTGCTGCGATGTCCCCGGAGCGGTGCTTGCTCAGCCGCACTCTAGCGTTGTAATAGGTACCTGATGGTAGGTGGGCCATCCAATGTGGGGCCTGCATCATCTGGAGCTGCATCTGCGGGGATGCAGCGTTCATTCGGAATCGCAAGACCGGCGTAGTTCGTTCATTATGCGGCGCCGGACACGCTCGTTCATCTGTTCCGGTGGTATTAAGTGCCCAGTCGGCAAAAGGAGGCAGAGCGGAAAGGGGCTCGAGAAGACCCGGTGTTGGGTACTATGTATCGTATTCATGGCCAGGGGTAGGGCCCTGCGCGTAGCGTACTTACAAACGAGAGAGCCTAGCTATCTCATGTCGGTCGGGTCAAGAAGTAGAACAGGCGAATGCAATTCATAGGCTCCTGTCGCCCTGTAGACATGGTCGACGCTGCTCAAACGATAGAAGCCGTGCTAGTCGCGCGTGTGCGATACGAAGCAGCCGCTGTATGAACGCAGCTGGATCCGAGATGCAGATGGCATCTTCGCAACATTGCCATTGACTGCCCCGGGCAGGGGCAACTGAATGGGTGCGCTGATTGCAAACGCGCGAGGCCGTTGGTCATGCCCGGGTCCATCGCTGTCTTCAGAACCGTCATACCTGTGCCGCCGGGTGGAGATGTCAAGTGGGATCCTCGTGTGTGGCAGGTACCAGTGCGTCCAACACGGACGTGCCTCTCTCTGCCTGTGTGTGTTCCGAGCTCGCGCGGAGGATGAGAAAAGCGGGCTGCACCTGCCATCCTGGACACTCCGGACCCGGGTCTTGAGTTTCGGAGTAGAGTGATCCCTGCTAGTGGATAAGTCCCTGTAGGTACTTAGCAGACACACGGCGCCCGAGACATCTGCTCCTGACCGGAAGCGCACCTGCTATGTATGTCGGTGAGAAGCCAGGAGATGGTGCGCAGGACCCATTGGCTCCCCTCGCTGACAGCGACTGACTGATGCGACCCCGCGCCTGAGAACGCTCGCCGTGCAGCGCGCGAGACAGGCTCGGGCGGGCCGCTTCAATGACCAACATTTGTAGATGGCGAGTGGCGCATGGTCTGATCGTGAGCTCTCGAGCTCGAGATATGGCCGGAGGACGGAAGGATGCCGGATCGCTCCAACGTGAACATACGACTCCACTGCGATAGCGGTCGGGTGCCTGAGAAGCCGTCCGACAACCAAGCGCACCCGAAAGTTTCAATTGGGCGCGAGCGCACGCAGGCGAGTGAGGTGGGCGGAGCCGCGCGCACACGGTCGGCCGCGTGCCGTGGACAAAAGCGGAATGGCCGATGTCTGTCTTCCCAAGCTCGGGCTCGTTGAGAATCAGAGGGCGAGCCCATGTCAATCAGTCGGACGACGCTCTCACACACCGGGGCTTGCCTGCACAGAAGAGAAGCAGCGTCCTGTCAATGAAATGTATATTGATTCTCGGCGCAGGAGCACCCAACCCGGCTGCAGAAGGAAGCCAAAGAAGTGCAAGCAAGCAAGAAATGGCCGAAAGAAGATCGCGCACCGTTCACGATCGACAGGCCCTGCCAGAGCCATGCAGCGGATCGTCCGTCCAAGCGTTGGTGAAGTTGACGTCAATGACGTGCGGTTCCCCAGTCCCGGGCTCGTCTTTGAGACCACCTGCCAGCTCTGTTCGGGCCCTAAACCCATCTGTCTTCCCATCGGCGTGGAATGCATGGCCGCAGTTCTGGCAAGGGTAACGAGTACGTCTTTAGTTACCGTGCGTGGTGAGAAAAGCATTCAATTAAGCTCACCGGACCTCGTATTCTATGCTACGTGCGGAAATCTGACATACGGGACCGTGCACTTTTCATGTCCCCGTGGCAGGGTAGCGGACTTGACGAAGGGGCGAATGCGTTTCACTCCACGGCGTGCCTTCTGGAACAGGGAATGTTCGTCCAACTACACCTGTACATACAGCAGAGCTGACTGGCACTTACTGAAAACTCGAAGCTTCGGCCTTAGCGTGAACAGCGAACGAGCCAGGCTCGTGGAGTGGAAGGATTAAAAAGCCAAAAGCAGACAATCCCAGCACCGTCCTGCAAAGTCGCGGAAGGCACCGGCACGTCCAAAGCTTCGCGGAATGCGCGCAACGCAGCGTTCGGAATACGTCCATGGGCCGATCGGTACCCCACACTCAAGCATCCGGGGTAGCTCACCTGCCGCAGCCGAGCTTCCGCATCGCGACAGCTTCATTTCACCGTCGGCCTTCAGCTAAGGATATGCCAAATGAGCTTGTTAACCTACCGATCTTCCTTTGCAGGGTATTCGGCTGCGTTCTTTCTATCTGAGCGCATTCGATCCGGGGTTCTCTGGTTCGGCTCGATCAGAGGCTCTGCGGAAGCGAAGCTCCAGGGACCAGTGTCAGCGGACTCAGAGCTACGAGACAAACGCACGGTCGACGCAGGGCGTGGGTCGACCGCCCTGGAGGCGGGTCGTCGCCGCAGTGAGACTATGCTATTCGCGCACCAGTCCCCGAACCGAACCTGCTTCGTACCTGGGGTGTCAGCATGTCCTGAATGGGCACGATGCATAGCATAATGTACCTCGCGCATATGCCGGCGACCGCCCGCCACAGACGGAGATAGGAGAGAGGGACTTGAGCCGACTACTGTCAACTTGGCCGATCCACTCCCTGCAGGGATGTCACGCTCGCTCACAGATGCGCAACTTGGGACGGATTCTGCCTGAACTGACAAGGCTCGTGGAGATAGGCAATGACGTACAGGCGAGCGACGTCCTGCCGCGAGCGATGCGTGGAGAGAACGATCGGGTGGGGCGTTCTGTGCACTGAATATCCTTGGAATCCCCAGGTTCGAGTTCGTAGGCTTGCGGCGTCGGCGCGGCGCGCACGCAGTATCTCGGATGCTGCGCTCGCCTTTGCAGGGCAGAGCGACGCGACCGCGACGGCGAGTTCGGCCGTGGGCAGAGGGTAGGATCTACAAATCGGAAGTAAGCCATGGAGCCGTGCGCATATTGCGTGTGGCCGGCATTCCGAGAGCAGAAGGCTCGTTCCTGTTCTCGTCCGAGAGCTTCGCATCCTCGAGGCCTTATCTGGTCCCTGAATGTGCATGAATACATACGAGGGTACGCATACTGTCGGAGAACACCCGTAGCTTTAAAACATCCTCGCACCGGTGGACTCCGGGAGCCTCGTGCAGCTCGGGCATAGTCTCTATAGCACCAGGACTAGCGGGATGCTTAGGACGACAGCGACGGACGCGAGAGCGGGAGAAGCCAGTTTAGACTCGCCCGCGCCCGAGCACGGTGCAGCAAGCGGGGCGGCGCTGAAGAGGCGCCCGTGTTCGCGGCGAGGAGCGATCGAGATCGCCCACGCGGCACACTTCGCGGAGGCATCCAATCCGATCGCCCGATGGCTGATGTGACGTTGACCGCCCTGGGATTCGGAAGCAGGCCGACAACCGACACCACCCGACCCTTTCGCGCTCCCGTAACCAGCGAACGCAAGTACGCGGTTAGTCGCCCTTGCCAGGGACGACGGCTCGCGTAGCCATCCCATTAGAATGCTGGTAAGTCCCGAGTCACTGACGGCGGCCGATGCCAGTGCCAATGACGGGATCTCCTGTGCTGCGGTGCCACCAGGGCACTGTGGTATTGCGACGGTTCGAGGTATGTCTGGCTCTTGTTTGACGGAGGACTGGCGAGCTGAGGTCGCGTACTAACACGGGCAGCTTGTTGGTACGGATTGGGCTGGGCCGGGGAGATGTGTTGGGCTTGCTCTGTGTTCCGTGGGGGTTTCCGACTGGTTCCTGTCACGGTCGATGGATGGGCTTCTCGGGGCTGTCGTTACCGACGGAACTGTCGGTAAATACGAACGCTCCATGCGGGGCCCACTTAGCCCGACTTCGAGCAGTCCGGATGTTCTGGATGTGGTTTAGATTCGCGCTGGAGGCTTCAAGAGTTGGATTGGCCTCGATTCTGGACATGCAAGTGGATACAGCGAACAAATGGTTGTTGCCTTGCGCTGATTGGGCCACGAAGAAGACGGAGCGAGTGGAAGATGAGAATAGCGATGAACCGCGGCTGCAAATTCCTCCAGATCCGACTTCGAAAGCAGAAGCTCATGAGCGTTACGGACGAAAGAGACTGCCCCGAACAAACCCGAACACATATCTGTATGTCCCCCCTACGCGAGGTAAGTCCTTAAGTAACAGTGCTCAGACTTTTACCTCGGGCAGTGCGGAGCGAACGCGCTTGGCCTCGCGTCCTTACTGGCCCGCCCAACCTAACTGCTAAGCGAGCCATACGCGCACTACAAATCTGCCGCCACCCTGCGGCCCTCATCACGCTCTCGACTCCTCCTTCTAGGTGGCGATTGGCTGCCATCTGAGGGGCGCAGTACCGGCGGGATGCAAGTACTTCCATCCGGCCCGTACGCGGGGAAGCGAGATTGCGGACGAGATGCATGTGCGCCGGCGCCGACGGCAAGAGATTTTTGCAAAGCCTAAAGGCAAGCGGAAGAACGTATGAAGAGGCTGTTTCAGATGTTTCAGACGCGCGGACGAAGCTGATAAGTCAAGCGAGCGACATACCGACTGCAGTAGGCGGGGCCAACGGCACCGGAGAGGGCGCCACAGGACAAGATATCGCTTGCAAGATACTATCGTCGCAGTACTTATGGTTGCTACAAGGTTCGTCCATCCGGTATGCACATAGACTAGTTGACCTATCAACGATTTTGCGGGGTATTCTTTTGCGGGGTATGTATTTGCGGGGTATGTTTCTCCGGCATGAAACATGGATACGCCTGGCTCATGAGACTCGTGTGTGGCATGTGATACATTCCCAGGTCCCTGCTCAAGGCTCAAGACCGTATGCACGCAAAACATATACTACACACCGCGTGGTCTTGTGTCTGTAGAGCTCCGGTCCCGACACAAAGAGCACAACAAAATTCCTCCCGATGTCCCATCACGGATGACGGACCGTCTTGCACAGGCCGCGCAAGAAAAATCTGACAGCAACGATCGACGGACGGGCCCGTGCGGACGCTCTGGAGGATTTTCAGAACGATGAGATGGTCGGGATGACCCGAACACATCGCGCAGTGCGCCCTGAGGCCTGTGGCCAGACTGAGTACGGAATCACTGCAATGGTTGAGAGGTAGTAGAAACCCTGAAAATGGTCAGGCACTCGTGACGTCGGACGTGCAATTCCGTCGCTGGTCACTGCAACTTCAAGTGATGGCAATATTGGTTGCTAGCGGCCCGTAGCGCCCGGTATTGTATGTACAAGACTATGCAAGGGCTACTAGAGCTAGTGCCATGTATGACTACAACGCGTCCAGTCCGTAACAAGAATGCATGGGCCTGCTAGTCAAGTAACGCGTTTCATCAGGACATTTTGTCTCTCGACAGGGGTCGGCTCAAGCTCAGGTCTATCTCATTTCAAGGTAAGTTTCTGCCAACCAGAGAGCCTACTCGCCAGTATTTATTTAGTGCGCGAGTTTGTCCTCGTAGGGACGCAATCTCCGAATCATCCCTGCAAAGGCATGAGCAAAAACGGGGATAATAAATGGTGCGCACATCGCGCTATTGGCAATATCGCTGTTGCGGCATCGGCATAACCGACCCGGCCATACGCTGGAGGCAGTGGCAGCGACGCAACGAGCCCCGTGGTTTATTCAGTTGCATAACACGCGTTTACCTCGTAAAAGTGTGGACATACTTAGCCTCGATGACACCACCGACGGTCTACCACAACGCGCGTAACGGACCGAAAGCCATCGCCGCGTTCACCCGACGAGCACACTGGAGAATTCCGACGACCATCATCTGCCATCCCCCGCTCACTCCGACGCGGATGATGCGGAGGTGCGAAGGCGTTACTGGGTCGCGGTCGGAAAAGCGGCGGAGGAGCCTGAGTCACCCTGTCGTCACGCGGGGCGCAGCGGGCGGTGTGCGTCCCGAGAAGCTCGGAAAGGAAGGAGCTCGTTCTACGCATTGTTTTCGAGCAACACAAAGCTGTCGCGTGTTGCGGGGAACGTGGACGTGGTGGACGTATGTCGGTGCGAGGCGACAGCCGAGTCTGAAGATAGCAACGTCGTGGCGTTCGCGAAGACTTGTCGGACGATGCGACCGCACGGACGCAGGTGAACGTGGATGACGCGCATCACGAGCGTGGACGGCGCGGGGGATTAGCAACGGTGTGCATTCGTATGCGGGACGAGTATGTAATGGTTTGACAATGGAACGCATAAAGATTATAGAGTGCGAGAGGCCCGTTTCCTGCGGGAGGATCGTCGGGCATTGAGCAGGGAATTCGGGTCGGGCAGCCGGAGGCGCATGTGCGCACAATCAGGCACCGTGAGGCGTGTGGCGGAATTGGACGGTAAGCATATGCGATTCTGGGAGGAGGGTATGTGACTGCAAAGAAGCATGGGAGGGAGTGGCGACGGGGAACGATCACAGTGTGAGATGGACGGTGTGGAGAGATTGCGAGATGGAAAGATTAACATGCAGCGTGCGACCAGGGCCCGATGCGATACGATATGGTAGCAGTCTCGGAGCACGATCACGGAAACGGAGACAGGTGGTCGTGCAACAGACCGGAAATGAAAACGGAGACCTGGATCTATGGCGTCAGTGCATGGCGATGGCCCAGGAAACAAGCTGGAAACTGCGTGATGGAACAGGGATTGGTCGCGTAAGATTGTAGTGTCTCGACATGGGATGGAACATTGGTGGAGAGAAGAAAAACCAAAAAACTGATGTTAACGAGTAGTCGTCGTGGTATCGTATCTCTGTTCTGCAGACACGAATAATATATGGAGCGTGAAGATGGGATGGCTTGCATTGGTACCAGGCTCCGGGGAGATAGGTACGAGCTGATTGTGAGATGATGGAGAGCGTGGAAGCATGGGGGCTCCGAACGATCATTTCAGGCGGGAATGGACCGGATTGGTTGAAGACCAGTTGGACGACAGAGAGCGCTGAAGCAGGACGTTGAGATCACGACTGCACGTAATGAAATGAGGGCCTTGATAAAATCAGAAAAGCGAGGAGCAAAGGACGAGCGAGGGAGACCGACGGAGCGCGAGGCGGGCCATTCGTCCACGCAGGGTGCGGGGAGAGGGAGACCGTCTCTGATTGGGCCCCGGCAGTCAGCCGCCCAAAGAGGCAACACCCGCAGCTGAGCGTCTGGCGCGGGCAGAAAATCCGGGGCAGGGCAATTTCCCCGACGTTCCTCCCGCTGCGCCCTGTGTCTGGGCTCTTGGACGCAGTGGGCGGGCACTGCTCATAGCATTGGGCTGCAGGGGCACAAGACCGCGGCGACAGGAGAACATGTGGTTGCACGGACACAAGACAGGCAGCGCGATGGCGGAGAATGGGCGTGCTGGGAGCAAGCTGGGAGAGCGTCGTGCACGCAGCGGCTGTAGGCGGAGGAGGACGTAATGGCGGAAGGTGGGAGGAACGAGGGGATTGGACGGGACCAACGCCTGGACTTTGGAGGGCGCTTTGGCCCGGCAAAAGACTGGGATCGGATCGGTGACTGTCCTCGAATGAGACGCGGATACCAAATCGGGAAGCGAGCCAGATCTGATCTCTACCGTTGAAACATGGAGCGCGGGCAGGTGAAATCGAGGGCGAAAATAAATAATAAACTAAATGTGCGCGGGTAGGACAGGTGAGCTATAAACCCGGCCCAGGGATCCATCCGCCCCTTCCCCGACATCCCCTCCCACATCATGGACACCGTCGACATCCCCTTCGACTCCGTCTGGTGTCCCGTCTGCTCTCGCCAAATCGTGCCCAAACGCATCCATGTTCCTGTCCAGCCCCAACCTACGCCTGCTCCCCCCGCCTCCCCCACTGCCATCCGTGAGCACACCTCCAATCGCCTTTGTACTTTGAGCTGATCCATTCCCCAGAGCCCAAAACATCACAACACCACGATGCCCCTGCCCGCCTCGCGCGCGGCAAGACCGGTACCATTCGCCCAAGGGCCCAAGGCCTCGTCCACGGCACCGGGCGCGTGAAGCCCAATGGCGCGCTCAAGCGCTCACCCGCCAAGGACGCCCCGCAAGACGCGACGTCCGACGCGATCCCCGCTCCCAAACCTGCTCCTCCCGTTCGCCACCGCACCGTCATCGACCAGACTCCTGCTCCCCTCTACTGCTCGGACGAGTGTCGCCTCGCCGACCTCCAGTCCATCCACAGTGCCATCGACATCAAGTACAACCCTGACCGGTGTCCATCCCCCCGACTCCCTCCCGTGCCACCAAACTCTGTGTCGGACATTCACACCACTCAGGATGATAGCGATTGCTCGAGCGGTGCGTCATACGAGTCGCGTTCTTCTGCATCTTCCCCCATCACCACCACAACCCCTGCGCCCCCACCCCCACCCAAGGCCGACTGTGGCGCGGTCGCGTACTCGCGTCTATCCATCATCTACGGCTTTGCGCCTCTCCCCCCACCTCCTCCTGTCACGCCCAAGTTGACCAAGTCGACTGAGGACCCTGTTCCTCGTTTCGAAGGCGGCGCAATGATGGCCTCCCGCCGCATTGAAGCCGCCCTCTGTCCCAAGAAGCCAAAGAAGTCCTCCTGGGGCATTCCCGACGACAGTGACCCTGAGGACGCCAACAAGCCGATCCCAGGGTGGACCGATGGCTCGAACGCGTGGCGGGCCAGCGTTTATGGCTTCGCGCCTCCCCGCGATTTCACTCGCGCAGACCCCGACGATGCCGCCATCCGTGCATACGGCTCCTGCGTCGCGAGTCCACACCGTTCTAGAGGTGTCCACTCGACTCTCGGCGAGGGCAAGTCCGCGGCCGAGGTCAAGACTAGCGCCTCGACGTCTTCTCTCCCTTCCCGCGCCGTTGATGAGTCGACCCAGCAGCTTTACCGCCAGTACTCGGAATCCTTCAGCAGGCGCTCCGAGTCCCGGACTTCCATCCATACCCGCGGTGCGGGTCTCTCTACCTCCCCTACCGGCTCTACTCGTTCTAGCCTGGCTCGCGAGGTGCCCCTCCTCAAGCCCGGTGCTGAGGGTCGTCTGCTGGTCCCCGACGTCAAGATGCGGCGTGTACACTCGAGTGTTTCTAGCGTCGGTGGTAGCTCCGGTACCTCCTGGGGCAGTCAGAGCGCCATCTTCAGCAACCTGTCTGTAGCAGGCAGGAAGCGCAGCCCCCTCAGTCGCCAGAACAGTGATGCGAGCGTGGATACCATGCAGACTCAGAGTGAGGAAGACGAGCTTGATGCTGCTTGCGAGGCTGCGTGCTCGCTCCCTACTATCGGGAAGGCACGGCCCACTACCGGTAAGCATCTTTCTCCATATATACGAAGGCTGGCCCTCATAGTGTATCTTTTCAGCGCGCGCTCGGAGCTATTCCTCTGAGACGTTCACGTATCCGATCATGCGCGTCGCTCCTAAGAAGGAGAAGCGCATAGAGCGCAGGTGCGTGGACGGCGTCGAGCGCGACGTCGAGGTCGAGGTCTTGGTCGAAGAGCCCATCAAGCGGCTCTTCCTCTTCGGCGGTGCGCGCGATTAAGCGCAGCGATGCTATGTCATGAACGGCGTGCGAGGTATCGTCGTCCTCTTCTGGTCCCCTGCCTGCATCACCACCGGCATGTTAATACCGCACGTCACTCATACCCCTCCATTGTCGATACCTGGATACCTCGCACCCACGCGCATATTGCCTCATGACCAGCATCCACGCTCCCCTCGCATTGGACAACTCAATCGACGTAATCATTTGTATCGCGTTCAGGCATCAACTGACTTAATCGCCTCGCCCATCGCATGCTCTCGAATTCGGCTCTCGCGCAAGCTTATCCTTATCCTCACTACATGCCCTACCTCACTCGCCCGCCTCCGATCCCCCTACTCTAACCGTTCCTACTCGACTCTACGCTATGACCCGGCTACTCGCTCGCGCCTTTCCAACCTAATCTTCGCCCGCGCACAAAATGTCCCATATCCTGGTGTATATTATCTGTACCACCACTGCTTCCCCTGGGTCTTGGCTTACCGTCGTCGGGTCTCCGGGTTTCTAGTCGTCTCGGGCTCTCCTCCATCAGGGTAGGGGAACGGGCGCGCGTGCCGGCGTTGCCACCATATTTCCGTCCTCTACATGCATGCAGTGGCCAAGGACGTGTATATTGTCGTGTATCGCTACTTCGCTCGCTCGTAACTCGTGGTCACTCGTTTTGGTCTCCCAAGATCTCGTCTCTCGCCTTTCCCCTCGCTTCGGGTTCGGAATCTCTTTTTGCTGTGTGATCGGCGGCTGTACGAACAGTAACTCACTCGTACCTAATCGTGTCCGTTTTCGTTGTGCATGTTGTTCGCTTTGTTCTCCACCAGTTCTTGGTTGTTATCGTGTACCATTACCGTCGTCATCACCTCCCCTGCCTTGCGCATCTCATCGCATCCACACATCCTCGTCATGCACATCTCACGCCCACAATTGCATCTTTCTCTCGGGTACCCCACACCATTGCCATACACGCATACCTCACGCATACGATGATACCGCGCAGACCTCACATTTACCCACCCCCTCTGGAGAGAGGAGGGTTGTACGAAGTGCTATGTTGATTAGTATACAGTATGATTAGTAATGAACATTCATGTTTATATGTAAACTCGTCGGCGTGCATTGTTCTCTCGCCTGAAGACTGTAGACAAGTTACGTGGCGTTTAGGGATGCTCGCGGACGACGCAAGGGGTTAACTTGGCTCGTGCTGTTTTCTGCGAGGATTATTGCGCGCGATCGATCGCCGTTGCGTCTCTTGCGGGGCCCCGCAATGCCATCCGTGGCGGGTAGTTATGGAGGGGAGAACGTGAAATCTGCAGCGCGCGCCGCTGGGCCAGCGATCGACGACTCGACTTCCGAGTCGAGTCGTCCGACTGCGGCCAGCTGTCCTGTCACGGTGGCTAAGATGACGCAGGATCTGCGGTCGCTGCGGGGACTCATGGGAGAGGGGCTCTCAGGTGCCTCAGGGATTTGCGGGAGCTGACATGTTTCGCGCGTTGGGGATTAGTAAACCGCCGCCAAGTTCGAGTCAGCGAGGTCCGAGTGTTGAACGTCAACTCGAACTCAGTTTAAGTGTACAGCCGCACTGGGGGCGGAGCGTCTTGACAAGCCCCTACATGGCAGACGGGCGACACAGCTCTCGCTTAGGTGGCCAAAGGGCAAGTCATGCAAGTGCGCGCTATGTCATGGAGAGGACGAGGAGCAGAGTTGGATTTACTCATCGCGAGGAGCTTGAGCTTCAACGGGCCCGGGCGGCGGCGATCTGGCAGGTCGGGCCCGCCTGTGATTTCCTGGCGAGGCGACGCTGGCGACGTCACAGGTACTGAGCAGCACGGACAGGCTCTTCACGCGAGGTCAACGCAGTATCTTGTCGTATCTCGCGCCAACTTTGTCCTTCGGTCTAGGATGGTGCTCTGTCTGGCGGCGTAGAATGCCGGCCGAGATGCGCGTGCGAGATGCTGGGGCCCGGTGTACTAGAGCATAGGATGCCGTGCCTCGCCGGACCGCCATGATGGACTCGAGGAGCCAGGATGCCGGCGCCAGCGAGCCAGACGTCTAGGCGTGGTGCGCGCGGTTTCACGATGGCCGCGCTCCACTCGCCTCGCATCTCTTCTGTTCCTTGCAGTGCCTGCAGTCGGCGGTCCCGAGCATTCTCGGCTGGCGTGGGGCAGACGTACGGTGTGCACGCGGTCCTGGAAGACAACGGCGTAGAGCTTGGGTGACAGTGCGCGAAGGACGCCTACCGTTGGAACGGCGGCCGGGCGATCGAGGGCTCTTGGCTGGCAGGGCTTAGAGTTTCGAGTTGTCCGTTTTCTGTCCTCGTTTCAGGCAGTGCTGCGCTTCCGATACGGACCACGGACAAATCCTCCCGACGCCCGACGCTCTCTCTTGCATGTGCTCAGCAAGCTCTCGCACCGGTCAAGGGCACACTGGCCACAGGCCCGGAGCGTTTCACGGTTAGATATTCCCCGGCATGCACGGAGCACTGACGCGGGGCCTTTCTGTAGCTCGGACCGCACGCTGCAAGCACATTCACGGTTGAGGTTAAGTATGTCCGATGCATTGAGTGTCGGCCTGGGGACGGCTGCATTGAAGTTCCTTTCCGCGTATAGAGCTATCCCTCGGGCCTGTTATTCGCAAAGTTCTTGCTTGCATGTGCCCGGGAAATTTTGGCCTGCCAAGGACAGCGATCGCCGAGGTGCTGCGATCGAGGACTGGCAAGTGGATTTAACGGAGGCGGCATGCGAGCCTGGAACCGAATCTGAAGGCCCGGTGGGTGACGGGCGGCGCACGGATAGGACGAGATGTGACCGGACGCTGGAAGATGACCGACGAGATTGGCACGAGATGGGTCCAGATAAAAATATTGATGGACGGTGGAGCCTCTCACTTGCAGTGCCGCAATCGAGAGCATTACTTTTTAGGGCGAGGGCGCAAAGATGGCATGTGGCACCGGCACCGGCAGGAGAATGTTTGCAGCGTAGCTAGCATGAAGGGCCTGCCTCGGCCTCGGACGGAGCGTAGAGTTGCAAGGTAAGATTGCACAGCGCTGTTCGGTTGGACAGAGATGAATGCATCGGAGAAGCCCTCGCGAGGTGAGGGTCGAATGGCGCATGTTTTCGATTGTACTTAGCGCGAACTATTCCAAAACTAAACCATCAACCACTCGTCCGATCGCGAACAGTCGATCGCGAGTACCTTGCCATCCAAGCGTGCAAGGCACTGCAGCTGGATGATACGAGTTGCTCGCACTCGGAACGCTTACGGCACTCGGTCGTTACTTGGGGGACAATGCGCCACGGGGAACTGGCCAGATGACCGCCGCACAGTTTGTGCTTTTGCCTCATAATCGCAAGCCGCCCGTGTTCAAGTCTGGGCCCGGTGCTTCTGCGATGATGATCCCTTTATGTCTTCATATTCGTCCACGCTGCACCTTCCGCAGCATATCAGCCTTATATCGCCTCCTGCTTCCCCAGTGCGACTTCGGCAGACTCGTGACTTTTGCCACTTCATCCATTAACTGCTCCTTCCCTCGTCAATTGCCTCTTCCCTCCCCAGCTATCCCAAGGTCAGGTTATACAAGGATAGCGACTCTGTGTGCAAATATACGGGCAATCACAGGGTCCTGCCACATAAGCTATAGTTCTCGGAGCACGTCAACAGGGAGTGGCCAGATGATCCAGTGCGTTGCGGTAAAGTTGACTAACAAAGGACTGTTCCAGGAATACCACTGCTGTCCTCGCCCATCCGAACATGTTTTCACTCGACCCTCCGGCGACGAAGACTGCCGATCGCCACTTCGCGCGCTCTCGCTGTCACCGCAGCCCCGCGTCCCACTCCCCGTGCATTGAGCTGAGCTGAGATCCATGTTCCAGGACCGCGAACGTGCAAATTACCTGGTCAGGTGCGACTGTGGCCGGCTTCTTCGCGCATCTTCCAAGTTCTCGCGCCATCGCACCCATCGATGTCTATCCGTCGTGGTCTCGACGACGCCCAAGGATCATCAACACGCAATGCACGCCCCACCGACTGCTCGAGCCACGCACCCATGACCTCCCGCTCGACACTCGAAGACACTCACGTCCACACAGCCGGCCGCGCCAAGGGACGCACATGAGCACCAGCCACGCAGGCCCTTCCCTCATTCGCACGTTTCCGGCATTCCAGCTGCTAGGTCCCCCCTTCATCACGAGCGCTACCGATAACTTACGGCCTTCCACTCCAACTGCAGTGTCAAGTCCCGTCCACAGGCGATGATCGCGTATGTACCAGGTGTCATCGTCTGGGAAGACCGAGGGTTGGTCAGTACGCCGACGGCGCGGGGGTAGGCGGTAACGCCGCGGTCACCGTGCGAGGCAGGCACGACACCGCACGCGTGCAGGTACGTGGGCAAAGTCGCTGAATGATCAATGCGGCCCGTATCGGTCGTATTCGTGTCCCCATTTGGGTTCACGGTTCGTGAACACCGCGTCAGGCCCCTCTCTGGCTTCTCCCTAATGTCCGTGCGGCGATTGTCGACGCTGGCCTGGCACTGTCAGCAGCGAGCATAAGCACGTTGAGTCGTGCAGATTACGGCACGCGGCGTGCGTGGGGTCTTCCATTCATTCATTTCATCTTGTTGCTGCTGTGCCGCATACAATATATGCGTATGTAATTGACTCGATGCGGGGCTGACAGGTCTACCAGCCCTTTGGCGTGTTTCCAGGCGTGTTTCCAGAATGGCGCGAAGTGCGGGGTAGCTGCCGCGACGCGCCTTCCCGTGTGGCGTCATGGCATCGTATGGCCGGCGCGGTCTGCACATTGACGACCTGGAGGGGGGGATAGGAGGCGCAGCGCGGGGTTTGGGCTTGCCTAGGCAAGGGTCCGACTGACTGAGCTTTTGAACGAACCCCTTCTGAGCTGTGAGGCGCGCTCTTGACAGGTTCTGGCCAGGTTCTGTTTGGGAAGGTGCTGATTGCGTTCGGGTTGTGGGCGCGCGGTTGCAGGATTCGTTTCGAGAATCGTGCCACCCTAGAATGATGTTCGCCGAGTTGTGCCTGTGACTTGTTACACCTGGTGCCCATCCTCATCTTTTTCAAGGGCGACGAGTCGACCGAAATGGCTCCATGCGCAGGATCTAGGTCGTGGTCAACTGATCGCTAACGGGCCCTTGTGGTACAATGGGGAAGCTCTATTGTCTTCCGAGGTTTGGGGGTACGATCAACGCCCTTCCGCCGTTTCCTCGGCACGCATCTGTCGTCAAGCCTCGAGCGTCGAGCAGCGATGTGCGAAGTCTAGAAATTGTACATGGAGCGTCGAGCGTCCTCCCCGAGACCCGATGATCCAGGTTGCATAACAAAACAGAAATACCCTCGGCACGGCATTCGACGGCCTGACATTTTAGAACATACCCACTTCAACAAGTGAGCATCTGCCCTCTGTTCCGTCTCTACTTCCGAGCCACCGCCCGTGCAATTGCCCGGATTACACGCCCTCGTATTGGTCGTGTAGACGGACTCTAATTCGACGCTATCTCGTTTTCGGAAGCACCAGAGCAGAGCGCGCCGCGTTCCCTCCGCATGACGCGTTTCGAACTCCGCGGGCTGTCAGATTCATCGCAGCCTTGATGGAGCGGGACGCGGACTCGGAACAGACGTGTGTGCGTCTCCGTGGCCACCGGCTGTAATGCCCACGTTCTGTATTCTGTGCGTATTGGCACCGTGCGCGCTGCTGCTCTCGTTGCTGATGCCATTAATCACCGGGTTCCAGTTACAGATACCAGCGCGTTCGTTGGGTGTTGTGTGCTGCAACAGTCAACGAATCAGTGGCATCTGTTACGGTGCTAGTGGATGGTCCTCCACGTTGCCCGGACCCCGAGCTGTGCACCGTCTATGCGCGGAGCGCAGATGAACCTTATTTCCCCGCACCCCGTCCCTAGTCCAAGTCGAGGCAGCTCTGGTCTTCCGGCGATCCTGCAACCCTGGCGTGGGGCATTGAATGTGAATGCCGACCCCGCATGTGCGCAGTACTCGTGCCGTATGCGTGTGTCGGGCATCGCACGAACGACTGTTCTTGGATCACAGCCCGATGCTTCTCTGCGTTTGCCCTCGTCCGACTTTGACAGCTTACAGGGGCGCGGAGACCATTGGATTCCGGTGTTAACAGGGGACCATCACCGGAGGCTTCTTGCATCGTTTCTGGGGAGACATCCGCACCGGACGTGCGAGAAGCTTTGTGGGGAAGCCGCCACTGCCCTCGGAGGACAAGCAACAAACTGTATGCGGTCGGATGTGATGTTTCCCCGGTGGTTGCGTGTGCTAACGGCGCGTTAAACGTATAGTTACAGCCACGATGGCACGGTTGTGGCCTTCAGCGTTGTGCGCATGTCAATTACAGCCACTGACGGGCCCGAGGAGAGCGAGCTGGAGCTGGCGAGTAGGCGAGTAGGGGAGGTGTAGTGTAGCAACCGATCCGTTCTCGGAACGGGTGGCTGGGACCTCAACCGCAATCGGACGTGTATCTGTCGAAGGTACGTGGTGACGCTTGCTCGACGGAAGCTGTTATGGTTCTGTCTTGGAAGAACGTCTGTCCTTATTGACCCTTATCCCTGATCCGTAGGATAGGTGTATATGTAGCGTCCATCGAGGATATGCCTCTTTGGACTTATCGAGGTATGTTAGGCGACGGGCGATGTGCATCCCTCGCTCAAGATCGCGTGCCTCGTTGGTCGCATGCAGCCATCTATGGTAAGTTCGTTACTTGCCGGCATATGTTGGCGCTTCGCGCCACCTTTTCCATTTTCCCCTTCACTTTCCTCCAGAACCGAACGAGCTGGAACGGCCTGCCTGCGTCCAGCCTTCTGAGCGGCGGTGGCAGCTGGCTGCAGGGATACAGGCACCGTCACGTCCGCATGAGAGCGAAACATATGCTTGGATGCATCAAGACGGAAGACAGGGGGTACGTGCTTC
Organism: Sanguinoderma infundibulare; assembly: GCA_032821775.1. Lineage (NCBI taxonomy): Eukaryota > Fungi > Basidiomycota > Agaricomycetes > Polyporales > Polyporaceae > Sanguinoderma > Sanguinoderma infundibulare. The sequence continues at coordinate 2,375,144 of JAVLRN010000007.1, forward strand.
AGCTGGAACTCCTCTCTGCGCATTGGCGTGATGTTCGATGACGTTGTCATGCCTATGCTCCTCGTCCCGACTCCCCTTTGCCCTGCGTCCAATGTACCGGCTGTCGTGATATTCTTGCTCCCTTTCGATCATCGTACTTGGGGGCCAGTCACCTGGACGGTCTGTACGCAGCGTGGGCTGGGACTGGCCGACGCCACCGGTGATTCTTGAGCGCAGGATGTTCGCCCTGGGCGGCAGTGCTGGATCCTACGAGCAGAACGTCTGTATGGATCCCAGATGGGCTCCCCGCGGGCGCGTCCTCGGCATCTGTATTGGTTAGTTGGCAAGAAGAGTGTGTTCGGCGGCCGCTGGGCTGACCATTTGTCGCATCGCATCTGGTCGGTGTTCAAATGCAGATGCTTGGAGGGGCGAAGTGGCTTTACTGGACTTCGGATCCCGGAGAACGACCCACCGACATTTGAAAGGTCTGTACTGCACAGCTGCTGGTGACGCAGTTTGGTTGTTCTGCAACGCCTTGATTGACGGATTGCGCGGTGCCTGGGTTGCAATGCGCTTCTCAGGTCCCGTCCAAGGATAACTTAGACATGAAGTATGTGACCTCATCCAATGTTCAATAACCTCGCCGACTTACCCACAACTGCGAACTCCGTATGCAGGCACGAACTTAAGAGGAGCATGACATCACCGCATGCTTCATGCCGCAAATCGGAATAGCATAATGCCGTTCGTATCTCCTAGGCATTCATCTCCTCGTGTCTACTTCGCCTCCGAGCACGACCGAAACGTTCAGACTACGGCCATGTCGGGACATCCCCGTGCACTTCACGGAATTGCGTCTTCACGTTGTCATGGTCCACGGATATGTCTTTCCTCGCGGTTTCCCGAACCTCATCCCTGCGTCATTCCTGCAGCTGGTCGTGATTAACGCCAGAGCACCGACATTCCCCCTTCCGGACCTTTCCCCACAAGCTCTCGGACATGTAACTTATCTTTCCCCGCGTCCTATCCAGCACATCGTGCCTCTCCTTATCCTGGCTTCGGACCGAAAGCCCATGGGCTCAACGTAAGTCCCATGATAGTTCCCATTGGTCGCACGAGGTTGTTTGATAACTCCCGACTGGCCAGCACACCCGCGCGACGGCGATTGGCCAGTAATCCGCTCACCGCTTATTCTGGCTTTTCCAGGCGCGGCCACACCAATGGGAATGCTCGCGCGCGGGACGACCGCTAACGCAGGCCCCCGGGGCGTCCCCGTGGGCAGCGGTGACGGCATCGGCTGCGAGCGTGGCTGCTTCGTTCTGCGCGCGGCGGTCGAAGCGGCAGCCGGGTGGGGGAGCCTGGGCAACTCTATCTACCCAATCCTATCGCGCATCGGCATTCGGGATCGCGAGAGGGATGGCGAAGGCGGACGGCCATTGGTCGCCGTCGACCAACATCCTACGCTGGCCTCGGCGAAGAAGGTTCCTCGTTTTCCGGGCTCGTCGCGCACATGCGACATGACGGGCATGTCGTGGTCAGCAAGCACGTCTTTTAAATTCAGTCCATCACGCGCTCGCGATGATTGTGAATCTCCTGATGAGCGATGCACAAATGTTCGCTTGGGCCTTGCACCCACTCGTCAGCACGCAACACCATTTGTCCGCACGAAACGCACGAGAAGCGGCCTGCCATCCGATCGGACGAAGGCAAGCGTGCTTGACGCGCGATGTTCGTCCGGCGTTGCGTGCCTTGCGATCGCTACGCGGAACATGAGCGGTTGCCCGTCCTTCGTGTACCGTGCGTGCGCGAGGACAGCAAGCTCGACAAGAACTGTAATATGCGCGAGCCAATCGCGCACGTCCCCGGCGTAAAGGCGTCCGGGCACCGTGATAAAACCATCCTGCCTGACACGCCGTGCGTGCCGGATCCCGCTTCTCGCGCGTTTGTGAAGTTTTGGAGTTCGCCGCCGTGCTCTGCTGCATTCGCAGTGGTTAGTTCGTCCGCTGCGAACGTCGCCGAGGATCATGTTCAAGCCAGTGAAGGTGCGCGCATCCGTTTTCGCGTTTATCCCCATTGACGGCAGCGCGGCGATATCAGTCGTCCCTGGAGGCGAAGGACGTCTAGCGTCGGGGTACGGGCCGTCGTGCGTCGCGGTCGCAGGGCGCAAATGGCTATTCCCCTCAGCCCTACGCTTCCGGCTCGCGTCGCTCTCTCGCGTTTAGCCTTTGCGGGTCGCAGCCAGTCGCTGGGCGCGAGATAGCCGTTAGGCGGGATAACCTTTAGGTGAGTTATCCTTAGACACGGGCCTTCGGGTGCGACGGAGCGAGGGCCGTCTTCCGAACGTGCTTGCTTCTTGTTGCCTGATGTCTTGTTCTCTGCGGAAGATGTCGGAAACATATCGCGCGACGTACCTGCGCGTATAGTCAGCGAACGCAATGACAGATCGAACGACGCGAGCGCGATAACATATGGCGAATATCGAGAAGGATCTGCCTTGGGCTTCCCGTCGCTCCTGCCTCCACCCACATAAGTATAAAGATTGTTGCGGGGAAATAGGATCTAATGGGGTGACGATCGCGAGTCCGAGCCGGAGGAACTTCGTAGCTAGGCGAAGTCGCTCATGTACATCTCATGACGCACCGGATCGTCGATTTGACAGAAATGCAGTGTCTCGTGGGGGGAGAAGACTCGGTACGTCTCCCGATGGACTTAAAGGTTAAGTTGAGACGGCTCGTCGGGACGCTGTGGCTGGGTGAAAATAACTTGAACGCTTCTCCGCGAATCCAGTCGGGGGACAATTTGTTGCGGAAGATCGGAGCACGTTGCATGTAAAGAAGCACAACACGAACGAGTGAGTACAAGTAAGTCCGGGATCCAGGCTCAAGATAATATGCAACTCAAACCCCTGTAAGTTCCCTCAAGTATTCTATTGTAGCCGGATTTAGCCACAGGCATGACCAAGATGCAGATAGAGCCCCACCTCTGGTAATTTCGAACGCCGCGAAAGTAGAGGCTGCCGCGGGTATACTATCAAGGAACAAGAATAGTCAGTCGCACATCTACGGTCGACGGTCCGCATTCGTTGCGCGGCCTCACCTTCGCAATACTAGACAATGAATGAGATTAGCAATTAAATACTTCTGCGAGATGTGCACAAACTTACGGGATGGAGTCAGGCCGCGAAACAGGCCAGACCTACAGCGGCAGGGAAACATCAGCTTCGCAGGTTCGTCAAGCACGAGGCTCGAGCACGTACGCCCCGCCTTCCGCTACTATCGCCCGCAACTCCCGTGCAATATATTGCACGGGGGTACCTTCGGGCGGGTTCGCCCGCAGCTGTACACGAGACTTGACGACATCTATGGAGGTGTCCTATCAGAAGGTATCCCTTGGAACGTCGTAGAACGGATATCAAGTACCTAGCGGGTAACACGATAACCAGTACGCAATCTGAGGCTCTGTCAGCGACTGACTTGTGCGACAGAAAGACGGATGAAACGTACTCCACCAGTGGAGCCACTGGCAAGCAGGGCCCATATTGGTATTTGCTTGCCATACTTCTCACCAAACTTCCGCTTTGAGAACTCAAACGCTGCATGCAACCTCAGACGTTGCGCTCACAAACACAGGTTAGCTCTTACCGGTGTAGAATCTGAATTCGAGACTTGAACATCGACGAAACCCTCACGCATCAGGATAACGACTCACCCTGCGTAGGCCGGGATCTCTCGGGCGACGGTGACCCAGTATCCTCGCATTATCCCTTTATGGAAGCCCCAGTCCTTCCACATCTCACTAACGACGGCGCGCAGCCTCTTGTCGCCAGGCTGGCCGTACTGCCCTTGCATACGCACTTTGAACATCTCGACTGCAATTCAACGTCGGCATCACCTTTCGCACCGCGCGCATGAAGATGAAGACGTACCTGGACTGGCGAGGATGGCGTTGATGGCACCGGCGAGTGCACCCGCCGCGGCGATCTCCTTCAGCGACAGTTGGGGGAAGGGCGATATGAGCCGCTTGGAAACACCATACGCGGCAAACAGCAGCGAGTTGACTCCGGCGATACCCATCAAGGGACTTGCCATGCCTGCACGCGCAATGAATAGGATGTTGCGAAATGAAGCAATGGATGACGCACCCTTGTAAAGCGCGAAGAAACCCTCGTTCCTCAACGTCTGTGTCAGGATGTCCATGGGGCCTTTCTGCATATCTATTCCTTAGTCGCGCTTCCTGCATTTCCGCCATGCGCGTACTCACAAACATCCCTTCTGTAAAACGCGTGAACAGGGTCATGAGAACTCATCGTCTCCAGCGTGCCATGGAGGAAGAGACTGAACTGGGGGCGATCTGAGCGCGAGTCTTGACCGTGTCCAGCGGATGGCCGACGATGACCTGCGCGGCGCCACCGAAACTTCCGGCGATGAGCTCGTTAATCGTAGACTTGTCCATGGCGACGCCGAGTGCGAGCGGGGCGGAGTCAGCAAGGAAGAAGGTGAATGGAGCATGAGAGGGGAACAGACCGCGTCGCAACTCGCTTGGCGCCCGCGATTGCGCGATCGCGCGACATGGGAGATCTCCCTAAGTCTCACTTGATCCCTGCCAGCACTTCTCCGCCTCCAACTTCAACGTGCTGGTTTCTGGTCACATTCGCTCGTGTTCGCTCACCCAGTGGGGTCGCGAGGGTGGGTCTACGATTATGAACGTTGTGAATAGGGCTGACCTGTTCAAACGTCTACTAGTAGTACAGGTATACAAGAGCCCATTACTTGGTAGCAGAGGCTGAATAGAATTATTTTCATTCACAACGGGAAGCTAGATCTCAGAGTCTGCGATCCGTCCGCGTTCATATTCGGCTCTGGCAGAAGGTCCGTTGCAGTCGTATATCCTCTCGCTTTGACTAGGATCTGTGTAGGAAGGTACTTCGCCGACTCCTCGCTTTTTATCAATGTCGCCTCCGTCCTTCACGTCTTCGACATCACCCGTCCGGTAGACGAGAACGGACAGCCTATCAAGGTCGAGGTAGGAATGACGGACCGCTTTATATCGTAAGCGAAGCTTTTGTTCATATAAGCAGGTTTGACCAACGGGCCATGAACAGGTATCCTGAGGATTGTCGCTGTACGATCCGGCCTCGCTCTGCAGACGCGGTGAATTTGATACATGCATTCCATTGACTCTGATTTCAGATAGTATCTAGAATTTAGTTGCACGTCATGTCAACAGGAAACTTCGTGCTATGGCCCGAAAGCAAACGAGCACCAGCGCGATCGTAGAAGAGGACGGGTAAACGCACTGGACGGGACCGCCTAGCTAATCTTTGCTATCCTCCTCGTTCTTCTGAGCCTCCTTGTTCTCCCGATCTATCCTCAGGCGTTCATCCTTGCTCACGAACTTGAATGCGGTCAGGTACATCTATTCCGGCGTTCTTTGTGGAAATGGAGCTCTGGATGTTGCCGTTTGTCCCTTCGGTAAGTTTATCGCCTCCATGATCGTCTCCAGTGAAGGTAAGTTCGGCACCCACGTTTGCTTCCTGGTTACGGTAGATAATGCACCAGCACCCCTTGACGTTCTCTATGTCCCCTCCAATCGCACGGAAAACCAGCCGCGACTAACCCGCGTTGCTTCCCACTCCAAGAGGAGCACTAGGCGTGCGGCAGCGCTGGCTCAACGATCCGATGATCCACTTTCCCAGGTACGCCGTTCGTATCTGTGACAGGTGGCTTGGTGGATGACCATTTCAGCTCGAACTGTGAATCTGCGCAAAGCAATTAATCTACTCTATAAAACTCTTCTTGTCCGCCTACTTATACTGTTCCCTCCTTGGACCGGCCTTTTACCCATGGATGGACCACCGACGACGACGACATACACTCATATTCCCCGCTTGGACTTGGCAGTGCCTTTTCTATGCTGTGTCCTTATCCTCTATCTTCGCTCGGTTTTGTCATAGAAAGCACGAGCTCAAGGGCGGTCATTGCCTCCTGGACCGACGCTGCTCCCCGTCATCGGTTACTTTGACGCGCCGAAGATCAAGCCATGGTTTACCTTCAGGGATATGTGCGTCAAGTATGGTGCGTGATCTGTTCTATCCGCAATGTCTCTACGTGACCTGATTCCTGTGTGCTACAGGCGATCTTTTCTACTTCCGTAGGCTCGGCCAAGTGTAGGACGAGTTCGGCGAGGTTGGAGTCGAAAGCGCGCGGTGCGAGCGAGCAAAAGGCGTCTGCTACATCATCATTCATTGGATCAAGAACACTTTGCTATTCCTACAGTACAATCGAGTTGAATCGAGTAAACACTTGTTGAAAGCGTATCGCCTACTTCCTCAAACCCTCGCAATTAGCTCGCCGTGAACCAGAGTGTACCAGGCATCTTCATCCGCACCCCACTGACGCCGAGCCGCTGAGGCTTTCTCGAGACCCTCCTGAGTATAGATCCCATGCTTGAGCGCCGTGGTAGCGAAGGACGACGACACTGTACGCTCTGCCCACAAGCCACTCCACCACGCCGTCTCTTCCGGGGCAGAGTAGCACCAGGTCCCGGCGGACAAGGTGAGGCTCTCGGCAGGGAACCCGGCCTTCTTCGCCAGAACGTGGAGGCGACGGCCGGTCTCAGGCTCGCCGCCGTTAGCACGGGCGACCTTGATGTAGCCCTGGCGCCACTCCTCCAAGCCCTCGACCTCCGGCCACCAGGCCATACCAGAGAAAAAGGCCTCGCGGGCGGCGACGAGGCCGCCGGGCTTCGCGACGCGATGCATCTCACGCAGCATCTGGATGGGGTCGGCGACGTGCTGCAGCACCTGGTGAGCGTGGACGACGTCGAAGCTCGCGTCCGGGAAGGGAAGATGATGGGCATCGCCAGGGGCGAAGGTGACATTGGTTACGCCCTTGGACGCGGCGTGCTCGCGAGCCTGGTCCAAGACCTCGGGGACATCGATACCAGTGACGTGCCCCTCGGGAACGTAGTTCTGGGCGAAATCGACGGAAATGGTTCCAGGGCCGCAACCGACATCGAGGATGGTCATGTTGGGTTTGAGGTGGGGAAGGAGGTGCGCAGCGGAGTTCTGTGCCGTACGCCAGGAGTGCGAACGCAGGACAGACTCATGGTGGCCGCTGGTGTAGACATGAGTGGAGCTCTGCGACATATTGCGATTGTTGGTCTGTGCGTGTTTAAGAATGTGTTAGCTGTTGATTTGGACAGTCGAGAACGCCAGGCCGGGGTTACATACCACGGGTTGGAGAGATGGGGGAAGATGCTTAGTGATGTCTGGGGCGATGTTTTGGCATTGAGCTTTGCAGGCTCTTTATGCTGCTTGCATCGGCTCCTGCCGATGTCGGTGAGCCAGGAAGACGGTGCGAAATTGACCAGTTTCAGACGGAGCTATGAAATTTCTGAATGCTTCTGAATGCGATCGGCGTATGCAAGGCGTATGGTACAACCACCCAGTGAGGCGTCTGGCCTCTGACTATTCCTGGGCTGTCACGGTCACGACACACTGTCACGGATCACACTACTCCTTCCGCCGTGCCTGAGACTGATGCGGCATGGGCGACCAAGAGGTGGCTGCTACCTTGCTGCTACCTTTGCCGTTCCCCTCCCTGCCCCTGCTTCTGCCTAGAGACGGGTGAATCGGCAACCTCCTCTTCTGTATCCGACATCCTCTTCTAGTTTCCAAGACAGGATCCGCTGCCGGACCTCCGAATCACCCCAGTCTAGTTTCGAATCATTCCTCAGACTTGCTTGACACGATCACACTCCAGCGTATTTGACCCAGTACTTGCTCTATATCCCACACTTTCTAAGACGACATGCCACCAAACCCGCTCACGCTCAAACAGCGACTGGCTGCGCTATCCGCGAACATCAATTCTCCTACACGCTCAAACTCTTTTGATATGCCCCCGGACTCGCCTATAACAAGCAAACGCAAGTCGTTCTTCAAGCAGCCTTTCGGCAAGTCCTCGTCAACTGCGCCGGAGGTCGCGTCAGGAGAGTATATTGGGCAGGAGCGAATACAGGAGGTCATGAACAGGTTGATATTTCAGGCCGGAGTAGACTATGAGTGAGTGCTTCCTTCGGTCGTGCGCCTCGCAATTATTGACAATTGAGCTCCAAGAACACGACCTATGTGCGTATCATTACCTTTGCTTTCGCGAAGCTGTGTAAATCTAGTCATTACAGGATCGTTATGTGTGCGTCCGCGATGCCAGACCCCAGGGAGGTTTCGTATGATCTACTACTTGTGTGAGTTCTCCGCCGTTTTGTCGGGATGCAGGTCATGACGCCATCTCAGCCGTATTCTCTCTTATTTGGATCTCTACGGTGCGTGCTATCTCTACTTCAGATACCTTCTTTTCTCATCCTCGCGGCACAGTCGAGTCCGACTATACCGTTGTCTTCCTTGCTGCTGGTAACCGGCATTCCCCTGGCTGGAACTGGGTGTGGAAAGCGTACCGCAGTCTCAGCCGGAAGTATCGAAAGAACCTGAAGCGTTTGGTAAGTGCCTCATTATTCCCGCCTCCGTTGCATTTGTTTGACCGTGGCTGTAGTATGTCGTGCATTCCAACTTCTTCACCAAGAGTGCGTGTCATCCCGCATAGCCAGGATCCCCCTTCTAATCCTCCCCAAAGTGCTATTCTCCTTGGCTGGTGCCATCATCAGGTATGTCTAGTCGTGAATCTGTCCATCCTCATCGCTCACTTGAGTTAGCCCCAAATTTTTCCGCAAGATAACTTATATCAATACCCTTTCCGAGCTCGCATACCATGTTCCTCTCACACAAATAGATATACCACCCGCAGTATACCAGTGAGTGTCCTTCCGGCAATACTCCCGTACCGCTCGATTGCTGACGTCCGTGCAGAGAGAACCTCAAGCATGAAAGACAAATTAATCTACCGGTCATGACTCGCTCGGACTTATTCGGCGTTCCTCTTGAAGAGCTCATGGGATTCGATGGAGAGAAAGGAGGCCTCCCACGCGTGGTCAAGGACTGTATACAGTACCTCCGATCGACAGGTCAGGCCTCAACCTCACGCGCGTTTCATCTGTCTTCGACTTCTTTACTGACGCTATATTAGGTTTGCGTGAAGAGGGTCTCTTCCGCCGGTCGCCAAATTCGGTGCTGCTCAAGCAAGCAGCGCAGGCGTATGACCGAGGTGTGTTGGCTTCGTTGTTCTTCTTTCTAATCCCACTCACCGGTCATGGGAAGGGCACGTTGTGTCGCTCGAGACGTTCGGGGACCCGCATCTGGCCGCAGTGCTGCTGAAAAAGTACCTGCATGACCTGCCGGAACCCATTTTTCCTGAGAGGCTTTACCCGATCATTCGGAAATGCCCCATGCCGACGGACGATCCCAACGACATGTCGGCCATTCTGTACATTCGGGAAACGCTGCTGCCTGAGCTACCCCCATGCGTGTACATCCTCCTCAGCAGCGTGCTTCGTAAGTCATATACGTGTTCTAATTGCTCCTATCTCGGCTGAACGCTTTCCTTGTAGATCTGCTGTATGAAGTGCAACTACGATCTTCAGCAAACCGAATGGACGCCCACAACCTCGCCGTCGTCATCTGCCCCAATCTCGTCTCGAGCCCGAATCCCATGCGAGACGTGATGATGTGCTCCGCACCCAACGCGCCCACGCTCTTCGACGCAGCACGCGCCGCATCGAATACTAGTCTTCCGTTTCAGGCTCAGAGCGTGTCTCTGTCAAGTCCGCCCCCGCCTCCCGAGGGCAAAACGACGCTCGGGATGGTCATCAAGCTCTGCATCCAGCGGTACTACGAGGTCTTCGACGAGGTCCCCGACCGCAGCGAGGCGACCTCGCATGTCACCGACGACCAGGAGATCATCCACCCACCAAATCTGTTTGCCGACATGAACTCCCCAGGGAGTCCATCGCTGAACAACCGCGACAGCGCGCTCCTGTCCGACGAGGAGATCGACGACGCGATGCTCGTCATGCCCCTCGGGCTCGCGAACCCCAATCGCTTCTCCGGCGGCGGCGGGGGGTCCGGGTCGAGCACGTTCCGTCCGCACCATCGGTCGCAGCAGTCGGCAGACGTCGCGGCGCGCTCGACGCACACGACATTTGGGAACGGGCCGCCGAGCGCGTACGCGACGGTGAACAAGGCGCGGTCGACGATCTCGATCGAGCGCGGGACGACGTCGCGCAAGGGCTCCATCGCCGTCGGGCGGGGCACCGCGCGGGGGGGCAAGGGCTCCGGCGCAGGCGTGCAGGCGATTGGGATAACGGCGGAGGGGTTCTTCGCTGCGCCTGACGCGCCGCCCGTGCCAGTGCGGCCGTCGCAGGTGCAGAACGGGAAACGGAACGGAACGGCGAATTAGGCTTTCGTGGTATGTTCGAAATCCGGTCGGGCATTCCTTGGACGGCCTCCGTCTGTGTCCGTTGTGTGGTCTGCCATGGGAGGTGAGGGTGGATGCGGGTGCTGCGATACCTACGGTCTCCTTCTGCTGTATCTTAGGTCGATCTTTGCTTGGATAGTTTGGACATCTACGCTCTCTATTTGCTCTTAATCTACAGCCTCCGCAGACAGTTACGATATTTCATTTGCCCACCGAATGACAGTGGCCGCCGCCAGGACAACTATCGGTCCCGACGAAAATCTCGCTAACCACAAACAGCGAAACTTGCCGAAAAGCCCCTCGCGTTCCGCCCGCCGCATGATGCATGATGCGTCAACCCTGCTTGCGTTTCGGAGCCTCGTGGGCGTGGACCACCGGGAGCGAAAGGGTTTGTCACGGTGAAGGGAAGCGCCGGCACCGCGAGGAACACACGTGTGGCGGGGCTCTCCTGACTCGAGGCGCGCTTGCATAAAAGACAGAAAACATGTCGAGCCATTCCCCCTTCGCCCTCGACTGTTCCCCCTGTCCTGATTCCACTTGATCCTGCGTGCTCTTCCGGGTTTTCTGCGTTTTCTGGGGGGTTTTGGGTGTCTTGGGGGTTGGTTTGGACGCGATCGATGAGCGGAGTGGAGCCGCGGCGCGAGGCTGTGACCGTTGTCACATTCCTCTGAAAGTCGTTTGGCGCTCGTCGAGGCGGGAACTGAGAGCCTCGAGGCGGCGACTTGGAGAAGGAGCCGGATGCTGTTCAGTGTGAACGGTCGGTGGGTCGGTGATAGGTGGTGGGCGGTTGGTGAGTTGCGGTTTGCCTTGTGTTCCATCGACAGATGTCGCCGATGGCGGCGGCGGTTCTGCAGAAGCTTCAAGCGAAGGTCTGCGAAGAGGAGGCTGTGAGAGGCTTGGACGTTCGGCGCTCGCGTTAAGCTCAATGCAGGTTCGGTGCGGTGACAATGTAGAAGGGACTAGAAGGAGCTGGGAGTGCAGGGTAGGTGATCGTGTTGCGGGTGGGGCGGCCGGGGTGCATTAGTGTCAATGGCGCGGTGAGTGGGTGATCGCAACGTCCTTGAGTGCTGATGGACCTCATTAGAGGCGCGGGCGCGTCGTTCCCGTCACAGGGTAGGCGGTGTCGGCGTTCGATGCAAACGGTGTTCACCGTCGTGGGCCAGTTGAATGTCGGCAGCTGTTCATGTCGACGGTCGACCTGTGCACTTGAGCCCCTTTCTGTCGGCGCGTCCTCGCTGCTATCGTCGAGGACAACCTCTGTTTCTGCATCCTCGATGAGCGTGTTCAGGATCCGGGCCTGTTGTGTCTTGTGTTGGTCAGCAAGTCGTCAGCGACCTCGCTGGAAATGCTGAGCAAGCATGGCTCAGTTTCGCGGGGCTTATCGCGCCGCTGGCGACGTCACCCTCGCTCGTCTTCCGATGCTGTCATGCGCCTATTGTGGCAGTACGGGCGTTCCGACGTCGGGACGATCACTGTTGGGCGTCATGGAGGCGGAAGATGGGATTGGTGTTGGCTCGCCGCGACGTCGGCCCGCCAGAAAGCGTGGGGCAGTGGAGGGCAGAGGGCAAGAGGAAGGCCATACGTGGCGGCGAGGAAACCCCGCTCGAGCGTGTGCCTGGGAGCGGTTTCCTTGAAGCTGCAGGACGGGCTGCAAGTGGACCAGTGTCGGGAATGTTCAGCCGGCCGTGGCGCGATCGACGGGCAGCCGTCGGGGGTCATGGGTGCTGGCAATCGACGGGATCGATGGGTGGCGATAGTACACCCTGCGACGTCGGACGTCGGATAAATTGCTGGACCGCATGGGCGGAGGCGGCGGGATGGCAGTTTATGGGAATGGGGCGGCGCGAGGGGGGCGGCTGCCGCGCAGGCGTGGAGGACGGAGGATGGAGATTGGTTCAATGAAGGAGAGGGGCTGTGCAGCGCCGCCTTCGGCAATGTGTGTTCATTCTGCGGGTGGCACCTGCCTTTTTCTGAAATCGCCACTTTCGGGATCGGAACAGTTGGATGACTCTGACTCGGGCTCCTGTGCTCGGGGCCGCAGCCAGGTGCCGCGCGTCCCAGGGGTCGCCGCGCGTGCTCGCGGCGACTGTGGACTGCGCACGCAGGCTTCCTCGGTGGAGGTGGGTGGGCTTGCGGACGAGGAGGACGTGTGCAGACGTGTGTTTTCGTGGCTTTCTGGGCTGCGGAGAGGCGGTCTTCATATTCCAGTGGGCGGGAGCACATGGGCGCCGGGATGAGTGTCAGGCACAGCCCTGGGCGGATTGGGGAAAATGGGCGGCTCTGAGTCTGAAATGCGTGGAACAGGAACGATAAAAACTGGGCCGAGTCAGATTATCGCGTTCATCCATCCCCTCTCAACCACCACCACCACATCCCTCGCTCAGTCATCGACACTGTCCGAGGCTCCAGTCTTGACTCAGAAACCCTCTGAGCAATTCGTGAGTACTCATCCCTGTCTCATTCCGTCGGTGTCGCCGTATTGCCGCTGCCAGTCATTAAGCATTTTTCACGAGTCAAACCGTGCAATGCATTTGACCTCGTCCTTGCCGTCTTCCAACGAGTCGGCAGAGTCATCCTCGTCGCCTTCACTGCGCAATATGCCGTACATGACGCAGAAGTGGCTAGCGGCACAGCCAGAGGCGTCGCCAAGCGCGGCCTCCGGATCATCCTCTTCTCCATCTCTTCCGCCGTTGACCCCCATTCACGTCCCGTCAACGCATCCATACGGCAATGTCCCAACCGTTGTGAACACCCAACTGATTGCGCCGGCATCCCCTTCCAGAATCCTTCCTTCGTTAGCGGGTTTGTCGTCTGACGCCCTCCAACTTCACCCAACCCCCACTCCCGCCTTGTTTCCCCAACACTTCCCACAACCACCACATCACCCTCGCGAAAATGTTCGCCCTCCGCCAATAAACGCGTCGTCCACCAACGACCGCACGGAACGCTTCACCAGTCATGGTTCCTCGCATCCCGCACACCTTGAGAGTTTCCCACTTTCAAGCCTATACACGACTCAGAATGTGTCGTTAAACCAGTCTTCTAACCGTCCTCGGACATCCCACCCGGTCTTCACCTCGACCTCGGCTTTGGCTGCCCATCATGGAATCCCCCAATCGCTTCCCCCAGTCCCTCGAACATCAAAGTTTGCATCTACAGCTCATCCTCTAGCACCCCCACCACCAGTCGCTTCCACCTCACAACCCCTCGACTTCGCTTCTTTGTGCTCCGACTACTTAAACATGCTCTCGCAAATCCCAGAGGAGATTCATTCTGCCCCTGAGCGGGCTGACGATGACGCCGTCCAGGCGATCATGGATGTCTTCCAAGGTGTGTCCTCCCGTGCGTCGCATGCAATGCACGGGATTTACATATGTCGTGCAGCGTCGCCCGAGTTCCAGATGACGAACGAGTTCCTGACCTCGCCAATGGAAGACTCGCCCTACGACGACTTCCTCACCACGCCGGCTCTTGGGTCCGCCGACATCGCTTCGGACCTGCTCACGAGTCCGGCGATTTACGATGCCGACTCCTTCCCGGAGATGGGCGGATCGCTCTTCGGCGTCGACTTCGACATGGACGGAGGTATTGACTCGATGAAGTCTCACTCCGCCGCGTCGCTCGCTCCGCCTCTTCCTCACTCTGCGCTCAGCTTCGACGACCTGTACACTTTGCCTTCGCCCACTACCCCGTCTCTCGATCCCACATCCCTCCATCCGTCGCCCTGTACCGGCACAGTCCCTACGCCTGGTACGCCTGCTCGTCGTCTCCGCAAGTCCCTGCCGACTGGGACGCGGAAGAACATCACGCCGGATGCGCTTGTACCCCTTGACGCTCCCATCCAAACGCGCAAGTACGTCACGCCTTCGGCGACGTCGCGCAAGGCGGTCCCTACTGCTTGGCTGAAGAAGAAGCGCTCTCGGTCGCAGGCGTTCGGTGAGGAGGACGAGCTGGAAGAGGAAGTTGTTCTCAACACGGGCGACATGGATGCGATCGAGGCGAAGCGTCGTCAGAACACTCTAGCAGCGCGTCGCAGCCGGAAGCGCAAGCTGGAGTACCAGCGGGAGCTGGAGGCGTCTGTCGAGCGCGCGAACGAGGAGAAGGAAATGTGGAAGCAGCGTGCGATGCTTTACCAGGCATTGCTGGAGAGTCATGGACACGAGGTGCCCTCCTTCGATACTGCGTGAACGCTGACTTTCGCTCTCTCCCTTATCCCACTCTCTTGACGCGATTTGAGTATACCTTATGCGTTATGTCTCTCTCTATCTGTTTCATCATCGTCTCTTAACCAATGCCACCGTATTTTTTTCGTGGCCTTCGCTACTCCGTTCTCGTCTTCCCCAATTCCCCATCCACTTGCTCTTGGAGTAGCGTCGTACCCCCAATCCCCTATGTCCCCTTCGTCGAGATAATCCCAAAAAACTGTCGCTAATTCTGAGTCGGTGTAGTAGTAGCCGACTTGCCATTCACTCCCATCCTCTCAGATGACGTAGTCAATCAATTGTGAATGTTGTGTGCTCTACATAAAGTGCCTTGCTCGAGTGTGATTTGACGACGTGCACAGCCTGAGTTGCTCTGAGGGCGGTCCACGAGCTCAGGTCGACTTGCACGGCCATCTTGAGCGCAGAAGGATATTTCGCTCGGATAATATCCGGATGCGGTCGCGCAGCGGCAGTCCACCTGCCTTGATCGTAGACGGCCACGACAGCACCAATTCGACGCCCTCGTCGCACGTTACCCTCCTTTCTTCTCCCTCTACCTCGACGACATTGGCATCACAACCTCCCTCCCATTCTTCGTCCGTGAGCATCGGCAACGGCTCAGGGGACCCACATCCCATCAAGGCGCCCCGACGACGGTCTACCAAAAGCAGCATGTTCTCACCACGGAGTAGCAACTACGAGCGGCTCGAGGGCGGTATGGGGCCGAGCAGAAACAGCGGCGGAAGGAGGTTCGCGTGGAAGAAGTTTGCGATCGGAGCAGTGATGTTGATTGGTTTGGTGTATTTCTTTGGGCCACGGAAGGAGGACCTGGACGACTATATGCCTTGTGAGTCGTCGATTCTCGTTTTATCCCTCTTTCTCCTCCACCCGCACCGCCTTCATTGTCTTGCATATACGGAAGACTGAACAGGGCGGCACGGCGCAGCAATCATCAGGCCGGACGGGCGGCCAGCCGAGGACGTCGACCTGCCCCCCGCACCCGGCCCCACGACAAAACACGCGGGCCAGGACCACACCCCAGCGCCGGCCCCGCATGACGAAGACGTCTCGACGACGACGCCAGTGTCGCGCCCGACAGACCCTGCGAGCGACGGCGACCTGACGAAGACGCACTACTGCACCAAGCCGTACAAGGCCGGCGCGCCGCTCGTGCAGTTCGCGCTCATGGTCGACGCCGGCTCGACGGGCTCGCGCATCCACATCTACAAGTTCAACAACTGCGGGCCGTCGCCCGCGTACGAGTACGAGGTCTTCAAGCAGCGCCAGCCCGGCCTGTCCGCGTACCGCGACGACCCGCGCGCCGCGGCGGAGAGCCTCGACGAGCTCCTGGACGAGGCGCTGCGCGTCGTGCCCGAGCCCCTGCGTCGGTGCACGCCCATCGAGGTCAAGGCGACTGCGGGGCTGCGGCGGCTCGGGACGCAGGAGGCGGCGGACATCCTCGCGGCGGTGCGCCGGCGGATCAAGGACAGGTACCCGTTCGGCCTGCATGGCGAGAGCGCGGTCGAGATCATGGAGGGCCGGGACGAGGGCGTGTACGCGTGGCTGACGGCCAACTACCTGCTCAAGACGCTCGCGGCGGAGGGGAGGGCCAAGGAGCCGTACGCGGTGCTCGACCTCGGCGGGGCGTCGACGCAGATCGTGTTCCAGCCGACGTTCGAGATGGCGAAGCCGGACGCGTCGCTCGAGGAGGGCGAACACAAGTACGAGCTCAAGTACGACGGCGCGACGAGGGTGCTCTACCAGCACTCGTACCTCGGCTACGGGCTGATGACGGCGCGGCAGAGCGTGCACCGGCTGGTGGAGTTCATGGGCGGGCTGCGCGGCGCGAGCCATGGCAAGGACGCGGTCGTTGCGAACCCGTGCTTGGCGAAGGGGACGGAGCGGCTGGTCGAAATCGACGACGAGCGGATGGGTGGGAAGTTCAACGTGACGATGAGGGGTGAGGACGTTGGCGACTACGAGTCGTGCAACCGGGTGGTGGAGCTGGTCATGGCCAAGGACGCGTACGTCTTACGTTTTCTATGACTCGTATAGCATGTGCTGACATAAATGGACTAGTGTCTGCAAGGTGAAGCCATGTTCTTTCAACGGCGTATACCAACCCTCCCTCCTCGAGACCTTCCCCCACGGCAAGATCCTCCTCCTGTCCTACTTCTACGACCGCCTCAACCCGTTCCTCGCCGCTAAGGCCAACGCTCCCAAGATACCCATCCACATCTCCACCTTCGCCGACCTTGCCAAGACGGTCTGTCAGGGCCCGACGGCGTGGAAGGAGCACTGGGGCGCGGACAAGGACCTCATGGACGAGCTCGAGGGCCGCCCCGAGTGGTGCCTCGACCTGACGTTCATGCACGCGCTCCTCCGGCTCGGGTACGAGTTCAACGCGGAGCGCGAGGTCGAGCTCGGGAAGCAGATCGACGGTACGGAGCTCGGGTGGTGCTTGGGTGCGACGATCAAGATGGTCACCGGCGCGGAGCTCAAGTGCAATATTTGAGATGCATACCCTCTCGGCCCCTGCTTGGCTGTACTGTTTCATACCCTAGAGTCTGTAGATGTAATGGTATGTAATGTATAGATTATTTGGATACTTCGGCGAACGACTGACACGGAGGGCATAAGCGTGAAGAGGTATGATGGGTATGCTACAACGTCAGTAAGACGGGTCTAAACGAGTACAGGCGTATCCCGCCTAGATTCAGAGTACGAAGGCAGCTCGCCATCGTCTCCATCCAGCCCTCCGGGTGACATCCCGACATGTCCCTGGACCTTCCAATTGTTCCCCTCCTTCCACTCGAAGTCCCAACCGGCACCAAAGTTGACGTCAAACTCGGCCCCGAACTGAGCTTCGTCAGAGCCACTGACCCCCAGCGCAGCGTACACGTCGTACTGCTCGCGAGGCATGAAGACGCCTGTGAAGGCGGTACCCAGGTGGCTGCCGTTGTGCGTCCAGAAGACCTCCCCGGTCGCGAACTTGTAGCCCATGCCGATGACATGTCCGGGCTTGAGGGCGAACTCACCGGCGTACGGCCGCCCGCCGTCGGGGTCCTCGAAGAACTTGCGGCAGTCGTCGGTGTGGAACCCGGCGCTGAGGCGGTTCCAGCCGGGCATCCGCCAGCCTGGGTAGGGCCGACAGGCCATTCCTAAGCCTCGTATGTCAGGGAGGGGGGACATCGACCGATGAAGATGCCACTCACCTATAGCGATGCTGCTCGGCTGTGGCGGCACACGAACCATCTTCACCTCGTAGTACACGCCCTCCTTGCCGCGCGTGTCGTACAGGCCCGCGAGGATCGGGAGGTTACTGAAGATGCACGAGTCCGGACAGTCGGGCGCCGACCGGACGCGTATGACGCCGCTCTTGTCTGCTTTGTGGATCGTGCCGATGAAGGCACGCTTCTCGGCCTCGGTGGGGGCCTCGAGCCCCCATGCGCCACAGCCCTGCGCGCGGATGAGCTCGATGGCTTCGGACGAGAGGAGGCGAGGGGGTTGTGGGGGGTGGGAGAGGCAGAAGTCTTCTGCTGATTCGAAGTCCTCCTTCGCCGCATCCGCATACCGTCCGTCGGGGCGGATTTCTTCGTCGCAGGGCTTCCATTCGGGGGGTGCTTGGGAAGGGTGGTGGTGGTAGTCGTTCGCGCGAGCCTTTCCTTTAGACTGGGATTTGGAAGAGTGGAAGGCCGCCTTGAGCCACGACATGATTCAGAGAGATCTGGATGGAGAACTAGGGGAGGAGGTGACTGAGTGGAAGATGGGAAGGGCTGTGGTTGATGAGGACGGGTATGTCGTACAGGAGGGCTGGCTGTGCGACGGTGGCAGCGTTGGCTACTGCGATGTTTCCGATTAGAGCGCGTTGATCTAAAAAGAAAATACCAATATGCACATCCCAACGCATGAAGCTTGAAGATGGTTGAATGGTGACTAGGGTGTATGAGTATTCATTGAAAGTGTGCTAGACGTGCGAGAAAGGAGTCCGAGGACCTCCGAGGACTTGGTTGGCGTCGGTATCTGGTGCAAGCGCCTTACATAAGCCCATCTCACCCCACGCACAGTGACGACGATTGCAGCAGCACTCTCAGCTCTGGCTGCAGCAGCGAAATCTCCCTACGGCTTGTGACCCTTGACACGAAGAGAGCCTTTGCCAAGGAGCGCAGATGATTTATGCGTCAGGCCTAGCTGGTTTCGAAGCTGAATCTCAACCCCATGGCCTCACGGCAATATTTGCAAAATCACCGCAGGTGCAGAGACGAAGTTAAGCATTCTTCAGTAATCAATAGTCAATGGAACCTGATGGCATCGCAGTAGGCTGCATGACCTACTCCGTGCTCGCTCAGGAGACAATTGAGTTGCAAGAGGAGACGATTAACGAAAAGAGCACTGAGCGGACAGTCATCCGAACTCTGAGAAGATTCGTGACCAATAGGGACTACATGTCCCCGGTCGCATACCCTATACCCTACCGCATCGCGCGACATCCTCCTGATGGATCGCTACAAGTTCCGGTTGGCCAGACCATACCTTCGATAAATACTCATCGGCCGAGACTGTATCGACGGTCCTGTTCGGGCGAATCAATGCCCATCATACCAGACAAGTTAATAGAGCCGGACCAAACCCTCACGGTGAAACGCAGGTCCAAGGCACCGTATGATCTCGGGTGTGTTCACGCTCGGACTGCACATGCGAACCCCATCGGCGCCGTCATTCGGGTTCACCTTGGGCCAGCTGCAATGCCTGCAATAAGAAGAAGTTCAGAAGCTTGCTGACCAACTCAAGTACTCAGTCGCCTCGGTGGTTCCTAGTGGCCAATTCACCCTCGCGAGGCCCCGGTCGGAATGACTCGAACGTAAGTAAGTAGAAAATAATTGTGCCGGACGGTCAGCTCGCAGTACTAAATATACCAGACCAGCACGAGATCCCGAATGTGCGACACCGGCTGGGCGTTTTGTGGTTAGTGGTAGCGCGCCGGAATGGCCACTGTCCGATGGCATCGAATTGGCTCTCCGTGCCAAGTAGAACGGTAACTGGCGAGCGGTAATATGTCCGGCGGAGTTGAAGTCTCGAAGGACTATTCTACCCCACTCTTCGCGCAACGTTGGAAAGGTGG
Organism: Sanguinoderma infundibulare; assembly: GCA_032821775.1. Classification (NCBI taxonomy): domain Eukaryota; kingdom Fungi; phylum Basidiomycota; class Agaricomycetes; order Polyporales; family Polyporaceae; genus Sanguinoderma; species Sanguinoderma infundibulare. The sequence goes on from JAVLRN010000007.1 coordinate 2,394,817, forward strand.
GCAACACACCATCGAGCTTGTTCAAGTTGGCACTTTTCTGATGACATTGTTGTCAGTTCTTGCAAGCCCTTCGGCTTTGCGGTCCAAAATCCTAATAGCCCGCGAAGTCCGACGAAAGGTGGCAGTGACGGCGGCGTCAAAGGGAGAATTTGACCTGCGCCGGTGGCGGCGGGATTCCGAGTCTGCTAAGTACGGCCATCCGCTGCGGCATCCCGGTCACCGGCTTCGCGTAGGTCGCGTTTGATTCGAGGAGTTGGCATAACGTACGTTGACCACCATTTTCCAGATTTTGCGTTGATTTTCCAGAAGCATACCAAGTGACTCGCTGGCGTAGCTGACTCATAGCCCTCGGTCACCCACAATACCTCAGCATCTGCAAATTTCCGGCGGTAAGCCGAAACGCGATATTCAAGGAGCATGCAATGATCACTATGCATACCGCGTCCCGTCCCGCCGTACGCGCTCCAAAGTAACCGACAAAAGTGGCGCGAGCCACATACTTATACTCCAGCACAGTGATGTTGCTCACCTGAGTCCCTAGTCCCCCTGCTCTCGCCTGCAGTCACACCTAATAGCCGACCTTCAATGTTAGGTCAGCAAAAGACCGTCGAAGATCCCACACTGTCCCCAACTGGCACGATGATGGAAGATCCGCGTGGGCGCAAGGTTGACAGGGAAAAGGATTCACTCGACCAGGATGTCGAAAAGCGTGACGATATCCCAGGACGTCCCAACAGCACTAATGGAGTCGAGAAAGGGCCGGACCTTCATCCCGATGGAGGTCTTAGGGCATGGCTGGTGTGTATAGGTGTGAGTCATCCTAACCTCGTCTCTCTCATTTCCGCTCTCTCAACCGCGTCATATCAGTGTTCGATAGGCACTTGCGCAACGTTTGGTCTTGCCAATGCATGGGGTGTAAGTCGTAATGCATAGACGGCAGTATATCCGTTTGAGAGACTGACGTGACGCCGCAGGTTTTTCAAGCATATTACACCGAGAGCGTCCTCGCCGGAACTTCCCCATCGACAATGTCAGTCCTGTCTCAATCATTTGTTCAGAAAAATCATGGTCGCTAACGCAACACAGTGCATGGATCGGTTCCTTGCAGGTGGTTTTTCCAGAACCGTCAGACCTCGTTCTTCACTTACCGCGACCAACAGTATGCTCTCATGTTCATGCCTGGCCTGATCGTTGGTCGCATATTCGACATGGGCTACACAAAGATACCTCTAGGCCTCGCTAGTGCCCTTCTCGTCGCGGCTACGTTTCTCACTGCGCAATGCACAGCGTACTGGCAGTTTCTACTGTGTCAAGGGTTTGCGATCGGGGTACGTCCTGCTCCTCAACGTTTCGAAGTCGTCTCCAACTCAACCGATGGAGTGTATGCCCAGATCGCTTCCGGATTCATCTTTGGAATCGTCATAGGCACCCCATCCCACTGGTTCAAGCGAAAGCTAGGCCTGGCTCTGGGCATCACCACCCTCGGTTCCAGTATTGGCGGGACCATCTATCCCATCGCAGTCAGAAACCTCATGGAGGAAGTCGGGTGCGTCTGGCTTTTCCCTGATTGCAATATCTCGCTTCACATCCAATATTCTCCAGTTTCAAATGGACGATGCGCATTCTCGGGTTCATCGAGCTCGTATTGTGTCTCTTCACCATTTCTGTGCGTCGATCTCATCGTCTGATTATGGATCTCGAACATGGACTGATACCAGGTGTAGACCGTCGAGCGGCGGCTCCCGCCGAGGGTCCACTCAGGTCCCTTCATCAACTTCGCCGTGCTGAAGTCATGGACATACACGCTGTATTGTCTATCATGCTTCACCGCATTCCTAGGTATATACACGGTATGTTGGATGCCGTTTTGCGTTACCTCTTGGCTCACTTTCAGTAAAGGTGTTGACGTATATAAGCGTGAGCGCTGTATCGAGCGGCGTTCCGGATAATCTCGCGTTCTATCTCCTCGCCGTCGCAAACGCATGCTCCGCCGTCGGCCGTATAAGTGGCGGAATTTTGTCGGACCGTATAGGTACGCAGCCTGTGGGCATGACCGGCAGTGAACAATGACGGTATGCTCATTTGCTCTACTACAGGTCCGCTTAATGTCATGATACCGTTCACTTTCATCGCCGGGATCGTAACATACATATGGCCCTTCGTGACGAGCTCCAGAGGGTATATCGCTGTCGCGGTTGTGTATGGGTTCGTTCTCTCTCCGACCCTTAGTGTGCGATGAAACTTACCTGAAGCCTCCGTTCCCTCGTTGTGCATGCTAGTGGTACGTCCGGGGTGTTTGTCGGACTGTTGACCGCCCCGCCCGTCCCTATGGGGAACATCCATGATGTCGGCTCGCGAATTGGAATCAGCATGACCGTCTTCGCCCTTGGTGCGGTCGCCGGTCCTCCTATTTCCGGGTCGATTAACGCCGCGACGGGGAATTACAAGTTTACGGGGATCTACGCAGGTGCGAGGCTTAACCCTCTTATCCGATAACAACCTGCTGATGGGCCTTTGGCAGGCACCGCGGTCATGGTCGCCATTGTGCTCTTGACGGTTACGAGATTCATGATTACACGAGGAAGGATATGGGGGAAATGCTAAGCGATATTTGTCTATGCATTCAAGTTGAGTTGTCGACGTCGGACTTTATTCGCTATATCCACGATCTAGATGAGACTACACCACACATCGTTTAGAACTGTGTCGTGATAATTGTAGGATATTTCTGCAATAATGCTCGTCCTCATATGCTCGGAAGCCCTCGAACCGAAGGAAATGAATCTGGGTGACCGGTGCGGCACTCGCAGAGTGAAGCGCTCAACGGCCAAACCCTGTGGCGGGGTCGGCGGCAATTTGTTTGGCCTAGTGACTTGGAAGTGAACCAGCCGCCAGCAAACGAGCAAACGACATATCTCCGGATATACCGATATGCTCTTCTGTCCAAATTGCGCCAATCTCCTCGTCATCTCTTCGGAAACGGGATACAACAAATGGGCGTGTAATACTTGCGCGTACGAGTTCCCGATCACGAAACAGGTGCGGGCGGTCCTTGTGTTCCATGTACCCTTCGCTGGAAGGCCTATTCCGACGGCGCGATTATCTAGATGACTTCAAGGACGAAGCTGAAGCGCAAAGAGGTCGACGACGTCCTTGGTGGGGAAGACCAGTGGAAACACGCCGACTCGACGAACGGTACGATCTGGCTCAATAGAGGCGTCGGGGAATAGCTACTGACTCGCTTTCACACCCAAAATTATAGCCACATGTCCAAAGTGCGACAACGGGCGTGCATACTTCTATCAGCTGCAGATCCGGTCTGCGGACGAACCGATGACGACGTGTACGTGTCCGATTACTACTGGGACGACACTGGTTGCTGACCGGGTTTGTTTTCGACAGTTTACCGGTGTGTTCGATGTTACCTCTGCACGGCTATGGTACTGAAAGTCAAACAGCTGTACAGCGTGCGCAAACAATTGGCGAGAAAACTAGGGCATCTGGAGATCCATCAACCGCTTTCTGTCTGCCGGATCCCTTCCGACTCCCATTATGAGCATCGTTTTGTTCCTGGGCAAACAGCGCCATCGACCAGGCCCTTGGACCTGAACGTCGTCTCAGGGGAAGGGGAAAATATTCTATCCACCTCTCACATACTACGGATACATCGACGAGAGAAAATACAACATGGGCAGGCAGAGCATACTCGTACACCGTGACCTCGACAAAATTTTGGAGCGCAAAAACCTACAAGCTCTGCAGCTTGTCCAAGAAGATCGCCCACTCCACGACGGTGACCCCGCGCCTCAACGCCTCCTCCTTGACCTCCCTGTCCCTCGTGTCCTCGCTCAGCCGAGCGATCGCGCGCAGGTGGTCGACACGCTTGATGCCGAGGTCGTACAGGGTCGGCGCGATGTGCAGCAGCGAAGGGTCACACGACGACAGGATGATCTCGACCGAGGACGTCGACGACACCCGCTGCGTGCTGCCTTCGTCGGCGTGCAGCCGACTGTTCTGGTTGTTGTTGCTGTTGCCCTTTACTGGACCGGGACTCGAGGAGCTCGCCTGGCTGTTGGTGAGCGGTGGCGTTTGAGGGTAAGACATCATGTACTACACGTCCGTCAGTAACGAAGCTATGCATGCCTCGGACGGAGGCCCCACGTACTTCGCTCCTCTCCATCGACTTCCTATGCGCATGTCGCCGCAGCGTCGGCGACGGCGGGGACTGCATCCTGCTCAGCGTCGGGCTCGACGGCGTCGTGACCTCCCGTGCCTGCGACAGCGGCGAGAACAGCTCCTTCGGCATCCCGCCCTTCGTCGCCTGCTGGTACGACACCATGTACTAATCGCACTCATCAGCTTCCTCGTCCGTTCCGATAACGCGCACAGGGGAAGCTTCTCACCTCGCTGCGCTCATACGACGCCCTCGCATGCTTCCCTCCCTCGGCTCCTCGCACGCTTCCATTCCTCGTCCCGCTCCCGGGGCTCTCCACGCTGTCCGTGTACGGCGGCCGCTCGCTCGCGACTCTCCTCAGGCCTGAGTTTGCCGAGCTCGACGGCACCCGCCTATGCCCACGGGGCCGCGCCGTGTGGGCATGCGCACGACCGTCCCCCGCCTCGCTCCGGAGCTCGTCGCGGTCCTCCCCAGGGCTGCCGTTGCTCGTGCCACCCGCGCTGCTCGCCGCGACGCGCTCGCGCCAGAGCGAGATCGTGCGCGCGGGCGAGTCCTCGAGAACGCGCTGCTCGACGAGCTCGATCTTGCCCTTCTTCCCAGATACTTCCCTTGCGTTCTCCGGAGGGGCCACGGGCGTGAGTGTCAGGGACGGCTGCTGGTGCTGCGGCGTTCGCCTCGCACCCCCGCCGCCGACCCTGGACGAACCCCTGCCGCTCTCGCTCGGGCTTACGCTCGTATTGCTCCGACGCAGGCCGGGGTTTTGGTTTGTGGATAGTTGCGGCTGTTGCTGCTGCTCGAGTTGGGCCTGGAAATGCTGGTACTGCCGCTCCTGCGCCCGCGCCGCGCTCTCCATCTGGCCCGACAGCATCCGCTCCATCTCCGTCACGTAGTTGCGGTACCCGCTCACGCTCTCGTCGTACTCCGGGTGCCCATCCTCGTCGCCGGCATGCCACTCGGTCGGGACCTCGGTCGTGTACGCGTCAAAGTTGTCGTCGAGCGGGATGCTCGTC